>CM066031.1:283136662-287936662 GCA_033557465.1 Ichthyophis bannanicus | reverse complement strand
CCAGCCCAAGAGGGCAAGGGCTTCTACTCTCCTTACGTCCTCATTCCCAAGAAGACAAGAGGGTTCAGGCCCATTCTAGATCTTTGTGATCTCAACAAGTTCCTTGTTCGAGAAAAATTCAAGATGATTTCCCTAGGAACTTTTCTGCCTTACCTTCAGAGGAACAATTGGCTATGTTCTCTAGACCTCAAGGAGGCATACACTCATTTTCTAATCCACCTTCTACACAGACATTATCTATGCTTGCAGGTTCAACAAACCCACCATCAGTATCTGGTGCTTGCCTTCTGGCTAGCATCTGCATCCCGAGTATTCACAAAGTGCATGGCGGTGGTTGCAGGCTGCCTCCATACTTTGGGGCTTTTTGTCTTTCCTCACATAGATGATTGGTTTAATAAGGAGAGAATCCCCAGAAGAGGTAAAACTAGCCCTTCAGTGCACCATCACGGTGCTCCAAAGTCTGGGATTTGTTCTAAATTTCCCCAAATCCCACCTGGTGCCATCCCATCAGCTCAAATTCATCGGGGTGCTTCTAGACACTCATCAGGCACAAGCTTTTCTCCCACAGGATTACTCTGTTTGTCTCATCATGCTGGCCCATGCTATAAGAAGCCGCACAGGGGATGGAAGGATACTCCTATGAAGAAAGGCTAAAAAGGTTAGGGCTCTTTAAACTGGAAAAGAGACGGCTGAGGGGAGATATGATAGAAGTCTATAAATTAATGAACGGAATGGAACGGGTAAACGTAGATCGATTGTTTATGTTATCAGAATATAGAAAGACTAGGGGACATGCAATGAAGCTACAGGGTAAACTATTTAAGACCAATAAAAGAAAATATTTTTTCACTCAACGTGTAATCAAACTCTGGAATTTGTTACGGAGGATGTAGTAAAGGCTGTTAGTGTAGCTGGGTTTAAAAAAGGTTTGGACAAGTTCCTGGAGGAAAGGTCCATAAACCATTATTAAGAAGTGACCGAAGATATCAATGCTTGACCCAGTACAGGCATTGTGGAACTTGTGTCTCTTGGGGAAACTGCTAGGTACATATGACCTAGTTTGGCCACTGTTGGAAACAGAATACTGGGCTTGATGGACCTTGGTCTGACCCAGTATGGCATATCTTATGTTCTTATGATCTCTGCTCAAGAGATGCTGCGCCACTGTCCATGTTGTTCCATATGGCTGGCTACACATGTGACAGGCTCAATGGACACTATTGTCTCAATGGACCCAAGGCAACCGGGTATCTCTCTGACAAGATTTGCATCACATCTCTTCTGGTCAACTCCCTTCAGTGGTGGTGCACCCCTCAAAACCTACTGGATGCCTCCACCTCAATGTACCCTAATGACGGATGCTTCCAGTCTTGGGTGGGGTGCACATCTGAAGAGTCTCACTACACGGGCAGTGGACACAACAGGAATCTCAGATGCAGATCAGCCTCCTCGAGCTTCGTGCTTTCACGAATGCCCTTTGGGTTTTTCATCCACAACTTTCAGGCAAACAGGTTTTAGTCCAGACAGACAACCAGGAGGCTATGTTCTATGTGAACAAGCAGGGGGGAATTGGCTCTTATCCCCTCTGCCAAGAAGCCCTTCGTCTCTTGTTCTTCTCCATTGTACCTACATCCAGGGCCGGCCCATCTATTGAGCAAGAATGTTTTTTGTACATGGCCCGCGTTTCAGGGGGCCCCGCGCAAACAGCATTCTGCTTTAAAAGTAAATTAAAACAAAAAAAAGCTGGCTGGCTGCTGCTGCTGCCACTGTGGCAGCGGCAGAATCGAGTGTCCCACAGCCCCCCCTCCGCCCAGCAGAGTCCTCCCTCCCTGCATCAGTCCCTTCGGCGTGGCTTTCAGAGCCGCGAAGGGAGAATTTCCCTTTCGCGACTCTGTTAAGCCCACTGGGGCTGATGGGAAACAGGAAGTGCCCGTTTCCCATCAGCCCCAGCGGGCTTAACAGAGCCATGAGGGAGAAACTCTCTCTTCGCGGCTCTGAAAGCCGCGCCAAAGGGACTGATGCAGGGAGGGAGGGAGGAAGGGCTCGGCCAGGCAGGGGGGGGCCACGGGACACTTGATTCTGCCGCTGCCACAGTGGCAGCAGCCAGCCAGCTTTTTTTTTATTTTAAACTTTCCCTGTGCTGATGAGGGGGAGGTGGGGAGTAGGACTGGTAATGGGCTGTGGGTTGATGGGGGGGGTTAGGACTGGTAATGGGTTATGGGGGGGGAGCTAAGACTGAAAATGGGGTGATGGGTGGTTAGGAATGGAAGTGAGCTGATGGGGGGGGGGGTTAGGACTGGTGATGGGCTATGAGGGGCTAGGACTTGAAATGGGCTGATGGGGGTTAGGACTTGAGGTGGGCTGATGGGGTTAGGACTGGTAATGGGCTGTGGGCTGATGGGGGGGGGGTTAGGACTGGTAATGGGCTATGGGGGGAGCTAAGACTGAAAATGGGGTGATGGGGTTAGGACTGGAAGTGGGATGATGGGGGGTTAGGACTGGTAATGGGCTATGGGGGGGGGCTAGGACTCGAAATGGGCTGATGGGGGGTAAGGACTTGAGGTGGGCTGATGGGGATGGACTGGTAATGGGCTGTGCGCTGATGGGGGGTTAGGACTGGTAATTGCCTACGGGAGGGAGCTAAGACTGAAAATGGGGTGATGGGGGTTAAGACTGGAAGTGGGCTGATGGAGGGCTTAGGACTGGTAATGGGCTATGGGGGGGGCTAGGACTGGTAATGGGTTGGGTGGAAGGGGAGGCTTGAATGGCAAATAGCTGATGGGGTGAGGGACTTGGAATGGAAATGGGCTGAGTGGAGGGGATCTAGGATTTGAGGAGGGGAGGCTTGGAATGGAAATGGGCTGAGTGGAAGGTGGGCTTGAACTGCAAATAGCTGATAGGGAGGGGGGCTTGGAATGGAAATGGGCTGAGTGGGAGGGGGGGCTTGAACTGCAAATAGCTGATGGGGTGAGGGACTTGGAATGGAAATGGGCTGAGTGGAGGGGATCTAGGATTTGACATGGGCTGATGGTGGGGCTAGGAAAGGACTAGAAATGGGCTGATGGGGGGCTGGGATTGGAAATGAGCTGATGGAGGGACTCGGATAGGACTGGAAATGGATGGGGAAGATAGGACTGGAAATGGGCTGATGGGGGGCTAGGACTGGAAATGGGCTGATGCGGGGACTAGATGGGAGCAGATGCTGGATGGGGCTGGAACTAGAAGGGAGCTGATGTTGGGGGAGGATTAGAATGGGATGGGGCTGGCAGAGTGAAATGGAGAGGGGAAAATATTTTGTGTGGGAGAGAAGAAAAATCTACAATTGTCCGGGTATTGGGAGAGTAAGTGGAGATTGAGGATGGAGGGGTAAACTTTGAGTGGATGAAATAGGAATGAGGAAAGAGGAAAAGGAGAAAGATTAGTATGTTAAAGCAGATATAGAGAGAGAATGGAAAAAAAACTTGGAGAGAAGAAAGGACAAATGGACAACAGACGATGGAGAGTTAGCAGAAGACACGAAGAAACCAGAAGAAAGTAGCTGGAGCAATTGCAACTGAAAAAAAATGCACAAAAGGTAGAAAAATATCTCTTTATTTTGAATTTATTAACTAGAATATTTCAGTTCTGGGAAATGTGCATCATTAACGTCTGCACTTTGTTTAGTACAAGAGGAAATTAATTATAGTTTTATTTCTACAGTGTTGTTGTACATTCCAAGTTTGGCTTTTGGGGTTCCCAGTTTAATTATTGTCTTCCTGCTTCTAAATTGTGATTCCTTGTTTGGTGATGGTCTATGTTCTGCATGTGTAAGTGAGCTGAGTTATTCTGTTTGTCATTCCTATTTGACATTGCCACTTGTTCTCTTTCCCCAGTAGGTCATGTATTGTTATTCTCTGAAATGTAGTGGTTTAATATTTGCAGTGTTGCCTTTTGATAGGTAGGGTCTGGTGCTTTGTGAGTCCTGGTAGTGTTGTTACGATACGGTGGGTTTGCTATGGGTTCTAAATGGGCAGTGTTTGTTATAGTTCCTAATGTGCCTGGCTGTTGGCACTGGATTATAGTAATGTAGAAATCTTTTAGTATTTCTTTATCCATACACTCATTAAGAGGCATGTTTACTAAAACTTAGTGTATGGTAACATTATGCAAATATTTATGCAAATGAGGCCCCGCACCCCCCTTGGGCTGTCCCTGCCCACCCCTATCTCGGGCAGTGTATCTCCCTGGTGTACTCAACCTCCTGGCAGACAGGCTTAGCCGCATCCTATGTCCACACAAGTGGACTTTGAATCAGGAGATAGCCTCCTGGCTCTTCCATCTATGGGGGACCTTCAGAATAGATCTGTTCGCCACACAAGAGAAAGCACGAATGCTGATGTTCTGCTCAAGGCTACCCTTCCCTCGCATTCAGGGGACGATTTATTTATTTAACTAGTTTTATATACCATTTTTCTACAAGGCAAAACGGTTTACAATGAACAGGAAATTAATGTTTACATAGAACTGTTGAAACTATGTACAGGTCAACTTTGATACAGGGTAATTAAACAATTCCACACAAGTATGTTTACATAGAACTAATGAAACTATTTGCATGCACTGGCTCCCTGTTCAGGCTGAGCTCCTCAGCTATCATCTGCACCGTCAATCTGCAATCACTCCGCACCAGCTGGTTCACTCTGTCAGTGTTCTCAGCTGTCTTTGTCATGGAAGGCCGTCCTGACTTGGAGTCATCCTCCTCGCGGCCAGTCTTGAAGTATTTGTGCCACTTGATATTGCAGTCTTGATATTGCATCTTCTCCATAAACCTTTTGGAAAAGTTGGAAACACTCAGATGGGCCCTTCTCCAACTTAACCAGAAATTTCAAGTTGATTCTTTGCTCCATATTTCTGCCACCTCCAGTTGTGTGACAAAGCGATGGAGCAGTGTGCTACAAAAAAAACCTGAAAAAGAAAAACAGAGTGAGAGAGATGAAAAAATATTATAGCAGAATAGTGGCGAGATGTTGCACAACACAGTGGCATAAGCAGTTAGCCAATTGGCATTGAGTCATGGGTGTGGCTGCCACAGTCTTGTTTCTTTTTTGTCATACCTCGAATATAAGGAAAGTAAATAAAAACAAGAGGAAAAGGAAACTTATTTGGTTTTCTAAAGGAGTAGCTACACAAATAAAGGCAAAAACCACAGCTTTCACAAAATTCAGAAGTTCGTAAACAGAGGAACACCGAAAAGAATACAGGATAAAACTAAAAAAGACAAAAACAGAAATAAGGATAACAAAACCAAAGGCAGAAGAAAAGATAGCTAAAGATCTAAAGCGTGGTATATTCAGGAGAAGAGGAAGATCAGAAGTGAAATTGCAAGACTCAAAAGTGCTGAGAACGGATTCATGGAAAGTGACTTTGAAAAAGTGAAAATGCTAACAAATACTTCTGTTCTGTTTTTACTAAAGAAAATCCTGGAGAAGGACCACCTGTGATTGGCAAATATACAAATGGAAATGGAGCAGATACTACACCATTCACAGAAGATAATGTCTTTGAACAGTTTGCAAAACTGAAAGTGGACAAAGCCATGGGACTGGATGGGATACATCCCAGGATACTGAAAGAGCTCAGAGAGATTCTTGCAGAACCTTTAAATGATATTTTAATAGATCCTTGGCGACAGGAGAAGTTCCACAGGACTGGAAAAGGGCCATTGTGGTTCCTCTTCGCAAAAGTGGTAATAGGGAAGAAGTGGCAAACTACAGTCCAGTAAGCCTTACCTCAGTGGTGGGAAAAGTAATGGAGGCTCTCCTGAAAGAGAGAATAGTGGACTTTCTCAAAACCAATAGGTTCCATGATCTGAGGCAACATGGTTTTGCCAAAGATGATCATGCCATACAAATCTGATTGAGTTCTTTGATTGGGTGACCAGAGAACTAGATCAAGGGCATGTGATGGATGTGCTCTACCTAGATTTCAGCAAAGCCTTTGATACTGTTCCTCATAGGAGGCTTATCAATAAACTGACCAGCCTGGGGATGGGTCCCAAGGTGGTGAACTGGATCAGAAATTGGTTGACTGACAGATGACAGAAGGCGATGGTAAACTGAACTCACTTGGATGGAAATGTCTGTCTTTTTGCAGATGACACAACAATTTACATAGAAACATGATGACAGAAAAAGACCACATGGCCTATCTAGTCTGTCCTTCCATATCAACAACTACAACAGTCCACTTTTTACCTTTAGAGATCCTCTGTGTTGGTCCCATGCTTTTTTGAATTCAGTTACTGTCCTCATCTCTACCACCTCCACTGGGAGACTATTCCACGGATCCACTACTCTTTCCGTAAAGAAATATTTCCGCATATCACTCCTGAATCTATCTCCCTTCACCCTCATCCCATGTCCCCTCGTCGCAGAACTTGCTTTCAATTGAAAGAGGCTCTCTCCCTGAACATTTATGCCACGGAGGTATTTAAACATCTCAATCATATCACCTCTATCCCGCTTTCCTCTAAGGTGTACATATTAAGATCCTTAAGTCTGTCCTCATATGCTTTATAATGAAGCCCACTAATCATCTTAGTAGCCACCCTCTGCACCGACTCCATCCTGTTCACATCCTTTTGAAGGTACGGTCTCCAGAATTGCACACTATACTCCAAATGAGGTCGCACCAAAGACTTATACAGAGGCATTATCACCTCCTTTTTTCTGCTAGCCATTCCTCTCCGTATGCACCCAAGCATCCTTCTAGCTTTTGCCGTCGCCTTTTCTACCTGTTTAGCTACCTTAAGGTCATCAGACACAACCACGCCTTGGTCCCGCTCTTCTTTAGTGGACAAAAGTACTTCACCTCCTATACTGTATTGCTCCCTTGGATTGCTGCAGCCCAAATGCATGACCTTACATTTTTTAACATTAAATCCCAGCTGCCAAATTCTAGACCATTCTTCAAGCTTAGCTAGATCCCTCCTTGGAATTTTAAATAGAATGGACTCCCCTGAGGGAGTGGAGAACATGAGGAAAGATCTGCAAAAGCTGGAAGAATGGTCTAATGCTTGGCAGTTAAGATTTAATGTGAAGAAGTGCAGTGTCCTGCAGTTGCGATGCAGAAATTCAAGGGAATTGTATGAGATAGGGGGCAATAGGTTGGTGTGCACAGACCAGGAGAATGAAACTCTGAGTCATTGCTTCTGAGGATCTTAAAGTGGCGAAACAGTGTGACAAGGCGATGGCCAAAGCCAGAAGGATGTTGGGTTGCATAGAGAGGAATTACCAGCAGAAAGGAGGAGGTACTAATGCCACAAGTTGCTAGTGAGACCTCACTTGGAATATTGTGTTCAGTTTTGGAGACCATATCTCACAAAGGATATAAAAAGACTGGAAAAGGTTCAGAGGAAGGTGACCAAAATGATTTGAAGCCTGTGCCAGAAGACATAAAAAAAGAGACTCCAAGACCTAAATATGTATACTCTAGAGGAGGGACAGTGGAGATATGATACAGACCTTTAAATACTTAAGGAGTATTAATGAACAAACAAACCTTTCTCAAAGACGGGGAAGCTGTAATACTAGAGGGCATTGCATGAAGCTGCAAGGGGGTAAACTGAAAGGCAACGTCGGGAAATACTTTTTCACTGAAAGGATGCTGTATGCTTGGAATGCCTTCTTGATGGAAGTGGTGGGGGCAAATACAGTGACAGAATTCAAAATGGCATGGGACAGACACAGTGGATACCTTTATAGAAACAAGATAAAATCAAAATAAACTTAACTGTCTCTGATATCTTAACAAGTTGAGGTGACCTGCACAGAGTGGTGGGTACACCCCTTAACAAAGGCATGGGGAAGGGGGTGACCTGCACAGAGCAGCGGGCGCACCTATTCTTGCCACCTTGCTGGGCAGACTAAATGGACCATGCTGGTCTTTATCTGCTGTCATATTCTATGTTACTATTTATTTATTTAACCAGTTTTGTATACCACCTTATCCTTCAATCAAAGTGGTTGACAAGACAACAAAGGCGCAGTGGAGTGCTCCCAAAGGCTTTCCAATTGGACTCTGGGGAGTGTTCTCGCATGGGCTCTATCGGTACCGATGTCACCCATATGTGAAGACTGATCCTGCTGTTCCTGGAGATTACCTGTTACGGGTGATTAACAACACTTTCTGAGATTTTTTTACTTCTTCATGCATGATATGATGTAGTTTGCTGTTACAGGATTGCAATATTAATCCAGAAATTAGACGACTTAGTTTTGTTCTACTAGTAACTTATTTTTTAGTTTGAAGTCTTAATGGAAACACAGGTATTTACATAGCTGGGTTTATTTGGCAATAATTCAATGGTCTTGGAGAGCTCACAAGTAGCTAATGGAAATATAGCCAACAGATTGAGCCAAGTCTGTTTGACAAGCTGTACGGAGGACCTTGAAGGCCAGATGTTTGTGAAACTGCCATGGTAGTATGCTAGGTACTTAGATTATTACAGAGCCTTTTGTTTGACATGAAAGGCCGCTGCTGAAGAAAGCCAAGGAATCCTTATACTAACATGCAGTAACTGCAAAGCCTTTGGAATCTCCAGGAACAAGCAGGAATGTAGTATTCACATATGGGTATCGTCGGTACTGACGGAGCCTGCGCGGGAACGCTCCCCAGCATCCAATAGGAAAGCTTTTGGGAGCATCCCACAGCGCCTGCGTGCTGCCTTTCCATCTTTCCAACTCTCCCTCTTCAGGTTTTCGTTTTCCGCGGAGCCGAAAGGACGCATACCCTGTCACCGTAGAAAAATTTATCCTTATTCTTTTGTTTTTTGTGGTCGCGTCTGCCTTCATTCGACGCCTACCAGTACCACAGTTTCTCTTTTCTTCTTTTTCAGAAAAAAAGAAAATAGCTTTCTAAAAGATTTTCTTTCAGCGGCCTTTCCCCTCTCGGGGCTAGGCCCATTTTTCTTCAAACATGGAGAAACCAGCTAGTGGTTTCAAGAAAAGTTCTAAATCTGGCGGTAACATATCTGTCACCGACACCCACGAATGGTGTCTTAAGTGTTTAGGTCCTGACCATTCTCCATCAGAGTGTCTCTCCTGCAGAAAGATGACCAAGAGGGGCCTGCAGAATAGAGCTGCAAAACATGGTACCCTTTTTGCCACAGATACGATGTCAGTTGCATCAACGTCTTCCAGGGCTTCATCTTCCTTCCATGGATCTCAGGTAACTAAAATTAAGTCTTCTAAGACTGGCCGGTCCTCAAAGGGTAGATCTCCTTCCAAGTATCATAAGAACATAAGATATGCCATACTGGGTCAGACCAAGGTCCATCAAGCCCAGTATCCTGTTTCCAACAGTGGCCAATCTAGGTCATACGTACCTAGCAGTTTCCCCAAAAGACACGGGTTCCATGCTTGTGATATCCTGCGTCCCCCCTTAATACTGGTTTATGGACCTTTCCTCCAGGAACTTGTCCAAACCTTTTTTAAACCCAGCTACACTAACAGCCTTTACTACATCCTCCGGTAACAAATTCCAGAGTTTGATTACACGCTGAGTGAAAAAATATTTTCTTTTATTAGTCTTAAATAGTTTACCCTGTAGCTTCATTGCATGTCCCCTAGTCTTTCTATATTCTGATAACGTAAACAATCGATCTACGTTTACCCATTATACTCCGTTCATTTATTTATAGACTTCTATCATATCTCCCCTCAGCCGTCTCTTTTCCAGGTTAAAGAGCCCTAACCTTTTTAGCCTTTCTTCATAGGGGTATCCTTCCATCCCCTTTACCATTTTGGAGGCTCTTCTCTGAACCTTTTCTAATAACGCTATATCCTTTTTAAGATATGGCGACCAGAATTGCACACAATATTCAAGGTGCGGTCTCACCATGGAACGATATAGAGGCATTATAATATCCTTTGTTTTATTTTCCATTCCTTTCCTTATGATACCTGGCGTTGCCCTCGAGGAATGTTTGCCGGCAAAACAGCCCCAGCAGGAGGCCTCAGTCTCAAAAGCATTAACAGGGCTCCAGAATGTTCCAGAGGCTTCCACCTCTGCAGAACTACTGATGCCATGTTCTGGGGTCGTAGCCGCTTCCACCGGTACCAACACCCAGGCATCGACAGGAGCGATGGATCACAGAATCCTTGCTATCGAACGCAGTCTAACAGCCCTCTTAACAGCTTTGGTACTGCTAAGACTGCTACAGACGGTTCCATAGGTATTGGTACCGACAGTGGTACCGAGTGCCTCAGCGGGTATGCTTCCCCCCATGCCGAGCCTGAGTCTATCTCAGGTATTGACGGATCAGTACCGAGACACCCCGATACCAATGTTGAGCAGTACCAGTACCGTGCTTGCAAGAATACCCGGCACAGAGATACTTCGAATCATCCAATTCCGATGACTCTGATGACTCTGCCGGTACCAGAGCCCCTTCCCACCCCTATCTTGGGCAGTGTATCTCCCTGGTGAACTCAACCTCCTGGCAGATAGGCTTAGCCGCATCCTATGTCCACACAAGTGGACTTTGAATCAGGAGATGGCCTCCTGGCTCTTCCATCTATGGGGGACCCTCAGAATAGATCTGTTCGCTACACAAGAGAAAGCACGAATGCTGACGTTCTGCTCAAGGCTATCCTTCCCTCGCATTCAGGGGACGATTTATTTATTTAACTAGTTTTATATATCATTTTTCTACAAGGCAAAACAGTTTACAATGAACAGGAAATTAATGTTTACATAGAACTGTTGAAACTATGTACAGGTCAACTTTGATACAGGGTAATTAAACAATTCCACAAAAGTATGTTTACATAGAACTAATGAAACTATTTGCATGCACTGGCAACCTCTGGATGGACAACCTATTTCCTCTCATCCTCTCGTAGAGAGATTTATGAGAGGTTTACTTTTAACAAAACCTCCCATTAAGCCACCGCTGGTGGCATAGGATCTGAATCTTGTTCTCGGGCAGCTCATGAAACCGTCCTTTGAGCCTTTAGCCACTACAGCTCTAAAGTTTCTTTCTTGGAAGGTTATCTTCCTAGTTGCCCTCACTTCTGCAAAACGCATCAGTGAGTTACAGGCTTTAGTAGCGAATCCTCCCTATACAAGATTTCACTATGATAAGGTAGTTCTTAGGACTCATCCTCACTTTATGCCAAATGTGGTTTCGCCTTTTTATTTAAACCAAGCAGTTTACCTTCCTGTATTCTTCCCTAGGCCTCATGCCTCTAATGCAGAAAGGAATCTTCATACCTTAGCTTGTAAAAGAGCCTTAGCTTTTTACCTTTAAAGAAGTAAGCAACATAGAAAATCTTCTCAGCTTTTTGTTGCTTTTGATTCTAGTCATTTGATTCTAGTCATTGATTCTTTCCAAAAGAACTCTCTCTACGTGGATTGTAAATTGCATATCCTTTGCATATGAGAGTAAGGGACTTTCTCTCGAAGGCCATGTCACGGCTCACAATGTGAGAGCAATGGCAACCTCAGTGGCTAATCTTCATTCTGTGTCCATTGATGACATCTGTACAGCAGCCACTTGGGCTTCGGTACACAGCTTTACAGCCCCCTATTGTTTAGACAAGGACTCCCGTCGGGATGCCTCGTTTGGCCAGGCTGTGCTCCAGCATTTCTTTCAAACTTAGTACAACTCCTATCCATCGTCCCAGGTTTCGATGCCAGAGATCCATGGGAGGAAGCATGACCCATCTCACCTGGGGTTCGCAGCTTGCTGGGGTCATCCCCCTGGCATCTCTCAGCTGGGGAGTCCCCATATGTGAAGACTACATTCCTGCTTGTTCCTGGAGATAGCGTAGTTACTCACCTGTAACAGGTGATCTCCGGGAACAGCAGAAATAAGTCTTCACAACCCACCTACCTCCCCTAGGAGTTGTCTCTATCTATCTCTCTCTCTTTGTCTACTCTTTCCGTTGGTCTCGGCTTTAAACTCAACTGAAGAGGGAGAGTTGGAAAGGTGGGAAGGCAGCACGTAGGCGCTGTGGGATGCTCCCAAAAGCTTTCTTATTGGACGCTGGGGAGTGTTCCCGCGCAGGTGCCGTCGGTACCCATATCTGAAGACTTAGGAGATCACTTGTTACAGGTGAGTAACTACGCTTTACCTGCTAGGGGTATTCCCAGCATATACTCAGTGGGTTAACACAGAGAAAAAGCATTTAGTGTGTGTTAACTATCACTCGTTTGAGGCAGCATTAAATGTTTTGTGTTATCTACCACGTTTTTACAGTTACTGTGTGGTATGTCTCGCTCCCTACTGGCCAGGCGTTAACCTAGGAGCGGGGGATGTGATCTCTTTCAAATGTCCCTTGTTTAATTACCTAATTTCATGTAGTTGTGTAGTTGGAAATAATTCAGGCTAGAGGTTTCCATAGGCAAACAGGATTATTTATTTTTATATGCTTCAGCCAAATGAACTTTCTTCCTTGTAGTTCAAAAATATCAAAACATAAAGTTGGATACTTGCTCCAGTGAAACCCAAAAGAATAAATGCTTCTGAGGTAAGATTTCCAGAGTGCAAAAAGTGTTTCTCCCCGTGAAAACAGTCAGTAATTTCCTTGTGCCCAACAACAGCTTTCAGCTTGGTTTAAACAAAAGCTTTACAACTTCCAAGCCATACAAACATTGGCTTCTTTACTGCAAACTGTTTCTCCTTTACATACTCTGCTTTTTCTTAGTTGCTGTATTACCAGCTCTGGCTTCCCTTTCAAACAGTCCTTTTGAAACTCCGTGCCAAGCAACTCATTTGCATACTTTCCCAGCACTGCACTTCTGATGGCTAAGCTTCTAGGTTTTTCTATTCTCTAAAAACCCTTACAGCTTTTTAGTTCTGAGCAAAAACTAGAGAGCAATCCATTTCATTATCCGAGCCCAGCTCCTCTGGCAAACACTCGTCCAAGTCCATGCTCTCAATGTCAGAGTCAGTTTGTAGCTGATTTAACTCTGACTCAGAAGTAGCAGGCTTCAGCTTTTCTAAAACTTTTAACACTTTCCTCAATACAGATTCCTCTCTCTGCTGAGGGCTATTAGAGGGATTAGGAAGTTTCCTATTTCTCAATATACTCTGGGAGGATTTCAAGGTGCTTACCTTTCTCTGTGGGACCAGGCTTTCTCCAGACTTTACTGACGACATCTCTCTGCCATTCTCATAGCTTTGCTTCTCCCTCTGGTAAACTCTCCCTCTCAATGGGTTCCTCCTGTATTTCTTACAGGTCTCATGGGTGACTTCTGTACCTCTGGAAGGCACTGCCTCTCTCACAGTTCCTGCTTTCCTGGCAGCCTCTGTTTCTCTGGAAAACTCTGCCTTTCTCCCAGAAGTCTCTGCAGACGTCCCTGCCGAAGTTCCTAAGCTCCCCGAGCTTCTCAAAGTCTCCGAGCTCCCTGAACTTCCCGAGGTTCTTAAAGTTTCTGAACTCCTCTCTCCTCTTGCTTCCTTAAGCTTAGGTGTCTGCCATGTCCCTCTTGTTCTTGCTTCCTCAAGCTTATATCTGTGATTTTCCCTTCCGTTTCCCAGCTCCACCCCCTCCTGGTCCTCGTGAGCAGGCCTGGTTACCAAGGAGCTAGGGCGTGGCTCCCTATCACTAACTTTCTGCAGGGAGTTTTTTTCTAAAGCTGGAGTTTTAACCCCTAAACTCCTGGAGCTGATTCTTTTCTCAGAGGAAAAAACCTGGTTTTTCCCTCTTTGTTTCTGCTCCCCTCCAGCTTCGCCACCACAGGTAAGTTAGTATGTGTTACGTGCAAGATACTGCCCACACCTGTTCTCTGCCATGCAGTTAACAGAGAAATTAGCACATACTGTCAAACCACCATATTAAATGTATGTTCCTTATTGTCCCTCCAGGCCTGTCCACGAATGGGTTGTCAGCCCCCTCAAGCAACTGAGGTCTGATCATGACGGTGTCTTGCTGATCATGTATAAGAGCTCCCCCTGCGACTCCAGTCTATCAGTCGTCAGCAGCTGAAGTAAGAGCTCCCATTCATTGGGCTCCCTGAAGGGCAGACTTGGAAGTTAGACAAAATTAGCAGAAAGAGACAATAAAAGCAAAAAAAGAAATAAAAAAGAGCCCAAAATTGCTCTGGCAGAGTATCTTCCAGGGACAGGTGGCAAGAAGGCTAGGAGCACTCCGGGAAGGGGCAGTAGGGGCAGGGCCAGCTCCATAACCAGGACCTCTAAGGACTGCCAGTTGCCCGGGAGTGTATACCTGGGAGCCCCAGGTCTCTCTCCTTCCCAGTGGGGTCGGCAGAACCTGCTAGCAGTAGTATCTCTATTCCTACCCAGGCTGGTGTGCCCCATTTGAAGTGTAAAAAAAAAAATTGAGACGGTCTAGACAGCAGACCTGGTGCTGAGGGATGCAGTTCCCTCAGGCGCTGTAGAGATTATTAGTAGCACGCAAAAGGTAAGTAATGCTCTCAGTTATGTCCAGGGGAAATTAGCTACTAATACTCATCCCGAAGTTCTATGAGTGTGCTGGTAATGAGCCACAGAAGAAGTCTCGTCTGTGTGTTTATATATATATATATATATATATATATATATAATTATGTTTATTATAGACAGCGAGGTAGGAAAATATACAGACATATAGCCAAAAATATATAATTAGAAATCTGAGGTAAGAAATTGTAGCAGCATAAGATTACAATTCGACAAAGTGATAAATCACTGTTTAGCAACCAGAAGTTACTGATTCGCTCTGCACTGAGAAGAATTATGGAATACGTTTCTAGCTAACTGTTGCCCATCCGGAGGAGGAGAAATAAGACTCTACCTTAGCTCCTGCTGGCACTCTGGTGGCTGAGGTCCGATAAGTCTCTGGAGCAGCACAGGTCCAAAGAGGCAGCTAATCTAGATAACGCAGGCTACAGCCCTTTCGGAGGCGAGCCGCGGGAGAACACAGAACCAAAGGAATCTGTGAAAGTCTTATCTCAGTACTTAGAAGAATGGCCTTGCACACACATAGTGTGTGTCTGTCTTGCAGCCAGATCAGGTAGCAGATACAAGGTAAACAGGGCACAAACAGCAAAAAGGCGCGAAAGTTCTTCTGTGCAGACTGTATTATTCTTTGTGATGAGTCTCCGTCATAGGTCTGGTGATTGGTTGGCACAAGACAATCCATAGTTTTCTCAGCGAATCAGAAGGTAATGAACAGGTGTTCATCCTGCAGACCTAGGAGCCATAATGAGGGAAGATAACAGTATGCAATTCCAGACATCCCAAGGCCAGTAGCATCGTTAGTGGATGATGAAGATCAGAGAAGCAGATGTTTTTGCATGTAGACAACTAATTGACCTGGGAAACTAATTGGACAGAAACAATAGTCTTCTGTATGCTCAGGAATGATCACTTGGCAAGCATTTGTGTGAAGGTCAGGTCTGAGACTGTAAGCACAGCAAAAGTCCTTTGTAGCAGGAAACCATCTTCTTTTGTCAGCTTTGATTCAGGCTTCAGCATCTGAGTAGGCCGGAGATCTGCAGGTGCAGAATTGCAGGGGTACCAACCCTACAGCGCTCGCTTCTTTGAGCATCGAACATAGTGGGGGGAGGCAATTGGCAGAGTTGGACGACTTCTCCCTTCTTCCTCTCTACTTCGCTTCATCGAATTAAAGCACGGCTCACCGGCAGCGGGGGTGCAGGCTCCCGGTTTCACCTTGTGTGGCTGTGCGGGGGATGCTGCTGCTTGTCAGCAGCAGGTTTTTTGCTGGTCCAGTGAGCGTCAGAGCAGTTTTTTGGCAGGAGGGATCATGACCGCAACAACAAACCAAAGAAAGAGCACCTACTTGCAGGAACCTCCAAATGACACAGAGAGCAAGAGGTATGGTGGTCACATGTGCTTTATTTAACAAATTACCCCAACGTGTTTCGGCAGTGCCTTCATCGGGGGGGGGGGGGGCTGAGAAATTACTAGAAACCATCTAAGTGATGAAGCACACAAAAAACTATTGTAGAACTCAATCAAAGTAATGGAAGTTGGGCTGTAGCTATACCAGCATGTAGCATAAACCTTCCTAGAAAAAAAGTCATCAAGGCCTGCGGTTCCTGGGGTTTTGGCGGGAACCATAGCCATTTCAGCAGTGGGGGCCATTTCCTCTGCTCAAAAGGAGAAGTGGGGGAAAGGCAGGGAAGCAAAGGCAAGGCAAAAAAGCCAATGGGGGTGGGTTCAGAGCCTCACCCAGTGATTCCAGTGATACAGGGGGTGCTTGAGCCCATTTTTTCCCTGGATTTCATCCTGTCACTACATAAAACTTACTGACTGAAACAAAAGCAGGCAGACCCTGTCGGTTCTCCCACTGAGCTCCATGTTATCACAGCCAGGGATCCTCTTCGAGGGGGTCTCCGGAGTAGGTGCTTCCCAGGGGAGGAGGAGGAAGAGGATGGGGACAAGTGGAGTCATCAGGAGTCTCCACGCACCCATCTTTCAGAAGACCTTGGAGAAGGTGCTTCTGACCTCTGGGGGGATCCATGGATACTGGATCTGTAGGAGGGTGAGATTTCCCCAGGGGAGGGTCCGAATGTGTTCCGTGTCTTCCATAGAGAGGAACTAAAGGCGCTCATTGCACATTCCCTATCAGCATTGAATATTGGGCAGTCCTCATCACAGGTAGAGGAACCACTGGAAGAACCCTTGGAAGACCCCTTGCTACAGGGTTTAAGGGGGCACAGGTGTGCTTCCCGGTTCATAGAGTGATCAAGCGAATGATTGAATCAGAATGGGAATACTCGGACACTACCTTGAGGCGGGGCAGCCTTCCCTTGGGGAGCCTTTACCCTATCCCACAGGAGGAACGGGAGCTTCGGCGAATGCCAAAGGTAGACACTGGTCTCGTAGTGACCAAGAAGATCACCATCCCTGTAAAGGGCGGAGTGGCTCTTGAAGATCTGCAGGATCAGAAGTTGGAGTTGCTCCTAAGGCAGGCCTTTGATTCTAGCACTTTAGTACTACAGGCCTCCATCTGCGAGACCTATGTGTCCAGAGCTTCTATTAGTTGACTCCAGGGGTTTTCTCCGCTCGACCTGGAAGACCAATCAGAGTCAGACATGGCTAAGCTGGAGTCGGCTGCTGCATATATGGCAGACACCTTCTATGATTTGGTTCAGTTACCTTCTAAGACCATGGCCTCTGTGATTGCGGCACAACGGTTTCTGTGGCTCTGGAAATGGGCGGCAGACACCTCATCCAAAGCTAGACTCAGTATGCTCCTCTACAAGGGCAAGCTTCTCTTTGGGGAGGCCCTTACAAGATTGTGAAGGACTTTGGCAAGCCCAAGGGACACCTACCAGAAGACTCCCCTAAGGGTCTCACCGGGGGACCACAAAAGGGACAAGCCAGAGAGTTTTGGTGATTCCGTTTGAAGCGGATCGCGCCCTGTCAGAGAGGTCGCTACAGATCGCGGGGGCCACTCTTTTGAGGAGCCTGGGGCTATTACGCTTCCCAGCAGGTCCCACCTAGAAAGCCCCAATGAAGTCAGGGCAGCCCAGACACAAGTGGCGATCGGAGGTTGGTTACAAAACTTTTATTCCATCTGGGCCTCCATTACGACTGACTAGTGGGTCTTGGAAATTTATACGTGAGGGCTATGGATGCCAGAGAAACAGAAAGCGGTATACTCCACTCTTCAGTGGTTGGTACAACTGGAGGCGGTGATTCCAGTCCCCAGAGACCAGTGTGGATCCAGTCAATACTCCATTTTGGCCGATCCTCTTTCTCAAACACGTAAACTGGTCCTTGAGGGCGCCGCACTTCTACATGGAGATCTTACATTCAGTCATTCTGGCGGTGAGACGGTGAGACGGGATGAGTTCCTGTGTTGCCTGGATCTGACAGAGGCTTATCTTCAAATTCCCATCAGACCGGAACACCAGCGATTCCTGAGGTTTGCCTTGCCCATCAGCCATTTCCAGTTCCGAGTGTTGCTGTATGGCCTGGCTATGGCGCCATATATTTTCACAAAGATCATGGTAGTGGTGGCAATGGCTTTGCAGCAGGAAGGGATTCTCATTCATCCCTATCTGGACAACTGGCTTATTCGGGTGAAGTCTGAGACGGAGGCGTCCGTCGTTATGCGGCGGGTGCTGGAGTTTCTGCGACAGCTGAGCTGGGTGGTCAACATCACTAAGAGTCAGCTTCAGCCGTTCCAGTGGCTGCTGTATCTCAGGGCCCTGTTTGATACAGCTGCAGGAATTGTGGCTTTGCCCGATGACAAGGTGGAAAAGATTGGGAAGCAAATCTGCCAGTTTCTGAGGTGGAAAGCACTGACAGCATGGAACTACATGCAGCTGCTGGGCTCGATGGCAGCGGCACTGGACCTGGTGCCGTGGGCCCATGCCCATATGCTCCCACTGCATCAAGCTCTTCTGTCGAGATGGTTGCCTCAGAGAGATCCATTGTCCAGAAGGTTGGTGTGTCCGGAGGAAGTGCAGACCAGTTTGAATTGGTGGATGTAGTCCGCTCACTTGAGGGCGGGCATGCCGCAGGATCAACCGCAATGGATCTTAGTGACCACAGATGCCAGTCTTACTGGTTGGGGAGCACACTGTCTGTCTCAGGTGACGCAGGGGTGCTGGTCGCCGGTGGAGGCCTCTTGGTCGATAAATCACCTAGAAATAAGAGCAATGGTCTTGGCACTACAGCGTTTCCGTCCCCTGATTGAAGGGAAAGCGGTCCTTGTCTTTTCCGACAATGCAACAATGGTAGCCTATATCAATCATCAGGAGGGTACAGGCAGTGCGACCCTGTTAGAAGAGAGTCAAACTCTCTTGCAGTGGGCAAAGACCCACCTGCTAGCCTTATCTGCGGCTCATGTAGCCAGGAAGGACAATGTTCAGGCGGACTATCCAAGTCGGCACGCGTTAGATCACAAGGAATGGGAACTCAATGCAGCAGTGTTCCATGACATCACGGTGCATTGGGGAAGGCCAGTCATGGACCTAATGGCTACCCTGACCAATGCCAAGATGGTACGGTTCTTTAGCAGGCGCAGAGAACACATGTCCAAGGGACTCGATGCTCTCTTCTGACTCAGTCTTGGTCAGCGGAAGGGCTTCTGTATGTGTTTCCACCATGGCCACTCATTGGGCGGCTTCTTCAGCAGATAGAGGTGCAGAACGGACCAGAAATTCTCATAGCGCTGAATTGGCCTCTAAGGCCATGGTATGCAGATCTCACTCGGCTCCTGATCGATTGCCTCTGGTAGTTGCCTGACAGGATCAATCTGTTGGCACAGGGGCTAGTGCTGATTCCTCAGGTGGAGCGGGTCTTGCTTACAGCCTGTCTCTTGAGAAGGCCAGGCTGTGTCAGTGGGGCTACTCTGCAGAGGTCATTGCGATCATCCTGAGGTCCAGAAAGCATTCCACCGCACTCGCTTATGTCAAGGTATGACGCATATTCGAGGCGTGGTGTTCAACAAATGACATCAGTCCTTTTGCTTGCTCACTGCCCAGCATTCTGTTATTTCTTCAGAGTGGTCTGGATAAAGACTTGGCACTCAATTCTCTGAAGGTACTGGTGGCAGCCTTAGCCTGTTATCAAGGCCATATGCAGGGGCACTCTCTTGCGGCGCATCCCGATGTTCTCCATTTCTTTAGAGCTTTGAAGCTTGTGCAGCCACCTTTTGCATTCAGTGATTTTGCCTTGGGTCCTGAACTTGGTGTTGGACGTCCTGGTCGGAGGCGCCTTTTGAGCCCATCTCTCGGGCATCTGTGCGAGATCTCACCTTGAAGACAGTTTTCTTAGTGGCACTCTGTTCTGCTCGGAGGGTCTCCGATCTCCAGCCACTTTTGTGCAGAGATCCTTTTCTGCGGTTTACCAGGGATAAAGTGATTTTGAGGCCTATGCCGTCTTTTTTGCCTAAAGTGGTGCTGCGTTTTCACTTGAATCAGTCTATTTCCCTACCTGCTTTTCCTGACTTCGGAAGTTCCGAGGTGGATCAGCAGTTGCACAGGCTAGATCTTCATAGGATACTCCGGAGATACATTAAAGGAACAGAGGTGTTTCGAAAGATGGACTGCTTGTTTGTCCTTTTTGGCAGTCCTCGTAAGGGGGAAGCAGCCTCCAAAGCATCCATCGCCCATTGGGTAAAACAGACTTTCTATGCAGCATACGTAACGCATTATAGAACTCTGCCTTTGGGGCTCCGGGCTCATTCGACCCTGGGATAGGCAACATCTTGGGAGGAACGCCGTCTGGTTCTCCCAGCGGACATTTGCAGGGCGACAACCTGGTCGTTGCTCCACACTTTCTCAAGACATTATCGGCTGGATGTGCATGCCTTGGGGATGCAGTAGTGGGGGCCTTGGTGCTTCGGGCCGGACTCACTGGTCCCTCTCACGGGTGAATACTGCTCTGGTATGTCTCATTCATGGACTGGCCTTGAAGAATGATAAGGAAGACGAAATTAGACCTTACCTGCTAATTGTTTTTCCTTGAGTTCCCTACAGGTCAGTCCAGCGCCTGCCTGGTTATGGTTGCACATCCAGTCTGAGGAGTTATTGCATCAAGAGTTAGAACGTTCCAGAGGCTCACATGGGTTAGGCCCATTATATGAGATAGGAAGGGCAAGTGCTCTTCAGGTCTTCTTGCGCCCTCTCGCTGGAGTAGTTGCTCTCGGAGGTGGGGGGGAATGAGGAGGTGTTTTTCCTTTCAGGATTATCAGATTTTGTGAATTGGCAGATTGTTGAGTTGGTAGCCATCTGCTTTGTCAAGAGAAAACTGGAGTCTGGAGCTGCAGGGGGAGCTCTTATACAGGATCAGCAAGGCTCTGTTATGATCAGTCCTCAGCTGCTGGAGAGGGCTGACAAACCCATTCGTGGACTGGCCTGAAGGGAACTCAATGAAAGACAATTAGCAGGTAAGGTCTAATTTTGCCTTAGCATATATTAATTCCCACATTAATTGCTTAATTCACTTTAGTAAGAGGTTCCCTAAATGGGGCCTTCTTTGCTCTTCCAAGATGATGAAACACAAATGGAAGGAAACAAACAACCCCCCCCCCCCCCCAAACCCTGTTTATATCAGTAAAATCCTTACAGTTGGGCTACACTCTGACTGGCAAGTGGGATGTATCCTTAGCAGTGTAGAGAGGATTATTGGGCAAAATGGAGGGGCTGGATGGCCCCTTTTTTGCAGTTATTTTCTTGTGTTGCTGTATTTTTCGATATGGATGACAGTAACTGGAAAAGGGTGGATTTATACCATCATCTGCATAAAGTGGCAGAATTGTATTCAGGCAGATTGAGTGAGTCAATTTTATTTTTATCAGCTAGTTTTGACTGTTAAATTCATCTTGGGGTCCAATTTCCTGCATTTCAGAGCGCTGGTTAGGACTATTTATAGAGCTGATTTTCACTTTTAGAGCATTACAAATTTAACATTTCTTGGCTGCCGTGCAAAATGTAAATTGTGATATAGTGTGTGTTAATATTTTTTTCAATATGGAAATAAAATGCTTTTTTTTTTATTTTCTCAGAAAAATAATCGTCTCTATCAAGTGTCTGCTGGGCAGTGCATTAAAGTTGTTGACCCACTTAACCATAAAGGATACGTTGCTATGGCAATCTGTGACGGTTCTCCACCTCAACAGTGGCGCATTGAAAGTTGAAGCTATGAGAATTGCCAAAGACAGGACGTGGAAGCAATTATGGTGGGACTGCTTCAAGCGTGGCTATTTTAGAAACAATTGTGGAGTCCTTAGCTGCTATTCTTACTAGAACTTTGTTACTGAAAATGTTTTCAAAGTTCAGCTGCAAAGCTCAGTTGGTGTATTTTGGGAAGTACTGTATGACCACAATTGTTAGAGATGTGCAGCATCAACTTTTAAAGAAGTGTAGATGTGCAATTTATCAGCAGATTATATTATGAATCACTGGATGGCATTTTGAAAAGAGAAGTAGTTACAAAATATTATCGTAAATAGTGGCAAGATTTTGTTTTTATGAATTTGAAGATTTTGATGTTATATTTCAGTTCATTTCCTTTTCCAAATCTAAGCTCCAGATGACTTAGGGTTCGGGTACACAGGTTACTTCCTTCCACGAAGGGGTTAGAATCTAAGTTGTGCCTTAGACAGTGGAGGGTGATGTTACTTGCGCACGGTCACAGAAAGCATTCGTGGAAGAATTGGGATTTAAACCCTGGCTTCCAAGATCTTTAGCCAAATGCTATAATCATTAGGCTACTCCACTTATAAATATAAGAACTTTTTAAAACTTGTATAGTTTGTTTTACATTTTTAATCTGTTTTATTCATTATAAATATTTAAGTTGGTTTTCAGATTTTGGATGTACTATTTTTAATATTTCATTTTATAATTACTTTGCCGTTTGTGATTTAGCTGATTTTAGAATATACTGTTCCTTTTAATAACACGTCTCTTCACTTGTTAATTAAAAAGAAACATTTGTTACCTGTTTCATTTTGTTTTGTAATTAAAGTATGTACTTCATTTGAAATAAGGTATTTAAAAATTAAGGGCCGTGTTCTTTAAACGTTAGCACTTCCTATGGGCACGGTGGAGATAGTAATAACATGGGTGCTGCGGCAGATCATGCATGCGGTTTAGTAAACATGGCCCATAAATATCTAATTATTATAACATTTCGTATTGTTTGTATTGTAGCTCATATAGGTGCCAGAGGTCACTTGACTGGTTGGGGGGGGGGGTGTAAAGGAGCTAATTATGTGTACTGTATTTTGAATCATTCAAACATGGCATTATGAAATGTTCACTATACTGTAACTTTTTAAGTGACCAGTTGGTTTTGACTTAAAATTAAAGATATTAAACCATAATTAAAATACAGAATATTTTGGCATTATTCTAAAAGATTCCACTTTGACTCTGGTTGGTCTATGTTGAGAGGACTCTATCTCTTTTGTGGGGGACCATGTCGAGATCCTGCTGTTTGGTAGCAGGAGCCTGAAGCAGCGCAGCGGCTCAGCTTCAATATGGTTCTTCTTTAGTGATTTTGTTTTTGTTTTTATAAGGAGGTACTTATTTTTAGGTGCCAATATTGCACGTAAATGAGCTCATATAAGTACTACCTAGTGTGAAAACATGCAGGTTGTTTGCATGGCACATACTTTCACTGTGGGCATGCACATGGGTGAAGAGTGGGCAGTGCGAGCGAGTATGCACGTTGCTTATAGAACACAATAATTTATGCGCGCCTTGCCAAAAGTAGATACACCAGCCATAGAGCTGGTATAAATGATTGTGAGTTATTACATCTTAATTTAAGGCACACTTTCCGTCATTTATGCTAGTACACATGCACTTGAATTTATAAAATAGGCATAAAAGACATTAGCTAGGTGTCACTTCACAAAATTACTTTCCTAGAGGCTTAATTTTAAAAAAGGCTAAACATTTAACTTAGGCAACCACATTTGACTTCTTAAGCTGATTTTCAAGTGAAAGTCATCCTAAATCTGGTTGGCTGAAACTTAGCCATCTAGAATTAGTATGCTCCACTTCTCCAGGACCAAGCAGGAAGTCAGTCCTCTCATATGGGTGACGTCGGTGCCGACGGAGCCCCCGTGCGGAGCATTTCCCCAGCTTTCATAGAAAGCCTTTGGGAATGCAGCGCGCATGCATGGTCCCCTTCCCGCCCAAGGGTGCCATCTTGCTCAGTCTTCTTTTTTCTGCGGAGCCCGACGGATGTATATTCGTTTCACCCGAGGAAGAAGTTGATTTTCTCTGTGTTAACCTGTTTTTCTTCGGTTCGACGCCGGTTTCCCTTTCCCGCCTGGGCCCGATACGTCGGTATCGAGCCCGGATCTCTTTTTCGTTTTTTGTCCTTAGTGACTAGCGTTAGCACCATTTTTTCTTTTTTCACTGGCAGCCCAGTCTTTTGACCTTGCAGGGGCCCTTTTTCCCCCGATGGCTGCCAGCGGGTTTAAAAAGTGTGATTCGTGCAAGAAACTTATGTCTCTCACCGACACACATGACTGCTGCCTCCGGTGCCTCAGACCCAATCATGACCCGATGATCTGTGGTCCGTGTGGGAAAATGTCCTCTAAGGCGTTACAGAGTCGGCAGCACCAAAAGGAAAGAATCTTCTCTGACTCCGCGTCCGGTCGGGCCCGGACCTCGTCAGAGGCCTCGACATCTCGGGACTCCGGCCCCGAGCAGCGTCGAGGCTCCTCTGAAAGGGGGTCTCCCTCGCAGGAGCATCGTAAGAAGAAAAAACCCGCGAGGGCGTCGTCGGTGGATGCACTTGGCTCCTCGAGGGCCAAGTCGAATAGCCCCGAGCGCCGTCCTGGGACTTCGGAGTCGGAGAGGCCTGCAAAACAACCTCGTGTGGAGATGGAGTCCCCGGGTCACGTGAGTACTGTAGTCCTCGTGGACTCACCTCCAGGGGAGCCGACGTCGGGCCCGGCGCTGCTGAGTCTCCTGAGCTTTGACTCAGGTTGACGCCTTGGAGAGCAGCTTGGCTGCCTTCATGGAACAGCAGCGGGCACTGATCGCCGGTCTCACCGGTGCATCTGCCCCGACCACCGGGACATCGACATCCAAGTTGACCCCGGAGGCCGAGCCGATCCTCGAGTCCATGCGAGCTCGAGTCGATCCTCGGCCAAGGTGCCCCTCGGCCTCCCGTTCGGGACCGAGGTCGTCGACGCTGGTACCCTTGGCGTCGGGGCAGATGGCATTGATGCCTGCCCGACCGGAGCCGCTCGATTCCTCCTCCGAGGAGTCCGGCTGGGAGACGGAGGATGAGGAGTCGCCCGACACCTTTCAGACTCAGTGCGTTCCTTCGGACTTGCCGAGTCTGAGCTTCGGAGAAGGTCCCCCCCGGAGGATACCCGGTTCTCGGATTTCGTGTGGGACATGGCCAAGGCTCTGGCATTCCCCACGGACCCCAAGGAGGAGCCTTGAGCCGAGGAGCTGAAGGACCTACAGTATGATTCTCCTCTGAAGGAGGCCTTTACTGTTCCAGTTCCTCCGATGCTGGAACGGTTTCTCTTCCGCATGTGGGAGGCGCCGGCCTCGACGCCGGTTTTGAGCAAGTGGGTCGATTCCATCTATCGAGTCTGCAAGAGCCCCAGGTTCCAAAAGGCACAATTACCGCACCACTCCATGGTTGTGGAATCGGCCATGCATCGTCTGAAGAGTCAGAAGATGCACTCCTCGGTGCCTTCCAGCCGGGAGGCCCGGAACCTGGATGCCCTCGGTAAGAAGTGCTTCCAGGGCTCTATGCTTGCTTGCCATGTCCAGACCTACCAGCTGTACATGGGCATGTACCTTCGAGACCTGGCAAAGGAGATTGCCGGGTTCTCTGCTGGTCTCTCCGAGGAACCTTTGCAGAGGTTCAATGCTCTGTCCTCGGGTATTTGTGAGTGCTCGAAGTTTATATCTCGAGCAGCTTATGATGGCTTCGAGGCTTCGGCCCGAGTAGCCGCGGCCGGCATCGGTGCACACCGTCAGGCTTGGCTACAGCCATCGGACCTCGAGCCATGGGTGCAGGACAAGTTGGTCGATGTCCCCTGCCGAGGTGAAAACCTCTTTGGCAAGCCCATGGCTGACAAGGCTACAGAACTCGAGACCGAGACTCTTACCCGGACAAGGCTGTCCAGAAAAACCTCTGCCCCTTCTCAGAAGAAGAAGGGCTCGGAGAAAAAGATCTTTTACCCGAGGAAGTCATCTACCTATAAACAGTACCCTCATTATAAGGCCTCTGTAGCTCCCCAACAGGGTCAGCAGGCCAAAGGGCAGGGTCATGGGCCCCGTAGGAAGAAGGCCCCCAAGCCTCCTACTCCAGCTCCTGCTCAGCAGGGAGGGGGATTTTGACTGCATTGGCATAGCCTCTCCTCCTCAGCTGGCTCCCATCAGCACTGGAGGCAGGCTGGCCCTGTTTGCCCACAGGTGGTCAGCCGTCACAAGGGATACCTGGGTTCTAAGTATAGTCCAGAAGGGCTATCTCCTCCACTTCCACCAGGTACCCCCCTCCTATTTTCCAGGGGAGCCTCCCAGACTCCCTCTGCACAGGGACTTACTCCTGCAGGAGTTGGCAGGTCTTCTAAAGGAACAGGCAGTGGAACCGGTGCCCCACCACCTGAGAGGTCACGGCTTCTATTCCAGGTACTTCCTGGTACCAAAGAGAACAGGAGGCCTCAGACCCATCCTAGACTTGCGAAACCTGAACAAGTTCCTGGAGAGGGAAAAGTTCAAGATGCTTACCCTTGGAATCCTGCTGCCCTACCTCCAGCAGGGAGATTGGCTATGCTCCTTAGATCTAAAGCAGGGGTCACCAACCTGCGGGCCGCATGCGGCCCACGAGGTCCCTCCGTGTGGCCCGCGAGGCTTTACCCCGGTTAACATTACATGCGGCCCGCCAAGGATTCCCGCCATTGTATCCACACGCTCGCAGCTCACCGACGACCACCTGCAAGCGTCCCTTCTCCTGTCAGTGTCATCTGTGAAGCCGGACTTTAAGCGTTTGTCTGCTAGCATGAATCATCAGCCATCTCATTAAATTCAATAAAGGTGATCAGCCATTGTTTTCATAATTTTGCGTTTGTTGTTTTTTTTCGCGGGGGCGGGGAGAAGGGGGGTGCGGCCCGCGAGGCTCCCGGTAGTCGGCTGTGCGGCCCGCGGCCCTCTGGAGGTTGGTGACCCCAGATCTAAAGGATGCTTATACTCACATCCTTATTCATCCAGACCACAGACAATATCTCAGATTTGTAGTGGGAGGAAACCATTATCAGTACAGAATACTGCCTTTTGGCCTTACATCCGCCCCCAGGGTATTCACCAAGTGCCTGGCAGTGGTGGCGGCCTACCTCAGGGTTCAGGGCCTCTTTGTCTTTCCATATCTGGACGATTGGCTCATCAGGGGTCAGTCCCCGCAAGAGGCCAATCAAGCCACCCTTCCCACTGTCGCTCTGCTTCAGCACCTGGGGTTTGTCATAAACTTCGCAAAGTCCAGTTTGCATCCCTCCCAGAACATGGAGTTCATAGGAGCTCGACTGGACACCTTTCAGGCAAAGGCCTTTCTACCGGTGGACAGGGCCCACAGATTGATGGCTCTAGCCAGGCTATTCCACAGCAATTCTCTGGTCTCCGCCAGACAATTCCTGAGGTTCTTAGGCCACATGGCATCCACGGTCCATGTGACTCCAAATGTCCGTCTACACATGAGACCAGCTCAGTGGGGCCTCAGGACTCAGTGGCACCAAGCCACAGGAAGCCTCACGGACACAGTGAGGGTGTCCAGCCTACTACAGTCTTCTCTGCAATGGTGGCTTCATCTTCCGAATCTAGTACAAGGGGTGCCTTTTCAGGCTCCTCCACACACTCAGGTGCTGACAACCGATGCTTCTCTACAAGGTTGGGCTGCACATTGCCAAGGGGCATGTACTCAAGGCCTGTGGACTCCTTGGGAGGCCGCACAGCAGATCAATCTCTTAGAACTGAGAGCTATCCGCTTAGCCCTGAGAACTTTCTCTCATCTCATCTCTCACCAGTCCGTCTTAGTTCAGATAGACAATCAAGTGGCTATGTTCTATGTGAACAAACAAGGGGGCACAGGGTCCCGTCTTCTCTGTCAGGAGGCACAGAAATTGTGCTCCTGGGCAGTCGATCATGGCATTCTTCTCAAAGCAGTCTACCTCCCAGGTCAGGAGAATTACCTGGCGGACAGATTGAGCAGGATTCTGCAGCCGCACGAATGGCAGTTGAACCCTTTAGTGGTTCAACAGATCTTCCTGAGATGGGGTCTTCCAACCATAGATCTCTTTGCCAGTCCTCTGAACCGTCAACTTCCCAGGTTCTGCTCCAGACAACCGCATCCTCTCAGAGTAGCATCGGATGCGTTTCTCATTCCATGGTCTACAGGCCTCCTATATGAGTTTCCTCCCACGCCTCTAGTGTCCAAGACACTATTCAAGGTGATCCGGGACAAGGCCTCAGTGATTCTGGTGGCCCCCAGGTGACCAAGGCAACCCTGGTTCCCACTACTGTTGCAACTAGCGGTGGACACTCCTCTTCCTCTGGGGATGCAACCCGATCTCCTGTCTCAGGAGCAGGGATCTCTCTTGCAACCCAATCTCCAGTCCCTCAATTTGATGGCCTGGCTGCTGAAAGAGTAGTCCTAGCGCCTTTACTACTGCCTAGGGAAGTGGAGGACGTAGTCTTGGCCTCTAGGAGGCAGTCCACCAGAAAGTCTTATGCCTTTAAGTGGCATAGATTCTCTTCCTGGTGTACTCAACACAACGAGAATCCCTTCTCATGCCTGGTACCGGTGGTGCTGCAGTATTTGCTTCACCTGTCCAACCTAGGCCTTAAATCCAATTCTGTTAGAGTTCATCTTAGTGCTATTTCCGCACACCACTCACAGGTGGAGGGTCAGTCTCCAGCCATCCTTTGGTGGCTCGCTTCCTCAGAGGCCTGCTTTTGCTTAAGCCTCCAGTGCGTCCACCTGCCCCTGACTGGGAGTTAAATGTGGTCTTGCAACGGCTCACTTACCCACCATTTGAACCTATGGCTACTTGCCCTCTGCGTTTTTTATCCTGGAAAACGCTGTTTCTGGTAGCCCTTACCTCAGCTAGGCGAGTGAGTGAGCTTCAGGCCCTAGTCTCAGAAGCACCTTATACTAGGTTCTATGGGAGCAGGGTAGTCTTACCGTCTCACCCTAAGTTCCTCCCAAAGGTTGTCTCCTCCTTCCACCTCAATCAGGAGGTGGCTCTTCCGACTTTCTTTCCCAAGCCTCATGCTAGCCGGGCTGAGATGGTCTTGCATACCCTGGACTGTAGGAGGGCGTTGTCCTTCTAACTTGACCATACGCGGGAGCACCGGAGGGCGGTTCAGCTCTTCGTCTCTTATGACCCCAATAAGTTGGAGCTGGCTGTCTCCAAGCGTACTTTGTCCATATGGGTAGCTGACTGCATCGCCTGGGCTTACAGGGCAGCCAGCCTCTCGTTGCAGGGTCTAGTTACGGCTCACTGTGTCAGGGCGAAGGCTGCATCAGTGGCTCATCTCCGCTCTGTTCCGTTGGTAGACATCTGCCGGGCCGCTACTTGGTCTTCAAGCCAGACGTTTGCGGCCCATTACTGCCTTGAGAGGGAGTCCTGCAGGGACAGTGCTTTTGGGCAAGCAGTACTCCATAATCTCTTTGGGGTCTAGGCAACTCCTACCCTCCGGCCCTGGTGTTGGGCTACCTGTCGGGGGCGTTATCAGAGAAGATTCTGTTCTTGCATGCTGAGGCTCTAGAGGGAGCTCATTTTTCAGTTTGGGGCCTCTGGTAGCCCTAAGCTAGGGAGTCCCATATATGAGGACTGACTTCCTGCTTGGTCCTGGAGAAAGAGTAGTTACCTGTAACAGGTGTTCTCCAGGAGCAGCAGGAATCAGTCCTCACAACCCTCCCTCCTCCCCTTGGAGTTGCAGTCATATGATTTATTTCGCTATTTTTGCTGTCTTTTAGCTATGTCATCAGACTGAGCAAGATGGCACCCTTGGGCGGGAAGGGGACCGCGCATGCGCACTGCATTCCCAAAGGCTTTCTATGAAAGCTGGGGAAATGCTCCACACGGGGGCTCCGTTGGCACCGACGTCACCCATATGTGAGGACTGATTCCTGCTGCTCCTGGAGAACACCTGTTACAGGTGAGTAACTACTCTTTCTGGGTACCTCCACACAGGCAACTAAACCCTGCAAATCAGTGCTAGCTGGCTGAGTCCTTTCCATTCACCTGGATCACCCTTTACAGTTGCAACTTAGCTGCCAGCACCACCCAAACTTTCAAAACATGCTTGTGAGAAAAGCAGTTGCTCATATCTTTGCACTACTTCCAAGCTCTGGGAGAATTGTTCTCTCTGGGTGCTTTTCAGTGATGCCACCTACTTGTGAGTACCTAGAACCAAAGCAACATGCTTTTAGTAGAGGAAAATTGTTTCAAACAAACCTGATCGATTTTTTGCCTGCCGAAAGTCAAAATAGTTGTACAGAGCAGACATATTCCCTAATTCCTCCCTCTCACCAGCCCAAAGCCAAAAGAACTTGTCGCACAGACACCCTCCTCGTTGATCTTCCTCCCTCACTCCCCAGAAGCCACCTAAAAGATCACAAAGCCAGTTTGAGAGAAGACAGACTTCTGCCCTCCCATTTATTTTATGTATTTATATAAAACGTTGTATATATTAGTAGAAAGGTGAGTATCTAAATGCGCCACAAGGTTTACAACATAACATATATAAAATATAGTTAAGATTATACCATAATAAATTTGCTAATTTTAAACTTAATCAGCAAAAAACTATGTAAACAAGAATATGTTCTAAACTATTTAAATTCACCACGACCCCAGTTATCCACACAGTCCTTGTGGCAACCTATTCCACCAATCTGGTGCTATAACTGGGAATGCTGTCTCTTACTACTTTACATTCTCATTTCCTTTATCCCTGGTATTTTTTAAAAATCCTTTTCCTAGGATTTTAATGTTCAACCTGGAATATAATCACTAGTTTTTCCCCAGAAGAACTTCAGGCTCAATGCACCCCTGATCTTCAGTCACTAACAATATTTTATATTGGACTTGGAATTTTGCCAGCCACCAATGTAATCACTTCAGTTAGCAGAGTAACATTGGCCCTTTTTTTCAGCCCACACAAAATGCTGACCACAGAATTTTGGACCAGCTGAAAACTATGCAGACCACTCTGGCCATAATAAATGCACAGGCTACTGAGGTTAAGATTTCAAGTCCCAAATATGATTAGAGCTGCCTAATCCATATGAAGAAATCCAAATGGCCCCTGGTCTACCCTACTAATATGATCATTCTGTTTTAATCCTGAATCAATCTGAAGCCCTAGGTTACATGCTAATGTCTTAAGATCTACTTAAGCTAAACACCTGAATAACGACATCTGGGGGAAATGATTGATCCCGCTATAAAAGCTATGTGTTCTAAATTTAATTTTAATTCATGGGGTCCGAAACATTTATGCACCAGTTCTAACATCCCCTTGGTTTTCATCTTCATATCACTTCTGCATGCCTAATCGTCAGCCTGGCATGAATCCAAAGAAGCTTACTTCAGCATAGCTCTAATATTAGATTGCTTAAGCTCAACCAGCACAATGCCTCTGTGTTCTTTTCCTCTTCTGAAGACTTGGTCTGACGATATGAACTCAAAATGAGGGACAAGAGTCCATATTACCTGTAGTAACATTCACCTTGGTCTTTGCCTATTTTTGTTTTTTGATAGACCTGGGGGAGGGAGTCTGCTGTCTTGGTACATGTTGGTACCAATGGCATAGGAAAGTGTGGGAGGGAGATTCTGGAGGCCAAATGTTAGGCTTTTGTGGTAGGAAGTTGAAATCCAGAACTTATAGGGTAGCATTCTCCGACATCCTTCCTGTTCCACGTGCAGGACCCAAAAGGCAGGTAGAACTCCAGAGTCTTAATGCATGGATGAGATGATGGTGCAAAGAAGAGAGTTTTGTATTTGTTAGGAACCGGGCAACATTCTGTGAAAGGGAGGGGCTTTTCTGAAAGGATGGGCTCCATCTTAACCAGGATGGAACCAAGCTGCTGGCATTAACCTTCTTTTAAACTAGATAATAGGGGAAAACTGACAGTCACCCAAGTGTGTTTGGTTCCGAAGGATGTATCCTTGATGGATACTAGCAAAAGAGGTGCGTTAGGACATCCCAACAGAGAGGTTCCAATAAAGATAAAAGTAACCCAGATGCCCTTAAGTACAGAGCTGAAAGATTCAAAATTATACCATCAACTAATAACCAGATTAATATGAATAAAATATAACCTCTGTATGCAAATGCTAGAAGTCTAAAAAATAAGATGGGAGATCTAGAATATATATCACTAAATGAGAGGTTAGATATGATTGGCATCTCAGAGACCTGGTGGACAGAGGACAACCGATGGGACACTATGATACCTGGGTACAAACTGGTGGAGGGGTTGTGCTATATGTTTGAGAGGACATTGAATTAACATAGGATTAAAGCTTTGCAGGAAATAAAATAGACTGTAGAATCTCTATGGATATAAATTCCATATAAAAAAGGGAAGATGATGGCAATGGGGGTGTACTACTGACCACCTGGCTAGAATGATTAGATGGATGATGAATTGCTAAAAGAAATCAGGGATGTTAACAAAAGTTACAACACAGTAATAATGGATGATTTCAATTACCCCTGTATTGACTGGGTCAATGTCATAGCAAGACATGCTAGGGAGATAGCTTCTAGATGAAATAAATGACTGCTTCATGGAGCAGCTGGTTCATGAACCGACAAGAGGGAAAGTTATTTTGGACCTAGTCCTTAGTGGAATACAGGAACTGGTGCAAGAGATAAGGGGTTTTGGGGCCATTTGACAGTAGTGATCATAGCATGATAACATTTGATTTAATAAATGGAAGAAGGATGGCAAGGAAATCCACAGTACTACCTTTTAATTTTCAAAAAGGGAGACTATGCTAAAATGAGGAAAATAGTTTAGAAAAAAATAAAAGAAGCAGTTAGAAAGATTTACATCAAGCATGGATATTTAGAAGTACTGTCTTGGAAGCCCAGAACAGATGTATTCCACACTTTAAGAAAAGTGGCAGGAAGGCCAAAAAAACTGCCAACATGGTTTAAAGGTGAGGTCAGAGAGGCTGTTGCCAAAAAAGCACCAGGAAATGGAAAAATGAGCCAAATGGTGAAAACTTGAAACAACATAAGCATAAGCATTGGCAAGTTAGATGCAAGACATTGAAAAGGCAGGCAAAGAGAGAATGTGAAAAAATGCTTGCCATGGAAGCAAAAATGCATAATAAAAACTTTTTCAAGTACATTCGTAGCAAAAAACCTGTGAGAGTCAGTTGGATCATTGAATGCTAGAGGGATAAAAGGAGTGCTGAGGACAAGGCCATAGCGGACAAACTGAAAGAATTCTTTGCTTCAGTCTTTACTGAAGAAATTATACGGGAGTTATCCGTGCCTGAAATGGTATATAAAAGTGATGTATCGGAAGAATTGAAAGAAATATTGATAAACCAGGAAGCTGTATTACAACTTTTTGATAAACTGAAGTAGAAGCAAATCATCTGGACTGGATGGTATACATCCAAGTGTTTTGAAAAACTGAAATATGAGATTGCAGACCTACTATTATGAATCTGTGAACTATCATTAAAATCATCTGTATTACTAGAAGACTGGAGAATGGCCAGTGTAATGCCAATTTTTAAAAAGGGTTCCAGGGGTGATCTGGGAAACTACAGAACAGTAAGCCTGATGTCCATACTGGGCAAAATGGTAGAAACCATTATAAAGAATAAAATTACTGAACATGTGGATAGTCATGGTTTAATGGGAGAAAGCCAACATGGATTTAACCAAGGAAAGTCTTGGCTTACTAATTTGTGTTGGTTTTTTTTTTGAGGGTGTGAATAAACAGGTAGACCAAGGTGAGCTGGTTGATATAGTGCATCTGGATTTTCAGAAAGCCTTTGACAAGGTTCCTCATGAGAGTCATGGGATAGGAGGCAGAGTAGTATTATGGATCAGAAACTGGTTAAAAAATAGAAAGCAGAGAGTCTGGCTAAATGGCCAATTTTCTCAATGGAGAAAGATGAATAGTGGAGTACCTTAGGGATCTGTGCTGGGTCCGCAGCTTTTTAACATTCATAAATTACCTGGAAATGGGAATAACAAATGAGATGATCAGTTTTGCAGATGACACAAAATTATTCAAAGTGGTTAAAACACAAGAAGATTGTGAAAAATTGCAAGAGGACCTTGATAAATTGGAAGATTGAACGTTCAAATGGCAGATGAAATTTAATGTGGACAAGTTCAATGTTATTTTATTTATTTTTTATTTTATTTTATTTATTTCTTTTTTATACCATGCACTTTAGAATCAGTGCGGTTTACATGTATACTAACGGGTATTTTTTATTCCCTTGTCCCCGAAGGGCTCACAATCTAAGTGTACCTGAGGCAATGGAGGGTTAAGTGGCTTGCCCAAGGCCACAAGGAGTGGCCATGGGACTAGCGACCCCATTCCCTCCAGCCTGAAGTTGCTTGTCCCCATGGGACCTAGAAAAGAACAACCCAAACTTTGATTACATGATGCAAGGTACCACCTTAGAAACCACCACTCAGGAAAAAGATTTAGGCGTTGTTGTAGATAATACGTTGAAACCCTCTGCAGTGGCCAAGAAAGAAATAGAATGCTAGGAATCATAATGAAAGAAATGGAGAATAAAAGCAAAGATATTATAATGCCTCTGTATTGTTCCATGGTGTGACTGCACATTTGACTATTGTGTGCAATTCTGGTCCGCATATCTTAAAAAGGATAGCAGCATTAGAGAACAGAGAAGAGCAACAAAAATTGTAATAGGGATGGAAGGATACCCCTATGAGGAAAGGTTTAAAAGTTAGGCCTCTTCAATTTGGAAAAGAGACAGCTGAGGAGGGATATAATAGAGGTCTATAAATTAATGAATGGAGTTGAATGGGTAAATGTAGATCGATTGTTTAAACATCAAAAAGTAGAAAGACTAGGGGACATACAATGAAACTACAGTGTAATCCATTTAAGACTAATAAAAGAAAAACCTTTTTCACTCAACGCCTAATCAAACTCGTTACCGGAGGAGGATGTAGTAAAAGCTGTTAGTGTAGCTGGGTTTAAAAAAGGTTTGGACAAGTTCCTGGAGGAGAGATCCATAAAACATTTAGGACCCGGGAAATCCACTGCTTACCCCGGGACGAACATTGTGGAACCTGTGTGCCTTTTTGGGAACCTGCCAGGTACTTGTGACCTGGATTAGCCACTGTTGGAAACAGGATACTGGGCTTGATGGACTTTGGTCTGACCCTGTATGGCATTTCTTATGTTCTTATTTCCAAAATTATTTGTTTAATGGGATTTTTATATTGCTTTCTCTTTTAGTCAAAGTGGTTTACATTATAACCAGGTAACAGATAATATTATAATGGTTTTGGATGATAACAGAAACAGGTTAACATTATATACATAGGAACTTATATAAATATTAACTTGTTATGAAAATAGGTGGTGTGCTAAATGATGGTTCCAAAATGTTCTGTGAACAGGAGAGTTTTTAACTTCTGTCTTAAAATTTTCTTTAACTATTAAGTCCCAATTTTGCCATTCCTGTCCCCCTGAACTCTGATGAGACCAATTTCACTTTGGTCTCAAAACAATTTTGAAAATGTTTTACAACTAATTGGGATAGAGGTTTGAAGGCCTGGTTTTGTAATAATTTGCCTCATTATTTCAAATAATTCCTTTCTCTGACTCAATAACCAATTTGTCTTCTTTACCAGACATATTTGCTTCCATATTTTACTTTTTTACAACATACAGAGGCTTGTAACTTCCATTCCTTATGACTTAGTTTTCCTCTGTCCTTTCTCCATTTCCTCTCCAATGTACAAATCTGTTTCATTTGTCTCAGCTCCTTTGCAAACCAGTGCCCCTCCTTTTAAATTCCAGCTTACTCAAATCCATACACTCCAGGGCAGTTTAATCATATGTTCAAACTAACTCCTCATTCATTAATTCTCCTTTCCCTGTTGATACATGGACCTATAGTTATCAAACTTTTCTCTGAGGAAATATTACCAGAATTCCTTACTTCATGCCAAACCGAAGTAACCTTCCTCTGAGGTACATAGCCACATAGTTTAAAAATTCACATCATGATCTGAAGAAAAGAGACTGGAGTATTGGATACTTCCTCAAATCTAAGGGGTGCCCAAGGTACCCAATAAAAAACCTCACAAGATCCAATGTACGACCTTCCAGGCAAGTTATCCCATTTAGTACATGGACGCACAGAAGATAAAATCCATACAGCCTATCCATTCTGCCAATCCATAAGAATTATTAAGTTCTACAATATTTCTCTTCCTCAGAGATCCTCTGTACTTGTCCCATGCTTTCTTGAAATCAGATACAGTTCTTGTTACCACAGCTTCCACTAGGAGGCTGTTCCACAGATCCATCACCCTTTCCATAAAGAAATATTTCCTCAGATCCTTCATCTTTATCCTATGAACCTTCATTCCAGAGCTTTCTTTCAGCTGGGAAAGGGCCAACTCTTGTGCATTTATACCATAGAGGTATTTCAATGATTCTATCATAGGTTCCCTCTCCCATCTTTCCTCTAAAGCATAATATTGAGATCCTTAAGTTTATCCCCCATATACCTTATGATTAAAACCACTGACTATTTTATTAGCTATCCTCTGTTTATGTCCTTTGAAGGTGCAGAATTGTACAAACTACCTTGTATAAGTCTCTAATGAGACCTCATTTAAAGACACTATCACCTTTTTCATACTAGGTGACTAAAACCCAAGTCCTTATATCCAGTCAGTTAAATAGGACTGATGTTGGGGTTACTGCTCACAATAAACATTTAAATCTCCTAACACAAACAAGCTGGGTAACTCCACTGAAACTTTCCCGCTAAGCTGTCCATCCAAAGTAAAGTATGAATCCACCCATCAATCTGCTTTTTCCATTGCAGCTCCTTCTCTTGAAATATAAGCGATTCTCCGTGAACAAGCAGGAAGTCAGTCCTCACATATGGGTTACGTCGGCACTGATGGAGCCCTCGCGAAAGCATTCCCCCAGCTTTCAAAGAAAGCCTTTGGGAGATGCTACCATGCATGTGTGGTCCCCTTCCCACCCAAGGGGGTGCCATCTTGCTCAGTCTCCTTTTTTCCATGGAGCCCTATAGACGTTTGCCTGGCTTATCCCTGGAAAAAGTTGATTTTTCTCTCCGAGTTTCACACTCACCTCTGGTATTAACATAAGAACATAAGAAATGCCATACTGGGTCAGACCGAGGTCCATCAAGCCCAGTATCCTGTTTCCAACAGTGGCCAATCTAGGTCATACGTACCTAGCAGTTTCCCCAAAAGACACAGGTTCTGCAGTGCTTGTACTAGGCCAAGCATTGATATCCTGGGTCCCTTTTTAATAGTGGTTTATGGACCTTTTTTAAACCCAGCTATACTAACAGCCCTTACTACATCCTCCGGTAACAGATTCCAGAGTTTGATTACACGTTGAGTGAAGAAATATTTTCTCCTATTTGTCTTAAATAGTTTACCCTGTAGCTTCATTACATGTCCCCTAGTCCTTCTATATTCTGATAGCGTAAACAATTGATCCACGTTTATCCGTTCCACTCCATTCATTAATTTATACACCTCTATCATATCTCCCCTCAGCCGTCTCTTTTCTAGGTTAAAGAGCCCTAACCTTTTTAGCCTCTCTTCATAGGATTAGCCTTCCATCCCCTTCACCAATTTGGTGGCTCTTCTCTGTACTTTTTCTAATAACTCTATGTCCTTTTTAAGATACGGTGACCAGAATTGCACACAATATTCAAGGTGCGGTCGTACCATGGAGCGATACAGAGGCATTATAATATCCTTTGTTTTATTCTCCATCCCTTTCCTTATGATACCTAGCATTCTATTTGCTTTCTTGGCCGCCGCTGCACACTGGGCAGAGGGTTTTAACATGTTATCCACGATGACTCCTAAATCTTTTTCCTGGGTGGTGGTTTCTAATGTGGAGCCTTGCATCGTGTAACTATAGTGTGGGTTGTTCTTTCCTAGGTGCATAACTTTGCACTTGTCCACATTAAATTTCATCTGCCATTTGGATGCCCAGTCTTCCAATTTATCCAGATCCTCCTGCAGTTTTCCACAATCCTCTTGGGTTTTAACAACTTTAAACAGTTTTGTGTCATCTGCAAATTTGATTACCTCACTAGTTATTCCCTTTTCCAGGTCATTTATGAATATGTCAAAAAGTAGCGGACCCAGTACAGATCCCTGGGGTACTCCACTATTCACCTTTTTCCATTGGGAATATTGGCCATTTAGCCCTACCCTCTGCTTTCTATCTTTTAACCAGTTCCCGATCCACAATAGTACACTGCCTCCTATCCCATGACTTTTTAGCTTCGCCAAAAGTCTCTGATGGGGGACCTTGTCAAAAGCTTTCTGAAAGTCCAGATACACTATATCAACCGACTCACCTTTGTCTACCTGTTTATGCACACCTTCAAAAAAACAGATCAGATTAGTAAGACAAGATCTTCCTTGTCTAAAGCCATGTTGGCTGTCTCCCATTAGGCCATGGTATTACACCGGTACTCTTCCCGCCTACCAACCTCATTGCCTCGGCATCAAGTTCAGTCTATTTTTGTAGTCTTTAGTTCTTTTCCTGGCATCTTCATGCCTTTTTTCTCCCACCGGCAGCCCGGAGATTCTTCGACCTTGCAGGGGTACTTGGCTATCAGTGGCTTTAAGAAGTGTGATCAGTGCTATAAAATTATGTCTTTGACCGACACATACGACTGCTGTCTCCGCTGCCTTGGGCCAGACCATGACCCAGCAGCCTGTGGTCTCTCCAAGAGGATGTCCAGTAAGGCCCTCAAGAGCTGCCAGCAGCAGCACGATAAGTTTTTTTCCCCTGAGTACCTGGTGCCTGCAAAGGCCAGGGCCTCGTCTGAGGCCCCGACATCTCAGGTGGAACCCTCCAAACCCGAGCCTCATTGTGGCTCTCAGAAAGGAGGTCTCCCTCAAGAGAACCCAGGAAGAAGAAGAAACCCTTAAAGATGGCGTCCTTGGATGGTTCTGACCAGCCGGGTGCTCCCCGGGCCCAGTCCCGCAGTCCGAGATGTTCGTCCGAGGCGTCGGAGGAGGAGTGGCCTGCGAAGGTCCACTGGAAGAATCTGACCACGGACTGGCCTCGGTCCCCAGACACTATCCTCGTCGAGAATTCCCCTTTGGGGGAGCTGGCGTCGGGCCTGAGTCCCTCGGTGCCCACGCCAAAGGCTGCGGAGCCTAATGGTCTGGAGTCCAGAATAGCGGCCTTGGAGTGCAGTTTGTCTGCCTTCATGGACCAGCAGCGGGTGCTGTTGTCCAGCACGATCGCTTCATCCCCCCCGACCACCAGGCCCTCGACGTCCAAGATGTCCCCAGAGGCCGAGCCAATCCTCAAGGTCCTTCGGCCTCGAGTCGATCCTCGGCTGAGGTTGCGATCTGAGTCCTGCTTGACGAGACTGCGATCATCCCTGGCAAATTTGCTGGGCACCAGCTGCAGGGCATCAGGGGCCCCGAGGCCCATGGAGCAGCCCTCCTACGAGTCTTCGACAGACTACTACGAGTGAGAGACAGAGGACGAGGAGTCCCCCAATACCTGTCGCCACTGCGCCATCCCTTCTGACTCTCCAGTCTCGGAGCCTCGATGACAGTCTCCGACCAAGCATATGGGCTTCCTTGATTTTGTCAAGGACATGTCTAAGGTCCTGGCATTCCCAACCAAGTCGGAGGACCCTCAGGTGGATGAGTTGGAAATCCTGCAGTACGAGGTCCCTCTGTTGGAATTGCTCATAGTGCCCATCCCTCAAATCCTGGAACGGCTGATGCTCCGAATGTGGGAGACACCGGCTTTGGTGCCAGTGGTGAGCAAATGGCTCGACTCGATGTATCGAGTCCGCTGGAGCTCGGGCTTCCAAAAGTCACAGCTGCTACATAACTCCATGGTGGTGGAGTGGCCATGTGTCGGCTGAAAAGCCAGAAGACGCACTCCTCGGTGCCCCCCAGCAAGGGAGGCCTGCTCCTTGGATGCCCTTGGCAGAAAGTGCTACCAGGGCTCAATGCTCATTGGCCGCATCCAGGCCTACCAGCTGTACATGGGCATGTACCTGAGAGACCTGGCGAAGGAACTCGCCAAGGAACTCTTGCAGCGGTTCAAAAACCTGGACAAGGCAGTCCGCGAGTGCTCCAAATTCATGTCTCAAGCAGCCTATGACGGGTTTGAGTCGGCGGCCTGAGTAGCTGTGGCTGGCATCGGTGTACACTGCCAAGCTTGGCTACAGTTGTCCGACCTCGAGCAGTGGGTTCAGGACTAATTAGTCAATGTCCCCTGCCAAGGACAGAATCTCTTTAGCAAACCCATGACCGACAAGGCTGCTGAACTGGAGACTGAGTTCATGATGAGGACCAGGCTCTCCAAGAAGATCACTGCCCCTCCCCGACAGAAGGGCTCAGGTAAAATGTCCTTTTACCCGAGGAAGGGAGATGCTTACCGAAACTACCCACCTCATCAGGCCTCCCCAGCTCTCCAACAGGGTCAGCAGGCCAAGGGACATGGGCATGGCCCGCTTAAGCAGAAAGCTCCAAAACCACAGGCACTGGCCCCGGCCCAGCCAGGGGGGGAGTTTTTGACTCCTCGAGCATAGCCTATCTATCCCAAGGAAATCAGCAGCCCTCGGGGGACATCTGTCCCTCTATGACCAATGGTGGATGTCCATCACCACCAATTCCTGAGCACATCGGGTAGTCAGAGAAGGTTACCTCCTCCACCTGACTCAGACACCTCCCTCTTATTTCCTGGGAGAGCCCCTCAGGTCTCCCTTCCACCGGGACTTTCTTCTGAAGGAGTTGGCAGGTCTTCTCGAAGACAAAGCGGTGGAACCAGTGCCCCACCATCTCAAGGGCAAGGGGTTCTACTCCAGGTACTTCCTCGTGCCAGTAAGGACAAGGGGCCTAAGGCCCATCCTCGACCTGCGCAACCTCAACAAATTCCTGGTGAGGGAGAAGTTCAAGATGCTCTCTCTTGGAACACTGCTGCCATACCTCCAGCAGGGAGACTGGCTGTGCTCCTTAGACCTCAAGGATGCCTATAACCACATCCTCCTCCACCCCAACCACAGGCAGTACCTGCGGTTCATAGTGGGGGGCAGGCATTTTCAGTACAGGGTGCTCCCCTTTGGCTTAGCCTCTGCCCCAAGAGTTTTCACAAAATGCTTGGTGGTCATGGCAGTCTTCCTCCGGCTCCAGGGGGTCTTCGTCTTTCCTTACCTGGATGACTGGCTCATAAAGGAAGGCATGGCCTCAGAGGTGTAGCAGACCACCACACGCACCATCCAGGTTCTACAAAGTATGGGTTTTGTCATAAACTACACCAAGTCTCACCTCTTCCCAACACAGTGTCTGGAGTTCATTGGGGCAAAGATCAACACTCTCCAGTTAAAGGCTTTCTTGCCCAGGGACCGAGCCAGTCGTCTCAGGACTCTGGCTCAGGATGTAGAGTGCCATTGTGGTAGGCCATGGCCTATATAATAGCCTGTACATGTATGAGAGGCCTGCAAGCTAGGTCTGAGTCCCCACCCCCACTTAGAAATAGTAGTGCTGAGAAAGATCAAAGTCAGTGAAGGTCTGAGGATCTGCCTTAAACCGCTCTAAACTGCTTTTGATAAGTTTGTGTTAATCCTTATTCAATTCTTTTATGCTGATGATAGATATGTTCCAGTGTGTTGCATTCTCACATTCTCTGAGCCTAGAAATGACCTTGTAGTAGGAATGTGTTTATGTCTAGAAACTGAGCCTTTGTTAGAATAGCCTGAGAAGGGGGAACAGGGTGTTAGGCCCAGAGAGGGTCCCCGATTGGATAGATGCAAGGGGCGTTGGGACCAATAGAAAGTTTGCCTGTATCAAACTGTGAAACTTATATATAAGGAAGTTGTTCCTGTTCTCCATTGCTCAGTCCTTTTTGAAGCTTGACTCTCTGAGCCTGTGCACAATAAATTGGCTTGGATCTTTGAACTGACTCCTGGTATTATTTATTGCATGCTTATCAGCTGCTACATATTCTTGGTGCATTGGCCGGGAATGTGCGGGTGGTGGATGGTATTCAAGTGAATATACCACGACTTCTCGCCTCAAGAGGTTTGGTCCGGCTGGTGCTGCACCTGACTGATCGCAGGGGAGCCTCTGGTGCCGCCCGCTCCTCTTGTATCGGGGGGCTCCTCCTTGCTTCCGCAGGTTGCTGGTTCTGGCTGGCCAACACCTCCGAACCCGAGGGGAGTCCAGGATCCAACCCATTTACTGGTTTGGTATCGGGAACCGGATCCGGTGAGTAGAACATTTCTGCTACTCAGTCTGTCAGCCAGTCGGGATTCTGGAATAAGCGATTGAGAGTCTGATCATCTCTCGGGGCGGTCCTAGTAAGTCTCAGAAGTCTTAAAGGTATAAGCAGAGACTGAACCCACCAACCCCTCAGCCAGTCAGTCAGTCAGGTTTTTTGGGAACGTCGGGATTTATTCTGTCTTGAATGTCTGCTCGTGTGAATGAGAGGTCTTGAATACAGACCAAGCGAGGTGCATTTCCAGGTCGCGAACAGGAGAAAGTGTTTGGTGTTTGTCTGTTGTCTGCATTTGTCATCTGTTGAAACCGCTGGTTTCCCTTCTAATGTAAGATTATTCTGTCGGGTAATTCATGAAACAGTTTACCGATTGAGAAATGATACTGAGAAAGGACGAGAGGAAATAAAACAACAAAACAACTCAGGAGTCTCTTCTAAGCAGCTGTCTCACTGAGTTTAATTTGTTTCCAGCACAAGCCGAGAGACTGTATCGTTAGCAGGGGTGTGTCTTTCACACAGCCCGTAGAAAGGAATGTTAGTATTCTTTAACCTTTACATTCCACATTCTGCAGCTGGGTTAATTTGTGCTTATTTCAGGAAAATTGTACCTGTTTTATTCAATATGTTCTATTAGTGATGTTCCTTCTGCTATGGTCATGTATTATATATCATTTAATAGGAATGTTTAGTCAGAAATTTGGATCCCGGCAGTTTTGGGCTCAGCCTGGAAAGGGTTAAGTTCTTATTAACCCCTTTTTAGCTCCTCAACTGTTCTTGTAAATGATAGAAAAATTAAGGAAACTGCTTTTGTTTTTCCTTTGACCTACGAAGTAGAGGTTAAGAGCCCTGACAGGACAAAGAAGCATCCTGAGCCAGTAGTTACCAGATTGCAACTTAAAAATGATTGAAATTTTGTCTCTGATATATTTGGTTTTGACTGCATATGCTATCGAGTAAGACGGGATCTTTTTATATATTATAGCAAGCACCTCATAGAAGACATAATTATTGTTCATAAATTACGGGAACAACAAAAAGAGCTTAGTGTTTACAGCTGCTCTGTCTAGTAATTTACGGCTGCTTTGAAAGTCAGGAAAGAGACCTACTGTTTATTTTGTTAAGATAATTTTCAAGGCTGGCTGTAACGCTGAGTAATTTGTTTAAAGTATCAGTTCCTTAGCGTCCCTCTAGTCCAGTCCCGGAACCATAGAGTTGTCAACCTCCACCAGCAGCTTTGGAGACTGAAAGATTTCATCACTTTGATGTCACCGGTATAAGTACAATGTTGCCTGTGTGCATTGCAGTATGTTTTTGTTCATTGTACACCGCACTGATTTAAATAGCGCGGTATAGAAGAAATGTTAAATAAATAAAATAAAATAAATAAATAAGTAGACAGGAACCGCCCCCTATCACCAGTACTTTCAGTCTCCAAGCAGCTTGGAGGTTCTGAGCCCGGGACTGGACTCAGGGAGATCAAATAAGCAGAGCTTTGTTTGTTTCTTTGGGGTTGGTTTTTTCCTCTCTTTTGGTTTAGTGCTTTTGCTTTATTCTGGGGTGAAAATCTGCTGCTGCTGGAGGGGTCCCAGTTCTGCCTTTCTCTCCTGTTCTCTCTCCGAAGGGTTCTTTTAGTGGGGGGCCCAGCTATTTAAAAGTGCAGTGGGCTGAGAGCCTGACTGCCTTACCTCCCTGCTCCTGAACCCGTGCCAGAAGGGTGAGGAGCAGGTTGCAGGAAGAGTCTGCAGCAGCAGAGGACATAATCTGGCAAGAGCTGTGTGCTAAGAGGCTGCAGCAGTCAGTGGGAGCTGAAGCTGGGTGAGAGCTGTGCTCCGGAGCTGTATTTCTCTCTGCCCCCTCCTCCCCCCCCCTTCTCCTCCGGATCGGGTAAGTGCTGCTGAAATTCTTTTTGGGGGGGCAGTGCAGGAGTGATAGTAGAGGTCCTAGGGAGGCTCCCAGGTAAAAAAGACGGCTTGGGGCCTCAGCGCGTGCTGTCAGTCAGCCCTTTTTTAAGCGGGAAAGCTGGCGGCGGCCATTTTGAAATCGGCATTTCTTTTAAAAGACAGAATTTTAATTGGGCAGGCTAGCAGCTTCGTTTTTGCATGGGACCTTCAGAATTCAGCTGATTGGCCTATTGGGAGTAGATTACTGGTTTTAAAAGAAAAAAAAATGGACAGTGACTTCTGTCTCAGGGCAGAGAGCCAGTTTTCTCTCTTCAGAGCTGTTTGTTGCTCATAGACAGTAGCATGCCACTTAAAAATCGCTGCTTGGTTTGTGGAGTGAAGCGCAGCGAGCTACTGGACTCCGGGGTATGCCGGGACTGCTCCCTGGAGCCAGTAGGTATGGAGAAGGCGCTGGGGGGGCCGGCAGGAGATCAGCCAGCGGCCGCTTCAGTAGAAGAGGGATCCCGGCCGTCCTCTCTCGGTCTTCCTGAGCCGACGGCAGGGCCGTCCGGGACAACTGATGTGTCTTCGGCTCCTGCGGGAAGTCTGGGTGGGAGCGTTGCGGGGATTCCCTCGGACTTCTTTTCCCTGATGAAGCAGGCATTTGCCTTGCTACAGCCTGCGTTCGGGACTCAGTCGGGAGTCCAGAGGAGTCAGAAACGGTCGGGGTCGGCAGATCTCCCGGTGGGGGAGATAGGCTCTGCAAAGAAACATAGGGAGCTCCGAGAGGACAGTCTGTCAGGTGATGGGATAGATGACCTCGGAGCGGATATAGATCTGGAAGTGGAAGTGGCCTCGGAGGAGGATTTAGAGGACGGAGAGCTACCGGACGTGGAGCAGAGTAGAGTGGTCCGGGTGTTCCGGCAGGAAGAGTTGCCAGCGTTGATTGCTGAGACTCTAAAGACTTTAAACATGCCCTCCGTGACGCCTGCAGCTGAGGATGTGTTGGAGAATCCGTTGTTGCAGGCGGTTAGGACTTCTCAAAAGGTATTCCCGGTTCATAGGGTGTTTCGAGATATGATTCAGGAGGAATGGGACGCGCCGGAATCGGCGCTCCGAGGGACCAAGACTTTGGCCCGGTTATATCTGTTGTCGGAACAGGATAGGGAGATTTTTCGGTCCTCAAAGGTGGATGCTGCGGTGTCGGCGTTCACTAAGAAGACCACCATTCCGGTGGAGGGCGCCGCGGCGTTGAAAGATGTGCAGGATAGGAAGCTGGATACCTTATTGAAACAGGTGTTTGATATGTGCGCTCTCTCGTTGCAAGCCTCCATTGCGGGAGCATGGGTGGCGAGAGCTGGCTTGCGGTGGTCCCAACGTCTGCGGGGGGGACTACCGGAAGAACAGGCCGAGGATCTGGCACGGCTGGAATCCGGCACGGCTTACCTATCGGATATTCACTATGATTTGATTCGGGGGCTCGCCAAGAGCATGGCTTCGGTGGTGGCGGCTCGCAGGTATCTGTGGCTCTGCAACTGGTCGGCGGCGGACGGTTCTTCCAAGGCGCGGCTTAGTAAATTACCTTTTCGAGGCAAGCTTCTCTTTGGGGAGGATTTAGAGAAGTTGGTCAAGGACTTGGGGGACTCCAAAGGGGGTCGGCTCCCGGAGGATAGGCTGAAGCAGGGCCAGGGGTCGATAGCCTCTAGGGGTGTCCCCAGAGACTCGCGGAGATTCCGGTCCTTCCGATTTTCCCAGCCTTCGCGGGGTCGGTATATGGCTCGAGGTCAGTCCTTTCGGGGTTTCCGGGGGGCGGGCAGAGGATTTGGTTCCTTTCAGTCCGCCAACAGTAGAAAACCCCAATGAGATACGGCGGGCCCAGAGGGGGAGGTGCCCGTGGGAGGAAGGTTGCGGGAGTTTTACCCCGTCTGGGTCCAATTAACTGCGGATCAGTGGGTGTTGGAGGTCATTCGAGAAGGCTATGCCCTAGAGCTCCAGCGCCCCGTCTCCGACGCCTTTGTCCTCTCCCCGTGCCGAGCCCCAAGGAAGTTCAGGGTGGTTGCCAGCACGCTGCAGCGGCTGCGGCATTTAGGGGCGGTGGTGCCCGTTCCGGCGGCTCAGTGCGGCTCTGGTCGATACTCCATTTATTTCGTGGTTCCGAAAAAAGAGGGTACGTTCCGTCCCATATTGGATTTAAAGAGGGTAAATCGCTGTCTTCGGGTGACCCATTTCCGGATGGAGTCCTTGCGTTCAGTCATTGCGGCGGTGCGAAAGGGAGAGTTTCTCACGTCTCTAGACCTGACGGAGGCATATCTGCATATTCCCATACGCCGCGAGCATCAAAAGTATCTGCGGTTTGCTCTGCCGATGGGTCATTTTCAGTTCCGAGCATTGCCTTTCGGCCTAGCGATGGCGCCTCACACTTTCACCAAGGTCATGGTAGTGGTGGCGGCGGCGCTCCGCAAGGAGGGCATTCTCGTGCACCCTTACTTGGATGATTGTTTGATTCGAGCGAAGTCCCGGGAGGAGAGCATGGCGGCCACGGCGCAAGTGGTGCAATTGTTGGAGAGTCTCGGCTGGGTGGTCAATTTTGCGAAGAGCAAACTAGCTCCCTCTCAAGCCCTCGAATATTTGGGGGCGCGTTTCGAGACCAGTCGGGGAATGGTGTTTCTCCCGGACAAGAGAGCACGGGAATTGCGGGAGCTCGTGCGGAGATTTCTGGGTTGCAGAGCTCCGACTGCATGGCGCTATTTGCAGTTGTTGGGGAGGATGGCGGCCAGCATCGAGGTGGTTCAGTGGGCCAGAGCGCATATGCGGCCGCTGCAGAGCTCTCTTCTAAGGCGCTGGTCACATCAGAGGGATGCGTTGTCTCAAAGGTTGGTGTGTCCTCTGGAAGTGCGACGGGCACTCCTGTGGTGGTTGCGCCCCGGAAGTCTAGAGGGGGGCATGCCTCTGGAGGCTCCTGTATGGAGGCTGTTGACAACGGATGCATGCCTCACAGGTTGGGGGGCACACTGCGAAAGAAAGTTTGCCCAAGGAGAGTGGTCAAGGGAAGAGAGTCAATGGTCCATAAACCGATTGGAGATGCGAGCGGTATTTCTGGCACTGCAGAGTTTCCAAAAAGACTTGGGTCGGAAGGCGGTTCGAGTGCTGTCTGACAATGCCATGACGGTAGTTTATATCAATCGCCAGGGCGGCACAGGGAGTGCGTCGCTGGAGGAGGAGGTGAGTCGACTCTTGGACTGGGCCGAGCAGAATCTGGCGGCGCTGTCGGCGCAGCACGTGGCAGGCGTGGAGAATGTCGAGGCCAATTTTCTGAGCCGCCGCAGAGTAGACCCGGGGGAGTGGAGTCTACACCCGGACGTGTTTGCATTGATAGTGCGGCGCTGGGGGCTACCGGTAATGGATCTGATGGCACGGTTCGATTCCGCGCAGGTGGAGAGGTTCTTCAGCCGGAGGCGGGAACGAATGGCGGAAGGCCTCGATGCGTTGGCTCAGCAGTGGCCGCTGGAGGGCCTTCTCTACGTGTTTCCTCCTTGGGCTCTCATAGGCAAGGTGATTCAACGCATAGAGAAACACAGCGGTCTGGTGGTTCTCGTGGCGCCCGATTGGCCCAGAAGACCGTGGTATGCAGATCTGGTTCGGCTTCTGGTGGGCAGTCCGTGGCGGCTTCCTCTGCGGGGGGATCTCTTGCTTCAGGGGCCGTTACGCATGCTGCAGGTGGGTCGATTCTCGCTTATGGCATGGCTCTTGAAAGGGCAAGGTTGACTGCCAAGGGGTACTCGGCGGCAGTAATTTCTACCTTATTGAAGGCACGGCGCCGTTCTACTTCCTTGGCGTATGTTTGCGTATGGCATGTTTTTGAGGCGTGGTGTGAGGACCGCGGTTTTCAACCTCTGCGGGCTTCGGTGCCTCATATTCTGTCTTTTCTTCAGGATGGTGTGGAAAAGGGGTTGGCTGCGAGCACTTTGAGGGTGCAGCTGGCAGCCATAGCCTGTTTCAGGGGTAAGATTCAAGGTCAGCCGGTGGGTGCCCACGGAGATATTAGGCGTTTTCTTAGAGCGGTGTTACTGTTGAGGCCTCCAAGACGAGATTCCGTTCCTTCTTGGGATCTGAATTTGGTTTTGGACGCGCTACTTCAAGAACCATTCGAGCCTTTGGACAAGGCTTCCTTGAAAGACTTGACGTTGAAGACTCTCTTCCTTGTGGCTATTTGTTCGGCTCGGAGGATTTCGGAGTTGCAGGCGTTGGCATGTACGGAGCCGTATCTGACCTTTTTCAGGCACAAGGTGGTTTTGCGCACGGTTCCGGCCTTTTTACCGAAGGTGGTTTCCGTGTTTCATGTCAACCAAGTAGTATCGCTTCCGGTGTTCTCGGCGGAACAGAAAGAGCACTCGGGGGGCCGTTTGCATCTCTTGGATGTTCGGAGAGTGCTCAAGAAATATCTCAGGAGAACGGCCTCCTTTAGGAAGTCAGACAGGCTGTTTATTGTTTTTGCGGGGCCTCGGAAAGGTGAGGCAGCGGCGAAGTCTTCCATCTCGCGGTGGTTGAAGGAGGCGATTGCTTCCGCCTACCTGTTGAAGGGTAAGATGGTTCCGGAAGGTCTTCGTGCGCATTCCACCAGGGCACAGGTGGCGTCTTGGGCATTAGTCAGTTTGGTGCCAGCGGAGGAGATCTGTCGGGCGGCGACGTGGTCTTCGCTCCATTCGTTTGCTCGGCACTATAGGCTGGATGTGCAGGCACGGGGGGATGGGCGTTTTGGCTCAGCGGTTCTTCAGGCTGGGCTAGTAGGTCCCTCCTGTTGATGTGTACTGCTCTGTCATGTCCTCTATGGTTCCGGGACTGGACTAGAGGGACGCTAAGGAAGAACCTGCTGTTTGTTAAACTTTTTTCCTGTCCTTGCCTGCCTGAGTGAATCCTCCCCTCCCCCCCCTCTCCTGCTGAGGTATTGTGTAGCCTTCTTCCTGTTTTCTCCACGTGTGCATAGTCTGTTTTAGTTTGCCTTTCTCTGATCAGAGAAGGGCTGTACTTTTACAGAGCTCTGCTAGAGAGTGGATATTTGCCTCCTGGGACATCTTGCTGTGAGTTCTAGCTGTTTATTTAATTATTTACTGTTTGTCTAACTGTTTGTTTAATTATTTATTGTTTGTCTTAGTGGTGTGCTAGTTCAGCCTTCTCAGCTGTACTTACCTTGCCTCTCTCAACTAACTGGGCTTTGTGTGGTACCCCCATCCCCCTGCTGAGGGTTCAGGACAGGGTACCTTGTAACTGCCCTCTTTAATAGGACTTATCTCCCTCCCCAGCACCCACCCACCCCTGGGGTAATTGTCGTTTTATAGGTACTTGCACATCTTAGAGGAAAGGGGCTGCTCTCAGGTGCAGCTCATTATCCAAATCAGTCACACACAGGACCTGAGATTAATTAATTAAGCTTTAGGTACACAAGGTGTATTAGGGGTATTAGATACACTTTTATTGGTATAAGCATCTACACCAATCCTTATTATATACAGCATTTAAAAGATCTAAACACAAGCTTTAAACTAAGATGCAGACAGAAGTCCAGCAACGAGATGGGGGTTCTCCGGTCTTTTGCATTGAGTGTCACATGTATGATTTTCTCCCAGTTGGTGAGCGATCTTACGTATGCACTAAGTGCAAAGAACTCTTTGCTCTCAGGGAACGAGTCCGTTCTCTAGAGGCTAGAGTAGCAGACCTGGAAGACATAAGAAAGACAGAGAAGTACATGGACGTGACATTCAGGGATATAGTCCTGAAGTCCCACCTCCATTCTGGCAGCATCCCTGTTGCCATGGAGGAGAGAGGTCATGTGACAGGAGAGCATCACCCTGGTGTGGCAGGAAGCGATCCTGTAACTAGGACCTGTCCTCCAGGTGATGTAAAACCCTCTCGCACTGAGGGCGTTTCTCCAGGGCCATGTGCCCATGAGGGGAGGGTCAGGACAGCTGTTATAGTCGGTGATTCAATCATTAGGAATGTAGATAGTTGGGTGGCTGGTGGACGTGAGGATCGCCTGGTAACATGCCTGCCTGGTGCGAAGGTAGCAGACCTCACGCACCGCCTAGATAGGATCGTAGATAGTGCTGGGGAGGAGTCTGCTGTCTTGGTACATGTTGGTACCAATGACATAGGAAAATGTGGTAGGGAAGTTCTGGAGGCTAAATTTAAGCTTTTAGGTAGGAAGTTGAAATCCAGAACTTCCAGGATAGCGTTCTCCGAAATGCTTCCTGTTCCACGTGCAGGACCCAAAAGACAGGCAGAGCTCCGGAGTCTCAATGCGTGGATGAGACAATGGTGCAAGGATGAGGGTTTTGGATTTGTTAGGAACTGGGGAACATTCTGGGGAAAGGGGGGGCTCTTCCGAAGGGATGGGCTTCACCTTAATCAGGATGGGACCAGACTGCTGGCATTAACCTTTAAAAAAGAGATAGAGAAGCTTTTAAACTAGAAAATAGGGGAAAGCCGACAGTCACCCAGGAGCGCATGGTTCGGACAAAGGTATCCTTGAAGGATACTATCAAAAGCAGTGAGGTTCCAAAAGGGGTTATAGTAGCCCAAATGCCCTTGAGTAAGGAGCAGACAGAGCATAAAGATTCCAAATTACCCCTGCCTACCAATAGCCAGATTAATATGAATAAAATACAGTCTCTAAAATGCTTGTATGCCAATGCTAGAAGTCTAAACAATAAGATGGGAGAGTTAGAATATATAGCACTAAATGAGAGGTTAGATATGATTGCACTAAATGAGAGGTTAGATATGATTGCCTGAAGCTTGGCAAGCATATCTCGGCCCAAAAGTGGAATAGGGCATTCAGGCATGTCTCTATGGTGGAAAGAGGATAACCAGTCGGACACTGTGATACCTGGATACAAACTATATCGTAATGATAGAGCTGATCAAATTGGTGGAGGGGTTGCGCTCTATGTTAGAGAGGGCATTGAGTCAGAAAGGATTAAAGTTTTGCAGGGAACAAGATTTGCTGTAGAATCTCTATGGATTGAAATCCCATTTATGAAGGGGAAGGCGATGGCAGTGGGAGTATACTATCGACCGCCTGGCCAGAATGAACAAATGGATGATGAAATGCTCAAAGAAATCAAGGAAGCTAACAAAAGTCACAACAGAGTAGTAATAATGGGTGATTTCAATTACCCCGGTATCGACTGGGTCAGTGTCACGGCAGGACAAGCTAAAGAGATAAAGTTTCTAGATGGAATAAATGACTGCTTCTTGGAGCAGCTAGTTCATGAACCGACCAGAGGGGAAGCCATACTGGACCTAATCCTTAGTGGAACACCAGATCTGGTGCAAGAAATAAGGGTGTTGGGACCACTTGGCAATAGTGATCATAGTATGATCATGTTTGATTTAATTAGTGGAGGACAGATAGTAAAGGAATCCACAGTATTACCTTTTAACTTTCAAAAGGGAGACTATGATAGAATGAGGAATATAGTTAGGAAAAAACTAAAAGGAGCGGTTCCAAAGGTTAAAGACTTACAGCAAGCTTGGGTGTTATTTAAAAATACTATCCTCGAAGCCCAGACCAGCTGTATTCCACGCATTAAGAAGAGTGGAAGAAAGTCCAAAAAACTGCCAGCATGGTTTAAAGGTGAGATCAGAGAGTCTGTTGCTGCCAAAAAAGCAACCTTCAGGAAATGGAAAAAAGAGCCAAATGATGAAAACTGGAAACAACACAAGCACTGGCAAGTTAAATGCAAAGCATTGATAAGGCAGGCAAAGCGGGAATTTGAGAAGAAACTTGCTACGGAAGCAAAAACACAAAATAAAGACTTTTTCAAGTACATTCGTAGCAAAAGGCCTGTGAGAGAGTCAATTGGACCGTTAGATGATAGAGGGGTAAAAGGGGCAGTAAGAGGAGACAAGGCTATAGCAGAGAGACTGAATGAATTCTTTGCTTCGGTCTTTACTGAGGAAGATGTAGGGATGTTACCCATGACTGAAGTGGTATTTAAAGGTGATACTGCAGAGGAATTGAGAGAAATATCACTACACCGGGAAGATATATTACAACTATTTGATAAACTGAATAGTAGCAAATCACCTGGACCGGATGGTATACATCCCAGAGTGTTGAAAGAACTGAAATATGAGATTGCAGACCTGCTATTGGTAATCTGTGAACTTTCATTAAAATCATCTGTAATACCTGAAGATTGGAGGGTCGCCAACGTAACACCAATTTTTAAAAAAGGTTCCAGGGGTGACCCGGGAAATTACAGACCAGTGAGCCTGACGTCAGTACCAGGGAAAATGGTAGAAACCATCATAAAGAACAAAATTACACAACATGTAGATAGTCATGGCCTAATGGGAGACAGCCAACATGGCTTTAGACAAGGAAGATCTTGTCTTACTAATCTGATATGTTTCTTTGAGGGTGTGCATAAACAGGTAGACAAAGGTGAGTCGGTTGATATAGTGTATCTGGACTTCCAGAAAGCTTTTGACAAGGTCCCCCATCAGAGACTTTTGGCAAAGCTAAAAAGTCATGGGATAGGAGGCAGTGTACTATTGTGGATCGGGAACTGGTTAAAAGATAGAAAGCAGAGGGTAGGGCTAAATGGCCAATATTCCCAATGGAAAAAAGTGAATAGTGGAGTACCCCAGGGATCTGTACTGGGTCCGCTACTTTTTGACATATTCATAAATGACCTGGAAAAAGGAATAACTAGTCAGGTTATCAAATTTGCAGATGACAGAAAACTGTTTAAAGTTGTTAAAACCCAAGAGGATTGTGGAAAACTGCAGGAGGATCTGGATAACTTGGAAGACTGGGCATCCAAATGGCAGATGAAATTTAATGTGGACAAATGCAAAGTTATGCACCTAGGAAAGAACAACCCACACTATAGTTACTGTGATGATGTGAAGGCTGCAGAGCCCTTTAAAAGTAGAAAAAACTCTGAGATTAGTTCCCACAAGCGGGGGATGGGATCACAGAAGCACATTTCCCACAGAGAGAATGAAACTAAGGCACATAGAAGCAGGGTTAGCTTGAAGCCACACCCAACCTCTAGGACAGCTGCAAGCAGAGAGAGGGTGGGGTCAGAGAAGCAAACAGTTCACAGAACATATAAGCTGCGTCACACAGGAAGTGAAGGGAGAGATGAACAGGAGCTGGAGAATCAGTTGAGAGTTGATTCCAGGGCTTCACACACACGAGGACTAGGCACAGGACGGTGCAAAGGAAATTGCAATGCTAAAGGGAAACTAGCAAAACCCCGAGGACAAAGTTTCTTTGAAGAATCAGCTGAGTGGGAGGAGGAATCAGGTACTGATCAAACGGTATGTGCTTTTACACCAGAAAGACTGCAAAGAAGGTCTGCTCAAAGGCAGGACCGGTTGCAGGCTAGGAGCCAGAGGAAAAGGCCAGTAAACCAGGGAAGGAAGCAGGATTTCAAGGCTGTTAATTCTGCTAAGCCCAGAAGGACTGACCACTACTTACAAGGCAAGTGCAAAGGGTGTGGGCATAGAAGGAACCGGCAGAGAAGCCTGGATTGTACCTCTGAATCAGAATATAGCAGTTCTAGTCTTGAACCTCCACACAGATATTATAGGAAGCCTGTTAGGAGGAGAGTTACTGCTAGTCAAGAAGCTTTTGCATTTCCTGATGAGAAACTATTAAGGGGGAGAAAAGCAAAAGGTTCAAACCCAGTTACAGAAGGGAACCGTGAGCTAAAGTGGAGAAACCTTTGTAAGCTTCTGAAGAACATACAACAGGTTAAACCAGAGATTACCCCAAATTCAGAGCCGTACAATTCCCCAACAGAAATGGACGTGGACTGTCTCTCTGATAAATCAATGTCCTCTGCTGAATCGATGGATTGCAGTTTGTGTGTCTAATGTATAAAGCTTTTCCTGTATGCTGTATGAAACAAGTAAGAAGACGTCAGGAGTCAGATATCATTGTATGCTTGGAAAGCAGACAAGTGGATAAGAGAAACCTCATGTGAAAGCCTAGCTAGTTTTATTGCTGCTGTAACGTCAGCTGAGAAAGCTAGTGGTAAAAGCTAAGAGGTAGCACTCTGAGTGATGTTTTAAACTTGAAGTCAGCAAGGAAAGTAAAGTTTTCATATTGCCAAAGTTTGTGAGTAATGCACAAAGATATTTCTACTGCGTTTGTAAATACTAGAAAATACTGCTATCAAGGTTGAGAAGTTTATGGAAGAAATTCACCTTGCACATTTTGGAGAAGAATCCTATACTTTGGTTGAATGTGTTTTCCCTTTCTGGAATTTTGCCACGAATGATTTCCTTACAGAAAATAAAAATAAAAGCAATTTATGTTATAAATTGTCCTGTGCTCCTTCTATTCGGACTGCTAACAAAAGCAAACCACAACTACAATTAAGGAGGTGATCCACCGTCTCTCATTAGGCAAGTGTCTATACTAAATAGCACTATAAGTGATCAAACAGAGACAATCTGCCGTGCCACCCCTAGGGGCAGTGCGGTGAGAGCGGTGGAAGGCGTCACATTACACGATGCAAGGCTCCACATTAGAAACCACCACCCAGGAAAAGGACTTAGGAGTCATCGTGGATAACATGTTAAAACCCTCCGCCCAGTGTGCAGCGGCGGCCAAGAAAGCAAATAGAATGCTAGGTATCATAAAGAAAGGGATGGAGAATAAAACAAAGGATATTATAATGCCTCTGTATCGCTCCATGGTACGACCGCATCTTGAATATTGTGTGCAATTCTGGTCACCGTATCTTAAAAAGGACATAGCGTTATTAGAAAAAGTACAGAGAAGAGCCACCAAATTGGTGAAGGGGATGGAAGGCTACTCCTATGAAGAGAGGCTAAAAAGGTTAGGGCTCTTTAACCTGGAAAAGAGACGGCTGAGGGGAGATATGATAGAGGTCTATAAAGTAATGAATGGAGTGGAACGGATAAACGTGGATCAATTGTTTACGCTATCAGAATATAGAAAGACTAGGGGACATGTAATGAAGCTACAGGGTAAACTATTTAAGACAAATAAGAGAAAATATTTTTTCACTCAACGTGTAATCAAACTCTGGAATCTGTTACCGGAGGATGTAGTAAGGGCTGTTAGTGTAGCTGGGTTTAAAAAAGGTTTGGACAAGTTCCTGGAGGAAAGGTCCATAAACCACTATTAAAAAGGGACCCAGGATATCAATGCTTGACCCAGTACAAGCATTGTGGAACCTGTGGTCTTTTGGGGATATTGCTAGGTGCGTAGGACCTAGATTGGCCACTGTTGGAAACAGGATACTGGGCTTGATGGACCTCGGTCTGACCCAGTATGGCATGTCTTATGTTCTTATGTTCTTATGAGTAAATTAGACTTACCTGCTAATTGTCGTTCCTTAAGGAACTCTAGTCCAGTCCCGGATCCCTCCCAGGGTCTTTGCATTAGGGGCAGCCTGAAGATTCTTTAGAGCGGTCCAGACGGTCAGTCTACTGGTTTAGCGTAAGAAGGGTGAGAAGAAGCGCAGGGAAGTCAGGCGGGGCCCTTCTTTACGCAGCAGTGTCTCTTGAGCTTGGTTGCACAGTTGCGCCGGGCTTGGGGGTTCTCGGTTCATCCATTCCTTTTTTCTGGTAACAATGTTTGGGACTGTATGGGTGCGAGTTCATTTTGACTGTTGGCCGATTATGGCTATTATTTCTTTATTCTACTTATTTGTTGCTCTGCTGAGTCTGCTTTGTCAATAGGTACTGGTGATAGGGGTCGGTTCCTGTCTACTTATACCGGTGACATCAAAGTGATGAAATCTTTCAGTCTCCAAAGCTGCTGGTGGAGGTTGACAACTCTATGGTTCCGGGACTGGACTAGAGTTCCTTAAGGAACGACAATTAGCAGGTAAGTCTAATTTACTCTTTCAAATGCCTGTCTTTCCCGAACTGTTGTGTCCAGAGAAACAATGTACTGTGTTTTGAAAGGTCTTTTAAATCTCTATGAGGAACAGTGTAGGAGATTAGTAGCAGCCACAAAGGGGGGGGGGGGGGCCGGAAGTCTGAAAAAAAAAAAAAAAAAAAAGAGCTGCCCGTTTATTCTGCCCCAGAATCTCCAGACATTCCACTCTGTCCGTCCCAGTATCTTCATAGGCCAGTCCCCTCAGCTCTGCCACCACCCCGGGCAGAGCCTAGGGCAGGGGGGGGACACCTCCCTGCAGATGTACCCCAAGTAGTTCACCAGCCACCTCCGCAGCAGGAGGACGCACACCCCCTCTTGACTGGAAGCCCCGGCTTAGTCCAGAGTGCCTCCAAGTGGGCCACAGTCCACTGATGACACTACAAGCAGGGATTCATTTGCCAGTGCAGGGTCACTCACAGCCAGCGCCCAAGAACATGAAGTGGAACCCAGACAGTCCCGATTGCCATATACCTTCAGAAGTACAACTACCAGTAAAAGGGATGGTCACGATATACCATTGCGCCAGGTCCAGGGCCTACCCACCCTTAATACCGAAGGCCAGCCAACCAGCCTTGTTTCTGTGCCTTTTCCACCACTGATTTACTGAACTGAAAGACGCATTATGCCTCCTACACTGAGAAGCCTTAGGATTTGATTGAACTAATGACCAGAATTATGCAGACCCATCAGCCTTTATGGCCCCAAGAGGGATCCAAATAGTGTAGGGAGCCCTCACTGTATACCCCATGCGATCCAGCAGCCGAGGAGAATTTGCGTACGGTAAACACAGCTATTGTCAGTCAGTCCCAGAGAGATATAAAACAAAAATTACAGAAAATGGATGGATTTGCGGGCATGAATACAGCCCAGTTAATGGAAGTTGCTCAGAAAGTATTTGTGAATCGTGAAAATGAACATGACAGAGAAAGTAAACGTAAAATGAAGGAGCAGAGGATGTGGAAGGGGTCGTGAAAATGATCGGCCCCCACTGGGTGCGAATCAGTGCGCCCATTGCAGAGAAGAAGGACATTAGAGAAGTGAATGCCCGCATCTTGACTCCACCCCCAGGAGGGGAGGAAGGAGTACTTGGAGAAAAGGAGGTTGATTTCAGAGTCGTGGAAAAATAAACCGAGCACAGTTTCAGCGAGAAAGGGAAGAAGCTATTAAGGGGGTGGCAGTTGCAACGGGCTATGACATGAAGTAAGACTAGGCCAGACCAGGCTCCAAGTTCACCCTGGGTCCCCAGGAGCCTATGGTCAGTTTGAAATAGGGGACCAATATATGGACTTTATGGTGGATACAGGAGCCGAACATTCAGTAGTGGCAAAGCCCATGGCTCCTCTTTCCTCACGATCTGTCACCATTATTGGGGCCACTGGAGCTAGGGCCACCAAGCCTTACCTGCAGAACCACATGTGTGAACTAGGGGGACAGAAAATAGCGCACCAGTTCCTGTATATGCCTGAATGCCCTATTCCACTTTTGGGCCGAGATATGCTTGCCAAGCTTCAGGCGCAAATATCTTTCGCTGAAGGAGGAGAAATGCAAATCACTGTGAATTCAAAACCCGCTAGACTGATGGTGCCGACTGTGCCCCGAGAAGGAGAGTAGCGGTTCTATAGTGCATCTCCAACCAAGCCAGCTACTTCCTGTATACCTCCTAACCTATAACCCCGCCTGAAGTATGGGCAGAAGATAATCCACCTGGCCTAGCGAAGAACATAGCCCCTGTCATCGTCACCCTCAAGCCAGGAGCGGAACCAGTGCATGTGAAGCAGTATCCTCTTCCCTGACCAGCCATTGAAGGAATCCACTGCCATCTGATGAAACTGTTGAAGTATGGACTTCTCCAGGAGTGCCAGTCACCTTGGAACACCCCCCTTCTTCCAATCAAGAAACCTGGGACAGGGGATTACCGCCCAGTACAAGATCAGAGGCAAATGAATGCTGCAGCTGAAACTATACACCCAGTGGTACCAAAATCCTTATACTCTCTTGGGACTGATCCCCACTGAGGCTACTCATTTCACCATCCTGGACCTGAAAGAGGCCTTCTTCTGTATACACCTAGCCCCCCACCAGTCAACTTTTATTTGCTTTTGAATAGCAAGACCCCACAACAGGAGGGCGGGGCCAACTCACCTGGACTCGATTACCCCAAGGATTTAAGAATTCACCTACTCTCTGCAGTGCTGCTTTAAATCCGGATCTTTCAGGCTAATATGTGAACCCAGGAGAAAGGGTTCTTATTCAGTATGTGGACGACCTGCTCATAGCCACAAATTCAGAAAGTGAATGAGGCTGGATACAAAGTCTCAAGAATCAAGGCGCAATTATGTCAAACTGAAGTTAAATACCTAGGATTCCAGTTGTCCAGCGGAATACGACGCTTGGGACCAGAACGCAAAGAAGCTGTATGCAGTATTCCTACTCCAACCACCAGGAGGCAAGTGAGAACCTTCTTGGGGACTGCAGGATACTGTCGTATATGGATCCCCAATTTCGCTCTGTTGGCAAAACTATTGTATCAAAGGAATGGAAAAGTCTCCAATGGAACGGGGACCTGAACAGGATGCAGCTGCTCTGATGTCAACACCAGTTCTGGGCCTGCCAGATGTCCAGAAACCTTTTCGCCTCCATATTCATGAGGTTTGTTTGAGAGCTGTTGCAGCTACAACCCCCCTAGTGAGCAAAGCAGACAAGCTCACTCTGGGACAAAATCTTCAAGTTATTGTACCACACTCTGTTCTGACCCTTATGGAACACAAAGTAAGTTTTTGGCTCACAAATTCACGGATGTTGAAGTATCAGAGCATGTTGTGTGAGAACCCCCAGATACAACTGAAGGTCAGTCAAGCTGTGAATCCTGCTACGCTGTTACCAGTTGGTCTTGACCCCCTGATCATGACTGTTTAGAAATTTTGGACACTGTATTCTCAAGTCACCCGGATTTGACTGATGTCCCTTTGGAGAACCCACAACGGACTTTCTCATCATCAATGGACATCGTTGTGCCAGCTTTGCCCCCAGGAACTTCAGCACAGAGAGCTGAACTGATAGCTCTTACTAGAGCACTGACAATAAGAAAAGGGCTCTGTCTAAATGTGTATCCAGATTCCAAGTATGCCCTTACAACCTTGCATGCACATGGGGCCCTGTACAAAGAATGAGGGTTGATAACCTCAGGAAGCAAGTCCATTAAGAATGGCCCCGAGATATTTACATTATCAGATGTATACTGCCTGCAGACCTCAGAATTTAGGAAGAGTAGACCGTATGAATAGAACCCTGGAATCTCAGTTATCTTATCTTTGTCAAGAGGTTCACCTGAAGTGGCCCCAGTTCTGAGTTCTTTCTATAGCCTTTCTTAGGATATGCTTAGCCCCTACTAAGTCTTTAGGAGTTTCCCCTTTTGAGATTCTGTATGGGCGACCCCCGCCTATTGTATAGGAAATAAAGGGAGATATGGAACAGATTAGATCTGAAATTACTAGACAAGAACTATTGGTTTTAAGTTCTGTTTTGCAGAGTCTTCATACGTGGGTACAAGATCAGCTGCCCATCCATCTAACAGAACCCCTGCATCCTCTCAAGCCTGGAGTCTCAGTGTGGATCAAAGAGTGGAGAAAGACACCGTTGGCACCGCATTGGAAGGAACCTTATGTTGTCATCTATTAACCCCAACTGCAGTTGAAGTTGCAGAACTCGAACCCTGGCTTCATCACAGTCAAGTGAAGTCAGCAGCCGTTGATAACACTGTAGAAAGGAAGGCGACTACAAAAAGTATTAGCTATGTGGCAATATTACCCCCTATACCCCAAGATGATGCTGTTACACGAGTATAATATGTGATTTAATTCCCACCCTTTCTAATTTGCGGGTGAGAATAATCATAGGGGGGAATGTGGTAGGCCATGGCCTATATAATAGCCTGACGGTAGTGGAAAAACAATTTTATTCACAAAAGCCTCTTGTCAACCCGACATAGGCCGTGTTTCGCAAACCTTCGTCAGGGGTTGATTAGGTCAAAATCTAAAAATATAGAAAAATATGACATTTGATACACAAACATAATTAAAATAATGTGAAAGAACAGAGCAATAAGTATATTACATAAAGCAAGAGGTAATAATCATAATAATTAAGATGATAAATATAATAAATATAGGTAAAACATCAGAAACACTTTCACCATTGGGAAGCACCAAATCCAGTATGGCCCCTTCACGTGTGGGGTCTGTTACCAATTGCCTGAATAGTTCTTCCTGTAGAGAATCCAGGATCTCCTTACTTCTAAATGATACTTATATTAAAACTGAATTTGAACTAATAATAAATTTGAAGATAGAACAGAAATGTGACAAACAACGGGTACCTCAACATGAAGACCCAGCACCTGTGGCCTTCGGAGGAAAATGCGCTTGTAAAGCTAAAATAGATAACACAGGTACACTACCAAAAGACTGCCTCCAGTTTTGCAACTGATTCCTATAGATTTTGGGGTGCTGAATCCAGGAAAAATAGCCAAAATGTTCCATCACGTCACGTTTTCTTGCAAAATTAGATTTCTTACCCATATAAGGAATGTTCACATAATTTCTTTTTAGCCGACTGCAGTTTATTTTCTTGGCCCAAAATAGAGGTTGTAATGGTTAACTAACTAGAAACACTCCCTCATGATATTTTAGAGTGTTTTGTATTCATTTTATACATTAACAGGACAATTGGGAGGCGGGGGGCTAAATCCAGTACTCGCGCTGGCGCATGTCCTTTCCTGTTCGCCTCGCCTCGTTCGCTCGCTCGCTCAAACACGGTGGTTGCGACATGAACGTTCCTGTCAAATTTCAGTTTCTTGCAAGTTCATTATTACCTTTTGTTTGCTCAGTCGTAATCCAGCTTTATTCCGAAGTGGTTCACTACAGTTGTAGTTTGCATTGCTGTGTATTTGTGATGGCTCACAGAGCCAGAGGTTGCGTCAACTCTCCGGACAGTTTTTGTTTTATTTGTGGGGAATATACCGTGAAAAAGCGGCAGAGGAACATTTCTGCATTTATTAAAAAAGTATATTTCGCCTATTTCGGTTTGAAGTTAGGCGATCAAGACAAACCGTGGGCTCCTCACAAAGTGTGCAAGACATGTGAGGAAGATCTACGCTTATGGATGAAAGGTAAAAAACAAGCATTTTGTTTCGGAATACCTATGATGTGGCGTGAACAAAGAGACCACAGCAGTGACTGCTATTTTTGCTCTTGCATTGTGAAGGGATACAACTTAAAAAATAAGAACGTAATAAGTTACCCCAACCTTCCCTCAGCAATTAGGCCTATGCCTCATAGCAACGAAGTACCTGTGCCTGAACCACCAAAATCTTTGGATCATATTTGTGTGGACGGTTCTGATCATGATGAGACTCATCAGATGGCTTTTCCCGATGAGTCCAGTACTTCCGAGTTTGAAACTGAACCAGATCCAAAACCTGAACTTTTCTCTCAAGCTGAATTGAATGATTTAGTCCGGGATTTAGGACTCCCAAAAGATGCTGCCCAACTGCTAGGTTCTCGGCTTAAACAGAAAAATATATTGTCACCAGGAACAACTTTTTATTGGTACCGCAACCGCGAGACACAATTTTTGAAGTATTTCAGCAAAGAGGAAGATTTGGTATTTTGCAACGATATATACGGAGTGATGGAAAAGTTTAAACTCAAGTATGATCCTGCTGAATGGCGGCTGTTCATTGATTCATCAAAAGACAGCATAAAAGGTGTTCTTCTTCATAATGGCAACACATTCGCTTCAGTTCCTATTGCTCACTCTGTTATTCTCCAAGAAAAATACGAGAATTTGGCCCTGATTCTTCAGAAGATTCGTTATGATGAGCATAAGTGGATGATTTGTGGAGACTTTAAAATTCTATCCATGCTATTAGGGCAGCAATCCGGTTTCACCAAATATCCCTGCTTCCTTTGCTTGTGGGATAGCCGGGCCTGCAACCTACACTGGGGGAAAAAAGACTGGCCAATTCGGGAGTATTTGAGACCCGGTGAGAAAAATGTTCTTCATGAGAGCTTGGTACCTCGTGATAAAATTCTATTACCACCTCTCCACATTAAGTTGGGTCTCATTAAGCAATTCATCAAGTCCCTTCCAAAAGATGGTGAGTGCTTTCGGTACCTTTGCTCAAAGTTCCCCCGACTTTCTGAAGCAAAGCTAAAGGAAGGAGTGTTTGTTGGCCCTGATATAAGGAAACTCATTTCAGATGGAGCATTCGCTGAAACGATGTCTGAGAAGCAAAAAGAAGCCTGGGATTCCTTCAAGGATGTTGTTCTCAAATTCTTGGGGAACAGGCGGGATGAGAACTATAAGGATATTGTTGCCAGGATGCTCAATGCCTTCAAAGAACAAGGCTGTAACATGAGCCTGAAAGTCCATTTCTTGCACTCCCATGTGAACTACTTTCCCGAAAACATGGGGGCGTACAGTGAAGAACAAGGTGAAAGGTTTCACCAGGACATCAAGGACGCAGAGAGAAGGTACCAAGGAAGATGGAACACCACTATGATGGCTGATTTCTGCTGGTTGCTGCTGCGGGAAACCCCAGATGAAAAATACGCCAAGCAGCGCACCAAGAGAAGCATTCGGGGAAAGAAGAAACGGGCCCACCAGGAGATTGATTGACCCAAGAATGACTTTAAAATCTAAACTGTGTTGACAAATATCGTGTTTTTACTAAACTTTGAAATAAAAATTTGCTAGTTATTACCACAGTGTCGGATCTCATTTATTAGAATTTTATTTTCACACCATCGGGTGTTTGTCTTCATGTATTGCAATGGTGCGGTTTGCTTTTTCTATTCTTACATACATACCTGTACAACATTTTTTGCACATTTCTTTGCCTTGCTTTGTGTCTAACCTCGCTCTTATATGCTCAATGTTTGTGCACATGTATGTGGCTGTTTTAAGTGCAGACAATTTTGCTACCATCACAGTGTGTTTTGTTGACATTACTCTATTCTTATGTGCTGCCTTGTTACAATTTTCTTTATTCTTATTTGAATAACTACTAAACAATTAGTATAAAGAATTCATCCAAGAAACTTTTATCTCGATCGCACTCAATCTGAAACGTTCACCTCAAACTGCTAACCCAATGTAGCAAAAAAATCTGTACGTGATGGAGCAAATTGGTTATCAGATTTGGATTCAGCGCACCAAAAAACGTAAAAATCAATCGAAACATTATAGGCAGTTTAAAAAAAAATGTTTTTAGTGTACCTGTGTAATCCACAAACAAATAAATAAATAAATATGAATAACACTTCTCTTTATTTATTTTATTTATTTATTTATACATCTTTTCTATACCGCCACTTCCAGAGATCAGTGGCGGTTTACAGGTAACATAAACTTTAATAATAGAGTACTATTATTTTACATAGAACATATTTAGAACAATGAACATTCAACTATTAATTGTAACTTATAGATACCAGGAGATATTAAGAGAGGTAGGAACATTTGAACTGGGTAAGGATTAGATAATGTTTCAAAAATACTACCAACAGTATAACAACAGTAAAGGGATATATTTACAATATATTACAGTTTTTTCACATTAGCGACAGGCAATTGCTTTCAAAGAGTAAACTTAAACTAGGTGAGCAATGTGAAATGTGTGGGAAAGATTTTATGCTTGTCTAGGTAGGGTCATTGAGTGACTGATGATCGGTGTTTTTCTCAATGTTAGGATTATCTTCAATGTGAAGGTTATTGTAGTGCAGAGTGAATAGATGGGTTTTTAGGTTTTTTCTAAATAATTGAAGGTCCTTGATTTCTCTGATTTCAGTCGGGAGGTTGTTCCATAATGTAGGAGCGAAGTATGAGAAAGCTGTGTTGCTTGTCTTCTGACTTGTCTTTCGGATAGAATCAGGGACTTGTAACGTGTGGAGGTTTATTTTTCGTCTTGATCTATTTTCATGTGGGATGTTGATGAGTGTAGATAAGAAGGATGGAGCTATGTTATTAAAGATCTTAAATGTATTGACTAAGGTCTTGTAGATGATTCTGCATGAGACGGGTAACCAATGGAGAGAGTAGAGAATCGGAGTTATATGATCCGAAAGTTTCGCTTTATGGATAATCCTTGCGGTGACATTTTGGGCTAATTGAAGTGTGTGAATATTTTTCTTAGAGGTCCCTTGAAGAATACCATTACAGTAGTCTAAATGTGGTGTAATTAGTGTTTGTACTATGGTTCTGAAATCAGTGTTATCTATCAATGGTCTAAGTTGTTGGATCGTCCTTAATTTGAAATATATTGTTTTTACAGATTGTTTTATATGTTTAGTGAGGCTGAGGGTCTTATCCAGTGTGACTCCTAAATATTTGATCTCATCTTTGACTGGGAGAGAGTTATTTCCAATGTTGATTTCAAGTGGGGGAGTGAAGCTTGTGTTTCTTGTTATGAATAGAACTTCTGTTTTTTTAAAATTAATATTCATATTCATTGATTTCAGCCACAGCTCAGCTTCAGAGAGGCAACGACAGATGTTGCTATAATCCGGGTTGGACACATCAAATGGCGAGTATAACATGATGTCATCCGCGTAGATGTGGTAGTTGATTTTGAAGCGTTTAAATATGGAACAGATGGGTTGAAGATAAAGATTAAACAATAGAGCCGAAAGGGCAGAGCCTTGAGGGATGCCCTGTTCTTGTGGAAATGGGGATGAGGCATTCCGATCTATTTGCACATATTGGGTCCGGTTAGTAAAATAGGATATGAACCATTCAAGGGTTTTATCTTTGATGCCTAGTTGTGAGAGTCTTGAAATGAGCGTGATACGATTTACAGTGTCAAAGGCCGAGGAAATATCAATGATAAAAACAACAATATCATAATGATAAAAACAACTAAATGGAATTGGGGACCTAATAGGACAGGGAGCAACAGGAGCAAGAAATAAGTTTATTTATTTATTTATTTATAGTTTTATCAATAACTTTTCAACATACATAATAAATAACATACATGTAAAGCTGACTAAATGAAAATGAGGACGAAGCTAACTAAAAACAAAAAGAAAGCAGGAGCGAACTGGCGGGAGGATAAGTACAATCACGGACTTCAATGTACTAGATGTCTTCTATATTATTTGCAAAACTAATGCCTCAAAATGTAGCTAAAATGGAGGGGTGGGAGGCATAAAAATAAACGAGTTTGGAAAAATGATATGATAAATTAAACTATTAAAAACAACGAACTCATATGATACTTCAACCTAAAAAAATCTCCTCATGTAAATTAGTTGGAAAACAAGGAGCCCTTAAATATAAACAAAGGAAATTAAAATCGGGGCTCTATCTAGCTAAAAGGAAATTGGAAAAACAAACGTGTAGAAGTGCTAACATTAAGACTGGCGTTTTAAACAAACTGCTTTTGTTATGCATTTCTTCTTTGCACGTGCCTCAACTGCACAGCATACTTATAATAAACCCAAAGTCAACTCAGTTCACAAACCGATAGGCATGCTGAGTAACAAATAAATAATATAAAAGTGATATTTATGAGATCGATAATATAAAATGGACCATAAGCTCAACTCATTATGTGAAATAGTTAAAAAAGGAGCCTTTAAACATTAGCGAACAGAAATAAAACCGGGGCTCTAAACAGCTAAAAAGGAAGGAAACCAAGCGTATAGAAGTGCTAACATTATTATTAGTTCAAATTCAGTTTTAATATATTAGATCTAGATCTTTTGATCAAGAAAGAACATTTTGGGTTTTCCACAACGCTCTATAAGAAGCCAACTGATAAGAATCATTTTTTGCATTACGACAGTTTTCACAACCCATCCTTGAAGAATAACCTTCGAGTGAGTCAGTTTTTGAGGGTTAGGAGGGCATGCACTAATTTACAAGATTTTGAATATGAGGCACTGGATATGAAAAATAGGTTTCTTGATAAAAAAAAAATACCCTGTGCGGTATGTTGAGTCTGCATATCGCAGCGCCAGAGATACATCACGGGCACAACTTTTGAAACCTAAAGAGAAAAAAGAAGATATAGGGATTGTTTGCCCTCTTTTATATTCACAATTTTCAGCACAAATAACCAAAATATTTAAGAAAGAATGGCATATCCTCCAAACCTTACCGGTATTTCATGATAAGGATCTCATAATTGCACACAGACGCAATATTAACTTGCGAAATCTACTTGTGCCTTCAGCCTTCACTGAAAAGAGCTATTTGTCACAATATAAGGGCGATTTCCAGTGTGGGAGGTGTTCTGTTTGTTGCAATGTTTTACCCGTCAGAGAGTTATTTATACATCCCACTACACATAAAAAGTTTTATATCAACGATTTCTCCAATTGTGATACATCTAATGTTATTTATGTTATACAGTGTCCTTGTGACTTACTTTACGTAGGTAAGACACACGCAGCATTGACTAGGATTATAGAACACAAGAGTTGCATCAAAAGGAATGTGGAGGACAAACCTGAAAGCATGTTCATTTGTACGGGGTAGAGTATACTATTAGACTGACTAAACCTGAGAAAGAGTTAATTCTGTTCCGAACCTTGCTTAGAAATAAACTTCATATATTTTCTTACTAAGTAGGTGAAGAGGCACATGTTCTGTAAACAAGAAAGGGCAGCTTGTACTCTAGCCTCTCTGTCTCAGGGTTATTAGCTAAAGTACTCAGGGTTATTAGATATCAAGCAGTCAGCAGTAAACAGTTATGTCTTGGAATATGTGTATGTCTCCTCATACCAAGCAATCAGCAGTAAATAGTTATGTCTTGGACCCCATGTATGTCTCCTCATACTGACCCACACTGATTAAAGTTGACCTACGATATGATAAATACATCATATCTGACGTATAATAATAAAGTGAAATTATGCTGTATCCTCCAAAAATGCCTTATAAATAAAGTGAACCATGGCTATCAGTTAGAGTAAACAAGGAGAACTTTGGTTCTGTTTGTTTCTCTCCACAAAGCTTTGGTGTATTTCTATAGAATTGTGTTGTATTTTATTGCTGTCTTTTGATAACCTTCCCATTGTTTTGAATGTAGTTTTCTGTAGCTTCAAGAGCCCAGTAGATTGCTGGTGAGGAGGGGGCTAGTAAGCTCTTCAGTTTGTGCCGTGACTCGGTTTCTGCTACAAAGGAATTAGGAATTTCTAGTAAACTTGTTGATGATATTGAAAAGGGTCTGAATAAGCCTTTTATGACCTATAGAGATAAATGTATTCAATTATATGGTGCTATAAGTTTTCTTCAAACTATTTTATGTCAGTATAATAGTTTATGTTCTACTTGGGCTGCTTTAGATAATTTGCTTAGAACTGCGTTTTATAACCCAGCTGATTTTTTTATCTAGTTTGTGACATACCCTGTGATAAATTTCCAAGAGAAAACTCAAAGAGATAATTTGTTTTAGTGGTTAATAAAAGAAAAAAAAGATGATTTTCTGCTAAAATCACTTACAGTAGTGGTAGTACACTTACAGCAAACCTGTGAAAAGGATTGGTTGAGTTAACATCTTTAAGGCAGGATTCACTAATTGTTTTTGTAAATGGTTAAATCCCGTGAGTAAAAGGTATTTTTAAAGCTTTAATAAAAGATTGGCCTAGAACAGCTTATGTAAGTCTGAAAAGTGCCTGGTGCAGTGAGCTGACATTTGATGTGAAATGACTGAATTGCTCAATCTAACGATTGTTTCTATGTAACCTCCCAGGAGCAGGGGAGGGTAGGATCGGAGCACGAGAAGGTCATAGGAATCCTCAGCGAGACAGTTCAGATAAGCTTTTTATTGAGCATTTGCAAGTGAGACTGTCTCCGGAATCAGAGTCTTGATAGAGAACTCCGGAAGCTGCTGATTGCACTCTATCCTGGCTGAGTGTGAAGACCAGCTGTATTCTATCTGAAGTGCCGTGTTCTGCAAATCTCCAGAAATCATTCATCCTGGAGAGCTGTCTTCTTTATGGACAATGCTGGGATCAGACATCGGATGCCTTTCTATCCTGCTGTGCGGATCGTCGTGAAACCTGGAGTTCAGTTTCCTAGACTCACGCTGTGTTCACTGCCAGCAGCCGCTGGTGAAGAAAGTTGTTTTGTGCTTGAAGATCTCCAGACACAAAGTGTCACTTCATTATGTAAGACTTCAATTCTTCCTGTGCTAAAGGTGAGACTGTCTGCGGAAGGCTGACGGTAAGACTTATAGATTTGTGCAGAACCTGTGCGCAGTAAATAATGTGCTTTTGCCAATTTCTCCCTGGACTTTTGTTGTAGCTTTGCGACCTGTTTATTCTCAGTATGACTTGGCAAGCAGCTTTGTTTTTGTTCTTTTGTTCTCTTTTTGAAGGTTAGTCTTGCATATTTGCACCGGCCCTAGGAACTGCATTATTTGATGTAAGACTCAACCATTCCTCTTTAGTTTATTATGTGAATAATTTGTTTTTAATGTAGACTGAATTGACATATGTTATTGGTCAGATTTCTTGTCCTTTATTAGCTTATATTGCTCAGTTAGGTTTGAGGGTTAAATTTGTCTCAACTGCAATTTGTTTATCGCAGTGGAAGGTTTGTTTTAAATGTAGGAATGTACTGGGAAGAGTGCCATGGTTATTGTAAACTATTCAAATTGTTTGTGGCTATTTCTGATGTTTCTGTTATCTGTATGTTTTGTAAGCTTTCCCGACTGGCTGTAAGCCAGTGGATTCTTATTCAGAGTGAATTAATGAAGTGACTCCCGCTATGTCTATGTATTGATGATTTTTGTAATTGAATCTTATTGATTTTCTGGTGCTTTTTGCCAGCACACGTCGCAGTTTTGAAATCCAAAGGACATAATTTTGTGAACTGAAAAGACGCTCTTCTGATATCAGTATTACTGACATTGTAGTATTTAGCGCTGTTAAAGATGACTTTATTTCCTCTTTCATCTTTCTTTGAAGATACTTCTTTTGAAACCCAGTTTTGGACTTCGTGATGTTCCGGGCAGCTGGATAACGAATCATCTGTTTATTTGCCCTGACCGTTTTTTTTGTTTCTACTTGCCCAGCAGAAGCTTTACCGCTGTGGTTATGCATTTTGTCTTTTTGTTATTGTTTTCTTTGGTACAATCTGTTTAAACTGTTTCAAGATTGGCATTGTAGGGTTAGTTTAGGGACAGTATACATATGCCTGCCTGCTGAACTCATTTTCTTTTGATTTTGCAACCTGTTTTGTTGATCTGCCCTGTATCAGAGGAGGGAGGAGGTCACGTCAGCACTCTGATACAGCCTCCGATTGAATAAAAACTTTTCCCTTTGCCCTTATGGCAGTATGTATTTCCTCTAGCCTGACACCATTTGGGGTGGCTAATGGATGTCTAACTCCTTCTCCATATGCCTTGGCAGTTATCCCAGACCCCCAGGTGTTGCGCAGCGATATTTTAACTTATTGTGCTCGGTTGCACTCAGTCCTGTTTTGTTTTCTTTTTATTGCAAGTGACTCCTTAACGAGATGACAAGTTCTTTATATCCGGGATCCGCAGAATTATTTCATCAGAAGTGAAGTCACCAGATTGGGTCCTGATTAAGACTGCATCCGAAGACACTCCCAGCTCCGAAGTTCCTGGTCCATGTCGTGTGTGTTCCTGGTGGGATATTCAGCTTGTAAAGTGAAAAGACATTCTCGTTGGATGCATCTTATACAGTGGCCCCCTCACAAGATCAGAAGGTTGCTTCCTGTGTCAGTGAATCAAGAGTTTGCAACGCAGAGATTTATTGGACAACAGTGATTGAAGAAAAGGACTTTTATGATTTAAAGTATTTTCTGAAAGAACAACAGTGACATTACAGAGAGATTATTATATTAAGTGAATTCTAAATGGACTATTCATGTAAAATGCTTTTATTTAGCATTTAAAATGCTTTTATTTATTTATAGTAAGACCTAGAGGGATGAGGTTAGTTTAGATTAGTAATTTCCTGATATATATGTAATGACATTTAGGTACTTAACCTCTACTTAATAAAGTAATTGAGAATTAGAGGGCCAGTATAGCTATAGTATATCTCCTCATCATCTTAAGAAAAGTATTAAGAAGAGTAGGTATATCTTTAGTTTGTTTTAGAATATTTTTGTTGCTATGCACATTTGCTATGCATATTTCCTAATCTGGTCCTAGATGTGCTGTAACATATTATTAATGTAACAGTATTGCATTCAGAATTATGGGGATGTTAGATGGAATATCCAAATATTTTTGAGGCACATTTACACTTGATGAAAAAAACAAAACAAAAACATTTCAAGTTATCAAAGAATGTGCTGTTTGCCTTCCAACAGTGACAGCTACTCAGCATGGATTGCTACCAAGAGTTAGGCCTAAGATCTTTGAAGAGTTTTGTGACATATGGTCTTATACAAACACAGAACCTAGAATAATTAAAGATATAGGTATAAAGATCCCATGTACAGGTTCCTATATTTTAGTATTTTACAAGTAATGCCAGTTAAAGGGAACCAAGTGTGTAGTTCTGGCTACCCTTTTGGATGGCTCTAGTTCTGACTTAGGCATACCTAACCAGAGTTAAAGTGGTTTTGAGTAATTGTATACAGAATATATCTTGTCCTCCGAATTTGACAATCTGAGCAGAGAGCTTAGTGGTTTTAGAAGGAGATTATTTTGTATGTGTGGTACTTTTGTGTATACAGAGCCTCCCAGAGGTTGGTCAGGTGCTTGCTATATAGCCCTGATGGATACCCCATAGTGAATTGAACTATTAATTTGTTATCAATCCTGAACAAATCTTTAAGAAGAAAAAGGGATGTATCCCCTCAGGATGAAGTCATAGTGGCTGCTCTGCTTTTTACTGAGGCAATTAGTGTGTATTGCAAGGTCCAGTAAACATAGTGTTAGCTTATGCAGCCCAGAACCGAATGGCTTTAGATTTTCTCCTAGCAAAGGAAAATGGTGTGTGTGGAATAATAGTTGATTTTTGTTGTAGTATGCTTGATAATAATGGGAAAATAGTGAAAGGCCTATTAGATAAAGTTAGCAACCATACTTTTGTTTCAAGTGAGAGTTATATAAATTCCTTTTCAGCTCTCACTGATTCTGTTCCTTCATTTTGGAATTCAGTATTCAGGCCTTTGCAAGGCATGTTAGCATCTTTGCTTGGTATTTTGGGAATTCTCATTCTAGAAGTATTACTCCTCTATGTACTGACAGCTGTTTCTCTATGTCAGCACTGGTTTCTTTCCACCTCTTCACCTTTCACAGCTTTCTGTAAGAAATCAGTAGAATCACTGACCCCTACATTGATGTTACGGATTGACCCAGAATCTAGTTTTAATTCTTTTTAATGGCAATATATGAGTTTCCTTATTTTAGAAATGATTCTTTACAGAATCAGAGGAGGGACTGAAAGCATGTTCATTTGTACGGGGTAGTGTATACTATTAGACTGACTAAACCTGAGAAAGAGTTAATTCTGTTCAGAACCTTGCTTAGAAATAAACTTCATATATTTGCTTACTAAGTAGGTGAAGAGGCACATGTTCTGTAAACAAGAAAGGGCAGCTTGTACTCTAGCCTCTCTGTCTCAGGGTTATTAGCTAAAGTACTCAGGGTTATTAGATATCAAGCAGTCAGCAGTAAACAGTTATGTCTTGGAATATGTGTATGTCTCCTCATACCAAGCAATCAGCAGTAAATAGTTATGTCTTGGACCCCATGTATGTCTCCTCATACTGACCCACACTGATTAAAGTTGACCTACGATATGATAAATACGTCATATCTGACGTATAATAAAGTGAAATTATGCTGTATCCTCCAAATATGCCTTATAAATAAAGTGAACCATGGCTATCAGTTAGAGTAAACAAGGAGAACTTTGGTTCTGTTTGTTTCTCTCCACAAAGCTTTGGTGTATTTCTATAGAATTGTGTTGTATTTTATTGCTGTCTTTTGATAACCTTCCCTTTGTTTTGAATGTAGTTTTCTGTAGCTTCAAGAGCCCAGTAGGTTGCTGGTGAGGAGGGGGCTAGTAAGCTCTTCAAAACCCTTGGTTGCCCATTGGCAAACATATAAACATAAAGTAACTGAGCTGAAATATTTTGTCATCAAGAAAGTTAGATCCAATTGGAGAGGTGGAGACATGAATAAGACGATTTTGAGGTTTGAACAGAAATATATATGTTTACTTGATTCACTTGTTCCAAATGGCCTCAATCTAGATAAAGACTTTTCAGTTTTTCTTTAATATTAATTTCTTCTCTCCTGAGATGTCCCTGTATGGTTATATGATTCCTTTGATATAGTGTCCTTTATAGTGCTGCCCCTTATACAATGCCCCTTTATACACTTCTTCCACTAGTAATGGTTTCTTTTAATATATTGTTCGATTCTTTGTTTTTTCTGTATCTGTTGTCCTTCCATACAGTTTGGAGTGTCTTATACATTTATCCTCCAGTATAAGTTTCCCTCGACGGTATACAGTGTATTTAGTCTAATACACTCATTTATGTGATTGTTAATGCCTCTCGCCACGACCCCCCCCCCCTTTTTCCCGCCTCCGGCGGTTCTTTATTTCCCATGCACATGAGCCGGCGTTTTTAAGTCTAATGTGCATCAGAGGATGAGCTTGGCTATCAGTTTGTGAACCGAGAAGAAATTGAGTTTTTTACCAGATGCTGTGCAGTTGAGGTACGTGCAGATAAGAAATGCATAACACAAGCAGTTCGTTTTAAGCGTCAGTTTTATGTTAGCACTTCTATACGCTTGGTTTCCTTCCTTTTTAGCTGTTTAGAGCCCCGGTTTTATTTCTGTTCGCTAATGTTTAAAGGCTCCTTTTTTAACAATTTCACATGATGAGTTGAGCTTATGGTCCATTTTATATTATCGATCTCATAAATATCACTTTTATATTATTTATTTGTTACTCAGCATGCCTATCGGTTTGTGAACTGAGTTGACTTTGGGTTTTTCCTGATCGTCTCTCCGGGCCAGTCCAGGAACAAGAGGGTTGTCAATCTTCTCTAGCAACTGAGGACTGAAAAACTGAAGTTTTGTAGAGCTGGTATCTGGCTCCCCCTGCTGGCTAACCTTCAGCTTTCAGTCCTCAGCAACTGGATCGGACGGAATCCTAGCTGGCTCCCGAGAAAGCACTTAGAGAGGAGAGAATTTTTTTATTTCTTTATTTAATTTCTTCTTACTTTCAAGCAGTGATAATGGAGAAAGGGCCCTAGCGGGGTTCACCTCCATAAATTACACAGGTACACTAAAAAAAAAATTTTTTAAACTGCCTCTAATGTTTCGATTGATTTTTACGTTTTTTGGTGCGATGAATCCAAATCTGGTAACCAATTTGCTCCATCACGTACAGATTTTTTGCTACATTGGGTTAGCAGTTTGAGGTGAACGTTTCAGATTGAGTGCGATCGAGATAAAAGTTTCTTGGATGAATTCTTTATACTAATTGTTTAGTAGTTATTCAAATAAGAATAAAGAAAATTGTAACAAGGCAGCACATAAGAATAGAGTAATGTCAACAAAACACACTGTGATGGTAGCAAAATTGTCTGCACTTAAAACAGCCACATACATGTGCACAAACATTGAGCATATAAGAGCGAGGTTAGACACAAAGCAAAGCAAAGAAATGTGCAAAAAATGTTGTACAGGTATGTATGTAAGAATAGAAAACGCAAACCGCACCATTGCAATACATGAAGACAAACACCCGATGGTGTGAAAATAAAATTCTAATAAATGAGATCCGACACTGTGGTAATAACTAGCAAATTTTTATTTCATAGCTTAGTAAAAACACGATATTTGTCAACACAGTTTAGATTTTAAAGTCATTCTTGGGTCAATCAATCTCCTGGTGGGCCCGTTTCTTCTTCCCCCGAATGCTTCTCTTGGTGCGCTGCTTGGCGTATTTTTCATCTGGGGTTTCCCGCAGCAGCAACCAGCAGAAATCAGCCATCATAGTGGTGGTTCCATCTTCCTTGGTACCTTCTCTCTGCGTCCTTGATGTCCTGGTGAAACCTTTCACCTTGTTCTTCACTGTACGCCCCCAAGTTTTCGGGAAAGTAGTTCACATGGGAGTGCAAGAAATGGACTTTCAGGCTCATGTTACAGCCTTGTTCTTTGAAGGCATTGAGCATCCTGGCAACAATATCCTTATAGTTCTCATCCCGCCTGTTCCCCAAGAATTTGAGAACAACATCCTTGAAGGAATCCCAGGCTTCTTTTTCCTTCTCAGACATCGTTTCAGCAAATGCTCCATCTGAAATGAGTTTCCTTATATCAGGGCCAACAAACACTCCTTCCTTTAGCTTTGCTTCAGAAAGTCGGGGGAACTTTGAGCAAAGGTACCGAAAGCACTCACCATCTTTTGGAAGGGACTTGATGAATTGCTTAATGAGACCCAACTTAATGTGGAGAGATGGTAATAGAATTTTATCACGAGGTACCAAGCTCTCATGAAGAACATTTTTCTCACCGGGTCTCAAATACTCCCGAATTGGCCAGTCTTTTTTCCTCCAGTGTAGGTCGCGGGCCCGGCTATCCCACAAGCAAAGGAAGCAGGGATATTTGGTGAAACTGGATTGCTGCCCTAATAGCATGGATAGAATTTTAAAGTCTCCACAAATCATCCACTTATGCTCATCGTAACGAATCTTCTGAAGAATCAGGGCCAAATTCTCGTATTTTTCTTGGAGAATAACAGAGTGAGCAATAGGAACTGAAGCGAATGTGTTGCCATTATGAAGAAGAACACCTTTTATGCTGTCTTTTGACGAATCAATGAACAGCCGCCATTCAGCAGGATCATACTTGAGTTTAAACTTTTCCATCACTCCGTATATATCGTTGCAAAATACCAAATCTTCCTCTTTGCTGAAATACTTCAAAAATTGTGTCTCGCGGTTGCGGTACCAATAAAAAGTTGTTCCTGGTGACAATAGATTTTTCTGTTTAAGCCGAGAACCTAGCAGTTGGGCAGCATCTCTTGGGAGTCCTAAATCCCGGACTAAATCATTCAATTCAGCTTGAGAGAAAAGTTCAGGTTTCGGATCTGGTTCAGTTTCAAACTCGGAAGTACTGGACTCATCGGGAAAAGCCATCTGATGAGTCTCATCATGATCAGAACCATCCACACAAATATGATCCAAAGCTTTTGGTGGTTCAGGCACAGGTACTTCGTTGCTATGAGGCATAGGCCTAATTGCTGAGGGAAGGTTGGGGTAACTTATTACGTTCTTATTTTTTAAGTTGTATCCGTTCACAATGCAAGAGCAAAAATAGCAGTCACTGCTGTGGTCTCTTTGTTCACGCCACATCATAGGTATTCCGAAACGAAATGCTTGTTTTTTACCTTTCATCCATAAGCGTAGATCTTCCTCACATGTCTTGCACACTTTGTGAGGAGCCCACGGTTTGTCTTGATCGCCTAACTTCAAACCGAAATAGGCGAAATATACTTTTTTAATAAATGCAGAAATGTTCCTCTGCCGCTTTTTCACGGTATATTCCCCACAAATAAAACAAAAACTGTCCGGAGAGTTGACGCAACCTCTTGCTCTGTGAGCCATCACAAATACACAGCACTGCAAACTACAACTGTAGTGAACCACTTCGGAATAAAGCTGGATTACGACTGAGCAAACAAAAGGTAATAATGAACTTGCAAGAAACTGAAATTTGACAGGAACGTTCATGTCGCAACCACCGTGTTTGAGCGAGCGAACGATGCGAGGTGAACAGGAAAGAACATGCGCCAGCGCGAGTACTGGATTTAGCCCCCCGCCTCCCAATTGTCCTGTTAATGTATAAAATGAATACAAAACACTCTAAAATATCATGAGGGAGTATTTCTAGTTAGTTAACCATTACAACCTCTATTTTGGGCCAAGAAAATAAACTGCAGTCGGCTAAAAAGAAATTATGTGAACATTCCTTATATGGGTAAGAAATCTAATTTTGCAAGAAAACGTGACGTGATGGAACATTTTGGCTATTTTTCCTGGATTCAGCACCCCAAAATCTATAGGAATCAGTTGCAAAACTGGAGGCAGTTTTTTGGTAGTGTACCTGTGTTATTTCTCTGGCTTTGCTTCAGAAACGGAGTTGCTAAGGCAGAGCCTGCTTTACTCAGCAGCTACGGTTACCGGCAGAGGAAGCAGTGAGGTGCTGGGAGCCCCAGAAACCATCCTGCCGACCTCGGGCTTAAGTTTCCTCGACCACTAGCAGTGGGGGAGAGTAACCTGGCAGAAGTCTACCTTTCCTGCTTGTTTTTTTCAGGTATGTTTAGTGTTTTGATCTTGTCGGGCAAAACGCGATATTCGGCGGGGTTTCTTTGATGTCGGCATTTCCTTTTGTCTCGCGCTGATTTCTCCTGTGCCGGGTTCTTTTTCAGTTTTTGCTGTTTCTGTCCTTTCGGGGAGTCATTTATATTTCGGTTTTTGTGATACTTTAGTTCTTTTCATTTCTTCTGTTTGGCGTCATGGAAAGTGCCTCAGAGGGTTGCCCTCAGGGCAGTTTAGAATTGGCGGGAACGTCAGCCATTACAGTTACAGCTCCCGTTCTCTCTGTTCAGGAAAAGCCTGTGAAAAGGAGAGCCAAGTCCAAAAGACAAGAACAGGTGGTGGAAGCTCCTCCTCCTTCTCTGTCTGAAGCTCAGAAAGGCTTAGAATCAGTTTTTTCTGCTGATTTTATTTTGGCTCTCCATCAGGCTTATTGTTTAAAGTGGCAACAAGCTCAGGGGAAGGGCTCTGTCACTGGTACTGGACAAAGCTTAGAGAATCAGCCTCCCTCTTTGGATCCAGGTGAAGGTTCCTCTAGCTTGGCACGCGGACCAGAGATTAGTGCAGATAAAGCTACTCTGCAGGTCTCAGAGCTTCCGGGGCTGGAGGAGGGCGAACTCCTCTCTGATTCCGGTTTGGACTGGGCGGCCGATTTGGAAGAGGCTGAGTTAGGGTCCAGTGAGGATCCCAATTTGTTTAGAGTTTTTAGAAAGGAAGGGTTGGGTCCTCTTATTGCCCAAACCTTATCCACCTTGAATATTCCTCTACCAGCGGCTCAAGAGGAGCCTCTACAGCACTGTTCCCTCTAAGCTGTGTGCGTGTGCGCACGCACACACCTCGCCGAGTGAGCGCACATACTTTACAACAGAGCGCACAAAAATTACAGTTCTGATTCTGATAGAAAACAACGCAGACATTCTTAAAATTGAAAAGTTGTTGTGTATTTATGGTTTTCACAAGTTCTACAATATTTTCTAGTGCAATCAATGTGGTGTACATACTATATTCTGACGTGTAGTCAAATTTTAAAGTATATAACTCCGAGTGTCGTTATGTGGCGCACAAAAATTTAACCTTCCTTCAAAAGCTGCACAGCTGATATTTTATGCACACACAGCCTACAGAAAATTAGAGGGAACATTGCTCTAGAGGATCCTCTTCTCCAGGGTTTTAAGACGGAGCAGAAGTGTTTCCCTGTACACAGAGTCATGAAACAGATGGTGGAATCTGAGTGGGAATGTCCGGAGGCTTCTTTGAGGGGAGCACAGGCTATTGGCCGGTTGTATCCTTTGCCACACGAGGAACAAGAGTTGCTGAAGATGCCTAAGGTGGATGCCTTAGTCTCAGCGGTCACCAAAAAAACAACTATTCCTGTGGAGGGCGGTGCGGCTCTCAAAGATTTGCAGGATAGAAAGTTGGAAACCTTGTTAAAACAAGCTTTTGATTCTTCCGCACTATCGCTGCGGGCGGCTATCTGTGGAGCATTTGTCTCCCGGGCCTCCATTCGTTGGATCCAGAGTGACTCTCTCTCCTGTTCGGAGCAGGACGAAGGCGCAAAGCTAGAGTCGGCGGCTGCTTACCTAGCAGATGCCTTCTACGATCTGGTGCGGATTTCAGCGAAGTCCATTGCAACCGTCGTTGCGGCTCGGAGATTTCTTTGGTTGAGAAATTGGGCGGCGGACGCCTCTTCCAAGGCGCAGCTCAGTAAGCTCCCATATAAGGGTTCGCTGCTGTTTGGAGCAGCGTTGGAGAAGATTGTCAAGGATCTTGGCGATTCTAAAGGCAGGCGACTTCCAGAGGACCGACCAAAATCTCAAAAGCCCAGCAATTTGCACAGGGGTGCCTCTCGGGATTTTCGCAGATTCCGGGGTTCCCGTTTTGCCCCGTACCAAAGGGGTAATTTTGCGACCAGAAGTCAGTCCTTTCGAGGGGCGCGAGGCTTCGGAAGAGGTTATTTCGGAGCCCAGCAAAATTCGGCAAAGAAACCTCAATGAAGTACGGTTGGTCCAGACGGAAATCCCGGTGGGGGGACGACTTCAAGCCTTCCTTTCCGTCTGGGCCACCATCACTTCTGACCAGTGGGTCCTGGAAATTATCCGCGACGGCTATTCTCTCGAATTCGCTCGTCTGCTAGCGGATGCTTTCGTGGTGTCTCCATGTGGTTCGGTGGTAAAGCAAGCAGCGGTTGCGGATACCCTTTGGCGGTTGGTACGTCTGCAGGCGGTTGTTCCGGTTCCTCCAAACCAGTTAGGGTTAGGTCGATACTCCATTTATTTTGTCGTGCCCAAGAAGGAGGGATCTTTTCGACCTATTCTAGATCTAAAGAGCATGAACCGCTGCTTAAGAGTTCCGCATTTCCGCATGGAGACACTTCGCTCGGTTATTCAGTCGGTCCAACCGAACGAGGTCTTAACATCCATAGATCTCACGGAGGCTTATCTTCATATCCCTATAAGATCAGAGCACCACAAATTTCTACGCTTTGCGGTGCACATGGGACATTTCCAATTTCGGGCTTTACCGTTTGGCCTGGCGACAGCGCCGCGCACCTTCACGAAGGTGATGGTGGTGGTAGCAGCAGCCTTACGCAGGGAGGGTGTTCTTGTACATCCCTATCTCGACGATTGGCTAATTCGGGCACCATCCGTGTCGGACACTCTGTCGGCTACGGCAAGGATGGTGAGCCTTCTGGAGCAGCTGGGTTGGGTGATCAACCAAGCCAAAAGTCAGTTGCAGCCGGTCACGCGCCTTCTGTACTTGGGAGCGATTTTCGATACCGCTTTAGGGGCGGTCTTTCTGCCGGAGGGCAGAGTGCAGAAGATTTTGTCGCAAGTGTGGAACTTCTTGCGTCTCAAGGCACCGACAGCGTGGCGCTATCTACAGCTCCTGGGGTCCATGGCGGCGGCGTTGGATCTGGTTCCATGGGCAAGGGCCCACATGCGGCCGTTGCAACAGGCTTTGCTTTCCAGGTGGTCCCCTCAAGAGCATCCTCTAGACTGCAAATTGCCCAGTTTACCCAATGTCATCTTAAGTCTTCAGTGGTGGTTGGATCCCGCTCACTTGCGAGCGGGAGTGCCCTTGCGCCAGCCGGACTGGGTGCTAGTGACTACGGATGCCAGCCTCGCGGGCTGGGGAGCTCATTGTCAGACGATTTTTGCTCAGGGGGTTTGGCCGCCAGAGTTCAAGGATTGTTCCATCAACCTGTTGGAGCTCAAAGCGGTTTCGTTGGCTCTTCGAGAGTTTCTTCCTCTTCTCCAGCGGAAGGCAGTCCGAGTGTTTTCCGACAATGTGGTAACGCTCTCCTATATCAACAGGCGAGGCGGCACAGGGAGTGCAGTGTTGCTGGAGGAGAGCCAGCAGCTGATGTCCTGGGTGGAAGAGCATCTGATAGCTCTGTCGGCGGCGCATGTAGCAGGTCGAGACAATGTCACAGCGGACTTCCTCAGCCGCAACGTGGTGGATCCCGGAGAATGGGAGTTGAACGCCGCAGTGTTTCACGAGGTGACCCGCAGGTGGGGTCAGCCGGTGATGGGCCTCATGGCCACCTTCGACAATGCCAAAGCCCCTCGGTTTTTCAGCAGGCGCAGGGAGCGCATGTCGGAGGGTCTCGACGGCCTATCTCAACCGTGGCCATGCAGGGGTCTTCTTTATGTGTTTCTGCCATGGCCAATGGTCGGCAGAGTGGTTCGAAGAATAGCACGTCATTGCGGTCGAGTAATTCTCATTGCGCCCGTTTGGCCCAGGAGAGCGTGGTATGCGGATCTGGTTCGCCTTCTCATAGACAGTCCTTGGAGACTGCCCTCGTGGGCGAACCTGCTCGTTCAGGGGCCTCTGCTCATGCCGGATGTGGATCGCTTCTCTCTTACGGCTTGGCTCTTGAAAGGCGCCGGTTAATACGTAGAGGGTATTCGGCATCGGTTGTGGCTACTATGTTGCAGGCCAGAAGACGCTCTACGTCTCTCGCGTATGTCCGAGTTTGGCGAGTTTTTGAAACTTGGTGCGCCGGCCGGAACCTCCGTCCGCGCTCTGCCTCCGTGCCACAAGTCTTGGCTTTCTTGCAGGATGGGCTGGATAAAGGGTTGGCCTTTAGTACCCTCCGGGTTCATTTAGCGGCCCTTTCGTGTTTTCGGGGCACTGTGAAAGGGACTCGTCTGTCGGCTCATCCAGATGTTCTTCGGTTCCTGAGGGCGATCCGAAATATTCGTCCACCTCTTCGTCCTGTGGTTCCACCTTGGGATTTGAACCTCGTTCTTGAGGCTTTGGCGCAGCCTCCTTTTCATCCAGCTAAAAACATTTCACTCAGAGAGCTCTCTTGGAAGGTTGCCTTCCTGGTGGCCTTGTGTTCAGCTAGGCGCATTTCGGATCTCCAAGCCCTTTCCTGTAGGGCCCCATATCTGCAATTTTCAGAAGAAAGGGTTCTTTTGCGGACGGTGCCTTCGTTTCTTCCAAAGGTGGTATCCACTTTCCATATCAATCAAGCTATTTCGCTTCCAACCTTTAGAAACGTGGATGGTCTCCCTATTTATGCTGTTCTGGAAAACTTGGATTTGGGTAGATTGCTCAAACGATACCTTAGAAGAACTAAACCTTTCCGCAAAACAGAAAGGTTGTTTGTGCTGTTTGGGGGACCTCGGAAAGGGGAGGCAGCTTCCAAGGCATCCATTGCTAGATGGGTGAAACAGGCGATAGTGGCGGCATATCAAGCAGTTGGAGAGCCACCTGCAGTAGGGCTTCGTGCTCATTCTACTCGGAGCCAAGCGACTTCTTGGGCCGAATATGCTTTGGTTCCGCCTGCTGATATTTGTCGGGCGGCTACGTGGTCATCGCTCCACACGTTCGCGAAGCATTACAGGTTGGATGTTGGGGCCCGGGCGGACGCAAAGGTTGGGCTTCGGCCGTCATAGCGAGCCTGGCGTGTCCCTCCCGTGGTTAGATACTGCTCTGGTACTTCCCTCTTGTTCCTGGACTGGCCCGGAGAGACGATCAGGAAACAGAAATTAGACCTTATCTGCTAATTGTCTTTCCTGGAGATCTCTCCGGGCCAGTCCAGGACCCACCCGTGTCATTTGCCAGTGTTTTTTCTTAGTGATGCGAGTGCCTAGGGGACGTACGAGGCCCGTCTATTGGTTCTTCGGACTGCAAGTCAGCATATGTTGCGTTTCACCTCGTTGGTTATGGTTCCCAGCGTTATCCTCAGGTTGGTCTCTGGGGCTTCCTCAAGGTGGTTTTTGTGAGTTGCTCTTAAAAAAGAAAACAAACAAAAAAAAATGGAGTTGCATATCTTACTTAAATGCATAGGTACCATATATGTTTCTTAGTCCCTGCTTGTAAGTACGTAGCTTCGACTTATGTCTTTTTTCTTTGCTTTTGGGCTTATGTTCTTTAACTGCTTTGATAAGAATAGACTGAAGGTTAGCCAGCAGGGGGAGCCAGATACCAGCTCTACAAAACTTCAGTTTTTCAGTCCTCAGTTGCTAGAGAAGATTGACAACCCTCTTGTTCCTGGACTGGCCCGGAGAGATCTCCAGGAAAGACAAATAGCAGGTAAGGTCTAATTTCTGTATTATAAGTATGCTGTGCAGTTGAGGCACGTGCAAAGAAGAAATGCATAACAAATGCATGAGGAGATTTTTTTAGGTTGAAGTATCGTTGTTTTTAATAGTTTAATTTATCATATCATTTTTCCATACTCGTTTATTTTTATACCTCCCACCCCGCTTTCTTTTTGTTTTTAGTTAGCTTCATCCTCATTTTCATTTAGTCAGCTTTACATGTATGTTATTTATTATGTATGTTGAAAAGTTATTGATAAGTTTATTTATTTATTTATTTATTTGATAGTTTTATTTCTTGCTCCTGTTGCTCCCTGTCCTATTAGGCCCCCAATTCCATTTAGTTATTTTTATCATTATGATATTTATGTTTTAAAGAGAAGTGTTATTGATATTTATTTATTTATTTGTTTGTGGATTATCTATTTTAGCTTTACATGCGCATTTTCCTCCGAAGGCCACAGGTGCTGGGTCTTCATGTTGAGGTACCCGTTGTTTGTCACATTTCTGTTCTATCTTCAAATTTATTACTAGTTCAAATTCAGTTTTAATATATTAGGGCTTAATGTATTATTTATAATTGTGTGTCCACACTTTTCATTGTTTTATTCGTTTTACCTATATTTATTATATTCATCTTCTTAATTATTATGATTATTACCTCATGCTTTATGTAATATACTTATTGCTCTGTTCTTTCACATTATTTTAATTATGTTTGTGTATCAAATGTCATATTTTTCTATGTTTTTAGATTTTGACCTAATCAACCCCTGACGAAGGTTTGCGAAACACGGCCTGTGTCGGGTTGACAAGAGACTTTTGTGAATAAAATTGTTTTTCCACTACCATCACGTTTTTGTACTGTCTCTGGTTTAACGTGAGTCCTTGCCCCTTTTGTTGGACCATTTTTCCCTATATAATAGCCTGTACATGTATGAGAGGCCTGCAAGCTAGGTCTGAGTCCCCACCCCCACTTAGAAATAGTAGTGCTGAGAAAGATCAAAGTCAGTGAAGGTCTGAGGATCTGCCTTAAACTGCTCTAAACTGCTTTTGATAAGTTTGTGTTAATCCTTATTCAATTCTTTTATGCTGAGGATAGATATGTTCCAGTGTTTTGCATTCTCACATTCTCTGAGCCTAGAAATGACCTTGTAGTAGGGATGTGTTTATGCCTAGAAACTGAGCCTTTGTTAGAATAGCCTGAGAAGGAGGAACAGGGTGTTAGGCCCAGAGAGGGTCCCCGATTGGATAGATGCAGGGGGCGTTGGGACCAATAGAAAGTTTGCCGGTATCAAACTGTGAAACTTGTATATAAGGAAGTTGTTCCTGTTCTCCATTGCTCAGTCCTTTTTGAAGCTTGACTCTCTGAGCCTGTGCACAATAAAATGGCTTGGATCTTTGAACTGACTCCTGGTATTATTTATTGCATGCTTATCAGCTGCTACACCATCCCTTGGTTCCTGCTTGGCTTCTCCTGCGCCTCCTCGGGCACATGGCCTCCACGGTCCATGTCACCCCCGACACTTGCCTCTACATGAGGGTGGCGCAGTGGTGTCTCTGGGACCAATGGTCTCAGGCCACCGGCCGCCTCCGAGACAGGGTTTCCATGACCCGCCAATTGGCAGATTTTCTGTCTGCTGGCATTTTCCCCAGCATCTTGAGGTGGGCATGCCTTTTCAGGCCCCAAGCCCCTCAAGGGTCCTCACCATGGATGCTTCCCTGCTCGGCTTGGGAGCCCACTGCGGAGATCTCTGCACTCAGGGCAACTGGTCACTGTACAAGAGCACCCAGCAGATCAATCTCCTGGATCTCCGAGCCATACACCTAGCCCTGAGGGTCTTCTGTCACCACCTGCATCACTAGCCGGTCCTGGTCCAGACAGACAACCAGGTGGTGATGTTCTGCGTGAACAAACAGGGGAGCACAGGGTCTCATACCCTTTGTCAGGAGGCTCTAGTCCTCTGCTCGTATGCGATCCAACAGGGTATCCTCTTGCGGGTAGTGTACCTGCCAGGACAATCTGCTGGGCGACAGACTCAGCAGAGTTCTCCAGCTGCACGAGTGGCAGCTGGACCCCAGGGTAGCCAGTCAGCTTTTCCGGCTCTGGGGGGGACCCGTGATGGACCTGTATGCCAGCCCGGACAACTTTCAGTTGCCCCTCTTCTGCTCCCGGTAGGCCCACCCCTCCAGGGTGGCAGCGGACGCGTTCCTGGCCTCATGGTCGGGAGGCCTCATGTACGCCTTCCCTCCTACCCCGCTGATCACCAACACCTTTGTTCAGGGCCCTCTGCGACATGGCCTCGCTCATCCTGATAGTTCCTCGGTGGCCCAGGCAACCTTTGTTCCTGGTGCTTCTACAGTTGACAGTGGAGACCCCCATCCCCTTGGGGACCACCCCGGGACTCCTATCTCAGGAGGGGAGCTCTTTCCTGCACCCCAACCTGGGATCCCTGTGGCTGCTGAGATGGTGAATCTGGCCCCTTTCAACCTTCCAGTTGAAGTGGAGAACATTCTGCTGACCTCTTGCAAGGCCTCTACTAGGAAGGCTTACACCCTCAAATGTCGCAGGTTCTCTGTTTGGTGCTCTGATAACGGGGCTGACCCTTTCTCCTGTCCAGTGGCTCTGGTGTTACAGTACCTTCTCCACCTCTCTCAGTGCAGGCTCAAGTCTAACTCTGTCCAAGTGCACCTTAGTGCCCTGGTGGCGCACCACCATCCGGTGGATGGTAAGCCCCTCTCGGTCTAGATGTTGGTGACCCGTTTTCTTCGGGGCATTCTCTTATTGAAGCCCACAGTTCGCCCTCCGGCAACTGAATGGGACCTCAGTGTAGTGTTGGGACAGCTCACTCACCCGCCCTTCGAACCTCTGGCTACCTGCTACCTTTCCTACCTCTCTTGGATGGTGGTTTTTCTGGTCACGCTTACCTCCGCTCGCAGAGTGAGCGATCTTCAGGCCCTTGTGGCAGAGGCGCCTTATACCAGGTTCTACAAGAACAGAGTGGTGCTTCTCATGCACCCCAAATTCCTGCCGAAGGTAGTATTGCCCTTCCATCTCAATCAGGAAGTGGTGGTCCCTACCTTCTTTCCAAGACCTCATTCCAGTCGGGCGGAGATAATATGAAGCCTGTGCTGTAAGGCATATGAGAAAAGACTTGAATACTTAAAGGGTATTAATGAAAAAACAAACTTTTTTCAAAGGCAGGGAAGCTGTAGAATTAAAGGACATGAAATGAAGCTGCAAGAAGGTAAACTTTAAAGCAACATCAGGAAATACTTTTTCATGGAAAGGGTAGTGGATGCCTGGAATGCCATCCTGAAGGAGGTAGTTTGGGAGGAAAAACTGTGCCGGAATTCAAAAAGGCATGGGGGTAACCTGCCTGGAGCAGCAGGTACAAACTTAAAGGCACAGAGGGCCCCATAAGGAGTTGAAGTGGCCCTGAATGTGCATGATGGCAGATATGCATGTAGAACCTCCTTGTGAGCAATTCTACCACATGAATATTCATTGTGGACATCCTGAAAAACTGACGTGTAAGTCTCAAGAGCTGGATTGAGAACAGCCTAGAGTACAGAAATTTGCTTTGTTTTTAAATATTTATTCTTCAAGTCCTTATTCTCATTGTTCTTAGCTCACCCTACACCCCTTCTCAGAGCTTCTATCATTGGATAGGAACTTCAATCCTCCCTGTTGAGGGTAAAGGCCAAGGCAGAGAGGCTCGCATACTGGAGATGACTGCATGGCTGCGTGGATGGTGTTATCGAGAGCGTGGGCTGTTGTTCCAAGGGTTGCAGAGCAGAGATGGCATCCATCTGTCCAAGAAAGGTCAATGCGTCTTCAGTAGTAGACTGGCTAATCTACTGAAGAGGGCTTTAAACTAGATTCTTTGGGGATGGGTGAAGAAAGCTCCCAGGTAGGTGAAAGCCCCAAGGTAGGTGATACATTAAATATCTTCATGGAAATGGGTAACAGGGGTAACATATGGAAAGCAGTGTGTATAAATGCCCGTAGCATGGGAAATAAGATCCCTGATGTTGAAGCTTTGGTGGGAGTGGCTGACTTGGATTTAGTGACAGTTACAGAAACATGGTTCACAGAAAACCATGATTGGGATATAACTATACCTGGCTATACTTTATTCAGAAAGGACAAGGAAGGAAGAAGGGGAGGAGGAGTGGCACTATATGTAAAAACTACTATTAAAGTTTTGGAATTACAGAGCTTAAAGGGAGAGAGGAGGCATTGTGGGTTAAACTAGAAAGAGGGAAAGAGAAATCTATTTGCATTGGTGTGATATACAGACCTCCCTCACAAGAGGAAGAGGTGGACAGAGTTAATTGAAGACATACGCAGCATTGCTAGGAAAGGGGAAGTGCTACTGATAGGAGATTTCAATATGCCAGATGTTGATTGGCACATTCCTGCTGAAGTATCATTTAGAAGTAAGGAGATCCTGGATTCTCTACAGGAAGAACTATTCAGGCAATTGGTAACAGACCTTACACGTGAAGGGGCCATACTGGATTTGGTGCTTCCCAATGGTGAAAGTGTTTCTGATGTTGAAGTGGGAGATCATTTGCATCCAGTGATCACCGGATGGTGTGGTTCAGTATTAAGACTAGGGCTGTTAGAATCCATTCAAAGGTGAGGATCTTAGACTTTAGGAAGACTAACTTTGCCAAGATGGGCCAATAACTCAGGGAGTCGTTAGCGGGATGGGAACAGCTGGGGGATGTAGAAAAACAGTGGGCAAAACTGAAAGGGAATATTTTAAGGGCAACCAACCTTTCTGTTAAAATGGTAAATAAAGGTAAAAGGAAAAGGAGACCGCTATGGCTTTCGAAAGAAGTAGCTGAAAAAGTGAAGAAAAAGAGGGAGGCCTTCATGAAATACAAGAGATCACAGAGAGAGGAAGACAGGCATCTATATTTGGAAAAACTTAGAGAAGCTAGCAAAGTAGTCAGGAAGGCAAAAATTCAAAAGGAGGATGAAATAGCCAATGCAATAAAATGGGGGGATAAGACATTTTTCAGATATGTTAGTGAGAAGAGGAAGGGCAAAAGTGGTATTGTCAGACTCAAGGGTGCAGGGGAGAAATATGTAGAAGCTGATAAAGATAAAGCGGAATTGCTTAACAAATATTTCTGTTCTGTGTTCACAGATGAAAAACCAGGAGCAGGACCTCAGAAAACATCCACAAACAGGAACAGAAGCGAGGGACATCTTGAACAATTTTCAGAAGACTGTGTTCGTGAGAAACTAGCTCAACTTAAAGTAGACAAAGCGATGGGACCGGATGGGATACACCCTAGAATACTGAGGGAACTTGGGGAAGTTCTAGCAGCTCCACTGACTGACCTTCTTAATGCCTCGTTGGAGTCGGGAGTGGTGCCAAAGGACTGGAGCGAGGCTCATGTGGTGCCTTTACACAAAAGCAGAAGTAAGGATGTGGTTGAAAACTACAGGCCGGTTAGTTTAACTTCGGTGGTGAGTAAATTATTGGAAATGCTGCTGAAAGAGAAAATAGTGAGGTTTCTGGAGTCCAGCAGATTACGGGATCCGAGGCAGCATGGATTCACCAGAGGCAGGTTTTGTCAGACAAATCTGATTGATTTCTTTGACTGGGTGACCAGGGAGTTGGACCGAGGGAGAGCCCTAGATGTGGTGTATTTAGATTTCAGTAAAGCCTTTGACACTGTTCCTCACAGGCGACTTATAAACAAACTGAACACCGTAGGGATAGACCCTAAAGTTACTGCTTGGGTTAGTGATATAGTGGAAGGGCTGTCGGGTAAGGTTTGCCTCTTTGTGGATGATACCAAAATCTGCAATAGAGTAGACACCCAGGAAGGTGTAGATAACATGAAGAGGGATCTAGCTAAGCTTGAAGAATGGTCTAGAATTTGGCAGCTGGGATTTAATGTTAAAAAATGTAAGGTCATGCATTTGGGCTGCAACAATCCAAGGGAGCAATATAGTATAGGGGGTGAAGTACTTTTGTCCACTAAAGAAGAGTGGGACCTAGGCGTGGTTGTGTCTGATGATCTTAAAGTAGCTAAACAGGTAGAAAAGGTGACAGCAAAACCTAGAAGGATGCATACAGAGAGAAATGGCTAGCAGAAAAAAGGAGGTGATAATGCCTCTGTATAAGTCTTTGGTGCAACCTCATTTGGAGTATAGTGTGCAATTCTGGAGACCGCACCTTCAAAAGGATGTGAACAGGATGGAGTTGGTGCATAGGGTGGCTACTAAAATGATTAGTGGTCTTCATTATAAAGCATATGAGGACAGACTTAAGGATCTTAATATGTACACCTTAGAGGAAAGGCGGGATAGAGGTGATATGATTGAGATGTTTAAATACCTCCGTGGCATAAATGTTCAGGGAGAGAGCCTCTTTCAATTGAAAGCAAATTTTGCTATGAGGGGACATGGGATGAGGGTGAAGAGAGATAGATTCAGGAGTGATATGCGGAAGTATTTCTTTATGGAAAGAGTACTGGATCCATAGAATAGTCTCCCAGTGGAGGTGGTAGCGATGAGAACAGTAACTGAATTCAAAAAAGCATGGGACAAACACAGAGGATCTCTAAAGGTAAAAAGGGGACTGTTGTAGTTGTTGATATGGAAGGACAGACTAGATAGGCCATGTGGTCTTTTTCTGTCGTCATATTTCTCTGTTTCTAAATCATTATTAAAGCGGACCCGGGATATCCACTGCTTGCCCCAATACAGGCATTGGGGAACCTGTGTCTGGGGAAACTGCTAGGTACTTGTGACCTAGATTGGCCACTGTTGGAAACAGGATACTGGGTTTGATGGACCTTGGTCTGACCCAGTATGGCATTTCTTATGTTCTTATCTGTGCCCTTTTGTTCCATCACAAACTCCAGACTGTTCTTTCTATCTTGTGGTGTTGTATACCTGGAATAGACATCCTGAGACAGTATTTCATGCTAACTCCCTGGCCTAACAGCACACCTTGTTAGATGTGTTTTTAAATTTTAACCCAGGGCTTCCCAGATGTGTCTTGGGGACCTCTTAGCCTGCTGTGACTCCAGATCATGGAAATGTATTCATGCGTATTCATCATGACTATCTTGAAACCCCAACTGAGGGTAGAATCCCCAGGACAGATTTGGGAAGGATCTTGATAAATAAAACAAAAATTTGAATAAAAAAAACAAATAAACTCTTTTGCCAAAATACACACAGCAATAAACAGAAATAACTGACTAACCAATCCAGACCAATGCTAGGACAATGTTTCTTAATGAACAAATCAAAGGCCTCTTCACTCTGTGTCCCCAATGCCGCTGGTCAAGGCTTACATAGACAAGTTAGGTTCAGCTCATCAACACCCAACATTCCCACCCCTTCTCCAACCTTACATCTATCCCCCTTACCGCCCCTCCCCCTTTCCCTCTGGAGATTTATGCATGAAACCTGAGCCATAATTTCTTATAACGGATCCACATGGGAGTTACAACTTTATGGTGCCCATTTCTTTCAGCACAAGACAGGATGTGTGTGGTGTTCACCCATTGTGAGAATGTCAGCGGCTTATCCCCCACCCAGTTTTGTAATATAGTCTTTTTCACTCCCCATATGCCCAAAAATATGAACTTGCACACCTCCCTGTGTAGTCTGTGCTGTTGTAGTGGTGTCTCATCTCCTAGCATTAAGAGGCTATAGGACCAGTCTATCTGCTTCCCTGGAACAGTCTGCAAGCTCTCCAGCGCCCCACCCCACAGTTCAGTAAGGCAGGGGCATGCGAGAAAAGCATGGCGGAAAGTCCCCCCCCCCCCCCCGAACACTTGTGGCAGAGCTCCATACTCCACAGATCCAACTCCACCCTTCTAGCTGTCTCGTAAGGTAACACCTGTATAGGATCTGATCTTACATTTCCTTATACCTAGCATTGTTTACCACCCTAGAGATGCTTTGAAAATAATGTTCAAGGTGCTCAACTGTCACCTTATCAGTCAGATCCCTCAGTCCAGCTTCTCGTCAGACCCTCTAAATATTTTGTATTTAAGAAATTTCTGGAACATTTCGTTCCAGTGGGATAGTGTGTTCTACCGGGTGGCTAAGTTTCACAGGTCCTCATTCCGCTCCATACTCTCTAAACTCCCCATTGAGCTTATAGCTGTCGTCAATAGTGGCAAAGCTGCAAATATTGGAAGCGATGTGAGTCCAGCAGACCAAGTTCCTGTTGCAGGCGCTCATAAGTGGGGAAGGACCCTTGTCCCCATTCCAAATTGTGCCCAAGGACTACAGTACCGTTTTTCTTCCATTCCGCAAACCTTGTGACCCTCATCCTGGGGGAGAAACCAGGATTGCCCACCACTTGCAAAAAGGATGCTACCTGCTAGCTGTTGCATCCCCGCGCCGCCCACCAATGCCATGCCCTTCGAAGAGGGGCTATAAGAGTCCAAAATGCTCTAGTGCCAAAGCTCCCCCCTCCTTTGCGTGTCCTCTCCCATTTCCCAAAGTGCTGGTGCCAAAACTGCACCCAAAATCTTGTAAAACTCTAGACCCATCCCATCTGGCCCCAGGGCCTTGGCCGACTGCAGCGCGTTGCTGCATGCCAGGATCTCTCCCTCGGATATTGGGCGGTCTAGCATAGTTGTGTCCTGTGCACTCAGTAGAGGAAGGGACAAATCTCGGAAAAAATCCTCCCAAATCGCTTCACTTGACTTTCCTCACTGGACTCCTCTCTGGTAGAGAATCTGAAAGTAATCCAAGAATTTGCGTGCCACTTCCTGTGTCCCAGTAGCTATGTGACTGTCAGCATTACGGATTCGTGTAACTGTATGGCACACCCTTGAGAGTCAGATTAGATTTGCCAGTAATTTCCCCGACTTATCCCACCATTGATGTAATTTGTATTTATAGATGCAAATACTTTGTAGGGCCCTCCATTGCATGAGAGCATTGATTTTGTTATATTGCTCTTGAAGTTGGCCCTGATGTAGTGCTGTCTTGGAAGCATGATATTGTGCCTGTCTTCTCTTCAGTTCTTGCAGCTCTAAAAGAAGCTGGCGATTTTGCTGCCTACACTTATGGCTTGTATATCCAATAATGCGACCCCAGAGCACCGCCTTAGCCACTTCCCAATATGCTTTTGGCCCCACCCCACAGTTCTCAGTTTCATATTCCCACCAGCACTGTCTAACAAATTGGCAGAATTCGGGATCCTGGCTCCACACTGGATTCATCTGCCAGATCCAATCTCTAGACTCAATCGCATTAGCGATATCCACCTGCACTCCCACATGGTCTGAGACTAGACAGGGGTGTATGGTGCTACCCAGAAGTTTCCCAAAAGTTCGCTCCACCAAGAGCAGTTAATCTATCCGTTCTGTGGCTTATAAGGGCCAGAATAATTTGTGTATTCCTGATCTAACAGGTGTAGGGTGCATCATCCATCTATCAACTCCAATTCGGTACTGAGAAAATTGACTCCCCGCGCCTTCTGCCCTCGGATTCCCAACTTAGGTGGATCAGAGTCGATGGTAGGGTCTGCTGTTACATTAAAATCGCCTCTGATAATCAACGAGTAGTTGGATTGGTCTGCCAGATTTGCTATCAGCTCCGCAAAGGAGTGGTTATACACATTTGGGGCGTATATGCTACAGAGTACTACCCTGCAGAACCCCCCAGATATGTAGGTACCTTTCTTCCTGGTCCCGCACCACCTTATGGGTCTCATATGAGGACTGCCACCCCTCTCTGTCGCGATGTGTATGCCGCATTATGGACTTCCCGCACCCAACCCCTCTTTAATTTGGCATGTTCGGGTTCCGTAAGATGTGTTTCCTGCAGCATTGCAATATCTGCCCCCAATTTGCACAGATACGTCAGAATCTTTTCCCGCTTGACTGGGGAATTAAAGCCCCCTACATTCAAGGTGATAATTCTCACCCTATCCAACCTTCAGTTTATCATAGGAAATACAGCTGTTGTCATAATGTTCTAGTGGCTCCCAGCAGAATCTCAGCAGAGCAGCCTTTGTCCCCTACATCTAAAATAGGATACTTGTTTATACAATAGCTCAAGGTCGCCCTTGCGTTCTCCCATGTTCCTTGTGATATTTTTTCACCTCCTACATACCCACTAACCCTCCCCCTCCCCTTTTCTTCCCTTCCTGCATATGCACTAACCCTCCCCCTCCCCTTGGCATTCCTCCCCCTCCGCCTTATCCCTCTTTGTAACCTCCATACATTCCACAGCCATATCATCCACCACCACCGCCACCAAGCAGTCATACTCCCTTATTGCCCTTACCCTTGGCTCTGCCTTACCCCTTCCTCTAGGGCTCCCCTTCCTAAGATGATTTCCAGCTCCCCATCACCTTTTTTATTTCCCCCCCCCCCCACCTTCCTTGTCACATCCCCCACAGTTCCCCTGCAGTCTACAGGGTTCTCAGCAGGTCCCGATAACAGCAGTTCCTAGATCAGGTCTGCAATACAGTGTCCAGTTGTGAGTTGGGGTGGCAGCCGATAAGCAGCATCTCACTCCATTATGAGCTGTTGTTGCACAGACACGATTATTTCCTTCCTCCTCCCACATTAAAGTCTATGCCCACTTTTGACGTTCAAGTCTATATCCCCCGGCTCTGGAGACCCCATTAGGAGCATTCAGGTACAGTGCTGCAAAAGGGTTCCATGCTGAAAAATGTCCTTCCCTCATTTGCTATTGCTCTTGGGCTGCCTCCAGATGAAGGTCACAGATTAAGGTCCTTAAAAGCTGTTGTCACTCTTGGGGTATTTCCTCCACATGGGTGTCTGATTACTGTTTATTGTCCCGCTTGCTCTTCCCACCTCTGGCTGCCACTGCGTTCCAAAAAGCTGCAGCCTTCCTCCAAGCTATTAAAATATATAGTGGTGCCTCCCTGGCTGACTTTAACTTGTGTGGAAATAAAAGGGCAAATTTAAGTTCCTTTAGATGAAGATTGGCACATATCTGGGAAGACTCACGCCATATCAGAGTTACCCGGGCAGAATAGTCATTGAACAACAGAAGTCTATGGTTTTCATAACTAAGGGCTTTACCCTGCCAATAAGCTTGCATGATAGCCTCCTCCTCTGTCTAAATGACGTTCCTGGCTATAACTGATCAAGGTTTGACGCATTCCTCTCGCCGGGTTCCAATCCTGTGAGCCCGCTCACATCTCCATGCTGAACGGTCGCCTTGGAGTCCCAGAGCTGTCGGGAGCCACTGCTCATAGAATTCATACAGCTTAGCCTCAGGCAGAGACTCGGGTAGCCCCACTACCCTGAGATTGTTTCGCTGCGACCAGTTCTCCTGGTCCTCAATCCTATCCAGGAGCCCCTGCTGATTTCATGTTAAGCATTCCACCTGCTGCTCTAGGTACTCTATTGCTGTTTCCTGAGTTGCCACCCTCTGCTCTACCTCCGTGAGCTGTGCCTCAAAATAGTCTTTAATGTCATCCACCATGGCCTGTAATTTTTTAAGGCGTTTTTCTAATGCCGCCACCATGGCCTTTGAGATTTCTGTCTCTAAGTGGCTAGCCTTCAAAGGATTTGCTTTGGCAGGTTCAGTGACCATTTGTTTTATGGAGCTATGAAGCTGTATAGGCCAGCACCGCCTCTGAGAAAACAAAAAGTGGCAGCAGCAGGGCAAGAGCAGGCAGCCGGCTGGACATGGAGGTAAGGATGAGATATTGGGGGGGGGGGGGGGGGGCAGATCAAGAAAGTTGCACAGGGTCCAATTAGGCTTGTTAAGGTTCTGGCTCCAATAAAAAAAAAATATCCCAAATGCCTTTAAGTACAAAGCAGACAGAGCTTAAAGATTCCAAATTACCTCTTCCTACTGGTAACCAGATAAATATGAATAAAATACAACCTCTAAATAGCTTGTATAAAAATGCTAGACGTCTAAAAGATAAGATCGGAGAGTTCGAATATTATAGCACTAAATGAGAAGTTAGATATGATCGGTATCTCAGAGGCCTGGTGGAAGGAGGACAACCAGTGGGGCACCGTGATACCTGGGTACAAATTATATCGCAATGATAGAGCAGATCAAATTGGTGGAGGGATTACACTCTGTTAGAGAGGGCATTGAGTCATCCAGGATTAAAGTTTTGCAGGAAACAAAATATACTGTAGAATCTCTCTGGATAGAAATTGCATGTAAAAAGGGAAGGCGATGGCAGTGGGGGTGTACTATCGACCACCTGGCCAGAATGAACAAATGGATGATGAAATGCTCATAGGAATCAGGGAAGCTAACAAAAGTTACAGCACAGTAATAATAATGAGTAATTTCAATTACCCCGGTATTGACTGGGTCAGTGTCACGGCAGGACATGCTAGGGAGATAAAGTTTCTAGATGAAATAAATGATGCTTCTTGGAGCAGCTAGTTCATGAACTGACCAGAGGAGAAGCCATTTTGGACCTAGTCCTTAGTGGAACACAAGATCTGGTGCAAGAGATAAGGGTGTTGGGGGGCCACTTGCCAGCAGTGATCATAGCATGATCACATTTGATTTAATAAATGGAGGAAGGACAGCAAGGAAATCCACAGTACATTTTGACTTTCAAAAGAAAGACTATGATAAAATGAGGAAAATAGTTAAGAAAAAACTAAAAGAGCAGCTGCAAAGGTTAAAGATTTACATCAAGCATTAGTGTTGTTTAAAAATACTATCTTGGAAGCCCAGACCAGATGTATTCCATGCTTTAAGAAAAGTGGAAAGAAGTCCAGAAAACAGACAGCATGATTTAAGGTAAGGTCAAAGAAGCTGTTGTAGCCAAAAAGTATCTTTCAGGAAATGGAAAAAAGAGCCAAATGGCGAAAACTGGAAACATAATCATCAGCAAGTTAGATTCAAGGCATTGATAAGGCAGACAAAGAGAATTTGAAAAAAGCTTGCTGTGGAAGCACAAATGCATAGTAAAATCTTTTTCAAGTGCATTCTGTGAGAGATTTAGTTAGACCATTAGATGATAGAGGGGTAAAAAGGGGCACTAAGAGGATACCAGGCCATAGCCGAGAGACTGGATGAATTCTTTTCTTCAGTCTTTACTGAAGAAGATGTAGGGAAGATACCCATGATTGAAGTGGTATTTAAAGGTGATGAATTGTGGACTTCCGGTGATGCGGTGAACCCGAGCGGACGCACGCCGCTCGAGCTCTGGGCCCCTTGCTCCTCCGGCGCCGCCAAATGCCCGTTCGGGGCTGAAATCGGGGTTTCCACACACCCCCCGGAGCTCCCTTACACCAGCCGCAGCAGGGAGAGATGATCCGGCGCCCCCCTCTCACCTGCGCTTAAAGATTCCGGAGGCGGCCTGGACCAGCGCGGCCCATGTGGCAGGCGCCGCGCTGAGAGCCACGTGGTGGGGTGAGTAGGCAGTCGGCGACCCAAGACAACCTGCCCGGGATTGCAGGGAGATCCCTGCGGCGGCCGCGGCCTTACGGTTGGTGCTCCTCCCCCCCCCGGTTTTTGCCTCCAGTTTGTCTCCAGCCTGTGCCCCGGGTGGGTGCCTGACGCGGGAGGGATCGGGGGAGGCTAAGATCCCGTATGGGGCCCGGCTGTGAAATGCCCTTTGTGTTGCCTGCTTCCACCCCCACCCCAGAGGGCCTGCGAGGGGCCGAGTGGCTATGACCTGAGCCCTCCTCTCTCCTCCATCGGAGCCACTGACCCCTGCCTCTTTCTGCCAGCTGGGATCCTGAGATTTGTCCTTTTGCACTGGGATATACTGGACTGCTTCCTGCCCCCCCTGCCTCTGGCATCCTGGAGTCTCTGACCGGAGCCCTGCTCTCACCATTGAGGAGTCTGTAACCTGCGTCCTGCACCTGGCCTCCGGTGTCTAGGCGCCCAAGACTGAAGCTTATACCTCGCTGAGTGTAGGGGCCCGGGACTGGTGTTCCTTCTTCAGCGCACTGCCCCACCTTTGACACCTAGGGGCCTCAGAACTGTACCTAACTACGGGGCGTCAGTACCCGTGGCCCAGGCCTTCCCTCCAGAGCGCCGCCGACTGGGATCCTTGCCTTTCATTTAGTGCCTCAGAGCCCTGAACTTATACTACATCTCCTGTGTACAGAGGCCTGAGTAGCCCCGGCAACACCTGAGGCTCGGATCTGGGACTGTGTTGCGAACCAGGGAGGTCGACGAAGGAGGCCCTCATCGCCAGGCGTGTGGAGCGGACCCCCCCCCTCCCCCTGCGTGGGTTCCAACAGAGGCCTTGGTGATGGCGGCAAAGGGAGGTCGTCGGGTGGAGAAGGAGAAGACTCCCCTGCCGCCCAGGGGGGGGAGCAATCCTCACCGCTGCGGGGGAGGCCAGGACCACAGCAGCGATGGTGGACGAAATTTCCATAGCTGTAGCGGGAGCGCTGTCTGCTCAGTTCGAGGACCTACGGGGCCGTATGGACCTTGTCCAGACCTCCGTGGAGGCCTTGGGCGGCCGCCTACAGGAGGCAGAGCACCGGATAGAGCAGTCCGAGGAGCACGTGCTGGAGCTACAGCGGGAGATGGTTCGGGTGAAAAAACTGCTTCAGGGGCAGGAAGCAAAACTAGATGACTTAGAAAATAGATCCCGCCGTAACAACCTGAGATTTCTTGGGATCCCAGACACCGTCGAGGATCGGGACCTGCGCCCATACTTAGAAGATCTGGTGAAACAACTACTGGCGAATGAACCCGAAGGTGCCTCAGTACAAATAGAGAGAGCGCACCGGGTTGGACCCCGGAGGACTAACGATACCCGACCCAGGGTGACAATAGCACGGTTCCTGAGATTTCCACAGAAAGAAGCGGTCTTGCGTGCAGCGCGTAAGACAGGGACCATTCAGAAGGACAATGCCCGGCTACGTATTGTTCAGGATTACTCAGCAGCCCTAGGACAGCGGCGACGTGATTACGGACCACTGTGCCAGACCCTGATAGACAATAATATTAAGTTCATGGTGCAATATCCCGCCCGATTGGTCTTCACCCACGACGGGATCCGTCGGACTTTTGACTCCGCATTAGCAGCAACGCCCTACGTGGAGGAGATACGGCGGAGGGCCGCAGTGGCAGCCGAGTCCTGAGGATCGGAGGAGAAGATTAATGCCCTGATGAACAAGCTAAGAGTTACTTGCTTTGGACTGTAAAGTGATGGTGATGGTAATTGTTGTGGGGGTGGAGGGCTGCTGGGATTGTCTTGACTGCTTTCAGTAGAAATGTTGGTTTCCTTTGGGTGTGGGGGATGGGTGGGGAGTAGTCCGGGTGGTGGCTGTGTCTTTGGGGGGGGCCGGGGGGGAGGGGTGGTTTGTAGTGGAATGGGGGCGTTGGAGGAGTGGGGGGTACCGCACGCATCTAGGAATTCACTGAAGAGGAGCGGAGGATGGTAGTAGAATCAAGGAATCGAAGGGGGGTGGTGGGAGGGAGGGGGAGGGGTGGAGAGGGAGAGGTAGAAGCTAAGGGGGGGGAAGGGGGGGAAGGGGGGAAGAGGGGTAGGGGGAGGGGGGGAGTCGGAACTTTGAATTTTTGGGGACCAGTTGAGGTAGTGACGGGCCGAGGACGGTCTTTGAAGGGCTGTGGGGGGGGACCCCGGGCTGGGGGGGTGTCTTCCCTATATTTTGTATGGTACTTAGCAGACATTTGTGTGCCCAGTTTAATGATGTATGCCACTTAAGATAATCTCTTGGAATGTTTGTGGCCTGGGTAGTCCGATTAAACGGGCAAAAATTTTGCAGGCCTTGGCTAGGCAGGGAGCAGACATCGCTATGCTTCAGGAAACCCACCAGACTGCCGACGAACACCGTAAACTTTGCCGAGAGTGGGTGGGACAGGTCTGGGGGGCCCCAGCATCTGGTAAGAAGGGTGGGGTAGTGCTTTTGATTCACAAACGGGTAAGGATGGAGGTGGTGAAGGAACTCGTTGATCCGACGGGCCGATATGTACTGGTGCAGGGCGTCCTTGAGGGGAGGCCAGTAGTTCTTGGTAGCGTGTATTGTCCCAATGTACTTGATTTGTCCCTGTATGCGCGCCTTGCCTCCACACTTGAGACGCTGCCGGAGCACCCCGTTATTTTGGGGGGAGATTTCAACGGGGTCATGGATATTGATCTCGATACCTCTAAAGTGGGGGAGCAAAGGGAAAGACGGGCAACGGTGCAGGCACTGCGACGTTTCTGTTCCAGGCTGGGGCTAGTGGACCCCTGGCGATTACTACATCCGGGCGAGCGGGATTACACACATCAATCCCGGGCCCACGGCACAAGTGCACGTATCGACTATTTGTTGTTATCCGCTGAGCTGTTTGCCAAGGTGGGGGACGCCCAGATAGGGCCTGTAGAGATATCTGATCATGCATTTGTCTGGATGGAAGTCTTCTGGAGTGGGAGTACGTCACGGGCCTTTCAATGGCGTTTCCCATTGGAATTATACAGAGACGCCCAATTTCGTGCATTTATACAGCGGCGGTGCGGTGGCAGGAGTTCGAGGCCGACCATAGGGGTCATCAAGATGACCCCGAATTGCTCTGGGAAACGGCGAAAGTCGTACTGAGGGGGGACATAATTGGGTTTCTTGCTAGAAAACGACGATTAAGGGCCGAACGTATTATGGTCTTAGAGCGATTGGTGATGAACTTGCGACGACGCTGGGCCCATACTCCCACTGCGGGCTTAAAAAAGCAGCTATGGGATTCTCAAATGGAATTAAACGAACTGTTACACCAGAGAGCAAAGAAGTCAGTCTTGTATTATCGCTATCAATTGTACCGTTATGGGGACAAGCCGGGAAAGTTATTGGCTCGGTGCCTGCGTGGACCCCGGGGCTCTAAATTGGTGCCCGCCTTGCGAGATGATCTTGGGATTTTGCAAAGAGACAGCCCGGCGATAGCGCGGGTCTTTCGCTCTTTCTTTCAGAAACTTTACACTGCGGAGGCGACATCTCCTGCGAAGATGGCGGATTATGTGAGGGGACTAGACTTGCCCTGCCTTTCCAATGAGCAAAGAGCTCAGTTGGATCAGCCAATTACGGTGGCCGAGCTGCACGGGGCCATCTCCAAGGCCAGCTGCTACAAATCCCCAGGATCCGATGGTCTAGGTGCCGAATTCTACAAAATCCTCAAGGAACAGATTTCCCCAACGCTGACTGCGGTACATAATCGGCGCGCGCAGCAGGGCTCTTTTCGGTGGGGGGTTAATCATGCTCATATTGTTCTTATCCCCAAACCGGCCAAAGACCCTCTTTCTGCAGCCTCGTATCGTCCGATCTCCTTGCTCAACTTCGACCTTAAATTAATGGCCAAGATCTTGACAGACCGCCTGGCGGAGTTTTTGGGGCAGTTGGTCCATGAGTCCCAGGTCGGTTTTGTTAAGGGGCGATACGCGGTCCGCAACTTACGTAAGATCATAGCGTCTTTAGAATGGGTTCAGTATAGACACCTGTCCTCCCTCTTGATTAGCTTTGACGCCGAAAAAGCCTTTGACAGGGTGGACTGGCAATATCTGTGCTTCATCCTCCCTCAGTATGGTTTGGGGCCGTTGTTTTGTAACATGGTCGACAGTTTATATGCCAACCCTACCGCAGCGATACTCTGTAATGGAGTCATCTCCGAGCCTTTTTCTTTGCAGAGGGGGACCCGTCAGGGCTGCCCCCTCTCTCCTCTCCTTTTTGTTCTTTCTTTGGACCCTCTTCTACGCCGAGTGGCGGGTATGCGGACAATCCGGGGCGTAAGTATTGGCCCTCAGGTCTTTAAGATTTCGGCCTTTGCCGATGACCTGTTGGTGCACTTGCTTTCTCCCGGGGATTCTCTACCCCCTCTGTTGCAGGAGTTCCGCGTTTTTGGGCAGATTGCGGGGTTTAGTATCAATAGGGATAAGTCTGAAGCCCTTGATGTTTCTGGCCGACTTCGGGGTAGCTGGGTGGGCGACTTTCCCCTCCGATGGGCTGAGCGCCAGTTCATATACTTGGGAATTGTACTGTCCTGTCAGCCGGGTCGCCTATATAGGACTAACCTGCGACGGATGCTGACCAAGGTGAGGACTCAGCTGCAGGCGTGGCAGTCCCTCCCCCTATCCCTTATGGGGAGGATTGCGGCGATCAAATTGGTCCTCCTGCCGCGGATCTTATACTGGCTACAGACCCTCCCTGTGTGGATCCTTCGTCGGGACATCAGGTGCTTTGAGGCGGAATTTCGGGGCTTTCTATGGCGGGGGTCGAGAGCTCGGGTCTCGTACCGTAGACTCATGGGGAGGATCCGTGGGGGGGGATGGGGGCTTCCAGATCTTGGTGCTTATGTGCTGGCCTGTCAAGCCCGCCATTTGGGGGACTGGCTCGGGGATAATGATCTTTATACCCCTAGAGCGTTTGAGGAGGCGTACGTGGCACCCCATTCTCTACGGGCCCTTTTGCATTTGGAGGTGAGTAGGTGGCCTACGCATTTAGCGGACAGCGTGTTATTGGCCCCGGTGTATAAAACCTGGCGGAAATTGAATGTCTATTGGGGCCGCCGGTGGCAGGTGTCGAGCTGGCTACCTATTTGGGGAAACGCCAATTTTACCCCGGGGACTGACACGGCAGCGTTTCGTCAGTGGGGGGAGAGCGGAGTGCGGGCGCTGGGCCATGTGGTGGACCTGGCGGGTAAACCTAAGCCCTTTCCCATGCTATCTCGCGAATATAAATTGGGGCCGCTACACTTCTTTGCATACATGCAAGTGGCCCATTACGTGGCTTCCCTTCCACGGTCGGAACTCTGTGGCGACCGCTCGGCCCAGATAATAGCGTTTTTCGGGTTTGGCGACGCTGAGCGGCCGTCTATTCGGACCTTCCATCTTCGGTTGGAGCAGTTTCGACCACAGCCGGATTACAGCGGTGTGGAAAGAGCCTGGGGGGTGGAGTTGGGTCGAGAGATCCCCCATGGTACTATTTTGGTGGCTCTCCGGAGGGTGGCGAGCCTGGCGGATGGTGCTCGCTGGCGAGAAATTCAAATTAAGTGTTTAACTAGAGTTCATTTCTCCCCGCGGCGAGCCCTTCGCTGCCATTTAACCGCAGATGGTAGCTGTCCCCGCTGTGCGGAGCCCCTGGCGACCTTGTACCATATGTGGTGGGGCTGCCGGCGCATACGCCCCTATTGGCATAGAATTGCCCTCTATATGGCCGACCTCCTTGGACAACCTGTATACTGGGATGCGGCCTTGATCGTCTTGGATCTCCTGGGTCTCACCTCTCCAAAGGGGAAATGGAGTCGTTGGCTGGTGCGGAAGGCATGTCTGGTGGGTAAAGGCCCCATTCTACGTGGGTGGAGGGACGGCCACCCTCCCTCTTTTTGGGAGTGGCGGAACTCCTTCCATCAACTTATGCTCCTGGAATGTCGGGCTGCACGAGGTCATGTGAAGCGATGGTCTGCTTTCTGGTTACTGTGGGAGCCCTATATTCAAAAGTTGAGTCCTCGGACACGTAATGTAACCCTGCAATTAGGCTGTTGATAGCCCTGGATGTATGTAGAGACTTACAGAGGTTCGGTTCTGATATATATATGTTGGTCCGGGTGGGTTTTGCGTATGGGTGGTGGGGGGGGGAGGGCGGGGGGGGGGGAGGGGGGGAAATAGGGGTATTATCTTAAAAACTATGTAACCATCTATGTATCCTGCACCTTGGGGATCAGAGCCCACCCCAGGGAGCGATTGTCTTATGCTCTGTATTTGATGTTCTGTTTGATGGTTCAAAATAAAATATTGAAAAAAAAAAAAAAAGGTGATGAATTGTAAGCATTGAAAAAAATATCGGTAAACTGGGAAGATGTATTACAACTATTGATAAACTAAAGAGGATCAAATCACCTGGACCGGATGGTATACATCTGAGGGTGTTGAAAGTTCTGAAATATGAGATTGCAGACCTACTATTAGTAATCTGTAAACAATCATTAAAATCATCTGTAATACCTGAAGACTGGCAAATGGCCAATGTAATGCCAATTTTAAAAAAGGGTTCCAGGGGTGATCTGGGAAACTACAGATCAGTGAGCCTGACATCATTAGTGGGCAAAATGGTAGAAACCATTATTTATTTATTTATTTATTTAACATTTTTTATATACCGTCTTTCTTCAATTCAAGACGGTTTACGGAGAACATAACATGACAGTATATTTCAACTGATTACATAGAACCAAACTACATAACAAGAGTATATATGGTTAATATAAGTAAATTTTGTACATGAGGAGTCTTCATGGACAAGAACTATTTACATGCTTATTTACAGGAGAGGTTAGGGAGAGGTCATAGGAAAATGAATTGGGTAGGGTATTAGAGGGAGGGTTGAGCGGGAAGGAAAGGGTGTAGAGGGAGGGCTATGGTGGTAGGGAAAAATGGTCTTGGAAGAGATGAGTTTTTAGCTTCTTCCGGAACTCGGTATGATCTGAGCAGTTCCGTAGTTCACCTGGTAGGGCATAAAGAGAGAATGCCCGATTACACTGCTGATATACACTCACATTATTACGACCCTATTCAACAGTCCGCTGAGCCAAATACAAAAATGCTTCACCCTAACAACATGCTCATACGAATATCATACACCTGTATATTATTAGCAATAATAATAATTGACCTATCCCTATGTTTAAACTACAAAAATCACATGACTATACCTATAATACACACACATACTCGAAATGACTGCCATATGGGACACACTCATGAAAACTACCCAAAAATTAATTATCATAGACTAATACACATACAACAAACAAATACACAACAAACAGACAAGAAAATCTGTTCTAACTACTCATCCTCCCTATCATGTATCCTCATTAATGCACGATCAATGAAAAATAAATTACCCATATTTAATGACCTGATAACTGACTTAAAACCTGACATTTTATGCGTCACAGAGACATGGCTTTCTGAAACAGATACAGTCTATCTAAACCAACTTGATAAAGAGAACTATGACACATTCTACAAACATAGATCCAATAAAAAAGGTGGTGGAGTTCTAATGATGACAAAAAAAACATTAAACGCCAAGCCAATCCAATCAAATATCAATAATAACATGGACACATTATTAATAAAAATCGGCCTCATAAAAATTTGCTTAATTTATAGACCCCCAGATCATAAAACAGATGGCCTGGATTCTCTTATTGAACTCCTCAGCTCCTCTACTGACCAAAATCCTGTAATCATGCTAGGCGATTTTAACCTTCCATCACTACCAACATTAGACGCTAAACTATTCCTAGACACCATAGTGGACATAGAGTACCATCAAATAATTAAAACAGCAACACATATCAAAGGAGGAACACTAGATTTGGTTCTTCTTCCTGAGATACTCTTCAAGCTAGTTAACTCAAATTCCACTGAATGCACAGAGACACCTTGGTCTGATCATTCTATCATCAAAATAAATCTCACATATCCCATCCCTAGCGCCAATAACTACATAAGAAGTACCCCCACTTCAAAATTCAAAAAATTTAATGAAACAGACTTCCTTGATTCAACAATCCCCCACTTCTTATCAACAACTAATTTGGATGATGCTGTTAACAACTGGAATGATACTATCAATAATGCAGCTAAAAATAATCAACCAAATAAAAAGACCACATACACCAAAACAAATAGTTCAGCATGGTTTAATAGCACTCTAAGACAAATGAAAAAAGAACTAAGAAAACTCGAAACGAAATGGAGGAAATCCAAGTTGTCTGTACACAAGGAAATATACAATAACTATCTAACAAAATATAAGAAACAATAGACAGCACAAAGAAAAATTATTACGCAGCAACCTTAGCTAAATCATACAATAGACCTAGAGAGCTATTTTCCATAGTCAGAAAATTAACCAATAATGAGCAAACTTCTAGCAATGAAATCACAGACATCTCAGTTCAAACCCTAGCTAATCACTATCAAAACAAATCAAAGAAACCTGCCACGCCCTCAGAAAATTTCAACATCTCTTATCAACCTGTAGATGAATGGTCAGAATTTTACCCCATTTCAAAAGTGTCATTAAAAACAATCATCACCGGCCTAAATACCACAACTTCGTATTTAGATCCATGCCCAGTATCATGGATAAAAAACACACTACCAACTCTACTATCCTATATTCTCCCAATAGTAAACCTCTCACTTACCCAAGGATACCTTCCATCCCCGCTCAAACATGCACAAATACGCCCAATTTTAAAGAACTGCAAACTAGATAAAACATCTCCATCATCATATAGGCCCATCTCTAGCATACCATTCTTGGCCAAAATAATTGAAAAGGTAGTGCAACTACAGACACAGGAATTTATAGACTTATCTTACCCACTCGATGAACAACAATATGGATTCCGACCCCGACATGGAGTAGAAACACTTCTAACAGTATTAATAGATACACTCCTAAAAGGTATTGACAATCATAAACAGGCGTTCATCCTCCTTTTCATTGACATATCAGCAGCTTTTGATAGCGTGCATCACTCAATTTTGCTCAACAACCTAAGACAGTTAGGCATAAATTCTACCGTACATAAATGGTTTACCTCATATTTAAATAACAGAACACAAAATGTAAGAACAGGTAATCAAACATCCAACACATACAAACAAGAAATAGGCTTACCACAGGGTTCAGCGCTTTCAGCCCTACTTTTCAATATATATATAAAACCGGTCTGCAATATCTTTAAAAAATTTGGAGTACAATATCACCTTTATGCGGATGATATTATGATGTACATCCCTTTTACGATTCCTAACCTACCGATTTAACTTCTATCAGACTGCTACAATGAAATTACATACTGGCTAAAAACCCAAAACCTCCATATAAACCATACTAAAACCGAAGTCTTAATCGTAACAAAACACCAATCATTTATTCCTCCAACCCACATAACACTACAAAACCAAGAAATTAAAATAAAAAATGAAATAAGATATCTAGGTGTCATTTTAGATACACACCTTACTATGGAAACACACATTAGAAATACCTTAAAGAAAATCTACTTCAAACTTAAAATCCTCAAACAATTACGCCCCCTTGTATTTATACAAGACTTTATCAATATAATACAGGCTACCATAACTCCCCACTTCGATTTCGCCAACTTAATACTTATAGGCATTTCAAAACAAAACATCAAAAGAATCCAACTTGCGCAAAATGCAACAGCTAGAATTATATTAAAGATAAATTCACTCCAACACATTACACCGATACTAGCATCCCTTCACTGGTTACCAATACAAAGCAGGATAACATACAAAACAATAATAACTACATTCAAAGCCCTAAATGACATGGCCCCGAAGACACTATGTAATCTAATAAGCAAAGAACCACCTAAGCCCACTCATAGAAAAGGACAATCAAATAAACTAAAGATTCCAAAAGAATTTATAAGAACTCACAAATTAACAAATAATAGAGCCTTTTCCCACATAGCTCCTACAATCTGGAATTCGCTACCAGAGGACTTACGATCACTAACAGAGATAACGGAATTCAGAAAAAAATTGAAAACGTATCTATTCACTAAACACTATAATACCATGGAAAACCTTCCACTCAACTTAGATAAAGGCTAAATGAACCTGCCCAAATGAAGTTTATACTCCCGCCTACAAGGGATAATATACAAAACTTAAATGAATAAACTCTCCATTCCTATGCACTGATATCCTACTTGTATATAGTTGCAACTGTTATGATCTGCCTATGCGGTAGAGACAGTACTTTTGTTTAAATTGTTACACAATCTATGTTAGTTGAATTATTCCGCTTAGTTTTTTAAACCCTGTGTTGTGCAAGTTAAGATGTTCTATGTAAAAAGTTATAATGTTCTATGTAAAACAAGCTCTGCATTGTTAACTGTTGTTAATTGTACACCGCAACTGATCACTGGAAGATGCGGTCTATAAATAAGTGTTAAATAATAATAAATAAATAATACAGGTAGTTTGATTGCATTTTCTCTTAGTAGTTGGGATAGTTAGAAGGTTTTTAGTGATAGTGTGGTGTGTTCTATTGTTGTTGGAATTGGATAGGAGCGAGGAGAGGCATGGAGCTGACTCAATGGAAATGATTTTATGTATGAGGGCGATTACTTTGAATTTAACTCTGGACTGAATGGGAAGCCAGTGGAGATCATGGAGGATTGGCGTTATGTGTGATCGTCTCTGGTTATTTGTGATGAGACGAGCTATTGTGTTCTGTGCCATTTGGATGGGGTGTATGCTGTTCTTGGGAAGGCCATGATAGATGAGATTACAGTAGTCAAGGGATGGAATGGTGAGAGCCTGGCAGACAGTGCAAAAGGAGTCCGGGTTTAGGAGAGGTTGGAGGTTCCGAAGAGTACGTAGTTTTGCATATATTGTATTAGAGGTTCTTTTTATCTGTTCAATGAATGTGAGGTTCTGATTGAGGATAAGACCAAGATATTTCACTTGATTTTTAAAGGTGAGGGTGAGATCACCAAGAGTAAGGGTTGTTGGTGGAGTATAGGAAGTGTTGGTAAATACTTGAAGAGCTTCGGTTTTAGGGTGAAGCACATAATGTCATCCGCATATAATTGGTAATGGATTCCATGGCTTTGGAAAATCTTGCAAACTGGTTGAAGGAAAATGTTGAATAGTAGAGCGGATAAACTGGATCTTTGGGGGACTCCCTGTTTTAGGATAAAGGGTAAGGATGTCTCATTACCTATGAGGACCTGTTGTGTTCTATTTTCTAAGTAAGAGTGGAACCATCTTAGGGTTGTGTCCCTCAGTCCTATTTCGTGGAGCCTGTCTAAGAGTTGGTGGTGGGGAAGGGAATCAAAGGCTGAAGATAAGTCGAGAAATATGAGAAGGCATCCTTGGGTGGGATTCTGGGTGTATAGGTACATTGAATCTAAGAGAGAAGCAAGAAGGGTTTCAACTCCATGATTCTTTTTGAAGCCATGTTGGAATAGGTCAAGGGGAGCGTGTTCATCTATGAAATTCTGAAGTTGAGTTTGGACTAGTTTTTCAGTTATCTTAGCGAGGAAGGGGATACTGGAGATGGACCTGTAGGAAGTAGGTAAGGTGGGGTCAAGATTTGATCCTTTTAGGATGGGACGGATTGTGGTGCATTTTAGTGGTGCTGGTACGGAGCCAGTCTGGAGGGAGGCTTGTACAATGTGAAGTTTGTAAAGGCTAATGGAGCTTCTTGTGGTCTTAAGCCAAGAGACAGGGCAGGGGTCAAGGGCAGACGTTGAAGTGTTTAGATCTTTGATGACCTTGGTTATGTTTTTCAGGGTGAGGGGTTCAAAATCATTCCAGGTATTTGAGGGGGTGAGAGCATGAGACTGGATACTGTGGTCATATATTGGTAGATCTGAGCATCATCAGCTTAAAGATAGTACTGAAAACCATAGGAGGAAAAAAGTGTACCAAGGGACTGAGTGTAGAGAGAGAAAATGAGAGGTCCCAAGACAGAGTCCTGAGGTACACCAGCTGAAAGCAGGATGGTGATAGAGGAGGATCCACCAGAACATACAGTAAAGGTGCAATGAGAGAGATAAGAAGAAAACCAGGACAGAACAGAGCTCCTAAATCCAAGTGAGGACAGGGTATCGAGGAGAAGGTAGTGTGAAAGGCTGCAGAAAGAAAGACGGATGAGGATCGAGTAAAGGCCCTTGGATTTGGCAAGGAACAAGTTTGCTGGAGACTTTGGCAAGAGCTGTTTCTGTAGAATGTAGAGGACAAAAGCAAGATTGCAGTGGATCCAGAAGGGCATGAGAGGAAAGAAGACAGCGGTGGTGAACCGCTCATTCAAGTAGTTAGAAGCAAAGGAGAGAAGAGAGAAAACCCAATAACTGAAAGGCAGGGCCACCATTAGGTGAACTAGGCAACCACCTAGAGTGCTGTCCCTCCGGGGGTACCATTGCTGCTGTTTCCACCCCTCTCCAGGGCCTGCAGTGGCGACAATGGTTCAAAAACAATGACACAGTGTTTACTTAAAAGTTTTGGTGCTGCATCGTGGTTTCTCTGTGTTTCTACCTGTTGCTTCCACCTTCCTCCGAACAGGAAGTCTGCAGGGGGGGGTGGGGTGGCGGAAGAAGCACACAGGAGCTCATGGAAACCACGATGCAGTGCTGAAGCCTTTAAGTTTTAAGCCACTGCAGGTCACGGAGAGGGGCAGTAGTGGCGGCCATGGGAACGGGAGGGCAGTAGAGGGGGTGGCCGGATGGAGGACCCACCTAGGGTGCGCCTCCATTCCTTGCACTGGCCCTGCCGCAAGGACAGGTAGGGTCTAGTGAAGGTTTTTGAGGAGAGGTGTAACCACAGCATGTTTGAAGGCCTTCTTTTATTTCTTCTATCAAAGCTCAGATTTCTGAAAGTTTAGGATTGCTGACACGTTCCTCTTTAGCTCCTGCACCACCTGCTCAGGCAGAATGAACATCGGAATATCTTTCTCCGCTTCCTTGTTTTCAGCAGCCATCTTCTCTGTGTGATGCTTTGCCTTATCTCATGCAACCCATAGTGGTTTTGCCGATATGTCCCAGCTGATCAAACTAGCAATGCTTCCCTCACTTCACTATTTGTCTTCTCCTCTTTGCCCACCTGATTTAAGTAAATGGGGCTCCCGGGAGTCACAGAAGAAAGCATGTTCCAATGTGTAAGACATCTTTACAGCTTCTGACTCTCATTTCATGCACAGCTACATCAGCAGTCAGACTTCCCGAGGGCTTTGATCCAACCACATCATAAATGCTGGCTTTACTCTGAAACATCTTCAGCTCTTCCCCTGTAGCTAGTTGAGTGCCTTCCTTCCTGGGGGTTTCATCTTCCAGCACCATAGCACAATTTGTTTTGTTGTAACTATCCATTGGATTTTCATGGCAAGATACAGAAGTAGATTGCCGGGCCTTTCTTCCGCGTAGTTTAAGTTTGGTGTTGTTGCCATTGTCACAGAAATGTGATCCTCAGCCGTCAACACTATCCCATTCTGCTGCTGCCCAGATGGGTGGTTTGTCTTGGTCTGGCACCTCAGCTGAGACCTGTCCATCCTGGGAGACCCTGCCAGTAGTTAAACTACCGATAGTTTAGCTCTCAGCATCACTGATGCACACAAGCCCTCACAGCATGACAAGCTGCAAACCAACTGAGAGGGTAAACTATTTAAGACTATTTCAGTTTGTTCAATGTAAACCGCACTGATGCAGAATAGCGCGGTATATAAGAGAATATAATAAATAAATAAATAAAGACTAATAAGAGAAAATATTTTTTCACTCTATGTGTAATCAGACTGGAATTTGTTACCAGAGGATGTAGTAAAAGCTGTTAGTGTAGCTGGGTTTAAAAAAGGTTTAACAAGTTCCTGGATGAAAGGTCTATAAACCATTATTAAAAGGGACCCAGGATATCACTGCTTGACCCAATACAAGCATTGTGGAACCTGTGTCTTTTGGGGAAACCTAGATTGGCATGGTTGGAAACAGGATACTGGGCTTGATGGACGTTGGTCTGACCCAGTATGGCATATCTTATGTTTTATGCTGCCCCAAACACCCTTGCATCTATTCAGTGTGTGCTACATTATGCACTCCATCCAGGCTACCTGACAGGCAGAGAGTGCAGCCTCAGCTGTGGCCCATTGCAGAGTGTTGGTAATGTGAATGCAGCAGATGCATAACCCGCACAGTGGGCAGGCTTGGGGGACTGCACCCTGACTGTGGGTGTCGGTCTGGGCCTCCATCGCATATATACTATACACGCAGCCACACCCTACAGGGGTGAAGTGGATCTATCAACCTGCTTCTACATTGTTGGCAGATACATACAAACCCTTTCTTGGTAATTCCTGCCACAGCAGATGCCTTGCAGCTTTAGCATAGTTGTTCAAGCACTGTGTTTGGACACCCCAGATGGCCGGTTCGATTCCCACAGGTTCTTTTTTTTTTCTGGGCTGGTGCACATGCCATCAAAAAGAGTGTGGGTTCAGCCCAGCCCCGGGCACCCTTGCATATATTTAGTGTAGGCTATTTTATGAATGCTCTTTTCAATCCAGGCTATCTAATGGGCAGAGTGCGTGACCTCAGCTGTGGCTCACATCCCACTTACCGTCTTCAATATCAGCTGGCAAAGCTCTATCAACTACCACCTGTCCATCCATCAATCTTGGGGCACCTTAACTTCATACACCTTAGCACCTCAGGGTGCATTAAACTCTCAGGGTGCCTTAGGTTGAGGCGCCTCATAACCCTTTGGCGCCTTGCTGCTTGTCACCTTAGCATCGGCTGTTCCTTTACCGCGGGGTAAGTGGCCAGGGCACCCTGTTCCATGCGGTAAATAGCCCATGGCGCAGCACATCCTTATATGGCGTAGGTAACATTAGTGCTGCTCTTACCACCGGTGATGTTAACACTAATGCCCACAGCAGCTACCTGAGCCACAGATTCAAAGTCATCATAGACCGCTCGAGTCATAAACTTGGTGCAGTCCTTCATAGAGGAGACCAGGGTCCGGAACTGCACCAGAGCTCCTTTGCCATGTACAATTTGTAAGCCTGGATGTGGGCCAGAAGCATCAAGCTCTGGTAGCACTTCCTACCAAACCCATCCATGGTGTGGGCCTCCCTCCCTGCAAGGGGTCACCGAAGAGTGGCACCCGCCTACGACGAAGTGGAGGAACTGACAGTGCCGGGGGGTGGATCAGGATGTGGGACTACCAAAAGGGACTGCTACAGCTAGGAATAGATCTGCACTTGTAAGTATTTATCTCCTGGAATATACTCTAAATCTTGGGGAAAGGGGGAATTCTTTGGGTTAAAAATGATAAATCTGTGCATTTTAGAATTCAGTGTTTCTGCTGAGTTGGTTAGGTCTTAGTACCACCATAGAGCTTTGTATTTAAGTCAAAGCAGAGTATAGCTTAGCATAGAAAGTAAATTAAGAGTAAATAGACTCTGAAATGTGTTTCTAGAGAGCTTTTCATTTAAATCAAATCATAGTATAGCTTAGCATACAAGTAGAATAAAGTCTCTGAGTAGAAAGAAATAAACTTGTTTCTAGTGACCTTTACAAAGAGGTTTTCCAGTTAGGAGGGAAAAGATATGTGAAGTCATCTTAAATAGGTGGTCTGTTATGTTGGTCTTCCAGAGTTCGCCCGGGTTAGCAGTGTTTGTAGATAAGATGGAGGCTGTTGGTGGACAGCTTTATGTGTTAGAACCAGTGTTTTATATTTTATTCATGCTTCTAGTGGGAGAAGAGTAGTTACCTGTAACAGGTGTTCTCCAGGAGTAGCAGGAATCAGTCCTCACACATGGGTGACGTCGGCGCCGACGGAGCCCCCGTGCGGAGCATTTCCCCAGCTTTCAAGGAAAGACTTTGGGAATGCAGCGTGCATGCGCGGTCCCCTTCCCGCCCAAAGGTGCCATCTTGCTCAGTCTGATGACATAGCTAAAAGACAACAAAAAACAGAAATGAAGTATATGACTGCAACTCCCAGGGGAGGAGGGAGGGTCGTGAGGACTGATTCCTGCTGCTCCTGGAGAACACCTGTTACAGGTGAGTAACTACTCTTTCTCCAAGACCAAACAGGATGTCAGTCCTCACACATGGGACTCCCCAGCTCTAGGCTACCGGGAACCCAAAGCTGAAAAAATTAGCTCCCTCTAGAGCCTCAGCATCCGTGATAAGAATCTTCTCTGAGAATGCCCCCGTACGGTAGCCCAACACAAGGGCCAGAGGGTAGGAGTTGCCTAAACCTCAAAGAGATTACGGAGTACCGCCTGTCCGAAAGCACTGTCCCTTCGGGACTCCATCTCGAGGCAGTAATGGGCTGCAAAAATCTGTCTTGAAGACCAAGTAGCAGCCCGGCAGATGTCTGCCAACGGAACAGAGCAGAGATGAGCTACTGACGCGGCTTTCGCCCTGACACGGTGGGCCATGACTCGACCCTGCAAGGAGAGGCCGGCTGCCCTGTACGCCCAGGCGATACAATCTGCCACCCAAATGGACAACGTACGCTTGGAGACAGGTAATTAGGGTCAAAAGATACGAAGAGCTGAGCAGCCCTTCGATCCCCCTGCGTACGGTCTATGTAAAAGGACAACACCCTTCTACAGTCCAGAGTATGCAAGACTGTTTCAGCCCAGCTGGCGTGCGGCCTGGGAAAGAATGTTGGAAGAACCACCTCCTGATTGAGGTGGAAGGAGGAGACAACCTTTGGAAGGAACTTAGGATGAGTCTGTAAGACCACCCTTTTCCTATAGAACCGTGTGTAAGGTCTATCCGAAACCAGAGCTTGGAGTTCACTCACACGCCTGGCCAAGGTAAGAGCTACCAAGAACAACGCCTTCCAAGAAAGGAATCGTAAATGACAGGTAGCCATCGGCTCAAACGGTGGGCGAGTAAGCTGCTGCAAGACCACATTCAAATCCCACTCAGTGGCTGGTGGACGAACCGGAGGCTTGAGAAAAAACAGGCCTCTGAGGAAGCAGGACACCAAGGGGTGGCCCGACAGAGACTGTCCCTCCACCGGTGAGTGGTGCACCGATAGAGCACTGAGGTGGACCCAAACAGAGTTGGATTTAAGGCCTAGGTCCGACAGGTGAAGCAGATACTGCAGCACCACGGGCACCAGGCACGAAAAAGGATCCTCCTGGCGTTGAGCACACCAGGTGGAGAACCTATGCCACTTGAGGGCATAAGACTTCCGGGTGGATTGCCTCCTAGAGGCCAACACCACCTCTTCCACTTCCTTAGGTAGAAGTAAGGGGGCTAGAACTATCCTTTCAGCAGCCAGTCCATCAGATTGAGGGATTTGAGTTTGGGGTGCAGGAGAGATCCCTGGTCCTGAGACAGGAGATCGGGTTGCACCCACAGAGGGAGTGGAGTGTCCACTGCCAACTGCAGAAGGAGTGGAAACCATGGTTGCCTCGGCCATCTGGGGGCTACCAGAATCACTGAGGCCTTGTCCTGAAGAACCTTGAACAAGGTACGGGCCACTAGAGGCGTGGGAGGAAATGCATACAGTAGGCCCATAGACCAAGAAATTAGAAACGCATCTGCTGCTATTCTCAGAGGATGCGGTTGTCTGGAACAGAACCTGGGCAGTTGCCGCTTCAGTGGACTCGCAAAGAGATCGATAGTTGGAAGACCCCATAAGATCTGTTGGACCACTAGTGGATTCAAGTGGCATTCGTGAGGCTGTAGAATCCTGCTTAACCTGTCTGCTAGGTAATTCTCCTGGCCAGGTAGATAAACTGCTTTGAGAAACATGCCCTGTTTGACTGCCAGGGAGCAAAGAGTTTGTGCTTCCTGACACAGAAGCCTGGATCCTGTGCCTCCCTGCTTGTTCACATAGAACATTGCCACTTGATTGTCTGTCTGAACTAAGACAGACTGGTGAGAGAGAACATGAGAGAAAGTCTGTAGAGCCAAGCGGATAGCTCGCAACTCCAACAGATTGATCTGCTGTGTTGCCTCCCAAGGAGACCAGAGGCCCTGAGTGCATGCACCCTGGCAATGTGCCCCCCAACCCTGTAAGGAAGCATCGGTTGTCAGCACCTGTGTGTGTGGCGGCACTTGGAAAGGCACTCCCCTGACAAGGTTTGGGAGATGTAGCCACCACCGCAGGGAGTCCACTAGTAGTTTGGACACCCTTACTCTGTCTCTTAAGTCTCCTGTGGCTTGCACCCACTGAGCTCTGGGGCACCACCGAGCAGGCCGCATGTGCAGACGGGCATTCGGAGTTACATGGACCGTGGATGCCATGTGGCCTAAGAGCCTCAGGAAGTGTCTGGCGGAGACCAGAGAACTGCTCTGGAACTGTTTGGCCAAGCCCATCAGCCTGTGGGCCATGCCCTCGGGCAAATAAGCCTTTGTCTGAAGGGTATCTAGTCTTGCCCCTATGAACTCTATGTTCTGTGAGGGGAGCAAAGTGGACTTTGCAAAGTTTATGACAAAGCCTAGATGCTGGAGAAGAGATACAGTGCGAAGAGTGGCTTGTCTGGTCTCCTGTGGAGACTGACCCCTGATGAGCCAGTCATCCAGGTATGGGAAGACAAAGATTCCCTGGTTTCGGAGATAGGCCACCACCACCGCCAGGCACTTGGTGAAAACCCTGGGAGCGGAGGTTAGGCCAAATGGAAGTACCCTGTACTGAAAATGATTTCCTCCCACTACAAATCTGAGATATTGTCTGTGGTCTGGATGAATGAGGATATGAATATAAGCATCCTTTAGGTCTAAGGAGCATAGCCAATCTCCCTGCTGGAGGTAGGGCAGCAGTATCCCAAGGGTAAGCATCTTGAACTTTTCCCTCTCCAGGAATTTGTTGCGATTTCACAAGTCTAGGATAGGCCTGAGGCCTCCTGTCCTTTTTGGTACTAGAAAGTACCTGGAATAGAAGCCTTGCCCTTTCAGGTGGTGAGGCACCAGTTTCAGTGCCTGCTCCTTTAGAAGACTTGCAAACTCCTGAAGGAGGAGGTTCCTGTGAAGAGGGAGTCTTGGAGGCTCCCCTGGAAAATAGAAGGGGGGTAACTGGTTGAAGTGGAGCAAGTAGCCCTTCTGGACTATGCTCAGTACCCAGGTATCCCCTGTTATGGCTGACCACCTGTGGGCGTACAGTGTCAGCCGGCCTCCTGTGCTGAGTGGAGCCAGCTGTGAAGGAGAGGCTATGCAGTGGGAGTCAAAACCCCATTCCCTGCTATGCAGGAGCCGGAGCTGGCGGCTTGGGGGTTTTCTGCCTACAGGGCCCATGTCCCTGCCCCTTGGCCTGCTGACCCTGTTGGGGAGCTGTAGAGGCCTGGAATTGAGGGTAGGATTTGTAGGCAGTACCCTTCCCCGAGCCCTTCTTTTTCTGAGAAGGGGCAGAAGTCTTTCTGGACAGCCTTGTCCTGGTGAGAGTCTCAGTCTCGATTTCTGAAGCCTTTTCAGCCATAGGTTTGCCAAAAAGGTTCTCACCTCGGCAAGGGACATCGACCAACTTGTCCTGTACCCATGGCTCCAGGTTTGATTACTGTAGCCAGGCCTGATGGCGTGCACCGATGCCAGCCGCGGCTACCCGGGCCAAAGCCTCGAAGCCATCATAGGCTGCTCGCGAGATAAACTTTGAGCACTCTCGAATCCCCGAGGACAAAGCTTTGAACCTCTGCAAAGGTTCCTCGGAGATGCCAGCTGAGAACCCGGCAATTTCCTTCGCCAGGTCTTGGAGGTACATGCCCATGTACAGCTGGTAAGTCTGGACACAGCAAGCCAGCATAGAGCCCTGGAAGCACTTTCTACCGAGGGCATCCAGGTTCCGGGCCTCTCGGCTGGGGGGGCACCGAGCAGTGCATCTTCTGACTCTTCAGACGATGCATGGCCGACTCCACAACCATGGAGTGGTGCGGTAGCTGTGCCTTCTGGAACCCAGGGCTCTTATGGACTCAATAGATGGAATTGACCCATTTGCTAAGAACCGGCGCCGAGGCCGGTGCCTCCCACATGCGGAAGAGCAGCCGTTCCAGCATCGGAGGAAGCGGTACAGTAAAGGCCTCCTTAGGCGGAGAGTCGTACTGGAGTGCATCCAACTCTTCGGCTCCTCCTCGGCATCCGCAGGGAAGGCCAAAGCCTTGGCCATGTCCCTCACGAAGTCCGAGAACCAGGTATCCTCCGGGGGGGACCTTCTCCGACCGCTCGGATTCCAGTGAGTCCGAAGGGACGCACTGGGTCCGGAAGATGTCTGGGAACTCCTCATCCTCCGTCTCCCAGTCCAATCCCTCCGAGGAGGAATCGAGCAGCTCCGGCCGTGTGGGCTTCGATGCCACCCTTCGACGACCTCAGCCCCGCACGGGAGGTCGAGGGGGACCTTGACCGAGGATCGACTCGATACTTCATCGACTCGAGGATCAGCTCGGTCTCCGGGGTCGACTTGGACGTCGAGGTCCCTGTGGTCGGGGCAGAAGCACTGGTCAGACAGGCGATCAGCACCCGCTGCTGTTCCATGAAGGCAGCCAAGCTGCTCTCCAAGGCCGTCAACCTGAGTCCGAGCTCAGGAGACTCAGCAGTCCCCAATTCGGGTCCCAATGGCGTCAGGACTGACATCGGCTGCCCTGGGGGAGAGACCACGAGGACAACTGAACTCACGTGACTCGGGGACTCCGGCTCCACATGAGGTAACTTCGAAGGCCTCTCCGACTCCGAGAGCCCGGGGCGTCGGTCGGGGCTATGCGACCTGGCCCTCGAGGGGCCAGAAGCGTCCACCGACTTCGCCCTTGCGAGCTTTTTTTTCCTTCTGTGTTCCCGAGAAGGACACCCCCCTCTCAGAGGAGCCTCGACAGTGCTCGGGATCGGACTCCCGAGATGTCGAGGCCTCTGACGAAGTCCAGGCCCGGCCGGAAACGGAGTCAGAAAAGATTCTTTCATGCTGATGTTGATGGCTCCTCAGTGCCTTCGACGACATCTTGCCGCATGGGCCACAGGCCAGCGGGTCATGGTCGGGCCTGAGGCATCAGAGGCAGCAGTCATGTGTGTCGGTGAGAGACATAAGTTTCTTGCACCGATCACACTTCTTGAAAGCGCTGGCAGCCATCGGGAGAAAAAGGGCCCCTGCGAGGTCAAAAGACCGGGCTGCCAGTGAAACACACAAAAAAAGTGCAAACGCTAGTCTTGAAGGACAAAAACCGAAAAACTAACTCCAGGCTCGATACCAGTGTACCTGCCCCAAGCGGGAAGGGGAACCGGCGTCGAACCGGGTAAAACCACGAAAAAAATGTAGAAAATCACTTTTTTACCGGGTGACATGAACTCACGTCCATCGGGCTCCGCGGAAAAAAGACGACTGAGCAAGATGGCACCTTTGGGCAGGAAGGGGACCGCGCATGTGCGCTGCATTCCAAAAGGCTTTCCTTTAAAGCTAGAGAAATGCTCCGCACGGGGGCAACGTCGGCGCCAACGTCACCCATGTGTGAGGACTGACTTCCTGCTTGGTCCTGGAGAATATGGAGTTCTCCTAGAACAGGAGTGATGTGGTCATGCTTCTTTACATTCTGAATGATCCTCACCATTATGTTGAGGGCTGTTCAGAGTGGATTGATGGTGGTGGCTGTGAGTCCTTGGTAGATTGCATTACAATAGTCTAAGTGTGGTAGGGTCATTGCTTGCATAACTGCGGAAATCTTGAGGGTCTATGAGTGGCCTGAGCCTTTGTACCATCTTTGCTTTGAAGAATACTGATCTTGCGGCTTTTGCAACCTGCTGTTTAAATGAAAGTGTTTGATCAAGGATGACTCCTAGATATTTTACATGTGTTTGGACTTTTATTTTAGTTGTGCCTAGAGTGATGAATGGTGGGGGTGTGAAGGTTTGGTCCTTGGTTACAAATAACGCCTCTGCTTTTTTGAGGTTGATGGCGAGATTGTTTTCTTGTAGCCATTTGGAGACATCATTGAAGCAGTCCACTAGATTTGGATTGGTAGTTGTGATGGGACCATAGAGCATAATGTCATCTGCATGCAGGTGGAAACTGATATTATGAAACCGTCTTATTGCACAAATGGGTTGAAGGTAGATGTTGAAGAGTGTGGCTGATAGAGATGACCCTTGTGATATTCCTTGACTTTGTTGGAAGGGTGGAGAGGTAGCGGTGATGGTTCGGATGAGTTGTTGTCTGTTAGTTAGGTAGGATTGGAACCATTGTAGTACTTTGTCCTGTATTCCAATCTCTTGTAGTCTGTACAGGAGGATATTGTGTACGACTGTGTCAAATGACGCAGAAATGTCCAGAAAAATCAGTGCATAGCCAGCCTGTTTATCCCTTTGGTTAGGGTGTTAAGGAGAGTGACCATGAGGGTTTCAACTCCATGGGAGGGGTGGAACCCATGCTGCTGAGGATCCAGGGTGTTGTTCAGTTCCAGGTGCTCTTGCACATATTAGGTATAAGAACATAAGATATGCCATACTGGGTCAGCCCAAGGTCCCTCAAGCCCAGTATTCTGTTTCCAACAACGGCCAATCTAGGTCACAAGTACCTAGCAGTTTCCCCAAAAGACACAGGGGTATGTTTAATAAACAGCGCTACGTGACATTATCGCACAATAATGGCGCATTACTGTGCGAGAACATCACGTATCGCGCGATAACGTCTCCGGCGGCGTTAAGGTGCGCAGAGGGAGGAGTAAGGCTCCCCAGGGGCGGAGATAAGGGGTCAATGGGTAGAGAGTGGGTGGGGAGAGGCCCCATGCACACTAACACCGTGAAATGAAGGTCTGAAAATTAGCGCCAGTGAAAACCTCACGCAGAGGCACATTTGCAGGGGAGAGAGACCATTTCAGTCAGCAATGTGCAGCAAAGGCAGTGAAACCAAGAAAAGTGATAGTAGTGATACATGTGCAGCAACATCATAGTGCCCAAGTATGAAAGGGCACTACTGTGAGGCTGCAAATGGGGTACAGGGTGCTGCAGGCGGGACATGCAGTGTGGCAGCTGGGGCACAGGGTGGGCTAGGCAGATGCCTAGCTGACACATAGGAATGTAGAAGCAGAAAACCAGCAAGGCAGCAACTGACCAAGGGCAAACATGGCCACGAGTGTGTGTCCCATAGTGTCTCAGGGGACAGTACCCATCAAGTACCCCAAAGGGCACATAACATCGGCAGGTGGTGCCGTGGGAAGCGTGGATGTCTATGCAGGCACCCCTACTCCATATCACACACCATAGGCAGCTGCCTACCGGCACACTGGATGGCCTGGGACTGCACACCACAAGCACCACTGGCAGAAGGGCATGTCAGCATGGTGGCGGAGGAGTGCTGGTGGTGGAGGGGGCAGTGGCATCTGCCCACAGCAGACCATGACCAAGCCCTGTTTAGGTGGGTGCCGTGCACGGCAACAGACAAGGTCTGTCTGATGAACAGTCATGGTATCCCTCAGGGAATGATCTGTCCATGGCAACAGTTTTGTGCAGTACACACAGCCAGTGTGTTCAGGGGCAGAAGGTCACACGTTCAAGTCCCAGCTGTGGCTCCTGCAAACCATGTCCCTATATTTTACCCAGTACTAAACCGTGGTAATAAAGACGGAACCTTTATTGCAGATAAAATAAACATGCCATAAATGCCTATATTTTACCCTTCAGAGCACAGACACCATAAACATGTGCAATCCCTAAAGCAGAGTTCCCCAACTGCAGTCCTGGAGGGCCAAACACCATTCAGGTTTCATGCTGTCCCTAATAAATATGCCTGTGCTGTGTTTGTATGCCCCGCCCCCCATTGTATGCAAATGTATCTCATGCATATTCATTAGGGACAGCATGAAAACCTAAACCATGTTTGGCCCACCAGGACCGGAGTTGGGAACCTCTGCCCTAGAGCAGCGGCCAACAGGGGCACAAACACCCACACCCACAGGCTCCACTATCCAAAGCATCATGGACAGTCAGGCTGTTGGGCCCTGTGCAGAGCAGCATCTCCCAATACTAGCACCTGCATACCTTAGCAATGGCATCCTAAACGTGGGAACACGTTCCACATATATCAAAAGGTTGCTATGATTAATGTCAGATAACAACTCCTAAGTTAAACACAATTTGTTGACAGAGATTCATCATAGCAACCTTTCTGATATCTGTGGAGTGTGTTTCAGTTTTTGCTTATAACAGTGATTACCACCCCGGGGAGTGACCCCCAACAGTATTGCGTACCATAGCAATGCCCGCACTGTGCCCAGGACTGGTGTGGTGGCCAGGGCTGCCAAAAACCTCTATATTTGCACAATGCTGGCATAGGTGTGGCAGTGTGTGTATGTCTATCCAGTGTTTTGTGGCTGCCTACACCTTACTGAGCCCACACTGCTTGCACTGTTTCCAGTGTTAGCCTGCCAATGTGCATAATGAGGAGAAAGGTATTGTGGGTATGGCCCGGACAGGGTGGCCTGGGCAGGATGCATTTGCACAGGGCATAGGGCAATGGCGACCCAGAAGCTCCTGGGTTTTCTTGGCAGTGTCACCGTAAGTAGATTGACAGGCCTTTCTTCCGAGGCAGTGGAGGGTTAAGTGACTTGCCCAAGGCCACAAGGAGTGCTAGTGGGAATCAAACCCTGGTTGCTTGGTTACCAAGCCAGTGTTCTAACCACTAGGCTACTCCTCAACTCCAAAAATTAATCACCCTCATACATAAAATCATTTCCAATGAGTCAGCTCCATGCCTCTCCTCGCTTCTATCCAATTCCAACAACAATAGAACACGCCGCACTTTCACTAAAAACCTTCTAACTATCCCAACTACTAAGACAAAATGCAATCAAACTATCTGTAATCGCGCATTCTCCCTTTATGCCCCCTCTTTATGGAATGCCCTACCAGGTGAACTACGGAACTGCTCCGATCATACCGAGTTCCGGAAGAAGCTAAAACCTCATCTCTTCCAAGAACATTTTTCCCTACCACCATAGCCCACCCTCTACAACCTTTCCCTCCCACTCAACCCTCCCTCTAATACACAATCCTAGCTAAATAAATAAATAAATAAAAAGAACTAGGTCTAACCTTACTTAACATCATGCAGTTATCTCTCACACAAGATAATGTATCTCAAACCCGCCTCTATAAGACCAGTACTGAAGAACTCCAACCTCGACCCCAAGGATCCAAGTACTTATAGACCCATCTCAAGTTTACCATTCCTTGCCAAAGTCATAGAAAAAATGGTTCAACAACAACTGCAGGATCATTTAGACCAGCGTTTTTCAACCACTGTGCCGCGGCACACTAGTGTGCCGTGAGATATTGTCTGGTGTGCCGTGGGAAAAATTCCAATTTCATCTGTAACATGTGGCCTCGGCTCACAAATTAGGGTTGCCAACCGGCCGGTTTTTCCATGGCCAGGCCGGCTGCCGGCACAGTTGTAAAACCGACCATTGAAAAGCCGGTTTTTTGCTCTGGCCGCAAGATCGGGAGCGGCCAGAGCAAAAAAATGACTTTTGTGCCGAAGTCCGCGGCGCGAACGCGATTCCCTATAGCAGTGCAGCCGCTGGTTCTGCTTTGTACAGAGCAGCGGCTGCACTACACTTACATTGAAAAGTAAAGAGAAACTGTGTCAGGAGCCCTCCGATCATGCAGAGCCCGAGGAAGTGATGTCATGGGGGCGGGCTCCTCACAGGCTGTCTTTCCTTTTCAAATTAACTTTAGCTGCAATAAAGTTAATTTGAAAAGGAAAGACAGCCTGTGAGGAGCCCGCCCCCATGACATCACTTCCTCGGGCTCTGCGATAACTCCTGACACAGTTTCTCTTTACTTTTCAATGTAAGTGTAGTGCAGCCGCTGCTCTGTACAAAGCAGAAGCAGCGGCTTGGGCAGAGGGGTGTGTGTGTGTGTGTGAGTGAACCAGCAAGGGGGGGGGGAGTGTGAGTGAACCAGCAAGGGGGGGGAGTGTGAGTGAAACAGCAAGGGGGGGGGGCGATTGTGTTAGTTAAACAGCAAGGGAGGGGGGTAAGTGAGTTAATGACCCAGCAGGAGGGGTAAGTGACATGGGGGTGGGTGAGTGAACCAGCAGTGGAGGGGGGGGGGTGGTGTGAGTGAACCAGCAGGGGAGGGGGGTTGGTGTGAACCAGCAGGGGAGGGGGGTTGGTGTGAGTGTTTGATTCCTATTCAAGAGAATTACTTTATATATAGTCAATATAGGCACAGAGGTAAATTTTTTTAACATTTTCTAATGGTGGTGTGCCTCGTGATTTTTTTCATGAAAAAAGTGTGCCTTTGCACAAAAAAGGTTGAAAAACACTGATTTAGACAAACAAAAGCTCCACCAGACCAATACCAACATGGATTTAAACCTAATCATGGTGTGGAAACACTCCTTATACCATTCCTCAACAGATTAATTATGGGCATAGACAACATCAGACAAGGATTTCTCCTGATCTTCATTGATATCACAGCTGCTTTTGATTCAGTCAACCACCTCACCTTACTAAGATGACTCCAGGATATAGGACTTTGTGGCACCACACTCAAATGTTTCATCTCATATTTGATGCACAGAAAACAGCATGTCAAATATGGTTTAGAGAGATTGAAATCAATAGTCCAATCCTGAGGAATCCCAAAGGGCTCATCCCCATCATCAATCCTGTTCAACATATATCTATGGCCTCTAAGTGACATAATTAAAACTATAACATATACTTTAACATGTATGCAGATGACAATGATTTATACCCCCTTCAACACAGAACATTCCAACTACACAGAAAGAGTAGTTACTCACCTGTAACAGGTGTTCTCCAGGAGCAGCAGGAATCAGTCCTCAGATATGGGTGACGTCGGCGCCGACGGAGCCCCCGTGCGGAGCATTTCCCCAACTTTCAAAGAAAGCCTTTGGGAATTGCAGCGCGCATGTGCGGTCCCCTTCCCGCCCAAGGGTGCCATCTTGCTCAGTCTGATGACATAGCTAAAAGACAGCAAAAAATTAGCAAAATAAATTATATGACTGCAACTCCAAGGGGAGGAGGGAGGGTTGTGAGGACTGATTTCTGCTGCTCCTGGAGAACACCTGTTACAGGTGAGTAACTACTCTTTCTCCAGGACCAAGCAGGAAGTCAGTCCTCACATATGGGACTCCCCAGCTTAAGGCTACCGGAGGCCCCAAGCCGAAAAAATGAGCTCCCTCTAGAGCGTCAGAACATAAGGAAGGAATCTTCTCTGAGAATGCCCCCGACCGGTAGCCCAACATCAGGGCCGGAGGGAAGGAGTTGCCTAGACCCCAAAGAGATTATGGAGTACTGCCTGTCCGAAAGCACTGTCCCTGCGGGACTCCCTCTCAAGGCAGTAATGGGCCGCATAAGTCTGGCTCGAAGACCAAGTAGCGGCCCGGCAGATGTCTGCCAACGGAACAGAGCGTAGATGAGCCACTGACGCAGCCCTCGCCCTGACACGATGAGCCGTGACTCGACCCTCCAACGAGAGGCCGGCTGCCCCATAAGCCCAGGCGATACAGTCAGCTACCCATATGGACAAAGTACGCTTGGAGACAGGTAACCCCAACTTATTGGGGTCAAAAGAGACGAAGAGCTGAACAGCCCTCCGGTGCTCCCGCGTACGGTCAAGGTAGAAGGATAACGCCCTCCTACAGTCCAGGGTATGCAGGACCATCTCAGCCCGGCTGGCATGCGGCCTGGGAAAGAAAGTCGGAAGAACCACCTCCTGATTGAGGTGGAAAGAGACGACAACCTTAGGGAGAAACTTAGGGTGAGTCCGTAAGACTACCCTATTCCTGTAGAACCTAGTGTAAGGGGGATCAGACACTAGCGCCTGAAGTTCACTTACTCGCCTAGCAGAGGTAAGAGCTACCAGAAACAAAGTTTTCTAGGTCAGAAAACGGAGAGGACAGGTAGCCATAGGTTCAAATGGCGGACAAGTAATCCGCTGTAAGACCACATTTAAATCCCACTCAGGGGCCGGTGGACGCAGAGGAGGCTTAAGCAGGAGAAGGCCTCTGAGAAAACGAGCCACCAAAGGGTGGTTGGAAAGAGGCCTCCCGTCCACCGGCAAGTGGTGCGCTGAGAGAGCACTGAGGTGAACTCTGACAGAATTGGACTTAAGGCCTAGATTGGAGAGGTAAAGCAAATATTGCAATACTACCGCTACCAAGCACGAGAAGGGATTCTCGCTGTGCTGAGCACACCATGTGGAGAATCTACGCCACTTAAGAGCGTAGGATTTCCGGGTGGATTGCCTTCTAGAGGCTAAGACTACGTCTTCCACCTCTCTAGGCAGTAGTAGGGGAGCCAGAACTACCCTTTCAGCAGCCAGGCCATCAGATGAAGGGACTGGAGGTTGGGGTGTAAGAGAGATCCCTGTTCTTGAGACAGGAGATCGTGTTGAATCCCCAGAGGAATAGGAGTGTCCACCACCAGTTGCAGCAGAAGTGGGAACCACGGTTGCCTCGGCCACCTGGGGGCGATCAGAATCATTGAGGACCCGTCCTTGAGTACTCTGAACAGTGTTCTGGACACTAGTGGCGCGGGAGGAAACGCATACAGTAGGCCATTGGACCACGGGATCAGAAACGCATCCGCTGCTACTCTGAGAGGATGCGGTTGTCTGGAACAGAATCTTGGGAGTTGCCGGTTCAGGGGACTGGTGAAAAGATCCATGGTGTGGAGGCCCCACCTCAGAAAGATTTGCTGAACCACCAGTGGATTCAATCTCTATTCGTGTGGTTGCAGGATCCTGCTCAGTCTGTCCGCCAGGTAATTCTCTTGACCTGGGAGGTAGACGGCTTTGAGAAGGATTCCGTGATTGACGGCCCAGGAGCACAGCCGTTGTGCTTCCTGACAGAGAAGGAAGGAGCCTGTGCCTCCCTGCTTGTTCACGTAAAACATGGCAACTTGATTGTCCGTCTGGACCAGTACAGACCGGTGAGACGGGAGAAGGCCCTCAGAGCTAGGCGTATCGCCCGTAGCTCCAGGAAGTTTATCTGCTGAGCAGCCTCCCAAGGGGTCCAGAGAGCCTGAGTACATGCCCCTTGGCAATGCGCTCCCCAACCTTGAAAAGAAGCATCTATCGTCAGCACTTGAGAATGCGGAGGGGATTGAAAAACCACTCCGAGCATCAGATTCGGAAGATGAAGCCACCATTTTAGAGAGGAGACCAGCAGTGTGGATATTCTTACTGAGTCTGCAAGGCTCCCTGTGGCCTGATGCCACTGAATTCGAAGGCTCCACTGAGCAGGCCGCATATGCAGGCGGGCATTGGGGGTTACATGAACCGTGGAAGCCATATGGCCGAGAAGCCTCAGGAATTGCCTGGCGGAGACCAGGGAATTGCTGTGAAACTGCCTGGCTAGATCCATCAATCTGTGGGCTCTGTCCACGGGCAGAAAAGCCTTCGCCTGAAGAGTGTCCAGTCTTGCTCCTATGAATTCCAAATTCTGGGACGGGAGCAAAGTGGACTTTGCGAAGTTTATGACAAACCCCAAGTGCTGAAGCAGAGCCACAGTGCGAAGGATGGCTTGACTGGCCTCCTGGGAAGACTGGCCCCTTATGAGCCAGTCGTCCAGGTATGGGAACACAAAAAGACCTTGAAGCCTCAGGTAGGCCGCCACCACCGCCAGGCACTTGGTAAATACCCTGGGGGCGGAGGTTAGGCCAAAGGGTAGTACTCTGTACTGGTAGTGGTTTCCTCCCACAACAAATCTGAGATATTGTCTGTGGTCTGGATGAATAAGGATGTGAGTATAAGCATCCTTTAGATCCAAGGAGCATAGCCAATCTCCCTGCTGGAGGTAGGGCAGTAGGATTCCAAGGGTAAGCATCTTGAACTTTTCCCTCTCCAGGAACTTGTTGAGGTTGCGCAAGTCTAGGATGGGTCTGAGGCCTCCTGTTCTTTTTGGTACCAAAAAGTACCTGGAATAAAAGCCGTGACCTCTCAGGTGGTGGGGCACCGGTTCCACAGCCTGATCCTTTAGCAGACTTGTTTTTTTGTTTTTTGTTTTTGAAAACTTTATTTATCGTTTCGTTAACATACAATACACCAAACAGAAACATGTGAAAAAGGATTAAACAAAGTTAATTGGCAGGTCCAGACAGGTTCACTTCTACATTCAGGATCGAGACAGCGAAATGACAACGGAAGTGAAACGATAGAAGGGGGGGGGGGGGGTTTGACCGCTTATGTCCCACCGCCCAGCACCAGCCAAATATTTCGACATTGACTAATTCGTGACTAGACTGTCCCATTTGTACACCAATCTTCGAAAGGCGGGATTTTGTTGTACATATGCTATCTCACAGGCTCGATGGTAGCACACCAAGTTCCACCAGTATTCCACACTTAAGGCTCCGAAGGACTTCCAGTGGCTCATGATGGCCTTTAACGCTAAGCTCAGTAGGAGGTCCAGCAGGGCATGATGCTGCTTCTGGAGACAAGGTATCCCCGCCAGGGATTTGTAAATAATCACCCGATATGATAAAGGCGCGTCTATCCCAACCAGTCGCTGTATTCGCCGCCAAACTCCTCGCCAGTACGGGAGTAAGAGCGGACAGTAGTACAACATGTGTGAGAGGGTCCCTGTTTCGTGTCCACAGGACCAGCAGCGGTCATCTTTCGGATCTTGCCACTTGGAAGTCTTCACTGGGGTCAGATATGCGCGATGCGCTAAAAAGAACAACATCTGTGTGAGGGAGGCTGATCTAGATATCCGGATCTGGGATCCCCAGAAGGAAGCCCACATTTCTGAGGCCGCGAAAGGTCCAGCTTCAGTTTCCCATACCAATTGTGCCCCGCTAGGGCTTCGTCCGTCCGCCGATCGAAGGAGGTCCACCAGCTGTGATATTTGCCCGGTCCCTGTCCGGAATTCCTGGATCCGAAGGTATGACGAGCGCCCACTGACCACCTGAAGGGGGGTGACTCCTGCCTTATTCAAGCAGTGCCGAAGTTGACCCCATTGAAAGAAGCATTTGTAGGGGAGTTGAAACTCATATTGTAGTTCCGCAAAGGTTTTGTATCTCTGTCCTCTGAGTAAATGCCCCAGATTGAAAATACCGCGGCGTATCCAAGTGGTCCAGGCGAAGCATGTCCCACCTATTTGGAAGCGCTGGTTAAGCCAAAGGGGGGTGGCGTCCGTATAGGTTGGGTCTTCTCCCAGTAGCGGCAACACCAAACTTAAAGCTTGTTGAGTCGCTTGATGGATCCTATCCTGCGTCTGCGGACTCGGATGCACAGACGCAGCTCCAATTCGGTGACGCAATGGGAGAGGATCACTCACCGCCGATTCTACTGAGAGCCAGCTGGGGACCCCTGGAGTGTCTAGCTCCTCCGCCCACCATAAGCCTTGTTTGGCTATGGCAGCGATATGGTACCAGTAGAAGTCCGGAAAACTAACCTCCCCTTGCTTCTTAGGTAGCTTTAGTTTCCAGGCTGCAATACGCGGTGTCTTCTTCGCCCACAAGAAAGCCAGTAACTTTCTCTCTAAAGCCTGGTAGAAGTGCTTATCAAAGAGTATCGGAAGCATACCAAGTATGTATGTGATCCTGGGCACTATAACCATTTTAATAGTTTCTAATCGACCCCACCACGTCAAGTTCAATGGTGTCCATTTAGCCACACAGTCTTGTAGGATCTGGGCGCATCTATTCACATTAAGCGTAATGGTGTCTGTCAGAGTGGTCTATCTCACAACAAAAACCGCCAAAAGGGTAACGGTAAACCAATCACAAAGACAAAACCCTTTCGAGAGCAACTCTACTCCTAACCTTATCTATGGAATGCACAACTATTATCTACGACTTGTAAAACAGGTATTAAAAGGCCTCAGTTACCGCTCATACCCACCATCGATGCACAGTGTCACCGTTGGTTTGAGCTGACAATTGCTACATCATAGGCCAAGCCCTACCTACCCATACCTTATCTTTAATTATAAATAGAAATATTACAAAATTAGAAATCTTAAAAAATTCTCCTAAAAAAGTACTTTTAAAGGATTCCTTCAATCAATCTCATATATACATCAAATAAATTTACCAAGAGATTTTAATTAATAATCTACGCTAAATAAAGTGTCTCTATCTCGTAGAGGCACCACTTCACTAAACAGATTGTAGCCAATTTTAAGGATCAAACATCGATAGTCTCTCACACGGAGACTGACACCATCTGAAAATGAAAAATAGAGGAGTGCACTGTATAAAATATAGTCAATACTTAATGTAAAACAACCGTTCTACTTATCTTAAGACCATCTATTGTGGAGACGAAAGTTGAAAAAGCCGATTCATCACAGGAGACCTCAGATTGGTATAACTTGGTGTAGAAGGCTTCGCAAAGTGCTAGAATCTCATCGTCTGAGGTATGCAATTCTCCACTCGAATCTTTTAGTCCCGCGATCTTGGTCACCGCTCGTTTCGCCTTCAACATATTCGCTAGCAGTGGACTCGCCCGGTTACTGTCATGGTAACATCTCCCTTGCTGGACTTTGATTGAATCACTGACTTCTGTTTGCAATAGCGTATTGTACTGATACCGAAGCTTCTGCAGCCGGACCAGAACTGTCGGGTCTGCCCATCGGGCCAAGAGTCGCTCGCCGGCTCGGATTTCAACTTCTAGTGCCGTCCTTCTCTGCACTTCTGAACGCCGCTTACGGATTCTGTAAGCATCCATATGTCCTCGCATAGTAGCTTTGTAGGCCTCCCACCAGGCCCATGTGGAGGTTTCCCCATAATGGTTTACTTCAAAGTATTCAATAGTAGCCGCCTTCATAGTAGTACGGAATTCTTCGTCTGCCAACCACTGCTTCTCAAAAAAAAAATCGTTTCGAGGGATTCTTCCCTGGGCCCACGTTAAGGTCCAGGAGGACCGCAGCGTGATCCGAGACTGTTATGGGGAGTATTTTTATGCCCAGGATCCATGATATTAGCGTCTTTGAGGTTAGATAATAGTCTATACGCGTTTGGGAGTTGTGCGGTAGTGAGTAAAAGGAGTATTCCCTTGCGTTGGGGAAAAGTAACCTCCAAGGATCGAGTAGTCCCAGTAGTTCATTCAGGTTCTGCAATGCCGTTGAAGAGCACGGCTTATGTTGTGGTTTGTAGGGAGTCCTGTCCAAAAGCGGATCCGGAATGAGATTGAAGTCTCCCCCCAGAATAATTCTGGAAGACCCGGCGCCTAGGAGCTCCTGTGTCACATGAGTAAAAAATTGCGAGTCGTCTGTAGTAGGGCCATATATTGTCATGAAGATGTAAGGGTCTCCACTGAGCGTGGCTGTCATCATGGCCCAGCGGCCTGCAGGGTCAATTTTGGTCTCCTTGACTTCTACCTGGAGGGTCCTCCGGGCTAGTATAATGACTCCGCCCTTCCTCTTCAGGGCTGGTGCAGAAAGTACATTCCTATAGTGCTTATCCATCACTTTGTGGGATTCTGTGAGGGATAAGTGGGTTTCTTGCAAATATAATATCTGCCTGTTGATGTCTGCAATAAGTCAGGATTTTCTTCCTTTTTGCAGGATTAGAAATACCTTTGACGTTCAGGGACAGTATTCGCACCCGGCTATTAGCCATATTTAGCCCTATCGCGAGACTGGAAGGGGACATTCACGGTCAACCACCCTAAAAACATGGAATGCATCTTTATAACATCAACATCAACTAAAAACATAGCCTGGCTGCAACCCGCCATAAACCACTTTGAACTTGTATGGTGGAGCCCCACCGCCAACCAGGCCCTACTTACCCCCTCCCAACATTTGGAAACTGGTAGCCTTTATTCCCTGCATGCATGTTACTAAAGCAGACAGGGAAATCTAAGCGGTTAAACATGTTAGCCCTGTGCAATTGTCAAACAAGCAGGCAAATTTAGACTGAAACATGCAAACTTAAAATCCAAAGTTGTCCTTAACAGATTCATTGAGCTGAAGCGATCAGCACTGCTCTCCTTGTGGGTCGCGATGTCCCCGGAGTGGCGCGATGAAGAAACTGTAGGCGCTGACAGTCATATCCAGTTTAGGATCCAACTTCCATCCGGGCCCGCTCTCGAAGAAAAGCACGGAGGGCTTGGCCTTCCGTGAAGGTTTGGGTATGATTGTCCAGAGTTACCCGCATAATTGCAGGGTAAAAAAGACCAAATCGCGCTTGTGATTGCAGCAACAGAGGCCGGCATGCCAGGAGATCCTTACGTCGCTGGGCCGTCTGTTTACAGAGGTCTGGGAAGAAGGTGATTTTGTGACCATCTAATTGTACCTGCTTTCGCTGTTTCGCCGTTTGCAGTATTTGTATGATGTGTTGATAGCGAAGCGCCTTAACCACCAGCGGGCGCGGTCGCGGGGTCTGAGCTGAGGGGTGCGACGGCACGCGGTGGGCCCGCTCCAGTTCTAGAGGCCTTTCTAAGGTTAGTCCCAATAGTTCTGGTATGAGCCGTTCGAGGTAGCTTATGGGGTCGGAGCCTTCCCGGCCTTCAGGTATTCCCAGGATTCGCATGTTACTTCTCCTGGCCCTGTTTGCGTGGTCTTCCAGAAGTGTTTCTAGGGCTGTGACCCTCTTTTCCAACGGGCCGACCTGCGCGATTTCTGCAGTGTGTTTGTCCACCTTCGCTTCCACCTCCGTCAAACGCCTGGTCATATCATTAAGATGGTTTTTTACTTCCCTCAGATCTTCTTGCACTAGTGCCAGGGTACCGGAGTTAGTTGCGACTAGCGCTTTCACTTCCCGGAGCTCCTGCAGGATTTCTCTTACCCCATCTGCTGCAATTTTATCGGGCGCCATTTTCTGCGGAGACGGGGGCTCTTGCTTTGCCCGTTTGCTGGATTGCCCAGCCGTCTGTTGGAAGTCTAACCTGGCCGGTTTTAAGGCTGCCATAATCTCCGACTCTTTGACCCCACAGATCTAGCTGCAAAGGCACCCGTAATCTTAATTCTGTTGAGGATTCTGTAGTGTTGGGAGGGAGCTAACACTCTATGCGGCCATCTTCTCCCGCGGCAGACTCCGCCCCCCTTTAGCAGACTTGTTAACTCCTGAAGGAGTAGGTCCCTGTGCAGAGGGAGTCTTGGAGGCTCCGCTGGAAAATAGGAGGGAGGTACCTGGTGAAAATGGAGAAGATAGCCCTTTTGGACTATATGGAGCACCCAGGTATCTGATGTGACGGCTGACCACCTGTGGGCAAAGTGGACCAGCCTGCCTCCTGTGCTGATATGAGCCAGCTGAGGAGAAGAGGCTATGCTTTCTGAGTCAAAAACCCCCACCCTGCTGAGCAGGGGCCGGCATTGGTGGCTTGGGGGCCTTCTGCCTACGGGGCCCATGACCCTGCCCCTTGGCCTGCTGACCCTGTTGGGGAGCTGCAGAGGCCTGATAATGAGGGTATTGTTTATAGGCAGATGACTTCCTCGGGTAAAAGGTCTTTTTTCCCGAGCCCTTCTTCTTCTGAGAAGGGGCAGAGGTTTTCCTGGACAGCCTAGTCCTGGTGAGAGTCTCTTTCTCGAGTTCAGCAGCCTTTTCAGCCATGGGTTTGCCGAAAAGGTTTTCACCTCGGCAGGGGACATCAACCAACTTGTCCTGTACCCATGGCTTGAGGTCGGATGACTGTAGCTAAGCCTATCGGTGGGCACCGATGCCGGCCCCGGCTACTCAGGCCGAAGCCTCGAAGCCATTGTAGGCTGCTCGAGAGATAAACTTCGAGCACTCTCGAATACCAGTGGACAAGGCCTGGAACCTCTGCAAAGGTTCCTCGGAGAGACCAGCAGAGAACCCGGCAATCTCCTTTGCCAGGTCCCGGAGGTACATGCCCATGTAGAGCTGGTATGTCTGGACATGGCAAGCAAGCATAGAGCCCTGGAAGCACTTCTTACCGAGGGCATCCAGGTTCTGGGCCTCCCGGCCAGGAGGCACCGAGGAGTGCATCTTCTGACTTTTCAGTCGATGCATGGCCGATTCCACAACCATGGAGTGGTGCGGTAATTGTGCCTTTTGGAACCCGGGGCTCTTGTGGACTCGATAGATAGAATCGACCCACTTGCTTAACACCGGCGTCGAGGCCGGAGTCTCCCACATGCGGAAGAGCAGCCTCTCCAGCATCGGAGGAACCGGAACAGTAAAGGCCTCCTTCGGGGGAGAGACATACTGGAGGGCCTCGAGCTCCTCGGCACGAGGCTCCTCCTCGGGATCCGCGGGGAATGCCAAGGCCTTGGCCATATCCCGCATGAAGTCCGAGAACCGGGTATCCTCCGGTGGGGATCGTCTCCGAGGTTCGGACTCCGGTGAGTCCGATGGGACACACCGAGTCCGATAGGTGTCGGGTGACTCTTCGTCCTCCGTCTCCCAGCCTGACTCCTCGGAGGAGGAATCGAGCGGCTCCGGTCGGGCGGGCAGGCACCGATGCCCTCCGCCCCGACGCCGAGGGTAGGGCATCGACGACCTCGGTCCCGAACAGGAGGCCGAGGGAGACCGTGGCCGAGGATCGACTCGAGCCCGCATGGACTCGAGGATCGGCTCGGCCTCCGGGGTCGACTTGGACGTCGATGTCCCGGTGGTCGGGGCAGATGCACTGGTGAGACCGGCGAGCAATGCCCGCTGCTGTTCCATGAAGGCAGCGAAGCTGCTCTCCAAGGCCGTCAACCTGAGTCCGAGCTCAGGAGACCCAGCAGCCCCCGACTCGGGCCCCGACGGCGGCTCCCCTGGAGGAGAGTCCACGAGGACTACAGTACTCACGTGCCCAGGAGACTCCATCTCGAGACGAGGTTGTTTGGCAGGCCTCTCCGACTACGAAGGCCCCGGACGGCTATCGGGGCTATGCGACCTGGCCTTTGAGGAACCAGGAGCGTCCACCGACGCCGCCCTCGCGGGGTTTTTCTTCCTGTGCTGCTCCTGCGAAGGAGACCCCCGCTCAGAGGAACCCCGACGCTGCTCGGGGCCGGAGTCCCGAGACATCGAGGCCTCTGACGAGGTCCGGGCCTGTCCAGACGCGGAGTCAGAGAAGATTCTATCCTTTTGGTGCTGCCGACTCCTCAACGCCTTCGAGGACATTTTGCCACACGGACCACAGATCATTGGGTCATGATCGGGTCCGAGGCAGCGGAGGCAGCAGTCATGTGTGTCGGTAAGAGACATAAGTTTCATACACCGATCACACTTTTTAAACCCGCTGGCAGCCATCGGGGGAAAAAGGGCCCCTGCGAGGTCAAAAGACAGGGCTGCCAGTGAAAAGAGAAAAATGGCGAGAACGCTAGTCTCGAAGGACAAAAACCGAAAAATAGAGAGTGGGCTCGATACCGGCGTATCAGGCCCAGGCGGGAAAAGGATCCGGCATCGAACCGAAGAAGAAGAACAAAAAACAGGGAAATCAACTTTTTCCTCGGCGAAAAACGAACTACGTCCGTCGGGCTCCGCGGAAAAAAGAAGACTGAGCAAGATGGCACCCTTGGGCGGGAAGGGGACCGCGCATGCGCGCTGCATTCCCAAAGGCTTTCTATGAAAGTTGGGGAAATGCTCCGCACGGGGGCTCCGTCGGCACCGACGTCACCCATATGTGAGGACTGACTTCCTGCTTGGTCCTGGAGAAACAACAGAATTTCTGGCGGCAATGACAATGTCTAGAAAACCAGAACTTATACATTAACTACAATAAAACGGAGGTCCTCTACATTACCAGAAACACCACATTTACTCCACTCACAACCTTAAAAATACAAAACATGGAACTCATAGTTAAATCTTAGGTCAAAAACCTAGGCATTATATTGGACCAAAAACTAAACTGCCATTCGCACATCAACAAAACAAGAACAGCATACCACAAAATGAGAATTATGCACAAACTCAAACCTCTGCTTAACGATAATGATTTCAGAACAGTGTGCCAAGCAATGATAACCCCTATCCTGGGCTATTGCAATCTAGTCTACCAAGGACTCCCAAAACACATAATTCTACCCCTCCAGATGATCCAAAACACTGCAGCGCGAATCATCACAGGAACCAAATGGCATGCCCACATAACGCCTATGCTTATGCAACTACACTGACTCCCAATACATGTACGCACCAAATTCAAAATCCTACATACGCTATCTCCAAGCATCCCCCAACCACTAATCCCCAAGGACCCAAAGAATAGAACAAAGATCAAATTACAAAGACCTATTTATTCACCATCCCAACCACCAGAAAAAAATCCAAGCAGACAATGTGCAATAGAGCATTTTCCATATACACACCTTCATTATGGAATACCCTCCCAGGACACATCAAATCCATCAAGGACCTATGGGACTCAGAAGGACACTGAAAACATTCCTCTTTACAGAACACTATGGACATGCAAACTGATAATCACACTTAATCTACCCAAATCCCCCCACTAGCCTCCTACCATCCATTTCTCTTACTCCTACCCCCCCATACTCCAACACATACTGACAGCACACACATCACGGTATATAGTTATAGTGTCTAACCCTGTTACATGGTTTGCCTCCAAGCTATTGTCCCTGTTATAATGTTACAATGTATGCTCTATTTTGTTACAATGTAAACCGTTTTGAATCTAAGATAAAGCGCTATTAAAAACAACCCTTTAAATAAATAAATATAAGGAATAAGGGTCCAGGGGGACACTGGAGCTTTTGTCCCTTTTACTGAACTGGGAAAGGCCAGATGATTGGAGCGCTCAAACTCCCGTACACTGAGAGGACAAAGATGGGTCTGGCAGAGTAGTAGGATTAATCTTAAAGGTTGCTGACGTGGTGAAGGACTTGCAAACCAAGGACTGCACCACATTGACCTAACTGCATTGGGGACCAGCAGCACCCGCATTGCCTCATAGATGAAGCAAAAAACAAGTTCATTCTTTGAATCAGCCATTAAGTTGTAGGGAGGTGAGAAGTGTAATTAAATCCCTTAAACTCGGGAAAGTTCCAAGGCTGGATGGCCTTCCTATGCAGCTTTACAATCTCTTGGAGGATCTGGTAGCACTCCCCCGCTGAAGGGGCTGATGAATGGCTTAGTATGAGGGAAACTGGGAAGAGCTATATCAAACTGGCTTATGTTATTCTTATCCCTGAAACAGGAAAAAATGAAGGGTATGGGGTCATATTCAAAACTCAATAAAACTACAACAAATAGGGCATTCAGCTTCAATGCTCCTTTAATATGGAACGCTCTGCCGCATAAACTCAGAGATATCACAGATTTTTCAGCATTTCGAAAAGATCTTAAAACTCACCTATTTATAGAGTACTTTGGAGACTCATTCCCAATAGATGAAATATTTCCCACTTAAACTCATGTATACTCATATTCATTAATTCACAACTTACTTTTTCCTTTCTCTTACTCTATCTTACAATACCCAATTCTCCACATTATCACATTTACTCTTTACACTAATAATTCTAGTGAACTACAATACATTTTTCCTTGCGCAGATAATAACATTTTTGAAATTTGTAAATATTTAAATCTGTATATATGTTTAAACTATCTATATACCTAATCAGCATTTACTCAGCATTGTAACCCTCAAATTACCATTTTTATTATATACAATTTAATGTTCACTGTAATTTCAATTGTTTGAATAAGTTTCAATGTAATGTTCAAGTTTTGTTCTATGTAAACCGCTTTGATTTTTCTGAAAGGCGGTATATAAAACCGTTCAATAAATAAATAAAATAAATATCATCCCATTTCACTTATTAACCAGGATCTCAAAATTTTGGCTACGGTGCTGGCTACAGGGGCTGAGTAAAGTGCTGCCAACCTTAGTTCACCCTGATCAAATAGGGCTTGTTCGAGGGAGGTATGCTTTAGCTAATTTGATTAGGGAAATGGTGGCTCTACAGGAAGGGGGGGCTCATTTAAGAGTGACCTTGGTCAGTCCAGATGCTGAAAAAGCTTTTGACTAGGTTTCATGGGAAATACCTCTTTCAAGTTTTGGAACTTTTTGGGATTAGGGGAGAAAGGTTTGAACTGCAGAGATGGACTCGTCAGTGGTGTCTCCTCTCATTAAAACCACTAGTCATTAAGATTCATGAATCAGAGTACATACAAGGCTTGATAGTGTGGAAGAAAGACTGCCACATTAATTTATTTGCAGACAATATGCTCCTATTCTCTGCCTGTGGCAACAGAGATACTTCAAAGTTTTGGTAGTTTTGCAGGCTTGAGGATCAGTTTTACAAAATCAGAAGCTTTGGCTTTGGGGAATATGAACACTGTTGGCTGGTTCAGAGAAGTTCACCAGCTGGGTGATGGGTCATAAGAAATATTTAGGTATATATGTAAGCTATAGTTACAAAACTATCTATCAGAAGGCTATAGTGAAAAAAAAATCATGCAAGTCAAGGCTACCTATGAAAAGTGGAAATACTTGCCACTCTTGATGCCTGGGAGAGCAGCATTAATTAAAATGGTTTTGGTGCCCAATCTTTTCTGTTTTTCAAACATTACCACTTTGGGTTAAGCAAAAAGAAGAGGGGCTCTTCAGAGGTATAATTCACATGTTTATTTGGTAGGCATGAGGCTCAAGGACAGCGTATAATAAAATGATACTGAAGAGAAATAAGGGAAGAGTTTGTCTAACAGATCTGCGGCTGTATAATGCTGCCACTTTAATGCAGTGCGTTCATGAAGCTTATGCAAGGTGCTATAAATTTGTACCAGATGGGTTTTGGGATGAATGCTGGAGACCCTTCTGCTTTCTGTCTTTTACGTGCACTATCAGTCCAACAAAAAGGCATGGAGATGGAGGATGCAGGGGAGGGGGCATCCAGGTATGTCACTTTTTTTTCAAATTGTTGGGAATCCTGCATTTTTACCAGGACTGAGACATACACAATTCAAACCGTGGAAGGAGAGGGGTTACAGAGATATAGGTGATCTCTTACCACTAAATAGAGGTCTATTTCCATTGTTTGAGCAGATAAATTGAAGATGGAAAATCCCCAACATGCATATACTACAATACTTACAAGCGAGACATTATTATGTGGAGTTGAGAGCAAAAGCCGATCAGGGCTATCAGCTCAGGGATGTGGCCCGGGTGTTCCAGTTGTTGCCTCCTCGGTGGAATTTGCTGAAACACTGGTATCAACTAGGAAGGGAGGAACTCTTTCCCAAGCCTTTGGAGACATTAGCAGAGAACTAGAGGAAAGCTGGGGTGGAAAGGGTGGGAGATGAGTTGGGATTGTTGTTTTAGCAGTTGTACTAATATATATGGGAAACCCTCTATTTTAATCAAGATAAGATTCTGATTTTATGCCTTATGTGTGACCAAACTATTGCATCATTATCATGTTAGTCTGAACCCTTGGTCTCAGCTCAAAATATTTTGCAATATGGAGCCACTTGCTCCTAGGCTGCAAAAACTCCGATTACATCAGTGACCATACATCGGGTTCAGGAATTTTTTAAAGATATTAACGCTTTTTACTGGTCATACATTTAAAGGCTTAAATAGAAACCAAGACTTATCTTAAATAATTGAAGCTTGTTCTATTTTATGCTGACAGTAGTGCTGACACATAAGGCATAAAATCAGAATCTTATCTTGATTAAAATAGAGGGTTTCCCATATATATTAGTATTTACCCCTCTGTATAGTGGACCATCAATTACCACTGTTTTAGCAGTTGTGGCAAGTCACCCCAAATGCCTATCCTATGCAGAGCATATATATCCAAACAAAGAGCAGGACACAAGTCATCATGGAAGAACTATTTTAGTCATCCATTCATGAGGTCAACCTGACAAGTGTTTCACCTGGGGGCCTTCTTCAGGGGAATAAGACCTCAGTAGGAGAATATCACAAAAAGCAAATGAAACAGAAACACCCATGGGTACTCAATATGTCGAGAGTAAAAAAGCTTTTGGGAGATGTACCATGCATGCATAGTCTGCTTCCTGCCTAAGGGTGCCAGCCATGTTGCTCAAAAGGAAAAAAGACAAAAAAATGCAACTCCACGGGGAGGAGGGAGGGTTGTGAGGACTGATTCCTGCTGTCCCTGAAGAACACCTGCTAGAGATGAGTAACTACGCTTTTTCTGGGAACAAGCAGGAAATCAGTCCTCACATATGGGACTCCCCAGCTACAGGCTACCAAAAAAACCTGTAAAAGTCACTGTGACCAATACAGGTGAACTGTGAGAAGCAGCAATGGAGTCAAGGAACAGCAAGACCTATGAATGGGCCCTGAGTGTCAAGCAAGGAACCAGTTCTCCGGTAGCCTGAACACATCAAAGGGCTGGAGGGCAGGAACTGCCTTACACCCTAAACAGATGACGGAGTACTGCCTGGCCGAAGGCGCTGTTCCCAGTGGGACTCCCTCTCCAGGCAGTAATGAGCTGCGAAGGTATGGACTGAGGACCAGGTGGCGTCCCAAAAGATCTCCGGCAAGGGGACAGAGTGCAGATTACCCACAGATCCTGCCATGGCCTGGATGCTGTGCGCTGTGACCCAGCACTCCAGTGAGAGACCGGCCTGCTCATACGAAAAGGCAATGCAGACTGCCACCCCAATGGACAGGGTACACTTGGAGACCATTGCCCCCAGCTGATTTGGGTCGTAGGAGATGAAAAAGCTGCAAGGAGCTACGGTGGACCTTGGTAGGGTCTAGGTAGTAGGCCAGGGCCCGTTTACAGTTCAGAGTGTGGAGAGCAGCCTCCGCCCTGTTAGTGTGAGGCCACGGGAAGAAGGGAGGGAGCACCACTTCTTGGTTGAGGTGGAACGGGAACACCACCTTGGGCAGAAACTTGGGGTGCATGTGTAGCACGACCCTGTTCTTGTGGAACCTCGTATAAGGCGGATTGGCCACCAGAGCCTGGAGCTCGCTAACCCTCCGAGCTGAGGTGAGTGCTATGAGGAAGACCACCTTTCAGGAGAGATACTTGAGGTGGCAAAAGCTGAGAGGCTCAAAAGGTGGTGCTGTAAGCTTTGAGAGAACCATATTGATATCCCATTCCACTGCCGGGGGGTGTGGATGGGTGACCATGAAAGCAGTAGACCCCTCAGGAAGCAAGTCAAGAGGGGCTGAGTGGAGAGGGGCTTACTCTTGACCAGATGGTGGTGCACAGATAGTGCACTAAGGTGTACTCTGAGTTGGAATTCAGCTCCACCTGAGACAGGTGAAGCAGGTACTGCAGCACCAGCTGGACAGGAGAAGAGCTTGATATGTTTCTCCACACACTACACAGAGGATCTCCGCCACTTGAAGTCATAGGCCTGGTGGGTGGAAGCCTTGCGGGAGACCAGGAGGACCTCCTCCACCTCATTTGACAGATTGAAGTGGGTCAAAGCTACTCTTTCTGCAGCCAGGCTGTCAGAGTCAGGGACCCCAGGTAAGGGTGCAAAGAGAGCAGTCCTCCTGTGAGAGCAGGCCCGGGGCACACCCCAGAGGAACCGGGGGCACCTGAGACAGGCAGAGGAGCAGGGAGAACCATGGCTGCCAGGGCCACTCATCATCCTCTGTCTCCTACTCTGACCTACAGTCGGAGGAGATCTCAAGGGTCTGCTGGGCCTCGGGCTCACGGCCCAGCCCGGATAAACGGGAGGCCCCAGTGCCCTTGCGCTCTGAGCTGGGTGTGCTAGGTGTGGAAGTCCTCAGCTCTGAGCAGGACTGGAACCAGTACTGGGACCAAGACCAATGCCAAGGGGTGTCTCGATGCTGATGGCACTCAAGAATTGGCTCTGGGGACCCCCCTCTCAGTGGAGGGGCCGGTGGTCAGAAGTGATGACCCAGAGAAACCGGGCATCAGAGCCTGTTGTTGGGCCATAAAGGCAGACAAGCTGTGTTCCAGGGCCGCCATCCTGGCCTCAAAGCTAGAAGGTTCCCCAGTCACCGGCATGGGCACCAAGGACATCGGGCTCGGTGCCAGCACCGTCGATGCTGATGTCATCTTTTCCTGCTGGCAATCCAAAGTAGAGCGCAAACACCCATGGGTGATATAGGAACAGAACAGGTGCATCACACAGTGCTGGTATTAAAAATCTATATTCAACAGTCTAATTAAAAACCCCAACACATTTCGGCTTGACGCCTTCTTCAGGGGGTATTAGCCTTAAAAAAACAATCATAAAAGGGAAAATCCCAACACAGAAGACAACTGTCTGCCTTTGACTCTGATTTTGACATTCAGTATGATAAACTGCTTTTATTCTTTTTACTGGAACCTCTCTCTCTTATTCTTGTAAGCAGCATTATCTTTGTACCTATATTCAACTTAAATATATTCAGAAAGACTATCATACTTACATTGAATCAGTATCTGTACATCACTCAATTACAGCTCCTTGTTTACTTAATTGTAGTAACATTGTTGGAAATTAAGAAAAGCAAGTCTTTTCACATGGAAGTTGATTGGGTTTAGGGTTAGAGGGTCATTTTAAAAGGTTTAGTCATGATTTGGATGTCTGAAGATGTGCACGTGGACGGCAAAGTCACGGAGATGTCTTCATAGCTATTGCACAAATGACGTTTGCAGATGTTGCTGGCGCAGGGATGTCCAAATAGGCAAGGGGTGAGGTGGAGGTGTGTCTGGGGAAGAGCAATGGCTTTACATGTCCCCGTTTGATCTCTGAAACGTTGGAGACATCTGCAGGCATGTCTATGTTTATACCTGCTCCAGGCACGAATAGGCATCAGGAAAGTGCTTGTTTTCACCTTAAAAACATCCAGAGAGTGTAGAGAAGATGGAGAATTAAGTAACTAGCCTTAGATCACAAAGACCCTCACTGGGATTTGAACCATGGCCACCTTTAACACATTATTCTAACCATTATGCTATTAAACATCTTGGTTCTGAAATGCTATCCTGGGGATGTTTATATAGATGTCTGATAGACCTCCATATCGGGTACGTCAACATTTCCAAAATCATGCCTGAACTTGCACATGCCTACTTGTTTTTCAGATGTTCTGGCTTTGTCATCTCAGATTGCACTTAGACGTCCCATCGTGAAACATGCCTCTTATTGTCTAGCAACACAGTCACATTTTAATGTAATAAATTTTACAGCCATGGTTTTAAACCTGTTTTTTTTGTTTGCTTTTTCTCCCTTTCCTGCTCTACTCTCTAAGATGGCCGTCCCAGAAAGGTAGTAGGGTAGGAAAGGGAGAAAAAGCAAACAAACAAACAAAAAAGGTTTAAAACCATGGGTGTAAAATTTAAGTGTTCTAAACCTATATGTTTCACTCTCACAGCTACCGTTCAGTTTAAATGAGAGATTATTTAAGCCATTATAGAGTGCATGATAAACACTGACTGCAAGTATGGCAAAAATAAAAAGGGGAGATGATAAAGCAAAAATTCACAGAGCAAAGGTGGAAAGCCTGAGGGGTAGTGGTTTGGTTAGTGTAGTGAGAGGACTCTGAACATTCTCTCTGATAGGGGAGGTGGCAGGTTTTCTGGCATGAGGATTAGGCTGATTTAGCTACACTTCCCAGTTAAGGAAAAGGAGAATCAATCTTCTGCAGGTAGTCTAATTTATATGGCTGACTGCTGGTAGATCCCCTTGGAATAGTGCAGAAGGGGGCAACTAGGTGGGCCCTTGTAGATCAAATTGAATATATTACTATGCTATAATGTATTAATTGCAATACTTGTTGAGAGCTGAATGCTTAGTGCTATGGAATATATACGCTGCCCTGCTACTTTACCATAAAAAGAAAACAGGCTTATAGATGTAAAATATTTTATTTGTAAATGCTGATTTTCTAAATCTGTTTCCACAAATTCCAAAACCCATAACACTCTGTATACTTCAAAAAATTCATTTTTCCAACATTAGATACTATTTTACAGGACAGAAAAGAACTGTAGGACAAATACTGGTAGGATGTTGGAATATTTTACAAGAGAAGAAAAATATTCAAGAAACAATTTCATACGGCTATTTATCAAGAGAAAAATATATACAATTGATTTTTTCTGTAAGATAAAAAATACATCATGCCATATACAATACAAGTTAAAGACTGTATTACTGGATATACCAACAGTTTACAGTCAACTTTAATTGTGCACAAAAAAAGAAAAAAATGCTTCATTTGAAACTTAGCATGTGAAGTGTCAGTACCGGAATTTTAAGTATAAAATAAAAAGCAAACCTGGTTCAAAAGGCTGATTAAGTTTCTACAAGAAAACACAAAACAGTGTTTAATTTTCTTTTTAAAGAAATGTAAACAAAAACAATCCATACAAACATATTTTAAATTACATTTTCCAAAACCCTATTGCCAGAGTCCTGCAAGCATAATTACATCTAATTTTTTTCTCATTTTTCCTTTTTGGATTTTTTTACGTTTTTTTCAATTTAACATGAAGTCTTATTAGACTTAACCTCCCGCTACATGAGTCTATTAAGTTTACATGATTTAGGCTGAACGGTGACCTAGTTCTGACTAGTTTTGATTTTTGCTGAAGAACAACTTCAGCCTCCATTTGGGTGGTTTTAGCAATTATTCACAGTTATTACAAATTTTAAGCACAAAAAAAGACCTGACTGGAGAAGTAGGGATGCAACAATAGGATATCGAAAAAATAGTCTCCTTTAAGAAAGATCTTTACAAGCTGCAATTAATAAATACATGCCCTTTGCAAGAGTTAAAGTTTATCTCAAAGAAATATGCTATTAGACCACAGTTAAGCCTGTCTGAACAAAAAATGCTCTTTTAAAAACTATATTTTGGTTATTCCATAACAATTGTAATGGCATGTTTAGTAATTATATAAAAATCATATTGTAACATCCCTAATACAATTTCATAATTAGCTCCCAAACTTCTACAGAGCTCAATAGCATTTGGTCAATAACTATTTTATTTTGTATTTTCTTTCCAAAATATTTACACTTCTGTACAAAGTAACAGGGTTTGTTAATTCTGCAGGTAACAGCAGCAGCTGGGCTTTCTTCTAACATTTTAAAAATAGCTTCATTCACTTATCCAATAATAAATACAAAAAGTTTCTCTTATTTTACAGAAATGAAAAACAAAAACCCTACAATAAACTGACTCATGGAATCAAGTATTTTAAGTGGATTTTAGTGCAAGTTATTTTCCCTTAGCTCTATCCCTAAGGAAGTCATTTCAGTACATTCCTTGTTCAGTGGTGTCTACTTTTGCTTAGTTTTTCATTAGAGGGCCTGCCCCCTTTTTTTTTTTTTTCTTTTTTTTTTTCAGATAAGGCAGTGGCCAGCACTTTGGGCTTCTTCCTTTCGCTGGTGATTTCGGTCTTACATTCATGGATCCGCACTGCCGGCAGTTTTTGCCTTGTCAAACCGTTTTCCACAGTGAGCTCAAGAGCAGAAGTGCTAAAGAGGACTGTCCCTCGATTCAATCTTTTGCCTCTGGAAAGTTACACAGCCTCTGTGTCCAGTTTCTGTCTGCTTTCATCCCAAGCTTGTTTTACAACATTCAGGATGTCCAGAAGCATTTTTTTTTCAATGAAAAAATAAATTCCAAAACAAAAACAATTCTTCTTAACAGAGCCCATTCTGTGTGTGTTTAATCATGACTTCTTCCCAAGGACAAGCAAGCCTAAAGATAGCAAGGAATGCATTTAGTTCATCCATTTTCGGCAGTTTACAGCTCCACAGTGGCATGGAATCTTGTGCTGGTCATCTTCAAAATCAAACTTATAATCATAACAAAGCTGAAACAAACAACAGGCATCAGGGTGTTACAAAGATGTTTCAAATAAGAAAAAAAGCTTTTTTCTCATTCTCTGATTATAATGTCTGATAATGTTTTCAAGGCCTATCTGATCTGCCATTTTCCCTACTCTCACTGTAAGAGGGCACATATTATTTGATCTTGGCTTTACCTTTATTTCCCGACTACTAAGGATCCACTGTAGTTGACCTTTGCTTTCTTACATGGTGTTCCCATTTTGTCCCATCACTTCTACCTCCGGAGTCTACTAAATGCATACGCCACTTTCTCAGTGAAACATTTTCCGACATTACTCCTGTGCTTGTTTTCGTTCATGATCCCTTCTTTTTTAGGAACTTCTTTATCATCAAAATATACTAGCTTCTTTGAATAGGGCCCGATTCTGCAAGGCAGATAGCGGGGCTGTTTATGTCCCAGGGGGACATCTGGCCTCACTAGCCACCTGCACCGTATGCTGACTCCTGACCTCCCTGCACACACAGAGCTGCTGTGTGTGCTGCAGAGATGGGGCAGCACACGGGTGGGAGGGTGCGGAGCATGGGCAGATCAGCCCCTGGACATACAGGGCCGATTCAGGTCATGACCCTGTAATCCAGGGAGCACCAGGAAAACGGCCAGCTTATTCCATTTCAGAGGTGGAATAAGCTCCGGCCGCCCCTCTGGATTGGCTGGTCAGCCCTCTAACATCAAGAGCGACAAGCCAGGTGAGTCGCTACCATCTGATTCAGGCTCTGACTGCCCCCGCAGGGGTTGGGAGGCAGGGAAACTGGGGTCTCCACGGCAGCAGGCTGAATGTGCCATGGGGAAGACGTACCCATTGCGATGTAGGGGCATGCCAGGCCGTGTCTCAGTGCTTATCCTGCACCTGAGGGAACGTCTTGCTCCCGTGGTGCAGAATTGGGTGCGGATGGTCCTGTTCGGGGCCAGCCAGACGGCCCGAATGTGCCCCATCTGGGATCGGGCTCATAGTGTTTATACTTTTGATAAATTTAATTCTCTGTTCCCTCTGCTTTCTCGTGCATCCAAGTCTCATCTCACAGCCTTATGGTATACAAAACTGTATCACTTTGGTAATTTGACTCTGGACTGTATCTATTCTGCATAAATCCTTTTCAAGATGTGCCTCCCAAATAGGATATATTATTATAGATGAAGCATTACTAATATTTGTACAGATGGAGTATTGCATCTGTTTCTTCAGACAATAGCTCTCTCTATACACTATAGAATTCAATTGGCTCTTCCTAAGCTTATCACACAGTTTATCAAGTTAAAGCTCCTTTGCCTCCTAAATTGATTGATATCTCATCCCTTCATTCAGTTCCTGTACCCCAAATACTGGAGTGCAATTTTTTTTTCCTTGAAATCTCAAGTTGCCACCTAGTATGGATCTTAGTGATGCTGATATGACAGCTTACGTGCCGTACTGCAATATCACAGTGAACTGAGCAACCCCAAGACTGATCCCTGCGGCACCCTGCTAGTTGCCTTCCTATTCTTGACATGAATTTCCTTTGCTATCACCCTCCATGCATATGGCCCAAACAGTTGGTATTCTACTTTATAAACTTAAGATCCATCCTCAGCATGTTTATGAATCTCTTGTGTGGTAGAATTCAAGATATTTTGCAATCATTTTCTTCAGTAGTAATTCTACTAACACAGAGGGGTCAAGCTAACTGGGTCATAATGTGCAGCCTTATCCTGCTCCCAGTTTTGGTGAAGACTGCATTTGTCATGCCCTGTCCTGGGTGCCATGCTGGTCTCCAGATAGTCATGGAACAGGACTAAAGGCTGTGTTACCAGCTCTTCTTTAAACCACTTTTAAGATGTATCCATCCTGACCAGTTTCATTCCTACCTCATCCTTCTGGACTGTTTCTTCTGTAAATGAATGTTTAGCACTTTTACCCTGCCATGTTTCTGTAACCCCTAGTCATCCAAGTCTCCTAAGAGTATTGTACCATTTGATAGTATTTACTGATACTCTACACATCATTCAGCAAGGAAATGCCTAAATATTAAAATATGAGCTCTACCTCTTCTCCTTTCTGTATTCTCCGATTTGAGCTGATGATAATCTTGTGTCCTTTTTCAAATGTCACTACCTCTGCCACACAATTAGGTGCACATGAATGGTTAATATACCTGCAAAAATGCAAAGCCCATTTAGAAAAGTCATCTCTAACCAATATCATCATGCAGTAAAGATTAGCATGGGAAAAATATCAGTCAAACAGATCCATTCTTTCCTCCTTTGTGAAAAAGCAAAACAAAACAAAACAGATTGTGAGCCCTTCGTGGACAAGGGAAAGTGTAGCTACTCATCTGTAACAGGTGTTCTCCAGGGACAGCAGGAATCAGTCCTCACATATAGGGCAACATCGGCACCGATGGAGCACACACGGAGCATTTTCCCAGCTTTCAACGAAAGCCTTTGGGAATGTTACCACGCATGCGTGGTCCCCTTCCCGCCAAGGATGCCATCTTGCTCAGTCAGATGACACAGCTAGGACGGCAGTAAAAACTAAAACAAGGTAGGGAGGCAACTCCCAGGGGAGGAGGGAGGGAGGGTTGTGAGGACCGATTCCTGCTGTCCCTGGAGAACACCTGTTGCAGGTGAGTAACTACACTTTCTCCAGGAACAAGCAGGAAGTAAGTCCTCACATACAGGACTCCCTAGCTCCAGACTGATGACGACCGAATCAGGACAGCACCAACGGCAACCAAGCGGTTAGCTGTAAGTTGCAGAAGGTGAGTCCCCACTGAGAAACTCTGCATGACCCTAGCATCCAGTGACACTATCACTCTGGTAGCCTGAACACAGAAGAGTTGGAGGGCAGGAGTTGCCTACACCCTGAGAATATTACGGAGTACTGCCTGACCAAAGGCACGGTTCCCGTGGGACTCACTCTCCAGGCAGTAGTGAGCTGCAAATGTATGAATTGAAGACCATATGGTGGCCTTACAGATCTCTGTCACCGGCACTGAATGAAGGTTGGCCACAGACATGGCCATCGCCCTCACACGATGCACTGTGATCTGGTGCTCAAGGGTGAGGCCAGTTCGCTCACAGGCGAGGGCAATACAGTGCAAAAATGTGGCAGTGGGGGCAAAACAATTTTATTAAGTCCTAATACAGAGGAAACCGCCAGAAAACCCAACACAGGCCGTGTTTCGCATTCGCCTTCATCAGGGGTATTGTGGCTGAATGTAATCATAAACAAACATATTAAATACATATTAAACAAACCTTGTAAAACAAACCATAAAAACAGTAATAAGTAATGAATTGAAACCAAAATATAAAAATTATAATAGCCACACATAAATGGTGATGAATAAAAGCTGAAACCATGCATTAATGATAAGAACTCAAATCATATAATAAATATAAAAACATAAGAGAACAAAATAATTTAAGCCACACTTAAAAATAGTAAAACATAAAAAGATGTGACATAATTATTAACATAGAAAATATATAAATACCTCTGTAGAAGGTGTGTAGTACTTTCTAAAATAAGAGCAAGGAAGAAGAAGCAGAAGTGAAACAGATACCACCCATGGCTGTTCAAAAACTCAGTAGCTTGAATTATGTATTAATAAATTGTGCTGTAAAATTAAAAACCCCAGCAACACAAAAGAATTTTCAGACCTGCAAGCATTTTATATATCAACATGATAGTAAAAATACAACATCATTTTTATAAATGTATCTAAAAGCTTGTGGCACTCATGTGGAGATGTCAAGCGCATCACAACACGAATTTAAAACATGATGTCTAACCATCTTTAAAAACACCCCCCAATTTAAATCAACAACCTGCAGACAAGGAACGGGAGATAAAATTACCTAAGGACACCACCATCCACATAAGAAATGCTGTGTAGCTTAAAACTCCCATACTAGAATGAATGTAAAAAACATATAATACTCTCATTGAGGTGTACAACACATCACAACATAATTTAAATCATGATACCAAATCATCTTTTAAAAACCGAGATTTGAATAAATTCAGCACTTGCTCAATGCATGAAGATAAATCAAACCACTCTTGTAAAGCTGTAAAACACAGCATAATATAATTTAAAACACGATGAACAAACCATCTTTAAAAACGGGATCTGAATAAAAACAACATTTACTCAATGGATGAAGATACATTTAACCTGCAGAGAAGAGACAGGAGATAGGGGTACCTAAAACACCAAGCGTGCTCGAAAATAATGCCGTGTAGCTCGATTAAAAGTATCTAAAAACCGCCCATGCATGTGTGATAAATAAATAGCTTCAAACGGCGTGAAAATTACAACTGGTCCAAAACATAAAAAAACGGAATTTGACACACCATTTTAAAATCTTAAAAAGGGGGGGGGGGGAAAACTTGTTAAAAGAAAATATAAGAATAAGATAAAACAATGTGATGCCTATAATGTGTCTTATGGCACACGCATAGAAATATGAAGCACATCCCAAAACACTCTGAAAACTTGATGTCTGAACCATATTATCTAAACGTCTTTAAAAACAGAGGTAGATACGATAAATACTCGGATAATAAGATGGTGGTCAATCCGCAAATAAAAACCGGAAGAAATTGTGCCTTAAAATTCCTTGCTCGCTCGTGCGAGACACCGTGTAGGTGAAAAACTTGAAATTTCTAAACAAACACCCACGCATGCGCAGAACTTAAATAGGGAGGTCTCAGACAGTGAGAAAAACGGCATGTAATTCCGAGATTAAAAATGAAACATGCGTGGACGTAAAAACAAGGCAAATGCACTATATGAAAGATTAATAAATAATAATAAGGATGTGATGACGTGCAACACATCCTGGAATACCATTATAATGAACCATGAGTGATACCTCACGGTTATAAAAAATGTAAAAAATGTAGGGCACTTAATTGAAAACGGAGGAAACATTGTGATAAAAATCAATTAAAAAAAACAAACTGAATGGCCAGGCTAGGCATATGAATATAGTATGTGTCACTAATAACACACACATATAATATTATCCCTCACTTGGTTTGCAGCTTGTCGTGCTCCGCATGAAATGAGAGTCAGAAGCGGTAAAGATGTCTTACGCATTGGAACATGGAACGTACGAAGCATGAACCAAGGGAAGTTGGAGGTGGTCAAGAATGAAATGGAATGTGTACAACTTGATCTGTTGGGTGTCAGCGAACTGAAATGGACTGGCATCGGCCACTTGGCATCAGATGATCACATGGTCTACTATGCTGGAAAAGAAAGACAAAGAAGAAATAGTGTTGCATTTATAATAAAGAAGAAACTTGCAAGAACTGTAATGCAATACAATGCAGTCAGCAAACGCTTAATCTCTATTCGTCTACGAGGAATGCCTATCAACACAACTATAATTCAAGTATATGCCCCAACAACAGCTGCAGAAGAGAATGAAATTGAAGAGTTCTATGAACAAGTACAAGCTAAAATTGACAGAACATGCAAACAGGATAGCCTGATAGTCATGGGTGACTGGAACGCAAAAGTTGGCAACAAAGAAGAAGGCAAAGTAGTTGGAAAATATGGACGGCAACAGAAATGAAGCTGGAGAAAGACTGATAGAATTCTGCAAGACCAACGATCTATTCATCTCAAACACCTTCTTCCATCAACACATGCGGCGACTGTACACATGGACTGTACACATGGACTTCACCCAATGGATTGTATAAAAATCAAATTGACTACATCTGTGGAAGTCAACGATGGAAAGGTTCTATAACATCAACAAAGACAAAACCTGGAGCTGACTGTAGTACAGATCATCAACTACTAGTATGCAAACTCAAGCTAAAGTTGAAAAAGAGCAAACCACTCATGAATGTAGCAAAATATGACCTTGAGAATATGCCACTGGAATTTAAAGACTGCCTGCAAAATTGATTTGCTGCTTTAGATACAAATGACAGAGCTCCAGAAGAGTTATGGAATGACATCAAGAAGGTTGTGTGGGAAGAAAGCGAGAAGTTTCTACAAAAGGTGAAAAAGCAAAAACGGCCAAAATGGATGACGGAAGAAACTCTGAAAATTGCCCAGAAACGCAGAGAAGTTAAAGCCAGAGGAGAAAGAAAGACAATAACAGAACTCAACAGAGATTTCCAACGTGCAGCAAGACAGGACAAGGAAAAGTACTACAACGACGCATGCAAGGAAATAGGTGCAGAAACTATTAGAGGAAGAACAAGATCGGCTTTCCTAAAGCTACGAGAGTTAAAGAAAAAGTTCCAGCCTCGAACTGGAATGTTACAAGATGCTCAAGGTTCTATGTTGAATGATGCTGAGAAGATCAAGAAAAGGTGGAAGGAATATACAGAGTTTTTATAAGATAAAGATGAAGTGGACCAACAGCCGTTTCAACCTGTACCTTATGATCGGGAACCATTGGTGATGAAAGAAGAAGTTAAAGCAGCATTGAAAGCCGTATCAAAGAACAAAGCACCAGGCATTGATAGCATTCCCATAGAAGTATTACAGCAATCTGATGCAGCTGTTACCGTACTTACAAGGCTCTGCCAAGAAATATGGAATACAACATCATGGCCAACTGACTGGAAAAGATCTGTGTTTATATCAATACTAAAGAAAGGTGATCCAACTGACTGTGGAAATTATCGCACAATCGCTCTGATCCCACATGCCAGCAAGATTCTACTGAAGATTATTCAAAAGAGACTACAACCATACCTGGAACAAGAACTACCTGAAGTGCAAGCAGGGTTCTGGAAAGGGCGAGGAACGAGAGACATCATTGCGGATGTGAGATAGATCCTTGAAAAGACTAAAGAATACCAAAAGGATATCTATTTGTGCTTTATCGACTATAGCAAGGCTTTTGACTGTGTAAACCATGAGAAACTCTGGGCCACATTAAGAAGCATGGGTATACCAGAACACCTGATCGTACTCTTGCACAATCTGTACATTGATCAAGAAGCAGCAGTTCGAACAGAACAAGGAGAAACAGAATGGTTTAAAATAAGCAAAGGTGTAAGACAAGGCTGCATACTTTCCCCCTACCTGTTTAATTTATATGCAGAACAAATCATCAGAGAAGCAGGATTGTATGAAGGCAACAGAGGTGTGAAGATTGGTGGAAGACTCATCAACAACCTTCGCTATGCTGATGATACCACATTACTGGCTGAAAGTGAAGATGATCTGAAACATTTGCTTCTTACAATCAAAGAACATAGTCTCAAAATGGGCCTGTACCTTAATGTAAAGAAGACAAAGATCATGACAACTGGCATAATCAACAGGTTCATCGTTGAAGGAGAAGAAATTGAAATCATGAACAACTTTAACCTACTTGGATCAACTATCAGAAAAGAAGCAACAAGCAGTCAAGAAATCAGATGACGCACTGCTCTTGGCAGAATGGCTATGAAATACCTAGATAAGATTCTCAAGAGCAGAGATGTCTCTCTCCATACGAAGATTCGACTTGGTATTTTCAATAACATCATATGGATGTGAAAGCTGGACAGTGAAAAAGATAGACAGGAAGAAAATTGATGCCTTTGAATTATAGTGCTGGCAGCGAATACTGTGTATACCATGGACTGCCCGAAGAACAAACCAGTCGGTACTAGAGGAGATCTAACCTAAGCTTTCTTTAGAAGCTCAGACGACAAGACTTCGACTTTCATACTTTGGACACATCATGCGAAGAGAGAGATCATTAGAGAAGACATCATGCTTGGCAAGATAGAAGGTCAACGCAAAAGAGGAAGGCCAGCAATGAGATGGATCGATACAATAACAGCAGCTACGGGTACCAGTCTGTCAACAATGAGCTGCCTGACTCAAGACCGAACACAATTTAGAATAGCTATCCAGAGGGTCGCCATGAGTCGACTCCGACTCGATGGCACTTAACAACAACAACAACAACATAATATTATAAAAATACAGAAAAATCTTTCTCCATATTCAAGCCATGTGGTGTCATTGTGTTGAGCATAAAAATGTATCGCTGTTCTAACTGTATGATGGTCTTGTTAATATCCCCACCTCTCCAGATCGGTTTTACCTTCTTAATAACAAAAAACTTCAGCTCTGCATTGAATTACATAAATAATATGTGATGTGTCACAATTTGAGAAATTCTCTATGAAAAAGTTTTGTTTTGTAATGGGATGAATAAAAACATTCCGTACTGATATTGCATGTAGACAAACGGAACAATGTCCGCATTGATATTGCCCTTTATATTTGTATAAAAATTTCCGTTCAGTGAGTGCCGAAGGAACAAGCAGATTGCGCAGGTTCACATTGCGTTTATGAGCTATTGTTAAAGAAAGGTCTTGAAACCCAGGAATCACCTGAATAAGGTGCCATTCCTTTTGAAGTGGAGTGGTCTAGTGGTTAGGACAAGGTACCTCAGGCCGGAGGGCCGGGGGTTCAAGTCCCACCTGGGGACAGCAATCTCAGCCCGGCACTCCTTGTGGTCTTGGGCAAGCCACTTAACCCTCCATTGCCCATGTTCCCTGTAAGTATTAGCGTATGTCTCATATCCCCTCGTGTTAAATGTATCCCCCAATTGATTGCTTTGACCCGGTGAAAAGCGGGATATAAATACAGCTAAATACAGCTAAATAAAGTATTTTTATAATGTTGTGAGACTGTGACAAATATAAAAGCGGACACACCATGCCTAATTGTTCTTTTTGGTTTTGAGGCTTTAACAAAGATTCATTATTTATGTAATTCAATGCCCTTGCAACAAACTTTATGTTGGTAAAACTATTTGCAGTGTACGTGTACGACTAGTGGAACATAAAAGCTGTATTAAAAGAGGGTTAGTTGATAAACCATTAGTGTTGCATTGGCAAGAGAAGGCACACAAAATAGCAGAGCTGAAGTTTTTTGTTATTAAGAAGGTAAAACCGAACTGGAGAGGTGGGGATATTAACAAGACCATCATGCGGTTAGAACAGCGATGCATTTTTATGCTCAACACAATGACACTACATGGCTTGAATATGGAGAAAGATTTTTCTGTGTTTTTATAATATTATATCTGTGTGTTATTAGTGACACATACTATTTTCATATGCCTAGCCTGGCCATTCAGTTTGTTTTTTTAATTGATTTTTATCACGATGTTTCCTCCGTTTTTCAATTAAGTGCCCTACATTTTTTTTACAACCGTGAGGTATCACTCATGGTTCATTATAATGGTATTCCAGGATGTGTTGCACTTCAACACATACTTATTATTATTTATTAATCTTTCATATAGTGTATTCGCCTTGTTTTTATGTCCACTCATGTTTCATGTTTAATCTCAGAATTACATGCCGTTTTTCTCGCTGTCTGAGACCTCCCTATTTAAGTACTGCGCATGCATGGGTGTTTGTTTAGCAATTTCAAGTTTTTCACCTATAAGGCGTCTCGCACGAGCGAGCAAGGAATTTTAAGGCACAATTTCCTCCGGTTTTTATTTGCGGATTGACCACCATGTTATTATCCGAGTATTTATCGTATCTACCTCTGTTTTTAAAGACGTTTAGATAATATGGTCCAGACATCAAGTTTTCAGAGTGTTTTGGGATGTGCTTCACATTTCTATGCGTGTGCCATATTATAGAGTACACAACGAGCAGAAGCAATGGATGACCCAGTGGCTCAAAAATAGCTTAAAAATACTTTATTGAAGTTCCCCGACGCGTTTCGGCTTACGCCTTTCTCAAGGGGAAGATGCTTACTAAGAAATAATAAATATAAATATGTTAATTACATGTAAAAATGCATCACTAAAAGGCAACCGGAACACATTTACATACCATTAAAAAACATAAAACAAAAATAAAACAGCTAAAAATTAAATGTACAATAAGGAATTAAAAATGACACTCATAGTGAATTGATAAATAATTAAAAGACATAAATTAATATATCAAAACACATATTCAAATCCCGGTTTTTAAAAGGTGATTTGGTATCATGATTTAAATTATGTTGTGATGTGTTTTACGCCTCAATGAGAGTGTTATATGTTTTTTACATTCATTCTAGTATGGGAGTTTTAAGTTACACAGCGTTTCTTATGTGGATGGTGGTGTCCTTAGGTAATTTTATCTCCCGTTCCTTGTTTGTGGGTTGTTTATTATTTACTATTTATTATTTTTTATCCATTGAGCGAGTACTGATTTAAATTGGGTGTTGTTTTTAAAGATGGTTAGACATCATGTTTTAAATTCGTGTTGTGATGCGCTTTACTTCTCCACAAGAGTGCCACAAGCTTTTAGATACATTTATAAAAATGATGCTGTATTTTTACTATCATGTTGCTACATAAAATGCTTGCAGGTCTGAAAATTCTTTTGTGTTGCTGGGATTTTTAATTTTACAGCACAAGTGTGAATACAAAGCTCAGGAGAGAAATCAGCAAAGGTATATCCTCTCATGGTCTCCGTTGCTCAATGATAGTACATTGATATAAGGTATATTATGGGCTTTACAATGTTTCACTTTTAAATTAATATTGATCATCATCCTTTTAGGGGTCCTTTTTGACATGGTGTTTTTATAAATTGTCTCACACTTCCTCATGGTGTGTCACACCCGTTTTTTTATATCATGGTTTTTACACTTGTTTTTAAATGTTTTTGAACATGGTAGATGTGTCCCGTTTTACAATCACATGTTTTATGTAGGCCTCCTTTTCTTCCTTTTTTTCATTTTTTTACATATCATTTTTTTAAATTTTAATGTCTTCCTCCTCCTGTCCTGTTTTAGTATCATATGGGTATATTAATTAATTAATACATAATTCAAGCTCCTGAGTTTTTGAACAGCCGTTGGTGGTATCTGTTTCACTCCTGCATTCTTCCCTGTTCTTATTTTAGAGAGTACAACACACCTTCTATAGAGGTATTTATATATTTTCTATGTTAATTATGTCACATCTTTTTATGTTTTACTGTTTTTAAGTGTGGCTTAAATTATTTTGTTCTCTTATGTTTTTATATTTATTATATGATATGAGTTCTTATCATTAATGCATGGTTTCAGCTTTTATTCATCACCATTTATGTGTGGCTATTATAATTTTTATATTTTGGTTTTAATTCATTACTTATTACTGTTTTTATGGTTTGTTTAATATGTATTTAATATGTTTGTTTATGATTACATTCAGCCACAATACCCCTGATGAAGGCGAATGCGAAATACAGCCTGTGTCGGGTTTTCTGGCAGTTTCCCCTGTATTAGGACTTAATAAAATTGTTTTGCCCCCAATGCCATGTTTTTGGACTGGTTTCTTCTGCTCACGTGGCAGTCTGCTGTTCTCGTTTGGAGGGCAATACAGTGGACAGTGGACACAATGCGCTTAGTCATGGGGAGCCCCAGTCTACTGGAATCGTATTATATGAAAAGCTGAGGAGCTTTGCGATGGGCCTGAGTCTGCTATAAGTAGAAGGACAGGGCTCTTTTGCAATCCAGTGTATGAAGCACTAGTTTCTCCCTGCCAGCGTGAGGTCGCGGGAAGGTTGAGGTGAAAAGGAGATACCACCTTCGGGAGGAATTTGGAATGCATGCGGAGCTCTAGCCTGTTCTTGTAGAACCGTGTATATGGTGGATCTGGAGTTCACTCACTCTATGAGTGGATGTGAGGGCCACCAGAAAAGCAGCTTTCCATGACAGGTACTGAAGGTGACAAGTGGTCAGAGGCTCGAACGGTGGTTTGGTAAGCTGGGAGAGTACCAATTTGAGGTCCCACTCTGCTGTTGGCAGGTGGGGATGAGGCTTGGATAACAAGAGGCTCCGGAGGAACCTGGAGACCAGAGGCTGGCTTGAGAGAGGTTTTCCCTCTATAACATGGTGGTGCACCACTATAGCACTCAGGTGCACCCTCACAGAATTTGATTTCAACCTGGTGTGTGACAGGTGTAGGAGATACTGAAGAACGAATTGCAACTGGCAAGAGAAGGGGTTCTCCTCCTCCTCCTTTGCACCCCAGACAGAGAATCTTTGCCACTTAAAGGCATATGCCCATCTGGTGGAGCGTTTTTGGGAGGCCAGCAGGACCTCCTCGACTTCCTCAGGAAGACTGAAAGGGGCTATTGCTACTCTTTTCAGCAGCCACGCTATTAATGTCAGCGACCCCAGGTTGGGGTGCAGGAGGGAGCCCTCCTCCTGAGACAGGAGGTCCAGGGCCTGGCCCAATGGGACTGGGAGTGTCACCGACAGGGTTGCCTGGGCCACCTGGGAGCGATCAGTATTACTGACGCCTTCTCACTCTGGACCTTGAAGAGGGTCTTGGCGAACAGAGGGGGGGTGGGGGGGGCAGTGGAAATGCATAGAGTAGGCCTTCTGACCACAGGATCAGGAAGATGTCTGTCACCACTCTCCCTAGGTGCAGTTGGTGTGAGGAAAAGCGAGGTAGCTGCATGTTCTCCGGGGAGGCAAAGAGGTCTATCACAGGCCTGCCCCAGTGGTGGAAGAGTTGTTTCGCTACCCTGGGGTTCAAACGCCACTCATGTGGGCGAAGGACTTTTCTCAGCCTGTCTGCTAAGCAGTTGTCCTGGCCTGGCAGGTACACCGCTCGTAGGAGCATGCCCGTTGCACACTGCAAAGGGGAGGAGGGCTACTGCCTCCTGGCAGAGGGAGTACCAGCCCGTGACCCCCTGCTTGTTGATGTAAAACATGGCAACCTGGTTATCTGTCTGTATCAACACAGGTCAGTGCCGCAGGCAATGGAGGAACACTCGCAAGGCCAAGAAGATTGCCCTGAGTTCTAGGAGGTTGATTTGTAAGAGCGACTCCTCCTGGGACCAGCTGCCTTGCGTGCGGCGGGCCCCGCAATGCACACCCCAACCCAGGAGGGAGGCGTCTGTTGACAGGGTCCTCTGTGATATGGGTGCCTGGAAAGGCATTCCCGCATGGAGGTGGCAAAGTTTTGCCACCAGGTGAGGGAATCCATCAAGTGGCGAGTGACCGTGACCCTGTCTCTGTCTCATAGCTTGCCTGTGGCCTGAGTCCACTGTGAGCAGAGACACCATTGGGCTGTCCACATGTGCAAGCAGGCTAATGGTGTGACATGGACTGTTGAGGCCATGTGGCCCAAGAGGCGGACGAGGAGGTAAACTGGTACCGACCGGTGGTGTTGAACCTCCCCAGCCAGTTGTATGAGGTGGTCTGCCCTTTCTCTTCAGAGGAGGGCCTTGACTTGTAATGTATCCAACTGCGCCCCTATGAACTGCAGATTTTGGACTGGAGAGAGATGGGATTTGAGGTAGTTGATGACAAACCCCAGATGCTGCAGTAGGAGGGTTGTTCTCCCTGCGGCCTGACTGACTTCTGAGGCCGAACAGCCTCTGATTAGCCAGGTATGGGAAGACCAAAGCTCCTTGTAAGCGCAGATGGGTGGCTACCACTGCCAAGCATTTGGTAAAAACTCTTGGCGAGGAGGCCAGGCCAAAGGGCAGCACTCTCTACTGGTAGTGCCCTCTTCCCACAATAAACCATAGGTACTGCCTGTGGGAAGGGTGGATTAGGATGTGTGTATATGCATCCTTTAGATCCAAGGAGCACAGCCAATCTCCCTGGTGAAGCTATGGCAGCAGTGTCCCAAGGGAAAGCATCTTGAATTTCTCCCTCACCAGAAACTTGTTTAAGTTTCTCAGGTCTAGTATGGGCCTGAGGCCCCCAGTTCTTTTTGGGACAAAGAAGTACCTTGAGTAGAAGCTTTTCCCCATAGGTGTTTGGGTACAGGCTCTAGTGTCTTGTCCCTGAGCAGACCTGTAAGCTCAGAGTGCAGAAGGGTCTGGTGAAGGAGAGGTCGCACAGGCTTTCTTGGGTGGTAACTGCTGTAAGCAGAGGAGGTATCCCTCCTTTATCACCTGCAGCACCCACTGGTCTGAGGCGAGCTCAACCCATCTGTGGACTGGTGAAGGTCTCCTGGAGGAGGGGATACCATGCCCTGGGAGTCAATAGCTCCCCCCTTGTTGGTCAGGGGGTGGAGCTTGGGGCATCTGATGATTGGGCATCTGAGCTCCCGGTCCCTGTCTTTTGGGGTGAGAACCCTGTTGCTAGCCCGACAAGGGCTGGTAGCAGTGACCCTGCTGGAAATACCCCTTTTTCCCAAGGATTTCTTACGGGGAAAGGAGAAGGTCTTTATTGAGAACCTCTGTCAGATCGCGACCTTGGCTGCCTTGTTAGCCATGGGTCTGCCGAACAGGTTCGCCCCAGTACAAGGGACATCGAGCAGCTTGTCCTGGACCCATTGTTCGAGGTCCGATGACTGTAGCCAGGCCTAACATTGAGCCCCGATGCCTGCTGCTGCTACATGAGCTGCTGACTCAAATCTGTTGTAGGCTGCTCAGGAGAGGAACTTTGAACAGTCCTTGATCATGGAGGTCAGGGCCTGGAACCGTTGGAGAGGTTCTCCGACTAGCCCTGATGAGAACTCGGACAACTCCTGGGTTAAGGCCTTCAAATACATGTCTATGTACAACTCACAGGCCTGGATTGGACATCCCAGCATCGAGCCCTGGTAGCACTTGCACCCAAGGGCATCGAGGGCTCTAGCATTCCTTCCAGAGGTGAAAGAAGAGCAATTCTTGTGGCTCTTGAATTTTTGCATGGTTGACTCAACAACCATGGAGTTATGTGGGAGTTGGGGTGTGTAAAACCCTGGACTTTTCCGGACGTGATATATGATGTCAAGGCATCGGCTGACCACAGGCACCAATGCCGGGATCTCCCACATTCTCAAAAGTAGCTGCTTGAGGATCGGTTGCACCGGCACCATGAGTTTCCTTGGGTGGAGACTCGAACTGAAGGATCTCCAGTTCCTTGGTGTGGGGGTCCTCCTCTGCTTCGGTTTGTACCAAGAGGGTTCGGGCCATATCCCTGACAAAGTCATGGAAGGCTGCGTCCTCCGGACAAGAATGGTGCCAAGGCGCCGGGGGAAGACGAATTTGAGGGGATATCTTGGTGCTGTCTGGTTTCCAGGGAGGCCTCGTCGTCGGTTTCCCACTCGGAGTTGAGGGAGATGACGAGTCCGAGGCCTTGCAGCTCCGTGCCTCAAGGCCAGGGGTCTGAGTCTTGGAAACTCGCCAGGGAGGACCAGATGCCCAAGGAATGAGACCGGAGCTGAGGGCTTACCCAAGGCTGGTGGTGCTCGGAGCTCGGCTTGACAACTGGGGATTCCCCCGCAGTCGGGGCAGATGATGCGGATGAACCTGACATCATTGCCTGCTGCATGGCTAGAATAGTGGTGATGTTGTGCTCCATGGCTGCCATTCTGGTTTCCAAGCCAGAAGGCTCCGTGGCTTTCGGTGTGAGCACAGAGGATTTCAGGCCCGGCACCAGCACTCTTGCGAGTGCATCCTCAATGAGGACTACAGCCTCAAGGAACCTTGCAGTCTTCGCTGGCCGAGGAATCCTTATTGAGGACCTTGGTGGGACGTTTCTCAGAGTCACCCGAGTCTCTCAGATTCGTTTTACCGGGTTTCCCGGTGTAACCTCGAAAGGCTTTGAGGACTTTTTCTTCTTATGCTCCAGGTACGAGGTCTTCTCAGAGAAGCTACTGCGGGACTCCGATGCTCGAGCCTCACGAGAGGTGAGGGGCTTGAAACTCGGCGTCAGGGAGGCCGGTGCCAAGTCAGCCTCTTCTGCAATTCCGACCTCTTTTTATTGGTTTTAGGCATCATGGCCTGGCACAGGTCAGAAGAGGTACTATCATGGTCTGGTCCCAGGCAGCGTAAGCAGCAGACATGGGCATTGGAGACAGACATGGTCTGACTGCAGTGGTCACATTTTTTGAATCCACCAGGAGACATGGTAGGGGACACCTGGCTGGGGTTGACGACCCCCAGGCAAAAAATGGTAAGAATGCTGGTCAAGACAAGCCTCGATGAAAAAAAGGCGAAGAGAGTCGAGAACAGCACAGGACTCGGTGCTGGCATGAGGCGGGAAGAGGAACAGGTAGGCAAACTGGGAACAGCTAATATTTTAAGGATTTAGCTATGATTTTTTCCGGGCAAACTGAATATGTGTCCATTGGACTCCGCGGAAAAAAAGAGACTGAGCAAGATGGCACCCTTGGGCGGGAAGGGGACTACGCATGCGTGATAGCATTCTCAAAGGCTTTCTTTGAAAGCTGGGGAAATGCTCTGTGTGTGCTCAGTTGGCACCGTCACCCATACAGTATGTGAGGACTGACTTCGTGCTTGTTCCTGGAGATATACAGGGTGGCCCAAAAAAGTGAGAACATCTCATAAATTAAAAGCTTAAATAGTTTACTTATTTACCTTTTTTAGCTACTGTATATAACGTCTTTATTTCGACAATTTCCGGTCGCCATCTTTTTTTTTTAAATTTGTCAATCGTTTACATCTGTCTTTTTTAATTTTTAAATAACTTATATGCTACGAGATGTTCTCACATTTTTTGAGCCACCCTGTATGTATGTATGTATGTATGTATATATATATATATATATATATATATATATATATAAACATACACACACACACACAGTACCTGAATGTACACTGCTTTGACTCGTAGAAAAGTGTTATATAAGCCTAGCTAAACTCATAAAATTGCCATACTAGCCTGACTATAAGCAAAGTTGTTTTTTCTCCGACACTGTAGAAAGCCTATCTTATATTACAATCATGGCCAAGCGCCTCCTGCTGCAGGAGTGCCCTGGCAAAACTCTTTCCTCTAGGCTAAAGTATGCTGTTCAAGTGCCCAGGTGAAGCCTATCCTATCAGAAACCTCTAAAGATAATGCACTCTTCTGGAGCACACACTGCCAGGGCTGCTATAACTGCAGCTGTCACAATTTTATTAGAGTGAACAATGAGCAATCCTCAAGAAAAAAGATATACACACAAATACAAAAAAATCTGTATATAGGCAGCAATTATCTTAGAGAGGAAGGAAAAAGACCTCAGTACTTACACACCAATGAACTTCGCTCTTTAGTCTAAAAAGCCTTCCATTTTTTAACACATTTCTATAATCCATTCTAAATTAAAGTTTCCATAATCACTTTTTTAAAATTTTATAATCAGCATATACCATAAAATAATGTCAGAGTAAAGTGAACACTAGATACTTTATCAAATAGATCTTATCTTTTCTGCTTCACTCCAATACTGGCAGCATTTTGCTTATGCTGTTTCAGAGGGTCTGTTTTTCTCATTCATAATGATATTCTCACATTAGCGTTTGAACAGCTAGTGCACCACATATTGACATAGCATGCACTAGAGGGCTTTGGGTGCAGATACTAATAAGGTCTGCATAATCATATTATGTATGTGCACCTTGCAAATTTATCTTCCTGACTTAAGCGGTTTTGCCTAAGCTTTGCTTTGTAAGCTGCTACAGTTGCGGTCAACATTATTGGCACCCTTGCATTTTAGGTACACTGTGTACAGTATCTTGAGAAATAATTAGAAATATTCCAATTGTATGTCATCAAAATATTTTAATACTACATTCAAAGGTATACAAAAAAAAAAGGATGTATGTTCAACCTAGACATAGTAATTTCTGAGAGAAAAAAAATATGACCTGGACAGGATTAATGGCACCCTTCACTAATATATAGTTGCACAACACTTGGCAGTGATGCCCACCTCCAAACGTTTCTTGTAGCCAATCTTTTGTACTTTTGGATATATGTTTTGGGTCATTGTCCTGCTGGACGAGCCATGATCTTCGAGATCCAGATCTAGCTTTCTGAAACTAGGTAGCACATTTTGCTCCAAAGTACCTTGGTAGTCCTCTGACTTCATGATTCCTTTAATACATTCCAAGCCTTCTCCTGCTGACCTATAACTGCATTCATTCTGCAGCTCCTCCCTACCTTTCTTCTCTTATTTCTCCCTTCATCCTTCCTCGGGAACTCCGCTCTTCTGGAAAATCACTTCTATCCGTGCCCTTCTTTTCTATTGCTAACTTCAGACTTTGCTCCTTTCACCTTGCTGCTCCTTATGCCTGGAACAAACTATCTGAGTCTGTATGTCAGGATCCTTCTCTGACCCTTTTCAAATCCAGGCTGAAAACTCACCTCTTTGCTGCCGCTTTTGGATCTTGACTCACCTGATCTCCTTTGTGCTTCTTTACCATTCCCCCTAGATGTATCCCATGTCTATAGCTACTGTGCTGTCTGTCTTGACTAGATTGTAAGCGCTGATGAGCAGGGACCATCTTTTACATGTGTCTGTGCAGTGCTGCATATGTCTTGTAGTGCTATACAAATGTTCAGTAGTATTAGTAGGCCTCCAGTTCCTGAGGCAGCATAACAGCCCCACAACATTATGGACCCTCCACCATATTTAACTGTAGGAAAGGCGTTTTTTTCTTTAAAAGCTTCATTTCTTCGCCTGTAAATGTATTGTTGGTCTGCATTACAAAGAGCTCAAGTTTGGTTTCATCTGTCCACAGAACATTTTTCCAGAAGGATTGTGGTTTCTCAAGGTGGGTTTGAGCAAAGATCTGGCGTGCCTTTTTATATCTGTCTTTGAACAGTGGGGTCCTCCTTGGCCTTTGCCCATGAAGTCCTTCTTTGTTTAGTGCGTGGCATATGGTGTGAATTGAAACCACCACTCCAGATTGCTCCAGGTCAGTCTTAAGCTCTTTGGATGTTGTACGTGGTGTCTTTTCAGTAGTTTGCACTAACTTTCAAAGACTTTGTGGATTAATTTTCATCTTCCCACCATGTCCTGGGAGGTTCTTGACAGATCCATGAGCAGAAAACTTCTTAAAAACATTGCAAACTGTAGACACAGTAATCCCAAGATCTTTGCAGATGGCCTTGTACCCCTTTGAAGTTTGATGATAATGGCATTTCTGACAGTCTCAGGCAGTTCTCGTCTTTACCATTGTGAAAATGGAACAGGAAGTGAATGTGGCCATTTTAAACATTAGAGCCATTATTCATTGGTTGTTTCAAATCATGTGAGTACTGACAATTGATCACAGGTGCGTCTAATTTTACTGCAATGGGAATGTGGTCCTGTTGAAACTGATTATTGGCACCCTGTTTATAAGGGGGCCAATAGTCATGTCCTGGCAATGTTCCAGTTTTTGTACTATTTTCTTTTTTTAATTGGCCTTGTTTTATTTGATTCTTTTGTGTGTCAAATGTGTGTGCATAAATAGTCCAAAGCCATTTCACTGGCAAGTTCTTTTTAGGAGATATTGGACATTAAAGGTTGAACTTCAAGAGTGCCAATACTATTGACCACAATCATATTTCTTTAAGTTAAATAGAAGAATAAGCTAGTGGTTAGATTAGCAGGCAAGGGAAACCAGGGTTCAAATCTCATTGAAGCTCCTTATGACCTTAGACAAATCTCTTCACTTTCCACTGCCTCAGGTACAATAAGAGTGTAAGCACTCTGGAAACAGGGAAATACCTGTTGTACCTGAATGCAAGTTGCCTTGAGCTACTAATGAAAAGGTGTAAACTAAATCCAAATAAATAACACAAAAGACAGAGTACAATCAGAAACCCTGCCTTGTAAACATGTCCCACTATGTTAAGCTTAATCATATGAGAGGAAGAGCGGCATTTTCAAACAGCCAGCCTTCCCTCATTACAGGGGAGGAAAATGACACAAAAACTCCATTATTTACACTGGGAGGAGTAGAAAGGAGTACAAAGAAGAAGGGGGATAGAAAGTTTGAAAAAAAAAATAGAATAAAATGACAAAGAAAGGGGTAAGGAAGCTGGGAGGGAAGGGGAGAGGGTCCAGGACAGAAACAAAATGTCATTTTCAGGAAATGAGTGATGTCACTTTGCTGCAGAAATGTTTGTCACCCATAATCTTAAATGAAGCATAATCATGCAGTGTACTATAGAAAAACAAATGTGAAAATAGAAAAGTGTGTATGAATAGCAAAACTGTAGACAAACACATTGTGCTATAGAGTTTCTGTAGATCACATCTGGACTAGCTTCAGAAAAAAATAATTCAGGTAGAGTATTCTATTCATAAGAAACTGTTTTGAATGGAAAACAAGGGGTTTATCCCAGCAATCACTGCTGGGTTACTGACTGTTTCAAGTGCATAAGGTCCATTCTTTTCCTTGAGATTTTAGAATTTGAACAATAAGGCTTCTAGCCAGATCTCTTTCTATATAGATATCTAAAAATATGTACACTCACACACACAGAGTAATAAATGGTAATGCATTACACAGCTTTTTCTTACAAAGTGCTCTTGCACATAAGACCCCTTGACCTGGAGCATTATAAAATCAATATATTTAGCCAGTGCTACCTAAACTTGTATCCAGTATGATCCCATTTTAATACTCAAAATTTCATGTGGCCCCAGAAGATGATGAAAGCAAACTAGTAGACCCTCACTCCCCTCCCCTCTCTCATCCACTTTTCTCATCTCGCCACAGCAGCAGCATCGGTCAGCACAGGGCCCTGTGTGTCAGTGTTCATGCACAGGGACCTGTACCCCGTATAGGTTTCCTTTCTAACAGAAAACTCACATGGGTTGAAGGGGGCAGGGCCTGTGAACATTCACTGACTCACAGGCAACATATGACTGCCACACCACTGCCATAGGCCACAGTGGAGATCCAGAAATAGAGGGGGGGGGGGGAGCAGCCTTCTTTCAATGACCCCCATCTACCATGATATGATCCAAATTAGGGAGGCCCATATTTAGGCATAGGCAACTGCCTAGGGTTCCAAATTTTGATGGGGCCAAACAGCCAGGCAGTAGAGGAGACTGCTTCCACTTAATTTAGGTTAGATCTGCTGAAGGGTGCTACTGTGTTAACATGCTACAGTAAATAAACACACAAATGTGTTAGTACACATTCGTAAATCTATGCCTTTGTGCACAAAACTGTTTCACACACAACTGTATGTATCCTTCTGGTTACTTTCAGAAATAAACAGATCTTTCATCACTGGATATCATAAATCTCACTCACCATTTTCACAAAGAAATAAAAGGATATACTTTAAATGGCCACAATGGCTTCACTGCCCTGAATAAGCCTGCTCTCAGAAGTTAAGCAGTGTCGGGCCTGGCTAGTACTTCGATGGGTGCAATGGGTGCCTTCAAGTCAATGCTGACTCCTGGCAACCCAGCAGCTCCTGGGTTTCATGGCAGTGTGACCGGAAGTAGACTGCCAGGCCTTTCTTCCAAGGCAATGGAGGGTTAAGTAAGGCCACAAGGAGTGCTAGTGGGAATCAAACCCTGATCGCTTGCTTAATCAAGACAGTGCTCTAACCACTAGGCCATGCAGAAGGAAAGCCTGGCAATCTACTTCTGGTTGTAACCAGGGCCGGTGCGACCATTAGGTGAACTAGGTGATCACCTAGGGCACCGATGTCCCAAGAGTGCCTATTGCTGCTTTTACCTCCCCTCTCTGAGACATGCCACAGCCATAATACCATTGAAACTGCAACCAGCACTTACTTAATTTCTCTGGTGCTGCATCATTGCTCCTGTCTTCTAAGACCTGCCGCTTCTGCCCACTCCAAAGCAGACTTCCAGTTTAATGCAAACCAGAAGTCCGTGTTGGAGTGGGGCAGAAGTGGTAGGTCTTAGAAAATGGAAAAAGCAATGCAGCACTGGAGAGTTTAGGTAAGTGCTGCGTCATGGTTTCAATGACATTGCCTCTGATGCAGGCCCTGGAGAGGAGCGGCAATGGGGTACGGGGAAGAGGTATCAGGATGGAGGGCTTACCTAGGGCACCTTCTGCCTGCACCTTGCCAAGGAAACCCAGCTGCTGAGTGCCAGGTGTCAACACTGACTTGATGGCGCACGTGCCCACACACACATACTCTTTCCCTAAATGGCTTCATCATTCTTGTAACTTTGAAATGGTGTCTGCACTGTAAGCACAGGATCTAAGTTTTTGCAGCTGCTCAGGGTAGATTCTGCAGCAAAATCATTAAAATTATGTGGCACACCAGCACATTTGCAAAAATGTGAATTCATTTACATACTGAATAATCTGGATTTATTTTTCAGAATAAAAATAACTTTTCAAATTTCTTTTGTATCTGAATAATTTTTTTTGTTCTGGGATTTTTATTGGTGGAGAATTCCAGGTATTGAGGTGAGGGAGGTGAAGAGGAGGAAATTTCAGGGATGGGAAGAGGAGGGGGAAGAGGAGGAGGAAGAGTAGGAGTAGGAGGGAGGAAGTGAGAAGACAGGAAGTATGTTTATGTTTATTAGTTTTGATAAAATCGCCTTTCTACAGAAATCAAAGCGATGTACAATATAAAAACAATTGTCTAAAAAAAAAGGCCGAAGCCTGGAAAGGAAAAGAAATACAATATCTGATTAAAAGTACAGTTTCTGTTTACAAAGAGTAGACAAGAGAGACATGGAGAGGGCGGGGAAGAAACAACAAGGGAAGGTTAGGGACGGGAAAAAGGAGATTACACAAAAGGAGAGGGCACATCGAAAGCCATGGTGATGAAGAAGAAACAAAGGAAGATCAATCAGGATGGAGGAGAAAAAAAAGACTGGGATGAGGAAGGATAGGTGGTTTTGGGATCTTGGAGGTATCCCAGAGAGGCAGATTCTGGGAACTTGAGAGGAGATGAATCTGAAAGGGTGGGTGGTGGTTCTGGGAATTCTGGGGAATTCAGAGAATGGAGAGTAAGGTATTCCTCTCCTCTGACTTCAGCCCTGTTTCGTGTCATACCTCCATCCCCAGTCCTCACCCCTCGCCCACCATGGTCCCCTTTCTCTCCCTTCATCTCCTTATCCCAAGTACTAATACACACAACACACACCCCTTCTCCCCAGCTCCTCTCTGATACATACCTATTACCCAGCTCCTTTCATCCACTCTTTGATCTCAGCTTCCTTTCAAATATCCCTAGCTCTTCTTTTAAACAACACAGACCCCTTCTCAGAACCTATTTCAGCCTCCTTTTACATAAACATCACACTTACACCCTCTTTCTTATAGGATATCCTGTCCCTTTCTCACATATCTGCCCACCCAGCCTATCCTTTGGTCCCCCAATAAGCCTCTAGAACCTGTGACATATCACTCTTCCCCCATCTCTTACAGGCTGATGCAGAAAGACCAATGCACCCTTTGAGCGAAGATAATGCAACTTATAAGCACAAGTTCCGACAGGCCAAATGCAGAAAAGAGAATGATGGGCACGTAAACAGCAAAGGAAAAGCAAGTGCATACAGTAACGCCAACTGTATTAAAACTATAGGCAAATGAGCTGCACGTTTTTGGCATGCTAATATTGTCTGCACCCGATGCAAAGAAACGTGCTGAAGATTTTGTAACCAGCCAAAGTGTCAATTCTCTACGCCTGGGTCTGATGTGGTTTAGAAGTGCTGCGCGTGCCCCCGACAGTATTTTGATGGCATCGGGGGCTTTCCCCAATGCCTGGATCATCTGAAAGCAAATCTCTGGTGGCCCAGCAGCTCCAATTTCTCCACCCTGCTGAACTAAAAAAAACCCTAGTGGCCCCATAGCCTGGATTCTCCCACCCACGCAATTAAAGAAAACTCTGGTGATCCAGCAGCTCCAAACCCCCCTCCTCCATCCCGATACCTTTACAAAGGAATAGGAGCATTGCCAACATGCTCTGTCTCCTGTGCCGCCATCTTGAAAAATGGCGCCGCCTGGCCCCACGCGGTTCATCCAGAGAAACAAATGGTGGGTAATAGGCTATGATTAGGTCTATGCCCATTATCAGTAGTTTCTATGAACGGTGCTTCAGTATAATGCATTCTGCCACAAATTACATTTTGTTAAACTAAACCAAATAAAGATTCCATTATGTATGTCATTTGTAAACCACACTGAATGGTCCTGACCAGTATTGTGACATATGTTTATTATATTAAATTTATTAAATGATTTCTGTTCTTCTACCTGCAATGCTATCTTACCTATAATTTCTCTTGAAATGGAGAATTATTACTGAACAACATTCGTGTTCAACCCATTTGAGCGATGTTGAGAGGGATTATAGGTAAATGTTAGAAACTATTCACATCTGTACAAGATCAAAACCTTATGCTGACAAATGATGTATACTTTACTAACTATACCTAAGTAAACACGAATAAGGAGTAAGTCATTAAGGTCTGAAAATTTAATTCCAAAGACTACACAATTCCTGCAGTGATAGGGACATCAAACACCTACACAAAATATTTAGTTAGTTTATAATAAACTTGCAAAACCATCTTTCAATATGGGAACAGCAAAGCAGAGTACATGCTAAAGCAGATATAAAATAAGGACAACAATTACATGCTTATCAGAAAAGGAGGATCCCACAGCCAGCCAGTGCACAACTGCAGGCTCAGCATTTCTAAAAATCACAAAAACCAAGCCTTCAGCCCAGACAAATGTATTCAATTAAATTTTGGGCCTCCCTATACGCCTCCTCAGGAACTCCGCTCATCTGGCAAATCCCTATTATCTGTGCCTTTCTCTTCCACTGCCAACTCCAGACTTCTTTCGTTCTACTTGGCTGCACCATATACCTGGAACACACACACTTCGAGGCTACTTTTGTATCCTGACCCCTTTATTCTCCCATTTACCAACCAGGTGTACTTTAACCTTTTCCCCCTTGGTTCTACCCTTGTCCCATGCTTGTTATATTTGTCTCTCTTAGACTCTCTGACCTGGATCATGTTTACCACCCATGTGGAGTGGAGGAGTAGCCTAATGGTTAGAGCAGTGGGCTAGGGCAAGCAGGGTTCAAGTCCCACTGCGGCTCCTTGTGATCTTGGGCAAGTCACTTACCCCCCCCCCCCCCCCGCCCCCCTCTACTGCCTCAGGTACAAACTTAGATTGTCCCCCCTCTGGGGACAGAAAAATACCCACTATACCTGAATGTAACTTGCCTTGAACTTCTGGGAAAAGGGGTGTGTTAAATCCAATTCCCTTTAACCATTTCCCCTCAGCTCTACCTTTGTCCCTTGTTTGTTGTATTTGTCTGTCTTGGATAGGTTTTGAGCTCTTTAGAACAGGGACTCTCTCTTAGATGTATTTGGACAGCACTGCATATACCTTGTAGCATATACAAATAAGCAGAAGTAGTAGTAGTAAGATAAATTGGAATTTAATTCCAAAGAAAAGACATTAAAAACACAAAGGCAGTCTCTTGAGTGGCTTCCAATCTGATTCTTAAAGGCAGGGGGATGGTCAAAAGGGCTCTCGCGGTATTATACGGGAATAAAAAAAACCCAGCAAGCTAGGTGGGAGTACCAGTAAAGAGAGCAGGATGGGTGAAACTCAGGATATTTAGGTGCTTCCCTACATGCATTGTTTGGTAAAAGTCAGACCTATTTGTGCTATCTTGCAGTGGAAAGGCACACATTCTTACCTTGAGAACATCTAATTAAAAATATTAAAATGGATGTTACTTTATTTTAGCTTGTCAACTTAGTTGTGGAAAAGAATTCCAGAGTACTAAATGAAGTTCAAGAAGTAGGTACTTTCAGTGCAGAACAAGTACTCTAATTTTTCTCTGTTTTCCTATGACTAGCTGTTTTACAGAAGGCTCTCCTGTGGTATTTTGATTTAACTGACTACCTTAAGATAAAAGTGATTCGCCTAGGGCCTTGAGTTTGCATCTCAGAAATCTCCCAACTCATTATTCAGTGATTTCACTACTAGCTCACATTTCCACTTATGAGGTCACCGTTCATTGAAGCATCACCTACCTTGCAGGGCCACCTGTCAATGTTGCATCAATGACATGGTCATTATCAATGCGGAACATGTACACACCTCGATTCTAAAGAAAATAAGGAAAGAGAGAGAAAAATCAGCACATCCGGTTGTAGCTACTGAGTGGAAAATCAAATGAAATGTGTCAAGAATATATTAGAATATCTGTGCTACTATGTAAAGATGTAGTTAAAGTGCTTTTTAAAAATATATATATTTTAGTGGATTAATATATGCTGCATTCTAAGATGAAAAATACTGGGTACTACAGAATGATTTCAGGAACTTGGTGCATATTTTAGAATAGTAGCAAAATTGGTGTAGCTACTAAACTCGAAATAACATGTTTAAAGAGAATGAATGAGACTTCTGGTTGGAATGTGGGAATATAGGCATCGGGAATATGTCACTTTTTCATGAACACTATCATTAGGCTTCTGCTACTGAAAACTAATTTTCTAGCAGCTCAAAAAAAACCTATCACCTGATAGAAACCTGCTAAGTTTATAAACTGTGTCATGCAATTGTTTGAATAAAGCTGCTTGTAAAGTAAAACATTCCTGAAAAATATTTACAATAAATACCTGAGATTCATACAGCTTTTCCTTTCTGTTTGCTACTTCATTGCGGATGATGGTTCCAATGTATTCAATGACCATGGTGTGCTTTTCAATATCTCTAGCAGCATATAACCCCAGACCCTGCAACATAAAGTACTGTCAATAAACTGTAATTTAGGATTGCATAAAGGATACGTCTTACCTGTACATGATGTTCTGTGAAGAGAATATTTTAAGAATCACACAAATGGGTTACATGATTTGCTATTCATAAGTTCCATTTTGCTAATGAAATAACCAAGGAAAAAGCATAGTTACTCACTTGTAAGTGTTCCCCGTGAATAGCAGAAATAAGTCCTCATAGAATGCTCCCCAGCTTCCAAAGGAAATTTTTGGGAGGTATGCCGCGCATGCGCGCCTGCCTTCCCTGCCCGCTGCAGTGCCATATTCTCCAGTATGATCACATAGCAGGAGCCAAAAGGCAACTCCCTGGGGAAGTGGGAGGTTGTGAGGACTTATTCCTGCTATTCACAAAGAACACCTGCTACAGGTGAGTAACTACGCTTTCGCTGTGAACAAGCAAGAAATAAGTCTCGCGTTTGGACTCCCAAGTTAGAGGCTACTGGAATATGAGGAGAAAAAAAGCCCAACCGGGCATCGAGAACCGGAGAAGCCAGGAAGACCAGAGGTAGTCCTGCCAAGGGACTCATCTGATGCAGTATCCAAAGTTGATGTTGACCAAGGGAATTTTGAGCAGGTAGACTGGACGCACAGAAGGGTAGGTGGGTAGGAGTTGACCCTCAAGATCCAAAAAGATGCCAGTGTACGGTGGCCTGGCCAAAATTGCTGTCCTGTTGGGAATCCCCATCCAGACAATAGTAGGCTGTGAAGGTATGGACCAATGACCATGTCGCAGCCCTGCAGATCTCTGTGGAGATAGAATGGAGGTTGGCTACCAATGTAGCCATTGCATGGACATTGTGAGCTATAATGTGACCCTCATGGCTGAGACCAGTCAAGGAATACACATGGGTGATGCAGTCAGCAAGCCAGAGGGATAGAGTGCGCTTCGACACCACAACCCCCAACCTCTTGGGGTCGAAGGAGATGAACAACTACAAGGATTGACAGTGTGTACACTCTAACTGAAGACCAACGCACACTTGCAATTCATCGTGTGCAAAGTTGCCTCACCACAGTTGGCATGAGACCGGGGACAAAATGCTGGAAGGACAATAGACTGGTTGAATGGAAAGCCGATACCACCTTAGGCAGAAAACGTGGGTGCATGTGGAGCACCACCTTATTCTGATGGAACCTGGTGTATGGAGGGTGTGCGACCAGAGCCTGGACCAGAGCTCACTCGCTGGGCTGATGTGATGGCCAGCAGGAAGAGGACATTTTGGGTCATGAACTTCAGCAGACATGCATCCAGCAGCTCAAGAGGAGCCCATATGAGCAGGCTGAGAACCACGTTCAGGTCCAAAGCAATGGTCGGGGCTTAACTGGAGGCTTCGAGAGAAGCAAGTCCTGCACAAATTAGCAAACCAGAGGCTGAGCCAAGACAAACACGCACAGAGTTGGACTTTAGCCCAGAATTGGAGAGGTTCAAGAGGTACTCTAACAGCTGGTCTATGGGGCAGACAAAAGGGTCCAATGTCCAACCAGCGCACCAGATGGCAAACTGCCGCAATTTGAACACGTTGACTTTTTGCGAGATGCTAGCAGGATCTCGGTGACACCCTCAGGAAGGCCAAGCTCTGCGAGGACTACCCGCTCAGCATAAATATTGTGAGTGCTGGGTAGCAGATGTTTGGATGCAACAGGGGGCCTCCCTCTTGTGAGATGAGGTCTGGGTCAGAGCCCATACGAAGGGGTTCCTTCTGCGAGAGCTGTAGCAATAATGGGAACCATGGCTGATGAGGCCAGTAAGGAGCAATGAGAATCATGGATCCTCTCTTGGTCTGGAGCTTCCAAAGCGGCTTCACGATGAGCGGAATCGGGAGGGGGGGAGGCAAAAAGCAGACCTCTCCCCCCAGTGCCACAGAAAGTCATCTGGAGCCAGGTGATTGCTGGCAGGTTTCTGGGAGCAGAACCAAGCTACCAGGTCATTCAGTGTCATAGCAAAGAGGTTGAGGGACCACTTGTGTGGCTGAAGAATCCAGCCGAGTTGATATGCTAGGCCATTGCTCTCGCCAGACAAATAGGTTGCCCTGAAATCCATGCCATGGAGCAGGACACATTTCTAGAGGTGAACCACCTCCCAACACAAGAGGTATGAGCACATTCGCCCCTGCTTGTTCACATAGAACATGGTGACTTGGTTGTCCATCTGGATCAGAAACACCTGATTCACCAGATGTGGAGTGGCTAATGGTTAGAGCACTGGCTTGGGAACCAAGAGACCAGGGTTTGATTCCTACTGCCTGCGATCCTTGTGGCCTTGGGCAAGTAACTTAACCCTGCATTACCTCAGAAAAATCCAAGTTATCAATGTCCCTGTTTAATGTACATTACCAAGTTTAGGCTACAATGTAAACAGCTTTGACTAAATGATAATGTGGCATAACCCTACCCCCCGTTAAATAAATAAATGATGTGCCAAAAAGGCACGGAGAGCATTTGCGATGGTCCGGAGCTTGAGGATGTTGATCTGATGGAGACTCCACTTTTGGACCACAGGCCCTGGGGTGAGGAGAACTTCCAGGTGCACGTCCTAGCCGAGCTTGGAGGAATCCATCATGAGCAGCCTGCAAGGTGCTGTTGGTTGGAAAGGAAGAACATAAAAAATGCCATACTGGGTCAGACCAGGGTCCATCAAGCCCGCAACCTGGGGGTTGTTTTTGACTCCTCTCTCTCTTTCTCCACAAATATCCATCTGATAGCTAAGACCTGCCGTTTCTTTCTCTATAACATTAGCAAAATCCGCCCTTTCCTTTCTGAACACACTACTAAAACGCTTATCCACTCCTTAATCACCTCCCGTCTTGACTACTGTAACCTACTCCTTGCTGGTCTCCCTTTGAATCATCTTTCTCCCCTTCAATCTGTTCAGCACTCCGCTGCATGGCTAATCTTCCGCCAGCCTCGTCATGCCCATATTACTCCTCTTCTCAAGTCACTTCACTGGCTCCCTATCCATTTCCGCATCCAGTTCAAGCTTCTCCTGCTGACCTATAAGTGTACTCACTCTGCGGCTCCTCAGTACCTTTCTTCTCTCATCTCTCCTTACAACCCCCCTCGGGAACTCCGCTCTTCTGGCCAACTGCTTCTATCTATGCCCTTCTCTTCTACTGCTAACTCCAGACTTCGCTCCTTTCACCTTGCTGCGCCTTACGTCTGGAACAGGCTACCTGTGTCTGTGCGCCAGGCACCTTCTCTAGCCCTCTTCAAATCCAGGTTGAAAGCTCACCTCTTCGCTGCTGCTTTTGGATCCTGATTCACCTGCTGTCTTTTCTCTTTCCCTTGTTTTACCCCTGCTTACACCTTCTGTGTTTTGTCTTAACTAGATTGTAAGCTCTGACGGGCAGGGATTGTCTCTTACATGTTTGTACAGTGCTGCGTACGACTGGTAGCGCTATACAAACGCTCAGTAGTAGTAGTAGTATCCTGTTTCCAATAGTGGCCAATCCAGGTCACAAGTATCTGGCAGGTTCCCAAAAAGGCACACAGGTTCCACAATGCTTGTCCAAGGGCAAGCAGTGGATTTCTTGGGTCCTCTTTAATAATAGTTTATGGACCTTTCCTCCAGGTACTTGTCCAAATCTTTTTTAACCCGGCTACACTAACAGCTTTTACTACATCCTCCGGTAACGAATTCCAGAGTTTAATTATGCGTTGAGTGAAAAAATATTTTCTCTTATTAGTCTTAACTGGGTTAAGTTGCAGCTTCATTGCGTGTCCAGTAGTCTTTCAACTTTTTGATGGCGTAAACAACTGATCCACGTCTACCCATTCCATTCCAGTCATTAATTTATAGACCTCTATCATATCTTTCCTCAGCCGTCTCTTTTCCAGGTTGAAGAGCCCTAACCTTTTAAGCCTCTCCTAATAGGGGTATCCTTCCATCCCTATTACCATTTTGGTGGCTCTTCTCTGTACCTTTTCAAATTCCGCAATATCCTTTTTAAGATACGGCAACCAGAATTGCACACAATACTCAAGGTGCAGTCACGCCATGGAACGATACAGAGGCATTATAATATCCTTTGTTTTATTCTCCATTCCTTTCCTTATGATTCCTAGCATTCTATTTGTCTTCTTGGTCACCATTGCACACTGGGTGGAGGGTTTCAACATGTTATCCACGATGATGCCTAAATATTTTTCCTGGGTGGTGGTTCCTAATGTGGAACCTTGCTTCGTGTAGCCATAATTTAGGTTGTTCTTTCCTAGATGCATAACTTTGCACTTGTGTCTTCATTAAATTTCATCTGCTATTTGAACATCCAGTCTTCCAATTTATCAAGGACCTCTTGCAATTTTTCACAATCCTCTTGGGTTTTAATAACTTTGAATAATTTTGTGTTGTCTGCAAATTTGATTACCTCACTCATTATTCCCATTTCCAGGTCATTTACGTTGTAGCTTCATTGTGTACCCAACTAATCTTTCTACGTTTTGATGGCGTAAACAACCAATCCACATTTACCTGTTCTGTTCCATTCCATTCGTTAATTTATAGACCTCTATCATATCTCCCTTCATCTGTCTCTTTTTCAAGTTAAACAGCCCTAACTTTATAAGCCTTTTGTAATAGGGGTATCCTTCCATCCCCTTTACCATTTTGGTGGCTCTTCTCTGTACTATCTCTAATTCCGCTATATCCTTTTTAAGATATGGCAACCAGAATTGCACACAAAATTAAAGGTGCAGTTGCGCCATAAAATGATACAGAGGCATTATAATATCCTTGCTTTTATTCTCCATTCCTTTCCTTATGATTTCTAGCATTCTATTTGCTTTCTTGGCCACCACTGCACATAGGCGGAGCATTTCAACATATTATCCACGATGATAGTTAAATATTTTTCCTGGGTAGTGGTTCCTAATATGGAACCTTGCATCTTGTAACTGTAGTTTGGCTTGTTCTTTTCTAGGTGCACAGCTTTGCACTTGTCTACATTAAATTTAATCTGCCATTTGAACGTCTTCCAATTTATCAAGATCCTCTTGCAATTTTTCACAACCCTCTTGTGTTTTAACAACTTTGAATAATTTTGTGTCATCTGCAAATTTGATCACCTCACTCATTATGTCCATTTCCAGGTCATTTATGAATATGTTAAAAAGCAGCAGGCGCAGCACAGATCCCTGGGGTACTCCACTATTCACTTTTCTCCATTGAGAAAACTGGCCATTTAGCTCAACTCTCTGCGCTCTATCTTTTAACCAGTTCCTGATCCACAATACTACACCGCTTCCAATCCCATGACTTTTTAATTTGGCCAAGAGTCTCTCATGAGGGACCTTGTCAAAGGCTTTCTGAAAATCCAGGTACATTATATAAACCAACTCACTTTGGTTAACCTGTTTATTCACACCTTCAAAATATATGACAGATTAGTAGGACAAGACTTTCCTTGGCTAAATCCATGTTGACTTTCTCCCATTAAACCATGACTATCTACATGTTTGGTAATTTTGTTCTTTATAATGGTTTCTACCATTTTGCCCAGCAGTGACGTAAGCCTCACCGGTCTGTAGTTTCCCACATCACCCCTGGAACCCTTTTTAAAATTGGCGTTACATTGGCCATTCTCCAATCTTCAGGTACTACAGATGATTTTATTGATAGTTCACAGATTACTATTAGTAGGTCTGCAATCTCATCTTTCAGTTCTTTCAACATTCTCGGATGTATACTATCTGGTCCAGGTGATTTACTACTTTTCAGTTTATCAAATACTTGTAATACATCTTCCCGGTTTATCGATATTCCTTTTGATACCATTTCAGGCGTAACTCCCCTACATCTTCATCAGTAAAGACCAAAGCAAAGAATTCATTTAATCTATCCACTATGGCCTGGTCCTCCCCTTAGCGCCCCCCTTTACCCCTCTATCATCCAATTGTCCAACTAATTCTTTCACAGGTTTTTTGCTACAAATGTACTTGAAAATGTTTTTATTACGCATTTTTGCTTCCATGGCAAGCTTTTTTTCAAATTCTCTCTTTGCCTGTCTTATCAATGCCTTGCATCTAACTTGTCAGTGCTTACAATGTTTTATGTTTTCATCATTTGGCTCCTTTTTCCATTTCCTAACGATACTTTTTTGGCTACAACAGCCTCTCTGACCTCACCTTTAAACCATGCTGGCAGTTTTTTGGCCTTCCTACCACTTTTCTTAAAGTGTGGAATACATCTGGGTCTGGGCTTCTAAGATAGTATTTTTACACAACGCCTATGCTTGATGAAATCAGTGGTTCTCAACCCAGTCATCTGGGATCCCCAGGCCAGTCTGGTTTTCAGGATATCTACAATGAAGATGCATGAGTTAGATCTGCATACAATGGAAGCAGTGCATGCAGATCTCTCTCATACATATTCATTGTGGATATTCTGAAAACCTGACAGGCCTAGGGGTTCCAGAGGACTGGGTTGAGAACCACTGATGTAAATCTTTAACCTTTGCAGCTGTTCCTCTTAGTTTTGTCTTAACTATTTTCCTCATTTTATCATAGTCTTCCTAGCATGTCCTACTGTGACACTGACCCAGTCGATACCGAGGTAAGTGAAATCACTCATTATTACCGTACTGTGTTGTAACTTTTGTTAGCTTCCCTGATTTCTTTCAGCATTTCATTATCCATCTGTTCATTCTGGCCAGGCACACATGATGCAAATTTGAGGGCACGAGCCACCACATCAGAGACTGAGGGAGGGGTGCAATGACTACTACTCTGTCCTGCAGGCTGCCCGAAGCTTGTGGCCATTGTGTTTGCAAAATCCATTGAGCTTGCTGCATACAGAGGAGGGCCTGAGGAATGACATGTACCGTGGTTGCTGTGCAACCAAAGGCTCTCAGCAATCTATGGGCCATGGTGTGGCGCCAACGCTGCAATGTGCCTGTGACCTCGATGAGATGCTACAGGCTGTCCACCGGCAGGAAAGCTCTCGCCTGAGTGGCATTGAGGAGGACCCTGATGAACTCCAGTTGTTGTACTGGCTGGAAGTGAGACTTCGGGTAACTGACCACGATGCCAAGGACTTCAAGCACCTGAATGGTGACCCTTTATGAGCCAGTTGTCCGGGTATGGGAATTCAAAGACCCCTGCCTGGGTCCAGAGGAAAGTGGCTACAACCACCAGGCAGTTTGTAAAGATCCTGGGGGCTGCGGCCAGCCTGAAGGGTAGTACTCAGTACTGGTAGAGCTGGCCGGCCAGCACGATTCGAAGGTACTGCCTGTGATGCAGGTGGATCTGAATATGCATGTATGCATCCTTCAGATCCAAGGAGCAAAGCCAGTTGTCTTATAGGAGGAATGTGAGCAGCGTCCTCAATGAGACTATTCTAAATTTTTTGCGCACCAAGAACTGGTTGAAGTTTCATAGATCCAAAATGGGGCAGAACCTTCTGGTCTTTTTGGGGACTACTACTACTACTAAGCATTTGTATAGTGCTACAAGTCATACGCAGTGCTGCACAGACATGTAAGAGACAGTCCCTGCTCATAGAGCTTACAATCTAGTCAAGACAGACAACACAGAAGGTGTAGGCTGGGATAAAACAAGGGGGAAAGGAAAGAAAAAGGAGATCAGATGAGTCAAGACCCAAAAGCAGCAGCGAAGAGGCGAGTTTTCAGCCTGGATTTGAAGAGGGTCAGAGAAGGTGCCTGGCTTACAGACACAGGTAGTTTGTTCCAGGTATAAGGTGCAGCAAAGTGAAAGTAGCGAAGTCTGGAGTTAGACCAGGAAGTACCTGGAGTAAAAGCCCTGCCCAAACTGGGCCAGAGGCATTGTTTCAATGGTGAGGTTGGCCAGCATGGTCACAACCTCGGTCTGCAGGAGGCTCTGGTGTGCAGGGTCCATGGGGTACTCCCCGGGATTGTAAGGAGGCGGCAGCTGGGTGAAATGCAACCAACAGCCGCTCTGGACAATTTTGTAGCACCCAGGCATCCGAAGTGACCAGAGGTCACTGGTGGGCAAAGTGGATGAGCCCCTCCCCCACCTGTGGGGACCTTGGACATTGGTTGACTGGCTATGCTCCTGAAGACCCCGTCAAAAAAACACCACCCGGCTTGGGCTGGGCAGCAGGCTGCACCTTTGGGGTATTCTCTCTGCACTGGAAGTGGGAAGCCTGGGCCTTAGGCTGCACTTACAGCTGGAATGGAAAGTAACTCCGCGGGAGTGGGAGGAAAGCCTTCTTGGTTGGCACGTTCTTCCACATGGGATCTGCAGTCTTTCTGGAGAGCCTAGTGAGAGTCACCTGCTCCTTGTCCAGATCTTTGGCCTTTTCCTCTATGGGCTTACCAAAGAGGTTTTCACCCCGATAGGGGACATTGGTGATCTTGGCCTGGACCCAGTGCTCCAGGTCAGAGGACTGCAACCAGGCCATTTGCCACACAGCAATCCCTACGGCCACCACCCTACTGGCAGATTCAAAGGCATCATAAGTGCCCCCGACCATAAACTTCAAGCAATCTTTGCCGTGAGCTATGAGACCTCGAAAGGACTCGCAGTGCTCCTCGGGGATGAGGGAAGCTAAATCCTTGATGTCCAGCATGACATCTTCGAGGAACATGGCCATGTATGTTTGGTAGGTCAGGATCCGTGCTATCAGCATGGAATCCTGGAAACACCTCCTCCTGAAGGAGTCCAGGGTCCACACCTCCCATGTGAGCAGCACCGAGGAGTGCGTCTTGGCACTCTTTACCCACTTCAAGGCAGACTCGGTCACAATGGAATTGTGGGGTAATTGAGGCTTCTCAAATCCCTTAGTCTTTTGGAATCAAGCAGATGGCTGATGGCCAGGAGCATGAGTGGTGCTTCCCACAGCCACAGAGCAGCCTCTACAGGACATGGTGAACTGAAACTGTCACCACGTCTCAAGAGGCCGAGGGGCACTGGAGGAGTTCTAGTACCTCCCTCCTTGGTTCCTCTTCAGATTCCAGAGAAAAGGGGATAGCTTTGGCCAGGTCACAAACAAAATCCTGGAAATACATGTCTTCTGGGGGTGACTTCCACCATTCCGGAGGGGGTGATGGTTAGGACAGGATATCCTGGGCCCAAACGTCCGACACCATCGATTCTTCCTTGGCCTCCCTTTCTGATGTCTCCTCTGAGCGCTGATTGCATAGTTCAGGAGAGGGCATATGTTGACTGTCTCCACTGCACCAGGCATGCTGATGGCGATGCTGGGGGGGCTCGGGCTCAGATACACTGGAGAGGGAGACAGCTCAGGTCACCAGTGTTGAGAACCGGTCTCCCACTCAATGTCCCAGCCTCGGAGGGCAGGCAGGGTTTCCAGGATCGGCTGGAAGGAGTGCGGCAATGACATGTTCCACAGCGTGAAGCCTGCGTTCTGCAGGGCTTGATGATGCATTCCACGCCGTGAAGCATGTGTTCTGCAGGGCTTCCATTGCTGCCAGGTGAGCTTATAAGGCTCACAGGTGTTCCGTCAGAACCACTACCAATGAGGACATCGATGTCGTGGCCACAGATATCACCGGTGAACCCTCAGGTGAGGGAAAGGAGCATTGGGAAACATCTGGCAGCCCTCCTGAGCACTGGGAATGGACTCCGCCAGACAGGTTGGGTCTTCCTGCCAGGTAAGCTTGGTCAGCTGTTCTTGGCCCTCACTGTCCTCCTCACATCTAGAGGGGCTGCGATGACACTGCACGCGGACTTTGTCCTTGTGCTCCCCTTTTGACGTGGACGGGGTCTCTGTAGAGGACGCCCCTCTCCGTTTGAACCCTTCTGCTCCGACTGAGCCCCCTGTTCTTTCCACATGGCTACCTCAGGGGTGGAAGAGGGGGGGGGGGGTCGGAGCTGAGGATACTGAATCAGATGAGCCAAAGAGGGACTCCTGATGCTTTTCCCGACCTTTCAGCCTTATGCTTTTCATCTGTGAGTGGAGTTTACACGATTGCCCAAGGCATTGCAAGCACAAATTATGGTGGTCAGTAGCAGAAATGGCCTTGCCACATTTGGTGCATTTTTTAAAGCTGCTAACAGGCTTAGACATGTCGAAAAATACCACCTCAGCAAAATTAAACTGCAAAACAATTGTGGTGGGATAAAACCCCCAAAGGGGGAGGAGGAAGTGACGTCACCAGTGTAGATGGCAGCCTGAGTTCAGGGCTCTGGAGTACCCCTCGTCGTTTGTGGAAGCGCTGAGACCCCAAGGGAGGTGACTGCACCCCTAATAGCAGAAGTGTGTGGCGGAAGTAGCGGTGATCCGACCAGGCAGGATGACGACCCGCAAGAAGGCGGCGGACTTAAAAGAATTCGCCTACAGTGGCGGGGCTGCCGGAGGGCGGGAAGCCAAGATGGCGACGGGTGAAAGGACACCCCGGGACACAGTCGAGAACTTGGTACCGCGTGCACTGGAGGTGGACAAAGGCACGATGGTGGTGAATGGCGTGTCCAGAGCGGAGTTGAAGGCCTGGTTCGGGGAGCTGAAATCCGAATTAGCTGCAGTGAAAGTGGAGGTGGGTGAAGTCTGCAATGAGTTGTGGGAAGAAGTGAGCGAGCTGGGAAGGAGAACGGAGGCCCAGGAACAGCAGCTGGCTAAGGTGCAAAAAGCACAGGGGGAAATGGCGCGATCAATGAGTGTGTGGGAACACTGGAAGGAGCAAATCCAGTATAAGCTGGAGGACCTTGAAAATCGCACAAGGCGGAATAATCTGCGAATTAGAGGAGTGCCAGAGGAACCGGAATTTGAAGATAGTCGGAGAGTGGCTGAAGCTATCTGTACGGCTATATTGATGGCGGGAGAGGAGCCTTCGGAGAGTGATAAGGTGGTGCTGGACAGGGCACATAGGGCACTGGGGCCAAGCAGGCCTAATAGGCCACGCGACATTGTTATCTGCCTTCGCGATTACACGGTTAAAGAGAAGATTGCTGCAATGATGCGGAGAACACGAGAGTTTGTGTGGCAAGGATACAAGGTGGCCATATATGCGGACTTGGCAGCGGGTACCTTACAGCGAAGGCGGGAGATGCAGCCCGTTACCACAATATTGCGACAGGAAAATGTGCGCTATCGCTGGCTGTATCCATTTGGCCTGTGCTTCACTGTGGGTACTCGCAGCTGGAGGGTGAAGAACTGCGGGGAAGCGCAGAAGGCGCTGCGAGAGGCGGGATTACAAGATCCGCAGCAGAGACGGCGGGAGTCACAGGATCAGCGGCTAGAGCGCGAAGAGGCACCGGTGAACCTCCCCAGCCCTGTGCAGCTTTTACACGAGGAGGAAGCTAGTAGGGGATGAGCGGCTATGCCATGAGGAGACTGTGAATCTTCAGGGGGTATTGGTGGGCATGATTGGACTCATGATTTGCCCAGTGACTATGACCTGCGGGCTTGGGGAGGGGTTTGTGGGGTGGAGGGTGGGAGAGCAGTGTCTGGGGGATATTGTTATGATTTTATATTGCTGTATTCTGGATCAGGTTGAGGGGCGGTATGGGGAGAGGAGGGGGGAGTTGGGAAGAGGGAGAGGGGGAGGTGGGTGCCATGGGAGGTTAGGGGGAAAGGGGAAAGGTATGATATATGGGGATGGATGTGGAAAGGGCTTGGGAGGGGGGATCTAGGTTGGGGAGGTAGAGGGGGCGGAAGTGGGGGGGCTGGGTAGGACTGGGATGGGCACCTTCCTAGCACAGTCTTTGGGCAGGGGTAGATAGGGGGGGTGAGGGGTGTGGAGAGGGGTGCTTTGAGGGTTGGAGGGGATGAGGGTGAGGTGGATGGGGAGATGGGACAATGTGGGGGACATTAAGCATCGGGTGGGGGACATTAAGCATCGGGTGGGGTTCGCAGGGGGAGAGGGAAGGGATGGGCGGGGGGGCCGGAGGGGGCTTGGGTGCTTCTGCGCTGATGGGCACTACTCTAAGGGAGGCCTCCAGGGGAGGGAGGATGGGGAGTGGGGGTGGGGGGAGGGGTTGGGGAGTCTGAAGGAGGAGGGGGAGGGGGGGGAGAAGGTGGGGGGGGGAGGGGGAGGGCGGAGGGGGGGAAAGGGGGTAGAGGGGGGGGGATGGAGCAGGGGGTAGTGGGGGAGCAAAAAGTGCGGCTAGTAACAATCAATGCTAAGGGTCTGAGAACATGGCGCAAGCGTCGACTGGTGGAGAAGGAGGGGGTAAGGAATCGGGCAGAGTTTATATGTGTTCAAGAAACGCATTTAAAGGTGGGACAGGAGCGGCTGCTTGAGACACGAAAATACCCTAAGGTGGTGTTGGCGGGACAGAGGGCAGAATCGCGGAAGGGAGGGGTGGCTATTATGGTGGGGGCTGAGATGCGGGATAAAGTAGTGGGGGAGCATAGGGATAAGAAGGGGAGGTATGTGGGAGTGAAGGTAAAATTGGGGGAGGATTTGGTTTGGATATTTAGTGTGTATGGGCCGAACGAGGGGCAGGGTGAGTTTTTTGTGTCTATGAGGGCTGACTTGGAGAAGCTGGGGGATCTGCCGATTATTGTGGGGGGAGACTTTAATTTGACTCTCAATCCCCGCCTAGATAATGGCCAGGGGATAGGGGCAGCGAGACGTCGGGAGCGTCAGCATCTGTTGGAGATGAAGGCGGGTTTAGGGCTGGTAGATGCATGGCATTGCCGGAATCCGGGGAGGAAACAATACACCTACTACTCGGCGCCCCATGGGAGCTATAGCCGTATTGATATGATCTGGGTGGATAGTGGTTGGATGAGTAAGGTTGAGGAGGTGGAACAGGGCTCTATTACTTGGTCCGATCATGCACCAGTAAGCATTGGGTTTAATTTGGGTTATAAGGATACGGGTGTGAAGTTTTGGAGGCTGAATGATTCTATCTTAGACGACCCAGCAGTGGTTGAACGAACAGTAGGGGTTATCACAGAATATCAGGATTTTAATATGAATGGGGAAGTAGGGCTTGGAACGGTATGGGACGGTCTGAAGGCGGTAGTACGCGGCCACTTATTGGGAGAAGCTTCGAGGAGATGTAGGAAGCAGGGGGAGGAGGAGAGACGATTAATGGGGGTGATAAGGGAATTGGAGGGGCATCACCAATGTGATCAGAAGGTGGATGTCCTTAGTGAGCTGCAGAAATTACGAGGCCAGCTTAGTCATCTACGAGCAAGCAAGATGGCCCATGAATTGAATCTCCTTAAGCAGGCTACGTTTGAGGGGGGGAATAAGGCAGGGAAACTTTTGGCCAGGCGGTTGAGAACTAAAGTGGCCCAGTCAAATATCGGTAGTATAAGGAATGGGAAAGGGCAGTTGCTGACGGGGAATAATGAGATTCGTAAGACCTTTAGCGAGTATTATAGACAGCTGTATAGCGGGGAAGTCATAGATGGCCGTGAAAAAAGTAGGCAATATCTGGCGGGCTGTGAGTTACCCCGGTTGGATTCGGAGATGCAGGGAGGGCTGGATCGCTTGATAGATGGTGAGGAGGTGGCGGCAGCTATTAAAACTTTGAAACTGGGTAAGGCACCAGGTTTAGATGGTCTGACAGGAAAATTTTACAAAGTCTTTAGGGGGGTGATACAGCCGCTGTTAGTGGAGGTGTTTAATGGGGTACTTCAGACAAGAGCGGTTCCCGATACTATGATGGAGGCGGGAATCACTATTCTTCTTAAGCCAGGGAAGGACCCCATGGTGTGCGGTTCTTATCGGCCAATTTCGCTTTTAAATGTGGATGCTAAACTACTTGCAAAGATATTGGCCACTCGATTGCAGCAGGTTATGCCGTCCCTGGTGCAGGTTGATCAGACCGGGTTTGTAGCGGGACGACAGGGGGGGGGTAATATCCGCAGACTCTGCAATTTGACTTGGGAGGTTCAAAGGACGGGGCAGAAGGCGGTGTTCATTTCAATTGACGCTGAGAAGGCGTTCGATAGGGTGGAATGGGAATTTTTGTTGATGGTTTTGGAAAAAGTTGGGTTGGGGGACAACTTTATTAAGTGGATACGAGCATTTTATACGGCCCCTAGGGCCCGCGTGAGAGTGAATGGGAGTTATTCGGAGGTGTTCCGTTTGGAAAGGGGAACGCGTCAGGGGTGCCCGTTGTCGCCCTTACTATTCGCTTTGGTTATCGAGCCGTTGGCGGATCGAGTGCGTAGGGCGGGGGATGTTAAGGGGGTGGTTATGAATACTTGGGGAGTCGAAAATAGCGTTATTTGCGGATGATGTTATTTACACCCTCAGAGATCCTCTCATCTCGATGCCGGTCTTAATGCAGGAAATCGATCAATATAGTCGGGTGTCCGGGTACAAAATCAATGGGAGTAAGACAGAGATTTTGGGGTTTAATCTAGGGGAGCGGTTGGAGTCCAGTCTTCGCAGTAGTTTCCCGTTTCGCTGGGTGAAGGGGGAGTATCGATATTTGGGCATACAAATGGGCAAGGACTGGCGGCGGTTGTGGGAGCGGAATTTTGGCCTCCTCATGCTGGCGGTCCAGAAGGACATGGCTAGATGGCGGTATGTCTATTTGACATGGCTTGGGCGTATAGCGGTCATCAAAATGAATGTCCTTCCGCGGTTTCTGTTTCTGTTTAGTTCTGTTCCCGGTAGGATACCTCCCAGTTATCTACGCAGAGCTCAACGTCTGATCTATGACTTCGTATGGGCTGGGGGAAGATCTCGAGTATCAAAATGCACTATGTACCGGGAGCAGAGGGAGGGGGCATTGGGAGTCCCGTGGTTGGAAAAGTACTACCTGGCGGCGCAGTTGAAGGCTGTGGCGAGCTGGCAAGGAGGGGAGGAGACCCCTATTTGGGTGGAGCTGGAGCAATTGAGAGGGGAACATTTGACCTTGCAGATGTGGCTTTGGGATCCGGGGGGGAGGAGGGGGGGGGAACCCCTTCCGAGATTATACGCAGTTGTTGTGGGGAAGGATGAAAGGGATCTTGCTACGGGGGAAGCGGTATACAAGGGATACCTTTATGCGGGGGATGCAGGATTTCAGCCCGGGGAGGGAAGGGGGGGTGTTTAAGGAGTGGGGGGACCTTGGCCTGAATACTCTGGGGCAGTTGCTGAATGATGGGGGGGAGATGTGGTCGTTTGGGGAATTGCAGGAGATGTATGGGGTGAAGGCATGGCATTATTTTGCGTATCTGCAGATAGTTTCTTATATTAGGCGGAAGGGGGTATTGACAGATATGCGGAAGGTAGCTTCACCCTTTGAAGTGGCCATGAGGAGGGGAGGAGGGAGGAGAGGGCTCATCACTCTTCTGTATGGGGAGTTACGTACACAGGGGGGAGGTAGTGGGCAGGAGAGGCGGAGTAAAGGGGAATTGACGTGGGAGCAGCAGTTGGGGGGAGATTGGGGGGCGGAGCGCTGGGATCATATCTACCGCTGGTCTCGGCGCCTGGCCCCGGGCCCATCATATTTAGAAAATAGTTTAAAGATGCGGCATCAAATGTACTGGACCCCGGGGAAGTTAAAAGCCTTCCGTGCACAGGAAAATGGGGACTGCTGGAGGGGGTGTGGGAGATGGGGGGATCTGTTACATATAGTTTGGGGTTGTGATAAGGTACAACTGATGTGGAGGGGCCTAGGGGATTGGCTTCAGAAGTTGCTGGGAAGGGAGGTACTCCTCACGGCATCAATGGTTTTACTAAATGATATGCCGGAGATGGGGGAGCGAGAGACTCTGATGTTGGTGGGAAGTTGTATAGGGGCGGGGAGAGGGGCGATTATGGCCCGTTGGCGGTGTGAGCAAGCTCCGACCTTGGGTATGGTCCTGCAGCGCATTGATCATTTGTGGAGTATGAGTGCCATCACAGCTCACCGGAGACATACGGTGAAGGCCTTTAAGGCAGTTTGGGGGCGATACGAGGAGTGGAGGGAGGGATGAGGAGGAGGGGGGGGGAGGAGGGGGGGTAGATATAAGCGCTAGGAGGATATGTGCAATAGGTGTTGGGGAGGGTGGTCTGGGGGGGAATTCTGTAAAGTTATTAATGTTGTTGAGATATTACTGTTGTTGAGTTGAAGGAGCTGTGTTATATTTGTGGATGCTCTGCAGTTGTGTAATACACATTCTGAAAATAAACAAATTAAAAAAAAAAAAAAAAACCCAAAGGGGAAAAGGATGTCAAAAAGGTGCAAAAACTATAGAAAAAAGCACCCAGAGGGTGAGAAAAAGGCTAACCAATGACAGGTGGTGAAAAATTGAGCAAGAGCTCAGCCACAAGGGCAAGAAATTCAAACTTTTTTCTGGACTGCAGGAATATATCCTAGGGGCTCTGCGGAAAAAAGAAAATCGGAGAATGAGATGCAGCGGGTGGGAAAGGTAGGTGTGCATGCGAGGCATACCTTCCAAAAGCTTCCTTTGGAAGTTGGGGAGCATTCTGTGCAGGGCTCAGTCATGACGTCGCCCATACGTGAGGACATATTTCCTGCTTGTTCATGGAGAATGAACTCTTCCTAAAGAAGAATGGTCCGTAAATTGTTTCACTACAAAAATACTATTTTCAGAAACAGGGGTACTGCTTATTTATAATGACTTTCTCCAAGAGAAGCATAGCCAGATAAGATAATGCCACATTGATATGAATGATTAGCTAAGGGTTGTCTTATCGATCACCAACAGAAGGCAGAGAAAACAAACACTTAAATGATGCAATTTAGATATTCTGATTTTTTCCAAAATGGAAGATTCAAAACACAATCCTGGAGATAACCAAAACTTGGTTCCTGAATGAGAGAAGACAGAAGGAATTATCTTAAGTGCATTTTCTGTACAACAGACAAGTCACTCTGAGAGCCCCATTGAGCAGTAATGTCTCTACAGAATAGGTGTGTGATGACCTTTGATGACCACATGACCTGAATTCCATGCTCAGCCTTACAAATCTTTTCAGTGCAGACAGACCTGAGATTAGCAAAAGACGTTTCCACTGCTTAAACAGCTGGTGGACTTGCCTCTCTATATTCAAATGTATCAGGACATAAAAGTGAAAATGAAATCTGCCCGTCAATTGAAATTGCTGGTATCAAATTAAGCAAAGCTGGATGGATTTTCTAAGGGCTTCAGTCTGTATCATATAGAAAGTGGCGGCTCTCTTACAGTACAATGGATAAATGGCAGCTACTGCACTCAACATAACACTCAAAGGGACAAGACTGCCTCCTATCTTTTCACTGAAATGTCGGTAGACAAGAGTCAAACACAAACACTGGTGGAGCAAGAACATTCCTAGTGTCTGGAATGGGATCCAGAGAGCACATCAGTTGGCACAATCTGTGACTGAAAAATGATGCAATTTATGCCCATAACCACAAGCAGTGCTGATAAAGCACTTCAATCAGCAATGTGGTCAGAGGAGACAGGAGAAAGTGGCTTTGGAGTCAGCTGCATCAACTCAAAGTGGTTAGCAGGATATGAGACTTTCAAAAGAGAAACAATTTTTCCAGGATGGCCCAGATAGCTTGAGTACAACTAGGGGGGAGAAGGGTGTTGTAGATCTTTCCAGAACAGTAGTTTTAGATCATGGGGAACGTCTAGTTCACCTGAAATAACTGAGATATATGCCGATAGTACTGAAGCATCAAGATTGATTTGTGACAGCTCCGTTCAGAGAATAGAGGTTAATGTCAGACACCAGAGAATGAAACTAGGCATTACCCCTTTAAACCAGATACAGTATAAGCTGAAAGGGGTTATTAAGTAAGCAAGGAACAGGAAGAGGATAATGCTACGCTCTATTTCCTTTCTGCCATAGCCTCTATGTAGATGATCTCAAAATATTCCAGAGTTACCATCAGACACCTTCTTGAGCAGCTTGCTAAAGAGAATCTCATTTGAACCTATCTCCTGTTCAAATGTATTTAGCTTCCATGTTGATTTTATCATGCTTAGTATCTCACCTTTCATGAATAGAAATAAATATCACATATATAAATACATACATCTGTGCACTGTGCAAAATTCCTTCTTCCTGGAACGAAATTTCTTCCCCATCTGCCTTTGACTTATCTACCTGTGTACTCTGCATAGGTATAAAAACGATGCGTGTGTTCTGCTACCTATGCTCTGGCAGATGGTAGCAATTACAATCCACAGACTTAATCTGTGATTCCTAGTTCCAATGATCAGATTACGGGTCTGCATCTTGTAAATTAGGCTACCATAAAATATCTCATAGTCTCCCCCCCCCCCCCTCCACTCCTTAGAATGCGACATGTTTGGTGTCTAAATTTATGAACTGAATATTTCAAGTCCTTTGAAGTATTTTACTTCTTGGAGTGAAAGAAAATTTTTTGTCTGTGCTCTAGCCTAATGGAGTAGTAGCCTAATGGTTAAATCATGGGCTGACAATGGGGAAAGCCAGGTTTGAATCCCACTGCTGCTCCTTGTGATCTTGGGTGAAATCACTCAACCCCTCCATTGCCTCGGGTACAAACTTAGATTGTAAGCCCTCTGGTGCCAGGAAAATGCCTACAGCACCTGAAAGTAACTCACCCTGAACTTCTAAAAAAGGTGAGTTATTCCAATTCCCCCTCCCCCGGCCTTGTGTTCAGACATAAAAGCAGGTAAAGACAAAATCAACAGGGTCTGATCACCAGCACCCTTTCATAAATCAGGTATCTTTTTTCAGGAGCATAAAGTCAGACCTGGGTTTATCCTTCTCTGTTAAATAACCACAGAGCCATATCACCCATGATCAAATACTGAGGCAACGAGAAAGCAGTATAGGAGAAAGTTAAACAAATATTCTTGAGAAATTTTCCATTCATAATGTTTCCATTCATAATGTGCACCTATGCTCTTGTAGCAGCTATTGTGAATTGAAGCACATGACCAATATCCAGTGTTCACAGGAGAAGTTATTTTTTTCTTTATTTTCTTTATTTGCATTTAGCTCACACCTTTATGCTAGTACAGTAGTTCAAGGCCAGTTACATTCATATACAGTAGGTATTTCTCTGTTACTGGAGGGCTTTTGTACCTGAGGCAATGGATGGTTAAGTAATTTGTCCTGGGCCACAAAGAGTGTCAATGGGATTTGAGCCCTGTTCTATCTGGCTCCTGGGCCGCTGCTTTAACCACTAGGCTACTCCGCCATTCCTTATGCCACTAACCTGCTTCCTATACCATGTTATCTAGGAAAGAACAGTTTAATTTGCTTAGCCTAAGAAACAAAAGCTTTGAAAAGAAGCTGAAATTTTGTTTTATACTGCAGACACACTTGACCAACTTCTGAGAAGGCGGTGCGATTGATGCAAAAAGTATTTTAAAAAAACCAAAACAAAATTGTATGCATAGCCTCCTCAAAACCTTTGTTATAATGAAAATATTGAATGCCAATAAAACACAAAATAGAAACAATAAAAAGAAAAAACAGATTAAAAATGAGAATATCTGCAGAATATCTTTCTGCAGCTGTGGTTAAAAGGATCTGCCAAATGATTTACAGTAGCTCTATGCAGCCAAAGCACTTGTAAACTTTAAGAAAGTTTTAAATATTTGGGAAATCTCTTTTTGAGCTGACATGTCAGGTCATGTGATCCATCAGTGTCTTACAGGTAGCCCGCTTGACATTCAAGACCACGATATATACCTTCAGGAAGTCCAGTACCTATTATTGGCAGCAACAGAGTTCATATGGAACAATAATGACAACATGATCGGCACACCTGCAGGATACCACAAGACTAAACAAAATACATCAAGAGCAGCTCCATCATTACTGGCATCCACACTATGGAACTCCCTACCAATGAGCCTAAGGGAATTAGAAGACATCACAGACTTCCGCAAGAACCTGAAAACTCTGCTCTTCACAGAAACCTATGAGCAGATAGACAACAGTACCCACCTGAGCAGTATTACAACTACCTCTGCCAACTCAATGCCCAATCAGCCCATCTAGACTCACGAAGGTACCCTCATGCTAAATGTAACTCTCTAATTGTGCTGTCTAAATGTTGTTAAACACCCTCATGTTAAATGTTGTAAACCACCCTCATGTCAAATGTAATCCCAATTGTGATGTCATGTAACTACTTTGAATGTAGGATAAGGTGGTATACAAATCTGTCTAAATAAATAAATATGTTCTGGACACCAACTAAGTTCATTCTGCTCTGAAACCTTCAAAGATTATGAACGAGTTTATCCCCAAGATGAAGATTATAAACATGGGGAATTACTTGCTCTCCTCCCCACCAGTGTAAATAAAAAACAAGGCATTAGAACAATTCAGTCGAAAAGTACCCCCTTGACTGGGAGGTGAAGGATGCAAATGGAAGACAGACATCTGTGCCTGTTTTTTCTGTGGTAAATTTTAAGATCAAAATTACATGTCTTGATTCATTCTCTGCCCTCTCCTTGTGAACACATTTGCAGTATATGTACAAAAGTATATATGTTGAGAGATGCGTGTCCTTTTATCTGCATGCAGGGTAAACAATCATAAGGGCCAATTTCCATGGGTAAAACACTACATTGATACTACGTATTAGCAAAATGCTAAAAAGTATCACTTCTTGCTGTGGTGTGTAGTAGCCTACCAAGTTACTTATTCATGCTATAAGGATATATTTCATCTGCCAGCCATAAGATTGGGATCATTTGTAGGATATCTCCCCTTGTTGGGACAGATTTTATCTTCTTCCTTTTTTACATTCTACCCATCTTGGGCAAATGAATATGCAGGATTTCACAACTAGTACCAGCCTCCTTCCATGTCTAGGCTGAATAGCTACCAATACCAGCATTGGGGGGTGCTACGGGTTCATGCCTGTTTTCAAAAACCCCTTCGCTTGGCATACACTAGGGGCAGAAATATCCGTGATCGCTTAGTACATGCGGTCCTTACATCAGCTCCCTCTGAGAGTTCTGGTCATCATGCGGGCCATTGGCCCTGCCGACGTTGCAGATTTTGTGCCACCACGGATGAAGAGGTCCAGTGGTTGCATGCATTTTCTGGCAGATCTTTTTCTTTTATGGGTTATTCTACCTGCTTGACACCTTTTGTAGTGTACATCATCACATGTCCCTGCAATCTGTCATATATTGGTAGAACCATCCGCCCGGTTCAGGTCCGTTTAGGGGAGCATGCCTCACGATTGGCTAATAAGATCCTTTCGGCCCCCATAGTGGAACATTGTCTCCAGCATCATCATGCCTTTGCGGATCTTGGAGGGTGGTGACCGAGAGCAATTGCTTCAGCGTTGTGAACAACGATGGATTTTTCAACTACAAACCGTATCACCTACGGGGTTGAATTTGGAATGTGATTGGTGGAGTCTGCTTTAATTTGGCTTCCTTTGAACATTCAAGTTTTTCTTTTCCCTTTTCTTTTGTTATTTGGACTTTTGGAATCAAGTTTTCAATTAAAATATTTTTCTGATGCAATCTCTGACGTTCCAGTGACGTCTTTGGTGACGTTTCTTTCAGCAGCCATTCAGAGATCTTTTTTGGTTCTTTAAATTACCTGGAGAATTCGGCGTTTTCTAGGGCGCGTATACTAATGGAAACAGCTTGATGCAGAGCCTTCCTTGGGCTCGAAACATGCATGTCGCTGCTTTGCTATCTAGCTGCCCCTTCTGCCCCTTCTCAGATAAGTGGATCTCACTATTAGTAGTTTTGTGTTAATTGAATTATAAAAAATTACGGAAAACGGCTTCTGCCGACAACGAGTGGAGAGCTTTTCCCCTCTCCGTCTCAGGTCGGCAGATCCCGACAAAAAAATGTGTTTCTGGTAAGATTGAGTTGGTTGACGAGTTTGTATGTTTGCCAATACTGCTTTCCAGGTTATTATTTGTTTTGACTTTTTTGATTGTTGATTTTTGATGTGTCATTACAATTTTGGAGGTTTTTTCTTATGATGTACCAATACCAGCATGGCTGCTGTCCAAATATCTTGCCTTCTAGGTCACCTGCATAGCCTGCCAGATGGATTCTGCTGTATGAGTTGCTTGCATTTCTGTTAAGACTTCTAGTTATTACTGTATTTGCAGCCTGCCAGACAAACTTGAGAAAGCAGCTACTAGTGTTTCCATTCGGCTATCTAATTATTTCCTATTGCTCACTTTACAATTCATTTGGGAACCCCGGTATTAGTCCCTAAAAGGATGTGCAAATAATTTGTTTCAAATGCAAACAAGGTAGACTTTCAGATTTGCAACTGGAAAAAAATCAGCAGGCTTGTTTTAGATCCATAAGAAAAATTCATTGGATCCACCTGTGCAGGTCTTGTTCAAATTTGCTTCTCAGGGGACAAGCTGGCAGTCTAGAAAATGCAGTTGTCAGCTTGCTGTCTCCTTGCAAAATTTTGCCTCTTACTTTTGCCTTGAATACGAAAGAGGAAGGGGAGTCTGGATGAAGCCTCCATCTGTCTTGAAGAACCCACATGAAGCAAGAGACGATATTGGAGCAGCTTTACACTATGACACAGCATTTGCCAGAGAATGGAACCACTATCATCGGGAGCATAGGAGACCCCTCTGCCTCAGGACCCATGACATCTTTAAGTCCTGGAAGTAGATCCTTTGTTTCTCTGTGGAGAGAGTCAGTTCTTCCACTGGAAGCAAGCCTGCAATGCTGTTGCTAGCAGGCGAGCAGAGGGAAGAGTGGAGGAGTGGCCTAGTGGTTGGGTCAAGGTACTTCAGGCCGGAAGGTCGGGGGTTCAAATCCCACTAGAGGACAGCAACCTTGGGCCGGAAGGACTGAGGTTTCTAGTCCCACAGGTGCTCCTTGTGGTCTTGGGCAAGCCACTTAACCCTCCATAGCCCATGTTCCCTGTAAAATAGTTATCTCCAAGTTATAATGCCCTGTTCAATGTAATTTCAGTTTGTTCAATGTAAACCGCACTGATGCAGAATAGCGCGGTATATAAGAGAATGTAAATAAAATAAATAAATCCAGATCATCTGAGATGGAGACAGCAAGAGAAGAACCAGCGGATGTAAGATCCCTCGTCACTGTTGGGGAAGAAATTTCTTCTGATGCACAGGCACTAGGTGCAGTGGTGGTTTTGCATTATTTTTGTAAATGTCTAAGTTAAATGATATGACATATATATTTTTAAAATCCTTTCAGCACAAGTTTTTCCCAGACTCGCAGAAGCTATTCCTGAAAAATATAGAGTAGGGGGACACACCCAAGATGGCGGTGGGTTGCTGAATGACCATCTCACTGTTTGTTTCCTAATGCTATTTTCTTGCTATGCCTTTATCCAAGTCCTTACCTCCCCCATATCCAAGCCTTTACCTCCTTTGGGCAGCAGAGCGAACTTCAAGAACCTGGATCTGCATGGGGCCTCTTGGTGTACTGTGTGAGTCAGGGAAGCCCATGGGTGCCATTGGCCATGAGATCACCTTGAGCCCAGAACCCTGAGCAATTCTGCCGCAGCTGGAGCTGTCTAGCTCTCTGTTTGCTGGGCCTGAGCGAACTCACTGGAGCTGCAGGAGACGACACTTGGGTAGAGGGAAAGGCTGTTCTGTCATTGGTGTCCCCAGCATCAGGAGTCTTTGCAGCAGAAGATGTATTTGATTTATTTAGCAGGCTTTTTTTATACCACTTTATCCTTAAGCCAAAGCAGTTTACATTATAATAATAAAGCATAAGAACAGATTAGAGGAAACATAATATACATGACAACTTATATACATGGAGATTTGTAGGGTTGGGTATCCTGGGCATATAGCTTGGGTGTTAACATATAGTCAGTAGACGGGCCGCGATATTCTGAGAATATAACTTGGGTGTTATCATATTGTGTGGTAGATGGAGTCATGGACGATTGTTGGGTGGATGTAATCAGATTAAGTCGCAGTATGTGACGATTCCAAAGTGTTCCATATAAAGGATGATTTTCAGCTTTTTTTCTGAAGTCTTTATTGTCCTTAGTGGCTCTGTCGTCTTCTGGGAGAGAGTTCAATAGTGTCAGTACAGCAAAGGAGAAAGCTCTCTTGCAAGTGATTTGTTTAGCCTTTTTACAAGCGTTGGGTGTGATGATCAGGTTTTTGTTGTTGGTCCTTCTTGGTCGGTTGTCCGTGTCTCTTGTGATCAACTCTTGGAGGATGTCTGCTGAGGTATTCTGCAGTATTTTGAAGATGTTCAGTATAGTTTTGAACTTGGTGTGTGAGTGTATTGGGAGCCAGTGTAGGTGGTTCAGAATGGTGCTATGTGGTTGTGTCTTGCTGATCCAGTGAGGATGCAGGCTGCCATGCTTTGCGGAATTTGCAGTGGGCGAATGGTATGCTTTAGAAGGCCTTGGTACAATGAGTTGCAATAATCTAGGATTGGTGTTAAGATAGCTTGGCAAATGGTCCGGAAGTCGTCTTGGTTAAGCAATGGCTTCAGTTTTTGAATGATGATCATCATGCAGTAAGCATTCTTTGTAGTCTTGTTCATATGCAATTGTAGGTTAAGATTTTGATCTAGTGTGACTCCCAAGTATCTTACTTCATTTTTACTTCTATGTTTCCATGTGGTAGAATTATTGTGGGAGGTGGGCCAAATGATGTGTTTCTTGTCATGTTGAGAGCTTCCATCTTCTTATAGTTATATTTAGGTTATTGTTGCTGAGCCATATTGTAGCAGGTAGTTCAATGAGGATGGTTGGAGGGAGTTCAGGAGCAACCCAATTAGTGTTTGGTGAACAACCTGCATAGAAGGGGGTACTTTTTTCAACTCGAGGTTCTGATTTACCTGCGTCTTTTTTTAGGACACCTGATAGTGTAACTCTTGACACACTTTGGGAGGCAATTGTTGATTTTGGTAAGGTTTTCATTCCTTGCATATCTTCTCTTGCTGAGGACATACAGAATTTGCAAAGACCAGGTAACAAAAATGTATCTGATGTGATTCAATTCACAGCAGGAAAACCGGCAGAAACAATCTGTGGACTCTCAGCAACTTCAATATGACTTTACAGAAGATTTAGTTTCTTTGAGACTTAAGGCGGAAACCCTAGATTAACATGCACATTTTGAATTTTACACAAATTCCTACTATTAACACCTTAGGAAATGTTTAAAAGATATCTAATGGAGGTTCTGGAAGTTCCTGTGGAGAATATATATCCAATTTCTCTGATCTACTATTTACCTAAGTCTAAACCTAACTCATAGGGCATATCCAGAGAAACCTTCATACAGCTTCATGAACCCTTAAATGTTTCAGCACTTTTAGAGAAGCCGGAGGATGACTCTCTGGTCTTGGAACTCTCTTGTGGCGACACTTGAGTTATTTTCTGAAAGAGACTGGCTGCTTCGTTGGTATTCTCGGAAGTAAGATTGTTTGTTTTACAATCAGAAAATTCAGATGTGTCCAGGGAAACTCAGAAAAGATGCCATCAATTCTTTTTTGAGGAAATCTGCTGTTTTACACTTAGGAGCCTTGATTTTTCTCAGATTTCCCTGTAAAGGTGTGATTAAATATCACTCTGTGAAAGCTTAGTTACTCACCTGTAACAGGTGTTCTCCAGGGACAGCAGGAATCAGTCCTCACATATGGGTGACATTGGCATCGACGGAGCCCACGTGGAGCATTTCCCCAGCTTTCAAAGAAAGCTTTTGGGAATGCCACCACACATGCAAGGTCCCCTTCCTGCCCAAAAGTACCATCTTACTCAGTCAGGTGCCATAGCTATAGCTCCTTCAAGAAAATGGCAAAAATATACAGCAACTCCAAGGTGAGGAGGGAGGGTTGTGAGAACTGATTCCTGCTGTCCCTGGAGAACACCTGTTGCAGGTGAGCAACTACACTTTCTCCAGGAATAAGCAGGAAGTCAGTCCTCGCATATGGGACTCCCTAGCTACAGGCTACAGAGGACCTTCAGAAAAAAGCACGGCATCGCCGTGAGCAGTCGCCAGTGAAAGTCGAAGGCAGCCAGAAGACCTTGGTTTCATTAATGGCCATGCTCCTGGTAGCTGGAACAAGAAGGGTCGGAGGGCAGGAGCTGCTTAAACTCCTAACAGATTACGGCGTACAGCCTGGCCGAAGGCGGCATCCTGATGGGACTCCCTCTCCAGGCAGTAATGCACCACGAAGGTGTGAGTGGAGGACCAGATGGCGGCCCAGCAGATGTCTTCCAGTGGCATCGAGCATAGGCTAGCGACCGACATTGCCATTGCTCGGACATTGTGAGCCATGACTCAGTGGTCCAGGGGAAACCTGGCATGGGCCTGGGCAAAAGCGATGCAGTCCGCCACCCAGATGGACAAGGCACACTTGGTGACTGCCAAACCCAGACAGCTGGGATCAAAGGAGACGAAGAGCTGCCTGGATCTGCTGTAGTCCCGAGTCCACTGCAGGCAGAAAGAGAGAGCTCTCTTGCAATCCAAGGTTTGGAGAATTGCCGATGCTCAATCGGCATGGGGCTTTGGGAAGAAAGTGGGCAGCACTATCTCTTGATTGAGATGAAAATCCGAGATGACCATAGGTAGGAACTTGGGATGAATCCATAGGACCACCCTCTTCCTATAAAACCTCGTGTATGATGCCTTGCCTTGTGGAACTCCCTCCCTTCCTCTATTCGGCTTGAGCATGAGCATTCTACTTTTAAGAACAGCCTCAAGACCCATTTCTTTGCCCTTGCCTTTGACCTCCCAGATCCTTCTGTATGACCTTCCTCTTCCTGTCCTCCTCTCTACCCCTACTCTTGTCTCGTTGTATGATTGTCTGGTGTGCTTTCCTATCTTATTATTGTAATTTCCTTTCGTTTTCACATCTTATGTTTTTTCTTAATTTGTACTATGTAAACTGCTTTGATGTTTTTTCCCTCAGCGGTATATCAAGTAAATAAACATAAACATCAGCGCTTGGAGTTTGCTGACTCTCCAGGTGGAGGTGAGAGCCACCAGGAATGCCACCTTCCACGACAGATGCAGCAGCGGGCAGGTAGCCATGGGCTCAAAGGGCAGCTTGGTCAGCTGTGTGAGGACCACATTGAGATCCCATAACACTGGAGGAGGGCAGGTAGGGGGCTTGGAAAGGAGCAGGCCTCGCATGAAATGAGACAAGCAGTTGCCCCAAAAGAGGTTGCCCTTGATGGGGTGGTGGTGCACTGAGATGGCACTCAGATGAACCCTGACCAAGTTAGACTTCAGCACAGACTGCGAGAGGTGGAGCAGGTACTGCAAGACCAGACTGGAAGGGCCTGAAAATGGATTCGCTCGGAGCTCCGAGCACCACACCGAGAACCGATGCCACTTGAAGGCATAAGCCAAAAGAATGTCCTCAATCTCCATGGGAAGATGGTAGGAGGCTAGAGTGACCCACTCAGCTGTCAAGCTGTGAGGGATAGGGACCTCAGATTGGGATGAAGAAGCAGATCCTCCTCCTGCATCAGCAGCTCCGGTGAGAACCCGAGAGGGACCGGGGGCTCTGTCGAGAGACGGAGCAGCGGGGGAAAACAAGGCTGCCTGGGCCACTTCAGGGCTATGAGAATCATTGAGGTCCTGTCCTGCTGGACCTTGAGAAGGGTCCAGGCAATGAGGGGCATGGGGGAGAAGGCATACAGCAGGCTTGTTTCCCACGAGATGAGGAAGGCATCCAGAGCCACCCTGCTCGGGTTCGGGAGGAGACCACAGAACAGGGGGAGCTGTGAATTTGCAGAACTGGCAAAGAGGTCCAGGTCTGGAGTCCCCCAATGGTCAAAGAGCCGCTGCACCATCCGGGGACACAGGTGCCACTCATGCAGCCGGAGGACTCTGCTGAGCTGGTCCACCAATATATTGTCCTGGCCCGGGAGGTAAGTGGCCCAGATGGTCATGCCCTGGCTCACCACAAAGGAGCATAGGGCTGTCGCCTACGAAAAGAGGCTGTAGGAGCCGGTACCTCCTTCGTTGTTCACAGAGAACATCGTGACCTGGTTGTCCATCTGAACCAGCACCGCTCGGTGCTCAGGCAGTTCCTGAAAACCTTGAGTGCAAGGTGGATGGCACGGAGTTCCAGCAGGTTGGTCTGCTGTCAGCACTCCTCGAAGGACCATGTCCCTTGAGCACACTGCCCCTTGCAGTGGGCTCCCCAGCCAGTCAGGGAGGTGTCCATCGTCAAGACCACCTGATGCGCTGGAGCTTGGAAGGGCATACCTCGAAGCAGGTTCCAAGGCTCCTGTCACCAAGCCAGAGACTTCGCCGTGCTGAGAGAGACAAAGATGCGGTCTCTGAGGTGGACGGTCGACTATGCCAATTGCACTTGGAGACAACACTGCACCGCCCACATGTTGAGATAAGCATTGGGCATGACATGGACCATAGAGGCCATGTGGCTGAGAAAGCAAAGCATCGTCCGGGCCGAGATGGCGCTGCGGCACTGCACTTCAGATGTCAGGGACACGAGGCGGTCCACCCTGTCTTGAGGAAGGAAAGCCATGGCTCGCAGGGTGTCCAAGTGAGCCCCGATGAACTCCAGGGACTGAACTGGAGTGAGTTGGGACTTTGGGTAATTGATCATGAACCCCAAATGCTCCAGGAGGCGAATGGTGTGGTCTGTGGTCTACATGGCTTCGGAGGCCATGCCCCCTGTTACAAGCCAGTCGTCTAGGTATGGATAGACGAAGGTGCCCTGTAGCTGTAGGTGGGCCGCAGCCACAGCCAGGCACTTCGTGAAGACCCATGGGGTGGACGCGAGGCCGAAGGGAAGTACCCTGTACCGGTAATGTTTTCCCTGAACCATGAAGCAGAGGTACTTTCTGTGTTTGGGATGCACAAGGTTGAGAGCGTAAGCATCCTTTAAGTCCAAAGAGCATAGCTAATCGCCCTGCTGGAGGTAGGGCAGTAACGTTCCAAGGGAGAGCATCTTGAACTTCTCCCGCATCAGGAACTTGTTTAGGTTCCGCAGGTCGAGGATGGGCCGAAGGCCCCCTGTCCTCTTCTGGATGAGGAAGTATTGGGAGTAAAACCCCCATCCTCGGAAGTGCAGTGGGACTGGTTCTACCACCCCATCCTCGAGGAGGCCTGCGAGCTCCTGACTCAGGAGGGCCTGGTGCTGGGGAAGTCAACCTGGTTCCCTGGGCAAGTATGGAGGAGGGGTCTGGTCCAGATGGAGAAGACAGCCCTCCCAAATGACCTGGAGGAGCCAGGCATCGGTGGAAATGGACTCCCATCTGTGAGAGAAATGGACCAGATGCTCCCCGATGGACAGCCACCTTGCCAGATGATGAAAGGCTATGCCGATGGTGTCAAAACCCAGAGGGTGGCTGAAGCAGTGCCGGTGGGTTGGGTCTTGGGACCCTTCAGCTTACGAGGGCCATGGACCGTGGTCTTGCCCTGACCGCCATGAACGGGGGTTGATGCCGGTGGGTAGGCTGGGTAGCCCTGTACAGAAGCCCCTTCCAATGGAAGAAAGGCTTCTTGCTCTGCTGCTTCTTCCTGGTGAGGGAGGAAATTTTCCAGGAGAGGCGAGTATGACACACATACTCCGTCTCAATCTCTGCTGCCTTATCCTCCATGGGCTTACCAAATAGTTGCTCCCCGAGGCGAGGGTCCAAGGATTGAAGCCAAGCCTGCCGGCGGACTCCAATGCCAGCCGCTGCCACTCAGGAAGACTCAAAGACATCATATGCTGCTTGTGAGAGGTACTTCAAGCATTCTCTGATGGACTTTGAGAGGGCCTGAAAATGATGGAGGGTCTCTGTCAAGACTCACCACAAAACCTCCAAGCTCTCTAGCGAGGTCAAGGAGGAACATCCCAATGTATAATTGGCAAACTTGGATGCAGCATGACAGCATGGAGTCTGATAAGCCTTGCGACCGAGTGTGTCGAGGTTACAAGACTGTCCAATGGGACCGAAGATTGAGTCTTCAGGCTCTTTAGCTTCCGCATGGCCAATTCGACCACCACTGAGGTGTGGGGAAGCTGGGATTTCCGAAACCCCAAGCCTCGCTGAACCCTATACATAGTGTCCAGGCACTTGCTCATGATAGGGACAGATCTCCCACATGTGGAGGAGTCATCGGTTCAGAATGGGAGGAACGAGCACCGAGAGAGCTTCTTTCGGAGGGGCTTCATATTGAAGTATATCGAGCTCCTCCGCGCGGGGCTCCTCCTCTGACTCGGTGGTGAGCACTAGGGCCCATGCCATGTCCCGGACGAATTCCAGAAAGGTGTCCTTGGGAGGTGACCGCCGCCTCTGGGTCAGCGGGGAAGTCTCGGTGGGACAAAGTCTCCGGAGAGGTCTCCCCGTGTGACTCCCACTCTGAGTAGTCTGTGAAGGACTCAAGGTTGGGCGGCTCAGATGGGTCAGTGACCCGCGCCGGGTTTCTAAGGCCAAAACCTACCCGGAGCTGGAGGTGCTCGGCCGAGAAGATCTCGCACCGGAGGACGGGGATGGAGATTGAGACCTGCACTGAGGATCCTCACGAGGTCACTGTGGCGGCCCGGGGAATCCTCGATATCGAGGTCCCTGCAGTCTCGAGGCGCGTGTTGCTAATGCCGGGCAACAGTACCTGCTGGGCAGTGAGGAATGCAGAAATGCTGCGCTCCAAAGGCCAGCATCTGGGCTTCCCACTCAGGAGTGGGGCCCTGCGACACTGACGCCAGGGTGACCGGGTTGGGTGTCAAGGAGGAGAGGGGGTCCTTGCTGGGACGACCCTCAGGAGACCAGGCACCTTTACCGGAGGCCTCTGTATCAGTTCAAGGTACCTTACTGGGCCGCTCCCTCTCCAACTCCAGAGACTGCCGCGGGGGACTGATAGACCGGGCGCATGACCTCTCACGCTTGTCTGGCGCCCCTGACAGAGTCCTGGCAGCCTTCTTCTTCTTCTTCCGCTCAGAGTGCTGCTAGGCCCGGGGAGGAGCTTTGGGAGACCTCAGAGGTTGCGGGGCCGAAGAGCGGGAGGCTACCAGAGATACCGGGGCTGCCTTGCGGAAGAGATCATCCAGCTTCTGCTTACGACTCTGGATGGCCTTGGAGGACACCTTCTTACAGAGGGAGCATAGTCTGGATCATGGTCGGCTCCTAGACACCTGAGACAACAGTCATGGGTGTCCGTGAGCAACATGCTTTTGGAACACCTATCACATTTCTTAAAACCAGAGGCCACTGGTGGAAAAAGGACACCTGCGAGGTCGAAGATGCTCAAGGCAGCCAGCAGTTAAAAAGGGCATGAAAGCACGGTAAAACACCAAAAAGGCAAAAACCAGAAGACCAAGGCCAAAGCAGAGGTGCTCGAGAGGCGGGAAGAGGACTGGCGAAGGTCGGATAGCAAAAACCAGTTGGAAACAGAGAAACCTTTTCCAGGGACGAGATGCATGTCCAAAGGGCTCTGTGGAAAAAGGGAAACAGAGGAAGATGGCCCCAGTGAACTATTGACAAAGCAGACTCAACAGAGCAACAAATAAGTAGCTAACAGCCTATCATAAACTTAACTTCTCAACTAAACTTGACCTTTCCCTGAAATGGAAAAGATGAGAGTTCCCTTAAGAGAGATTCTCTCCTCTTGCCGAGCCACAGACAGCGAGCGCGAGAAGAGACCTCCCCCAGAGATTAGGCACAAGGACAGGCAGGCAATGAAAGACCACTCACCTGTAATATCGCCCCTCAGGGCTGAACACGTGCCGAGCCAGCTAAGAACTCGAAGGGCGGGAATGAGGACTAAACTGTCGTCACTCAAGGAACTACAATTACCAGGTAAGTGTAATTACTATTTCCTTATCGTTCCTCCAGTTTAGTCCTTCACTTCTGGGATGTAGCAGAGCAGTATTAATGGGAGGGAGCCTGCCAGCCGGCACGCAACACCGCTGAACCAAAACGGGCATCCCGTGACGCCAGCACGTCCAGCCGATAGTGTTTACTGAAAGTATGCAACGAAGACCACGTCGCTGCTTTACAAATTTCTACCGGCGGAACTAGACTGTGCTCCGCCCAGGACGTCTGTGCTCTAGTAGAATGCGCCCTCAGCCCTATGGGAGCTGGGCGTCCCTGCAACATATAAGCAGAGGCAATCGCCTCCTTAATCCATCTGGAAATAGAGGTTTTCGCCGCCGCTTCTCCCTTCCTGGCACCTCCAAACAGAACAAATAAGCGATCCGACTTGCAGAAGGACTCGGTGACTGCTAAATATCGACGCAAAACTCTCTGAAGGTCTAGGCGACTAAGACCACGGTCAGAAGACTATTCCCCTGCCGCCTGGAAAACGGGCAGCTCCACCGACTGACTGACATGAAAAGGGGAAGCTACCTTGAGAAGAAAGGAGGGCACCGGCCGGAGAACCACTTTCTGAGAAGAAAAAGATAAAAAGGGTTCCCGACACGACAGCGCCTGGAGCTCAGAAATACGCCTAGCCGAACAAATAGCTACCAAAAATGCCGTCTTAAGAGTTAGATCTTTCACCGAAGCCTGAGACAATGGTTCAAACGGAGTCCTAACCAGCGCTCACAACACTAAGTTAAGATCCCACGGCGGAACCGAAATCCGCCGCGCCGGGCGGAGCTTGGAAACGGCCTTAAGAAATTGCAGGACATCGACATGTGCCCCCAGGGCTACTCCTTGCACTTTACCTCTGTAGCAGGCTAAGGCCGCCAACTGCACCCTTAAGGAACTAGCAGCGAGCCCCTTATCAAAACCATCCTGCAAAAAATCCAAGACTACTGGGATAGAGGCCGTGACTGTGCGGATCTGATGTTGCGAACACCAGTCCTCGCAAATCCACCATACGCGCACATAAGCGAGCGAAGTTGAACGCTTACGCGCCTGAAGCAAGGTTGTTACAACAGACTTGGAATAACCCCTCTTCCTTAGCCGAGCCCTTTCAATGGCCAAGCTGTAAGCGAGAATCTCTCCACTCAAGGCATCAGAAGTGGCCCCTAGAATAGCAGGTCCTGGGACAACGGGAGCCGCCATGGCGTGCCGTCCAACAACCTTACGAGATTGGCATACCACGGACACCTGGGCCAATCCAGCGCAATCAACAGCACACGTCCCCTGTGCGTTTCGATGCGTTGAATCACTCGCCCGATGAGAGCCCACGGGGGAAACACACAGAGAAGACCTACCGACGGCCAGGGTCGGAGAAGAGCGTCGATCCCCTCTGACATGGGCTCCCGTCTTCTGCTGAAGAACCGATGCACCTTCGCCGATTGAAAGGTGGCCATGAGATCCATGACTGGGGTTTCCCAACGGAGAACTAGCTGCTCAAAGACTGAGGGATGCAGTTCCCATTCCCCTGCGTCCACTCGAACTCTGCTGAGGAAATCCGCCTTTACATTGTCTTTTCCGGTGATGTGCGCCGCTGATATCGCCTGCAACCGCGGCTGTATCCAGGAGAATAGCATTCGGGATTCTTCCTCCAAGGCCGTGCTCCCGGTGCCGCCCTGTTGATTTATGTAGGCCACAGCCGTCGCATTGTTGGATAGCACTCGCACTGCACTTTGCGTTACTTGGGCTTCAAAGCTTTGAAGAGCCAGAAACACCGCTCTCAGTTCCAACCGGTTGATCGACCAGCTGCTCTCCTCTGGAGACCAAAGCCCCTGAGCAAAGCTTTCCCTGCAATGCGCTCCCCAGCCCGCTAGACTTGCGTCCGCTAAAAGTGGAATCCACTGGGGTTGCTCCAAAGGCATCCCCGCTCGTAAGCATGACGGGCGCATCCACCACCGTAGATCCCTCTGGATGAATTGCGGACAAGGAAGTCATTTGCTCAAAGCATCGGACTGATTGGACCAGCGGCGAAGCAAAGCTCGCTGCAGAGACCTCATATGAAACCTGGCCCAAGGAACAACCTCTAACGTCGCTGCCATGGTGCCCAGGACCTGAAGATATCTCCACGCCGATGGTGCTGAGAGACTTCGGAAGGCACGTACGAGACTGCGAAGAGCCAAGGCTCTCCGCTTCGTTAGGAAAACTGAGCCCCTCTGAGTATCGAACTGTACTCCCAGGTACTCGAGAAGTTGAGTCGGGCATAGAGAACTCTTGGCCGGATTGACCACCCAGCCTAAAGACTGGAGCAGGGTTACTACTTTTCCCGTGGCCTCCATACTCTCTTCCCGGGACTTTGCCCGAATCAACCAATCGTCTAGATACGGATGGACTAATACCCCATCTTTCCACAATGCCGCTGCCACCACCACCATTATTTTGGTGAACACCCGCGGCACCTTCGCCAAACCGAAGGGGAGAGCCTGAAACTGGTAATGCCCCCAAGGCAGCGCAAGCCGCAGAAACCTCTGATGGGATTTTCTGATGGGGATATGGAGATAGGCCTCTGTGAGATCGAGAGACGTCAAGAACTCCCCTTGTCGCACTGCTACAATAACTGACCGAAGTGTCTCCATCCGAAAATGTGGCACATTGAGACAGCGATTTACTCCTTTGAGGTCCAGAATGGGCCGCAGAGAACCATCCTTATTTTGCACCACGAAATAGATGGAATATCGACCCATGCCATATTCTGCCGTGAGGACGGGAACAACCGCTCCCAACTGCAGAAGACGGTCTAGTGTCTGCCACACCTGGCGCGTTTTCCGAGGGCCTCTGCAGGGAGAAAGAACAAACGAGTCCAAGACCGGCCTCGCGAAATCTAGGGCATAGCCATCACGGATGATCCCCAAGACCCACTGATCGGACGTTATTTGGATCCAGGCAGAAAGAAAACCTTGCAGCCGCCCTCCTATCGGTTGAATTTCTGCCTGGACCTGCCGTCCTTCATTGCGACTTTCGAGACGCTGCGGAAGCTGCACCTGCAAATCCTCTATTTGTACCTCAGAAGCCTTGAAACCCCTGGGTTCTAGACAGAAACCTTCCTCTTTGGGAGCCGGCAAAGCGGGACGATCAAAATCTCTGAAAGTCTCTAAACTATCCCTGAAAGGCCGCTGAAGGCTTTCCGCGCTTTGGTTTATCCTCTGGCAGACGGCCGCCTTTGGATTCTCCCAGATCCTTCACTAACTTATCCAGATCTTCTCCAAACAACAGCCTCCCCTTAAAAGGAAGCTTGCCGAGCCGAGATTTAGAAGACCCGTCAGCTGCCCAATTCTTAAGCCAAAGGGATCTTCGCGCCACCACTAAGGAAGCCATACTATTCGACAAGGCTCTGATAAGGTTGTAGTGCACATCGGCCAGATACGCCGTTCCGGATTCCAAACGCTGTAGCTCACGCACCTCTTCCAGTTCCAACGACGCCGACTGCCTTAGGTGTTGGACCCAGCGAAGACAAGCTCTTGCCACCCAAGCCCCACAGATCGAAGCTTGTAAGGCAACCGCATCCGCCTCAAAAGACTGCTTTAACAGACCATCCATTTTCCTATCTGATGCCTCTTTCAAAGCCGCACTGCCTTCTACCGGAATTGTGGTCTTTTTAGTAACTGCGGAAACCGCATCCACCTTCGGCGAACGGAATCTCTCCTTGTCCTTGTCCGCCAGGGGATACAGCTTATTCATGATCTTTATACCCTTAAGACCGGATTCAGGAGAATCCCACTCAGTCTGAATCATCTGGTCTATGACCTTGTGGATAGGAAAAACCACTTGCGTCTGACACACTGCTTGAATAATGGGGTCTGCACCATCCTCCACCATGACCGGCTGCTCCGCTGTAAGCCTGAGCATTTGGAGAGCCTCCAAAACCAGGGCAGAGAGCTCTTCCCTCCGAAACACTCGTATGATCCTCGCCTGATCCTCTGGTTCCAGAATTTCTCCTTCCTCTAAATCATCCATCTCGGCGTCCAAATCAAACTCATCCTCCTCTCCCTCCTGCCAGTCTGCATCAGCCAGGCAGGGATCAGAATGCCACGGTCTCTTGACCACCTTAGATGTCAAGCGCTCGTGCTCCACTACTCCGGCATGCGCCGTAGAGGACGCGACAGACTGGGACCCCAAACCTAGCCCCTGCCGTCTGCAGCAAAAGGCCTGATGCATCAATAAAACAAAATCCGGGGAGAAATCCTCTAAATGTAACTCCACACCCAGATCCGCTGGCGCCCCAGCAATTGCATCTGGCGTAGCAACTGAACCGCCCGCTACCGTCGTGTCACCCTCAGCCCCCACGGGAGCCCCGTGCGAAGTGGAGGCCAGGACATTATCCAACTGCTGTTCCATCTGGACCGAAACAGATGCACAGCATTTGCAGACCCCTGTTTCAACACTAGTGCCCTTACGAGTGCCACAGATGACACACTGGGGACTGGAAGACATGGACTCCCAGACTGAGAGGGACCCTAAAATCACAGGCTTTGAAAAACAAGCGGGCTTCAGGCAAGGCCCAAACTCTCATCCAGTCTAGGACCTGTAACCTAAGGATATTGGGAAAGTTATGTATGGCTTATAAGGTTGTCCTCTTTTTTTTTTTTTTAAACTGCTAGCGACTAGATTCCCTAAGTAAAGGAAAGCTCCTGAGCCCCTCTCATAGTTCAGCAAGGCCTGCAGAACGGTAAAAATAAAAAGCAGATTGTGCCAAAGAACGCAAAGGAAAAAGAAACCAAAGAAAAGAAAACAAAGGCAACTTAACAGAAATATTTGAAATCGGGACCACAGGCTGCAGCCCGTAGAAAACTGCCGCTCCGGAGACCGGTGTTGAAACAGCGTGCCCTTAATGCTGTCAGCTGCGTGGGCTCAAAATGGCCGCGGCTCCACACAGGAGATTTTGGCGCGCTAAAAATCAGAGGCCTGACTGCCCGAACAGACGGAGATCTCCAATGACGGAGAGCCCCCTCCGAATTGAGTCCCTCAGCAGCTTAGAGTACCGAGGGGAGACAAACGGAGCAGGTCGTTGAAAACCAACCCGATCACTGCGTCTCCGAACGAGGAGACCGGAGCCGGCAGCCCACTCTAACAACGCTGCTGAAACTTAAAGCATTACTGAGTCAGCGTTGTGCTGCCCGAAGAGTCCTGGGATAGAGATCCTTAAATAAAAAAGGGAGAAAATGGAACCGGGCTGTGGCTAGACAGGGGAGGGAAGCCTCAAAGGACCTCACCCTGCTCCGAGCAGAACAATCTCCCGATTCTGATTTATTTAGTCATGTATTCATTCTTAAAGTGGGAGCCCCTTAAATTTAGCAATTCCTAGGAACTAGGAACCATAAGAAAGAAATACACCAAATCAATCATGCCAATTAAGAAACTTTGAGAATATTAGCTAACTATGCTGCTCCTTATCTGTTTCTCCAGTGAGCCCAGTACCTAGGCTCACTACGTCCTCCTGCCGCATGAAGACTAGACACATTGGGGCTGAGGAGGAGTTCCAGCATGCTACTTCCAGTGATGGCAAGTTTTGATTGGTCCAGTCTCCAAGCTGCAGGAGGAGGTGCACTACCCAGAAGTGGAGGACTAAACTGAAGGAACGATAAGGAATTGGTAATTACACAAATAAAAAATTAAAATAAAATATCCTCCTGGATTTAGGTTTCCCCTTCTTACTGCAATCTGCTGTAGCCCAAATATTTTCTTTAACAATTTTGCTGTGTTTAATTTTTTTCTTTTTTTGTACTATCTGTTTCAGTTCTTGTACTTGTTAGTATGTTTCAATATATATATTTATAACAGGTTTTTTTTATATCGCTTTTTCATTTTTGTCAAAGCGGTTTACATTGTAACTTAAACTTGGTAATGCCCATTAAACAGTGACATTGATAACTTGGATTCTTCTGAGGCAATGGAGGGTTAAGTGACTTGCCCAAGGCCACAAGGAGCGCTAAATAAAACATGCTGCCCATCCACAGAAACCTGTAGTAAATTTTTCATGGATAATATCTGAATTTCTTGTACCAGAGATCTGCTAGTAGCAAACATTTAATGCAAACATTTGCAAACTTATACATTTTGTGTGGGCTCATCAAATTAGTCTTCTGCAATAACACATAGCATACTAATCTGCCGAATAGCAAGGATGATGATTACTGTTGCTCTAGGAAAAAGCTCTTCAACTTCCAGTCCTCAAGGGCTGTTTTCTAGATATCTACCTTAGGAATTCATGATACATTTGCATATACACAGCACAAGAACCTGCACCATTTCATGTTCTAGAGTGAAAATCAGACCCATATGTGATTCTCTGAACAAGGTTAAAGAGGAATGACTAAATGACAATTATATATTTAGTACGTTGTTTAAATAAAGACAGCCTTTTCTAGTCATCTATCTAACATACCTTCACTGCTAAAGATTTGTTCATGGTGATCCAGAATGACAAAAAAGTCTTACAGAATCTTGGAAACCCTTGTATCAATTAACTCAAATACTGATTAAACTAGAAACTGGACTGAGCATAGAAAAACACACTCCTACCACAGATTATTAAATAAAAGGTACTTATGCTATGAAATCTGAAGACAGTGAATTGATGATAAAGAGCGTCAATAAATATGGACAAAGAAATATAGTTTTAGTTGCACATTTGCATTTGGAATGCCTGGTTGGCTGTTCCTTATTTAACATAACAAGACATTGTAAAAGCATGCACATGGTCTTACCTGAATACGAGAGCGAGCCAAATACACACTGGATTTCCATTCTGTCTTCATCTTACGATACTGGGAAGACTTCGAATGGACAAACTGTTTACTATAAGGTGCGTTCAGCTCTCCCGTTACTGTGCTCTGAAAGGACTTGGATGTGCTGGTGCTGTTCAAGGTGTGAGGCCTACAGGAATTGGCATGCAGCAAAAACAAAAGAAGGGAAACTGAAGTTGCTTCTGGACAAAAATAAAACCACTGCAAAAAATGGTTAACACTTTGCGTCTACACAAAAAGCAACCTAGCATAGACAATGCTGTTAGGCTTTAGGTTTAAGCACCCACATACTCAGGCAAGGATGGCAGGGTTTGTAGCAACAGACAAGAGCATATCCAACCCCATACAAACTAAGAGCTTACAACCCTAGGCTGTACTATGTGAAATTAAAACAAAATACCTTAACACAAACCTCTTGACATGGGTACTCATTTTGGGCTCTGAGCGGGCACAGCCTGTGGGGTTGATGGCAAGAGGAAGTTCCATCAAAGGATTTCGACCATATCTGAAATTGTAAGCCTCACAGGCCTCAACCCCTGGAAGCTAGAGAAAGTAAAGACATTTAGAAACGGACCCCAAAGCATATATGAATTTGTCTTAAAAAAATAATATTGAGTGTTATGTAAGGTAATTTCAGTTTGAGCAATATCTTTCTGTTGGTAAACCAATACAATATATAATTGAAAACATATTAGAATAATAAAATCAATAAATACCAACAAACATAACATAATAAATTATTAGATATAAAAAATACATAGAAATATTACAAATCAATTATATTTGCTTTTAATATATTAAGTTGGAATAAAGAAAAGATTATGATAGACCAAGTTACTTACCTGTAGCAGGTATTCTCCATGGACAGCAGGATAACTCCTCACATATGGGTGACATTATCAAAGAAGCTCTGTGTGGAAAACCTTTGCCAGCTTCTTCTAGAAGCTTTTGGAGTGGCTCCATCATGTCTGTGTGTCTGTTCTCAACTGCCACTGCAGCACCTCATCTCCTCAATCTAATTAGTAACCAATGGAAGAATGCAACTCCAAGGGGAGGAGGGAGGGTTGTGAGGACTTATCCTACAGTCAATAGAGAATACCTGCTACAAAGTACCTAATGTTTTTTTTTCCTAATGACAAACTAGCTAAATGCTGCCTCAAAAGTAAAAAAGAAAAAAATACTGGTGCCACAACAGATTGTGTTTTATGTTTCTATACAGTAGTTGGTATGGAAGGGAAGACTGGATAGGCCATAAGGTCTTTTTCTGTCATCATGTTTCTATGTTTCTAGGTTGATATAACATGAACATATGTTTTGGTGGGAACAGGTCACTATGCCTAGGAAGGAATGGAGTTGGTTTCTAATCCCCAAACAGATTCTGAAGAACTTATTGGTCGAATTTGCTGTCATTTATTTATGTTTTTTTTTATATACCGCCTTATCGTGGAATCAAAGCGGTTTACATATGAACAGAACATTTTATATATAACAAAAAGTGCACTTAAACCATTAACTATGAACATTAAAATGGGTTAGATAGGATATAACTCATGTCATGTCAGGATTCCCTGTTCAAACAGTAGTGAGATGTGAATGTGTGGAACAAAAGTCCACACTGCAGCTCTCCAAGTCCCCTCCATGGAGGTCAATCTTAAGTGGACCACTGACACAGCCATGGCTCGAACCTTTTGAGCATGATGTGACCCTTAAGAGTCAAATCACCCTGGGCATAAGTGAAATGAAGTGTATGTTTGTTGATGGCAGCCCCCATGCTGCTGGGGTAAAAAACAAAACAAAACATTTGGTGGACTGTCTTAAGGGTTTCAGTCCGATCTAAAAAGAATTCCAGGGCTCTCTTGCAGTCCCAATGCATGCAATGCACTTTCCCCTTTATAAGCAAGGGGTCTTGGGAAAAATGTTGCTAGAATGACAAACTGATTAAGGTGGAAATCTGGCCTTAGGAAAGAATTCAGGATGAGTCATCCTATTGCTGAAAATCTTAGTATAAGATGGATCAGTTACTAAAGCCTAGGGCCTTTAACTCTGCATGGTGAGGTCACTGCTACCAAAAACAAGACCTTCTAGGTCAAGTACTTCAGTCCAAAGGGAGCTTTCATCAGCTGAGTTAAAATCACACTGAGATCCCCAAAACACTGTGGGAGGCTTATGGGAAGGCTTCCTAAGAAGTAAGTCCCCTATGAAGTGAACAAGTAAAGGCTGTAGAGAGATAGGTTTATCTTCTACATGATAGTGTTAAGCACCAATTTTACTGAGGCATACCTCTTATGGAATTAGTCTTCAGGCCAGACTGACAAATGTAGAAGCTATTCAAGCAGTTTTTGTGTTGGACGCAAGAAAGGATTTAGGACCTTTTCATCATACCAGATAATAAACATCTTCCACTTATAACCATATGATCTCCTAGTGAAATCTCTCCTGGAAGCCAAAACGATGTTGATATCATCAATTGACAGGTTCAGAAATGACAAAATTAAGCCCTCAACATCCAAGTTGTGATGGCTAGGGACTTGATAATGGGATGCAATAGCATCACCTGAGCTTACATAATCAGGGTCAAACTGGTTCTCTGGTGGAAAGCTCCAGAAGAAGAGAGAACTATGGTCGTCTTGGCCAGTAAGAGGCCATTAAAATCATAGTGCCATTATTAACTTTGAGTTTTAGGAGAGTCTTCACTATTAGAGATATATAGAAGATGCATGTGCAGAAGACCATCCTTTCTAATCAAGGAGGATGGCACGCATCCCCACCTTAAAACAGAATTGAGGTACCTGCTTGTTCTAAGGAGTGGCCCACTCCCGAAAGACACTCAATACAATTTTCCTGTCCAGGGTCCATTCATGAGGCTGAAGGACTTGTCCGCTAGTGTACTGTTCTTGCCAGCCAGACATTGGCCTCAGAGTCATTCCATGAGAAATCATGTAGTGCCACATATGGAATGCTTTTCAGCACAAGAGATATGATTCTGTTCCTCTCTCCTTGTTGATGTAGTAGATGGCAACTTGGTTGTCTGTTTGAATTATGACTATTTGGTTAGCCAATCGATCTCTAAAAGCCTTTAGAGCATTTAGAGAAATTTTTCACAGTTCTAGGAAACTGATTTGGTGGAGGTTCTCCTGGGAGGTCCCTGAGTAAATAACTATTTACATGGGCACCCCAGCACAGCCTGGACACACCTGTCTTGAGTAGTTTTTGAAAATGAGGACTTTGGAAGGGTAATTCTCTGGCAAAATTGGAATCAATCCTCACATATGGGTGATGTCAGTGCTGACGGAGCATGCATGGAGCAATTCCCCAGCTTTCACAGAAAACCTTTAGGAATGCTACCACGCATGCATGGTCCCCTTCCCGCCCAAGGGTGCCATCTTGCTCAGTCAGATGACATAGCAAAAAAAGGACTTAAACAATGTAGGAAGGAAACTCTAAGGGGAGGAGGGAGGGTTGTGAGGGCTGATTCTAGCTGTCCCTGGAGAACACCAAGTGATTAACTATGCTTTCTCCAGGAACAAGCAGGAAGTCAGTCCTCACATATGGGACTCCCTAGCTCCAGGGTGTTGAGGACAGCACCACCAGTGACTCGATAGTTGGCCGTAAGTTGCAGGTGGTGAGTCCCTAAAGATATTCTGCAAGACCCTCGCATCCAGCGACCACTTCACTCCGGTAGCCTGAACACAGAAGGGTCGGAGGGCAGGAGTTGCGTACACCCCAAAAATATTACGGAGTACAGCCTACCTGAAGGCACTGTCCCTACAGGACTCACTCTCCAGGCAGTAATGAGAAACAAATGTATGAATCGAGGCCATGTGGTGGCCTTGCAGATTTCCATCACTGGCACTGAGCAAAGGTTGGCTACCGATGTGGGCACAGCCCGCACGCAATGTGCAGTGACCTGGTGCTCAAGGGAGAGGCGAGCTCGCTCGTAGGCGAGGACGATGCAGTCTGCCACCCAAGTGAACAGAGTTCAACCCCTTACAGGGAGCCCCAGTCTACTGGGATCATATGATACAAAGACTTGAGGAGCTCTGCGATGGGCCTGTATCCGCTGCAGCTAGAAAGACAGGGCCCACTTACAGTCTAGTGTATGCAGTATGAATTCCTCCCTGCTGGCATGAGGTCGCGGGAAGAAGGTGGGCAGAACCACCTCCTGATTGAGGTGGAAAGGGGATAGCACCTTGGGGAGGAATTTAGGGTGTGTGCAGAGCACACCCTGTTCTTATAGAACCATGTACAGGGTGGATCCCCCACCAAGGCCTGGAGTCTGCTCACTCTCCATGCGGATGTCAGTGCCACCAGAAAAAACACTTTCCAGGATAGGTATTGTAAATGGCAAGTGGCTAGGGGCTCGAATGGTGGTCTGGTGAGTTGGGAAAGCACCACATTTAGGTCTCATTCCACCGCAGGGGGGCGAAGAGGGGGCTTTGATAGCAAGAGGCCCCACAGGAACCTGGAGACCAGGGGCTCATTTGAGAGGGGTTTTCCCTCTACAGGGTGATGGTGCGCAGCTATGGCACTCAGATTTTATTTTATTTATTTATTTACATTCTCTTATATACCGCGCTATTCTGCATCAGTGCGGTTTACATTGAACAAACTGAAATTACATTGAACAGGGCATTATAACTTGGAGATAACTATTTTACAGGGAACATGGGCTATGGAGGGTTAAGTGTATCCTCACTAAGTTTGATTTCAGATCGGCGTGTGAGAGATGCAGTAGGTACTGCAGTACAAATTGCATGCAGCAGGAGCAGGGATTCTCTTCTCTCTCTGCACACCAGAGGGAGAATCTTCTCCATTTGAAGGCATACGCTCGTCTGATGGAAGGTTTTCGGGAGACCAGTAGGATCTCCTCAACTTCCCCCAGGAGATTGAAAGGGGCCAGGGCTACCCTTTCAGCAGCCACACTGTCAATGTTAGTGACCCCAGGTTTGTGGTGCAAGAGAGAGCTCTCCTCCTGGGACAGGAGGTCCTGGTCCCAACCTAGTGGGAAACCAGGGTTGCCGGGGCTATCTGATGGCGATCAGAATCACTGATGCCTACTCGCTCTGGACCTTGAAAAGGGTCTTGGCTATTAGTGGTGTCAGTGGCAAGGCATAAAGGAGACCCTCCAAGCATGGGATCAGAAAGGCATCACCACCTCTCTCCCTGGGTGCGGCTGGCGTTGAGCAGAAACGGGGCAGCTGTGTATTGTCTGGCGAGGTGACAGATCCATCACAGGTCTTGCCCAGAGGCAGAAGAGTTTTTGCGCCACCCTGGGGTTCACACACCATTTATGCAGGCACAGGACACTGCTGAGCTTGTCCACTAAGCAATTGTCCTGACCAGGGAGATATACTGCTTGTAGGAGTATTCCATGGCGCACAGCAAAGGTGAGCAGAGCAACCGCCTCCTGACAAAGGTAGTGCGAACCCTTGTCCCCCCCTGCTTGTTTACATAAAACATGGAGACCAAGTTGTCTGTCTGGATCAACACAGGTTGGTTACATAACAGGTGGCGGAATGCTCGCAGGGCCAGGAAGATGGCTCTGAATTCTAGGAGGTTGATCTGTAAGAGGGACTCCTCTTGAGACCAGATGCCTTGAGTGCAAAGTTCTTCGCAGTGCGCCCCCCCCCCCCAAACCCAGTAGGGAGGTATCTGTGGTCAGGATCCTCTGAGGGTAGGCGTTTGAAATGGCAACCCTGCCTGGAGGTAACATAGGGCTGCACCAGTTGAGGGAGGCCGCCAGTTGGCAGGGGACTCTGACTCTGTCCGTGGCTTGAGTCCATTGAGAGTAGAGGCACGACTGGGCTGCCCGCATGTGCAAGCGGGCTATGGGCGTGACGTGGTCTGTTGAGGTCATGTGGTCCAGGAGGTGGAAGAGGTGGTGAGCCGCTATCGATTGGTGAGCCCGTACTTCTCCTACCAGTTGTACAAGGTGATGTGCCCTCTCTTTCGGGAGGAAGGCCTTGACCAGTAGTGTGTCCAACTGGGCCCCTATGAACTCCAGGTTTTGGACTGGAGAGAGATGTGATTTGGGATAGTTGATGACGAACCCCAAGTGTTGCAGGAGGCAGACTGTTCGCCCTGTGGCCTGGCTGGCCTCGAGGGCCATTATACCTCTGATGAGCCAGTCGTCCAAGTAGGGGAAGACTAAGGCCCCTTGCAGGCGAATGTAAGTGGCTACGACCGCCAGGCACTTTGTAAAAGCTCTTGGTGAGGAGGCCAGGCTGAATGGAAGCACCTGTAGGGTTTAAGTACTTGTAGAGGTAGAGGTTAAGTATGATAGATTTGGGGGTTTAGTATGATAGATTTGCTTCTAATTTTTAAGTGCTAAGGATTAATAATGTTCCTGATTCATAATCACTTACTGGCTGCCCTGAATCTCACAAAAAATAAGACCAATAGCTATGCTGCTATAACATGTGAGCCAGCATTCAGGCCTTTTCAAGAAGAGATCCAGCAACCATATAAGGAGATATCATGAGCCTTGTAAGGTGCCAGTTTGGGCTGAAGAGTCTAGACTTTGACCTACAAGGGGATATCAGATAAAGGTCTGCAGAAGTAAGGTGCAAAGAAATGCATACACAGGAAACCACAAAGCTACTAACATATATGCTAGGCCCGGCTCTGAAGAAAGCAACTAGCCAGGTCATGGTGAGTATGAGAGGAGGGGGGGCCAGGAGGGATTTTGCAACAGGAACTAAGGGGAGCAAAAAGGCAACGATAGGAAATGGGGAGGGGAGGGGAGAGAACACAGAGGGATAGCTCTGGGACTGCATACAGAAACACGGAAAGAAAAAAGGTATAAATGTAACATGCTTTTCATATTCAAGGGGGGAGAGTTGCCTTCTTGAGGTGCCTAGTGCCCGATAGAACTCTCTTCCCCTATCTACCTGTATTTGGTCATCAGTTATCTAATAAACAGAGACTCTGATTGCACCTGTACTGACTGTTTGGATCTGATCATTTCAGGTACTAATAATAATAATAATAATTAGGTTGTGGTTCATTTTTGTACGAAACAGGGCCGTACAAAATTTGTGCCGAAACCCGGGAATTGGGTTACGGGTGGGTCTTTATGACCAAGATATAAATTTAAAGATTTGGATTCCCCTCAAGAAAAAGAGGGAGGTATGTAAAGATTTGGATTCCCCTCAAGAAAGGTTGAGGGAGGTGTGTTCCCGGTGCTGAGTGAAGACCGGAGGAGAAGAAGAAGTGAGTGTTTGAGTTCCCTAGGAAGACGACCTTTGTGACGACAAAGCCGTGAGTATACTTATTTTTGACCAAGCTTGGTAAGTGTTGTTTATTTTTTGTTCTATTGTATTGATAAAGTGTAAAGATATTTTTGCTGCTATGAGTCAGGACTGAATGGTGTGTGCATTTGAGCTACGTATCGGCTGATACGAGGCATGTGTGTGTTCTTACTCACGGTTCCATACCTCCGCGAGGAGATTGGCTGGGTCTGAACGAAGCGAATCTCTGTTTGAAAGGTGTCCTGGACATTTCGTGCACTACCTCCCTTTGTAGATAAAAAGGTTGGATACTGAGATCCTTAAAATAACAGGTGGCACGTAGGAATTATGTCTCTGTTTAGGAGAAAGAAAGATGACAATCAGGGAATAATGATAAATGACTCCGGTCGAACGGATGATGAGAGATAATCCCATATTAGGAAAGGAAATTTTGAAAGTTTGCCTTAAATGGGCAAAGTGGAGCAATGCTCCTGGGATCCCTCTTGGCTGGCCACCGGAGGGGTCTTTTGATGGTAGTTGTTTAGCAAGGATTAGGGATTATGTTTTGTCCCATAAGACCAATGCTAGTCAGTTAAAACATTTGCAATACATTTCTATGTGGATGAAACAGGCAAACCCAGGTACCCTCAGTAGTGAGGCTCCTCCCCCTTATTGTAGGACAGTGAACCGTACCATGGCAGCAATAGGGTATTCAGATCCGCAGATAAACACAGACCCCAAAAGGGAACAATCTGAGAAAACCCCTAATGATAAACAGGTGACAGAAAAACAAAAAGAGAATCTGGGAAAGACAAAACAAACTGAGCCTTCTGCACCTTATATTGACACCTTATATAAGCCACTGCATAGGGAAATGGAAGATATAATTTCCCATAAGGACTCCCAGCCATTTAGGAGATCCCGATCTGCATCCCCCCACCGGGAATCACATAGGGGATGGGTCCAGGTAACAGGTAAATTACATTTGACCCCTGACATAAGTTCTCAGACCCCAGGATCGTATGAACAATCAGTTTTAGGGGCTACGGGAGGTAACACTCCCTGCCTGCGTTCCATTCCCTCTGCTCCTAATCTTACACCTAACGACAGTTGTCAGGTCACAACAGAGGATAATCCCTCCAAGTTTGGGGCGGGCAAGTCAGGGCCTGACTATTTTCCCAAGGAACCGACGGAAATTCTGAGTAATGCCACCCCGGTTCACTTATCAGCTAAGTCTGGGACCCCTCCTGGTCGTGGACCAGTTGATTACTATAAATCCACCAATAGGGCAGCAGGTCAATGGTTCCCTTATTCTAGCCGACGACCCGAAAGTCTGTGTGATATTGGGACTCGAATGACCCGAACACATGACTATCGCATTTGCCCTGTACAGAGCACTAAAGAACCCGTTCAGCCTAAGAAAACTCCTGTAGAGTTTGTTTTTAATGAAGAGGGGGGTGAAGGATTTTATGTATATCATTGGAGTTCCAACCTACATGGATGGACCTCAGCATGTGCCCCACAAATGAGAATTTGGCCAGAACAAGGATCACTGGAAACTAGAGATTTAAACTTAGCCCGTAGGTGTATTCGTGGAGGAGAAGGGGACCCACAATGGGACTATAAATACATGGAAGCAGGATTAAGAGTGTGGGAAAAGTATGAGGGGCAAGATCCCAATAACCCAAAGTTACCGGGTTACATGGTGTTTCCTGTGCGACATGTTAACCAAGGGCAGGGAAGGGCAGAGGTATATGTTCCCTGGAGTTTCACTGACATGACCAACCTGTCAGAACAACTCCCTCCCCTAAATCAAGGTGCAGGGGCATGGATACAGAAGTTTGAACGATTGACAGCAGGGTATACTTTGGCAATTGGTGATGTAAAAGCACTGTAAGGCCGGATTTTGGGCAATAATGCTGCCAATCAAGTATTTAATAATGCACATATAAATGGGGTATTGGTCCATGAACCACAATACGATGGGGCTTTATTTAACCCTTATCGTAATTTAATTTGGGAGTCACTAAGAGATATATATCCCACCCAAAGAAGTATGGGACCCCTCACATCGATGCAATTTAAGGTAGGGGAAGATGTTAGTGCTTATTTGGCTAAGTTCCAAGATCTATGGGAAGCACAAATGGGTGTACCCCATAATGCTCCTCATATGGCACTTATGTTTTTTCAAACTCTGTGCAATACACTACCCCTGCCTATCCAGTTGAAATTGAAAAACATAGTCGCACTAGAGTCAGAGACATGGCAAAAGCAACAAGCACATATTTTTCATTTTGTCAGACAGGCAGAAGAGGAGTTAGCTAAACCGGAAAGAGACAGGAAGGCTGCTCAAGCCCGTCTGTTTAACTTACAGTTAAAAGAAATAGATCAAGGAAAAAAGGAAGGATTAGTCAGTGTATCTTCTGCTGACAAGAAACTGATAAAGACCTTGCAGCGAGAGGTTAAGGACGCTAAGCAACAGGCACAAACTGCACGAAAACTATTTGAGGAATGTGTGGAACGTTTATACGAGTCCTCTGGTGACAGCTGCAATGACAGTGACTCGGAAGATGCACACAAACCTGTGACACGTGCTCTGAATGTTCAAGGACGTGGTCAGCTCTCGGGTCAGGGACCACGGTCCTTCCCCAGACAAAAACAGGACAGAGAGAGAGATTTTTGTTGCTGGCAGTGTGGTGAAAAGGGACACTTTCAACGGACCTGCCGTGCCCCTCCCCCTCCACCACGAGGACGGAGAGAGTATAACCAAGGCCCACCGCCACCTGCTGGGCCACGGCAGTATTCTACCTGGCAGCCCCCAAATAGGGCAGGTTATGGTAGTAGGGGAGATGGACAGTGACTAGGCATCTATAATATGCAGGTAACACTGGGAACAGAGGAGCCCCACATAAAATTAACATTGAATGGCCAAGAGATGAAATTTCTAATTGATACTGGAGCCACATTGTCTGTCCTGAATACCATGCCTGCAGGTAGCACTATTGGCAGAGACAGTGTAATGACCACCGGGTTTGATGGTAAGTCAGTAAAAACCCCAGTGACCAATCCAATTCATGTGGTGGGGCCAGAATTTGATCTCTATCACAATTTTCTGTATGCCTCTCATTGTCCTATTAATTTAATGGGGAGAGATTTAATTGTCAAGGCCCAGGTTACCCTAGTGGCAGGAGAATTTCAGTATGCAGGAATCAGCGAAATTGGTACATATCTACTCAGCCCTTACGGTCGAGTACGGGGTGCACCAGTCCACATAAGACTAAAACAAGGGAAACAGGGACCAAAATTGCCACAATATCCCTTACAGCGGGCAGCTATGGAGGGTGCACGAGAAGAAATTGATCAGCTCAAACTGCATGGCATTATAGAACACAGTACCTCCTCATATAATACCCCGCTCTTTCCGGTCAGTAAACCCAATGGGAAGTGGAGGATTGTCCATGATTTACGAGCCTTGAACCAGGTAGTGGAAACTCAGTTCCCTGCGGTTGCCAATCCGGCCACCACATTAAATACAGTACAGTTGTACAAGTATTTCACAGTATTGGATTTAAAAAATGCTTTTTTTAGTGTAGAAATTGATATTGACTCGAGGCCCCTGCTAGCTTTTCTTTTTGACCAAGTGCATTATCAATGGACGCGACTGCCACAGGGATATGTTGACAGTCCCAGTATCTTTTCTCAGATTCTCTCACAAGATTTGCAGGAGTTCAATTCACATCTCCCTGGAGAAATGTGCTTATTGCAGTATGTAGATGATATCTTACTGTCAGGCTCGGATTATCAGCAAATGCAGAAGTACACACAGGAACTAATACACGAGCTGCAGGACAAGGGCTACAAATTGAATGCAGAGAAGGCACAATTAGTGCAGACAACAGTCATCTTTTTGGGGTTTCAGCTAAGCCAGGGTTCTATTGAAGTAGGAGATAAGACAGTACAACATGGCTTACAGTTACCGGTCCCCAGTACAGTGAAAGAACTTCGTTCTGTTTTGGGCACACTTAATTTTTGCAGAAATTGGATCCCTGCTTTTAGCTCTCGGACCCTTTGCTTCCGCCCTTATTTGAAGGGTGGGGTAAAGAATTCTGAAAAAATCACTTTAGATCCTTGTCATGTAAATGTGCTCCAGTCCATTTTGGAAGATTTAAAGTGTCTTCCAGCTTACATCTGCCAAATCATCACAAACCCTTTCAATTGATGGTGGTAACTGGTTCCCAGGCGTGGGCAGCCATACTATTTCAGGATAGGGTTTCCACTTTGTCATTTTTGTCTGGTACTTTTGGATGTACTGAGCTCCCATTGCCTGATCTTGAAAAATTAGTTATTGCAGTGGCAGCAGCAATAGAGAAAGTTCTGTCCATTTTCACTCCCACGACCTTAATTCTCTATCAGTCCATTGAATTGAAGGCTATTCTGAATAAAGATACCCTACACACCCTGTACTGGTAGTGCTTTCCTCCCACTACAAACCTTAGGCATTGCCTGTGGGAGGGGTGGGTCAGGATGTGGGTATATGCATCCTTCAGGTCTAAGGTGCATATGGACAAATAATTTAAATTTCAAATAGTATGCATGCTATAGTGAGAACTGTACCACTCACAATAGTTTATGTGTATGTCCTGTCATCTCCCTCCTGTTGCATGTAAACCCCATGTTGTGTTATTAACCACTTCGATTGAAGGATAAGGTGGCATATGAAACTGGTTAAATAAATAAATAAGGAGCACAGCCAATTTCCCTGGTGGAGGTAGGGCAGCAGAGTTCCAAGGGAGAGCAACCTGAATTTCTCCCTCACCAGAAACCTGTTCAGGTTTCGCAGGTCAGAAAGGGCCTGAGGCCCCCAGTTCTTTTGGGGACAAGTAGAAACCCTTTCCTCACATATGACTGGGTACAGGCTCTACCACCCTGTCCTTGAGCAGGCCTGCAAGTTCTGAGATGAGCAAGGTCTGGTGAAGAAGAGGCTGCACCGGCTCTCCCGGGAAGAACCCTGGTGGGGTTTGCTGGAACTGGAGGAGATAGCCATCCTTTACCACCTGGAGGAACCACTGGTCTGTGATGACCGCGGCCCACCTGTGGGTGAAGAGCACTTGGCTGCCCCCTTTGGCCTGGGGAGGGTCTCTTGGGGGGGAGGAGGTCCTGCTCGGGAAGTCAAAAGCTCCCGCTAGGTTGGGTGGGAGTTGGGGGCTGAGGCTTTTGAGCCTTTGGCTTTCTCAGCCCGTGGCCTTGATTCTTGGGCTGCGGGCCCTGCTGTTGCTGTCCCGAGAAGGGTTGGTAATGACCCTGGTGAAAAGACCCCTTTTTCCTCAGGAAAAGTGATCTTTTCCCCGATGATTTCTTTCGGGGGAGTGTTGAGGTCTTTCTCAAGAGCCTCTGCCTGGTCACAATCTCAGCTGCCCTGTCGGCCATGGGTTTGCCAAATAAGTTTCTCTGGTGCACGGGACATCTAGCAGTTTTTATGGCACCTATTGCTCGAGGTCAGAGGTTTGCAACCAGGCCTGGCGCCGAGCATCGATGCCAGCTGCTGCCACCCGGGCTGCAGACTCAAAGCTGTTGTAGGCAGCGCAGGTCAGGAACTTTGAGCAGTCCCGAATCCCGGCTGTTAGGCCCTGGAACCTCTGGAGTGGTTCCCCGGTAAGGCCTGCAGAGAAGCCTGCCAATTCCTGAATAAGGCCCTTGAGATACACGCCTATGTATAGTTCATAGGCCTGTATCTGACAGCCCAACATGGAGCCTTGGAAGCACTTGCACCCGAGGGTGTGGAGGGCTCAGTACCCCCTGCCCGGAGGAACAGAAGAATAGTTTTTCTGACTTTCGAGCTTCTGCATCAAGGACTTCATGACCATGGAGTTATGTGGGAGTTGAGATTTAGGCATCGGCTGACCACAGGCACCGAGGCCAGGGTCTCCCACATCCACAGGAGCAGACGCTCAAGGATGGGCTGGACCGACACCATAAGAGTCTCCTTTGGCGAGGACTTCCAGTTCTTCGGTGCGTGGGTCCTCCTCTGATTTGGTCAGGACCAAGAGGGCCTGGGCCATGTCCCGGACGAAGTCGTGGAAGGCCACGTTCTTGGGGTGAGAATGGCACCAGGGTTCTGGAGGAGATGGCTCCGAAGGGACGTCTCGGTATCAAGAGGTCTCGGGAGATGCCTCGATGTTGGGTCTCCCAGTTGGAGCCAGAGGGTATTGAGAATTCCGAGTCTCAGGGCTCTCGGGTCTTGAGGCTGGCCCCAAGGAACCAGGAACCCCTGGTGTGTCTCAGGTCAGACTCCCGGAAACGGGCCAGGGAGGACCAGACTCCTGAGGATCGGGACCGGGATCATGATTGGTACCGAGAGCTCACCCGAGGCCATTGGTGCTCGGGGCCTGGCTCGACGCCCAGGGGTTCTGGTTGTCGGGGGAGATGATGTGGATGAACCTGACATCATCGCCGGCTGCAGGGCCAGGATTGCAGAAATGTTTTGCTCCAGGGCCGCCATTCTGGACATGTCAGAACGCTCCACAGCTTTTGGCGTGGGCACTGAAGGTCTCGGGCCTGATGCCGGCACTTTCACAAGTGTGTCCTCGATGAGCCTCGCACGATCACTGCCGGCCGAGGACTCCCTCTTAGAGACCTTGGGGGGGGGGGCGCTGCTCTGAGTCACCCGAGTCCCACCGTGGGACTTTACCGGGTTTCACTGGTGGAACCTTGACTGGCTTAAAGGATTTCTTCTTTTTATTCCTGGGGGTCTGGCGTCTTTATGGAGGAGCTGCCGCTGCGGGATTCCAAAGATGCCTGGACCTTTCACGATGTGCTCAGCTTGGGGCTCAGTGTCGGGGAAGCCGGGACAGAGTCGGACCGTGGTAACAGTTTCTCTTGCAACTCCGACTGTTCCCTGTTCGTTTACGGAGTCATGGCCTGGCACAGGTCGTAGGTGGAACTGTTGTGGTCCGGGCCGAGGCAGTGAAAGCAGCAGTCGTGGGTGTCTTTAACAGACATGGTTTGACCACAGCGGTCACGCTTTTTTAACCCATTGGGGGGACATGGTGGGAGACAACCGGCCAGGTCAACAGCCCCCATGTGAAAAAGGACGCGAACGCTGGTCGAGGCAAGCCTCGTCAAAAAGAAGGGAAGAGCTGTGGATGGAGCTGGCTCAAGGCGGGAAGAGGAACCGGTATGCAAACCGGGGAAAAAACAACTTTAAAGGATAATTTTAGAGGATTTTTCCAGGGAAACAGGACAAGCGTCAATTGGGGGTCTGCGGAAAACAGGAGACTGAGCAAGATGGCACCCTTGAGCGGGAAGGGGCCACGCATGCATGGTAGCATTCCCAAAGGCTTTCTGTGAAAGCTGGGGGATTGCTCCGTGCGAGCTCCTTCAGCGCTGACGTCACCCATATGTGAGGACTGACTTCCTGCTTGTTTCTGGAGAACACAACTTATCTCCTTCAGAAGTGGACAGGTATTGTCGAATATCCAATCTCCCATTTGTAGGGAAGTGACAGAACAAGTAGTATGCCCTCAGTTGAATGTTATCTTGAATTAAGTAATGCCCTGGACCCCTGGCAACATGTATTCCAATGGGGGACCAGTCCTGAGACTCTACCTACATCGCTGTTAGATCAATTAGCAAGAGGACTAGATAGCTCAAGATCTGCTCTCCTTTTGATTTTTGATGAGACAGCTTCTGCTTTTGATTCTTTTCTCCTTCATATTCTTACATCTAGATTAGCTGCATAAGGTGTGTGTGTGGGGGGGGGGGGGGAGGTGCAGTGTTACCATCATTTTGTTTTTATCTTACAAATCAATCACAGTATTTTGGTCTCTGATGACATGTTTGTTTCATTCAGAGTTTCTTTCTATCCTCTTCACTGTTCAATAGGTGTATGTGTATGTGTGTGTGTATGTGTATATATATATATATATATATATGTTGTTGTTAAGTGCCTTCGAGTTGGTGTCGACTCATGGTGACCCTCTGGCTAGTTGTCCTAAACTGTATATATAACTATTATGTCAGATGAATGTTATGTTTCGTATTTATACTGACAATATTTTACTATTTGTGCCATTTTCATTAGGTGATGAAACTGAACAAACTACTTTGATGAAAGATTTTGGAGCCATCTCATCCTGATTGTTAGAGAAAACAGTTAACTCTGCTTTTTATAAATTAAGAACGATTAGGGGTTTGAAACATCATTGTATGCCTGGGTATTTTGAAATGGTTATTCAACTGCTGATCATGCCATCTCTGGACTACTATAATGTTATTTATTGGGGTTACTAACATTTCTGTCTATTTTACGGAGTTGAAAAGCTGCAGGTTAAACAATGTATTTTATTTAAATGTCTAATATTGCATTACTGAATTGTCCACTTTGTTAATGCCATACACATCGGTTTGGCCTCTGTTCAACAGGGCAAAAACCTTTAACAGTCCCGTCTGTGGCTTCTGCCCATAAAACTGGTGTGTGGGCATGCGCTTTTTCTGATATGGGCCCCTCTTCATTGGAATTCAGTCCCTTTAATTGTTTTGCCACAGAATGATTATTTCCATTTTCAGAAATTGCTAAAAGCATATTTATTTTCAGGTTAATGTTGCTGTTATTTTAAATACTAGGGGTTTTATATGAGGAGATTGGAAGGTTTCATTATTATTAGTGTTGTTGTTAAGTGTCGTTCAGTCGGTGTCGACTCATGGCAACCCTCTGGATAGTTGTCTTAAATAGTGTTCGGTCTTCAGTCAGGCGGCTTATTGTTGACAGACTGGTACCCATAGCTGCTGTTATTGTATCAATCCATCTTATTGTTGGCCTTCCTCTTTTGCGTTGACCTTCTATCTTGCCAAGCATGATGTCCTTCTCTAATGATCTCTCTCTTCGCATGATGTGTCCAAAGTATGAAAGTCGAAGTCTTGTCATCTGAGCTTCTAAAGAAAGCTTAGGTTTGATCTCCTCTAGTACTGACTGGTTTGTTCTTCGGGCAGTCCATGGTATACACAGTATTCACCACCAGCACCATAATTCAAAGGCATCAATTTTCTTCCTGTCTATCTTTTTCACTGTCCAGCTTTCACATCCATATGATGTTGTTGAAAATACCATGGCTTGAACAAGTTGAAACTTTGTATGGAGAGAGACATCTCTGCTCTTGAGAATCTTATCTAGGTCTTTCATAGCCATTCTGCCAAGAGCAATGCGTCGTCGGATTTCTTGACTGCTTGTTGCTTCTTTACTGATAGTTGATCCAAGTAGGTTAAAATTGTTCACAATTTCAATTTCTTCTCCTTCAGTGATGAACCTGTTGATTTTGCCAGTTGTCATGATCATTGTCTTCTTTACATTAAGGTGCAGGTCCATTTTGAGACTATGTTCTTTGATTGTGAGAAGCAAATATTTCAGATCATCTTCACTTTCAGCCAGTAATGTGGTATCATCAGCACAGCGAAGGCTGTTGATGAGTCTTCCACCAATCTTCACACCTCTGTTGCCTTCATACAATCCTGCTTCTCTGATGATTTGTTCTGCATATAAATATATAAATTAAACAGGTAGGGGGAAAGTATGCAGCCTTGTCTTAAACCTTTGCTTATTTTAAACCATCCACCGCTTTGACCCGGTGAAAAGCGGGATATATTTACTCAGCATTGTAACCCTCAAATTACCATTTTTATTATATTCAATTTAATGTTCACTGTAATTTCAATTGTTTGAATAAGTTTCAATGTAATGTTCAAGTTTTGTTCTTTGTAAACCGCTTTGATTTTTCTGAAACCGTATATAAAACCGTTCAATAAATAAATAAATATAAATACAGCTAAATAAATAAATAAAATAAATAAATTCTGTTTCTCCTTGTTCCGTTCGAACTGTTGCTTCTTGATCAATGTACAGATTGTGCAAGAGACCGATCAGGTGTTCTGTTATGCCCATGCTTTTTAATGTGGCCCAGAGTTTTGCATGGTTTACACAGTCAAAAGTTTTGCTATAGTCGATAAAGCACAAATAGATATCCCTTTGGTATTCTTTAGTCTTTTCAAGGATCCATCTCACATCCACGATGATGTCCTTCGTTCCTCGCCCTTTCCTGAACCCTTCTTGCACTTCAGGTAGTTCTTGTTCCAGGTATGGTTGTAGTCTCTTTTGAATAATCTTCAGTAGAATCTTGCTGGCATGTGGGATCAGAGCGATTGTGCGATAATTTCCACAGTCAGTTGGATCACCTTTCTTTAGTACTGGTATAAACACAGATCTTTTCCAATCAGTTGGCCATGTTGTTGTCTTCCAAATTTCTTGGCAGAGCCTTGTAAGTACAGTAACAGCTGCATCAGATTGCTGTAATACGTCTATGGGAATGCCATCAATGCCTGGTGCTTTGTTCTTTGATAAGGCTTTCAATGCCGCTTCAACTTCTTCTTTCATTACCAATGGTTCCGGATCATAAGGTACAGGTTGAAATGGCTGTTGGTCAACTTGATCTTTATCATATAAAAACTCTGTATATTCCTTCCACCTTTTCTTGATCTTCTCAGCATCATTCAAAATAGAACCTTAAGCATCTTGTAACATTCCAATTCGAGGCTGGAATTTTTTCTTCAATTCTCGTAGCTTTAGGAAAGTCGATCTTGTTCTTCCTCTAAAAGTTTCTGCTTCTATTTCCTTGCATGTTTCATTGTAGTACTTTTCCTTATCCTGTCTTGCTACACATTGGAAATCTCTGTTGAGTTCTGCGATTGTCTTTCTTTCTCCTCTGGCTTTAGCTTCTCTGCGTTTCTGGGCAATTTTCAGAGTTTCTTCCGTCATCCATTTTGGTCGTTTTTGCTTTTTCACCTTTTGTAGAGACTTCTTGCTTTCTTCCAACACAACCTTCTTGATGTCATTCCATAACTCTTCTGGAGCTCTGTCATTTGTATCTAAAGCAGCAAATCAATTTTGCAGGCAGTCTTTAAATTCCAGTAGTATATTTTCAAGGTCATATTTTGCTGCATTCATGAGTGGTTTGCTCTTTTTCAACTTTAGCTTGAGTTTGCATACTAGTAGTTGATGATTGCTTTATATTATCTATGCTATGTTATAACTCACTCAATAATGCTATGATCAATGAGACATATATTAATAAATGAAAAATGAATTGAAAATTGTGGCCATATTTGTCAACTACAGACTTAATAGGAGTGAGTTGAGCACTTGCTCTTTCGTGTTTAGATTATTGCAACTTGGTGCATTTGGGCTTGCCCAGAAGAACTTTTGCTGGCTGCGACCAGTCCAAACACATTCTCCACAGTGGTTACAGGGAGGGGAGGCGAGGTCATATCATCCCACTCCTCTACTTACTTCATTGGCTGTCAATTGAGTTTAGGATATAATTCAAGATGATTGTGATGGTGTTCAAGGTGCTGTGAGGCTTGGCTCCAGAACATCTTTGTGAGAGGTTGCAAGAGCATGATCCGGGCCATGATTTGCATTTTTTGAGTTAGGACTTGTTGTGATTGCTAAGTGTAGGAGAAGCACATTTAGACAACGTAAACACCATGCTTTCTCAGTGGCTACTCCATTAAGATGGAACTCGACCTGAGATGATTTGTAAATTTACTGATCTGAAGAATTTCTAGGAGACATTAAAACCCTTTTTTTTTTTTTTTTGAGGAAGGCCTATCAAGGGGTGAATGATTGAAAATGGCTGATGAAGTGTGGTATTGTTAGGGGAGACTAATGTTAAAAAGGGGTGGAGGAGGGTTTTTATGGGTTGGTTGGCTGGGTTACTGATTTACTCTGGGGCACATGAATGTACTTTATTTGTTTTTGTAAACCATCTTCAGTTGATTGCTAAAGAGGTTTCATAAGTTTGATTAATATTTATAAACATAAATATAATGAGTATTATATGTTTGAGCAGTCATTTTCTGTACAGATGGCATCATCTATGCATATGGAGGATAGTTTTATAGCAGAATGCTGACAAAAAGGAGGACAATATGCTTAATTTCTATAGGCAACATATGCGCATATATGCTGTTACAAAGTGCGCTCCCTAAATGATCCCCAGCAGTACACAGAAGCTCCCATACAAACTATATCTGATTCAAGCCTGGCGTAATTAGTGTGTGTACCTATGCATACTTCTCAACTTTATAACCACCACTCTAGGAATGCTTAACATATGGTCCTCAGTACTGTCACCACATATATTTTCTATGACTATACCCCTGCATGGTAGTTTACAGAATTTCTCTGATAAGGTCCTTGTTTTAGGATGAGAACAGATGTGTCTTTAAAAAATAGGCTCTCAGATGTAGCCCGAACAGTACACAAAAACTCTTGTACAATTTTACACTTGGTTCAAAGGAAGTACAAATGTGTGTATGTACTCACACATTTTATAAAATATGTGCATACATCATAACTCCACCCAAACTCTGTCCTTGCAAACGTCTACATGCAAATCACATAAAAGTAAATGCTTGCATTTTATGTGCAATATTCAAACATCCTTTTGGTCTGTGTAAAACATGCTTTACATGCAGAAAAAACTTCACAAAATCACCCCTGAAATTTAATTGTAATGCAGGGTGCAAGATCTCTGGGCTCCATTTATCAATTTAGTGGTCTTCTACCACTTTCTCTCAGCGTGTCAGGGAGGTCCTTAAAGAGTTACATTTTAATATCTTCGTTTGATCTTACTATTTTAGTACTAATTCTACTTTACTCTGGTTTTTTTTTTTTTACAAATACTTTAAACTATTAGGGGGTCATACTAGGAGCCTGAAAAGTAATAATAGTTCTCATGCTTGTACTATTACACACTTGAGCACACAAAGAGGGGAATTTTATGTAGGTCGCCTAGTTTTGTGCACATTCCAACTTGCGCAAATCACACCTATTTTATAAAGAAAAGCAGATATTTACTTTTCTTTATATAATGGGGGTGTAAGTCGTTAAATATGCACACCAAATCTAAGTGTAAGCACTTACAACAGCTCTAGATTTGGTGTAAATGTGTTCACCTAGATTTGTAAAGAATTTATCTATTGTAGTATTTTATAACTTAGGTGTATAGGCTATGCTGTGTTACACCCAATCTCCATGTCTGTGCTCGCTCACTCTGAAAATATGTGCCATTGGCCTGATGCACATACTTAAAGAATTGCGATTGCCTATAGGGCTTTGTAGAGGCTGCATTAAGTTACATTGTGGATGTGTACAAGGGCAGAGCGCAAATTTATTGCATTGAATTATAAAATATTTGGTGGATTTTTCTACCTGTATAAATGGCAGGATATGCAGAACTAGATATGCAAAGGGAGCCAATTAAGGAGGTAAGCTTTAAAATTTAAATTGTATGCTGTCTAAACACCAGCGAGGTATGTACAATTCCCTCCTCAATTGCTTCTTCAAATCCCAGCTCCAAACAAGCAATTGCCTGAAAATAATGTATGCCAACAAGAATTTGAAGCATACATGTATTTCCATTGCTAAATAGAAAAAAGAAACAAAAACAGATAAGGTCCAGCCAAACCATGGGCCCTTCAGATCTGAGCATGCCAGATACTTGCATATATAAGTATCACTTTTCCTAAAATTGCTACTTGTATGCTGATTTACATATGTAAATCATGCTTTTATACATGTAAATAAGCTAAAATCACTTCGAAACTCATCTAAGAGAGAAAGGAATTAAAAACATCATGTTTTGATATACAATAATTGACACAATGCACAGCATAACGTAGCACAGCAAAATAAATATAATACTACTTACCGACTCAACTATTCTTGTAACAGCAGAGACAGTCAAACCAAAGAGGTCCTCCCCTTTCAGATATACTGGAAAGAGCTTAAGCAATTCGGAATCTTTCCTAATATTTGCCACAGGCTCTAAAATTTTATCCCAAACACCTATATTACCAGATGGGAAAAAGTTGCAAAGTTATTTTAGATAGTAATAATGGATGTCATCCAAATGCAAAAACGAAATCTCAAAGCAACTGGCATCAAGACTAATAAAAACGTACAAAACCAGTGCTATTGCAAAAAATAAAAAAAACAAATGGCACTAAAACTATTAGTGTAAAAAAACACATTAACACTGGAGAAAAAAAACCTCAGTGAGAAATTTCACCAAGCTGCCCAACAGACTTGGTGACATTTCCCACTGAGGTCTTTTTTCTCCCCTGTTAATGTGTTTTTACACAAAGTTTCAGTGCCGTTTGTTTATTTTTTGCAATAGCACCAGTTTTGTACGTTTTTATTAGATAATAAACAAGTATATTGTGCAGTGAGTATATAAAAAAAAATTGTAGAAAGTAATTTAAATGGTTACAATGACCCTGCCCCCAGAGCATATACAAATCCATATTTGAACATGCTGTTGTTGTTAGGTGCCGTCGAGTCGGTGTCGACTCATGGCGACCTTCTGGATAGTTGTCCTAAATTGTGTTCGGTCTTCAGTCAGGTGGCTCATTGTTGACAGATGGCACCTGTAGCTGCTGTTATTGTATCGATCCATCTCATTGCTAGCCTTCCTCTTTTGCACTGACCTTCTACCTTGCCAAGCATGATGTCTCTCTCTAATGATCTCTCTCTTTGCATGATGTATCCAAAGTATGAAAGTCAAAGTCTTGTCGTCTGAACTTCAAAAGAAAGCTTAGGTTTGATCTCCTCTAGTACTGACTGGTTTGTTCTTTGGGCAGTCCATGGTATACACACTATTAATCGCCAGCACCATAATTCAAAGGCATCAATTTTCTTCCTGTCTTATCTTTTTCATTCCATAGCTTGACCAAGTTGAATCTTTGTATGGAGAGCGACATCTCTGTTCTTGAAAATCGTGTCTAGGTCCTTCATAGCCATTCTGTCAAGAGCAATGCATCATCGGATTTCTTGACTGCTTGTTGCTTCTTTATTGATAGTTGATCCAAGTAGGTTAAAGTTGTCCACGATTTCAATTTCTTCTCTATCAACGATGAACTTATTGATTTTGACAGTTGTCAGAATCTTTGTCTTCTTTACATTAAGGTGCAGGCCCATTTTAAGACTATGTTCCTTGATCTTGAGAAGCAAATGTTTCAGATCGTCTTCACTTTCAGCCAGTAATGTATCATCATCAGCATAGCGAAGGTTGTTGATGAGTCTTCCACCAATTTTCACACCTCGATTGTGTTCATACAATCCTGCTTCTCTGATTTATTCTGCATATAAATTAAACAGGTAGGGGGAAAGTATGCAGCCTTGTCTTACGCCTTTGCTGATTTGAAACCATCCAGTTTCTCCTTGTTCTGTTCAAACTGTTGCTTCTTGATCAATATAAAGGTCGTGCAAGAGAACTATCAGGTATTCTGGTATACCCCCATGCTTCTTAATGTGGCCCAGAGTTACACAATCAAAAGCCTTGCTGTAGTCAATAAAGCACAAATACATATCCTTTTGGTATTCTTTAGTCTTTTCAAGGATCCCATCCGTGATGTCGTCTCTTGTTCACCACTCTTTCATGAACCCTGCTTGCACTTCAGGTAGTTCTCGTTCCAGGTATGGTTGTAGTCTCTGTTGAATAATCTTCAGTAGAATCTTGCTGGCATGTGGGATCAGAGCAATTGTGAGATAATTTCCACAGTCAGTCGGATAACCTTTCTTTAGTACTGGTATAAACACAGATCCTTTCCAGTCAGTTGACCATGATGTTGTCTTCTAAATTTCCTGGCAGAGCCTTGTAACAGCTGCATCAGATTGCTGTAATACTTCTATGGGAATGCCATCAATGCCTGGTGCTTTGTTCTTTGATAAGACTTTCAATGCTGCTTCGATGACTACTTTCATCACCAATGGCTCTGGATCATAAGGTACAGGTTGAAACGGCTGTTGCTCCACTTGATCTTTATCATATAAAAACTCTGTATATTCTTTCCACCATTTCTTGATCTTCTCAGCATCATTTAGCATAGATCTTTGAGCATCTTGTAACACTCCAATTCAAGTCTGGAATTTTTCTTTTAACTCTCATAGCTTTAGGAAAGCTGATCCTGTTCTTCCTCTAAAGGTTTCTGCTTCTATTTCCTTGCATGCATCATTGTAGTACTTCTCCTTGTCTTTTCTCTTGCTGCACGTTGGAAAGCTCTGTTGAATTTTGCGATTGCCTCTCTTTCTCCTCTAGCTTTAGCTTCTCTGCATTTCTGGGCAATTTTCAGAGTTTCTTTGGTCATCTATTTTGGCCATTTTTGCTTTTTCACTTTTTGTACAGACTTCTCGCTTTCTTCCAACATAACCTTCTTGATGTCATCCCATAACTCTTCTGGAGCTCTGTCATTTGTATCTATGGCAGCAAATCGATTTTGTAGGCAGTCTTTAAATTCCAGTGGTATATTCTCAAGGTCATATTTTGCTACATTCATAAGTGGTTTGCTCTTTTTCAACTTTAGCTTGAGTTTGCATATTAGTAGTTGGTGATCTGTATCACAGTGAGCTACAGGTTTTGTCTTTGTTGATGTTATAGGGCTTTTCCATCGTTGACTTCCACAGATGTAGTCCGTTTGATTTTTGTACAAGCCTTTGGGTGAAGTCCATGTGTACAGTCACCGGTTGTGTTGATGGAAGAAGGTGTTTGAGATGAATAGATCGTTGGTCTTGCAAAATTCTATCAGTCTTTCTCCAGCTTCATTTCTGTTGCCAAGTCCATATTTTCCAACCATTTTGCCTTCTTCTTTGTTGCCAACGTTTGCGTTTCAGCCACCCATGACTATCAGCATATCCTGTTTGAATGTTCTGTCAATTTCAGCCTGTATTTGTTCATAGAACTCATCAATTTCATCCTCTTCTGCAGATGTTGTTGGAGCATATACTTGAATTATAGTTGTGTTGATAGGTATTCCTCGTACACGAATAGAAATTAAACATTCACTGACTGCATTATATTTCATTACAATTCTTGCAAGTTTCTTCTTAATTATAAACGCAACACGATTTCTTCTTTGTCTTTCATTTCCAGCATAGTAGACCATGTGATCATCTGATGCAAAGTGCCCGATACCAGCAAATTTCAGTTCGCTGACACCCAACTGATCAAGTTGTATACATTCCATTTAATTCTTGACCACCTCCAACTTCCCTTGGTTCATACTTCATACTATCCAGGTCCCAATATGTAAGACATCTTTGCAGCTTCTGACTCTCATTTCATGCGCAGCTACATCAGCAGTCAGATGTCCAGAGGGCTTTGATCCAATCACATCATAAATGCTGGCTTTACTCTAAAAAGTCTTCAGCTTCTCCCCAGTAGCCAGTTGAGTGCCTTCCAATCTGGGGGTCTCATCTTCCAGCACTATAGTGCAATTTGTTTTGTTGTGACTATCCATCGGGTTTTCATGGCAAGATACGGACGTAGATTGCCAGGCCTTTCTTTCACGCAGTTTAAGTTTAGTGTTGTTGCCATTGTCACAGAAATGTGATCCTCCACCGCCAATACCGTCCTATTCTGCTGCTGCCCAGATGAACATAAATATATTAAAATGGCCTATTTACTTAAGTGTGTTAAGAGAAACAAACACTTGCATTACTGTTAATAAGAACATGTTTTTTCTTAACACAGGAAAAGTGGTGGTTAGCTGCATTATATGCAAATAGATGAAAAACAGCTCATTAATATTCAAACATGTTAATATAACATGTATGATTTGTATTAACATTTTTAATGCAAAAAGTTAGCATCAACTCGAGAGGTACTGTAAACTTGTCTGGAAAGCATACACAGTCTAATTAACCTGAAAGGTGTTGTGTGTGTGCGCACATTAAAGGGATTACGAAGGGTAATTTTACAACAGGGTTCCTAGCTAACTAGGCACACCAGCACAAAAGAAATATAATCATCCATGATTACTCACAAACTCTATACTTGATCAAAAGTACATTTTTAACACACCCTACTGAATTTGAAATTTAAAAAGAAACAAATTGACTTGGGAAAAAAATAAATTTTTGGAACTACCATATAAACTAGAAAGGGTTATAGCTATGTGTCATTGCATTTATATTTTTATGAATGAGCAGAGGAGCTATTTATCTTTCTCTCTCATATAGTAACATTTACTGTGTCTCTCTCAGAAACCCCAACCATAAGTCCTTCTGTCAGACACAGCACTATGTTTTGACATACCATCATCTGCTTCAAGGACCTTATACTTTCTACCATGGTCCACTCTGATCCAGGAGGCACTGCAGAAATCTAACCTGTTAATGGAAGGTCCTTAAACCAGATGGTATATAAAAACATAGTGCTGTGCCAGAGGAAAGAATAATTGTGTGAGTGTGCCAGAGAGAATACACACATTTTACAAAGTATAAATGCCCACCCTTCCCCATTGTCTCTCATACTCTCATGTTCTTAAGTCCCATGAGACCAGCGCAAGAGTTCCTTTACCACGTGGCATCTTTAGACAGAAATACAGATAGTTAGAATTTCAGACATTAAGTGTCCGTATGTATGTCTGGTGCAGCGGTGCTGTACCTATCTGTCTGTAGGATGTAATGGTGGGTGCTTTTCTGTGAGGGAGGTACGGTGTGGTAGTGCATGTATGTGTGTACTACAAAGGTGGGGTGTCTGTGCGTGTAAGTGTGATGCAGAGATGAAGTGTGTATGTGCGCGCGGTATGGGGATGGGCTGCTTGTATGTGTCTGAAAGAAAGCCAAGAAAGCAAATAGAATACTAGGTATCATAAGGAAAGGAATGGAGAATAAAACCAAGGATATTATAATGCCTCTGTATCGTTCCACGGTGCGACCGCACCTTGAATATTGTGTGCAATTCTGGTCACCGTATCTTAGAAACATAGAAACATGATGACAGAAAAAGACCACATGGCCTATCTAGTCTGTCTTGCCATATCAACAACTAAAACAGTCCACTTTTTACCTTTAGAGATCCTCTGTGTTGGTCCCATGCTTTTTTGAATTCAGTTACTGTCCTCATCTCTACCACCTCCACTGGGAGACTATTCCACGGATCCACTACTCTTTCCGTAAAGAAATATTTCCGCATATCACTCCTGAATCTATCTCCCTTCACCCTCATCCCATGTCCCCTCATAGCAGAACTTGCTTTCAATTGAAAGAGACTCTCTCCCTGAACATTTATGCTACAGAGGTATTTAAACATCTCAATCATATCACCTCTATCCCGCCTTTCCTCTAAGGTGTACATATTAAGATCCTTAAGTCTGTCCTCATATGCTTTATAATGAAGCCCACTAATCATTTTAGTAGCCACCCTCTGCACCGACTCCATCCTGTTCACATCCTTTTGAAGGTGCAGTCTCCAGAATTGTACACTATACTCCAAATGAGGTCGCACCAAAGACTTATACAGAGGCATTATCACCTCTTTTTTCTGCTAGCCATTCCTCTCTGTATGCCCCCAAGCATCCTTCCAGCTTTTGCCGTCGCCTTTTCTACCTGTTTAGCTACTTTAAGATCATCAGACACAACCACGCCTAGGTCCTGCTCTTCTTTAGTGGACAAAAGTACTTCACCTCCTATACTGTATTGCTCCCTTGGATTGCTGCAGCCCAAATGCATGACCTTACATTTTTTAACATTAAATCCCAGCTGCCAAATTCTAGACCATTCTTCAAGCTTAGCTAGATCCCTCCTCATGTTATCTACACCTTCCTGGGTGTCTACTCTATTGCAGATTTTGGTATCATCTGCAGAGAGGCAAACCTTACCCGACAGCCTTTCCGCTATATCACTAACAAAGATGTTAAAAAGAATCAGACCAAGGAAGATCCCTGGGGCACACCACTGGTAACATCCTTCTCCTCAGAGTGAGCTCCATTTACTTGTACTCTTTGTCGCCTCCCACCCAACCAATTTCTAACCCAAGCAGTAACTTTAGGGTCCATCCCTAGGGTGCTCAGTTTGTTTATAAGTCACCTGTGAGGAACATTGTCAAAGGCTTTACTGAAATCTAAATACACCACATCTAGAGCTCTCCCTCGGTCCAACTCCCTGGTCACCCAGTCAAAGAAATCAATCAGATTTGTCTGACAAGACCTGCCTCTGGTGAATCTATGCTGCCTCGGATCCTGTAATCCGCTGGACTCCAGAAACCTCACTATTTTCTCTTTCAGCAGCATTTCCAATAATTTACTCACCACTGAAGTTAAACTAACCAGCCTGTAGTTTTCAACCACATCCTTACTTCCGCTTTTGTGTAAAGGCACCACATGAGCCTCTCTCCAGTCCTTTGGCACCACTCCCGACTCCAATGAGGCATTGAAAAGGTCAGTCAGTGGAGTTGCTAGAACGTCCCTAAGTTCCCTCAGTATTCTAGGGTGTGTCCCATCCGGTCCGATCGCTTTGTCTACTTTAAGTTGAGCTACTTTCTCACGGACACAGTCTTCTGAAAATTGTTCAAGATGTCCCTCGCTTCTGTTCCTATTTGTGGGTGTTTTCTGAGGTCCTGCTCCTGGTTCTTCATCTGTGAACACAGAACAAAAATATTTGTTAAGCAATACCGCTTTATCCTTATCAGCTTCTACATATTCCCCCCCTAAACCCTTGAGTCTGACAATACCACTTTTGCCCTTCCTCTTCTCACTAATATATCTGAAAAATGTCTTATCCCCCCATTTTATTGCATTGGCTATTTTCTCCTCCTTTTGAATCTTTGCCTTCTTGACTACTTTGCTAGCTTCTCTAAGTTTTTCCAAATACAGATGCCTGTCTTCCTCTCTCTGTGATCTCTTGTATTTCATGAAGGCCTCCCTCTTTTTCTTCACTTTTTCAGCTACTTCCTTAGAAAACCATAGCGGTCTCCTTTTCCTTTTGCCTTTATTTACCATTTTAACAAAAAGGTTGGTTGCCCTTAAAATATCCCCTTTCAGTTTTGCCCACTGTTTTTCTACATCCCCCAGCTGTTCCCATCCCACTAACGACTCCCTGAGGTATTGGCCCATCTTCGCAAAGTTAGTCTTCCTAAAGTCTAAGATCCTCACCTTGGAATGGATTCTAACAGCCCTAGTCCTAATACTGAACCACACCATCTGGTGATCACTGGATGCAAAATGATCTCCCACTACAACATCAGAAACACTTTCACCATTGGTAAGCACCAAGTCCAGTATGGTCCCTTCACGTGTGGGGTCTGTTACCAATTGCCTGAATAGTTCTCCCTGTAGAGAATCCAGGATCTCCTTACTTCTAGATGATACTGCAGCAGGAATGTGCCAATCAACATCTGGCATATTGAAATCTCCTATCAGTAGCACTTCCCCTTTCCTAGCAATGCTGGGTATGTCTTCAATTAAATCCTATATCTTAAATGGATATAGCAGAATTAGAAAAGGTACAGAGAAGAGCCACTAAAATGGAAAGGGGAAGGAAAGAGACCCCTATGAGAAAGGCTTAAAAGGTTAGGGTTATTCAACTTGGATAAAAGATGGCTGAAGGGGGATATGATAGAGGCCTATAAATTAATGAAGGGAGTGGAACGGGTAAAAGTAGATCGGTTGTTTACACCATCAAAAAGTTAAAGACTAGGGGACATGCAATGAAGCTACAGTATAACCCATTTCAGACTAATAAGAGAAAATATTTTTTCACTTAATGCAAAATCAAACTCTGGAATTCATTACTGGAGGATGTGGTAAAAGCTTTTAGTGTAGCTGGGTTTAAAAGAGGCTTGGATAAGTTCCTGGAGGAAAGGTCCATAAAGCATTATTAAAGGGGACCCGGGAAAGCCACTGTTTACCCTAAGACAAGCATTGTGGAACCTGCCAGGTACTTGTGACCTGGATTGGCCACTGTTGGAAATAGGATACCGGGCTTGATGGACCTTGGTCTGACCCAGTATGATATTTCTTATGTTCTTATGAAGGCACCTTTTTACAACACCTTGTACTCTTCTCTCCCCTTACAGCTCCCCTCCTCTGTTGCCTTTACAGACCTCTCCCCCTCACAACTCCTCTAGCACTCTCATCCCTCTGCCCTAAAATCACCTATCATCCTTTTTAATAGGTCCACTGCCCCTTCAAATGATCACTGCCTTCTCTATCTCACTTCCTCCCCCCCGACAACCTTTTTTGCTGCAGGTCACTATCAGGCCTTCCTTCTTCTTCTGGCCATGGGAGATAAGGTCCTGCGGGCAAACAGAAAAGACTTTTGCCATGATCGCCAACCATACTATTCTTTTCTGCCAATGGGAGATGTGATCCCTGCAAGTAGACATAAAGAGTTGTGGCCAGGCAGGAGGGGTGGGGGGCAAGAAATGGCAGGTAGATGGAAATTTCTTGTCGCCATGGCGAACTGGCCCCCCAGGATTTGTCGAGCTGTGCCTTAAGTGATATGCTTAAGATCAGGGAATTATGAATAATCACTGTTTTGGGCATTAACCACTATCTTCTTAGCAAAATGTAAATTAAAATTTAACACACTATTAACAATGTGAATTCTAATTGTCCAAAGCAAAAACTAAAATTACAAACCAATCAATTTTAGTTTCAGTTTATTTACAAGAACAACTCTGGTAGTAAAAAGATTAGCTTACTGCATGTACACAATAAGGCTTAAGTCCAAAACAGCAAATCAGTTCAGTTGAAGAACTATGGTTTTGCTGGAGTGCTACCTTCATACCAATGCTACCTGTGTAGTTCATAATCAGAATTACTTTTACAGCTATAAAGAGAACCAGTTTTACCTATATGAAGGTGGATGCTAAATTGGCTAATATTTCTATTAACTTAATTTTGAACACAACCCATTAAATGTAGCAGGGATACAAAATAATTGTTGATCTGGCAAGTTCATCTTGCATTCCTGGGCTTTTAGTTCTATCAGATTCAGCTTCAAATTAGGCATATGCTGATAAAAATTTTCATTTACAACTGTTTGGCAGAGATTCTCCTATTTTTAAACCTCTTTCCCCTCCCCATTCTAGGCCACCGGTCACAGAGATGCTCGCTGGTTGGGGGTCACAGACTATGGGCCCAGAACCTATTATCTAGTTAACCAGGTTTTACTGGGAATTCTTTTATACTGGGTTTTCAGGCTATCCAATTTATAAAATTGACCTTGTTCTTCAGTCAAATATATGCTAAAACAATTTATGAATATTTAAAATAGAAATCCTAAAAATCTGACCTGCTTGCAGCATTTGAGGACCATAGTGCATTACCACTGGCCTAGAATGACCAAGTTCAGCCAATCTTTTTCTTTTCAGAGTTTTTCAACTGGTATAGTTGTGGTAATACTGAAAAACAATCCAACTAGAAACTAAATAACACAATACAGCGCAAGCTCGATGGATTGTAAAATAAAAGGCAGGTGGCAGAGAAAGGAAGTAATCACTCTTATACTAACTGGTGGAAGTATTAAGTTTATAGAAGAGTTTAGCATTTCTTGAATACAATTTGAAAAGTGCACACTTATGGCGTAACTCAAAGGTGTATTTCACTTTCATCCAATTGCATATTTATGCATTTCTGGGTGGAGGAATCAGTGGGAAGAAACATGGGATAGGAGGGAATGTACTATTGTGGATTAGGAACTGGTTGAAAGATAGAAAGCAGAGGGTAGGGCTAAATAGTCAATTTTCTCAACAGAGAAAGGCGAATAGTGGAGTACCCCAGGGATTTGTGCTGGGCCCGCTGCTTTTTAACATGTTCATAAATGACCTGGAAATGGGAATAACGAGTGAGGTGATCAAATTTGCAGATGACACAAAATTATTCAAAGTTGTTAAAAACAAGAGGATTGTAAAACATTGCAAGACGACCTTGATAAATTGGGAAACTGGGTATCCAGATGAAATTTAATATGGAGAAGTGCAAAGTTATGCACCTGGGAAATAACAACCCAAACTATGGTTACATAATGCAAGGTTCCACAATAGGAGCCACCACTCAGGAAAAAGATTTAGGCATCACTGTGCATAATACATTGAAACCCTCCACCTAGTGTGCAGCAGCGGCCAAGAAAGTAAATAGAATGCTAGGAATCATAAGGAAAGGAATGAAGAATAAAACCAAGGATATTATAATGCCTCTGTATCGCTCCATGGGCAACCACACCTTGAATATTGTGTGCAATTCTGGTAACCATATCTTAAAAAGGATATAGCAGAATTAGAAAAGGTACAGAGAAGAGCAGCAAAAATGGTAAAGGGGATGGAGGATATATCCCTATGAGGAAAGGCTTAAAAATTTAGGGCTCTCCAACTTCGAAAAGAGACGGCTAAGGGCAGATCTGATAGACGTCTACAAAATAATGAATGGAGTGGAACCATAGGAAGGTTAGGGGCCACGCAATGAAGCTACAATGTAGCACATTTAAGACTAATCAGAAAAAATATTTTTTTACTCAATGCATAATCAAACTTTGGAATTCTTTATGAGAAGATGTAGTAGAAGCTGTTAGTATAGCTGGATTTAAAGAGGTTTGGACAAGTTTCTGGAGGAATAGTCCATAGATCATTATTAAAGAGGACCGGGGAAATCCACTGCTTTTCCACTAGATAAGCAATGGATTTCCCAATGTGACCTGGATTGGTTACGGTTGGAAACAGGATACTGGGCTTGATGTACCTTGGTCTGACCCAGTATGACATACCTTATGTTCTTATGCTAAAATGTGTTTTCTTAAAGGTGGCACACCTGTTGGGCAGTGTGGCTGTCTAAATCGGGGGGCCTGTATTAGAAGCCTGCCTGAGTGGTATGGTGTCTATAGTTGAGTCTCATTTGGAGAGTGTAAGAGTAGGTGAGTGAGCATGTGAGAGGACTAGGAATAAGGAGGCTGTGTAGGGGAATGTGAAGGCTGCAGGTAAGGCGTCTTTGTGAATAAGTGAGGGCAGGTGGAGAGAGTGGGTGAGGCAAGTGTGTGAGGGATGAGTGTGGATGGGAGATGTGCATATGAGTTTTGTGTCTGTGTGTATAAGAGATGGGTGGTGATGAAGATGTGCAAGTGTGACAGATGGGTATGAAAGGCGTCTATGTGGGAGAGAGGTGAGGGATAGGTAGGTATGTGTGTGTGCGTGTCTGCATGCGAGGGGTGGGGATATGTGAAGGGGAGTGTACATAATAGGTGGATGGATGTGTGTTTCTGTGGAGGAGGGTGGGGATAGCTAGAGAGGTGTTGTGGGGGAAGGTGTGGAGATAAGTAGATTGGTGTGTGTGGATAAGTGGGATGCATGAGATGGGCAGCTGGATGGATGGAGATGATGAGGTAGTTTATGAGGTGTGGGGATATATATGGGTGTTGTGAGGGACAAGGATGGATTGGAGGAGGTTGCGTGTCTGTGTATGTGAGGGGTGGGGATATGTGGGGAGGAAGTATGAGGGATAATTGGATGGAGGTGGGGGAGGGTAGGAACAGGTAGAGAAGTGGTGTGTGTGGGGAGGAGTGGTGTGGATAGGTGAGGAGATGGTGTGAGTGTGGGGGACAGCTAGATGGTGGTGTGTCAATACAAGTGTGGGTGGGGAGGAACAGCCCTGATTCCTCCCTCCCCGCTGCCCTTCCCCCTTGCACCCTCTTGTTTACCCCATCCCCGCCCTTCCCTCCTTTCAATGTTCTTTCCCTCCTCCACTCTGAAACATTTTCTCCAAGCTGTCCAGTAGACAATGCAGTTCTTTCTCTCCCCCAGAGGCTTTCAGGCAGTTAGCAACAGCTACTTACTTACTGCAACAGCAGTGGCTTTTTGGTTGTTGTTGTTAGTGGGACTGGATGCAGGGGCTCCTTATCTTCAGCCTCTCCTTATGCATAGGTTTGTCTGCGCTTGTGGTGGGCATCTGGATAGGCGTGCACAGTGTAGGTAGTGGCTGATGATACTGTATATGTAAGGTGCATGTATGTATGAACCATTGCTATGAAGTAAATATTTATCTCAAAACACAAAGTTTAGCTGTTAGTCTGTGGGCATGTAAGGGTTAGATGTCAAAGGGCGAGGAATGCATGTATGTATGTTTGATGTGTGTTGGACACTGTATATGTCTATGTGTGAGCGGGTATATGTATTGGGGGTGGGGGGGTGCTGTGTCCTGGGGGCTACAGGGGAGTAAGAGTAAGAGATGCAGAGCTTCCAGTTCGAAGTACCATACGATATCTCGGAATCACACTGGACCAGCGCCTTGACTTTAAGGAACACATAAAAATTATAACCAGATCCATCTACAACAAAATCAGAACACTGTGACACCTCAAACCCATGCTACCCCCTAAGGACTTCCGCACCATCTTCCAGGCCCTCATACTACCACACTTCGACTATGCAAACGTAATTCTATATGGTCTACCAAAGAACACCCTCAACCCCCTTCAACTAGCGATGAACACGGCTGCCCATGTCCTTTGTGGTCTATCCAGATCAGACCATATCACACCAATACTTAAAGATCTCCACTGGTTACCAATATACTGCAGGCTAACATACAAGATCCTGCTGATTACATTTAAAATTAACAACAACATAGCCCCCAATTCTCTCAAGAACCTTATTACACCAACTCCACAAATCAGATCTAGAAGGACAGCAACTGCCAACATATTGACCTTCCCTAAAGACTCCATAAAGTGCACCCAAACAACCAGGAGAAGAGCTTTTGCATACTACGCACCAAAATGCTGGAATGACCTCCCACCAGAAATAAGAACAATCAAAGACCTCCTATAGTTTCGGAAGGCAATAAAGCACCATCTCTTTCTGCTACATTTTGCTCAATCAGCTACCCCGCCCCAGAGAAATCTCCCCCCATCCCCCACAAACATCTCACTCACAACATAACACTCATGCTTTAAGCAATCACACTCATGTCCGTAAACACTTCACGTCTATTCACACCATGTAATATTTATTACTCAATGTCAGCCTGTTTATACTTACCATGTATTCTCTATCTAGCCTTACCAAACTCAGCGTGTATATAGTTACTCTGTATTTGTATCGTTTAAAGATATCGCAACATGTAAATAGTTACCCTGTATGGTCCAAGTTCTAACTCCTGTTATAATGTAAACTCAAACAGTCTTGACTGCACTGAGCTCTCGTTGTTGAATGTAAACCGCACTGATAACAAATAGCGCGGTATATAAGAATTGTTAAATAAATAAAAAATAATGGGGTGGGGGTGTGTGCTGAGGTGGCAGTAGTGGAGTGTTGGGTGTGCATGTGTTGTTGAGAGTGATGGGGATGTATGGAGGGCGATGGGGGTTTGCTGGTCTATGGAGAGTGATGGTGGTATGGGTATGCATACACATATCTGAGCATGTATGCTCCCATCCTCCTGCAGAAACTCCCTGCCCTTGTCACCCTCTTACAATATTTCCCTTCCCTAACGCTTACTACTCACCCTTCCCTTGCCACATTGTTCTCTGTCTTCTTACTCTGCCACCTTTCCTTTCCCATCACCCTTCTTACTCTCCTTACCTTTCCCTGCACCTTCCCATTTTCCCTTCTCTTCCTGAATTTCCTCCTTTTCCTTTGCTTTCACCCAGCTCCTTTCCTTATGCTCCTCCCTCTGCCCTTCATCTTTTTTTCCTCTTTCCCTACCTCTTCCCTTATGCTCCATTCCCTCTATTCCACCTCGCCCCCTTAAGAAATCCCTTATGCTCTACCTCTCCCTTCCACCCCTTCGCTGACCCTTGAGCAATCTTCACTGGTAGGAGGTGAGAACTCCCACAGGCTCTTTAATTAGCCCCACTACTACTGCTGCTATCCTTTTTGTTTCACCAGTGGGTGGAGGGGATGCCCTGGCTCTTAAAATTGTCCCACTGGTGTTGCTCTCTTCGTTCTTTCACTGGCAGGAGATGGGGGCTCATGCTGGCTCTTTAATTAGCCCTGCTGCCACACACAATAGCAACTCTTTTGTTGTTGTTGGCAGGTCCGAGGCACAGGGGCTTTTTGCCGTCACTACGGTTCTTTCCCTTCAGTGTCTCCTCCTTTGGCTGCACAATTTCAGACAAATCTATGCATATGGCCAGACAGATGGGCGGATGGACAGGCAGGTGGAGTCTCGCTAGTAGCTACTTTTGCATTAGCGAAGCACATCTAAAAATGGTGATTTCAATTTCAAGTTCTAAGAAATATAAACATACTAAATGAGTTTATAAAAATTAGGTCATAAGAAGACAAAATATATTCAGACTATGGTGTTTGAATTTAAAACTGTCATATTTTCATGTTATACAATGTAAGACCGCATAAAAAAATATATCCATTCAGTAAATATTAATCTCATAAAAAATACATTCCTAGTCTGAACATTTTTTTGTTTGTGCATATTTTTTGTACCTTTAGGTGTTGTGTCACAGAGAACCAGGTCTTCATGACCCTGCTCAATTACTCTGATCAGAAATACTGGACAACCATCCTTTTCTTCAATAGAACAAAGATATCGACAGCGTTTGTTAGCATAGCGCATACTCCAGTACAAGCGACTGGCTTCGTAACCAACTGGGAAGAGAGCTGATGAAGAATGAAAAGCTTGCATCTGTTGAGGCAGAAGCTGGCCAATAGTATGGAAAATGAGGCTTCCCACTCGAAAAGTATGATCACGTTCTCCACGCTGTACTATGCTGGCAATCTGTCGTACCTCATCACGCTGAACATAAACCCTCCGAAAGACTGCAAAATAAGTGAGTTCCTGCTCATGAGCTCCCTTTGGCTTGTGCATGGGGCAAAGCATAGTTTTGTCTTTAAAGAACATGCATTGTGCTTTAATGGCACAGGTGAAGTGGTAAATATTGGTACACCTTAACCTGTGGCAACCGCTGGTAGCACCCATGTTGTGACAAAACACACACTTCATTTGCAGGCCTCTTCGTAATGCCAGTTCCACATTTATTAAGGCACCAGCTTGCGTCTCATAGACCTCAGTAGACCAAAGTGCACAGTTCAAGTGGACCCAAAGGTCCAGATCAAGATTAAGAAGCCTTGCTGGTCCATCTGTAAGTCCATCACCTTCTTCATGACAGAAGCAACACTTTCTGTAATCTTTTGGTATGGGATCAGGTTTTAGAGACGTGCCCAGCTTTTTGAGAAAGTCATCTATTTCATTTTCACACTGAGGTTTAAATGTTCCCTTAGGGATCATAATCTGAATGCTCCATTTTTTCCACTTCGTCCCTTTCCATTTTTTATTTAAAGGCCGGGCATCATCAGGATTACTGTGAACTGCTCTTAATCTGGGCTTTAACTTCACAGTTACCTTCAGATCATCTGGCTTTGACTCCACTTTGGTCACTTCGGAAGAAGCAGGGGGAAAATTGATGGGTGGGGATGTAGGTGATGAAGTCTTTTCCTGTAGATGAGGGAGGCAATGTACATCCAATGTGGAGGTGTTGTTGCTATATTGGTGGAATGCTTTTGGTGGTATTTCTTTTAAAGGGAATTGTGGTAAGAGAGAAATAGGCTCCTAGAAAATAAAAAGAAAGTTTTAATTAGAACATAAAAATGTACATTAGTACAAATGTTGTAATGTATATATGAGCTTTACATATATCGATCTTCTGTTTCAATAAAATATTTCAATACAATCTTGTTCCTTGAATCCATGTGACAATATAGCCAAAGAGCAGCATGTGTGTTCTTCATATTTTGAGTGTAAGAAATGAAAAAAAAGAAACCACAATAACTAATTTACCATGAAATATTTACTGTACTAATTGTTGGTTTGTATACTAGTATGAGTGTGTCTAGACACAATTAACAGTAGCTGTGATCTTATCTGACACTTTATATGTGTTCAGTGCAGAAAGTCAGACTCATTGTGCCAAGTAATTAATGAATCAAAAATACATATTATTTATTTAAATAGGCTTTGGATAACCTCCGTCTCTCAAAGTAAAAGGTAGAGTCACTTCAAGCAGCAGTTTTTAAAAAAAATCTTTTCCTTTCTTATCTAAAACCAGGAAGCTAGGTCCAAGTTGAGGTTTCAGTGACCAGAAGCGTAATGCCAACACAAGTGGTCCGAACTTACTTAAAACTACTGACCTCGAGAGGAAATGACGTCACCGAACGGAGAGGCCGCTTGAACGCAGAGCTCCGGGGAAGCAGGGGAGAAATATTGCCTAAAGTACTCCCAAACAGCTCATTGGCAGGAGAAAAATAAGCTAGAGCATCGGGGAACCGTCCCGCAACGAATGGCGCAGTGGAAAAGCGTAGCCGACCTGAAAGGCTTTGCTTTCAAGACCGCCGCCGGGAGCACGAGCGGCAAAAGTAAGATGGCCGCGGTGAGCGCGGGGCCTGGTGCAGATGGAGACAAGGCCCGTGATGGGAAGCAGCAGCATGAGAGTGAAGTGGAGAACCTGAGAGGGGAGCTTAAGAGCTGGTTCGGCACCCTCCGGCACGACTTGGCCACTTTTAAATCTGACGTACACATCTGGATGGAGGATCTGAAGGCCGAGGTACGAGAGGTGGTCCAGCGAGTGGAAGAACTGGAGGGGAAGGTGGAGGTACAGGATGCGGCCATTATTAAGCTACAGGAGCGCATGGAGGCTATGGATGCGGAGACGGAGGATCTTTGGTCCCGAGTGGAGGACCTGGAGAACCGCTCGCGCAGAGCGAACATTAGGCTGCGGGGAGTGGTGGAGTCGGCGGAAGCAGTGGACTGTGGCAGTTTGGTGGTGACCATTTGCAAGCGCATCTTGGAGGAAGCTGGTCCGGATGGCTCTCAGTTGTGTTGGTCGATAGATCGGGCCCACTGCGCGTTGGGGCCCAGGCAGGATGGTTACCATCGAGACATTATTGCCAAATTCCATGAATATGCTACTAAAAGTGTGGTGGTGGAGGCGGCCCGCAAACTTTCCAATTTTAAATGGAACAACCAACGGGTGGAACTGTACACTGACTTGTCCGCTATCACTATGAAAAAGCGGCGGGAAATGTCGGGCATCACTAAGGTGTTGAGAGAGAAGGGCCTCAAATACCGTTGGCTCTTTCCCTTTGGCCTTCAGTTCTGCGTGGAGGGGTGGACGTCGGCTGTGCGTACGGTGTCAGAGGCTCTTGCGGCCCTGAGGGAGGCAGGATGGACTGAGCTGCCGGAGATGTCCCAGCAAAAGGTGGTTCCTGAACACAGAGGACCGGTGCGTGGTCATGAGTGGAGGCATGCCCCACAGGGCGACCGTAGACTGCGGCGGCAGCGGCTGAGTGAGGCGACTGGAGGATCTGGCCTTGGTTGAGGGTGTGGAAGAGCCTGGTCTGGACACATTTATGGACTGCGGTTCTGTTATGCTCTTGTTTTTCATGGTTATCTGCCATATAAGTATGTGGTTTAGTGGTGTGTGAACTGTTTGAGGGGTACCGGGGGGTGGGTATAGACGGGTGAGGGAGAGGGGGGAGAGGCCACTACGGGGTGGGGGAAGCGGGCATTTTGGTTACTTGGCCTCTTTGTGTGTGAGTAAATATGAGGTCTGGCCCACGGCTTACTGTGGGGGGGACGGTAGCTTCCTGGTGGGGTGGGGACTCATGCCTCTACCAAGAAGTTGGAGTGGGGAGTTGGACAACCAGTGGGGAAGGGGGAGGGGGTGGGGGGGGGGAGGGGGCGGGTTGGATGGGCTCCAGAATGGCTGTCCCCAGGAGGTGAGCGGGAGGAAGGTTAAATGGAAAAAGTGAAGATTATATCCATGATTGTACGGGGTTTGAATTCTCCAGTCAAACGTCAGAGATTGTTTAAAGAGATGCATAGATTGCGGGGGGGATATCTGCTTCATACAGGAAACGCACCTGAAAAAATGCGAAGAATGGAGGGTGGCGCACCGCACCTACTCTGAGAAATGGTTTGCTTCAAACAGAGTGGCATTGAAAAAGGGGGGAGTGGGGATTTTAATGCGGGGAGCAATAGAGTACTCGGACTGTGAAGTGCACCGGGACAAAGAGGGCAGATATCTCATTGTTAAACTACGGATTAAAGACCAGGTCTATACTTTGGTTAATGTCTATGGGCCTAGTGTGGGGCAGGGGGGTTTCTATGCTGGGCTCCACGGGGTGTTGGAAAGGGTGGCAGAGGGTCACATTATTATGGGAGGGGATTTCAATTTAATAATGCACCCGGGTCTGGATAATTCCTCTGGGAAAGGGGGGTGGGCAACCCCAAGGGTAGGAAACACATGAAACAGCTGGGGACCAACTTAGGGGTAGTGGATGCGTGGCGGGCAATCCGTGGGAGGGAAAAAGTTTTTACTTTCTATTCTCCAGTTCACCAATCCTTCTCTAGGACTGACATGTTCTGGGTATCCAAGGAGTTGGTCCCGAAGGTGGCTGATTGCGAGATGGGGGACCGCACGTGGTCGGACCATGCTCCTATTTGGCTGGAGGTGTGTCTGGATGGGGAAAGGAAGAAGTGTAGGTTGTGGATGCTGAATGAATCTTTGCTGGAGAGGGAGGATATCAAACAACTCATGCGTGGGAAAATTACCCAATACTTGGATTTGAATGATTTGGAGGGGTGTAAGATAGGGACGTTGTGGGAGTGTTTGAAAGCGGTGCTGTGGGGAGAGTTAATTTCAGTGGGGGCCCATTTGAAAAAAGTGAAAGATAGGCGGAAAGAGGAGCTCCGGGCCGGCATTAGGGGCATTGAGGAGCGGATCCTTCAGGGGGGGAGGGGGGTGGGGTTAGGTCAGGAATTAGCGCAGCTTCAGAGAGAACTTAATGAAATTGAGCTAGGGGAGATTAAATATGCGCAGGATCTCCTGAAACAACAGTTTTTTGAGTATGGTAATAAGCCCAGTAGATTGCTGGCCCAGCAGTTGAAACAGCACAGGAGTCGGAATATTATTACTAAGATCAGGGATGCCCAAGGGACAGAGGTGCGAGAAGTGGAAGCCATTCATAAGTGTTTTGTGGACTATTATCAACAATTGTATACTGAAGAGGTCCACAAGACCGAGCCGCAGTTAGCGCAGTATTTGCAGGTGAACTTGCCCTGTCTCACTGATACAGAGTCGGCGTTTCTCTCTCAGCCTATAGAGGAGCGGGAGGTGCTCGAGGTGATTCGGGGTCTTCCGGCGCATAAAGCACCGGGGCTGGATGGCTTCACAAATAGTTTCTATAAGGCCTTTAGTGCAGAGCTTTGTTCACCCCTGACGCGGTTATTCAATGCGTTTAAGGAAGAGGAGCCTATCCCAGAACCAATGCGGACGGCGGGGATTACCGTGTTGCCTAAGGCGGGGAAGGACGTCTCTTTGTGTGGGTCTTATCGGCCTATTTCGCTCCTAGGGACAGACTTTAAGATTTTTACTAAGATTTTAGCAAATAGGCTGCAACGGTTTTTGCCCTCATTAGTACATGAGAATCAGTCCGGGTTTGTTCCAGGGCATCAGACAGTGGACAACATGCGCAAGGTGCTCAATGCTTTATGGAAGGGCCGGTCGGGGGGGACACCGATGGTGCTCCTCACCGTCGATGCTGAAAAAGCCTTCGATCGCATCTCTTGGCCCTTCCTGTTTAAAGTACTGGAGCGTATGGGGATCACTGGGGATTATTTGCGGTGGGTCAGGGCTATCTATGCGCACCCGATGGCTCGCATTCGTGTTAACGGGGAATATTCACAGTCCTTTGAGTTAGGGCGGGGGACGCGGCAGGGGTGTCCTTTATCCCCATTGCTTTTTGTTTTATCTATGGAGCCGTTGGCTCAACGGGTGCGGGACTGTGCTGCTATTAAGGGGATGTCGTGGGGTACGTTGGAACTTAAGCTTTCCCTCTTCGCTGATGATTTGCTATTTATACTGACCGACCCTAGGGAGTCCTTGAAGGAGCTGACACGTGTCCTGCGGGAGTTTGGAGCCCACTCGGGTTTTAAGGTTAATGAGACTAAGTCTGAAATTTTGAATATTTCTGTGGATAGGGAGGAGCGAGGGCGGATGCAGGCCTCCTTTCCGTATCGTTGGGCAAAACATAGTATAAAATATTTAGGGATTTTTCTGCCGGAGCGGGAGCTTGATTTATTTAAGGACAACTATGGGCGGGCAGAGAAGGCCATGCGCGCCGAGCTGGAGGGTTGGAGGCTTAGGCGGCTGTCTTGGATGGGCAGGCTAGCGGCCTTGAAAATGGTGATTTTGCCGAGGTGGCTCTACCTTTTTGCGAATCTACCCATCGCGGTGTCCAGGAGTTATATAGCACGGATACAACGGATGTTCCTGGAATTTATGGGGGAGGGGAAGCGCAACAGAGTTGCGGCAAGGATTTTGATGGGTAGGAGGGAAAATGGGGGGCTAGCGGTGCCAAACCTCTGGAATTATTGGGAGGCGGCGCAAATGTGTGCGGTGGTGGAATGGATGGCAGATAACCCCAAGGAGTGGGTGTGTATGGAAGTGGAGGAATTGAGTGAGGGAGCGCTGGCTGACTGGGTGTGGCTGCCCCAACGCTGTCATAAGCGGTTCCCGGGGAGGAATCCGTATGTGGTGAGGACGTTTCAAGTTTGGAATAAATGGAGGGTGCTATGGCTGGGGGCCCAAGGGGTGTCGCGTTTACTTCCTATTCGGGGGAACCCCGAGTTCCCGCCGGGTATGGGGCCCTCGGTGTTCGGGTCCTGGGCAATACGGGGATTAAGTAGGGTGGGTCAGCTGGTAGAGGGACGACGGGTGAGGGACTTCGCGGAGCTGGCCAGGGACATCCACCTGGAAGGGTCAGATGTTTATGGGTATCTCCAGCTCCGTCATTATTTGCAGCAGCAGCTTATCCCCCACTTTAAGCAGGATCTAACTGCGGTGGAAAAGTTATGTTGCTGGGGCAGCGGAAGCGGGCACTATCCACCATCTACCGGTTGATGGTCCAGGATAAGGGGAAGGAGAGATATCAAAAGGCTTGGGAGGATGAGTTGGGGGGGCCCTGGGAGGAGGATGTTTGGACCCGTATACATGAGAGCCGGTATAAGGGCCTCCTGGCGACGAACTTGATAGAAAATAACTATAAACTGCTTTATCGCTGGCATCTGACGCCAGTCAGGTTACATAGAATGCATGCCCAAATTTCTGAACTATGCTGGAGGAACTGTGGGGGACGAGGCACCTATCTACACATTTGGTGGGAGTGTGGGGGGGTGCTTAGTTTATGGCAAGTTGTCTGGGGGTTTCTGGGTGAGGTTTTGGGGAAACAGCTAGACCCCCGACCGGAAACGGCATTGCTGGGGGTGCCTGTGCCACTTCTTAGCAGGGTGGAGGGCTCATTCTTGGATATGGGGTGTGTGGCTTTGCGGATATTGTTGGCTAGGACATGGAGAACGGCAGTGATACCTACCTTAAGGGAGTTCCAGGGGATGCTGTCCCAGATATATTTGATGTGTAAATTGACTGCCCTTAAGCGGGGGACCCAGAAGAATTTTGGAAGGGTGTGGGAAAGGTACATTCAATGGATTGACCAGGAGAGGAGTGTGGGGAACTAATAGGAGGGATGGGAGGGAGGAGGGTGAGAGATGGAGCCCTGGTGGGGGGGGGGGGGTATGGGGAATGTTAGTTCTAACTGGTATGGGGGGGATATGTTGTTCCTATTGCCAAGCGGTGTACTGAATGTTTTTGGTTTGTTGGAACTGGATGTTGTACACGGTTGCAAATAAAATAATAAAGAGTTAAAAAAAAACAAAAAAAATCCTACTGACCTCTAATGATGCTTGGAACAAATTCCGCATACCTAGCCTACATCTGGTTTTCAAAAGCTAATATTACTACTACTTATCATTTGTATAGTACTACAATGGCGTAAGCAGCGCAGTACAGAGACATGTCAGAGAGTCCCTGCTTATAAGAGCTTACAATTTAGTAAAGACAGACAACACAACTGGGGAATGGTAAGGAAACACACACAGGAGGTGAACAGGAGACTGGTGGGATCAGGATCCAAAAGCAGGGAGACTGGTGGGATCAGGATCCAAAAGCAGTCTCAAAGTAGTGAGTTTTTAGCCTGGATTTGAAAAGGGCCACAGATGGAGCCTAATGTACTGACTCAGGTAGTTTGTTCCAGGCATAAGGAACAGCAAGGTAGAAAGATCGAAGTCTGGAGTTGCCAGTGCAAGAAAGAAGGGGCACAGAAGAGTGGAGTTCCTGAAGAGAGGTATAAGCTACCTCAAATGCTCTAGGGGCAGTTATATATGAAAAGACCTGAAAAAAGGAATTTTGGGTCAATATAAATAAACCAAACTTCTCTTTCTTCCCTCATTCTGTTGACCATGTCCTTAAATTAACTCTTAAGAGTCCTCATTACTTAACTCAATAAACAGTTGCTCCTCATCAATTAATTGTACCTATAGTCGGCCTATTTTAGGATTCTCAATCATGCCATTCCCTATCTTTAACTCAAAATCTCTTACTTGTTTCTTACTCTCTTGCCTGTCAGCCATGACTATTTTGCTAGCTCCAAGAAGTATGGACTGTTTATTATGTGGGTAGCCTTATAACAGGGCACTCAGGCAGAAAAGGCACATATGTTGTGCCTATTTTATAAAGGCCCAACAACCACCACTAGTTAGAGTTCCTGCGTAAATACCTCTCTAGTCCTATTCAATGTAAACACCAAAATTTTAAACCCAAATACAGTAACATAGTAGTATAGTATATGACAGCAAATAAAGATCAGTATGGTCCATCTAGTTTGCCCAGCAAGGCGGTAAGAGTAGGTGCATCTGCCGCTCCGTGCAGGTCACCTCTCCCCATCCCTCATTTTAGGCGTGTACCCACCACTCTGTGTAGGTCACCCTTATTTGTTGAGATATAAGAGAATTATGTTCGTTTTGATTTTATCCTGTTGCTATAAAGGGATCCTCTGTGTCTGTCCCATGCCATTTTCAATTCTGTCTCTGTATTTGTCCCCACCACTTCCATCGGGAGGGCATTCCAAGCATCCACCACCCTTTCAGTGAAGAAGTATTTCCTGACATTGCCTTTCAGTTTACCTCCTTGCAGCTTCATGTTATGCTCTCTAGTTGTACAGCTTCCCCATCTTTGGAAGAGGTTTGTTTGTTCATTAATACTCCTTAAGTATTTAAAGGTCGGAATCATAGCTCCCCTGTCCCTCCTCTCCTCCCGAGTATACATAGGTCTTCAAGTCTCTTCTCATATGTCTTCTGATACAGACTCCAAATCATTTTGGACGTCTTCCTCTGAACTGTTTCCAGTCTTTTTATATCCTTTGCGAGATACGGTCTCCAAAATTGAACACAATATTCCAAGTGAGGCCTCACCAACGACTTGTACAATGGCATTAGTACCTCTTCCTTTCTGTTGGTAATTCCTCTCTGATTGCAACCCAGCATCCTTCTGGCATTTGCCACCTTGAGATCCTCAGAAACAATCACTCTTGAGGTCCTTCTCCTGGTCCGTGTACACTAACCTCTAGCCCCCTATCTCATACAATTCCCTTGGATTTCTGCTTCCCAAGTGCATGACACTGCACTTCTTCACATTAACTCTTAACTGCCAAGCATTAAACCATTCTTTCAGCTTTTAGATCTTTCCTCATGTTATCCACTCCCTCAGGGGAGTCCACTCTGCAAATTTTCGTGTCATATGCAAAAAGATAAATGTTCTCTTAACTGAGCATCTTAGCTAAGCCACCCTTTATGCTCATTTTCAACACTTGCCTATGCAAATTTGTATGTTGTGGTGTCAATTTTCATTTTAGCACCAGACACTGATAAATAGTGTGAGGGAAAGCTGCATTCTATTTTTAATATAGCTCGCAAGCCCTAGAAACAGGCATTTGGGAGCACCGGTAAAAACTTAGATTTCAAGCCCTCTGGGGATAGGAATATACATACTGGTTTGACTGTAACTTGCCTTGAAGTACCACTAAGAATGTGAGAGAGAAATTCTGAAAAAAAAGCAACCTCCAAATATACAAAAGAGGCCAGTCCATTGCAGCAGAGATGTGAGAAAACAAGCAGAAGAAAGATGAACTAGTAGTAAATATCAATAAAAAACAAGTTTGTCTGTAGATGGTGGTTTCACAGGAAAGTTGAGTGCTAATGATAACTCAATCAGTGACCCAACATTATTTAGTGTGACCACCTGCATCAGGGGCTAATCAATAAATTGCACTAGAGCTGGACTATCAGACTAAAGCTCCTTGAACAGCACCAGATACTATTACTGGTGCTCTGCATATAAGTTTTGGGTGCCTCAATGAATACACTGCAAATACAAATCCACTGAAAAGAGAGTCCTGGTATGACATAACAATTGCAAACAGCATCTGTGATAGGGACCATGGCAAGACTGGTCGGTTCCATCACGATTTGTCTAGGCCAGGGGTCGGCAACCCGCGGCTCCGGAGCCGCATGCGGCTCTTTCTCACCTTTGCCGCGGCTCCGGAGCACACTGCCCGCCCGGTATTTATGGCGTTATGGGCTCCCTCCCTTCTTCTGCAGCCGCGGCTCCCTGCCTCTTAGGGAACCGCGGCTGTGCTTTTAAAATCATCTCGGAGCCCTTCCTGTCTTGACGGGCTCCGTGCAGCATTGTCCCGCCTCTAAAGGAAGTTTGGAGGCGGGACAATGCTGCACGGAGCCCTTCAAGACAGGAAGGGCTCCGAGATGATTTTAAAAGCACAGCCGCGGTTCCGTAAGAGGCAGGGAGCCGCGGCTGCAGAAGAAGGGAGGGGGGCTGACATGGAGGGAGGGAGCTGATATGGATGGATGGAGGGAGGGGGGCTGTCATGGAGGGAGGGAGCTGATATGGATGGAGGGAGGGGGGCTGACATGGAGGGAGGGGGGCTGACATGGATGGAGGGAGGGGGGCTGACATGGATGGATGGAGGGAGGAGGGGCTGACATGGAGGGAGGGAGCTGATATGGATGGAGGGAGGGGGGCTGACATGGAGGGATGGAGGGGGCTGACATGGAGGGAGGGAGCTGATATGGATGGATGGAGGGAGGGAAGGGGCTGACATGGAGGGATGGAGCTGATATGGATGGATGGAGGGAGGGGGGCTGACATGGAGGGAGGGAGCAGATATGGATGGATGGAGGGAGGGGGGCTGACATGGAGGGAGGGAGCAGATATGGATGGATGGAGGGAGGGGGGCTGACATGGAGGGAGGGAGCAGATATGGATGGATGGAGGGAGGGGGGCTGACATGGAGGGAGGGAGGGAGCTGATATGGATGGAGGGAGGGGCTGACATGGAGGGAGGAGCAGATATGGATGGATGGAGGGAGGGGGGGCTGACATGGAGGGAGGGGGGCTGACATGGAGGGATGGACGGAGGGGGGCTGGCATGGAGGGAGGGAGCTGATATGGATGGAGGGAGGGGCTGACATGGAGGGAGGGAGCAGATATGGATGGAGGGAGGGAGGGGGGCTGACATGGAGGGAGGGGGGCTGACATGGAGGGAGGGAGCAGATATGGAGGGAGGGAGCTGATATGGATGGATGGAGGGAGGGGGGCTGACATGGAGGGATGGAGGCTGACATGGATGGAGGGGGGCTGACATGGAGGGAGGGAGCTGATATGGATGGAGGGAGGGAGCTGATATGGATGGATGGAGGGAGGGGGGCTGACATGGAGGGAGGGAGCTGATATGGATGGAGGGAGGGGGGCTGACATGGAGGGAGGGAGCAGATATGGATGGATGGAGGGAGGGGGCTGACATGGAGGGAGGGGGGCTGACATGGAGGGAGGGAGCAGATATGGATGGATGGAGGGAGGGGGGCTGACATGGAGGGAGGGGGGCTGACATGGAGGGAGGGAGCTGATATGGATGGATGGAGGGAGGGGGGCTGACATGGAGGGAGGGAGCTGATTTGGATGGTGGGAGGGTGGGGGCTGACATGGAGGGATGGAGGGGGCTGACATGGAGGGAGGGAGCTGATATGGATGGATGGAGGGAGGGGGGCTGACATGGAGGGATGGAGGGGGCTGACATGGAGGGAGGGAGCTGATATGGATGGAGGGAGGGAGGGGGCTGACATGGAGGGATGGAGCACTGGTAATGGGGTTGAGGGGACGAGCACTGGAAATGAGCTGATTAGGGGAGGCTAGGACTGGTAATGAGCTGATGGGGGGTAGGACTGGTATTGGGCTGATTAGGGGAGGCTAGCACTGGTAATGGGGTTGAGGGGGATTAGCACTGGAAGGTACTGGGAGTGAGGACTGGAAAGGGGCTGATATTGGGGAGGGTTACTGGGACTGGAAATAGGCTGATGGAAAGAAGTGAAGAAAACGAAAGAAGAGATAAGAAATGGCAGATGGACCATAGACCACAGAAAGAGAGCTAAGAGAAGACAGGAAAGCAGAAGCCTCAGATCGGGACCAGCATGATCAAAGAATAAATTGGTCAGACAACAAAGGTAGAAAAAATAATTTTATTTCATATTAGTGATTTGACTACAAAATCATCATAATTTTGAAATCAAATATTGTTACTTGTTGTTGTGATATTTTCTGGCGTTTTTTTTTTGGTGTGTGAAGGAAGAGGGGTAGTCTTATACGGCGAGTATAGGCCAAACACCTATATTTTAACAGGAAAAGTAGGGGGTCGTATATAGCATTAAGGTAAAAAACAATATATGCAGTGTTAGATTTGTTTTAAATGTCGCAATGGTTTTGCGGCTCCCAGTTTTTTTTTTCCCTTCGGAAACGGGTCCAAGTGGCTCTTTACGTCTTAAAGGTTGCAGACCCCTGGTCTAGGCAATGCATCTTGGAAGGCATCCACAATGTTTTTACTTCTTTCCAGATTTGCAGAAGGAATACTCTAATCCACATCGGGTAGATTAAAGTCACCCAATATGATCATTTCCCCCTTTATGGCTACTTTTGTTATATCAGTCTCTATCAATTTCTTTGGTTTGAGTTGGAGGCCTGTAGACTACACCAGTATGGATGATAGTGCCATCTCCTCTTTCCAACACAATCCACAGTGATTCTTCCTTTTCCCATGTCCCCTGCATTTCAGCAGCTTTAATATTGCTTTTGACAAATAGGGCTACTCCTCCTCCTTTTCTGCCTTCTCTATCTCTCCTAAATAAATTATAACCACCTATGGCTATATCCCATTCATGTGACTCGTTAAACCATGTTTCTGTAATGGCCACAATGTCCAAGCCCATTTCCACTATTAGGGCTTCCAGGTCAGGAACTTTGTTGGCTAGGTTTCAAGCATTTGTGCTCATTGTTTTCCAGCATTTGTTGACTGGCTTGCCTGTATTTTGCATGGATTTTGTTTTACATGTCTCTTCCCACTTGCTGTTGATGTGTGGGTTAATAATGTGTCTGTTCCAATTTATTTAATGTCTCCTTTATACCGCGCTCTTTAGAATCAGTGCGGTTTACAGGTAACAAATTTGTGCAGTGCAGGCAGGACCTACACTGGACTTACAATAAACACGGGTTTTATACAGGGATAACAGGGTAACTATGTACACTTTAACTGGCTGTCACAGGCTATGTGGACAGCTCGACATTATTTACCGATTGGCTCAACTATATACAGGGTGACAATTTAGAGTGTGTATACCTCCACCTGTCGAGGGGATAGGGAACTAGAGGGCTGAGCTGCAAACCTGTGGAGTGGCTGCATTGGGGGTGTCAACCTAGGTCCTGAGTGTGATTGGCTGTGAGATGTCATCTGGTTCAGTATAGTACTGGAGGAACAGATAGTGCTTCAGTGCCTTCCTAAACTAGGAGAGGTCATTGATGGCACGGATGGCAGGTTGCAGGGTATTCCAGCAGGTGGGTGCATACAGTGCGAAGGATCTGTTTCTAGTTGCCTGAGAGCATTTTGTGATTGCCTTCAGGAGTTTCAGAGTATTGGCAGTGGTTGATCTCCTTACTCTGTTGAGGGGGGTGGTCTGGATGAGGTCTGTGAGGGAGGTGGAGGAGTACTTGTTGATGGCTTTGTAAGTCATCGTTAGAATTTTAAAGGAGATCCTGCAGTGGACCGGCAGCCAGTGCAGATGTTTCAAAATTGGGGTGATATGTTCTCTCCTGGAGGCTCCATGCAGGATTCTGGCGGCTGCATTCACTGCCAGCTGCAGAGGGTTAAGCGTGTTCTTCAGGAGTCCATGTAGTATTGCGTTCGCATAGTCAAAATGTGGTATTACTAGTGCTTGATAGACTGTCCAGAAGTCTTCTGGCTCAAGCAGCTGTCGCAGGTGGCGAAGCGTCTGAATTTTGTGATAGATCGCCTTGACCATGTTGCTTATCTGGGCCTTCATGTTGAGCTGTTGGTCCAGCGTGGCCCCTAGGTATCATACCGTGGGCTTGCTGAGGAGCTCTGCATCACGTACCTTCAGCGAGGTGGGGGAGTGAATGCTGGGTTACTGGTGATAAAGAGGACCTCCGTTTTCTTGAAATTTATTCTGAGCCTCTGCATGTGTAGCCAATCTGTGACAGCATCGAAACAGGTGGATAGTGGAGAGAAGTCTGGGTGATCTGTCGAGATAGGCATGTATAGCAAAACATTGTCGGCATAGATCAGGCAATTGATATTGAAAGAGCGGATGAGGTCGCAAATGGGTAGCATGTAAACATTGAACAGTAGGGCTAAGAGTGAGGATCCCTGTGGCACGCCTTTCTCTTGCGGGAAAGGTGTAGATGTGGAGGGGCCGGAACATGCTGCCATCTGTCTGTCAAGTGCGACGCACACCAGGTCAGTGCAGTACCGTGGACGCCCTTCTCCCTGAGGCGTGTCAGGAGTATTTCGTGGCTGACAGAGTCGAAGGCTGCAGCAATGTCCATGAAGATCACGGCAAACCCTTGTCTGATGTTGTCCAACCCGATGGTTAATGTACTGAATAGAGTGGTCAACAGCGTCTCCACACCATGTGACTCCCGGAATCCATGCTGGCAGAGGTCGAGGGGTGCGCTGGTCTTGATGTGATGATGAAGTTGGCATTGGACAACCTTCTCAATAATTTTTGCTAGAAGAGGGATGTTTGAGATCGGCCTGTGGGAGTCCATCTTTGCTGGGTCCAACTTGTTGTTTTTTAGTAGCGGTCTGATGGCTGTTTGCTTCAGGCTTCGGGGGAAGGTCCCAGTCGATAATGATAGTCCTATGAGTTTGGTCAGGAAAGGGCTGAGGTAAGCATGCAGGGATTTTATCCAAAATGCTGGACAAGGGTTGTTAGGTGCTGTGGTGGTGTTTATGGGGGTGATGATGTCTTGGATGCCTTTTTTGGTTGGGGCTGAGAAGGCAGTGATGATGTGCTGGATGTCCTTCGTGGCTGGCGTCAAGGTGGGTGAAGGGGTTAGTTGGGGTGCCCCGTACGAAGTATGGAGGTTTGTAGACATGCTGGTCTGGCTTGTTTTGGCCTGCAGGTAGTCTGCATATTCCTGTGGGTCAGGAAGGCTTGGTTGCGCAGGGGAAGGCTCTTTCGTCAGGGTCTTAATTAGGTTGAAAAGCTCGTGTGATCTATTTAGGCAGGACTGTAATATCTCTGCATAGAATTGCTTCATTCTCATTGTAACTGCTGAACGGTGTCTTCCTAATTGAGCAGTGTATGCTTCATGGTTCTCAGTTGATCGTGAGCTACGCCAACGTCTTTCAAGCTGTCTAAGGTGGAGAAGTGACATCTGTAGCTCAGGGGAGTACCAAGGAGCATTATAATAAGCCACCAGGAAGTAGACAGAATGCTCCTGCTGGGAGGTAGTGGACTACGGCATCAAGGCTCGTGTTCCACGTGGAGATCATGTCCAATGTTATTATCTTTCGGATGAGAGTGACGACCTGAACTTTTTCTTCTCCATTCATCACCCCCTTTCCCTAGTTTAAAGGTCTGTCCACATAATGCCTGAATTTTTCACTTAGAATACTTTTCCCTGTGACAGAGAGATGTAGTCCATCAACACAGTATAGCCTCTTGTTGTTACATCTATTTCACCAGTCGCCTATATATCTAAATCCTTCTTGTTTACATCATGTTTGGAGGCATGTATTAAAGTTGATTATGCGACGCAGCTTTTCTGCCCCCTTACCAAGAACAAGCAGAACTTCTGAAAATGCTATAGTGTTAACTGAGTTTCTCTCCCAGAATATGGAAGTCCCTTTGAACTGTAGAGGCAGTTTCTAGCCAGGTCATTTGTACCCAAGTGGATGATAACATCAATTTTGGAGTGCTCACTTTCTGCATTAACTAAGCCAACAATTTGGTTCGTATTCCCACTGGCTGAAGAGCCTGGGAGGCTTTTGACCATCTTCTCTCCTTTGAACGGTGTTCCCAAGTTGATGCCTCTGATGATGGAATCTCCAAGTAGTAGTAGTTTCCTGTTTTCTGATTTTTTTCTTCATATTTGGGGCATTATCAGTAGACTGGGCATTAACCTTCTCATTTAAGGGCATTTCAGTTTCCACTAATTGGGCACTCATTTTCCAGGGCACAGAAGGCATTATGCAGGGATATCTCTTGATGGAGAGGATGTCTCTGTGTTACAGGTCACAACCTACCAGAGTCTACTGTGATCCATTTGTTCCTGGGCTGTTTGATTCTTTGTGGGAGTGATGGTGGATGTTTTTTAATTTGTACCCTAGAGGTGGTATGTTTAATTGCAGCTAATTCTTCCCTTAATAGAATCAATTCTTTGTGCATAGCAGATAACTTGAGACATATAGGGTAAGCTCTTAGGCTCCAAATGATTTTTCTTAGAATGAAGGCATCACAGCTATTGCATTGAATACATGAAATGCTGATTAAGACCATGATAACGCAGTACTAGGACAAGGCAAAAAGGGGAAAAGGTGAGTGTTGGAGGACAGATGTCAATCTATATGAGGACTATATAGGCAATGCAACCCTGGGGTAGGTGGGGTGAAGAATAGGATGGGCAGGAATTTAAGTGCCTCTGGCCAGTAGACCTTATATGACTGAGGGCATGCTCAGATGTCTGATTTAAAAAGGCAATGCAAGGAATGTAGGCAAGCTAAATATTCCTTAACTTATAATCAAAAGTTAGTTTGTTTGCCACTAGACTGTAGATCAAGGTGTCTGTGAACAGACAGAAATGGGATACAGATGGAAAGATAGGAAGAGCAAGGTTTTGTTTTGTTTTGTTTTTTGTTTGTTTTGTTTTTTCTGTGTTAGTCCCCCTTCCTTGGTGCAGTTCCCCTAGCACACCACAGTGCCTAAGTAGTCTTATAAGAGAATAAAACAGGTAATAGATAGGCAAGGAAAAGTTATGAAAATATATATAAAAAAACAGCCAATTAGTAAAGTTTGAAAGCTTAGCTTTATAGAGTCTCTTGGAATAAGCTTGCTCAGGCAGCAGAGACTGATTGAATTAACCATAACCTGTAAGGCAGGTATTATAATAATGGGAACTTTAGAAGGTCAAAATTAAAACTTACTTCTATGTATCAGCCCACTATGCAAAAAACCCTGGAACTTTCAAATGTATAGCTTTCCTGCAAAATTAAATCGGACACTAGGGGGTTTGAATTCAATGGGACCATGGCTCTGATATCGCACGGAAGCCACTAAGTAAACAAACCCCTAGGTCTCTGCAAATCTAAAAGCAAATATATACTTCAATTCCAAGTAGATGAATATCAAGAATGGAATACCCCTTTTTAAGATTTATTAATTTAAGGGCTTTTTAAAGATTTATTCATTTTTCTAAAGTGGCCTTGTCAAGGTTTAAAAGATATATATTGGAAATTCTGAAAATATTGGAACTCTCTCTTCCCCTTATTGCTAGAGCTTATTGATTTTAACTTTATTCTATGAAAGTTTTTTTAAAGAATTAGAAAGAAAGTTAAACATGTAATAGAGGGTTTGCTAGTATCAAAGCCCATTTTTAAAAAATATTTCATGGTTAAGTTGAGGTAACAATTTTCTTTTAAATAGAGACTTTCCATGAAATCATTTAAAAACGTCTTCCTAAAATGATCTTTGTTGGAAAACTGGATAGTCCAACTTTCTCATATTCTTAATTTGTGGTAGCGGTGTTTATCATTGCAGGGAAAAGAGGCTCAATCCTGGCCACTGACATAACAAACAGAACGAACTCCCTGCATTTACAAAGTTTTGCTTGCATGTTTACTTAGGGTACAGACGTCCCACTAGAACTGTAGAAGCAGGAGACTGTCAGACTACCCTCTCCCTATTTGTTAATTTTTGTGATTAATAAACAATTCACCCCATCTGTAAAGCACAATAACAAATTTGGTACTTTCCAAGATGTTCACCCAAGGGGTCAGTTGCTAGTTGAAGGCTGTGTGACCTCTTCCCCTTTCTTGGCATTACTCTGGACAAGAGGCATTACTCGATATCAGACTGTGTCCTGACTCTCTTTTATCCAGCCACAATGATGGTTCTCCTTTGGGGGAAGCATTTGTCTTCAAAGCTCTTCACAAAGAATTGTAGTGGCTGCCAAAAATGGCCTGATTACGGATGCAGATAACACAACCTCAAGAAGTGGCGTTACCTTCAGGCGATCATTATTTGCATGGTATCACAGCAGCAGGTGTCTGATGTGGCTCCCCAATATCCGATTGGGTCTCCTGATCTAAAAATACTGTCAGTGCCATGAATTTACAGATCCATTGCACAGACAATATCAAACAGTGACTTATGCCCTCCTTCAGCAGCAATCCCCCCCAAGACAGGTCCCGGTCCTCATTGGGAACAGTCCGGGGTGGGGGAGGGAAAATCGGTACAACCCCTGACAAACAGCAATATCCCGGCTGATCAGTCTGGTGCCCAAAGGCCCCCCCCCCTCCTTCCGGTTCAAAACAAAGCCCTGCTAGCCAGTTGGGGTCTCAAACACCATTCCCTCTCCCCCCATACAAAACAATCCCAGCTAGTCAGTTGGCCTAAGGCCCCCCCCCCCCAGACACTACCTTATTCACCCCTGGTGGCCCAGTAGTCACCGGGGGCAGGGGCAGTCCTTCCCACTCTTGCCATCATCGGTGCTCCATGGCTGTGGCTGCCCCCTAGCATCTTGCTAGGGGGAAGCACTGCAAGATCGTCACTATATTTGTGAGTACCAATGAGGAGGCCAGGACCGGTCCCTTACTGCTGTTAAAATTGGAGAGAGCAGAAAATATGACCCAATGATACAAATTTAAACATTCACAACAACATAATTTAAGGTTACCAGATGTTCCCGATTTTCAGGGATTGTCCCTGATTTTAGAGCTGCGTCCCCAACTCCCACCTGTTTGGCAGCCTCCTGTCCCCAATTCTAGTAATGGGGATGGGAGGGAGGGGTAGAAAATAAAAGGTAACTTTCAATTTAGTAGTCTGAATATATCCGTTTTTAGAATTTTCATCCATTTTCTTTATATTTCGTACAATATTGGGGAACTGCATCACTCTTTCTATTTTTCTGTTGATTTGTCTGCTTGGAAGTGATGTTGCTGCTGTCATGGGATGGATGGGGAGACAAGGTAGTGACTCCTCTTCCTTCTTTCACGCCTGCTGCTTAAACGTGGATTAAGGTGTCCCCTCCCCCCTCACTTCGGAAGTGTCTCAGATTTCCTGCAAAAAATCTGGTAACCCCAACATATTTGCTTCATTCAACAACAGGAGTTGGGACTGCCAGAATGTATGTCAGAGCTCCTAGCTATAGCACAAGCATTCAATGTGGCCACATTGCCTAATGGGCTGCAATGGTAGAATCAACTGGCAGTTGGAGCTGTCTGACAGACTGCAACCCAGGAGCCCAGATTCCTACCTTGACCCTTGGGTTTCTCCACCTTTCATACCTCCCCCCCCCCTCTATCTTACAGCCCTTCCCCCTGCAATTTAAATTAATTTATTTATTTAAACAGATTTCTATACCGCCTTCTCCTACAATCAAGGCAGTCTACACAGCAAACAATCAACAAAATACTGTGTCTAGTGTGTGCATGCATTGAGCAGTGAGTGCGTGTGTGTGTAGATGGTAGTTGATTCTTGGTGAGCTATTTACAACGTGCGCTATTTACAATACTATGTACATCAGGACTTTACTTCAATACTATGATCGTGTCGCGAGGGGAGGGTGGTTGAGCTGGGGTATTGTCTGTTGCACAGGTTTAAGTGATTCTAAGCATTACAAGGAGACTTAGATCTGGAGAATTTCATAGTTGCAACTTTTATTTTTATATTTTTAAATTCTTATAACAATTAGTTGGGTCCAACCAGGCAATTTTGATAAAACTGTGAAGGTACCAATTTTTAATGCTGCTATGGATTATTCTACCCTCAGACTTAATTGGTGGCAGTGCCTTTATTATTGCAGGGTAAGGAGGCCTATCCTAGTCATCAAGGCAAGAAATGGACAGATCCCCACCCCTCACATTTATAAACATTTGCCTGCATGTTTGGTATGTTTACTTTGGATACAGAGGGCCTAACAGAGCCACAGAAGCATGAGAAGATAATTTCTCTTCCTCCGACAGTTTATTCATTCACTTTTGAGTGAACTTGAACAGGCTTCACTGAATTAATGTAAACAGCAACATACCTAAACCATAATTTAACTGTGGGGGTTGCCTGGATGGATTCCATGAATGTGCCATTCATAAAGCAAAACATGCCTACCCCAAGCTATGCCTATGATTGATCTTAAATCACATCAATGGCCTCATAACTAAATTTAGTCAAAACTCAACAGGAGATACAAAAGCCAGATTTCAGTCAGAAGATGGCAGAACAGGACTATGGGAAATGAAATATTCACAGCTAGAAAAAGTGTAGTTACTCACCTGTAAAAGGTGTTCTCTGGGGACAGCAGGAATCAGTCCTCACATAGGGTGACATCGGTGTCGACGGAGCCCGTGCAGATCCACTCCCCAGTTTTCAATGAAAGCCTTTGGGAGATATACCGCACATGTGCAGTCACCTTCCCGCCCAAAAGTGCCATTTTGTCTCAGTAGGATATCATAGCACAAGACGACGAAAAACAATTCCATGGGGAAGAGGGAGGGTTGTGAGGACTGATTCCTGTCTCCGAAGAACACCTCTTAAACATAAATAACTACGCTTTCTCGGGGAACAAGCAGGAAGTCAATCCTGACATATGGGACTCCCAAGCTACAGGCTACCAAAAAACCCTGCAAAAGCCATGGGCGACCCAAAAAGCAGACCGGAAAGGACAGCAGAGGGTGCCAATTGGCTAGAAATCTGACACTGCAGCATGTGACCCCACAGGTCCCGTATAGGCCTTCGCCTAGGGCCCTGGGGTTATAGTTGCCTCCTATCTTGCAGAACAAAATAGTCTTCAGTCGAGTGTTAAGGCAAAACAAAGATAAGGGCTTTATTCCCCTTCCCTCAAGGATATCTTTTTGTACAACAAAACTTGGAAACAAAACAGTACTTCCAAAGAAAAATATGCTCTTTTCCTTTGTAGCTTACAGGTCTTCAGCGCAAGGATTCAACATCATCCGACAGGCACAACGTACAGTCCATGGGAGCACATTCAGGAATATTGTTATTATTTTCCCAATGCATCAGCTCGCATTCACCCGGTGTTACACTGGGGTTTAAATCCTCATAGCTGTTTCTATACAAGCCTCTCTCTGAGGATTCAGTTGGACTACAAGGGTACAGTTCTAAGCAAGTAGGTTTTGGAATACCTGTTACTGCAGTTATTTCCTCTCTGGCTCTCCTCCTCTAACCTCCAATGGCTAGGAATTGTTTTATATCTTCCTGTAGTTAATTCATGCTCTGTGCACTGCTCTGACCCTTTGGTACAAACAGACTTTTTAGCTTTCCCTTTGATAAAGCTTGGTTCCCACCTGTATAAATGGTGAGGTCTTCTCTCTGGTAATGAGGACTGTGGACTCCCCTGCTCTCCCAGTCTGGACAGTTTTCTGGCCTCGGCTTGGTCTCTCCGTCTCTCTGGAGTTATAGCGTCTACCTCTTGGCTGTAAGCAGGCTCCACTTCAGACCTCCAGTTGCTAGCACTCTGAGCACTTTGACAGCCACGTTCTTCTGAAGCCTTTCCCTTGCTGCTTCCTGTTCCAGGGCTACTCCCACTGCTTCCTGGATTCAGCAGGCTTCTCTCTCTGTGACCTCTGCTTCCTGCACTGTTGCTGCTCACACCGACACTCCCCCTTGCTGGATCTACCCAGCAGCTTTTATCTCCCTCTCCACTACACGTTCCCTGTGCTTTCCTGGACAGGTGATAATAATCAGATCCTAAACTTCTTGCTGCGTCATGGCTTGGGCGTGGTAATCCTATTCCACTGTTTCTTTGCTCCTTCTGAGCTGTGTGTGCTGGCTGCCCAACAGGTTTTAAGGTACGTTTCTCTTTTTCCTCTATTATCATAGGCTCTGTATAGGATTCCATGTCACAAGCAGTATCGAAGATGCAATCCCCACTCTGGTAGTCAGCATACAAAGGGCTGGAGGGAAGGAGTTGCAATATTCCCCAAAGAGATGACGGAGCACAGCCTGGATGAAGGCACTATCCCTCCGGGAGGACTCCTCTAAACAGTACTGCACCGTGAAGGTGTGCACACAGAACCAGGTGGTGGCCCAGTAGATGTCCAGCAAGGAAACCGACTGCAGGCAGGCTACTGAGGCTGCCATGGCGTGCGCATTGTGAGCTGTCACGTGATGTTCCTGGGAAAGCCCTGTCTGTTGATAGGCGAATGAGATGCAGTCAGCCACCCACAAGAGAATGTGCACTTGGAGACTGAGACCCCAAGATGAATAGGGTCAAAAGAGAGAAAGAGCTGCATTGAGCAGTGATGAAATTGTGGCCTGTGAATGTAGAAGGACAGGGCACGCTTGCAGTCAAGCGTGTGCAGAGAGGCCTCCGCTCTGGAGGTGTGAGGCCTAAGAAAGAAGGTGGGTAACACCATCTCTTGGTTTAGATGGAATGCAGAAACCTTCTTTGGTAAGAACTTAGGGTGCGTCCGAAGGATGACCCTGTCCTTATGGAACCTGGCGTAGGGCTCATGTGCCACCAGGGTCTGCAGTTTGCTCATGAGCATGGCTGAAGTTAGCACTACCAGGGAGACGACCTTCCAGGAGAGGTACTTGAGAGGACAGGTGGCCAGGGGCTCGAAAGGTGGGCCGATGCCCTTTCCAAGCACGACACTGAGGTCCCATGCCACTGGCAGCGGGTGGACGAGGGCCGAGAGAGGAGACGACGACGCATGAACCAGCAAACAAAGGGGTGCAAAGACACAGCCTGGCCATCCACTCTGTGGTGTGCCGAGATAAAAACATAGAAATATGACGACAGAAAAAGACCACATGGCCTATCTAGTCTGTCCTTCCATATCAACAACTATAACAGTCCCCTTTTTTCCTCTAGAGATCCTCTGTGTTTGTCCCATGCTTTTTTGAAATCAGATACTGTCCTATCTCCACCACCTCCAATGGGAGACTATTCCATGGATCCACCACTCTTTCCGTAAAGAAATATTTCTGCATATCACTCCTGAATCTATCCCTCTTCACCCTCATCCCATGTCCCTACGTAGCAGAACTTGCTTTCAATTGAAAGAGGCTCTCCCCTTGAATGTTTATGCCACGGAGGTATTTAAACATCTCAATCATATCACCTCTATCCCACCTTTCCTCTAAGGTGTACATATTAAGATTCTTAAGTCTGTCCTCATATGCTTTATAATGAAGACCACTAACCATTTTAGTAGCCAACCTCTGCACCGACCCCATCCTGTTCACATCCTTTTGAAGGTGCGGTCTCCAGAATTGCACACTATACTCCAAATGAGGTCGCACCCAAGACTTATACAGAGGCACTATCACCTCCTTTTTTCTGCTAGTCATTCCTCTCCGTATGCACCCAAGCATCATCCCAGCTTTTGCCGTCGCTTTTTCTACCTGTTTAGCTACCTTAAGATCATCAGACACAACCACGCCTAGGTCCCGCTCTTCTTTAGTGGACAAAAGTACTTCACCCCCTATACTATATTGCTCCCTTGGATTGCTGAAGCCCAAATGCATGACACTTACATTTTTTAACATTAAATCCCAGCTGCCAAATTCTAGACCATTCTTCAAGCTTAGCTAGATCCCTCCTCATGTTATCTACACCTTCCTGGGTGTCTACTCTATTGCAGCTTTTGGTATCATCCGCAAAGAGGCAAACCTTACCCAACAGCCCTTCCGCTATATCACTAACAAAGATTTAAAAAGAATCGGACCAAGGACAGATCCGTGGGGCACACCACTGGTAACATCCTTCTCCTCAGAGTGAGCTCCATTTACCTGAAATCTTTGTTGCCTCCCACCCAACCAATTTCTAACTCAAGCAGTAACTTTAGGGTCCATCCCTAGGGTGCTCAGTTTGTTTATAAGTCGCCTGTGAGGAACAGTGTCAAAGGCTTTACAGAAATCTAAATACACCACATCTAGGGCTCTCCCTCGGTCCAACTCCCTGGTCACCCAGTCAAAGAAATCAATCAGATTTGTCTGACAAGACCTGCCTCTGGTGAATCCATGCTGCCTCGGATCCTGTAATCTGCTGGACTCCAGAAACCTCACTATTTTCTCCTTCAGCAGCGTTTCCAAGAATTTACTCACCACCGAAGTTAAACTAACCGGCCTTGTAGTTTTCAACCACATCCTTACTTCCGCTTTTGTGTAAAAGTACCACATGAGCCTCTCTCCAGTCCTTTGGCACCAATTCCGACTCTAACGATGCATTGAAAAGGTCAGTCAGTGGACATGCTAGAACATCCCCAATTTCCTCAGTATTCTAGGGTGTATCCCATCCGGTCCCATCGCTTTGTCTACTTTAAGCTGAGCTAGTTTCTCACAAAATTTGTTCAAGATGTCCCTCACTTCTGTTCATGTTTGTGGGTGTTTTCTGAGGTCCTGCTCCTGGTTCTTCATCTGTGAACACAAAACAGAAATATTTGTTAAGCAGTTCCGCTTTATCCTCATCAGCTTCTACATATTCCTCCCCTTCACCCTTGAGTCTGACAATACCACTTTTGCCCTTCCTCTTCTCACTAACATATCTAAAAAATGTCTTATCCCCCCATTTTATTGCATTGGCTATTTCCTCATCTTTTTGAATCCTTGCTTTCCTGACTACTTTGCTAGCTTCTTTAAGCTTTTCCAAATATAGATGCCTGTCTTACTTTCTCTGTGATCTCTTGTATTTCATGAAGGCCTCCCTCTTTTTCTTCACTTTTTCAGTTACTTCTTTCGAAAGCCATAGCAGTCTCATTTTCCTTTTACCGTTATTTACCATTTTAACAAAAAGGTTGGTTGCCCTTAAAATATCCCCTTTCAGTTTTGCCCACTGTTTTTCTACATCCCCCAGCTGTTCCCATCCTGCTAATGACTCCCTGAGGTATTGGCCCATCTTGGCAAAGTTAGTCTTCCTAGAGTCTAAGACTCTCACCTTTGAATGGTGCGGAGATGAACCCTGATCAAGTTGGACTTCAGGCCTGCCCCTGAGAGGTGCAAGAGGTATCGCAATACTTCCACCAATGCGCAGGAGAAAGGGTTAAGCCCTCACTTGCACACCAGAGGGAGAACGTGCACCACTTGAAGGCATATGACCGGCGCGTAGAGTCCTTACGCGAGGCCAGCAAGACGTCTTCTACCGATTGAGGGAGGCAGTGATGCGCAATAGCTAGCCTCTCATCATCCAGGCCTTTAGCGCTAGGGGCTGCAAGTTGGGGTGTCACAATGTTCTGTCCTCCTGGGACAGGAGGTCTGGGGAACTCCCCTACAGTCAAGGGGCACTAAGAGGCGACAAGGCGATAGTGGAGAGACTGAATGAATTCTTTGCTTCAGTCTTTGATGAGGAAGATGTCGGGATGTTACCCAAGACTGAAGTGGTATTTAAAGGTGCAGAAGAATTGAAGGAAATATCGATACATCGGGAAGATGTATTACAACTATTTGATAAACTGAAGAGTAGCAAATCACCTAGACCGGATGATATACATCCAAAGGTGTTGAAAGAACTGAAATATGAGATTGCAGACCTGCTATTAGTAATCTGTGAACAATCACTAAAATCATCTGTAATACATGAAGATTGGAGGATGGCAAATATAACGCCAATTTTTAAAAAGGGTTCCAGGGGTGATCCAGGAAACTACAGACCGGTGAGCCTGATGTCAGTACCGGGAAAAATGGTAGAAACCATCATAAAGAACAAAATTGCTGAACATGTAGATAGTCATGGCTTAATGGGAGACAGCCAACATGGCTTTAGACAAGGAAGTTCTTGTCTTACTAATCTGTTATGGTTTTTTTTAAGGTGTGAATAAACAGGTAGACAAAGGTGAGTTGGTTGATATAGTGTATTTGGACTTTCAGAAAGCCTTTGACAAGGTCCCTCATCAGGGACCTTTGGCAAAACTAAAGAGCCATGGGATAGGAGGCAGTATACTATTGTGGATCAGGAACTGGTTAAAAGATAGAAAGCAGAGGGTAGGGATAAATGGCCAATTTTCCCAATGGAGTAAGATGAATAGTGGTGTACCCCGGGGATCTGTGCGGGGACCGCTGCTTTTTGACATATTCATAAATGACCTGGAAAAGGGAATAACAAGTGAGGTTATCAAATTTGCAGATGTCACAAAACTATTTAAAGTTGTTAAAACCCATGAGGATTGTGGAAAATTGCAAGAGGATCTTGATAAATTGGAAGACTGGGCATCAAAATGGCAGATGAAATTTAATGTGGACAAGTGCAAAGTTATGCACCTAGGGAAGAACAACCCAAACTATGGTTACACGATGCAAGGTTCCACATTAGGAATCACCACCCAGGAAAAAGATTTAGGCGTCACTGTGGATAACATGTTAAAACCCTCCGCCCAATGTGCAGTGGCAGCCAAGAGAGCAAACAGAATGCTAGGTATCATAAGGAAAGGATTGGAAAATAAAACAAAGTATATTATAATGCCTCTATATCGTTCCATGGTGAGACCACACCTTGAATATTGTGTACAATTCTGGTCTCCATGTCTTAAAAAGGATATAGCATTATTAGAAAAGGTTCAGAAAAGAGCCACCAAAATGGTAAAGGGGATGGAAGGATACCCCTATGAAGAAAGGCTAAAAAGGTTAGGGTTCTTTAACCTGGAAAAGAGATGGCTGAGGGGAGATATGATAGAAGTCTATAAATTAATGAACGGAGTGGAACGGGTAAACGTAGATTGATTGTTTACATTATCAGAATATAGAAAGACTAGGGGACATGCAATGAAGCTACAGAGTAAACTATTTAAGACTAATAAGAGAAAATATTTTTTCACTTAACATGTAATCAAACTCTGGAATTTGTTACCGGAGGATGTAGTAAGAGCTGTTAATGTAGCTGGGTTTAAAAAAGGTTTGGACAAGTTCCTGGAGGAAAGGTCTATAAACCATTATTAAAAAGGGCCCCAGGATATCAATACTTGACCCAATACAAGCATTGTGAAACCTGTGTCTTTTGGGGAAACTGCTAGTTACATATGACCTAGATTGGCCACTGTTGGAAACAGGATAACGGGCTTGATGGACCTTGGTCTGATCTAGTATGGCATATCTTATGTTCTTATGTCCCACTGGGACAGCTGCAGGAGCAGGGGGAACCAGGGCTGGTTGGGCCACCTGGGTGCAATGAAGATGACGACAGAGGCTGCCTCTGCTTGGATCTTGAGCAGGGCCCGAGGCACCAAGGTTGTTAGTGGAAATGCATACAGAAACCCCCTTGACCAAAGAAGGAGGAACGCATCTGCCACTTCCCACCCAGCTTCCGAGAGCAGATGTGCGGTAGCTGCGCATTTTCTGGACTGGCGAAGTGGTCGATTTCCAAAGTACCTAACTGCCGGAAAATCTCCCCCAGTATGGTCGGTTTCAGTCTCCATTCGTGGGGTTGGAGAACACGGCTCAGGCGGTCAGCAAGCACATTGTCCTGGCCGGGCAAGTACACAGCCTTGAGTGAAAAGTTTTTCCCCGCCATGACGTTCCAGAGGCACACTGCCTCCCACAACAGAGTTGGTGTGATCCCGTGTCCCCCTGCTTGTTGATGTAAAACATCGCTACATGGTTGTGTGTCTGGACTTGAACCACTTGTCCCTTCCAGACCCGCAGGGAATGATAGACTGCTCAGAGCTCGGGCAGGTTGATCTGTAGAAGCACTCTCCTCTGGTGACTACAGGCCCTGCAACTGCAGGTGATTGCAGTGGGCCCCCCAGCCCGTTTTGATGCATCCATAGTGAGGATGTGCTGCACACTGGCAGGGTCTGGAAAGGCAGGCCAGCTCTGAGGTTGAGGTGGTCCTGCCACCAGGTCAGGGAGGATTCCAAGGGCAGCGTGATCTGAATGTAGTCCCCTAGGTGGCCCGATGTCTGTGACCACTGAGCGCTGGGCATCCACTGAGTCTGCCTCACGCGTAGGCAGGCAAAAGGAGTGATGTGGACACTGGATGCCATATGCCCCAGGAGGTTAAGCATCATCCAGACTGTTATCGGTGTGCCGCTCTACACTACTTGCGACAGGGTGGCGAGGCGCTGATCCCGCTCCAGGGGCAGGAAGGCTATTGTTTGGGTAGAATCGAGAAGGGCTCTGATGAACTCCATGCATTGTGACAGGGGGAGGTGAGACTTTGGGAAGTTCACCACAAAGCCCAGGTGCTGCAGCAGACCCAGAGTGCAGTGTGTCACATTGTGCACTTCGTCCATGTGTTGGTCAGTATGAGCCAGTCATCCAGATAGGGGGGCATGAATACTCCGAGGAGGCAGGGGTGAGTGGCCATGATCACCAAGCTTTTCGTGAATACCTGAAGGGCCCAGGCCAGACCAAATGTAAGTACTTTGTACCGATAGTGGCGTTCCCCTTCAATGAACGGGAGGTACTGACAGTGTCTTGGATGGATTAGGATGTGGGTATAGGCATCTTTGAGATGCAAGAAGCATAGCCAATTACTCTGGAGAAGATAAGGCAGCAAGGCAGCAAGGTTCCAAGGGATGACATCTTGAACTTTCCCTAGACCAGGAAGCGGTTGAGGTCCCGAAGATCCAGGATGGGTCTGAAGCCCCCTGTTTTCTTGGGGACCAGAAAGTAGTGGGAGTAGAATCTCCGGCTCTGAAGATGAGGGAGGACGATCTCTACCACTTGCTCCTCGAGTAATGACTCTAGTTCCTTCTGAAGCAGCTCCCTGTGCAAGGGGTCTATAGGCAATTCCCCTGGGAAAAAGAGGGGAGGAAGGTGAGTGAAGTGGAGGAGATATCCCTCCTTGATCACCTGCAACACCCAGTTGTCTGTGGTGATAGAGGACCAGCCGTCCCCCCATGAGACTTGGGCCAGTTACCTCCTGAGGGAGGGAGGCTATGCCCATGAAGTAAAAAACTCCTCCCAAGCTGCGGCTGGGGTGCTGTTTGGGAGCCTTAGGCCAAGGGCACGGCCCCCATAAGCATACTGCCCCTGAGGGGAGCTGGGTAGGCCTGGAACTTGGGGTAGTTTCCATAAGCTTTCTTGAACTTTGGGTGGAAAGACTTTTTCCCTGAAGCCTTCTGATGGGAAAGATCTGACACTTCCTTGGACAGCCTGGCCCTGGTCATGAATTACCTTCTCCGACTCATCAGCCTTCTCAGTCATGGGTTTGCCAAAGAGGTTGTCTCCCCCGCATGGGGCATCGACTAACTTGTCCTGAACCCATTGCTCTAAGTCGGAAGACTGTAGTCAGGCTGGTGACAAGCATTAATGCCTACCGCAGCTACCTGAGCCACCGACTCAAAGCCATCGAAGGCTGCCCGAGTCTGAAACTTGGAGACTCTTTTACCGAAGATACCAGGGTCCGAAAGCACTTAAGGGGCTCACATGATCACATGATAGACCAGCTGAGAACATGGTGAGTCCTTCGTCATGTCTCTCAGGTACATGCCCATGTACAGCTGGGTAAGCCTGGATCCAGGCTGTGAGCATAAAGTGCTGGAAACACTTCCTGCCAAATGCATCCATGGTATGGGCCTCCCTACCAGGTGGCACCAAGGAGTGTGTCTTTTGGCTCTTGATATGACACATAGCTGACTCCACCACCATGGAATTGTGTTGAAGCTGCATTTTCTGGAACCCAGGGCTCTTGCCGACTCAATACTGTTCACAATCGGTACCGTCACCGGGGTCTCCCACATCCTGAACAGCGATGCTCCAGAATAGGAGGCAAAGGCACCATCAGTGCCTCCTGAGGAGGGGCGTTGTACTGGAGGATTTCCAGATCCTTAGCACACGGCTTGTCTTCGGGGACCACCACAAAGACAAGCACCTGGGACATCTCCCTCACAAACTCCAAGAATGCAAGATCCTCTGGAGGGGACCACTGCCAGTGGTGTGGCGGAGAGATGATGGAGGGGACGTCCCAATGGAGCATGGTGTCGGAGGACTTTTCGTCCTTCTCCCATGCTGACTTAGAGCTGGAGGAGTCTGCAAGCATCCCGCGGTCATAGGACCGACCCGGTGTCGACTCCTCCCAATGTCAGAGGTCCATCGGCCGCTGATGGCCTCGACACTGAATGTGCCAAATGCTCGAGGATGGGTGGAGCATCCTCTGGGGAGTTATTTGTCAAGGAAGTCTCCCTGTGAGGCAATGATGACCTGGAGCAACCAGGAGTCGGGCCCCTCTGCACCACCAAGAATGCAGAGAAACTGCATTTGAGAGCCGCCAACCTGACCTCTATGCCAGATAGCTCCACCACTAGCATTGGCCCCAAGGACATTGAGGCTGGTCTCAGGTCCCTTGCCAGGAGTCCCGGATTGTAATGGAGTTGGAGTCGCCGCATCTCTCTGGGCCTGCTTTGACAGACGGTCCAGCCCATCATCCCCCGTGTTGAGCCAAGGGCTCCAGGGCCAGATCGAGGCAGACTTACCACTTGATCTCGGGTTGGTCCTTGACATCGGCTTTGAGGAAGGCTCCGACATCTGGGGGAGATCCTCAGAGGACGACTCTGACGCCCGATGACCTCTAGGCTCCGACCGAGCTGGGGCTCATGATGCCCCATCGCCCGCTGCCAGCATCAAAAGCAGGGATTCTGCTCCTAATGCCAAACCAGACCTACCAAACAGCTCCCCCTTTCGCATTCCTTCCGGGTTTTAGCCAACATGAAGAGGCAAAGTGGACAGGAAGACCCATCGTGGTCTGCCCTGAAGAACTTAATGCAGGTACTAAAGTGGTCCGTACGGGACGTAGTGTGGTTGTACTTGACACACTGCTTGAAACCGCTGGTCAAGGACATAGTGAAAAAAACGAGACCCGTGAGATCAAACTCAGATGTCTCGACTAGCTAGGCCGCGAGAAAAAAACCCCACAGGCCAAAAAGAAAAATAAAAAAAATTACCCGAGCAAAAAACTACAATGCCGAGGCAGGAGACTCGGGCGGCGGAAAGGTGATTGAATCAAGCACTTGAGAAAAGGAGAAAAACTGATAATGGATCAGAAAAATCTACTTTGTCCAGGGTGCACAGATGACACGTCTGCAGGGCTCTGTGGAAAAAGACTGAGGCAAGATAGCACTTTTGGGCGGGAAGATGACCACGCATGTGTGGTGTATCTACCAAAGGCTTTCTTTCAAAGCTGGGGAGTGGATCTGCACGGGCTCTATCGGTGCCAACGTCAGCCATATGTGAGGACTGACCTCCTGCTTGTTCTCAGAGAAATGGGAGTTAAAAGGCAATTTACTGAAAATGGTGCAAGATCCCTGTGTTCACTGGTACCTGCGGCCTGAAGCAGCCAGGACAAGGCCCAGTGAAGACCTGGTTGACAGCTCCAGGTCCTGCGTTTTGTTGACATGAAGTATTCTGCTAGGCACCGTTGCCATGCACAAATAAATTGGAAGACTGGACGTCCAAATGGCAGATGAAATTTACTGTGAACAAGTGCAAAGCTATGCACCTAGGAAATTTCAACCCAAACTACGGTTACATGATGCAAGGAGCCACCAAACTACGGTTACCTTAGGAACCACCACCCAGGAAAAAGATTTAGGTATCATCATGGATAATATGTTGAAATCCTCTGCCCAGTGTGCAGCAATGGCCATGAAAGCAAATAGAATGCTAGGAATCATAAGGAAAGAAATGGAGGATAAAACCAAGGATATTATAATGCCTCTGTATCGTTCTATGGTGCGACCGCACATTAAATATTGTGTGCAATTCTGATTTCCATTTCTTAAATAGACAACAGAAGAATTAGAAAAGGTACAGAGAAGAGTGACAAAAATGGTAAAGGGGATAGAAGGATACCCCTATGAGGAAAGGCTTAAAAGGTTAGGGCTTTTCAACTTCGAAAAGAGACGGCTGAAGGGAGATATGGTAGAGGTTTATAAATTAATGAAGGGAGTGGAACAGGTAAACATAGATCGGTTGTTTACGCCATCAAAAAGTAGAAAGACTAGAGGACAACAAATGAAGCTACAATGTAACCCAATTAAGACTGAAAAGAGAAAATATTTTTTTTACTCAACGCGCAATCAAACTCTGGAATTCCTTACCAGAGGATGTAGTAAAAGCTGTTAGTGTAGCTGGGTTTAAAAAAAAGTTTGGAAAAGTTCCTGTAGGAAAGGTCCATAAATCATTATTAAACAGGATCCGGGAAATTCACTGCTTGCCCCGGGACAAGCACTGTGGAACCTGTGGGAATCTACCAGGTATTTGTGACCTGGATTGGCCACTGTTGGAAACAGATAATGGGCTTAATGGACTTTAGTCTGACCCAATATGGCATTTCTTAGTTGTTATGACAAGAGAAGGTACTTCTCCCAATCCCCCATCCTATCCGCTCTGATCTAGTCCTCTCCCAGCAAACTTGGAGATTTGTTCTGGGTGGGTAAGTCAGCAGGCAGATATGTTGCAAGAGGCTCAGCCAGACCACGCTTGCCAATTTTAAGCTTGCCATGATGTCTCACCCCAGCACCTCCCCTTAAATGCAGCTATTGGCTGCTGCAGCTAGTTGACCTCTGCTGAAAATATGATCCTAGGCTGGAAATCAGGCTGTTATCATTTGAGCTGGGGGGTGAAGGGGTAGATCACTGGGCAGCAAGCATAGTCTGCCCTCAGATATGGTAGTATGGCAGCGGGAGGCACACTTGTAATGGCAACTATTTAGATCATACTTTCATTACAGAAACAAACTAGCAGTTGGGTCTGTCTGGCAAGCTATAAGCTAAAAATTATGATGGAAACACAGGTTATACAGAAAACCTAGGTGGCTAGATGTTTTGGCAAAGACCATGCCAGTATTACTGGACATTTAGAATATTACAGAGTCATGTGGTTAGGCACGGAGAAGGTGGGAACTGAAGGGAACCCAAGATCATGGACTACAAAAGAAAACATGTCCTGTATAATGAGATATCTTGCAGGTTTTGTGGATGCCATCTAAGATGTATCCTTAAAAGTGTGGACAGAACAACTGGGCAAATTGGAAGTGCAGAATGATCTTTTTCTGCTGTTATCTACTATGTTCATTACCTGAATAGGCATCAAATCAACGTGTCCCACAATCCAAAAACAATGTAACAAAATTAAAGTCTATTGTAAATCCTCAAAATTTCAAAGAGACATAGAAAGCATCTATTCACATACAAATTCAAATAAACCCCTCTCTATTATTGAAGATACATAACAAATGAAAAAGACAAATGTCATGGAATATGAAACCACCCTTAAAAACATTGGGGGCATTTTCAAAACAGCTTAACCAGTTAGCAGACATGCTAATTGTTTAAGCCGCGGTCAGCGGGATGTACAGCAGTATGAAACTGTTTCATGTTGCTGAATATCTCTCGTGTCTTATTTTTTTTTATATAACTTTATTCATAAGCCACCAATCAACAACAATAACAAAATAATACATCTCCGGGGGGGGGGGGGGGTTTGTACTCTGATCCCCCCCACCGGAGCACAATACAAACAAAAACAAAAGAGGTGGATTTTAAAATTTTAGCCCTACTGCCCTCCCCCCCACACATCCCTCGCCCTCCTCCCCCCTCCCCGCCCCCCCACCTCGCACTCTGGAAGCAGTGTTGTCCCCCTTATATCCCATCTACTCCAAACATCCTCCATTATGGGCTTCTTCAACTTCCGGCCTGTAAAATCTCATTACGACATCGAGCCCCCAGCTGCTGGATATAGGGCTCCCAGACCGCCATGAAGGCTGTCCATCGTTTGACACTGCCCCGCGCCCCCCACCTCTCCCTCAACATCAGCTGGTGAAAACAGTTCCGCCACTCCCCAAAAGTGGGAGCCGAGGAATCTCTCCACAACCTGAGAATAGGCGCTTTCCCCACCAGACAAGCTTTGCGCATTAGCAGGCATTCCCCTGGTGTAACTGGGCAAGGAGAAGGTATGCAATCCAACACCACAAGGGAGCCGGACCAACGCAATCTCCACTGCAGTAGGCCCCCTATAAAGGAACAGATCCTCGCCCAATAAGACTCCAATACTGTGCAGCCCCACCACATATGCAGCAGGGTCGCCATGGGCTCCAAGCAGCGGGGACAGCGACCATGAGTCGTCAATCGACTGCGCAGTGCTCGCCTCGGCCAGAAGTGAGCTCTAGTGAGACATTTAAATTGTATCTCCCTCCACCTCATCCCCTGTACCAGTCTTACTATTCGTCGTAGGGCCGCTCGGATCGTACCCGGGGCCACTTCACCGTCTAGCTCGGCCGCCCAGTCCTCCTCCACCTTCCGGTAATCCGGTAGGGCCTGGAACCGTGCCAATCGGGACTTGTACGCGGAAATCGACAACGGTATCTCCCCCCCCAAACCAAAGAATTTGAGGATCTGCGCGGAGCGTTCAATCTGCAAGGCGTCCCGTGTTAAAGAAGAGACATAATGGGTCACCTGAATATATGCAAAACAATGCCGGGGGGTCAGATCATATTCCCGACTTAGCGTCAAAAAGGATTTACATTTCCCTGTCGATTCCACTAAGTGTCCTACGCTCCTTAATCCCCGCTCATGCCACTCACGGAAAAGCATATAGTCAGAACCCGGGGGAAAGGATGTATTTCCCTGTATTGGCAGCCAACTAGAAGTGTGCCAGGGCGTGCCCCAGGCCCCATTAAGAAATTGCCGTCCGCCTAGCCGAGCTAATGAGCACACTGTGCACAAGGTAACTAGGGAGGTTGCGATTCTCCCCATGAAGAGCCCCCAACAGTGTTAGCGGGGCCACAAAGCATTCTTCCAGGGCCTTGGGTGTATAGAACTCTGTCCCGCCCAGCCAATCCCCAACATGTCGTGCTTGGCAAGCCAAAGCATAAGCCTTTAAATCTGGAAATCCCATCCCTCCCTCTTTCCATTTCCCCAATAACCGACCCCACGGTATGCGTGCTTTGCTGCCTTTCCAAAGAAAACTACGAAAGCAGGCCTCGAGGCGACGCATATCGCGACGTAATAACCACACCGGTAGCGTCTGTAACCAATATAGTAATCGGGGTAGTACCACCATCTGCACTGCTGCCACTCTCCCAGACAGAGACAGCGAGAGGGAACTCCAAGCCTTCAACTGTATCTGAAGGCATCGTAGAGTACGGTCAAAGTTGCGTCTATACAGCGACGTAGGCTGGCGAGACAACACAATCCCCAAATATATAAACTCATCTGTCGCCCACTGCAACGGGAACTCCCCATCCCATGCAGCTCGCAGCTTTCCCAGAACATCTAAAGCTTCAGATTTCTCCTGGTTGATGCGCATCCCCGCAACCTTCCCAAATCTCCCAAATTCTGCCAGCAGCTTCCGCAGAGAGCATCTGGGATTAAGCAGATGAACTAATATATCGTCCGCAAAAGCGGAAATTTTAAATCCCTGCTCTCCTATGCTGACCCCTCGTATCTCCCTCGAGTCCTCAACCGTCCTTATCAAAGGATCAAGCGAGAGGACAAACAGAAGTGGGGAAAGCGGGCAGCCCTGTCGCGTACCACGGCCCAGAGCAAAAGCATCCGAAAGGAGCCCATTGCATAAAACCGCGGCCGTCGGCTGGGTATACAAGCTCATCACCATCCGACAAAAGATTGGTCCCAATCCATATTTCGGTAGAAGGCACCATAAATAGTGCCAGTTCACCCTATCGAACGCCTTTTCAGCGTCGAAACTCACCAGCAAGGACGGCAGCCGGTGGTGGTGTACCCATTCCAAAGAGGCCACGATTTTCCGTAAATTCCGGACCGCATATCGGCCTTTAACAAAACCAACCTGCGAGTCATGTACCAGGTGTTCCAAGACCTCCGCCAGCCTGACTGCTAAAATTTTCGCAAAGATTTTTAGATCGAAGTTGAGTAGCGAAATGGGTCGGTAGGAGGCCACCGATAGTGGGTCCTTACCCGGTTTGGGGATCAGTACAATATGAGCGTGATTTCACCCCCATCGGAATGTCCCGCGCTCCGTACGGCTACTGAAGACCTCCCGTAATAGTGGACTGACAGCCTCCCCAAGGATCTTGTAAAGCTCTGCACCAAATCCGTCGGGGCCTGGCGATTTGTAGCAACTCGCTGCAGATACGACCGATTGCACTTCCTGAGTAGTCAAGGGCTGTTCCAGCATCGCTTGCTGTTCTACGGTCAGTCGTGGGAGGTCTAATCCCTCTAAGTAATCTCTTATATCCCCCGGTGGCGGTTCCGCCTCATATACTGACTGAAAGAAGTTCCGAAATGCCCGGGCGATCTCCCTACTTTCTCTTTGCAATTTGCCCCCGTCGTCTTGGAGAGCCGCTATCAAGGAGGAGCCCCGCCGCCCCCTCAAACACCGGGCCAACATCTTCCCCGGTTTATCCCCGTGGCAATGCAATTGATGTCGATAATAAAGATGAGATTTCTTTGCCCGCTGATGGAGCAATTCATTTAGATCAACTTGGGCTTCCCACAGACATTTTTTGTTCGCGGCTAACGGGGCGCAGGCGCATAGCCAACGGAGGCCCACAACCCACCTTTCGAGATGGATGATACGTTCAGCGATCATCCGGCGTTTCCGTGCTGCGAAACCAATAATATCGCCCCGTAACACTACCTTCGCCGTTTCCCAGACCAGTTCCGGATCCTCTCTATGGCATTCGTGGTCGCTCATAAACTCCTGCCAGCGTTGTCGAATAAAGAGATGAAACTGGGCGTCCTGGTACAAATCTAAGGGGAATCGCCAAAGTCGCGTCCGAACAGAGGGATCTCCCCCCCATTGTAACTCTATCCATACCAATGCATGGTCTGAGATTTCCAGGGGGCCAATCCGGGCCTCCCTAGTCTGGGCAAACAGACCCCCCGAAAGAAGAATATAATCTATACGAGCGCTGGTACCATGTGCTCGGGATTGGTGAGTGAAGTCTCGCTCCATGGGGTGGAGCAGTCTCCAAGGGTCTACCAGGCCTAACCGCTTTCAAAATCTTTGTAATAATCGGGTTACAGGGACTCTGTCCCGCCCGTCTCCTTCTCTCGAAGTATCTAAATCAACATCAAGGACCCCATTGAAATCTCCCCCTAATATTAAAGGGTAGTCTGGTAGCAGTTCTATCTTAGAGGCCAGCCCATTATAAACATTGGGGTCCAGCACGTTGGGCCCATAAAGGTTGCCTATTATTATTGGTTTCCCCTCCAGGTGACCTGAAAGCAAAAGATATCTTCCCTCATCATCAGCTATGACAGAGTCTGCTGTAAACCGGACCTTTTTATGGACCAGAGTAACGACCCCCCCTTTTTTCCCTTTGGCAGGGGAGCCCCATACCTGTCCCACCCAAGACTTACAGAGTTTATTATGCTCTTCGGTTGTCTGGTGGGTTTCTTGTAACAGGGCGATATCGCACTGTTGTCTGGCTAAAGCCTGCAAAATTTTATATCGCTTGATCGGATTCCCCAGCCCACATACATTCCAGGTGATGATCTTCAGAGGCACGAGGCAGTGTCAAGGCTCCACCAACTAGCAAGTTCCTCTTGTCGGAGAAAGGAACCCCCAGCCTGGAACCCCTCCCACTTAATAATTAGGAGAATACAACCCTGCAACCAAACCTTTAAGGAAATGCAGCCCCCCTTCCCCCTTCGTTCTTCTCCCTCCCATCCCTCCCCTGCCTCCCCACCCCACCCACAACCCCCACCAGTCCACCCATCTGGTCGGACAGTCTTCCACTGGCACTCGGGACTACCCCTTCCCTAGCTTCGCTAATTATTAACCTCTAGGGCCAAATCCTAATCTATTCTACCCTCCCCTACGTTGCCCAACCCATCTCCACCAATGCACAACACTTTAAATAATGGAAGGGGGAGAGGATTGTATCCCATGCTACCCCCCCAACCATCAAGATTCTCATTGGGGTTACAGCTGTTAGTGCTGTGCAATCTGCTGTGGGTTCTCATCTCCGCCCCCACCCACAGCCCGTCAGAATCCTACTCGGGGTTCCCTCGTGGTGGTCTCCCGCCAGCCTCTCTCCCCCCCCCCACCAGAGAACTCTCTCTAACACGGCAATTGCACCCTATATATACCTTAACACCAATTACAGAGGCCTCCGGTTGATCTTTTCACAGTCACACATAGGGGTCTGGGAGATCAATCTCCCACCCTCCCCTTTCCCTCCGTTAACTTAACTCCTTCTTCCCATCCCCACCCCATAAGTAGAGACCTAGGACCTGGGTTGCACAGCCCACAAGCTACAGCGGCTGAGAGAAGGAGGAGCTGGTACAACGCCCGACAACAAGGTCAAGTCAAAGTGGCGATTAGCTCGCCAATGCAACAGCGGCCCCGTGCCCCAAACGCTGCAACAGACCCACCCTCAACTCGCCTCAGACACTCTCTGCCCACACCCAACCCCAGCTAAATTACCTTAAATTACAACTCAGCGGTCCGTGTCTCTTCCCAGGCCTCATCCACGTTCTATACCCCCGCTCCCCCCAGCCGGCGCTCCAGCCTTGGGGGTGGGGCAGACTAAGCCGCTAATACAAACCCCGCCCCCACGGGGGCCCCAGCTTCCCCGCCCCACTACTACACCCTAAGCTATCTACCATATGCATTGCGGGCCCCCATTCCGACCTCTCCCCCTTAACCCGAGCCATCAGATCCCCCAGACCTTCCAACTCCATTCACCACACATTCAAATGCGTATATCTCTACCCCCCCCTATCCAAAACCTAAATAGCGTCCTGCAGTCTCCAATCCCAGATACAGTATCTCTAGGGCTGGGGTTACAATAAAGGAGTTTGCAACAAAATATAAATGGTAACATTTGTAACCAACCAGTCCTGCTACAATCAAAGGAAGTAGCAACCTTTCAACGCTTTGGTCGGTCAGCTAAACAGCTCAGTTTCTTGGAGGAATAATTAGTCAGCCATTCAAGTGGAGTGTGTGTAGGCCCCCAGGAGTTCGTGGCAATAGACGCGGTCCCCCCATTTTGTCCGGCACAGTACTTAATCTCGCCGTTCAGGGTGCACAGGTCTCCAGTCTTTCACAGCGGCTTTCAAGTAGCCTCTTCTGTTGAAGTGTTCAAAGAGTCCAGAAAAGAAGCGGCCGCTGCTGGCATTGTCAGAAATTTTGAGCGGCCTTGGTGGTCCACACGTAGGCGGGCGGGGTAAAGCAGGGAGAAACGGATCCCCTTAGAGATCAGCTGGGAGCAGATTGGAGAGAAAGCTCGGCGCTGCTGGCTGACCAGGGCCGAGTAGTCTTGGAATACTAGAATACGCTCGACATCCTGGTTTGTCATCTTGCGGCTCCGGGCAGCTCGAAGTACCTCCTCCTTCTGCCGATAGTCCAGAAAGCGGGCTATAACTGCTCGGGGTCTCTGCGCTTGTTCTCGTCGAGGTCCCAACCGGTGAGCCCGCTCCAGCTTCATCTGGCCCTCCCCGGTGCCACCCAGCAGCTTATCAAGCCAGGTTTGTAGGTAGCCGAAAAGAGTGCCATCTCCCACTGTTTCTGGGATCCCCACGAATCGGAGATTCTTGCGACGTCCTCTGTTTTCCAGATCGTCTAGCTTATCGCTATGCTGTTTGACAAGGGCTTCCAGGGCATCCACCTTAGCTGCCAGGGAGTGCTGGGTATCCTCGACGTCTGATATGCGGGCCTCCGCTTGTTCCATCCGCCCCGTGAATTCCGTGAAGTTTTGGTTGAGGTTCTGCAGGCTTTCTGCTAGGTCCTGGAAGCGAGTCTCCAACGCCCGGACCACCGCTGTGCTCACTCCAGCTACCAATTCGGCGTGTCCCCCCGGCCCAGGGCTAGCAGGTGCCCCCTCAGCCATCTTGGCTTCTGGTCCTCGTGGCTTCTCTCTTCGAAGAGTCTTTGAGGCCATCAGATCTTTGACCTCTTAGGAGCCTCTCCGTGCCTTAGAAAATTGCCCGGTGCAAGGTTCTCACCGGTGCCGATGCAGGGAGGACAGTAGAAAGAGATTTCCGTACAAATTGGAGAGGTTAAATGCAGAATTGTGGGGTAGTTACCCGGAGCTGATCAAGACACGTCTGGTCAGCTCATTGCCAGACCGGAAGTCCTCTAGTCTTATTTTTTTTAAATCCCTAGCAGGCATTTGGAGAGAAGGCCAATACAATGCTGTAGGTGCCACTAGATTCCGTGTGTTGCTCACAATATGCTTCTAACCTTGGTGATCAGTGGCAACATTTCTGACCTCATTGATGGTCAGTCGTTAATTCCTTACATAACATACATAAGAACATAAGATATGCCATACTGGGTCAGACCAAGGTCCATCAAGCCCAGCATTCTGTTTCCAACAGTGGCCAATCTAGGTCATACGTACCTAGCAGTTTCCCCAAGGGACACAGGTTCCACAATGCTTGTATTGGTTCAAGCATTGATATCCTGGGTCCCTTCTTAATAATGGTTTATGGACCTTTCCTCCAGGAACTTGTCCAAACCTTTTTTAAACCCAGCTACACTAACAGCCTTTACTACATCCTCCGGTAACAAATTCCAGAGTTTGATTACACGTTGAGTGAAAAAATATTTTCTTTTATTAGTCTTAAATAGTTTACCCTGTAGCTTCATTGCATGTCCCCTAGTCTTTCTATATTCTGATAAGGTAAACAATCGATCTACGTTTATCCGTTCCACTCCATTCACTAATTTATAGACTTCTACCATATCTCCCCTCAGCCGTCTCTTTTCCAGGTTAAAGAGCCCTAAACCTTTTAGCATTTCTTCATAGGAGTATCCTTCCATCCCCTTTACCATTTTGGTGTCTCTTCTCTGAACCTTTTCTAAAATCGCTATATCCTTTTTAAGATATGGCGACCAGAATTGCACACAATATTCAAGGTGCGGTCTCACCATGGAACGATATAGAGGCATTATAATATCTTTTGTTTTATTTTCCATTCCTTTCCTTATCATACCTAGCATTCTATTTGCTCTCTTGGCCGCTGCTGCACACTGGGCCGAGGGTTTTAACATGGTATCCACAATGATGCCTAAATCTTTTTCCTGGGTGGTGGTTCTTAATGTGGAACCCTGCATCGTATAACCATAGTTTGGGTTGTTCTTCCCTAGGTGCATAACCTTGCACTTGTCCACATTAAATTTCATCTGCCATTTTGATGCCCAGTCTTCCAATTTATCAAGATCCTCTTGCAATTTTCCACAATCCTCTTGGGTTTTAACAACTTTAAATAGTTTTGTGTCATCTGCAAATTTGATAACCTCACTCGTTATTCCACTTTCCAGGTCATTTATGAATATGTCAAAAAGCAGTGGACCCAGCACAGATCCCTGGGGTACACCACTATTCACCTTTCTCCATTGGGAAAATTGGCCATTTAGCCCTACCCTCTGCTTTCTATCTTTTAACCAGTTCCTGATCCACAATAGTACACTGCCTCCTATCCCATGACTCTTTAGTTTTGCCAAAAGTCTCTGATGAGGGACCTTGTCAAAGGCTTTCTGAAAGTCCAGATACACAATATCAACCGACTCACCTTTGTCCACCTGATTATTCACTCCTTCAAAAAAACATAACAGATTAGTAAGACAAGATCTTCCTTGTCTAAAGCCATGTTGGCTGTCTCCCATTAGGTCATGACTATCTACATGCTGAGTAATTTTATTCTTTATGATGGTTTCTACCATTTTTCCCGGTACTGATGTCAGGCTCACCGGTCTGTAGTTTCCGGTTCACCCCTGGAACCCTTTTTAAAAATTGGTGTTACATTGGCGATCCTCCAATCTTCAGGTATTAGAGATGATTTTAATGATAGTTCACAGATTACTAATAGCAGGTCTGCAATCTCATATTTCAGCTCTTTCAACACCCTTGGATGTATACCATCCAGCCCAGGTGATTTGCTACTCTTCAGTTTATCTAATAGCTGTAATACATCTTCCCGATGTATCAATATTTCCTTCAATTCTTCCGCACATTTAAATACTACTTCAGTCATGGGTAACATCCCTACATCTTCCTCAGTAAAGACTGAAGCAAAGAATTCATTCAGTCTCTCTGCTATCGCCTTGTCGCCTCTTAGTGCTCCTTTAACCCCTTTATCATCTAATGGACCAACTGACTCTCTCACAGGTTTTTTGCTACGAATGTACTTGAAAAGGTCTTTACTTCGTGTTTTAGCTTCCGTAGCAAGCTTCTTCTCAAATTCTCCCTTTGCTTGCCTTATCAATGCCTTGCATTTGACTTGCCAGTGCTTGTGGTGTTTGCAGGTTTCATCGTTTGGCTCTTTTTTCCATTTCCTGAAAGATGCTTTTTTGGCAACTACAGCCTCTCTGACCTCACCTTTAAACCATGCTGGCAGTTTTTTGGACTTCCTTCCACTTTTCTTAAAGCGTGGAATACAGCTGGTCTGGGCTTCCAAGATAGTATTTTTCAACAACAGCCAAGCCTGATGTACGTCTTTAACCTTTGAAACTGCTCCTTTTAGTTTTTTCTTAACTGTTTTCCTCATTTTATCATAGTCTCCCTTTCGAAGGTTTAAAGGTAGTACTGTGGATTTAGCACAGTTACTTACCTGTAACAGGTGATCTCTGGGAACAGCAGGAATAAGTCTTCACATATGGGTATCGTCGGTACCGACGGAGCCTGCGTGGGAACGCTCCCCAGCGTCCAAAAGGAAAGCTTTTGGGAGCATTCCACAGCGCCTGCGCGCTGCCTTCCCGCCTTTCCTAACCGCCTCTCTCCAGTTTGAGTTTTAAGCTGAGACAAAGAGAGAGAGAGAAAGGAAAGGAAAGATAGATAGAGAGATACAACTCCTAGGGGAGGTGGGTGGGTTGTGAAGACTTATTCCTGCTGTTCCCAGAGATCACCTGTTACAGGTAAGTAACTGTGCTATCTCCAGGAACAAGCAGGAATGAGTCTTCACATATGGGGACTCCCCAGCTAGAGATGCCAGGGAGATCCCAAAGGTTGTGAGTCCCTGATAAGAGCTCCACCTCACCCCCATGGATCTTGGGCATCCAACCAGGGATGGGGGGTAGGAGTTGATTAGGTATGGAACAGGTGTTTGAGAACAGCCTGACCAAACAAGGCATCCTGGCATGGGCTGTAAAGGTATGAACCGAGGCCCAGGTGTCCGCTCGACAGATTTGGTCGATGGACACAGAGTTCAGATGAGCCATAGAGGCTGCCATGGCCCTCACATTGTGAGCTGTGACATGGCCTTCCAGAGAAAGGTTCTTACTCTGGTAGGCGAAGGAAATACACTGAGCAATCCAATTGGACAGAGTTCTCTTAGAGACTGGAAGTCCTAAATGAGAGGGATCAAAAGCAACAAATAGTTGAGAGGACTTTCTATATTGCTGTGTCCTTTGTAAGTAAAAAGCAAGTGCTCTCTTACAATCCAGGGTATGAAGATTCTTCTCTGCAGTTGATGCATGAGGCCCTGGAAAAAAGACAGGTAAATACACCTCCTGGTTCAGATGAAAAGGTGAGACCACTTTAGGCATAAAGTGTGGGTTAGTCCTGAGGACTACCTTGCCATGATGGAACCTTGTGTAAGGAGGATTAGCCACCAAGGCTTGCAGCTCACTGATGCGGCGAGCTGAAGTGACTGCAATGAGAAAAATAACCTTCCATGAAAGAAATTTCAAGGAGGTAGTGGCTAAGGGTTCAAAGGGTGGCTTCATAAGCTGGCCAAGAACTAGATTCAAGTCCCATGCCACTGGAGGTGGTCTAATGGGAGGTTTAGTCAAAAGAAGGCCTCTCATGAACCTTGCTATAAGAGGATGAGAGGAAATAGGTTGTCCATTGAGAGGCTTAAGGGATGCTGCAATAGCACTCAAATGGACTCTTACAGAATTCGTTTTAAGGCCTGCTTGGGATAAATGCAGCAAATACTCCAGTAAAGAATGCAGAGGTATTGCCAGAGGGTTAAGACCCTTCTCTGCACACCAAATGGTAAACCTCTTCCATTTAAAAGCATAAGAACGTCTGGTGGAAGGCTTTCTGGAAGCATGAAGGATATCCTTCACTTGCTGAGAAAGATGCAAATCTTGAAGGTCTAAGCCTTCAGCAACCAAGCTCTGAGATGAAGAGACTGGGGATTTGGGTGCCACAACGTTCCCTCCTCCTGTGACAGGAGGTCTGGAGCAGATCCCAAGTCCAGGGAGGGAGCTTGAGAGAGATGCAGAAGTAGAGGATACCACACTTGGCGTGGCCAAAGTGGTGCTATGAGGATCATAGACCCCTTGTCTCTCTGAAGTTTGAAGAGGGTCTTGGGAATTAGGGGAATGGGTGGAAAGGCATAGAGGAAGTCTTGCCCCCAATGAAGGAGGAAGGCATCCCTGGCCTGAACTCCCTGACATGGAATCCTGGAACAGAACCGGGGAAGTTTGGCATTCCACGGACTTGCAAAAAGGTCCATGTCCGGGGTTCCCCAAATTCAGAAGATCTTGGCTATCTGGTCCCCATGGAGCGACCATTCGTGTGGAAGCAGAACTTGACTGAGTCTGTCTGCCCAAGAGTTTTGAACCCCTGGAAGATACACTGCCATGAGATGAATTTGATGCTCTCTGGCCAAGGCCCACAATCTCAGAGCTTCGTTGCAAAGCGACAGAGAGCCAGTCCCGCCCTGTTTGTTCACGTAGAACATGGCTACTTGGTTGTCCGTGTGGATCAGGACTGTCTTGTAGCTGAGCAGGGTGTGGAAGACTCTGAGAGCTAGAAAAATTGCTCTGAGCTCTAAGAGGTTGATATGTAGAGATGTCTCCTGTAAAGACCAGATGCCCTGAGTGGAGAGATCTTGAAGATGAGCTCCCCAACCTCTTGGAGAGGCATCTGTTGTAAGGGTTGCTTGGGGTAACACCTGTTGAAAGGGGGACCCCAGCAACAGATTTTGAGTGGACTTCCACCAGTGGAGGGACCAAAAGAGGCGACTGGAGGTTGCTATTTTGTCTGACAGGCAACCTGATGCCTGGGTCCATTGGGTGGACAGAGTCCACTGAGCTGCCCTCATGTGAAGGCGAGCATAAGGAACCACATGCACAGTGGATGCCATGTGGCCTAACAGTTGTAACATCTCTCGAGCAGTTAAATGGGATTTTAACTGAATTTGTGAGGCTAACTGCACCAAGTGGAGGCTACGGGCCTGGGGAAGATAGGCCCTTGCAGTTGTGGTATCCAGCAAGGCCCCTATGAACTCTAGAGACTGAGTAGGGGTGAGATGGGATTTTGGAATGTTTATTACAAGTCCCAGATACTGAAGGTTACGCCTTTTGCAGGTTAGAGAAGTCTGGGCCTCTGCCTGGGATGGTGCTTGGATGAGCCAGTCGTCCAGATATGGGAATACGAATATCCCTAGAGTGCGTAGAAATGCAGCTACTACTGCCATGCATTTTGTGAACACCCTTGGTGCAGAGGCCAGACCGAAAGGAAGCACTCTGTATTGGTAGTGCTTCCCTTGATAAAGGAACCGAAGGAACCTTCTGTGTGTTGGATGGATGAGGACATGGGTGTACGCATCCTTGAGGTCTAGAGAGCAAAGCCAATCCTGACTCTGAAGGTATGGAAGGAGAGTACCGAGAGAAATCATCTTGAATTTCTCCTTGCATAGAAGCTTGTTCAATTCTCTGAGATCTAATATGGGTCTGTAGCCCCCTGTTTTCTTTGGGATAAGAAAGTAGGGGGAGTAGAACCCTGAGCCCTGTTGAAGAAGGGGTACTTCTTCTATTGCCCCTTGGGCAAGAAGGGTAGCAATCTCCTGACCCAGAAGGTCAAGGAGAGATGTCTGAGAATTGAACTGTCTCACCATGGTGTGAGGAGGAAGGTTTAGGAAATGAAGCTTGTACTCCTCCCTTATGATGGAGAGGGTCCATTGCTCTGCTGTGATTTGTTCCCACCTGGGAGCAAAGTAAGCCAACCTTCCTGGAATGGTGAGAGGCTCTGGATGTTCTAGAGCCAGAAAGGCCAAGCTCTCTAGTTGTAAGTCAAAGGCCCTGAGGAGGCTGAGGCTGTTGGGCCGTAGCAGTCCTAGCAGCCTTAGGCTTGGCCTGTTTCGGCTGTTGCTGTCTCTTTGTAGCAAAACGACCTGCAGAAGAGGACTGCTGACCATAAGCAGAATAATATTTCCCTTTTTTGGGAAAAAAACCCTTTTTGAACAACCTTTTCTTAAAAGGAGCTGAAGTAGACTTTGAAAGTCCATCTAAAGCAGAATTTTCAGCATCCATTTGGGTGGCCTTTGCTTGCCAATCTTTGCCAAAAAGGTTTTCACCTGTACAAGGAAGGTTTCCTAGTCCATCTTGAACCCAGGGTTCCAAATCAGAAGCTTGTAACCAAGCAAGTCTGCGTGCACCTATGGCAATGGCCGAGGCTCTGCTGGCACCTTCAAAAGAGTCAAAGGCTGCACGGTTGGAAAACTTGGAAATATCCTGGGCATGTTTGAGCCAGGTGAGAAACTCTTCCCTTTTATCTTCTGAAATAAAAGGAGATAAAGTTTGCAGGTGATCTGCAACTTCTTTTAGAAACATCCCCATATAGAGACTATAGGAGTTGATTCTGGCAACAAGCATACTGGCCTGGAAAATTCTCCTGCCAAAGGCATCTAAGGTTCTGCATTCTCTTCCTGGAGGAGCAGAAGAGTGCCTCTTTGTACTCTTTAGCTTCTTCATAGCAGACTCCACCACAATGGAGTGGTGAGAAAGCTGAGTCTTATGGAAGCCAGGACAAGGAGGAACACGATACATGGTGTCCAACCTGCGAGAATGAGGGGAAGTGGTGAGAGGAGTCTCCCATATGCCCAACATGTGATGATAAAGAATCTCATGTATTGGTAAAGTGGCTGCCTCTTTAGGAGCCTTAGGATATTGTAAAATATCTAATTTTTTGGCTCTAGGCTCTGTCTCAGGGGCCACTGAGATGGAGAAGCCCCTGGCCACTTCCCTAATGAAGTCCTGAAAAGACAAGTCTTCAGGAGGAGACATTCTCCTTTTTGGAGAAGAGGGCTCCTAAGGATGGATCACCGATGCTTCGACAGAGACCTCTGATTCATCAGAATCTTCAGAGGAATCGAAGTATCGTCTGTCTGGATGCTCCTGCAGAGCCCGATACTCGTACCGGGTGGTATCGATATCGGGAGTGATCAGTACCGATTCGGTACCGATGGGCATCACAGAACAGTGTACCGCTGCAGTGGACACCGAAGCGGATATCGATGCAATCGGTACCGGCACCGGAACTGATGTCGGTACCGGTGCCAGAGTCGGTACCGGCAACGGAGTTTGTTGCGGTACCGAGGGCGTCGCAGCTTGTATGAATGCCGTGATGGCACGCTGCATGGTCAGAATATTCTGATCCATCGACGCAACCAATGTCTGGATGTCGGTACCAGTGGGAACCACCGGTACCCCAGAACATGGCAACAGGTGATCGGTCGAGGCCGAGCCATCGATGTCAACCTGTGACCCCATAGATAAAGCTTTGGAAGCCGGAGCCTCCCGCCGGGGTAATTTTGCCGGTGCGGATTTCTCGAGGGCAAGCCCGGAGGCATCTTGATACTTAGAGGGAGATCTACCCTTCGAGGACCGGCTGGATTTAAGTTTGGTTACCTGAGATCCATGTGAGGAAGAAGAAGCCCTTGAAGACGTCGATGCAACCGAAGCTGCATCCGAGAGAAACAGGGTACTGAGCTTTGCTGCTCGATTCTGTAGACCTCTTTTAGACATCATGGAACAGGACTCACAATCAGCAATGGAGTGGTCAGGACCGAAACATTTTAGACACTATTCATGGGTGTCAGTGACAGAAATAGTGCCGCTGCACTTCGTGCATTTTTTAAACCCAGAGGCGGGCTTTTCCATGAGGAAAAATTTCCTAGGCCTAAGGCCAGGAAGAAAATGCACTGAAGTGGGAAAAACAGTAGTTTTTTTGTTTTTTTTTTATAATAAAGAAAGAAAAGACCGGCGGTATCGGTCCAGCTTCGAGAAGGCAGACGCGCGACCAAAGAAATAAAATAAAATAAGAAAATACTTCAGCGGTGACAAGAACACGACCTGCTGGCTCCGCGGAAAAGAAGAACTAGAGAGAGGCGGTTAGGAAAGGCGGGAAGGCAGCGCGCAGGCGCTGTGGGATGCTCCCAAAAGCTTTCCTTTTGGATGCTGGGGAGCGTTCCCGCGCAGGCTCCGTCAGTACCGACGATACCCATATGTGAAGACTCATTCCTGCTTGTTCCTGGAGATCCTTACTATCCCTCCTCCACTAATTAAATCAAAGGCGATCATGCTATGATCACTATTGCCAAGTGGCCCCAACAACCTTATCTCTTGCACTAGATCTGGTGTTCCACTAAGGACTAGGTCTAATATGGCTTCCCCTCTGGTCGGTTCATGAACCAGCTGCTCCAAGAAGCAGTCATTTATTTCATCTAGGAACTTTATCTCCCTAGCATGTCCTGACGTGACACTGACCCAGTCGATACCGGGGTAGTTGAAATCACCCATTATTATTACTGTGCTGTAACTTCTGTTAGCTTCCTTGATTTCTTTGAGCATTTCATCATCCATTTGATCATTCTGGCCAGGCGCTCGATAGTGCACCCCCACTGCCATTGCCTTCCCCCTTTTACATGGAATTTCAATCCATATAGATTCTACAGCAAATTTTGTTTCCTGCAAAACTTTAATCCTTTCTGACTCAATGCCCTCTCTAACATAGAGAGCAACCCCTCCACCAATTTGATCAGCTCTATCATTTCGATATAGTTTGTACCCAGATATCACAGTGTCCCACTGGTTGTCCTCCTTCCACCATGTCTCTGATATTCCAATTATATCTAACCTTTCATTTAGTGCTATATATTCTAACTCTTCCATCTTATTTTTTAGACTTCTAGCATTTGCATACAAGCATTTTAGAGAATGTATTTTATTCATATTAATTTGGCTATTGTTAGACATGGGTAATTTGAGATCTTTAAACTCTGTCTGCTCCATACTTGAGGGCATTTGGACTACTTTACTCTTTTGTGGAACCTCTCTGCTTTTGGTAGTATCCTTCAAAGATACATTCTTCCGAACCATCCGCTCTTGGGCGACTGTCGGCTTAGATCTTCCTCCATGTGTCTGAGCCATGTTTTCTTTGGTGCTGCTCGATGAACCCTCCAGTAATCTCTCTAATACTGGGTCTGAACGTGCCGATGCTACGCATTTAACATAGGTGTATTCCAGGGGCTGACCGGTCAGTAGCGATTCAGCCGCTGGCTGGTTAACCCTAACCAATTAAAGTTAAAACAGCTGAATGGCTGTCCTAACTTTAGATGGTTTTGCTTTCTGGCTAGCAGCTGAATATTGCTGCTGAAAGGATTGCAAAATTGCAACCCGGATATTCAATGCTGATGGCCATGACCTTGAGTATCTGGTTCAGATTTAAAGCAATGATGGCCAGTTGCTTTCATCGGAGTGGCTGCCACTGCTGAAAATGCCCCCATTAAAATAATAATAAATTAAAAAGTCAGATAATCAATTTTAATAATTTGTTTTAGGATTAGTTTCTATGTTTTATTTAACATGTTTGTCAGTCTGTTATATTTTAGTATTTTTACTATTTTGTGTTATTTGTATCTTTTATGGCATTATGTTATGTGTCCCTTGGGGAAACTGCTAGGTACGTATGACCTAGATTGGCCACTGTTGGAAACAGAATACTGGGCTTGATGGACCTTGGTCTGACCCAGTATGGCATATCTTATGTTCTAGTCTGTAACTCACCTATTATTATACCGGCAAGTGAGGTAGAAATATTAATGAAAATTAGAAAGAAAGGAAATCTTTATTGTGGCACATAAAAAGACAGATCATGAGGAGTACAAAAAATGCTGAGAATATTCCCCACAGATCTTTTTAAACTCCTTATACTTTCTGGACTTACTAATACAAATTCATAGATACTACTGCCTCTCATCAGTCTTTATGTCTAATATGACCAGGTTGATTCTTCTAATATACTTTAATGGCGAAGCACATGTTTTTGAAAGTTAGATTTTTAAATTTTCTGTTATTTGTAATGATGTATTGGGGACCACTAAAGTCTCTTAGCTCTGCACATCTGTGATTGTGACCCAGATATTTCGACAGAAAAAGGGCCATTTCCTGTATAGAAAGTACATAGCATAACTGCTGCTGCATACATTATATTCACATTTACAACAAGAATCTGTTTGTAAATACAAATCAGAGTTAAGTGCTCATTAATGTCTGAAAGCAAGAAAAACTATTAACCTAATTATTGTCTGTCTCCTATTAAACATGTCAGCCAAAACCATTTAAAAGGCTTGAGGTAATTAAGTCAACATTCATAATTTTCTATCATTTGTATTCATTATACTCTACAGCAATTACCTCAATAGGAGAAATTACTTAATTCCCAATACACCAAAGGATAAATATATTTAGACATTAATATTTCTGTATGTGTGTGCATACACACACACATCTCTCTCTCTCTCTCCATATATATATATCTAAATTGCACTGAGAAGCTGCTTCTGCAGTCTGTGTACTCTTTTTTTCCCCAGTATTCCCTATTTAAAAGAGTTTCTAGTAAAACGAATAAAAGTATACAGTTAAAGTCCTTGGAAATGCAATAAAGCGTAGTTACTCACCTGTAACAGGTGATCTCCAGGAACAGCAGGAATTTAGTCTTCACATATGGGTATCGTCGGTACCGACGGAGCCTGCACGGGAATGCTCCCCAGCGTCCAATAGGAACGCTTTTGGGAGCATCCCTCAGCACATGCGCGCTGCCTTCCCCCTTTCCAACTGTCCCTCTTCAGTTAAGTTTGTAGCTGAGTGAAAGGATAGAGGGAGAGAGGAAAGAGACCAAGAGTTCCTAGGGGAGGGGGATGGGTTGTGAAGACTAAATTCCTGCTGTTCCCGGAGATCACCTGTTACAGGTGAGTAACTCTCTCCAGGAACAAGCAAGAATGTAGTCTTCACATATGGGGACTCCCTAGCTGAAGATGCCAGGGAGATAGGCCCAGGAAGGTGCCACCCTAGAAAGGTAGGCATCCTTCCTCCCATGGATCTCTGGCATTCCACCAGGGTTGGTGGGTAGGAGTTGAATTAGGTCTGAAAGAGATTTTGAAGAACAGCCTGGCCAAAGAAGGCATCCCGATGGGAGGCTTTATCCAGGCAGTAATGGGCTGTGAAGGTGTGTACCGAAGCCCAGGTGGCTGCTTGACAAATGTCATCGATAGACACAGAGTAGAGATTAGCCATGGAAGTTGCCATGGCTCTCACGTTATGAGCTGTGACATGGCCTAGAAGAGGAAGACCCTTACTCTCAATAAGCAAAGGATATGCATTGGGCAATCCATTAAGATAAAGTTCTTTTGGAGACTGGAAGTCCCAAATGACTAGAGTCAAAAGCTATAAAAAGTTGCGAGGACTTTCTATATTGCTGTGTTCTCCGTAGGTAAAAGGCTAAGGCTCTTTTACAATCCAAAGTATGAAGGTTTCTTTCTGCATTAGAGGTGTGAGGCCTCGGAAAAAATACAGGAAGATAAATTGATTGATTTAAATGAAAAGGCAAAACCACCTTTGGCATAAAGTGTGGATGAGTTCTAAGAACAACCTTATCATGGTGAAACCTAGTATAAGGAGGATCAGCCACTAAAGCTTGCAGTTCACTAATGTGACATGCAGAGGTGATTGCAATTAGGAAGATGACCTTCCAGGTCAAAAACTTAAGAGTTGTAGTGGCTAAAGGCTCAAAAGGCGGCTTCATGAGCTGCCTGAGAACTAGATTTAGATCCCATGCCACTGGTGGTGGCTTAATGGGAGGTTTTGTTAATAGAAGGCCTCTCATAAATCTGGATATAAGTGGATGAGAGGAAATTGGTCGTCCATTCAGAGGCTTATAAGAAGTTGCAATTGCAATAAGATGGACTCTTACCGAACTGGTCTTTAGACCAGAATTCGATAAGTGAAGGAGATACTCTAGTATCGATTCTAAAGGTATGACAAGGGGGTTTAATCCCTTCTTGGAGCACCATATAGTAAAATGTTTCCACTTGAAGGCATAAGACCTTCTTATGGAAAGTTTTCTAGAAGCCTGAAGGATATCCTTTACCTGTTGGGATAGGTTGAAATCCTGGAGGTCTAAACCTTCAGCAACCAGATGCAGGGACTGGTGGCTCGGGTGCCTTAGCGTCCCATCCTCTTGGGAAAGGAGATCTTGAGCATGCCCTAACTCCAGAGGTGTAGCTTGAGAGAGATGTAAAAGCAGGGGATACCACACTTGGCGTGGCCATCATGGCGCTATGAGAATCATACGACCCCTGTCTCTCTGAAGCTTGAAGAGTATTTTGGGGATGAGGGGAATGGGCGGGAAGGCATAAAGGAAGTCCTGACCCCAATGAAGGAGGAAGGCATCCCTTGCTTGACAATTGTGAGACGGAATCCTGGAACAGAACCAGGGGAGTTTGGCATTCAGTGGACTTGCAAAGAGGTCTATGTCTGGAGTGCCCCAGAGATGAAATATCTTTGTCACCTGGTCTAGGTTTAGCGACCACTCGTGAGGCAGCAGTACTCGACTCAGTTTGTCTGACCAAAGGTTTTGAATGCCTGGAAGATAAACCACTAGAAGGTGAATTTGATACTCTCTGGCGAGGGCCCACAGTCGTAAAGCTTCATTGCATAACGACAGAGAGCCTGTTCCACCCTGCTTGTTTACATAGAACATGACTACTTGATTGTCCGTCTAGACTAGGACTGTCTTGTAGCTGAGCTGGGCGCAGAATACTTGAAGAGCTAAATAGATTGCTCTTAATTCCAGGAGGTTTATGTGTAGACCAGCCTCCTGTGGAGACCAGGTGCCCTGTGTAGAGAGATGATTCAGGTGTGCTCCCCAACCCACCTGTGATGCATCTGTTGTTAGGGTAGCCTGAAAGAGGGGTTGATGAAAAGGAGACCACACTGTCAGATTTTCTAGTGATTGCCACCATTGGAGGGACAAAATTAGTCGTTGAGAATTTATTATTTTGTCTGATAAGTGTCCTGTGGCCTGTGTCCACTGTGTGGATAGAGTCCACTGAGCTGATCGCATATGGAGGCGAGCATATAGGACTACATGAACTGTGGATGCCATATGTCCCAGCAGCTGTAGTAGCTCCCGAGCAGTTAGGGAGGATTTCCCTGCTGCTTGAGAAGCTAGTTGCATTATGCGAAGACACCGGGCCTGTGGAAGGAAAGCCTTTGCCTGTCTGGTATCTAGACAGGCCCCTATGAATTCCAGGCATTGGGAAGGAACAAGTTGGGATTTTGGGAAGTTTATTACCAACCCCAAGTATTGGAGGATTTGCATTGTGCGAGACAGTACAGTGCTGGCCTCTGCAACTGTAGGGGCTCGAATGAGCCAGTCGTCTAAGTAAGGGAAGACGAATTTCCCCAGGGTTCGCAGAAATGCAGCTACTACTGCCATGCATTTCGTGAATACTCTTGGTGCTGAAGCCAGATCAAAGGGAAGAACCCTGTACTGGAAATGTTTTCCCTTGAAAAGGAATAGTAAGAATTTCTTGTGATCTGGATGGATTAGAATGTGAGTGTATGCATCCTTTAAGTCTAGAGAGCAAAGCCAATCCTGGCTTTGAAGGTATGGCAGAAGAGTTCCTAGAGAAATCATTTTGACCTTCTCTCGGAACAGGTATTTGTTCAATTCTCTGAGGTCTAGAATGGGTCTGTGTCCTCCTGTTTTCTTTGGAATAAGAAAATAGGGGGAGTAGAACTCTGCACCCCGTTGAAGAATGGGTACCTCTTCTATTGCCCCCTGGGCAAGAAGTGTTGAGACCTCGTGATCTAGCAGATTGTCTACGGAGGTTTGAGAATTGAATTGCCTTAGAATTGTAGGAGGGGGCATACTGTGAAAATGAAGCTTGTACCCCTCTCCTACAATGGACAGAGTCCAATCTTCTGCTGTTATCTGATGCCATCTGCTGGCAAAGTGGCATAACCTGCCTGGGATATTGGAGGGTTGGTGACCTCTCAGAGGCAGGAAGGCTAAGCTCTCTAGGAAAGAGTCAAAGCCCTTGAGGGGGGTGAATCTGCGGAGCTGGTCGGGCTCTCGGGCCTTTTGGCTTCTTTTGCTGTCTAGTTTGTCCCTTTTTGGCAACCTGACCCCGAGTTTGACTCTGCTGGGTATAGGAAGGATAAAATTTCCTCTTTTTGCTGAAAGAGGGTTTTTTATAAGGCTTCTTTTTGGCTGGAGTAGCTGTAGATTTTGACAATCTATCTAGAGTGGTATTGTCAGCATCTAACTCGTTAGCCTTTTCCTGCCAGTTCTTGCCAAAGAGATTCTCTCCCGTGCAAGGAATGTTGCCGAACCTGTCCTGTACCCAAGTCTGATGCCTGAAGCCAGGCAATCCGTCGTGCCCCAATGGCAATAGCAGAGGTTCTGCTGATGCATTCAAAGCAGTCAAAGGCTGCACGATTCACAAACTTGGAGACATCTTGAGCACGCTTAACTAGAGCAAGAAAGTCTTGTCTCTTGTCATCTGGGAGAAATGGGCTCATAAGCTCCAAGTCTCCTGTAACTTCTTTAAGGAACATTCCCATATATAGTATATATGAACTGATCCTAGCTGAAAGCATGGAAGCCTGAAACGTTTGGCACCCAAAAGCATCCAGAGTCCTGCATTCACATAAGAACATAAGATATGCCATACTGGGTCAGACCAAGGTCCATCAAGCCCAGTATTCTGTTTCCAACAGTGGCCAATCTAGGTCATATGTTCCTAGCAGTTTCCCCAAGAGACACAAGTTCCACAATGCTTGTACTGGGTCAAGCATTGATATCTTCGGTCACTTCTTAATAATGGTTTATGGACCTGGGGGATTGGATCCATGCCTCTTTGCACTTTTCATCCTACGCATTGCTGATTCCACCACCATTGAATGGTGTGGCAGCTGAGTCTTTTGAAATCCAGGACATGGCGGAACGCGATACATAGTATCAAGTCTCCTAGAATGAGGAGATGTAGTCAGAGGCGTCTCCCACATTCTGAGCATCAAGTTATGCAGAATTTCATGGATGGGCAGAATAGCTTTAGGATATTGGACAATTTCCAATTCCTTTGCTCTGGGTTCCTCTTCAGGAGCTACTGTGATTGAAAGGCCCTTGGCCATATCACAAATAAAATCCTGAAAAGACATGTCCTCTGGAGGTGACATTCTGCGTTGGGGAGAAGAGGGATCTTCCAGGAGAAACCCTCTGGTACCAGCAGAATTGTCAGAGTCTTCAGAATCGGAGGATTCAAAGTATTCCTGACCACGATGCTCATGCAAAACACGGTCCCGGTATCGATCGAAGTCGGTACCGAGTTGATCCGGTACCGATCTGTTGGTTCCAGCCACAGATGGCATGGGAAGAATTCCCACTGGGGCTGGTACCGGTACCGGTGTCTGTACTGGTGTATGTACCGGCATCGGTATCGATGTTGGTACCGGTGCCCGTTGAACCATAGGTGTCAACGGTACCGCAGCTGTGAGCAGAGCTGCAATTCTGCGTTTGATAGCGAGGAACCTCTGGTCTATCGACGCTGCTGATGCCTGGGTGTTGGTACTGGTGAAAACGGCCAGAACCCCTGAGCATGTTCGAGGCCTCGAGAACATCCTGAAGCCCCATTGATGCTTTGGAAGCCGAAGCCTCCCGCCGGGGCTGTTTTGCCGGTGTGGTTCCCTCAAGAGCAATGCCAATGGCCTCTCGATGTTTAGCAGGAGAGCTACCCTTTGAGGACCGGCTTTTATGTTTAGTTACCTGAGATCCATGGGAGGAAGAGGAGGCCCTTGAAGATGTTGATGCAATGGATCTGGCATCCGAAGAAAAGAGGGTACCGAGCTTTGCAGCCCGGTTCTGTCTTCCCCTTTTAGTCATCCCCATACAGGAGAGACATTGAGATGGAGAATGTTCAGGCCCTAAACATTTAAGACACCAATCATGGGTGTCAGTGACGGAAATGGTACCGCTACACTTAGTATATTTTTTGAAACCACTAGTTGGTTTTTCCATGTTTCAGGAATATGGGACCTAATGCAAAGAAAAAGAAAAGTTTCTGAAGAGAAACAGTTCAAGTTTTTTTTTTTTTAAAGAAAAGAACCGGCGGTACCGGTAGGTGTCGTGCGGAGGCAAATGCGACCACAAGAAAACAATTTTAAAGACGGAATTTTCTGTGGTGACAGTTTGTGGGTCCTGTCGGCTCCGCAGAAAACGAAGAACTGAAGAGGGACAGTTGGAAAGGCGGGAAGGCAGCGCGCATGTGCTGAGGGATGCTCCCAAAAGTGTTCCTATTGGACGCTGGGAAGCGTTCCCGCGCAGGCTCCGTTGGTACTGACGATACCCATATGTGAAGACTACATTCCTGCTTGTTCCGGGAGATAACCATTAATACATCTTTCAAAAGGTCCACATTTTAGGTAAACTGCATTTTCTTTAAGGGACCCTTTTATTAAAGTGCACTATGCCTTTGCACCTAATATGTCAATAATATGTAAAATTGTGGCACATTAAGTGCAAAGTCACTGTGTTACCTGTCAGGGGCGTGGACCCCATTTCTCCAACAGGAAAACGGGCACTATTATCACAGGTGCAGACAGCTTCACTTATTTCAGATGGAGGTGATGGCACCCATGCTAACTGCAAGATGTGCTATTAACATGCAGTATATACCTGCATACTGACGGCATGGTGCTCACCATGCCAACTGTACACCCCAACTGCCCATTTCCCACTTGAATGCGTGATGCACAGTTAGGGTGGGAATCAGCGTGAGCTAGTTGTCTCTACCATAGGTGAGAGCGTGTGGTTAGCACGCGATGAAACCTGCACTAACCTTGTTGTGCACTTTAATAAAAGGGCCCCTTAGTTTTCTTCTTCAGGCTCAATCCATGTTACTTTTTTTTTTTTTTTTAAAGAAAGAGAGGAGGGCTTGGCAAATTCCTCCTTCTGTGTTTCTAACTCACAGCAGAACTGAGATCTGGAGCAACACCCCTAAACAAAGGCACAGGGAGGGGGAACCTGCACGGAGCAGCAGGTGTACCTTCTCTTGCCACCTTGTTGTGCAGACTAGATGAACCATGATAATCTTTATCTGCTGACATATACTATGCTACTATGTTACACAACTATTCAAGTTTTCCCTCCTATTCTCTATATTTCTTTCTCAACTTACTTTAGCCAGTCCTTGCAGCAACACTAAATTCAGCCTCTAGGTGTTGTCATTGCATGACAACAGACTTCTAGCCCTGGGTTGGGATTGCTGCTTTCACAGCATCCTCAGCCCAGGCCAGACAAGCTGTTAAAAAAACTAAAAGACCTGAGCTGGGAATCAAATTCAGGTCCCTCTGCACAGAATATTAAGCCACTGGAAGAGCCAGAATTATATGACATGGAATATAACATAAGATATAAAAAATTCATTTCACACGTTTTAGCCAAAAATAACACTGACCCTTTTGTTGAACTATTTTACAAGTAATTTGTTAATAAACCTTGGCTTTCACTGTTTAATCACTCATAACCCAGGGATTCTGCAATGAAGTTCTGCACTAGTTAACATTCATATTTTTAGCAGAAGTATATTACTGTCAGTCTTCTATTCTTCCCATGCTACATTTGACAATAGTTATACTGATAAGGTGCTAGGTTTTGTTTCTTATACTAAGAGTATCACTTTGTGTACATTGATCTGATGGATAGAGGAATTGAGATATAGGATATTTAAAAAAATTAAACTTCTTTCACCTAGGTGAAAAAAGAAAGGTATGCCACACATAAGATGTACATTTGTCTTTTAGAGGGGCACTTACTAACAGCATGTACTAATGCCATTGTTATGCATTATCCAATGCAGAGCCCACTGCATGATCTCCAATATTTATAATGGTGAAAATGGCTAAGATAATGGAGTTTTCGGAAACTTTTACGCTAAAAATCACAGGAATAAAGTATTTCTCAGAAAAAAAGAGAATAGTAATGTGTTGTGTGCTATAGTTGCCAGCTGCACTATCTAAAAGCTGCCTCTGTTTTCCCAGTATTGCTTTTTAAGTGAACACGTTTCACATTACATTCAGCTGCAAAGTCTTTAAAATAATTTAATAAAAAAGGACACCACTCTAGATGCCACCCAAGAAGCCTCTGAAAGGGAATGGGTCTGGATGAGCCATTTGTTCAGATAGGGATGGACTCAGATCCCTTGGTGCTGCAGCCACCATCACCATGACCTAGGAGAATATCTTCAGGGCGGTGGAAAGCCTGAAAGGGAGGGTGGCAAACTAATAGTGATTGCAAAGCAAGGCAACAAACAGATACTTTTGCAGATCCCCCCAGATTGGGATATGAAAATACGCCTCAGCCAGATCCAGATAAGCCAAGAATTACCCTTGGCACACTGCTTAAATTACGGAGTGCAAGGTTTCCATCCAGAAGCACAGGACGTGCAAGTGCTTGTTGACCTTCTTGAGGTCCACAATGGGCCAGAAGGAACCATCCTTTTGGGCACCACAAAATAGATAGAGTATCTGCCCTTGCCCTACTTGTCTGGCAAGAAGGGCATCACCGCCTTTAGATGCAACTTGTCCAAGGTGATCCGCACAGGGTTACTTGATCGCAGACCCATAAGGGGAGATGAAGGCGGCATCTGGAATTGGCTCTTTGCATTCCAGGACATAGCCAAACTGAATGGTATCTAGCACCCAGCGATCCTTGGTAACCCAGACCCATTCCTGAAAGAAAAGGTAAAGCCTGCCTCCAACTAGAGGAACCAAGGAATGGGCCCCAACACCTTCATTGCACAGCCCAGGGGGTACTCCTCTGGGAGGGACCAAGTCCCTGGGCCCACGCGCTCCATGAAAGGACAGAGAATGAGCCTGAAGCCCAGAAGCAGAGAGAAAGAAAGTTTTTTCCAGGTCGGTAACGACGAGAGTCCCAAGACACCTGGGAATATGGCCAGCGCATTCTCACTGAATAGGTGGAGACTGATGAGAAGGGGCACCAGCCCACTTCCAGGCCCCTTGGACCTGTCTTCTGGAGGGCGGTAGGTTTTGTTGTGCCCAGGTCCTTCACCAGCATCTCCAAAGTAGCTCAAACAGAAGTGTCCCCTTAAAAATTAGTTGAACCAACCAGATTTTGGAAGATATGTCCGCTGCCCAGTGCCAGAGCCAAATCCAAAGCTGTGACACCATCGTTAGGGCACCATCCGTGGCTGCAAACGTACTAGGTCATACATGGCTTCAGAAAGGAAGGCCACAGCCAACTCCAAAAGAGAGGGAAGTACCATTTGGCAGAAGAAACTGAATCTACTGGAGCAGGGCTTGAGACATCAAGCTGGTACATATCGCCAGTTGCAGTATAGCCGCCGCTGTCATGGTGAACTGGCTCCTCAACCATGAATTCACCTTACAGACCAGAAAATCCTTTAAGGCCAATCCGCCTTCCATAGAAATGGTGGTCCGCCTGGTAACCTCCATGCCCTGTGCATCCACCTTGGAAATGCCAAACCACTCAACGCACTCCTCCTCCAGGACAGTAGAGTTCTTCTTACACTCTCTTAACAGAGCATTCGAACTTTATGCTCCATCCCTCTGGAACTCTCTACCAAATCACATCAAGAACAACGCTGACATCACATCATTTAGGAAACAGCTGAAGACAATCCTATTCCGTGAACATCTTTCTACCACCATGACCTAATACCTAACTTCAACAGGAGTAAATTATGTCTATGTCTACCCAAATCATTAATTGTTGACCTTGGTGATGGCCCCACCCAAAAAATTACCCCGTCCTATGTTACGTGTTCCATCGCTTTGACCCGGTGAAAAGCGGGATATAAATGCAGTTAAATAAATAAAATAAATAAATAAACCCTTTAGGTAGGCAGTTGAGAGAATCCCACTACGACCGGATCATATCCTTGATCACATCCGGAAACAGGAAGACAGTAGTGGATTTTCACACCCCTTGATGGAGCAGGTGTGCACCTTTGGCTCCTGCTCTGTGCCAGAAGCATCACTCAAGTTCCAGGCAGATGAGACACTGGCAATCAATGCTGGCAGTTCCTCTTTCCAGAATAGGCAGACCACTCCGGCCCCTTCGCAATCTTCTGAAGGTGAAAGTACTTTTACATCCACAACAGAGCCCAATACCAAGCCTCTGAATGCAAGTCATAGCCAAAATCTCAGACAGCTCCCAGCTGTTCCCCACCTCCAGGGGGGTACCCCACACCAGGGATGCTTAGTCAAAGGCAATCAAACAGGGTTTCCACTCTCCGCCTGCCCTGCATGAGACTGCACCCAGGGGCATCCAAAGGTCACCGAGTCTGAATTTCCACACCAGAAGGACCAGGCCTGCTGCAAAAAGGAGAAATTCCAGGAAGCTCTCCTCTCAAATATGACCCCCCAATACCAGGGGGCACAGCCATCACAGACCCCCTAAAAGAAGATAAGTGGTTTCACAGCAAAGTCGCTGGATCCCCCAACCGACTGGATATCCTTACCCACTGCGCCATCGGTTACCTCCTGCTCTGAAGCAGGCAAGGCCAGACTAATCGTATCTCCTGACTGAAAAAGGGGGCGTAGGCCCTCCAAGGATGACTCAGAAACTGCCATGCAAGAAGAGCAGAGTTCAAAATCTGGAAATGAGGCACCTCGCTTGCCACAGGTCGAATAACATTTCCTGGAAGAAGACAGAGAGTTAAGGCTAGTATCACAACAGCACGCACTAAGGCTGCAGAGGCCTGAAGATGTGTGTTAACTGCGTTTTTACTGCTGCGTACATTGACTGTGCTTTAATTGCAGTGCATGCTAACTGTGCCTTTACTGCAATGCGCATTACAGGATCTAGGGTAAGAGCGCACGTTGGAGCCACTTGGGTGGAACATGCATATAGAGAGCATGACCGCCAGCGCACAAGAGGAGAAAATGTCAGGAAACTCCAACAATGTGCCAACAGTCATCAGCAGTCTACCCCGAATTGTATTCACCCTTGAAAGCCCCAGGCAGAGGATCTATGCCAGGCTCAACTCAACTCCCATTAAATTTTTTTACTAGCTTTTGCAGCACTGCGTTAAAGGTGGCTGGAAGGCAGATCCCTCTGAGAGCCTTCTGCGATCTTTGGGAGAGAGCAGGAGGGACAGAGGAGTAGGGAGGGGGTGCTGAGGTTGTGGGAGTCTTCTGCACTCTTCCAATTTGTGGCTGCTCAACAGGCTCTTATCATAAGAGCGTGGAACTGAACCAATTTTCCCTCCTCCTATGGCTACCAAAAAGACCGCAGTTTAGTAGAGCCTCCCACGTCACGCTCAAGTAAGAGAGTCACTCTCAAAGTGTTCTGTCACAAGCGTTTTTATCAATCTTTTCCTCTCAATTCTTCAGATTTTCTTCAGAGAGGAGAAAATCCATCTACCATCTGCTGGAGACAAAGAAATACTGAAGGGACCTCTGGTGGCTGAGGTGAATAGAGGCATGGGAGTGATGTCATTGAAACCTGGGTTTTTCATTGGTTCTTTGTCTCCACCAATTTGCTGGTATGGGAACACAATCCCACTTATCTGGACTGATCAAACAGGATGATATGAAAATAGCATTGTTACTCACCTGTAACAGGTATACTCTGGGGACAGCAGGAATCAGTCCTCACATATGGGTGACATCAGCACCAACGGAGCCTGCGTGGATTTACTCCCCAGCTTTCAAAGAAAGACTTTGGGAGTTAGACTGCAGTCACCTTCCCACCCAAGGGTGCCATCTCACCTCAGTATGATGACATAGCTTAATTAAGCATAAAAACATAAAAAAAGAAAACTCCTCCATGGGGAGGAGGGGGGTTGTAAGGACTGATTCCTGCTGAAATTACGCTTTATCCAGGAACCAGCACGAAGTCAGTCCTAACATATGGGACTCCCCCAGTTACAGGCTACCAAAATACCCCTGCACCCCTGACGACTCCAACAAATTGGAGCAAGTGGAGAAGTAAGGAGCACGAGCATGGAATCACCTCATCGGTAGCCAGAAACAACGGGATGGAGGGAAGGAGTTGCACTATTGTCCAAAGAGGTGATGCAGTACTACCTGGCTGAAGCCACTGTCATGCCATGAGCTTTCTTCCAAGTAGTAATGTGCAGTGAAGGTATGGACCAAAGATCAGGTGGCGGTCTGGCAGATGCCCAGCAGAGGAACCAAGCAGAGGTTGGACACTGAGGCTACCATGGCGCGCAGGTTGTGCAAGGTAACATGATGCTCCAGGGAGAGTCCAGCCTGCTTGTAGGTGAAGGAGATGCAGTCTGCCACCCAGGTGAATAGGGTACGCTTGGAGACTGCAATCCCAAGCCTGTTGACATCAAAGGAGATGAACAACTGCGACAAGAGGCGGTGGGGCCGAGTCCTTTGAAGACAGAAGGACAGGGCTCTCTTGCAATTCAGGGTGTGTAAGGAGGCCTCTGCCTGGGAGGCATGAGACCTGGGAAAAAAGGTGGGCAGGACCACCTCCTGGTTTATGTGGAAGGCCGACTCAACCTTAGGCAGGAATTTCGGGTGTGTCCAGAGAACTACCCTGTTTCTGTGGAACATGGTGTAAAGGGCGTGTGCCACCAATTCTTGTAACTCACTGACCCACCAGGCATGACCAGAAATACCACTTTCCATGACAAATACTTCAGATGACACGAAGCCAGCGGCTCAAAGTGGGAAGCCATCAGCTTCCCCAGAACAATGTTCAGATCCCATGCTACCGGCAGTGGTCAAACTGGGGCCACGAGAGAAGCCCCTCATGAAGCAGCCCACCAGCGAGTGCAATGAGACAGGCTGGCCGTCGATAGTGTGATGATGCGCCGCTATGGCGCTAAGGTGCACCCTAACCGAACTGGACTTTAACCCAGCCTGGGGGAGGTGTAGGAGATACTGCAGGATGTCCTGAAATGAGCAAGAGACATGGTTGAGGGTCTTGTCTGTGCCCCGACAAAGAAGCGGCACCACTTGAAGGCATAAACCCGCCACGTAGAGTTTCTATGGGAAGCCAGCAGGACATCCTCCACCTCCAAGTGCACGATGGCTAGCCTCTCAGCAGCCACGCCATCAGGGCGAGGGACCGTAAATTGGGATGGAGAAGGGTCCAGTTCTCCTGCGAGAGCATGTCTGGGTTCTGGTCCAGGGGTATCGGGTCCACTTGGGACAGCTGCAGGAATAGAGGAAACCACTGCTGGCAGAGCCACCAAAGGGCAATGAGGATCACTGAGGCCCCATCTGACTGAACTTTCAACAAGGTCTTGGGGACCAGGGGCATAGGCAGGTATGCATACAGGAGGGTTCCCAGTGCAGGAGAAAGGCATCCACCATCACCTGGCATGAAGCCGGCCTCTGTGAGCAAAACTGGGGCAGCTGTGCATTCTTGGGGTTGGCAAAGAGGTCCAACATCAGGGTTACCCAGCGTTGTAAGATGGAGTCGGCTACCTCCAGGTTGGGCGCCACTCATGAGGCTGGAGCACTCTGCTGAGCTAATCCGCAAGCAGGTTGTCCTGACCCAGCATGTAGACCGCCGGAAGTGACATGCCATTCTCCGTGGCAAAATTCCAGAGGTGAACTGCTTCCAAGCAGAGGAGTGAGAGCTTGTTTCCCCGCTGCTTGTTGATATAGAACACAGCTACTTGGTTGTCTGTTTGGACTAATACTACCTGACCCATCAGGTGAGCATGGAATGCCCTGAGGGCACTGATCACCATCTGGAGTTCCAGGAGGTTGATCTGGAGGGTACTCTCCTCCCACATCCATGTGCCCTGTGACTGCAGGTCATTGCACTGGGCTCCCCAGCCAAGTTTGGAAGTGTCTGTAGTGAGGATGCAGTGCACCGGTGGGGTCTGGAAGGGCAGGCCAACCCTGAGGTTCTGCAGGTTCTGCCACCAGGCCAGGGGGACTGCCAAAGATCAGTGATCCGAACCTGATTGTCCAGATGGCCCATGGCCTGAGTCCACTGGCCCTGTTGCATCCAGAAGTGGGCATGTGGGGTCACGTGGACCATTGAGGCCATGTGCCCCAAGAGGCCCAGCATGAGCTGGGTGGACACCATTCAGCAGGACTGCACCTCCACTGCTAGCGATGTCAGGTGCTGTTCCTTGTCCAGAAGGAGGAAGGCTCTAGCTTATGTGGAGTTCAAGAGGACTACAATGAACTCCCAGCACTGAGCCAGGAACAGATGTGACTTTGAGAAGTTGATGATGAACCCCAGAGTCTGAAACACCCTGAAGGTGTGGTGAGTCACATGCGGAAGCCTCCTTTGGTGAGCTGGACTTTATGAACCAGTCGTCCAGGTAGGGGAAGACGAAGACTCCTAACAAACGGAGGTGCACGGTGATGACTGCCAGGCACTTGGTCAATACCCTGGGAGCTGAGAAAATGCCAAAGGGGAGCACCATGTACTAGCAGTGGCAATCTCCAACGATGAAGTGAAGGCATTGATGATGCCAGGGGTGGATCAGGATGTGGGTATAGTTATCCTTCAGATCCAAGAAGTATAACCAGAGGAGGGAGGGTAGCAAAATTTCAAGGGAGAGCATCTTGAACTTCTCTATGACTAGAAAGTGGTTGAGGTCCCACAGATCGAGGATGGGCTGATAACTGCCTGGCTTTTTCAGGATGAGGAAGTAGCAGGAGTAGAACCCCTGGCCCCTGAGGGGGGGAGGCGCCAGCTGCAGGGCCTTGTCCTTGAGTAGAGACTCGAGTTCCTTCTGCAGAAGCTCACAGTGCAGAGAGGTCATGGGAAGCATGGAGGAGGCATCTGGTGGAAGTGCAGGAGATAACCTTCCTGCACTACCTATAATACCCAGGCATCGGTGGTGATGTTAAGCCAGAGATAGGTAAAATGAAATAGACGTCCTCCGGTGTGCTTTGGCCCCTGGCCAACTGAGGGAAGAGGGGCTTTGCCCCAGGAGTCAAAACTCCCCCCAAGTTGAAGCTCGGGCGCTGTCTGGGGCTTGGGAGCTTTTGGTGGCTGTGCCCCTGGCCCTTAGTCTGCTGACCCTGTGGGAAAGCCTGGTAGGCTGGAAACACCCACAGATAGGAACAGAAGCGAGGTACATCTTGAACAATTTTCAGAAGACTGTGTTCGTGAGAAACTAGCTCAAATTAAAGTAGACAAAACAATGGGAGCGGATAAGATACACCCTAGAATATTGAGGGAACTTGGGGACGTTCTAGCAACTCCACTGACTGACCTTTTCAATGCCTCGCTGGAGTCGGGAGTGTGACATAGCACTGGAGAGAGGCTCATGTGGTGCCTTTACACAAAAGCGGAAGTAAGGATGTGGTTGAAAACTACAGGCCGGTTAGTTTAACTTCGGTGGTGAGTAAATTATTGGAAACACTGCTGAAAGAGAAAATAGTGAGGTTTCTGGAGTCCAGCGGATTACAGGATCCGAGGCAGCATGGATTCACCAGAGGCAGGTCTTGTCAGACAAATGTGATTGATTTCTTTGACTGGGTGACCAGGGAGTTGGACCGAGGGAGAGCTCTAGATGTGGTGTATTTAGATTTCAGTAAAGTCTTTGACACTGTTCCTCACAGGCGACTTATAAACAAACTGAGCACCCTAGGGATGGACCCTAAAGTTACTGCTTGGGTTAGAAATTGGTTGGGTGGGAGGCGACAAAGAGTACAAGTAAATGGAGCTCACTCTGAGGAGAAGGATGTTACCAGTGGTGTGCCCCAGGGATCTGTCCTTGGTCCGATTCTTTTTAACATCTTTGTTAGTGATATAGCAGAAGTTAAGGTTTGCCTCTTTGCGGATGATACCAAAATCTGCAATAGAGTAGACACCCAGGAAGGTGTAGATAACATGAGGAGGGATCTAGCTAAGCTTGAAGAATGGTCTAGAATTTGTCAGCTGGGATTTAATGTTAAAAAATGTAAGGTCATGCATTTGGGCAGCAGCAATCCAAGGGAGCAATATAATATAGGGGTGAAATACTTTTGTCCACTAAAGAAGAGCGGGACCTAGGCATGGATGTGTCTGATGATCTTAAAGTAGCTAAACAAGTAGAAAAGGCGATGGCAAAAGCTAGAAGGATGCTTGGGTGCATACGGAGAGGAATAGCTAGCAGAAAAAAGGAGGTGATAATGCCTCTCTATAAGTCTTTGGTGCGACCTCATTTGGAGTATAGTGTGCAATTCTGGAGACCGCACCTTCAAAAGGATGTGAACAGGATGGAGTCAGTGCAGAGGGTGGCTACTAAAATGATTAGTGGTCTTCATTATAAAGCATATGAGGACAGACTTAAGGATCTTAATATGCATACCTTAGAGTAAAGGTGGGATAGAGCTGATATGATTGAGATGTTTAAATACCTCCGTGGCATAAATGTTCAGGGAGAGAGCCTCTTTCAATTGAAAGCAAGTTCTGCTACGAGGGGACATGGGATGAGGGTGAAGGGAGATAGATTCAGGAGTGATATGCGGAAATATTTCTTTACGGAAAGAGTAGTGGATCCGTGGAATAGTCTCCCAGTGGAGGTGGTAGAGATGAGGACAGTAACTGAATTCAAAAAGGCATGGGACAAACACAGAGGATCTCTAAAGGTAAAAAGGGGACTGTTGTAGTTGTTGATATGGAAGGACAGACTAGACAGGCCATGCGGTCTTTTTCTGTCATCATACTTCTATTCTCTATAAGCCTTTATCCCCTTCGAGCGGAAGGACTTTTCCCCTGAAGCCTTCCAACGGGAAGGGTCAGACATCTTCTTGGACAGCCTAGTTCTGGTCAGGAACTCTGTCTCCAGCTTGGCCACCTTGTCCGTCATGGGTTTGCTGAAGAGGTTTTCTCCCCAGCATGGGACATCGGCCAGTTTGTCCTCTACCCACTGCTCCAATTCCGAGGACTACAGTATAGCCAAGGCCAGGCGGTTGGCACTAATGCCTACCACAGCCACACGAGCCATGGACTCAAAGCTGTCGAAGGCTGCTCGAGTCTGAAACTTGGAGAATTCTTTGACTGTGGAAACGCTCGAGGGATTCCCCTGCCAAACCAGCCGAGAATCCGGCAAGCTTCTTTGCCAGGTCCTGGAGCTACTGTACATACCCATGTACAGCAGGTAAGCCTGGATATGGGTAGTGAACATTGAGCACTGGTAGCACTGCCTGCCAAAGGCATCCATGATGCAGGCCTCCTTGCCAGGGGGCACCAAGGAGTGTCTCTTCTGGCCCTTGATCCGATGCATAGATGACACCACCACCATGGAGTTGTGAGGCAACTGTGCTTTCTGGAACCTGGGGCTTTTGCTGACTCGATACTAGGAATCGAGTTGGCGGCCCACTATGAATAAGCGTTTGAGGATGGGAGGAATCGGCACTGTCAGTGCCTCCTTTGGAGGGGTTTGTACTGAAGGATCTCTAGATCCTCCGCACAAGGCTCATCTTCCGACTCCGCCGTGAAGGTAAGGGCCTTCGCCATCCCTTGGATGAAGTCCAGGAATGCCAAGTCCTCGGGTGGGGACCACTGGCACTCCTGTGGGGGAGACGGTTCCAAGGGCACATCTCTTTGAAGTGCAGTGTCAGGAGACTCCTCATCAGTCTCCCATCCTAACTGGGAGTTGGAGGAGACCTAGTGTCCCAGGTGGTCATCTAACTGATGTGCCTCCGGCGTCAAGGAACGCCATTCACAATGCACAGACTCCGACGCACTTGGGGGTGAATCATGCCTTGTGTGTGACTCCAAGCCAGAGAACCGCTTCAAGACAGGCTGGACGTCCTCTGGAGAGGTTCAAGCCATGGAGGGGGCCAGAGGTCAGTGCCAGCGACCCAGAGACCCCGGATGCCAGTCCTTGCTGCACCTTGAAGAAGGTAGCCATGATGTGTTCCCCTTCGCGGCAAACATTTCTTTATGCTGCTGATTCCGCTTCTTCTAGCTCTTGGCTGACATGTGCAGGCAGAGCAGACAGGAGTCATAGTCATGGTCGAAGCCCAAGTAGCGAAGATAGCAACTGTGGCAGTCGGTGATAGACATAGTGCGGAAGCACTTGCCTTAGTGCTTGAATCAGCTGACCATAGACATAGCGGGGAACACAGTGCCCGCAAGGTCAAACTCATATGTCTCGGTCAGGGAGGGCATGAAGGAACACCCGTGCACAGGAAAAGGAAAAAATGAACCCAAAAAATGTGACGCCGAGGCAAAGGCGCAATCAGGTGGTGGGAAGGTGATCGAGGAACCGATCTGGCAAATAGCATGAAAAAACGTGCAAGGATGGAAGAGAAAAAAAGAAACTTTTACCAGGGAAACAGAGAGCACATCTGAAGGGCTCCATGGAAAAAAAGAAGATTGAGATAAAGTGGCACCTTTAAGCAGGAAGATGAACACGGATGCGCTGTCTAACTCCCAAAGGCTTTCTTTGAAAGCTGGGGAGTGAATCTGCGCGGGCTCCATTGGTGCCGGTCACCCATATGTGAGGACTGACTGCCTGCTTGTTTCTGGAGAACATTTTGTTTTGCATTTATCAAATGGAATATGTTTGTTTGGGAAATATACATCTCTAGTGTTTTATTTAATTTTGCTCAAAATGAGAGGAAATGCATTTCTGTTTCTTCCTCCAGTATTACACTGCATGCAGAGTCTGTTTTTTTGAGTTTTCCAGTTTAGTTTTGCCTTAATATTTCAATTTCAAATTTGGGATTCCTTATTCTGAATTCTATCTGTGTTGTGTGTGTGTGGATGAGGTTCAGAATTCTGCTAGTGCTACTTTCTATATAGGGCTCTGTAGCAGTCTGTCATGTTGCATTTTTCCAATAGGTGGTGTATTGGGATTCTAGGGCCTACCTGGTGCGATATTTGCAGTGCTGTCTTTTCATAGGTTGGCACTGTGTATCTCCTGACACTTAGCACGGCTATGGTTTCACAGATCTGCTTATAGTTTCTGAATGTACTTTTTACAGATTTTTGTATTACCCTTATAATGTATCTAGAAATGGAAGCTATGCTGTTGTTAACTATGCATGACGTCCAATTATGTGTTTTTCACAGGACCACTCCTGAGGGATGAGGAAATTGTGATCAGTGCTTTAGTAAACAAAATCTTAGGTGGGGGAGGGGCTTCGTCAGGCCTGATCCCTGGCTCTTTTAAACATCAAGTAATAAATATGCTCATGGATACCAGCCATTGCCTCTCTTTCTCCCTCTCCAATCTCCTTTGTTTTCTCCTTCCTCCTGCAGCCTGAAACCACTTGATAGGAGAAGAGCAGACTTAGTGAGATGATGGCCAGGCACATCTCTGAGCTGCTCTTCATGCTGCCAGTGCCTCTTCTGACTCATTCAAAGCTCTTTGAATCAACACAGTACAGTAGAAATCTATGGAGCACCATGCAGGCCAAGCAGTTGAACTAAATTTTGAACTGCACAAGCAAAAGAGGGAATATGATCACAAAGTGTATATTAGAAGAGCACCAGCTGCACTATCCTGCTTTCAGCTGGAATTGGGCAGCTATGCAGGGGGGGGATGAGGAAAGGGCACAAATACAAACATTGGGCCTGGATGCTGCAAACTCTCACTATGCACTTAAAATTCCTATTTACTGTAATTACAAAAAACACTAACAACACTGGTCAACATTGAAATTGTTATTGACATTAAAAGGCCCTAATCTGTAGTATCTTGGTGAGCTGAACACGAATATAACATTAAAAAAAAATTATTGGCTCTCGTTTTGAAGATATTGCATGTAGTTCACTTTTGACGTTTCACTGTGTAAATTTATCCAGTAGGACATCAACAACATCCCAAATAAGCCTTGAATGATGTAATACTGCATCACATTGCATAATACCAGCATGCACACATCATCCAGAGTTGATTGCATCATTTTCTGATGCAATGCAATACTACTGCCAGACGGCTGTTGAAGCCATCTGACGTCAGCAGTGTACTATACACAGTCGGAAAGGAAAGTCATCTGGTATTCTGTTCCGATATTGAAAGCCTCACGAATGCCTTAAAAATCACTCATGACCCACAAGACTGGAGACTATTTATAGACTCTTCAAAACTGAGTCTGAAGGCTGTGCTTTTGAACAATGGAAACCGTCTTCCATCTATTTCAGTAGCGCATGCCGTCCACATGAAAGGGACATATGATAACTTAAAGCATCTACTGACTTCCATTAACTATAACAAGTACAGCTGGCACCTCTGTGGTGACTTGAAGGTAGTTGCCCTTTTAATGGGACTGCAGTAGGGATATATAAAATACATGTGTTTCTTATGTGAGTAGGATAGCCGAGCAAGGGATTGGCACTACTTGTGGAAGGAATGGAATCGCAGACAAAATGTAACAGTTGGAAAGAAGAATATCCAGCACCCAGCTCTGGTTGAGGCTCACAAAATCCTGCTACCACCCCTTCACATCAAACTAGGTTTGATGAAAAACTTCATGAAAGCCAGGACCGCACTTCGCCAGCTTTCCGATACCTGCATGAAAAATTCCCTCGACTCAGCGAAGCAAAGATTAAAGAGGGAGTTTTTGTGGGTCCTCAGATTCAAGAGCTCTTCAAAGATGACCGGTTCAACAATTTGCTGCAGGGTGATGCGAAACAAGCATGGAATGCTTTTCACCTAGTGTCAACAAACTTTCTCGGGAATGTTAGGGCAGAAAACTACAAGGAACTAGTAGAAGACATGCTGATGCAGTATCAGAAACTTGGCTGCAATATGTCTCTAAAGATCCATTTCCTTGATTCCCATCTCAATTTCTTTTCTGACAACTGTGGTATGGTTAGTGATGAACAGGGCGAACGTTTTCACCAGGATATAGCAACGATGCAGCAAAGATACCAGGGAAAATGGTCCACTACAATGCTGGCTGACTACTGCTGGACACTCCCCAGAGGAGCTCCCGAACAGCTGTACAAGAGACAGGCAAAAAAATCTAAGAAGTAGTCTATGACTTGTTTTTTTACAGGTATTAACCGAAGGCCTATTATATATTTACTATTGACATGCATTTCGTGATGTAAACATTAATTCTTGTAGATTACAAAAAAACTAGAGCCAACTTTGCAATTTCACTGTTATATTCATGTTCAGCATATAAAAATTGATAAGAAATGACTATTTTTATTTCAGTAACATGACTTTTGCAAACGTTTGTTGACCGGTGATAATTTGCCAGTTTTTGGGCTATGATCATATATCTGTTTACCTTGCTGTCCACATATTTTGCCTGGGCAGAGGCTGAATATAGAAGGAAGCAATTGTTGCTACAGAAAACATCATCATTCTCCACTCTTCCAGCACTTTCTTGAGATTCCTAGAAATCAAAGACATAGATTTATACTTTTTCACTGAAAAAGCACTTCTTCAAATGTTGATAAATAACTGCATCATGCAGTAAGAACAAACAATCTGGTAACAATACAACAAAACAGCGTAACATGTAGTAATCACTTTGAGGGTCACATTTTCAGAATACAGGCATATTACTTTTTTTTTTTTTTTTTAAGGAAGGTAGGTCATTTCTCAACTGGCATGCAATTTACCAATAAATATTAGTCCAGGTGCATTAAACCTATATATAAGCCTTGAACTGTTCTTGCTGGATGATTCAGGGGTTACACGTGCATAAAAAAACCTAATTCAGTTCACTATTTATTAATCAGTTAAAGCCTACAACATTTAAGAAAGGTGGGGTGGCCCTCTATGAGCTGGAGCAGTAACTCTCACACCTGGCCAGTAGAGTAGTCCAAGAAGCCCTATAGCTTTGTAAATAGTGCTTTGGACATGGGATCCTCTGGAAAATGTTACCCAGTTGGGAGGGCTGCTATCCTGATAGATTGCAGAGAAGGCAAACAACGTGCAAAATAAATGATAATGCGTGGTTTTTTTTGTTAAACGCTATTTAAAATGCAGTGTGGGCAACAAATACCAACCACAGTGGGTGCTCCAGATGCAGGCAATTAACATATTAATATTGTATTTGGTAAATTACACAAACTCTGGATCCAAGCAATGGAATGGAGTAGCAGCCTAGTGGTTAGAAGAGTAGGCTGAGTAACAGGGAAGTCAAGGTTCAAACCCACTTCTCCCAATGACTCTCCTTGTGATAAGTCACTTCACCCTCCACTGTCTCAAATACAACCTAGATTGTAAGTCCATTTGGATAGGGAAATAATTTGTGTACTTATCTTGAATTGGATTTGGAAAGGGAAACATTCTCTATCAACCAGACCTTCATAATAAGCAATGAAAGGTCTCCATAAAGAATCATATGTAGCTTGCGTCTCCCTTCACCAATCAATGTAAGCTACTTCCTTAGCTTTCTGACACTACTGCTTTATATCAGGAATCCCCTTCCAAGTTCTTGTGATAAAGAAATTAGCAGCAAGAAGTAATTGTGAAACAAGCTGAATATGCTGTTGGTGATAATAGAGCCACTCAGCAGCCCAGAAAAGCCAACAACAGGGAAATTAATAAGGCATGAGATCTCATTCACCACCTGATGCCAGAACTGAGAAATTGGCTGGTGCTCTGGCTAGATGTAGAAAAAAGAACCTCTCCTCCCATACCCTCTCCAACATCTTTCTGATTCCGTGCCTGAACTTAATGAAAAAGCACATATGCTCTGTGTAGCAGTTCAAGCACAAGTTCAAGTCTTCTTATACATAGGGAAATCTTTTGTGCACTCTGCCAGATTCTCATCAACTGCATCATATCCACTTCTGTCTCTAGTTCCTCATGCCAAGACTGAATTAGACTATCATCTCTCCTCCGTGCAAACTTCTCAATCACAATCTTCTTATATAAGACAGAAATCCCCTTAGTTTGCTTGTCAGTCTGACTCAACGTCCACTCCACCAGGCTAAGGTCTCTCCAGACAAATCCTTTCATACAATGCTGCATGGCCCTCCTTAGTTGCAAACAAACACTCTGGGATGCCACAACCAGCTGAAATTCTTGTCGTAGATCCTTAATCAAATTCCCTCTTCACTAGCCAGTTATCACAAAAATCTAAGCCTCCACCTCTACCTGACTCACATTCAGGGTAAAGGAATACTCTCAAAGTTCAGAATTACTCCGCAATGGTGCCAGCATTGATAGCCTCTCAGGCACATCCCCCATGAACCTCCATACAGGTGCTCCACACCCTCAGGGTGAGTACAAGAATAGAACTCACCCTATCCACCCTTCTTGCCAAATGCAAATATGTGGTTGTAAAAATCAGTGCATGTAGATCAATATCCCCAGCCTCTTATCCTCTAATACCATGAAATCTGTTGCTCAAGCCCCATCCATTCACTCACACATAACCACCAAATTGCCTAATAACGTACCCTAAAATTGAGGGCTGCCACCCCCCTTGACTCTCAGCTTCCATTTTTATGCCATATGAAGCTAGATATACTGCCATTCAGCTGAATAAACACTGCAGCGGGCACATCACAAAAGATGTGCTCAAACATATATAAAAGGCAGGGCAGCATATTTATCTTTAACAAATTAATCCAGCCGACCAGGAGCATAGGTACCTCTCTCCATGCTGAAATGTCCTATTTAGTCGTTTGAATAACCGGAGTATAACTGACCTGAAAGAGCCAAGTAAAATCCTGAATGACTCATATTCAGTAATGAGTAACCCTCCCGTAGGCCACTTTAAACTGCCCCAACTACACAGGGATACCCTTCCTTACCCCCAGAAGGAAAAACTCTGACTTAGTTGTGTTACCATGGTATCCTGACATCTCCCTATACTAATCTAAGATATGAAAGAGTTTGCACAGACTCTTCCACTTTGGCAAGATATAATAGCATATCATTTGCATAAAGCAAGATTTTGTGATTTGTCCCCTTATGGCTAAAACCCTTAACCAATCATTCAACATACTCTACCACATCTACGCCGACGATGTGCTACTATACACGCCATTCAACACTGATAAACCGGACTACTCGACCATAATTGAATGCTTCAACACAGTCTCAGACTGGCTCATGACACGCAATCTGAAGGTCAACACCAATAAGACTGAGTTCTTATTCATATCCAAAGACCCCACATTTACCCCACCGCCCTCCCTCAAAGTGAAAGACTTCAACCTCACAACAAAGCAAGAGGTCCACTATCTGGGAGTAACAATCGACCAACGCCTGTCATGGGAGACACACACTCAAAATATCTCCAAGACAGTCTACCATAAACTAAGAACCCTACGGCACTTACGTCCTCTACTCGAAACATCAGACTTCTGCTCAGTGGCTCAAGCTCTCATCCTCCCTCATCTAGACTATTCCAACATCATCCTTCATGGTATGCCGAAGCATACCCTCCAGCCACTACAACTCGCCATGAACACAGCTGCCTGCACAATCCTAGCTGCATCCAGATACGACCACGTCACTCCCATTCTAATTCAGCTTCATTGGCTCCCCAAAGCAAGTCGCCTGACCTACAAAGCAATGCTACTCACGTTTAAGGCCCTGCATACAATGTCGGCAACCTCACTCTCAGAACTGATACAAAGAACGCTGGAGACCAGGACCAGGAGAACGTGTATGGTAAACTCTCTCATGACCCCTTCAACAGTAAGGACCTGTACCCAGTTAACCAAGAATTGCGCCTTTTCTCTATTTGCGCCAACCAAATGGAATGCCCTACCTTCAACGATACGTGCTATCCTGGATCTTACAACTTTTAGGAAGGCATTGAAGACTCATCTCTTCCAACTAACATACGACCACCCTCCCTAGTACGACCACCCTCCCTAGACCAGACACACAAACAAAAACAGCTGACGGCACATGACTTTAAATATGTGCCAGTAATGAAAATAGGTAGATCAGCAGACAGTCCACCACTGCGAATACGCTCCTGTAATGTAAATAGATCAGCAGACAGTCCATCACTGCGAATATGCTCCTATAATGTAAATATGCTCCTGTAATGTAAATGTGCTCCTGGCTCTAATTCAGATGTAAACTCCTTGCTCCTATATTGTAAATATGCCACTAGTTTTACCTCAGATGTAAACCATGTTAGATGTAAACCATATAATCACTATGTTATCTGTAATCACTATGTTATTTGTAAGTGCTATTTGTAACACACATTCTGTAAGTGTTATTTGTAAACCACACTGATATGTAATAGTGCGGTATATAAAAACAAATAAATAAATAAATAAACCAGTGGGGATTGCTTGATAGCCTGAGCCAAAAGTTCATTAATTAGGATTGAACAATAAAGGGGACAAAGAAAATCACAGTCTAATCCTAGACTTAATGGTAAAAAATGGAGACTAGTCCCTGTTGGTCACCACCGTCGCCCATGGGGTGGTGTACAAGTCAAGAAAAAAACAGCTGAGGAAACCCAAAGTTGTCCAGCGTCCAGAATAAAGATAACCTCTTCAGCTGATCAAAGGTCTTGTCTGTGTCCAGCGACAGGACTAATCTCGGGGAAGACCCATTTTCAGCCATATGTATGATAGAAGAGTGCCCCTGCACAAATCTCATTTAATCTGGGTGCAGAAGAGCTGGCAACCGTTTCTCTAGCCTATGCTGCAACAATCTAGCTAAAAGCTTTGCATCTACATTAAGAAGCAAAATAGGCTGGTATGAATTGTAGTTGAACTCCTCTTTACTTTCTTGTGAATCAAAGTGATCACAACATCTGGTAAACCACCCCGATTCAACTGTGTTGAACAAAACAAAGTATACTGCTTAGAGGCATCTGTCCAAAGTGCTGAAAGAACTTTTTGTAAATTTCTCTGTTACCCATCTGGAGCCACATACTTGCCATTTGACAGTGATTTAACAGACTCTCTAATCTCCCATACCACAATAAGTTTATAAAGTCTCTCAATCTAGGCAGGTTCAGACCCTCCAGAATTGCAAGTACTTTGTCCTCCTCATCGTACAATGCAGCAAAATGATTTCAAGAAGCCTCATCAATCTGCTTGAGATCCCTAAGAATAGCCAAGCAAAAAGTGTACCCTTCCATTTGTTTCTCAGAGATTGGGCCAAGAATGCATTTACCTTGTTCCCATACTCAAAAACTTTTAATTCTGTAAACTGTATATATCATGCTCAATACCCCCCCATCTGCAAGTCCCAACTTCTCCTGGGTTTTAATCAACCTCCTAAAGACCCTAGAGCATGTTTTCTTATATTTAACTTCCACATTTCTACTTAAAACCAGCAATTCACTTTGCCATCCAATGTGCAACCCTGTGCAATGTACTAATAAAGGCGACAATTCTCCCACCAAAACATCGCTTTAAAAACCTCCCATCTAATTGCTGGGTTAAAGTCTGATGCTGGATAATGAAACACAAGATCATGCAAGATACAGTAACGTCACCTACAGTCTAATATAGATATCATGACAAAACCTCCGCTATAAGACACTTATAAGTTTAGCTTGTACAATATGAAAATCTGATGTAAACAGTTACCCCAAGTTATCCAAGTTCTAGTTCAGCGATGGCGAACCTATGGCACGCGTGCCAGCTGTGGCACGCGAAGGCCTTGCAGCTGGCACGCGTGAAGGTCCGCAGAAAAAGAAAAAGCGGGCTCTGGCTGCTGCCGCGGACGCGGCAGCATGCAGTGTCCCGCGGGGCCCCCTCCGCCCGCTAAGCCCCTCTGCAAGGGCTTTCAGATTCGCGAGGGAGACAGCGTCTCCCTCGCGTCTCTGTTAAGCCCGCAGGGGCTAATGGAAAATTTCCCATCAGCCCCTTTAGACGCGAGGGACTGATGGGAAATTTCCCATTAGCCCCTGCGGGCTTAACAGAGACGCGAGGGAGACGCTCTCCCTCGCGAATCTGAAAGCCCTTGCAGAGGGGCTTAGCGGGCGGAGGGGGCCCCACGGGACATTGCATTCTGCCGCTGCCGCGGCAGAAGCCAGAGCCAGCTGCTTTTTTTTTTTTTTTTAAATTTGCCATGGGGGGTGGGTTAGGACTGCTAATGGGCTAGGGGGGGGTTGGGACTGCTAATGGGCGAGGGGGGGGGGTTAGGACTGCTAATGGGCTAGGAGGGGGGGTTAGGACTGCTAATGGGCTATGGGGGGGTTAGGACTGGTAATGGGCGTGGGGGGGGTGAGGAATGCTAGTGGGCTAGAGATGGGGGGTTTGGACTGCAAATGGGCTGGGGGGGGGGTTAGGACTGCTAATGGGCGAGGGGGGGGGGTTAGGACTGCTAATGGGCTGGGGGGGTAGGACTGCTAATGGGCTGTGGGCTGATGGGGGCTGTCTGGAAATGGGGCGATGGGGGGTTAGGACTGGTAATGGGCTATGGGGGGGGTTAGGACTGCTAATGGGCTAGAGAGGGGGGGTTAGGACTGCTAATGGGCTAGGGGGGGTTAGGACTGCTGAAGGGGCGGGGTTAGGACTTGCGGTGGGCTGTTGGGTGGGGTTAGGACTGGAAATGGGCTGATGGGGGGTTAACACTGGAGGTGGTCTGATGGGGTTAGGACTGGTAATGGGCTATGGGGGGGTTTAGGACTGATAATGGGCTATGGGGGGCTGGGACAAGAAATGGGCTGATGGGGAGGGGTTAGGACTTGAGGTGGGCTGATGGGGTTAGGACTGGTAATGGACTGTGGGCTGATGGGGGGGTTAGGACTGGCAATGGGCTATGGGGGGCTGACTGGAAGTGGGCTGATGGGGGGTTAGGACTGGAAGTGGGCTGATGGGGGGTTAGGACTGGTAATGGGTTATAGGGGGGGCTTAAACTGAAAATGGGGTGATGGGGGGTTAGGACTGGAAGTGGGTTGATGAGGGGGGGATAGGACTGGTATTGGGTTGGGGGGTTGCTAGGACTGGAAATGGGTTGGGGGGCTGCTAGGACTGGAAATGGGCTGATGCAGGGACTAGAAGGGAATGGATGCTGGGTGAGGCTGGAACTAGAAGGGAGCTGGTGTTGGGGGAGGATTAGAATGGGATGGGGCTGGGAGAGTAAAATGGAGAGGGGAAAAATATTTTGTGTGGGAGGGATAAAAAATCTACAATTGGCCGGGTATTGGGAGAGTAAGTGGGGATTGAGGATGGAGGGGTAAATTTTGAGTAGATGAAATAGGAATGAGGAAAGAGCAAAAGGAGAAAGATTAGTATGTTAAAGCAGATGTAGAGAGAGAATGAAAAAAAACCCCAAGAAGACAGAAGAAAGGACAAATGGACAGCAGATGGAGAGTTAGCAGAAGACACGAAGAAACCAGAAGAAAGTGGCTGGAACAATTGCAACTGAAAAAAAATGCACAAAAGGTAGAAAAATATCTCTTTATTTTGAATTTATTAATTGGAATATGTCAGCTCTGGGAAATGTGCATCATTAATTTTTGCGCTTTGTTTAGTACAAGAGGAAATTAATATATAGTTTTATTTCTACAGTGTTGTTGTATATTCCAAGTTTGGCTTTTGGGGTTCCCAGTTTAATTATTGTCTTCCTGTTTCTAAATTGTGATTCCTTGTTTGGTAATGGTCTGTTCTGCATGTGTAACTGAGCTGAGGTATTCTGTTTATATAATTCCTATTTGACATTGCCACTTGTTCTTTCCCCAGTAGGTCATGTATTGTTGTTCTCTGAGATGTATTGGTTTAATATTTGCAGTGTTGCCTTTTGATAGGTAGAGTATGGTGCTTTGTGAGTCCTGGTAGTGCTGTTAGGATACGGCGGGTTTGCTATGGGTTCTAAATGGGCAGCGTTTGTAGTAGTTCCTAATGTGCCTGGCGGTTGGTACTGGATTATAGTAATGTAGAAACCTTTTAGTCTTTCTTTATCCATATACTCATTAAGAGGCATGTTTACTAAAAGTTAGTGTATGGTAACATTATGCAAATATTTATGCAAATGAAGCACCTTATGCAAATAGAGCTTTAATTGACGTGCTGGCACTTTGAGGAAATTCTTTGGTTTTTTGCGGCAGTTTGGGCACTCGGGCTCAAAAAGGTTAGCCATCACTGTTCTAGTTCCTGTTACCTGTAAACACTGTTTCATTATATGCAACGTGTATGTTTTATGTTCTATGTAAACCGCACTGATGTTGAATAGCGCGGTATAAAAGAAGTGAAAATAAATAAATAAATAAAATAAAATGCAGGACTGCTCAGACCAACTAAGTAAAATCCTTCCTCAAAGAAATATTATGCCTCCCAGCATTACCCTCTTTAACCTGTCTTCCAAAGTTAAACCTTTAGCACAAAACCAGCCTAGATACAGCCAGTCCCAATTGGTCCATTTTAATGTAATTGAATTTTAATATAAAATACTCTAAAGTCCATTCAAAAATATAATTTTTCTTCATTAAACAATTATGTCCATATGTATCTTCATTCAATTATCTTCCCAACAATATGAAATGAATGGTTGCTGGATGAGGGCTGTTGCTTGGTTGGATCGCGACTGGGAAAGTGACTGAAGAGAAGTCCCTTTTGCAGAAAAGTAATATCTAATTTACCCTGAAGGAGAACTGCTTTATGTGGATGTGGTTCAAAACACAGTGTTGTGTCAGGAAGAGTTGAATGAAGACACATACAGGCATAATTGTTTAATGAAGAAACTATATTTTTTAATGGAATTTAGAGAACTTTATAAGTAGTATTAAATGAAATTAAAGCAAACCACTTGGGACTGGCTGTATCTAGGCTGTTTAGTGCTAAATGTCTGACAAAAAAAAGTTGTTTTCCTCTGTAGTATTTTCTAGCAATTGGAATAGATTCAAGATTTGGTGATATTTTGTCTATTCCAAAGATAAACATCACAGACTCTGGATGATGACCTGACAGATAGCAAGACAAGATGTCACACACATCCAATGCGTGTAGCGGTGCCTCTGAATAAAAATAAAACTAACCTGCATACAAGTGGTGAGAAAAATGTTAAGTCCTTGCTAGTAGGATAGTGCTGCCCCCAAAATCCATCAACCCATAAGGGAAACGTGTAATCTGTGTACCCTTTTGGAAACCTGACCGGTAAATGAGACCTGTATTGGTCACTGCTGGAAACAGGATACCGGGCTTGCTGGACCTTGGTATGACCCAGTATGGCATATCTAATGTCCTTATGAAACCAGTCTCCTGCCACTATCTAGGGTCTCCTGCCACTATCTAGGAGGAATTCAGGCTCATGCTGCAGTCCCCGCCCATTACTAGCTTATATACATTAAACTCAGACAGAATTTGTGATAACTTACAGTAAAAATCCTGCTGGTCAGTGAAGGCCATAAACATTTACATTTATTAAATTTATATCCACATTACTAAGTAATTACAAAGGAAAACATGCATATTAAAAACAAAGACAGACAATATATTTTAACAAATAAAACCAATTTCACATTACAAGTTAAGCAGGCCCCAAAAATTCTTAGATCACTAAACACTAGAATGTCCAAATATGCATACAAGATCATCACTAATGCACATTAAACTAAGCCTCATATGTTTTTTTTTGAAACAAAGGTGTTTTTAGAAGTTGCTTAATGACTGATAACAGAATATTCTAATGTACCCATAAAGTTATGGAATTCCAGAGGAAAAGACCACAAATAGAAAATGCTCATAAATGACACATGGCCTTGCAAGTGACTGTAACAGAATCTGAGAGGCCAAGGGTAAAACTAACTAGATACTGTAAGTACTTTGAATACTGGCCCACATATTTTCAAAATGGAATTTCTTCAAATATCTTTATTGCTACTCAAAAGAACATTGCAAATCTTATCAGTAATTAAAAAACCTATAATATATACTTGATGGTTTCTACATTATGCAAGTAGGCCAAAGTCCTGCACAGAGGCAATAAAATGTACAACTTGCTCATAAAGCTCAGGCCCATGTCACCCTGAGCCTCAGCTATCAAATAGGTACTTTTCCACTAATCATATCCTACGTCAAGCCCTCATTACTATCTCTGTTTAGCATCCTATTTTGGTATTCTGAAGAAGAATAGAAACACTTGGACCAAGGATAAGACATTGTGACTCATGCAATGCATTAATTATTTATTTAGAGAAAGCCGTTTTCAATAGTCATTTACCAAGAAGAAAGCTATATCTAGGGCACAAAACTTTGTTTTCAGTCTCAATACCTGCTTAGGGATAGGTAGATCTTTAAAGGATTTCCGTACACCACTGCCAAGAACTACCACTTTGCACTGAGAACACCATTGTGGCCTGAGCACTGAATGATCTGTAACATTCCGACTGTGATCCTTACATCCAGCTATACCTAGAAGGAAGAAATGTATACATGAGGAACATAAATTTGAGAATAGTTCTTCTGTATTCAGTGGTGTGGCAGGCCTAAAACAATTCAATTTTACAATTCAAAATGGTTTGAAATCATATACTATGTCGTTATAAGCTAAAGTAAAGCACAGTTACTTACCTGTAACAGGTGATCTCTGGGAACAGCAGGAATAAGTCTTCACATATGGGTACGTTGGTACCGACGGAGTCTGCGCGGGAACGCTCCCCAGCATCCAATCAGAAAGCTTTTGGAAGCATCCTAACACGCCTGCGTGCTGCCTTCCCGCCTTTCCCAACTGCCTCATCTCAGTTAAGTTTTAAAGCTGAGGCAAAGAGAGAGAGAGCAAGAAAGGGAAAGATAGGGATAGAGAAATGCAACTCCTAGGGGAGGTGGGTGGGTTGTGAAGACTTATTCCTGTTGTTCCCAGAGATCACCTGTTACAGGTAAGTAACTGTGCTATCTCCAGGAACAAGCAGGAATGAGTCTTCACATATGGGGACTCCAAAGCTGAGATGCCCAGAGGGAGTCCTAGCATGTTGCGAGTCTAGAAAGAGCCATGCTATTCCTCAGGATCTCAGGCATCCTGGGGATGGAGGGTAGGAGTTGAATTCAGAAAAGGAGCTGTGGAACAGCTGGCCTAGAACAGGGCTTCTAAAGGGGAAGACCCTGTATAGAGGGCATTTAGTAGTAAAATATTGTAATATGGGCCTCCCTTGTTGGCATTGCAAAAGTCTACTGAGGTTCATATGGATCTGTTAGAAGAGCCAGTGAAGAACCTCAAGGGGTACCTCACTGAGAAGTAGAGGTAATAAAAGTAGAAAAAACAAGTGGAGGTCAGAACCCTTCAGGGTGAGAAATAGCCCCAGGGGAAAACTGGGGTAGTATAAGAGGTAGAGCTTCAGCGGAAGATGCAGAAGGTACTACTAGAGAAAGCTTAAGCTGTCTTGATCCAAAAACAGTACAAACCTAGGACCAAAAGAAAAAATGAGTCTGACCCAACTGGACTGGCAATGGAATCAGTCCATGTAGGAGAGAAAGGGTATGGAGACCCTTGTATTTGATAAGAAAGTAAGGACAGACTTAGGAAGCGCTAAGCTTTAGATTAACTGAAGCTCCGCAATGTCTTTCTTAATGGGGTCAATTAGGAAAGAAAACGGTACATGGAGAGCTTCAGAGGTACCTAATCCTGAAAGGTTATGGTAAGGAAAAAGTTTGTTAATTACCACAGGAAGTGGTTATATGTGTAGAACCCTAAGTATGCTGGCACAGCATTGATAGGGGTAGTGCCCATCTGTTAGGATCATATAGGAATGTATGGATATCTGAACCTAAACAGACAGATAGATAAGTATGTGGATACATATCTACCTAAAATATATATCTCACTATATATATATATATATATATATATATATACACATATAGGGTATATATATGCATATATATAGAGATATGTATGGGCAGAAGATACACACACACACACACACATATATATATATATATATATATATATATGAATATGTTTGCATATAGACACATGTCTCCAGGTATGTGGATGGAGAGATGTCTATAGAACCAGATCCCCCCTAGGGATATGGGGAGAGGGAAAGATTCCTCTAATAGCAAGAAGGTTGATACCTGCTTGAATAGATGCATAGAGCATCCTCTTTCCTTGGTTGTGACTGGCAGAGTCAGAGGAATGGTCTCCCTGACAAGAAGGATTCTAGATTCCTTTCAGAATTTGAGCTCTTGAATAACCAGGATGGCCTACATGAAAAATGCAGAGGATAACTTCAGTCTGCAGGCAGCAAGTCCAGATCTCTCCAGAACTGCAGTATGGAGAATGGATAGAGGACGCCAATGGAGGAAGATACCATAGTGACCCGCCTATGAGGGCAAGATGGGTATCAGGCGTCCTTTAGCTGCCACTGAAAGAAAAAACTGGCTGTGTAAAGCCAGTGGGTAACAAACTATTCTGCCAAGGACAAGGGGGCGAAGAATAGAAGTTAACCAATCAGTCTGTGATAATAGGGTTTTCCAAACGAGGTTGATAACCTGTTTGGGGTTTAGCACTGAGGCTAAAAGAATTGCTAGTGATGGGGGACCCCTGGTTGTGTGGTGAACAGAACCAGTGGCTTAACCACTAGGAATTGCTGTATCTGCAGCAAGTACCAGGACAAGGAAGGAAATTTCTTTTGCCCTCCTCTTTTAGATTGGGAAAAAGAAACAACAGACATAGTAGGACTTGCTATTGTCTGATGAGCTGCCCTAAGGTAATAAAGGGGGAGATAACTCTGGAAGGGAGAATCCCTCTGTGGAACAGGTAGAGGACCATAGGGGCTTACCAGTGCAAGAGAGCCACTCTTACAAATAAAATGTTGTAGTAAGAGGGAGGTAAGACAGAGTTGAAGGAGACCGACTATGCAGGAAATCTCTGAAAGGTAAGATGATACATGCCAGTACAGGGAAATGGAATGATGAGGAAGTTGAGTCCTCTGAAAACCTGGAGAGGGGGGCACCTGATATAGATCATCAGTTGCCCTGGAAGGTGGGGGTACCGTTAAAGGAGCTTCCCACATTCGTAGAAGGAGATCCTGCAAGGAATGATGCAAAGGAAGCATGATGTTCTCCTTTGCTCTTCCAGAAATATACAGGGATTCTGTATTCCCTTGTGTAGGATCCTGTCCAGGTATAGAAATGGCAAGTGATTTTGCCATATCCAGGAGAAAAGCTTGAAAAGAAAAATCCTCAGAGGGAAATTCTTTTGGACAGGCTAGATCTGCTGAAGAACTAGCATTGGCACCGAGGGATCTATCCAACTTTATAGGAATATAAGATCCTGAATGGTGGTCCTTAGAGGATGGTCGCCGGTACCACAGGAGGTCGGGACCAGCAACAGTCGGTAGCACATCGTCCATGCTAGGGATCGATTCCAAACTCGGTATCGAGGGAAGCGAGCCTGATGAGAGAAGCATGGAAGGCACCGACAGCAATGGTAATGTGGATAGCGGTACCGACTCCGGCACCGTATGCGATACTGGTGGATGAAGGCCAGCCGGTGACAACTCTAACGGTATCGAAGAAACCGAGAGTGCTAAACATGGATCATCGGAACCGTGCCTTCGGTACCATCTGGTGTCGGTACCAAGGCGAGTCGGTACCCAGTCCTCCAGACTGGAGATTGATTCCAGACTCGGCATCGAAGGAAGCGAGTCTATCGATGCACATCTGGAGAGTACTGACGTTGGTACTAGTATCAGTACCGGGATCGATACCGATACTGGAAGGTCGGTCTGCAGTGTATCCAACAGCCCCGAAGGTACCGAGGACGCCAGACTACAATCCTTGGTGAGGAATGTTTCATCCAGCACCATTGCCGATGCCGGGGTATCAGTACCGCTCGAAGCAGATGCCACCACTGACCATGGCTCAGGTATGTTCTGTGAGGGGTGAACCGCAGGAACAACCTGAAACCCCACACAGGCTTTGGAGGCCGAAGACTCCCACCGGGGTTTTAAAGCCAGTGTGTTCTCGAGGGCAAGGCCAGAGGCATCTCTATGTTGTGCATGAGATCTACCATCGAGGACTGGCTAGTCTTAAAAGACTGTTTTTGGGTTACCTGATCCCGTGTAGAAGAAGAAGTGGTCGGTGCCCTGAAGTTGGATGGGGACCGCGTATCGAGGGGAACTCGATGCTGAAGACTTCTTCCCACAATACTATTGCAGAAGGGACACTCCGGAGGAAAATGGTCAGGACCCAAACAGGTTAGACACCAATTGTGAGTGTCTAAAATTAATTTTGTATCACCACAGTTTGTACATTTCTTGGGAATAGTGGCTGGCGGTTCCATAAAGGAAAGTGAGTAGGCCTAGCAGGCCTAAGAAAACCTTGAGGCACTAACAAGGAAAAGTATTCTTTAAAAAGGAAAAATTTTACAAGAAAAAAAAAAAGAAACACCGGCGGTACCGGTGGCGTCGGGGAAGGCAGCCGCGATCACAAGAAAACCAAAAAATAAAAGAAGAATTTTCTGCGGTGACAGGAGGACGTCCTGCTGGCTCCGTGGAAAAATGAAAACTGAGGCGAGGCAGTTGGGAAAGGCGGGAAGGCAGCACGCAGGCGTGTTGGGATGCTTCCAAAAGCGTTCTGATTGGACGCTGGGGAGCGTTCCCGCGCAGACTCCTTCGGTACCGACGTACCCATATGTGAAGACTCATTCCTGCTTGTTCCTGGAGATAATATATATCAGGCAAGGGTAGAAGACAAGCCTGGAGATGGCATAAAGACTGTCAATAAGGTTATATGTCGCTGCTAGATCATTCAAGAAAAAGAATTCAAAGAAAAAGATCTACCACTTAACTGTGGCTGTATATGTTTTTGGAAAAGAGATAAGACAGGAGTAGGCAGAGAGCAATATACAGTGGCTATAGAACTGTGTTTGCCAAGCTGGTCCTGGATACCCTCTGCAAACCTCTTATATACATATTGATTGTAGACATTTTGAAAAGCAGATTGGCTAGGGGGTATACCAGAACCAGCTTGAGAAACAATGTTACAGAAAGTTTATACTCCCTTGAACATTTTTTCACATTTTGTTGTGTCAGTGCATCAGATTTGCTTGCAATTAAATTATGAGTTTTTTTCAAACTCATCAACCCACCATATGCCATGCTTTCCAGGGGAAAAAGACCCCTTTTAATTGGGGGACAAAGCATATACTCAATTAACTAAACTGAAATGCCACAACTGAATACGTCTCCACTCCCAAGTCAATACAGTACTTGATGGAAGCACCATTAGCAGAAGACAGAAGAGATGCTAGAAATGGGAGGAGATGGAAAGCTGTAGGAAGATGCAGTAGAAACAGGGAAAGAGAGGACCAAATGGCAAGGAGAGCCGAAATCTGAATAGAGAAACAGAAAAATAAATGGAGGAAAACTGAAAGGAAGAGATCAATGTTAGAGCTACATATAGGGGAAGACAGGAGGAAAGAAAAAATAGCAAATGGACAGGAGACCCTGGAAGCACAGCTAAGAAAAGACAGAGGAAAGCAGAAAACAGAGCCTGGGACCAACATGATTAGAAAAAAAATGGCCAGAGAACAGAAGTAGAAAAAATAATTGTATTTTCTATTTAGTGATTGAATATGCCAGTTTGTGAAAAATACATATGCTAGGACTGGTAGTATAGAGATAAAATTTGATTAACTGGAGTACTGTTCAAGGATCAACTGTGTTATACAAATTTTCTATAAAAATTGTTTTCTTCTGATGAACCCAATAATTAAAAAATACTATTCTTAAATAAACTAATAAACATCTAAGATAAAAGGAGTTGGTTTTTTTTTTAGGATCAACGATGGATGTTAAGCCTAGCATATGAAATACATTTGTGATTAGCTGGAGGACACCAAGATCCTTTTTCTTCTTTTAGTTATATATCTAGAGATTTCAAAGTTTTTGATTAATATCTTTATATTTTACACAGTACAGGGGAAAATGCATCTCTTTCTATTTCTCTGGTGTTCCACTGCATGTAGCATCTGGCTTCTTGGGGTTTCAGTTTAACTTTTGTCAACATATTTCTATTTTCAGTTTGTTGTCACTTACAGTATTCTGTACTCGGTGAGGGTCTGTTTACGTTGTGTGCATGTCCAAGGGTACGTGTTTCTATGTAGAGATCTGTATGGGGGAGAGAGTATGAGATGAGGATTGGCTGGGAAGGGGGGGGGGGAGTGAGGGACGGGGACTAGCTGGGAGAGTGAGGGATGGGGACTGGCTTGGAAGAGAGAGAAAAGTGTGTGATAGCACTGGGAAGGTGAGTGAGAGATGGGGACTGGCTTGGAAGGGAGAACCTTCACATAGGCACCCTGTCATATAAATTAACTCTTGTTTCTGTGCAGCTACTTTGTACTTGCGTATATTCTGACCAACTTTGTAAGAGCACACTTAAGTAAGGAAAATTTTCCAACAGACCATTTACTAAAGAGCTTTTGGAAATTGCCCACATTTTGATATATACATATAGATACACACACACGCACGCACACAATGTGAGCAATACAGATACATACACGCACATTGGGGAACAATACAGATACATATGTACATGTACAATGTGAGCAATACATACACACACACACACACATATACACAATGTGAATAATACAGATACAAACACACACAATGTGAACAATTCACACAAACATACATGCACACACAATGGGGGTTATTCCATAACCTGAATAGGTTGTTTGCACATGCACGGGAGCCGTGTATCTCGCAAAAACATCTACGACTGTATTTCGATACACGGAGCCCGTGCACATCCACAGCGCTTGCACGGGGATACCAGAACTTGACCGGGAGGGGCCGAATGGGGATGTTATTTGCCACAAAGACGTATATAGCGTATTCAGGAAAGGCCAGTGTACGTTTTTTTATTTCCCCGCAGACATGTCCATTATTTCTGCTGGAGACGTGGAATAAGGGCAGTACTTAGAAAATATTATGCTGTGTTCTATAACACAGGTCTGCAAAAAAATATTTTTCGAGAGCTCTTTTGGTTATTCCACGTAATCTTTATGTTTTTTGGTGCGCTGAATCCGAAAATGACCTCCATTTTGTCATAGGACATCATGTTTCCTGACAATTTAGGTAACTATGTTAAATAAGGCAATACCTTAAAATAAATGGAAATAGACTTATAAAATTAAAGTTTTATTACAATATTTTCATGAAAATCCTTTTTTGAACTGAAATGAGCTCACCTACACACACTAAACTCGATTCTTCTTCCTTGTGAGGCTCCTCTTGGTGCATTTACGCTTGTGAGTAGCATCTGGAATGTCTCTCTGAAGCATCCAACAGTAGTCTGCCATCATTGTAATGCTCCATTTTCCCTGGTATCTCCTTTCCATCTCTTTAATGTCTTGGTGGAATCGTTCACTTTGTTCCTCACTCACAGCTCCCAAATTTTCAGGAAAGTAGTCAAGGTGGGACTGGAGGAAATGCACTTTCAAACTCATCAGGCAACCTAAAGCTTGAAATGCTTTCAGCATTCGTCCGACGATCTTTTTGTAGTGAGGATCTTTGTTATTGCCTAAAAATTTATGTACGACTTCTTTAAATGCAATCCACCCTTCTTTTTGAGGATCCGTCATGGTATTGACAAACTCTTGATCAACTATAAGCTTTCTAATGTCTGGTCCGACGAAAACACCTTCCTTCAATTTTGCCTCCGACAGGCCTGGAAACTTGGTGACCAAGTATTTGAAGCATTCTCCATCTCTTGGAAGTGATTTTACGAATTGCTTCATCAATCCCAATTTTATTTGGAGAGGTGGTAGAAGAACTTTATGGGAAGGTACCAAAGTTTCTCGGAGGACATTTTTTTCACCGACTGTTAGCACCCTCGGCTGCCAACTCTTCTTGGTCCAGTGATTTTGTTGGTCTCGACTGTCCCATAGACACAGAAAACAAGGATATTTGGTATACCCAGCTTGTTGCCCGAGCAGCATGCACAAGACCTTCAAGTCCCCACACACTTGCCAACCATGGTCTTCATATTTAAGTTTACGAAGAACCAATTCCAAGTTCTCGTAGGTTTCCTTCAAGTGTGTGGAATGACCTACAGGTATGGAAGCGTAAAAACCGTTGTGCAGTAAAACTGCTTTGAGACTTCTTTTTGAAGAATCTATAAAAAGACGCCATTGCTCTGAATCATATTGGATTTTAAATTGACCCATCAGACCTTCGACATCGATGCAGTAAACCAACTTGTCTTCCTGGGCGAAGTAAGGAACGAACTCCTTTTCATGATGTCTGAACCATGAAGATGACACTCCTGGCAACAATAAATTCCTGCTTTTCAGCCTTGATCCGAGTAACTCGGCGGCATCTTTGGGAAGATTCAAGTCTCTTACCAAATCATTCATCTCCTCCTGAGAAAACAATTTTGGTCTTGTATCATCTTCAAAGTCAGAACTTGATTTGTCATCTGGTTCAGGTATGACTTCACCTTCACCGGAGCTAGGCATCTCTTCCAAGGTAGCAGGGGGCTTGGGTACTGGTATATCTGGGCCATGGGGGATGGGACGAATTGCCGAGTGAAGATTGGGGTATGAAATGGAATGCTTCCATTTGGAATTAAACCCTTTCACATCGCATGAACAAAAGTAACAGTCGTCACTATGGTTCTTTTGCTCTCGCCATACCATAGGAATCCCATAATGGAAAGATTTTTTCTTACCCTTGAACCAGTTTCGGAGGTCCTCAACACACCGTTTGCACACTTTATGAGGCGCCCAGACCTTATCTTGATCTCCAATTTTTAGTCCAAAGTATGCAAAGTATGGAGAAATTTCACTTACCGTTAATTTCCTTTCCTGGAATACTGCTAGACCAGTCCAGACAAACGGGTTATGCACCCCTGCCAGCAGATCTTGGAGACAGAGAATTCTACCAGAGCTCTGATAGGCTGGAGCCTGGTGATATAATCCTACCCCTAGGGGTCTCCCTCAGTTACGTCCACAAGCTAATGCAACATGAACTGTAACATCACCCCAGAGGGTTTCAAGTGAACTATATACAAGGGAGCCGAAGAACTCCCTAGAGCTGAAAACAGTATCCACCTACGAACCCATGGTCTGCCCATGGCGAGGCATACCGGCAAAGAGAAGAACCACGGTCGGCGGCTGCACCGCACCAGCGGCACTCCAACCAACAGCAGGGTGGGTCCTGGACTGGTCTAGCAGTATTCCAGGAAAGGAAATTAACGGTAAGTGAAATTTCTCCTTCCAGTTCATACTGCTAGACCAGTCCAGACAAACGGGCAGTACCCAAGCTACCTGCGTTCAAGGGGGGGCAAGGCTGCCGACAGTTCAGCAACTCCAAAACGGACCTCCTGACGGGCATGAACGTCCAACCTATAATGACCGACAAAGGTGGACAGCGACGACCAAGTCGCCGCCCGGCAAATATCGAGAGGAACTACATGAGACCTCCCGGCCTACAAAGTTGCTTGCGCTCGAGAGGAGTGAGCACGGAGTCCCGGTGGAGCTGGCTCTCCCAGAAGAAGGTACGCCACCTCAATGGCTTCCATAACCCATCTAAAAATGGTAGATTCGGAGGCTGCGGATCCCCCACGAGAACCTGCAAACAAAACAAAAGAGCAACAGTCATATGGAAGGGTCCCGCGACCCCCAGATACCGAAAAAGAACCTTCTTAAGGTCCACCGCCCGCAACGGAGACCGACCACTGTCACACTGCGCCTTTGTTAAAGACGGAAAGAAAAGAGGCTGGTCAACAGTGAACGGCGTCAGCACTTTGGGCAACAAAGGAAGGGACAGTTCTCAGAGAAACGCCTTCGGAGGAAAACGAGAGATAGGGATGTCGACATGAGAGAGCCTGGAGCTCAGAAAGACGGCGTGCTGAAGTTATGGCCACCAAGAAGACTGCCTTCAGAGTCAAATCTAGAAGAGAACATGCCCTCAGCGGCTCAAAGGGAGGAGCAACGAGGGCACAGAGGACAAGCACGAGAGCTCACGCCTGCACAGGCGAACGCAGAGGAGGCCGGAAGGCCTAACTCCGCGGAGGAACCGAGACTCGTCCAAATGCGAAGCTATCGATCGCCCCGCTATAGGACTCCGAAAACAAGTTGAGGCGACCACTTGTACTCGCAAGGAATCGAGCACTAATCCCTTATCCACTCCGGCCTGTAAAAAGGACAGGATATCCGGAACACCGCAACGCCAGGGTGAGAGGTTATTTCGCGAACACCAACCATCAAGAGACGCCAAACCCGAGCGTAAGTCAGCGTCGTGGTAGACTGCCGCGCCGTGAGAAGCGTCACAACCACGCTAGGCGAATAGCCGTAGCGAGCAAACCGGCGGCGTGGAATTGCCAGGCCGTAAGCGAGTAAGGAGCCGGGTCTTCCATCTCCACCGGTCCCTGAATCAGAAGGCCGAGAAACGCCTCGAGGCGGAGCAACGACGCCCCAGACAGACGGAATAGATCCGCATACCATGGTCCGCGAGCCCAACTCGGAGCCAGCAGGAGTACAGGGTCGCGACGGTCTCGGAGCCGCTGGAGAACCATGCATATCACGGATCAGGGAGGGAAAACACACCGGAGAAGAGGAATCGGCCACGGTTGAGAGAGAGCATCTATGCCGTGCGTTCCCTCGTCCCTCCAATGGCCGAAGTAGAGCGAAGCCATGGCAGTCTGTGCCGTAGCCATTAGATCCATGGCAGTAGGCCCCACAGGTGAACAATGGACCGGAACGCATCCGGCTGCAGAGCCCAGCCCCCGGGCTCCAGAGAGTGCTAGGTGAGAAAATCGGCCTACACATTGTTCACGCCTGCGATGTGCTGTGCCGACAGCATGAAGATGTTCCCCCGCCCACGGGAGGAGCAAACGCCTCTCCTGTGAGACATCCGGACATTGCGTGCTGCCTAGGCGGCTTAGGTAAGCAATCGTCGTGGCGTCGGACAGGATCCGAACCGCACACCGCCGCATTAGAGGCTGAAACTGAAGGGCGAAGCGCACTTTCCGCGTCTCGAGAGGATTGATAGACCCTTGGGCTGTGCGAGGTGACCAACACCCCTGCGCCGAGGTTAAGCCGCAGGGCGCTCCCCAACCGGAGAGGTCGGCGATTGGCGTCACCAAGATCCAGCGCAGAGACTCCAGAGGGACCGCCCGTAGAAGACTGTGTGCCTGAAGCCACCAGCGGAGGCTGCGGCGCACCGGCAGAAGCAAAGGCAACCAGATTCGATAACTCTCCGATACCGGCGACCAACGAGATAGAAGCGCCGTCGGCAAGCAGCGCAAGACCGCTCTTGCCCACGGAACGAGGGCTATCGTTGTTGCCATGGACCTCAAGAGTTGAAGGTAGCCCCAAGGGCGAGGCGCCGCTTGATCCAAGCAGGGGCGGAGCTGAAGAGAGATCTTCTGAAAACGTTCCTGAGGTAGAAACACCCGTCCCCTACGAGTGTCGCACCCAGCCCCGAGAGAATCCAGGACCTGAAGCATTCCAAAATAGACAGAGTAACGGCCCAGTCCTCCTTACAACGGTGGACCGGGACGAATGGCATCTAAACGCTGGAGCCTTTAAATGAAGCAACATCCGCTGCCCATTGATGCAGGCTGAGCCATCTCCGAGCTACCGACACCGGTGCTAGGAAGCGAGCTGACAGCTGCAAGAGATCACAGAATGCCTCTGCCCGGAATGCAGCAATGGATTCGAAATGAACCAACTCGGGAACACCTGGAAGCTGCGGAATCCATCGAAGGGAGGCCCGAGCTGCCAGACCTCCGCACACCTGCAAGAAGGAAATAGCGGGCGAAGGAAAACCGGACTGTAGCAGTCTCCCAACTCTTCAGGTCTGGCTGGTCGCGGAGCGCCTCTCCGCCCTCAACCGGAAGTGTGGTATGCCTGATGACCCTGGTCAGAATGCATCAACCGTCGGGTATTGCAGCCAACGGTCGAAGTGAAAGGGAGACCAAGGGTATAACCGAACAATACTGCGTGCCGTACGAATGCACTGCAAAATGGGATGCGGCTGCAACCGGATTTGAGAATCCGGAGGAGCAGGCGTGTCGGCTAGGGGGAGCGACTCCATCACCTGTGTGATTAGAGCCGGCAACTCCTCTTACCGAAAAAGGCGGAGAACCGTCAGCGAAGAAAACAGACGGAGAATATTCCCCATCTCCGTACTCCAACGAGTCAGGGCTGACCTCCGAAGATTTAAAGTCTTCTTGAATATCCATAGTACCCCGCAAGGCACATGCTACGCCCCAAGGAGGACGTACTGCTCTAAAGTCTGAGGACTTACGGGACCACTTGCGAGACCATGCCATATGCTCGCCTGCTACTGGGCAGGTGTAGGAGATAATCCAAAAGACTCCAAAAGTCACAGGCGTCATGCCAGATGGAAGAGTGTGAGGAAGGCACTGTCAGTCAAGGCTGCTGTGGTCTCCAGCGGCTGTGGAAGCGACATGGGAGCTGACTGAATCTTCTCCTGCAGGAAGATCCTGCAGCAGGGGCTCTGAGGAGGGGGGAGATAAGGTGCTGAGGAACCCAGCTAGCAACGCAGTGGGAATGGGGAAAGTCTCCGGGATGCAGCGTGCAGGTGGAACACAAGCAATCTATTAATGTCCCCTTCGGCTGATTACATATCACATATAATACAGCCAGAGAAAGAAGCATTGTAGAGACTTAAACCACCTTTCCTCTTCTTGTGTGGGGTTGTTTTTTTTGGGGTTTTTTTTTTTTGCATTTAAAACAAAAAGCAAGGTAGGCTCAGGGAAACCCAAGACTCTTCAAGAAAAGGATTTTGAAACTCCACGTGCCTCCACAGCATGATTAAATGTGTGGAAACTGCTGTTTAGAGCTGTTTCCTCCAAAAAGAAACACTGAAGAGAAAAACAAAACGGCCGCTGGCACTGAAAAACTGTCAGGTATTCACAGAGCTGAGAAGGGAACTGTCAGTCATTCACTGTGCTGGCATAGAGAAACTTTCAAAGTCAGGGTAAGGCAATTACAGTGACTGAAAGTAGGGAAATTAGAGTGTGATCCCTCCGCAGCCATTCAGACCTCCATGGTAGGGGCTGAAAGGTGTTTCTGGGGAGGGATGTAGAAGCTCAAATCCAGCCGTAGGAAGATTACAGTGAGCATGCTTAATTAGGCCGAGCCCAAAAACAGTCAGGATCCAAAACACTGACTTAAAATTCCAATCAAATGGTATATTGAATAAGACAGGTACAATATTCAGTAGGACGTACAAAGTAACCCGGCTGCAGTTTGTGGACTAAAAATTTAAAGTAGGAACTTCAAAACTCAGAGGCAGCCGGTCCGGATGCAGTTGAAATCATCCCAGAGCAGCTGAGGCAAGTAAGAAAAAAACAGGGTACTCACAGTTTTCTTACAGAAAATGATACCTGAACTTCCTGGAGGTATCCAAACTCTCGTGGTAAAGACTCAGCGCAGCGTAAAGCCAATGGAGAGCTCCACTGAAGCCAAGCTCAGGAGTTCCCAAGTTCATCTGGGGAAGCAAGATGCTGGGGGAAGAGCAGAGCTGATTCATGAGGTCCCTGTGTTTCTTCTGACAGCCTATGCAGCGTAAACCTGAATAAGGCACAGTGAGAACTAAAAACAAATAACTGTGTCCCGCAGGAACAGGCATTTAACAATATTCCCCATAATAGGTAATGCCTCAGCCAGCCTTCTTTGTTGGGCACAGTGGGGGATGGAACCCATGAGCCCTGCACCCTTCGTCAGTGACTTAGCATTGTACTGTGGCTCTGAATTGCATCCTGTTCTCTATCCATACCTTCTGTACTTTTTATTCATTATGTTAATACATAGGCAGAGAAAAAAGGAACCTCTTCACAACTCACAGCTAGCAAGTGTTGTGGATAAAAACTTAAACAGCAATATAGCTGTTAGAAGCCAGCAGAGAAGTAATCTGGCTTCCCGCCAAAAAAACGAGGCTCATTAGCTATTCAAAATGGCCGCCGGCAAAAATAAAACACAAAAAGAGTGAATTAAAACCCCCAAAAGCTAAGGAATTAACTTAAAAAGTCAAAGGAGAAGGTGGGAGGGTTGCAGGCATGAGAGAAATGCCTAAAATCGCTGAAAAATCAAGAAAAATAAATCGAGTTACCACAGAGCTGCAGACAGCAGTGGGAGAAAGACAGTTTCTGTACTTACAGTGTGGCAGGTGCAGGCCTGTGATCCACGGTGTCTGACATAAGCAGGCAGGCCTAACTAGCTTGACCTGTAAATGAAGCCTGTGGAGAGGCACATAGGAATTGCACATCCCCCAACATGCTGCTATTGTAGGATAGAACTCTGCAAGAGAACTAAACTAACTTAGGTAAGCAAAACTGAGAGATGGAAAAATACAGAAAAATATGTTTAAAAGTTACTGATAAGAAAAGTACATCTGCAAGGAATATAATTGGGAGTGCTGACAGATGAGTTGCAGAGCCCTGCTCCCCTGCATGCACAAATTGGCTCTATGGCCTTGAGAGTATGAAAGTAACAAGTTGATGAACTGGCCATTGTAATTGGGACTAGAAGGGGGGTATGCAGGTGCTGAGCCCACTGGAGGAACATAATTGGATAATCTTATCAGTACCGGGACCAATAGAAGGGGTACGGGAGGTACGGGAAAGTACCGGGACCAATGAGATGTTTTTCTATACCTAGAATGGAACAGAAGTCTATAAAAGTTGTTGTAATGCTAGAAAACTTTGCTCAGCCATTTTGAAATTGACTTGCTTGAGACTTGTGCACAAATAAATGATTTGGACCTTCTGAACAGACTCCTGGTATCATTGGTTTGTCTGCGCTTTGCTGCTACAACAGTACCGAAAGTGCAGAGAAGCCACGGACCGCTGCTCAAACCACTGCAGCTGCCTCACCACTAAAATCAGCCCCAGGGACTGGATTCTAGGAGGCTTATCATCCAGCTAAATAGCCCTCATGACTAGTGCTGGGGAGTCTGCACATCAGCGATCTCTACTGTGACAGAGGACACAGGAGCTTCAGCTGGAATCATCCTGGTGCTCAGATAACACTGGCAACTCAGGGCATAATCTCTCCAAGAGAAAACACAAAGAAATAAAGCATTTTAAATTTTGTTTGAAGGAGCAAAAAAAAAAAAAAAGCATCCAGATCTGCTGGAGACAGAGAAAAACTGAGGGAGACCCCTAGGGGTAGGATTATATCACCAGGCTCCAGCCTATCAGAGCTCTGGTAGAATTCTCTGTCTCCAAGATCTGCTGGCAGGGGTGCATAACCCGTTTGTCTGGACTGGTCTAGCAGTATGAACTGGAAACTTTTTTCACAAAGTCTGTAATATTCTGCTGTTGCTTCAACACTGTATATTCATCACAGATGAAACAGAAACTGTCTGGCGAATTAATACACTTTCGCTGAGCCATAACATAATGGTTGAAGAATGACGAGCTAACATGAATTGCGATGAAAAAGTGTGAACAGCCTAGAACCAAGAACCTAATGATGATTCATGCACAAATGTGGCATGCAGGAGAGAGCAGCTCTGTGTCTGTACACGAGACGTCACCGTGCTGGCCATACCCCCCTGCACTGACCGGAGCTCCTGCTATCTGCCCTGTGCCTCCCTCCCACTGGATTCTTCAGGAAAGATTAACCACTTCTACCATTAGAAGCACGGACTTAAAACTTGCTTAGCTTATGTATATAATGCTGACCATCAGATTTACAGTGCTATATTTTTTTTACATAACTTGGACAACCCCTTTAAGGTTTTTTTGGCATTTTATATCTTAAATGCACTCATGTGAATTAATTAATAGTAATTTGAAAAAATTTGATAAATTTGAAGACAATTTTGCATGTTGTGGCAAATTATGACGTCTAGGAGTTTTTTCAGTATTTTATTTGTTTTCAACACACCAAAATACATGGAAATTAGATGAAAATAATCAAACAGCTTTTTAGTCAACAGTTTAACACATACTTGTCAGAATCTTTATACAATTTGGGATGAATTATAATTATAATTCATCCCAAATTGTATAAAGATTGTGACAAGTATGTGTTAAACTGTTGTGACTGTAGTCTGGAAAAACTCCACAAGATGTAGTTATGAAAAACATAAATCAGAGGTGAGCGAATCCTGTAAGCTAGAGAGTCATTAGTATCTACTCAAAGAAATATTAAGAAGAGCAACAGTGTAATTCTGGCTATGCTGAAATTTGCTGTGTGTGCTAAAAGAGTGTGTTATAAAAAATGGGAATGTTGATGTAAGAATTATATGTGAGCGAGTCTGGAAAAGAATCTTGTTTGAGTGAGAAAGGGAGATCATATTTGTAGTCCTGGGACTTCATGCTATTGTGGTATGCCAGCTTTTATTTATAGGTTCTGAGCATTTTTTCAGCAGAATTGTGTCTTTTGTGACTGCAAGTGAGAGAGTGTGTGTGTGTGTGCATAGTCTGAAGGTCACACAGGAATATCTGGTGTGCTGATCTGTAATATAGGGAGGACATGAATGCCTGGCCAGTACCTGGACCTTACGGATGACTGCAGTGTCACCAGGTGCCAGTGTGATAAGGTACATCAGCTGTGTCAGGCATGACAGATGATGTGCCAACATTCCCCAGATTGTGTCCATGAGGCCTACATCCTTACCCAATCCAGGATCTATGCAAGCTGTGTGAGTGGTGATATATCTGGAGGCTGGCTACTTGGTATGATGGCACAGGGATCCTCCCTCCCATGCCCACACTGGCCCGACCACGGGCACATTGCCACAACGCAGACTGGGAAAGTAGGCAGGATTGCTCCACAGATAGTAGATATATTCAGACCGACATAAGCCAAGACAGAGATTGGACATTGTATGGGACAGATGTAGCCACATGCAGGGCACTGCTGTGAGAAATGCCATTACCCAGATTATGTGGGAAACATGCCATAGCCAGAAAGCTATAATCATTGGAGGAGCAAAGTTTGGTCGCTCAGCAATATAATGCATCCTTTGTGGAATTGCAAAGTTAGTTTAGGTTGTTGCGAGGTTGGTAAGGGTCCATTCTTAGTATTTTAAGGAGTATTTTTAGAGATGACCAATGCAAGAATAACTGAGGCAGTGGTATACTGCCAAGTAATATGTGATGCAAGATATGTCATGACAAACATGTTAATATTTACTTTATCTTATAAACACGGCTTCCGACCAAACCATGGGGTAGAAACGCTACTAATCCGACTCCTCGACAAGCTGATCCGGACTATCGATAACATCAAAATGGGAGTCCTCCTGATATTCATCGACGTCTTCGCAACATTTGGCACAGTGAGCCACACAGCCTTGCTAGCGAGACTACAAGAAATTGGACTACACGGCACCACCTTGAACTGGTTCACATCATACCTAACCGACAGACAGCTACAAGTCAAATGCGGCTCAGACACCTCCCGGCCCCTGAAAGCCACCCAGGGTGTCTCACAAGGCTCATTCCTCTCCGCCCTGCTATTCAATATATACCTACAACCAATCTGCTCCATCATCAAGAACCACAAGATTCAATACACCATCTACGCTGACGACATAATGATATTCACCCCAATAAACTTGGATGCCCCAGACTACTCCAACCTAGCCAATTGTCTCCAGCAATTGACAACTTGGCTCTTAGAAAAAAATCTATCCATAAACCACAACAAAACAGAAGCACTATTCATATCAAGAAACCCCCACCTTCTCAATGACACCCACCAACAAACTAAATGACATCACAATATCAGTAAAACCCGAAGTGAGATACCTCGGAGTGACTCTCGACAAGGACCTAAACCTACAAAAGCCCACATTGCCAGAACCACAAGAAACGCCTACCTCAAAATGAGAACCATCAGGCGCCTCAAACCCATTCTCGAACAGGACCACTTCCGTACAGTCTGTCAAACGCTCATCACCCCTACACTTGACTACTGCAACCCCATCTACCAAGGGCTATCAAAACAGGCCCTCCGACCACTGCAGATGGCTCAGAATACTGCTGCCCTCATAATAACAGGCTGCTCAGGACATGACCACATCACACCCATCCTGTACCACCTTCACTGGCTCCCAATCAGCTCCCGTATATAATACAAAATTATCCTAAACATATTCAAAATAAGACAGAACATCTCAGCCAACAGCCTGCAACCTCTCATCAAAGCGAACCTATGCACCAGACCCAGAAGAAGGAGAACCACTGACACCATCACCACCCCAAGAGAATTCACCAAATCCAGACAGGACACCTCAAGAAGAGCTCTGTCCCTGGCCGCACCCACCCTGTGGAACTCCCTCCTGACGAGCTAAGATCTGCCACGGACCTCAAAGATTACAGAAAGTTGCTCAAAACAAAGCTTTTCATGGATCTCTACAAGGACTTCACCTGAACTAGACCCTGCCATAACCAAACCGAAGCCTTCACAAACTGTATATAGACCTCTTTATAGCTCAATTGTATATAGCTCACTTGTTTTAATACCTGTACAAAGATCACTTGCATATAAAGCAAACGAATCGCAACACACACTATGGGGTCTATTCTGATCTGCGAACAGCAGGGATGGATGCCCCGCCTGGATGTCCATCCCCGCTATTCGTCCCCGACTAAGCCTCCCCCCCCACACACACAATGTGAACAATAAAATGAAAAAGGACTTAAGGGTCTGTTTACTAAGCGGCGCTAGTGGCTTCTGTGCAAAATCGAAGCCACGGCCCTATTGAATAAAACGGGGCTGCGACTCCTATTTCGCAGGGAACCCGCTAGTGCCGCTTAGTAAACAGACTCCTTAGATTGCTATAAAAAATACATAGTTGCAAAGCTCTGTAGCCTATAAGAACATATGGATAACATGAGAAAAAGATATATATATAAAAAAATAAAAATAAAAATATATATATATAATCAACTTTAGTAACATTCCTAGCAATCTACAGCAGTGCTGGTGTTCATAATGGGGGTTTATTGCAGCTCCATACACATACCTTAATGGAGCTTACTATGGGCTGCTATGGTAACCTCTGCATATCTAGGATACATGTTAGCATGAACTTTCAAAGGACATTTAAATATATATGTGAAATATGCTATTCCCTCATTATTCTTTTTTAAAGCTTTTATACTAAAAGAACCTAAAATAATAATAAGAAAGAAAATAACTTACCATTGCGATTTGGAATAAATGGCACATTAGGATGCTTTAATCCATAAGACCCCATGAGTCTGGCAGATGCTATGGCTCCAGCCCGAGGACCATGAAGTAATAGCTGTTGTCTGTACTCCAACGATGGATTTATTCTATGGCTGGTTATAAAACCCATTGAGGCTGGTTCTGATACATCACTAACCTCATAACTGTTGGGAATTCTGACGTGAAGAAGATCCGCAAATGCAGATACAACGCTATTAATGTTCTAAAACAAAAATAGATGAATATTAAGGTAAAATACAATAAACTGCAGAAGAATAAACAACTCTGTCCTTATCATATCAAATCTCTTAGTAGTTACTAAGTACTTAGAAGTTAATCATTCCCTTCTATCTTTTTCATCAACATTTGAACTCTCTGGACTCTCCTCCATGTGGTTCTACTTATACTTTGTGGTATCTGCTTCAGATTCTGTTCCTCCCCCTACACCCTTTTGGTGGGCATCCCTCAAGTTTCTTGGTCGAGTTATTAACATATTTTGATAGTTATTTTTGTACATTTATCCTCTCTCCAACCGGTCCTCAATAGTGCTATAAGTCTCATGTTTATTGTTCACACATTCTGCATGGAACAACTTCTCTCCCTTCAATACTCACTCTTCTCGTAGTATCTCCTTTGTTGTCTTGTGCCTTTCACACTTAGGGATTCTTCAACCTACTATTTTCAATTCATTACTTGGGCACATTGGTCTTCACTATAAAGCATATGAGGACAGACTGAAGAATCTTAATATGTACACCTTAGAGGAAATGCGGGATAGAGGTGATATGATTGAGATGTTGAAATACCTCCGTGGCATAAATGTACAAGGGGAGAGCCTCTTTCAATTGAAAGCAAGTTCTGCTACGAGGGGACATGGGATGAGGGTGATGGGGGATAGATTCAGGAGTGATATGCGGAAATATTTCTTTACGGAAAGAGTGGTGGATCCGTGGAATAGTCTCCCAGTGGAGGTGGTAGAGATGAGGACAGTATCTGAATTCAAACACAGAGGATCTCTAAAGGAAAAAAGGGGACTGTTGTAGTTGTTGATATGGAAGGACAGACTAGATAGGCCATGTGGTCTTTTTCTGTCGTCATATTTCTATGTTTCTAAATTAAACCAGTACTCTCGTTTCCTTTATCTTATCTTTTCTACTATGTCTTCTGTTACTTTTCCTTCAGCTTTCATAATTTACTTTAGCCTCTTTTGTTGGTTTTCCTGGTTCTAAACTCAGATTATGCACGGTCCATTTCTTTTTCCAGGTTTAAAAAAAAAATTAACATGCCATCTTATTAATATATCAGTGATCCCCAACCTGTGATCCATCACAAGGGGTCTGCAGGACACAGAAAAAGAGGAAAAAAGAGAGAGAGACTGGTGGGAAGGGAGAAAGAGATGGGAGGGAACAAGTTGGGGGTGGGAGAGAGAAAGAAACTGAGTTTGGAGGGGGTCTGGGAAGAATGCTAAAGATAAACTGGGGGGGGACGGGACATTTCGGTTATTGTGTTTCCTTTTTTTATTTTATTAGCGAGTTTTCTTTAGTTAGGTTAGAGTTTGTATTTATTTATTTATTTATTTGATGGCATGTATAATTGCCCATAAATATTTTCTGAGAGGTTCACATATCAACATACATAATCATAACATACAACAGAAGTACATTTTATAAATTATGACAGGCAGTACCCTAAGTATACGCAAGGTGAAAAGTATGACTTCAGGGTCTTCCAAAAATCCAGCTATCACTTACTTTACGGGCAGTCAAAGATGGTGAGTTCGCTAAAGTGGGGCCAGTAATTGAAAACATTTTGGCCCACAAACGTTCCTGCCAAACCTCAATTCTATAGTCAATAAACCTTGTTAACTGGACTGCAAGGACTGACCAGGAACATGTATTGCTTTGAAAGTATAACAAAACCAATTAAACTGCAAACAATACATTACAGACAACCAGTGGCGCTCACTAAGGACTGGTGAAGTATGTTTAAACCTACAAACACTGGTTATGACTTGTGTGGCTGCAGTTTGCGTCAACTGAAGAGGTTTTAAAGTGTACTGTGGTAAACCCAAGTAAATTGGTTTACAAAAGTCAAGATGGTGGAGAGCACCAGTGCTTGGACTATCACTCGAAAGTTAGCAGGCTCCAAGTAGGAATGAAACCTGCATATAGATCGTAATTTGAAAAAAAACATCGCAAATGACCTTTATGATCTGGTCATGAAAGAAAGGTTTGTGTGCAGCAGAACACCAAGGTGTCACATCTTCTCACAGAGCTGGATGGTATGGGAGCCTAATGAAAGAGGCTGGAGAGATGAACAGTCATATCTCTTGAAACCACTGAGGCTACTGATTTCTTATAACTATAATTAATCATCAGTTTTTATTATATTTGGAGGTTAACAAAAAAAGATTGAGAACCACTTTTCTAGATTGTTCCAATGGCAAATTCTATGATCCTTACTGGCATGTATCCTTTATTTTGGTAAAATACTTTCTCAATTCAGAAAAAAGTAAAAATTGAAATAGAAAAGTATATGAAAGGTGATCTTTCAAATGACTCTAATCCTTGGTTTTCTGAATATTAAGGGTTAAATTTGTAAAAGGTCAGTCAAGAATTGAGATGAGTAACTCCCAAAGATACGCACATATTACATTTTGAAAAGTAACGCTTTATTCATCTACATTAGCTATATATACAAATTTAACCACCTTCCTAAATAAGTATGAAAGAGACAAATTATTAATATAAATGGATAATATTTTCTAAAAGATTGTATATATAAACTTACTGCTGGCTCTGCATGTAGATCGGCACCAAATAATCTACTTTGTACAAAGGTGGCTCAAGGCAATCTGCTGCCTGAGGCGAAGAATGAGATGGTGCCAACCCCCCTCCTTAGAGGGGGGCGGGGCTTTTTCAGAACTCCAATCAGGGACTGAACCAAACCAAAAAGTCGATTAGATTATATGGACAGAATGCAAGATGTTTGCACACAGGGCCGTACCGAGCTGCAATTGCGCCCCGTGCGACTTGCAGCTTGGGTGCGCGCCCCCTCCTCCCCCCCATACCTCTGTCCAGCGCTGCCTGCTTTTTCCCTGCTGCTGCCGCCCTCTGTTTTTTTCATGGTGGCACTGGCATCAGGGAGAGAGCAGGCAGCACTGGACGGAGGTATGGGGAGGAGGAGGGGGGCATGCGAATGATCTGAAAGGCGCCGGCACTTTAAGCTGATCTGTCTCTCCCTGCTCTGACAATGTTTCAGAGGAGGGTGGGACCAGAACTGCTTAAAGTGCTGCAAAAAGGCTTGGGGAGCACATTTTGGCTGCCTGCTATTGTCCTGCCAGCGGCCCCCCAAGCCTTTGCGCCCTGTGAGGCTGCACCGCGTGCACAGGGCTAGGTACGGTCCTGTTTGCAACCAAGGAACTAAAAGAGAGCAAGAACCAACAACACAGTTTATAAAACTAATTATAACTCATTTTTATTTTGTTGTTATAAACTGCGTTATGGTTCTTGCTTTTTCTTTTTCAACATATATTTTGCAACCACAGTGGATGCAGAGCAGAACCAGGACATTCACCCACAGAACTCAATATTTAAAAAAGAAATTCCGATTCTGATCATCTCACTAACAACAACAACCACCACCACTATTCTCCAGTACCAGACATATTGTGAACGAATACAAAACTCTACAACAAAGAGCAAATCTACCATACAATATCAGCTCAAACTTCCAAAACTCATATAAGGAGCCCATCCAAAAAAAGCATCACTGTAAATACTACAGCGGGTCCTGGAACATCCATAGACCTATTTGAAAAGCTGTACAAGTCAAATTAATACAGTAGAGTATAGATCTTTATGTACAAACTCCATGTTAATAGAACACCTGGCCTCAGTCACACACTCACAACATCGACCCTCACCAAGTACAGAATAAGTAACCACAATCTAAAGTAAAAATAAAAATATGTAGCCAAAATTTAAACTGAAACCCCAAGAAGCCAGAGTCCACATGCAGTGCAACATCAGATAAATAAGAGATGCAGTTCCCCAATATTGTGTAAAATATAAAGATAGCACAAAGTCCAATCATTAAACTTAAATAAAATTATTTTTTTCTATCTTCGTTGTCTGACCATTTTATTCTCTGATCATGCTGGTCCCGATCTGATGCTTCTGCTTTCCTGTCTTCACTTAGTTCTTTTTCTGTGGTCTATGGTCCATCTGCCATTTCTTATCTCTTCTTTTGCTTTCTTCACTTCCTTCCATCAGCCCATTTCCAGTTCCAGTAACCCTCCCCAGTATCAGCTCCCTTTCCAGTCCTCCCCTCCCAGTACCTTCCAATGTCAACCGCCTTGCATTCCCACGATTGCCACTGGTGTCCATTCCCTTCCAGTCCCCCTTTCTTCCCCACTGTCCAGTCCCTTCCAGTCCAAATACCATCCCAGGTATCAGCTCACGTCCACTCTCAGTGCCACCCCCCCAGTCAGCTCCCTTCCAGTCACCCTACCCTCTGTCTATCCCCCTTCCAGTGGCATTCGCAAGGCCAGCTCCCTTCCAGCCTCCTCCCCATTACCCAGCCACCTAGCACTCCCATCCACAAGTGTCAGTTCCCTTCCAGTCCTTCTTCAGTACATCCCAGGTGTCAGCTCCATTCCAGCCCCCTCTTTCCCCCGCCATATCAGGTCTTTTCCAGCTCCATCCTTCCTCTGTGTCAGCTCCCTTCCTGCTCCCTCCTTCCCCTGGCAGACCCTCTCAGTATCCGCTCCTTTCCAGTCCTATTCTCCCATCCCCCCGCATCAGCCAGCCCATTTGTAGCCCTAGCCCCTAGTTTTCTTCCAGGGCCAGCAGCACTCTCCTCCCCTCCCCCATTAGCCCATTTCCAGTCCTATCCCCCTGATAAGCCCATTACCAGTCCTAGCTCATTTCCAGTGCTAGCCCCCCATCATCCCATTATCAGTCCTAGCTCATTTCCAGTGCTAGCCCCCCATCAGCCCATTACCAGTCCTAACCCCCCCCCAATAATTCCATTTCCAGTCCTAGCACCCCAATCAGCCCATTTCCTGTCCTAATCCCCTAATCAGATCATTTCCAGGCCTAACCCCACCAATCAGCCCATTACCAGTTCTAGCCCCCCCTCCTGATCAGCCTATTTCTATTTTTAACCCCACATCAGCCCAATTCCAGTTCTAACCCCCCCATCAGCCCATCTCCAGTCCTAGCCCTCCCCCATCAGCACACTTCCTGTGCTACCCCCCAGGCCAGCCAAGCCCAGCCTAGCATAGCCTGACCTTCCAAGAACTTGAAGGGACAAAAAAAAAAGGTTTCAGAAGCTTCTGCCCCTGCTGCAGCAGCAGCCTGAAGTTCCCCGCGTTTGCTGCCTTCCGGAAGAGCCATGAGCTGTCACTCATTTCCCCCTGCCCAGCGCTGGCTCAGTTTGCAGAGCCGCGCGAAGGGGAGAGTGCTTCCCTTTCTTGTGGCTCTGTTAAAGCTGAGCCCGCCGGTGCTGATGGAAAACAGGAAAGGAAATGCCTGTTTCCCTTCAGCACCGGTGGACTCAGCTTTAACAGAGCCGTGGGAAAGGGAAACACTCTCCCTTCGCGTGGCTCTGCAAAGCTGAGCCGGCAAGGGGGGGGGGGAATGAGTTGCAGCTCAGGACTCTTGGTGGAGTTGGCAGCTGCGGGGCACTTCAGGCTGCTGCTGCTGTGGCAGCAGCTTCTGAAACGTTTTTTTTTTTTAAAGGCTGAGTGAGGCGGTCTTTTTGGGGGCAATTTTTGCCACCCGCAAAAGGTGGCCGCCTGAGGCTACCGCCTCACTCGGCCTCATTATAGAGCCGCCCCTGACTGTGTAAATAAGAAGGCATTTCTTGAAGAACTGATGCTATAGTTTTTTCCCCCTCACAATAATGTATACAGACATTTGGATTATTGTGTTTCCTTTTAATTCCTATTAGTGAGGGGTTTTTTCCTTTATCATATATCATACCATTCGGAGAGGAATGGCTAGCAGATAAAAGGAGGCGATAGTGCCCCTGTATAAGTCTTTAGTGTGACCTCATTTGGAGTATAGTGTGCAATTCTGGAGACCGCACCTTCCAAAGGATGTGAACAGGATGGAGTCAGTGCAGAGGGTGGCTACTAAAATGGTTAGTGGTCTTCATTCTAAAGTATATGAGGACAGACTTAAGGATCTTAATATGTATAACACCTTAGAGGAAAGGCGGAATAGAGGTGATATGATTGAGATGTTTAAATACCTCCGTGGCATAAATGTTCAGAGGGAGAGCGCCTCTTTCAATTGAAAGCAAGTTCTGCTACAAGGGGACATGGAATGAGGGTGAAGGGGGATAGATTCAGGAGTGATATGCGGAAATATTTCTTTATGGAAAGAGTGGTGGATCAGTGGAATAGTCTCCTAGTGGAGGTGGTAGAGATGAGGACAGTAACTGAATTCAAAAAAGCAGGGACAAACACAGAGGATCTCTAAAGCAAAAAAGGGGACTGTTGTAGTTGTTGATATGGAAGGACAGACTAGATAGGCCATGTGGTCTTTTTCTGTTGTCATGTTTCTATGTTTCTATATGTTTTTATTATATTTGATTCAGCTATCACTGGTTTCAGAGCTTAACTGTGCGGGTCAGAGATTATATGTAACCATAGCTTCATGTTATAACTAGATTTCTAAAATCATTAAACTGTTTTATTGTTAAACTGTTATTAGGATTTGTGTTCATAATATTTTATGGATTGGATAATAAAAGTTAGTTTATGATATTGGCATGTTAAGGACATAGTCTCCAGTCTTTCATGATTCCACAGCCTAATGAGAAACCAGAAAAGCAGCATGTCGTTACTCTTAATAAACAAACTGTTACCACAATACATTTGGCTCTCTGCCACAGAATCAATTAAATTGTCTGCTGACACTGTGCTGTGAACAATTGTGCTGTGAACTGCTGCAGCTGGTCTCCTGTGGTTCTGGCAGCCGTACTATGTATTTCATTGCACTGTATAAATATGATTCTATAATAGTTACATTCTGTGTTAAGGGAAAAGCAAATTATCAAGTAAATGAAATGAAAGTTGACCGAATCTCTCTCTTGTCCACTTAGATTTCCAACAGTGGGAAAGAGAGCCAATCAGCACTGCTGATTCAAAGTAAAGGAGCAGCAATTCAAATACAGGAGTCACAGATTACAGGGATTCTACAGTTTTTCTAATGGCCAGAAGGCAAACCGCAGGCTTTCACTGGCATGGCTAGTGTTGATTCACTCGAAGAAGAGGTATACATACACCATTTATTTTTGATTCAACTCATGCCTTTTTAGTAGGATGTATATTATTGTGGTTTATATATTGTTGTCAATTTTGTAAAAATAGTATAGAAAAGGGAAAAAGGGGCAACATAGTAATGTCCATAGTATGCAAAACAAAGTTCCAGATTTAGAAGTTTTGACTGGGTAACCAGATAATTGTTTTGGGGAATAGAGCTAGATGCAGTATACTTAAGATTTCAGCATCACTCCATGGTGCAACCACACCTTGAATGTTGTGTGCAATTCTGGTCTCCGTATCTTAAAAGAATATTGCAGAATTAGAAAAGGTACAGAGAAGACCGATCAAAACAGTAGAGAGGATAGAAGGATATTCCTATGAGAAAAGGCTTAAAAGGTTAGGGCTCTTCAACTTGGAAAAGCTGATGAGAGATATGATAGAGGTCTATAAAATAATGAATGGAGTGGAACGGATAAATGTAGGCCAGATGTTTAATCTTTCAAAAAGTAGAAAGAGTAGGGGACATGCAATGAAGCTACACTGTAGCACATTTAAGACAAATTGGAGAAAATATTTTTTCACTTAATGCGCAATCAAACTCTGTAATTCATTATCAGAGGATGTAGTAAAAAAATGTTAGTGTAGATGGATTTAAAAGAGAGTTGGACGAGGTCCTGGAGGAAAAGTCCATAAACCATTATTAAAGAGGACCGGGGGTATCCGCTGCTTATCACTGGGACAAGCAGCAGGGAATCAGTATACCTTTTGGGAATGTGACAAGTACTTGTAACCTGGATTGGCTACTGTTTGAAACAGGATATTGGACTTGACCCTTGGTCTGACCCAGTATGGCATATCTTATGTTCACTCTGAGTGCCCTTGGGGTGGACCCTAAAGTGACCAACTGGGTTAAAAAATGATTGAAAGGGAGACGACAGAGGGTAGTAGTAAATGGAGCTCACTCTTAAGATATGGGTGTTATCAGTGGCGTGCCGCAGGAATCAGTCCTTGGACCTATTTCTCTTTAATATTTTTGTTAAGCAATATTGAAGAAGATCTGTTGGGAAATTTTGCCCCTTGCAGATGATACCAACAGAGTAGACACCCTAGGAGGACTGGATAATACGAGGAGGGTTCTAATGAAGCTTGAAGAATGGATGCAAATTTGGCAACTAAGATTTAATGCTAAAAATTTCAAGGTTCTGCCTCTCAAGGTTCTGCCAATCACTTGGTTTGCAGCTTGTTATGCTGTGAGGGCTTCTGTGCATCAGTGATGCTGAGAGCTAAGCTATCGGTAGTTTAACTACTGGCAGGGTCTCCCAAGATGGACAAGTCTCAGCTGAGGTACCAGACTAAGACAAACCACCCATCTGAGCAGCAGTAGAATGGGATAATGTTGGTGGCAGAGGATCACATTTCTGTGACAATGGCAATAACACTAAACTTAACCTGCGCAGAAGAAAAGCCTGGCAATCTACATCTGTACCGTGCCATGAAAACCCAATGGATAGTCAAAACAAAACAAATTGCACTATAGTGCAAGAAGATGAGACCCCCAGGTTGGAAGACTCTCATAGGCTACTGGGGAGGAACTGAAGACTTTTCAGAGTAAAGCCAGCATTTATGAAGTGGTTGGAACAAAGCCCTCGGGACATCTAACTGCTGATGCAGCTGCGCATGAAATGAGAGTCAGAAGCTGCAAAGATTTCTTACATACTGGGACATGGAACATATGAAGCATGAACCAAGGGAAGTTGGAGGTGGTCAAGAATGAAATGGAAAGTGTACAACTTGATCTACTGGATGTCAGCGAACTCAAATGAACTGGCATCGGACACTTTGCATCAGATGATCACATGGTCTACTATGCTGGAAATGAAAGACAAAGAAGACATGGTGTTGCATCTATAATTAAGAAGAAACTTGCAAGAACTGTAATGAAATACAATGCAGTCAGTGAATGCTTAATTTCTATTTGTCTACGAAGAATGCCTATCAACACAACTATAATTCAAGTATATGCCCCAACAACAGCTGCAGAAGAGGATGAAATTGATGAGTTCTATGAACAAATACAAGCTGAAATTGACAGAACATGCAAACAGGATATGCTGCTGATAGTCATGGGTGACTGGAAACAAAAGTTGCCAACAAAGAAGGTGGCAAAATGGTTGGAAAATATGGACTTAGCAATAGAAATTAAGCTGAAGAAAGACTGACAGAATTCTTCAAGACTAATGATCTATTCATCTCAAACACCATCTTCCAGCAACACAAGTGGTGACTATAAACTTGGACTTCACCCAATGGATTGTACAAAAATCAAATGGACTGCATCTGTGGAAGTCAATAATGGAAAAGCTCTATAACAAAACCTGGAGCTGACTGTAGTACAGATCACCAACTACTAGTATGCAAACTCAAGCTAAAGTTGAAAAAGAGCAAGCCACTTATGAATGTAGCAAAATATGACCTTGAGAAGATGCTACTGGAATTTAAGGACTGCCTGCAAAATCGATTTGCTGCTTTAGATACAAATGACGGAGCTCCAGAACAGTTGTAGAGCAACATCAAGAAGGTTGTGTTGGAAGAAAGTGAGAAGTCTCTACAAAAGGTGAAAAAGGAAGAACGGCCAAAATGGATAACGGAAGAAACTGAAAACTGCTCAGAAATGCAGAGAAGCTAAAGTCAGAGGAGAAAGAGAGGCAATCCCAGAACTCAACAGAGATTTCCAACGTGTAGCAAAACAAGACAAGGAGAAGTACTACAATGATGCATGCAAGGAAATGGAAGTAGAAACTCTTAGAGGAAGAACAAAATCGGCTTGGAACCATTTGTGATGAAAAGAAGAAGTCAAAGCAGCATTGAAAGCACTGTCAATGAACAAAGCACCAGGCATTCCCATAGAAGTATTACAGCAATCTGATGCAACTGTTACCATACTTAAGAACATAAGATATGCCATATTGGGTCAGACCAAGGTCCATCAAGCCCAGTATCCTGTTTCCAAAAGTGGCCAATCCAGGTCACAAGTACCTAGCAGTTTCCCCAAAAGACACAGGTTCCTCAATGCTTGCGTTGGGTCAAGCAGTGAAATGCCATGTCCCTTTTATGTTTATGTTTATGTTTATTTAAATTTGAAATACCGCTCAGGCCAAAAGGCATTAGAGCGGTTTACAATAATATATCATTCAAGGAAATAAGAAAAGAACGCCTTTTAATAATTGTTTATGGACCTTTCCTCCAGGAACTTGTCCAAACCTTTTTTAAACAGAGCTAAACTAACAGCCTTTACTACATTCTCCGGTAACAAATTCCAGAGTTTGATTACACACGTTGAGTGAAAAAATATTTTCTCTTATTAGTCTTAAATAGGTTACCCTGTAGCTTCATTGCATGTTCCCTAGTCTTTTTATATTCTGATGACATAAACAATCGATCTACATTTACCCGTTCCACTCCATTCATTAATTTATAGACCTCTATCATATCTTCCCTCAGCCGTCTCTTTTCCAGGTTGAAGAGCCCTAACCTTTTTAGCCTCTCTTCATAGAATCATCCTTCCATCCCCTTTACCATTTTGGTGGCTCTTCTCTGTACCTTTTCTAATAAAGCTATATCTTTTTTAAGATACTTACAAGGCTCTGCCAGGAAATTTGGAAGACAACATCATGGTCAACTGACTGGAAAAGATCTGTGTTTATACCAATACTAAAGAAAGGTGATCCAACTGACTGTGGAAATTATCGCAGAATCGCTCTGATCCCACATGCCAGCAAGATTCTACTGAAGATTATTCAACAGAGACTACAACCATACCTGCAACAAGAACTAACCGAAGTGCAAGCAGGGTTCAGGAAAGGGTGAGGAACGAGAGACATCATCGTAGGGCAAGCAGGGTTCAGGAAAGGGTGAGGAACGAGAGACATCATCGTGGATGTGAGAATGATCCTTCAAAAGACTAAAGAATAACAAAATGATATCTATTTGTGCTTTATTAACTACAGCAAGGCTTTGGACTGTGTAAACCATGAGAAACTCTGGGCCACATTAAGAAGCATGCATATACCAGAACACCTGATCATTTCCTTGCACAATCTTTACATTGATCAAAGCAACAGTTCGAACAGAACAAGGAGAAACAGAATGGTTTAAAATCAGCAAAGGTGTACGACAAGGCTGCATACTTTCCCCCTACCTGTTTAATTTATATGCAGAACAAAGCATCAAAGAAGCAGGATTGTATGAAGACAACCGAGGTGTGAAGATTGGTGGAAGACTCATCAACAACCTTCGCTATGTTGATGATACCACATTACTGGTTGAAAGTGAAGACAATCTGACACATTTGCCTCTCAAGGTCAAGGAACATAGTCTTAAAATGGGCCTGCCCCTCAATGTAAAGAAGATCATGACGACTGGCAAAATCAATAAGTTCATCATTGATGGAGAAGAAATTGAAATCATGGACAACTTTAACCTACTTGGATCAACTATCAATAAAGAAGCAACAAGCAGTCAAGCAATCCGATGATGCATTGCTCTTGGCAGAATGGCTATGAAGGACATTGACAAGATTCTCAAGAGCAGAAATGTCTCTCTCCATACAAAGATTCAACTTGTTCAAGCCATGATATTTTCAAAAACATCATATGGATGCAAAAGCTGGACAATGAAAAAGATAGGCAGGAAGAAAATTGATGTCTTTGAATTATGGTGCTGGCAGCGAATACTGTGTATGCCATGGACTGTCCGAAGAACAAACCATTCCATACTAGAGGAGATCAAACCTAAGCTTTCTTTAGAAGCTCAGATGACAAGACTTCGACTTTCATACTTTGGACACATCATGCGAAGAGAGAGATCATTAGAGAAAGACATTGAGCTTGGCAAGGTAGAAGGTCAATGCAAACGAGGAAGACCAGCAATGAAATGGATTGATACAATAACAGCAGCTACAGGTACCAGTCTGTCAACAATGAGCCATCTGACTGAAGACTGAACACAATTTAGGACAACTATCCAGAGGGTTGCTATGAGTCGACACCAACTCGACAGCACTTAAAAACAATGTGCATTTGGGCTGCAAAAATCCAAGGGAGCAGTACAGTATGTGGGGGACGGACGGGATTGAAGTACATTTATTTATGTAGCTGTATTTATAAACCACCATTCACCAGGTCAAAGTACATCAATGCATGAAAGAGTAGGACCTAGGAATCACAGTGGATGATTTTAAAGTTTACAAACAGATAGAAAAGTCAAGGATAAAAGCCAGAAGGATGCTTGGGTACACAGGGAGAGGAATGATTAGCAGGACAACGGAGGCAATAGTATCTTTGTATAAGTTTCCAGGAAGACCTCATTTGGAGTACTATCCACAATTCTGGAGAGTGCACCTTCGAAAGGATACAAATGGGATGGAATATAAGAACTGCCATAATAGGTCAGACCAAATGTCCATCAAGCCTAATGTCTTGTTTCCAACAGTGGTAAACTAGGTCAAAAGTACCAGACATATCCCAAAAGTAGCCAATTCTATGTTACTTATCCTCAGAGATATGATTTTCTCTCGGTCTACCTTAATAACTCTTTACGGACTTTTCCTCCAGGAATTTGTCCAAACCCATTTTTTAAACCCAGCTCGCTATCTGCATTTACCAGATCTTCCAGCAATGATGTCAAAGCTTAATTATACGTTAAGAGAAAAATATATGCCTGCTAAAAATGATCCATAGTCCCGAAGCACTGATGAAAAGTCCAGACTCTATGCATCCCAAAGGCAAACAGAGTGCCTCATACAGGAGACGTAGTAGGGTAAATAAGATATAGTGGTAACGGAGAAAAACACCAGAACAGCATTGATAATAGAGGTGTCGGTTCCAAGTGATTATTCTGTGAATCGTGTGGAGAGGGAGAACATCCTGAACTACCAAGAAATGCAGTCAGAGACCAAGAAAATGTGTCAGAAAAATACAGAAATATTTCCCATTGTATTGGGGAGCCACAAAGCCTGATAAAGAAGAACCTCCAGTCACATCTTGACAAATTACCCATGCCAATACACAATGCAAGTACAAAGGCGAGTGTTAGCAGTAAATTTGAGAGACTGAGATCATACTCCATATACCCTGGCTTAGGAGTGAGGCTCATGACTGTCATGGAATATGGAAAACTAAAGCTTTTGGAGAAACTGCCCGAAATGAAGTTTTTTCAGCCAACCTCCAAAGGTCCATGGGAGAAAGTGAAGGAGCATGCAGCAGCCACCCCAGAAAAAGTGGGAGACAGGGGCAACAGAAACTGAGCTGTTCAGACAAAGTTAGAAAAAAACATGTGTTTTTGGTTAGTGATTTAAATATACCAGCTTTGGGAAATTTACTGTACAGCATCTCTGTATTTTTCACAGTAGAGGTGGAAATGCATTTTCGTCTGCATTTCTCTGATGCTGCATACGGAGTCTGTTTTCTTGGAGTTTCCAGTTGGTTTTGTCCTTACATTTCTATTTCTAATATGTAGTCTTGTTTTAATTTATCTTATGTGTGTTCATTGTAATCTACTTGGGAAATAGTGCGGAATATTTATTTTATTTTATTTAGACAGTTTTGTATACCACCTTATCCTTCAATCAAAGTGGTCACAACACAATTGGGGGATACAGGGGGAATATCAATTTTCAAAAATAAAGAATCATTTATTCTGTATTTGCTAAGGTTCTATGTATATTCTGCATATGTGACCAAAGGTGAGGAATTTTGTGAGAAGGAATTTGAAGCAATATGTCTTGTTCTCATTTCTCAACAAGTATATTCTAGGAACTGGTGTAATATTTGCAATGCTGGTTGCAGGGGACATGGCTATTGTGGGGGAAGGTCCTTCAGTGGTCAATCTGGTCCCTTAACGATGGCCCTACATATGAGAACCGGTACCCTTTTTGCTAGGGAATAAAACACTGCTTAAAAGTATTCTCAGAAAGAACATGAGAACGTCCCTAAGCAAATAAGTGAAGAATTACTGGATTGTGTTTCACTTCAAAATAAAATGACATTTCACAATTAGCCTGCAGCTTATTGCAGACCTTTAGTTGTCAAATAATACATTTTCTACTAGTTGTATCGTAAAGCTTAAATAATGTTTCAATCCCATGTGAATATTTTCCAGTAAAAGCTAGCATCTTAATGCAAAAATATACAAATCTGTCACGTGAATCTTTACAAATCTGCCACAGAGAAGCAAGGTCTATAATTACGGATAACACTGTAATGTAAGAACTGTCAACCTGTCCTACTGCTCCTGTAGACATCAAACTGCAGTAATTTTTCTATTTGCCTTTTACACAGCCCTCTGTATGTGTTCTGAGCATGCTTGAATTCTGTCAATTTTGCTTCACCTGATGGTAGATTACTTCAAGTATTCACTATATAAACACATAAACACACATATACACAGTGCCTTACAAAAGTCTTCATATCCCTACACTGTATATTTTACAACTTCAATCTAAAAAGTACAATTTGAAATGCATAAAAGTAAGAGTTTATTTTACATTCTCTACTTTCCCAAGGTAAAAGAACAATTACATAAATATTCTTGAAAGTACTGTAATTTAGAAAAAGAAACAACCAACCAGTGGTGTGCTGCAGAGATCTGTCCTTGGTCCAATTCTTTTTAACATTTTTGTCAGTGATACTGCAGAAGGGCTGCTGGGTCAGGTTTGCCTCTTTGTGGATGATACCAAAATCTACAGTAGAGTAGACCCACAGGAAGGAGTAGATAACATGAGGAGAGAATCTCACTAAGCTTGAAGGATGGTTGAGAATTTGACCGCTGAGATTTAATGCCAACAAATGGAGGGTCATGCATTTGGGCAGCAACAATCCAAAGGCGTGGTACAGTACAGGAGAGTGGGACTTGAGGGTGATTGTTTCTGATGATCCTAAGGTGACTAAAAGGTAGAAGAGATGACTGAGAAAGCCAGAAGGATGCTTGGGTGCAAAGGGAGAGGAATGGCCAGCAGGAAGGAGAAATTGATAGTGCCTCTGTATTCGTCTTTGGTGAGACCTCATTTGGAGTATTGTGTGCAATTCTGGAGACCACACCTTCAAAAGGATATAAACAGGATGGAGCCTATACAGAGGGTAGTTATCAAAATGGTCAGTGGACTTCGTCAAAAGCAGAGCTGACCCAAGGATTTCTGCCGCTCTAGGCAGACCCTCCATGACCCCCCCTTAAGATTGCGGTGGCATTCGGCCCACCATGCCACCCCCCCTCCCAGCATCTGTCTTCTCACATGGGGGGTGGCACGGGGATGCCTCCACTGTGTCAGGCTTTAAAGTGCCTGCGTTAGCATGCTCATGGCCTGCCACTCCTGCCTCACTTCAATGCACCTTCCTGTCACTCCTGCCCCCTCCAACAGAGCAGCAGCAGAGATATCGTCATGTCACCCCCTCCCCCAGGTGAGATGATGGATGTCGGGAGAGGAGCAGCATGGTGGGCTGGGAGACGATGAACTGCTGCTTTGTTGGGGGGGGGGATGCAGCCCACTGGAGCCTGCTGCCTAGTGAATGGGCCACGCCTGGTCATAAGGCATATGGGGACATACTTAAAGGTCTCAATATGTATACTTTGGAGGAAAGGTGGGAGAGAGGATATTTATTTATTTTATTTATTTACTGCACATTTATATACTGCTACTTCCAGCGATCAGCAGCGGTTTGATTCATGTTCGGGGATTGTCAATCAAGACTGGGGGGGGGGGGGGGGTGGTATGAACAAAGAACTGGGGTCACAGCACACATGGTTAGCGTCTTAGGGGGTGACTTATACATTCTTACATCTATATATACATATTTACATAATTATACATATAGCAGTTTTGAATACTCTCTCAGTTGATGGTCATAGCTGATTGTAATGACATCGGAATAGGTGAGTTTTTAGCTCCTTCCTGAATTTGGTGATGTCTTTGGTTAAACGCAGCTCACACGGGAGGTGATTCCAAATAGTTGGTGCAGAGAATGAGAACGCTCTACGACTCGTACTTGTTTTCACTGTTCTGAAGTTGGTGGGGACTTGTAGGTTGCCCGAGTTGATAGTTCTTCTGTCCCTATTTGTAGGTTGCGTGCTGATAAGTGATGATAGGAATGATGGGGATATGTTGTTTATTAGTTTGAAGGTGGTCACTAACATCTTGTATTGTATCCTAGCTGCAATTGGGAGCCAATGTAGTTCTATCAGGATGGGGGTAATGTGTTCAGTAATGCCTGCTCCCATTATGATCCTGGCCGTCACGTTTTGGGCCATCTGAAGTATATTTAGTGATTTTTTAGGCAGACCTTGAAGGATGGCATTACAATAGTCTAGGTGTGGCATTATGAGGGCTTGTGCTACTGACCGAAAATCACTGGGCTCAAGTATTTTCCTTAGTGGTTGTATCACTCTAAGTTTATGGAAGATGGCTTTATTCGTTTTGCGTAGGTGTGCCTCCATTTTCAGGTTGCAGTCGAGTGTTACTCCGAGATATTTGATTTCCTTCTTCGTGCTATACGTGTTGTTGCAGAGAGTGATTGTGGGAGGGGGGTTGAAGTTTGGTTTGCTGGATATATACATGACTTCTGTTTTCTTATGGTTAATTGTCATGTTGTTTTGTAGCCATCTTAACATCTCCTCCAGACAATTTTCGAGCGGAGTATAATGAGGGTCCTCGGTATCTAGTTGCGTGTACAGCATAATATCATCTGCATAGATGTGGTATTTAATATTATGCTTTTTGAAGATGTCACAGAGGGGTTGCATGTAAACGTTGAACAGTAATGCCGATAGGGCTGAACCCTGGGGTATGCCCTGTGTTTGAGAGAACGGTTCAGCTTTCTCCCCGTTGAATTGTACCTGTGGCCTTCTGTTCGTTATGTAAGAGGAGAACCATTTGAGGGGGGTTCCCATTACTCCTATAGATTCCAATTTATTGAGGAGGATCCCATGGTGTACAGTGTCAAAGGCGGCAGAGATGTCAATGAAAATGAGTATAAACATTTTCTTTTTGTCTTCTAGGCCTTCGAGGAGATTGTTCATTAGCGCTATCAAAAGAGTCTCAACTCCATGATTTCTTCTGAACCCGTATTGCTGCGCATCTAGGGTATCACAGTCATCAAGGTGTTCTTGAAGTTGTATGAGTACTGCTTTTTCAATGATCTTTGCGAGGAATGAGATGCCGGAGATGGGGCGGTATGATGTCGGATCTTCCTTATTGAGCGAGTTGTTCTTTAGTATTGGTCTTATTATTGATTGCTTCAGTTGGGCAGGCATTATTCCTTGACTTAGTGACTGGTTTATGATGTGGGATATTTGCTGGTCTATTTCTTTTTTTGCTGCTTTGATCCATGCCGTTGGACAGGGGTCGAGTGGGGAGGTGGTGGTATTTATTGAGGTTATTATGTTTATGGATTGTTGCATATCGATGTTGTGGAAGGTACTCCATGCCTGTTTGGGCTCATCCTCTGTTTGATGGCATGGGGTGTGTAGATAGAGGGTGGAGCTTTTGGTGGTGAGCTTGCTTTCGTAGTGGTTTGCAAGCGTTTGTGGATGTATGGGGCTACCCTGATGTTCGGGTTGGGCTGTTTTAGTTAATGATTTAACTAGTTCAAAGAGTTCACGTGGTTTGTTGATGGCTTTGCTTAGGATGTTGGTATGGTGCATCCTCTTGGCTTTGTTTACCTCTTCCTTGTATTTTGCGAGGAGGTTGAGGTACACAGATTTGAGCTCGTTGGTTTTGGTAATTCTCCACTTCCTTTCATGTTTTCTAAGGTCTCTTTTCATTTTGGACAGCGTTATGTTGTACCAAGGTTCCGATTTGTGTTTGTTTGCGTTTGTTGTGAGTTTCTCTTTAGGGATCGCCATGGCTTGAATTCCGGAATCCCAGCTATGCGTTAATTCATTGAGGTCTGTTTTTCCCAAGTCTACGTGGGATTTGATGGTCTTGATGAGACATTCCATATTTGGTTTGTTAAATCTTCTTTGTTGGGTTGCTATTCTTCTTGCCTTTGTGTCTTTAGCCACGGTGGGAAGCTTTATCCGCATATTGATTTGGTGGTGGTCTGACCAGGGTAATGGGATGATCTCAATCAGGGGCTTTTCAACGTTGTTATGTTCTCCTGTAGGTATGAAAACCATGTCTAGTGTGTTTCCCTTTTCATGGGTGGGCTCTGTTATTAGCTGTTGATACCCTAGCTGGGTCATAGCCTCCATGAAGGTGTTTGCATGTGCGGTTGTCGTTGATGTAAGGTTAAGGTCCCCTAGTATGATCTGGAATTTTTTTGGTTGCGTTGAGGATATGTTTTCTAATGCTGAGGCAAGAATCTCATGTTGTGGTGAGGGGAGACATATATGATAGCGATGTTTAAACACCTCCATGGCATAAATGCACAGGAGGAGAGCCTCTTCCAATTGAAAGAAAATTCTGCAATGAGGGGACTTAGGATGGAGGTGAAAGGGGATAGACTCAGGAGTAATATGCAGAAATATTTCTTCATCGAAAGAATGGTAGATGCATGGAACAGTCTCCCAGTGGAGGTAGTAGAGACCAGTATAGTATCTGAATTCAAGAAAGCACGGGACCAACAGAGAAGATATCTAAAGAAAAAAAAGGGACTAGTAGTTGGTATGGAAGGGCAGACTGGATAGGCCATATGGTTTAAATCCTACCTAACCAATAGACGACAACAACTGATCCGTACCAGCACCTCGACCTCGCCCCCCTTCCAGCAACACCAAGGAGTACCTCAAGGATCCACGCTATCAGCCATGCTCTTCAACATCTACCTACAACCACTCTGTTCAGTCATAAGTACCCACAACATCAACTTCCATATATATGCTGACGATATCATGCTCTACGCCCCAATTACAACCACAAAACCAACAAATATACATCTTTCAGCATGCTTCACCGAAGTGTCCCACTGGCTACAAGAAAACAACTTATCCATAAACATAAAGAAAACTGAAGCCCTCATAGTAACAAAAGACCCAGATTTCACACCTCCTACACACCTCAACATAGGAACCACATGCATCCAAATACAGCCACAAATAAGATATCTAGGCATTATCATTGACCAAGCGCTAACCCGCAAGCAACAAATTACCAAAACCACAGGAAATATATTCCATAAAGCGAAAACAGTGCAACGCCTCAGACCTCTCCTCGAACCTCAGGACGGTGATGCAAGCAATGACACTCCCACATCTGGATTACTGCAACATAATCTACCATGGACTACCAGCCACACAGACCAACCCCCTCCAAACTGCATTGAACACCACAGCAAGAATCATTCAGCGAGCAAAGAAAAGCAACCACATTACCCCAATTCTAAGAGACCTACACATACTTCCCTTCGAAGCAAGAACTAAATACAAATCCATCCTACTCATCCACAAAGCCATCCACCAAGCACCGAACACCCAGCTTCGCACCCTGCTGACCTGTCCAGCCCACTGCAAAACAACCAGACAGGCCTCCAGCAACTACCTCACCGTCCCTCACAAAAGAACCAAATGCTCTCAACGGACATGCAACCGAGCCTTTGAACTATATGCACCCTCCCTATGGAACTCTCTACCGAGCCACCTCAGAAACAATAACGATCTCCCATCATTCAGAAAACAGCTAAAAACCATCCTATTCCAAGAATACTTCAAGACAACCTCCACCAAAAACCGCACCAACCCCTGAACTCACCCATCATGAACCTCTTGAGTGACAACTGCACTATACTGTCCATGTCTAAAGTCTGTCTTATGTCGAAATCATCAACGTTGCCCACCTGGTGATGGCCCCACCCTGATACTTAATTCTCCCCACCCTTATATGTTACACCGCTTTGACCCGGTGAAAAGCGGGATATAAATACAGTTAAATAAATAAATAAATATGGTTGTTTTATGCAGTCATGTTTCTATGTTTAAGTCTTAATTGTATAAGTTTTCATAATAATTTGATATACCAAACTCAAATTGGCTCCATTTCAAAAACATTGCCTCAGACTTACTGTGCAGAAGAAAAGCCTGTTAATCTACTTCTGGTTGCCCTTTGCCATGAAAACCCAGGGGCTGGGTCACTAGGAGTCGGCATTGACTTGATACATACACTTTCACTTTCAACAAAGCCCAAAATAAATTAAATAGAGTCATCCTCCTGTGTCCAATCACAGTAATCAAGCAAATCTGAATACATGGTGAAGAATTAAGCTGTTTCAGTTGTGAATGTGAATAATGAAGTGAATCTGAAGCAAAGGTCTAAAGATGCCAAACATGGAGCAGCCATAAAATAATCTTTGGGATAAAACTGTTCAAAGGTATAGACTGGGAAGACTACAAGAAAATGTCAATGTGTTTGAATATCCTCTGGAGCACTATCAGATCCATCATTGTAAAGTAGAAAGAATTTGGTATCACTAAGATAATGCTTCAAACAGATTCTCTCTCCAGAGTCAATAGCCATGGGTTAAAGGAACTGGCAAGGAAGTTCATTGTGAGGTCTAAGATTTCTTTAAAAGAACTACAGAGGCTTTTGGCTGAGAGTGGGGAAAATGTTGACTGTTCAACAATTTCAAGATTATGACACAAACATGGCCTGCATTGGACAGTGTTAAGAAAGAAGCCACTGCTGAAGAAAGTCATATGACGTATTGCAGAAAATTTGCAAAGAAACATTTAGGGGACACTACAAACATATGGGAGAAACGTTTGTGGTCTCAGGAGACCATTGTGGAACTTTCTGGTTAAGATGCTAAGCAATGTGTGTGCCATAAAACTAACAGCACATATCTCTGCTAACACCGTTCCTACTGTAAAATATGATGGTAGCAGCATTATGGTGGGGAGAAATACTGCAGGAAAATATGACAGAGAATCTTATGAAGACTGATGAAAAAACAAATGAGGCAAAGTACAAGAAGATCCTGGAGGAAAACCTGGCCCAGTCTATCAGAGATCTGGGAATGGGGAGAAGATTTATTTTTCAGCAGGATAATCACAGGCGGTTGTGACTCAGCTGTTTAGGGAGGCTAAGGTGCGGTAGGGCATGGCATGGCAAGTTAACCTCCTTAGGGTAGAGGACCATACCTATTGTCAGCAATAAAGCGACATTGGTGGCATTCTGAACACAGCAGGGAAGGACCCCTTCACTGTGTGATTGATACAACTGCACCAGCTGCGTCTCCTGGAATACTGAACCTCTGTTACTGATTGTAATATGCACAATAAATACACTCCAGGGAATTATATGCCAAAAATATCAAAGTAATGCACCAAAATGATACAACATATTAAAAAGAGCAGCATTTGTAGTATTCTGGAAACATATGCAGGTATTTCAACACTTGGCTCCCAGTCAGCCATAGACCTTAGTCCAGGATCTTCCTGTTGGTAATGTGAACAGCGGTGTTCAGCAGTACTGCATGAGAAATCCTGATACAGTACTTCTGAACTGCGTGGTAGAATATGTTTGCAGATCGGTGAAACAAACTCCCACTTTAATGCATTCTGTCTTGTAATTTTTGACAGCAGAATGAAAAAAACAACATACAAGGTTGTGAAGACTCCTGCAAAGCAAATGCATACATACACATATTCTAACTTATATTTAGAAAACGTTGAATGATGAAACTTAGCATAAAACAAGCCAAGTAAACAAAATTACAGCAACAATTTGAAAACCAATAACACAGGTAAACTACCAAAAAACTGCCTCCAGTTTTGCAACTGATTCCTATAGATTTTGGGGTGCTGAATCCAGGAAAAATAGCCAAAATGTTCCATCACGTCACGTTTTCTTGCAAAATTAGATTTCTTACCCATATAAGGAATGTTCACATAATTTCTTTTTAGCCGACTGCAGTTTATTTTCTTGGCCCAAAATAGAGGTTGTAATGGTTAACTAACTAGAAACACTCCCTCATGATATTTTAGAGTGTTTTGTATTCATTTTATACATTAACAGGACAATTGGGAGGCGGGGGGCTAAATCCAGTACTCGCGCTGGCGCATGTTCTTTCCTGTTCGCCTTGCCTCGTTCGCTCGCTCAAACACGGTGGTTGCGACATGAACGTTCCTGTCAAATTTCAGTTTCTTGCAAGTTCATTATTACCTTTTGTTTGCTCAGTCGTAATCCAGCTTTATTCCGAAGTGGTTCACTACAGTTGTAGTTTGCAGTGCTGTGTATTTGTGATGGCTCACAGAGCCAGAGGTTGCGTCAACTCTCCGGACAGTTTTTGTTTTATTTGTGGGGAATATACCATGAAAAAGCGGCAGAGGAACATTTCTGCATTTATTAAAAAAGTATATTTCGCCTATTTCGGTTTGAAGTTAGGCGATCAAGACAAACCGTGGGCTCCTCACAAAGTGTGCAAGACATGTGAGGAAGATCTACGCTTATGGATGAAAGGTAAAAAAACAAGCATTTCGTTTCGGAATACCTATGAAGTGGCGTGAACAAAGAGACCACAGCAGTGACTGCTATTTTTGCTCTTGCATTGTGAAGGGATACAACTTAAAAAATAAGAACGTAATAAGTTACCCCAACCTTCCCTCAGCAATTAGGCCTATGCCTCATAGCAACGAAGTACCTGTGCCTGAACCACCAAAATCTTTGGATCATATTTGTGTGGACGGTTCTGATCATGATGAGACTCATCAGATGGCTTTTCCCGATGAGTCCAGTACTTCCGAGTTTGAAACTGAACCAGATCCGAAACCTGAACTTTTCTCTCAAGCTGAATTGAATGATTTAGTCCGGGATTTAGGACTCCCAAAAGATGCTGCCCAACTGCTAGGTTCTCGGCTTAAACAGAAAAATCTATTGTCACCAGGAACAACTTTTTATTGGTACCGCAACCGCGAGACACAATATTTGAAGTATTTCAGCAAAGAGGAAGATTTGGTATTTTGCAACGATATATACGGAGTGATGGAAAAGTTTAAACTCAAGTATGATCCTGCTGAATGGCGGCTGTTCATTGATTCGTCAAAAGACAGCATAAAAGGTGTTCTTCTTCATAATGGCAACACATTCGCTTCAGTTCCTATTGCTCACTCTGTTATTCTCCAAGAAAAATACGAGAATTTGGCCCTGATTCTTCAGAAGATTCGTTATGATGACATAAGTGGATGATTTGTGGAGACTTTAAAATTCTATCCATGCTATTAGGGCAGCAATCCGGTTTCACCAAATATCCCTGCTTCCTTTGCTTGTGGGATAGCCGGGCCCGCGACCTACACTGGGGGAAAAAAGACTGGCCAATTCGGGAGTATTTGAGACCCGGTGAGAAAAATGTTCTTCATGAGAGCTTGGTACCTCATGATAAAATTCTATTACCACCTCTCCACATTAAGTTGGGTCTCATTAAGCAATTCATCAAGTCCCTTCCAAAAGATGGTGAGTGCTTTCGGTACCTTTGCTCAAAGTTCCCCCGACTTTCTGAAGCAAAGCTAAAGGAAGGAGTGTTTGTTGGCCCTGATATAAGGAAACTCATTTCAGATGGAGCATTCGCTGAAACGATGTCTGAGAAGGAAAAAGAAGCCTGGGATTCCTTCAAGGATGTTGTTCTCAAATTCTTGGGGAACAGGCGGGATGAGAACTATAAGGATATTGTTGCCAGGATGCTCAATGCCTTCAAAGAACAAGGCTGTAACATGAGCCTGAAAGTCCATTTCTTGCACTCCCATGTGAACTACTTTCCCGAAAACATGGGGGCGTACAGTGAAGAACAAGATGAAAGGTTTCACCAGGACATCAAGGACGCAGAGAGAAGGTACCAAGGAAGATGGAACACCACTATGATGGCTGATTTCTGCTGGTTGCTGCTGCGGGAAACCCCAGATGAAAAATACGCCAAGCAGCGCACCAAGAGAAGCATTCGGGGGAAGAAGAAACGGGCCCACCAGGAGATTGATTGACCCAAGAATGACTTTAAAATCTAAACTGTGTTGACAAATATTGTGTTTTTACTAAACTTTGAAATAAAAATTTGCTAGTTATTACCACAGTGTCGGATCTCATTTATTAGAATTTTATTTTCACACCATCGGGTGTTTGTCTTCATGTATTGCAATGGTGCGGTTTGCGTTTTCTATTCTTACATACATACCTGTACAACATGTTTTGCACATTTCTTTGCTTTGCTTTGTGTCTAACCTCGCTCTTATATGCTCAATGTTTGTGCACATGTATGTGGCTGTTTTAAGTACAGACAATTTTGCTACCATCACAGTGTGTTTTGTTGACATTACTCTATTCTTATGTGCTGCCTTGTTACAATTTTCTTTATTCTTATTTGAATAACTACTAAACAATTAGTATAAAGAATTCATCCAAGAAACTTTTATCTCGATCGCACTCAATCTGAAACGTTCACCTCAAACTGCTAACCCAATGTAGCAAAAAAATCTGTACGTGATGGAGCAAATTGGTTACCAGATTTGGATTCAGCGCACCAAAAAACGTAAAAATCAATCGAAACATTAGAGGCAGTTTAAAAAAAAATTTTTTTAGTGTACCTGTGTAATTTTTCTTCTCATTTTAGGGTGGAGGAATGGAATCCCAAAGTTTTCGAAGTTTCTTTCAGTTAATTTGGATGAAATTACTTTGGGGTGGAAGGAAGGGTTCACGGACACCAATTTGAAAATCACATTTTTTAATTATTTTTTGAAAAAGGATATTTCAGTATAGGAATCAATACTAAGAATACTTTAAATTGTAAAACTTTTGCAGATAAGCTGATTCTTCTTGAAATCTCCTCACCAACTGCTATCTCCAATTATACCAAAGGAAAAAAAACAGCCATAATAATAGACACAGCATACAGTAACATAGTAAGGTAATATGCTAGAAAAAAATTTCAGAAATATCTATTGTAACAGTGTAGGAACAAATTTCACTGTTCCCATTTGAAGAGGAAGAAAACATCTTTGAACTGTCCTCTAAGAGACTTGAAGGAAAACAGGTTTATTCACCTGTAGATGTTCTCTGTGGAGAGCAGGATAAGTCCTCCCATATGCATCTTTTGTGCATGCGCATACAGTATCTTCCTGCCTATTGCCCGCCACACACTCACCTCTTCAGTCTTCTATGAAGCTAACATTGAGACAACTCTAAGGGGAGGTGGGAGGGCTGTGAGGACCTATCCTGCTGTCCATGAAGAACATCTACTACAGGTAAGTAACCCTGTTTTCACTATGGACAAGCAGGATAATAGCTTCACATATGGGAATCCCTAATTACAGGCTGCCTCTACAGAAACAAGGGAAAGAACACAGCGTCTCAATTTGAGACTACAAATGTACTAATGATTTTGTTGGCAACAGAACTTTTAATTATTTTGTCTGTCTTTTCACTTTGACTTTTTTTTTGTTGTTTTTAAAAGAAGCAGGGTGAATAGAAATAAGTGGGCCTAGAGGATATGGAGTTGGACTCTATTCCTTCAACAAATTTTGAAGAACAGATTGGTCAAGTCTGCTGTCGAGTCAGGAGTCCCATTACAGACAATAGTGAGATGTGAATGGGTGGGAAGAAGTCCAAGTCTCAGCCTTGCAAATCTCTTCCATAGAGGTCAAATTCAGGTGGGCCACTGACACAGCTATGGCTTGGGAGCTGTGACTTTACTCTCAAGCATCAGACCTACCTGGGTTTTAGCGAAAGAGATGCAGTCTGCTATTTAAATTGAAAGAAGGTGGCCTCTAATCTACTGGGGTCGAAAGGAAATCAAAAACTGGGTTGACTTTCTGTGGGCCTGCTCCAAATAGAAGGTCAAGGCTCTCTAGCAGTCCAGTGTGTGCAGCATGCTTTCCCCTTGTGGGCATGAGGTCTTGGGAAAATGTTGGTGGGAACTACTGACTGATTAAGGTGGAATTCTAACACCACTTTAGGAAGGAACCTACAAGGAATATGCAAGACCACAATACTGTGGAAAAGCGTCTTGAAGGGTGCACCCACTACTATCACCTGGAGTTCACCGACTGTGTGGTGAAGTAACAGCCACCAGAAACAGGACCTTCCAGGTCAGGTATTTCTGAACACAGGTACTTATTAACTCAAAAGGAGCTTTCATTAGCTGTGTCAAAACTATATTGAGGTCCTAAGACACTGTGGGAGGCTTCATAAGAAGCAAGCCCTGCATGAAACAAACTAAAGGTTATATAGGGAGACTGGTTTACCTTCTGAATGATGGCAGTAGGTGCCAACTGCACTGAGGTAAACTCTAATGGAGTTGGTTTTCAAAACTAGACTGGGACAAATGTAGAAGGTACTCAAGTAGTTTTCAAATGAGACACGAGAAAGGGTCTAAGAGGGCCTGTCCCTCACACCAGATGGCAAACCTCTTTTATTTGAAACCATAAAACTCCCAAGTTCAATCCCTTCTGGAAGTCAAGGACAGAGGTTACATCAACAAGGAGGTTGAAATGAGCAAGAGCTGTCCACTTCAACATCCAAGCTGAGAGGGCAAGGGACTTGACAGTAGGGAGTAGCAGTGCCTCCTGATCCTGAGAAAGGAGAGTTGCTGAGATGAACCAGGGTCCTGATAGAATGCTCAAGTAGGAGAGTAAGATGCCACTAGAATGGTTTATGGTTTATTAAAGTTTACTATACCGCCCTTCAGGCCAGCAGAACGGTTTACAATGCTCTTAAGAGGACACACTCTAAAGGTTAAATTCAAACAGAAACGAAAAGGAACTCCATAGCAAAACAAGAAAGAATGGGAACAGATAACATCATAAAGACGTTACACACAGAAACAAGAGGTAGCCTCAGTTGTCTTTAAGTTTCAGAAAGGTTTTCACAATTAATGGTATTAAAATGATACACATACACAAAAGACTGTCTATCCAATGAAGGAGGAAGGCACCTGAGGATAGTTTGCCATGCATCCTCACTCTGGAACAGAACTGAGGCACTTGTCTGTTCCAAGGGGTAGCAACATAGCTAGTGAGGGGGTGCCCCATACTCAAATCTGGTTCAGAGTCCATTCATGAGGTTGAAGGACATGACTCGGCCTGTCTGCCAGAGTGTTGCTCTCATCTGGTAGATGTAAACTATGTGTCCTTCCTAAGCTTGTGGAACACGTCTGAAAGGTGAAGAGTTCCTGAAAAAGCATGTTCTGATGCTGAGGAATGAAAAAATTCCTGGTGGGTGATTTGGTGGAGTTTTAATAGTGGTAATTTGTACTGGTCTCAGACTATCTGAAGATTCCACAAGTCAGAAGTTACAAGGGCCAACGCAGTGCAGAGAACTTGAATCTCCCTCTAACTAGGTGGTTTTCTGGGAGAAGGACAGGGACTGGTTGTGTCGTCTTTCAGTCAATCAAAACCCCATCCCTGGTTTTGGCTGGGGAATCATCTGGGCCTTTGAAGTCTTAGGCTACCTGGTATAGAAGCAAGAAAGCTGGCATGAATGGGAAGGTGGAGGTAAGGCCAGCCCCAGTGTTGGTTAAAGGTGTTGATGATCAAGGTCAACCTTAAGGCTTATGCCTCCCTGGCTGTCAGAATCTATTGTTTAACTTTGAATGCTTGCTCTTTGCTTTCCCCCAGAAGCTGCTACCCTAGGGGGTCGTCTAATTTGCCTAGTGGTTGGGCTGGCCCAGAATGAAGGATACCTATGCCTATGAGAGTAATAGGACCTACCATTGCCCTCCCCTATAGAACCTCCTAGATGAGGAGGCCTGTACACTGTTCTCAATGTGTCAGTATGCTGCTTGATCATGGCAGCAGCCTCTTGTACCTTGTCTCCAAGGTATGGCACATCAGCAAGCTGATCCTATATGGTAGGTTGTAAGTCTGATGCCTGGAGCAATGAGAATCTGCAGGTGCCAGTACTCATTGAGGAGACTCTCAATACTATATGGAAGATATGATATGTTGCTTGGACAATGTACGTCCCACACTCCTTCTCTTAAACCTAGAGGAAGTGGTACTGATCGATCTTCTCCAACGGAAGAAAATTGGTCAATTCTTCCAAGCTGCAAATTATGTTCTGCAAGTGCATGCCCATGAAGAGCTGGTAGGACACTATGTGGGAGGTCAGCAAAGCGTTCTGAAAGAACTTCCTCCCAAAAGAGTCCAAGGTACTAGCCTCCCAATTTGGGGGCATCGAAGAGTGCAACTTGGAGCTCTTAGCCCTTTTGAGGGCAGAGAGCAGATTCAACGACCATGGAGAAGCATGGAAGCTGAAGCTTCCCAAATTTGGGAGCCTTTTGAACTCTATACATGGAGTTGACCTTCTTGCTCACTGGAGGGACAGAGAGGCGGTTCTCCCACATTTTCATCTGAAAACTTTGAAGGATGAGGTGCATGAGCACAGTCACTGCTTCCTTAGGGGCAATGGAATATTGAAGGATATCCAATTCTTTGGCCCTGGGATTCTCCTGTCTCTAATGGAAATGGACTTGGCCATTTCTCCAACAAAATCGCAGAAAGTATACTCCTTTAGCAGGGACTTGTGATTGCTCTTGAGGAGGGGTGGGATCCAAAGGCAGATCTGTCCTCCAAGAAGTATTCAGACTCAAACTCAGATTCCCAGAAGCATTCAGAATTTGAGCAGATAAGTACTTAAATGATATCACTCTCCACTGTGTCGACTTCTATCTGCAAGCAGAGACAGATCTCTGCCTGGAGCATCAATATACCAATGACTTTAGATGCCTCGAGGAGTGACCACCTCCTGATTCACTGGAAAGTGAGATTGGCTGGGCAAGAGCTAGTGTCGAGGCTCTCTGGTCTTGATGACATAAGGAACATAAGATATGCCCTATTGGGTCAGACCAAGGTCCATCAAGCCCAGTATCCCGTTTCCAACAGTGGCCAATCTATGTCACAAGTACTTAGTAGTTTCCCCAAAAGACACAGGCTCCACAATGCTTCTACTGGGTCAAGCAGTGGATTTCCCAGGTCCCCTTTAATAATGGTTTATGGACCTTTCTTCCAGGAACTTGTCCAAACCTTTTGTAAATCCAGCTCCACTAACAGGTTTTACTACATTCTCCGTTAACGAATTCCAGAATTTGATTACACGTTGCATGAAAAAATATTTTCTCTTATTAGTCTTAAATAAGTTACACTGTAGCTTCATTGCATGTCCCCTAGTCTTTCTATATTTTGATGGTGTAAACAATCGATCTACGTTTACCCGTTCCACTCCATTCATTAATTTATAGACCTCTATCATTTCTCCCCTCAGCCATCTCTTTTCCTCTTCCACAGGTAGTGCCAGGGTTTCAAGGATGGTTTGGCTATGTTTTTGCACCATCATCAATGCCATTGATGCTGTAGCCTCACACAGAACAAAGATCATTACGCTCTATTCAAACCTTTTCATGAGTTGTTCTTTGAGGGCTACCATGGACAAGAGTGTGAGGACTGCAGCCGGTTCAGCCAATGTCTCTGGAATCTGAAGCAAGAGATCGGCTGATTTTTCTCAACTTCATGGAGGCTGATGCAGTCCTTCTGATACTGAGGAGGATGAGTAGCCCTCACAGTGGGACTGCTTCAAGGGTCGGACATCGACTGATACTTTGGTACTCTGGACATTGAGCTTCAATGGATATTGATACATCAATGCCTCTGCGCAAACTCTTCATCTGTAGTCCTCAACATCTGAGGACAAGGATGAATCCTTTCTCTTCCTCTGGTTGGCACTGGTAGGTGACCGATTCCAGGGAAACCTCCTGGTACTCGCCACAGAGAAAGTTCAAGAGCTTCTCAATGATGATGCACTACTATCATCTAATGCAGCTCTGGAAGCTATGCAGACTGATGCCACTGATGCTGAAGGCAATAGATCATTCTTCTCAGTGCCAAAATGCATTTGTGGTGCTTTTCATGACCCTGAAGCCCTCTCTTTGTCATTTCAATGGGAAATACAAAGAGGAGGCCTAAGGTCATGATCCAAGCACTTCAGGCACCATTTGTAAGGGTCTGCTACAGACATGAGCATGAGACACCAGGTTAATTTTCTGAAACCGCTGGCTAATTACATCTGTAAAAGCAGCTGGTGGAAAATTAAATGACTATTTTATTTTCAGAAAACGAAAGAAAACAATTTCTTTGAACCTGTCTGGACACACCTGAGACCTAAAGTGGCTTATGCGATGTCACAGAAAAGCAAAGAAACTTTAAATGATCAAAAAATCTAAGGTACTAAAAAGGGAAAAGAGAGATATGAACCATGGTGGCAGGTCAAACTTATAAGAATCATTTGACGAACAGACAAAAAAACTGAAGATAAATTAAGCAAGAAGTGCACAGGATACATTTGTGGGGCTCTGTGGAAAATGAAGACTGAGGAAATGAGAGCATGGCAGTAACAGGTGAGAAGGCACACAGGTGCGTGGATAGTCCATTCTAAAAGCTTTCAGGAGAAACTGAGAATGTTCCTGTGTGGGGCTCCATCAGTGACATTACCCATATGTAAGGACATTATCCTGCTTGTCCAAGTAGAAACAGTATAAGAACACATAGTTACCACAAACCGTTCTCACTTTACCTCAGCAGCTGTAGGGTGCAAGGTGATTGCAACAGAGATCAGACCAGATTTAGGACCATTGTGTGTCTGTATGAACTGAGATTCAAAGAACAAAGTCCCTGATGAAGGTTCACTCTTGACTTCATTTCGACTAGCCTCTGAACCTTAAAGAAATGATAAAAGAACAGTGCAATTTTCAGTGGGGGAAGACCATATAAAATTAAGTGGATAACTTATCCAAGTCTAATTGCTGAAAGAAGAGGTTAAACAGGTTAACTTTATGCCTGTGAGTTGTGTGTCTGATTTGCGGAGGGATGTTATCGGTCCAATAGCTGAATATCACTACTAAACAGATACATTTTTAGGTGAGACCTAGGATACCCCTAACCTCATTCCCTACTAAAATATCTAAATTTTAGTCATATACTGGAATATATTGCCCAAATATAGCTATTCCCAGCTGTTACAACTTTTAAAATTAAAAAAAAAAAACATATATGTGGTTGCCACCCACTGTTTGTTTATTTAACAAATTTTTAAACCATTTTTCTACAAGTCAAAATGGTTTACAAAGAACTAGGTGCAAAACAGAGAACTTTAGGTGCAACAAAGGTTACATAAACTTAAGCAAAAATTAACCGCAACTACTAGGTTAATAAGCTTGAACATGGGTAAATGGTTTAACTATGTTTTCAATGAAAGGTGAGGCATCACAGGGTATGTGTATCTTAGTAACTTTGCTTCATCTGGATCATGATGGATTGTGTTGGTAAAGATGGGAGGAATTTAGTTGTAGTGTCTCTGTTCCTGCCCTTTGATCGAATGCTTATTGGGGGGTTGAGGTGAGGACATAGTTGATGGTGTGTTGAGTGGAATGTAGTGAGAGTCCATATTGGGTTAAGTTTTTAATGGGGGACTGCGCTGAAGTATTCTTTGAAAAGGTAGGTTTTTAATGTCTTTCAGAAATCTCCTATTAGCTCAATGTTCCTTAGATTGAGAGGTAAGGAGTTCCAGAGTGCAGGGGCGCAGAGTGAAAATGCTCTGTTACATGTGCTTTGTTTTCTATTGATAAACTGGGTGGGGACGTCAAGGAGATTTTGTGTGTTGTGTCTTCTTGGTCTGTTAATCTTGGGTTTATTTAGTAGTGTTTCTGGGTGTTCAGAGGATTGGTTCTTTAATGCTTTATGGATGTTAATGATGATTTTGTATTTGATTCTTGAGATGATGGGGAGCCAGTGAACTTGCTGACCACCTAAGTGCTTTTAAATATAGTCCTCAAAAAAAATTTCTATCCACTATACAAAGTCAAAATATATTAATGTTTTTGTCAACCCCATTCCAGCTCTTACAAAATGATTTTCTTTCTGCAACTGCTTATAACACGAGAGTTTTTATGAAATTCAATTATTACAATTTTCAAATAGAATGCTACATTTTTATACTTTTGCTCAAACTATCAATATTGTGGCTAAATAAGAAACGTCTATCATTTTTCTGACTTATTTTTTTTTATTTAAAAGGTTTTTATATACCGCCTTTAGTCCAAGGCGGTTTACATAGAACAACAGTATACAAAGCTCAGGAGAGTTGTGTTACATAGAACATGGGCAAGTAAGCTTGGCGTTTAATATGGAGGTTACACGTAAACAATGGTGAGAGGTGGGATCCTTAAGTTAATTGGTAGACCCAAAAACCTTCCTAACTGCTCTATAATTTGCATAAAGGTCACTACTTTTTGTCTGTCTTTGCCCAAAAATAGAGTAAATTGTCTGATAACAGGTTTATGTGGGGTCCCTTTCCTCCTATGACTATACCCTTCGATTGTTTGTCTCCCTTATCTTTTGGGATGATGATTCCAAAAACAGAAGAAACAGCAAGGGGGAGAGCAGATACCCCTGCCTTGTTCCTCGCTGAACCTAGAATTGCTCCATACGCTTTTCATTTATCCCTAAATTATGCCATAGAGGCATTGTATATGATCTTAATCCAATTCAAGAAAGTCACTTTGATGCTATACTGTTCTAATAGCCAGGTTACATAGTCCCAAGAAACCTTATCAAATGCTTTTTACATATCTAAATTTACCTATAAGGCTTCTTTCATCCCTCTCCCTGCTTGAAGAGTAACTATTACCCTCAATAAGTTAAATAAGGTATATTTGCCCTTTACAAATTGCACCTGCTCACTGTTTATTAATTCAAGTAGAAATTGGCTAAGGCATTGGGCTAATACCAATGGTATTATTTAATATCTTGGTTTAGAAGAGAGTCTGCAGGATTCCAAATGTTCTAGGTCACGTTCCGTTTTTCCAAAACCATGATGTGGGCATGGTTTTCGTTCTTACCCATGCTCCGTGTCTGCAACATCTGCTGTGTTATTTTTTGGTAACAGTTTGGCCACTAAAGCATCCAAAATCATACAATATTTTGCTCAAAATGCATTGTGGCATAGCACCCTGAGCAACCTCAGATTTTTAAGCAGCCTCCTGATCTGCCCTTCTGTTCTGGGGACCTATACGATGATCTACCTGATCTTCTCCCAATTGTAGTAAATGGAAGCCTTGAAAAAATTGGTCCTTGTTGGATGGGCAGATTGGATAGCTTGTATGGTCTTTACTATTGTCCTCAAATTCAAAAAAGCATGGAACAAATACAGAGGATCTCTGAGGGAGAAGAAGAGATTGTACAACTTAATGTTCTCATGGATGAGCAAATTGGATATGCGGTATGGTCTTTATATGCTGTAATTTTCTATGTTTATATGATCATTTTTAGGCCTTCTTTCATATAGCTGTTCATAAAACAAATAAAAATTGCTTGGTTATTTCTGCCTCTTTTCCCATCTTTATTTTTGTGATAACTGGCCTCTATTCACCCTTCCAGTTACACTTTCTTTTTCCCAATCCCCTCCCAACCCAAAAGCAGTTGTGCACCCTCTCCTCTCCTCTATTTCTTTCAAACAACTCAGAATCCTGCCTCCCTTCTCAATACCATACAGATCAAAGGGCTCCTTGGAGCAGCTCAACAAAGCATATGGTCCTAATTTAGCCTTCACTGATGTCAAGGTAAGCATGATGCTCCTTCCCACCCCTCCCTCCTATCTATCCACATAACCCTCAATCGTCCTAGGCCCCCCACCCATCTCTGAAAGTGTCTCAAGGTAATTTCTCCAAATGGGTTAGAGTTTTGTGCATACCATGATAGTCATGAAAATCACTTCTAAACCAGGGAATGTGGAGTATGATTTCAATCACAAATTTACTGCTAATGCTCGCTGTAGTACTTGCATTGTGCCAAAGAGAGCTTTCTTCTGGAGTTGATAAAATATAACATGTATGGGTAATTTATCTTTTTCTCTGACTGCATTTTGTAGTACCTCAGGATCTTCTCCCTCTCCCCGCGACTCACAGAATGATTGCTTGGAACACATACCTTTATTATCAATGCCATTCTTGTGTGTTTCTCCTTTACCACTATGTCAAGTTTCCTCGCATCCAGTTTGTTATCCATTGGAATGGAAATGTCCCATGTTATCAGAACTTCTAGGGTCATGATCTCAGTGCTTTTTCTGGTACAGCAATGTTATAGTGCTTACAAAGTTTCAAACTGATGAGATGTGCCACCTTGTGTCTTTCTGTACAGAATTTTTTGCCATCAGTACTTCACACTAAATACAAAAAATAGAGTGAAATTGAAAGAGCAAATAACCTATATGTGATGTTTTTGTCGGAAGGTAGCCAGGAGAGTTAAATTACCCTCTTGAAGCTATGACTTCCATTTTATTCGATTTAAATTAAACCCTATGTATAATTACTAAAGGGTTAAAAAGAGGTAAAACCACCACACGATGTCACCTCATGCCAAAAATACATCTCTTCTGTTAGACATGGTCCCTGATTTCCCTCGTGGTGGCAATCGTGAACTGTGTCTACAGCGCCTTGAACAGAAATGGATTTTCACTTGGCACACAGTTGAACCTTTTGGCTTGAATAAAGAGCTAGATTGGATAAGTACACTTTAAATTTTTTACTTTCTTTTTAAAAAATTATTTTCAAGTCAGTTTTCTATTGCCATTCAACATGAACTTTTCCATAATCTGGGTTTCAGCAAAATTGGCTTCTTTTTGGGTGCAGTGATTTATCTCACCGCTATTGGTCCGCTTGGGCTATTTAACTTGCTCTTAGGTTTTTTGATCGTTAATGAGCATGCGCCGGCGTCTTGAAGAAGGAGACGCTGAGATTTCAATTTCATCACAGTTCGGCAGTTCTTCAAAAGCGTTGATACAGGGCGCAATAACATTGGCATTCGCCCGAAACGCAGTACTGTGTCCTTTTATATTACTGCGGTATTGACTCAGGTGTAAGAAGATCCTTGACAGAAAAACTTGGAACTTTACTGTGGACGCTGCCAGCTCCTTGTTTGATGAATACACACGTACTGGAGGGAGCGGAGGTTTTGATAAGTACCACGTTGTTCCATGTATTTTTAAAAGAAGAGATGTATTTTTGGCATGAGGTGACATCGTGTGGTGGTTTTACCTCTTTTTAACCCTTTAGTAATTATACATAGGGTTTAATTTAAATCGAATAAAAAGGAAGTCATAGCTTCAAGAGGGTAATTTAACTCTCCCGGCTACCTTCCGACAAAAACATCACATATAGGTTATTTGCTCTTTCAATTTCACTCTATTTTTTGTATTTAGTATTAATTGGGTAGAGTGGGGGTTTTTTGATTTTTTGTTTATCAGTACTTCACAAGCAGCTACAAGATGAGTAACTGTTTCCAGCTCTTTCTTACAGAATCTGCATATGTCTATTTTACCAGCCCTCTCTATGCTCGCTCTGAACCATTGTGCCCATAATCTACTCTCCTGGGTTGCAACTATCAATTTCTCATCTTTAGGTTTCAACTCGCCTCTCCTTTACCACTCGTTTGTCCTTGTTTGATCAACAAATGGCTTCTGTAGCAATGTTTTCTGTTTCTCAAGGCAGTTTCTCCAAATGGGTTAGTTTTGCACATTTCATGATAGTCATGAATCTCACTTCTAAGCCAGGGTATGTGGAGTATGATTTCAGTCTCTCAAATTTTCTGAGTACTTGCATCGTGCCAAAGAAAGCCTCCTTCTGTAGTTTGTAAAACGTAACATGTATAGTTAAGTTAGCAAGGTGTACTTTCTCTTTGCAGAGTCCCCTATAATTATGTTATGGCCTTACTCCTGTAAGTTGAGGTACAAAATCCAAGCAGTGTGACAGTATCCAAAGTCTCCTGGCTTAACCTCTATGAGACTCTCCCAATTTGCCAAACATCCACAGGTTGCTAGGCACTGGTTTGCTGACTATGTATAGATGATATCTTAGCTACCGTCAGTTTTATTATCTTAAGCCTCTTTGGTTTGCTGCTGACTCTATGCACCCCCTTTCATATATACTGCATCTTCAACTCAACTATACACAAACTCAAAACAGGGAATGTTAACCTTCCAACACTACTTTGACAGCATTTTAGTTTGCTTCCAAGGTTTTCCAAATTGCCTCGTAATGCTCACTGCTCAATACATAGGCAACTTCTCTATGAAGGCCTTCAGTTTCCATGGATTGTCATAGCTCATGATTTTATTCTTTCAGGTAAGACGCACTCATGCTGGGAATTATAGTGTGAACCATGTCCCCTTTTTGTATAGTTTGGTGCAGTAGAGAAACTTCATCCACTTCTGCTCTTACACTTGAGCACAACAATCTTGAAATAGCAGGAGATTTGCCTCATCATAGTTCAAGTGTCATTTAGAGTGATACAACATCATACTCTGAGCTTTATTTGAAAAATCGAGAATTTGAGCAATCACTGTCCTAAGGCTAATGCCTACAGCATGCCTGTGATCATCTGAACCAAACAACATGGACTCCTGCTGCAGAGGCATTTGACTTGCTACCTAGGCTTCAGAACTGCTGATGTCTCTGAAGCTTATCTTCCACCAGTGTCACTATGCTCGTATAACTGCTCTTCTCAAGTTCATTCACTGGCTCCCTATCCATGTCTGCTTCCAGTTCAAACTTCTCCTACTTACCTAACAAGTGCATTCATTCTGTGGCTCCTTACTACCTTTCCTCTCTTATCTCACTCTACACTTCAGGAACTCTGCTCCTCTGGCAAATCCCTTTTATCTGTGCCCTTCTCAGCCACTGCTAACCACCCTGCTGTTCCATATGCCTGGAACAAACTACCTGAGTCAGTGCATCGGGCTCTTTCTCTGGTCCTATTCAAGTCCAGGCTGAAGACCCACCTCTTTGAGGCTGCTTTGGGATCCTGATGCTCCTCACTGTTAATTAGATTGTAAGGTCTGATGAGCAGGGACTGTGTCTTACATCTATATGTACAGTGCTGCATATGCCTTGTAGCGCTTTACAAATGATTAGTCATAGTAAGTTGCTGCTGGTATGTACCTATGTATATAGATACTGAAGTCCCATTGTTCTTAGCTCTGCATCTGCAAAGAACCAGCTTTCCAGGCCTTTCTTACTCCTCAGAGCTGCTTTTGGCTTTGGGAAGTTGCATCATTGTATTGGGAACTCATACAGTACCTTCAGCCTGAGCACTACAACATTGTATGGAACCAGTCAACCAGTATTCGGACCTACTTTGGACTCAGCCACATTCCATCTCGTCATAGACCCTTACTGTCCATGTGACTACCTCATGATAGCTGTCTCCTGATTTGCTCAGCCAGCCTGGTGAGAACCAGCCTAACTAATCACAGAGACATGCATAAGCTCTGCCATCAGCTCAGCAGATAATAAGATGTATGCAGAGACTCAACATTACGTTTTTGCCACAGGATTTTTTCTGCCACCCCAAGACTCTGTCTTTGACTTCTGCCACCTTTGTGCTTTGGCACTTACTTTACCAAAGATTTGTGCAAGCACCTCAGATGCTTTGAAACCTCTTCTACCCTAGTATGTGAGACGAATTTGACTTCTGGGCTGCGTGCAACTCACCTACAAAGAAGGGCTAGAGCTTTTGTAATAAATCAGACCTGCCTTCTCTGGACCTTGGAACCTGGCCTGGAGTTCACTGCTTGTCCATAGTTATAAGGCATTAGTTTTTATTTTCCTTGTAGTTGATGATGGGGATAAGAGGTAGATTAAGTCTTCTACTGTCATAAGTGCAGGAGCGATCTGCCTGGCTTTTGGTAATTAATTTTAAGGATTATTAGCCATTTATATAGAAATTTGTTATTAGTGCTGCTTGAAACATTTTTCTCTTATAGTTTTTTATTCTGCAGTAATAGTTTGTGTGAGTGCATCATATCACAATAAATCATAATTTATATATATGCATAACTCATCCTGCTTTGCTAATCTGTTGCCAGCAAGTGACAAGAACTGAAAGGGTTTTGGTGCAAACGCCCCTCAGGAATGCACTCCTGGAAAACATATGGGCCAACATAGATCTCACAAGCTTTTGCAAAGAGCTTAACAACTTACTTATTCCAGCAGCATTTGGAAATGTTAACATAGCCCCACTCAAAGATCACAAGTGAACATGCAGACAATGCAACTGGTAGCACAGACAGCATAGTTACTCACCTGTAACAGGTGTTCTCCAGGGACAGCAGGAATCAGTCTTCACATATGGATGATGTCGGCACTGATGGGGCCCACATGGAGCATTTCCCCAGCCTTCAAAGAAAGCCTTTGGGAATGCCACCAAGATTGCGTCGTCTCCTTCCTGCCCAAGGGTGCCATCTTACTCAAGTCAGGTGCCATAGCTAGAGCCCTACAAAGAAAATGGCAAAAATGGACTGCAACTCCAAAGGATGGTGGGAGGGTTATGAGGGCTGATTCCTGCTGTCCCTAGAGAACATCTGTTATAGGTAACTACGCTTTCTCTAGGAACAACCAGGAAGTCAGTCCTCACATATGGGACTCCCTAGCTACAGACTACCAAGGTCCTGTAGGAAAAATCACAACAGAGCGATGAGAAGTCATCAGTGAAAAAGGCGGTAGCCTGAGGACCCCGAGTCCCTGGGTGGTCACGCTCCCGGTAGTCGGAACAAAAAGGGTCAGAGTGCAGGAGTTGCTTAAACCCCAACCAGATTATGGCGTACAGCCTGGCCGAAGGTGCTGTCCCACTGGGACTCCCTCTCCAGACAGTTATGAACCGCAAAGGTGTGAGCGAAGGACCAGGTGGCGGCCCAGCAAATGTCTGCCAGCGGCATCGAACGTGGGCTAGCGACAGACGTCACCATTGTTCAGACACTGTGAGCCGTGACTCAGTGATCCAGGGGAAGCCCAGACTGGGCCTGGGCAAAGGCGATACAGTCTGCTACCCAGATGAACAAGGTTTGCTTGGTGACCGCCAGCCCCAGGCGGCTGGGGTCATAGGAGACGAAGAGCTGCCTGGATCTGTGGCAGTCCCGAGTCCGCTGTAGGTAGAAGGAGAGAGCCTTCTTGTAGTCCAGAAGAGTGGAGAACCGCCGACAACCGGTCAGCATGGGGCTTCGGGAAGAAGGTGGGCAACATTATCTCTTGGTTGACATAGAAATCCGAGACAACCTTCAGGAGGAACTTGGGGTGAGTTCCTGTAGAACCTCGTGTATGGGGCCTCGGCCATCAGCGCCTGGAGTTCGCTGATTCTCCGGGCGGAGGTGAGAGTCACCAGGAAGGCCACCTTCCATGAGATGTGCCGTAGTGAGCAAGTAGCCATGGGCTCAAAGGGCAGCTTCGTGAGTTCCATGAGGACCATATTGAGGTCCCATTCGATGGGGTGGTGGTTCGCTGAGATGGCAGTCAAGTGAACCCTGACAGAGTTCGACTTCAACCCAGCCTGTGAGAGGTGAAGAAGCTACTTCAGGACCAATCGGGTGGGGCAGGAAAGAGTAGTTACTCACCTGTAACAGGTGTTCTCCAGGAGCAGCAGGAATCAGTCCTCACATATGGGTGTCATCGGCACCGATGAAGCCCCAGCGGAGCATTTCCCCAGCTTTCTATGAAAGCCTTTGGGAATGCAGGCACGCATGCGCGGTTCCCTTCCCACTTAAAGGTGCCATCTTACCTCAGTCAAATGACATAGCTAAGAACAGCACAGAAAAATGAAAAATAAACCATGTACAACTGCAACTCCAATGGGAGGAGGGAGTGTTGTGAGGACTGATTCCTGCTGCTCCTGGAGAACACCTGTTACAGGTGAGTAACTACTCTTTCTCCAGGACCAAGCAGGAAGTCAGTCCTCACATATTTATTTATTTATTTATTTATTAATATTTCTTATATACCGCACTATTTGCCATCAGCGCGGTTTACACAGAACATAAACATCTGACAATATACATATGTCTGGTCATTACATTTAACAAGAAATGGAACTTGGAGAACCGGGTAAACTATATACATATGAAGTTGAATGAGAACGGATACTGTTTGGTGTTTTACATTATGTTTTACATATGGGTTACTCCCAAGCTCTGGGCTACCGAGGAACCCAGGCTGAACAAGAGAACTCCCTCTAGTCTCAGCAGCAAAGAAAGGCTTTCCAAGGACACAACCTCCACCGGTAGCCCAACAGAGGGCAGGAGTTGCCTAAACCTCAAAGAGATTCCGGAGTACTGCTTGGCCAAAAGCACTGTCCCTACGGGACTCCCTCTCCAGGCAGTAATGGGCCGCAAAAGTCTGGCTTGAAGACCAAGTTGCAGCCCTGCAGATGTCTACCAAGGGCACAGAGCGGAGATGAGCCACTGAGGCAGCCATTGCCCTGACTCGGTGGGCCGTAACCCGACCCTGCAAAGGAAGGTCAGCCACCTTATAAGCCCAGGTGATACAGTCAGCTACCCAGATGGACAAGGTACGCTTGGACACAGGCAATCCCAACTTATTGGGGTCAAAGGAGACGAAGAGCTGGGTAGCCCTTCTATGCCCCTGCGTACGGTCAAGGTAGAAGGATAAGGCCCTCCTACAGTCCAGGGTATGCAGGACTGCTTCAGCCTGGCTGGCATGAGGCCTAGGGAAGAATGTTGGAAGAACCAACTCCTGGTTGAAGTGGAAAGAGGAGACAACCTTAGGGAGGAACTTTGGATGAGTCCTAAGGACTACCCTGTTCCTATAAATCCTGGTGTAAGGCCTATCACAGACCAGGGCCTGAAGCTCACTTACTCGCCTAGCCGAGGTAAGGGCTATCAGGAAGAGTGTCTTCCAGGAGAGGAAGCGTAGTGGGCAAGTAGCCATGGGCTTAAAAGGTGGGCGAGTCAGTTGCTGCAAGACCACATTCAGCTCCCACTCAGGGGCAGGAGGACGGATAGGAGGCTTGAGCAAAAGCAAGCCCCTAAGAAAGCGAGACACCAAGGGGTGACCAGACAGAGAATGTCCCTCCACCAGAGAGTGGTGAGCTGCTAGAGCTGAGAGGCGGACCCGAACAGAATTGGATTTAAGACCTTGATTTGACAAGTGCAGTAAGTACTGAAGGACTACTGGCACAGTACAGGAGAAAGGATCTTCTGTACGTAGCTGACACCACACAGAAAACCTCTTCCATTGGAGAGCATAGGTTTTCCTAGTGGACTGTTTCCTAGAGGCTAGGACAACCTCCTCAACCTCCTGAGGCAGGCCCCAGGGAGCCAAGACTACCCTTGCAGCCTCCAGGCCATCAAATTGAGAGCTTTGAGATTGGGGTGCAGAAGGGAACCCTGCTCCTGTGAGAGAAGGTTGGGTTGCAACCCCAGAGGTAGTGGAGGATCCACCGCCAGTTGAAGCAGAAGAGGAAACCCAAGGCTGTCTCGGCCACCTGGGAGCCACCAGCAAGACCGAGGCCTTGTCCTGAAGAATCTTGAAGAGAGTTCAGGCCACCAAGGGCGTGGGAGGAAACGCATAGAGGAGGCCCTGAGACCAGGATATCAGAAACGCATCCGCTGCTATCCGCAGAGGATGCGGTTGCCTGGAGCAGAACTTCGGCAGTTGCTTGTTCGTTGGGCTGGCAAAGAGATCTATCAAAGGGATACCCCATTTCAGGAATATCTTCTGAACCACTGAAGGATGCAGCTGCCACTCGTGGGGCTGCAGTATTCTGCTTAATCTGTCTGCCAGATAGTTGTCCTGGCCTGGAAGGTACAGAGCCTTGAGGAGCATGTTGTGCTTGAGGGCAAAAGAACAAAGGTCCTGAGCCTCCCGACAAAGGATCCTGGACCCAGTTCCGCCCTGTTTGTTCACATAAAACATGGCAACTTGGTTGTCTGTCCGAATCAGGACAGACTGGTGAGCCAGGGTAGGAGTGAAAGCTTTGAGTGCTAATCGAATAGCTCTGAGTTTGAGGAGATTGATCTGCTGTGCCGCTTCCCAAGGAGACCACAGGCCCTGGGTGCACTTGCCCAGACAATGAGCTCCCCAGCCTTGCAGGGAGGCATCTGTTGTCATCACTACTGTGTACCCTGGAATCTGAAAAGGCACCCCTTTTAGTAGATTGGGTGGGTGCAGCCACCAGTTGAGGGAGTGCAGAAATGGTCTGCACACCCTTATCCTGTCTCTGAGGCTGCCTGTGGCCTGTGACCACTGAGCCCGAAGGCACCACTGTGCAGGCCTCATATAGAGCCTGGCATTGGGGTCACATGTACTGTCGAAGTCATGTGGCCTAGAAGCCTCAAGCAGAGCCTGGCAGAGACCAGGGACCTGCTGAGAAACTGATTTGCCAAGGCCATCAACCTTTGGGCCCTGTCAACTGGCAAGAAAGCCTTTGCCAGCAGAGAGCCAGCCTTGCCCCTATGAACTCCAAGTTTTGGGAGGGCAGCAAAGTGGACTTTGCGAAGTTTATGACAAACCCCAGGCTTTGTAGAAGAGCAATAGTCCTGAGGGTGGCTTGTTTGGCCTCCTGGCACGTCTGACCCCTGATGAGCCAGTCGTCCAGATAGGGGAAGACAAAGATTCCCTGTTTTCTCAGGTAGGCCGCCACCACTGCTAGGCACTTTGTGAAGACTCTGGGGGCGGAGGTGAGGCCGAAAGGCAGCACTCTGTACTGATAATGGTTTCCTCCCAAAATGAACCTGAGGTACTTTCTGTGGTCTGGATGAATGAGGATGTGAGTGTACGCATCCTTTAGATCTAAGGAACATAGGAAATCTCCCTGCTGGAGGTAGGGCAGAAGTGTCCCAAGAGTAAGCATCTTGAACTTTTCCTTCACTAGGAACTTGTTGAGATTCCTGAGATCCAGAATGGGTCGAAGGCCACCGGTTTTTTTGGGCACCAGGAAATACCTGGAGTAGAATCCGTGACCTTGCAAGTGGGGAGGCACAGGCTCCACCGCCCTGTCCACCAACAGACCATGAAGCTCTTGCAGAAGGTGGTCTGTGTGCAGGGGAGGCCTTGGAGGCTTCCCTGGAAAATATGGTGGAGGCAGTTGGTGAAAATGGAGGGCATAGCCCTTGTGGACTATCTCCAGCACCCACTGTCCCCGGTGATAAGGGGCCACTGGTGGGCAAAGAGGGCGAGGCGACCTCCTGTGCAGGGTTGGGAGAGCAGTGGAGGAGAGGCTACGCTCAAGGAGTCAAAACCCCCCACTCTGCTGAGTGGTAGCAGGGGCCTGAGGCTTGGGGGTCCTCTGCCTACAGGGCCCATTACCCTGGCCCTTGGCTTGCTGACCCTGGAGGGGGCAGCTTGGGCAGCCTGATATTGCGGGTACTGTTTGTAGGCAGTGCCCTTCCTCGGGTAAAAGAGCTTTTTACCCGAGCCCTTCTTTTTATGAGAAGGGGCAAAGGTCTTCCTCGACAGCCTTGTACTTGTGAGGTGCTCAGATTCGAGCTGAGCGGCCTTCTCGGTCATGGGCTTGCCAAAAAGGTTTTCACCTCGGCAAGGGACATCGACCATCTTGTCCTGAACCCATGGCTCGAGGTCCGATGACTGCAGCCATGCCTGGCGTCGAGCCGCGATGCTGGCTGCCGCAACTTGGGTCGAAGCCTCGAAGCCATTGTAGGCGGCGCGGGACATGAACTTTGAGCAGTCCCGAATCCCCGAGGACAAGGACTTAAATCTCTGCAAGGGCTCCCCGGAGAGACCAGCAGAGAACCCGGTCAATTCCTTGGCCAGATCCCGCAAGTACATGCCCATGTACAGCTGGTAGGACTGGACACGGCAAGCAAGCATCGAGCCCTGGAAGCACTTTCTACCGACGCCATCGAGGTTCTGGGCCTCCCTGCCAGGGGGCACGGCGGAGTGCATCTTCTGGCTCTTCAGACGATGCATGGCCGATTCCACAACCATAGAATGGTGTGGTAGCTGTGCCTTTTGAAAACCAGGGCTCTTCCGGAGTTGATAGATCGAATCGACTCGCTTATTGAGAACCGGCGCCGAGGCCGGCGCCTCCCACATACGAAAGAGGAGCCGTTCCAGCATCGGAGGAACCGGAACAGTAAAGGCCTCCTTTGGAGGAGAGTCATACTGTAGGGCCTCGAGCTCTTCAGCTCGAGGCTCCTCCTCGGGGTCCGCCGGAATAGCCAAGGCAGCGGCCATATCCCGGACGAACTCCGAGAACTGAGTATCCTCCGGGGGGGACCTACTCCGGGGCTCAGACTGCGGTGAGTCCGAAGGGACGCACCGAGTCTTGAAGGTATCAGGAGACTCCTCGTCCTCCGTCTCCCAAGCTGACTCGTCCGAGGAGGAGTCAGGGTCCGACCCCGCGGGGCCCTGTAGCACCTGCCCCGACGCCGGAGGCACCGGCGTCGACACCCTCAGTCCCAAACGGGAGGTCGAGGGAAACCGCAACCGAGGTAGACTCCGAGCCACGATGGACTCGAGTATCGGCTCAGTCTCCGGGTTCTACTTCGAAGTCGATGTTCCGTGGTCGGGGCAGATGCACCAGACAGGCTGGCCATCAGTGCCCGCTGCTGCTCCATGAAGGCAGACAATCTGCTCTCCAAAGCTGTCATCCTGAGACTCAGCTCGGGAGATGCAGCAGCCACCGACTCGACGTCAGCTCCCTGGAAGGAGAGTCCTCGAGGACTACGGGGCTTACGTGTCCAGCAGACTCCGGCTCCACACGAGGAACTTTTGCAGGCTTCTCTTGTTCCACGGGCCCGGGGCGACGGTCGGGGGTCTTAGACCTGGCCCTCGAGGAGCCAGGGACCTCCTCCGACGACGCCCTCATGAGCCACTTCTTCCTCTTGCATTCCCGGTTGGGGGACCCCCTATCCGAGGAGCTTCGACGGCACTCGGGATCGGAATCCCGAGATGTCGAGGCCTCAGATGAGGTCCGGGCCCGGCTGGAGGCTGAGTCCGAGAAAAGCCTTTCTTTTTGCTGCTGGCGACTTCGGAGTGCCTTGGAAGACATCTTTGCACATAGCCCGCACGACTTAGGGTCGTGGTCGGGGCCAAGGCACCGAAGGCAGCAGTCGGGTGTGTCGGTGAGAGACATCAGTTTCTTACACCGATCACACTTTTTAAAGCCGCTGGAAGCCATCGGGGAAAAAAGAGTCCCCGCGAGGTCAAAGGACCGGCCTTCCAGGGAAAAATGGAAAAAAGGGCGCGAATGCCAGCCACGAAGGGCAAAAACCGAAAAAGAAGAATCGGGCTCGATACCGGTGTACTGGAACCGGTATCGAACCGGGAGAAAAAAATCGTGAAAATCGCCGAAAAAAATCTAATTTTAACCGGGAAAACAGGACACACATCCGGTGGGCTTCACGGATAAAAAAGAGACTGAGGTAAGATGGCACCTTTAGGCGGGAAGGGAACCGCGCATGCGTGCCTGCATTCCCAAAGGCTTTCATAGAAAGCTGGGGAAATGCTCCGCTGGGGCTTCATCGGCGCCGATGACACCCATATGTGAGGACTGACTTCCTGCTTGGTCCTGGAGAAAACAGGTCCGCTTGGACCTACGAGCACCACAGTAAGAATGGGCTCCGCTTGAAGGCATATGCCCACCTGGTCAAATCCTTCTGTGAAGCCAGAAGAATGTCCTCGATCTCTATAGGAAGATGGTAGGAGGCTAAGGCGACCCACCTCTTCAGTCAGCAGCCCCGGCGAGTTCCCTAGAGGAACCAGGGACTCCATCGAGAGGAGGAGTAACAGAGGGAACCACAGTTGCCTGGGCCACTTCGGGGCCATGAGGATCACTGAGGCCCTGTCTTGCTGAACCTTGAGAAGGGTCTGAGCAATGAGTGGCATGGGGGGAAGGCATACAGCAGGCCGGTGATCCATGACAGGAGGAAGGCATCGGGCACCACCCTGCCCGGGTGAGGGAGGGGGCTGCAGAACGGGGGAGCTACGAGTTTGCAGGGCTGTCAAAGAGGTCCAGGTCTGGATCCCCAATGCTGGAAGAGTCGCTGCGCCATCTGGGGACACAGGCACCACTCATGTGGCTGGAGGACCCTGCTTAGACAGTCCGCCAAGGCGTTGTCCTGGCCAAGGAGATAGGTGGCTCAGAGGGTGATGTCCAGGCTCACTGCAAGAGAGCACAGAACCATCGCCTCCAGGCAGAGGCTGTAAGAGCCGGTGCCCCCTTGTTTGTTCACATAGAACATCGTGAACTGGTTGTCTGTCTGGAGAAGGACCGCTTGGTGCTGCAAGTGGTGCTGGAAGGCCTGGAGAGCGAGGATGATGGCTCAGAGCACCAGCAGATTGATCTGCTGCCGAGCATCCTCGGGAGACCAAGTCCCCTGCATGTGCAGTTCCTCGAAATGGGCCCCCGAGCCCAATAGGGAGGCGTCCGTCATTAAGACCACCTGATGCATCAGGGTCTGGAAGGGCATGCCTCAGAGCAGGTTATGTGTATTCTGCCACCAGGTCAGGGACTGCGCCAGGCAGCACTGTGCTGCCCGCATGTTGAGGAAGGCATGGGATACGACAAGGACCATGGAGACCATGTGGCCAAGAAGGCGAAGCATCGACCGAGCCAAGACCATGCTGCGGCATTGCATGTCGGATGTATGGGACATTTGGCGGTCTGCCCTGCCCTGGGGAAAGAAGGCCATGGCCTGCAGAGTGTCCAAGCATGCCCCAATGAACTCTAGGGACTGCACCAGAGCGAGGAGGGATTTTAGGTAGTTGACCGCAAATCCCAGGTGCTTCAGAAGGTAAATGGTGCTGTCTATGGTCCAACAAACCTTGGAGGCTGTGCCCTCTGTCACGAACCAGTCGTCTAGATAAGGATACATGAAGGTGCCCTGCAACTGGAGGTGCCACTGCCATGGCCAAGCATTTTGTGAAGACCCGTGGGGCCAAAGGGGATTACCCTGTACTGCTAGTGGTTCCCATGCACCATGAAGCAGAGGTACCTTCTGTGCTTGGGATGGACAAGGATGGGAGTATAAGCATCCTTTAGGTCCAAGGAGCATAGCTAATCATCTTGCTGGAGGTAGGGCAGCAGTGATCCAAGGGAGAGCATCTTGAACTTTTCCCACACCAGGAACTTGTTTAGGTTCTGCAGGTCAAGGATGGGTCGGAGATCCCCTGTTCTCTTCGGGATGAGGAAGTATCGAGAATAAAGTCCCCATCTTCTGAAGTGTGATGGGACTGGTTCCACCACCCTGTCCTCGAGGAGGCCTACTAGCTCCTGAGTCAGGAGGGCCTGGTGCAGAGAAAGCCGCCTCGGCTCCCTGGGGGAGTACTGAGGGGGGAGCTGGTCCAGACTGAGGAGACAGCCCTCCCATACAACCTGGAGAACCCAAGATTCGGTGGTGATTGATTCCCACCTGACGGCGAAGTGGACCAGATGCCCCCCGGACCGGCAGCTGATTTGCTAGCAAACGAGAGGCTATGCTGATGGCATCAAAACCCCGAGGCTGGCTGAGCCAGTGCCGTGGTTGGGTCTTGGGACCCTTCAGCTTGCAAGGACTGCAAGCTGCACCTTTTCCCTGGCTGCCTTGGGCGGGGGTCAACGCTGGCAGGTAGGGTGGGTAACCTCTATACAGGAGCCCCTTCTGGTAGAAAAAAGGCTTCTTGCCCTGCTGTTTCTTCTTGGGGAGGGAGGTGGTTTTTCGGAAGAGGCGAGTGGAGTGGAGGAGTGGCCTAGTGGTTGGGGCAAGGTACTTCAGGCCGGAAGGTCGGGGGTTGAAATCCCACTAGAGGACAGCCACCTTGGGCCGGAAGGACTGGGGTTTCTAGTCCCACAGGTGCTCCTTGTGGTCTTGGGCAAGCCACTTAACCCTCCATAGCCCATGTTCCCTGTAAAATAGTTATTTTCAAGTTATAATGCCCTGTTCAATGTAATTTCAGTTTGTTCAATGTAAACCGCACTGATGCAGAATAGCGCGGTATATAAGAGAATGTAAATAAATAAATAAATAAATACAGTTCATGTACTCCGTCTCAGTCTCCACTGTCTTGTCCTCCATGGGCTTGCCAAACAGCTGCTCCTCAAGGCAAGGGATATTCTAGCAGTTTCTCCTGGACCCACTGTTCTAGGTCTGAGGATTAGAGCTAGGCCTGTTGGCGGGCTCCGATGCCAGCAGCTGCCATCCGGGCAGAGGACTCGAAGCAGTCATATGCTGCTCATGAGAGGTACTTTGAACATTCTCTGACGGACTTTGAGAGGGCCTAGAAACGGTGAAGGTGGTTTCCGTCGAGGCCCACTGCAAAGCTTCTAAGCTCCTTACCAAGGTCATGAAGGAACATACCAATGTACAACTGGTAAACCTGAATGCGGCATGCCAGTATGGAGCCCTGGTAAGCCTTGTACCCGAAGGCATCAAGGGTACGAGACTCTGCCCTGTGGGACCGAACAATGAGTCTTCGGACTCTTCTGCTTCTGCATGGCCGATTTGACTACCATCGAGGTGTGGGGTAGCTGGGCTTTCCAAAATCCCAGTCACCACTGGACTCTACATGATCTCTGGAAAAAACGGTATAGAAGAATAGCATAAATAAATAAATAAATAAAATAGTGTCCAGGCGCTTGTTAACAATAGGTACTGAAGCCAGGGTCTCCCACATGTGGAGGAGGAGCTGGTTGAGGATGGAGGAAACCGGGTCTGTGAGGGTCTCCTTCAGGGGAGCCTCAGATTGAAGGATATTGAGCTCTTCTGCACGGGGCTCTTCCTCCGACTCGGTGGCGAGCATCAGAGCCCATGCCATATCCTGGACGAACTCCAAGAAGGAGGTGTCCTAAGGAGGGGACTGCAGACTCTGGGCCGGCAGAGAGGGATCCGAGGGAAGCATTCGGGTCTCCCACTCCTCCTCGACACCCGACGCCAGGGTGATCGAGTTGGGTGTCGAGGAGGAGAGGGAGTCCTCGCCGGGATGACCCTCTGGAGACCAAGCCGCCATCGCCAGAGGTCTCCGTATCAGTTTGAGGTACCTGTCTAGAATGCTCCCTCTCCAACTCTGGGATCTGTCATGGAGAGCTGAGGGACCGGGCGTGTGACAGCTCACGCTTCTCTGGTGCTCCTGACAGTGTCCTCACAGCCTTCTTCTTCCGCTCGTGCTCAGGCGATCCCTGCTCAGTGTCACTGGGTAAGGAGGAGCCTTAGGGGACTCCAGGGGTTGCGGGACCACAGTGGAGGCTACTGGGGATACCGGGGCTGCCTTAGGCGAGATCATCCAGCTTCTTCTTACAACTCTGGATGGCCTTGGAGTACATCTTCTTGCAGAGGGAGCATTGCTCTGGATCATGGTCAGCTCCCAGGCACCTGAGACAATAGTCATGGGTGTGCGTGACAGACATGTTCTTAGAACACCTATCAAATTTTTTGAAACTGGAGGCCATCGGGGCAAAAAGGACCCTGGCGAGGTCGAAGATCCTCAATGCAGCCAGTGGTTAAAAAGGGTGCAAAAGCGCGGGGAGAAAAAGAAGGGCATAAAAGAATCCCGAGACAGAGAGCCTAAGCAGTGGAGCTTGGGATGGTGGGAAGAGGACCAGCGAAGGCCAGAAAGGCAAAACAGAGTTAGAATTTGAAAAATGTTTTCCGGGGACGAGACTCATGTCTGAAGGGCTCCGCGGAAAAAGGGAGTCTGAGTAAGATGGCACTCTTGGGTGGGAAGGGGACCATGCATGCATGGTGGTCAATGTTCCCTCTAATTTTCTGTAGGCTGTGTGCGCATAAAATATCAGCTGTGCAGCTTTTGAAGGAAGGTTACATTTTTGTGCGCCACATAACGACACTCTGAGCTATATACTTTAAAATTTGACTACACGTCAGAATACAGTATGTACACCACATTGATTGCACTAGAAAATATTGTAGAACTTGTGAAAACCGTAAATACACAACAACTTTAAAATTTTAAGACATCTGTGTTGTTTTCTATCAGAATCAGAACCGTAATTTTTGTGTGCTCTGTTGTAAAGTATGTGCGCTCGCTTGGCAAGGTGTGTGCGCGCGCACACGCGCACAGCTTAGAGGGAACAGTGATGGTGGTATTCCCAAAGGCTTTCTTTGAAAGCTGGGGAAATGCTCCGCGCGGGCTCCGTCGGTGCCGACATCACCCATATGAGAGGACTGACTTCCTGCTTTTTCCTGGAGAATCGTATTGCTATTATGTTAACCTGAATGCTTTATTCCCCAGCTACCTCTGAAGTGTCACCTATTAATTAGCTTTCATCCCCCTGTTGAATCACACATGTTCTATGTAAATGTATAAACAATTAATGTTTTTTATAAATCAATCTGACCTCAAGATAAAGCGGTATATAAAAATGGATAAATAAAATAAATAGAAATAATTAGTGAGCTATATAAATATGTTTGCATTATATGGTGGTCTCATTCTTGTGAAAGGATCCAGTGACCCCTACAGTCCTGGGCCCAGTTGACCTTTCTTTACCTACATCTAGCTAGCATGCCTGGTCTTTCACCTACTGCCATGACCAGGGCCTCAGGAATCCATTTTCCCACCAGGTCTGCCAGGCCCCTATCTTTAAAAGTCTCTGGGAGCCCAACAATGCATATGTTGATGCTTTTTCCTTGATTCTCTTGGCCTACACATTCTACTACTTACTACTGCTGCTTGTCATTTATATAGTGCTACTATTCTTGAGCCTGTCCTCCTGATGGTAGATTCATTCCTCTGCAACCTGTAGCACTTGTGGCCTGGCCCTAAAGCCCTTCTTTAGTCTTTTCTATGTTTAAATCTGTTTATTGGTCCACCAAAACAAAACCAATAGGCAGAGGCCAACCAATACAAATAGAATGTACACAACAAACTGTCCCCAACTGACCATCATGTTTTCCATTTTTCACCCCTCCACACTTCCCTCGCTCTCACAGGACTAAAAGCTTCTATTAGAGCCAACGCACCGCTGTCAACATTATCCACACCCAGAGCTTCAACAAATCCTATCCACAGCTCCCCCTAAATACCTGCATTCTCATGCTCCATTCTTTTCCCCCAACCCCTCTCCTTCTTTCCCCATATTCCCCCTGCCTCTCCTCCCATGGAGACCCAGTTGTTCTTATCGGTCCCACCGAAGTAAAACATGATAACAGATCTCAACCCCTAACCCTCCCCAACCGTCCAGGCATCAAAGTGCAACCCTATTCAGTGTCCAGCCATAACTTCCACACTTCCCATCTATCACCCTTCCCAAGATCCCTCAAAACGTATTAATTATCAGGATATGGGCTCGCGGAGACAAGGACTTCAGGTAGCCCTCTCACACCTATGGTGTGAAAATCCCCACATCCATTTGTTCCAACACCATCAACTCATGTAAAATGAGTTCCACCAGTGCCAGTATGAAGGCCCCTCTTGTGATATCTAGTACTGTATTATCACTGCTTTCTCCAACCAACGTGGCCTTCCATGCTCAGAGAGCCTCAAAATTTACCCTAATACCGAAGGCTTCCAGAATGTCAAAGAGCACTGTCCTGGGGACACCCCCCTCCACCCCAAACACCATCTTCTGCCCCAGTATTTCCTTAATGTATCTCATCACCCATTTCCAAAAATCCCCTACCTTTGGGCACTACCACAGCATATGTCCCAGGTTTCCTTCCACTTCCCCATACTTGAAACACTACAGAGGGTACCAACTCTGCGCGATATGCCTGAGCCCTTGAAAAATATGTCTGCTGCAAGAATTTATATTAATATTCTCTTAGTCATGTACAACACACCAGCCCTGGTATCTGCCCAAACTAGCCTGAAGATTGAGCCTTTGCACCCAATCACCCAATTCCTCTTACCATTTAGCTTTCAGTCTATCAAAAGTAGACCGAGTTCCTCGCGCCCTATAATCTTATGTACTGTCAAGATTGTCAGTTTCCACTCCTCATCCTCTAGACCTCACAAATGCTGCAACTTATCCTCAAACTCACATTGCAATCTCTCCTTCGGCAGAAGACTCATGAAATGCTGAAGTTGGAGGAAGGCAAAATTATCCTTCCCCAGCAGGCCAAAATCTGCACACATCTGTTCAAATTTCCTCAATCTCCCTTGACCATGCAATATGATCCACCTGCCTAGCTCCCCCAGACCATCACATAAACCCTGAGGTCTGCCACACCAGGGGGGGGAACTCAACATTCCCCCCAAAGGGGCAGATACATTGTCACCCTAGGGTCCTGTCCCAAGAGTCAACACCAATAGAACCAGGCCCTCCTCAGCGGAAATAATATACACTGAGATCTCAAGCATTTTGGAATCTTTTCCACAGGGCCATATAAGTACAAGTCTGAAAAATCAGCCCCTTCATTCTTCCAATCCCCCCAAACTAGAATACAGGATCCTTTCTCTCCTTCCTCACCAGCGATATGCCAATAGCATTTGTCCCAGGACCTGCAAATCCTTTCTAAGCAGGTACAGAGGCAGTATCTGCGGCAAAAAGATCCACTTAGTAACCAGGATCATCTTCTACAAGCAAATGCATCCTATCAATGAAAGAGAATATGTTCTTCAGATCTCCAGGTTGTCTTTCATATATTCTAGCAGCGGACGCAGTTTAGTGTCATACAAGGTCTGAGGGTCCCCCTGTAATCTGGATCCCTAGATAGTGAAAAATCCCTCTGCCCATCTTAATGGAAAATCTCCATCCCAACCCCTTCCTCTGACTCCACCAAAGGAAGCACCTCAGATTTTTTAGAATTTAATTTCAGCCCAGAGAACCCACTATTCTATCCTATTAAAAGTATTTTCGATATCAAAACTCACAAGCATAGAAAGGATAGTTTGAGATCAAACCCATTCCAATGACATCAATATATTCCTTTTGTGCTTCACCACATACCTACCTCACACAAAACCCACCTGGTGCCCTGAGATGAGGTCCAGAGCCACCACTGCCAGATGATCTGCCAATATTTTGCAGAAGAACTTCAGGTTACCTTCAGTGGATCTTTACCTGGTTTTAATATAAGTGTTTTGTATGCCATTTTTATAGTGGGCACCACCTGTGAGGTTTGCATCATCTCACTGTATAACCTCTCCAAAGGGAGAACCACATCCGTCCCCCAAGATTTTATAAAATTCCTCACTATATCAATCTGGCCCTGGTGCCTTAAACCTGGTTGCTCTCTTGAAAACCCTACCCAACTCCACCAGAGTGATAGGAGCATCCAGCCTGGCTCTAGCCTCCTCATCTAATTGGGGCAGCCCCACTCTCTGTAGATAGTGTTTTGGCTCCTTCCCTGCACCCCTTCCTGCCTGCATAGGCTCATAAAATAATTTCCAAACTCCTTCCCTATGGCCTGCTCTAAATTCAATACTTTTCCATCGCATTGCTGTACTGCAGCTATATAAGACACCCTTCCCTTTTTTTGTCAAATGGGCCAATAGGTGCTCTGGCTTGTCCCCATGTCTAAATTTGTACCTATAATATAACATTGACTTTTTCGCTGCTGGTGTAAAAGGATGTTTAAGGCTACCTATGATGCCATCTGCTGCTCCCTCACTCCCCTGCAGGGATACCGGGCCAGCACTGACTGATCCCTACGCATCTGTTTCTCCAACCTCAGCAGCCTCTTATCCAGTTCCCGCTTCCTTCTCACACAGTACTCCAGAATAGGCCCTTGCAAGACCACCTTAGCAGTCTCCCAAAACAACACGGCCTGCGCTCCTGATGTTGAGCATTAAATTTCACATACTCTACCCACTTCGGCTGCAAGAAATCCCAAAACCCTGTGGGAATGTGGGGAAAAGAAGAAGCACTGTGAATTGTGTTAGGAAATAGGAGATAGCACTATCATCCATACTAGTGTAGTCTACAGGCCTCCAGTTCCAACTGAGGAAATCGATAGAGACTTGATCATTGATATTGCAAAGGTAGCTACCAATGGAGAAGTGATCATATTGGGTGACTTTAATCTACCAGATGTGGATTGGAGTATTCCTTCTACAAATCTGGAAAGAAGCAAAAAAGATTGTGGATGACTTCCAAGAAGCATTGCTCAGACAACTTGTGACTGACCCGACCAGGGAAAGTTCGATGCTGAATTTACTACTCACCAATGGAGATAGTGTGTCGAATATTCGGGTGGGTGCCAATTTAAGCAGCAGTGGTCATCTCGGCATGTGGTTTGAGGTAAAAGCCAAGGCAGAATCCAATCACAGCAAACTCAAAGTCCTAGACTTCAAAAATGGGAAAGTATCTGAAGGAAAAGTTGGCAGGGCGGGAGGAGATAAGGGAAGTGGAATTGCAGTGGGCTAAACTAAAAGAGGTAATATAAAGGGCAACAGATATATATGTAAGGAAAATAAATAAAAACAAGAGAAAAAGGAAACCTATATGGTTCACCAAAGAAGTAGCTATACAAATAAAGGCAAAATACACAGCTTTCACAAAATTCAGATGACCACAAAAAGAGGAACACAGGAAAGAATACAGGATAAAGCTAAAAGAAACAAAGAGAGAAATAAGGATAGCAAAAGCAAAGGCAGAAGAAAAAGAGGTGAAGTGTGGAGACAAAACTTTTTTCAGGTATATTCGGGAGAAGAGGAAGATCAGAGGTGGAACTGCAAGACTCAAAAGTGCCAAGGATGGATTTATGGAAAGTGGCATAGAAAAGCGAGAATGCTAAACAAATACTTCTGTTCTGTAGTCACAAAATAAAATCCTGGAGAAGGACCACATATGATTGACAAATATATAAATAGGAATGGAGTAGCTATGACACCATTTACAGAAGATGATGTTTTTGATCAGCTTGCAAAACTGAAAGTGGGCAAGGTCATGGGACCAGATGGGATACATCCCAGGATATTAAAAGAGCTCAGAGAGGGCCTTTAAAGATGTTTTTAATAGATCCTTGGAGATGGGAGAGGTTCCACAGGAGTGAAGAAGGGTTGATGTGGTACCTTTTCATAGAAGTGGTAATTGAGAGAGGTGACAAACTATAGGCCGGTAAGCCTTACCTCTGTGGTGGGAAAAGTAATGGAGATGCTTTTGAAAGAAAGAATAGTGGACTTTCTGGAAATCAATGGATTGCATGATCCAAGGCAACATGGTTTTACCAGGGGAAGATCATGCCAAACAAATTTGATTGAGTTCTTTGACTGGGTGATCAGAGAACTAGATCAAGGGTATGCGATGGATGTGATATACCTAGATTTCAGCAAAGCCTTTGACACTCTTCTTCATAAGAGGCTTATCAATAAACTAAGCAGCCTGGGGATAGGTCCCAAGGTGGTGAACTGGATCAGAAATTGGTTGGCTAACAGATGACAAAAGGTGGTGGTAAATGGAACTCACTTAGAAGAAAGAAAGGTGTATAGTGGCATGCCTCAGGGATTGGTCCTGGGACCAATACTATTCAATGTATTTGTGAGTGATATTGTGGAAGGACTGAATAGAAAAGTCAGCCTTTTTCAAATGACATGAAAATTTGCAACAGACTGAGGGAGTGGACATGAGGAAAGATCTAAAAACACTAGAATAATGGTCTAATGCTTGGCGTTAAGATTTAATGTGAAGAGGTGCAGAGTCATGCGCTTGGGATGCAGAAACCCAAAGGTATGCAATAGGGGGAGAGAGGTTGGTGTGCACGGACCAAGAGAGGGACCTCAGAGTGCTAGTGTTTAAAGATCACAAGGTGGCGAAACAATGCGACAAGACGGTAGTCAAAGCCAGAAGGATGCTGGGCTGCATGCAGAGAGGAATAACCAGTAGAAAGGAGGAGGTATTAATACCCCTGTACAAGTGGTTACTGAGGCCTCACTTGGAGTGTTGTGTTCAGTTTTGGAGACCATATTTCACAAAGGATATAAAAAGACTTAAAAAGGTTCAGAGGAAGGCGGCCAAAATAATTTGGAACCTACACCAGAAAACATATGAGAAAAGACTTGAGGATCTAAATATGTATACCCTAGAAGAGAGGAGTGGCAGGGAAGATATGATACAGACTTTTAAATACTTAAAGGGTATCAGTGAACAAATAAACCTGGTAAGGGGGACTGTTGCTTCTGGAGGGAGATCTGCAACTGTGAGTATTTACTTCTGGTAATTTTCTAAAAGGAATTCTTTGTATTAAAGCTAATTAATCTGTGATCCACTATTTTTGTTAAATCAGTCAGGGCCTAGTAGCAGCAGTTTAAGTTTACATTTAAAACACAGAGGAGAACTCTCTGGTTACATTTCATACCCAGCAGAGAGCTTGTACTTTAAATTTAATAGTCACTCAGGGCCTAGTAACAGCAAAGTACTTTTAGTTTAAATTTAAAACACAGAAGAGAGCTTTCTGGTTACATTTGGAACCCAGCAGAGAGCTTGTAGTTTACATTTAATAGTCACTCAGGGCCTAGCATCAGCAAAGTTCTTTTAGCTTAAATTTACAACACAGAAAAGAGCTTTCTGGTTAAATTTAGAACCCAGCAGAGAGCTTGTACTTTAAATTTCATAAGAAGTTCGAGCCTAGCAGCAGCTAACAGCTATAATTTAAATCAAATCAGAATATAGCTTACCTCAGCAGCACAAGACAGGGTACTGTGTAGCAGCCCTCTTTTAATAAGTGTTAATTCCCTCCCACCCCTGGGATAATCGTAGCTTTATAGGTACTTACACAACTTAAAAGACAGGAGGTGCTCTCAGGTTTAGCTCATTACCCAAATCAGTCATACACTAAGGACTTGAGATTAGTTAAGCTTCAGGTGAACAAGGTATATTACACGTATTAGGTTCAGTTTTATTAGTATAAATATCCATAGCAACCCTTAGTAAGTAAAGAACTTAGATCTAAACACAAACTTAAAACTAAGATGCAGACAGCAGTCCAGCAGCGGGATGGGGGCTTTCCAGTCTTTTGCATTGAGTGTCACATGTATGATATTCTCCCAGTTGGTGAGAGGTCTTACGTGTGCACTAGGTGCAAGGAGCTCTTTGCTCTCAGGGAACGAGTCCGTTCTCTAGAGGCTAAAGTAGCAGACTTGGAAAGCATAAGACAGACAGAGAGGTACATAGACGAGACCTACAGGGATATAGTCCTGAAGTCCCACCTCCAGTCTGGCAGCATCCCTGTTGCCATGGAGGAGAGAGGTCACGTGACAGGAGAGCATCACCCTGGTGTGGCAGGAAGTGATCCTGTAACTAGGACCTGTCCTCCAGGTGATGTAAAACCCTCTCGCACCGAGGAAGTTTCTCCAGGGCCATGTGCCCATGAGGGAAGGGTTAGGACAGCCGTTATAGTTGGTGATTCGATCATTAGGCATGTAGATAGCTGGGTGGCTGGTGGACGTGAGGATCGCCTGGTAACATGCCTGCCTGGTGCGAAGGTAGCGGACCTCATGCACCACCTAGATAAGGTCTTAGATAGTGCTGGGGAGGAGTCTGCTGTCCTGGTACATGTTGGTACCAATGACATAGGAAAATGTGGTAGGGAGGTTCTGGAGGCTAAATTTAGGCTTTTAGGTAGGAAGTTGAAATCCAGAACTTCCAGGGTAGCATTCTCCGACATGCTTCCTGTTCCACGCGCAGGACCCAAAAGGCAGACAGAGCTCCGGAGTCTCAATGCGTGGATGAGACAATGGTGCAGAGATGAGGGGTTTGGATTTGTTAGGAACTGGGGAACATTCTGGGGAAAGGAGGGGCTCTTCCGAAGGGATGGGCTTCACCTTAACCGGGATGGAACCAGGCTGCTGGCATTAACCTTTAAAAAGGAGATAGAGCAGCTTTTAAACTAGATATTAGGGGAAAGCCGACAGTCGCCCAAGAGCAGATGGTTCGGAAGAATGTATCTTTGAAGGATACTACCAAAAGCAGAGAGGTTCCACAAAAGAGTAAAGTAGCCCAAATGCCCTCAAGTATGGAGCAGACAGAGCTTAAAGATCCCAAATTACTCATGTCTAACAGACAAATTAATATGGATAAAATACATTCTCTAAAATGCTTGTATGCAAATGCCAGAAGTCTAAAAAATAAGATGGGAGAGTTAGAATATATAGCACTAAATGAAAGGTTAGATATGATTGGAATATCAGAGACATGGTGGAAGGACGACAACCAGTGGGACACTGTGATACCTGGGTACAAATTATAACGTAATGATAGAGCTGATCAGATTGGTGGAGGGGTTGCTCTCTATGTTAGAGAGGGCATTGAGTCAGAAAGGATTAAAGTTTTGCAGGAAACAAACTCTGCTGTAGAATCTATATGGATTGAAATTCCATGTAAAAGGGGGAAGGCAATGGCAGTGGGGGTGTACTATCGAGCGCCTGGCCAGAATGACCAAATGGATGATGAAATGCTCAAAGAAATCAAGGAAGCTAACAAAAGTTACAGCACAGTAATAATAATGGGTGATTTCAACTACCCCGGTATCGACTGGGTCAGTGTCACGTCAGGACATGCTAGGGAGATAAAGTTCCTAGATGAAATAAATGACTGCTTTTTGAAGCAGCTGGTTCATGAACCGACCAGAGGGGAAGCCATATTAGACCTAATCCTTAGTGGAACACCAGATCTAGTGCAAGAGATAAGGTTGTTGGGGCCACTTGGCAATAGTGATCATAGCATGATCGCCTTTGATTTAATTAGTGGAGGAGGGATAGTAAGGAAATCCACAGTACTACCTTTTAACTTTCGAAAGGGAGACTATGATAAAATGAGGAAAACAGTCAAGAAAAAACTAAAAGGAGCAGTTGCAAAGGTTAAAGACGTACATCAGGCTTGGCTGTTGTTGAAAAATACTATCTTGGAAGCCCAGACCAGCTGTATTCCACGCTTTAAGAAAAGTGGAAAGAAGTCCAAAAACTGCCAGCATGGTTTAAAGTCGAGGTCAGAGAGGCTGTTGTTGCCAAAAAAGCATCTTTCAGGAAATGGAAAAAAGAGCCAAACGACGAAACCTGGAAACAGCACAAGCACTGGCAAGTCAAATGCAAGGCATTGATAAGGCAGGCAAAGGGAGAATTTGAGAAGAAGCTTGCTGCAGAAGCAAAAACGCGAAGTAAAGACCTTTTCAAGTACATTCGTAACAAAAAACCTGTGAGAGAGTCAGCTGGTCCATTAGATGATAAAGGGATTAAAGGAGCACTAAGAGGCGACAAGGCGATAGCGGAGAGACTGAACGAATTCTTTGCTTCAGTCTTTACTGAGGAAGATGTAGGGATGTTACCCATGACTGAAGTGGTATTTAAAGGTGCAGAAGAATTGAAGGAAATATCGATACATCGAGAAGATGTATTACAACTATTAGATAAGCTGAAGAGTAGCAAATCACCTGGGCCAGATGGTATACATCCAAGGTTATTGAAAGAACTGAAATATGAGATTGCAGACCTGCTATTAGTAATCTGTGAACTATCATTAAAATCATCTCTAAAACCTGAAGATTGGAGGATCGCCAATGTAACACCAATTTTTAAAAAGGGTTCCAGGGGTGATCCGGGAAACTACAGACCGGTGAGCCTGACGTCAATACCGGGAAAAATGATAGAAACCATCATAAAGAATAAAATTACTCAGCATGTAGATAGTCATGAACTAATGAGAGACAGCCAACATGGCTTTAGAAAAGGAAGATCTTGTCTTACTAATCTGTTATGTTTTTTTGAAGGAGTGAATAATCAGGTGGACAAAGGTGAGTCGGTTGATATTGTGTATCTGGACTTTCAGAAAGCCTTTGACAAGGTCCCTCATGAGAGACTTTTGGCAAAACTAAAGAGTCATGGAATAGGAGGCAGTGTACTATTGTGGATCAGGAACTGGTTAAAAGATAGAAAGCAGAGGGTAGGGCTAAATGGCCAATTTTCCCAATGGAGAAAGGTGAATAGTGGTGTACCCCAGGGATCTGTGCTGGGTCCGCTGCTTTATGACATATTCATAAATGACCTGGAAAGTGGAATAACGAGTGAGGTTATCAAATTTGCAGATGACACAAAACTATTTATAGTTGTTAAAACCCAAGAGGATTGTGGAAAATTGCAAGAGGATCTTGATAAATTGGAAGACTGGGCATCAAAATGGCAGATGGAATTTAATGTGGACAAGTGCAAGGTTATGCACCTAGGGAAGAACAACCCAAACTATGGTTACACGATGCAAGGTTCCACATTAGGAACCACCACCCAGGAAAAAGATTTAGGCGTCATTGTGGATACCATGTTAAAACCCTCAGCCCAGTGTGCAGCGGCGGCCAAGAGAGCAAATAGAATGCTAGGTATGATAAGGAAAGGAATGGAAAATAAAACAAAGGATATTAAAATGCCTCTATATCGTTCCATGGTGAGACCGCACCTTGAATATTGTGTGCAATTCTGGTCGCCGTATCTTAAAAAGGATATAGAGTTATTAGAAAAGGTTCAGAGAAGAGCCACCAAAATGGTAAAGGGGATGGAAGGATACTCCTATGAAGAAAGGCTAAAAAGGTTAGGGCTCTTTAACCTGGAAAAGAGACGGCTGAGGGGAGATATGATAGAAGTCTATAAATTAATGAATGGAGTGGAACGGGTAAACGTAGATCGATTGTTTACCTTATCAGAATATAGAAAGACTAGGGGACATGCAATGAAGCTACAGGGTAAACTATTTAAGACTAATAAAAGAAAATATTTTTTCACTGAACGTGTAATCAAACTCTGGAATTTGTTACCGGAGGATGTAGTAAAGGCTGTTAGTGTAGCTGGGCTTAAAAAAGGTTTGGACAAGTTCCTGGAGGAAAGGTCCATAAGCCATTATTAAGAAGGGACCCAGGATATCAATGCTTGAACCAATACAAGCATTGTGGAACCTGTGTCCCTTGGGGAAACTGCTAGGTACATATGACCTAGATTGGCCACTGTTGGAAACAGAATACTGGGCTTGATGGACCTTGGTCTGACCCAGTATGGCATATCTTATGTTCTTATGTAAGGGGAAGCTGTAAAATTAGAGGGCATAACATGAAGCTGCAAGGTGGTAAACTTAAATGCAACTTCGGGAAATACATTTTCACTGAAAGGGTGGTGGATGCTTGGAATGCCCTCCCGATGGAGGTGGTGGGGGGCAAATACAGTGACGGAATTCAAAATGGCATGGGGCAGACACACTGGATCCCTTTATAGTAAGAGGATGAAATCAAAGCAAACCTAAACATTTTTTATACTTCAAGAAATAGAGGGAAGCTGACCTGCATGGAACAGCAGGTACAACCCTTAAACACAGGCTTAGAGGGGGGTGACCTGCACAGAGTTGCAGTTGCAACTACTCTGGCCACCTTGCTGGGCAAATTAGATGGCTCATACTGGTCTTTATCTGCCATCACATACTATGTTACTCATACAGGAACAGGGGGAAATGCCAACCCTTTGCTGCCTCAGCCCTCCCAAACCAGTGCATGGTCCGAAACCTCAATGGACGTATTATCCCATCCTATAACCTTGAAAACAAGAATGACGCACCAAAATATAATCAATGTGAGATGGGTGGAGTGTGCCCTGAGGATGCAAGAATCTCTAAACATCCAACGTGTAAGTGCTTACACATCAGGGGGATCCATTTCCTCCTATTCAGCCTGGCACCTTATACAATTTATCCATCTGGGGAACAAACACTCCATTAAAATCCTTTCCATTGCCTGCATTTCCTGAATAGCTCACCAGAAGAAACCCCTATCATATACATTAAGTGCAACAAGACTGCACAACACCAGCTCTTGCCCCAAACCGACCTGCAGGGTCCACTTCTTCCTTGGACATCTGGTACACCATACTCATACACAATTGCCTCCCCCACCCTTTTGGTCTCTGAGGTAGCACCAAACACGCACCCTCCCCACTTCAATTTAGCATGTTCCTTTTCAGTCAGATGGGTCTCTTGCATCAATGTAATACTTGCCTGTTGGCGCTTAAGTGCCTGCAGCATTTGATTTCTTTTGATAGGCCCTGCCACATTCTTTGTTACACACTGCAGTGGCCAGTCATGTCCCCTCCCACCTCCAAAGCCTCTTCTTCACTGTCCAACATATCTTTAGAACGACCTGAGTTGCCCCGCCATAACCCCCCTCCCCCCGCCCTCCTCCCACATCCCTTCCTCACACCTTCTATGCTGCTGCACTTGATGCCCAAACCAGTCTTCCTTCTTTCCCAAGGACCCCAACTCTCCCTACCTTCCCTTCCCCCAACCTCAACACAGCATCTATACCCCCAGTGGGACTGATGCGAATGCCCTTACATGTCAGAGTGTGTTCTTGAAAAAGGGGGAAAAGCAGTTTTTCTTCTGAACCCTCAAAATACCTCTGTCGGGATTATCTTCACTTGGGTGGCTGCCTGGTCCCAGGGCTCATAAGGTATAATCTCTAATACACATTCTGAGGGCTTAGCCCCCACATTATATCGCTTTAGTCACTCTCATTACCACCTCTGGGCTAATGGCCCCCTCCTTACCCAGGTTCTGACTAACTCTTCCATATCTCACTGTGAACCTGCAGGGACCGATGACTTACACTGTTACAAAAAGTCTCCTGACGCCTGTGGTGTCTCATACACTTTTGCAGCTCCCTGACTGAACAATTTTGGTTGCAATGGAAACTGCAGACCAAACCTGACCTTCAAGGCAAACAATTTAGAACAAATTGAGAAAATGCCCGTGCTTCTGGTAAACTCGGCTGGAGTAGTCTTGGAAACACAGGATCTTCTTCCCTTGATAATCCAATGTTCCTCCCCTGTGCAGGGCCTGAAGAATCTCCTGCTTGTGAACATACTTCAGCAGTTTTAAAATTACTGTTCTTTCTCCCCAATGGTCTCCCGCATGGGCCCAATCCTATGTGCATGCTCTATCCTCATCTCACCTGCCATGCTCTGTAGGTTTAATTCTTGATTTAATCTCTTCTATGGACATCTGCAGCTTTGATAGTTTTTCATTCAAAATGGCTTGTAATGTTGCTATTACTCCACAGCTTGAGCTAGTGGAAATAAGCAGCCTGATTCCTTATTCAGTTAGTAAAATGGTGCTTGGGGAAAGCACTGCCTTCTGGGAGTTGAAGTTTTTTCACTATTTGAAATAAGGCGAGTTGTGGAGCTCGAGTGTTCAGGCAAATAACAGGATTTTAATTCCCCTTCCCAAACGGTTTTACAAATGGAAAATAAAGAACAAAGGCCATACAACTTCTGGCTTGAAATAATATAAGAATGTAACTCAAACAGCTTCTTATATCAGCATCACTATAATCCAACATAAAGAGCACTTCTGTTCCAAAACCTTTGGTGCTGTTTCCTTTGGCTGCTACCAGCAGCTCTCTCTCTCTGCACAGCTTAAACTTATTATACAGGTTTTATCTTCTCAGACACAGACATTGTACAGTCCATTGACTCAATGGGCAGATATTCTACAGATGGCTCAGTTTCCATCGGTTCATACTGACTCTCAATTGGAAATGTCTGCAATTGCTTACAAGGTGTTTCCAAGCACACACCTGTTCCTTCAGCAATAGACTTTTCCCCGTAGCCGTCTGCTACACACGGCTTGTAATTGCCACAGTGTTTACCACATGGAAAGCCCCACCCTTCTGGGCTAATAGCAGAGCACTTCTTAAAAACAGCTTTACTTTTATACCAGTCACTCAGCCTACCTCTTGGCTTCCTTATGAGAGATTCCTTCTGCTTTCCAGGATCAGCTACAGCTGTAAGCCTTGGAGTTCCTACGTGCACACAAGTCTGCCTTCTTGGTACATTCCCCTTATGGCTGCCTTTTACCCACGGCAACAAACCTGGGCTGTTTGTACCTTGCTCCTTTGCACGGACTCTCTGCTCGTCTCCTGTGCTGACTTCCCCTTCTGAGTTAAAAGTCAGAGAATCCTCTGTTACCATGAATTCCTCTGTGTCTTCACTCCCAAGCAAATCCTCTGTTTCTCGTGACTGCTGTCCTCGTGGCTGTGCTCTCAGCTGGCCTTCCAACTCTGCTTCTAAGTGTGCTTCCCCATGTGCTTCCAGATCTGCCTGCTCCCTTCCTAATGAGCTTCTCTTAAATCTCTGGTTTTCTGGGTTTAACCTGACCACTCCTTCCAACAGGTGTCCAGCCTTAGCTCGTGATTGCTGAGCTGAACTGCAGCAGGGGCGTGTTTTCCTCTCCTCTAATCTGCTTTGTTTGTGGTTTCCCTGGAAACCAGGAACCATGTGCACTGGTTTACTTTCCTTAACTGAAGCTGAATCCTGCACTTTATCACTCTCTAAGGGATCTGAGGGACCTTCTCCACCACATATCCACCCTCCCCTTAAGATATTACGGGCTGCCGTATATTTTAACGGACAGCACATAATCCTAGATACTGGGTTCACATGTTCTTCTGGAGTAGCTAACCTTACTGTTGCTGACCTCTCTAACCATGGTTTTAAAACATTCACATGGTATGTTTGGCGGCGCCCTTTATCATTCTCTACAGTGTAAGAGACAGGACCTACCTTCTTTACAACTGTACATGGGCCCTTCCAATGAGACTCAAACTTGGGTCCCACATCAGCCACCAATATTATCACCTTATCCCCCACCTCCAGTTGGCAAGGTTTCTTTCCTCTATCATAATACTGTTTTTGACGAATCTGACTAGCCTGAAGATTCTCTACGGAGATTTGGGACGTACTTTTTAACCGGTTCCTCCAATCTCTGAGAAACTGGGGTGCGCCCCGGGGAGTCTTTACTAGGGGTCCTATACTATCCATCACCATCCGGCGGATCGGTGTGGATATTAGGGGTACAGCCTTCGGTTTAGAGGCAGTAACCCGTTGACACATGGAACATGACTCGCAGTAGCGAGTGGTCTCTTTAAAGACCCCTGGCCAGTGAAAATGGGCCAAGATTTGGTCCAATGTCCTCTGGATCCCCTTGTGGCCACCTATAGGATGGTCGTGGGCCAACCGCATGACTATGGCCTTAAACGTGGTTACCACTAACTGTTTTCTCACAGCTCCTGTATGTGGGTTGTTACTCTCCCGATAAAGCACATCTTTCTCCAAAAGAAATCGAGGAAAGATGTTCCTGTCCTCTTGTGCATATTCAAAGGCACGTTTCAAAGCAGGGTCATCTCTCTGTTCCTGGGGAAAGGAAGGGAACTTTTTAACAAGTTCTGACGGAACCCAGGGTAACCCCTCTCCGGCCTCTAATCCAGCCCTCCCTTGGGTCCTATGCCGCCTTTCTTGCCTCCTCTCAGCTTTCCCTTTCCTAATCCTTTTTGATGAGGTTTGTACCAGATCATCATGCATAGGTAGGGTGTCTGCTACTTCCTCTTCCCTTTCCACCTTTCTCTCAAATGAGTCCTCCCCCTCCTGGGATGAACTTTCTAGCTCTTCTGCTGGGTCAACATTAGCAGTAGAGGTTCCGGCCTGAGACCGGGTAGATACCAAGCCTTTTCTCTCCCCAAGGCCCTTTTCTATCCCTTGGCTAAATGGAGGCCAATCTCTCCCTAAGATTATGTCGTATAAGAGCTTTGGGACTATGGCCACCCTTACCTCTCTTTCTGCTCCCAGCCCTTTTACTGCTAGGTTATACACTGGGTAGTATGAGGCTGCTCCATGTACACATTGTATCTTGACCCGCCCCACTGCTTGACTCGGTGCTGAGGGCAGGTGGGCTTCGATGGCCTGCCAGAGCCTTTGGGAAACCATGCTCTGGTCAGCACCAGAGTCAAGCAGTGCCTGGGCCTCAACGCCTTCTACTTGGACTTGAAGTACAAATCCCTCATGTGTTTGTTTCACACCCCCAGACACTAGCGCTGTGCGCAGCGCACAATCCCTGCGATAATGTCCCAATTCGCCACAATTGAAACATTTACCTTTCATCACAGGTACAACATTGTCATTAGGTAACTTATTCCTTATAAACTTTTCTGATCTCTTAAAGCAGGTGGTTTTCATCTCCTTCAGAGCTTCTGGTTTTGAGGCCCTAGCCACTTCAATGCTAAGCCTTTTATTCTATGGAACAGCATTTTAGGGGTTTCATTGGGCTTTAACTTAGCCTCCCTGAACATGCGCTTATAGAATAAAGGGGTTAAGCCAAGTCTGTCTTTGACAGCTTCCTTAACTGCATTATAATTAGAGGCAAGCGTTGCAGGCATAGACTTATAAGCTGCTAAGGCTTCACCCGAGAGCGACATGGCGAATCTCACCGCCCATTGCTCCTCAGGCAACTTAATAGCCTCTGCAATGCGTTCAAACGCTTCTATGAAATCATCTAAGTTATCAGTTGGAGTAAACTGTCCCAGCGCCATAGCGCTACCATTAGGCAGTCCTACCCCCTGGTTAAATGAGGGTACAGGTGGTTCTGGCTCTCTTTGTTTCTTGAGCAGTGCCTCCATTAGCTCCATAAGAGGTTTCTGCTGTGAACAGATGGCAGCTGAAGTCTGTTCCTGGGTATGGCGTGTCAGCTCCAGTTGTTTGTCCCACTGGCTTGACATCCACCTAAGCAACTCTTGGGGCTCCATCATGGAAACAACTGTTCCTACAAGAAAAAACAAAACACAAAACACACCAAGTGCGGTCCTACAAACAAAAAAAAAACCAAAAAACTTTTCCTCTTTATTTTTTCTTCAATGGCTCCCTGCTGCAGCAGATTAGTGGCTCCCTTTCTCCCTAATTATCCTCCCACACCTGTGCCCAGCTACCGTTACCTCGGCACAGTGCAGAGTCCAGCACTGAGAAAGTAGCCTTTAATCCCCCCTGACCGGTTGTCAGGCGATTATGGGTCCCTCTGCTCAGCAGTTTCTTTGCCCTTGTAGTGATGTCTTGCTTTTACAAATGTCCTTTGTAATCCATGCAAAATCCGGAAAACTACGCAAACCTGTAATGTTGCTATTACTCCACAGCTTGAGCTAGTGGAAATAAGCAGCCTGATTCCTTATTCAGTTAGTAAAATGGTGCTTGGGGAAAGCACTGCCTTCTGGGAGTTGAAGTTTTTTCACTATTTGAAATAAGGTGAGTTGTGGAGCTCGAGTGTTCAGGCAAATAACAGGATTTTAATTCCCCTTCCCAAACGGTTTTACAAATGGAAAATAAAGAACAAAGGCCATACAACTTCTGGCTTGAAATAATATAAGAATGTAACTCAAACAGCTTCTTATATCAGCATCACTATAATCCAACATAAAGAGCACTTCTGTTCCAAAACCTTTGGTGCTGTTTCCTTTGGCTGCTACCGGCAGCTCTCTCTCTCTGCACAGCTTAAACTTATTATACAGGTTTTATCTTCTCAGACACAGACATTGTACAGTTCATTGACTCAATAGGCAGATATTCTACAGATGGCTCAGTTTCCATCGGTTCATACTGACTCTCAATTGGAAATGTCTGCAATTGCTTACCAGGTGTTTCCAAGCACACACCTGTTCCTTCAGCAATAGACTTTTCCCCGGTGCCTTCTGCTACACACGGCTTGTAATTGCCACAGTGTTCACCACATGGAAAGCCTCACCCTTCTGGGTTAATAGCAGAGCACTTCTTAAAAACAGCTTTACTTTTATACCAGTCACTCAGCCTACCTCTTGGCTTCCTTATGAGAGATTCCTTCTGCTTTCCAGGATCAGCTATAGCTGTAAGCCTTGGAGTTCCTACGTGCACACAAGTCTGCCTTCTTGGTACATTCCCCTTATGGCTGCCTTTTACCCACGGCAACAAACCTGGGCTGTTTGTACCTTGCTCCTTTGCACGGACTCTCTGCTCGTCTCCTGTGCTGACTTCCCCTTCTGAGTTAAAGGTCAGAGAATCCTCTGTTACCATGAATTCCTCTGTGTCTTCACTCCCAAGCAAATCCTCTGTTTCTCGTGACTGCTGTCCTCGTGGCTGTGCTCTCAGCTGGCCTTCCAACTCTGCTTCTAAGTGTGCTTCCCCATGTGCTTCCAGATCTGCCTGCTCCCTTCCTAATGAGCTTCTCTTAAATCTTTGGTTTTCTGGGTTTAACCTGACCACTCCTTCCAACAGGTGTCCAGCCTTAGCTCGTGATTGCTGAGCTGAACTGCAGCAAGGGCGTGTTTTCCTCTCCTCTAATCTGCTTTGTTTGAGGTTTCCCTGGAAACCAGGAACCATGTGCACTTGTTTACTTTCCTTAACTGAAGCTGAATCCTGCACTTTATCACTCTCTAAGGGATCTGAGGGACCTTCTACACCACAGGCTGTAAAGGTTTTTGTGATCTCTCTGATTGCCTCTTCATGCAGTTGGTTTACCAGCATTGATATCCCTTTTGCTATCTTGGCATCTGCAATTTTATTTTTATTTTTCATGGTGTTTTGCTGGCCATATACTAAACGAATCAACTATCATTGACTCACAAGCTCTGATGAAATCTTTTATTCAATCAGCAGTCTTCATACTAGATATTGGCCACCCGATATTCAGAAGAGCTGATATTTAAACACCATGACAGTCAGCCAAAGCATTTAAATATAAACCAGATATTCAGCAGCAGTATCCGAATAGTGGCTGCCACTAAATATCCAGTTTATGTGGCTACTACCCAGATAAGTGTAGACCTTATCCAGATAGTGGCAATTTTAAGCTGACCTTATCCAGACAGCAATTTAGGCCTGCTTTTCAGGTGACCTAAGCTATCTGGATAAGGTTAGCAGAAAATCACCGTTATCCGAATAAGGTCAGCACTTATTCAGATAATGGCTGCACTGTGCTAGTTCCAACCATGGACTGGCCCGCACTAACTGGATAGTGCTGAGGTGGTCTGTGGCGATATTCAGCAGTACTATCTGTATAGGACTCCTGAATCTTTCTCTCAGGACCTTTATCTGGATAACCTCTGTGGTTTTCCAGATAAAGGCTTTTGAAATTAATCCCTGACATTTTTTATTTCTTTTTATTCCTGACATTTTTATGTACATATACAAAATGTTAAGCTTCTTAATTCTATACTTAATTTCTCCTTAATTTAAAACTAAAATTAGATAATAATGTCAAAAATAATTTATACACAGCATTCATCTGGCCATTTCCAACATAGATTAAAACGATGTTGAAGAGATAGATGGTGATATAAAGTGCAGGTTTACCTTTTCCTGTGCTACTAGGTAGAATGGGAATGATGGGGGATGGTATAGGGTCTGATGGCTCCTCCTTTACCAGTGACAAATCTGGATACCTGCTGATTTCCATTCCAACCACACTTTCAGGTGACGAGGAAGGTACAAAGCTGTCAGGCGAGTCCCGGCCATCACAGTGATCTTGAACCCTATTGGAGGGAAAAAAACAAAAAAAACCCCAGACATTTATTCATACAACTTGCTTCATACCAGAGCCATTGATTTAAGGCACCATTTTTTTCAAATGGGGAAAAAAATAAGCTCACTGTTAATAACTGCTTACTGAGATCTCATTATCTTGACTATCTCAAACAAGTTTTTACACTCTGTTGGAGATTAGCTCTTCTTTGTACTCCCCCCATTTATTACCGAATTTAATGGTTTACAAATTGTACAAAGCATGAATAAAACAATAAGTAAAACAGTGAAGCATTACACCTGCCCCCTTACAAAGACAGAAAGCCATGCTAATAAATTAACTGCAAGTCCACAATATAGGAAAAAAAAATCAAGCAAAATAACAGCAGTTTACCAATGATGAAGGTTTGTTAAGGCTCTTACAGGTTGATGCAGAAAACCAGCGCTAGGCCCACGCTGGATCGATTTTTTAACATTCCTAACAATGCATACGTTTTCACACGCGATGCAGGAAGGTTAGAAACATAGAAACATGACAACAGAAAAAGACCACATGGCCTATCCAGTCTGTCCTTCCATACCAACAACTACAACAGTCCACTTCCCACCCCTAGAGATCCTCTGTGTTGGTCCCATGCTTTTTTGAATTCAGTCACTGCCTCATATCTACCACCTCCACTGGGAGACTATTCCACGGATCCACTACTCTTTCCGTAAAGAAATATTTCCGCATATCACTCCTGAATCTATCTCCCTTCACCCTCATCCCATGTCCCCTCATAGCAGAACTTGCTTTCAATTGAAAGAGGCTCTCTCCCTGAACATTTATGCCACGGAGGTATTTAAACATCTCAATCATATCACCTCTATCCCGCCTTTCCTCTAAGGTGTACATATTAAGATCCTTAAATCTGTCCTCATATGCTTTATAATGAAGCCCACTAATCATTTTAGTAGCCACCCTCTGCACCGACTCCATCCTGTTCACATCCTTTTGAAGGTGCGGTCTCCAGAATTGCACACTATACTCCAAATGAGGTCGCACCAAAGACTTATACAGAGGCATTATCACCTCCTTTTTTCTGCTAGCCATTCCTCTCCGTATGCACCCAAGCATCCTTCTAGCTTTTGCCGTCGCCTTTTCTACCTGTTTAGCTACTTTAAGATCATCAGACACAACCACGACTAGGTCCCACTCTTCTTTAGTGGACAAAAGTACTTCACCTCCTATACTGTATTGCTCCCTTGGATTACTACAGCCCAAATGCATGACCTTACATTTTTTAACATTAAATCCCAGCTGCCAAATTCTAGACCATTCTTCAAGCTTAGCTAGATCCCTCCTCATGTTATCTACACCTTCCTGGGTGTCTACTCTATTGCAGATTTTGGTATCATCCGCAAAGAGGCAAACCTTACCCGACAGCCCTTCCGCTATATCACTAACAAAGATGATAAAAAGAATCGGACCAAGGACAGATCCCTGAGGCACACCACTGGTAACATCCTTCTCCTCAGAGTGAGCTCCATTTACTTGTACTCTTTGTCGCCTCCCACCCAACCAATTTCTAACCCAAGCAGTAACTTTAGTGTCCATCCCTAGGGTGCTCAGTTTGTTTATAAGTCGCCTGTGAGGAACAGTGTCAAAGGCTTTACTGAAATCTAAATACACCACATCTAGAGCTCTCCCTCGGTCCAACTCCCTGGTCACCCAGTCAAAGAAATCAATCAGATTTGTCTGACAAGACCTGCATCTGGTGAATCCATGCTGCCTCGGATCCTGTAATCCGTTGGACTCCAGAAACCTCACTATTTTCTCTTTCAGCAGCGTTTCCAATAATTTACTCACTACCGAAGTTAAACTAACCGGCCTGTAGTTTTCAACCACATCCTTACTTCCGCTTTTGTGTAAAGGCACCACATGAGCCTCTCTCCAGTCCTTTGGCACCACTCCCGACTCCAACGAGGCATTGAAAAGGTCAGTCAGTGGAGTTGCTAGAACGTCCCCAAGTTCCCTCAGTATTCTAGGGTGTATCCCATCCGGTCCCATCGCTTTGTCTACTTTAAGTTGAGCTAGTTTCTCACAAACACAGTCTTCTGAAAATTGTTCAAGATGCCCCTCGCTTCTGTTCCTATTTGTGGGTGTTTTCTGAGGTCCTGCTCCTGGTTCTTCATCTGTGAACACAGAACAAAAATATTTGTTAAGCAATTCCGCTTTATCCTTATCAGCTTCTACATATTCCCCCCCTACACCCTTGAGTCTGACAATACCACTTTTGCCCTTCCTCTTCTCACTAATATATCTGAAAAATGTCTTATCCCCCCATTTTATTGCATTGGCTATTTCCTCCTCCTTTTGAATCTTTGTCTTCTTGACTACTTTGCTAGCTCCTCTAAGTTTTTCCAAATACAGATGCCTGTCTTCCTCTCTCTGTGATCTCTTATATTTCATGAAGGCTTCCCTCTTTTTCTTCACTTTTTCAGCTACTTCCTTAGAAAACCATAGCGGTCTCCTTTTCCTTTTGCCTTTATTTACCATTTTAACAAAAAGGTTGGTTGCCCTTAAAATATCCCCTTTCAGTTTTGTCCACTGTTTTTCTACATCCCCCAGCTGTTCCCATCCCTCTAACGACTCCTTGAGGTATTGGCCCATCTTCGCAAAGTTAGTCTTCCTAAAGTCTAAGATCCTCACCTTGGAATGGATTCTAACAGCCCTAGTCCTAATACTGAACCACACCATCTGGTGATCACTGGATGCAAAATGATCTCCCACTACAACATCAGAAACACTTTCACCATTGGTAAGCACCAAGTCCAGTATGGTCCCTTCACGTGTGGGGTCTGTTACCAATTGCCTGAATAGTTCTCCCTGTAGAGAATCCAGGATCTCCTTACTTCTAGATGATACTGCAGCAGGAATGTGCCAATCAACATCTGGCATATTGAAATCTCCTATCAGTAGCACCTCCCATTTCCTAGCAATGCTGCGTATGTCTTCAATTAACTCTCTGTCCACCTCTTCCTCTTATGAGGGAGGTCTGTATATCACACCAATGCAAATAGATTTCTCTTTCCCTCTTTCTAGTTTAACCCACAATGCCTCCTCTCTCCCTTTTAAGCTCTGTAATTCCAAAGCTTTAATAGTAGTTTTTACATATAGTGCCACTCCTCCTCCCCTTCTTCCTACCCTGTCCTTTCTGAATAAAGTATAGCCAGGTATAGTTACATCCCATCATGGTTTTCTGTGAACCATGTTTCTGTAACTGCCACTAAATCCAAGTCAGCCACTCCCACCAAAGCTTCAACATCAGGGATCTTATTTCCCATACTACAAGCATTTATACACAGTGCTTTCCATATGCTACCCCTATTACCCATTTCCATAAAGATATTTAATGTATTACCTACCTGGGGGCTTTCTTCACCCATCCCCAACGGATCTAGTTTAAAGCCCTCTTCAGTAGATTAGCCAGTCTACTACCGAAGACGCGTTGATCTTTCTTGGACAGATGGATGCCATCTCTTCTCTGCAACCCTTGGAACAGCATCCCATGGTCTAGGAAACCAAAACGCTCTCGATGACACCATTCACGCAGCCATGCATTCATCTCCAGGATGCGAGCCTCTCTAACTTGGCCTTTACCCTCAACAGGGAGGATTGAAGAGAACACCACCTGTGCACCTAACTGCTTCACCCTCTGTTCCAGAGCCATGAAGTCACTTTTGATACTTTCCGAGGTATACCTGGCAGTATCATTTGTTAGGTTATGCAAATGCCCGCAGCAGTAACCGTGCACATGCAAATGAGCCACTGAAAGTGTTAAACTGGGAGAGCAAGCCAAACACATGCGCACAAGTCTACATTCGTTTGGCTTGCTCTCCAGTCACCACGTGGCTAATTTGCTGCGCTCCAGTGCCAGCATACGGGCCTCCCATTCAGTAGTAGGACCCTGTGACGCTGACGTGACTGGGTCTGGCGTGGAGAAGGAGAGGGGGTTCCTCGCCAGGATGACCTAGGGGAGACCGGGTACCATTGTCAGAGGCCTCCGTATCCGTATGAGGTACCTTTTGAGGCTGCTCCTTGTTCATCTCTTGGGGATGCCTGGGAGGGCTGAGGTAACAAACACGAGACCTGTCGCGCTTGTCCGGAGTCCCTGACAGCGACTTTGAAGTCATTTTCTTTTTTTGTCACTCCACCTCGGGTGAACCTTGATCGGAGTGACGCCTGGGACGCGGGTTTTCCGCGGGAGATCCTGCAAGCAGTGGATCGGCGGAGTGAGAATCCACCGGGAAATGTCATCGGACCTCTGCCAATGGTTTAGCAGGGCCTTAGCAGACATTTTCTTACAGAGATAACAGAGCTCCGGGTTGTGGTCAGCCCCCAGACACCGCATACAACAGTCATGGGTGTCCGTGAGCGACATATTCTTGGAGCATCTGTCACATTTTTTGAAACCGGTGGCCATGGGGGCAATAAAAGCCCCTGCGAGGTTGAAGACCCTCGAGGCCAGAGATAGGTGTGAAAAGGGCCCAAAAGCAAAAAAATTAAAAGAAGGGAAAAAAACAGAGTCCCCTAACCCACCGCTGAGGCAGGGGCGTAAGGGAGGATGGGAGAGGAACGGTGCAACCAGAGAGGCCAAAAGGCCGAAGACAAAAACACTTTTTCCGAGGGACGAGGACGTGCGTCCAAAGGGTTCCGTGGAAAAAGGGAGACTGAGCAAGATGGCACCTTTTGGCGGGAAGAGGACCACGCATGCGTGGCAGCAATCCCAAAGGCTTTCTTTGAAAGCTGGGGAATTCCTCCACGTGGGCTCCGTCGGTGCCGACATCACCCATAACTGAGGACTGACTTCCTGCTTGTTCCTGGAGAAACCATTTTCTTTTGAGTAAAGGTGAATACTTAACATCAGGAGAAAGCCTAACCTTGATCAGATAAGCTTTTTTGTAGAATACTGTACAATAAAAGAGCCATGCCATCCACTCGTAACAGGTTCCAAAAGAAGATATATTATCAAGATATTTTACCAACAGACAAACCCACAATCACCTCTAATCCCTGGGTCACAGATAATAAGTGATTTAGAACTTGGGAGATTACTTAATGTCTTTCTGTTCACCAAAATCTGAAGTCTAATGTCCTAAATGATTCTTGGGCCAAAATGTGCCACACCTTAGGAAAATTGCCCATGTTTTTAATTTCCAACTTTTTCTAAACCACTTCCAATATTCTTTGCTTCACCACAGTTTCTTTAAAAGTTGGCACATCATGTGTCTGACTTTTCTCACTCCAACTATCCCTAATTTTCAGGTACATAAAACATTAAGTTCTCAACACAAGTTCATTTTCAAAGGGACAAAATTAGATGTCTAAACCATTTGAAAATTGATCTCTAAGGGAGAAATTTTATAAGAGGATTCCTTTACAAGCAGTCCAAAAAGCACCTTTTTTATAAAGGTGCTTTTTTATAAGAGCTTAAGTGCCTTCATAAAATAACTCCCAGAATGCCCATGCACAAATTTGAACCTGCTCTATAAAAGTGTAAATACTTGCATGTACTCCACATATCTGTCATTGTATTTTATAAATTATGCACATACGTTACAAATCTGCCTCTGATCATTTTATTTAACTGGATAAACAAAGAAATAGAGAACAGGCATAAACAGTGAGAGGCCGATGCAGTAAGCCCTTCAAGCAGTACCATGATGTGTTGCTCTTAAGTGCTATCGAGTCAGTGCCAACTCATGGTGACCATCTGGACATTTGTCATAAACTGTGTTTGGTCTTTAGTCAGGCATCTAATTGTTGACAGAGTGGCATCGATAGCTGCTGTGATTCTATCAATCCATCTCATTGCTGGCTTTCCTCTGCAGCACTGACTTTCAACTTTTATAAGCATGATCTCTTTCTCTAATGATTTCTCTCTTTGCATGATGTGTTCAAAGTATGAAAGTCAAAGTCTTGCCATCTGAGCAAAAGAAAGTTTTGGTTTGATCTCTTCTAGTACCGACTGGTTTGTTCTTCAGGCATTCCATGGTATACATAGCATTCTCAGTCAATACCATATTTCGAAGCCATTGACTTCCTTCCTAACTTTTTCTCTGTCCAACTTTTGCATCCATATGACATTATTGAAAATACCATGGCTTGGACAAATCAAATCTTTGTATGGAGAGATACATCTCTGCTCTTGAGAATCTTGTCTATGTCCTTCATAGCCATTATCTATCAAGAACAATGTGTTGTTCGATTTCTTGACTGTTTATTGTTTCTTTATTGATTATTGATCGAAACAGTTTAAAATTGTCCATTATTTCTATTTCTTCTTCATCAATTGTCAGGATCTTTGTCTTCTTTACACTAAGATGAAGGCCCATTTTAAACCTTGATCTTGAGAAGCAAATGTTTCTGACTGTCTTCACTTTCAGCCAGTAATGTAGTATCATTAGCATAGCAAAGGTTGTTGATGAATCTTTCACCAATCTTTACTCCTCAGTTGTCTTCATACAGTCCCATTTCTATCATGATTTGTTATGTATATAAATTAAACAGGTGGGGGAAAGGTGTATGCAGCCTTATCATATACCTTTGCTGATTTTAAACAATTCTGTTTCTCATTGTTCTGTTCAAACTGTCCCTTCTTGATCAATATAAAGGTTGTGCATGAGAACTATCAGGTGTCATGGTATACCATATGTGATGGAGTGTTAATGGGAAACACCCCATCCCCCACAGGGAAACTCCGCAGCCAAGCTTAACACAAGCAAGGTACTGCTCTGTAAACCCCTGTCCCTTTAAGAAGAAAGGCTGAAGAATGCATGGGAAGGGTATGGCCTGGCCTCAGGGTTTATCCCAGGAAGAAAGGGATCTGGAGAGAGAGGAGACCGGGGTTCTCTGGAGTATGAGGTAACCACTTATCTGTGAACAGAGACTGCTGAAAAGGGGAGCTGTGTTTATGTTTGCTGCTGTACATTCAGCCTTGCTGTTAGACTTCTACCCAGCTGGAGGGTTCTTATACTAGAGAGAGCTGCTATTTCCTTTAGTTATGGATATGTTGTCCTGCTGCTAAGGACTGAAAGAGTACTACTGAATTATGCCCCAGAGTGAAGGTACTTTGGGAAGAACCAGTTTATGTTCTTTCTTTAGATCTGTCTGTGCTGGAACAGTGTCTCTTACCCAGCAGACTAGTGCTGCTAAGACTAATTAAGGAACTGTTACAGCTGAGGAAAGCCTGGAGTAATGGTGTGTCTTTAATTCTATGGGTATTGCAGGCCAAAGAAGAGCCAGGACAGTTTGCTTGGGTGTTTATCCTGCAACTAAAGCATATTTTCTTTAAACTTCCTACTGGCTGTGGAGTTTTGTGTCACTGCTCATCTGCAATATACCACACCATGCTTTTAATATGGCCCAGAGTTTCTCATGATTTATACAGTCAAAGGACTTGCTGTAGTCAAAAACTCTGCTCACACTTCATGCAGTTCTTATTCTATCTATTGAGCATTTATATAGCGCTACTAGTCGTATGCAGCGCTGTACAGACATGTAAGAGACAGTCCCTGCTCGTCAGAGCTTACAATCTAGTCAAGACAAAACACAGAGCTAACAGTCTAGTCAGGGCAAAACACTAAAACATGGCACTTAACAATCAAGTCAAGACAAAACACAGAAGTCAGGATCTGAATGCAATAGTGAAGAGGAGGGTTTTCAACTTGGATTTGAAGAGGGCCAGGGAGGGTGCCTGGCGTACAGACAAAGGTAGCCTGTTCCAGGCGTAAGGTGCAGCAAGGTGAAAGGAGCGAAGTCTGGAGTTAGCAGTATGAGTGGAGGGCGTAGATAGAAGTAGTTTGCCAGAAGAGCGAAGTTCCCGAGAGGGGTTGTAAGGAGAGATAAGCGATGAAAGGTATTGAGGAGCCACAGAGCGAATGCATTTATAGGTCAGGAGGAGTAGTTTGAATTGGATGCGGAAACAGATAGGGAGCCAGTGAAGTGACTTGAGAAGAGGAGTAATTTGGGTATAGCAAGGTTGGCGGAAAATTAGTCACGCAGCAGAATGTTGAACAGATTGAAGGGGAAAAAGATAATTCAGAGAGAGACAGCAAGGAGTAGGTTGCAGTAGTCAAGACGAGAGGTGATTAAAGAGTGGATAAGCGTTTTAGTAGTGTGTTCGGAAAGGAAGGGGCGGATTTTGCCAATGTTGTAAAGAAAGAAACGGCAGGTCCTGGCAACGAGTTGGATACGAGTGGAGAAGGAGAGCGAGGAGTCAAAGATAACCCCCAGATTGCGGGCCGAGGAAACAGGGAGGATAACAGTGCTATCCACAGAGACGAAGAGGGGAGGTTTTGGGGGAGGTGTGGGTGGAAAGATAAGGAATTCGGACTTGGACATGTTCAATTTCAGGCGGCGGTGAGACATCCAGGCAGCGATGTCAGAAAGGCAGGCGGAGATCCTGGTCTAGATTGCTGGAGTAGAGAGGTAGATTTGGGAGTCATCGGCATAGAGGTGGTATTGAAAGCCATGGGAGGAGATAAGCGCACCAAGGGACTGGGTATAGAGGGAGAAAAGGAGTTGTCCCAGGACGTAACCCTGGGATATGCCAACTGGGAGCGGGGTGGCAGAGGAGGAGCCACCAGAACACACACTGAAAGAGCGATGGAAGAGGTAGGAGGAGAACCAGGACAGTACAGAGCCCCCAAAACCAAGTGAGGACAAGGTATCGAGGAGAAAGTTGTGGTCAACAGTGTCAAAAGCAGCAGAGAGGTCAAGAAGGATGAGGACAGAGTAGAGGCCCTTGGATTTTGCCAGGAATAAGTCATTGGAGGACTTTGGTAAGAGCCATTTCAGTGGAGGTATGGCTGTACATAAGACATAAGAAATGCTATACTGGGTCAAACCAAGGGTCCATCAAGCCCAGTATTCTGTTTCCAACAGTGGCCAATCTAGGTCACATGTACCTGTCAGGTTCCCAAAAGATACACAGATTCCATGCTGCTTATTCAATGGGTAAGCAGTGGATTTCCCTGGTCCTCTTTAATAAAGGTTTATGGACTTTACCTCCAGAAACCTGTCCAAACTTCTTTTAAATCCAGCTACACTAACAACTTTTACCGCACCCTCTGATAACAAATTCCAGAGTTTGATTATGTGTTAGGTGAAAAAATATTTTCTCCAATTACTCTTAAATGTCTTACATAGTAGGCTCTGTTAAATGTTCTTGAGTAGAATCTTGCTGGTATGTGGGATCAGAGTGATTGTGCGATAATTTCCACAGTCAGTTGGATCACTTTTCTTCAGTATTGGTATGAACACAGATCCTTTTCAGTCAGTTAGCCATTATGTTGCCTTCCAAATTTCCTGGCAGAGACTTATAAGTATGTTTGCAGCTGCATCTGATTGCTATAATACTTCAATGAGAATGCCATCAATGCCTGATGCTTTGTTCTTTGATGATGCTTTCAATGCTGCTTTGACTTCTTTAATCAACAACGGTTTCTGAGAATAAGGTACAGAGAGACTGTTGGTCCACTTGATCTTTATTGTATAATAACTCTGTGTATTCTTTCCATCTTATCTTGATCTTCTCAGCATCATTCAACATGGATCCTTGAGCATCTTTTAGCATTCCAATTTGAGGCTAGAAGTTTCTCTTTAAGTCTCGTAGCTTTAGGAAAGCCAATCTTGTTCTTCCTCTAATTGTTTCTGATTCTATTTTCTTGCATGCATCACTGTAGAACTTCTACTTGTCTCACCTTGTTACATGTTGGAAATCTCCGTTAAGTTTTGTGACTACCTCTCTTTTTCCTCTGGCTTTAGCTTCTGCATGTTTCTGGACAATTTACAGATCTTTGGTCATCCTCTTTGGCCATTTTTGCTTTTTCACCTTTTGTAGAGACTTCTGATTTCTTTGAGCCCAACTTTCTTGATGTCATCCCATATCTCTTCTGATGCTCTGTCATTTGTATCCAAAGCAGCAAATTGATTTCACAGGTAGTCTTTATATTGTCAGGTCATATTTTGATACATTCTTGAGTGACTTGCTCTTTTTCAGCTTTATCTTGAGTTTGCATACTGGTATCTGTGACTTTGCTGATGTTATTGAGCTTTTCCATCAATGACTTCAGACCATCAATGACTTCAACAGATACAGTCAATTTGATTTTTGTAAAAGCCATTGGGTGAAGTCCATGTGTACAGACACCACTTGCATTGCTGGAAGGTGTTTGAGATGAATACAATCATTGGAATTGCATAATTCTATCATCCTTTCTCCAGCTTCATTTCTGTTGCCAAGCCCCTATTTTCCAACCACTTTGCTTTCTTCTTTGTTGCCAACAATTGCGTTCCAGTCACCCATGACTATTAGGATATCTTGTTTACATATTCTGTCAATTTCAGCTTGTACTTGTTCACAGAACTGATCAACCTCTTCCTCTTCTGCAGTTGTTGTTGGGGCATATACCTGAATAATAATTGTGTTGCTAGGCATTCCTCATAGACGTAAAAAAATTAAATGTTCACTGATTGCATTAAATTTTATTATAGTTCTTTCAAGTTTCTTCTTAATTATAAATGCAATACCATTTCTTCTTTGTCTTTCATTTTGGCACAGTATACCATGTGATCTTTAGATTCAAAGTGCCCGATGCCAGTCCATTTTAGTTCACCAACTTCTATCAGATTGGGTTGCACACATTCCATTTCATTCTTGACCAACTCCAACTTCCCTTGGTTCATGACTCGTACGTTCCATGTCCCAATATGAAAGACATCTTTTCAGCTTCTCTCATTTCATGTACAGCTACATCAGCAGTCAGATGTCCCGAGGGCTTTGTTCCAACCACATCATAAATGCTGGCTTTACTCTGAAAAGTCTTCAACTCATCTCATCTTCTAGCACTATATCACAATTTGTTTTGTTGTGACTATCCACTGGGTTTCATGGCAAGATAGTGAAGTAGATTGTCAGGCCTTTCTTCCACGGAGGTAGTGCTAGTATAGCTGCAATTATCACAGAAATATGATCCTCAGCTGCCCACACTGTCCCATTCTGCTGCTCTCCAGATGGGTGGGTTTGGCACTTCAGCTGAAACCTGTGCATCTTGAGAGACCCTGCCAGTAGTTAAGCTACCAATAGCTTAGCTCTCAGCATCACTGATAAACACAAGCCCTCGCAGCAAAAGCAGTACCACAAGATTCAAAGAAACTCTTTTTGCTCCAAGTTCAGTGAAATGTGAAAAAATGATAGAACCCAATCAGAATTACAAAGAAAGCACAGTTACTTACCTGTAACAGGTGATCTCCGGAACAGCAGGAATTAGTCTTCACACGTGGGAGACGTCGCCGACGGAGCCCGCACGGGAATGCTCCCCAGCATCCAATCAGAAGGCCTTTGGGAGCATACCCCGCGCCTGCACGGTGGCTTCCCGCCCTTCCTACTGCCTCTCCCCAGTTGAGTTTCATAGCTGAGCCAGAAGGAGAGGAGAGGAAGGAATAGATACAAAAAAGAGATACAACTCCTAGGGGAGGTGGGCGGGTTGTGAAGACTAATTCCTGCTGTTCCGGAGATCACCTGTTACAGGTAAGTAACTGTGCTATATCCAGGAACAAGCAGGAATGAGTCTTCACACGTGGGGACTCCCTAGCTTAGGATGCCCGGGGAGGTCCCATAAGCGCAGCCCAGGACGGGATGGCATTCGCCCAGCCTAAATCCCCGGCATCCCCTGAGGGATGGAGGGCAGGAGTTGAATAGAGGAACAGCGAATCTACAGACTACAGAGGGAGTCTTTAGAGTGCAGAACAGATAACATTAAGATACATCAAAAAAAAACCCAGGCTACGGGAAGAGTAGCCAGAGGGATGCACAAATAGTATCAGTAAGCATTTAATGAGTAAATGCCCTAGTACCATGTAGAGCTTACCGGCCACTAAGTTTTAATGAAGTAATGGTGTGGAACCCCGTAGGGCTTACCTACCGGGTTGCCGGAAGCAGACCTGTGGTGAAGGCACCGTAGACGCAGTAGCGAAGTCGTCAAGGAAACTTCGCCGCAGCGAGGAGGAAGCTCCAAATCCGGAAGGCTAGGAGATCCAGGCGTCAGCTGGGTCAGGAGAAAGATGGCAGGTCTTCCAGGAGGCTTAGTGCAAGCTGAGCACTCCCTTAGGAGTAGAGTCCAGAACTCAGAGGACTAACAGTAGAAGACTGGCCGAACCAGAGAGCCCATTCCGGAGAAGAGTAGGGGTGCACCCCGGAGCAGAAGGAGTACACAGGCTACCCTAGCGAGAGATAGGGAGACAAGGGTCCGAACCCCCGGGAGGAGGACCTAACTGAAAAGGAGCTGTAGACTCCACAGCGGTAGAGTACCACCAGTCTGCGGCCCGATCGAGGAATAGGCAGGCGGACTGGCCGGACCCCGGGGGGGGGGGGCGTGAGTACTGGCCATAGGGAAAAAGGCGGTATAGCACAGGTCCTCCGGGCATCCCCCCAATATGCGCCTATCGCGCAGGAGATATCTAGTATATCTAAGCCGGTGGGCATGAGGGCGCCCACTCCGGTACTAATGCAGGTATGTCGAGGGGCCTACCTCCTTGCGCATCACCCTGGTAAGGCGGATCTGCCATCGATCCATAGAGCGTCCACTTGGAAGGTGGCAGCAAGATCCGTCAGTAGAGGGATCTATTCCAGAGGACAAGGGCAGATCGGCGAACCAACAGCGCGGTAGCGTGGGGGACAGGGGATAGCATCAGTCTGGTAGAACGCCACAGGGGCTGGAGGCCCTATATGTGTCCCCAGGACCTGCACGCAGAAACTCGCCCCCTTCCAGTACGGAAGCAATCAGCAGGGGGATACTGGCTGAGAAGGGTTCGGAGACGTACCGAAGGGTAATAAGTTGGCCATTGGCCATAGCTATCACGGAATAGAGGTGGTCTCCCTACCAACGGAAGGAGAATACCCGAACCCCTAGATAAGCCTCCGAACCATTTGCAACTGAACGAGCCCCCGAGCAGAGCTCAATTTTTAAACGTCCGATAAGAGGGTTAAGTGCAGGCAGCCGCCTGCCTGAGCCTAAAAATACTTAGAAGGAGAGTCCTGGCGCGGGCCCGGGGGCATCAACCCGGGGTGAGAGGCCCCTTGCCTGGGCGCGCCTGGAGGGTGGGCGGAGGTCTGATATTTCCTCTTCCTAGAGAGGCGTTTACCGACGCCGTGGGGCCGGGCCCTAGGCTGGCTGCTAACCCTGGGAAGGTTAGCGAAGCACTGTGCGACCTGACGCAAGGCTTCGCTGTTGAAGAGGTGATCTCCGTCGCAGGGAGAATTACCCAGGTTGTGCTGTGCCCGTCTACACAACTCGGACGCCTGCAGCCATGCTGTACGGCGTGCTCTAATGGCAACAGCAGAAGCTCTGCTGACCGACTGGAAGGAGTCCAGCGAAGCACGAGAAAGGAACCCGGAGATATTCCTGCAGTGATAAAGGAGCAGGGAATATTCAAAGGCCTTGGTCGCCGATACGAAGAGGGATAACCGAGACAACCTCTCGGTGACCTCCTGCAGTGACAGACTCATATAAAATATATATGAGATAATTCTGTCCGTCAGCATAGACGTCTGGAAAGCTTGACGTTCTAGAGTATCTAGCGTCTTTGAGGCGCGGCCTGGGGAGCGAGAAGCATGCTTCTCCTTGCTTCCGGCTTTCCTCAGCGCCGATTCCACCACAATGGACCGATGTGGAAGCTGGTGCTGCCGAAAACCCGGGGACGGAGGCACCCGGTATAGAGCCTGCATCGCAGTCGACGGTGCCGGAACCCTCAAAGGCGACCGCCAAGCCCCAGCAGGAGATCCTGCAGGGAGGGATGCAGAGGAAGCATCACGGCTGCCTGTTCCTCAGGGCCCGGGCTCGGGCCCGGGGTAGGGATGGCCAGCAAGTCCGCCATGTCAAGGAGGAAATTCTGAAAAGGTGGCTCTGCCGGAGGAGTTATGGTGGGGGAGGCTGCCGGGGCACACAGAGGCCGCTCGGCCCGATGCCCGCTAGGCATAGGAGGGGACCAACCGCCCCGGATCGGGGCAGTCCCTATGGCATCGTCGGCTCCTGGGATTGATTCCAATCTAGGCATCGAAGGGGTCGATGGCACCGACAGCGCCGCAGGAATCGGCCTCGGCCCCGAACCCGGGGGTGGCGCTGCTCCCTGCGATCGAAGTGGTTCCGCGGCCGCCGGAGGGCAGGGGCCAGTGGTGTCCGCTCTGCGTCGCGGGAGGGGACAGGGACCGATCCCGAGACGTGTAGTGTCCAAGCTTTCAAGGCTGGATACCGACTCCAGGCTGGGCATCGAACCGAGCGAGGAGATCGACTCCCTTCCAGAGGGCCCCGGCGGGGGCGACCGCGCCGGTGGTGGAAAACCCGGAGCGCGGATCGGAACCGCGCCGATCGGTGCCGCGAGCATCACGGGTCCCCGAGGGCGGAGCTCGGTGGAGAGGGGGTCATCCGACGCCGGCGCCGATGTCGATCGGTGGGCACTGCCCGAAGCTGGGCTCCTTCTCGCATCCGTTCGACCCGGAGAGAAACCCTCCCGGGGCATACGGTCCGTCCCCGAGGGGACCCCGGTCACCCGACGACGAGTCCCTGCAGGGGTGCAAAGCCCCTGCGCCGACGTCGGTGTACCGCTGCAAAGCAACGCAGATCCAGATCGGATCGAAGCGGTTGAAGGCCCCGAGGCCCCTTCTCTAGGAAAAAATGGGGCCCTCGACGGCCGCATCGATGCCGGGGAGTCGTCCGAGCGCTGGCCGACACACCCCGAGGTCCCCGGGGAAGGTCGATGGTGGCCCCTCGTGCTCGACGCCCCTGCCGTCGCCGGCAGAGCGGCGCCGATCGAACCCGGTACCACCCTTGCGCAGGGCTGGGAAAACGGCGACCCAGCGCGGGTCAAAGCGAGCGGCCCCGAGGGGAGGGAGGCCCGATGACCATCCCCAGCGCGGGGCGGAACCATCGACGCCCGCGCGCTCGAAGCGGGTACTACCCCCGCGCATGACCTGAACGTAGGGCCGTCAGACCGTGTCGAGTCGATCGGCCCCCGAGGTAGGGAGGACAGTGGCCGGCGATCCCCGGTGGGGAGCGGGTCACTCGACGCCGATGGGTCGGCACCGCCCAAGGCGGATATCGGCCCCCTAGGAAGGCCATACCGGCGCGAGTCGGTCGGCCCCGGAGGCGCCGAGGACCTCAGCCGCCAATCCCCGGTGAGGAGCGGAACGCTCGACGCCGAGGGGTCGGTACCGCCCGAAGCGGGCACCGCCCACGCGCATGGCAGGGATGGAGGAACGCCAGACTGGACCGAGTCGATCGGCCCCGGAGGCGCCGAGGACAGCAGCCGACGATCCTCGGTGAGGAGCGGAGCACTCCACACCGACGCCGATGCTGGGGGCTCAGTACTGCCCGAAGCGGCTACCACGCCCGAGCATGGCTTGGATGTAGGGATGTCAGACCCGGTCAAGCCAGTCGGCCCTGAAGGCGCCGAGGACACCGGCTGACGATCCCTGGCAAAGAGTGGAACACTCAACGCCGATGCCGATGCTGGGGGATCGGCACCGCTCGAGGCGGGTACCTCCCTCCGGCATGGCTCGGGAATGTTCTGTGAGGAACGAACCTCACGAACATCCCGAAACCCCGTAAATGCTTTGGAGCCCGAGGACTCCCGCCGGGGTATATCAGCCAAGGAGGACTTGAGGGGTTGGCTGGAGCCGTTGCCATGCCTCGCATGAGACTTGCCCCTCAAGACTCGGCTAGTCTTAACAGACTGTTGTGTGGTTACCTGATCCTGGAGAGAAGAACAACCCGACGACCGTGCCCTGGGCGCGAAGACGTCGTCGAGGGATACCCGAAAGAGGGAGGGTCTTCTGCCGACACTGCAGCCCGGGGAATCCGGGAAAGAGGGGTCAGGCCCCACACAGGAGAGGCACCAGGCATTGGAGTCCACGTGGAAAATGGAGTCCCCGCCATGAGGCAGGGGGGAAGAAGGCTCCATGCCCCGGTCCTCAGCGCCCAGAGGGGGCGACGAAAATTAAAGGAAAGAAAAAAAAAAAAAAGAAAGGGGGGAGGGGCACGGAGGTGCCACCGTCGGCGGGAAAGCCGCGACTACAGAAAAACGGAAGAAAATTTCTGTGGTGGCAGGAGGGACGTCCTGCCTGCTCCGCGGAAAACGAAAAACTGGGGAGAGGCAGTAGGAAGGGCGGGAAGCCACCGCGCAGGCGCGGGGTATGCTCCCAAAGGCCTTCTGATTGGATGCTAGGGAGCATTCCCGTGCGGGCTCCGTCTGCGACGTCTCCCACGTGTGAAGACTCATTCCTGCTTGTTCCTGGAGATTCACCAAAATTCCGATTACCAAAAAATCCCCTGGAATTTTAAATTATCTTTTTGTCGGAGCTGGTCAGCACAGTGCTTAGAAAATGTTCATAGCACCACTGTGACCTCTCCTTTTATTAAATAACTTTGTATAAGTAAAATCTTTGACTTAGCTTTCGCCAAAGTGCTGCCAAAGCGCCAGAAAAATAGACGACGTGGCTCACGTTTCGGGTTTTTATCCAATTTTGACGTGGCTCACGTTTCGGGTTTTTATCCAATTTTCAAGAAACCCTGCTTAAGGTCCAAATATAGTCGGCAGTTGACAGATCTTCAGCTAACAACCAAATGAGAATGTAGCTTACCTTTTAGTCTACGGCGTCTGACGTCATGATGACATGAGGAACATTCAAACCAATCAAATTCTACCTACATCGAAACCTTAGAGGGACTCCCACTGCACAGAAAATCCCCCAATGGAATCGCAAGGTAAAGATAAGGATCTACATCAGATAACGGTATACCAGTCTATTTGAAGATTCAAACCTTTTGGGGCCACAGAATTTAATAAATAAATCCATCGTTGTTCTTGCCATTGCAATTTCTGCTCTCGATCACCTCCTCTTGGATCTACCGGGATAAAATCAAGCACTCTCCATCGCATGGCATCAAAATCATGGCCCATCATCAGACAATGTTCGACCATAGGAGCCGAGAGAGATTTAGTCCTCAGCCGAGAAGCATGTTCAGAGAGCCGGGTTCGTATCGCACGCTTAGTGCGGCCAATATAATAAAGGGAACAAGGACATATAATCAAATATATTACATATGTTGAAGAACAATCCGTGTGCCATCTAGTTGAATATTATAGTATCAAAACTCCGTAATATAACATGAAAGTTTCATGCGACTTTCGTTGACATTACACCGATATCAATTAGACTTAAATGGCTGGCAGGTCTCAGAATATCCGGGCAACCATATGACCATTTCAACTGTGGTCAATAAAGCCCTACATACATCAATGACCTCCTTATAGCCACATTCTGTGTATCGTGGCTATAAGGAGGTCATTGATGTATGTAGGGCTTTATTGACCACAGTTGAAATGGTCATATGGTTGCCCGGATATTCTGAGACCTGCCAGCCATTTAAGTCTAATTGATATCGGTGTAATGTCAACGAAAGTCGCATGAAACTTTCATGTTATATTATGGAGTTTTGATACTATAATAGTTGTAGCTCTGAAAAAAGGACCATAGTCGGTGTTGCCATCTAGTTGAATACCTACGAGAAGTGTGATCATCCACCCATTCAGGGCCCACAAGGGTCAGCGAACAGTATGTGCAGTTGCCAGAAGCAAAGTGGCCTTTGTCAGTATGTGACTTTAAAGGGCGATCTTCCAACGGAGTAGTTTTCATTAGCAGATCCCGAAGGTTTGCTGTCCGTGAATATGCAACTTGCAAGGTCTTGTCACAAAAGCAAGTATGTATCCCTAATATCGGCCAGAACCGATGAAGAAGTCCAGTGACCTGTGTAATATTTCTGGTATAAGAGAGAACACCCGTTACCACTGAATCAGTAGGCTTAGGCGCTTGTGGAGTGTAAAGCCACTCACGGTGAAGGTGTCTTGCTCTCTTATATGCTCTATAAATCACAGTAGAGGGGTACCCCCTTTGAATCAAGCGTGTAGATAAAGATTCGCCAGAAATATTTATAACTGACGACTGATACTGATATCAGTGACTCAGGAGCATCGGAAACTGTGCCGTCTCGTTCTGGCACAGCTGATCAAAGTCGTGGTAACTCATATAGGGGCCGGAGATCCCGCAGAAATTATCAGCAGGATTTTTGGGAGGGACCGGACACCAGATCTTGGACGAAGAGTCGTCAGTTATAAATATTTCTGGTGAATCTTTATCTACATCTCAACTTCAAGTCCTGGAATTGGGTCTTTCTTTTGTCCCTACCTCCAAATATGATGGTTTTGCCACTAGGGTAGCTTTACACAAGTTTTTCCGAAAGCTACGGGTGATTCAACATCTTTCCACTGTTTCAGGGGTGGAAGATTATTCATTCATTAGGAATCCATCTAGATGGCTGCCTTCAGGCACCCCTGACAATGCGATTTCTACTTATCAGAATTTGATTCTTCAACACCTTCTCCTATTGGAACAACGGAAATCCTATATATATTCCAATTTAACGGTTGATCATTTTCAAGCTGTTAAACAGTTAACGGATTCGGACATTGTGGTGAGAAGAGCAGATAAGGGTGGTGCGACAGTTCTTCTTTCTAGGGATCAGTACCAACGACAAATAGATGTTCATTTGATGGACTGTACTAATTATATGATTCTTCCTGCAGACCCTACGGAGGCTATTAAAACGCAGATATATTCAATAGTCTCCACAGCATTTTTTAAGAATTGGATTACCAGGCATGAAATGGAATTCCTTGTGAAAAAGCACCCGAAGATACCAATTTTCTACCTGGTTCCAAAAGTGCATAAATCGCTGGTTGATCCTCCGGGTCGCCCCATAGTATCTTGCAGGGATTCTTTATTGGAGCCCCTTTCTAAATTTTGTGACATCTTTTTGCAACCTGCGGCAGCAAAAGTTCGTTCCTACATTAGAGATACTGGGGATTTTTTAGGTCAATTAAAAACATGTCAGGATGTAGATACTTACACTTATTTGGTATCATTGGATGTACAGGCATTATTTTTATTTATTTTATTTATTTAGACAGTTTTGTATACCGCCTTATCCTTCAATCAAAGCGGTCACAACACAATTGGGGGATACATTTAACACACAGGGATATGAGACACATACACTAATACTTACAGGGAACATGGGCAATGGAGGGTTAAGTGGCTTGCCCAAGACCACAAGGAGCATCTGTGGGACTAGAAATACGAGTTACTTACCTGTAACGTGAGTTCTCCAGGGACAGCAGGATAAGTCAGCCACAAGTGGTGACGTCATCCGACGGAGCCAGAACGGAAGTACTCTCACTAGCCCAGAAGGCTTTAGCCTCCTGGGCTGGGCCGGTAGCCCCACCTCCCGCTCCGCCCCTAGCTGGCCAGTTTATCCCCAGCTGAAGCATTCCAGCAGCTAGGGTGCGGAACGGACATACATAGAGGTACCCGCCGGGGAGGAGGGAGGGAAGGTGTGGCTGACTTATCCTGCTGTCCCTGGAGAACTCACGTTACAGGTAAGTAACTCGTATTTCTCCCAGGGCAAGCAGGATGAAGTCAGCCACAAGTGGTGCCTCCCTAGCTATACAGGCAGCGGCGGGGAACCAAGAACAGACAAGTGCTGAGAGGTGCGACCGGGCTTAGTGCGGTCAGGGTAGTAGGCCTCTGCAAGAACTGCGTGACAATCTTGAGCAAACAACGAGTGGAATAACCTGTCCAACGGGATGTAGTAAACAGCAGCAACAGAGAGCTAGTGGCAATTAGTGTAAAACTAGCAATGTTAAACTTGAATAACAAGAGTAAGTACACCTATCTAGGTGTTCAAGTAAGTGTTCAAAGTAACAAGGCAAACTGTGTCTTAGTAGCCAGAGAACTGTGTCTTAGCAGGATTACAATAGTAACAAGTCATAACTGTGATTGAACAGAGTTACAATAGTAACAAGGCCTAACTGTGGTTTGACAGGATAACAATGGTAACAAGGCATACAATCCTGGAAGAGGGCTGAGAGTTAGGTTGGACGGCTCGGCCCTGCGCACACGGACGGAACGGATAGGCGGAGGCCGGTCCGTCGTGGTCTGTACCGTCCCGACAGTAATGTCCCTGAAAAGTCTGGGTGGATGACCAGGTGACCAGGTGGTCTTTTGGCTACAAAGCCAGTGCACTAACCGCTAGGCTACTCCACCATCCAGTTCTCCCCATCTGAGGATTGCATGCCAATCCTGGAGGAGGGCTGAGAGTTAGGTTTCAGTAATGTCTCTGAAAAAAAAAAACCCAAGTGGCGGGGTACAGAATGCCCTCAAGTTATCGCAAGGGCCATGAGCCACGCGTCAGTTCATGACTAGTCAGATGTGTCCTTGAGATCGCTAGGACATGCGAATCAGTGTTATGCCCTAGGGGAAAGGGTGGAGAAAATCTACCCTGGACCGTGCAAGTCACCAAGAATGGTAGAAGGCATGCAGTAGACCCTGAGCGATGAACCTTGGCCGAGACATTGTGTGTGGGCCTGGCATCATGCTTCGGGGAGACGAACCTTTCGCCTATGCCGTAGGGAGATGGGCGGAGGAGAGAGCCCGTATATGCATAGGTGAAGGACGGTGCGATAGTTGCCTAACCTCTGCAGAATGTGTTCTGTCACTGCTTCGCTGAGCGAGGGTAATGAAGTCCCCACTGGTGGGGCTTCTGTTGTAGTCATCGTTGGCATGGAGCCTATGACATGCTCTTAGTGGGTTATTCCCAATCAGACTAGGGAAGCTGGAAGAAGGGTTGATCTCGAGAATGGGGCCCATCGAGAATGGGGCCCATAGGCATGTATTTGAGATAGAAGACACTGGCTACAGAGTTCAATGGCGTTAGGTTGAGAAGGCTTGATCTATAATGGATTAGCTTGGAAACGTATATTCTAGGCATATCCTTGAGCAGACGTTGGTTGAGAAGGCTTGATCTATAGTGGGTTAGCTTGGAAGCGTGTAATCTAGGCAGATCCTTGAGCAGTCTTAGTCCGCCTAGAGTATAATCTCTGGTAACGAGAGGCCGAAGGCTTTACTGGAATGGTAACGTAGAGAGGATCCTGTAACATATGCAGGCAGACAGGCGTGTTACTATGTTACTGGACGGGCCCGTATACGGAGGTTCGGTCTTCAGGAGTGGGGAGGGTCTGGAAGAATCTGGCCTGCGGAGAATAGGTCGCCTGGGTTCCTCAAGGGAGGCTGAGGTGTCGGTCTCAAACAGACTCCTTCAATGAGTCACCGTGGGAATATGTGGACTGGGCTGGCATGAGCCCCAGCTGGGATTTTAACCTGTGACCCTCTGGTCTTAGAGGCACTGGCTCTGCCCACTGCACCACACTGTGGCCACTTATTGGTGACCAGCGATCGGTAGGGGGGGTAGGGCTTGCCGTAGGTTCCTTACCAGTGCAGGGATCGACTGTTGACATTTTCAAGGGTTGAGATAGCTGTGCAGTGCCCTTGATGTGGTCTGCATATCTTAACCGTATTGAGGGCTGAGTGTCACCTTAGCATTTTATGTCGTCTTAATGACAGAGTCCCTGTGTCCCTGGGCGTAGAGCCGTGGGTCCGGGAGACAATGGGAAGGACAGTGAGCCAGCCAAAAGCTATGAAGTTGCGATGCGTCACCGTACCCCTGATGCCTAGGCATACCGAGGCAGGTGGAACCAGAGTAATGTAGGTGTGTTATACCCTTGTATCCCGGGGATCGAAGCATTGCGGCAGGTAGCAGAGGCGAGCAATGCCTTCCGATGGCGTATTGAACTTGCCATCTTGCACTCATGTACACCACGACAGAATAGGTGTTGATAATGTGATTTCCTCGCGACGATCCGGTGGAAGGCGGTCTCGTGACTGATAAGTGGCATCGTTAGGCGGGAGGCCCCGCAAGGGTTTTAATGATGAAACGGTCGCCTGGTTGGGGAGTCGTGCCCAAAAGCAATGAGCGGTGAGGGGCCTCGAGGGGCTTCACCTGAAGCCGATGCACTGACCAGGGCCCTGAGGGCATCCTCTGTGCTTCGAGAGTTGAGAATGCCATCTTCCACATTCTTAGGTGCAGGTCATACCCTGCTGTCGATGGGTGTGGCTCTGGGGCGATTTTGCCCAGCCTTGGCTCCTGATTCACTGGTTGAGCAATAGAGGGGATTGCCCAACATTCTCTCGGAAGTAAAGAGGAGTGCATCACATTTATCTCTGTGAGTGGCCACTGAACTCTTTGTGTTGGGGAATCGGCAATTGCTGCATCCACATTTGGCGGATTGGTGCATGGGGTTGGGAGGTGGGCAGATTTCCTTTACAAGGGGCGTATATTCCGTCCACATGAGGAGGATATAGAATATGCCATACTGGGTAAGACCAAGGTCCATGAAGCCCAGTATCCTGTTTCCGAGGTGGACAATCCAGGTCACAAGTATCCAGCAGTTTCCCCCAAAGGGGGATCCACGATGCTTGTAGCGATTCAAGCATTGATATCGTGATTCAGGTCTGTATCTACTCCCGGAGAACTGGAGTTCGGACTGTGTGATGATATGAGATCTATATCATCAGTTTAGGTCAGACATGGGTGTGCCGTTGTTTCTGCGTGGCTAAGGTTGAACCTGCGCACTCCTGACCTTGAATACATGTGCGGCGCGTACCGCTCCCCACTGCTACCACTGTTCTTAGTGTTGCGGCTGTGGAAGTGGTGCAGGTTAAGGGGCTGTAAGTGAATTTTCGGCCCTCCATTATGGGCGCTAGGGTTAAGTGCAAAATCACCTTCATAGGAGGTTGCGCGAGGTGCCATGGAGAGTGGCAGGTTTGGAGTTGTGATATCAAGGGATGCCCGATCAGGCACAGACTTTTCCCAGGGTACTGATGAGTGATGGTAGCCTGTCCATCCTCTTCTGTCCTACTGGCATCGAACTCCCTGGCGCCGGAGATGCCGGAATAACCTTTAGCCATTGCGCTTCCCGTGTAGCAAGCGGTAGGGCTGATGCCTCGGACGGCCTTACACATCAACCCGGCTGGGGGTTGCACTCAAGATCCCTGGTTCAGCAGCCATTGCAAACCATTGAACTACCCCTCTGTTGCTGAGCCAGCGGGAGGCTCTGCCCAGGGGCGGGGGGTGGTAAGAGATACTGCGGCTGTCTAAGGCCACCGAGAGAGGATGCAAGTGTCCGCCGGGAGCTGCATACTACCCTGTAGCAATGGTGTGCTGACGGGTGCTGAAATCTATGCCCCCGAATGATTCTCAGTGCAGCATGGGGTAGGCACTGAGCGCGATCTGGTACTGGCCCAGGCCAGGCCGTCATCTAGAGTGAGGAGGCAGCAAGCGCTAACGCTGCTAAGAAGCGTAGGGCAGTAGGCTTGTATAAGTTGATAGCAGCTGGCCATAACACCTCCCCTTTTCTCACCTCCTCCAATGGTTGCCCATATGCATTTGCTTCGGATGGCAGGTTTGCCGGCTGATCTTAAGCTGATGCCTCAGCCAGCCTTAAGTATTAGGCACACTGGGGAGCAAACTCATGATCCCTGTATCAGCAGTCAGTGCCTTAACCATTGTGCTACACAGCTGCTCTCCCTTGTCTCAGCGGCAACCCGTGGCAGGAAGAATGGAGGGTTAAGTGACTTGCTGAAGGCCACAAGGAGTGCTAGTGGGAATCGAACCCTGGTTGCTTGGTTACCAAGCCAGTGTTCTAACCACTAGGCTATTCTTCCACTCCTTGAGGGTGTTCCAGTGCCAGCGTTTCTCAGCGCAAGGGGACCTTCGAGGGTGATGGGGTCCTCTGCGCCGATTGGGCCTCGTAGTGCAACGGCGCCGGGGCTCCAAGGCAGCCCCACAGACAGGGGCGTAGTGCAACGGTGCCGGGGCTCCAAGGCAGCCCCACAGACAGGGGCGATGGGTGTTTTTACCCTTGGAACAAGTCCACTAAAGGCGCTGTAAGGGAGCCGTTGATTCGGTTAGCCAGGTTAGCCGGCGAGGCAGAAATGGTCCTGTAATGTTGCCTGCGCCGACGTGTCTGCCAGAAAGGTAGCCAGCAACCGAAATGCTGCTGTATTTGTTGTCTGTGCCGACGCCTCTGAGTAGAATGTCATCCGCGCAGAGCCTCCCCCGTGACGTTGGTTCAGACGGCCAATGGCGCCGTAGGGGGAGGAGCTTGTATCAGAATCAGCGGCAAGGAGCAGCAGGAAGATGGTGGCCCCCATAGGGGACCACATGCGAGGATTCAGCAGAGGGAGGAGGCCCCGGGGGCCGCAAGGCTCTCATCGTGGAGGTCTCCTCTTGGCCAGATCAAGTTCGAGCGGTCCCATCTCGCTGTGGGTTGGAGGCCAAAGGCACAACCCGATCGGAGGCCAGAATGCGGCTGGGGTGTAGGCCATTAGGCGCACCCCGAGCGGCAGTAGATAGGCGGCCCAAGCCTGCGGCAGGGTGGAGGCCTCTAGGCGCACCCTGATCGGAGGCGAGCACGGAGAGTTGTCTGTACACAAGGAAATATACAATAACTATCTAACAAAATATAAGGAAACAATAGACAGCACGAAGAAAAATTATTACGCAGCAACCTTAGCAAAATCATACAATAGACCTAGAGAGCTATTTTCCATAGTCAGAAAATTAACCAACAATGAGCAAACTTCTAACAATGAAATCACAGACATCTCAGTTCAAACCCTAGCTAATCACTATCAAAACAAAACAAAGAAGAAACCCACCATGCCCTTAGAAAATATCAACATCTCTTATCAACCTGTAGATAAATGGTTAGAATTTTACCCCATTTCAAAAGTGTCATTAAAAACAATCATCTCCGGCCTAAATACCACAACTTCGTATTTAGATCCATGCCCTGTATCATGGATAAAAAACACACTACCAACTCTACTATCCTTTATTCTCCCAATAGTAAATCTTTCACTTACCCAAGGATACCTTCCATCCCCGCTCAAACATGCACAAATACGTCCAATTTTAAAGAACTGCAAACTTGATAAAACATCCCCTACATCATATAGGCCCATCTCTAGCATACCATTCTTGGCCAAAATAATTGAAAAGGTAGTGCAACTACAGACACAGGAATTTATAGACTTATCTTATCCACTAGATGATCAACAATATGGATTCCGGCCCCGCCATGGAGTAGAGACACTTCTAACAGTATTAATAGATACACTCCTAAAAGGAATTGACAATCATAAACAGGCGTTCATCTTACTTTTCATTGACATATCAGCAGCTTTTGATAGCGTGCATCACTCAATTTTGCTCAACAACCTACGACAGATAGGCATAAACTCTACCGTACATAAATGGTTCACCTCATATTTAAATAACAGAACACAAAATGTAAGAACAGATAATCAAACATCCAACACATACAAACAAGAAATAGGTTTACCACAAGGTTCAGCGCTTTCAGCCCTACTCTTCAATATCTATATAAAACCGGTCTGCAACATCTTTAAAAAATTCGGAATACAATATCACCTTTATGCGGATGATATTATGATGTACATACCTTTTACGATTCCTAACCTACCGACTCAACTTCTATCAGACTGCTACAATGAAATTACATACTGGCTAAAAACCCAAAACCTCCATATAAACCATGCTAAAACCGAAGTCTTGATCGTAACAAAAAACCAATCATTTATTCCCCCAACCCACATAACACTACAAAACCAAGAAATTAAAATAAAAAATGAAATAAGATATCTTGGAGTCATTTTAGATACACACCTTACTATGGAAACCCACATTAGAAATACCTTAAAGAAAATCTACTTCAAACTTAAAATCCTCAAACAATTGCGCCCCCTGGTATTTATGCATGATTTTATCAATATAACACAGGCTACCATTACTCCACACTTCGATTTCGCTAACTTAATACTTATAGGCATTCCAAAACAAAATATCAAAAGAATCCAACTCGCACAAAATGCAACAGCTAGAATTATATTAAAGATAAATTCACTCCAACACATTACACCAATACTAGCTTCCCTGCACTGGTTACCAATACAAAGCAGGATAACCTACAAAACAATAATAACTACATTCAAAGCCCTAAACGACATGGCCCCGAAGACACTATGTAATTTAATAAACAAAGAACTACCTAAGTCTACTCATAGAAAAGGACAATCAAATAAACTAAAGATTCCAAAAGAATATATAAGATCTCACAAAATTACAAATAATAGAGCCTTTTCCCACATAGCTCCAACAACTTGGAACTCGTTACCAGAGGACTTACGATCACTAACAGAGATAACAGAATTCAGAAAAAAATTGAAAACATATCTATTCACTAAACACTATAATTCCATAGAAAACATTCCACTCAACTTAGATAAAGGCTAAACATGAACCCCCCCACATAGCACAGTTACTTACCTGTAACAGGTGATCTCTGGGAACAGCAGGAATTAGTCCTCACATATAGGAATAAGTCCTCACATATGGGTACGTCGGTACCGACGGAGCCCGTGCGGGAAAGCTCCCCAGCTTCTTAGAATAGAAGCTTTTGGGACCTCCCACTGCACATGCGCACTGCCTTCCCGCCTTCCTGAACAGCTCTCCTCAGTTTCGAGTTTATAGCTGAGTCAACAGAGAGAGGACAGGAAGATAGATAGATAAAAGATACAACTCCTAGGGGAGGTGGGTGGGTTGTGAGGACTAATTCCTGCTGTTCCCAGAGATCACCTGTTACAGGTAAGTAACTGTGCTATCTCCAGGAACAAGCAGGAATAAGTCCTCACATATGGGGACTCCCTAGCTTAGATGCATGGGATCCCCTGTAAAGGTTCGCCATCTTCGTATGGATCTCAGGCATCCATTCTGGGAAGGTGGGCAGGAGTTGTTTAGGAATGGAACAGGTGCTTGAGGACAGCCTGGCCAAACAAGGCATCCCGGCGGGAGTCCTTGTCCAAACAGTAATGGGCTGTGAAGGTATGAACCGAGGCCCAGGTAGCGGCTCGACAGATCTGATCTATGGAAACAGAGTGCAGATGAGCCATAGAAGTTGCCATGGCCCTCACATTGTGAGCAGTGACATGGCCTTCCAGAGAAATGTTTTTGCTCTGGTAAGCAAAAGAAATACACTGAGCAATCCAATTGGAAAGTGTACGCTTGGAGACTGGAAGTCCCAAATGGGAAGGATCAAAGGCCACAAAAAGTTGAGAAGACTTTCGGTGTGGCTGAGTCCTATTAAGGTAAAAAGCGAGAGCTCTTTTACAATCCAGAGTATGAAGGTTCCTCTCTGCATTGGATGCATGAGGAGCTGGAAAAAAGACAGGTAGATATACCTCTTGATTAAGATGAAAAGGCGAGACCACTTTAGGCATAAAGTGGGGATTCGTCCTAAGGACCACCTTATCATGATGAAATCTTGTGTAAGGTGGATTAGCCACTAAAGCCTGCAGCTCACTGATGCGGCGAGCCGAAGTGACTGCAATGAGGAAGATGACCTTCCAGGAAAGAAATTTCAAGGAGGTGGAAAACATTGGCTCAAAAGGTGGCTTCATAAGTTGACCGAGCACTAGATTCAAATCCCATGCGACCGGGGGTGGTCTGATGGGAGGTTTAGTGAGAGTCAGGCCTCTCATGAATCTTGCAACAAGAGGATGAGAGGAGATAGGTTGTCCATTTATATGTTTCAAGGATGCTGCAATAGCACTTAAATGGACTCTTACCGAATTCGTCTTGAGGCCTGCATTGGATAGATGCAGGAGATAATCAAGAAGAGAATTCAAAGGAAGTGCCAGAGGGTCAAGACCCTGCTGAGCACACCAAATGGAAAAACGTTTCCATTTGAAAGCATAGGAACGCCTGGTAGAGGGTTTCCTAGAGGCAGAAAGGATATCTTTCACTGGTTGGGAAAGATGAAAGTCTTGAAGGCTTAAGCCTTCAGTAACCAAGCACTGAGGTGAAGGGATTTGGGGTTTGGGTGCCACAAAGTCCCCTCCTCCTGAGACAGGAGGTCTGGCGCAGCTCCCAGATCCAAGTAGGATCCCTGGGAGAGCTGTAGAAGTAGAGGGAACCACACTTGGCGTGGCCAGCGTGGAGCTATGAGGATCATAGTTCCATGATCCCTCTGGAGTTTGAACAGAGTCTTGGGAATCAAAGGAATGGGTGGAAAGGCATATAGGAATGCCTGATTCCAATTCAGGAGAAAGGCGTCCGTAGCCTGAGCTCCCTGACACGGAGTTCTGGAACAGAACCGGGGAAGTTTGGCATTCCACGGACTTGCAAAGAGGTCTATGTCCGGGGTCCCCCATTCCTGAAAGATTCGGTTTATTTGGTCCAAATGTAGGGACCATTCGTGTGGCAGCAGAACTCGACTGAGCCTGTCTGCCCGAGAGTTTTGAACTCCTGGGAGATACACTGCTAGCAGGTGAATCTGATGCTCTCTGGCGAAGGCCCATAGTCTTAGAGCTGCGTTGCAAAGCGACAGAGAGCCCGTCCCTCCTTGTTTGTTTATGTAAAACATGGCCACCTGATTGTCCGTCTGAACTAGGACAGTGAGGTTGGCTAGGAGGGAGTGGAAGACCTTGAGGGCAAGGTAAATTGCTCGCAGTTCCAGAAGATTGATATGAAGGGTGGTCTCCTGTAGAGACCAAGTGCCCTGAGTGGAGAGAGTTTGCAGATGGGCTCCCCACCCTGTTTGGGAGGCATCTGTTGTGAGGGTTGCTTGGGGTAGCAATGGTTGAAATGGAGCCCCCAACAACAGATTCTTGGTGGAAGTCCACCAGTGGAGGGACCAAAACAGACGATCGGAGGTTTGTATTTGGTCTGAGAGCGCTCCTGACGCCTGAGTCCACTGAGTGGCCAGGGTCCATTGAGCTGCTCTCATATGAAGACGAGCATAGGGCACCACATGCACTGTGGAGGCCATATGACCCAGTAGGCGTAGCATTTCCCTGGCTGTCAAGTGAGTGCTGGACTGAGCTTGGGAGGCCAAACTCAGGAGGCGCTGGCCTCGAACATGTGGAAGGTAGGCCCTTGCAGTGATGGTGTCCAACTGGGCCCCTATGAATTCTAGAGATTGAGTAGGGATGAGTTGGGACTTGGGAAGGTTTACTACCAGTCCCAGATACTGCAAAAGGCTCCTTGTGTGGTCCAGGGAAATCTGGGCCTGTGACTGAGTTGGAGCTCGGATGAGCCAGTCGTCCAGATATGGGAAGACAAAGATTCCCATGCCTCTTAGAAATGCGGCTACGACTGCCATGCATTTTGTAAATACTCTTGGAGCAGAGGCTAGACCGAAGGGGAGTACTCTGTATTGGAAATGTTTTCCCTGAAACAGAAAGCGAAGATACTTTCTGTGGGATGGATGGATGAGTATATGTGTATACGCATCCTGTAGGTCTAGAGAACAAAGCCAGTCCTGACCCTGGAGGTAAGGAAGGAGAATGCCGAGAGACAGCATTTTGAATTTCTCCTTGAAGAGAAATTTGTTCAATTCTCTCAGATCTAGGATTGGTCTGAATCCCCCTGTCTTCTTTGGAATGAGAAAATAAGGGGAGTAGAAACCGGACCCTTGTTGAGGAAGAGGAACCTCTTCTATGGCCCCTTGGGCAAGAAGAGAGGAAACCTCTTGACCCAACAGGGTTAGGAGAGATGGGGGAGAATTGAATGGTCTCACCATATGATGGGGAGGAAGGCTGGAGAAATGAAGTTTGTAACCCTCTCGAATGATAGAGAGGGTCCATTGTTCTGTTGTGATTTGTTCCCATCTGGGAGCAAAGTGAACCAACCTTCCGGGTATGGTGAGAGGTTCTGGTTGTGTTAGAACCAGAAGTGGCAAGTTCCTTAGGAGCAAGTCAAAACCCCTGAGGGGTTGGAGCCTGCTGAGCTACAGTAGCTGCTGCAGGCTTAGCTCGTGCTTGTTTGGATTGCTGACGCTTAGCAGTATAGCGAGGTTGAGAAGACTGCTGGCCAGTATTTGAAGCAACTCTGGCCTTCTTATAGTAAGGCCTTTTAAAAGACTTTTTCTTAGTAGGAATTGAAGTGGACTTTGAAAGTCTTTCCAAGGTGGCATTTTCAGCATCCATCTGGGTGGCTTTGATTTGCCACTCTTCCCCAAATAAGTTCTCACCTGTACAGGGCAGATTCCGTAAGCTATCTAGAACCCAAGGTTCCAGATCAGAGGCCTGGAGCCAAGCAAGACGTCGGGCTGCAATAGCAATGCCCGAAGCCCTACTGGCTCCCTCAAAGGAATCATATGCTGCCCTATTAGAGAACTTAGAAACCTCTAAGAGTTGTTTCACTAGGGAAAGGAATCCCTGCTTTTTATCCTCAGGGATAAAGGGGGCAAAATGCCGCACCTTTTTGGCAAGTTCCTCCAGGAACATGCCCATATAGAGACTGTAGGAATTAATCCTGGCTATAAGCATACTAGCCTGGAAAATTTTCCTACCAAAAGAGTCCAAAGTCTTACATTCCCGTCCTGGAGGGGTGGAAGAGTGCCTTTTGGTACTCCTAATCTTCTTCATTGCAGACTTCACCACAATAGAGTGGTGGGGCAATTGAGTCTTTTGGAAACCAGGAGAAGGAGGGACCCTATACATGGTGTCCAACCTACGGGAATAAGGAGACAAAGTCAAAGGATTTTCCCAGAAATCCATCAGTTGTTCTTGAAGGATTTCATGGATAGGCAGGGTAACTGCCTCCTTAGGGGCCTTTGAGTATCCCAAAATATCCAGTTTTTTGGATCTGGGTTCCTTTTCAGAGGATGTGGTAATAGAAAGGGCTGTAGCCATATCTAAAACAAAGTCCTGGAAGGACAAATCCTCTGGAGGGGACATTCTCCTTTTAGGAGAAGAGGGCTCCTCAGGTAAGTTGAGTGAAAACTCAGCAGAATCATCAGAGGAGTGAAAATCCTCAGAGGAATCGGTGCTTTCCTCTAACGCACGATACGCGTACCGATCGGTATCGATATCGGGCGTATCGGGTATGGAACCGGTATGGAGCGAAAGCCCATACGGTACCGACTTGCGTTTAGAGGTGGACGGCCTCGATACCGGCATGGCGGACGATACCGGTATCGGGCCCGGAACCGCTGAAAGCGGAACCGATGGCGTTGCAGCTTTAATGAAAGCCATGACGGCTTGCTGCATGGACTGTACAGTATCGCCCATGGACGCCATAGCTGCCTGGATGTCGGTACCGGAGTGACCCGGTACCCCAGAGCAGGCTAACAGGTGATCTGTCGAGGCCGTAGCATCGATATCAACCTGAGACCCCTGAATTGGCGTTTTTGGAAGTTGGACTTCCCGCCGGGGTTGTTTGGCTGGGGCAGGGTCCTCAAGTTCTAAGCTAAGAGCCTCTCGATGCTTTGAAGGAGATTTGCTCTTTGAGGACTTGCCCACAGAAGGTTTGGTTACCTGAGATCCATCCGGAGAAGAAGACCTGGATGACTGTGATGCTGTATTCTCTGAAGCAAACAGCACATGGAATTTGTTGGCCCGGTTCTGCAGCCCACGTTTAGACATGTGGGAGCAAGATGGGCAGTCCGGTATGGAATGGTCAGGCCCCAAACATTTCAGACACCAGTCATGGGTGTCTGTGACTGAAATAACAGCATTACATTTGGTACACTTCTTAAATCCAGGGGCTGGCTTCTCCATGAGGAGAAATTGAGTAGGCCGAGAGGCCTCTCTGAAGTGACCAAAAAGCTAAAAAATAAGAAAAAAGAATTATAATTTTTTAAAGAAAGAAAGAAAAGACCGGCGATACCGGTATCGGTATGGGGAAGGCAGGTACGCGGTCTAAAGAAACAAATAAAATAACAATTTCTTCAGCGGTGACAGGAACACGACCTGCTGGCTCCGCGGAAAAAGAGAAACTGAGGAGAGCTGTTCAGGAAGGCGGGAAGGCAGTGCGCATGTGCAGTGGGAGGTCCCAAAAGCTTCTATTCTAAGAAGCTGGGGAGCTTTCCCGCACGGGCTCCGTCGGTACCGACGTACCCATATGTGAGGACTTATTCCTATATGTGAGGACTTATTCCTGCTTGTTCCTGGAGATCAAGCGTATACTCCCTTCTTCAAGGGATAACACACAAAACATAATCGAATGAACACTCCACTCCTATGCACTGATACCCTACTTGTATATAGTTGCAACTGATATGATCTGCCTATGCGGTAGAGTCAGTACTTTGTTTAAATTGTTACACAATCTGTGTTAGTTGAATTATTCTGCTTAGTTTTTAAACCTATGTGTGCATGTTAAGATGTTCTATGTAAAAAGTTATTCTGTTCCATGTAAAACAAGCTCTGCATTGTTAACTGTTGTTAATTGTACACCGCAACTGATCGCTGGAAGATGCGGTATATAAATAAGTGTTAAATAAATAAATAAAAATAAATAGATCCCACGAAGGTGAGTAGGCTTGGTTCTCAGTTCACTCCGGTCATGCTGCGAGCGGCTGCCACGCTATCTGCTGAGAGCTGAAGAGCTGTAATCAAGGTTAACCGCAATAGCAGAAAGTAACCTGAGCAGAAGGAGTTGAAGCGCATGAAAACTGAACAGTAAAATATAAAAATATTGAAGAAGCATTAATGCAATTTTAGACACAATATACCTACGAGTAGGAAGGGTTAATGTAAAATTAGACAGACCAGGAGCAAGGGCCCGCAGGAAGCTCCGCTGGGCAGCTGTGAAGATTGGAGACATGAAGTCAAGATACTGATATATATACATACGACCAGGATGGCCCGCAGGAATCAAGGTCCGCTGGGCCAGTTCTGAGAAAATTGGAACATCAAGTGAAGATAGAAAAAGTAAATTGGAGAGTAGGGAAAATCTGTCTTGCTGGCAAGGCGGAAGACGAAAAACTGGCCAGCTAGGGGCGGAGCGGGAGGTGGGGCTACCGGCCCAGCCCAGGAGGCTAAAGCCTTCTGGGCTAGTGAGAGTACTTCCGTTCTGGCTCCGTCGGATGACGTCACCACTTGTGGCTGACTTCATCCTGCTTGCCCTGGGAGAAACCCCAGTCCTTCCGGCCCAAGGTTGCTGTCCTCTAGTGGGATTTGAACCCCCGACCTTCCGGCCTGAAGTACCTTGCCCCAACCACTAGGCTACTCCTCCCTTATATACCAATATTGACCAACAAGAGGTGCTTACCTGTTTGCAAGATTATCCACTATCTCTTCCTGATAGAATACCGAGATCTTTCATATTGGAATTACTTGAATTGGTTTTGAATAACAACTTTTTTCTGCATCAAAGAAAATTCTATCAGCAGGTACACGGAATAGCAATGGGGGCTACGGTTGCCCTGTCAATTGCCACTATTTATATGGCTGATTTTGAAAGGATGTATGTGTATCCTGATCCGGCTTTTCAATTTATTCCATTTTGGAAGCGCTTCTTGGATGATATCTTTTTTCTTTGGATCGGTACACGTATTGACCTGGATAGTTTTGTGCGACGGCTTAATACACATGTGACCAGAAATCAATTTACAGCGCAGATTGCTCCTAGAAACATGCAATTTTTGGATGTTTTGATCTCTAACTCCCCAGGGGTTTGTGACAACATTATACCGCAAGGCGGTACAACGAAATACGCTGCTTCGATATAATAGTTTCCATCCACGGGCCTTGAAACAAGGCTTATCTTTTGGGCAGTTTCTACGGTTGAGATATAATTGCTCAACTTTACAGGATTTTAACTTGCATGCTGGGGAACTAAAAACACGCTTGATTCAAAGGGGTTACCCCTCTACTGTGATTTATAGAGCATATAAGAGAGCAAGACACCTTCACCGTGAGTGGCTTTACACTCCACAAGCGCCTAAGCCTACTGATTCAGTGGTAACGGGTGTTCTCCCTTATACCAGAAATATTACACAGGTCACTGGACTTCTTCATCGGTTCTGGCCGATATTAGGGATACATACTTGCTTTCGTGACAAGACCTTGCAAGTTGCATATTCACGGACAGCAAACCTTCGGGATCTGCTAATGAAAACTACTCCGTTGGAAGATCGCCCTTTAAAGTCACATACTGACAAAGGTCACTTTGCTTGTGGCAACTGCACATACTGTTTGCTGACCCTTGTGGGCCCTGAATGGGTGGATGATCACACTTCTCATAGGTATTCAACTAGATGGCACACGGATTGTTCTTCAACATATGTAGTATATTTGATTATATGTCCTTGTTCCCTTTATTATATTGGCTGCACTAAGCGTGCGATACGAACCCGGCTCTCTGAACATGCTTCTCGGCTGAGGACTAAATCTCTCTCGGCTCCTATGGTCGAACATTGTCTGATGATGGGCCATGATTTTGATGCCATGCGATAGAGAGTGCTTGATTTTATCCCAGTAGATCCAAGAGGAGGTGATTGAGAGCAGAAATTGCAATGGCAAGAACAACGATGGATTTATTTATTAAATTCTGTGGCCCCAAAAGGTTTGAATCTTCAAATAGACTGGTATACCATTATCTGATGTAGATCCTTATCTTTACCTTGCAATTCCATTGGGGGATTTTCTGTGCAGTGGGAGTCCCACTAAGGTTTCGATGTAGGTAGAATTTGATTGGTTTGAATGTTCCTCATGTCATCATGACGTCAGACGCCGTAGACTAAAAGGCAAGCTACATTCCCATTTGGTTGTTAGCTGAAGATCTGTCAACTGCCGACTATATTTGGACCTGAAGCAGGGTTTCTTGAAAATTGGATAAAAACCCGAAACGTGAGCCACGTCAAAATTGGATAAAAACCCGAAACGTGAGCCACGTCGTCTATTTTTCTGGTGCTTTGGCAGCAGTTTGGCGAAAGATTTTACTTATACAAAGTTATTTAATAAAAGGAGAGGTCACAGTGGTGCTATGAACATTTTCTAAGCACTGTGCTGACCAGTTCCGACAAAAAGATAATTTAAAATTCCAGGGGATTTTTTGGTAACCAAGTTCAGTGAATACATGCAAACCAATGTCAGCGCCTTACCTTTTAATTTCACCTTCAGTCCAATATTTATTTTATTCATTTAAAAAATTTGTGTTTCACCTATCCAAAATTCTAAGTGAGGCTTAATTCACCATACATGAAATACAATAAACAAATCTTAACAGACCCTACATTAAAAATAACAAAATCAAAAGCAACAGAACCTTTGAAGGTCAACTGCATTCAATTAGTTTGAAAACATTCATGCAGTTCACCAATGAAAATGACAATGGCATACATCAGATCTAGCAAAAAGCTTGTTGAAAATAAAATATTTTCAACTGCTTTTGAAAAATGTTAGTGCAATCCATCAATTTGAGTGACACATGCAGCTTATTCCATTCAGATGGACCTATTATCAAAAACATTATATTCTTATGTCACATAAATGCACACTGTGCAAAGGAGGTACATCTTCCAAGAGCCAGCCAAAGGGCTTCTGCTGCCCTAGGCAGGCCCACCTGATGCTCCCCCATCCTGGGGTGTCCCAGATCCTATTTTCTCACCCCTGGCATCCATCATTTCCCCTTTCATTCTCCCTTAGCTTGGGGGGGGGGGAGGGGGCGCCCGTCATCACGACTCCTCAACCATTTTTTTTTAAGCGGCAGCAGAGCAAGCTGCTTTGGTGCTGCAGCAGGCCTTGAAATACCCATGCATATGCATTCATAGCCTGCCATTCCTGCCCTCTCCAATGTAAACGTCTGTCGGAGGGGGCAGAAGTGGTAGGTCATAAGTGTGTATATGTGAATGGGTACTTATCCTGCCACTACTCTGAAGAATGGTGGAGGGGTTGTAGTGTTACCTACCGGGGTCTGACTCACTAGGCGGATGCCTGGTCCAGCTGGTGGATGGGCTGGCCCTGTATCTTCCACTTGTAATAGTACATCATTTTTGATTGAAATGTTTCCATACCTGCCTATTTCCCACCCCATTTATGGAGCTACAAAACATCTGGGTAAATACCCGATCCCACAGGAGTCTTTCATCTTTAATTTTTATTTGTGTTTCTTGTAACTTAACATTAAATAATATTCAGATTTAACCTTTTAAACATCAGCTGGCGTTTCATAGGGATATTGAACTCCCTGGTGTTCCAAGATCCAAACTTAAGATTCTGTGTCATAAAATAACTCAGTCACCTCTCTTGCAACCTCTTTGCTCAAAATGCCCTTCTTGTATAGGGAACCATCCACTTCATCCTTCCCCCTTCCACCTCCCTCCTGCCCCATTCATGATCCTAAACACAATCACTCCTCCTATCCAGCCCACTCTTGCTGCAAACAACTCCCATAAGGGAAGTGAAAACCAAGGGGGAACAACCCACTAGCCCACAAATTCCTTGCCCTCTTTTACAGTGCCTATTAACAGAATTGCTCTTCAGTCATTGGCAACATTAATTATGACTTGCAAACCCAATTCATCAATAAGGCACCCAATTTTTATCTATAAGAAAAAGTTAAGGCCCAAGTCCCACATGGCCCCCAAAAAAGGAAAGGGCGACAACCAACAAATCAAATTCGCCACTCTCCCCTGTTCAGGCCCAATAAGTCTCAGAGTTCCGGGTTCAGTCTCTCAGCCACCAATCAGGAAATGCCATACTCCATCAAATCAAATAATAAACAGAGGAGATTGTTATACTCCAGTTGTGGGATTACTTTCCTCCTGTGTACCTTATTTATTTATTTACATTTCTTATATACCGCGCTATTAAAAATCAGTGCGGTTCACAATGAACAGAACAATGCTACAAAGCATCAACCACACAGTGCGCTTACAGAGAACCGGGGAAAACTTAGGGGAGCTTAGGGGAGAACCGGGGAAAACTATTTACAGGACATTTTACAGATCTACAGAGTATTTATAGTTGAAACAGGTTTGATGGCACCAGGAAATTTGTACCAGGGGGTGAGCTAATTAACCATTCTCCCGTTGAGTTAGAGTGTTGGGACAGTTAGGAAGGGGGGTCAGGGGCACATCCTGTGTTTTCCAGAGCTAGTTTCTGGATAGTGTTTTTGGAACAGATGGTATTTTAGCGCTTTTCTGAATAAGGTAAGGCTCGTGATGGCTCGGATTCCAGTGGGAAGGGCATTCCAGGCTATGTGTGCATAAATCGAAAAGGCCCTACTGGCGGTTGCCTTCATGCATTTCGTCTTTATCTTAGGGACTTCTAAAGCATTCAGCATTGCAGATCTTGTGTTTCTGTTGTCAGGTATGTTATTGATCAGCTTGGCTGGGCATCAAGCACAGATGACCACTGATCATTTTGTGCCATCTTGCCAGCTTTGGAAGATCTTTCCCCAGTTGTTCCTTTCATGGGGTTGTCTTAGGTAGGTTTTCAAAACCCGTGCTGGCCAGTAAATCCCATGCCACAAGCACAGTTTTTAGATTTCTTAAAGGCTCCCTTTCTGTAAACATGATACTGAAGGTGTACAGGCACCTATATCAGATGTTCTCCTAATTATTTCTTTTGTTTGCTTCCTTTTCAACAGTCTCTGATGATAAATCATTGGACATCTTAATTTTACAATCATGCCATTTTATATGTCTCCCTTCTTTCTCACTTAAGTCGATATGGCCTCTTTCTCTGCAAAATTATGAATGCATGCAATATCATCTTGCTCAAGAGTTACACTTGGGACCAAGGCTCCTATGGGCTCTATCAATGGTAATTTTAAACTTTCCTTTGCTCAGCAACACCTTGGGATAGAACCTCCTCTGACAAATTGACTGCAGTGTCCCCATACAACTGGAACTACTACTACTATTAATCATTTATATAATGCTACAAGGCATTCACAACTCTGCACAAACATATAAAGAAGACAGTTCCTGCTTATAGACCTTACAATCTAATCAATACAGACAGAACAATACAAGAGAAATAAGGGGGGAAATCCTTGATCTGAATATTATTCCTACTAGCTGTATTTTCCAGGTCCTCTATTTTATTCAAAACATCTTTAATAGCAGCTATGAGATTATCTGCTTGGGACTGCAGGGCCATCCATTTCTCTTTTTGCTGTTCCTCCCAGAGCGCGTGCTCTTCCAGTCTGCCTTCCAGTTCTGCCATATCATGCCTCAAATCAGCAACTCCCTCTTTTATGTCAGTCATAATCAAGGCTATATCCTGTATAAGTTCAGCAAGCCATGCTCTCAATTCCCTTTTTATGAACAAGTCACCCTGCTTGATTTGTGAGCTTGTATGCTTCCCCTTCCAATTCTGATGCAGAAGCCTCCCGCTGCAACGGCATCATTACATCATGCGCATTACTCAGTCTCTCTCCTTTGCTGCAAATGAAGATTTGAAGCCCTCCAATTTCTTTTAAATTGCTATAGTGCCTTGCAAATGTGTTTACCCCCTTGGTATTTGTGCTGTTTTGTCGCATTACTTACAACCTGGTATGAAAATGCAGGTTCACGTGGATGTTGGGTAATGGACCTAACAATATAGCCTGAATTGGTGAGGTGAAATGACAATAAAATACCATGTAGATAAATAAGAAACAAATCAAAAATGAAAGGTTGTGAGTGCATATGTATTCAACCCTATTGCTTTGAAACCCCTGAATAAGATCTGGCCCAAACAATTAACCTCAGACGTCACATAATTAGTTGATTAGGGTCTACCTGTGTGCAATCAGTGTCACATGATCTGTCACATGATATCTGTATAAATATACTTGTTCCAAAAGGCCCCTGGCTCTGCAACACCACTAAGCAGGCAGTATGAACACCAAGAGGCACTCCAAACAGGTTAGAGACAAAGTTGTGGAGTCGTATAGATCAGGGTTGTGTTTTAACATAATATCCCTTATTCTGAATATTCCACGGAGCACCATTAAATACATTATGACAAAAAAGAGAGAATATGGCACCACTAAAAATCTGATAGAAGAAGGCTGCCCACCAAAACACACAGACCGGGAAAGGAAGTCAATAATCAGAGATGCTAGAAAGACACCAAGGATAACACTGAGGGAACTACAAAGGTCCACAGCGGAAATGGAGGTGTCTGTCCATGGGACCACTTTAAGCCATACACTCCATAAAGTGGGGCTTTATAGAACAGTAGCCATAAAAGAGCCATTGCTCAAAGAAAGACATAAGAAAACATGTTTGGAGTTCGCACAAAAGCATGTAGTGGATCCCCCAAACACAAAGAAGAAGGTTCTCAGGACAGATGAGATGAAAACATTAACCTTTTGCCCATCATGGGAAACGCCATATGTGGCGCAAAGCCAACACTTCCCATCACCCCGAGAACACCATTCCTACAGTGAAACGTGGTGGTGACAGCATCATGCTGTGGGGATGTTTTTCATTGGCAGGGACAGGAAAAATGGCCATGATTAAAGGAACAATGGATGGCACTGAAGACAGGGCAATTATTGTGGAACTCCTGTTTCAGTCTGCTTCAGATTTGAGACTGGGACAAAGGTTCACCTTCCAGCAGGACAATGACCCTAAACATACTGCTAAAGCTGGTTTAATGGGACAAATTTAAATGCCTTGGAGTGGCCTAGTCAAAGACCACATCTCAATCCAACTGGAATCTCTGGCAGTACTGGAGGATTGCCGTACACCAATGAATCCCATCTAACTTGAAGGAGGTTGGAGCAGTTTTGCCTTAAGGAATGGGTTAAAATCTCAGTAGCTAGATGTGCTAAGCTAATAGAGACATTCCCCAAGAGACTTGCAGCTGTAATTGCAGCAAAAGGTGGCTCTACAACGTATTAACATTGAGGGGTGCACACATATGCACACTCCTGCTTTCATGTTTTATTTGGACTACTTATTGTCTGTGTCGCAATGAAGCATATTTTGCATCTTTAAAGTTGTAGGCATGTTGTGTATTATCACATAATGTTAACCCCCCCAAACCTCATTTTAATTCCAGGTTGCAGTGCGACATGACAGGACAAACACAGAGGGGATGAATACCTTTGCAAAGCACTGTACTTCTGTGTCGGGGATCTGCTTGGCTTTCAGCACTCTCACACCCACAGTGTTTGCACCAAGAATGGGGAACTTTTAAATGCTGTTCTGGCAGAGCGCATCTCTTGTGCTGCCATTCCCTATGGTGATGTCACCTCCACCCCATAAATTGCCTACTTGAACTTAGAAGCAAACTCACCTCAAGTCTTCCTGGTTGTTATGAGGTGGTGTTGGAAGAGAGGCAGGAACATCTACAGTTTTAGGGCCCTGAGCCATAGCTCTTGCCAACAAATCATCTGGAGATCTAAAAGGCAGCTGAAACTGTTTACATCCTAAAGCTTTGGCAACTGAAAGACAAAACAGAGGGTTATTCATACGAAAAAATAAAGCAAAAAAAGTTTCTTTATTCATATCTTTGTACAGTACCATGAATATGAATTTTAATGTATCTACATTTATCTTTACGAACTCTATAACACTGTTAAAAGACAAAACTATTTAATCTCACCATCATGTCCTAACAGTCCATCTTTGCCTGCAAGTTCTTCAGTTGTTGCAAAGCCATTCACCATCTTTTGACAAGCCATAGGTGGTGGGGTAGGTGGGAGAGAAGCTGGAGGTGTTGGAGGATTACTCAGGTTATTCTGCTGTAAGAGAACCAAGATTTTTAAATTAGTTTTATTTAAGAGACCACAAACCTGCACATGTCCCAGCTAGTTACTAACTAGTGACAAAATCCTCAAAACAATAGGACAGTGTTCTGAATGTACTAGATTCTTAATAACCTGACCTATATACAAATATATTTGAGCTGTACAGCGGCATCGCATACATGTAAAACTCACCGATTTATCAGGTGTGTCAATATGCATTTTGTTATGCATACTAAACTCCAAATAACCAGATGTTTGTATTAAGATTCAGGAGAAAGGCTTACACTAGAATGGACAAAATCTATGAATGTGTAACATAGTAAGTGTAACACAGATAAAGACAAAATGGCTCATCTACTTTGACCTGTTGTCTTTATCTCTGTACATCTACACATTTGGTAATTAAGCATATTAATTCCCATCTTATACCACCACCACCACCATCAGTACCTGCCTCTAAGTCTTTTACATAGTCTCTCATCTCTGTTCCCACCATTGTCCTCGATATCTGTCCCAAGCACACTCATTAATGTTAGGGTTACCCCCGCTGCACTTTGCAGGTTACCACAGCCTTCTGGCAAAGCCATACCACTGATGTTAGGGTTGAAAAAATGTGATGGACACAGGCATGCACTGAATATGTGACCCTTACATGCTTCTGGCTTTTGTGATATCAGGATGAAATAAATAATATTAAAGTGTACCACCCAGGTGTCATGTTAGACTACATTCCTGACCAAATTTCCAAAGGCCATTTCAACACTGCAAGTTTTTGATTACGGGGCCTTTGGAGGCAATTTTCATAACAACGTGAGTATTTTTCAACCTGCAGACTTTGCATGTATTCTCCAAGGGAAAGTACATACATAGTGAATGGGAAGAGAATACCTACAGAGATTTGCATCTGCTTTTTTGGCAGATATTTTCCCCCTTTCAAACAAAGAATGTACTTTTGCTAATGCAAAACTATATGAGGTATGTTTACTAAGCTGTGCTAGCTGTTAATGCGAGCTAATGATTGTCGGCGAACATTAGTGTCCAAATCAGTGCGTTATCTGCTGTGGCCATGCTGTACATGCCACCACCAGGTAGCAAATGACTTTTTAAAATATCTGCGCTATACGGATTTTAGAAAAAAGTGTGTGTATTCGCCAAGCCTTTTCTAAAAAAAACGTGGGTTTTTTAAACTCGCAGTCCTCTATTTCCAAACTAAATGACCTATAGAAAGCTATCCTCTATTATTCAGGTGAAAAATACGGCATTGTTAAATTGTTAACAAATGTGGGAAAGGGCATGACAATTTTCAAAGTAATTTATATGGGTGAAATGGCCTGGCTGAAAACTGCTCACCTCTATCCAGCTGGAAGAAACTGCTGGTTTTCACAGCACACACACTTTTAGTTAGTTTAAAGAGAGACATTTCTGGGGCTATGTTTTGCTGGGGGAGAAACACGGTACATGTAGATTCCATTTTCGAAGAATGCATACTATTTTGCTTCTGCTCAGCGGTCCACAAAAAAGGTGGTGTAAAGTAGGTGGTGGTGGGGAGGTTTACCACTTGTACTGTGTGGATGCTTATTTTCTAATCCAAATAATACAGATATTTCCTTTGAAAATTAGCTGCAAAACACTGGGGCACTTTTAATATACAGGGACTTCCTCACATAAGCATTAGGGTAGTTTGGCTACAGCTGAGGATGCTGTGAAGGCAGAATTAACAGCCACTACAGGCATGGCAACCAAAGAGAATTTTTACTTTGACTTTTGAGAAATAACTTTTCTCAGTTTACTGCACACAGCTAAGCTTTTAGACTTTACAACTGCCTGCTTTTTTTAAATATAACTTTTAACTGTCAGATATAAGTTTTAGGAATAGTCTGACTACCTACATTCCTTGCATAAGCCTTTAAATCAGATATCTGATCGTGCCCTAGTTCATATAAGATCTACTAGCCTGGGACACTTAAGTTCCTGCCCACCTCACCCACCCCAGGGTTGTATTGCCTATATAGTCATCATATACATTGACATCTGTCCTTTAATTAGATGTTATACACACTTTTTCTTCTTTTCTCCTTCTCCTAGGACTGCTAAATCAGCATGTATCTAATGCAATAACTGTGGTGCTTTCATTCTGAGAAGAATCATTTGGAATCTAAGAGCTTGCCCTATATGCCTCAAGTTAGCTGCTATACATAAAGAATTGACTCTACCAAGGGAAGAATTAGCTACAATTAGACACACCTCTTCTAGGGTACAAACTGAACAAAATCCACCACTGCTCCCACACAGAATCAAACAGCCCAAGAATAAATGGATCACAGTGGGCTCTGGTAGGTTGCAACCTCTAATGCAGAGACAGCATAGTTACTCACCTGTAACAGGTGATCTCCGGGAACAGCAGGAATTTAGTCTTCACATATGGGTATCGTCGGTACTGACGGAGCCTGCGCAGGAATGCTCCCCAGCATCCAATTAGAAAGCTTTTGAGAGCATACCACAGCGCCTACGTGCTGCCTTCCCACCTTTCCCAACTGCCTCTCTCCAGTTGAGTTTTAAAGCTGAGACAAAGAGAGAGAGAGGGAAAGAAAAGAAAAGAGAGATACAACTCCTAGGGGAGGTGGGGAGGTTGTGAAGACTAAATTCCTGCTATTCCCGGAGATCACCTGTTACAGGTGAGTAACTATGCTATCTCCAGGAACAAGCAGGAATGTAGTCTTCACATATGGGGACTCCCTAGCTACAGATGCCAGGGAGAGATCCCAGAAGTTGTGTGCCCTTGTGAAAGGGTTCCACTTCCCCCCATGGATCTCTGGCATCCTACCGGGAATGGTGGGTAGGAGTTGATTAAGTATGGAACAGGTGTCGTAGAACAGCCTGACCAAACAAGGCATCCCGGCGGGAGTCCTTGTCTAAGCAATAATGGGCTGTGAAGGTATGAACCTAGGCCCAATTAGCTGCTCGACAGATGTCGTCAAGGCTTTCCTACAGGAGCTCTCCAGATCAACCAACAGTAAGGATTTAAGGGTTTGTTTTATTATATTAAATTGTTAGCTCTCTGAGTGGGAGCTCTTAAAAGGGTTTTTTGTACATTTTTAAAGCAAGGTTACTTTCTTTTTGGTGCTTTAGTGGGACTTTCCTTGAGCACAGTAGGTGGTTGAACTCCAGTAACCTCCTCAGCTTTGGGAACTGCTAACACCTAATCAGGTGTTTGTTCCCTCCCTACCCACCCCGACTCCCACCCACCCCTAGCAAGTAGTCTTGCTTTATAGGGCACCTCCCCATTTGACAAAACACAGAGAATTGGACCAGCACATTTTGAATATAATTAAGGAGACTTAACTGCTTTTTCTCTGAAAGGACAGCTGGGAAACCGGCTGGTATTTGGTAGATCTCTCTCTTTTGCTTTAACAGATATCTAAGCTCCACGAACAGAACAATGGCTGGGAAAAATCGTATTGCTAAAGCTGTTGCCCCCGTTACAGCTTCTGCCTCGGTCCAGACAGAGGTCCTAATGGCAGATGAAGGACCGGTTCTATGTGCAGGGTGCCTGCATGCTGAAGCTCTGAGGAAACAAGTGGAGGAACTCAGAGAGGAGGTGGCGAGGCTGAGGAGCATTCAAGACAGTGAGAAGTACATTGATGAGATGCTTCTTGCAGCAACCAAGCTCTCCAGCAGAGGAGAAGATGGGTTCCAACAGAATGTTGATGTTTGCACACAAGTCACCAGGGCCTGCAAAATCACCAATCCAACTTCTCCAGCCCTTGAATTGAAGAACCATTATGCAGCCCAAAAGCGGAAGTAGGGATGTGGTTGAAAACTACAGGCTGGTTAGTTTAACTTCGGTGGTGAGTAAATTATTGGAAATGCTGCTGAAAGAGAAAATAGTGAGGTTTCTGGAGTACAGCGGATTACAGGATCCAAGGCAGCATGGATTCACCAGAGGCAGGTCTTGTCAGACAAATGTGATTGATTTCTTTGACTGGGTGACCAGAGAGTTGGACCGAGGGAGAGCCCTAGATGTGGTGTATTTAGATTTCAGTAAAGCGTTTGACACTGTTCCTCACAGGCGACTTATAAACAAATTGAGCAAAGTTACTGCTTGGGTTAGAAATTGGTTGGGTGGGAGGCGACAAAGAGTACAAGTAAATGGAGCTCACTCTGAGGAGAAGGATGTTATCAGTGGTGTGCCCCAGGGATCTGTCCTTGGTCCGATTCTTTTTAACATCTTTGTTAGTGATATAGCGGAAGGGCTTTCAGGTAAGGTTTGCCTCTTTGCGGATGATACCAAAATCTGCAATAGAGTAGACACCCAGGAAGGGGTAGATAACATGAGGAGGGATCTAGCTAAGCTTGAAGAATGGTCTAGAATTTGGCAGCTGGGATTTAATGTTAAAAAATGTAAGGTCATGCATTTGGGCTGCAGCAATCCAAGGGAGCAATATAGTATAGGGGGTGAAGTACTTTTGTCCACTAAAGAAGAGCAGGACCTAGGCGTGGTTGTGTCTGATGATCTTAAAGTAGCTAAACAGGTAGAAAAGGCAACGGCAAAAGCTAGAAGGATGCTTGGGTGCATACGGAGAGGAATGGCTAGCAGAAAAAAAGGAGGTGATAATGCCTCTGTATAAGTCTTTGGTGCAACCTCATTTGGAGTATAGTGTGCAATTCTGGAGACCGCACCTTCAAAAGGATGTGAACAAGATGGAGTCGGTGCAGAGGGTGGCTACTAAAATGATTAGTGGGCTTCATTATAAAGCATATGAGGACAGACTTAAGGATCTTAATATGTACACCTTAGAGGAAAGGCAGGATAGAGGTGATATGATTGAGATGTTTAAATACCTCTGTGGCATAAATGTTCAGGGAGAGCGCCTCTTTCAATTGAAAGCAAGTTCTGCTACGAGGGGACATGGGATGAGGGTGAAGGGAGATAGATTCAGGAGTGATATGCGGAAATATTTCTTTATGGAAAGAGTAGTGGATCCATGGAATAGTCTCCCAATGGAGGTGGTAGACATGAGGACAGTAACTGAATTCAAAAAAGCATGGGACAAACACAGAGGATCTCTAAAGGTAAAAAGGGGACTGTTGTAGTTGTTATGGAAGGACAGACTAGATAGGCCATGTGGTCTTTTTCTGTCGTCATATTTCTATGTTTCTATGTTAATAGACACAGAGTGTAGATGAGCCATTGAGGCTGCCATGGCTCTCACATTGTGAGCTGTGACATGGCCTTCCAGAGAAAGGTTTTTACTCTGATAGGTAAAAGAAATGCACTGTGCAATCCAATTGGACAATGTTCTCTTGGAGACTGGAAGTCCCAAATGAGAAGGATCAAAAGCAACAAAGAGTTGAGAGGACTTTCTATGTTGCAGTGTCCTTTGTAAGTAAAAAGCAAGTGCTCTTTTACAGTCCAAAGTATGAAGATTCCTTTCTGCATTTGAAGCATGAGGCCTTGGAAAAAATACAGGTAGGTAAACTGCTTGGTTTAAATGAAAAGGTGAGACCACCTTTGGCATAAAGTGTGGATGAGTCCTAAGGACTACCTTATCATGATGGAACCTCGTATAAGGAGGATCAGCCACTAGTGCTTGCAATTCACCAGTGCGACGTGATGATGTGATTGCAATGAGAAAGACCAACTTCCAGGAAAGGAACTTCAAGGAGGTAGTAGCTAGAGGTTCAAAAGGCGGCTTCATGAGCTGTCCAAGAACCAGATTTAGATCCCATGCTATCGGTGGTGGCCTAATGGGAGGCCCCTCATAAATCTCGCTATGAGAGGATGAGAAGAAATAGGTTGTCCATTTAAAGGCTTGAAAGAAGCTGAAATAGCACTTAAATGGACTCGTACTGAGTTAGTCTTAAGCCCTGCATTAGATAAATGAAGAAGATACTTCAATGATGATTCCAGAGGTATCGCCAGGGGGTCAGGACCCTTCTGCGAACACCATATGGAAAACCTTTTCCACTTGAAAGCTTAAGAGCATCTCGTGGAAGGCTTTCTAGAAGCATAAAGGATATTCTTCACTTGTTGAGACAGGTTAAGACCATGAAGGTCTAGGCCCTCAGCAACCAGGCCCTGAGATGCAGAGAGTGGGGATCGGGATGCCACAACATCCCGTCCTCCAGAGACAGGAGATCTGAAGCAGATCCTAACTCCAGAGATGGAGCTTGAGAGAGATGTAGGAGCAGAGGGTACCACACCTTGCCGTGGATAATGTGGAGCTATGAGAATCATATGGCCTCTGTCTCCCTGAAGCTTGAATAGGGTTTTGGGAATTAGGGGAATGGGTGGAAAGGCATATATGAAGTCCTGACCCCAACAGAGGAGGAAAGCATCCCTGGCCTGAGAACCCTGAGCCGGAATTCTGGAACAGAATCGGGGAAGTCTGGCATTCAACAGCCTTGCAAAGAGGTCTATGTCCGGAGTTCCCTAAATTTGAAACCGTTTTGCTACCTGGTCTGCACGAAGAGACCATTCATGCGGAAGCAGAACTCGACTGAGTCTGTCTGCCCAGGAGTTTTGAATGCCTGGCAGATACACTGCAAGGAGATGAATCTGATGCTCTCTGGCGAGGGCCCATAGTCGCAAAGCTTCGTTGCAAAGCGACAGAGAGCCTGTTCCTCCCTGCTTGTTCAGATAGAACATAGCTACTTGATTGTCCGTCTGAATTAGGACTGTCTTGTAGCTCAGCTGGGTGTGGAACACTCGAAGAGCAAGGAAGATTGCTCCGAGTTCCAAGAGACTGATGTGTAGATGGGTCTCCTGTGGAGTCCAGGTGCCTTGGGTAGAGAGATCTTGCAGGTGAGCTCCCCAACCCACCTGTGAGGCGTCTGTTGTTAGAATGACCTGGAGTGGGGGCTGTTGGAAAGGGGACCCCAGCAACAGGTTTTGGGTTGACTGCCACCATTGTAGGGACAAAATAAGGTGACTTGAGTTTGCTATTTTGTCTGATAGGCAGCCTGATGCTTGGGTCCACTGAGTGGATAGAGTCCATTGGGCTGCTCTCATATGGAGGCGAGCATAGGGAACCACATGCACGGTAAATGCCATGTGGCCTAGCAATTGTAACATTTCCTGAGCAGTGAGATGAGTCTTTAACACTGCTTGGGAAGCTAACTGCACAATGCGAAGGCAGCGGGGCTGTGGAAGATAGGCCCTTGCTTTCCTGGTATCCAGCATAGCTCCTATAAACTCTAGAGATTGAGTGGGAGTTAGGTTGGATTTTGGGATGTTTATAACAAGGCCCAAATACTGAAGTATACGCATTGTGCAAGATAGGGAAATTCTGGCCTCTGACTCTGAAGGGGGTCGAATGAGCCAGTCGTCTAAGTGGGGCAGGACGAATATTCCTAGAGTGCGAAGAAATGCTGCCAATACAGCCATGCATTTCGTTAACACCCTTGGTGCTGAGGCCAGGCCAAAAGGAAGAACCCTGTACTGGTAGTGCTTCCCCTGAAATAGAAACTGAAGGAATCTTTGGTGAGTTGGATGGATGAGAACATGGGTGTACGAATTCTTGAGATCTAGAGAACAAAGCCAATCCTGACTCTGAAGGTATGGCAGAAGAATTCCTAGAGAAATCATCTTGAACGTCTCCTTGAACAGGAATTTGTTCAATTCTCTGAGGTCCAAAATGGGTCTGTGTCCCCCTGTTTTCTTTGGAATAAGGAAATAAGGGGAGTAAAACCCTGTACCCTGTTGGGAAATGGGTACGTCTTCTATTGCCCCATGGGCAAGAAGTAAATTGACCTCTCGACCCAACTGATTCTCGAGTCAAGTCTGAGAATTGAACCATCTTACAACTGTAGGAGGGGGCATGTTGAGGAAATGAAGCTTGTACCCCTCCTTTACAATTGAGAGAGTCCATTCTTCTGCTGTTATCTGCTCCCATCTGGGGCAAAATGACACAACCTTCCTGGAATGGTGGAGGGCTCTGGCCCGTTGAGGGCCAGGAAGGCCAAGGTCTCTAGATGGGCGTCATAGCCCCTGTGGAGGCTGAGTCTGCTGGGTCGGTTGAGGCTTAGCAGACTTTGTTTTTCTTTGTTTTGGTGGCTGCTGTCCCTTTCGGGCAGACTGACCTGTAGAATGCCCCAGCTGGGTATAGGAGGGGTAAAATCTCTTCTTTTTAGAGAAGAATGTTTTCTTGTAGGATTTTCTCCTTGCAGGAACAGCTGTAGCTTTGGATAGTCTATCCAAAGTGGTGTTATCAGCATCCAGCTCATTAGCTTTCTCTTGCCAATTTTTGCCAAAGAGATTTTCATCTGTGGAAGGGATATTCCCCAGTTTGTCCTGTACCCAAAGTTCTAAGTCAGATGTCTGGAGCCAAGCAATCCTACGAGCACCTATGGCAATGGCAGAGGTTCTGCTTATGCACTCAAAGCAGTCAAAAGCTGCACGATTAACAAACTTGGAAACATCTTGGGCATGTTTGACAAGTGTAAGGTAATCTTGCCTCTTATCATCAGGAAGGAGAGGGCTCATAAGTTCTAGATCTCCTATAACTTCCTTAAGGAACATTCCCATATATAAAATGTAGGAACTAATCCTGGCAGAAAGCATAGAGGCCTGGAAGGTTCGACGCCCAAAGGCATCAAGAGTCCTACATTCACGTCCTGGCGGATTAGATGCATGTCTTTGTGCACTCTTGATCCTTCTCATAGCTGATTCCACTACCATGGAGTGATGTGGTAACTAGGTTTTTTGAAATCCAGGACAAGGAGATACTTGATACATGGTATCAAGCCTACGAGAATGAGGAGAGGTGGTAAGAGGTGTTTCTCACATTCTTAGCATGACATCATGCAAGATCTCATGAAAAGGCAAAGTAGCTGCCTCCTTGGGAGCTTTGGAATATTGTAAAATCTCCAATTCCTTTGCTCTGGGCTCTGTTTCAGGAGCCACTGTGATGGAAAGACCTCTAGCCACCTCCCGAATGAAATCCTGAAAGGATATATCCTCTGGAGGAGACATCCTATGTTTAGGAGAGGAAGGCTCCTCAGAGAGAAGTACTCCGGTACCGACAGAGCTGTCAGAATCCTCAGACTCATCGGAGGATTCAAAATATCTCCTGTCCGGGTGCTCTTGCAAAGCATGATACCGGTACCGATCGAAGTCGGTACTGGAGGGGTCCGGTACCGGCCTGTCGATACCTGAGGAAACAGCATGACTCGGTGTCAGCAACACAGTCGCTGATGTCGATGCTGTCGGTACTGGTATCGGTGCCGGAACCGGTGTCGATACTGGTTGAACCGTCTGAAGCGGTCCCGAAGGCACCGAAGCCGCAAGGAGAGCCGCCAGACTGTGTTCAATAGCCAAAAACCTCTGGCCTAATGACGCTGCCGATGCCTGGGTATTGGTACCGGACGAAGTGGCTGGTACCCCAGAGCATGGCACCAGTAGTTCTGCCAAGGTTGAGGCCTCGAGAACATCTTGGAGCCCCGATAGTGCTTTGGAAGCCGAAGCCTCCCGCCGGGGCAACCCAGTATATCTAGGTCTAATGAAACAGACACTAAGACCACTGCAACTGGCACAAAACACTGCAGCACGCATAATTGCTGGCACCACAAGACAAGAACACATCACACCCACCCTAAAAGAGCTCCACTGGCTGCCTATCAGTGCTCGCATTAGATACAAGACAATCATAAACATTTTCAAAATCAAACATCAATCATCAGCTTTCAGCCTACACCCACTCATACAACCAGAAAACAGCACAAGACCGAGAAGAAGAGGCACATCCAACGGTGTCAACACACCTAAAGATATCAACAGGGTACGCAAGGACTCCGAAAAACGAGCATTATCAAAGGCGGCACCAACAATCTGGAACGCCCTCCCCGACGAACTGCGTTCAACAACAGACCTTAAGGAGTTCAGGAAACTACTGAAGACAACCCTCTTCATAGAACACTATGGTGACATTACTTAAACCATGCAACAGACACCTCAATTCCCCCCACGTCACTATAATTGTAATTAAGCAAGGAACTGATACCCATAGCATTGTAAATAGCGCACGCTGTAAATAGCACAAGAATCAACGTCCAGACACACTCACACGCATACACTACTCACTGCATGTGCACACTATACACTGCATCTTATTGATTGTTTGCTGTTCAGACCTCCTTGATTGCAGGATAAGGCGGTATAGAAATACGTTTAAATAAATAAATAAATTTTGCTGGTACAAGTCCCTCAAGGGCAATGCCAGAGGCATCTCAATGCTTGGAAGGAGATCTAGCCTTTCAGGACCGGACAGATTTATGTTTGGTTACCTGAGATCCATGGGAGGAAGACGAAGCCCTGGAAGACGTCGAAGCCACGGATGCTGCATCGGAGGGAAAAAGGGTGCTAAGCTTAGCAGCTCGGTTTTGCCGACCCCTCTTCAACATCATCCCACAGGCAACACACTCCGAGATGGAGTGGTCAGGACCTAAACATTTAAGGCACCACTCGTGAGTGTCGGTGACGGAGATGGTACCGCCATACTTGGAACACTTTTTAAAACCCGAGGCGGGTTTTTCCATTCTGAAGGAAAAGTTGGGCCTAGTGCCCAAAATGGCGTGTGGCACCTGACAGAAAAAAGACTGGAAAGTCCAGAAAAAAGATTACAAAATTTCTTTTTTTTAAGAAAGAAAGAACCGGTGGTACCGGTATAGTGTCGAGGAAGGCAGACGCTACCACAAAAAAGAATGAAAAAGATGGGATAATTTCTGCAGTGACAGGAAAAACGACCTGCTGGCTCCGCGGAAAACGAAGAACTGGAGAGAGGCAGTTGGGAAAGGTGGGAAGGCAGCATGCAGGTGCTGTGGGATGCTTCCAAAAGCTTTCTAATTGGACGCTGGGGAGCGTTCCCGCGCAGGCTCCGTCGGTACCGACGATACCCATATGTGAAGACTACATTCCTGCTTGTTCCTGGAGATAAGAAATATCCCTGTATAATGCTTTCTCTGCCTTGGATAATGAGAATGCCCAATCAGTGGAAAATGAAGTGCCTTTAAATGAGAGAGTCAATACCCAATATACTAATAATGCACTAAACATGAAGAAAAAATCACAAAACAGAAAACTACTACTACTTGGAGATTCCATCATCAGAGGCACCAACTTGGGAACACAGTTCAAAGGAGAGAAGATGGTCAAATCACTTTGAATTATGATAAAGCGGTATAGAAAACCTGTTAAATAAATAAATGCCTTCCAGGCTCTTCAGCTAGCATGAATATGAACCAAATTGTTGATACCGTTAGTGCAGAAAGTGAGCACTCCAAAATTGATGTTGCCATCCATTTGGTTACAAATGACCTGCCTAGAAACAGTGCTTCTGCAGTTCAAAGGGACTTTCAGACTCTGGGAGAGAAACTCTAGCCCATTGTTAATACTATAGCAATCTCAGAAGTTCTACCTGTTCTTGGTAAGAGGGCAGAAAGGCTGCATCGCATAAACAACTTTAATACATGGCTCCAAACCTGGTGCAAACAAGAAGGATTTATATATATACTGTATAGGCGACTGGGGGAACACATGGATCAACAAGAGACTATACCGTGTTGATAAGATCCTTTTCCCTGTGACAGAGAGATGTAGTCTAAGTGAAAAATTCAAGCAGTATGTGGACAGGCATTTAAACTAGGGAAAGGGGGTGACGGATGGAGAAGGACAAGTTCAGGATGTCACTCCCAGCAAACGCATAACAACATTGGAAACAGCCACACTTTTAAACCACATATCAATGGCAAGTGGGAATAGGTATGTAGAACAAAATCAATGCAAAATACAGGCAAGTCAGTCAACAAATACTGGAAAGCAATGAGCACAAATGCTCGAAGCCTAGCCAACAAAGTTCCTGACCTGGAAGCCCTAATGGTGGAAATGGACTTGGACATTGTGGCCATTACAGAAACAATGCAAGATCCATAAAAAAGAAAATATCAATCATAACTGATTACATGAATGACTCCTCCCTAAGACATAATGTTTATAACAGAAACCTGGCTCAACAAACTTGATAATGTCCTTTTAAACCAGCTCAAGGTTCCTAATTATACAATCTTTCATACACCTAGTTCTAACAAACGTGGAGGTGATGTTCTCATTATGATAAAGGAGTCACTAAACCCATCATTACGCAGCTCTGATACATTATCATTGAAAATCGTTACACTGCACTTTGTTTAATCTACAGACCCCCAACTGCTGATCCCAATGGGCTCACAAATATGGTACAGACTTCTTGGAGTATATCAGGTAAGAAAAAGAGTACTATTAGGAGATTTCAACCTCCCCCTCCCTACAGTACCCACACACCTCTGCTTTCTTAATACTATGGAATACCTAAGCTTTAAACAAATCATAAAAAGCCCCACTCCTAGCAAAGGGAATATTCTGGATCTAATATTCATCCCCCAAGAGAATCCCAACCACTAGAATGAGATCCCAAGGATAACTCCTGTCCCATGGTCAGACCATCATCTTATCAAATTCTCCATAGATCCTTACAAGTCCTCACAAACTGAAACAACAATATCACTAGAATTGCAACAAAACCTCAAATTCCTCACCCAAACAAAAATAACCCCTCTAAACAGTGGTACTACCATGATATTCGACTCTTAAAAAGACAGCTGAGAAAACTCGAATGCACCTGGAGTTCATGCAAAATAGTACAAAACAGAAAAAGCGTAGTTACTCATTTATAACAGGTGATCTCCGGGAACAGCAGGAATTTAGTCTTTACATTATGAGTGACGTCGATACCGATGGAGCCCGCATGGGAACGTGCTCCAGCGTCCAATAGGAAAGCTTTTGGGAGCATCCCGCTGTGCCTGCGTAGCTGCCTTTATTTATTTTATTTATTATTTTATTACAATTTCTTATATACCGCACTATTGTCAGCGCGGTTTACATACAACCAAATGACCATAACAAACTGTTTGGCTTCACATAGAACAGGAGAAAACAACTTGGATAACATGTTTATGCTTTACATAGAACAGGAGTAATAACTTGGATAAACGGGGAATGCAAACTAAACTACTTACATATGTACAATGAGACCGAGTATTGGGAATTCAGTGTGAACATGTGTACAATGGAGTTGATATATTAACTTGAGGGGGTGAGGGAGAGGCACTTATGTAGTGGTAGGGTTAATCTGGTAGTATTGAGTAAATAAATGGGATTTGAGAGCCTTTCTGAATTTTGATAGGTCAGTAATTGCACGGATGCCTGGTGGTAATGCGTTCCAACATTTTGGGGCATAGATACTAAATGCCCTGTTAGATGTTGCGGTTGTGTACTTTGTTGAAGCCTTTGGAATTACTAGCACATTTGTAGATGGGGTTCTCCTTGTTCTGTTGGGAGGAGCTGGCTGGATGATGTTGGTTAAAGAGGGGGAGGTGATGCCATGGATAGATTTGAAGGTGAGTAACAAAGATTTGAATGTAAGCCTTCCTTGAACGGGGAGCCAATGAAGTTGTATTAGGATAGGCGTTATATGGTCGCATCTTGCTGCTCCTACTAAGATTCTGGCTGCGGCATTCATGGCAAGTTGCAACGGATTTAGAGATGATTGAGGGAGACCTTGGAGAATAGCGTTGGCAAAGTCAAAGTGTGGTAAGATAAGTGCTTGGTATATTGTCCGGAAGTCTTCAGTGCTTAGAAGGGATTGCAGGTGTCTGAGTGACCGGATTTTGAAGTATACGGCTCTGACTATGTTGGATATATGGGTTTTCATATCTAGTCGTTGGTCGAGGGTGACCCCTAAGTACCGAATTGCTGATTTGGTTTGGAGCTCAGCTTCTTTAACTTTTATATGAGTTGGGGGGCAGAATTTCTGGTCTCTGGTGATGAATAGCACCTCAGACTTTTTGTGTTGGATCCTGAGGTTTTGTGATAGGAGCCATTCGGAGACTGTATTGAAGCATTCAATCAGTGGCGAAAGGTCCATTTTTTCTGTGGAGAATGGCTTAAATAGGAGGATGTCATCAGCATAAATTAGACAGTCGACCTTGAATGATTCGATAATGTTGAAAATAGGTTGCATGTAAATATTAAATAATAGAGATGAGAGGGAAGACCCTTGGGGGACGCCTTGTCGCTGATGGAAGGGTTCGGAAGATCTTGAACCTGATTTTACATGCTGCCATCTGCCATCAAGGTACGATCTGCACCAATCGAGGGCGACGCCACTTATGCCCTTTTCTTTTAGTCGTTCTATTAGCAGACCATGGTGTACAGAGTCAAAGGCTGCCGCAATGTCTATAAAGATGAGGGCGAAACCTTGATGGATGTTGTCGATACCTGTGACGATTTTATTGAAGAGAGAGGTAAGTAGGGTTTCGACGCCATGGTATTCCCTGAAGCCATGTTGCCGATGGTCTAGTGGGGAGGCTAAATCTATATGGTCTTGGAGTTGCCTTTGTGCTTCCTTTTCGATTATTTTGGCTAATAGAGGTATACTGGCTATGGGTCTATAGGATTCAACTTTGCTTGGGTCCAGTTTAGGGTTCTTTAACAGAGGTCTGATGGATGTTTGCTTGAGTGGTGCAGGGAAAGATCCATTTGAGAATGATAGGTTCATCATTTTTGTGATAAGTGGGCTGAGTTCTGATCGTAAATTTTTAATCCAATATGCAGGGCAAGGGTCAGTTTGTGCAGTCGTGGTGTTGAGTGCTGCAATAGTATCTTCCACATGTTTCTTGGATGGTGTGGAGAACTTATAAAGTAAAGTTGGACTGGTGGTGCCTTGTGCTATGAAAGTGTTAACTTCATCAGTTTGAAGTAGCTTGGATTGTAAATGGTTGGCAAACTCTTGTGGGTGGATCTCTTCGGGATGGCTTGGAGATGGTTCCTTAGAGAATGATTTAACTAGTTCGAAGAGGTCACGAGGTTTGTTTAGAGATCTTTTGAGGGTGTCAGTATGGTATTGTTTCATATTTGATAGGATAGCCTCTTTGTAAATTGCAAGGTGAGTTCTGTAAGCTGACAGGTCTCCGGCTGAGTGGGAACGCCTCCATCTTTTCTCTAGTTTCCGTAAATGAGAGCGGGAGATACATAGTTCAGGAGAGAACCAAGGAGAATGTTTTCTATTATTTACGATGTTGTTCTTCGTAGGTTTTTGGGCAATAGCGCTAAGATTCTTATTCCATGAGGAGATTAAATTGTCAAGGTTGAGGGTTGCATTGTTGTATAGGGGAAGAGTTTCAGCCAGTATGAGATCTTTGTTGAAGGCTCTGAAATTTCGAGAAGTGGTGTTGCTTAAGGTTCCATTGTTGTGTAGAGAGTTGTTGTTGATAGGTATGCTGAAATTGATAAGCTTGTGATCTGACCATGGTACAGAAGTGAGTGATGTTACCAGCTTTTCATTTGGATCTTGTAATGACAGAGGGGCAAAGATCATGTCCAGTATGTTCCCTTTGGTGTGGGTGGGTTCGTTGATGATTTGTTTGTAGCCCAGATTATTAATTGCTTCTAGTAGGGCAGTGGCATGACTGGAGTGAAGTGAAGGGAGATTGAAATCTCCTAGTATCCAGTTTGATAAGTTGAGGTTGCGAGTGTTGGCTGCTAGGTCGAGGATGTTGCAGAGATCGTCAGTTGAGGATGAGGGTGCTCTATATAGCCTTCCCACCTTTCCAGCTCACCCCCCTCAGTTGAGTTTGTAGCTGAGATAAAAGGAGAGAAGGAGAAAAGAAGAGGAAGACGTACAACTCCTAGGGGAGGAGGGTGGGTTGTGAAGACTAAATTCCTGCTGTTCCCGGAGATCATCTGTTACAGGTGAATAACTACACTATCTCCAGGAACAAGCAGGAATGTAGTCTTCACATATGGGACTCCCTAGCTCGGAGGTGCTAGAGAGATGACCTCAGAGTCGGCTGTGGAATCACAAGTATAAGTGAGGAGGTCATATATCCTCCAAGGATGTCTGATATTGAAATCTCAAATGGAGGGTAGGAGTTGATCTAAGTCTGAAAGAGATGCTGGAGAACAGCTTGGCCAAAAAAGGCATCCCGGTGGGAGTCCTTGTCCAGGCAATATTGAGCAGCAAAAGTATGGACAGAAGGCAAAGTTGCTGCTTTGCATATCTCATCAATTGCACAGATATGCCATAGAGGCAGCTATGGCCCGCACATTATGTGCAGTGACGTGACCCTCGAGAAAGAGTCCTGCCTTTTCATAAGCAAAGGAGATGCAGTCTGCTATCCACCTGGAAAGAGTATGTTTGGATACTGGCAACCCCAGGTGACTTGAGTCAAAGGAGATGAAAAGATGGGAAACTTTTCTGTGCTCTCGAGTTCTCTGGAAATAAAAAGCCAAGGCACATTTGCAATCCAGAGTGTGAAGGGTTGCCTCTGCCCTAGAACAGGGGTGGGCAATTCCGGTCCTGGAGAGCCGCAGACCAGTCAGGTTTTCATGATGTCCCTAATGAATATTCATGGACCTATTTCCATACAATGGAAGGCAGTGGATGCAAATAGATCTCATGAATATTCATTAGGGACATCATGTAAATCTGACTGGTCTGTGGCCCTCAAGGACCGGAATTGCCCACCCCTGAACTAGAAGAACGAGGTCTAGGGAAAAAGACAGGAAGGTGAGACCGCACCTTGAATATTGTGTGCAATTCTGGTCGCCGGATCTTAAAAAGGATATAGCGTTATTAGAAAAGGTTCAGAGAAGAGCCACCAAAATGGTAAAGGGGATGGAAGGATACTCCTATGAGGAAAGGCTAAAAAGTTTAGGGCTCTTTAACCTGGAAAAGAGACGGCTGAGGGGAGATATGATAGAAGTCTACAAATTAATGAACGGAGTGGAACGGATAAACATAGATCGATTGTTTATGTTATCAGAATATAGAAAGACTAGGGGACATGCAATGAAGCTACAGGGTAAACTATTTAAGACTAATAAAATAAAATATTTTTTTCACTCAACGTGTAATCAAACTCTGGAATTTGTTACTGGAGGATGTAGTAAAGGCTGTTAGTGTAACTGGGTTTAAAAAAGGTTTGGACAAGTTCCTGGAGGAAAGGTCCATAAACCATTATTAAGAAGGGACCCAGGATATCAATGCTTAACCCAGTACAAGCATTGTGGAACCTGTGTCTTTTGGGGAAGCTGCTAGGTATGTATGACCTAGATTGGCCACTGTTGGAAACAGGATACTGGGCTTGATGGACCTTGGTCTGACCCAGTATGGCATACCTTATGTTCTTATGACTGGTTTAAATGGAAGGGCGAGGCCACCTTTGGCAGAAAGTGAGAATGAGTCCTAAAGGACTACCTTATCATGGTGGAATCGTGTATAAGGAGGGTCAGCCACCAAAGCCTGGAGTTCACTAATGCATCTTGCTGAAATGAGGGCAATAAAGAAGGCAACTTTCCACGTAAGAAACTTTAGTGAGGTAGTGGCTAAAGGTTTGAAGGGCGGCTTGAGAAGCTATCCCAAAACAATATTAAGATCCCAAGCCACTGGAGGGGGCTTAATGGGGTGTGTGGTTAATAGAAGACCCCTCATGAAGCATGCTACAAGTGTCTGAGAAGAGATGGGCTGTCCATCTAAGGGCATGTGAGAGGCCGCATTGAACTTAGGTGTACCCTTACAGAGTTGGTTTTGAGCCCAGAAGAAGATAGGTGGAGGAGATACTCAAATAATGCCTCCACCGGAGCTGAGAAGGGTTTAAGAGCCCCCTCAGAACACCAGAGTGAATCTACGCCACTTGAAGGTGCAGCAGCGCCTGGTGGATGGCTTCCTAGAAGCCAAGAGGATTACATAAGAACATAAGATATGCCAGACTGGGTCAGACCAAGGTCCATCAAGCCCAGTGTTCTGTTTCCAACAGTGGCCAATCTAGGTCATATGTACCTAGCAGTTTCCCCAAGGGACACAGGTTCCACAATGCTTGTATTGGTTCAAGCTTTGATATCCTGGGTCCCTTCTTAATAATGAACTTGTCCAAACCTTTTTTAAACCCAGCTACACTAAAAGCCTTTACTACATCCTCCGGTAACAAATTCCAGAGTTTGATTACACGTTGAGTGAAAAAATATTTTTTTTTATTAGTCTTAAATAGTTTACCCTGTAGCTTCATTGCATGTCCCCTAGTCTTTCTATATTCTGATAAGGTAAACAATCGATCTACGCTTACCCGTTCCACTCCGTTCATTAATTTATAGACTTCTATCATATCTCCCCTCAGCCGTCTCTTTTCCAAGTTAAAGAGCCCTAACCTTTTTAGCCTTTCTTCATAGGAGTATCCTTCCATCCCTTTTACCTTAACTTTCTGGGAAAGGTTAACGTCCTGGAAGGCTAAGCCTTCAGCAGCCATGAAATGAGATGGAGGGACTGCGGATTGGGATGGAGCAATGTCCCCTCCTCATGAGATAGGAGATCTGGCGCAGATCTGGCGTAGGAGGAGTGGATACCACGGTTGTCATGGCCAGCATGGGGCTATGAGTACCATGCAGCCCTTGTCTCTCTGGAGTTTGAAAAGAGTCTTGGGAATTAGGAATGGGAGGGAAGGCATATAGGAAGTCTTGATCCCAGTGGAGGTGAAAAGCATCCACTTGCTGGCTGTCTGGTGCAGGAGTCCTGGAGCAGAAGCGAGGAAGCTTGGCATTCTGAGGACTTGCGAACAGGTCTATCTCTGGGGTTCCCCAGATCTGAAAAATGTGAGCGTCCCTGTCTGCGTGGAGAGTCCACTCGTGGGGGAGAAGGACTTGACTCAGCTTGTCCGCCAGGACATTGTGCTTGCCCGGAAGATACACTATATGTAGGTGAATATGGTGCTGTATGGCAAAAGACCACAGATGCAGGGTCTTGTTGCAGAGGGTCCAAGAACCTGTTCCGCCCTGCTTGTTCAAGTAGAATATGGCTACTTGATTGTCCGTCTGGACTAGAACTGTGCAGAATCGAAGATGGTCCTGGAACACTTTGAGAGCATTGTGGATGGCTCTGAGTTCCAGCATATTTATGTGAAGTTGTGACTCCTGATGAGACCAGAGTCCCCTGAGGGAGAAATTGTCCAAATGAGCTCCCCAGCCCAATTTGGACAACACATCCGTCGTCAGGGTAAATTGATGTGCTGGCATCTGAAAAGGAGACCCTACCAGTAGATTTTCTGGGGATTGCCACCATTGAAGGGACGAGATTAGGCGGGTAGAGACCATTATTTTGTCTCCAAGGTGACCCGATGTCTGAGACCACTCGGAAGCCAGTGTCCATTGAGCTGAGCGCATATGTAGATAAGCATATGGAACAACATGCACTGTTGATGTCATATGACCCAGAAGTTGTAGCAGTTCTCGAGCAGTGAGAAAATTCTTGAGGCATGCCTGAGATGCTAACTGATTGAATCGAGCGCAGCAGGGTTGGGGCAGAAATGCCCTTGATTGTTGGGTGTCTATAAGAGCCCCTATGAACTCTAGAGTTTGAGAGGGAACGAGTTGGGACTTTGGAAGATTTATTACAAATCCCAAGTGTTGCAGCACTTGCATGGTGCGCCAAAGAGAAAGACTGGCCTCTAGAGGGGTGTTTGCTCGAATGAGCCAGTCGTCTAAGTAAGGGAAGACAAATATCCCTAGAGTCCTTAGGAATGTGGCTACTACTGCCATGCACTTTGTGAAGACTCTTGGGGCAGAGGCGAGGCCGAAAGGCAGAACTCTGTATTGATAATGTTTCCCTTGAAAGATGAATCAGTATATGAGTATATGCCTCCTTTAGATCTACAGAACAGAGCCGATCCTGACTAGAGATAGGGGAGAAGGGCTCCCAGGGAAATCATTCTGAATTTCTCCTGTAGTAGGTACTTGTTTAGTTCTCTGAGGTCCAGAATAGGCCTGTACCCTCCCAGAAGATTTTTTTTTTTAAAGAAAGAAAGCACCGACAGAGATCGGTACTAGAGTCGACGGGAAGGCAGACACTACCACAAAAAATAAGGACGGACAAATTTTCTGCGGCGACAGGAATTGCTTCTTGTCGGCTGCGCAGAAAATGAAGAACTGATGAGGGAGAGCTGGAAAGGTGGGAAGGTAGCTACGCAGGTGCAGTGGGATGCTCCCAAAAGTTTTCCTATTGGGTGCTGGGAAGCGTTCCCGCATGGGCTCAATCGGTACCGATGTCATATGTGAAGACTAAATTCCTGCTTGTTCCTGGAGATAAATACATTACTATGCTAGATAAATACCGCCAGCAAATTAACCAAGGAATATTATTCAAATATATTAATGAAATCAATAAATAAACCAAAAGACCTATTCTCGATAGTAAAATCACTAACAACCAATCCTAGAAAATCTACTGAAACTCTCCCCATCATGCCTCAAACATTAGCTGACTACTACATGTCTAAAATATTCCTCTACCAACTCCCCCCTGTGCGCCCATTAATAATAATAACTCAATACCACCACCACAAGAAGTATGAGAAGAGTTCCATAGCATATACTTAGACACCCTTAAAAAGTTAATAGCAAATCTGAACACGCCCACATCTAAATCAGACCCATGTCCAGTGACCTGGATCAAAGCTGCTTGTGATGAGGATGCCCCCATCATTCTATCAATAGTAATCAGTCTCTCAAACAAGGCCAAATGCCTAGAGCTCTCAAAAATGTAATAATCCGTCTTATCCTAAAAAATAAATCATTAGACAAAATGTCCTCGTCTTCATACAGACCTATCTCGAGCCTACCTTTCCTGGCTAAAATATCTGAAAAAAATGTCCAGACACAACTGCAAGACCACATTGATCAATATGCACCATTAGATGACAACCAATTCGGATTCAGACCCCTACATAGTGTTGAAATACTATTGCTGGTGCTATATAACAACATAATAAAAGGAACTAACAACCCTAATCGGGCCTTCATTCTAATATTTCTAGATATCGCAGCAGCCTTTGACTCAGTTATCCATGCACTACTTATACAAAGGCTCATACACATTGGTCTTAGTGGAACCACACTCCAATGGTTCTCATCATACTTGACTTGACAGAACACAACAGGTCAATATTGGCCAACAATACTCTAACACCTTCAAACAAATTACAGGACTCCCTCAAGGCTCAGCGCTTTCAGCCCTCCTTTTTAATTTATACATTCAGCCAATATTCCAGATAATAAAGAAATTCAAAGTTGATTATGCCATTTTTGCTGATGACATAATGCTATACATGCTTTTTAATGTTAAAACACATAATTGATCCCATAATTTCATGTTTCATAGAAATAGACGCTTGGCTCAAATCCCATGGTCTAAATATAAACTACAAAAAGACTGAGGAACTAATAATTTCCAGAAATCAAAATTACACGCCACCTAGCACTATAACCATTAATGAATCCATTCTTGAAGTTAAAGATGAAGTAAAACACCTAGGTGTCACACTAGACAAACATCTCACATTCAAAAATCTCATTAAAAACACAACTAGAGCCATATACAATAAAATCCACCTACTAAAACACATGAAGCCCTTACTTCATAGTAATGATTTCAGATCATTGATGCAAGTAATGATCACCCCACATATAGACTATTGTAACAGTTTACTCCATGGCCTTCCAAAACAAACAGTCCATCCCCTTCAAATGGCACAACATATGGCAGCAGGTATCATCTCTAACACTCACTATACAGACCATATTACACCCATACTTCATGCTCTCCACTGGCTCCCCGTACAGAGCAGAATTAAATATAAACTCATTATGACGTTTAAAATCAGCAGGGGGTTAGTACCTTCTGCACTACTCCAGCTAATCAAAAAAACACCCAATGATCGGCACAGAAGATCCTCAATGAATAATACTCTTCTAAACAACACACAAGTAACAGAGCATTTGAGTACCTTGCTCCAATGCTCTGGAACTGTTTACCAGAGGGACTCAGAAATATCACGGACCTCTCCACTTTTTGCACACAACTTAAAACCTTCTTATCCACAGAACACTTCGGACAAAAAGACACAACTCCAAACGTTGACCCGACTTAATCCCATTTAGCATGAATTAGCCTCACACCCCACGATCACCCATTACACAGAAAACCCCTCTATAAAATACATAAAATTGAGAACTTAAGTCTCCCTATGTCCAGATAATTTGTACATAGTTAACTGTTATATTAATCATGTATATATCTCTGATTGCTTGTTATTCACATGTAACTATTATCCTGTCCAATGTAACTCAGCTGTTCTATGTAAACCGCTAAGGGTTTTTGTATATCTTTAAAGCAAAGTTGCTTTCTTTTTGGTGCTTTAGTAGAAATTTCCTTGAGCAGAGTAGGTTGTTGAACTCTAGTAACTTCCTCAGCTTTGGGAACTGCTGACATCGAATCAGGTGTTAGGTCCCTCCCTACCCACACCCCTAGTGAGCAGTCTTGCTTTATAGGGCACCTCCCCATTTAACAAAGCACAGAGACTTTGGACCAGCACATTTTGAATATAATTAAAGAGATTTAACTGCTTTTTCTCTGAAAGGACAGCTGGGAAACTGGTTGGTACTTGGTTGATCTCTCTCTTTTGCTTTAACAGATACCTAAGCTCCACGAACAGAACAATGGCTTGGAAAAATCATATCGCTAAAGCTGTTGCCCCCATTACAGCTTCTGCCTCGGTCCAGACAGAGGTCCTAATGCCAGCTGAAGGACCGGTTCCATGTGCAGGGTGCCTGCATGCTGAAGCTCTGAGGAAACAAGTGGAGGAACTCAGAGAGGAGGTGGCGAGGCTGAGGAGAATTCAAGACAGTGAGAAATACATTGATGAGATACTTCTTGCAGCAACCAAGCTCTCCAGCAGAGGAGAAGATGGGTGCCAACAGAATGTCGATGGTTGGACACAAGTCACCAGGGCCTGCAAAATCACCAATCCAACTTCTCCAGCCCTTGAATCGAAGAACCATTATGCAGCCTTGGAAGTGGAGGAGATGAAAGCATCCCTGGAAAGGGAAGAATCAGAGCTCAAGTACCCCAAAGTTGCAGAATCAGTGACCACAAGGAAACAAAGGGTAGTGGTGGTTGGAGACTCTCTTCTGAGGGGTACTGAGGCGTCCATCTGCAGACCAGACTTGATGTCCAGAGAGGTATGCTGTCTGCCTGGTGCCAAAATCCAAGATGTTACGGAGAGTTTGCAGAGACTCATCAAGCCCACTGACTATTACCCAATGTTGCTAATCCATGTTGGAACAAATGATACTGCCAGGTATACCTCGGAACGTATCAAAAGTGACTTCATGGCTCTGGGACAGAGTGTGAAGCAGTTAGGTGCACAGGCAGTGTTCTCTTCAATCCTCCCTGTTGAGGGTAAAGGCCAAGGCAGAGAGGGTCGCATCCTGGAGATGAATGCATGGCTGCGTGGATGGTGTCATCAAGAGCGTTTTGGTTTCCTAGACCATGGGATGCAGTTCCAAGGGTTGCAGAGCAGAGATGGCATCCATCTGTCCAAGAAAGGTCAACGCATCTTTGGTAGTAGACTGGCTAATCTACTGAAGAGGGCTTTAAACTAGATCTGTTGGGGATGGGTGAAGAAAGCCCCCAGGTAGGTAATACATTAAATACCTTTATGGAAATGGGTAATAGAGGTAGCATATGGAAAGCACTGTGTATAAATGCTTGTAGCATGGGAAATAAGATCCCTGATGTTGAAGCTTTGGTGGGAGTGGCTGACTTGGATTTAGTGGCAGTTACAGAAACATGGTTCATAGAAAACCATGATTGGGATGTAACTACACCTGGCTATATTTTATTCAGAAAGGACAGGGTAGCAAGAAGGGGAGGAGGAGTGGCACTATATGTAAAAACTACTATTAAAGCTTTGGAATTAAAGAGCTTAAAAGGGAGAGAGGAGGTATTGTGGGTTAAACTAGAAAGAGGGAAAGAGAAATCTATTTACATTGGTGTGATATACAAACCTCCCTCACAAGAGGAAGAGATGGACAGAGAGTTAATTGAAGACATATGAAGCATTGCTAGGAAAGGGGAAGTGCTACTGGTAGGAGATTTCAATATGCCAGATGTTGACTGGCACATTCCTGCTGCAGTATCATCTAGAAGTAAGGAGATCCTAGATTCTCTACAGGGAGAACTATTCAGGCAATTGGTAACAGACCCCACACGTGAAGGGGCCATACTGGACTTGGTGCATACCAATGGTGAAAGTGTTTCTGATGTTATAGTGGGAGATCATTTTGCATCCAGTGATCACCAGATGGTGTGCTTCAGTATTAAGACTAGGGCTGTTAGAATCCATTCAAAGGTGAGGATCTTAGACTTTAGGAAGACTAACTTTGCCAAGATGGGCCAATACCTCAGGGAGTCCTTAGTGGGATGGGAACAGCTGGGGGATGTAGAAAAACAGTGGACAAAACTGAAAGGAGATATTTTAAGGGCAACCAACCTTTTTGTTAAAATGGTAAATAAAGGTAAAAGGAAAAGGAGACTGCTATGGCTTTCAAAAGAAGTAGCTGAAAAACTGAAGAAAAAGAGGGAAGCTTTCATGAAATACAAGAGATCACAGAGAGAGGAAGACAGGCATCTGTATTTGGAAAAACTTAGAGGAGCTAGCAAAGTAGTCAGGAAGGCAAAGATGCAAAAGGAGGAGGAAATAGCCAATGCAATAAAATGGAGGGATAAGACATTTTTCAGATATGTTAGTGAGAAGAGGAAGGACAAAAGTGGTATTGTCAGACTCAAGGGTGCAGGGGAGGAATATGTAGAAGCTGATAAGGATAACGTGGAATTGCTTAACAAATATTTCTGTTCTGTGTTCACAGATGGAGAACCAGGAGCAGGACCTCAGAAAACACCCACAAACAGGAACAGAAGCGAGGGACATCTTGAACAATTTTCAGAAGACTGTGTTCGTCAGAAACTAGCTCATCTTAAAGTAGACAAAGCAATGGGACCGGATGGGATACACCCTAGAATACTGAGGGAACTTGGGGACGTTCTAGCAGTTCCACTGACTGACCTTTTCAATGCCTTGTTGGAGTCGGGAGTGGTGCCAAAGGACTGGAGAGAGGCTCATGTGGTGCCTTTACACAAAAGTGGAAGTAAGGATGTGGTTGAAAACTACAGGCCGGTTAGTTTAACTTCGGTGGTGAGTAAATTATTGGAAACGCTGCTGAAAGAGAAAATATTGAGGTTTCTGGAGTCCAGTGGATTACAGGATCCGAGGCAGCATGGATTTACCAGAGGCAGGTCTTGTCAGACAAATCTGATTGATTTCTTTGACTGGGTGACCAGGGAGTTGGACCGAGGGAGAGCCCTAGATGTGGTGTATTTAGATTTCAGTAAAGCCTTTGACACTGTTCCTCACAGGTGACTTATAAACAAACTGAGTACCCTAGGGATGGACCCTAAAGTTACTGCTTGGGTTAGAAATTGGTTGGGTGGGAGGCGACAAAGAGTATGGGTAAATGGAGCTCACACTGAGGAGAAGGATGTTAGCAGTGGTGTGCCCCAGGAATCTGTTCTTGGTCCGATTCTTTTTAACATCTTTGTTAGTGATATAGCGGAAGGGCTGTCGGGTAAGGTTTGCCTCTTTGCGGATAATACCAAAATCTGCAATAGAGTAGACACCCAGGAAGGTGTAGATAACATGAGGAGGAATCTAGCTAAGCTTGAAGAATGGTCTAGAATTTGGCAGCTGGGATTTAATGTTAAAAAATATAAGGTCATGCATTTGGGCTGCAGCAATCCAAGGGAACAATATAGTATAGGGGTGAAGTACTTTTGTCCACTAAAGAAGAGCGGGACCTAGGCATGGTTGTGTCTGATGACCTTAAAGTAGCTAAACAGGTAGAAATGGCGATGGCAAAAGCTAGAAAGATGTTTGGGTGCATACGGAGAGGAATGGCTAGCAGAAAAAAGGAGGTGATAATGCCTCTGTATAAGTCTTTGGTGCTACCTCATTTGGAGGATAGTGTGCAATTCTGGAGACCGCACCTTCAAAAGGATGTGAACAGGATGGAGTTGGTGCAGAGGGTGGCTACTAAAATGATTAGTCGTATTCATTATAAAGCATATGAGGACAGACTTAAGGATCTTAATATGTACACCTTAGAGGAAAGGCGGGATAGAGGTGATATGATTGAGATGTTCAAATACCTCCATGGCATAAATGTTCAGGGAGAGAGCCTCTTTCAATTAAAGCAAGTTCTGCTATGAGGGGACATAGGATGAGGGTGAAGGGAGATAGATTCAGGAGTGATATGCGGAAATATTTCTTTACGGAAAGAGTAGTGGATCCGTGGAATAGTCTTCCAGTGGAGGTGGTAGAGATGAGGACAGTAACTGAATTCAAAAAAGCATGGGACAAACACAGAGGATCTCTAAAGTTAAAAAGGGGACTGTTGTAGTTGTTGTTATGGAAGGACAAACTAGATAGGCCATGTGGTCTTTTTCTGTCGTCATATTTCTATGTTTCTATGATTGCTCGATATGGCAGTATAAAACTCACACAAATAAATAACAAATAAACATGGTTTAATGAGTCACATGAATGGGATATAGTCATAGATTATAGCCAGCTATTTAGAAGAGATAGAGAGGGTAGAAAAGGAGGAGTAGCAGCCCTACATTACAAAAGCAATATTAAAGCTGCTGAAATGCAGGGGATGTGGGGGAAAAGAAGAAGCACTGTGGATTATGTTGGAAAGAGAAGATGGCACTGTCATCCATACTGGTGTAGTCTACAGGCCTCCAACTCAAAACGAAGAAATGGATAGCAAATTGATTATTGATATTGCAAAGGATGCCACGAAAGGGGAAGTGATCATACTGGGTGACTTTAATCTACCCAATGTGGATTGGAGTATTCTTTCTGCACATCTGGAAACTAGTAAAAAATTTGTTGATGCCTTCCAAGATGCATTTCTTAGACAAATGGTGATGGAACCGACCAGGGAAAGCTCGATGCTGGATTTAGTGCTCACCAACAGAGATAGCGTATCGAATATCTGGGTGGATGCCCATGTGAGCAGCAGTGATCATCACATGGTACAATTTGACATAAAAGTCAAGGTGGAGTCCAATCACAGCAAGCTCAAAGTCCTATACTTTAAAAACATTGACTTCAGTAAGATGGCCAAGTACCTGAAGGAGGAGTTGGCAGGGTGGGAGGGAATAAGGGAAGTGGAATTGCAATGGGCTAAATTAAAGGAAGCAATAAAAGGGGCAACAGGTACATATGTAATTAAAGTAAATAAAAACAAGAAGAAAAGGAAACCTATTTGGCTCTCCAAAGAAGTGGCTGCACAAATAAAGGCAAAAAAAGCACAACTTTCACAAAATTCCGAAGTTCACAAACAGAGGAACACAGAAAAGAATACAGGATCAAACTAAAAGAGATAAAAAGAGAAATAAGGATAGCAAAATAAAAGGCATAAGAAAAGATGGCTAAAGATGTGGCGACAAAACTTTTTTCAGGTATATTCGGGAGAGGAGGAAAATCAGAGGTGGAATTGCAGGACTCAAAAAGTACTGGGAAATGATTTGTGGAAAGTGACATTGAAAAAGCAAAAATGCTAAAGAAATACTTCTGCTCTGTTTTTACTAAAGAAAATCCTGGAGAAGGGCCACCTGTGATTGACAAATATACAACTAGGAATGGAGTAGATATCACACCATTTACAGAAGATGATGTGTTCGAACAGCTTGCAAAACTGAAAGTGGACAAGGCCATTGGACCAGATGGGATACATTTCAGGATACTGAAAGAGCTCAGAGAGGTTCTTGCAGGGCCGTTAGAAGATGCTTTTAATAGATCCTTGAAGACACGAGAAGTTCCACAGGACTGGAGAAAGGCTGATGTGGTACCTCTTCACAAAAGTGGTAATAGGGAAGAAGTGGAAAACTACAAGCCAGTAAGCCTTACCTCGGTGGTGGGAAAAGTAATGAAAGCATTGCTGAAAGAGCAAATAGTGGACTTTCTCGAAACCAACAGGTTGCATGATCTGAGGCAACATGGTTTTACCAAAGGACGATCATGCCATACAAATCTGATTGAGTTCTTTGACTGGGTGACCAGAGAACTAGATTAAGGGCATACGGTGGATGTGATGTACCTAGATTTCAGCAAAGCCTTTGATACTGTTCCTCATAGGAGGCTTATCAATAAACTGACCAGCCTGGGGATGGGACCCAAGGTGGTGAACTGGAGCAGAAGCTGGTTTACTGACAGATGACAGAAGGTGATGGTAAATGGAACTCGCGCGGCTAAAAGGAAAGTGATTAGTGGCGTGCCCCAGGGATCAGTCCTGGGACCGGTACTGTTCAATGTATTTGTGAGTGATATTGCTGAAGGACTGAATGAAAAAGTCTGTATTTTTGCAGATGACATGAAAATTTATTTACAAGCAATTTCTGAACTTTATAGAGAAGGTAAAGCATAGTTACTCACCTATAACAGGTGATCTCCGGGAACAGCAGGAATTTAATCTTCACATATGGGTATTGTCGTAACCGATGGAGCCTGTGCGGGAACGCTCCCCAGCGTCCAATAGGAAAGCTTTTGGGAGCATCCCACAGTGCATGCGTGCTGCCTTCCCACCTTTGTACTTCTCTCACTTCAGTTGAGTTTATAGCTGAGACGAAAGGAGTGAAGTAGAGAAAGAGAGAGATAGAGACAACTCCTAGGAGAGGTGGGTGGGTTGTGAAGACTAAATTCCTGCTGTTCCCAGAGATCATCTGTTACAGGTGAGTAACTATGCTATCTCCAGGAACAAGCAGGAATGTAGTCTTCACATATGGGGACTCCCCAGCTGAAAGATACCAAGGGGTGACCCCAGCTAACTGCGAATCGAGGTGAGATGGGTCATGCTTCCTCCCATGGACCTTAGGCATCCAAACTGTGGATGGTGGTTAGGAGTTGTATTAAGTATGGAAGAGATGTTGGAGAACAGCCTGGCCAAACAAGGCATCCCGACGGGAGTCCTTCTCTAAGCAATAGTGGGCTGTGAAGGTGTGTACCGAAGCCCAAGTGGCTGCTTTGCAGATGTCATCAACAGAGACAGAACGAAGGTTAGCCATTGAGGCTGCCATTGCACTCACATTGTGAGCCGTGACATGGCCTTCGACAGAAAGTCCCTTACTCTGATATGTATAGGAAATGCAATCTGCAATCCAATTTGACAGAGTTCTTTTAGAAACTGGAAGTCCCAAATGACTAGAGTCAAAAGCCACAAAAAGCTGAGAAGATTTTCTATGTGGCTTAGTTCTTTGGAGATAAAAGGCTAAGGCTCTTTTACAATCCAATGTGTGAAGATTCCTTTCCGCACTGGAGGCATGAGGCCTAGGGAAGAATACAGGAAGATAAACCGACTGGTTTAAATGAAAAGGCAAAACCACCTTTGGCAGAAAGTGAGGATGAGTCCTGAGGACTACTTTATCATGGTGTATAAGGAGGGTCAGCTACTAACAACTGTAGTTCACTAATGTATCTTGCAGAAGTGATGGCAATTAGGAACATAACTTTCCATGAAAGAAACTTTAGGTCTTAAGTGGCTAAAGGTTCAAATGGCGGTTTCATAAGCTGACCAAGAACAAGATTTAGATCCCATGCCATTGGTGGTGGTTTAATGGGAGGTTTTGTTAAAAGTAGGCCTCTCATAAATCTTGATATAAGTGGATGAGAGGAAATAGGTTGTCCATCGAAAGGTCTATGAAAGGCAGCAATAGCACTAACATGGACCCTGACTGAATTGGTCTTCAGACCGGAAGTTGATAATTGTAGAAGATACTCTAGTAGCAACTCTACAGGTAGTAAAAGGGGGTTAAGTCCCTTTTGTGAACACCAGATAGAGAACCTTTTCCACTTAACAGCGTAGGAACGTCTTGTGGAAGGTTTTCTGGAAGCCAGGAGGATATCCTTTACTTGTTGAGAAAGGTTAATATCCTGGAATTCTAGGCTTTCAGTAACCAGGCCCTGAGATGTAGGGACTGGGGACTGGGATGCAGTAAGGATCCGTCCTCCTGCAACAGGAGTTCTGGAGCATTTCCCAACTCCAGAGAAGTGGTTTGAGAGAGACGCAGAAGAAGAGGATACCACGTTTGCCGTGGCCAACGTGGAGCTATGAGTATCATATGACCTCTGTCTCTCTGAAGTTTGAATAAAGTCTTGGGAATGAGGGGAATGGGTGGGAAGGCATAGAGGAAGTCCTGTTCCCAGTGGAGTAGGAAAGCATCTCTTGCCTGACAGTTTTGAGCCGGTATTCTGGAACAGAATCGGGGAAGTTTGGCATTCTGTGGACTTGAAAAGAGGTCTATATCTGGTGTTCCCCAGATTCGTAACACTCAAGCAAGCTGGTATGAGTGGAGGGACCACTCGTGTGGCAGCAGTATTCGACTGAGTTTGTCTGCCCATAAGTTTTGAATGCCCGGAAGGTATACCGCAAACAGGTGAATTTTTAACTCTATGGCGAGGGCCCATAGTCGCAAAGCTTCGTTGCATAGCAACAGAGAGCCTGTTCCACCTTGCTTGTTCACATAGAACATAGCTACCTGATTGTCGATTTGGACCATAACTGTTTTGTTGCTGAGATGGCTTTGACAGACTTGAATAGCATTGAAAATGGCTCTCAGCTCTAGGAGGTTTATGTGAAGGGAAACCTCCTGTGGGGTCCAAAGACCCTCCAAAGACCCTGAGTGGAGAGATTGTGCAAGTGGGCCCCCCAGCCCATCTTGGACGCATCTGTGGTCAGGGTAGTTTGGCATAGAAGCTGCTGGAAAGGAGAGCCTACAAGGAGGTTTTTCAGGGATTGCCACCATTGCAGGGACGAAATCAGATGTGTGGTGATTCTGATTTTTTCTGTTAGTCGACCCGAGGCTTCTGACCACTGAGAGGAAAGGGTCCACTGGGCTGCTCGCATGTGGAGGCGAGCATAGGGAACCACATGGACAGTAGATGCCATGTGTCCCAGCAGTTGAAGCATCTCCCGAGCAGTTAGGAATACTTCCATAGATGCTTAAGATGCCAGTTGTATTATACGTAGACAGCATGGCTGTGGCAGGAAAGCCTTTGACTGCCATGTGTCTAGACGAGCCCCTATGAATTCGAGAGATTGAGAGGGGGTGAGATGAGATTATGGGAGGTTTATGACTAGTCCCAATTATTGAAGAATCCTCATTGCTTGAGAAAGAGCGAAGCTGACCTCTGGAGCTGTCGATGCTCAAATGAGCCAATTGTCTAAGTAAGGGAAGACAAATATTCCTAGAGTCCTCATACCACTGCTATGCATTTTGTGAAGACTCATGGAGCAGAGGCTAGTCCGAAGGGAAGAACTCTGTACTGGAAGTGTCTTCCTTGGACCAGGAATGGAAGGAACTTCCTGTGATCTGAGTGGATGAGAATATGCGTGTACGCATCTCTTAGATCTAGAGAACATAGCCAGTCCTGACTTTGGGAGTATGGTAAAAGTGTTCCGAGGGAGATCATTTTGAACTTTTCTCGGACCAAATATTTGTTTAATTCTCCGAGGTCTAATATAGGCCTGTGTCCCCCTGTCTTCTTTGGAATAAGAAAGTAGGGGGAGTAAAACCCTGTCCCCTGTTGGGGAATGGGTACTTCTTCGATTGCTCCTTGAGCTAGAAGTGATGTGACCTCCTGCCACAAGAGGTCGGTGGCAGGGGACTGAGAATTGAACTGCTTTACTATTGTAGGTGGGGGAAAGTTGAGAAAATCAAGCTTGTAACCCAGTTGTACAATGGATAGAGTCCAATTTTCTGATGTTATTTGTCGCCATCTTTTGGCAAAAAAGCATAGTCTTCCTGGAATGGTCAAGGGTTCTGGACCTTTTAGGGGCAGAATGACTAAGTTCTCTAGACAGAAGTCAAAGACCCTGAGGGGGCTGGGTCTGTTAAGCCAGTTGAGCTTTTTGAGCTTGCGGCTTTCTTTGCTGTCTGTTCTGTTGTTGCCCCTTCTGGGGAACATGAAACGGACACTGAGTTTGATGCGTCTAAGATTGGTAAGGATTCTTTTTCTTACTGAAAAAGGGGTTTTTGAATATTTTCTTTTTTTTCTGGGTTGGCTGTAGACTTTGACAATTTGTTTAAAGTAGTATTGTCAGATTCAAGCTGATTAGCCTTGTCCTGCCAGTCCTTGCCAAAGAGATTTTCTCCTGTGCAAGGAATGTTTCCCAGCTTTTCTTGCACCCACTGTTCTAAGTCTGATGCTTGAAGCCAAGCAATACGACGTGCTCCTATGGATATAGCAGAGGTTCTGCTAATACATTCAAAGCAATCAAAGGTAGCACGGTTCATGAAGTTAGAGACATTCTGGACATGCTTGACCAGAATAAGGTAGTCTGCTCTTTTTTCCTCTGAAACACAAGGACTAAGGAGCTCTAAGTCTTTTGTGACTTCTTCCAGGAACATTCCCATATAAAGAATGTAGGAACTGATCCTGGCTCCTAGCATGGAGGATTGAAAGCATCGACGGCCAAAGGAATAGAGAGTCCTGGATTCACGTCCTGGAGGATTAGAAGAATGTGTTTTAGCACTCTTGATCCTTTGCATGGCCGATTCCACTACTATTGAATGGTGTGGTAACTGAGTTTTTTGAAAACCAGGACAACTTGGCACTCGGTACATAGTGTCAAGGCATCAGGAATGTGAAGATATTATTCAAGGGATTTCGCACATTCTCAACATTAGATCATGTAAGATCTTGTGAATGGGAAGCATCGCTGCTTCCTTGGGAGCCATAGGGTATTGTAGAATTCTTAATTCTTCGGCCCTAGGTTCTTTTTCTGGAATCACAATGATTGCAAGACCCTTTGCTAAATCACGTATGAAATCCTGGAAGGACATATCCTCTGGAGGAGACATCCTGTGTTGAGGAGAAGGAACTGAATCTTCTAATAGATTCGCTCTGGTACCGGTAGAATCGTCAGTCAGCGGAATCGGAAGACTCAAGCACCGGATGCTCCTGTAACGCATGGTATTGGTACCGTTCAAAGTCGGTACCGAAATGTCTCGGTTCCTGATCCCTGATACCCGAGATCGGCATGGGGGGAAGCAGTCCTGTCGAAGCAGGTACTGTTGGTACTGGTACCGATGTCAGTACCGATACCTGTTGAACTGTCAGTTGCGGTCTTAGCGGTACTGAAGCTGTTAAGAGGGCCACTAGACTGCGTTCGATAGCGAGGATTCTGTGATCCATCGCTCCTGCCGATGCCTGGGTGCCGGTACCGGTGGAAGCAGCTATGACCCCAGAACATGGCACCAGTAGTTCCGCAGAGGTGGAGGCCTCTGGAACATCCTGGAGCCCCGTTAATGCTTTGGAGCCCGAAGACTCCCACCGGGGCTGTTTTGCCGGTGAAGTATCCTCGAGGGAAACGCCAGTGGCATCTCGATACTTTGAAGGAGATTTACCCTTCAAGGGCTGGCTAGTCTTAGAAAACTTAATTTTGGTTACCTGAGATCCATGGGAAGAAGATGAAGCCCTGGAAGACATCGATGCAACTGACATCGTGTCAGCGGCAAAAAGGGTACCGAGTTTTGCAGCTCTATTCTGCAGGCCCCTTTTGGTCATCCTCGTGCAGGAGAGACACTCCGTTGGACAATGTTCAGGACCCAAACATTTTAGACACCAATCATGGTGATGGAAATGGTACCACCATATTTTGAGCATTTTTTGAAACCACTAGCTGGTTTGTCCATGCTTGAAGAAAAATGGGCCTAGTGCCCAAAATGGCACCTAGCACCAGAAACAGGGAAAGATCCCTGAAGAAATAGTTAGGGTTTTTTTTTGTTTTTTTTTTAGGAGAGAATAAGAAGAGAACCGGCGGTACCGGTAGGCGTCGATTGAAGGCAGACGCAACCACAAAAAACAAGAAATAAAAGTAAATTTTCTGCGGTGACAGGGTACCATGTCCTGTCGGAAAACCAAGAACTGAAGTGAGAGAAGTACAGAGGTGGGAAGGCAGCACGCATGCGTTGTGGGATGCTCCCAAAAGCTTTCCTATTGGACGCTGGGGAGCGTTCCTGCGCGGGCTCTGTCAGTACTGACGATACCCATATGTGGAGACTACATTCCTGCTTGTTCTTGGAGCTATGTATTGCACCCTCACCAATCAGGTTTCAGGTGGTGTTTCAGCGCAGAGTCAGTTGCTGATGGCTCTTTTTAGCAAGTTGCATAGCTTTCTTTCCAAGATAAAGTCAAGCACTGATAATTTCACTGCATCTGATCTCTGTGTTTGATGTCATTGACCATGATTTCCTGCTGTCTTATCAGAATATCTCATCCTTTACAGTGTGGTGTCCCACAAGGCTCCATACTTGTTCTGTTACTTTTCCATCTATTTATGAGAGTCTTTTAGCCAGACTACACTAGTTAGGGATCACGGCATAAGTGATTATTTTTATGCATTCAATTAGTTATCTGCACTGATCCAATAGTCCTCAACTTGGAAACTCTTAACTCCTGTAGTTCACCAGCTTGCTGATCATCATTTAAAGCTAAATCCTACCTGTAATCCACATGGTGGTGGATTTGGAAGGCCTTTTGTTCCCACTTTTGCCTCAATGATTTTGGGTTTGCCAGTCCCTCTTGCTGATTTTTTTTCTAAATCTTAGGTGTCCAAGGGAGGAGTAGCCTAATGGTTAGAGCACCAGGCCGAGAACCACGAAAGCCAGGTTTGAATCCTGTTACTGTCCTTGTGATCTTGGGCAAGTAACTTAACTCTCTCTTGCCTCAAGTACAAACTTAGATTTTAAGTTCTTAGTGAACTGGAAACTATGAGTTGTGCTTGAATGAAATTCACCTTAAACTTCTGAGAAAGGCATTAAATCAATCCAATCCAATCCTTCTCCATACAATCCATTGTGATCAACATTTGCAAATGAAAGCACAAATTTCTGCAGCCATTTTTCTACATTCTTAGGTACATCTGTTCTATCAAATCTTTTCTGAATTCTTCGGCTTTGCACACTTTGCTCCTTTGGTTATATAGAATCTGGATTCCTGTAATTACTTATACTGAGGTATTAACTATTCTGAATAGAGATGCCTTCAATCTGTCTAGAATGCTTTTATTAAAACCCTCTAATGCCCAAAAGGTAGACTGTGGTACTCCGCTAGTTTTCAGGAATGATTGGCTTCCAGTAGCATAGAAGATTAAATTAGACTTACCTGCTAATTGTAGTTCCTAGAGGAACTCCAGTCTAGTCCCGGAAACTCTAGGGTTGTGTTCCTCTTCCAGCAGCTTGGAGACTGAGAAACGTCATTCTTTTGATGACACTGGTATAAGGACATAGGCACCGCCTCCTCACTCCAGTAACCTATTGACAAAGTAGACTCACCGGAGCAACAATTAAGTATTAAAACACTTATTAACAAACTATAAACTTGCCTAACACCATAAACTGGAACTGTAAACCTCCCTATGAGGTCTTAGTGGGACTGCAGAGATCCTCGCTCCTCCTTCACGAAGAGACTCGACCTCCCTATAATTCCCTTCTTACCCTCCCCGTGTGGATCAGAAGCCCCACAAATTAGTCTTTCTCTTACCTGTGATATTGATTGCTTCAGGCTCCAACCCCACAACACGGGGACGGGATCTGGAACTAGACTGGAGTTCCTCTAGGAACTACAATTAGCAAGTAAGTCTAATTTAATCTTCCTCATTGTCCCCTCCAGTCTAGTCCCGGAAACTCTAGGGATGTAATAGAGCTGTGAAAGAATTCAACGGGCGGGACCTGCTAGACCAGCCTGAAGCACCGCTGTCCCAAAACAAGTATCCCTACTCGCCTGTACATCCAGGCGGTAATGCTTGACAAAGGGATTTAAAGATAACCAGGTCACTGCTCTACAAATCTCTACTGCAGGTACAAATTTGCACTCAGCCCAAGACGCTGCTTGCGCTCTAGTCGAATGCACTCTCAAGCCTTCCGGAACCAGCTTACCTTTCAACATGTATGCCGATGCTATTGCCCCTTTAATCCATCTAGCAATAGACGCCTTTGACGCTGCTTCTCCTTTTTGAGGACCCCCAAATAAAACAAATAATCTATCCGATTTCCAGAACTCTGCAGTCCGCTGGATATACCTTTTCAAGGCCCTCCGAACATCCAACAGATGCAGCTGTTCGGCAGAAGAATTCTCTGAAACCTTACGGAACACCGGTAAAGAAACTACTTGATTTACATGAAAGAGAGAGACTACCTTTGGCAAAAAAGACGGTACTGGCCTCAATACTACCTTTGAATCATAAAAGGACAGGAAGGGTTCCTTACAAGACAAAGCCTGCAATTCTGAAATTCTCCTAGCCGATGCAATCGCCACTAGGAAAACTACCTTCAGGGTAAGATCCATTAAAGACGTCGAAGCCAAAGGCTCAAACGGCCAACCTCCTAACACTCCCAAAACCAATTGCAGATCCCATTGAGGAACCAATTGTCTGCATGGTGGTCTCAGAAGCAGCACTGCTCTTAAAAATCTCTTAATATCTGGATGAGTGCCCAGCACTTGCCCCTTGGATCTTTCCTCTATAACAGGAGAGCGCTGCTAACTGTACCCTTAAGGAAGAGGCCGCTAACCCCTTCTGAAAAACATCCTGCATGAAAGCCAAAACCTGTGGCATTGACGCTCGTAAGGCCTCCCAATTTTTCCATCAAGCTTCAAAGATATGCCATACTCGAATATATGCTAAAGAAGTAGATCTCCTACAAGGCCCCTAATAAGGTAGAAATCACTGCTTCTGAGTATCCTCTAGCTCTCAACCGTGCCCTTTCAAGAGCCATGCTGTAAGCGAGAATCGATCCACCTGAGGCATGAACAACAGACCTTGCGACAAGAGATCCTTCCTGACTGGTAGACGCCAAGGCTTTTCCACCACCAGCCTCCTGAGATCCGCATACCAAGGCCTTCTTGGCCAATCTGGAGCGATCAGTATCACCAAACCTCTGTGACTCTCGATGCGTTGCACTACGCGGCCTATTAACACCCACGGAGGGAAGACATACAAGAGACTCTCTACTGGCCATTCCTGTATGAGAGCATCTAGACCCTCCGACATTCTCTCTCTCCTTCTGCTGAAGAATCGACTGGCCTTTGCCGAATTGAAAGTCGCCATGAGATCCATTATCAGCGACCCCCAGCGCCTCACCACCATCTCGTAAACTTCTGGATGAAGCGTCCACTCTCCTGGATCTACCTTTACTCGACTCAAATAATTGGCTTACACATTGTCCACCCCTGCCACATGCGCTGCCGACAGAGCTGGAAGGTTTCGTTCTACCCATTTGAACAACCGTTCTGCTTCGGCCTCCAAGGGCGCACTGTTGGTTCCTCCCTGCCTCTGTTGATGTAGGCCACTGTGGTCGCGTTGTCGAAAAACACTCTGATCGCTCTTCCATGCAGATATGGCTGAAACTCCAGCAACGCCTGCGCTACCGCTCGCAGTTCCAACCTGTTGATCGACCACGCTTTCTCCTGTTTGGCCCACTGTCCTTGCGCGAACCTTCCCTGAAAGTGAGCCCCCCAGCCTAGCAGACTTGCATCTGTAGTTAGAGACAGCCAGCTTGGCGTTTTCAAGGGCATGCCCTTTTCCAGGGACTCTGGAATCAACCACCACTGCAACGCTGTCCACACCGCCTCTGGACAGAGTATCCTCTGAGACAATGGCTCGTTCTGGTGAGACCATCTTCTGAGTAACACCCTCTGCAACGGCCTCATATGGGCCCTTGCCCAGGGCACCAACTTGATCGTCGCCGCCATCGTACCAAGGAGCTGCAGATAATGCCACGCCGTCGGTCGCGGCCTGCTGAGAAATCACCGGATCAACATCCTTAACCTGATCGCTTGATGCGGAGGAAGGAAGACCCTGCCCGCCGCCGTATCAAAACACGCTCCATGATATTCTAGATTCTGAGATGGAACTAAACTGCTCTTGGCCATATTGACCACCCAACCTAAACTCTGCAGGCGCTTGACTACCTTGGACATGGCCACCTCGCTCTCTGCTCTTGACTTTGCTCGAATTAACCAGTCATCCAAATATGGATGAACTAGAACACCCTTCTTTCTCAGCGCCGCTGCTACTACCACCATAACCTTGGTAAATGTCAGCGGAGCTGTAGCCAGCCCGAACGGTAACGCTCGAAATTGAAAATGCCCCATTGGCACTGCAAACCTGAGAAACCTCTGATGTTCCTGATGAATCGGAATGTGAAGGTACGCTTCTGACAAATCTAGGGACGTAAGAACTTGCCTTCTGTGACCGCTACAATAACTGACCTGAGCGTCTCCATATAAAAATGAGACACCCGGAGGCACCGATTCACTCTTTTTAAATCCAGAATCGGTCGATAAGTCCCTTCCTTCTTTGGAACCACGAAATAAATGGAGCATCGACCTAAACCGCATTGGTCTGAAGGAACTGGCACTACTGCCTTGAGAGCCAGCAGCCTGTCCAACGTCTGCTGGATCGCCCCCCCATTTGCGAAGTGCCTTGCAAGGGGACTGCACGAATGAATCGATCACCAGCCGTTGAAACTCCAAAGCATATCCTTCCCGAATCACTTCCAACACCCACTGATCTGATGTGATTTGGACCCAGGCAGTGTAAAAGTCCTGCAAACGATCTCCCACCGGGAGCTCCACCTGGGTCCCCCTGACTTCATTGCGGCTTTCTGAGATTCAACGAGGAAGCAGCTAAACCTCTGCTTGCTCCTCGAAACCCTTGGTTTCTATAGGGAAAATGTCCCCTCTGACTGAATGAATCTCGAGGAACGAAAACGACGAAAATCCTTCTGAGGCATTCTGGTCATCGGCGCAAATCTGGCCTGCTTCTGCTTGTTCTCCGGCAGCATTCCGCCCTTGGAGTCTCCTAAATCCTTTACTATTTTGTCCAAATCTTCTCCAAAAAGCAGCTTTCCCTTAAATGGAAGCTTACTCAACTTGGCTTTAGAAGACGCATCCGCTGCCCAATTGCACAGCCAAAGGTATCTCCATGCTGCTATTACCGAGGCCATTACTGTTTGAAAGCCCCCGAATGAGGTCATAATGAATATCAGCGAGATAAGCCGCACCTGACTCCAGTCGAGCCGCCTCACCTGCTGACTCTTCAACCTGCTCTCCCTGGACTCACTGAGACCAGCGGAGACAGGCGCGTGCTACCCACGCTCCACAAATGGACGCTTGAATGGACAGAGCATTCACCTCAAACAGCTGCTTTAAAAAGGCATCCAGCTTCCTGACCTCGGTATCCTTGAGAGCCGCACTCCCTTCAACCAGAATGGTCGTCTTCTTGGTCACCGCCGATACAGCTGCATCCAATTTCAGTGACTTAAAGAGTTCCTTATCGTGGTCCACCAGCAGATAAAGACGAGACATAACCCTAGACCCTTTGAGGGTTGCCTCCGGCATGTCCCACTCACCTTGAATCATTTCCTTTATCACTCTGTGCATGGGAAATGCTCTCTGAGTCTTCCTAAATGCCTGTAACAACGGATCTTCCAATGTAACTTCCTCCGCCGGCCCTGACACCGGAACATTAAGTGCTTTAAGTGTCTCTGAAATAAGGGCGGACAATTCTTCTCTCCAAAATATCCTCACTACCCTGGCCTGGTCCTCCTGCTCCGTGATTTCTCCTTCTTCCACTTCCTCGTCCATCTCCAGTTCTTGTTCCCCATCTTCAGTGTGCAGATCTTCCGAAGATACTGACTGCTCCTGCTTCTCTCTTTCCTGTCTAGACCTTTTGGGCAAAACCCCAGAAGGTCCCACCGAAAGGGGAGTCCCTGGTCTTTTCTGCCCAGATCCAGGCCCAGGGGAACCAGGAGAAGCCTCTCTGTGAGGGCCCCCGAATGCCTTCTGAATAAGCGCCACAAAGTCCGGGGAAAAAATAGATGACAAACTACCCGATAAGGAGGCCTGAGCAAGCGGTATATCTGGCGCAGTAGAAGGCCCTGCCATGGGCTCCTTAGGATCCAACTCGGAGGAGGAAGGCCCCTGCATCCCTACCTCCTGATCCTTCTTTTCCGCATCCAACTGCTGCTGCTCTGCCATAGCCGCTTGACTACAGGACTTACAAACCCCTGTGTCCGAGACTGAAGACTTCTTTACTCCACAGAGTAAACACAAAGTCTTTGAAGGCATGCTGACCACGTGGCTATCTGGCCAAGAGCCCTTGAAGCCCCATAGCCCAAATCAGAGCCCTTCAAAGGAGGCATTAGTAACCCACAACTGATAAGCCCTGAGAACAGAGGCACTTTTTTTTTTTACTTTAAACTACTCTGTATACGTGCAGGAGTCCTCCGAAGGTGAACTGCGCCAAAATCTAACCAAAACGAAGCTTTGCTGCTGAAATAAGAAGCTTAGTATCCCTGGAGAACCTACCGGCTCTTCCCGTGCAAATTGCATGCGGCGCGGGCCTGCTGCCCGACTCCGGCAGTGAAACACCAAACAATCCCCTCAACGCCGCCTCAGCCCGGCGTCTTACCTTACTGCCGGGAACAAAGAAATGGCTGTGGCTCTCCGTTGACCCACCGGAAATGACTTCCTGCACCCCCAGGGCCTGCTCCTCCCCGATCCGATTTAACCGGTCCTGAATCACACCGTTGTGATGTGGCTGCGGCTTCCCCCTGAGTCGGCACCCGAGCGCTAACAGGCAAAACTTCTGCGATGCGCTCGGGATGCCTCAGCTCCCGGTTGCTCATCTTTACCATTATCAGACTGCAACCGGTGTTTGTTCCCCTCGCTTTTACAGTACTAAGACGGAGAGGGAGGGGGAGGGGAGAGCTCTCTAGCAGACACCAAATTTAAAGGTACAGTCAAAGAGCTGTACTAACAGTTAAATTACAAGCTCTGTTGAAATGTCCTTAATTGTTCCTCAAGTGAGCTGGGACCTCCAGGCTCACGTCCTCCAGCTGCTTGGAGACTGAGATAACTGGAGTGAGGAGGCGGTGCCTATGTCCTTATACCAGTGTCATCAAAAGAATGACGTTTCTCAGTCTCCAGGCTGCTGGAAGAGGAACACAACCCTAGAGTTTCCGGGACTAGACTGGAGGGACGATGAGGAATATATGTTTTTTTTAATATCAGAATTCTTCACTATTTATCCTCCCTTCTTATTCCTTACATTTTCATCTCATGCCCTTTAGTCCCAACAGGGAAACCTATCATCAAGTACTCCTTTTTCTCTGGCCCATCTTGAATCAACTAGGTGTTTGGTATTTTTTGTTGTTGCTGCCTCACTATGGAACACCTTGTCATCTTACCTTTATCTTGAGACTTTCTATAAAAAATTTAGACCTGGTCTCAATACATTATTTTGAAAGTAGCTTTTGATAAAGACTGCAGGACTCAGTTGTTCAAGTTGTGTTGGATGATACAGATGCTCATGTCTCATTCTACTCTTATCTTAAATTTCTAATCTTAGCCTGGTTTTAGTTATTTTGTTCACATGGAAATTCCTAATGTTTATTGTCCTGTATTATTTGTTATTCAAATATTCAGATTTCAAAAGAAATAAATAGAAAATACCAGAGACAAAAGTATCCTTACAAAATACAAAACAAATATAAATAACCACCAAATAACGGCCATGTTAACAGAAACAAAGGCATCAATCCCAATCAATGGTTCTGAACATATGCATCCATCATAGACCACATTAACATTCAAGTAGACATCTGGTGCTTCCTGTTAATTACTGTGCTTTCATATTTACAGTATAAACAGATCAAATTTCATCACTGATTCACTTCTACTATCGCAGTATTTTACCAGTTATTAACAATCATTTTTATTACAAGTGCAAGAAAATCTAGCAACCTCGAACGTTTAAAGATTCTTCTAGCATGATTGATCTTAATATGACCACTTTCAGTGAGAAGGGGATGATTAAATGTGAAATTTTGGCTAACATCTCACCCCAACAATAGATCAGATGGGACAGCATCTATTTATTAAGTCCAGCACCTATTGTCTCCCTCACCCAGTGATTTTGATTTATTAATTTGGTCCTCAACACAAATTTTCCAACATTAATTAATATATACTTGGCTAACATTGCTCTTAGTTTTTTCTTAAAATTTTAGATGGGCAGCAAATTTTAACATAACATTTATGCAAATGAGGCTCAGTGGATAGGCAAATCTTTATGCAAATGAGGCCTCACAGTGAGTCTCCGCACATGGCCCTGCATCACCCTTGGGCTGCCCCTGTATTCTGGATGTAGTTTAGTCGACTGTATATATTGCTTCTTTTAATTAATTATTTTATATTATTTTGCTTTGTTTTATCCTGTTTGTAAACTGTTTTGCTATCTTTGTATGATGGGTGGTTTATGAAATACCCAAACGACCATAAACATTGTCCCCAGCCATAAACTAGCTCAGCAATTACGGAACTAAAATATAGTTGGGAGGAGGTAAAAAAAAACAGAAAGGTGGAGTAATTCCTCAGGTAATTGCAAATGTAAGCTCAAGGCAGCAGATCTCAACTCTGATTTGGACTGATCTGGAAGTACATGGGAGGAAGAGGAAGCTGCTGGATGACAATAAAAAAAAAGATAGAACTAAGACAAGCACTATATTCCCTTAATTTCATACTTTTGGGATCTCTGATGTGACATTTATGACATCTCGGAGAAAATGCTAAGTGTTATCAAGGTGTAGTGCAAAGGAGAACATAGTGTTGTAAAGATCTAGGTACACTTCTTGGGTAAAGAAGGCTGTCAGTCTTCCTTGGCCTTGTGCTTTAAGTCCACACATAGAATGATTCTAAGGTATATAACACATACCTTGTATATCAGTTGGGAATAATAATCAGAAACTCCAGCAAGTGCAGCATTGCCAAATGCTCCTAGAAGGCGGCATCTGCCATTTATTTGGCCACAGCCGTATGGAAGAAAATGTGCAAAATTCATGCCAATTATTGGTTCCATTAGCGGCAGCAGAGAGAGTTCCTACAAAAAAAGAAATGTCCACGAGAATAAATCTGCTGAGCGAGAAAAAGCAAAGTATTTCAAATAAGCTTTCCTAATCGATAGGCTAGGTAGTCTGTGGAATGCAGATAGGTCCTTAATCTTTAATAGGCAAGTTCTAATTTTAAGTACCTGCTGACCGAGGGCTGTCAAAAATATTAAAGGGAATTGCCTGGAATAAATTCAGAGGCTGTATTTTCATGGTACAGAATAGACTTTAGGTTGTAAAGTCTCATGTTATACGTTTTCAATTTCAATTTACTCTGCTAAATGTGCCTTTATCCTGCATACTGCTGTTTGTATTATGCTGAATGTAATGCAGTTCTATTGTATACCACTTAGAAGAGTCTTAATTTAGCAGTTTATAAGCTATTAAATTGACTGGTGCACTATGCTATTTTAAATCATCGAATGACCACATCTTCTCTTTCCTCTATTTTCATGGAAAGCAGGGTTCTTTTAATAGCACTTTCAAGCTCTTACACTGCTTTTGCTCTTAGGTTGAAAGCCATAGTTTTAGGCTACAATGAGCTTTAAAACATAAACGTAACAGACCTGACCTAGGTAACCAGATTTCTAATTTTAAAACCTATAGAAATTTAGAATGTTAAAGAGGACCTTTTATAGACATGCCAAACTGTAGAATTTGGTATCATGGAATTATCCATTATAAATTAAACCAAAAGGTCTATGTACAGGTGTATGTTTAAATTTCTGAGTTAATGCTCCCAAGAGCAAACTGCAATTCAAGTGTAATGCATAATTTTCAAAGTGAGCAAGCACTCCATCACCTGGGCCAATGGCTGCTGGACATATGAGATACTTCCTGCAAAGTTCTGGCTGAAGTATAGTTCCTCTCAAATTCCTATCACCATTCAGAGAACTTCCATTGTCTTCAAATAAAAATACAGCAGGATTACTACTCAAGAGCTGCTGGAGAACAACTTCAGCACTGAAATTGTCTTTGGACATAATGCTGCACATTCTCGGTTACAAAATGAGCATGCAAACTCATGGCCCATATAAATACGGTGAGCGCACTCTATTATTTCTTAAAAGTGTACTATTCACCAGATATAACATAACCCAGTAAGCTTGTGCAGCTCCATGAGGAAGTGCTTATAAGAAATGCGCAATTGGTTATACTAGTTTTCTTTTCCACCCATCACCTGGATGGTGTTATTTTAGGCATAAATCCTAAATAAATATTTCTTATATTTCTAACTGTAACTTAGCTTGATTTGCTGAGCCCCATCTGTATTTGTCTGGATTGTGTTCTTCATTTGGAAACAGCTTCTACCTTAATAGATATGATTAATTACACATTTCTCAAAAGCATACCTGTTTCAACTGAGTAAATGTGTCAGCATTGGAGTAAATATTTTGCTTTTCCTCTTCATCCTTTTTTCTTTTCTTGGCCCAAGGTGTCACCTTTTCTCCAGTTTTCTGAGCTCGTTTGTTTCTTGGCTTCTTTCTCTCCTGTTCTGAATCTCTCCTTTGGGGTTGTCTTTGATCATTACCAAAAACACTTTGCAATGGCTTATCTGCCAACTAATGAGAATGAAAGAAAACCACTTTATTAATGAAAACTGAAGCTTTTCAAAATGTATAACTTGAGTTTCACATTACTTTATAAATTTAGATCAAGTCTGCATTACTAATCTATGTGGATGGGATAAGAATTGTATTTTATTTGTACGTACTTTTATTTTAAAGAAATTCCATACCACGCAGAAATTTCATTTTGTGGGGGTACTTTTCTGATATTTTTAAAGGATTATTGCAGAACTTAGGAGTTTTTCTTTAGAGCTTGCTTTCTCTGCTTTTCATGTTTATTCCATTCCTTATGCACTCTCACTATCATTAATTTAGTCAGACTGCAAATGCAATGTGTGCCTTCGAGTCCGTCCTGACTCCTGGCGACCCAGAAGCTCCTGGGTTTTCTTGGCAGTGTCACCAGAAGTAGATTGCCAGGCCTTTCTTCTGAGGCAATGGAGGGTTAAGTGACTTGCCCAAGGCCACAAGGAGTGCTAGTGGGAATTGAACCATGGGTGCTTGGTTACCAACCCAGTGTTCTAACCAGTAGGCTACTCCTCCACTCCTTAGTCAGATTAGCTCGGTAAATATTACACACACATTTCTGTGATGGCTAGTGATTATTTTAAAAGCATCCCCACATGTAAATAGCAGTATTTAAATGTGTAGATTGGCATAAATGAGGAGCTATGTGGACAGGGTGATGGCAACACCATGTTTAGTTTGCCAGGGAACATGGTAAGGACATGAAGAGATAGTAGTTTGGGAGAACCTATAATATCAACATGTATTCCCTATCTCACAAGGAGAATCCATGTAAATTTAAAACAAACCACAAGCTGTTGGCATTTCCAGCTGCCTCCAGGCACAAATCAGTGCTTGCTTGCAGTGCAGGTGTAAAGATAGAAGTCAAACCCTCCCTTTGATCATACCCCTGATACTGATCCTCTGCCACCGACTCTTCCACAGCATGAGATCCCACAGTTAACATCCCCCGCATCAAGAACCCCTTCCTCTTATTTGGCAGCTTGACCCTTCACAGTAAGAACATAAGATTTGCCATATTGGATCAGACTAAAGGTCCATCAAGCCCAGTATCCTGCCTTCAACAGTGGCCAATGAGGGTCACAATTACCTGGCAGGATCCCAAATTCAATGCTGCTTATCCCAGGGATAAGCAGTGGATCTCCCCAGTGCACTTAAATAATGGTTTAAACTTTTACTATGGGAACTTGTCCATGGAGGGATACACATCATTATGATATCTTTTGTTTTATTCTCCATTCCTTTCCTTATAATTCCTACCTAGCATTCTATGGAAGACGTGCTAAATTTAAATTCCACCTCTAATTACAGATGTTAAAATGGAAGTAACAAAACCTGTACTTGAGATTTAGCATATGATTTTAATTTGTACTTTATTACATCAGAAGTAAAAAAAAAATTAGTGCAAAAGTAAAAACAATCTATGCTAAAAATTTAGCACACATTTTCAGTGTACTCTTATCACATTGCTCTATTATAATTATAATTATGATTTATGTCATGCCTTTTTAGCAGTAGCTGGGTTACATTCAGCTATGGTAGATATTTCTCTCTCCCCAGAGCAGGGCCGGCCTGTCCACTTTGCGACGGCGGTGGAAGCAGCAGCAGCAGGGTCGGTTTTAAAGAGCAATCCGGCAGGCCCGGCTCACCTTTGACAGCACCGAAGTGAAGTGTGCTATTTTTCTTCACTTCGGGAGCAGTGTTGTACTATAGGCTGCTGGTGCGTCAGATCAAAGGGAACCTCCTGTTTCCCGACACTCAACGCACCAGTAGACTATAATACAACACAGCTGCCAAAGTGAAGAAAAACGGTGCTCTTCACTTCGGTGCTGACAGAGGTACCTGCTGGGTTGCTCTTTAAAGGCAGTCACAGTCATGGGGCTAGGGCTGGAAATGGGCTGAGGGGGGCTAGGGCTGGAAATGGGCTGATGGAGGGCCAAGGATGGGAAAGGGCTGATGGAGGGGCTAGGATAGGACTGGAAATAGCTTATGGGTGGGGGGCTAGGACTGGAAATGAGCTGATGGGGGGGCTTGGACTGGAAATGGACTGATGGGAGCTAGGATAGGACTGGAAATGAGCTGATGGGGGGGGCTAGGACTGGAAATGAGCTGATGGGGGGGGTTCGACTGGAAGTGAGCAGATGGGGGGGCTAGGACTGGAAATGAGCTGATGGGGGGTTTGGACTGGAAATGGAATGATGGGGGGCTAGGATAGGACTGGAAATAGATGATGGAGGAGCCAGGACTGGAAATGGGCTGATGGGGGCTAGGATAGGACTAGAAATGTCTGATGGGGGGCTAGGATTGAAAATGGGCTGATGGGGGGCTAGGATAGGACTGGAAATAGCTGATGGGGGAACCAAGACTGGAAATGGGCTGATGGGAGGGCTAAGATAGGACTAGAAATTGCTGATGGGGGGCTAGGACTGGAAATGGCTGATGGGGGGCTAGGATTAGTAATGGCTGATGGTGGGTTAGGATTAGTAATGGCTGATGGTGGGCTAGGATTGGACATGGGCTGATGGGGGGACTAGGACTGAAAATGGGCTGATGGGGGGACTAGGACTGAAAATGGGCTGATGCAGGGGGATGGGAGAATGGGACTAGAAGGGAGCGGATGCTGGGTGGGGCTGGAACTAGAAGGGAGCTGATGATGGGGGAGGACTAGAAGGGGATGGGGCTGGGGGAGTGAGGATGGAGAGGGGAAAATATATTTTGTGTGGGAGGGAAGAAAAATCTACGATTGGCCAGATATTGGGAGAGTAAGTGGGGATTGAAGATGGAGGGGTGAAATTTGAGTGTATGAAAAAGGAATAAAGAAAGAAATGGTGGAAAGAGCAAAAGGGGAAAGATCAGTATTTTAAAGCAGATGTAGAGAGAGAATGGGAAAAAACTAGAAGAGAGAAGAAAGGACAAATGAACAGCAGGCAATGGAGAGTTAGCAAAAGACACAAAGAAACCAGAAGAAAGTAACTGTAGCAATTGCAACTGAAAAACAACATGCACAAACAACAAAATGTAGAAAAATACTTTTTTATTTTGAATTTATTAACTGGAATATGTTAGCTCTGGGAAATGTGCACCGTTAACGTCTTTGCATTTTGTTTTGAAGCAATTTTTTAAAACTTCGACTATCACTTAGGAGTATATAAAATGAAGCAACTCATTACAAGCTAAGTGATAGTCGAAGTTCTAAAAAATTGCTTCAATAATGTCATGATCTAAGCTTGTTGAGTACAATTTTAGAGAAAAACTCCATCCGCTCCTAAAATCACTTATAAATGTTTGCTGAAGTTCACTGGTCATTGATGCAAATAGGCACCGGCAATAGACCTGATACAAGTCTTAAAAATGTGCCATAATAGTTTGAGACCTTCAATGTAATATAACAGCAACATATAAGACGACCTAAGTTTTATAACAACTATAAAGAAGCAAATAATAGTTCTTTGTCCCGAATTGATACAATTGAGCATTTCATTTTAATTGAATACATAGCTAAAAGACAGCAAAAAAACAAAAATGAAGTATATGACTGCAACTCCCAGGGAAGGACGGAGGGTTGTGAGGACTGATTCCTGCTGCTCCTGGAGAAAACCTGTTACAGGTGAGTAACTACTCTTTCTCCAGGACCAAGAAGGAAGTCAGTCCTCACATATGGGACTCCCCAGCTCTAGGCTACTGGGAACCCAAAGCTGAAAATTTAGCTCCCTCTAGAGCCTCAGCATCCGAGATAAGAATCTTCTCTGAGAACGCTCCCGTACGGTAGCCCAACACAAGGGCCAGCGGGTAGGAGTTGCCTAAACCTCAAAGAGATTACGGAGTATCGTCTGTCTGAAAGCACTGTCCCTTCGGGACTCCCTCTCGAGGCAGTAATGGGCTGCAAAAGTCTGGCTTGAAGACCAAGTAGCGGCCCGGCAGATGTCTGCCAACGGAACAGAGCAGAGATAAGCTACTGACGCGGCTTTCGCCCTGACACAGTGGGCCATGACTCGACCCTGAAAGGAGAGGCCGGCTGCCCTGTACGCCCAGGCGATACAATCTGCCACCCAAATGGACAACGTACGCTTGGAGAAAGGTAACCCCAGTTTATTAGGGTCAAAAGATACGAAGAGCTGAGCAGCCCTTCGATGCCCCTGCGTATGGTCTATGTAAAAGGACAACGCCCTTCTACAGTCTAGGGTATGCAAGACTGTTTCAGCCCGGCTGGCGTGCGGCCTGGGAAAGAATGTTGGAAGAACCACCTCCTGATTGAGGTGGAAGGAGGAGACAACCTTTGGAAGAAACTTAGGATGAGTCCGTAAGACCACCCTGTTCCTATAGAACCGTGTGTACGGTCTATCAGAAACCAGAGCTTGGAGTTCACTCACATGCCTGGTCGAGGTAAGAGCTACCAAGAACAACACCTTCCCAGAAAGGAATCGTAAATGACAGGTAGCCATCGGCTCAAACGGTGGGCGAGTAAGTTGCTGCAAGATCACATTCAAATCCCACTCAGTGGCTGGTGGACGAACCGGAGGCTGGAGCAAAAGCAGGCCTCTGAGGAAGCAGGACACCAAGGGGTGGGCCAACAGAGACTGTCCCTCCACCGGCGAGTTTTGTGCCGATAGAGCACTGAGGTGGACCCGAACAGAGTTGGATTTAAGGCCGAGGTCCAACAGGTGAAGCAGATACTGCAGCACCACCGGCACAAGGCACGAAAAAGGATCCTCCTGGCACTAAGCACACCACTTGAGGGCATAAGACTTCCGGGTGGACTGCCTCCTAGAAGCCAACACCACCTCTTCCACTTCCTTAGGGAGAAATAAGGGAGCTAGAACTATCCTTTCAGCAGCCAGGCCATCAGATTGAGGGATTTGAGGTTGGGGTGCAGGAGAGATCCCTGGTCCTGAGACAGGAGATCAAGTTGCACCCCCAGAGGGAGTGGAGTGTCCACCGCCAACTGCAGAGGGAGTGGAGTGTGCACCGCCAACTGCAGAAGGAGTGGGAACCATGGCTGCCTCGGCCATCTGGAGGCTACCAGAATCACCGAGGCCTTGTCCCGAAGAACCTTGAACAAGTTACTGGCCACTAGAGGCATGGGAGGAAACGCATACAGTAGGCCCGTAGACCAAGAAATTAGAAACGCATCCGCTGCTATTCTCAGAGGATGCGGATGTCTGGAACAGAACCTGGGCAGCTGCCGGTTCAGTGGACTCGCAAAGAGATCGATAGTTGGAAGACCCCATCTGAGAAAGATCTGTTGGACCACTAGTGGATTCAAGTGCCATTCGTGAGGCTGTAGAATCCTGCTTAACCTGTCTGCTAGGTAATTCTCCTGGCCAGGTAGATAAACTGCTTTGAGAAACATGCCCTGTTTGACTGCCAGGGAGCAAAGAGCTTGTGCTTCCTGACACAGAAGCCTGGATCCTGTGCCTCCCTGCTTGTTCACATAGAACATGGCCACTTGATTGTCTGTCTGAACTAAGACAGACTGGTGAGAGAGAACATGAGAGAAAGTCTGTAGAGCCAAGCGGATAGCTCACAACTCCAACAGACTGATCTGCTGTGTTGCTTCCCAAGGAGACCAGAGGTCCTGAGTGCATGCACCATGGCAATGCGCCCCCCAACCCTGTAAGGAAGCATCGGTTGTCAGCACCTGTGTGTGTGACGGCACTTGGAAAGGAACTCCCCTGACAAGGTTTGGGAGATGAAGCCACCACCGCAGGGAGTCCACTAGTAGTTTGGACACCCTTACTCTGTCTCTTAAGTCTCCTGTGGCTTGCACCCACTGAGCTCTGAGGCACCACTGAGCAGGCCGCATGTTCAGACGGGCATTTGGAGTTACATGGACCGTGGATGCCATGTGACCTAAGAGCCTCAGGAAGTGTCTGGCGGAGACCAGAGAACCGCTCTGGAACTGTCTGGCCAAGCCCATCAGCCTGTGGGCCCTGCCCTTGGGTAAATAAGCCTTTGCCTGAAGGGTATCTAGTCTTGCCCCTATGAACTCTATGTTCTGTGAGGGGAGCAAAGTGGACTTTGCGAAGTTTATGGTAAAGCCTAGATGCTGGAGAAGAGATACAGTGCGAAGGGTGGCTTGTCTGGTCTCCTGTGGAAACTGACCCCTGATGAGCCAGTCGTCCAGGTATGGGAAGACAAAGATGCTCTGGTTTCTGAGATAGGCCGCCACCACCGCCATGCACTTGGTGAAAATCCTGGGAGCGGAGGTTAGGCCAAAGGGAAGTACCCTGTACTGAAAATGATTTCCTCCCACTACAAATCTGAGATATTGTCTGTGGTCTGGATGAATGAGGATGTGAGTATAAGCAGCCTTTAGGTCTAAGGAGCATAGCCAATCTCCCTGCTGGAGGTAGGGCAGCAGTATCCCAAGGGTAAGCATCTTGAACTTTTCCCTCTCCAGGAACTTGCTGAGATTTTGCAAGTCTAGGATGGGCCTGAGGCCTCCTGTCCTTTTTGGTACCAGAAAGTACCTGGAATAGAAGCCGTGCCCTTTCAGGCGTTGAGGCACCAGTTCCACCGCCTGCTCCTTTAGAAGACTTGCCAACTCCTGAAGGAGGAGGTTCCTGTGAAGAGGAAGTCTTGGAGGCTCCACTGGAAAATAGGAGGGGGGTAACTGGTTGAAGTGGAGCAAGTAGCCCTTCTGGACTATGCTCAGTACCCAGGCATCCCCTGTTATGGCTGACCACCTGTGGGCGAACAGAGTCAGCCGGCCTCCTGTGCTGAGTGGAGCCAGCTGTGGAGGAGAGGCTATGCAGTGGGAGTCAAAACCCCGCTCCCTGCTGTGCAGTAGCTGGAGCTGGTGGCTTGGGGGTTTTCTGCCTATGTGGTCCATGTCCCTGCCCCTTGGCCTGCTGGCCCTGTTGGGGAGCTGTAGAGGCCTGGAATTGAGGGTAGGATTTTGTAGGCAGTACCCGTCCTCGGAAAAAAGGGCTTCTTCCCCGAGCCCTTCTTTCTCTGAAGGGGCAGAAGTCTTTCTGGACAGCCTAGTCCTGATGAGAGTCTCAGTCTTGATTTCTGCAGCCTTTTCAGCCATGGGTTTGCCATAAAGGTTCTCACCTCGGCAAGGGACATCGACCAACTTGTCCTGTACCCATGGCTCCAGATCTAATGACTGTAGCCAGGCCTGATGGCGTGCACCGATGCCGGCCACGGCTACCTGGGCCGAAGCCTCGAAGCCATCATAGGATGCTCGAGAGATAAACTTTGAGCATTATCGAATCCCCGAGGAAAAATCTTTGAACCTCTGCAAAGGTTCCTCGGAGAGACCAGCTGAGAACCCAGCAATTTCCTTCGCCAGGTCTCAGAGGTAGATGCCCATGTACAGCTGGTAAGTCTGGACACGGCAAGCCAGCATAGAGCCCTGGAAGCACTTTCTACCGAGGGCATCCAGTTTCCGGGCCTCCCGGCTGGGGGCACCAAGGAGTGCATCTTCTGACTCGTCAGCTGATGCATGGCCGATTCCACAACCATGGAGTGGTGCGGTAGCTGTGCCTTCTGGAACCCAGGGCTCTTAAGGACTCGATAGATGGAATCGACCCGTTTGCTAAGAACCGGCACCGAGGCTGGTGCCTCCCACATGCGGAAGAACAGCCGTTCCAGCATCGGAGGAACCGGTACAGTAAAGGCCTCCTTAGGCGGAGAGTCGTACTGGAGTGCATTGAGCTCTTCTGCTCAAGGCTCCTCCTTGGCATCCGCGGGGAAGGCCAAAGTTTTGGCCATGACCCTCATGAAGTCCGAGAACCGGGTATCCTCCAGGGGGGGACCTTCTCCAAGGCTCAGACTCCGGTAAGTCAGAAGGGACGCACTGGGTCCGGAAGGTGTCCGGGGACTCCTCGTTCTCCGTCTCCCAGTCTGACTCCTCCGAGGAGGAATCGAGCGGCTCCGGCCATGAGGGCTTCAATGACACCCGCCCCGCGTCGACGACCTCGGCCCTACACGGGAGGTCGAGGGGGACCTTGACCGAGGATCGATTCGAGACTTCATCGACTCGAGGATCGGCTTGGTCTCCGGGGTTGACTTGGACGTCGAGGTCCCGGTGGTCGGGGCAGATGCACCGGTCAGACCGGTGATCAGCACCCGCTGCTGTTCCATGAAGGCAGCCAAGCTGCTCTCTAAGGCCGTCAACCTGAGTCCAAGCTCAGGAGACTCAGCAGCCCCCGACTCGGGCCCCGATGGCGTCGGGCCCGACGTCGGCTCTCCCGGGGGAGAGTCCACGAGGACAACTGCACTCACGTGACTCGGGGACTCCGGCTCCACACGAGGTAACTTCGAAGACTATGCGACCTGGCCCTCGAGGAGCCAGGAGCGTCCACCGACGTCGCCCTTGTGAGCTTTTGCTGCCTTCTGTGTTCCCGAGAAGGAGACCCCCTTTCAGAGGAGCCTCGACGGTGCTCGGGGTCAGACTCCCGAGACGTCGAGGCCTCTGACAAAGTCCGGGCCCAGCCGGACCCTGAGTCAGAAAAGATTCTTTCACGCTGATGTTGACGGCTCCTCAGCGCCTTCGACGACATCTTGCCGCACGGACCACAGGCCAGCGGGTCATGGTCAGGCCCGAGGCATCGGAGGCAGCAGTCATGTGTGTCGTGAGAGACATAAGTTTCTTGCACCGATCACACTTCTTGAACCCACTGGCAGCCATCGGGGGAAAAATGGCCCCTGCAAGGTCAAAAGACCAGGCTGCCAGTGAAACACACAAAAAAAAGCACAACCGCTAGTCTCGAAGGACAAAAACCGAAAAACTAACTCCGGGCTCGATACCGGTGTACCTGACACAGGCGGGAAGGGGAAGCGGCGTCGAACTAGGTAAAACCACAAAAAAACCATAGAAAAATCACTTTTTTGCCAGGTGACACGAACTCACGTCCGTCGGGTTCCGTGGAAAAAAGAAGACTGAGCAAGATGGCACCTTTGGGCAGGAAGGGGACCGTGCATGCGCGCTGTATTCCCAAAGGCTTTCCTTGAAAGCTGGGGAAATGCTCCGCATGGGGCCTCCGTCAGCGCCGTCACCCATATGTGAGGACTGACTTCCTGCTTGGTCCTGGAGAATGGGCTGATGGGGGGTTTAGAACTGGAAATAGGGTGATCAGGAGGGGGGGGGGGCTAGAACTGGTAATGGGCTGATTGATGGTGTTAGGCCTGGAAGTGGACTGATTGATGGGGTTAGGCCTGGAAATGGACTGATTAGGGGGGGCTAGGACAGGAAATGAGCTGACTGGGGGGCTAGGACTGGAAATGAACTAATTGGGGAGGTTAGGACTGGCTGATGGGTGGCTAGCACTGGAAATGAGCTAGGACTGGTAATGGGCTGATGGGGGGCTATAACTGGAGTGGGCTGATAAGGGGGCTAGGACTGGAAATGGGATAATTGGGGAGGAGAGGAGAATGCTACTGGCCCTGGAAGAAAACTAGGGGCTAGGGCTATAAATGGGCTGGCTGATGCGGGGGGATGGGAGAATAGGATTGGAAGGGAGCGGATACTGAGAGGGTCTGCCAGGGGAAGGAGGGGGCAGGAAGGGAGCTGACACGGGAGAAGGAGGGTGCTGGAAAGGAGACACCTGGGATGTACTGAAGGGGGACTGGAAGGGAGCTGACACTTGGGGATGGGAGTGCTAGGTGGCTGGGTAATGGGGAGGAAGCTGGAAGGGAGCTGACACTTGGGGATGGGAGTGCTAGGTGGCTGGGTAATGGGGAGGATGCTGGAAGGGAGCTGACATGTGAATGGCACTGGAAGGGGGATGGATAGAGAGTAGGGCGACTGGAAGGGAGCTGACTGGGGGGGGGCACAGAGTGGACGTGAGCTGATACCTGGGATGGTAAATAGACTAGAAGGGGCTGGACAGTGGGGAAGGAGGGGAACTGGAAGGGAATGGACACCAGTGGCAATCGTGGGAATGCAAGGCGGTTGACAATGGAAGGTACTGGGAGTGAAGGACTGGAAAGGGGGCTGATACTGGGGAGGGTTACTGGAACTGGAAATGGGTTGATGGAAGGAAGTGAAGAAAACAAAAGAAGAGATGAGAAATGGCAGATGGACCATGGACCACAGAAAGAGAGCTAAGAGAAGACAGGAAAGCAGAAGCCTCAGATCGGGACCAGCATGATCAGAGAATAAAGTGGTCAGACAACAAAGGTAGAAAAAATAATTTTATTTAATTTTAGTGATTGGACTTTGTGCCATCTTTATATTTTACACACTATTGGAGAACTGCATCTCTTATTTATCTGATGTTGCACTGCTTGTGGACTCTGGCTTCTTGGGGTTTCAGTTTAAATTTTGTCTACATATTTTTATTTTTACTTTAGATTGTGGTTACTTATTCTGTACTTGGTAAGGATCGATGTTGTGAGTGTGTGACTGAGGCCAGGTATTCTGCTAACATGGAGTTTGTACATGAAGGATCTATACTGTACTGTATTAATTTGACTTATTCAGCTTTTCAAATAGGTGTATGGATGTTCCAGGGCCCACTGTAGTATTTACAGTGACACATTTTTTGGATGGGCTCCTTATGTGAGTTTTGGAAGTTTGTGCTAATATGGTATGGTATGTAGGTTTGCTCTTTGTTGTAGGGTTTGTATTAGTTCACAATATGCCTGGTACTGGAGAATAGTGGTGGTTGTTGTTGTTGTTAGTAAGATGATCAGAATCAGATTTTTTTTTAAATATTGAGTTCTGTGGGTGAATGTTCTGGTTCTGCTCTGCACCCACTGTGGATGCAAAATATATGTTGAAAAAGACAAAGCAAGAACCATAGTGCAGTTTATAACAACAAAATAAAAATGAGTTATAATTTAGTTTTATAAACTGTGCTGTTGGTTCTTACTCTCTTTTAGTTCCTTAGTGTGCAAACAGGACCGTACCTGTGCAAGTGGTGCAGCTGCACAGGGCGCAAAGGCTTGGGGGCTACATTTCAGCTGTCTGCTATTGCCCTGCCGCTGCTGGCAGGACATTAGCAAGTAGCCGAAATGAGCCCCCAAAGCCTTTTTGCAGCAGTTTAAGCAGGTCTGGTCCCTCCCTCCTCCGATGCGATGTCAGAGCAGGGAGGGACAGATCTGCTTAAAGTGCCGGCGCCTTTCAAATCGGGCACATGCCCCCCTCCTCCCCCCCATACCTCCGTCCAGCACTGCCTACTCTTTCCCTGCTGCCGGTGCTGCCGTGAAAAAGACAGAGGGCGGCAGCAGCAGGGAAAGAGCAGGCAGCACTGGACGGAGGTATGGGCGGGGAGGAGGGGGGCACGCACCCAAGCTGCAAGTCGTACAGGGCGCGATTTCAGCTTGGTACGGCCCTGTGTACAAACATCTTGCATTCCCTCCATATAATCTAATCAGCTTTTTGGTTTGGTTCAGTCAATGATTGGAGTTCTGAAAAAGCCCCGCCCCCTCTAAGGGGTGGGGGGCGCCATCTCATTCTTCGCCTCAGGCAGCAGATTGCCTTGAGCCGCCCCTGTACATATAAGCATGACTTTTCTTCTAGCTATTGGCTGAAAACCATTTAGTTTCTTATTGATACAATTTTGCCAATATTGCAGACACTTGGTTCTGCTTACATGTTGTTCCTGGGTATAAATGTCACATTTGATACCACTGTATATGAAGTCATGTTGAGAAGATGAGCTGAAATAGGGGCCGAAGCACATATTTTTTAGTGGTTCTCATTCTTATCTCAAAGTACTCAACAAGTGACTATTGGCTCAGATTTTTCATCCTGAGCATATCTAAAGAGAGGCCTTCCTCAAGGATCAGCTTAATCAGTTTAATTTGTGTTATGGCCTTTTTGTAAATAATTCTGATCCCTTAATATCAGCTTTAGGATGTATGCAGATGATATAGTATTATTGTGCCCCTTAACCCAATTTTACTTAATAGGTTGGTAATGAACCAAGAAAAAAATAAGGCTTTAAGGGATATGTTTTCTAAGGATTTATGTGTAGGGGAGAGGTGGTTTTGCTTATCTGAGAGTCCCGTTGAGTTCTATGCACTGCCAGTGTTCAGAGCAGCAAGTGGGACCATGCTGGTGTGCTTTGTTTTGCCTACACTGTTGCATCATCAAAACATGGCTACTCCCCATAAGAGCCGGTTGCCAGTTGATCAAGAATAGAGAAAGGAGGTTTCGTTTGCCTGACAGCCCTGTTGAGAACAGTCACTGCCCCAGTATTCAGAGAAGCAATTGGGACCATGCTGGAATGCTTTGCTCTGCCTACACTGCTGTGTCATCAAAGTGCGACACTTTCCTATAAGAGCCTGTGGCCAGCTATGCAGTTGTGGGCATATGGCTGAAGGGGCACATGAACAAAAAGGCATGCCCCTTTGCTGCCAATTTGGTTACCTCAGATCAATCGAGAGGGAGTGAACGTCTGCCTAGATATCGTCTGCCTAGATAACGTCTGCCTGAGGGCCTCGCCAGAGGGCCCTTTGGCGTGGCCCTTAGGCTGTGGCACTTCAGCAACTACAGCAGTGAAACCAGAGCTCTCACCCGAAAAGGGTCAAGTCTCCCTCACCAGGAAAGTACCAAACAGATAGCCTGGGACTCAGACCGACTCCAACATCTATCCTAGCTTATCTATTGCTACTATATCTGTAGGATATATATAAGGTATATATATGTAAGGTACTATTCTATAAGGTAACAGTAATCTGAATATACCCTTTAGCATCTCACATTGTAATACTTCGTTACAAACAAATCCCCTTCGAATTGAGCTCTGCAACTGTGTCTTATTAACAGAGTACATTGTTCCTCTTAGCTAGCTCTGCAACTGTCTTGTTAACAAAGTACATTGTTTCTCTTAGCTACGCATTGCTATTTATATAATTGTTTGCATATTACCTCTGCTGTAGTATCCCAACCAATCAAGCAGCACTCACTGTTTTCCTCCAACCTTTATTACCCTACATTGTACCCTTCCATTATTGACTCCTTACATTGTATCCTTTCATTATTGAAACTATGGCTATCTCTCTACTTACATTAGTTAGCCTCTATCTATTAACTAATGCCACTCGAAATACAGCAGCCCTATCTCCTACCACAAACAATATCCCCATATTGCACGGGCTAGGAAGAAAGTATCATTCCTCTTACCATCACTCAGCACAACAGCCACACCATGCTAGGCACTCTCATCTACTATATATCTCCCTCAATACTACTGGTAGCTTCAAGTCCAATCCTACTCCCTCACATACCAACCTAAATTGTGCATTCATCAACGCCCGCTCAGTACGTAATAAGTGGCCAGTCGTTACTGACCTTATCACAAAGCTGAACTTAGACATCCTCCTGGTCACAGAATCATGGCTATCAGACACAGACAATGTCCTCATAAACCAACTCATTCCCCCAGCATACTCAATACACACCTGTCACAGAACAGACCGAAGGGGAGGGGGAGTATTCATCCTTTCTAGAAGTAACCTTCAATTTAATCTACTTTCCTCTAGGAGCACCTCACACATGGACTTAATTACTATAGCTAACAAACATATCATCCTAAATCTCATATATAGAGCTCCTTCTTCACCACCAGAAGACCTATCTAGTATAATAGAGCTTGCATGCAACCCAGAAAGCCCACACAAATCCAACTGGCTAATGGGTGACTTTAACCTCACCTCACTTCACCATAGTCACTCGTCCACATTCCTTGATGCCATGGCTGATCTTAACTACTCTCAACTAGTCAGCTCCCCTACACACCTCAAGGGTAACACCCTTGACCTCATTTTTGCGCCCCATCCTACAACATCTACCAACTTTAACCTTTTACTTACCCCTGTTCCATGGTCTGACCATAACTTGATATCCTTTCAAGTCCCATATCTGCAAAACAGTATCCCAACAACACAGACAAATACAGTCTCATCAGGATCAGCAACCCGCTTCAAAACGCTCGATAAGGATGACTTCATCAGCCGTACCCTTCCAGCTCTTCGTCTACCAACCAACAACCTTGATGAGCTGATCAACAACTGGTACACCACCCTAAACTCCTCTTCACAATTACCCTCCTTGAGTAGACCACCAGCATCCAGCACATCACCAAAAATTAGAAGCCCAAAACCTTGGTTCTCGGCTGATTTACGACTGTCCCTCCAGAATCTAAGAAAACAAGAGAGAAAATGGCGCAGATCGAGATCTCCATCCGACCAAATGGATTATGAAAATGTCCTAAAGAAGCACCGGGAAAAAATAGCTGAAAAGATGAGAGAACACCACACAGAAACCCTTCTCAGATCATTAAACAAACCACGAGACCTCTTTAACATTGCCAAATCCCTAACTAAGGCACCATCTTCCAACCAAACAATTTCAATTCAGCCTCAGTCTTTTGCAGACTACCTTCAATCCAAAACCATTAACACAAAATCAACACTAAGTTTTATACCCAACCCTGTTTCAATTACACAGCCTCTAAAAAGTTTTGTCGCCCCTACAGTGAAATACATCACTGACCTTATTGCTACCTTGAATACCACCACAGCCCCAAATGATCCATGCCCTGCCTACTGGATCAGAGCGTTGCGTGCTGAACTGAGCCCTACACTTACCCTTATCATGCAACTCTCCTTCACAACTGGATCTTTCCCAACATCTCTCAAGCAAACTTCAATACGCCCTCTCCTGAAAAACAATAAACTCGACCCAGCAAAAACGGACTCATATCGTCCCATTTCAAGTATACCCCTTCTAGCCAAAATCATAGAAAAGGTGGTACAAATACAATTGCAGCAGCACATTGATATTTCAGCCCCTCTTGACCCCTGCCAACATGGGTTCCGTGAATCCCACGGCATAGAGACCCTACTAACATTACTTATCAACACCTTAACAAGAGGGATTGACAAAATTGAAAACGGATTCATACTCATCTTCCTGGATATCTCGTCAGCTTTCGACTCGGTTAACCATGTTCAACTCCTACACCGTCTTCAAGAAAAAGGAGTTCAAGGATCAGCTTGGGAATGGTGCAGATCATACCTAACTAACCGATGGCAACAGGTCCGGATAGGATCCTCAACATCCGATCCCTTCCATCAACAACAGGGTGTTCCCCAAGGATCCTCCTTATCAGCTTTACTATTCAACATATATATGCAACCAATTTGTGAAATCATCAGAGCATTCAACGCCGCCAGTTTGATCTACGCAGACGATGTTCTCATATTCACTCCAATAAAAATCAATGCCCCTGACTTCTCCCCAATAGTTTCATGCTTCAATGCGATTACAGACTGGCTCTTATCCCAGAACCTACGAATAAACTTCAAGAAAACCGAAGTCCTATTCGTAACTAGGAATAAGAATTTCTCACCCCCCACTACATTAAAGGTGAGGGATGCGGAACTTCCGTGTAAATCATCGATCCGCTACCTTGGAGTCATCATAGACCAAGAACTGACCTTCAAAGATCATATAAAGCAGACCGTCAAATCCATTTACAACAAAATAAGAACTCTGAAACCACTAAGACCTCTACTCTCCCCGAATGACTTCAGAACAATCTTCCAATCCCTTGTAACACCACATTTTGACTATGCCAACGTCATCCTGCATGGTCTGCCCAAGAGCACCCTCAATCCACTACAATTGGCAATAAACTCAGCAGCCCGCATCCTCTGTGGTACCTCCAGAAGAGATCACATCACCCCCATACTAACAGATCTTCACTGGCTACCCCTACAAGCCAGGATAATTTACAAAGCGCTATTACTGTCCTTTAAAGCAATCAATCAAATAGCCCCACCCTCCCTCTCCTCACTTCTTATCAACACCCCCACAAACAGGCTGAGAAGATCCGCAGCCGCTAATACCCTCGTTATACCAAAAGAGTACACTAAATGTCACCAAGCAACCAGAGACAGGGCCTTCACCTTCTTCGCACCAACCTGCTGGAACAATCTCCCTCCACATATCCGTGCAATAAAAGACCTCTCTCAATTTAGAAAGACCCTTAAACACTACCTTTTCTGTCTTCACCTTTTAGACCCTAACACTACACCCCTTCCCCCCATCTCTCAAATCACCCACACAGCCTCAGACATTCCAACAACATAGCCCTGACAGAACACGAACCAAACTTTCTGCATTCCCAAAGTCATGATCCCAATATATCACCTGAACTGTAAATTCAGACACTGATAATACTCTGTTTGTATATAATTTGTATATAGTTTCCCCTGTTATCTCCAAGTTACCAACCCTGTTATAATGTAAGCAAAGGATTGTCCCAATGCAAAATTTGTTAACTGTAAACCGCACTGGTACCAAAGAGCGCGGTATATAAGAACTGTAAATAAATAAATAAATAAATAAATATTGGCAATGTGGCCTCTCCCTCAGTGGCATTTACTCTTGAGATCTCTTCTGACTTTATGCCTAAATGTTTGGAATTTCCTGTTTCTGATTTATGCTCCCCAGTCCTCATTGGGGGTTGCCCCGATTCAGTATTTTTGGTCCAACTAATTCATATCTTAAAGTGGCTATTGTGATACAGTGGAGCCAATGGAGGTTAGTGAAAATATAGAACTCACCTCAAAATGGTCTAGGCAGAGAGATCCAGCATGGCTAAAAAGGGCTGAGCACCCGGTGCCATCAGCACAGGTAGGAAAGAAAGGGTTAGAACGGAACTTTCCTGTCTGCAACAGTGACGCAGTTAGAATCCAGGATTCTAATTACCAGCACCTGCCCCCAGGAGCAGACGTTACGTGCAGAGAGGGGAGGTACAAAGGGACCTGGTTAGAACCAGGAAGTCAGAACAGACCTGAGAACAGACCTGAGAACAGCCCTGAGAACAGCGCTGAGAACAACTTCAGGAATAAGGCTGAGAGCAACTACGAGAGAAAGTCTGGGAGACAGAACAAATACCTGAGAGCAAGTAAGCAGGACTCTGCAGGGGAAGGTGACACTCCGATGCAGCTAGAGTTTCAGCAGCAATCAGGCAAGTCACGGAAGCAGAGAGGGTTCCAAAGCTCCAGGAGAAGTTTTTAATCCCAGGGAAAGCATTGAAGGTCTGGGAGGTCCAAAAGCTCTCAGAGAAAGCTCCAGGCAATTACCAAGGAGCGTTAGAGAAGCGTACCACTGGCAAGACAGCCCCCAGGAGGACTTCCTGGAAGGCAGGAAGTGGAACACTAGCCCCGAGAGTTTTTACAAACCTCGGAGGAACTTGCTACACGAGGCTAGAACTTTGCCACGAGAGAAAAACCCCACAGCTGATGCCTGCAACCTAGATAAGGTAAAGAAGATAAAACCTTACATTGGGGAAGGAAGTGAAACTGGGTGTTTTTATAATCCTTATTGGCAGCAAGGTTTTAACCTGGGAAAGGGTTCCAACTTCCAAGTGAGAGAGCCAAGAGAGACTGGCTATAAGAGAACTGATTACAGAAGAGGTTTTTACAATCCCGAGTTAGAGCAGTGCCTGGGAGAGGGGAAAGTTTACCCTCCCCCGACCAGTGAAGCTACCACTTGTTATATGAGTGAGCCTGGCTGCGTCAGCTACCAGCCAAGTATAAACCAAGATACAAGCAGTGATAATTACATTGACCAGGAGCCAATGGATTGTACAATTTGTCTGAATGATGAAATAACCTCTTTGCGTTAGACCTCTCTGTGCAAGGAACAAGAGAGAAGAAATATGCTCAAGCTGTGTTTTGTTTAAGTTCTGCATTTTTGTATTCCAAGCATTGATATTCGCCGGGGAACGGGAATAAACCCCACTTTACTTTATCACCTTGACTGTCTGACTCTCTGTCTTAAAAAGAAGTAGCAACAAGGTGACTCAAAACACCCTAGGCGACTGCCTAAGGCACTCACTGAGTCTCTCCCTACGAGGCTTGGTGACACTATACAGTACGTAGAGGAAACGGCTTCTTTTTCCAAGGAGGTAGTTGTTAAGTTTGATCAACAAGATAAAAAGATTTCCCAGATTGGTTTTACACTTGGGAAGTTCAAACATTAAATTCAAATGTCCAATTTGCTGGTGTACTTCAAAATAGAAAAAAAGTCCCGGTGATGACAGCAAACAAATAAAATTTTTTAAACTATTTTTGTCGGAAAAAGAATTACCACCAACTCGCTGTGCTTGTTCCTTTTACTTATAATATTAAAGTGCTGAAAATGAGAAAGTACTTAGCTTTAAGCTTTATCCAGAAATATTACAACGTGTCACGTTTCGGGTCGAGATATTCAAACCCTGCTTCAGGTATGGTATTCAGCTTCAAGTATGGTATTCAACAATCAATTTACATTTGCAGCCAAAACGGAGCGCAAACATGTGTTCCGACAAAAAGAGTTTAAAAAATTGTTATTTGTTTGCTGTCATTACCGGGACTTTTTTTGCAATTTGCTGGTGTGGCAAGCTTTTAAAGATAGTTTGATCTTGCACAAACAGATTGAACTTTGGGAAAATTATATGCGGAATAAAAATGTAAGATTTCTTAATTTTCCAGAAACTCATTACTTATCCCCCTAGTACATTGTTTAGAAAGTACTTTAAAGAAATCTTGAATATGACAAAGACTGATACCAATTATATTTTGAACGTTAATTATTTGCCTGACAAATTGACTTTAGACACTACCTCTGAAGCCCCTCAGGACTCTATTGATATATTTCACTTTTCAGAAGCATCTGTTGAGGAGATTCCAGTTAGGTCTACATTGGTAGGGTCATTTTTGTAAGAGTCTGCTAAGGCTCTTATCATAAAATCATAAAATCTTACTTTGTGGGCAAAAAATAATGATTTTTCCTTGTTTCAAGGGCCACCCAATTGAGGCGGAAAGGTTTTCTTCAATTAAAGCCCTGTGTGATTACTTTGGGAGTGCCTTTTTTATGTTTTCCGTGTAAATGTTTGGTTGGGTTGCAAGGGACCCAATTAGGTCTTTATAGATCCTCTCCAGCTTGAAGAATTTGTAAAGAGTAGAGTTATAAGACCCCTAATTGTGATGAAATTATCTATTTTCCTGTTTATTTTTTTCTGGGTGCAGGAATTAAACTAGCTTATATAGGAATATCTCTCTAGGCTTGTCATTTCATCCTCTCCTTGAGACTAAGATTTAAATGATCTGCTTTGTATTTTTGTTCTGAGCGCCTTTATGGGGCAACTTTTTTTCCTGTATTTTCTTTGATTTACCTGTTATAAAAACAGACGAAATTTCAAAAATAAAATTAAAATCCACGTGTAACCTTTGGTAAACATGTTCCTAACTCTACATAGGGTAATTGAGCTTAATGCCATCTATATAGATCCTACTAAATGGGATACATATTCTGCTGAAGACATAAGTGAGTTATTTAGGGATACAATTGGATACTAAATTTTCCTTTTATATTCAGATCAAAAGAGTAGTATGTGCTGCCTTTTTAAAATTACATATATTAAGAAGATTATGACCTTTTTGGCACCCTGATAATTTTTGTGCAGTGATACATGCTATGATGCTCCCTACGTTTGAGTACTCTAATGTTATATATACAGGTTTGTCAATAACCATTCTAAGATCATTGCAGTTATTTCTAAAACAAGGCATAGCGGTCATATTATCCAATTTTTAATCTGTTATATTGGTTACTCATTCAGTATCTCATACAACTTAAATTGCTTTATTTAGTATTTAAATCTCTGCAGGTGCATGCTTCAGCAGATCGTTTTTCATTGAAATAAGCCTAGGTGGGCGATTTGTTAGCAACATGCCCCAAAAGATTAGAACAGGGCTCGACAAAGCCCAGGTGTCAGGTCGCCATGGCAAACAGAAATTTACACCTGGCGTCTGAGACTTGCTCTCCACCCCCCCACCCCCGATCATGAGCAGAAAACCCCTTCTTCCTCCCTCCAGCACTCACACTCCCTGCCGTCCATTCTCCCACCCTCTGTACTTTTTAAAAAAATGTTAAGGTGCTGCCTCTTAAAATTTTTTCTGCCTCTCTTCCTGTCTTTTTTTTCTGAAAGCTATGATCCCTGCATCTCTCTGCTGCACTGGGCTTCCTCTCTTGTTCTGCCCACGCGGATCGGATCTCCCGTGGGCAGAATGGAAGGGATCTTTGCTATGATCGGGGCTTAGAAGCAGCAGATAGCCCATGGGGATCCGATCCCAAGGGCTGTCTGCTGCATCTAGCCCTCATTCATGGCAAAGATCCTCTTGTTCTGCCCACGGGAGATCTAATCCCCATGGGTAGAACAACAGGGAAAGCCCAGGGCAGCAGAGAGCCGCAGGGATAGCATAGTTACTCACCTGTAACAAGTGTTCTCTGGAGACAGCAGGAATCAGTCCTCACATATGGGTGATGTTGGAGCCGAAGGAGCCCGCACGGAAGCATCTCCCCAGCTTTCAAAGAAAGCCTTTGGGAGATGCACCATGCATGCGTGGTCCACTTCCCACCCAAGGGTGCCATTTTGCCTCAGTCTAATGACATAGCTAAGACAGCAAAAATTAAAACACGGTAAAGAAGCAACTCCAAGGGGAGGAAGGAGGGTTGTGAGGACTGATTCCTACTGTCCTCGGAGAACACTTGTTACAGGTCAGTAACTACGCTTTCTCCGGGTAGAAGCAGGAAGTCAGCCCTCACGCATGGGACTCCCCAGCTACAGGCTTTGGAGAACCTGTAACCAAAAAATGCCACTGCGACCTGCAAAGTGTGAGCCATGATCAGCAGCAGTTGAGTTAATACTGAGAGATTCTTGCAAGACCCAAGTGTCTGGCGGAAAACTAGCACTCTGGTAGCCTAAACACAGAAGGTCAGAGGGCAGGAGTTGCCTACACCCCGAAGAGATTACGGAGTACGCCTGGTCGAAGATGCGGTCCTGTTGGGACTCCCTCTTGAGGTAGTAGTGAGCTGCGAAGGTGTGGACCAAAGACCAGGTGGCGACCCAGCAGATTTCCATCATGGGGACAGAACGCAGATTTGCCACTGAAGTAGCCATGGCCCTGATGTAGTGCGCTGTGACCCTCTGGTCCAGTGAGATTCCTGCTTGCTCATAGGAAGGGTAATGCAACCTGCCACTCAAATGGATAGAGTTTGCTTAGTCACTGGGAACCTCAGGCAGATGGTGTGATAGGATACGAAAAGCTGTGGTGCTTTGTGGTGGCCCTGGGTCCACTGCAGGTAAAAGGACATGACTCTCTTACAATCCGGATTGTAGAGAATGGTCTCTGCCCTATTGGCATGAGACCTCAGAAAGAAGGTGGGGAGTACCACCTCCTGGTTGAGGTTTAATGGGGATACCACCTTCAGCAGAAACTTGAGGTATGTGCAGAGCACCACCCTGTTTTTGTAGAACCTTGTGTAGGGGGGCTCTGCCATCAGAACCTGGAGCTCACTGACTCTGTGAGCTGATGTGAGTGCTACCAGGAAGGCGACCTTCCAGGATAAGTACTGGAGGTGGCAAGTGAGCTGAGGCTTAGTGAGCTGAGAGAGCACCAAATTGAGACCCCACTCTGCCACAGGGGGGCGGGCGGGTGGTTTGCATAACACCAGGCCCCGCATGAATTGGGACACGATGGGCTGAGCCAAGAGGTGTTTTCCCTCAACAGAATGGTGATGCGCTGCGATGGCGCTCAGGTGTACTCTGACCGAATAGGACTTCAGTCCCACCTGTGATAGTTGAAGCAGGTACTGAAGTACCACTTGTACTGAGCAGGAAAAAAAGATTTGCCCGTCTTTCTGCACACCACACTGAGAATTGGCGCCACTTGAAGGCATATGCTCTTCTAGTGGAGATCTTACGCGAGGCCAGAAGAATCTCTTCCACGTCCCATGGGAGGTTGAAGGGAGCTAATGCTACCCTTTCAACAGCAAAGCCGTGAGTGAGAGACACCCCAAATTGGGGTGGACAGAGCCCTGCTCTGTGAGAGTAGCCCTGGAGTTCGGCCCAGGGGACTCGGCAATGTTGCCGATAGGGAGATGAGCAGTGGGAACCAGGGCTGCCTGGGCCACCGAAGGGCTATCAGCACTAGTGATGCTCTGTCACACCGGACCTTGAATAATGTCTTGGCTATCAGCGATGTCAGTGGGAAGGTGTACATGAGGCCTTCTGTCCACGGGATGAGGAATGCATCCACCGTCACCTGGGATGGATGTGGCTGGCGTGAGCAGAATCAGGGCAACTGAGTGTTGTCTGGGCTGGCGAACAGGTCCATTAAGGGGATGCCCCAGCGTGAGGCTACCACGGGACCCAGGCACCACTTGTGCGGCTAGACTCTGCTCAGTTTGTCTGCCAGGGCATTGTCCTGGCCCAGGAGGTACACTGCCCTTAGGAGCGTCCCTCTGCCTGCAGCATTTCTTTATTTGTGTGTTTTATATACCGCTTTATCAGGTAATCATAGCGGTTTACAATTACAACAACTGATACATTAAACATTGTAACAATAAATGGTGCAACAACAGGCAATCAAGAATGTACATGATTCAAGATAGTTTTAACTTATATACAGCATATTTACAGTTCTGTTGATTGGGCACCTCCTTGCAGAGGGGTACAACCCTGTACCCACTGTTTGTTCACATAGAACACTGCGACCTGAATGTTGGTCTGTATTAACACAGAGTGGTGTTGGAGAGCTCAGAGGGCTAGGTATATTGCCCAGAATTCTAGCAGGTTTATTTGCAACCGGGATTCCTCCCGGGACCAGCAAACTTGTGTCTGGAGGCTCCCACAATATGTTCCCCAGCCCATTAGTGAGGCATCTGTAGTGAGGACCTTCTGGGGGTTGGATGCCTGGAAGGGCATCCCGGCCTAAAGATGGCATGGATTCTGCCACCATCCAAGGGAGTCTGCCAGCTGATGGGCCACCTTCACTCTGTCCCTGATCCTGCTTGTGGCTTGAGTCCACTGAAAGCGGAGGCACCATTGGGCTGCTCTCATGCGCAGGCGGGCATATGGAGACACGTGAACCATGGAGGCCATGTGTCCCAACAGGCGGAGTAGGAGCCAGGCAGGTAGCGTCCGGCGTTGGTGCACCTCTGTGGCTAACTCCCTGAGGCGCTCTGACCTCTCCTGGGGGAGAAAGCGTAGTTACTCACCTGTAACAGGTGATCTCTGGGAACAGCAGGAATAAGTCTTCACATATGGGTAACGTCGGTACCGACGGAGCCTGTGCAGGAACGTTCCCCAGCATCCAATAGGAAAGCTTTTGGGAGCATCCCACAGTGCCTGTATGCTGCCTTCCCGCCTTTCCAACTCTCCCTCTTCAGTTGCGTTTATAGCTGAAACCAGAGGAGAGAGTAGACAAAGAGAGAGAGATAAATAGAGACAACTCCTAGGGAAGGTGGGTGGGTTGTGAAGACTTATTCCTGCTGTTCCCGGAGATCACCTGTTACAGGTGAGTAACTACGCTATCTCCAGGAACAAGCAGGAATGTTGTCTTCACATATGGGGACTCCCCAGCTGAGAGATGCCAGGGGGATGACCCCAGCAAGCTGCGAACCCCAAGTAAGATGGGTCATGCTTCCTCCCATGGATCTCTGGCATCGAAACCCGGGACGGTGGGTAGGAGTTGTACTAAGTCTGAAAGAGATGCTGGAGCACAGCCTGGCCAAATGAGTTCTTGTCTAAGCAATAGTGGGCTGTAAAGGTGTGCACCGAAACCCCAAGTGGCTGCTCTACAGATGTCAGCAATGGACAGAGAACGAAGATTAGCCATTGAGGCTTCCATTGCTCTCACATTGTGAGCTGTGACATGGCCTTCGAGAGAAAGTCCCTTACTCTCATATGCAAAAGATATGCAATTTGCAATCCACCTAGAGAGAGTTATTTTGGAAACTGGAAGTCCCAAATGAGTGGAATCAAAAGCAACAAAGAGCTGAGAAGATTTTCTATGCTGCTTAGTTCTTTGAAGGTAAAAAGCTAAGGCTCTTTTACAATCTAAGGTATGAAGATTCCTTTCTGCATTAGAGGCATGAGGCCTAGGGAAGAATACAGGAAGGTAAACCGCTTGGTTTAAATGAAAAGGCAAAATCACCTTTGGCATAAAGTGAGGATGAGTCCAAAGAACTATCTTATCATGGTGAAATCTTGTATAAGGAGGATCTACCACTAAAGCCTGTAACTTATTGATGCATCTTGCAGAAGTGAGTGCAAATAGGAAGATGACCTTCCAAGAAAGAAACTTTAGAGCTGTAGTGGCTAAAGGCTCAAAGGGCGGTTTCATGAGCTGCCCGAGAACAAGATTCAGATCCCATGCCACCGGTGGTGGCTTAATGGGAGGTTTTGTTAAAAGTAAACCTCTCATAAATCTCGCTACGAGTGGATGAGAGGAAATAGGTTGTCCATCCAGAGGTTCGCGAGAAGCAGCAATGGCACTAAGATGGACCCTTACTGAATTGGTCTTAAGACCAGAATCTGATAGATGGAGTAGGTACTCCAGAAGCGATTCGACAGGCACTGTATGGGGGTTAAGTTCCCTTTGAGAACACCATACAGAGAATCTCTTCCACTTAAAAGCGTAGGATCGCCTTGTGGAAGACTTCCTGGAAGCCAAAAGGATATCCTTTACCTGAGGTGCAGGGACTGGGGATTCGGGTGCAATAGCATCCTGTTCTCCTGGGAAAGAAGATCTGGAGCACATCCCAACTCCAGAGGTGTGGCTTGAGAGAGATGCAGAAGCAGAGGATACCACGTCTGCCATGGCCAACGTGGAGCTATGAGTATCATATGACCTCAGTCTCTCTGAAGTTTGAACAAAGTTTTGGGAATGAGGGGAAGGGTGGGAAGGCATAGAGGAAGTCCCGACCCCAATGGAAGAGGAAAGCATCCCTTGCCTGACAGTTTTGAGCTGGAATTCTGGAACAGAATCGAAGTTTGGCATTCTGTGGACTTGCAAAGAGGTCTATATCTGACGTTCCCCAGAATCGACAAACTCAAGCAAGCTGGTCTGAGTGCAGAGACCATTCGTGTGGCAGCAGTATTCGACTGAGTTTGTCTGCCCAAAGAATTTGAATGCCCGGAAGATATACCACTAGGAGGTGGATTTGAAGCTCTCTGGCGAGGGCCCACAGTCGCAAAGCTTCATTGCATAATGACAGAGAGCCTGTTCCGCTTTGCTTGTTAACATAGAACATGGCTACTTGATTTTCGGTCTGGACCAGAACTGTCTTGTAGCTGAGATGGGCCTGAAAAACTCAGATAGCATGGAAAATGGCTCTGAGCTCTAGGAGGTTTATGTGAAGACAAGCCTACTGTAGGGTCCAGAGAACCTGAGTTGATAGATCGTGCAAGTGAGCCCCCCAACCCAACTTGGATGCATCTGTTGTTAGGGTGGATTGGCATAGAGGCTGCTGGAAAGGAGAACCCACGAGAAGGTTTTCCAGTGACTGCCATCATTGTAGGGACAAAATGAGACGTGTGGAGTTAATGATTTTGTCCGTTAACCGACCCGAGGCCTGTGTCTACTGAGAGGATAGGGTCCAGTGGGCTGCTCGCATATGAAGGCGAGCATAGGGAACCACATGGACTGTGGATGCCATATGCCCCAGAAGCTGAAGCATCTCCCGAGCAGTCAGGAAGACCTTCATAGCTGCTTGGGAAGCCAGCTGTACTATACAAAGACATCGTGGCTGTGGTAGGAAAGCCCTTGACTGCCTTGTGTCTAGACGAGCCCCTATGAATTCTAGAGACTGAGATTTTGGGAGGTTTATGACCAGTCCCAAGTATCGAAGGATTCGCATGGTGCGAGAAAGAGCGAAGCTGACTTCTGGAGCTGTTGATGCTCGAATGAGCCAGTCGTCCAAGTAAGGGAAGACAAATATTCCTAGAGTTCTTAGGAATGCTGCTATTACTGCCATGCATTTCGTGAAGACTCTTGGGGCAGAAGCCAGACCGAAGGGAAGAACCCTGTATTGGAAGTGTCTTCGATGAAAAAGGAATCAAAGGAATTTCCTGTGATCTGCATGGATGAGAATATGCGTATAAGCATCCTTTAGATCTAGAGAACATAGCCAGCCCTGACTCTGAAGGTATGGCAGGAGTGTTCCGAGGGAGATCATTTTGAATTTTTCCAGGAACAGATACTTGTTTAATTCTCTGAGGTGTAGTATAGGCCTGTGTCCCCCGGTTTTCTTTGGTATGAGAAAGTAGGGGGAGTAGAATCCTGTACCATGTTGGGGTATGGCTACCTCTTCTATTGCTCCTCGAGCAAGAAGTGATGCGACCTCCTGACCGAAGAGATTGGTGGCAGGGACTTGAGAATTGAACCGTCTTATCATTGTAGGAGGGGGCAGGCATACTGTGAAAATGAAGTCTGTACCCCTCTCGTACAATGGACAGAGTCCAGTTTTCTGATGTTATTTGTTGCCATCTTCTGGCAAAATGGCATAACCTGCCCAGGATGGTAAGGGGTTCTGGGCCTTTCAGGGGCAGAAAAACTAAGTTCTCTAGGAAGGAGTCAAAGCCCCTGAGGAGGCTGAGTCTGTTGAGACGGTTGAGCTCTTGAAACTTGTGGCTTCCTCTACTGTCTGTTCTGTTGTTGTCCCCTTTGGGGAACATGAACTGGACAGTGTCCCTGATGGGTGTAAGATGGGTAAAATTTCTTTTTCTTGTTGAAAAAGGGTTTCTTGACTGACTTTTTCTTTGCTGGGTTGGCTGTAGACTTTGATAGTCTGTTCAAGGTAGTATTTTCAGATTCAATCTGATTAGCCTTGTCTTGCCTATCCTTGCCAAAGAGATTTTCTCCTGTGCAAGGAATATTTCCCAGTTTATCTTGCACCCATTGTTCTAAGTCTGATGCCTGAAGCCAGGCAATACGACGTGCACCGATGGAAATAGCAGATGTTCTGCTAATGCATTCAAAGCAATCAAAGGTTACACGGTTTACAAATTTTGAGACATCCTGGGCATGTTTGACCAGAGTAAGGAATTCCCCCCTTTTTTCCTCAGGGAGAAGAGGGCTCATGAGCTCCAAGTCACCTGTAACTTCTTTGAGGAACATTCCCATATAGAGAATGTAGGAGCTAATCCTGGCTGCCAACATGGAGGATTGGAAACATCGACACCTAAAGGCATCGAGAGTCCTCAATTCAGAGCCCGGAGGATTGGAAGAATGTGCTTTAGCACTCTTAATCCTACGCATCGCCAATTCCACTACCATTGAATGGTGTGGTAACTGAGTCTTTTGAAAGCCAGGACAGCTTGGAACTCGGTACATGGTATCGAGTCGTTGAGAGTGTGGAGACACCATCAAAGGAGTTTCCCACATTCTTAGCATAAGATCATGCAAGATTCTGTGAATAGGCACAGTAACTGCCTCTTTAGGAGCCTTAGGGTACTGAAGAATTTCTAATTCTTCTGCTCTAGGTTCCTTCTCTGGAGTCACCGTGATTGCAAGACCTCGAGCTAAATCACATATAAAATCCTGGAAGGTCTTCTGGAGGAGACATTCTTCGTTGAGTAGATGTAGATGGATCCTCTGGAAGGATAGCTCTAGTACCGGCAGAGTAATCAGACTCATCGGAATTGGATGATTTGCAGTATCTATGCGGCAGGTGTTCTTGCAATGCACGGTACCAGTATCGCTCAAAGTCAGTATCGGGGTGTCTCGGTACCGATCCATCGATACCTGAGATAGACTCAAGGCTCGGCATGGGGGGAAGCATACCCACAGAGGCACTTGATACAGGTAACGGTATCGGTACCAATACCTGTGGAACCGTCTGTAGTGGTCTTAGTGGTACCGAAGCTGCTAAGAGGGCAGCTAGACTGCATTCGATAGCGAGGATTCTATGATCCAGCGCTCCTGCCGATGCCTGGGTGTTCGTACTGGTGGAAGCGGCTACGACCCCAGAACATGGCACCAGTAGTTCTGCAGAGGTGGAAGCCTCTGGAACATTCTGGAGCCCCATTAATGCTTTGGAGACCGAGGCCTACCGCCGGGGCTGTTTTGCCGGTGAACTTTCCTCGAGGGCAACGCCAGTGGCATCTCGATACTTGGAAGGAGATCTACCCTTTGAGGACCGGCCAGTCTTAGAAGACTTAAGTTTAGTTACCTGAGATCCATGGGAGGAAGATGAAGCCCTGGAAGCCCTTTTAAACTAGATATTAGGGGAAAGCCAACAGTCGCCCAAGAGTGGATGGTTCGGAAGAATGTATCTTTGAAGGATACTACCAAAAGCAGAGAGGTTCCACAAAAGAGTAAAGTAGCCCAAATGCCCTCAAGTATGGAGCAGACAGAGCTTAAAGATCCCAAATTACCCATGTCTAACAATAGCCAAATTAATACGAATAAAATACATTCTCTAAAATGCTTGTATGCAAATGCTAGAAGTCTAAAGAATAAGATGGGAGAGTTAGAATATATAGCACTAAATGAAAGGTTAGATATGATTGGAATATCAGAGAAATGGTGGAAGGAGGACAACCAGTGGGACACTGTGATACCTGGGTACAAACTATATTGTAATGATAGAGCTGATCAAATTGGTGGAGGAGTTGCTCTCTATGTTAGAGAGGGCATTGATTCAGAAAGGATTAAAGTTTTGCAGGAAACAAAATCTGCTGTAGAATCCATATGGATTGAAATTCCATGTAAAAGGGGGGAGGCAATGGCAGTGGGGGTGTACTATCGAGTGCCTGGCCAGAATGACCAAATGGATGATGAAATGCTCAAAGAAATCAAGGAAGCTAACAAATGTTACAGCGCAGTAATAATAATGGGTGATTTCAACTACCCCGGTATCGACTGGGTCAGTGTCACGTCAGGACATGCTAGGGAGATAAAGTTCCTAGATGAAATAAATGACTGCTTCTTGGAGCAGCTGGTTCATGAACCGACCAGAGGGGAAGCCATATTAGACCTAGTCCTTAGTGGAACACCAGATCTAGTGCAAGAGATAAGGGTGTTGGGGCCACTTGGCAATAGTGATCATAGCATGATCACCTTTGATTTAATTAGTGGAGGAGGGATAGTAAGGAAATCCACAGTACTACCTTTTAACTTTCGAAAGGGAGACTATGATAAAATGAGGAAAACAGTTAAGAAAAAACTAAAAGGAGCAGTTGCAAAGGTTAAAGACGTACATCAGGCTTGGCTGTGGTTGAAAAATACTATCTTGGAAGCCCAGACCAGCTGTATTCCACGCTTTAAGAAAAGTGGAAGGAAGTCCAAAAAACTGCCAGCATGGTTTAAAGGTGAGGTCAGAGAGGCTGTTGTTGCCAAAAAAGCATCTTTCAAGAAATGGAAAAAAGAGCCAAACAACGAAACCTGGAAACAGCACAAGCACTGGCAAGTCAAATGCAAGGCATTGATAAGGCAGGCAAAGGGAGAATTTGAGAAGAAGCTTGCTGCGGAAGCAAAAACGCGAAGTAAAGACCTTTTCAAGTACATTTGTAGCAAAAAACCTGTGAGAGAGTCAGTTGGTCCATTAGACGATAAAGAGGTTAAAGGAGCACTAAGAGGCGACAAGGCGATAGCGGAGAGACTGAATGAATTCTTTGCTTCAGTCTTTACTGAGGAAGATGTAGGGATGTTACCCATGACTGAAGTGGTATTTAAAGGTGCGGAAGAAATGAAGGAAATATCGATACATCGGGAAGATGTATTACAACTATTAGATAAACTGAAGAGTAGCAAATCACCTGGGCCGGATGATATACATCCAAGGGTGTTGAAAGAACTGAAATATGAGATAGCAGACCTGCTATTAGTAATCTGTGAACTATCATTAAAATCATCTCTAATACCTGAAGATTGGAGGATCGCCAATGTAACACCAATTTTAAAAAAGGGTTCCAGGGGTGATCCGGGAAACTACAGACCGGTGAGCCTGACATCAGTACCGGGAAAAATGGTAGAAACCATCATAAAGAATAAAATTACTCAGCATGTAGATAGTCATGACCTAATGGGAGACAGCCAACATGGCTTTAGACAAGGAAGATCTTGTCTTACTAATCTGTTATGTTTTTGTGAAGGAGTGAATAATCAGGTGGACAAAGGTGAGTCGGTTGATATTGTGTATCTGGACTTTCAGAAAGCCTTTGCAAAGTCCCTCATGAGAGACTTTTGGCAAAACTAAAGAGTCATGGGATAGGAGGCAGTGTACTATTGTGGATCAGGAACTGGTTAAAAGATAGAAAGCAGAGGGTTGGGCTAAATGGCCAATTTTACCAATGGAGAAAGGTGAATAGTGGTGTACCCCAGGGATCTGTGCTGGGTCCGCTGCTTTTTCACATATTCATAAATGACCTGGAAAGTGGAATAACGAGTGAGGTTATCAAATTTGCAGATGACACAAAACTATTTAAAGTTGTTAAAACCCAAGAGGATTGTGGAAAATTGCAAGAGTATCTTGATAAATTGGAAGACTGGGCATCAAAATGGCAGATGAAATTTAATGTGGACAAGTGCAAGGTTATGCACCTAGGGAAGAACAACCCAAACTATTGTTACACGATGCAAGGTTCCACATTAGGAACTACCACCCAGGAAAAAGATTTAGGCGTCATTGTGGATACCATGTTATAACCCTCAGCCAAGTGTCCAGCAGCGGCCAAGAGAGCAAATAGAATGCTAGGTATGATAAGGAAAGGAATGGAAAATAAAACAAAAGATATTACAATGCCTCTATATCGTTCAATGGTGAGACCGCACCTTGAATATTGTGTGCAATTCTGGTCGCCGTATCTTAAAAAGGATATAGCGATTTTAGAAAAGGTTCAGAGAAGAGCCACCAAAATGGTAAAGGGGATGGAAGGATACTCCTATGAAGAAAGGCTAAAAAGGTTAGGGCTCTTTAACCTGAAAAAGAGACGGCTGAGGGGAGATATGATAGAAGTCTATAAATTAATGAACGGAGTGGAACGGTTGTTTACCTTATCAGAATATAGAAAGACTAGGGGACATGCAATGAAGCTACAAGGTAAACTATTTAAGACTAATAAAAGAAAATATTTTTTCACTCAACATGTAATCAAACTCTGGAATTTGTTACCGGAGTATATAGTAAAGGCTGTTAGTGTAGCTGGGTTTAAAAAAGGTTTTGATAAGTTCCTGGAGGAAAGGTCCATAAACCATTATTAAGAAGGGACCCAGGATATCAATGCTTGAACCAATACAAGCATTGTGGAACCTGTGTCCCTTGGGGAAACTGCTAGGTACATATGACCTAGATTGGCCACTGCTGGAAACAGAATACTGGGCTTGATGGACCTTGGTCTGACCCAGTATGGCATTTCTTATGTTCTTATGGAAGACGTCGATGCAACTGACATCGTATCTGTGGCAAAAAAGGGTACCGAGTTTTGCAGCTCTATTCTGCAGGCCCCTCTTGGTCATCTTTCTGCAGGAGAGACACTCCGATGGAGAATGGTTAGGATCTTGAAGCCACTAGCTTGTTTCTCCATGTTAGAAGAAAAATGGGCCTAGTGCCCAAAATGGCACCTAACCCTGGGAGGGGAAAGGCCCCTGAAAGAAAATCTTTTAGAAAACTAGGGGTTTTTTGAAAAAGAAGAAAAGAGAACCAGCGGTACTGGTAGGCGTCGAAGAAAGGCAGACGCGACCACAAAAAACAAGGATAAAGTTTTCTGCGGTGACAGGGTATGCATTCTGTTGGCTCCGCGGAAAACGAAAAACTGAAGAGGGAGAGTTGGAAAGGCGGGAAGGCAGCATGCAGGCGCTGTGGGATGCTCCCAAAAGCTTTTCTATTGGATGCTGGGGAGCATTCCCACGCAGGCTCCGTCGGTACCAACGATACCCATATGTGAAGACAACATTCCGGCTTGTTTCTGGAGATAGGCTTTTGCCTGGAGGGTACATCATAGTTACTCACCTGTAACAGGTGATCTCCGGAAACAGCAGGAATCAGTCTTCACATATGGATGTCAGCACAGACTGAGCCCAGAACGGGAACACTCCCTAGCATCCAACAAGAATGCTTTTGGGAGCGTTCCTCCACACTGCCTTCTCGCCTTCCCTCCTTGTCTCTCCAGTCAGGTACATAGCGGCAAAATAAAAATATTTGTATACCAGGAAAGAGAACAAAAATAGGACAACTTGAAGGGGAGGTAGGCGGGCTGTGAAGATTGATTCCTGCTGTTCCTGGTGAGTAACTCTGTATCTACAGGAACAAGCAGTAAGTCAGCTTCACATATGGGACTCCCTAGCCCAAGAAAACTGAGCAAGAAAGGAATCCTGGCACAGCTAGAGGTTGCAGCAGAGATCCGACAGACTAAGCTCATTCAAAGCACTCCTTGCAAGGTAGTCAGATGGGCAGTGGGCAAGTTGTCTAAATTTGAAAAAGATTACGTAGAACAGCTTGTCCAAATTGAGCATCAGCTCTAAAGTCTTTGTCCGGGCAATAGTGCGCTGCGAAGGTATGCAGAGAAGACCATGTTGCCACTTGCCAGACTTCTGAGATAGGGACAGAGTGAAGATTAGCTACAGTAGTAGCTATGGTTCTGACATTATGAGCTAGCACATGGTGTGGAAGGGACAGCCCAGCTTGCGAATAAGCGAAGGATATGCAATCTGCTAACCAGTTTGAAAGTGTTCTTTTGGATACTGGTGTCCCCAGATGACTTTGGTCAAGAGACAAACAACTGAGAGGACTGGCGATAGTCCTTAGTGTGGTCTAGATAGAACGCCAACGGTCTCTTGCAATCTAGGGTATGAAGTCTGGCCTCAACCGAGGAGGCGTGGGGCCTTCGAAAGAAAGTTAGTAGTAAGTCCGATTGGTTCAGGTGGAAGGAGGCGACGACCTCTGGCAGAACTTGGGATGAGTGCAAAGGACCACCCTGTCATGGTGAAAAGTGATATAGGGCAATTAGTTTATGAAAGCTTGCAGTTCACTGACTCTGCGAGCTGAGGTGACTGCTATGAGGAAGGGAAGCTTCCATGTTACAAACTTTATGGGAGCTGACCCCATTGGTTCAAAAAGACTGTGCGTGAGTTCTGCAAGAACAACATTTAGATCCCATGGGATGGGAGGTGGATGGAAAGGCAGCTTGTTCAGCAGAAGACCACGTATAAATCTGGCTACTAAGGGGTGCGCTGAGATAGGGTGGTTCCCTAGTGTATTGTGGGAGGCCACAATGGCAGATAAATGTACTTGCATTGAATTGGTCTTGAGACCAAAAGAGGACAAATGGAGTAAGTCCGGAATGGGGCATATGAAAGGATCCAGAGTTTTATGAGAACACCAGATGGAAAACCTGTGCCATTTAAAAGCATAAGACTGTCTGGTTTAATCTTTTCTTGAAGATAAAAGGACACGTAACATGTCCTCTTGGAGATCTAAGTGTGAAAGGACAAAGTGCTCAGCCTCCACGCCATCAAGCGGAGCGCCTTGAGGCTGGGGTGCAGAAGGGTCCCCTGATCCTGGGAGAGTAATGCTGGTGAATAACCAAGCCTGAGGGGAGGTGCTTGAGCAAGCTGAAGAAGCAGAGGAAACCAAAGTTGTCTGGGCCAGTAAGGGGCAATGAGAATCATTCGTCCCTGGTCGGCCTGGAGTTTGAATAGTGTTGTTGATATTAGTGGAAGTGGAAGGAAAGCATAAAGGAGCTCCTGACCCCAATGGATGAGGAACACATCCGACATTTCCTTGGGAGGAGAAGGAATCCTTCAGCAAAAACGAGGTAGCTGGGCCTTGAAGGAATACATAAAGAGGTTGATTAGTGGCGTCCCCCAGAGCAGGAACAAGTGTTGGGTTACTTGAGATTCCAGCATCTACTAGTGGATGGAGGATCTGACTTAGCCTGTTGGCTAAGTGATTCTCTGCCCCCGGAAGGTAGATTGCCTGAAGATGAATTCCTTGGGAAATTGCCCAGTTCCAAAGGCGAATGGCCTCCCTGCATAGGGCCCAAGAGCCTGTCCCTCCTTGCTTGTTTATATAAAACAGAGCCACCTGGTTGTCCATCTGTATGAGAAGAGACTGTCCCCTGAGTTGCGGAGAGGAGACTCTGACGGCATTGAAGACCGCTATGAGCTCTAGAAGACTGATCTGGAGGAGCACTTCCTTGAGTGGACCAAAGGCCCTGTGTTGCCACGCCATTGAGATGGGCTCCCAGCCTAGTCTTGATGCATCGGTCAATAGGATAGACAAGGGGTGGCCAACTCTGGTCCTGGTGCACCACAATCCTGCCTGGTTTTCATGATGTCCCTAATGAATATTCATGGATATATCTGCATACAATGGGAGGCAGTGGATGCAAATATATCTCATGAATATTCATTAGGGACATCATGAAAACTAGGCTGGATGTGATGCACCAGGACCAGAATTGGCCATCCCTGGGATAGACTGTGGTACAGACCTCTGAAAAGGTGACCCTTCGACTAGATTCTGTGGTGTGAACCACCACTGAAGGTCTGCTCTCATTTGCAAACTGATGCTGATAAGGTCGGATAGGCGACCTGTGGATTGCTTCCATTGCTGTGAGAAAGTCCACTGTCCAAACCTCATGTGGAGACGTACATGGGACATGACATGGACTGTGGAAGCCATGTGGCCTAAGAGGCGTAGAAATGTTCTCACCATAACTGATGGTTGCTGCTGGATTTGGGTGGCTAAGGTAATGAGATAGAGGTGTCTTTCTTCTGGCAGAAACACTCTGCTTCTTACAGTGCCTAAATGAACTCCTATGAACTCGAGACCCTGGGTTGGCCTGAGATGTGATTTTGGAAAATTTATCACAAAATCTAACTCTTGGAGGACATAAATGGTTTGGTTTAGGGCGGAGGTGACTGCTGAAGCGGAGTCTGCCCTTAGTAGCCAGTCGTCTAAGTAGGGGAACAGAAAGCTCCATAAAGTTCAATAGTAGGCCGCAACAACAGCCAGACACTTTGTGAAGACTCTGGGTGTTGAGGCCAGACCAAATGGGAGGACTTGGTACTGATAGTGGTTGTTCTGAAAAATGAACCTGAGAAACTTTCTGTAGTCTGGGTGAATAAGGATGTGGTATAGGCATCCTTTAGATCCAGAGAGCAAAGCCAATCGTTTCATTGGAGGTAAGGCAAAAGAGTGCCTAAAGAAATCATCATGAATTTCTCCTTGATGAGAAACTTGTTGAGATTTCGGAGATCTAATATAGGCCTGTGACCTCCCGTCCTTTTTGGGATTAGGAAATATCTGGAGTAGAATCCCGGGCCCTCTGGGCTGCAGGAACCTCCTCTATGGCTCCTTGTCTCAGCAGTAAGAGGATTTCCTGCTGAAGCAGGGAGGAGTGAAGGAGATCCAGGGAGGGTTGTCCCACAAAGTGGGTGGGAAGAAGAGTCTGGAATGTCAGTTGTAGGCCCTGACTGACTAGATGTAGGGTCCAGAGCTCAGAGGTGGTGATGATCCAGTGGTATGCGAAATGCACCAGTCTTCCTGGAATCCTGGGAGGAGGAGGGAATACTATGGGAAAATTGGCCATGCTCTTTTTGAAGCAGTCAAAAACTCTGAGGAGGTTGAGTAGTGGCTGCAGGCTGAGGTTTGGTAACCTTGAGTTTCCTGACCCGTTTCTGGCCTTGCTGTCCTCTGTTGCTGTTGTGGGGCAGAGTATTTATTTATTTAACTGATTTTGGTATACTGTTTTTCTACCAGTCAAAATGGTGCACGCTTTATTAGTGGTGGGAGAGTTTGATCCTCTCGAGAATCGCAGAATGGGAAATGGGGGTCATGGGACGGGGTTAGTAAGTAGGGGGGTAAGCATGGTGGAGGTGGTGGATGAGTGAGATAGTATGCAGAGGATGGTTCACTGTCACCTTGAGGGGTCAGCATGAGCCGTAGTGTTCTTGGAATAGAAATATCTTTAGTTGCTTGCAGAAAGTTTTGGTCTCCTGGATATTTTGTGGCAGTGCATTCCATAATGTGGGGGCGTAGAGAGGGAAGGACCTGTGGCTGGCGTATTGGATGCTGTTGCAGATTCATGTTGGGAGGCTGAGTAGGTTGCTGGTGGCCTGCCTGCAAGGCCTTTTGGAGTTGAAAGTAGCCAGAATAGGCTGATATGGAGGATAAAAACTCTTAGGGAAAAACAGTTTCTTAGCAGTAGTCTTCTTTTTAGAAGAGTCTGTTGTCTTCCTTGACAACCTCTTCATGGTGAGGTCATCAGTTTCTATCTCATTGGCCTTCTCCCTCTGCCTCTGGCCAAAGAGATTCTCACCATTACAGGGTATATTTATTAATTTGTCCTGGACCCATTATTCCAGGTCAGATGCTTGGAGCCATGCAGTTCTCCTAGCTCCTATGCAGGCTGCAGCAGATCTGCTATTTGCCTCAAATGTGTCAAATTCTGCTCTTGTTAAGAACTTTGATGTATTCTGGGCCTGTGTCACTAAGACCTGATGGGCCACCTGCTTGTCAGGGGGCAACAAAGTGGTAAACTCTGACAAATCCCTCAATATTCTAGAGGCTAGCATGGTAGCTTGGAAAGCCTTCCTTCCAAATGCATCCAAGGTCCTGGCCTCTGCCAGGAGGCACTGAGGGGTGATTTTTCTGACTTTTAATCCTCCTCATGGCAGACTCCACAACCATGGAGTGGTGGGGAAGTTATGGTTTTTGGAAACCTGGGCAGGGAGGAACCATATAAAGGGTACTGAGCCTCTTGCTCACCGCAGGGGTTGACATGAGAGCCTCCCACATTCAAGCCAAGCAAGCCACTTAACCCTCCATTGCCTCAGGTACACTTAGATTGTGAGCCCTTCGGGGACAAGGGAATAAAAAGTGCCTGTCAGTATACATGTAAATCGCACTGATTCTAAAGAGCGCGGTATAAAAAAAGAAATAAAATAAAATAAGATTTTTTAAGATATTGTGCACCGGGTGGGTAGCAGCCTCTTTCAGTGCTGATGGGTACTGGAGTATATCGGGCTCGTCAGCTCTTGGCTCCATTTCCGTAGTCACTGAAACATTGAGAGCTGATGTCATGTCCTTAATAAAATCTTGAAAGGACATGTCCTCGGGCGGTGAACGTCGACATTCATAAGGAGGCGATGGATCTGATGGTACCTCCTTGAGTGTATCAGAATCAATGGATTCCACCTTGGAGGCCTCCTCTGAATTGGAGTCCGGAAGAAAGTCAAAATAATCTCAATGAGATGTTCGATCCTTCACTGTTCCAAGCCTCACTGTTTGGACGTCGAGGGTATCAGAGCCGATGATACCGAGGGCCTTGGTATCGGCTCTTCTGAGTGTTGTGAGGCAGAAGATGCCTATGTAAGAATGCTGAGCTCTGTGGCTACCATCGACATCAGCAGAACCGATGTCAGTGCCATCTGCGAAGCACTCAATGCCATCGGTGTTACTGCCGCTAGGAGCTTAGCAATGCTATACTCGATGGCGATGACACTGTCATCCAATGACGGTACTGGGGGTGGAGTGGTTCCCGACATAGTTGTGTGGGCAACAACTCCCGATGCCGGTATTGGGGGATCCACAAAGGACTGGACCTCGGGGGCATCTCCAAACCCTTGTGTGGCTTTGGAAGTGACACTTCCTGCCAGGGTTGCTTTGATGAATGATCAGCATCGGAATGCGATGAATGACGGTACCGATGCCGATGCTCAGTATCCGAAACCAATGCTGACCTTGAAATGCTTTTCCTTTGCTGGCGAGGACTTAGATACATGGGAAGACTTTGACGGAGTCGACACCCCCAAGGAATGCACAAAAAGAGCCGAGTCTGTAGGAAACAGCTTAGCCTTCTGTTTGTCACAGTTCTTTTGACCTCTGGAAGTCATATGGCGACAGGAGAAACAAGAATCAACATCATGATCTGGGCCTAAACATTTTAAGCACCAAGAATGCTCATAAGTGATGGAAATTGTGCTGGAACACTTAAGAGTATTTCTTGAATCTACTTCGGGGTTTCTCCATATTTGTGAATAATATGGAGGCAAAATCAAATTGGGCAATGGTGCCCGAGGAGGCAGTAGGCCTCAAAGTTTTGTGAAAAAAGTAAAAATAAAACAGACTTTACGAAAAACAAAAATAAAAAGGGGAAATGGAATAGACGGGGAGTCAAATCGGGCAACAGGAAGGCAACCTAAGTATCTTTTATGGTACTAGAAGAAAAACTTTTGAAGTCTCTAGATGTGGCTGAAAGGGACGAGGTCCTGATAGCTCCATGGAAAAAAGATGACTGAGGAGACCAGGAGGGAAGGCAGTCATGCATGCATGGAGGAACGCTCCCAAAAGCATTCCTATTGGATGCTGGGAAGTGTTCCCACGCCGGGCTCCTTCGGTGTCGACATCACCCATACGTGAAGACAGACTTCCTGCTTGTTCCTGGAGATCTAGTTGTGCCCCTATGAACTCTAGGTGCTGGGCCAGAGTGAAGTGGGATTTGGGGTACTTTATGACGAACCCCAGGTGCTGTAGGGCATTGATTGTGCGCCCAGTGGTGCATTGTGCCTCTGCAGTCATGTCCCCCTTTATGAGCCAGTCATCCAGATAGGGGGAGATGAAGGCCCCTTGGAGCTGGAGGTGGGCTGCGACCACCGTGAGGCACTTTGTGAAGAACCCTGGTAATAAGGCCAGACCGAAGGGCAGCACCCTGCATTGGTAGTGCTGTCCTCCTAACATGAACCGGAGGTATTTTCTGTAGCTGGGATGAATTAGGATGTGAGCGTAGGCAACCTTTAGGTCTAAGGAGCACGGCCAATCTCCCTGCTGGAGGAATGGCAGTAGTGTCCCAAAGGAGAGCATCTTGAACTTCTCCCTGACCAGAAACCTGTTGAGCTCTCACAGGTCCAGGATGGGCTTGAGGCCCCCCCATCCTCTCGGGGACGAGAAAGTATCTGGAATAGAAGGCCTGTGCCCCAGAGATGTTTTGGCACTGGCTTGACTGCTTTGTCTTTGATTAGGCCTGCTACCTCGGTGAGGAGCAGGGTCTGGTGAAGGAGAGGCCTGGTGGGCTCCCCTGGGAAGTATGTTGGTGGTGCCTGATGAAGGTGGAGGAGGTAGCCCTCCTTGATCATCTGTAGCACCCAGGTGTCTGTGGTGATGGCTGTCCACGTGGGAAAACATGGCTAGGAGCCACTCTGTGGGCAGCAGACGACCCTCTGGGGATAAGGACATTGCGCCCAGGCAGTCAAAAGCTCCCTCCAGGCTGGCCATGGCTGGCGCCTGGTACTTCAGGGGTTTTTGTTTTCTAGAACCATGTCCCTGTCCTTTTTGTTGCTGGCCCTGTTGAGGGGCCGAGAAGACCTGGAAGTGCGGAGTGCCACTGAAGCCTCCTTTCTTCCTCGGGAAGAAGGGCTTTTCCCTGGGTGCACAGAAGTCTTTTTTGAGAGCCTGGTTCTCGTCACATACTCTGTCTCTATCTCCCCTACCTTATCCGCCATGGGTTTCCCAAATAGATGTCCCCTGCATAGGTGAAAACCTATCAGTTTGTCCTGCACTCACTGTTCCAGGTCGGATGACTGCAGCCATGCCTGGCATCGAGACCCGATGTCTGCAGCAGCCACCCTGGCTGATGACTTGAAGCCATCATAGGCTGCCTGGGACAAGAACTTCGAGCATTCCTTTACTGTCGAGTTTAAGGTCTTGAACCTCTGTAGGGGTTCCCCCTCAAGGCCTGCTGAGAATCCACCCAGCTCCTTTGACAGTTCCTTCAGGTACACGCTGAGGTAGAGCTGGTAAGACTGGATCCAGCATGTTAGCATCAAGCCCTGAAAGGCCTTCCAGCTGAGGGCATCGAGGGTTCAGGCCTTCCTGCCGGGTGGCACCGACAAATTTTTTTTTGGCTCTTAAGCTAGCACACTGACGATTCCACGACCATGGAGTTGTGGGGAAGCTGCGTCATTTGGAACCCAGGGCTTCAGCATTCCCGGTACATGGCATTGAGGCGCCTGCTAACAATTGGTACTGAAGCTGATGTTTCCCACATTTAGAGGAGGCAGCGATCAAGGATTGAGGGCACTGGGACCCTAAGGTTTTCCTTCGGGGGTGCCTCGCATTGGAGTATCCGCATTCCTCAGTTCAAGGGTCCTCCTTAGCCTTGGTCTTGATGGCGAGGGCCTTGGCCATGTCCCACACAAAATTGAGGAATGCAACATCAACAGGTGGAGAGCAGCGCTGAGTCTTCGAGGGAGATGGGTCCGAGGGCACATCACAGTGCTTCCTCGTATCCGGGGATCCTTTGTCCTCTGTTTCCCATTTGGACTCGAAGTCCGAGTACAAGACCGAAGCTGCATGATCACCTTGGCTGAGGGCTGTTCTCAGTGGTCCATGGCTTCCAGGGGATTATCAGTCTGAGCCACGGATGCTCTCTGGGGAGGACTGGTGTCCCGAGGAATGGGAGCAGGACCTCGTACAGGGCCAGGGGCTCTCTCGAGGCCAATGGCGCTTGAGGACCGGCTCAACATCCGGGGAAGCCCCAGATGTTGAGGATCCCGTCGTCGGGGTGGGTGAACCGGACGAGCTGGACATGAACGCCTGCTGCATGGCCACTAGGGCAGATATACTGCTCTCTAGGGCTGTCATTCTGGTCTTCATACCAGTTGGCTCCGCAGCCTTTGACGCGAGCACCAAGGGTTTTGAGCACGGTGTCAGTTCTGTCAAGATGGAGTTCTTGATGAAGATGGCCTCAGAGACCTGAGGCTGGTTGGCGGGTGCTGACAACTTCTTATGGGGCAGCTTGGCGGGACGCTCTTGCCCCGACTCCACGGAATGATGCCTGGGACTGTGGGTCCTGTGGTGGGGTTTCCCCTTCTTCCCGGATCTGTCCTCCGAGGCAGTTTTCAAGGATTTCTTCTTCTTGTGTTCTACCTCTGGGAATTTCCACTTGGAGGAACTGCAGCCACGGGACTCCAAGGAGGCTCTGACTTTGCGGGGTACAAGGTATTGAAGGGGGCCCTGGAGCGTGGTGTCACCGGTGCGGAGTTGGACTTCTGAAGGAAAACTTATCTGCTGCTGATGGCAGCTCTTCAAGGTCTCTGAGGTCATGGTCCTGCAGAGCTCGCAGTCGGAGTCATCGTGTTCCAGGCCAAGACATCGGAGGCAGCAATTGTGTGGGTCGGTGAGTGACATCATTTTGCCACACCGGTCACACTTTTTGAAGCCACTGGAGGCCATCGGAAAAAGGGGGTCCCCGCCTCCTGGCAGGGGTCCAAGGCCTTCGGCTGGAAAAGGGTGCGTACGCCAGTTGAGGAGCACCTCGATGAAAAAATGAATAGAAGAACCTGAGGAGCAACGGAGAGGTGAGTCTTATCCGCATTAATCATCTCAGTTTACTGGCCTTGCAGGTCTCACCGGGAAACCTGTATGTGGTAGAAATCTTAAACAGTGAGATGCACTGGCTACAACACTTGTTAACTTGTGATACTACATAATACTTCTCAACTATTGTCTTTTTTTTATAATGACTTGTACATAAACCATAGGGCTCTTTGGGCAACATGTGCTGCCAAAGTAATATAACCTCCCACCCACCCTCCATAGCACGATAGATTGATCAGTTATACAATCATTGTGGGACTCACAATACTTTATCCTTAATGCATAGATGTGCAACAAGTTTAATCAGTGACAAGCCATAAAAAGAAGGTTGGGATTTCGTAAATGAATTATGAAGACTAATTTAAGTATACTTTTGAAACTGAGCCAAAACAATATATTGACTATAAAATGTGTTGCTTTGTTTTTAATATAAAAAATTGGTTTCACCATTCTTGTTAACACAATTCTATAGATGTGGACTGGCTTGTATCCAAAAACGTAAGAGTTTGCATACCCCAGCAGAGTCATCAGGAGATGCAGCAGAAAGGGTAACACTAAAATTAAAAAAAAATCCCATCCACAACTGCAGCATGCACAACAAAATGGATTAGCTGCAATTATTTACAAGGTTGGCTGCTAGCGTGTTTAAGATACATTCACACACATAACACAGTATTAAAAATAAATCCTCTTACCACTGTTACACCTAGGTTTTGCTTCTCGACTAAATTATTATCTGGAGAACACTTCTCTTCAGAATGCAAGCAGTCTTCAGACTGTTGATCTGCAGGTTGTCTTTTGTTTTTAAGCAAGTGTTTTAGCAGCTCATGCCCAGATTCTCCTCTTGGAGTTGAGCCACTTAATATATATGCTGGGCTCTGCCTTGAAGGGGTAGAATGTGGTGTTGTCTTTTCTTCCTCCATCTTCACGTCATTTGGATTCTCCATTTTAGTTACATTTTGGCTATTGCAGCAATCGTCTGCATGCTCCAGTTTGATTTCTTGCATTTTGAGAGGACTTTCAGTCTGGACATCATCAATATCAGAGTTCTTTAGCGTTTTCTGAGGGTCACCACCATTAAGAAGCTGATGTTTTATCTCCAGAGGTAGCTGATTTACTGCTGTAGTAGGGGTGGATGAGCCTGGCTGCTCGGTTAATTCTTGTTTTGCTTGCAGAGTTAGTTCACCTGCAATACTAACTGTTGGGGTAGAAACTGAATCAGAAATACTGGGTGTTGGTGGAGCAGTGATATCTGAGTGTGGTGTTGATGGTGTCTTTACTGAGTCTGTATCATCATCCTTTTTCTTTTTCCTATTTCTTTTCTTTTTACCTTTCTCTTCAGGAATTATATCAGAGTAGAGCTGAATTAGAGACTGATTTGATGCATGAGTAATATTGATATCTTGACCATGTGGAGAACAGTTTACAGTTATCGGAGCAGCTGCATGCATAATAGGGCCAAAGGCAGATCTTACTTGAGTTTGTGCAAAGCTGGAACCAGAAATGCTCCCATTTGGTTGCTTCCGAGGATGTAAACTAGGACTTTCACCTCCTCCTGGTGATGGATCAGTTACAAATGTTGACAATCCTACAGGTTTTCTGTCAGTGCCTTGCAAGAATGATGCAGCAGGTGGAGAGCTTACAGTTCCTTGCTGCAGATTTTGTGATAAAACTTGCCCCATTTGTTGCTGTGGAGACTGCTGAAGGGGTCTTGAAGTTTGCAAGAAATCACAAGGCATGTCAGCAGTAAACAATGACATTTGCGACAAAGCTGTTCTGTTATTTAATTCTGATCCCATCATGCCATGCTGTTCCACTTCTAATTTCTGCTGCAATGCCCTTTGCCTATCTACCTCCTGCATAAGCTGAATTCTCTGTCTTTCTTGCTGTTCCCGTAAACGTTCTTTACGTTCTCTCTCTTGGAAACTTTCACTAAATGGGTTATTGTCTTCAAACTCTACCCGTGGAGGCACAGTGGATTGTGCATTTGCACTGGAACCTGATACAGGAGTGGGTGTGTTACTATTCAGGGGAATCTGTGACATTGGAGGCTGTATTCTTGGGGCATTTAATGGGAGGATACCTAGGGGAGCATTTGAAGGTTGCCATCCAGGTAAGTTTGGCATCCTGGTTGGATTACTTTGTCCAGGAATAACATTTGCATGATGCTGGAGCTGCTGTGGCACTACAGAGAAGTTTTGCTGATTTGCTGTAGGTGGTGTTCCTCTTGGGACCATAGGGAGCTGGGGTTGGATCCCAGGCATTATAGGTGGTGGCACCAATGTACATTGTTGTTGTTGCTGTTGCTGCTGTTCTTGCTGCTGCTTAATTCGATACTCTTCAATAAGCTCAGCATGCTCTTTTTGTTGTTTTCGAATCTGAAAATAAGATTAAAATCATTAGTAACCATACAAGTTGAAGGAAGCTCTCAAATATTATATTTTGGGGAGGAAATAAAATGGTAAAATTATTGTTCTGAACCTGAACATATTTTATACCATTAAAAAGAATGTTTACAATACTGAGCACTGTGGTTTATGTTCTGTGGCATTAAGTGACTGCACATTTAAAGAATCTCAATAATAGTTTGGTAGCCATAAAATATTAACCAATAACAGGGCAGATTTAACAATGTCTGGAACATGATAAACATGCTAATACCTCACCTAAAGGAATATCCCAAAATAGAACACCCTCATTAGTAACACCAAAGGAACACTATAGATAATTTTTAAGAGAGCCCGAGTCTTTAGTGTTCCTGTACTGCTATAAATGAGGATGTTCTATTCTGGGATAACTGGAACTGTTTATATTTCTCAAAGTTTTTCTAGGCTCTTTTTTATGTTGCAGTCAACTATTGAGCATGCGCTGGCGTCTCACTCTTTTTCTGATAAGCAACGACGAAGAAGGTCGATGTAGCTGGGAGCGTTGAAACAGGGCGCATGAGTTTGGTTCGCCCGAAACGCAGTGCTGTGTCTGCTGATTTGCTACTTTCAAGAAACTATTCACATCGCTGATTTGATTTACAAGAACTGATCTATACTTTTGGCTCCTTGAGAACTGTCCAAGGGGGAGCTTTTGGATTGTTTGGCTGGAGTGGGACATTGGCTGCCATATTTGGAGAACGCAGATAAGTACCTCTCCTTTTGCAGTGATTTTTTGTCCGGACTCCTCAAATTCCAAGCATAGTTTTCACGTGTTTTTTTAGAATTCAAGTACAATTTTCACGTGGTTTTAAAAGGCATACTGTTTATTGGTGACACTTTGTTGTGGTGTTGCACCTTATTTATTGAAAGCTCTAATATGGGCTCAATATACATTTGAGTAAAATGGAAAGATAGCTTCAAGAGGTACTCTGTGTCTCATGGCTATACTTCCGACATTTATAGGATGCTACACGTCAGAGTTTGACTATTTTTACATTTTTCTCTATTTTGTTTTTTGGATTATTCCTTACAGTCAGCTTATTTTATGAGATTTCCCTTATGAGAGTGGCTTTCAAGGACAGTCCTTGGAATCTACTGGCATCTCAGGTTACCAGCATATTCATAATGAATACACATGTAATACTTGCAAACAAAGAAAGAGGGACTCCATATTTTTTAAATTTTAATGATGTGTTTCCTACTAAAAAATCTGTCAGAATTACTAAAAAATGAATCAACTGTCATTATTCAAGACAAAGCCTTTACCTGTTCTAGTTGTTTCTGAACCATACTTTGCTGCTCAGTGACGTGTTTAAGCTGTTCTGCATCCTCCTCTGGAAACTCCCGTCCAGCTTTTCTAGCTGTGCGTTGCTTTGCGGAAAGTGCTTTTTTAGATTTTCTGTGAGCTCCAATTTGCTCTTCCAAGAACTTCTGTTGCATTTGTAGAAGCTTCTGTGTTTCCTGAAGCCATTCTTCATATTGCTTTTTCTGAGATTCATCTAAAGAACACAGTCATGCATTTTACATAAAATCTCCTTATTTTAATTATCACTCTAATTAGCTTTCAAAAAAAGACAAAGGTCCTTTGAGACAAACCTTCACCTGACAGTTACATATACTTCTGAAGACTTGACAGTAGAATATGGCAGTTGTCATAGAGGGAATACACACATCGGAAAAAGAAAAAATTGGCTAATATAAAAGATATACATAGCCCGAGAGGATTTGAATCAGGCCCTCCTGATTTGAGAAAAGTGCATCAGAAAAAAAACAGCCTAGGGCACAGGGAACAATTTATACTTACTGACAAAGCTGGGATCGAAGTTGGGAGGGTTAGGCCGAGTCATTTGAGGTGTTGCATTTCCATCCTAAAATTAGGAATCTATATTACTATTTGAAGCAATAATGGATGCAATGTTAACACAGTTGATGATTCACAGTCATAAAAATTTTGACCTATGTGAACTGTTACCTGTCCAATTCCTTGCTGTATAAAGTTCTGTCCTTCACTGCTTTGCGTTCCAGTTATTTGGTGGCCCATGAATGGAAATCTGTTCAAAAGTAACACGTAGAAAATCTTCTTATGCTTTGAATTTATATTGCTTTGCAATCTACAGATTAAATATAGCATGAATTCTGACAGACTTCATATAAAATACAATATATTAGTCTTCTTATTAGCATCCTTTGTAACTAATAGAAGAGCTTCTAAAAGTGCTTGCTTAAACTAACATCTATCGATTGATTGTGATACTGTACATTGTTAAGGAAGTACTCTGCAACTTTCAACTTGGTATACCATGTAGGAATTTCAAATGCTAGGACAGAATGAAATAAAGATTAATTTCCTGGAAACCAAGAGGCAAGGTATTGCACACAAAGATTATGGAAACAAAGCAATACCACCACAAAAATAACATAATAACCAAACAACTTAAATAAAAAGACCCATGTTTCGGCGATTGCCTTCTTCAGGAGTCATAAAATATTTCTATCTGTAAAGACAAAAACCAACATTACTTCTCACAACAGATCTTATTTATTTGCTTTTTTATACCGCCTAATGTAAAAGTCTAGGCGGTTTACATAGAACTAGCAATGCTTAAGCATGGAACATGGATGTAACTGAACATGTACATAGAACAAAAACATCAACATGAACAGGAGCTAAAGTATAGCATATTTACATAATTACATATTTACAGACTTATGCACAGGACATATGGGATGGGGGTCAGCTAGCTGGATAAGAGTTGTTGTGGTGCAATAATTGGAGGAGAGGAGAGGTGGCGGAGTAATCCGGTCAGTGGGTTGATAGGGTAGGACAGAGGTTTGGGGGGGGGGGTAATTCCTTCATTTCTGAGGAAGTCACGGAACAAAAGGGTTTTTAATTTTCTCCTTAAGTTCATGAGGTCGGCTAAGACTCCTGTATCTGCAGGTAGGGAGTTCCACATGGTCGGGACATACAAAGAGAAAGCCCTGTTAGATTTGGTTTTATTACTTTTTGAATTTGTGGTGGGCATGATGAGTGTATTTTGGCAATATGTTCTCCTGAATCTGTTGGCGGGGGTTTCTTGTAAAAGTGATTGGAGGTAGATGGAGGAGAGTCCTTGAGATACTTTGTTGTGAATATTGCTTTATATTTTGTTCTTGCTTTTAGAGGTAGTCAGTGTAACCGCTGAAGTATAGGAGTAATGTGGCTGGATGAGGTGGCATTGCAGAGGATATGAGCAGTGGTGTTCTGGGCCAATTGGAGAGGGTGAAGTATGTAGTTTGGAAAATCCTGTAAGAGAATGTTGCAGTAGACATAGTGTGGCATAATGAGGGCTTGGAAGATTGTGCAGTAGTTTTGGTAGACGAGTAGTGTCCTGAAGTGCTGAATGGTTTTTATTTTATGATATATGGATTTGAAGGTGGTGTTAATGTGTGGTTGAAAGGTGCTGGTCTAGAGTTATGCTGAGGTATCACACTTGAGACTGCGCTTTCAATTGGGTTCCTGCTATTGACACAGTGGATGGAGGGCTGTAGTTTGTGTCTCTAAAGACGATGAGGGTTTTAGTTTTGTTGTGATTCATGACGAGATTGGGCTCTGACAGCCAGTGGGTGACAGCTTCAAAGCACCATGATATGGATGTGTAATTTGGTTTGGTAGTGGAGAGTGGTACATACAGCATAACATTGTCTGCATAGATATGGTATAAGAGATTGTATGACTGAATTATTACACAAATGGGTTGTAGGAAGATGCTGAACAGGAGAGTTGAGAGGGCTGAGCCTTTGAGAATTCTCTGTTGCTTGGTAAATGGGCCGATTGTTGGTCTCCCAACGTGACTTGCTGCTTGCAGTTGTTGAGGAAAGATATAAACCATTTTAGAGTTGTGGCTGCAAGGCCTAGCGAATGGAGGTGTTGTAGCAAAATATTGAGTGATACTGAGTCGAAGGCAGCCTTGATGTCCAGGAAAAGTATTATGAAGGCCTGGTGTGGTGTATCAGTACCTTTGATGAGCTTATCAATTAATGCTGTAAGTACTGTTTCCACACTGTGATCATTCCTCAATCCATACAGGTAGGGGTTGAGTGGGGCATTTGTATCTATATGCCATAGGTTTTCAACCCAGTCCTCGGGGAACCCTAGGCCAGTCAGGTTTTCAGGATTCCCACAATGAATATGCATAAGTTAAATTTGCATACAATGAAGGCAGAACATGCAAATCTTTCTCATGCATATTCATTCTGGGAATCCTGAAAACTTGACTGGCCTAGGGTTCCCCGAGGACTGGGTTGAAAACCCCTACTATATGCTGTTGAAGCTGCAGCAGTACTGCTTTTTTCTATGATTTTTGCAAGGAATAGTAAACTAGAGATGGGCCTATACAAAGTAGGCAGTTTAGGATCTAGCCCAGTGACTTTCTTTATGGGACGTATTGAAGTCATTTTGAGTATGAGAGGCATGTATCCTTGGGTGAGAGAGAGCTGTGTGATTTTGTGTATGATGGGGAGTAGTTCAGTGCGAGCTATCTTGATCCAGCTGATGGGGCATGGATCGAATGGGGAGGATGTGGTGATTAGATTGATTATGATGTTTTCCAGTTGTTCAAGAGATATACAGTTCTGGTCAACATTATTGGCACCCTTGCAGTTCAACCTCTTTATGTCCAGTATCTTCTAATAAAAAAGGGGTCAGTGAAATGGCTTTGGACTATTTATGCACACATATTTGACACACAAAAGAATCAAATAAAGCAAGACCAATTAAAAAAGGAAAAAGTAGGAAACGGTATAAAATTGTGACACTGCCAGGACATGATTATTGTCATGCTTGTCGCTAATGTGAATAACTGTAATTTAATGTAAATATATCCCTTTACTGTTGACATATGTTTTGAAACATTAACTAAGTCATACACAGTTCAAACGTTCCTACCTCTCCTGTTATCTCAATGTATTTTGAGTTACATTTAATAGTTTCCTATGAGGAAAGGCTAAAAAGGTTAGGGCTCTTTAACCTGGAAAAGAGATGACTGAGGGGAGATATGATAGAAGTCTATAAATTAATGAACGGAGTGGAACGGGTAAACAATTGTTTACGTTATCAGAATATAGAAAGACTAGGGGACATGCAATGAAGCTACAGGGTAAACTATTTAAGACTAATAAAAGAAAATATTTTTTCACTCAACGTGTAATCAAACTCTGGAATTTGTTACCGGAGGATTTAGTAAAGGCTGTTAGTGTAGCTGGGTTTAAAAAAGGTTTGGACAAGTTCCTGCAGGAAAGGTCCATAAACCATTATTAAGAAGTGACCGAAGATATCAATGCTTGACCCAGTACAAGCATTGTGGAACTTGTGTCTCTTGGGGAAACTGCTAGGTACATATGACCTAGATTGGCCACTGTTGGAAACAGAATACTGGGCTTGATGGACCTTGGTCTGACCCAGTATGGCACATCTTATGTTCTTATGTTCTTAGTTGAATGTTCTTTGTTCTAAATCTGTTCTATGTAAAATAATAGTACTCTATTATTAAAGTGAAAGCATGTTTATTTGTACAGGGTAGCGTACACTATTAGACTGACTAAACCTGAGAAAGAGTTAATTCTGTTCAGAACCTTGCTTAGAAATAAAACTTCATAAAAATGCTTACTAAGTAGGTTAAGAGGTACATGTCCTGTAAACAAGAAAGGCAGCTTGTACTCTAGCCTTGCAGTCTCAGGGATTAGTAGATACCAAGCAGTCAGCAGTAAACAGTTATGTCTTGGAATATGTGTATGTCTCCTCATATTGACCTATGTAGCGGTAAACAATTATGTCTTGGACTCCATGTATGTCTCCTTATACTGACCCACACTGATTAAAGTTGACCTATGATGTGATAAAGACGTAATAATTGACGTGTAATAATAAAGTAAAATTATGCTGTATCATCCAAAAGAGCCTTATAAATAAAGTGAACCATGGCTATCAGTTAGAGTAAACAAAGAGAACTTATGGTTCTGTTTGTTTCTCTCCGCTAAAGCTTTGGTGTATTTATATAGATGTGTGTATTTTATTGCTGTCTTTTAGATTACCTTCCCATTGTTTTGAATGTAGTCTTCTGTAGCTCCAAGAGCCCTGCAAGGTTGCTGGTGAGAGGGGGGGGGGGGGGGCTAAGGAAGCCCACAGTTGGTGCCGTGTCCGTTCTACAGATTTCAACATTCCTGCCAAGGGCGGAAGGTGTTTGTGAGTATTATATGGTGCCAGCAATGAGCAATCTGTTAGGTAAACAAGAGTTGTCTCGATTGTGTGAATGGCATGTTAGGGCTATGGGTTTAGCTCTTCAGAAAGGTAGCCCTTCTTATTGTATGCGTGAGAAATATGGAGATATGGCTACTAATTATGTTGTGCACTGGTATGCAGTGACTAATGATAATGTGCTTTTACAGTTTCCTTTGGAGGGAACATTTTCTATAGAGAAGCTTTGTTATCTGAAATGTGCTTTGCAGGCTAAACACAGAGTATGTGATGCCCGTGAAGGGCTGGTGTTTGGTTGGTGGCAGCGTATGGCATATGTTATGAAAAATAATTTTATATTACAGAATGCTGGTAAAACGGGTGACCCACAGGAGAAAGAGATTGGTAATGCCTGGGCAGGAAGGTCCCAGTCATTTTTTCTCCAGAGTATGATGCAGAGGTGGCTGCAATTGGAGCTGGACGGGTTCCAGGTGTATTCCTGATGTCTCCCCCTGTTTGTTCTGAGAATTATGTAGTTTCTGAGAGGGAGATAGTCACTCGTGCAGCAAAATTACGACATGAGATAAGGAATAAGCAAGGAATATTGGGGAATGCACAAATTGAGAATTTTGGTACTTGTAATGTTTCTCAGCTCAGAGAAATGAATGACCTTCTTAGTCGTGAAATAGAATGTACTGTACATATCATAGATTCCTTAAAGGGAACGGTAAGAAATGATATTTCTGCTACAAAGGAATTGGGAATTTCTAGTAAACTTGTTGATGATATTGAAAAGGGTCTGAATAAGCCTTTTATGACCTATAGAGAGAAATGTATTCAATTACATGGTGCTATAAGTTTTCTTCAAACTGTTTTACGTCAGCATAATAGTTCATGTTCTACTTGGGCTGCTTTAGATAATTTGCTTAGAACTGCGTTTTATAACCCAGCTGATTTTTTATCTAGCTTGTGACATACCCTGTGATAAATTTCCAAGAGAAAACTCAAAGAGATAATTTTGCTTTAGTGGTCAATAAAAGAAAAAAAGATGATTTTCTGTTAGAATCACTTACAGTAGTATGAAAATTTGTGGAAGGATTGGTTGAGATTAACATCTTTAAGGCAGGATTCGCTAATTGTTTTTGTAAATGGTTTAATCCCGAGAGTAAAAGGTATTTTTTAAAAAAAAAAAGCTTCAATGACAGATTGGCCGGCTAGAACAGCTGATGTAAGTCTGAAAAGTGCTTATGTAAGTCTGAAAAGTGCCTGGTACAGTGAGCTGACATTTGATGTGAAATGACTGAATTGCTCAACCTAACGATTGCTTCTATGCAACCTCCCAGGAGCAAGGGGAGGGTAGGATCGGAGCAAGAGAAGGTCATAGGAATCCTCAGCGAGACAGTTCAGATAAGCTTGTTATTGAGCGTTTGCAGCGAGACTGTCTCCGGAATCGGAGTCTTGATGGTCAGAGAACTCCGGAAGTTGCTGATTGCACTCTATCCTGGCTGAGTGTGAAGACCAGCTGTATTCTCTCTGAAGTGCTGTGTTCTGCAGATCTCCAGAAATCATTCATCCTTGAGAGCTGTCTTCTTCTTTATGGACAATGCTGGGATCAGATATCGGATGCCTTTCTATCCCGCTGTGCAGATCGTCGTGAAAACCTGGAATTCAGTTCCTAGACTCAAGCTGTGCCAGCAGCCGCTGGTGAAGAAAGTTGTTCTATGCTTGAAGATCTCCAGACACAAAGTGTCACTTCATTATGTAAGACTTCAATTCTTCCTGTGCTAAAAGCGAGACTGTCTGTGGAAGGCTGACGGTAAGACTTATAGATTTGTGCAGAACCTGTGCGCAGTAAATAATGTGCTTTTGCCAATTTCTCCCTGGACTTTTGTTGTACATTTGCGACCTGCTTATTCTCAGTATGACTTGGCAAGCAGTCTTGTTTTTATTTGTTCTTTTTGAAGGTTAGTCTTGCATATTTGCACCGGCCCTAGGAACTGCATTATTTGATGTAAGACTCAACCATTCCTCTTTAGTTTATTATGTGAATGATTTGTTTTTAATGTAGATTAAATTAAGTATGTTATTGGTCAGAGTTTATATTGCTAAGTTAGGTTTGAGGGTTAAATCTGTCTCAACTGCAATTTATTTCTCAAAATGTTGTTATTGCATAGCTTTCACATTATCGCAGTGGGAGGTTTGTTTTAACCCTCGGATACACTACCCCCGGGTCAGGGGTGACCCGGGTGTCGGTTTTTGTGTTTTTTCTTCAAAATGGTAAGGAATTGTATTTTGGTACTCTAGGTATTCCTCAACGAACCATTTTTAAGTATTCTCATACATATGGTTTGCAAAAATAACGTTATTATACAGTACTGCATGCTGCTGAACAAACAAGGGGTGATTTTTGACACTCGCACAATAACACTCTCCTTTGTTTTATAGCAGCAAAGAAAGTCACCACTCCAAGTCCACATTACAATCCTGTGTTTTCTAACATCTTGCTTACATTTATGACGTCACCTGATGTCAGTTCCTTGTTTGTTTCTGTGGATTAAATTTTTTTACGACAAAGGTAAACAATGCCACTCCCGAAACGCTTCAGCAGCTGTGCAGCAACTGAAAAAATTAGACGTTGGTTGAATGAAGAAAGTGACAGTAATGATAGTTTGAGTAATGATACTGAAGGTGCTGATACGGATAGTGCAGTTGTTCCCGCCCAGTCCGGTCAGCTTGATCTTGATGATAGCGGCAGTGAAGCGGAAGATGCTATCGAAGAAAATAAAACAAGTGATGACGATAGCAGTTCATACAGCAATTCTGAAACTTCTGAATCACATTCTGAAAATGAGGAAGTTACTGACAGTCATTACACAGCTCGTTCTGGCATGCATTGGAATAAAACTGTATCGCCAACATCAAGAACAAGGGAAGCAAATATAGTCAGAGAATCTTCTGGACCAATTGCTCTGATCAGAGGTATAACTAATGCTAAGGATATTTTTGACATGTTTGTAACTCCAGATATATTGTCAGCAGTGTTAGATTTCACAAATTCTGAAGGCATACGTAGAGCTGAAGCAATGCAGCCACCATGTACTGACTGGAAGCAGGTAACAATGGAAGAGCTCCAAGCAACATTGGGTCTTCTGTACATGAGTGGTGTTTTCAGGTTGAACAAAGTATCTGTACGCAGAACTTGGGCTAAAAGTCCTATCCAGAATCCTATATTTCCAGCTGTTATGTCAGGTAAAAGATTTGCAGAAATATTGAGTTTACTTCGATTTGATGACAAACAAACCCGTGAATCACGAAGGGCCAATGACAAATTTACTCCAGTCAGAGATGTTTGGAATTTATTCATTTCTCAGTGCATGAAAATGTACACACCATCTGCATACTTGACTGTTGATGAACAATTGTTGGGGTTCAGAGGCAAGTGTCCGTTTCGTCAATACATCAAGTCTAAACCAGACCGATACGGTATAAAGTTATGGGTGTGTGCAGATGCCGAAACGTATTATGTATTCAACATGAAGCCATACCTAGGGCGTGAAGAGTCAGTTACTCGTGACAAAACAGTATCTCTAGGAGCTGATGTTGTTTTGAAGCTTATTGAACCTCTGGAACGGTCTGGCAGGAACATTACTTGCGACAATTTCTTTACTAACGTACAACTGGCTGATGTTCTTCTTAGCAAGAATTTGACACTACTGGGCACTGTAAGATGTTGCAACCGTGACATACCTTCAGAATTCCAGGGAAATCGCTCAAGAATTGTGGGATCCTCAATATTTGGCTTCAGTGGAGACAAGACTTTGGTGTCATTCGTCCCAAAATGAAACAAATCAGTTATGCTGCTGTCAACACTTCACCATGATAATAAAATTGATGAAACATCAAAGAAGCCAGAAATAATACTTGACTACAACAGAACGAAAGGGGGTGTTGACACAGTAGATCAGTTGTGCCACACATACAGTGTGAAAAGATCAACTCGTCGATGGCCACTTTGCGTGTTTTATGGACTGCTTGATATCGCGGCTGTAAATTCATTCATAATATTTATGTACAACAATCCTATGTTTCATCACAAGGAAAACTGCAAGAGAAGGTTTTTTCTGGAGGAACTCGCTTTGAATCTCATGAAGCCTCAGCTACAAAATCGTCAAAGCCATCCAGAAGGTCTGACAAGCCATACACGTCAATCCATGGCCAATGTTGGCTATCCTTGCCTTGAAATGCCTAAGCCACCAAGACCGTTGACCACACGGGCATCAGCAAAGAAAAGAAAAAGATGCTCCTTTTGTCCAAGTGACAGAGATCGAAAAGTATTTACCAAATGTGAAATCTGTCTGAAGCGAGTGTGTCCTGAACATTCAAGAACAACTACTAGCACATTGTGCATAAACTGTTGTTGAAAAAAACAGTCAATGTACTTCATGTATTGCTTACTAGTTTTCTGTTGTTTACAATGCACCGTTGTCAATTTGTTATAACACGGTAATGTTTTTGTCACAATTTGCATCATGCCATTACTTGACATAATGGCACCATACTTTGACTGTTGCTGTCCACCTAGCGAATAAATATAGAACTATTGTAGTTTGCAAAGCGTGCAGTGCTGCACACCATTTTTAAGCTTGCAACTGAATAGTTAACAGGTATTGACATTATGCAGCATATATCTGACCTTGTACAACTTGTCATGCCTGATCTTGGCTAGCATTGCACATTATTCACTTGAAAGGGTGAATTAATATTATAAAAAATAAATAAAAGTATGTCTTTTTCTTCACAATTTAACCATGTTTTACAAACAAAAGTAGATGTTTTACCATATTTCTACATATGGGTCAAGGGTGACCCGGGGGTAGTGTATACATGTCAGTCGATTTACCGAGTGTATCCGAGGGTCAAATGTAGGAATGTACTGGGAAGAGTGCCATGGTTATTGTAAACTATTCAAATTGTTTGTGGCTATTTCTGATGTCTCTGTTATCTGTGTGCTTTGTGAGCGAATTGATGAAATAACTTTGGGACTCCTGCAATGGCTACACAGTTTAATAGCAGTGTTTTTTTTTTACAAATGAAACTTCCTGGTTGTCTGGTTCTACAGCGGCAGTTAGCAGACGTATTTGCAAAAGGACAACCGTTTTGCAGACAAATGAAAAAAAAAAAAAAGAAAGCACGGCAAGTTGTTTTTCAAGCATCAGTGTTACTGACATTGCAATATTTAGCTGTTAAAGATGACTTTATTTTCTCTTTCATCTCTTTTTGAAGATACTTCTTTTGAAACCTAGCTTTGGACTTCGTGATGTTCCGGGCTGCTGGAAAGCGAATCATCTGTTTATTTGCCCTGACCGTCTTTTGTTTCTACTTGCCTTGTTCCTACAGCAGAAGCTTTACTGCCGTGGTTATGCATTTTGTCTTTTTGTTATTGTTTTCTTTGGTACAATCTGTCTAAACTGTTTCAGGATTGGCACTGTAGGGTTAGTCTAGGGACAGTATACATGTGCCTGCCTACTGAATTCATTTTATTTTGATTTTGCAACCTGTTTTGTAGATCTGCCTTGTATCAGAGGAGGGAGGTCGTATTCCCAAAAGGTCACTTATGCACACTGATACAGCCTCCGATTGAATAAAAACTTTTCCCTTTTGCCCTTATGGCGGTGTGTATTTCCTCTAGCCTGACACCATTTGAAATAGTTAATGGATGTCTAGTTCCTTCTCCATATGCCTTGGCAGTTATTCCAGACCCCCAGGTGTTGCGCAGCGGTATCTTAACTTATTGTGCACAGTTGCACTCAGTTCTAATTTTTTTTCCTTTTATTGCAAGTGACTCCTTAACGAGATGACAAGTTCTTTATATCCGGGATCCGCAGAATTATTTTATCAGAAGTGAAGTCACCAGATTGGGTCCTGATTAAGACTGCATCCAAAGACACTCCCAGCTCCGAAGATCCTGGTCCATGTCGTGTGTTCCTGGTGGGATATTCAGCTTGTAAAGTGAAAAGACATTCTCATTGAATGCATCTTATACAGTGGCCCCCTCACAAGCCCAGAAGGTGGCTTCCTGTGTCGGTGAATCAAGAGTTTGCAACGCAGAGACTTATTGGACAACAGTGATTGAAGAAAAGGACTTTTATGATTTAAAGTATTTTCTGAAAGAACAACAGTGACATTACAGAGAGATTATTGTATTAAGTAAATTCCAAATGGACTATTCATGTAAAATGCTTTTATTTATTTATAGTAAGACCTAGAGGGATGAGGTTAGTTTAGATTAGTATTTTCCTGATATATATGTAATGATCTTTAGGTACTTAATCTCTACTTAATAAAGTAATTGAGAATTAGAGGGCCAGTATAGCTATAGTATATCTCTTCATCATCTTAAGAGAAGTATTAAGAAGAGTAGGTATATCTTTAGTTTGTTTTAGAATATTTTTTAAATATGTTGCTATGCATATTTCCTAATCTGGTCCTAGATGTGCTGTGGCATATTATTAATGAAGCAGTTTTGCATTCAGAATCATGAGGATGTTAGAGGGAATATCCAAATATTTTGAGGCACATTTACACTTGATGAAAAAACCCCCCAAAAACATTTCAATTTATCAAAGGTTGCTGTTTGCCTTCCCACAGTGACAGCTACTTAGCATGGATTTCTACCAAGAGTTAGGCCTAAGACCTTTGAAGAGTTTTGTGACATATGGTCTTATACAAACACAGAACCTAGAATAATTAAAGATATAGGTATGAAGATCCCATGTGCAAGTTCCTATATTTCAGTAATTTACAAGTAATGCCAGTTAAAGGGAACCAAGTGTGTAGTTCTGGCTACCCTTTTGGATGCCTCTAGTTCTGACCTAGGCATACCTAACCAGAGTTAAAGTGGTTTAGAGTAATTGTATACAGAATATATCTTGTCCTCCGAATTTGACAATCTGAGCAGAGAGCTTAGTGGTTTTAGAAGGAGATTATGTTGTGTGTGGTACTTTTGTATATACAGAGCCTCCCAGAGGTTGGTCAGGTGCTTGCTATATAGCCCTGATGGATACCCCATAGTGAACTGAACTTTACTATTAATTTGTTATCAATCCTGAACAAATCTTTAGGAAGAAAAAGGGATGTATCCCCTCAGGATGAAGTCATAGTGGCTGCTCTGCTTTTTACTGAGGCAATTAATGTGTATTGCAAGGTCCAGTAAACAAAGTGTCAGCTTATGCAGCCTAGAATCGAATGGTTTTAGATTTTCTTGTAGCAAAGGAAAATGGTGTGTGTGGAATAATAGTTGATTTTTGTTGTAGTATGCTTGATAATAATGGGAAAATAGTGAAAGGCCTATTAGATAAAGTTAGCAACCGTACTTTTGTTTCAAGTGAGAGTTATGTAAATTCCTTTTCAGCTCTCATTGATTCTGTTCCTTCATTTTGGAATTCAGTATTCAGGCCTTTGCAAGGCATGTTAGCATCTTTGCTTGGTATTTTGGGAATTCTCATTCTAGGAGTATTAATCCTCTATGTACTGACAGCTGTTTCTCTATGTCAGCACTGGTTTCTTTCCACCTCTTCACCTTTCACAGCTTTCTGTAAGAAATCAGTAGAATCACTGACCTCTGCAATAATGTTATGGATTGGCCCAGAATCCAGTTTTATTTCCACTTCAATGGCAATACATGAGTTTCCTTACTTTAGAAATGATTCTTTACAGAATCAGAGGAGGGACTGAAAGCATGCTTATTTGTACAGGGTAGTGTACACTATTAGACTGACTAAACCTGAGAAAGAGTTAATTCTGTTCAGAACCTTGCTTAGAAATAAAACTTCATAAAAATGCTTACTAAGTAGGTGAAGAGGTACATGTCCTGTAAACAAGAAAGGGCAGCTTGTACTCTAGCCTTGCAGTCTCAGGGATTAGTAGATACCAAGCAGTCAGCAGTAAACAGTTATGTCTTGGAATATGTGTATGTCTCCTCATATTGACCTATGCAGCGGTAAACAATTATGTCTTGGACTCCATGTATGTCTCCTCATACTGACCCACACTGATTAAAGTTGACCTATGATGTGATAAAGACGTAATAATTGACGTGTAATAATAAAGTGAAATTATGCTGTATCATCCAAAAGAGCCTTATAAATAAAGTGAACCATGGCTATCAGTTAGAGTAAACAAAGAGAACTTATGGTTCTGTTTGTTTCTCTCCGCTAAAGCTTTGGTGTATTTATATAGATGTGTGTATTTTATTGCTGTCTTTTAGATTACCTTCACATTGTTTTGAATGTAGTCTTCTGTAGCTCCAAGAGCCCTGCAAGGTTGCTGGTGAGGGGGGGGGGGGGGGCTAAGGAAGCCCACATAAAGTTTATGTTACCTGTAAACCGCCACTGATCTCTGGAAGTGGCAGTATAGAAAAGATGTATAAATAAATAAATAAATAAATCCTTATAAACAATTCAAATCCATTTGAACAGAAGAACCACATTCCCATTGCATTAAAATTAAATGCACCTGTGACTAATTGTCAGTACTCACATAACTTGAATCAACCAATGAACGATTGCTCTAATGTTTAAAATAGCCACATTCACTCCCTGTTCTATTTTCACAAAGGTGAAGACAAGAGAGCTGCCTGAGACCATCAGAAAAGCTATTGTCACTAAACATCAAACTTCAAAGGTATACAAGGCCATCTCCAAAGACCTTGGGATTTCTGTGTCTACAGTTCACAATATTATTAAGAAGTCTTCTGCTCATGGAACTGTTAAGAACCTCCCAGGATGTACTGGGAAGAGGAAAATTAATCCAAGTAGTCTTTGATGATTAGTGCAAACTGTTGGAAAAACACCACGTACAACATCCAAAGAGCTTAAGGCTGACCTGGCACAATCTGAAGTGATGGTTTCAACCTGCATCATATGCTATGCACTAAACAAAGAAGGACTTCATGGACGAAGGTCAAGAAGAACCTCACTGCTCGAAGACAGACATAAAAAGGCATGATTGATTTTTGCCCAAAAGCACCTTGAGACCACAATCCTTCTGGGAAAATGTTCTGTGGACAGATGAAACCAAACTTGAGCTCTTTGGCAATGCAGACCAGGGATGCATTTACAGGCAAAGAAATGAAGCTTATAAGGAAAAAAAACACACCCTTCCTACAGTTAAATATGGTGGAGGTTCCATAATGTTGTGGGGCTGTTTTGCTGCCTCAGGAACTAGAGGCCTGGAACATATTAAAGGAATCATGAAGCCAGAGGACAACCAAGATATTTCTTGGAGCGGCATGTGCTACCTAGTGTCAGAAAACTAAGTTTAGGTTGAAGGTCATGGGTCCTCCAACAGGACAATGACCCAAAACTAAAAATCCAAAAGAATGGTTAAAAAGGAACAAATTGACTGTTTTAAACTAGCCAGAAATGAGTCCTGATCTCAGTCCAATCAAGAACTTTAGGAAAGAGCTGAAATCTGCCATTGGTAAAAGGAATCTTGGAAGCATTCATGAGTTGGAACGAATTGCAGTTGAAGAGTGGGAGATACTACCTACAGACAGATGTACAAATGTTATAGATGGCTATAAGAAAAGTTTGGAGGCTTTCATCACTGCCAATGGTTGTGCAAGCAAATATTAGTGAAGGGTTCAATTAATCATGTCAAGGTCATATTTTGTTTCATTTTTCTCAGACATTACTACATCTGCGCTGCGCTACATCTTTTATTTTTGTTGTATACCTTTGAACATACTATTAAAATATTATGACGACATGTTGTTGTTGTCAAGTGCCATCGAGTCAGTGTCGACTCATGGCGACCCTCTGGATAGTTGTCCTAATCTGTATTTGGTCTTCAGTCAGGCGGCTCATTGTTGACAGACTGTTATCTGTAGCTGTTATTGTATTGATCCATCTCATTGCTGGCCTTCCTCTTTTGCGTTGACCTTCTACCTTGCCAAGCATGATGTCTTTCTCTAATGATCTCTCTCTTCGCATGATGCGCCTAAAGCATGAAAGTCGAAGTCTTGTCATCTGAGCTTCTAAAGAAAGCTTAGGTTTGATCTCCTCTAGTACTGACGTTTGTTCTTTGGACAGTCCATGGTATACACAGTATTCACCGCCAGCACCATAATTCAAAGGCATCAATTTTCTTCCTGTCTATCTTTTTCACTGTCCAGCTTTCACATCCATATGATGTTATTGAAAATACCATGGCTTGAACAAGTCAAATCTTTTTATGGAGAGAGACATTTCTGCTCTTGAGAACCTTGTCTAGGTCTTTCATAGCCATTCTGCCAAGAGCAATGCGTCATCTGATTTCTTGACTGCTTGTTGCTTCTTTACTGATAGTTGATCCAAGTAAGTTAAATTTGTCCACGATTCCTATTTCTTCTCCTTCAATGATGAACTTGTTGATTTTTCCAGTTGGCATGATCTTTGTCTTCTTCACATTAAGGTGCAGGCCCATGTTGAGACTATGTTCTTTGATCGTGAGAAACAAATGTTTCAGATCATCTTCACTTTCAGCCAGTAATGTGGTATCATCAGCATAGCGAAGGTTGTTGATGAGTCTTCCACCAATCTTCACACCTCTGTCGTCTTCATACAATCCTGCTTCTCTGATGATTTGTTCTACATATAAATTAAACAGGTAGGGGGAAAGTATGCAGCCTTGTCTTACACCATTGCTTATTTTAAACCATTCTGTTTCTCCTTGTTCCGTTCGAACATACAGTTGGAATATTTCCAATTATTTCTCAAAATATGGTACACAACACAACTAAAATGCAAGGGTGCCAATAATTTGACCACAATTGTATAAGCTGAAAGTGGTTACCTAAGTAAGCAAGAAACATGACAAGGATAATGCCACACTCTATTTCCTTTCTGCTATAGCCTTTATGCAGATTATCTTAAAATATTCCAGAGTTACCATCAGACACCTTCTTAAGCAGCTTGCTAAAGAGAATCTCATTTGAACCTAATTCTTGTTCAAGTGTATTTAGCTTCCATGTTGATTTTATAACGCTTAAAATCTCACCTTTCATGAATATAAATAAATATCATATACATAAATACATACATTTGTGGACTATGCTCTGGCAAATGGTAGCAATTACAATCCACAGACCTAATTTGCGATTCCTAGTGTGACGTGGTAGCATTGCCAGAAGCCATGGAAACAGATAGTGACCCGGTGGAAGGTTCGGGTACTGCAGGTAAATGCAGGATTTTCCCTTCTCAGCACAAGATGCACATGGCTAATCAGCTAACACAGCTCACCTCGGGGGAGGGGAGAAGCAGAGTTGCTGATTGGGCACGCCCTAGCAGGAGGCGGGTTCCCCAGAGCAGTGGCAGCTTGTTAAACAGAGAGAAGGAAGACAGAAGACAGAAAGAGAAAGGGAAAGAGAGTAAAAGAGGAAGAGAAGGCAGCAGAGCAAGCAGAACACTGGACAAAGCCAGCAGAAGCGTGCTTTAGAGACGGAGCAAAGCAAGGACAAAGGAAGCAACCTGGAAGGCAGGAACTAGCCTTGGATGCCAGAACCTTTGACTTTGAAGGAGAAACGCTCCCCAGCTGCAATCCTAGGAGAACGCTTTCAAAGCCAAGAAGCAGGTACTAGGGAGACTCAGTGCCTGGAAGAGCCTTCTGGGAACAAGAGAGGGGCGAGGCACTGAGAGACCCAGGCATAAAGCCTATGCTTTTGGAGCAGAGAGCTGATCCGTGGAAAGAAAGGCAGATTGCTAAGGAACTTTCAGACATTCCTCAATATAAGGTACAGCGTGTCTTTAATTCTGATAACAGCTTTTATGAGAAGCCAGACTGTGTGAATGTTAATTTTAAAACCCAGGGCAAGCCCAGGTTTTATGAAGACTGTTGGCTGCAACCTGAAACTCATTTATCTAAATACAGCTTTTCTCACCAAACTGCTAACAGAGTTAGCAAGCAGGCTAGCTACAAGGACACAGCTGATTTATGTGGTAGAGACATATGCCGGGAGGATTTAGGAGGTCCTAAGTTTGAAGTGCTGTTTAGAAACACTCCACATGCAAATGAACTGAATAACCCAACACTGGCTTACAGAGACAAGTGGGGGAAGGGTAACTCCAGTTCATTGAATGAGCGTTGTAACAGAGACGACATTGTTTGTTTGCCTGAAGCAAAACCCACAAACAATTACTCACCTCAGGAAGGAGCTAATTCTCAGCCCAGCCCATATAGAAAGCAGGCTGAAGCTCTCCTAAAAGAGTTCAAAGAATTCTTAAACAAACGAACCATTCCTGAGCAGAAAGTAGTGCAGTCAGTGCAGAGCCCAGAAGCAGATGTGCCATTGGTTCTTCCCTTGCCAATGATTGAGTTAAATCAACCAATGGACTGCTCAACCTGTCTGATTGACAAGGAATAGAAAAGCAAAGCTTGAATGGTCCTTTTTCTGTGATAACCTGAAATGTTTGCTATTTAAGTGCCCGGCTGAAGAGCTTACCTGAAGTTAAGAATAAGCTGAAGCATTGTTTGGTTATAGCACATGGACATTGTTTTCCTTGCTTTTGATTGCCAAGTAGAGTTCACATGAGGGAATGCGAACTCCAACATTAATGGACACTTTTGAGCACAGCCTTTAAAAGAGCCTTATTTTCATTGTTCCTGTGTTTTTGGCTACTATACATTATCCTTTATGCTTGTCCTATCCTTTTGAAGCGGGAGAAATAAATCCTTATAAAAAGAAATATTCTTTTGCCTGCCTTATCATTCGACCTACACAACTACAACCTTAATCTCAAAGCCCACCCCTCCTCAAACCCTCAAGGTTAGGGAGTAGGTGGTGGCACTAGTTCCAATGATCAGATTACGGGTCTGCATCTTGTAAATTAGGCTACCATAGCATATCCTAGCCCCCGCCCCCCCTTAGAATCTAAATTTATGAACTGAGTATTTCAAGTCCTTTGAAGTATTTTACTTCTTGGAATGGCAGGAATCTTTTTCTGTGCTCTAGCCTAATGGAGTAGTAGCCTAATGGTTAAATCAGTGGGCTGACAATGGGGGAAGCCAGGTTTGAATCCCACTGCTGCTCCTTGTGATCTTGGGTGAAATCACTCAACCCCTCCATTGCCTTGGGTACAAACTTAGATTGTAAGACCTCTGGTGACAGGAAAATGCCTACAGCACCTGAAAGTAACTCACCCTGAACTTCTAAAGAAGGTGTGAGTTAATCCAATTCCCCCTCCCCCCCGCCTTGTGTTCAGACATAAAAGCAGGTGAAGACCAAATCAACAGGGTCTGATCACCAGCACCCTTTCATAAATCAGGTATCTTTTTTCAGGAGCATAAACTCAGACCTGGGTTTATCCTTCTCTGTTAAATAATCACAGAGCCATATCACCCATGATCGAACACTGAGGCAACGAGAAAGCAGTATAGGATAAAGTTAAACAAATATTCTTGGGAAATTTTCCATTCATAATTTGCTCCTAGGCTCTTGTAGTAGATATTGTGAATTGAAGCACGACCAATATCCAGTGTTCACAGGAGAAGCAGTTCTTTTTTTCTTTATTTGTATTTAGCTCACACCTTTACACTAGTACAGAAGTTCAAGGCCAGTTACATTCAGATACATAGGTTATTTCCCTATTACTGAAGGGCTTACAATCTAAGTTTGTACTTAAGGCAATTTAGGGTTAAGTAATTTGGCCTGGGCCACAGAGTGTCAATGGGATTTGAGCACTCTTATAAACAATTCAAATTAGTTTGAACAGAACCACCACATTCCCATTGCAGTAAAAGTAGATACACCTGTGATCAATTGTCAGTACTCACATGACTTGAATCAACCAATGAATGATGGCTCTATTTATTAATTTATTTAACAGATTTTCTATACCGCTTTATCCTACTATCAAGGCGGTTTACACTGAAACAAAACTTGATACATTGTAACAGGGCAAAGAACTTGGAGAGGAGTTAATATAAGAGGAGAACAATGATATGGGGGTGAGGTGGGGATGGGGGAAGGGATGGGTGGGGGGACAGAGGCGGTTGCATGAAGGCATTATGTCTTGTCCTTAGTGAAGTAGGCTCTAAAGAGGTGAGTCTTGAGGGCTTTTCTGAATGCTACAGTAGTAGATCCTTTGTGGCCTGGAGTTTGTATGGGATTGATTTACAGAGAGAGGGCACATATAGGGAGAAGGCTCTACTGGATGTGGTGGTGATGGATCTGGTGAAGGATGCTAGGGTTGTTAGGGTGGTCCTGGGCACTGGTTCTTCTTGTGCAGTTATCTTTGGTCTCATGTATTATTGTTTAAAGGTGAGTAGCTGATAGGCCGTTGAGGATCTTGAAAACTGTTAAGGATGGCTTTAAATTTTGTGTGTTTGATGATGGGTAGCCAGTGAAGCTGTTTGAGCAATGGAGTTATGTGCTTGGTTATGCTGGCATCGTAGAGGGTACGTGCTGCTGTGTTGAGCGCTAGCTGAAGCGGATGGACTGTTTTCTTAGATAGACCTTGGAGGATGAGGTTGCAGTAGTCCAGATATGGGAAGATGAGACCTTGAAGGACTGTTCAGAAGTTTTGTTGGGTTAAGAGATGCTTGAGATGTTGTACAGTCTTGAGTTTATAGTATATTCACGTGGTGATGTTTCTTATGTGGGTAGAGAATGTTAGGTGTTGATCAAGAGTGATACCTAGGTAACGTATCTGTTGTACATGAATTTGGGTGCCATTTAGGTTTATGGTGTCTAGTGGGCTGAAGCTGCTGTCTCTGGTGATATATACAGCTTCATGTTTATTGATGTTCATGGTGATGTTGTGGCTAATGAGCCATGATTTGACTGGGGTGAAGCATTCTGTTAAGTTTGTGATGCCAGGGTTCGGTGTATTGATGTGTGCATAGATTATGACATCATCAGCATATACGTGGTAGAGGACATTGAAGGTTTGTATGATAGTGCAAATCAGCTGTATGAAGATGTTGAATAATAGTGTAGATAGGGCGGGTCCTTTGGGGACTCCTTGGGTTTGAGTATATGATCTTGACTTTGTAGAACCTGATTTTACCTGAAGTCATGAAAAGCGGTATATAAGCACAGCTAAATAAATAAATAAGTCGTCAGTATGATAGATAGGATTTGAACCAGTTTAGAGGAATCACTGTTAGTCGTATTGCTTGCAGTCTTTTGATGAGGGCGTAAGGTATGGAGTCAAATGCTGCCTTGATGTCGAGGAATACAAATACGTAGCCAGTGTGTGGTTTGTCTGTGCCTATTATTAAGTTGTTTAGGAGTGTTGTTGTGAGGGATTTTACTCCATGGTGAGGTCGAAAGCCGTATTGTTGTGGGTTGAGAGGGGAGTGTGTATCAATGTGATCTTGTAGCTGTGGAGTACAATCTTTTCCAGTATCTTGGCCATAAATGGAAGACTAGCTATGGGTCTGTAGGATGCTGGATAGTTGATGTCGTCGGTGGCACCTTTTCTTTTTGGTCAGATAGCGTAGTTACTCACCTGTAACAGGTGTTCTCCAGGAGCAGCAGGAATCAGTCCTCACATATGGGTGACGTCGGCGCCGACAGAGCCCTCGCGGAGCAATTTTCCCCAGCTTTCAAAGAAAGCCTTTGGGAATTGCAGCGCGCATGCGCGGTCGCCTTCCCGCCCAAGGGTGCCATCTTAGCCAGTCTGATGACATAGCTAAAAGACAGCATAAAAATTTGCAAAAAAACTTAAGCAGATGATTGCAACTCCACGGGGAGGAGGGAGGGTTGTGAGGACTGATTCCGGCTGCTCCTGGAGAACACCTGTTACAGGTGAGTAACTACGCTTTCTCCAGGACCAAGCAGGAAGTCAGTCCTCACATATGGGACTCCCAAGCTTAAGGCTACCGGAGACCCTAAGCACAAAAATGAGCTCCCTCTAGCTCAGCGGCACAGAAGGAAGGAATCTTCACTGAATTATCACCCACCGGTAGCCCCCATCCGGGATGGAGGGTAGGAGTTGCTCAAACCTCGAAGAGATTTCGGAGGACTGCCTGTCCGAAAGCACTGTCCCTGCGGGACTCCCTCTCGAGACAGTAATGGACCGCAAAAGTCTGGCTCGAAGACCAAGTAGCGGCCCGGCAGATGTCTGCCAGCGGAACAGAGCGGAGGTAAGCCACTGACGTAGCCTTCGCCCGAACACAATGAGCCGTGACTCGACTTTCTAAGGAGAGTCCGGCTGCCCCATAAGCCCAAGCGATACAGTCAGCAACCCAGATGGACAGAGTACGCTTGGAGACCGGGAGCCCCAATTTATTGGGGTCAAAAGACACAAAAAGCTGAGCAGCTTTACGGTGCTCCCGCGTACGGTCAAGGTAGAAGTTCAATGCCCTTCTACAGTCCAGGGTATGCAGGACCCTTTCAGCTCGGCTGGAGTGAGGCCTGGGAAAGAAGGTTGGAAGTACCACCTCCTGATTGATGTGAAAAGGGGAGACAACTTTTGGAAGAAATTTTGGGTGAGTCCGTAGGACTACCCTATTTTTGTAGAACCGAGTGAAAGGGGGATCAGACACGAGGGCCTGCAATTCACTTACGCGTCTAGCGGAAGTGAGGGCTATCAGGAATAAGGTTTTCCACGAAAGAAAACGCAGAGAACAGGTAGCCATCGGTTCAAAAGGCGGACAGGTGATCCGCTGTAAAACCACATTCAGATCCCAGTCAGGTGCTGGCGGGCGCAGAGGTGGTTTAAGTAGAAGGAGACCTCGGAGAAACCGTGCTACGAGAGGGTCGCTGGAAAGAGGTCTGCCGTCCACCGGCACATGGTGTGCTGAAAGAGCACTGAGGTGGACTTTGACGGAGTTGGACTTAAGTCCCAGATTAGAGAGGTAGAGCAGGTACTGCAAGATCACCGACACCGAGCAGGAGAAGGGATCCTGAGACTGCTGTACACACCAAACGGAAAAGCGACGCCATTTAAGGGCGTAGCATTTGCGAGTAGAAGGTCGCCGAGAAGCTAGGACGACCTCTTCCACCTCTGCTGGCAGGAGAAGGGGAGAAAGGACTACCCTTTCAGCCGCCAGGCCATTAGATTGAGAGATCTGAGGTTGGGGTGTAGCAGAGACCCCTGATCCTGTGTTAGGAGATCCGGTTGAAACCCCAGAGGGAACGGATCCTCTACCGCTAATTGCAACAGGAGTGGAAACCACGGCTGTCTGGGCCAGCGAGGAGCCACCAGGATCATGGAAGCTTTGTCCCGGAGAACCTTGAATAGAGTTCGAGAGACTAGCGGGATGGGAGGAAAAGCATAGAGAAGGCTTTCCGACCATGAGAGTAGAAAAGCATCTGCCGCTACCCGAAGGGGATGTGGCTGACGAGAGCAGAAGCGAGGAAGTTGCCGGTTGAGAGGACTGGCAAAGAGATCCATCGTGGGGAGGCCCCACTTCAGAAAAAGTTTCTGAACTACCAAGGGATCCAGACGCCACTCGTGCGGCTGGAGTATCCTGCTGAGTTTGTCCGCCAGGCAATTCTCTTGGCCTGGGAGATAAACTGCCTTGAGAAGAATGCCGTGACTGACGGCCCAAGAGCAGAGCTTCTGAGCTTCTCGGCAGAGAAGGAAGGAGCCCGTGCCCCCCCTGCTTGTTCACGTAGAACATGGCAACTTGATTGTCCGTCTGGACAAGGACGGACCGGTGAGAAGTCAGGTGGGAGAAAGCCTTGAGCGCCAGACGGATTGCTCTGAGCTCCAGGAAGTTGATCTGTTGAGCAGACTCCCACGCGGTCCAGAGACCTTGAGTACATGCCCCCTGGCAATGTGCTCCCCAACCCAGGAGGGAAGCATCGGTCGTCAGCACTTGAGCCGGCTGAGGCGACTGAAACGGCATTCCGAGCACCAGGTTCGGCCGATGAAGCCACCACTGTAGGGAAGAGGCCAGCGGCCCGGAGATGCGCACTAAGTCGGCTAGTCCGCCGGTGGCTTGTTGCCACTGCTTGCGAAGGCACCATTGAGCAGACCGCATATTCAGGCGAGCATTGGGGGTCACGTGGACGGTGGAAGCCATATGGCCGAGTAGTCTCAGGAAGCGCCTGGCGGAGACCAGGGACTGGCTGCGAAAACGGCCGGCTAGGTCCATGAGCCGTTGAGCCCTGTCGAGAGGCAGGAAAGCTCGAGCCTGAGGAGTGTGCAGTCTTGCGCCGATGAACTCGAGATCCTGTGAGGGGAGCAAAGTGGACTTTGCGAAGTTTATGACAAAGCCCAAGTACTGCAGAAGAGTCACCGTGCAGTGTGTGGCATTGGTGACTGCCGGAGAGGACGATGCTCTGATGAGCCAGTCGTCGAGGTACGGAAAGACATAGAGGCCGTGAAGCCGGAGATAGGCCGCCACCACCGCGAGACATTTTGTGAAGACTCGCGGTGCGGAGGATAGGCCAAAGGGCAGTACTCTGTACTGGTAATGATTTCCTGCCACCACAAACCTTAGGTATTGGCGGTGGCTTGGGTGGATGAGGATGTGCGTGTAGGCATCCTTTAGATCTAAGGAGCATAGCCAATCTCCCTGCTGGAGGTAGGGCAGAAGGATTCCAAGGGTAAGCATCTTTTATTTATTTATTTATTTATTTAGACAGTTTTGTATACCGCCTTATCCTTCAATCAAAGCGGTCACAACACAATTGGGGGATACATTTAACACGCAGGGATATGAGACACATACACTAATACTTACTGGGAACATGGGCAATGGAGGGTTAAGTGGCTTGCCCAAGACCACAAGGAGCATCTGTGGGACTAGAAACCCCAGTCCTTCCGGCCCAAGGTTGCTGTCCTCTAGTGGGATTTGAACCTCCGACCTTCCGGCCTGAAGTACCTTGCCCCAACCACTAGGCTACTCCTCCTCCTCCTTGAACTTTTCCCGCACGAGGAACTTGTTGAGGTTGCGCAAGTCCAGGATGGGTCTGAGGCCTCCTGTCCTTTTTGGTATTAGGAAATACCTGGAATAAAAGCCCTGACCTCTCAGGTGGTGGGGCACCGGTTCCACAGCCTGTTCCTGAAGAAGACTTGCTAACTCCTGAAGGAGTAAGTCCCTGTGCAGAGGGAGTCGAGGAGGTTCTCCCGGAAAATAAGAGGGAGGGACCTGATGGAAGTGGAGAAGATATCCTTCTCTCACGACTTGAAGCACCCAGGCATCTGAAGTGATGTTGGACCACCTGTGGGCGAAGTGAACCAGCCGGCCTCCGGTGCTGGGAGGAGCCAGCTGAGGGGGAGAGGCTATGCTGAGGAAGTCAAAAACCCCCACCCTGCTGAGCAGGGGTTGGTGGTGCAGGCTTGGGGGCTTGCTGCCTACGGGACCCGTTACCCCGTCCCTTGGCCTGCTGGCCCTGTGGGGGAGCTGCGGAGGCCTGATATTGAGGGTAGTGTTTATAGGCAGCCGCCTTTCTCGGGTAAAAGGACTTCTTTCCCGAGCCCTTCTTTTTCTGGGAAGGGGCGGAGGTCTTCCTAGAAAGCCTAGTCCTGGTGAGAGTCTCCGTCTCGATTTGTGCAGCCTTTTCAGCCATGGGCTTGCCAAAGAGGTTCTCACCTCTGCAGGGGACATCGACCAACTTGTCCTGCACCCAGGGTTCAAGGTCAGATGACTGAAGCCAAGCCTGTCGGCGGGCACCGATGCCAGCTACGGCTACTCGAGCCGATGCTTCAAAGCCATCATAGGCTGCTCGGGACATGAATTTGGAGCATTCCCGAATACCAGTTGTCAAGGCCAGGAACCTCCGCAAAGGTTCCTCGGACAGTCCAGCGGAGAATCCGGCTAGCTCTTTAGCCAGGTCTCGGAGATACATGCCCATGTATAGCTGGTAGGTCTGGACACGACAAGCCAGCATAGAGCCCTGGAAACACTTCTTACCAAGGCCATCCAGGTTACGGGCCTCCCTGCCAGGAGGCACCGAGGAGTGCATCTTTTGGCTCTTAAGCCTATGCATGGCCCATTCCACTACCATGGAATGGTGTGGCAGCTGTGCTTTTTGGAAGCCAGGACTCTTGCGGACTCGATAGATGGAATCGACCCGCTTGCTTAATACCGGCGACGAGGCCGGACTCTCCCACATGCGGAAGATAGTCGTTCCAGCATGGGAGGAACCGGTACAGTAAAGTGCTCCCGGGCGGGAGAGTCGTACTGAAGGGCGTCGAGCTCTTCGGCTCGAGGCTCCTCCTCGGGATCCGCAGGGAAGGCCAAAGCCTTGGCCATATCCCTGACGAAGTCCGAGAACCGGGCATCCTCCGGAGGGGACTGCTTCCGAGGTTCGGACTCAGGTGAGTCCGAGGGGACACACCGAGTCCGAAACGAATCAGGTGACTCTTCCTCTTCAGACTCCCAGGCCGACTCCGAGGAGGAATCGGTGGGGTCGGCTCGGGCAGGCGGAGGCGTCGGCCGCCCAGACGCCGAGGGAGTCGGCGGCGACGACCTCGGTCCCGAACGGGAGGCTGAGGGTGACCTCGACCGAGGATCGGCTCGGTCTCCGGGGTTGACTTAGACGTCGACGTCCCGGCGGTCGGGGCAGTGGCGCCAGCAAGGCTAGCGATCAGTGCCCGCTGCTGGTCCATGAAGGCAGATAGTCTGCTCTCCAAGGCCGTCAACCTGAGTCCGACCTCAGGTGACCCAGCAGTCCCCGACTCGGGCCCCGACGGCGTCGGGCCCGACGTCGGACATCTCGGAGGCGAGTCCAGAAGGACTACAGGACTTACCCGAGCAGGCAACTCCGACTCCAGGCGAGGTCGCTTCGGGAGGTGCTCCTTCTCCAAAGACCCGGGACGGCTATCGGGGCTATGCGACCTGGCCCTCGCGGAGCCAGGAGCGTCCACCGACGACGCCCTCGCGGGTTTTTCCTTCCGTCGATGGTCTCCGGAGGGAGAACCCCTGTCGGAGGAGCTTCGGCGATGGTCAGAGCTGGAGCCTCTGGATGCCGAGGCCTCCGACGAGGTCCGGGTACAGCCGGGGTCAGCGAAGATTCTATCCCGCTGGTGCCGCCGACTCCTCAACGCTTTGGAGGACATTTTGCCACAGGCTCCACAGATCAGTTCTTCATGATCCGGGCCCAGGCAGCGGAGGCAATTATCGTGTGTGTCAGTGAGTGACATATTTCTGTCACACTGACCACACCGCTTGAAACCACTGGCAGCCATCGGGGGAAAAAGGGCCCCTGCAAGGTCAAAGGACCGGGCTGCCAGCGAAAAACCAAAAACGAAACTGACCAAAATCAGAAAAACCGAAAAATAAGAGAAGGACTCGCAACGGCGTCGCGAGTCCGGGCAGGAAAACGACCGGCATCGAACCGAAGTGAAAAAAGAGAAAAACTCACGAAAATCAACTTTTTTAGCGGTGACACGACGGGTACGTCTGTAGGGCTCCACGGAAAAAAGAAGACTGGCTAAGATGGCACCCTTGGGCGGGAAGGCGACCGCGCATGCGCGCTGCAATTCCCAAAGGCTTTCTTTGAAAGCTGGGGAAAATTGCTCCGCGAGGGCTCCGTTGGCGCCGACGTCACCCATATGTGAGGACTGACTTCCTGCTTGGTCCTGGAGAATGAGGTTATTTTGAGCTCGGGTGGTACGTATCCCTGCTGCATAGAGAGTTGTGTGATCCTGAGGATTGTCGGTGAGAGTTGTCTGGCTATCTTGATCCAGCTGACTGTTTAAGGGTCAAGAGAGGATGTGGTTGTGCTGATGCTGGAGATAACATCTTCTATGGCCTAGGTGTGACTGTTGAAAATGTCATCCAAGTTTGCTGAGGTTCCGACCGTCTGGCGTTGGAATGTCCAGAGTGGTGTATGTGGTGTTACAATTGGGGGAGATTAGAGTTTGGAAGTAGTCGGCCATCTGCTGTGAGGTCAGATTTGTTCCTTCTGTTTGCTGGGCATGCTCTTTTGTGAGGGACTTGACTACATCAAAGAGCTCTCAAGGGTGGTTAATAGATTTTTCCATTAATTTTGAGTAGCAATCTATTTTTGCTTTGAGAGTGGCCATTTGATATTCTTTGAGTTCGGTATTGTAGGCATTGAGACTGTCAGGTGTTCTGGAGTTTCTCCATTTCCTCTCAGTGGCTCTTAGGGTGTACTTCATGTTTTTCAGCTCTGTTGTGTACCATGTTGCAGATGTATGCCTTTTTTGCAGTAAAGGCTTGGGTGGCATTATTGCTGTACTATATATGGCTTTGTTCCATGTTTGCATGAGGTGGTTGAGGTCTTCCTGAGCAGAATGGAGGTCAGGTAGGATTTTCTCTAGAAATTCTTTCTTGTCGAGGTTTAGGAATCTGCATGTAGTAGGTTCAGAGTTGCCTGGTGTCCAGTTCATTGCGATGTGTGGCATGAGAAAGTAGATTATTTTGTGATCTGACCAGGGGACATCATTGGTATTTAGAGGTGGGATGGCATGGTTCTTGACGATACTCTGTGGTAAGAAGATCAGGTCAAGGGTGTTTCCTTTGTCATTTGTAGATTGAAGGACAAGTTGAGCATAGTCCAGGGCTTCCATGGCTTCTAGGAAGGTCTTTACTTTGTTTGGTGAGGTGGAGGTGAGGTTGAGGTCACCAAGGAGAGCGAGGTAGTTGGCCTGTGATTTGTGACTGCATGTTGATTCTATTAGTGTGTCAAGTTGGTTAGGACTGGCACTGGGCAATCTGTAGGCAAGTAGGATGGTTACGTTGCCATTTGTGATTGTTATGGTGTCCAGTCCTTTGTCAGAGGTCTTGGTGAGGGTGCGGAAGTTGAGGGTTTTCTTGGAAAGGATGAACACACCTTCTCCTCGATGCTACATTCTTGGAGAGTGGAAAAAGCTGTAGTCATGTGGCGTCAGCTGATTCAGTAGGACATTATCTGTTTCATTAAACCATGATTCAGTGACACAAAGGATGCCTATTTTGTTGTCCAGTAGGAGGTTCATGAGGAGTTGGGTTTTGTTACGTGCTGATCTGGCATTGACTAGGGTGCAGTTCAGGTGGGAGGTGTTATGTGTGTATCTCTGTATAGATGGGCTGGTGTGCGGGCATCTCCATTTTAATATGTATGATGTGTTGGGTGACTCTGAGTTTGTTTTTGTGGCTGAGGTGCGGTGGTAGGATCAGTTGCAGGATGAGCAGATATGGGTAAGGGTGTATGATAGGCAAGAAAGAATACGTGGGGGTAAGAAATGAGGTGGTAGTGAGGAGTGTGGTAAGGCAGAGAGCAAGGAGAATGGCCAGTGGAGCCATAGTTCTATTGTCGTTGACGTCCACGAGATCGGAAGTTCAGCTGAGGTGCTATACTGTGTGTGTCTGAGGAAGCTTACTGGTTGGAGGGGGGCTCTGGGTTGTTCTGTGGATATTCCTGCACTTAGAGCTTGGCTGGTGAGGTGTTGCCATTGTTTCAGTGTTGGTCTTCACCCTCTGTTGTTTTGTGGTGGAGCTTGTTCTTACTGATGGTCCCTGCCTAAAGGCCACACCAAAGGGCCTTCTGGCGAGGCCCTTAAGTGCGGGCATGCCAGGAGGTGCTTCAATTTAAAATATTCCAGGCGGGTTGCTGATTGGCCTGATTGGCCTTGTGGGGGCGATCGGGGAGGGCCTTCCTTTCCGTTCACCTCCCCGACGTCGATTGAGCTGTCTGGTAGCTGTGGTGGTGTTCTGAATGCATCTGGAGGTGCTTCAATTTAAAATGTTCCTGGTGGGTTGCTGACTGACCCAACTGGCCTTGTGGGGGTAATCGGGAAGGGCTTTCTTTCCCGTTGATCTCCCCAACACCGATCAGGCTGTCCGGTGGCTTGGCGGCATTTCATTTTAAAATGTTCCTGGCGGGTTGCTGATTGGCCCGAATGGCCTTGTGCGGGTGACTAGGGAGGGCTTTTCTTCCCATACACCTCCCTGACGAAGATCGGGCTGTCCGGCGCCTGTGGTGGCATTCTGAGAATGCACCTGGAAGCACTTAAATTTAAAATGTACCTGGAGAATTGCTGATTAGCCTGATTGGCCTTGTGGGGGTGATCAGGGAGGGCTTTCCTTCCCATTCACCTTCCCGATGCCGATCGGGCTTTCTGGTGGCTGTTTCATTTTCAGAAAATCAATTATCACCAAACATCAAACTTCAAAGGGGTAAATGGCCATCTCCAAAGACCTTGGGATTCCTGTGTCTATAGTTCACAATGTTATTAAGAAGTTTTCTGCTCATGGAACTGCCACGAACCTCCCAGGACATGGTGGGAAGATGAAAATTAATCCAAGTAGTCTTTGAAGGTTAGTGTGAACTGTTGGAAAAACACCACATACAACATCCAAAGAGCTTAAGGCTGAGCTAAAGCAATCTGAAGTGGTGGTTTCAACCCACACAATATGCCATGCATTAAACAAAGGAGGACTTCATGGGCGAAGACCATGGAAGACCCCACTGCTCAAAGACAGACATAAAAAGGTACACCTGATCTTCATCCAAATCCACCTTGAGAAACCACAATCCTTCTGAGAAAATGATCTGTGGACAGATGAAACCAAACTTGAGCTTTTGAGAATGCAGATCAGTGATACATTTACAGGCAAAGAAATGAACTTATCAGGAAAAAGGTACTGCTTCTACAGTTAAATATGGTGGAGGTTCCATAATGTTATGGAACTGGAGGCCTGGAACATATTAAAGAAAGCATGAAGTCAGAGGACTACCAAGGTATTTTGGAGCAAAATGTGCTACCTAATGTCAGAAACCAAGTTTAGGTTGAAGGTCATGGGTCCTCCAGCGGGACAATGATCCAAATATATAATCTGAAAGTACAAAAGAATCGTTAAAAAGGAACTGACCAGGAATGAGTCCTGATCTCAATCTAATCGAGAACCTTTGGAAAGAGCTGAAATCTGCCATTGGTAAAAGGAATCCTGGAAACATTCATGAACTGGAACAAATTGCAGATCTATGAAACTTATAGATGGCTACAAGAAATTTTTCGAGGCTGTCATCACTGCAAATGGTTGCGCGACCAAATATTAGTGAAGGGTGTCATTAATCCTGTCCAGGTCATCTTTTGTTTTTCTCTCAGAAATTACATCTGAGCTGCACAGACATCTTTTTTTTGTTGTATACCTTTGAACATGCTATTGCAATATTATGATGACATATAGTTGGAATATTTCCAATTATTTCTCAAGATATTGTACACAACATACCTAAAATGCAAGGGTGCCAATAATGTTGAGAACAACTGTAGCTGTAAATGCATTCCATATGGCTGTGATGGGGTTGTTTTGGATTGGCATCGTTGGTGTTCCTATGTAGCTGCCTAAGGATATTAAGCCTTTAAAGTGGTTGGCCAGGGTATGTGTGAAGAGCATGTTTTCTGGGTCGTCTTGGGTGGGGGCTTTGAGTAGGGACTTTACTATTTGAAATAGCTCTCTGAGACGGTTTAGTGACTTTGCGATGAGTTTGATGTGGTATTCCTTATTCTTGCTGTTCACTAGGGTTTGGTATTCTTTGAGTTCAGACATGTAGCTGTGAAGGTCGGGTGTGGTTTTCGTTCTTCACTATTTGATCTCTAGCTGTCTCAGTTTTCACTTGGCATATTTTAGTTCTCTGGAGTACCAAGCTGTGGATGTTTAAGGTTTGTGGTCTTGTGGCAATTACACTTATAGACTGGTTCCAGTTATGGATCAAGGTGTCTCTGTTGTCTGGGCTAAAGTCTGTGTTCAGTGAGAGGCTGTCTAGGAAGGTTTTCTTGTCTAGGTTTAGGAACTTGCAAGAATGTGTTAGGTGTTGTGCATCCTTCTCATTTGTGGAGGTCTGTGGGATGCAGAATGTGATGGTTTTATGGTCTGACCATGGTATTGTGTTATTGTTATTGATAGCTGATGGTCTCTGATCATCTCCTAGGGTGCGAACATAAGGTCCAAGGTATTACCTTTATTGTGTGTAGGTTCATTAACTAGTTGGGTGTATTCCAGTGCCTCTATTGCTTCCATAAAGGATTTTGAAACTCTGGGGTTGACTGAGGATAGGTTTAGATCTCCGAGTAGTAGGAGGTGATTTTGGAACAGTTGTGATTGCATATGGCTTCGAGTAAGGTCGGTAGTTCTTCGGTTCTCGAGTTAGGAGATCTATATGTCAGATAACATGTCAGGTGTTTTGTTTGAGATAGTGATGGTGCCACTTCCTCCTCCAGTGCTAGAGGCAGTAGCATGGAAGCTCAGTTTGTTCCTGGCCAAGATAAACACACTGCCACCTCTGTGGTTGGTTATCATTATTATTAATTATTTATAGAGCATTCAAGGCATACAAAGCATTGTACAAACATGCAAGTAGACAGCCCCTGATCATAGAGTTTACATTCTAGAAGACAAACATACAGTACAATACAATACAAGAAATAAGGGCAATAAGGTGATTAAACACAAGGGAAGGAGACTAGGAACCAAAGGTGGCCTCAATGAGGTGAGCTTTGAGCATGGACTTGAAGAGGGAAAAAAAGGAGATTTGACGTAAGGACAGGGGAAGCTTCTTCCAGGCAAAAGGAGCAGCGAGGTGAAAGGAATGAAGTCTGGAGTTGGCACAAGAAGAGAGGGGCACAGAGAGAAGGAAGGCAGAGGAAGAATGGAGATCATGAGGAGGGATATAGGGAGAGAAGAGAGAGGAGAGAGGAAAGGTAAAGAGGGGCAGCAGAGTGAATGCATTTATAGGTAAGGAGAAGTAGCTTGAATTGAATATGGTAGTGGAAAGGGAACCAATGAAGGGATTTCAAAAGAGGTGTTATGTGAGTGTAACATGGCTGACAGAAAATTAACTGTGCAGCAGAGTTTTAAATAGACTGAAGAGGGAAGAGATGACACTGAGGAGACCAGCAAGAAGGAGGTTGCAGTAGTCAAGATGGGAGGTAATTAAGGAGTGGACAAGAGTTTTAGTATTGATCACAGAGGAAGGGGCGAATCTTATTAATGTTAAAGAAAAAGAAATGACAGGTTTTAGCAAGTTGTTGAATATATGAGGAGAATGAAAGAGAGGGTAAAAAATGACCCTAAGGTTATGAGCAGAGGAAACAGGAAGAAGAAAAATATTATCAACAGAGATGGAGAAAGGAGGAAGAGGGGAGGCTGGTTTAAGGGGAAAAACAAGAAACTCAGTTTTAGCCATGTTCAATTTCAGATGGCAGTGAGTCATCCAGGCAGCAATGTCAGACAAACAAGCAGAGATATGTGCCTGGAGTGCAGGAGAAATGCCAGGTGAAGATATATAGACTTGAGGGTCATCCATATAAAATGATACTGAAAGTCGTGGAAAGAGATGAGGGCACCAAGAGACTGGATATAGAGAGTGAACAGGAGTGGATCAAGAACAGGCCCTTGGAGTACACCAACTGAGAGAGGGATGGAAGAAGAGGAAGTACCATGTGAACAAACACTAAAGCGATTAGAGAGATAGGAAGCAAACCAGGACAGGACAGAGTCTCTAAAACCGAGGGAGGATAACGTGATGAGGAGGAGAATGAGAATGTATCAAAGGCAGCAGAAAGATCAAGAAGAATAAGAACTGAATAAAAGTCTTTAGATTTGGCTAGGATCAAGTCACTAGAGACTTTGGCTAGAGCCGTCTCAGTGGAATGGAGAATGAAAGCCAATCTGGAAAGGATAAATGAGGGAATATGAGGAGAGAAAAATCAATGCAGCGAAGAAGAACGGCATGTTCAGTGAGTTTGGAGATAGAGGGGAGAAGGGAGATGGGATGATAATTGGAGGGAGCAGTGGAGTCAAGAGAGGGTTTTTTGAGAAGAGGAGTGATCATAGCATGCTTATAAGCAGAAGGGAAGGTGGCAGTGGGGAGAGAAAGGTTGATAATAGGAGAAATGGAAGTGATAATGGAGGATGAGATGGAGTTGAGGAGATTAGTGGGGATGGCATCAGAGGAGCAGGTAGTTGGCTTAGCAGATGAAAGAAGAATGGAGGTTTCCTCATCAGCGATAAGAGAGGGTGGAAGAATTTGTGGGGAAAAGTTGAAAATGGAGAGTGGAATTGAACAGAAATCTTATTGACTTTATCGTGGAAATAGTCGGCAAGGGTTTGGGCTGAAAAAGAAGGAGGAAATGGAGAAGGAAGTACCTTAAGAAGAGAATTGAGAATGGAGAAGAGACAACGGGGTTAGAGGCCAGACTGTCAGTCAGGTGAATAAAATAATTTTGCTTTGAAAGTGAAATGGCAGACTGGAAAGAAGTAAGCATGAATTTAAAGTGAAGGAAATCAGAAATGGAGTGAGATTTAAGCCAAGCGCGTTCAGCTTTGTGTTCAGCGGAAGTTGACAGCTGTTGGTGTGGTAGTCCAATAAGGCACAGAGCGATGATTTTCTTTGGTTGTGAAGAGGTGATCTAACCGGGGTTTCAGTTGTTGCTGAGTGTCGGGATCCTTTGCGCGGAGCTGTTGTTTTCAGGAGTCGGCCAATGGAGAGGTTTGTTCTGTGATAGTTAAAGAACTTGTAGTTGGGTGGTATGAATTGATTCATCAAGACATTGTCAGTATCAGTGAACCAAGATTCGGTTATGAACATCATGTCAATATGTTGGTTAATAAGGGAGTCCATGATAATTTGTATTTTATTGTGAACTGAATGAGCACTAAGAAGTACACATTTGATGTCCGGTTGGCTGGGTGTGGTTCTATGGACATGTATAGCAAATGTTGCTTGAGGCTTTACTCAGATGAGGGCACAGGGTGCTCTGTATTTAGGTCTGAGTGTTGATACATATAATCCATGAGGAGGCTAAAAGAGTAAATTAGACTTACCTGCTAATTGTTGTTCCTTAAGGAACTCTAGTCCAGTCCCGGAATCACTGAGTCTAGAATCTCCTCCAGCAGCTTTGGAGACTGAAAACCTGTCATCGCTTTGATGACCTCCGCACATATATAGGCAAGGACCGCCCCTTCCTCTTCAGTACCTATTGACAAAGCAGACTCAGCAGAGCAACAAATAAGTAGTTAAACAAGTAATGAAAACCTATAACTCAACAACTAGCTCTACACCCCCCCCCCCAGGGAAGGCTGGCATTCGCAGTCCTACTGCTTTGCCCCTCCCGTCTCTGTACTTCTTTGCCTTCTTTTTTTAAAAAAACTGATTGACCAATTAGTAGACCGTCGGGGACGACAAAGCGCTACACCAGAGCCCCCCCCCCGCTGCCATCTCCCTACATCTGCCCCGCCAAGACATCCACACCCGCACTGAACTTCAGGCTGAAACTAAACAGCTCGGGAGGGAACCGGGACTGGACTAGAGTTCCTTAAGGAACAACAATTAGCAGGTAAGTCTAATTTACTCTTCCTTTTTGTCCCTCTAGTCCAGTCCCGGAACCATTGAGGATGTAACAGAGCAGTGCAAGTCAACGGGAGGGCCTAGCTAGCGCAGCCTGAAGTACTGCTGATCCAAACCGGCCATCCTCCGCCGCCTGCACATCAAGCCTATAGTGCTTAGCGAAGGAATGCAACGACGACCACGTCGCCGCCCTACAAATGTCCACCGCGGGCACCAGACTAAACTCCGCCCAAGACGTCGCTTGCGCCCTAGTAGAATGAGCCCGTAGACCTTCCGGCACTCCTCTACCCTTCAAAAGGTAGGCGGACGCAATAGCTTCCTTCAGCCACCTGGAGATAGACGACTTCGCAGCCGCTTCCCCCTTTCGCGGGCCACCGAATGACACAAACAACCTGTCGGATCTATGGAAGGCCTCCGTGCCGCGGAGATATCGCCGGAGCGCCCGCTGCACATCGAGAAGATGCAAACGGCTATCAATCCGCGCCGCCTGCTCCCCCGAAAATACCGGAAGAGAGACCACCTGGTTAACATGGAAAACGGACACCACCTTGGGCAAGAACGCCGGCACTGTGCGCAACACCACCTTTTGATCAAAGAGAGAGAGATACGGCTCCTTGCAGGACAACGCCTGCAACTCGGAGATTCTGCGAGCAGAACAAATAGCTACCAGAAACACCGTCTTCAACGTCAGATCCTTAACCGAAGCCTGCCCTAACGGCTCAAACTGCCGATTGACCAAGGCCTCCAACACCAAATTGAGATCCCAGGCCAGAACTGAGCATCTGCGAGGAGGCCGCATGAGCAATACCGCTCGCAAAAACCTCTGGATGTCGCCATGCACCCCTAACGACTTACCCTGAATCTTGCCCCGGAAACAGGAAATCGCTGCCACCTGGACTCGCAAGGAACTGGCTGCCAATCCCTTCTCCACACCACCTTGCAAGAAGGAAAGGATCTGAGGGACAGACGCCGCGAGCGGACTAAGACCTCTCTCCGTACACCATCCCTCAAAAATGCGCCAAATCCGAATATATGCCAACGACGTAGACCGCCTACGCGCCCGCAACAAAGTAGAAATGACCACCGAAGAATAACTCTTGGCTCTCAGCCGAGCCCGTTCAAGAGCCATGCCGTAAGCGAGAATCGAGCCACCTGAGGCATCCTTAACGGCCCCTGTAGCAACAGATCCTCCCGCTGAGGAAGCCTCCACGGGACGTCCACCAGAAGCCGCACCAAGTCCGCATACCACAGCCTCTTGGGCCAATCGGGTGCAATGAGGATTACTCTGCCCCGGTGCCGCTCTATGCGCTGCACCATGCGACCTATGAGAGCCCAAGGCGGAAACACGTAGAGCAGACCTGCCCTTGGCCACCTCTGCGCCAACGCATCGAGCCCTTCCGACATGCGTTCCCGCCTCCTGATGAAAAACCTGAAAGCCTTTGCGGACTCGAAGGTTGCCATCAGATCCATGACTGGAGAACCCCAACGCTGTACCAGAAGAGAATACACCTCCGGGTGGAGGACCCACTCCCCCGGGTCCACCCTCCGCCGACTGAGAAAGTCCGCTGCGGTATTGTCCACTCCGGCCACATGCTGCGCTGACAGGCACGCCAGGTTCTGTTCTGCCCAGGCTAGCAGAAGGCCTGCCTCTGCCTCCAGAATTGCACTTCCTGTGCCGCCCTGATGACTGATGTAGGCCACCGTCGTCGCATTGTCGGACAGCACTCTGACCGCTGACTGCCTCAGCAACGCCTGAAACTCTCGCAGGGCCAAAAACACCGCCCTCATCTCTAACCGGTTGATGGACCATTGCTTCTCCTCCAGAGACCAGCGGCCCTGGGCTATGTTCCCTTCACAATGGGCTCCCCACCCCAGCAGACTGGCATCCGTGGTCAAGAGTCTCCAGGATGGAGGTTCCAATGGGGCGCCGGTCTCCAGACTCTCCTTCCGCAACCACCATTCCAACTCATTTCGGACATCCTGAGGGCAGATTAGCCGGCGAGATAACGGGTCCGATTGATGCGACCACCGCCGCAGCAGCGCCCTCTGCAGCGGCCTCATGTGCGCTCTGGCCCACGGCACCACTTCGATAGATGCCGCCATCGTTCCCAGCAGTTGGAGGTACTGCCACGCCGTCGGAGCCCGTCGAGCCAAAAACTCCCTCACCAAGCTCCGCAGAGCGCGAGCGCGGTGCTCCGGGAGAAACACCTCGCCCAACGCCATCTCGAAACGCACGCCCAAGTACTCCAGAGACTGAGAGGGGACTAACCTGCTCTTTGTCCGGTTGACCACCCAGCCCAAGCTTTCCAACACCTGTACCACCCGGGCAGTGGCCTTGACACTTTCGTCGTGCGACTTTGCCCGAATCAACCAATCGTCCAGATACGGGTGCACCAGTACGCCTTCTTTCCGGAGCACCGCTGCCACCACCACCATGACCTTGGTGAACACGCGAGGCGCCGTCGCTAACCCGAAGGGCATGGCCTGAAATTGGAAATGCCCCATGGAGAGCGCAAAGCGCAGGAACTGCTGATGCTCTTGCCGAATAGGGATATGCAGATAAGCCTCCGTGAGATCCAGCGACGTTAGGAATTCCCCCTTTCTGACCGCCGCAATCATGGACCGCAAGGTCTCCATCCTGAAATGCGATACTCTGAGACACCGATTCACCCTTTTCAAATCCAGAATCGGACGAAATGAGCCTTCCTTCTTTGGCACTACGAAGTAGATGGAGTAAAGACCACATCCGCACTGATCCGCGGGGACGGGAACTACCACCTTGAGAGCCAGCAAACGGTGTAGCGTCTCCGACACCGCGCGCACCTTGAGCGGAGACCTGCAAGGCAACAGAACAAAGGAATCTAAGACGGATCGGTGGAGCTCTAACGCATACCCCTCTCAAATGACCTCCAAGACCCACTGGTCTGACGTAAGCTGGACCCAGGCAGGGTAAAACTCCCGTAACCGACCTCCCACGGGCAGCACCGCCACCTGAGTCCGCCTCACTTCATTGTGACTTCTTAACACTTGAGGACTGAAAGGGCGCAAAACCTCTGCCTGCCCCCTGAAATCCCCGAAAATTCTGGTTCCTCCCTGGAAACCTTCCGCGCTGCAATGGAGCAAAATGAGAGGACCGAAACCTATGAAACTCTCTCTGAGCCCCCTTTGACCCGGAAAGCCCCCGGTCCTGCTTAGGCTTATCCTCCGGCAGACAACCACCTTTGGACTCCCCGAGATCCTTAACCAACTTCTCCAAATCTTTTCCAAACAGTTTCCCTCGGAACGGAAGCCTACTGAGCCTAGCCTTAGACGAAGTGTCCGCAGCCCAGTTTCTCAACCACAGGGAACGGCGGGCTGCTACGACCTACGCCATTCACCTTGTCCAGACGCCTGATAAGATCGTAATGAATATCCGCTAAATAAGCCGTCCCCGACTCTAGTCTCCGAATCCTGCTCCCCCAACTGATCCCCCTGCAGTCTCTAGGCCAAACAGAGTCAGCCTCTCGCTACCCACGCCCCCGCTATCGAGGCCTGCATGGAGAGAGCACTAACATCAAACACCTGTTTCAACAGGGTATCCAACTTCCTGTCCTGAACATCTTTCAAAGCCGCGGCGCCCTCTACCGGGATCGTAGTCTTCTTTGTGACCGCCGACACTGCGGCATCCACCTTTGGGGAGCGAAATAGCTCCTTATCCTGGTCTGAGAGCGGATATAACCTAGCTATCGCCCTAGAGCCCCTCAGGGCCGACTCCGGCAAATCCCATTCTTCCTGAATCATATGCCAAAACACCCTATGGACGGGAAACACACGCTGGGACATGCGGACTGCTTGCAACAGGGGGTCCTCCAGCACTTCCTCCGAGGAAGGTTCCATCGAAGGCATATTGAGCGTCTTCAGAGTTTCCGCAATCAAGGCGGGCAGCTCCTCCTTCCGAAAGACCTGGGCCACCCTGCTTTGCTGGTCCTCCTCAGGCAGTTCCCCTTCTTCCAAATCATCCTCCGAGACACCTACGAGATCCGCTTCCCCCGCACTCTGGTCCTCCCAGAGAGGAGACACGGGATCCTCTGCACTAGCTCCTGTATTCTTTTTAAGCGGAGGAGCGTCTACCGCCGCTGCCGCCTCCCGCCTGCGCCCCTGCGGACTCTGAGGCGGCACTACCATAGCTGGCTGTAAGAGAGCCAAGGCCTGCAGCAAGAGAGCGAGAAAATCTGACGGGAACCCCCCCAGACCCCTCGCCTGGTTGACTGAAGATCCAGGAACCGCTCCGTCCCCGGATGCCGGCCCCGACTTCTGCTCCACGGCAGCACTCGAGGAGAGAGGGCAACCCCCTTCTCCTGACCATCTCCCAACTGTGTTCCGCTAGGACCCTCCATAGGATCCTCAAGCAGGGCTGCCTCATGGGAGCAAGGCCTACACACACCAGACTCCATCAGCTCCCCCCTCTTTGAGCCGCACACCAGACAACGCGGCTTGGCCGGCATGCCCCCCGCACACAGAAAGTACTGCCTGCCTCCAACAGACCCGACGGTGGATCGTTCTTTTTTTTTTATTATTTCAACTACCTCAGCCTCTGAGAACTGCCCAGCTCAAAGGGATTAAAGTGCCTCTGAAACGAGGCCCGAAAGCCCCCCGACCGGCCAGGAAGAGCCTGCTCCGGCTGCCGCGATTCACCCCGTCACTTTTTCCTGCCCGAAATTGAGCGGGTGGGCCGGTTGCCGAAACGCGGTTCCCACTGCCGCTCGCTCCCCAGGTAAACTCGCGCTGTCCACCGACCAGACTCACCTCACCATGCCCGGGAAGGGGGCCTTTAAATTCGCCAGAGCTCAGCTGGACCGCGGCTTCGGCTCCGGCTGATCTCAGCGTGTTCTTCCGGCTGCTAAGCCCTCTGCTGCCAGTGCTGAGATCCTAAGCCTGCCACCTCTCCTCACCTGTTACCGCGGGTTCGGGAGAAGGGAGGTGAAGGTGCTGAGCTGTGTCCTGCCTTTAACGGCCCCCGCTTCTCCTCCACTGCTCGTTAAAGTGAAGGGGAGGTAGAGGGGGGGAGAGAGGGGGGGAAAGAAGAGAGACAAGGACAGACAACTCGGCCAGCGGTTGCAAAGGACACCCCTGAGCAGCAGCACCTTCCCTGTAAAACCAAAACACTAAGTAAGTAAAACTTCCAAAATATACTTAAAAGAAATATACTTAAAAGAAAACTTAAAGCTAAAGATAAAGCTAATGCCTATTCCTAGCTCTGCTTATTTGTTCTGAGTGAGCCTAGGGCTCAGATGCTTCTCCAGCTGCTTGGAGACTGAAACTACTGAAGAGGAAGGAGCAGTCCTTGCCTATATATGTGCGGAGGTCATCAAAGCGATGACAAGTTTTCAGTCTCCAAAGCTACTGGAGGAGATTCTGGACTCAATGGTTCCGGGACTGGACTAGAGGGACGAAAAGGAAGTGGATTATAGTTATAAGGCTTCCATGGAGACTATGTGATGCTGAGAGAGTGATTAGGACTAAAAGGTAGAGTGAGCAGATTATGAGTGGCAGTAGTGCCATACCTGCTTGTGGTTGCAGTGTTTTGGAGTTCATGCAGTGTACAGCTGGGTAGCCAGGGGGTGAGATGGTGAGAAATCCAACTAGTATTGGTCAAGAAGTAGGTTTGAGTGGATGTCTATGAACTGGGGAGGAGAGTGAGAGGTTGGGCCTGGGGTTTAATGATTGGCTGTATTAGTAAATTAATGCTTCGTGTTCAGCAGAAGTTGACAGCAATCGGTATGGTGGTCCCTTGAGGCTTAGTCCACTGATGTTCTTTGGTTGTGAAGAGGTGATCTAATCGGTGTTTCAGTTGTTGCTGAGTACCAGGATCTTTGCGTGGGGCTGCTGTTGTCAGGTGTCAGCCGATGAGGAGGTTTGTGGTGAAGATGTTATCACGCTGGGGTCCACGCCCAAGGGCCCTTAGGCAAGGCCCTTAGGCACGGACACGCTTGGAGAGTGCATGATTTAAATGAATGTGGCTGGTCACATGCACAAGACTTTGGAGAGTGAGGTGGAGCTTACCACCTTGCTGTTGTGTGTGCTCTCTGCTGGCCGAAGCATCTGGAGGCTGAGGATCGCTGTTGAAGCAGAGGATTGCTGGGATGCAGGGTAGGGTTCTGATGCTTGCAAGTGTCCGATATGGCCAGGGGTTTGAGAGGGCAGGTGCCTGAAGCATGCACGATTTAAATGGATGTGGCTGGTCTCATGCAAAAGACGTCGGAGAGTGAGGTGAAGCATACCACCTGGCCGCTCTATGTGCTCTCTGCTGGCAGAGGTCTCTGGAGGCCGAGGATCGCTGGGATGCAGGGTAGGGGTCCGATGCCTGCAAGTATCCAATGTGGTTGGGGGTCTGAGATCTTGTATGTAAGAGATTTGTTTTCAGTCACCAAATTTGGAAGGTATGACGGCATCCAAATGAGCGAAGGGAGGAGTGGTCTAGTGGTTAGGACAAGGTACTTCAGGCCGGAGGGCCGGGGGTTCAAGTCCCACCTGGGGACAGCAATCTCAGGCCGGAGGGACTGGGATTTCTAGTCCTATAGGCACTCCTTGTGGTCTTGGGCAAGCCACTTAACCCTCCATTGCCCATGTTCCCTGTAAGTATTAGCGTATGTGTCTCATATCCCCTCGTGTTAAATGTATCCCCCAATTGACCGCTTTGACCCGGTGAAAAGCGGGATATAAATACAGCTAAATAAATAAATAAATAAATCTATAGACACCTCAAAGGATGGCAATATTGCTGTAAAACATGTTCAACATGCAAAACGGCTGCCAAAAAATGGATAGTTTTCAGATGGACAACTTGATGTCTATCTAAAACGTGTGTTAATGAAAAGTAGTGGCCAAGGGTGCTCCAGGTGTGGTGCTTAATTGAATCCATATAGCATAAAGAGTCAGCTGCTATTTGAATAAATGTATCCGTTTAGTTGAACTGTAGAAACAGCAGTCCTAATTTTAAATTCAGTAGTACGCCTAAATGGATAGAGACAGTGAACATCAGGCATAAAGATATATGGATAAATCATTCACTTTATGCAGCATCTATGTCTTTAAACACTGACCTGCATAACACCTGAGACACTGTGTATACCCATTAGTATGCTATCGTATATGAGCGCATTAATGCGACTTTTGGACAGGCTAGATTAGGTACCCTTTATTTATTTTAGTTTTTCAATAGCAACAGAGTAGATATGCCTACAGAAATAAAAAAAATAAAGAATGAACTAAGAAAGCTTTAGGATCAGGTGAGAGTTTGAGAAGAGAGCTATCTTATAAGTAAAATGTGTCGGCAAATTGAAAGGATTCTGGTTCAATTTCTATGGAAAAATAAAATGCCTGGAATTGCTCTTAGGAAACGCAAATCTAAAAAAGAGGGAGGGGGGTGAATTTCCCTGACTTTCAGGCCTATCACTGTGCTTTTTTGCTAAAACAAGGATCACGATGGGTGGAGGGGGCCATAGGTATATGCCCAATATGGCTTGAACTAGAAGAGAGATTAAGTACTCCTCTCCTCTTGAATCTTCTTCCTGGCGTGGTGTCTATTAAGAGGCTGAAGTCTCATAGAATCATATCGGACACTCAGAAGGCTTTTCAGCAGCTAGCAAGTGCAATTGCTAAGGAGGACTGCTTATCGAAATTAATACCCATCTGGCATAGTCCCTTTTTTAAAGTTAATCAAAGCTCTTTTGCATGGCAAAAATGGTTTAGGAAAGGGCATTTGGAACATTGGCCAACTAATATTGGATGGTAAGTAGAAACCTTTTCCTACTTTACAAAGTGAATCTGATTTGCCTCATTCCCTATACTTTCAGTGGATTCAGCTGAGGAATTGTATAGAAAAATCCCAGTTGAATATTACTTCATTGTCTGACGAATGGGGGTTGATGAATAAGATAAGTTCAGTATATATGACCTCTGGGGCGGCTTCTCAATATTATAAACTAGTGGCTCAGAATAATAGCTCTCAGCCCACTGGTGTTCGACGAATATGGGAACATGATACTGGGGAAGTCCTCTCTCCGGAAACTTGGACAAAATTCTGGAGTAAGATAAAAAGGGTTTCTCAGTCTGCCTCTGTCTCACAAGCTTTGTACTTCTTTGCGCACAGAGCGCACTTTACTCCAGTAAAGGTTGCTAAATGGGATAAGGCAGCTGGGAATGAGTGTTGGTCTTGTCGGGGAGATGTCGGCACTTTGAGACATGTGGTGTATGATTGTCCTAACATTCAGTCTTACTGGGTTTCAATATGGAATCGCATTCAAGAGGTGCTGGGATTTTGGGCCACTCTCTCCTGGTCTGTGGTTGTTTTTCGATCAGCAATTGACATTTCGTCGTTACAGAGGGACTGTCTGTTTTTACTTGACTTCATGCTGGGAGTGGCCCTACATCTCGTTATTTCTAATTGGAAACATACAGCAGAGCTTAATTGGCACGAATGATGGAACCGCTTTTGCTTATGCTGCAAGTATGAACAAATGCCACGGTGTGGTAGAGCCCTCACACCCTCCACTTTTCTTAAGTGGAAACCCCTACAGAATTACATCTCTAAAGCATGATATGAGATATAATAAGGGGTTATTAGTCAAATCCTTTTGTTTCTTATGTCTTGGAGTGGTGATCTTCTATAGCCCCTGTAGGCCTAGTAGGCTTTCAGCTGTTTTGTTTTCTATAGCTCCTGATGATCGCATGATGATGGGAGGGATAGGGTGGAGTGGGCTATAAATAGCCTTTTATTTTCTTGTTTCTTATTACAGAGAAATATTTTGTATTTTGATTTATTGTAATTTGGCTTTCTTTCTTTTGTATTTTGTTGGAAAATATAAATAAAGAAGTTTAAAAAAATGGAAGATCATGCATTTGGGCTGCAGCAATCCAAGGGAGCGATATGGTATAGGGGGTGAAGTACTTCTCTCCACAAAATAAGAATGGGGCCTAGGTGTGATTGTGTCTGATAATCTTAAAGTAGCTAAACAGGTAGAAAAGGCGACAGCGAAAGCTAGAAGGATGCTTGGGTGATAGGGAGAGGAATAGTCAGCAGAAGAAAGGAGGTGATAGTGTCTCTATATAAATATTTTGTGTGACCTCATTTGGAGTATTGTGTGCAAGTCTGGAGACAGCACCTTCAAAAGGATATAAACAGCTTGGAGTCGGTGCAAAGGGTTGCTACTAAAATGGTTAGTGGTTTTCATTATAAAGCATATGAGGACAGACTTAAGGAGTTTAATATGCATACTTTAGAGGAAAGGTGGGATAGAGATGATATGATTGAGACATTTAAATACCTCCATGGCATAAATGCACAGGAGAGCCTCTTTTGATTGAAAGCAAGCTTTGCTATGAGGGGACATAGGATGAGTGTGAAAGGGGGTAGATTCAGGAGTAATATGCGGAAATAAGAGGTGCAGACATCAACATCCTGGAAACTCCACCAAGCTTCAGCACAGCAAAGCAATCCACTTGCGGTGAGCCTTCTCCCTGTATGCTCCCCAGCTGTGGAATAATCTACCTGCCTTAAAACATGCAATCAAAGACCTACTAGACTTCAGGAAAGCCATAAAGACTCACCTCTTCCTTGAATACTATGGTCCCACCTAGAAGAACAAGTGCCATATCGCAATAATACAACTGTAAATAGCAGATAACTGTTAAATGTAGCAGTAACACGATTACAACGCCACAATGTATCTGTATATAGTTAGCAATTGTTAAATGAATCATTTACCCCATATAATCCTCCAAGTTTAATTCCCTGTTCTATGTAAAAGCCTGTTGCTGAATTTGTTCCATGTAAACTGCTTTGAATTAATGATAAGGCGGTATAGAAAACCTGTTAAATAAATAAATAAATAAATAAAGTGGGCCTTGTGGCTTTATTTAAATTTTTATTCTAAAGCCACTGTTTCAATTTAAAGTTAAGCTACTCACATTTCACTCAAAAAAAATGCACTTGGAAAGAAAAAGAAACAAAATGCTGCTTTGCTTACCTGTTCATAACCATTGTTGGCATCCCCATATTGCTCTGTGCCATCACTTTATTGATTCCTTTCAGAGCCACCATTTTGGCTTTCATTATAGGATCAGTGATCACATCAAAATCTATAGCAAAACAAAAACAATGTAAAAAATGGCCACAAAGCTAATATCTTGGTTGGTAATTTATCAGCATATAAAGAACTTTTTCAATTTAGTAGACTGAAAAAATAGGCCAGCATTAAAAAGATACCCTCAAGGACATAATGCTATATGTCATCAGTAGAAAGTCATTTTCTTACATGTTTTGGACTAGGTGTGCTCATTCTGATTTTAGAGGGCAGTTTTGTGTATGGTGTTATAGAAATGATTCAGAATTTTGCATAAAATAATTTTAAAATTGATTACTAAGCAGTCATTCATATACAACGTATTAAATTAGTTCATTTCTGTGAGAGTAGTCTGTTATATTTTACTACCACCAGCAGGTAATAGTTCAATCACACTGAAATTCTGAGTCAGTTATGGTGAAATACTTCTCTTAGCATATAGAATGTGCAACATCATAACATTATTGCATTTAAAAGTATATATTTCTTGTTACACAGTAACCCATACATGCAGTTAATTAGGTCCTAAATGAGTTGCATTTGCACCAAAGTAGAAATCCTTGATAAAGGCTGTCATACATATTCTTTTCAGTCTTAAAAAAACTGCAATTCCCTGTATACTGAAGTCTAGAATGGCTGAAATGCTCCATTAACAAGTATACTTGACAGTACTCTATTTTTCCAAAATGACTGAGTAAAATAAATATACATGCTTCCTGGTGAAACATATTCTTTCTTTTTTTTAAGAAGGGAAGTTAAAATAACATTGTGAAACAAAAGTCTAGAGAAGTTGCATCATCCAGAAAGAAATTTCAATCTTTCAAACATGTACCAGGGAAAGAATACTAAAGGAAAGGTGGGATAGAGAAGATATGATTGAAACATTTAAATACCTCCATGGCGTAAATGCACAGGTGGAGAGCCTCTTTCAATTTAAAACCAGCTCTGCAATGAGGGGACATAGGATGAGGGCGAACGCAGATAGACGCAGGAGTAATATGCGGAAATATTTCTTAATGGAAAGAGTGGCAGATGCGTGGAATAGCCTCCCAGTGGAGGTGGTAGAGATGAGGGCAGTATTTGAACTAAAGAAAGCATGGGACAAACACAGAGGATCTCTAAAGGAAAAAAGCGGACTGTTGTAGTAGTTGATATGGAAAGACAGACTAGAAAGGCCATGTGGTCTTTTTCTGCCGTCATGTTTCTCTGTTTCTATATTTCTACTACAATCAGAAAAAGCATTTTTCTGATTTTCTAAATTTGTCCGCGTCTCAAAGACAGAGTTTCTGTTCACTTAGTGGCCTATTTATTAAACTGATAGCTATTAGCATGGCTGTCACAGCGTACTAACAGTAAACATGAAGGCATGTTTTCTAAACCAAGTTTTGCTACCTGTTAAGCATGCTGCGTTAAAAATTAGCTCAGGGCTATGGAGGTAAAAATCCCATGGTAACAGGACAGTAGAAAACCAGGTGGGGACGGGGCAGGTTAGAGGTGGTTCTCCAGGACCAAGCAGGAAGTCAGTCCTCACATATGGGTGTCATCGGCGCCGATGAAGCCCCAGTGGAGCATTTCCCCAACTTTCTATGAAAGCCTTTGGGGATGCAGGCACGCATACGCGGTTCCCTTCCCGCCTAAAGGTGCCATCTTACCTCAGTCTCTTTTTTTCCGAGAAGCCCACCGGACGTGTGTCCTGTTCTCCAGGTTAAAAGTAGATTTTTTTCGGCGATTATCGCTATTTTTTCTCCCGGTTCGACGCCGGTTCCCCCCCCTGCAGGTTCGGTACACCGGTATCGAGCTCGATTCTTCTTTTTCGGTTTTTGCCCTTCGTGGCTGGCGTTCGTGCCCTTTTTTCCATTTTTCCCTGGAAGGCAGGTCCTTTGACCTCGCGGGGACTCTCTTTTCCCCGATGGCTTCCAGTGGTTTTAAAAAGTGTGATCGGTGTAAGAAATTAATGTCTCTCACCGACACACACGACTGCTGCCTTCAGTGCCTAGGCCCCGATCACGACCCTAAGGCGTGCGGGCCATGTGGGAAGATGTCTTCCAAGGCACTCCGAAGTCGATAGCAGCAAAAAGAAAGGCTTTTCTCAGACTCGGCCTCTGGCTGGGCCCGGACCTCATCTGAGGCCTCAACATCTCGGGATTCCGATCCCAAGCGCCGTCGAAGCTCCTCGGACAGGGGGTCCCCCGACCGGGAACGGAAGAGGAAGAAGCGGCTCGCGAGGGCGTCGTCGTCGGAGATCCCTGGCTCCTCGAGGGCCAGGTCTAAGACCACTGACCGTCGCCCCGGGTCCGTGGAACAAGAGAAGCCTGCCAAAGTTCCTTGCGTGGAGCCAGAGTCTGCTGGACACGTAAGCCCCGTAGTCCTCGAGGACTCTCCTCCCAGAGAGCCGCCGCCGGGGCCCGAGTCGGTGGCTGCTGCGTCTCCCGAGCTGAGTCTCAGGATGACAGCCTTGGAGAGCAGAATGTCTGCCTTCATGGAGCATGGTGGACAGGGCGGTGGAGCCTGTGCCTCCCCACTTGCAAGGTCACGGATTCTACTCCAGGTATTTCCTGGTCCCCAAAAGAACCGGTGGCCTTCGACCCATTCTGGACCTTAGGAACCTCAACAAGTTCCTAGAGAAGGAAAAGTTCAAGATGCTTACACTTGGAAAACTTCTGCCCTACCTCCAGCAGGGAGACTGGCTATGCTCCTTAGATCTAAAGGATGCATATACCCACATCCTCATTCATCCAGACCACAGAAAGTACCTCAGGTTCATTGTGGGAGGAAACCATTATCAGTACAAAGTACTGCCTTTTGGCCTCACCTCCGCTCCCAGGGTCTTTACCAAATGCCTGGCAATGGTAGCGGCCTACCTGAGAAATCAGGGAATCTTTGTCTTCCCCTATCTGGACAACTGGCTCATCAGGGGTCAGACATGCCAGGAGGCCAGACAAGCCACCCTCAGAACTATTGCTCTTCTTCAAAGCCTGGGGTTTGTAATAAACTTCGCAAAGTCCACTTTGCTCCCCTCCCAGAACTTCATAGGAGCAAGGCTGGACTCCCTGCTGGCAAAGGCTTTCTTGCCAGCAGACAGAGCCCAAAGACTGATAAACTTAGGAAACCAGTTTCTCAACAGGTCACTGGTCTCCGCCAGACTCTGCCTAAGGCTGCTTGGCCACATAGCTTCGACAGTGCATGTGACCCCCAATGCCAGGCTCCATATGAGGCCTGCACAGTGGTGCCTTCGGACTCAGTGGTCACAAGCCACAGGCAGCCTAAGAGACAGGATAAGGGTGTCCAGACAATTTCTGAACTCCCTCAACTGGTGGCTGCACCCACCCAATCTACTAAAGGGGTTGCCTTTTCAGATTCCTGGGTACACGGTGGTACTGACCACGGACACCTCCCTGCAGGGCTGGGGAGCTCATTGTCTAGGCAAGTGCACCCAGGGCCTGTGGTCTCCTTGGGAAGCTGCAGAGCAGATCATTCTCCTCGAACTCAGAGCTATTCGATTAGCACTCAAAGCTTTCTCGCCTACCCTGGCTCATCAATCTGTCCTGGTTCAGACAACCAGGTAAGCCATGTTTTATGTGAACAAACAGGGTGGGACTGGGTCCAGAATCCTTTGTCGGGAGGCTCAGGACCTTTGTTCATTTGCCCTCAAGCACAACATGCTCCTCAAGGCTGTGTACCTTCCAGGCCAGGACAACTACCTGGCCGACAGGCTCAGCAGGATTCTGCAGCCCCACGAGTGGCAGCTGCATCCTTCAGTAGTTCAGAAGATCTTCCTACACTGGGGTCTCCCTTTGGTAGATCTCTTTGCCAGCCCCATGAACAAGCAACTGCCAAAATTCTGCTCCAGGCAACCGCATCCTCTCAGGATAGCAGCAGATGCTTTTCTGATTCTATGGTCTCAGGGCCTCCTGTATGCGTTTCCTCCCACGCCCTTGGTGGCCCGAACTCTCTTCAAAATTCTTCAGGACAAGGCCTCGGTCCTGCTGGTGGCTCCCAGGTGGCCGAGACAGCCTTGGTTTCCTCTTCTGCTTCAACTAGCGGTGGATCCTCCACTGCCTCTGGGGTTGCAACCCGACCTTCTCTCACAGGAGCAGGGTTCCCTTCTGCACCCCAATCTCAAAGCTCTCAATTTGATGGCCTGGCGGCTGCAAGGGTAGTTTTGGCTCCCTGGGGCCTACCTCAGGAAGTTGAGGAGGTTGCCCTAGCCTCTAGGAAACAGTCCACTAGGAAAACCTATGCTCTCATATGGAAAAGGTTTTCTGTGTGGTGTCAGCTACGTACAGAGGATCCTTCCTCCTGTACTGTGCCAGTAGTGCTTCAGTACTTACTGCACTTATCAAATCAGGGACTTAAGTCCAATTCTGTTCGGGTCCATCTCTCAGCTCTAGCAGCTCACCACTCCCTGGTGGAGGGACATTCTCTGTCAGGTCACACCTTGGTGTCCCGCTTTCTCAGGGGCTTGCTTTTGCTCAAGCCTCCAATCCGTCCTCCTGCCCCTGAGTGGGAGTTGAATGTGGTCTTGCAGCAACTGACTCGCCCACCTTTTGAGCCGATGGCTACTTGTCCACTACGCTTCCTATCCTGGAAGACACTCTTCCTGATAGCCCTTACTTTGGCTAGGCGAGTGAGTGAGCTTCAGGCCCTGGTCTGTGATAGGCTTTACACCAGGATTTATAGGAACAGGGTGGTCCTTAGGACTCACCCAAAGTTCTTCCCAAAGGTTGTCTCCTCTTTCCAACTCAATCAGGAGGTGGTTCTTCCAACATTCTTCCCTCGGCCTCATGCAAGCCAGGCTGAAGCAGTCCTGCATACCCTGAACTGTAGGAGGGCCCTATCCTTCTACCTTGACCGTACGCAGGGGCATAGAAGGGCTACTCAGCTCTTCGTCTCCTTTGACCCCAATAAGTTGGGGTTGGCTGTGTCCAAGCGTACCTTGTCCATCTGGGTGGCTGACTGTATCACCTGGGCTTACAAGGCGGCTGACCTTCCTTTGCAGGGTAGGGTCACGGCCCATCGTGTCAGGGCAATGGCTGCCTCAGTGGCTCATCTCCGCTCTGTGCCGTTGGTAGACATCTGCAGGGCTGCAACTTGGTCTTCAAGCCAGACGTTTGCGGCCCATTACTGTCTGGAGAGGGAGTCCCGTAGGGACAGTGCTTTTGGCCAGGCAGTACTCCGGAATCTCTTTGAGGTTTAGGCAACTCCTGCCCTCCTGCCCTCTGTTGGGCTACCGGTGGAGGTTGTGTCCTTGGAAAGCCTTTCTTTGCTGCTGAGACTAGAGGGAGTACTCTTGTTCAGCCTGGATTCCTCGGTAGCCTAGAGCTAGGGAGTCACCCATATGTGAGGACTGACTTCCTGCTTGGTCCTGGAGAAAGAGTAATGTGATGCAGCGGGGGCTGATGAGAGCCCTGATGAGAGAAATAAAACTGTTTTACACAGAGAAAGAGATGTGCACAGAGTGCAATGTTCACAGGGACCAGCTAGAGGGAGCAGGAGTGCAGTCAGAGAGACTGGAGTGCCACGCCCAGCTGGTCAGGAGCACATGACAAACAATTCACATGCCTCAAGGAGAGGAGTTCTTTATAAGGAAGAACTGCCTCAAGCTAAACAGAGAGGACCAGGACGGGTCCAGGAGAGAGGACCAGGTCGGATACGGAGAGGACCGAGTGAGGTCCAGGAGAAAGGACCAGGTCGGATCCAGGGAGGATCAGGTCAGAACCAGGAAGGACCAGGTCGGGTCCAGGAGAGAGGACCAGGACGGGTCCAGGAGAGAGGACCAGGACGGGTCCAGGAGAGAGGACCAGGACGGGTCCAGGAGAGAGGACCAGGACGGGTCCAGGAGAGAGGACCAGGACGGGTCCAGGAGAGAGGACCAGGTCGGGTCCAGGAGAGAGGACCAGGTCGGATTCGGAGAGGATCGAGTCAGGTCCAGGAGGAAGGACCAGGTCGGATCCAGGGAGGATCAGGTCAGAACCAGGAAGGACCAGGTCGGATCCAGGGAGGATCAGGTCAGAACCAGAGAGGACCAGGTCGGATCCAGAGAGGACCAGGTTGGGTACAGGAGAGAGGACCGGGTCAAGCTGGAAGAGAATCGTCTCAAGCCAGAGAAGGACCTCACAGAGAATCTCCAGGAGCTAACAGGAAGCCACAAGGAGCCAAGGAAGGACCGGCTCAGGTTGGTGAGAAGGCTGTTGGCTGGCAGAGGAGAAAGCCTTACATTGATTACAAGCAAGAAGCAAGTGGGAATCAGCTGGGAAGGAAAAGCCAGGCTGAGCACGGAAGCCAGGATTTGGGCTGTTGCAGGAGCAGGCACTTACCAGGAGAGCTGTTCCCCCGGTTGAAAGATAAAGCAAACTTTCAGAGAAAGGATTGGCACGAAGCTTCTGAGGGGAGGAAGCAAGCCAAAGGAGAAAACCTTTCATCACCAGGCTGCTGCAATAAAAGGTATGGAAAATATATGCCTAAGAAGAATGCTGTGAAGGATAAAGGTTTATATAATGCTGATATAAAACCCCCAAGAAGAAGGGATACCTGTAAGCTCAATATAGCACAGGGCTGACGCCCTAGGTTAGGCCCAGAACATTGGGACTTGCTAGAGCAAATATATAAAACCCCTGAATATGGTTTGCATGAAACCAGGGACACTGAATCCGAGGTGTCGGATTATGAGCAAATGCAAGTGGATCCCATAGAAGAGGTATCTGACCATGACATGGATTGTACATTGTGTATTTCAGGAAGTTTAGAAGCTCTGCCAGGCTTGTGATCTGTTTAAAGCACCAACAGAGCATTCTTGGTTTGTTTAAGCACCACCATTCCTGTAATGTATGATAGTTTTGTTTGAAAAGCCTAAGTTTGTTATTCTACCTGAAGTAAGGACTTTTGCTTTCACGTTGTAACCCAATATTTTGAACCTCAGCAAAGACGGGAAATAAAAGCCTTATTTTTCACACCACTCTGCTTAAGTATCTCATTAAAGATTTGGAGCTCAAGGAAACTACAAAGACCAAGAGCCATTTGGGCCTTGTAAAAGACTCTCAAATCTTAACTTTATATTTTGTGTCGCACCTGCCCTGGCATCCACTGGCCACCAGGGAAGTGTTGCTGACATAAATGGCGTAGTTGTTGGATGTTTTATTGGGTGCCTACAACTGCAAAAGAAAGAAAAATAAACTCCTAGGTTAAAAAAAACAAAAAAAAAAACCCGGAGTGGAATACTTGAAAAACCCGGAATGGAATACCTGAAAAACCGGATTGGAAAAGTAAAACCCGGAACGGATTAGCTGGAAACTGGATCGGAGGGTAAAACCTGGGAACGAGTAACCAGAAACTGGATCGGATGGTGAAAATCCTGAAGGGGGACACCTGGACCAGTGAGCTGAAAATCCAGTTGCTGACACCAGAGGCGGAGAGCTGCGGAGTGCAACAGCAACAAGTATTCCAAGGCTGATACAACACAGATGTCAGGTAAACTGTAAATAAGCCTGATCTGTGTTGGATAGCAGAGGGAAGTTTGAAAAAAAAAAAAAAAAAAAAGGGGAGCTCATTTGTTTCTTTACAGGTGCAGTATGGAGCAAAAGGAGCTTTGTGCGTGGATGGCGCTACAGTTCGACAAACAAGCTGAGTTGGCGCGGCAAAACCAAGCGCAGGCCCTCCAAGCCATGCAAGCAAAGCAACAGCCGGTCCTGCAGGACATGGAAACCTGGTTGGCTCAACAGCGGGAGGAGCTGGCAAAGGCCAACGCAGAGAGGCTACAGGAGGCTGGACCAAGCAATCCAAGGGATGGATGATGGACAGGCAATGACTTAACAGTAGGAGCTAATGGGGAACATATTCATGGAGATGAAATTGTTGTGCAAGTGCAAGAAACTGTGTTTGTTTCTGATGTGGTGGACTCGGACATTACCCTACATAACTATGTTCCTAAAGATCCAGAATCGATAGTAATACAGGATGCTATTGAAGATGTTGTGTCAAAAGAAATGACTAAAAGGTGTTTTGCTTGTGGTAAGAAAGGACATTTAAAACAAGAATGTAGTTCACGTACTGCTCTTGTTGGTGAAAGACCAAAAGCAATACGCGAAGGTTTTGTCTTGGATGTGAAAATACAAGGGATAAATGCAAAAGCACTTTTAGACTCTGGAGCTGACCAAACTATGATTTCGCGAAAATTATGGTCTGTGGGTCAGGGAGCAAGGCTCTCATTCTGACCTTCAAAGCATTCCACCATATCTCATCATCCTCCTTATCTGATCTCCTCCATCACACACAGAACACCAGATCTAGACGTTCTGTAACAGAGAACATGCTAACAGTCCCAAAAGACAACAAAAAACTCACTCAAACAACAACTTAAAGATCATTCTTCCTTCGCCCCTAAATGTTGGAACACTCTACCACCTAGTATTAGATCACAAAAAGACCTATCCCAGTTCAGAAAATCCCTGAAAACACATCTCTTTCTACAACACTTTCACAATACACTGACTCCCCACCCACACAGACCATCGATCATGGCTAGTCAAATAAGCTCCCGAAATCTTATCACTTGATATAGACCATTTATCACAAACCCTACCTTCAGAGCTAGAGCATTTAAGAATCTATTGTAAATAATTGAATATATCTGTTAGTTGTTTATCCCTGTTATCCATGTTTTTATTCCCTGTTCTCTGTAAACTTAACATTTGTTTTATGTTTAAGTACAAAATTTGTTGAAATGTAAACCGCGCTGATGTCAAAAGTGCGGTATATAAAAGCTGTTAAATAAATAAATAAAATAAATAAAAATGGCAGTTCCAGATCAGCCAGAGGGTAATGTGAGAATAAAATGTATACACGGTGCGGCTACCCGCTATCCCGTGTACAAATTGTGGGTTAAAGGGCTTGGCATTGAGAAAGAGATGTTAATAGCTGTAGTGCCTAGGTTACCCCAAGAGCTGGTACTGGGCCGTGATTGGCCACAGTTCAGGAGAAGCCTGGAAGAAGGGTTGTCTCCGCAGAGAGCTCCAGTATCCACTTGCATTCGCTCTGAGAGTAGAGCAGTTCCCAGTCCTCTTGTGGAAAAAGTAAAGAAGACAAGGTTTCCACGGGAAGCTCTAGTCTCGACGTGCTCGCAAGCTCAGACCTCCGAAACCCCCTCTTGTTCCCGAGATGCTACTTTGGAAGACCTCCCTTCTCATGAAGATTTGATAAATGAGCCCGCAGTGAGGGAAAGGAAATCAAAGGGTGAGAAGCGGAAGGAAAGAAAGTGTCGCTCTCAGGGTAGAGCCAAGCTTGCAGCTGGGAAAGGAATGCCATGGGTACCCTCTGAGTTGATGGAAAAATTTCCCTCCTTTAGAAAGGAACAAAGAGCGGACCCTACTCTGACTCGTGCGTTTGAGCACGCTCAAGAGGAAAAGGATACCTTTCCTAGGTTTATCATCGAAGAGGATATTTTGTACAGAGAAAGTAAGGACCTCCGAACAGGAAACGTTCGGAAGCAACTAGTGGTCCCAAACACTTTCAAATCTCTTGTTCTGCGTCTGGCTCACGATCACCCAGCAGGGGGTCACAAGGGAGCACAAGGCACCCTTGATCAAATATTGGCTAGATTTTATTGGCCAGGAGGTTTTAGAGAAACCACCCGCTTCTGCGAGTCTTGTGCCTCTTGTCAACGCGTAACTCCTGTGTGCCCGCCAGAGGTACCTCTAATCCCAATGTCAGTAATTTCAGACCCAATAAGAAGACTCGCCATGGATATACTGGGACCTCTTATAAAAACGTCAAGAGGATTTCAATATATACTGGTGATCATTGACCAGGCCACACGTTTCCCATGGGCAGTTCCCTTGAGGAATATTTCGGCGAAGTCCATTGCTACTGAATTGATCAAACTCTTTTGCGAAGTAGGATTCCCGCAGGAGGTATTGACGGACAGGGGCAGCAATTTTATGTCCAAGTACCTGGCACGGGTGTGGGACGCCTTCGGTATTCACCATCTCAAAACCGCGGCTTACCATCCCCAATGCAATGGGTTGGTTGAGCGAATGAATCAAAGCATAAAGCAAATGCTTAGACGCACCTTGGATGGAGAAACAACCGAATGGGATACTATGCTACCCTTTATTTTGTATGCTTGTAGGGAGCGAACACAGAGTTCCCTAGGTACCTCGCCCTATGAGCTTATGTACGGACGAGCACCAAGGGGCATACTGGATGTCTTGCGAGAACAGTGGACGGAACCAGTGGGGGATGAAGTAGGAATACCCCAATTTCTGAAGAGTTTGAGGACTCGCCTTGAACGAACTTCTCGTTTCGCCGAAGGGAAACTGAAAGTCAGAAAAAGCAAAAACAATATTATGACCGACGCACAAAACCAAGACAACTGAGTGTGGGGGAGAAGGTGATAGTCCTAGTCTCTGGTCCGACTCCAAAATTTGAAGCTCAATGGAAGGGACCTTACAAGGTCATCAATCCCATTGGTTCAGCTTCATATCTAATCCAGGACAACAAGGGACACAACCAAGTCTATCATGTGAACCTACTCCGGCCGTGGCATGAGCGATTGGTTTTGCTGGCGTCTACGAAAAACACTTCCAGCCCTAAAATGATACCAGCAGACAACAGTCGACTGGAGCGAAAAGCAAGTCAGCTGCAGAAGGTCGCGGTATCGCGTATTACGTGCTGCGCGAAGGAATGTTCCCCAGCCCGTAATATTTTAAGAAGGGGGATGTGTGATGCAGCGGGGGCTGATGAGAGCCCTGATGAGAGAAATAAAACTGATTTACACAGAGAAAGAGATGTGCACAGAGTGCAATGTTCACAGGGACCAGCTAGAGGGAGCAGGAGTACAGTCAGAGAGACTGGAGTGCCACGCCCAGCTGCTCAGGAGCACATGACAAACAATTCACATGCCTCAAGGAGAGGAGTTCTTTATAAGGAAGAACTGCCTCAAGCTAAACAGAGAGGACCAGGACGGGTCCAGGAGAGAGGACCAGGACGGGTCCAGGAGAGAGGACCAGGACGGGTCCAGGAGAGAGGACCAGGACAGGTCCAGGAGAGAGGACCAGGACGGGTCCAGGAGAGAGGACCAGGACGGGTCCAGGAGAGAGAACCAGGACGGGTCCAGGAGAGAGGACCAGGACGGGTCCAGGAGAGAGGACCAGGTCGGGTCCAGGAGAGAGGACCAGGTCGGGTCCAGGAGAGAGGACCGAGTCAGGTCCAGGAGAGAGGACCGAGTCAGGTCCAGGAGAGAGGACCAGGTCGGATCCAGGGAGGACCAGGTCGGTTCCAGAGAGGACCAGGTCGGTTCCAGAGAGGACCAGGTCGGATCCAGAGAGGACCAGGTCGGGTCCAGAGAGGACCAGGTCGGGTCCAGAGAGGACCAGGTCGGGTCCAGGAGAGAGCACCGGGTCAAGCTGGAAGAGAATCGTCTCAAGCCAGAGAAGGACCTCACAGAGAATCTCCAGGAGCTAACAGGAAGCCACAAGGAGCCAAGGAAGGACCGGTTCAGGTTGGTGAGAAGGCTGTTGGCTGGCAGAGGAGAAAGCCTTACATTGATTACAAGCAAGAAGCAAGTGGGAATCAGCTGGGAAGGAAAAGCCAGGCTGAGCACGGAAGCCAGGATTTGGGCTGTTGCAGGAGCAGGCACTTACCAGGAGAGCTGTTCCCCCAGTTGAAAGATAAAGCAAACTTTCAGAGAAAGGATTGGCACGAAGCTTCTGAGGGGAGGAAGCAAGCCAAAGGAGAAAACCTTTCATCACCAGGCTGCTGCAATAAAAGGTATGGAAAATATATGCCTAAGAAGAATGCTGTGAAGGATAAAGGTTTATATAATGCTGATATAAAACCCCCAAGAAGAAGGGATACTTGTAAGCTCAATATAGCACAGGGCCGACGCCCTAGGTTAGGCCCAGAACATTGGGACTTGCTAGAGCAAATATATAAAACCCCTGAATATGGTTTGCATGAAACCAGGGACACTGAATCAGAGGTGTCGGATTATGAGCAAATGCAAGTGGATCCCATAGAAGAGGTATCTGACCATGACATGGATTGTACATTGTGTATTTCAGGAAGTCTAGAAGCTCTGCCAGGCTTGTGATCTGTTTAAAGCACCAACAGAGCATTCTTGGTTTGTTTAAGCACCACCATTCCTGTAATGTATGATAGTTTTGTTTGAAAAGCCTAAGTTTGTTATTCTACCTGAAGTAAGGACTTTTGCTTTCACGTTGTAACCCAATATTTTTGAACCTCAGCAAAGACGGGAAATAAAAGCCTTATTTTTCCCACCACTCTGCTTATGTATCTCATTAAAGATTTGGAGCTCAAGGAAACTACAAAGACCAAGAGCCATTTGGGCCTTGTAAAAGACTCTCAAATCTTAACTTTATATTTTGTGTCGCACCTGCCCTGGCATCCACTGGCCACCAGGGAAGTGTTGCTGACAATAGTTACTCACCTGTAACAGGTGTTCTCCAGGAGCAGCAGGAATCAGTCCTCACAACCCTCCCTCCTCCCCTGGGAGTTGCAGTTGTACATAGCTAAGAACAGCACACAAAAATGAAAAATAAACTATGTCATTTGACTGAGGTAAGATGGCACCTTTAGGCGGGAAGGGAACCGCGCATGCGTGCCTGCATTCCCAAAGGCTTTCATAGAAAGCTGGGGAAATGCTCCGCTGGGGCTTCATCGACGCCGATGACACCCATATGTGAGGACTGATTCCTGCTGCTCCTGGAGAACACCTGTTACAGGTGAGTAACTACTCTTACTTGGGTGGCAATGGTGCTCTGTCATTACTACTACTACTATTTATCATTTGTAGAGTGCTATAAGGCATATGCAGCATTGTGATTAGCGCAGCCATTATAGTTGCATGCTAACTACGAATATTGATATTACCAAGGGTGCACTTAATATGATTTCAATGGGTGGCCTTAAGTGTGCCATGTGTTCGGAATGTGCCAATGGCATGGGGGGTGGATGCACACCCCCTCCTGACTTTGGGTCAGATCTTCCATGTTAGTTTCACAGCTCAATCATGCACTACAGGCATGCTCTTTAGTAAACACGCCTCATGTTGTCTTAATGTGGAAATTAACACATCACTACCAACAACTAATGAGGTAAGGAGTGGAATGAGTGGAGGATGGGCAGGTACTTTGCCTTACAGTTAACGTGTAGGTATTTACTGTTAATGCAGGAGGTTAACTGCATTGTATTAACCGAAATGCATGGCAACAGTTTTTTCTATGGATTAATGCCATGCATTAACTGCCCATCCTCCACTCATTCCACTCCTTAACACATTAGCTGTTGGCCCTGTGAATGGGAAACAGCAGGGAAAACTGCCCCAACAGTGAACGGCGAAGTTTCACAATTACTGCGCAGTAACTGTAAGACCTTACCACAATTTACTAAATACTTTGTTAACAGTTTTATTTTCTGTTATTCTGCAATAAAAGTTCCATATACATACAATCAAGAGTTGAATGGAGCAGTGGGCTGGGTGAAAGCTACCATTTTGGATGCCTCAAAAGCAGAGACAGGAGCAGTGAAGGACTGCTCCTACTAGGGGCCAGGGATGTCCTGGGTAAGACCTGGGGGTGGGGGTGGGGGGGGGGGGTTAGAGTTAGGGCATTGTGTACAGGGTATGGCTTCTGTTTGGAAGGGTCTGGGGGAGGACTCTGAATGTACATTTACTTTGCTTTCTTAGGGGGCACTTGGGAGGAGGGTTGGGATCGGGATAAACTTGTGCTATGGGAGAGGGTTGTCATTGGTTGGGGGGGGGATTGTTGCAGGGGAATCCAATGTGCAGCAAGTGTCTGCCTTGTGCCCTAAGGTGACATTTTACTTACCAGATAAAGTGTAGTTACTCACCTGTAACAGGTGATCTCTGGGAACAGCAGGAATCTAGTCCTCATATATGGGTATCATCGGTACTGACGGAGCCTGCGCAGGAACGCTTCCCAGCGTCCAATAGGAACGCTTTTGGGAGCATCCCTCAGCACGAGCGCTGCCTTCCCGCCTTTCCAACTGTCCCTCTTCAGTTAAGTTTGTAGCTGAGTGAAAGGATAGAGGGAGAGAGGAAAGAGACAAAATAGAGAGAGAGAGAGAGAGAGAGAGAGAGAGAGACAACTACTAGGGGAGGTGGGTGGGTTGTGAGGACTAAATTCCTGCTGTTCCCGGAGATCACCTGTTACAGGTGAGTAACTACACTATCTCCAGGAACAAGCAGGAATGTAGTCCTCACATATGGGGACTCCCTAGCTGAAGATGCCAGGGAGATAGCCCCGGGAAGGTGCCACCGTCGAAGGTGAGAATCCTTCCTCCCATGGATCTCTGCATCCCACCAGGGTTGGTGGGTAGGAATTGGTTTAGGTTTGAAAGAGATTTTGAAGAACGGCATGGCCAAAGAAGGCATCCCGACGGGAGGCTTTATCCAGGCAGTAATGGGCTGTGAAGGTGTGTACCGAAGCCCAGGTGGCTGCTCGACAAATGTCATCGATAGACACAGAGTGGAGATTAGCCATAGAAGCTGCCATGGCTCTCACATTATGAGCTGTGATATGGTCCTGAAGAGGAAGACCCTTACTCTCATAGGCAAAGGATATGCATTGGGCAATCCATTTAGATAAAGTTCTTTTGGAGACTGGAAGTCCCAAATGACTAGGGTCAAAAGCTATAAAAAGTTGTGAGGACTTTCTATGTTGCTGTGTTCTTTGTATGTAAAAGGCCAAGGCCCTTTTACAATCAAAAGTATGAAGATTTCTTTCTGCATTAGAGGCGTGAGGCCTTGGAAAAAATACAGGAAGGTAAATTGATTGATTTAAATGAAAAGGTGAAACCACCTTTGGCATAAAATGTGGGTGAGTTCGAAGAACAACCTTATCATGACGAAACCTAGTATAAGGAGGATCAGCCACTAAAGCTTGCAATTCACTGATGCGACGGGCAGAGGTGATTTTAATTAGGAAGATGACCTTCCAGGTCAAAAACTTAAGGGCTGCAGTGGCTAAAGGCTCAAAAGGCGGCTTCATGAGCTGCCCGAGAACTAGATTTAGATCCCATGCCACCGGTGGTGGCTTGATGGGAGGTTTAGTTAATAAAAGACCTCTCATAAATCTTGATAGGAGTGGATAAGAGGAAATTGGTTGTCCGTTTAGAGGCTTATAAGAAGCTGCAATTGCACTAAGATGGACTCTTACCGAATTGGTCTTTAACCCAGAATTCGATAAGTGAAGGAGATACTCTAGTATTGATTCTAAGGGTATGACCAGGGGGTTTAATCCCCTCTTGGAGCACCATATAGTAAAATGTTTCCACTTGAAGGCATAAGATCTTCTTGTGAAAAGTTTCCTAGAAGCCTGAAGGATATCTTTTACCTGCTGAGACAGGTTGAAATCCTGGAGGTCTAAGCCTTCAGCAACCAGGCCGTGAGGTGCAGGGACTGGGGATTTGGGTGCCATAGCGTCCCGTTCTCCTGGGAAAGGAGATCTGCAGCATGCCCTAACTCCAGAGATGCCGCTTGAGAGAGATGCAGAAGCAGGGAATACCACGTTTGGCGTGGCCATCGTGGTGCTACGAGGATCATGCGACCCCTATCTCTCTGAAGCGTGAAGAGTGTTTTGGGGATGAGGGGAATGGGTGGGAAGGCATAAAGGAAGTCCTGACCCCAGTGAAGGAGGAAGGCATCCCTTACCTGACAGTTGTGTGCCGGAATCCTAGAACAGAACCGGGGAAGTTTGGCATTCAGTGGACTTGCAAAGAGGTCTATGTCTGGAGTGCCCCAGAAATGAAATATTTTCGCCACCTGGTCTAGGTGGAGATAACACTTGTGAGGTAGCAATACTCGACTGAGTTTGTCTGCCCAAAGGTTTTGAATGCCTGGAAGATATACCACTAGAAGGTGAATGTGATACTCTCTGGCGAGGGCCCATAGTCGTAAAGCTTCGTTGCATAATGACAGACAGCCCGTTCTGCCCTGCTTGTTCACATAGAACATGGCTACCTGATTGTCCGTCTGGACTAGGACTGTCTTGTAGCTGAGCTGGGCGTGGAACACTCGAAGAGCTAAATAAATTGCTCTTAATTCCAGGAGGTTTATGTGTAAGCCTACCTCCTGTGGAGTCCAGGTGCTCTGGGTAGAGAGATGATTCAGGTGTGCTCCCCAACCCACCTGTAATGCATTTGTTAGAGTGGCCTGAAAGAGGGGTTGATGGAAAGGAGACCCCACTGTCAGATTTTCTAGTGATTGCCAACATTGGAGGGACAAAATTAGTCATTGAGAGATTGTTATTTTGTCCGACAAATGACCCGTGGCCTGTGTCCACTGTGTGGAGAGGATCTACTGAACTGCTTGCATGTGGAGGCGAGCATATGGGACTACATGAACTGTGGATGCCATGTGTCCCAGTAACTGCAGTAGTTCCTGAGCCATGAGGGAGGATTTGCCTGCTGCTTGGGAAGCTAGCTGCATAATCCGAAGACAGCGGGCTTGTGGAAGGAAAGCCCTTGCCTGTCTGGTATCCAGACAGGCTCCTATGAATTCTAGGCATTGGGAAGGAACTAGTTGAGACTTCAGGAAGTTTATTTCCAATCCCAAGTATTGGAGGATTCGCATTGTATGGGATAGTGCAGTGCTGGCCTCTGCAACTGTGGAGGCTCGAATGAGCCAGTCGTCTAAGTAAGGGAAGACAAAAATCCCCATGGTTCGTAGAAATGCAGCTACTACTGCCATGCATTTCGTGAACACCCTTGGTGCTGAAGCCAGACCAAAAGGCAGAACCCTGTACTGGAAATGTCTTCCCCTGAAAAGGAAACGTAAAAATTTCCTGTGATCTGGATGGATGAGAATGTGAGTGTATGCATCCTTTAAGTCTAGAGAGCAAAGCCAGTCCTGGCTTTGAAGGTATGGCAGAAGAGTTCCTAGAGAAATCATTTTGAATTTCTCTCGAAACAAATATTTGTTCAATTCTCTGAGGTCTAGAATGGGTCTGTTTCCCCCTGTTTTCTTTGGAATAAGAAAATAGGGGGAGAAGAACCCTGCCCCCATTGAAGAATGGGTACTTCCTCTATTGCCCCTTGGGCAAGAAGTGTGGAGACCTCGTGATCTAGCAGATTGTCTGCAGAGGTTTGTGAATTGAATTGCTTTAGAATTGTAGGAGGGGGTTATGCTGTGAAAATGAAGTTTGAACCCCTCTCCTACAATAGACAAAGTCCAACCTTCTGTTGTTATTTGATGCCATCTGTTGACAAAGTGGCATAACCTGCCCGGAATATTGGGGGGTTGGGAACCCCTCAGAGGCAGGAAGGCAAAGCTCTCTAGGAAGGAGTCAAAGCCCTTGAGGGGGCTGAACCTGGAGAGCTTGTTGGGCTCTCGGGCCTTTTGGTTTCTTTTGCTGTCTAGTTTGTCCCTTTTGGGCAACCTGACCTGGAGTCTGACTCTGCTGGGTATAGGAAGGATAAAACTTTCTCTTTTTGCTAAAAGAGGGTTTTTTATAAGGCTTCCTTTTGGCTGGAGTAGCTGTAGACTTTGACAATCTATCTAAGGTAGAATTGTCACCATCTAACTAGTTAGCCTTTTCCTGCCAGTTCTTGCCGAAGAGATTCTCCCCCGTGCAAGTAATGTTGCCTAACTTGTCCTGTACCCAAGTCTCCAAGTCTGATGCCTGTAGCCAGGCAATCCATCGTGCGCCAATGGCAATAGCAGAGGTTCTGCTGATGCATTCAAAGCAGTCAAAGGCTGCACGATTGACAAACTTGGAGACATCCTCAGCATGCTTAACTAGAGCAAGAAAATCTTGTCTCTTATCATCTGGGAGAAATGGGCTCATAAGTTCCAAGTCTCCTGTGACTTCTATGAGGAACATTCCGATATATAGGATATATGAACTGATCCTAGCTGAAAGCATGGAAGCTTGAAAAGTTCTGCGTCCAAAAGCATCCAGAGTCCTGCATTCACGACCTGGAGGATTGGATGCATGCCTCTTTGCACTTTTCATCCTACGTATGGCTGATTCCACTACCATTGAATGGTGTGGCAGCTGAGTTTTCTGAAATCCAGGACATGGTGGAACTCGATACATAGTATCAAGTCTCCTAGAGTGAGGAGAAGTAGTCAGAGGTGTCTCCCACATTCTGAGCATCAAGCTATGCAGAATTTCATGGATAGGCAGAGTGGCTGCCTCCTTAGGAGCTTCAGGATATTGGAGGATTTCCAATTCCTTTGCTCTGGGTTCCTCTTCAGGAGCTACTGTGATTGAAAGATCTTTGGCCATATCACGGATGAAATCCTGAAATGACATGTCCTCTGGAGGTGACATTCTGCATTGGGGAGAAGAGCGATCTCCTAGGAGAACCCCTCTAGTGGCCAGCAGAATTGTCAGTCTTCGGAATCGGAGGAAACAAAGTATTCCTGACCCCGATGCTCTTGCAAAGCACGATCCCGGTACTGATCGAAGTCAGTACCGAGGTGACCTGGTACCATTTTGTCAACTCCAGCCAGAGATGGCATGGGAAGAGTTCCCACCGGGGCTGGTACCGGCATTGTCGGTTTCGGTACTGGTGTCTGTACTGGTGTCGGTACCGGCTTCGGTGTCGATGTCGGTACTGGTGCCATTGGGACCACCGGTACCGCAGCTGAAAGAAGAGCTGCGATACTGCGCTCGATAGCAAGAAACCTCTGGTCTATCAACGCTGCCGATGCCTGGGTGTCGGTACCAGTAAGAATGGCCGGAACCCCCAAGCATGGCAAAGGTAGTTCTAGCCAACAGATCCACTGAGGCAAAGGCCTCCTTAACCCAGTGCCCCAATGCAGACTGAGCCACTGCATCACCTTGCACAGGCCAGCAAATAGCACAAAAAGATGGTCTGACTTTCAAAAAGAATTTGTAAGCACCCTCTGGTCACCCACAAGGCAAAGATCCTTACCATTTCCCTAACACTGCTCCTTAGAGGAGGAGGGCAGGCAAACCACCTCTCATTCACATGAAAAGGAGAAATCACTTTAGGGAAGAAGGCAGGCACAGGTCAAATGGAAATGGTCTCCTCAAAAAAGATAGGTAAGGATCTCGGCAAGACAGAGCCTGCAGCTTGGAAAACCACCTTGCAAACCAATCACAACCTAGAAAACTAACTTGTGCATCAAGTCATGCAGAGTAGCGCGCTTCAATGGCTCAAAGGGCTCCAATATCAGGGCCCTGAGTACCAGACACAGATCCAAGGAAGGGACCACAGACCAGACGCAGATGCTAAACCTCCCCTGAAGAAGGCGTGAAACATCCAGGTGTATGGCTAGAGACTTACCAGTAAACGGCCAACTGAAACGGGCCAAAGCTGCCATCTGAATCTTTAGGGAGCTGAGAGAAAAAAGGCCCTTCTTCAAATCATCCTGCAGAAAAGGTCACAAAGATGGCATCTTGGCTGCCTCAGGAGCCAGCCGCCATGCACTGCACCAGCACTCAAAGTACCTGACCCGTACTTATGCCAAGTTGGTAAATCTCCTCCAGACTTTGAGCAGAGTGAAACACTACTGCCAGAGAGTAGCCTGTACATGCTAACCATCTCCTTACAAGAGCCAAGCCATAAGCAAGAAAGGAGCTGGGTCCTCCAGGACAAGTGGCCCCTGACACAATAAGCCCTGAGACAGAGGCAAGTGAAGAGATGGCACTTGCAGGAGTCACATCAGATCTCCATATCCCGTTCTCTTCAGCCAACCTGGTTTGGCCAGTATAATCCTTCTTGGATAGTGCTCCATATGCTGAATCACATGCCCCACCAAGGGCCATGGAAGAAACACCTACAGCAAGTGCTAACCTGGTCAAGGTTGAGCCAGTGCACTGAGGCCTTTGGACCCTGTCTACATGCAGCAACAGAATAAGTGGTACACTTTTATATTGGAGCGGGTTGCCATCAGATCCCTCTTGGGGTGAACCCAGCAGCACAGAAACAACTGAAAACACCTTCTGACCAACTACCACTCTCCTGGAACCAGACAGTGCCAGCTAAAATCCATTTCCACAGTATCTACCTCAGCAATGTGCAGAGCTGACATAAACTAGGAGGTTCTTTGCTGCCCAGACAAGGTTCTTGGCTTTAGACAAGAAAGATCTTGTCTTACTAATCTGTTATGTTTTTTGAAAGTGTGAATAAACAGGTGGATAAAGGTGAGTCGGTTGATATAGTGTATCTGGACTTTCAGAAAGCCATTGACAAGGTCCCTCATCAGAGACTTTTGGCAAAACTAAAGAGTCATGGGATAGGAGGCAGTGTACTACTGTGGATCAGGAACTGGTTAAAAGATTGAAAGCAGAGGGTTGGGCTAAATGGCCAATTTTCCCAATGGAGAAAGGTGAATAGTGGTGTACCCCAGGGATCTGTGCTGGGTCCGCTGCTTTTTGACATATTCATAAATGACCTGGAAAGTGGAATAACAAGTGAGGTTATCAAATTTGCAGATGACACAAAACTATTTAAAGTTGTTAAAACCCAAGAGGGTTGTGGAAAATTGCAAGAGGATCTTGATAAACTGGAAGACTGGGCATCAAAATGGCAGGTGAAATTTAATGTGAACAAGTGCAAAGTTATGCACCTAGGGAAGAACAACCCAAACTATGGTTACACGATGCAAGGTTCCACATTAGGAACCACCACCCAGGAAAAAGATTTAGGCGTCATTGTGGATAACATGTTAAAACCCTCGGCCCAGTGTGAAGCGGCAGCCAAGAGAGCAAATAGAATGCTAGGTATCATAAGGAAAGGAATGGAAAATAAAACAAAAGATATTATAATGCCTCTATATCGTTCCATGGTGAGACCGCACCTTGAATATTGTGTGCAATTCTGGTCGCCATATCTTAAAAAGGATATAGCGTTATTAGAAAAGGTTCAGAGAAGAGCCACCAAAATGGTAAAGGGGATGGAAGGATACTCCTATGAAGAAAGGCTAAAAAGGTTAGGGCTCTTTAACCTGGAAAAGAGACGCCTGAGGGGAGATATGATAGAAATCTATAAATTAATGAACGGAGTGGAACGGATAAACGTAGATCGATTGTTTATGTTATCAGAATATAGAAAGACTAGGGGACATGCAATGAAGTTACAGGGGTAAACTATTTAAGACTAATAAAAGAAAATATTTTTTCACTCAACATGTAATCAAACTCTGGAATTTGTTACCGGAGGATGTAGTAAAGGCTGTTAGTGTAGCTGGGTTTAAAAAAGGTTTGGACAAGTTCCTGGAAGAAAGGTCCATAAACCATTATTAAGAAGGGACCCAGGATATCAATGCTTGACCCAGTACAAGCATTGCGGAACCTGTGTCTTTTGGGGAAACTGCTAGGTACGTATGACCTAGATTGGCCACTGTTGGAAACAGGATACTGGGCTTGATGGACCTTGGTCTGACCCAGTATGGCATATCTTATGTTCTTAAGAGAGCCATCTCCAGGGTTCCCCTGGCACTGCTCATGCCACCTTGCTGAACAACAAACTACCACCATGGCGTTGTCTGAGAACACTTGAATCACCCGGCCTGAGACATAGAAAAGCCAACCCGATGGCCTTCACTTCAGGGCAGTTGATGGACCACATTGCCTCCCCTCGCTTCCAACAGTCCCGGGCCATTCAGCCTTAGCAATGGGTTCCCCGGCCCGAGAGACTTGGCATCCGTCACCAGAAGGATCCATGAGCAGTTGTCCAGTAGCATGCCCTTCTTCAGAAGACTAGGCTGATGCCACCACCGTAGGCTATCCTTCACCATCATTGGGGCAGGAGCCTGAGCTCAAATTGCTGATGAAGATCAACCCAGACTCTGGGACCCTGCTGAGAACAGAACAGCCCTAGGCAATTCAAAGCCTTGACTCTCTCCTCTGGCAGAAAGACTCCGTACACTCAAGTATCAAAAACATGCTCCCAGGCACTCCAGGGATCGGGAATGCAACAACTGGCTCTTCTACAAGTGATCACCCCGGCGAGGTTCATCAGAAAGAACACCACTCGGGGAGCTACCCGAGACACCTCTGAAGGAGAATGGGCTTGGATGAGCCAGTAGTCCAGATACGGGTGCACACAAATCCCTTGGTGCCACAGCATCGCAAATACCACCACTACCATGAACTTGAAGAATGTCCTTTGGTCAGTGGAGAGTCCGAATGGAAGGGTGGCGAACTGAAGGTGAGCGCCAAACATGGAGAAACACAGATACTTTGCTAATCCCCTGGAACGGGATATGAAAATATGCCCTGGCGAAAGCCAGAGATGCTGGGAACCACCAATGCATACCGCTTGAATCCTGGATTACAAAGTTTTCATCCAAAAACGCATGATGCACAAGTGCTCATGGACACACTTGAGGATCCGGAATGAGCCAGAATGTTCCTTCTGTGTCAGTCACTACAAAACATATGCAATACCTGCCCCTGCCCTGATCGTCCAGGGGAACGGGCACCACTGCCTTCAGGAGAGGCAACTTGTCCAAGGTGATCCGCACAGCAGCCCTGTTGTTTACAGACCCATGAGGGGAGAAGATTTAAGTGGCCAGGATCAGCTTTTTGAATTCGAGGCCATAGCCGTACTGAAAGGGGACTGGCACCCAGCAATCCCTGGTGACCCAGGCCCATTCCTGAAGAAGAGACGAAGCTGCCCCCAACCGGAGGAACCAGGGAATGGGCCTCCAAACCTTCATTGCACAGCCTGGGAGGGTCCTCCTTTGGATGGGACCCGGTCCCTGGGCCCAAGCGCTTTATGAAAGGACTGAGAATGAGCCCAAAGTCCATAAGCGGAGGGGAAGAAAGGCTTTACAAACCAGTGAAGATGGGAGCCCTGAGACCCTCGGGAGTCTGACCAGAGTACCTGGGAAGAACGGGCGGAGGCTGATGGAAAAGAGGCTCCTGCCCGCTTCACAGGACCCTAGAAGCTGTCCTCTGGAAGGTGGTAAGATTTCACCTTGTCCAGGTCCTTCACAAGATTCTCCAAATCGGACCCAATAGAAACATCCCTCTAAGGCCAGATGGGCAACCGGGCTTTGGAAGATGAGTCCGCTACCCCATGTCCGAGCCAAGCCAATGCCATGTCACCATCAGCAGGGCACAATCCTTGGCCGCTAGATGTACCAGGCTGTAAATGGCATCAGAAAGGAAGGCTGCAGCCAACTCCAAAAAAGGGGTAGAATCATTTGGCGACAGAGATTGAATCCACTGGAGCGGGGATCGAGACATCAGGCCTGCACATTCCACCAACTGAAGAATAGCAGCCGCCTTTGCAAACTAGATCTTCAACATGAATCCACCTTTCGGTCCAGGGTATCCTTAAAGGCCGATATGCATTCTACAAGAATGGTGGTCTATCTGGTAACTGCTGTAATCTGCATATTCACCTTGGAAACATCAAACCACACAACACACTCCTCCTCCGGGAGAGCATGCATCCTCTTATACACCCTTAGCCCCTAAAGCAGGGAGTTGAGAGGATCCCACTCTGACCAGAACAGGCCCTTGAGAACCTCCAGGAACAGAAAGACATTAGAGGATTTCCCCACACCTTGCAGGAGTGGATGCATCCTTAGTTCCTGCTTCATGCCTGGAGCAACCACCAAGCTCAAGGTGGATGAAACCCTGGGAATCAATGCCTAAAGTTCCTCCTTCTGGAACAGGTGGATAACATCAGCCTCCTCACAATCCTCTGAAGGTGAGAGCACTTCTTCATCCACATCAGACATCCAAATCCAAGCTACAATCCAGATCTTGGACAGATTCCAGCTGATCCTCATCTTCAGAGGGCGCCCTTTGCCAGGGATGCTTAGTCATAGGCAATCTAACAGGGCTTCCACTCTCAGCTTGCCCTTCATGAGAGTGCACTTGGGTGAATCCAGAGGCTGCAGAGCCTGAATTTCCATGCCAGAATGATCAGACCTGTTGTAAAAAGGAAAAGAATTCTGGGGAGGATAATCTGGACTCCGGAAGCTCTCCTTGTGGAAATGACCCCCATACACCAGACAAACCAGTTGCCATCAATCTCCTAGAGGATGGGGAGCAGCACATAACACTGTCACCAGAACCTCCGGTTGGCTGGTTTTCTTTACCCACAGTGCCATCCGCTTCCTCCTGCCTTTAGGCAGGCAAGGCCAGACTAACTGCATGCCTAGGTATAGAGAGAGGGAGCAATCCCTCCAGGAACAACTCAGGAGCTGCCATGCTAGAAGATCAGAGTCCAGAATCCAGAGATGAAGCACCTTGCTTGACTTAGACCAAACAATGATTCCTGGAAGAAGACCGAGAGTTAAGGCAAGTATCACAATAGCATGTGCTAAGGCCATGGTGGCCTGAAGGCACCTGTTAACTGCACTTTTACGGTGACACATGTTACAGGTGCTAGGGTAGGAAAGCGCATTGGAGCTGCTTGGGCGGAACACGTGTACAGACTGTGCGACAGCCAGGCGCACAATAGGAGAAAATGCTACTAACATATGCAGAAAACAGCAGGAAACCACCACATGGTGCCAATGGTTGTCAACAGCCTGCCCAGAATTGCATCTTGCTCAGAAGGAATCGGGAGCCCCCAACAAGGACAATGACAAGGTCAAGCCTTGGTACTCACCCCCCTGAGAGCCCCAAGCAGAATATCTGTGCCGGGCTCAGCTCTACTCCACTGATACTGTTTCACTGGCTTTTGCAGTACTGTGTTTAAGATGGCTGGCAGGCAGATCCCTCTGAGAGCCTTCTGCAATCTTCAGGAGAGAGCAGGGGGGAACAGAGGAAGGAGGGAGGGGGCATTGAGGTTGTGTGAGGCTGCTGCACACATCCTTCTAAATTCTTCCAATTTCTGGCTGCTCAAAAGGCTCTTATAATAAGTGCATGGAGCTGAACTAATTTTCCCTCCTCCTATGGCTACCGAAAAGACTGTAGTCTAGTGGACGTCCCACATAGCGCTCAAGTGAGAGAGCCACCCTCAAGCTCATGAGTGTTTAATCAATCTTTTCCTCTCAAATCTTTAGAGAAAATCCATCCATCATCTGCTGGAGACAAAGAAATACTTAAGAGACCTATGATGGCTGAGGCATATAGAGGCATGAAAGTGATGTCATTGAAACCTGGGCTTTTCATTGTTTTGTTTTGTTTTTATCTCCACTAATCTGCTGGTAGGGGAACACAACCCACTTGTCTGGACTGGTCTAGCAGAACGATATGCAAATACCCCTTAAACTGTAAGCCCTCCAGGGACAAGGAAATATCTACTGTACCTGAATGTAACTTGACTTGAACTAATGGAAAGTCGTGAGCTAAATTCAAATAAATAAATACATGACATACATACTCCTTTTCTGGCTCATTCTGATTTTAAAAGCATTATTGGTAGAAACTCTTAAGTGTATATGTTTATTGACCTAAATAACTTCTGCAGTTAATAGAAAATATACTGTAAAGAACTCTGAAACAGATACATTTATGCTCAATACATTTAACTCATACTTTTGGCTAATCAAACAGAAAAAAATACTGATTTTGGGATGGCTCTGGCATACTGCTGATCAAGTTAGAGTAGTTACTCACCTGTAACAGGTGTTCTCCAGGAGCAACAGGAATCAGTCCTCACATATGGGTGACGTCGGCGCCGACGGAGCCCTCATGCGGAGCATTTCCCCAGCTTTCAAAGAAAGCCTTTGGGAATTGCAGCGCGCATGCGCGGACCCCTTCCCGCCCAAGGGTGCCATCTTGCTTAGTCTGATGACATAGCTAAAAGACAGCAAAAAATTAGCAAAATAAATCATATGACTGCAACTCCAAGGGGAGGAGGGAGGGTTGTGAGGACTGATTCCTGCTGCTCCTGAAGAACACCTGTTACAGGTGAGTAACTACTCTTTCTCCAGGACCAAGCAGGAAGTCAGTCCTCACATATGGGACTCCCCAGCTTAAGGCTACTGGAGAACTCAAGCAGAAAAATGAGCTCCCTCTAGCTCGTCAGTACGTAAGGAAGGAACCTTCTCTGAGAACATCCCCGACGGGTAGCCCAACACCAGGGCCGGAGGGTAGGAGTTGCCTAAACCCCAAAGAGATTATGGAGTACTGCCTGTCCGAAAGCACTGTCCCTGCGGGACTCCCTCTCAAGGCAGTAATGGGCCGCAAAAGTCTGGCTTGAAGACCAAGTAGCGGCCCGGCAGATGTCTGCCAACGGAACAGAGCGGAGATGAGCCACTGAGGAAGCCTTCGCCCTGACACGATGAGCCGTGACTCGACCCTCCAACGAGAGGCCGGCTGCCCCATAAGCCCAGGCGAAAGAAGGTCGGAAGAACCACCTCCTGATTGAGGTGAAAAGGGGAGACAACCTTAGGAAGAAACTTCGGGTGAGTCCGTAAGACTACCCTATTCCTGTAGAACCTAGTGTAAGGGGGATCAGACACTAGTGCCTGAAGTTCACTCACTCACTCGCCTAGCAGAGGTAAGAGCTACCAGAAACAAGGTTTTCCAGGAGAGAAAACGGAGAGGGCAGGTAGCCATAGGTTCAAATGGCAGACAAGTAAGCCGCTGTAAGACCACATTCAGATCCCACTCAGGGGCTGGTGGATGCAAAGGAGGCTTAAGCAGGAGGAGGCCTCTGAGAAAACGAGCCACCAAAGGGTGGTTGGAAAGAGGCCTCCTGTCCACCGGAGAGTGGTGCGCTGAGAAAGCACTGAGGTGAACCCTGACAGAGTTGGACTTAAGGCCTAGATTGGAGAGGTAAAGCAAATATTGCAATACTACCGCTACCATGCTGAGCACACCATGTGGAGAATCTACGCCACTTAAGAGCGTAGGATTTCCTAGTGGATTGCCGCCTAGAGGCTAAGACTACGTCTTCCACCTCTCTAGGCAGGAGTAGGGGAGCCAGGACTACCCTTTCAGCAGCCAGGCCATCAGATGAAGGGACTGGAGGTTGGGGTGCAAGAGAGACCCCCTGGTCCTGAGACAGGAGATCGTGTTGAATTCCCAGAGGCAGGGGAGTGTCCACCGCCAGTTGCAACAGGAGTGGGAACCCCGGCTGCCTCGGCCACCTGGGGGCTATCAGAATCATTGAGGCCCCGTCCTTGAGGACCTTGAACAGTGTTCGAGACACTAGTGGCGTGGGAGGAAACGCATATAGTAGGCCTTGGGACCACGGAATCAGAAAGGCATCCGCTGCTACTCTGAGAGGATGCGGTTGTTTGGAACAGAATCTCGGGAGTTGCTGGTTCAGAGGGCTGGCGAAGAGATCCATGGTGGGGAGGCCCCACTTGAGAAAGGTCTGCTGAACCACCAATGGATTCAATCTCCATTCGTGTGGTTGCAGGATCCTGCTCAGTCTGTCTGCCAGGTAATTTTCTTGACCGGGGAAGTAGACAGCCTTGAGGAGGATTCCGTGATTGACGGCCCAAGAGCACAACCGTTGTGCCTCCTGACAGAGAAGGAAGGAGCCTGTGCCTCCTTGTTTGTTCACATAGAACATGACAACTTGATTGTCCGTCTGGACCAGTACAGACTGGTGAGACATGAGGTGGGAGAAGGCTCTCAGAGCTAGGCGTATTGCCCATAGCTCCAGGAAGTTTATCTGCTGAGCAGCCTCCCAAGGAGTCCAGAGACCCTGAGTACATGCCCCTTGGCAATGTGCTCCCCAACCTAGAAGAGAAGCATCTGTCGTCAGCACCCGAGAATGCAGAGGGGATTGAAAATCCACTCCGAGTACCAGATTCGGAAGATGAAGCCACCATTGTAGAGATGAGACGAGCAGGGTGGATACTCTCACCGAGTCTGCAAGGCTCCCTGTGGCCTGATGCCACTGAGTTTGAAGGCTCCACTGAGCAGGCCGCATGTGCAGGCGGGCATTGGGGGTTACATGAACCGTGGAAGCCATATGGCCGAGAAGTCTCAGGAATTGCCTGGCGGAGACCAGGGAATTGCTGTGAAACTGCTTGGCTACATCCATCAACCGGAGGGCCCTGTCCACTGGCAGAAAAGCCCTCGCCTGAAGAGTGTCTAGCCTTGCTCCTATGAATTCCAAGTTCTGGGATGGGAGCAAAGTGGACTTTGCGAAGTTTATGACAAACCCCAAGTGCTGAAGCAGAGCCACAGTGAGAAGGGTGGCTTGACTGGCCTCCTGGGAAGACTGGCCCCTTATGAGCCAGTCGTCCAGGTATGGAAACACAAAAAGACCTTGAAGCCTCAGATAGGCCGCCACTACCGCCAGGCACTTGGTGAACACCCTGGGAGCGGAGGTTAGGCCAAAGGGAAGTACTCTGTACTGGTAGTGGTTTCCCCCCACAACAAATCGGGAGATATTGTCTGTGGTCTGGATGAATAAGGATGTGAGTATAAGCATCCTTTAGATCGAAGGAGCATAGCCAATCTCCCTGCTGGAGGTAGGGCAGCAGGATTCCAAGGGTAAGCATCTTGAACTTTTCCCTCTCCAGGAACTTGTTGAGGTTGCGCAAGTCTAGGATGGGTCTGAGGCCTCCTGTTCTTTTTGGTACCACAAAGTACCTGGAATAAAAGCCGTGACCTCTCAGGTGGTGGGGCACCGGTTCCACAGTCTGTTCCTTTAGCAGACTTGCTAACTCCTGAAGGAGTAGGTCCCTGTGCAGAGGGAGTCTTGGAGGCTCCCCTGGAAAATAGGAGGGAGGTACCTGGTGAAAATGGAGAAGATAGCCCTTTTGGACTATATGGAGCACCCAGGTATCTGATGTGACGGCTGACCATCTGTGGGCTAAGTGGGCCATGCGGCCTCCTGTGCTGATGTGAGCCAGCTGAGGAGAAGAGGCTATGCTTGCTGAGTCAAAAACCCCCACCCTGCTGAGCAGGGGCCGGTGTGGGTGGCTTGGGGGCCTTCTGCCTACGGGGCCCATGACCCTGCCCCTTGGCCTGCTGAACTTGTTGGGGAGCTGCAGAGGCCTGATAATGAGGGTATTGTTTATAGGCAGAGGACTTCCTCGGGTAAAAGGTATTTTTCCCGAGCCCTTCTTCTTCTGAGAAGGGGCAGAGGTTTTTCTGGACAGCCTAGTCCTGGTCAGAGTCTCGGTCTCGAGTTCTGCAGCCTTTTCAGCCATGGGCTTGCCAAAGAGGTTTTCACCTCGGCAGGGGACATCAACCAACTTGTTCTGCACCCATGGCTAAAGGTCGGATGACTGTAGCCAAGCCTGTCGGCGGGCACCGATGCCGGCCCCAGCTACTCGGGACAAAGCCTCGAAGTCATCGTAGGCTGCTCGAGAGAGAAACTTCGAGCACTCTCAAATACCAGTGGCCAAGGCTTGGAACCGCTGCAAAGGTTTCTCGGAGAGACCAGCAGAGAACCCGGCAATCTCCGTTGCCAGGTCTCAGAGATACATGCCCATGTAGAGCTGGTAAGTCTGGACACGGCAAGCAAGCATAGAGCCCTGGAAGCACTTCTTACCGAGGGCATCCAGGTTCCGGGCCTCCCGGCCGGGAGGCACCGAGGAGTGCATCTTCTGACTTTTCAGTCGATGCATGGCCGATTCCACAACCATGGAGTGGTGCGGTAATTGTGCCTTTTGGAACCCGGGGCTCTTGTGGACTTGATAGATGGAATCAACCCACTTGCTTAACACCGGCATCGAGGCCGGGGTCTTCCACATGCGGAAGAGCAGCCGCTCCAGCATCAGAGGAACCGGAACAGTAAAGGCCTCCTTTGGGGAAGAGTCATACTGGAGGGCCTCGAGCTCCTCGGCTCGAGGCTCCTCCTCGGGATCCGCGGGGAAGGCCAAGGCCTTGGCCATATCCCGCACGAAGTCCGAGAACCGGGTATCCTCCGGTGGGGATCGTCTCCGAGGTTCGGACTCCAGTGAGTCCGATGGGACACACCGAGTCCAATAAGTGTTGGGTGACTCCTCGTCCTCCGTCTCCCAGCCCGACTCCTCGGAGGAGGAATCAAGCGGCTCCGGTCGGGCGGGCACCGATGCCATCCGCCCCGACGCCGAGGGTACCGGCGTCAACGACCTCGGTCCCGAATGGGAGGCCGAGGGAGACTGTGGCCGAGGATCGACTCGAGCCCGCAGGGACTCGAGGATCGGCTCGGCCTCCGGGGTCAACTTGGACGTCGAGGTCCCGGTGGTCGGGGCAAATGCACCGGTGAGACCGACGATCAATGCCCGCTGCTGTTCCATGAAGGCAGCGAGGCTGCTCTCCAAGGCCGTCAACCTGAGTCCGAGCTCAGGACACCCGGCAGCCCCCGACTCGGGTCCCGACGGCAGCTCCCCTGGAGGAGAGTCCACGAGGACTACAGCACTCACGTGTCCAGGAGACTCCATCTCGATACGAGGATGCTTGGCAGGCCTCTCCGACTCCGAAGACCCTGGACGGCTATTGGGGCTATGCGACCTGGCCCTCGAGGAACCAGGAGCGTCCACCGACGCCGCCCTCGCGGGTTTCTTCTTCCTGCGATGTTCCCGCGAAGGAGACCCCCGCTCAGAGGAACCCCGACGCTGCTCGGGGCCGGAGTCCCGAGACGTCGAGGCCTCTGACGAGGTCCGGGCCCATCCGGACGCGGAGTCAGAGAAGATCCTATCCTTCTGGTGCTGCCGACTCCTCAACGCATTCGAGGACATTTTGCCACACGGACCACAGATCATTGGGTCATGATCGGGTCCGAGGCAGCAGTCATGTGTGTCGGTAAGAGACATAAGTTTCTTACACCGATCACACTTTTTAAACCCGCTGGTAGCCATCGGGGGAAAAAGGGCCCCTGCGAGGTCAAAAGACCGGGCTGCCAGTGAAAAAAGAAAAATGGCGCGAACGCTAGTCACAAAGGACAAAAACCGAAAAAGAGAGAGTGGACCCGATACCGGCGTATCGGGCCAAGGCGGGAAAAGGATCCGGCGTCGAACCGAAGGTAGAAAAAGAAAAAACAGGGAAATCAACTTTTTCCTCAGGGAAAAACGAACTACGTCCGTCGGGCTCCGCAGAAAAAAGAAGACTGAGCAAGATGGCACCCTTGGGCAGGAAGGGGACCGCGCATGCGCGCTGCAATTCCCAAAGGCTTTCTTTGAAAGCTGGGGAAATGCTCCGCAGGAGGGCCCCGTCGGCGCCGACGTCACCCATATGTGAGGACTGACTTCCTGCTTGGTCCAGGAGAAAATATGTTCATTTCACAGTCATTTTCTATTTATTAAATTTTACAATTCATTGCATGGTTTATATACATACCAATGTTAGGGAAAAATGGTTCTGAATGGTTTCGAATCATGGCTTGCATCTGTCTTTGCTGCTGCTGTTCTTGCCTTTCTTGATCTAAAAGATCTTGCAGAAGAAGTGGTTGTTCATCCAGCAGAAGCGGTCTTTCTCGATTCTGCTGGTTTATAGCTTGAGGAAGAATAATCTGTTGAGAGGCAGACACGTTGCTAGAACCTGGTTGACTGGGCAGAGAGACAGTCTGGTTAGGTGGCTGTCCTGTCCCAAAGTTGTGATTAGTTGCTTGTCCTTGCATAAAACTTGAATTTATGTTTACTCCCTGTGAGAAGCTCCGGTTTGGTCTTGAACCCATGGGCACATTTGCATTTAATGTATGTTCCAATATTTGACCAGCAGGTGTCATTACAGTTTGTGGAACAGCAGGCATATAGTTAGGTTGAGTTGGAAGCAAAGGCTGAGATGGGGAGCTCAGAGGACCCATCTCAGAGTTATCTAATCTTTCATTAGCCTGTACATTTGAAATAACTGTGGTAGATCCAGTTGTGCTGTCTGAACTCACTGAACCCTGAGAAAGTGGTTGAGGCGGTCCTGGAGCTACATTAGGACTAGGCAAATTATTTTTCTCATTGTTCAAATTTGGTTTTTCAGCTAACTCCTGATTAAAAGGCTCCATAGGCACTGTTTTGCTGTCTTCTACAGGAACATTCTTTAGGCATGCAGAATGTACAGTTTCATCACAGTTTTTGCGTTCAGTTTGTGTGTTCTCTTGTAAATTTGGAGATGATGATTCTGATTTTATATCAGTGGTTACGTCAGATTTATTATATGAAGCAGGTGTATCAGAAGAAACAGCAGCCTTATCCTCCTCTTGCTCGCTTTTCTTTTGTTCCACAGTCTTGCTTTGTATATCCAGTTTTTCATCTATTGAAACACTAATGTCCAGCTCTGCATTAAACATATCCTTCTTATCACCAAGATCAAGTTCTGGATCAGTGTATGCAATAATGTCGAACTCTCCTGACCTCAAAAGGTCATCAAGGTGAGGATCATTGGTTTCAAGATTATCCAGGGTGTCGAGCTCATCACCTTTACCATCTTCTGTATCTAGATTTAGATTTTCAAGGTCTTCATCATCTAAATCTTTGACTTCAACTCCATCTAAATCCTTCACATCAATATCTTTCACAGAAGGATCATCAGGATCAAGCTTCTCTTCTAATCCAACGGCTGACTGGTTAGAAATCTGCATACTATTAGTTGCCCCAGTAGAAGCAGATGAAGGTGGTACAGAAAATACATCATTAACTGGCTGATGGCTCAAACAATGCATTACAAACACAGGTGGATGTAACTGATCATTTTGAGACTGTGGCAAATGTCCCAAACCTGTAGGAACCTGTACCTGACTACCCAGACCCTGCTGGTTATGCCTTACTGATTCCACCAGTCTTGGCCCCTGAAAAATTTGTCTGGGAATGAAGCCTCCATGCCTTGGATGGTGTGGCACTACTTCTATAACACTGGCACCAGATGGACCAAAGAAAAGCTTTGGTCTGCTATCAGGTGCTCTGTGGCGTAATTCTATATATGCTTGCCCTGATATATTGTGCTGCTGAATCTGCAAACCCTGAGGTGGGAAATGTCCAATAGAATTATTCATTTGTGGGTTGTTCATAGGTCTTGTCATCTCTAAAGATAATGATCTTCTTATCTGCTGTGGAATTCCAGGTCCTTGAATTTGCTGTGGAGGTCCAAGAAAACGCTCCTGGCCTTGGGATGGTCCATGGCTGCCTCCAGAAAACCCCAATCTGAAAACCAAAAATTGCTGTTAAATTTTGTTGGATTTGCTTACTTATCTGGCAGAGTTCTAAAAAGAAAAATACAAATGAATCTAGAAATTAGTTATGGGGGTCATTCTGTCCTGCGAATAGCGGGGATGGACATCCAGTTTGGACATCCATCCCCACTATTTGCCCCCTTGATGGCCCCGGCTAAAGCCTCCACGTACGAACAGCGCGTTTGTATGGAGAGGCCTAGACAGGGGCAGGAGGGGGCATTCCAGAGGCGGAGCGAGGGCGGGGCACGACCCTGGAAGTATAGGGCCGATTCAGATGTCGGCCCTGAACATCCAGGGCCATGAACTTAGATGGGGACTTATTCCACCGCAGAGGTGGAATAAGTCCCCCTAGACACTGGGGATGATACTGCCAGGCCTGCAAAAAACAAGTAAGGGGGTGCAGTAAGTCCCTGCAGCTGGACCTTGGCCATGGGAAGCCAGATTGAGGGTCCAGATGTGGAGAAAGGAGGATTTCGCAGCAGCTGGCATTCGAGGCTCCTGAATGGAGACATGGTGTCATGGCGACGGGAAGCCAAGGCACTGCGGCTCCATTTAGGAGCCTGACTGAAGTAGCCGGGCATGTGGCTGGATATGCAGGCCGATCAGAATCGGGGCCCGGCCTGAATGTCCAAGCCATAGATCTGATTCTGATCCTGCGGGCATGTCTATCCCCCACAGGATCAGAATCGGGTCTACCTCTGGGCCTCCCGCTTCTGATCAACCGCACAGGGGGCTGGATGGCCTGATTGGAATGTGCCTCCACATCTTTCTCTTTCCAGTACAAACATTTTGCCTTATACTTTAAAATGCTTAATTGCTTTTTTTTTAAAACAGCACTTTAACTTTTAACATAGGTGATAAAGTGTATAGAGATCACAACCCTTGGTCTCCTGTGGCAGAATTTTCAACATTCCACAGACATTTTGTTTGCATATATTTATATATTAAAACTGCTTTTTAAAACTTTATTTAGAGAAAGACATTTTATAGCATTTCTTGTGTGCCCGGTTTCATTATTTGGCCCTTCTTTGGGGAGAATCGGGATTTTAGTGATTGGTGCAGAAAAGGGAGGGGGAGATAGAGAATAGTAGAAGGAAAGGGATATTTGGGAAAGGGAGGGGGAAAAGCATCAATGAAAGAAGGGTGATCAGAGAAGAGAAACAGAATGAATAACAGGCAAAAGAGGGAGGGAGATGGAGGGAGATGAGGATAGAGAACATCAGAACATAGGGGAAGGGGAGAAGATTAGGGGATTCATGATTAAGAGGGAGGCGGGGCATTCACTCACACTTCTCCCACGCCACCTCCAGTCCATCACTTGCACTACCCCCTTTGTCCCCCTCATTCACTTTCTTGTCCTCCATCTATTTTCTCATTCTCCCCTTGCTCCATCTCACAATCCCTTCCCCCTTTCCTCCAGTTGCCCGTACTCTTAGTCCCCACACTATCTGCTTCCACTTTCCCCCATTCCTTTACTCACTTGCACTCCATAGCTGCTCCCCTCCCTCATTCTTTCTGCCCCTTTCATCCCCAACTGCTGGCTTTCAACCTCTCCAATCCCGGATTGGTTGCAGCAGAAGGCAGTGGCCACTTGCTTTCTGATGCCATGTTTTGTATCCTATAATTCAAAAACAGTCTGGACCAAAGCAGAGCATGATGCATCTTGAAACAATGTTCTGTGCTGGGTAAGGAGCGGGGTCAGGAAGGGAGACATAATTACGGCCCTCAGCTTCCTGAAATGATTCCACAGCAATCAGGGAATTCTGTGAGAAAAGCTGGATTTTGTATCCCTGTCCTCATCTGTGAAATCACAGGAGACCAAGGGCCCAGAAAGACACATTTCAGCTCTATTCTCCACATGTGGCACATTTCAACCTTTTTTTTTTTTAGAGGGACGTGGCAGGATGGGCTGAAGAATTGGCTTTTGCTGGGCTATGGCTATTGTACCACAAGCCTTCATATGGAACTACCTTGGAATGTTCCCCTTTTATAAGCCTCACCCCCCACAACCACCTAGATTAACCATAAGAATGATAATCTCTGGTCAAGGCACACAAATCATGGCTCCTAGAATTTGGTAAGCATGTACCCTAGATCTGGCCAGTAGGTGTTGCTGTTGTGCGGCATCAGGGACTCTGCCCACTCCAAATTTGTAAATGCTGCCTCTGCAGCCTCCATAGCACTTAACAGGACAGAGGTTCATGCACAAATTCCAGAATTAAATCCAGGTATCTTTCAAGACAGGATGAAGTGCTGTCTCCTTGGCCATCAGACTGGCCAATAGACAACTTTTCAAGACTGTCATAAAAATGTTGTAATTAGTAAATCCAAACATATTAACACACTGAACATGTTAGATTTATAAAGAATTGAATTTGCTTGATTTATTAACAATAAATCACCATTTAATTTTTAGTGACCGCACAGCAATAAAAATTATACATGCATAAACAGAAAAAAAATCAGAGTACAAATCCAAAAATATAGACTTCAATTTTCTTATAAAAGAAAAAAAGGAGAATACCTATGACTGTGAGGTCTTAATCCCATAGCGGAAGCATCGCCTGTAAACTGTAATCTGTTGAACTGTCCATCACCAGGAAAGGGCCCATGTTGATCTTTGGGAAAACCAGAAAATCTTGGATTTCCTGGAGGGATATTTGGGCCCCTAATATTTCCAGGATAAGGAGGAGGGGGTCTATTAAAAAGTTCATTTTGCCGGTTAAGATTTTCCTGCTGCCAGCATGAAAGAGGACTGGAATGGGTAGAAGCTGCTGGATCTTGTAACCCTTTTTCTTGACGACCAGCATTCTTCTGCCGTTGCTGTTGTAGGATAAGTTCACGTAATTTCAGACGCTGGCAAAAACAAAATATTAATTTAAGTTGTTTACAATTTTTAGCAATTTTTCTCACAAAAATATTCCCCATTATACTAGTTAGGAAGTTTTCTTCCAAAGCGTACATATAAAAATGGCAGACTAGAATCATTCAATAAGCTTTATTCGTGCTACAAAATGCATGCACAATTTGATCAAACTGTCCATTATACACCTGTATAAAGAACGACTAAGAACTTACCTCTAATTGCTGTTCTTCAAAAGGATGTATTTTTATGGATTCACAATGATGGATAATGTGGCCCATCATGTGCTGCCTTGAAGAGATTCACATTTGCTCAATAATTAAGTGCTAAATGTTTGTTCCAACCGAGTTTCTGTTTTACCTTAACAACAACAGACTTAGAAGTGACTGTGCAGTTTACTAAGGAGTAAGTGACAGATTGCAGAAAGCCATGAAAATACTGCCTTTAGAACTATGGCTCCTAGAATTGCCCGGGGGGGGGGGGGCCCCCAGCCAGTGGTGTACCAAGGACAGGGCAGTAGGTGCGGCCCGCCCTGATTAGTAGCTAGGAGGGTGGTGACGAATCCTGGGCCTACACAGCAGAGACAGTGCGGCAAACCTACCTTAACATGGGGAGTGGCTTGCTGCACTGCATCTGCTCCAGGCCCGGTATCTTGTGTACCATGGGGGGGGGGGGCATACTGCAAAGGGAGCAAGCCTGCTCAAGATGAAAATGGCCCTTGGAACACCACTGCCCAGCCAGTCAGGTTTTCAGAATATCTGCAATGAATATTCATGACATAGATTTGCTTGCACTTCCTCCCTTACGTACAAAGTTCTCTCATACGTAACTCATTGTTGGTATCCTGAAAACCTGACTGGCTGGAGGTGCACAATAAATATGCATGAGAGAGGTGTGCATACAATGGAGGTAGTGCATATAAATCTCTCTCATGCATATTCATTGTAGTTATCCTGAAAACCTGACTGCCTAGGTCTGCCCGAGGACTGAGATGAGAACCCCTGCTTTAGAGAATAATCAGAGAGTCTGAAAGCCTCAATAGTCATCCAGATACAAAAAAAATTCTGTCCCAGGAAACAATGATATATAAATATATATCTATATCTATATATACACACACATACAAGAAACTACACTCTAGAGCAGGGGTCTCAAACACGCGGCCCGCGGGCCGCATGCGGCCCGCGAGAGACCTTTGTGCGGCCCGCGATGCACAGAAAAAAAAAAACCCCGGCTTCTGCAGCCTCTGTCTACAGCCACCACAAGCCTGATCAGCATCGGGGAGTTGAGCAGGAAGGAAAGCTCCTCACCGACCAGATAGCGATTGATCGCGAGACCACGCTTCTCCGCGTTAGCGCTTCTTTCCTGACCCGGCTCATACAGATCATCTGAGCAGAGAGTGGCCAGACTGGTTGGCTGAGAGTCTGTCCCCTCCCAGTGACGTCACCAGCAGACCCGGAATCCGGAAACGAGGCTGCAATCAGTGGGAGCCGCGAGCCTGAAGCCGGGAAAATGGTAGGCTTTCCTTTGCCAGCAAAACAGGTATATTTATCAGACGAGCTCCGACAGACTTATTTGGTTTTCCAAAAGCTCGTGTATTGTTATGAGAGAGGCTGTGAAATTTGTTTCTCTCTTCTTTGGGGGGAGGATGATTTGCATTTTCTGTCGCCCTTGGCTGAAAGGAGAATTACAGATGCTTTCCTAGATTAAGCTATCGCTTCCATTTGGAGCCTAACAGCCAAGAGACAAGCCGTGACTATTCTCTGAAATGTGTTGATTTAATATTTGCAGTGTTGCCTTTTGATAGTTAGGGTATGGTGCTTTGTGAGTCCTGGTAGTGCTGTTAGGACACGGCAGGTTTGCTATGGGTTCTAAATGAGCAGTGTTTCTAGTAGTTCCTAATGTGCCTGGCGGTTGGCACTGGTTTATAGTAATGTAGAAATCTTTTAGTCTTTCTTTATCCATACACTCATTAAGAGGCATGTTTACTAAAAGTTAATGTATGGTAACATTATGCAAATATTTATGCAAATGATGCCCTTATGCAAATGAGGCCTGCGTCTTGTGCGGCCCCCGGGTTACTCTACAAGTCCTCATTTGGCCCTCAAAGCAATTTGAGTTTGAGACCCCTGCTCTAGAGCAGTGGTTCTCAACCTTTTATTTTACCGCGACCCCTTTTACCATTGGTCAACTCAGGGACAGCCCAAGGGGGGTGCAGGGCCATGTGCGGAGACTCGGTACGGGGCCTCATTTGCATAAGGGGCCTCATTTGCATAAATATTTCCATAATGTTATCATACATTAACTTTTAGTAAACATGCCTCTTAATGAGTGAATGGATAAAGAAAGACTAAATGATTTCTACATTACTATAATCCAGTGCCAACCGCCAGGCACATTAGCAACTACTACAAACACTGCCCATTTAGAACCCATAGCAAACCCATCGTATCATAACAGCACTACCAGGACTCACAAAGCACCAGACCCTATCTATCAAAAGGCAACACTGCAAATATTAAACAAATACATTTCAGAGAATAACAATACAAGACCTACTGGGGAAAGAGAACAAGGGACAATGTCAAATAGGAATTACATAAACAGAACACCTCAGATCAGTTATACATGCAGAACATAGACCATCACCAAACAAGGAATCACAATTTAGAAAAAGGAAGACAATAATTAAACTGGGAACCCCAAAAGCCAAACTTGGAATGTACAACACCACTGTAGAAATAAAACTATAAATTAATTTCCTCTTGTACTAAACAAAGCGCAGACGTTAATGATGCACACTTCCCAGAGCTGACATATTCCAGTTAATAAATTCAAAATAAAGAGATATCTTTGCACCTTTTGTGCATTTTTTTTCCAGTTGCAATTGCTCCAGCCACTTTCTTCTGGTTTCTTCGTGTCTTCTGCTAACTGTCTGCTGTCCATTTGTCCTTTCTTCTCTCTTCTATTTTTTTCCATTCTCTCTTTACATCTGGTTTAACATACTAATCTGTCTCCTTTTGCTCTTTTCTCATTCCTATTTCATCCACTCAAATTTTACCCCTCCATCCTCAATCCCCACTTACTCTCCCAATACCTGGCCAATTGTAGACTTTTCTTCCCTCCCATACAAAATATTTTTCCCCTCTCCATTTCACTCTGCCAGCCCCATCCCATTCTAATCCTCCCCCAACATCAGCTCCCTTCTAGTTCCAGCCCCACCCAGCATCCGCTCCCTTCTAGGCCCTGCATCAGCCCATTTCCAGTCCTAGCCCCCATCAGCCCATTTCCAGTCCTATCCTAGCCCCACCATCAGCCCATTTCCAGTCCTAGCTCCCTCATCAATTTCCAGTCCTATCCGAGTTCCTCCATCAGCTCATTTCCAATCCCAGCCCCCCCATCAGCCCATTTCTAGTCCTTTCCTAGTCCCACCATCAGCCCATGTCAAATCCTAGCTCCCCTCCACTCAGCCCATTTCCAATTCTAGCCCCTCCATGAGTCCATTTCAATCCAAGCCCCCAACACAGCCCATTTCCAATCTTAGCTTCCCCCAACAACCAATTTCCAGTCCTATCCTAACTCCTCCATCAGCCCATTTCCTGTCCCTAGCTCCCTCCCCTCACAGCCCATTTCCATTCCAAGCCCCCTCCCCATCAGCTATTTGCAGTTCAAGCCCCTCCTTCCCCTCAGCCCATTTCCATTCCAAGCCCCCTCCCCATCAGCTATTTGCAGTTCAAGCCTCCCCTTCCACTCAGCCCATTTCCAGTCCTAGCAACCCCCCAACCCATTACCAGTCCTAACCCCCCATCAGCCCACTTCCAGTCCTAAGACCCCATCACCCCATTTTCAGTTTAAGCCCCCCCCATAGCCCATTACCAGTCCTAGCCCCCCATAGCCCATTACCAGTCCTAACCCCCCATCAGCCCACTTCCAGTCCTAGCCCCATCAGCCCATTTCCAGTCTTAGCCCCCTTATAGCCCATTACCAGTCCTACCCCCCATCACCCCATTTCCAGACTTAGCCCCCACATAGCCCATTACCAGTCCTAACCCCCCATAAGCCCACATCCCATTACCAGTCCTAACCCCATCAGCCCACCTCAAGTCCTAACCCCCTCCCCTCCCCCATCAGCCCATTTCCAGTCCTAACCCCCCTCCCCACCCAACAGCCCAGGTAAAATTTTTTTTAAAAAAAAGCTGGCTTCTGCTGCTGCTGCCGCCGCGGCAGCAGCAGAATCGCGTGTCCCGTGGGGCCCCCTGCCCATCAGAGCCCCCCCCCCGCTTCAGTCCCTCTCCGTGCCATTTTCAGAGATGTGAAGGGATAGTTTCTCCCTCATGGCTCTGTTAAGCCCGCCGGGGCTGATGGGAAAGTTCCCATCAGCCCCTGCGGGCTTAACAGAGCCGCGAAAGGACACTCTCCCTTCGCGGCTCTGAAAGCCGACGTGGGGAGGGACTGAGGTGGGGAGGGAGGGCTCTGCTAGGCAGGGGGGGCCCCGTGGGACACTTGATTTTGCTGCTGCCGCAGCAGCAACGGCAGCAGCAGCCAGCTTTTTTTTTTTAAATTTTAAAATTTACTTTTAAAGCAGAATGTTCTTTGCGCGGGGCCCTGTGCAAAAAACATTCTCGCTCAATGGACGGGCCGGCCCTGGGTCAACGTGTGATGACCCCCAATGATAAAATCAAATGTGTCTCTCTTCCTTTACCGATAACACATTGTTGATGTAATCATTTGTTGAATTATTAATATATTATAGGCCTTTGCAATATGTTTTTATTTATAAAATTTACATATTTAAACCACAATAATTAATATCAATAACAAGTAACAATATTTGATTTCAAAATTATGATGATTTTGTAGTCAAATCACTAATATGAAATAAAATTATTTTTTCTACCTTTGTTGTCTGACCAATTTATTCTCTGATCATGCTGGTCCCGATCTGAGGCTTCTGCTTTCCTGTCTTCTCTTAGCTCTTTCTGTGGTCTATGGTCCATCTGCCAATTCTTATCTCTTCTTTTGTTCTCTTCACTTTTTTCCATCAGCCTATTTCCAGTCCCCTTCTAGTCCAAATACCATGGCAGCCCCTCTCAGCATCCACTCCCTTCCAGTCCCATTCTCCCATCCCCTCGCATCAGCCCATTTGTAGCCCTAGCCCACAGTTTTCTTCCAAGACCAGCAGCTCTATCCTCCCATCCCCACCCCACCATCAGCCCATTTCCAGTTGAAGCCGCCCCAATCAGCTCACTTCCAGTGCTAGTCCACCCTCAACCCCATTACCAGTGCTAGGCTCCCCTAATCAGCCCATTACTAGTCCTACCCCCCCCCCCATCAGTCCATTACCAGTCCTAGCCTCCTCTAATCAGCCCATTTCCAGTCCTAACCTCAACGATCAGCTCATTGCCAATGCTAGCCCCCCATCATCCATTATCAGTCCTACCCCCCCTATGAGCCCATTACCAGTCCCAACCTCCCCATTGATCAATCCATTCCCAGTCCAAGCCTTCTCTAATCAACCCATTACCAGTCCTAGCCCCCCCTGAACTGCCCATTACCAGTGCTAGCCCCCCCATCAGCCCATTATAATCCTAACCCACACTATCTCTCCCCTCTGTCCAGCATTTATCCCCTGTCTGTCCAGTATGTCCCTCTCTCTCTCCCCTTTGTCCATGTCAGCCCCCCTCCCTCCCTCCCTCCATCCATGTCAGCCCCCCCTTGGTCCATGTCAGCCCTCCCTCCATCCCTCCATGTCAGCCCCGTTGCAGGTTCCCTGCCCCCTCCTCCCCTATCCCTATGTCTGCCTGCTACTGCCCTGTTCTTCTGCAGCCGCAGTTCCCTGTCTCTTAGGGAACCGCAGCTGTGCCGGTAAAGCTGCTGCGAAGCCTTCCTGTCTCTCAACGGGCTCCGTGCAGCATTGTCCTGCCTCCAAAGGAAGTTGTTTACCACTTCCTTTGGAGGCGGGACAATGCTGCACGGAGCCTGTCGAGAGACAGGAAGGCTCCGCAACATTTTCACAGGCACAGCCGCGGTTCCCTAAGAGGCAGGGAGCCGCGGCTGCATAAGGGAGGCGGTGAGTTTGCCGCTGCTGAGAAGTGGACTCGGCAGCGTCAGCAATTTGTGCGATTTTTTATTTGATTGATTGATTTTTTTAACTGGAGTGAGGCGACCCCTGCTAAATCCTATGGCGACCCCCATGGGGGTCGCGACCCACAGGTTGAGAACCGCTGCTCTAGAGCAATCATGAGATGCATTCACATACATGAGAGGCAGTGCATGCAACCTATCCCATGCATAGTCATTGTGGATATCTTGAAAACTTGACTGGGCAGATGTGTCAAGGACTAAGCTGAGAGCCTCTGGTCTAGAAATAAGGCCAACTATAGTGGCAGATTGATTTAAGAATGGAATAGGACAAGTGGCCATCATATGAAGCTAAAAGGATAAATGCTGCAAAGGAAAATCAGAGATTACTTTCTCATCTGAGGCAGACCAATAGCAGCAATGGTGGAAGTTAAAGCTATGGCAGAACACAAACATGCATGGGAGAAAGGGATCTTAATGGCAAGGATGACAGGAAAAAGGAAAAACTGGAGGATTATAGATTAAGACCTATGAAAATACAACAGGGAGACAAAAATGGAAAGATTGGGTAGATCAAGTGGTCCTTATTTGCCAATATTTTTTACATTTCTGCCTCTGAACTAAAAATAGAATAATTGAACCTCATAAATAAAATGTTTAACTATGCTCATAGATTGTGTGTTACATATACAGAGCAAGTCTCATGTAAGCCTGACCAAACAACAACAACATGCCACTGCTACAAACAAAATGAGTGTAACTCTCACATGCTTAACGAAATGAAGTGTACCACATGAGACAGATTAAAAGGTTATTGAAAAAGATACAATAAGGAGAACACCACAAGTTGTTATAGCTATGAATATATGCAAATACAGTCAGTCTCGGATACATGTCAATGCAGCAATAATGAACATTTTATGTTTGCCAAGATTTCTGAATGAAAAGGTACAGAAACACTAAACACAAGGAGAAAGCCATCATACTGAGGGTAGTAGAGAACTATACAAATAAAAATATTTCTGAAACAAAGCTCAAAATTATGATGCTCTTTGAAATACAAGGAAGATCACTAGACAGAGTAACTCAAATATGCAGGTATGAGGCAATTTTAAAACTGCTCACATTGGAACATTTATTTATTTAACAGATCTTTTATACTGTTTTATCATTTCAATCAAAGCAGTTTACATTGTAACTTAAACATGGTAATGCACATTAAACAGGGACATTGATAACTTGGGACATAAAATATATGAGCACTATTTTTCAGGGCCGGTCCGCCCATTGTGCGAGAATATTGTTCGCAAAGGGCCCCATGCCAACAAAATCCGGCACATGCTGTTCGGCTCCCGGCAGGGCTGGCTTTAAAGATAGCTGTGGAGGCCCGAGGCCCCGGCTCACCTCTGTACAGCCGCTGAAGTAAAGAGCACAATTTTTCTTCACTCCGGTAGCTATGTTCTAGTATAGGCCGCTGGCACGCTGAGTGCTGGGAAACAGGACATGCCCTTTGACTTCCGACATGCCAGCGGCCTAGACTAGAATACAGTTACTGGAGTGAAGAAAAACGGCACTCTTCACTTCGGTGGCTGTACAGAGGTGAGCCGGGGCCTCCCTGGATCCCTCTAAAGCCAGGTAGACAGGCGCAGGGCACTTCGGGGGGGGGGGGGGGAGACTAGGACTGGAAAGGTCTGATGGGAGGTTAGGATAGGACTGCAAATGGGCTGATGGAGGGGCTAGGATAGGACTGGAAATAGGCTGATGGGGGCTAGGATTGGAAATGGGCTGATGGGGGGAGCTTGGACTGCAAATGGGCTGATGGAGAAGCTAGGATAGGACTGGAAATGACTGATGTGGGAGCTAGGACTGGAAATGGGCTGAGGGAGGGCTAGGATTGGAAATGGGCTGATGGTGTGGGGCTTGGACAGGACTGGAAATGGCTGATGGGGGGCTAGGATTGGAAATGGTCTGATGGGAGAGCTGGGACTGCAAATGGGCTGATAGAGGGGCTAGGATAGGACTGGAAATGGCTATGGCGGGGCTAGGACAGGAAATGAGCTGATGGAAGGGGCTAGGATAGGACTGGAAGAGATGCAAGGAAGAGGGCTTTGGATTTGTTAGGAACTGGGCAACATTCTGGGAAAAGGAGAGGCTTTTCAGAAGGGATGGGCTTCATCTGAACTGGGATGGAACCAGGCTGCTGGCTTTAACCTTTAAAAAGGAGATAGAGCAGCTTTTAAACTAGATAACAGGGGAAAGACAATTGTCGCCCAAGAGTGAATGGTTAAGAACAATGTATCCTTCAAGGATACTAGCAAAAGACTGAAGTTAGGGCATATCAACAGAGTTCCAATAAAGACAAAAGTCACCCAAATGCCCTTAACTACAGAGCAGAGAGAGCTTAAAGATTCCAAATTACCCCTGCCTACTGATAACCAGATTAATATGACTAAAATACAGCCTCTAAAATGCTTGTATTCAAATGCTAGAAGTCTAAAAAATAAGATGGGAGAATTAGCATATATAGCACTAAATGAGAGGTTAGATATTATTGGTATCTCAGACACATGGTGGAAGGAGGACAACTAGTGAGAGACTGTGATACGTGGGTACAAACTATTTTGTAATGATAGGAGTGGAGGAGTGGCCTAGTGGTTGGGGCAAGGTACTTCAGGCCGGAAGGTCGGGGGTTCAAATCCCACTAGAGGACAGCAACCTTGGGCCGGAAGGACTGGGGTTTCTAGTCCCACAGGTGCTCCTTGTGGTCTTGGGCAAGCCACTTAACCCTCCATAGCCCATGTTCCCTGTAAAATAGTTGTCTCCAAGTTATAATGCCCTGTTCAATGTAAACCGCACTGATGCAGAATAGCGCGGTATATAAAAGAATGTAAATAAATAAATAATAGAGCAGATCAAATTGGTGGAGGGGTTACACTCTATGTTAGAAAAGGTAATGAGTCACAAAGGATTAAAGTTTTGCAGGAAACAAAATACACTGTAGAATCTCTACAGATTGAAATTTCATGTAAAAAGGGGAAGGGAAAGGCGATGGCAGTGGGGGTGTACTATCGACTGCCTGGCTAGAATGAACAAATGGATGATGAAATGCTTAAAGAAATCAGGGAAACTAACAAAAGTTACCGCAAAGTAATAATAATGGGTGATTTCCATTACCCTGGTATCGACTGGGTCAGTGTCACAGCAGGACATGCTTGGAAGATAAAGTTTCTAGATGAAATAAATGACTGCTTCTTGGAACAGCTGGTTCATGAACCAACAAGAGGGGAAGACATTTTGGACCTAGTCCTTGGTGGAACACAAGATTTGGTGCAAGAGATAAGAGTGTGGGGGCCACTTGGCAATAGTGATCATAGCATGATCACATTTGATTTAATAAACAGAGGAGAGACGGCAAGGAAATCCAGAGTACTTACCTTTTAACTTTTAAAAGGGAAACTATGATAAAATGAGGAAAACAGTTAAGAAAAAAACTAAAAGGAGCAGTTGCAAAGGTTAAAGATTTACATCAAGCATAGGTGCTGTTTAAAAATACTATCCTGGAAGCCCAGACCAGCTGTATTCCACACTTTAAGAAAAGAGGAAGAAGACCAAAAAACTGCCAGCATGGTTTAAAAGTGAGGTCAGAGAGGCTGTTGCCAAAAAAGCATCTTTCAGGAAATAGAAAAAGGAGCCAAATGACAAAAACTGGAAAAAACATAAGCACTGGCAAGTTAGATGCAAGGTACTGATAAGGCAGGCAAAGAGAGAATTTGAGAAGAAGCTTGCTGTGAAAGCAAAAACGCATAATAAAGACTTTTTCAAGTACATTCGTAGCAAAAAACCTGTGAGAGAGTCAGTTGGACCATTAGATGATAGAAGGGTAAAAAGGGCACTAAGAGGGGACAAAGCCATAGCGGAGACTGAATGAAGTCTTTGCATTGGTTTTTACTGAGGAAAAAGTAAGGATGTTACTCATGACTGAAATGGTATTTAAAGGTGATGCCGCAGACGAATTGAAAGAAATATCGATACAGCGGGAAGATTTATTACAACTACAGTATTTGATAAACTGAAGAGTAGCAAATCACCTAGACTGGATGGTATACATCAGAGGGTGTTGAAAAAACTGAAATATGAGATTACAGATTTACTATAAGTAATCTGTGAATTATCATTTAAATCATACGTAACACCTGAAGATTGGATGGCCAATGTAATGCCAATTTTTAAAAAGGGTTCTGGGGTGATCCAGAAAATTACATAACTGTGAGCCTGACATCAGTACTGGGAAAAATGATAAAAACTTTTATAAAGAACAAAATTACTGAACATGTAGATAGTCATGGCTTCATGGGAGACAGCCAACATGGCTTTAGCCAAGGAAGGTATTGTCTTACTAATCTGTTATGTTTTTTGAAAGTGTGAGTAAACAGGCAAAGGTGGATTGGTTGATATAATGTATCTGGATTTTCAGAAAGCCTTTGTCAAGGTCCCTCATGAGAGACTCTTGGCAAAATTAAAAAGTCATGGGATAGAAGACAGTTTACTATTGTCGATCAGAACTGGTTAAAAGCAGAGGGTAAGGCTAAATGGCCAATTTTCCCAATGAAGAAAGGTGAATAGGTGAGTACCCCAGGGATTTGTGCTGCGTCCGCTGCTTTTTAACATATTCGATAATTACCTAGAAATAGGAATAATGAGTGAGGTAAACAAATTTGCAGATGAGACAAAATTATTCAAAGTTGTTAAAACCCAAGAAGATTGTGATAAATTGCAAATTGATAAATTCGAAGACTGGACATTTAAATGGCAGATGAAATTTAATGTGGACAAGTGCAAAGTTATGCACCTAAGAAAGAACAACCCAAACTATGGTTACATGGATGCAAGGTTCCACATTAGGAACCACCACCCAGGAATTAGGCATCATCGTGGATAATGTTGAAACCCTCCGCCCATTGTGCGAAGCCAAGAAAGCAAATAGAATGCTAGGAATCATAAGAAAGGAATGGAGAATAAAACAAAGGATATTATAATGCCTTTGTATCATTCTGTGGTGCGACCGCGCCTTGAAAGAGTAGTTACTCACCTGTAACAGGTGTTCTCCAGGAGCAGCAGGAATCAGTCCTCACATATGGGTGTCATCGGCGCCGATGAAGCCCCAGCGGAGCATTTCCCCAGCTTTCTATGAAAGCCTTTGGGAATGCAGGCACGCATGCGCGGTTCCCTTCCAGCCTAAAGGTGCCATCTTACCTCAGTCAAATGACATAGCTAAGAACAGCACACAAAAAATGTAAAAACAAACAATGTACAACTGCAACTCCAAGGGGAGGAGGGAGGGTTGTGAGGACTGATTCCTGCTGCTCCTGGAGAACACCTGTTACAGGTGAGTAACTACTCTTTCTCCAGGACCAAGCAGGAAGTCAGTCCTCACATATGGGTGACTCCCTAGCTCTGGGCTACCGAGGAACCCAGGCTGAACAAGAGAACTCCCTCTAGTCTCAGCAGCAAAGAAAGGCTTTTCAAGGACACAACCTCCACCGGTAGCCCAACAGAGGGCAGGAGGGCAGGAGTTGCCTAAACCTCAAAGAGATTCCGGAGTACTGCCTGGCCAAAAGCACTGTCCCTATGGGACTCCCTCTCCAGGCAGTAATGGGCTGCAAAAGTCTGGCTTGAAGACCAAATTGCAGCCCTGCAGATGTCTACCAAGGGCACAGAGCGGAAATGAGCCACTGAGGCAGCCACTGCCCTGACTCGATGGGCCGTGACCCTACCCTGCAAAGGAAGATCAGCCGCCTTGTAAGCCCAGGTGATACAGTCAGCCACCCAGATGGACAAGGTATGCTTGGACACAGCCAACCCCAACTTATTGGGGTCAAAGGATACGAAGAGCTGAGTAGCCCTTCTATGCCCCTGCGTACGGTCAAGGTAGAAGGATAAGGCCCTCCTACAGTCCAGGGTATGCAGGACTGCTTCAGCCTGGCTAGCATGAGGCCTAGGGAAGAATGTTGGAAGAACCACCTCCTGATTGAGGTGGAAAGAGGAGACAACCTTAGGGAGGAACTTTGGATGAGTCCTGAGGACTACCCTGTTCCTATAAATCCTGGTGTAAGGCCTGTCACAGACCAGGGCCTGAAGCTCACTTACTCGCCTAGCCGAGGTAAGGGCTATCAGGAAGAGTGTCTTCCAGGAGAGGAAGCGTAGTGGACAAGTAGCCATCAGCTCAAAAGGTGGGCGAGTCAGTTGCTGCAAGACCACATTCAGCTCCCACTCAGGGGCAGGAGGATGGATGGGAGGCTTGAGTAAAAGCAAGCCCCTGAGAAAGCGGGACACCAAGGGGTGACCAGATAGAGTTTGCCCCTCTACCAATGAGTGGTGAGTTGCTAGAGCTGAGAGGTGGACCCGAACAGAATTGGACTTAAGTCCCTGATCGGATAAGTGCAGTAAGTACTGAAGAACTACTGGCACAGTACAGGAGAAAGGATCCTCCGTACGTAGGTGACACCACACAGAAAACCTCCTCCACTTGAGAGCATAGGTTTTCCTAGTAGACTGTTTCCTAGAGGCTAGGACAACCTCCTCAACTTCCTGAGGTAGGCCCCAGGGAGCCAAAACTACCCTTGCAGCCTCCAGGCCATCAAATTGAGAGATTTGAGATTGGGGTGCAGAAGGGAACCCTGGTCCTGTGTGAGAAGGTCGGGTTGCAACCCCAGAGGCAGTGGAGGATCTACCGCCAGTTGAAGCAGAAGAGGAAACCATGGCTGTCTCGGCCACCTGGGAGCTATCAGCAGGACCGAGGCCTTGTCCTGGAGAATCTTGAATAGGGTTCGGGCCACCAAGGGCGTGGGAGGAAACGCATAGAGGAGGCCCTGAGACCAAGATATCAGAAAAGCATCCGCTGCTATCCGCAGAGGATGTGGTTGTCTGGAGCAGAACTTTGGCAGTTGCTTGTTCATGGGGCTGGCAAAGAGATCCATCAAAGGGAGACCCCATTTCAGGAAGATCTTCTGAACCACTGAAGGATGCAGCTGCCACTCGTGGGGCTGCAGTATCCTGCTTAACCTGTCTGACAGGTAGTTGTCCTGGCCTGGAAGGTAGACAGCCCTGAGGAGCATGTTGTGCTTGAGGGCAAAAGAACAAAGGTCCTGAGCTTCGCGACAAAGGATCCTGGACCCAGTTCCGCACTGTTTGTTCACATAAAACATGGCAACCTGGTTGTCTGTCTGAATCAGGACAGACTGTTGAGCCAGGGTAGGAGTGAAAGCTTTGAGTGCTAATCGAATAGCTCTGAGTACGAGGAGATTGATCTGCTGTGCAGCTTCCCAGGGAGACCAGAGGCCCTGGGTGGCACTTGCCCAGACAATGCGCTCCCCAGCCTTGCAGGGAGGCATCTGTGGTTAGTATCACTGTGTAACCTGGAATCTGAAAGGGCACCCCTTTCAGCAGATTGGGTGGGTGTAGCCACCAGTTGAGGGAGTGCAGAAATAGTCTGGACACCCTTATCCTGTCTCTGAGGCTGCCTGTGGCCTGTGACCACTGAGTCCGAAGGCACCACTGTGCAGGCCTCATATGGAGCCTGGCATTGGGGGTCACATGTACTGTCGAAGCCATGTGGCCTAGAAGCCGCAGGCAGAGTCTGGCGGAGACCAGGGACCTGCTGAGAAACTGACTTGCCAAGGCCATCAACCTTCGGGCTCTGTTTTCTGGCAAGAATGCCTTTGCCAGGAGAGAGTCCAACCTTGCCCCTATGAACTCCAAGTTCTGGGAAGGGAGCAAAGTGGACTTTGCGAAGTTTATGACAAACCCCAGGCGTTGTAGAAAAGCAATGGTCCTGAGGGTGGCTTGATTGGCCTCCTGACCTGTCTGACCCCTGATGAGCCAGTCGTCCAGATAGGGGAAGACAAAGATGCCCTGATTTCTCAGGTAGGCTGCCACCACTGCCAGGCATTTGGTAAAGACCCTGGGAGCGGAGGTAAGGCGGAAAGGCAGCACTCTGTACTGATAATGGTTTCCTCCCACAATGAACCTGAGATATTTTCTGTGGTCTGGATGAATGAGGATGTGAGTGTATGCATCCTTTAGATCTAAGGAGCATAGCCAATCTCCCTGCTGGAGGTAGGGCAGAAGGGTTCCAAGAGTAAGCATCTTGAACTTTTCCTTCACTAGGAACTTGTTGAGGTTCCTGAGGTCCAGAATGGGACGAAAGCCACCGGTTCTTTTGGGCACCAGGAAATACCTGGAGTAGAATCCATGACCTTGCAAGTGGGGAGGCACAGGCTCCACCGCCCTGTCCACCAACAGACCCTGAAGCTCCTGACGGAGAAGGTCTGTGTGCAGAGGAGGCCTTGGAGGCTCCCCTGGAAAATATGGGAGTGGCAGTTGGTGGAAATGGAGGGCATATCCCCTGTGGATGATGTCCAGCACCCAACTGTCCCCGGTGATAAGGGGCCACTGGTGGGCAAAGAGGGCGAGATGACCTCCTGTGCAGGGTTGGGAGAGCAGTGGAGGAGAGGCTATGCTCAAGGAGTCAAAAGCCCCCACCCTGCTGAGTGGTAGCAGGGGCCGGAGGCTTGGGGGTCCTCTGCCTACGGGGCCCATTACCCTGGCCCTTGGCTTGCTGACCCTGGGGAGCAGCTTGGGCAGCCTGATATTGTGGGTACTGTTTGTAGGCAGTGCCCTTCCTCGGGTACAAGGGCTTTTACCCGAGCCCTTCTTTTTATGAGAAGGGGAAGAGGTCTTCCTCGACAGCCTTGTCCGGGTGAGGTGCTCGGTTTCGAGCTGAGCAGCCTTCTCGGTCATGGGCTTGCCAAACAGGTTTTCATCTCGGCAAGGGACATTGACCAACTTGTCCTGAACCCATGGCTCGAGGTCCGATGACTGTAGCCATGCCTGGCGTCGAGCCGCGATGCCGGCTGCCGCAACTCGGGCCGAAGCCTCGAAGCCATCGTAGGTGGCGCGGGACATGAACTTCGAGCAGCCCTGAATCCCTGAGGAAAAGGACTTAAATCTCTGCAAGGGTTCCCCGGAGAGACCAGCAGAGAATCCGGCCAACTCCTTGGCCAGATCCCGCAAGTACATGCCCATGTACAGCTGGTAAGACTGGACACGGCAAGCAAGCATCGAGCCCTGAAAACACTTTCTACCGACGCCATCTTGGTTTCAGGCCTCCCTGCCAGGAGGCACCGCGGCGTGCATCTTCTGACTCTTCAGACGATGCATGGCCGATTCCACAACCATGGAATGGTGTGGTAGCTGTGCTTTCTGAAAACCAGGGCTCTTACGGAGCCGATAGATCGAATCGACCCGCTTGCTAAGAACCGGCACCGAGGCCGGTGCCTCCCACATACAGAAGAGGAGCCGTTCCAGCATCGGAGGAACCGGGACAGTAAAGGCCTCCTTCGGAGGAGAGTCATACTGTAGCGCCTCGAGCTCCGCCGGAATAGCCAAGGCAGTGGCCATATCCCGGATGAACTCCGAGAACCGGGTGTCCTCCGGGGGGGACCTACTCCGGGGCTCAGACTGCAGTGAGTCCAAAGGGACGCACCGAGTCTTAAAGGTGTCAGGAGACTCCTCGTCCTCCGTCTCCCAAGCTGACTCATCCAAGGAAGAGTCGAGGTCTGACACCGCGGGGCCCTGGAGCACCCGCCCCGACGCCGGAAGCACCGGCATCGATGCCCTCGGTCCCGAGAGGGAGGTCAAGGGGGACCATGACCGAGGTCGACTCTGAGCCACGATGGACTCGAGTATCGGCTCGGTCTCCGGGGTCGACTTTGACGTCGATGTCCCGGTGGTCGGGGCAGATGCGCCAAACAGGCTGCCCATCAGTGCCCGCTGCTGCTCCATGAAGGCAGACATTCTGGTCTCCAAGGCTGTCATCCTGAGACTCAGCTCGGGAGACGCAGCAGCCACCGACTCGGGCCCCGGCGGCTCCGGGCCCGACGTCGGCTCCCTGGGAGGAGAGTCCACGAGGACTACGGGGCTTACGTGTCCAGCAGACTCCGGCTCCACTCGAGGAACTTTGGCAGGCTTCTCTGGTTCCACAGGCCCGGGGCGACGGTCGGGGGTCTTAGACCTGGCCCTCGAGGAGCCAGGGACCTCTTCCGACGACGCCCTCACGAGCCGTTTCTTCCTCTTGCGTTCCCGGTCGGGGGACCCCCTGTCCGAGGAGCTTCGACGGTGCTCGGGATCGGAATCCTGATATGTTGAGGCCTCAGACGAAGTCCGGGCCCGGCCGGAACCTGAGTCCGAGAAAAGCCTTTCCTTTTGCTGCTGGCGACTTCGTAGTGCCTTGGAAGACATTTTTCCACAGGCTCCGCACGACTTAGGATCGTGGTCGGGGCCGAGGCACCGAAGGTAGCAGTCGTGTGGGTCGGTGAGAGACATTAGTTTCTTACACCGCTCACACTTCTTAAAACCACTGGAAGCCATCGGGGAAAAAAAAGAGTACCCGCGAGGTCAAAAGACCGGCCTTCCAGGGAAAAAGAGAAAAAAGGGCGCGAACGCCAGCCACGAAGGGCAAAAACCGAAAAAGAGGAATCGGGCTCGATACCGGTGTACCGAACCCGGCGGGAGGGGAACCGGTGTCGAACCGGAAGAAAAAGAGCAAAAAAATCGCTGAAAAATGTAATTTTAACCGGGAAAACTGGACACACGTCCGGTGGGCTTCACGGAAAAAAAGAGACTGAGGTAAGATAGCACCTTTAGGCGGGAAGGGAACCGCGCATGCGTGCCTGCATTCCCAAAGGCTTTCATAGAAAGCTGGGGAAATGCTCTGCTGGGGCTTCATCGGCGCCGATGACACCCATATGTGAGGACTGACTTGCTGCTTGGTCCTGGAGAATATTATAACCAATTATGGTTGCCATATCTTAAAAAGGATATAACATTATAATGTATAGAATCTATAGAAAAGGTACAGAGAAGAGTCATCAAAAAGGTAAAGTGGATGGAAGGATACCCCTGAGAGGTTAAAAAAGGTTAGGGCTCTTCAACCTGGAAAAGATACGGGAGGTCTATAAATTAATGAAAGGAGTGGAACGGGTAAATGTAGATCGATTGTTTACGCCATCAAAATATAGAAAGACTAGGGGACATGCAATGAAGCTATAGTATAACCTATTTAAGACTAATAAGAGAAAATATTTTTTCATTCAATGCATAATCAAACTCTGGAATTCGTTACTGGAGTATATAGTAAAAGCTGTTAATGTAGCTGGGTTTAAAAAAGGTTTGGCCAAGTCCATAAACTATTATTTATTTTATTTATTTAATGGTATTTCTATCCCGCCTTATCCTTCAATCAAGGCGGTTACACAGCAAACAATCAGTGGGAGTGGTGCTTGGGTTCAGTGTGTGCATCATGTACAATGAAAGTGTGTGTGTGTGGGTGGGTTGATTAGTGTGCGCTATTTACAGCATGAGCTATATACAGGGTAAGTGTAGGGAGCGTGCAGGTAAGATTGGTCCATGGTTGTAGCACTCATTGTGTGTTCGGTCCGTAGTGCTCCAGGAAAAGCAGAGTCTTTAGTTGTTTCCTGAAGTCCTTGGTGTCTTCCGTGGCTCGCAGTTCGTCCGGGAGTGAGTGCCACATGCTAGGTGCTGCCAGTGACAGTGCTCTTTGTGTGGTGGATTTACATGCTCTTGTGTAGTCTTTTGGCGTGTTGATTGTGTCTGATGTGGCTTTTCTTCTGGGTCTTGTACTGGTGTCAGGTTTTATGTGGGGTTGAAGGCTGTGGGCAGAGTTCCTGTGTTTGATCCTGAATATGTTTAGGATTGTCTTGTATTTTATGCGTGAGTTGATTGGGAGCCAGTGTAGGTCTTTTAGTATGGGAGTGATGTGATCTTGTTTGGATGCACCGGCTATTATTTGTGCTGCCGTGTTTTGGACCATTTGTAGTGGTCTGAGTGCCTGTTTTGACATGCCTGTGTAGATCGGGTTGCAGAAGTCAAGTATGGGCGTTATGAGAGCTTGACAGACTGTGCGGAAGTGCTCGTGTGTAAGGAGTGGTTTGAGGCGTCTGATTATTCTCAATTTGAAGTATGCGTTTTTGGTGGTCTTGCTGATGTGTGATTGAAAGTCTAGCCTCTTATCGAGTGTTACACCGAGATATTTCACCTTGTTTTTGAGAGGTATGGATGCGTTGTTGACCTTGATGGAGGGTGGCGGGCTGAAGTTGTTGTTTCGTGTGATGAACAGTGCTTCTGTCTTGTTGTAATTTATGGTCAGGTTGTTGTCGTGTAGCCAGTTGGAGATGTTGTTGAGGCAGTCTGTTATTGTGGTGTAGTCTGGGTTGTCGAGGTTAACTTGGGTGTAGATCATGATGTCATCTGCGTATATAGTGTAGTGTATGTTGTGCTCTCTTATGATGTTGCAGATTGGTTGTAAGTAGAGGTTGAATAGTAGTGCTGATAGGGCGGAGCCTTGTGGCACTCCTTGCCCGATCTTTGCTTGTTGAGATGAGTTGGGACCGATCTTGACCTGGAACTTTCGGTCAGTTAGGTAAGAGTTGAACCATCTTAGGGTGGTGCCATTTGTTCCGATGCTCTGTAGTCTGGTTAGGAGGATTTTGTGGTCCACTGTGTCGAATGCAGCTGATATGTCTAGGAAGATCATTAGTGTTCCTTTTTTGTGGTTATCTATGGTTTTGAATATGTCGTTGAGTAGGTAAAGCAGCAGAGTTTCGACTCCGTGGTTTGGACGGAAGCCGTGTTGGTGTAAGTCCAGCGGGGCATGAGTGGTCAATATGGTCCTGAAGTTTGTGTTGTACAGCTTTTTCTATGATTTTTGCCATTAGTGGTATGCTGGAGATTGGCCTGTACGCTGCTGGGTTGCTCTTGTCTAATGTGGATTTCTTCGGTATGGTAGCTAGTTTTAATTGGTCTGGCATGATGCCTTGTGTCAGCGAGTTGCGTACTATGTTGTGTATGGTGTTTATGTAGCTGTCCTTTGAGGCCTTGATCCAGGTGACCGGGCATGGGTCTGTTGGTGCGGTGCTTGTGTTGAGTACTGTGATGATGTCTGCCAGCTGTTTTTTGGATGGGGTGTTGAATTTCTCCCAAGTTGTGGTGATTCTGGTCGGGCTGGTAGTTCCGTTTGTAGGAGCCTGTGGTCTGGCGTCCAGTTTCTCTTGTAGGTGATCTGCGTAGGCTTGTGGGTCAATCTTCACGTCTTTTTCGGGATTGGGTTCATTTGTTAGGTTTTTTACTATCTTGAATAGTTCCCTAGGTTTGTTGTAGGCTTTTAGTATGATGTTTGTGTGGTGCTCCCTTTTTGTCTCATTAATTAGTTGGTTGTATTTCTTTTGCTTTGCCATGTATAAGGCCTGTATGGCGGGAGATTTGGAGTGCCTCCAGCGGCGTTCTAGCTTTCTTAGGAGTCTCTTTGCGTTGCGTATGTCTTTTGAGTACCATGGGGTGTGCTGCCTTCTGGGGTTGGGGGTTTTCCTTGTTTTGTGTTCGCTGGTTCTTGCTACAGTGTGGATGACAGTGTTCCATTTTTGAATTTGTTCTTCCAAGTTTTCAGTTCTGAGGTCCAGGTGGGGTAGTGTGTCCTGAAGGAATTGATCCTTGTCAAAGTTTTTGAATCTTCTTTGCATTGTTGGTGTGTCGGCTGTCTTGCAGTCCCTCTCGCCTTGTGAAGTGATGTTTATTTTAATTCTGTAGTGGTCCGACCATGGGACTGGGGTGACTGTGGGTGTTGAGATGCCTCCTTGGTTGAATAGGTTTTTGGGGGCAAATATGAGGTCTGGAGTTGATCCGTGTATGTGTGTTGGGGTGTTGATTACTTGCGTGTATTGTAGGGAGTCCATAGCTTGCAGGAAGGTCTCTTTGTCTTTGTTGGTTGCCGAGCTGAGGTTGAAGTCTCCCAGTACTATTAGAGGCTTGTGATTGGTGTTGATTGTGCAGACTGTCTCTAGGATGGAGGCTAGTTCTTCTGTTGGAGCATGGGGAGCTCTGTAGATGAGACATATGGCTATGTGCTTGTTTTCTACAGTGATTGTGTTGCATATGTCTGAGTTAGAGGAGTTTTGGGTTTTGAGCTTTAGTGTGTTCTTTGCTATGATCAGGACTCTGCCCCCTCTCCTTTGTGTGCGTGGGCTGTTGAATGCTGTGTATGTGGTGGGTATTAGTTGATTGAGGAGTACATTGTCGGTGTTGGTGAGCCATGTTTCAGTGATACATAGGATGTCGGGTTGTTGCTTGTCTATGTGGTCTTTGATTGTGTTTATTTTGTTCCTTATGGACCTGGTGTTGATCAGTTCTATGGAGGTGGTGCTAGGGGTGTTTGTTCCCTTGGGGCTGTGTGCTGGGTTTGCGTGTGGACTGTGCTTGTGGTTTGAGTGTTTGAACTTCTTGGGCGTGATCCGGGTTGTGTGCTGTGGAGGGATATATGTATGTATGGGTGTTGGTATCCAGATGGTCTTTGAGGGTGGGTAGTGAATGTTTGTGTGTTGAGGGATGAGGTGGGTTAGGAGGAGGTATACCGGTAGGTATACGGTTGTAGCCATGCTATGTTTGTGAGGGCTTACTTGGCTGAAGGCTCTCTGCTGTTTCGCTGCCGATAGGGCCTTTTCCTGTTGCTTTCTGCTGGCGAGTACTTGCTTGTCCTCTTTGTGGGTGTGTGGCGTTTGAGAGTGCGCCTGTGGCCATGACTAAGGGCCACGCCAAAGGGCCCTCTGGCGAGGCCCTCAGGCGCGGGCCCGCCAGGCGCGGGCACGCCCTGCTGGGGCACCGCTTTTTAGTCCTGTGGCTGGCTGCTGTGCTGGTGCTCCCACTGCCCCGATTGGGCAGGAGCTTCCAAGCGGGACGATTTCCCGCTTGGGCGCTCTACCCCGATTGGGGGAGCAGCGGAGGTCAGCGGGGGGCAATGTTCCCTCTAATTTTCTGTACGCTGTGTGCGCATAAAATATCAGCTGTGCAGCTTTTGAAGGAAGGTTAAATTTTTGTGCGCCACATAACGACACTCGGAGTTATATACTTTAAAATTTGACTACACGTCAGAATACAGTATGTACACCACATTGATCGCACTAGAAAATATTGTAGAACTTGTGAAAACCGTAAATACACAACAACTTTTAAATTTTCAGACGTCTGTGTTGTTTTCTATCAGAATCAGAACCGTAATTTTTGTGCGCTCTGTTATAAAGTATGTGCGCTCGCTTGGTGAGATGTGTGCGTGCGCACACGCGCACGGCTTAGAGGGAACAGTGGCGGGGGGTGGTGTTCGCTGCAGCAGCACCGATTGTGCTGGGGTGCCGCTTTTGAGTCCTGTGGCTGGCTGCTGTGCTGGTGCTCCCACTGCCCCGATTGGGCAGGAGCTTCCAAGCGGGATGATTTCCCGCTTGGGCGCTCTACCCCGATCGGGGGAGCTGCGGAGATCAGCGGGGGGTGGTGTTCGCTGCGGCAGCCCCGATTGTGCTGGGGCGCCGCCTTTGAGTCCTGTGGCTGGCTGCTGTGCTGCTGCTCCCACTGCCCCGATTGGGCAGGAGCTTCCAAGCGGGACGATTTCCCGCTTGGGCGCTCTACCACGATCGGGGGAGCAGCGGGGGGTGGTGTTCGCTGCGGCAGCCCCGATTGTGCTGGGGCGCCGCTTTTGAGTCCTGTGGCTGGCTGCTGTGCTGGTGCTCCTACTGCCCCGAATGGGCAGGAGCTTCCAAGCGGGACGATTTCCTGCTTGGGCGCTCTACCCCGATCGGGGGAGCAGCGGAGGTCAGCGGGGGTTGGTGTTCGCTGCGGCAGCCCCAATTGTGCTGGGGCGCCGCTTTTGAGTCCTGTGGCTGGCTGCTGTGCTGGTGCTCCCACTGCCCCGATTGGGCAGGAGCTTCCAAGCGGGACGATTTCCCGCTTGGGCACTCTACCCCGATCGGGGGAGCTGCGGAGGTCAGCAGGGGGTGGTGTTCGCTGCGGCAGCCCCGATTGTGCTGGGGTGCCGCTTTTGAGTCCTGTGGCTGGCTGCTGTGCTGGTGCTCCCACTGCCCCGATTGGGCAGGAGCTTCCAAGCTGGACGATTTCCCACTTGGGTGCTCTACCCGATCGGGGGAGCTGCGGAGGTCAGCGGGGGGTGGTGTTCGCTGCGGCAGCCACGATTGTGCTGGGGCGCCACATTTGAGTCCTGTGGCTGGCTGCCACAGGACTCAAAAAGGGGACCCGGAAAATCCACTGCTTGCCCCAATTCAAGCATTGTGGAACTTGTGCCTTTTGGGGAAACGGCTAGATACTTGTGACCTAGATTGGCCACTGTTGGAAACAGGATACTGGGCTTGATGGACCTTGGTCTGACTCAGTATGGCATATCTTAAGTTCTTATGGAAATGGTTGATCGAGGGACTAAGATTGGAAATGGGCTAATGGGGGGGGCTAGGACTGGAAATGGGCTGATATGGGGGGATGGAAGAATGGTATTAGAAGGGAGCGGATGCTGGGTGAGGCGGGAACTAGAAGGGAGCTGATGTTGGGGGAAGACTAGAAGGGGATGGGGTTGGGGTAGTGAGGATGGAGAGGGGAAAGCACAGTTACTTACCTGTAACAGGTGATCTCTGGGAACAGCAGGAATAAGTCTTCACATATGGGTACGTCGGTACCGACGGAGTCTGCGCGGGAATGCTTCCCAGCGTCCAATCAGAACACTTTTGGAAGCATCCCAACACGCCTGCGTGCTGCCTTCCCGCCTTTCCCAACTGCCTCTCCTCAGTTAAGTTTTAAAGCTGAGGCAAAGAGAGAGAGAGAGCAAGGAAGGGAAAGATAGAGATAGAGAGATGCAACTCCTAGGGGAGGTGGGTGGGTTGTGAAGACTTATTCCTGCTGTTCCCAGAGATCACCTATTACAGGTAAGTAACTGTGTTATCTCCAGGAATGAGTCTTCACATATGGGGACTCCCAAGCTGAGATGCCCAGAGGGAGTCCTAGCATGTTGCGAATCTAGAAAGAGCCATGCTACTCCTCAGAACCTCAGGCATCCTGGGGGTGGAGGGTAGGAGTTGAATACAGAAAAGATGCTGTGGAACAGCTGGACTAGAACAGGACCTCTATAGAGGAAGACCCTGTATAGAGGGCATTTAGTAATAAAATATTGTAATATGGGCCTCCCTTGTTGTCATTGCAAAAGTCTACTGAGGTTCATATGGATCTGTTAGAAGAGCCAGTGAAAAACCTCATGGAGTACCTCACTGGGAAGTAGAGGTAATAAAAGTAGAAAAAAACAAGTGGAGGTCAGAACCCTTCAGGGTGAGAAATAGCCCCAGGGGAAACTGGGGTAGTATAAAGAGGTAGGGCTTCAGCGGAAGACGCAGAAGGTACTATTAGACAAAGCTTAACTGTTTTGGTCCAAGAACAGTACAAGTCTAGGACCAAAAGAAAAATGAGTCTGACCATTCTGGACTGGCAATGGAATTAGTCCATGTAGGAGAGAAAGGGTATGGAGACCCCTGTATCTGATAAGAAAGTAAGGACAGACTTAGGAAGTGCTAAGCTTTAGATTAACTGAAGTTCCGCAATGTCTTTCCTAAATGGGGTCAATTAGGAATGAAAAAGGTAGATGGAGAGCTTCAGAGGTACCTATCCCTGAAAGGTTATGGTAAGGAAAAAGTTTGTTAATTACCACAGGAAGTGGTTATATGTGTAGAACCCTAAGTATGCTGGCACAGCATTGATAGGGGTAGTGCCCATCTGTCAGGATCATATAGGAAAGAGTAGTTACTCACCTGTAACAGGTGTTCTCCAGGAGCAGCAGGAATCAGTCCTCACTTATGGGTGATGTCAGCCGACGGAGCCCTCGCGGAGCAATTTTCCCCAGCTTTCGCAGAAAGCCTTTGGGAATTGCAGCGCGCATGCGCGGTCCCCTTCCCGCCCAGGGATGCCATCTTGCTCAGTCTGATGACATAGCGGAAAGACAGCAAAAGTTAGCAAATATGCAATAAGAATGACTGCAACTCCAGGGGAGGAGGGAGGGTAGTGAGGACTGATTCCTGCTGCTCCTGGAGAACACCTGTTACAGGTGAGTAACTACTCTTTCTCCAGGACCAAGCAGGAAGTCAGTCCTCACTTATGGGACTCCCAAGCTTAAGGCTACCGGAGACCTCAAGTCTAAAAGAGCTCCCTCAAGCTCAACAGTACAGAGGGAAAGAGTCTTCTCTGAATACGAATCCGTCCGGTAGCCCAACACTAGGGCCGGAGGGAGGAGTTGCCTAAACCTCAAAGAGATTGTGGAGAACTGCCTGGCCGAAAGCGCTGCCCTGCGGGACTCCCTTTCAAGGCAGTAATGAGCCGCAAAGGTCTGGCCTGAAGACCAAGTAGCGGCCCGGCAGATGTCTGCCAATGGAACAGAGCGGAGATGAGCCACCGACGCGGCCTTCGCCCTGACCCGATGAGCCGTGACACGACTCTCCAAGGAGAGACCGGCTGCCCCGTAAGACCAGGCGATACAGTCGGCTATCCAGGAGGACAGAGTACGCTTAGAGACAGGTACCCCCAACCGATTGGGGTCAAAAGATACGAAAAGCTGGACGGCTTTCCGATGCTCTCGTGTACGGTCAAGGTAGAAGGATAAGGCTCTTCTACAGTCCAGGGTGTGCAGCACAGTTTCCGCTCGGCTGGTGTGCGGCCTGGGAAAAAAGGTCGGAAGAACCACCTCCTGGTTGATGTGGAAGTGGGAGACCACCTTCGGAAGGAACTTAGGGTGGGTCCGCAGTACAACCCTATTCTTGTAGAACCTAGTGTACGGAGGCTCCGACACTAGGGCTTGTAGCTCACTCACGCGCCTCGCGGAAGTGAGGGCCATCAAGAAGAGAGTTTTCCAGGAGAGAAAACGGGGAGGGCAGGTAGCCATGGGCTCAAAAGGCGGACAGGTAAGCCTTTGCAGAACCACGTTGAGGTCCCAGTCGGGGGCTGGGGGGCGCAACGGAGGTTGAAGCAGAAGGAGGCCTCTGAGAAAGCGCGCCACCAAAGGGTGCGAGGAGAGAGGCCTGCCCTCAACCGGTGAATGATGCACAGAGAGAGCACTGAGGTGGACTCTGACAGAGTTGGATTTGAGACCTAGGTCGGAGAGGTGAAGCAAGTATTGCAGCACCACCGATACGAAACAGGCGAAGGGGTCCTCAGACCGCTGAGAACACCAGACCGAGAAGCGACACCATTTGAGGGCGTACGACTTCCGGGTGGAAGGACGCCGAGAAGCTAGGACGACGGCTTCCACCTCCGGGGCTAGCCGTAGCGGAGCTAGGATTACCCTTTCAGCAGCCAGGCCGTCAGGTGTAGGGCCCGGAGGTTGGGGTGCAGAAGAGTGCCCCGATCCTGGGTTAGGAGGTCGGGGTGGAACCCCAGAGGAAGAGGGGTGTCCACCACTAGATGTAGTAGTAGGAGGAACCACGGCTGTCTCGGCCACCGAGGCGCCACCAGGATCACGGAGGCCCTGTCCTGGACAACTTTGAACAATGTCCGGGCCACCAGTGGCGTAGGAGGGAATGCATACAGCAGACCCGCGGACCACGGGATGAGGAAAGCATCCGGCGCCTCCCGAGAAGGATGGGGGTGCCGGGAGCAGAATCTGGGGAGCTGCCTGTTCAGGGGACTGGCAAAAAGATCCACAGTGGGAGAGCCCCACCGGCGGAAGATCTGCTGGACCACCTCGGAGTTCAGTTTCCACTCGTGCGGTAGCAGCATCCGGCTCAGCTTGTCCGCCAGGCAGTTGTCCTGCCCTGGCAGGTAAACCGCTTTGAGGAGGATGTCGTGATCGACAGCCCAAGAGCACAGCCTCCGGGCTTCCCGACATAGAAGGAGGGAGCCCGTGCCCCCCTGTTTGTTCACGTAGAACATTGCAACCTGATGAACGTCAGGTGAGAGAAGGCCCGCAGAGCTAAGCGGATCGCCCAGAGCTCCAGGAAGTTTATCTGCTGGGCAGCCTCCCAAGGCGTCCAAAGGCCCTGAGTGCATGTCCCTCGACAATGCGCCCCCCATCCCAGGAGAGAGGCATCTGTCGTGAGCACCCGGGACGGTGGGTGAGACTGAAATGGCATGCCGAGCACCAGGTTGGGCAGGTGAAGCCACCATTGCAGGGAGGAGACCAGGCGGTCGGAAACTTGTATCAGGTCCGACAGCCTCCCTGTGGCCTGACGCCACTGAGTGCGAAGGCTCCATTGCGCAGGCCGCATATGTAGACGGGCATTCGGAGTGACATGGACCGTGGAGGCCATGTGTCCGAGTAGCTGCAGGAACTGTCTGGCCGAGGCCAGCGACCTGCCGCTGAACCTGCCAGCTAGAGCCGTGAGCCGGTTGGCCCTTTCCGGAGGCAAGAAGGCACGCGCCTGCCGAGTGTCCAGCCGCGCCCCTATGAACTCGAGGTCCTGAGAGGGGAGCAAAGCGGACTTTTCAAAGTTTATGACGAAGCCCAAGTGCTGAAGCAGGGCCACCGTACGTTGGGTGGCCTGGGCGACCTCCGGAGCAGACGATGCCCGGATGAGCCAGTCGTCCAGGTACGGGAAGACGAAGAGGCTTTGAAGCCTTAGGAAGGCGGCCACCACTGCCAGGCACTTCGTGAACACCCTGGGGGCGGAGGACAGGCCAAAGGGCAGTACTTGGTACTGATAATGCTTCCCCGCCACCACAAACCTTAGGTATTTCCGGTGGTTCGGATGAATAAGGATGTATAAGGAGGGTATAAGCATCCTTTAGATCCAAGGAGCATAGCCAATCTCCCCGCTGGAGGTAAGGCAGCAGGGTTCCAAGGGTAAGCATCTTGAACCTTTCCCGCTGCAGGAACTTGTTGAGGTTGCGTAGGTCTAGAATGGGCCTGAGGCCTCCTGTTCTCTTTTGAACCAGGAAGTACCTCGAGTAAAAACCGTGACCCCAGCAGTGTTGGGGCACGGGCTCCACCGCCCGTTCTAGAAGCAGACTTCGCAGCTCCCGAAGGAGCAAGTCCCTGTGCAGAGGGGGTCTGGGAGGCTCCCATGGGAAGTAGGGGGGACGCACCTGGTGAAAATGGAGGAGGTAGCCTTCTTGAACCACCTGCAATACCCAGGCCTCGGATGTTATGGCGGACCACCTGTGAGCGAAGTGGGTCAGCCGACCCCCCGTGCCGGCCGAAAGCCCACGAGGGGGAGGGGCTATGCTGGCATAGTCAAAAAACCCCACCCTGCTGGGCCGGGGCCTGCGTGGCGGGTTTGGGGGCTTTCTGCTTCCGGGATCCGTTACCCTGTCCCCTAGGCCGCTGCCCTTGAAGGGGGGTTGTGGCCGGGTATTGTGTTTGGTGATGCGTATAAGCAAACACTTTCCTCGGGTAAAAAGGCCTTTTCCCCGAGCCCTTCTTCTTCTGTGAAGGGGCAGAGGACTTTCTAGAAAGGCGAGTCCTGGTGAGAGTCTCCGACTCGAGTTCCGCCGCCTTTTCGGCCATGGGTTTGCCGAAGAGGTTTTCCCCTCTGCAAGGGACATCGACCAACTTGTCCTGCACCCAGGGCTCGAGGTCGGATGACTGAAGCCAAGCCTGGCGGCGAGCCCCGATGCCGGCTCCAGCTACTCGGGCCGAAGCCTCGAAGCCATCATAGGCCGCTCAAGAAATGAACTTCGAACACTCTCGAATCCCGGAGGACGAGGCTTGGAACCGCTGCAAGGGTTCCTCGGAGAGACCGGCCGAGAAACCCTGAAATTCTTTCGCCAGGTCTTGGAGGTACATACCCATGTACAGCTGATATGTCTGGACCCGACAAGCAAGCATAGAGCCTTGGAAGCACTTCCTACCGAGGGCATCCAGGCTCCGGGCCTCGATGCATGGCCGACTCCACCACCATGGAGTGGTGCGGAAGTTGCGCCTTTTGGAACCCGGGGCTCTTGCGGACTCGATATATGGAATCGATCCGCTTGCTCAACACTGGCGTCGAGGCGGGGCTCTCCCACATGCGGAGGAGAAGCCGCTCCAGCATGGGGGGAATCGGTACAGTGAAGGCCTCCCTCGGGGGGGAGTCGTATTGAAGGGCCTCGAGCTCTTCGGCTCGGAGTTCCTCCTCCGGATCCGCGGGGAAGGCCAACGCTTTGGCCATAACCCTCACGAAATCGGAGAACCGGGTACCCTCCGGAGGGGACCGCCTCCGAGGTTCCGACTCGGGCGAATCGGAGGGGACGCACCGAGTCTGAAAAGAACCGGGTGACTCGTCCTCCTCCATGTCCCAGCCCGACTCCTCCGAGGAGGAATCGAGAGGTTCCGCGGGGGCGGGACCCGGGGACCTCCGCCCCGACGCTGAGGCCGGCGTCGAGGACCTCGGTCCCGAACGGGAAGCCGAGGGAGACCTAGGCCGAGGATCGAATCGAGCACGTATGGACTCGAGGATCGGCTTGGCCTCCGGGGTCGACTTGAGCGTCGACGTCCCGGTGGTCGGGGCAGATGCACTGGCGAGGCCGGTGATCCATGCCCGCTGCTGGTCCATGAAGGCAGATATACTGAGCTCCAAGGACGTCAATCTGAGATCAAGCTCAGAAGACCCAGCAGCCGTCGACTCGGGCCCCGACGGCATCGGGCCCGATGTCGGCTCATCCGTGGGGGAGTCCAGGAGGACTATATCACTCACGTGCCTAGGCGACTCCACTTCGAGACAAGGGATCTTCGAAGGCTTCTCCTCCTTTGAGGGCCCGGGGAGCTGGACTGGGCTAAGCGACCTGGCCCTCGAAGGACCAGTTTCGCCGCCCGGATCCACCCTTGCGGGCCGCTTCTCCCACCGGCGTTCCCGGCTGGGGGAGCCCCGTTCAGAAGAACTCCTACGATGCTCCGAACCGGAGCCGCGAGGCGTAGAGGCCTCTGACGAGGTCCGCGTAGAGTCAGAGAAGATCCGGTCCCTCTGCGACTGTCGACTCCTCAGCGCCTTCGAGGACATCTTGCTGCACGGGCCGCAGCTTACAGGGTCATGCTCGGCCCCAAGGCAGCGGAGGCAGCAGTCATGCGTGTCAGTAAGAGACATGAGCCTGACACAGCGATCACACTTTTTAAAACCGCTGGCAGCCATCGGGGGAAAAAGGGCCCCTGCAAGGTCGAACGACCGCGCTGCCAGGGATGAAGAGAAAAGTGGCGGGACCGCCAGTTGGAAAAAAATTAAAACGTAAACGGGCCCAATAGGGGATATCAAGACCCGGCGGGAAGAGGAACACACGAACCGAGAAATTTTTTTTTTTTTTTAATGAAAAGAAATCAAAGAAATCAACTTTTCAGCGGCGTTAACAGACACGTCTGTAGGGCTCCGCGGAAAAAAGAAGACTGAGCAAGATGGCATCCCTGGGCGGGAAGGGGACCGCTCATGCGCGCTGCAATTCCCAAAGGCTTTCTGCGAAAGCTGGGGAAAATTGCTCCGCGAGGGCTCCGTCGGCTGACGTCACCCATAAGTGAGGACTGACTTCCTGCTTGGTCCTGGAGAATGTATGGATATCTGAACCTAAACAGATAGATAAGTATGTGGATACATATCTACCTAAAATATATCTCTCAGTAGATATATATATATATATATATTCCTAAATATATACACATATAGGGTATATATGCATATATATAGAGAAAGATATGTATGGGCAGAAGATACACATATATATATATATATATGTATATGAATATGTAGGCATATAAACACATGTCTCCAGGTATGTGGATGGAGAGATGCCTATAGAACTAGATCCTCCTAGGAATATGGGGAGAGAGAAAGATCCATCTACTAGCAAGAAGGGTGATACCTGCTTGAATAGATGCATAGAGAATCTTCTTTCCCTGGTTATGACTGACAGAGTCAGAGGAATGGTTTCCTTGACAAGAAGGAATCTAGATTCCTTTCAGAAATTGAGCTCTTGAATAACCAGGATGGCCTACGTGAAAAATGCAGAGGATAACTTCAGTCTTCAGGCAGCAAGTCCAGATCTCTCCAGAACTGCAGTATGGTGATTGGATAGGGGGCGCCAGTGGAATAAGATACCATAGTGACCTGCCTATAAGGGCAAGATGGGTATCAGGCGTCCCTGAGCTGCCACTGAAAGAAAACTCTCTCTGGCGAGAGTCCAAAGGAGATATGGGCCAAGCCAGGGAATTGGCCATTCTTCAGGTTTTCACGTGATGAAAGGCCTGTGTCTTATGTCTCAAAAGAGATTTTAGATGAGATGGTAACGGTAGGGAACACCTACCAGCCATGAGAACATGACTAGGGGAACCCCTCCTAACCATCTGGGGTTATCTGCTATGCAGAATATTAATGCTCTCTAGCAAGGGCCCATAGTGCAAAGCTACTCTGTAGAGTTGCAGATAGCATACTGCAGGTTGGTTAGAAGAAAAAACTGACTGTTTAAAGCCAGTGGGTAACTTAACTATTCTGCCAAGGACAAGGAGGCAAAGAATAGTAGTTAACCAACCAGTCTGTGATAAGGATTGCTAGTGGAGGGGAAACCCTGGTTGTGTGGTGAACAGAACCAGTGGCTTAACCACTAGGAATTGCTGTATCTGCAGCAACTACCAGGGCAGCGGAAGAAAATTTCTTTTCCCCTCCTTTTTTAGATTGGGAAAAAGAAACAACAGACATAGTAGGCATTCCTATTGTCTGATGAGCTGTCCTAAGGTAATAAAGGGGGAGACAACTCTGGAAGGGAGAATCCCCCTGTGAAATAGGTAGAGGACCATAGGGGCTTACCGGTGTAAAAGAGCCACTCTTACAAAACGAATGTTGTAGTAAGAGGGAGGTAAGACAGAGTTGAAGGAGACTGACTATGCAGGAAGTCTCTGAAAAGTAAGATGATACCTGCCAGAACAGGGAAAAAACTGTCTTATTGATAGTTGTCACTTCTCTTTTCCCCAAAGAGGAAAAGAAACCTGTTAAGTATGGGCATGATCATCATAAAGACTCTTAGAGTAAAAGAAAAGATGTCTCGTGAAGAGATATCTAGAAAGAAGAAATTAGACCTTACCTGCTAATTGTCTTTCCTTAAGTTCTCTCCGGGCCAGTCCGGCACTTGAGGGTTGTCAACCTTCTCCAGCAGCTGAGGACTGAATGCAGAATCTTTTCTGTGAACTAGTATCTGGCTCCCCCTACTGGCTCACCTCAGTCTAAACGTGAAAAAGCAGTGGACAAAGAACCCAAACATCCGAAAAACAAGAAAAAACCCCAAACAAAAACTACTCCTGAGGGAACCAAGCCTGCCTCAACCCGGCCGCAGCGCCTCGCGACCGAGCACAAGGATCGTATTGGATTTTTATGTCCATTGTCATTGTTTTTTTTTTTTTTTATTCATTATTGTTTGCATAGTAAGGGTACATACGCTAACCGAGAATCCCAGGAACTGAGCGAGCAAAAAAAAAAAACACAGAGTGGACCCGTCTACACATACTTGACGAAGTCCTCTACTAGCGCACCCGGCCCGGCGATCCACGGAATTATCAGAACCTAGACAGTAATATCATCAATCGGGAGGGTCCCGGACTGGCCCGGAGAGAACTTAAGGAAAGACAATTAGCAGGTAAGGTCTAATTTCTTCTTCCTTGTCGTCTCTCCGGGCCAGTCCGGCACTTGAGGGTAGTACCAAAGCAGTATCTATCCCAGGGAGGGACCCGCTAGCCCGGCAATAACGGCTGACGCACCCACCATAGCATCTTTGCGTGCTTGAACATCCAATCTGTAATGCCTTGAAAAAGTGTGCAACGAAGACCACGTCGCCGCCCGACAAATATCAACGGGTGGAATCAAGGCAAACTCCGCCCAGGACGTCGCCAGACCACGCGTGGAATGTGCCCGGAATCCCTCCGGGAGCGTCCGTCCACAGGCTTGATATGCTGCCACAACGGCCTGTTTCACCCATCGAGCGATGGAGGCCTTGGAGGCAGCCTCCCCCTTTCGAGGACCTCCAAAAAGAATGAACAGCCTGTCCGTCTTGCGAAACTCAGCGGTACGGCGCAAGTAGCGCTTGAGTACCCGGCCTAAATCTAAACTCCGGAGCACCGCCTCAATAGGCTGGCCTTCCCGCTCCGGAAAGGTCGGGAGAGAGATGGATTGATTCACATGAAAACTGGAGACCACTTTAGGAAGAAAAGAGGGAACCGGCCGCAAAGTCACCTTCTCCGTCGAGAACTGAAGAAAAGGTTTGCGGCAAGACAGCGCCTGAAGATCCGACACGCGCCTCGCAGAACATAAGGCCAACAGGAAGGCGGTCTTCCAGGAGAGATCTCTGAGAGAGACTTCTTTGAAAGGCTCAAACGGAGGCTTCGCCAAAGCCTCGAGCACCAGGTTAAGGTCCCAGGCTGGCACCACGGAACGCACCGGGGGACGGATGTTCCATACTGCCCGGAAAAAACGTACCACATCCGGGTGAGAGGCGAGCAGGACCCCTTTCACCTTACCTCGAAAACAGGCCAGCACCGCCAGGTGTACATTAAGAGTAGCAAGAGCTAACCCCTTATCGAGACCGTTCTGGAGAAAGGCCAAAATGTCAGGAATGAGAGCATTGATCGGAAGTAAACTCCGCTGTGCGCACCAGTGTTCAAAAACACGCCAAACGCGAACATACGCCACCGACGTCGAGCGCCTCCTAGCCCGCAACAGAGTGGAAACCACCGCAGATGAATAGCCGCGACTCGTCAACCGGTCCCTTTCAAGAGCCAAGCCGTAAGTGAGAAGCGATCCACGTCCGGCATGAAAAGTGGCCCCTGCCTCAACAGGTCCGCTCGGACCGGCAACCGCCAAGGCTCGGCGATAAGGAGCCGGACCAAATCCGCATACCAAGCTCTCCTGGGCCAATCCGGGGCCACTAGAATCAGTGGTCCATTGTGACCCTGCGCCTTCCGAATGACCCTGCCTATCAGAGGCCAGGGTGGGAACACATACAGTAGAACACCCGCCGGCCAAGGCTGCGCTAGACCATCTAGGCCTTCCGACATGAAATCCCGGCGTCTGCTGTAGAACTGCCCCGCCTTGGCATTCTCGAACGTCGCCATGAGGTCCATCACCGGCTGACCCCACCGCAGGGACAGTTTGCGAAAAACCTCTGCGTTCAATTCCCATTCGCCCGGATCCACGACATGCCGACTGAGGAAGTCGGCCTGCACATTGTCGCGACCCGCTACATGCGCCGCCGACAGAGCCAACAGGTGCGACTCCGCCCAGTCCATCAACCGTAGGCTCTCCTCCAAGAGGGACGCACTGCCCGTCCCGCCTTGACGATTGATGTACGAAACGGTGACCGCATTGTCGGAAAACACGCGCACGGCTCTCTGCTCGACCAGAGAAGCAAAAGCAGATAGCGCCAGACGAACGGTTTTGAGTTCCAACAGGTTGATGGAGCACGTCGCTTCCATCGGGGACCACACTCCTTGCACGAACTGAGATTGGCAATGGGCTCCCCAACCAGCCAGGCTGGCATCCGTCGTGAGAAGCAGCCAGTCCGGCTGTCGCAAAGGAAAACCAGCCCGAAGATAAAGCGGATGCAGCCACCATTGCAGGCTGTCACGCACCTCCGGTGACAGACCCAACTTCCTGTCCAACGAGTGACGCTGTGGAGACCAGCGAGTCAGCAGGGAGTGTTGCAAGGGACGCATGTGCGCTCGAGCCCATGGAACCAGTTCCAAGGTTGCAGCCATGGAACCGAGCAGCTGCAAGTAACGCCATGCCGTAGGATCCTGGAGACCTAAAAAGGCCCTGATCTGCCTCCAGATCTTTTGAATACGAGCTTCCGGAAGAAAAACTGCACCGACAGCCGTGTCGAACAGCACCCCTAAATACAACAGCCACTGCACCGGCACCAGCTGACTCTTGGCCCGGTTGATGACCCAGCCAAGACTCTCCAGAAACGAAACCACCTTGGCGGTAGCCACGAGCGACTCGGCCACCGATGGCGCTCGAATCAGCCAGTCGTCGAGATAGGGATGTACCAACAAACCGTCGCGTCGTAACGCCGCCGCCGCCACTACCACCATCACCTTTGTGAACGTCCGCGGCGCCGTAGCCAGTCCAAATGGCAAGGCTCGGAACTGGAAGTGCCCCATGGGCACTGCAAAACGCAAGAATCGTTGATGCTCGGGCCGCACGGGAATGTGGAGATAAGCTTCCGTGAGATCTATGGAGGTAAGGACCTCGGCTGGCTGCACGGACGTAATCACCGAACGTAGAGTCTCCATGCGGAAGTGGGGGACCCGCAGACAGTGGTTCACGTGCTTGAGATCCAAAATGGGACGGAAAGACCCTTCCTTTTTGGGAACCACGAAATAGATCGAGTATCGACCGAAACTGCACTGGTCGGGCGGGACAGGTACCACCGCCTGCAGCCCCAGTAAACGCTGAAGCGTCGCCGCCACCGCCTGAGCCTTGACCTGCGATCCACATGGAGACACCACGAAAGACTCCGCCAAGGGTTGGGCAAACTCGAGAGCGTAGCCGTCCCGGATAATTTCCAGGACCCTTTGGTCCATGGTTATGTTGGCCCAGACGGAAAGAAAGCGCTGCAACCGCCCTCCTACCGGAACTTCCATCTGGACCAACTGCCCTTCATTGTGGCTTTTTGGCCGCACTCGGCTGGGAGGAGAAATAACCCCTGCCGAGGCCCCGAGCTCCCCGAAAGGACTGACCACGTGCTGCAAACCTCTCGCGCGCATAAGGAGCAAACCGCGCACCTCGAAATCTACGAGAATCCCTGGAGAGACCTCGGAGACCCCCACCGGGCCTCTGGGTCCTAGGGCGATCCTCTGTGAGGCGACCGCCCTTGGAATCCCCCAGGTCTTTAACAATCTTGTCCAAGGCAGCCCCGAACAGGAGCGCGCCCTTGTACGGCAGCTTGGTAAGCCGCGCCTTGGAGGATACCTCTGCCGCCCAATTGCGGAGCCACAAAAAACGGCGAGCCGCAATGACAGAAGCCATGGACTTCGCCGACATTCGCACCAGATCATAGAATGTGTCTGCCACGTACACTGTGGCAGACTCCAGCTTTGCTCCCTCCTCAGCCTCCGCTGAGGCACGAAAGGCACCCTGGATCCACCGGATGGAAGCCCTGGAGACATAAGACCCACAAATAGACGCATGGAGCGCCAAGGCGCACGTTTCAAAGGTCTGCTTGAGCAGAGCTTCCAGTCGCCTATCCTGCAAATCCTTGAGAGCCGCTCCGCCCTCCACAGGAATAGTGGTCTTCTTTGTTACTGCTGAGACCAGGGCATCGACCTTAGGCATTTTCAGCAATTCCTGCTCTTCTGGCGGCAAAGGGTACAAATGTCCGAGTGCCCTGGCCCCCCGCAAGGTGGCCTCCGGGCACTCCCACTCAGACTCCACCATCTGCTTTATAACCCTGTGCACTGGAAAGCATGTCTGATCCGTCTTAAACCCCTGGAGTAGGGGATCCTCCAAGGGCTGGTCCTGTACCGCCGGCAGTGCAATATTTAAGGCAGTCAACGTCTGGGTGATTAAAGCCGCCAATTCATCTTTCCTAAATACTCAAAAAAGACTCGGATCATCCGAATCGCCCAACTCACCAGTATCAAAATTTCCCAACCAGTGATCAAGGTCGGAGTCTGCCAAAAATTCACCGCCTGCCATGGATGGGGGCGCCGGGAAGGAACACTCGAAGCTATCGGGATCTCCCGGCATACCACGGACCGATTGGGAAGAGCCTTCCCCCGGGTCCCAAGAGCACGGATCTTTCTCCGTGCCCGAGGCAGCAAGAGAGACAGGCTTTGCCTCCTGAGACTGCCGCTTTAGACAGTAAGTCCGATGCCTTTCCAAAATAAAATCAGCCGAAAAAACCGACTGAAAACTGCTCTGAGCTGCTTCCATGGGCACTGAAGGAATGTCATCCCCCACAGCTGTCTTTTTTGATTTGCACTTCTTTTTTGCCGGCTTTTCTAAAGATGCCGCTGAAATGACCGCCTTAGAAGAAATGGCTGCCGTTCCCGCCATTTCCTTCACGCTCTGAACGGCTGCGAGAGAAGCACCCGAGTCAGGCTTGCCAGCCATGCGGGCGGGCGGGCGGAGAAACAACCAGTGGCCCCACAAACTACCGTCGAGACACGCGGTCCCTAAAATCCAAGACCTATGCGATTAACCTGCCCCGTGAGACTGCCAGCCAAAGAACAGAAACTGCAGCTGAAAACCGCACTCTCGCTGCTAGCGAGAGCGGCAGCCAAGTGCCGGAGAAAATCGCTTAAACGAGCAGCTGCCTCAGACCTGCGCTCCCGCTGCTAGCGGGGGAGGTCTGGATCGAGCCGGAGAGAATCGGACCGGCGACGGGGGCTCCCCGCTGCGCCGAGCACAGACCCTCCGGCCCCCGCACCCGCAGATGAGACAGGCTCTGCCCCAGCAGGTCACGTACACGAGGCTGTGCTCCGGCAGAGCCGCACAGAAACCCAAACAAAACCCTGCTAGAGTTCTGTTAAGCTAGTGAACTTCGGAGCCAAAAACCTCCAAACCAAGAGAACAAAAAATAAGCTAACCCAAATAGCCTTTAAGACACCTAGTACCGGGAGCCAGATAAGCTAACGTCCGTTCCAGCTGCTGAGGACTGAAAGACTGAGGTGAGCCAGATACTAGTTCACAGAAAAGATTCTGCATTCAGTCCTCAGCTGCTGAAGAAGGTTGACAACCCTCAAGTGCCGGACTGGCCCGGAGAGACGACAAGGAAAGGTTAGGATAAAATTAGTGCAGATACTTCAAGTGAAAAGAAGCAGACTGCCACTCTAACCACCAACCAAGCGAGGTAATGATGATCGATTTGAAACCCTGCGACTGCTGGGTTTGCTGACCCTGTTGAGGTTGTGGTTTCTTCAGACCAGGGCGATGTTTCCCCTATTTGGGAACATCTGTATGATGGGCAGAAGATGGATAAAACTTTTTCCCCCTAGGGGAAGAAAGTTTGGTAGGACATTTCCTACCAACTGGGAAAGAGGAAGGCGTAGAACAGCCTCTGGAAACAGGAATGTCAGTGGTTAACTGAGCAACTTGGAGTAAAGACTCCTTGTTAAAGAGATTTTCTCCAGTGCAAGGAGTATTTCCCAGTCTTTCTTGTGCCCATTTGTCCAAGTCTGAAACCTGGAGCCAGGCTTTACGTCGTGCCCCTATAGCTATAGCAGACGTTCTGCTAACAGACTCAAAGGCGTCTAGGGAAGCACGAGTAAGGAACCTAGAGATATTTTGAGCATGACTAACCAGTAAGGAATAGTCTGCACTTTTGGGCTCTTGAAGAAGAGGAGTCAAAAACAGTAATTTCTTTGTGACCTCTTCAAGAGATAAACCCATATAGAAAATATATGAGAGAATTCTTGCTGAAAGCATGGATATCTGGAAGGTTTGGCGTCCAAAGGCATCTAAAGTCTTAGACTCATGACCTGGCGGATAAGAAGAGTGCTTTTTAGTACTCTTAACCCGCCTCATTGCTGATTCTACAACAATGGAATGATGAGGAAGTTGAGTCCTTTGAAAACCTGGAGAGGGGGGCACCTGATATAGAAGATCAGTTGCCCTAGAAGGTGGGGGTACCATTAAAGGAGCTTCCCACATTCATAGAAGGAGATCCTGCAAGGAATGATGCAAAGGAAGCATGATGTTCTCCTTTGCTCTCCCAGGAATATACAGGGATTCTGCATTCCCTTGTGTAGGATCCTGTCCAGGTATAGAAATGGCAAGTGATTTTGCCATATCCAGGAGAAAAGCTTGAAAAGAAGAATCCCCAGAGGGAAATCCTCTTGGACAGGCTAGATCTGTTGAAGAACTAGCACTGGCACCCAGGGATCTATCCAATTTTATAGGAGTATAAGATCCTAAAGGGTGGAGTATGGTATCCTTAGAGGATGGTTGCCAGTACCGTAGAAGGTCAGGACCAGCAACAGTCGGTAGCATATCGTCCATGCCAGGAATCGATTCCAGACTCGGTATCGAGGGAAGCGAGCCTGATGAAAGAAGCATGGAAGGTACCGACAACGATGGTAAAAAGGATACCGGTACCGACTCCGGTACCGTATCCGATACCGGTGGACCAGGCGGTGAGGGTTCTAACGGTATCGAAAAAACCATCGATGTTGAACCTGGTTCATCGGAACCGTGCCTTCAGTACCATCTGGTGTCGGTACCGAGGCGAGTCAGTACCCAGTCCTCCAGACTGGAGATCGATTCCAGACTCGGCATCGAAGGAAGCGAGTCTATTGATACACATCTGGAGGGTACCGACGTCGGTACTAGTACCGGTACCGGGATCGATACCGATACTGGAAGGTCGGTCTGCAGCGCATCCAACGGTCCGGTAGGTACCGAGGGCGCCAGACTACAATACTTGGTGAGGAATGTTTCATCCAACACCATTGCCGATGCCGGGGTATTGGTACCGCTCGAAGCGGATGCCACCACCGAGCATGGCTCAGGTATGTTCTGTGAGGGGTGAACCTCAGGAACAACCTGAAACCCCACACAGGCTTTGGAGGACGAAGACTCCCACCAGGGTTTTAAAGCCAGTGTATTCTCGAGGGCAAGGCCAGAGGCATCTCTATGCTGTGCATGAGATCTACCACTCGTGGACTGGCTAGTCTTAAAAGACTGTTTTTGGGTTACCTGATCCCGTGTAGAAGAAGAGGTGGTCGGTGCCCTGAAGTTGGATGGGGACCGCATATCGAGGGGAACTCGATGCTGAAGACTTCTTCCCACAATACTATTGCAGGAGGGACACTCCAGAGGAAAATGGTCAGGACCCAAGCAGGATAGACACCAATTATGAGTGTCTAAAATAAGTTTTTTACCGCTACAGTTTGAACATATCTTAGGAATAGTGGCTGGCGTTTCCATGAGGAAAAAAGGGGTAGGCCTAGAAGGCCGGAAAAACCCCGTCAGGCACTAAGAGGGAAAAAGTTATTCCCTAATAGGAATAAATTGAAGAAAAAAAGAAAAGAAACACCGGTGGTACCGGTGGCGTCGGGGAAGGCAGCCGCGACCACAAGAAAAATAAAAAATAAAAGAAGAATTTTCTGCGGTGACAGAAGGATGTCCTGTCGGCTCCGCGGAAAAACGAAAACTGAGGAGAGGCAGTTGGGAAAGGCGGGAAGGCAGCACGCAGGCATGTTGGGATGCTTCCAAAAGCGTTCTGATTGGACGCTGGGAAGCGTTCCCGCACAGACTCCGTCGGTACCGACGTACCCATATGTGAAGACTCATTCCTGCTTGTTCCTGGAGATAAGATATTTTGCGCAGGAGGGAAGAAAAATCTACGATTGGCCGGGTATTGGGAGAGTAAGTGGGGATTGAGGATGGAAGGGTGAGATATGAGGGAATGAAAAAGGAATAAAGAAAGAAATGGAGGAAAGAGCAAAAGGGGAAAGATCAGTATGTTAAAGCAGATGTAGAGAGAAAATGGAAAAAATCTAGAAGAGAGAAGAAAGGACAAATGGACAGCAGACAATGGAGAGTTAGCAGAAGACACGAAGAAACCAGAAGAAAGTGACTGGAGCAATTGCAACTGAAAAATAAAATGCCCAAACAACAAAAGGTAGAAAAATACTTTTTTATTTTGAATTTATTAACTGGAAAATGTCAGCTCTGGGAAATGTGCATTTTGTTTAATACAAGCTGAGATATTCTGTTCATGTAGTTTCTTATTTAATTCTAAGATTAAAGGGCAAGGGGGTATTAAAGGTTTTTCCCATTATGTATCCAGTAGGGAAAATGCTCAGTACATCTGGCCCTGAATTATTTCTCACTTCTGGTTTTGCTTCCTGGCATAATTTTGCTTTAACAGTTTGCATGTAGTTTCTGTGACAGTGCCACTTATTCTCTTTCCCCAGTAGAAGATGTATTGGTATTCTCTGAGATGTATTGGTTTAATATTTGCAGTGTTGCCTTTTGATAGGTAGGGATTGGTGATTTGTGAGTCCTGATAGTGCTGTTATGATACAGTGGATTTGCTATGGTTTCTAAATGGACAGTGTTTATAGTACTTCCTAATGTGCCTGGTGATTGGCACTGGGGTATAGTAATGCAGAAATCTGGTAGTCTTTCTTTATCCATACACTCATTAAGAAGCATGTTTACTAAAAGTTAGCACACGTTAACATTATGTAAATATTTATGCAAATGAGGCTCCCTATGCAAATGAAGCCAAGCAATGAGTCTCGGCACATGGCCCCGCATCCCCCTTGGCCCACCCTTGCTATGTTTTGACCAAGGCCTTTGCACCAGTTTTCAAAATGAAAGTACAGACATACATTCACGTTGAAACTTGCCACTGGCAGGGCCGTCCCGTCCATTGAGCGAGAATGTTTTTTGCACAGGGCCTCGCGTTTCAGGGGGCCCCCTCGCAAAAAACCTTCTGATCCTAAAGTAAAATTTAAAAAAAAAAAAAAAAGCTGTCTTCTCCCGCTGCCGGGGCCGCCGCCGCAGTATCGAGTGTGCCGCGGGCCCCCCCCTGCCCAGCAGAGCCTGCCCTACCCTGTATCACCTCTCTCTTCGTAGCTGCAGTCACACGCGCCGGCTTTCAGAGCGCGAGGGGAGAGTTTCTCCCTCGCTGCTCTGTTAAGCCCGCGGGGGCTGATGGGAAGTTCCCATCAGCCCCCGCGGGCTTAACAGAGCCGCGAAAGGGAAACTAGTCCCTTCACGCTCTGAAAGCAGGCGCGTGTGACTGCAGCTACGAAGAGAGGTGATACGGGGGAGGGCAGGCTCTGCTGGGCAGGGGGGGGCCCCGCGGCACACTCCATTCTGCCGCGGCGGCCCCGGCAGCGGGAGAAGAGAGCTTTTTTTTTTAAACTTTTCTCTGGGCTGGGCTGGGCTGGGGGGGGATTAGGAGTTGTGATGGGCTGGGGGGGGGGGTTAGGAGTGGTGATGGGCTATGGGGGGGTTAGGAGTGGTGATGGTCTGGGGGGGTTAGGAGTGGTGATGGGCTCTGGGGGGGGTTAGGAGTGGTGATGGGCTATGGGGGGGGTAGGAGTGGTGATGGGCTATGGGGGGGCTATGGGGGGGTTAGGAGTGGTGATGGGCTATGGGGGAGCTATGTCTTTATATGGGCTGATGGGATTAGGACTGGAAGTGGGTTGATGGGGGGTTAGGACTGGTGATGGGCTATGGGGGGGCTTAAACTAAAAATTGGGTGATGGGGGAATAGGACTGGAAATGGGCTGGTGGGATTAGGACTGGGAGTGGGCTGATGGGGAGGTTAGGACTGGTAATGGGGTATTGGGGGCTTAAACTGAAAATTGGGTGATGGGGATTAGGACTGAGAGTGGACTATGGGGGGCTAGGACTGGTAATGGGTTGGGGGGGTTGCTAGGACTGGAAAAGGGCTGGGGGGATTAAGACTGGAGGTGGGCTGATGGGGTTAGGACTGGTAATGGGCTGTGGGAGGGGGGCTAGGACTGGAAATGGGCTGATGGGGGGGGGTTAACACTGGAGGTGGGCTGATGGGGTTAAGACTGGTACTGTGCTAGGGGGGGGTTAGGACTGATAAAGGGCGAGGGGGGGGCTAGGACAGGAAAGGGGCTGATGGGGAGGGGTTATGACTGGAGGTGGGCTGAGGGGGTTAGGACTGGTAATGGGCTGTGGGCTGATGGGGGGCTAGGACTGGCAATGGCTATGGGGGGCTGACTGGAAGTGGGCTGATGGGGGGTTAGGACTGGAAGTGGGCTGATGGGGGATTAGGACTGGAAGTGGGCTGATGGGGGGGCTAGGACTGGTATTGGGTTGGGGGGTTGCTAGGACTGGAAATGGGCTGATGGGGGGCTAGGACTGGAAATGGGCTGATGCAGGGACTAGAAGGGAATGGATACTGGGTGAGGCTGGAACTAGAAGGGAGCTGATGTTGGGGGAGGATTAGAATGGGATGGGGCTGGGAGAGTAAAATGGAGAGGGGAAAAATATTTTGTGTGGGAGGGATAAAAAATCTACAATTGGCCGGGTATTGGGAGAGTAAGTGGGGATTGAGGATGCAGGGGTAAAATTTGAGTGGATGAAATAGGAATGAGGAAAGAGCAAAAGGAGAAAGATTAGTATGTTAAAGCAGATGTAGAGAGAGAGAATGGAAAAAAAACTAGAAGAGAGAAGAAAGGACAAATGGACAGCAGATGATGGAGAGTTAGCAGAAAACATGAAGAAACCAGAAGAAAGTGGCTGGAGCAATTGCAACTGAAAAAAAATGCACAAAAGGTAGAAAGATGTCTCTTTATTTTGAATTTATTACCTGGAATATGAAAGCTCTGGGAAATGTGCAACATTAACGTCTGCGCTTTGTTTGGTACAAGAGGAAATTAATTTATAGTTTTATTTCTACAGTGTTGTTGTACATTCCAAGTTTGGCTTTTGGGGTTCCCAGTTTAATTATTGCCTTCCTGTTTCTAAACTGTGATTCCTTGTTTGGTGATGGTCTATGTCAGGGGTAGGGAACCCTGGTCCTGGAGAGCTGCAGACCAGTCAGGTTTTTGGGATATCCCTAATGAATATGCATGAGATATATATGCATTAGAGATATCCTGCCAACCTGACTGGTTTGTGGCCCTCCAGGGCTGGATTTGGAGACCCCTGCCTTACACCTCTGTCATTTAAGATTGTGAGTGGGCAAGGTGCAGATGTCCAAGACATCAAAAAGGTTAGATAGAATGTGTCACATTCCTCCTCACTTCTCACCACCACCAAAATATTGTCTATTAGACAACTTTTTGGTGGTGGTGAGAATCGAGGAGGAATGTGACACATTCTATATACCCTTTCGATGTCTAGGACATCTGCACCTTGCCCACTCACAATCTTAAATGACAGAGGTGTAAGGCAGGGGTCTCCAAATCCAGCCCTGGAGGGCCACAAACCAGTCAGGTTGGCAGGATATCTCTAATGCATATATATCTCATGCATATTCATTAGGGATATCCCGAAAACCTGACTGGTCTGCGGCTCTCCAGGACCAAGGTTCCCTACCCCTGGTCTATGTTCTGCATGTGTAACTGAGCTGAGGTATTCTGTTTATGTAATTCCTATTAGACATTGCCACTTGTTCTCTTTCCCCAGTAGGTCATGTATTGTTCTCTGAAATGTATTGGTTTAATATTTGCAGTGTTGCCTTTTGATAGGTAGGGTATGGTGCTTTGTGAGTCCTGGTAGTGCTGTTAGGATACGGCGGGTTTGCTATGGGTTCTAAATGGGCAGTGTTTGTAGTAGTTCCTAATGTGCCTGGCGGTTGGCACTGGATTATAGTAATGTAGAAATCTTTTAGTCTGTCTTTATCCATACACTCATTAAGAGACATGTTTACTAAAAGTTAGTGTATGTTAGCATTATGCAAATATTTATGCAAATAAGGCCACTTATGCAAATGAGGCCCCGCACCGAGTCTCCGCACATGGCCCCGCACCCGGCCACTGGTACAACATACTGTGGACATTTAGACTTGCTTTTTTTGGAGGTAGATTTTTCATGCAAAATAAATGTACACACAGCAGAAAATGCAATCTACGTGTGCTATATTCCTCTCATAGAGCACACAAGTCTATAAATGTGGCTTAAAGTATGTGAATTTACTTTTACCTGCAGTGAAGAAAGATAAATTAGCTGTTCTAAAATGGCCTATATAAATCAGTATTTCCCTATATAAATAGCTTTGAATACTGACCTTGTAATGTAGTCAGTAAATGCTAAATAGCTATTAAAGGTAAAAATGTTTCTACAAAATCTGAACACCATAGTTAACGAATATAGAGGAATTGTACAAACAATCAAAAGGGATATATACATATATATGTACACATCTCTAGAAAAGAAACTATATACAACTCCATAGATATACATGAAAGGAATTCTAGACAATCTAAACAAAAACATAGTAACTGACGGCAGATAAAGACCAGTATGATCCATCTAGTCTGCCCAGCAATATGACAGGAGTAGGTGCACCCCTTCCCATGTCTTTTAGGGAGTAGGTGCACCCCTACCCATGTCTTTGCTTAGTGGTGCACCCACCAGGGGCAGGTGCACCCATCCCCATGTCTTCACCCCTCCCCATATCTTTGTTTGTTTAGGGGTGAACACACTGCTCCTCCCCCCATCGCTCCATGTAGGACACCCCTATTTGTTGAGAAATTAGATGGTTCAGTTTATTTTGATTTAATCTTGTTGCTGTAAAGCAGCGGTTCTCAACCTGTGGGTCGCGACCCCCACGGGGGTTGCCACAGGATTTAGCGGGGGTTGTACCTCACTACGCATTAAAAAAAAAAAAAGCAGCGCCCAAGTTGCTGCCACTGCCGAGTCCGCTTCTTGGCAGCGGCAAACTCACCGACTCCCTTCCAATGCAGCCGCGGCTCCCTGTCTCTTAGGGAACCACGTATGTGCCAGTAAAACCGTCGCAGAGCCCTTCCTGTCTCCGACGGTCTCAGTGCAGCATTGTCCCGCCTCTAAAGGAAGTTGTTTATCACTTCCTTTGGAGGCGGGACAATGCTGCACGGAGCCCGTCGGAGACAGGAAGGGCTCTGTGACTGTTTTACTGGCACAGCCGCAGTTCCCTAAGAGACAGGGAGCCGCGGCTGCAGAAAACCAGCAGGGCAGTAGCAGGCAGACAGGGAGAGGGGAGGAGGGGGCAGAGAACCTGCAACGAGGCTGACATGGAGGGAGGGAGGGGGGGCTGACATGGACAGAGGGGGGGCTGACAGGGACTGACAGATGGAGGGAGGGAGGGAGGGAGGGATGGCTGACATTGATGGATGGATGGATGGAGGGGGACTGACATGGAAAGAGGGGGGCTGACATGGACAGAAGGAAGGAGGGGAGGGCTGACATGGATGGAGGGAGGGGGCTGACATGGATGGAGGGGGGGGGGCTGACATGGACAAAGGGAAGAGACATGGGGACATACTGGACAGACGGGGGATAAATGTTGGACAGAGGGGAGAGACAGTGCGGGTTAGGATTATAATGGGCAGATGGGGGGTGGACTAGGACTGGTAATGGGTTGATTAGGGAAGGTTAGGACTGGGAATGGACTGGACTGATCAAGTGGGGGGAGGGGTTGGGACTGGTAATGTGCTGATAGGGGGGTAGGACTGGTAATGGACTGATGGGGCTAGCATTGGAAATGAGTTGATCGGGGAGGTTAGGACTGAAAATGGGCTGATGGGGGGGGGGGTAGGACTGGTAATGGGCTGATTAGGGGAGCCTAGCACTGGTAATGTGGTTGAGGAGGGACTAGCACTGGAAACAAGCTGATAAGGGAAGGCTAGCACTGGTAATGGGGGTTGAGGAGGGACTAGCACTGGAAATGAGCTGATTAGGGGAGGCTAGCACTGGTAATGGGGGTTGAGGAGGGACTAACACTGCAAATGAGCTGATTAGGGGAGGCTAGGACTGGTATTGGGCTGATTAGGGGAGGCTAGCACTGGTAATGAGGGTTGAGGAGGGACTAGCACTGGAAATGAGCTGATTAGGGGTGTAGGACTGGTATTGGGCTGATTAGGGGAGGCTAGCACTGATAATGGGGTTGAGGAGGGGACTAGCACTGGAAAGGAGCTGATTAGGGGAGGCTAGCACTGGTAATGGGGGTTGAGGAGGGACTAGCACTGGAAATGAGTTGATTAGGGGAGGCTAGGACTGGTAATGAGCTGATGGGGGGGGGGTAGGACTGCTATTGGGCTGATTAGGGGAGGCTAGCATTGGTAATGAGGTTGAGGGGGGACTAGCACTGGAAGCGAGCTGATTGGGGGGCTTCGACTGGGAATGGGCTGATTGTGGGGAGGAGAGGATAGAGATGCTGGCCCTGGAAGAAAACTGGGGGCTAAGGCTACAAATGGGCTGATACGAGGGGATGCGAGAATGGAACTGGAAGGGAGTGGATCTGAGAGGGGTTGCCATGGTATTTGTACTAGAAGGGAATGGACACCAGTGGCAGTCATGGGAATGCAAGTTGACATTGGAAGGTACTGAGAGTGAGGACTGGAAAGGGGCTGATACTGGGGAGGGTTACTGGGACTGGAAATAGGCTGATGGAAAGAAGTGAAGAAAACAAAAGAAGAGATAAGAAATGGCAGATGGACCACAGACCACAGAAAGAGAGCTAAGAGAAGACAGGAAAGCAGAAGCCTCTGATCAGGACCAGCATGATCAGAGTTAAATTGGTCAGATAACAAAGGTAGAAAAAATAATTTTATTTCATATTAGTGATTTGACTACAAAATCATCATAATTTTGAAATCAAATATTGTTACTTGTTATTGTGATTAATTATTGTGGTTTAAATAAGTAAATTTTATAAATAAAAACATATTGCAAAGGCCTATAATATATTAATAATTAACAAATGATTACAGCGACAATGTGTTAATGGTAAAGGAAGAGACGTGCATTTGATTTTATCATTGGGGGTCACCACAAGTTGACCAATGGTAAAAGGGGTCACGGTACAAAAAAGGTTGAGAACCACTGCTGTAAAGTGATCCACAGTGTCTGTCCCAGGCCACTTTGAATACCGTCACTGTGTTTGTCCCCACCACCTCCATCGGGAGGGCATTCCAAGCATCCAGCACCCTCTCAGTAAAAAAAAGTATTTCCTGACATTGCCTTTCAATTTACCACCTTGCAGCTTCATATTATGCCCTCTAGTTTTACAGCTTCCCCAGCTTCAATATACCGAAAAATAGCTTTTCAAAGCAAAATACTGAGTAAAGGATGATTAGAGGAAATTCTGCCTTGATATTCAAAAGGATTTATCCAGTTGGCAGGACCTGCTAACCTGACAAATCCTGCTGAGAGGGATTTCAGAGGCACCATCCAGACAGTGCATCTGAATATCCCCTTTTACTATGGCCCTATTTGGATAGTGCCGGGGCGAGGGCAATGCATTGACTTATCTGGTTAGTAGCAATTTTCAGTCTGCTAATTGGATAAGTAGCCACATAAAGTTAGGACAGCTTTTTTCGTGGTCTAATTTTATGCGGTTTTGCTATCTGGACAGTAGCTGAATATTGCAATATTGCTACTAACTAGACAGTATTGGCAGTTTAAAAATGAAACTGGATATTCAGTGCTGGCCACTCCCTGGATTCCAGCACTGAATATCTGGTTCCATTTTTAAATGCTACAGCTGGTGCTTAAAAAAATGCCGACCACAGAGTTTAAATATTGACCCATCCATTTTTAATTTTTCTTTGTGTGTGTGTGTATATATATATATATATATATATATATATATATATACACACACTCACACACATATGTATATATAGACAGATACATATACATTGATATAGATTATATAGAGAGAGAAGTAAAATGGACTGCCACCAATATGATCTGTTTATCATATGACAAACGAAGGTGATAATACTGTATACTAAAATGCCCTAAGATTTTAAAAATGTGGTAGGCGAAGGCCTATGATCCATGCTGCTTGAACTAAACAGACAGGCCTAAGCAGCTTGACCTGTAAATGAAGCCTGTGGCTAGGCCAGAGGAATGAAAACCCCCCTGAATGCTGCTTCCATGAACTTGAAACTTAACTAAGCATAGCCAAGTATAGCTAAGCAGAATCGAAACTTAGGAGAAATAGAAAAACTGCTTTAATTGGTACTGATAAGAATGTGAGAAGCTTCTATGGAATTAATTAACTCTGCTGAAAGAAAGGTTACAGTGCCCTGCTTTCCCACATGTTCCAGTTAGCTAGTGACCTTGGAGGAGAAATGTATCAAGAGTCTAAGAACTGACCATTGTAATGGGGACTATAGGGGGGGGGAAACAGGTGCTGAGCCCAGACAAAGGTCCTCATTGGATAGCTACGTAACGGTACCGGGACCAATAGATGGGGTGAGAGAGGTTACCGGGACCAATGAAAAGTTTGCCTATGTCTAGAATGGAAAAGAACAGTATAAAAGTTGTTGTTTTGCTAGAAACCATTGCTCAGCCATTTTGAATGTGATTCTGCTTGAGTCTTGTGCACAATAAATGATTTGGACCTTTTGAACAGACTCCTGGTATTATTGGATTGTTTGCGCTCTGCCGCTACATATTCTTGGTGCGTTGGCCGGGAACGTGTGGTTAGTAGAGGGTATACGAGCTGATATACCACGACTTTCCGCCTCTATAGGTTTGGTCCTGCTGGGCTCGTGCCCTTCCGACGTGGGCTCGGCTCCTAGGCGCCACCGGTCCAGTTGCATCGGAGGGAGTTGGGCCAGGCCTCGGCGGGTGCTGGACCCGGTCGGAGCCAACACCTCGAACCCGTGAGGGGAGTCCGAGGTCCAACTCATGCGCTTGCTCGGGAACGGGGACCGGATCCGGTGAGTATAGTTTTTGGTATGTCTAGACAGATGAGTCAGAACTGCAGCTTGAAACTTCTGAAACTTGTGAACTTGTGAATTTTGGTAAGAGAGCTTGATCACCTCTCAAGGCGGTCCAATTAACCTTGCATAGTGTATTCGCGGGGTGAACCCACCGTCTTCTTGGTATAACTTTGGTATAGCCGGTATAACTTGAATAACTTTGGTATAGCCTAGTCAGAAAAGACAGGATTGGGCTTTTTGGGATTACGTTGCTAGCATGATTGTGTGAATGAAGTGTGGTTGAGAGGTCTGGTGACACAGACCAAGCGAAGGCGGACTCCTGAGTAACGCAGTTCCTGGCCGGGCGACCGCGTCCAGGTCGTAAAAAGGAGGAAGCGACCGTCGTCTTGTCTTGTTTTTTGTTTCCCTTGAATGTTTCTAGGGCCATGAGGACCCCTCACCCACGGTCCACCCTCCTTTTCCCTTCTGTTTGTTGTTGCGCGCACACATCGATATGGGAGGGGCGGGGTCTACTGTGCACACTCCATTAGAATGTATGATTAAGTACTTTAATAAAGGATATTCAGGAGACTATGGGATGAAAATGACTGCGTCACGATTACAGGTTTTGTGTACTAGGGAGTGGCCCGCATTAGACCCTATGTGGCCCCGAGATGGAACATTTGCCATAGGAATTATTAAGTCAGTTCATCAGAAGGTGCGAGTGGCGCACCCTGACCAGTATCCCTATATAGATTCCTGGTTAAGTATTTGTGAAAGCCCGCCCCCTTGGGCCCGGCGCTGTTATGAAGAACAGTGCAGAATAACGGTAGCGCTGACAGAACAGACACAGAAGACAGGGATAGAAAAGAAGCCTGTTTATGTTGATCCCGAGTCCCCGGAAGTTGTAACTAGACAGCCCCAAGCTCAGCGCCCAGTAAGAGTACCACCGCGTCCCGCGGCACGTCCCCGGGACCGGCAAATTCCACCCCTTGACCCGCCAGTAGCTCAGCTAGATGATCCGCCCCCTGAAGAGGCCGATCAGCTCGAGACTGAGGAAAATCTTGAGTCAGAACAGGAAGAAGAAGAAACGTCTTCCCAGTACGAGACTGACAGTGTAAAATCAGCTGTTAGTGCAAGCTCATCTGTTGCAAGCGAAAGTTCCCAGACTAAGCTTAAGTTGAGAAAGAGAGGCCCTACCAAGAAATTATTGCCACTGCGGCAGGTCCCGGGAATGCCCGTAAGGAACGAGGAGAACCAGATAGTAGCGGGACCCACGAGTCTAGTTTATGTGCCATTCTCCACTACTGATTTGTTGAATTGGAAAATGCATTATGCCTCTTACATTGACAAGCCCCAAGAATTAACAGAGGTAATGAATACAATTATACAAACCCACCAGCCTACTTGGGCAGACTGCCGTCAACTCCTGTCTACTTTATTTACTACTGAGGAGCGGACGAGAATTATGCAAGCAGCTGTCAATTTGTTAGCAGAAAACCCCCTAATAGAGGGAGGAGGAGGAATAGATAACCGCGAAGCAGCAAAGAAAGAATTTGCTAATGAAGATCCTCGGTGGGATCCAAACACCGATGAAGGATCCAGAGCCCTAGCTCGGTTTCGCCAAGGCCTTTTACAAGGTCTGCGAAAGGGGGGTCAGAAAGCCATGAACCTCTCCAAGACAGCTGAAGTCATCCAGGGCGCAGATGAAAGCCCAGCAGTATTCTATGAGAGATTAGCTGAAGCATATAGGATGTACACGCCCTATGATCCAGCTGCACCAGGGAGCCTGTGCATGGTGAATGCCGCTTTTGTCAGCCAGTCCCAACCAGACATTAGACGTAAACTACAGAAATTAGAAGGGTTCGCGGGCATGAACACGTCATAGCTAATGGAAGTCGCCCAGAAAGTGTTTGTGAATCGTGATAATGAAAGACAGAGAGAAAGTGATCGTAAAATGAAGAAGAAAGCCGATTTTTTGGCTGCCGCTTGTCAGACGGCTGCGTAGGGTGAGAACTTACACAATCTTGACGATGCATATATTCATATGATTCTTGCAAGGTATTGTGGGTAATGTAGTTCTTTCACTCCCAAACACAGCTGAAGACAATAATTGAGTTGTGATACCAGTGGTAAGGCCAATAAAATACTTCTTTTATTGATGGGGTTTAATTCACCCAGCACAAATATGCTTAGTAGCAATATAAATGAGGTTACTTGCTTGCAGTGTTTTAAATGGATAACATAAAGTCACAAAGCAAACCAGAAAACAACCTTCAGCTTGTCAGGCAATTAGCTAATGTTTTCTTAGCAAATAATTACCAAATAAAAAGGCACAAAGAAATGAATAAACTTTGCTTGTTAGGTTAACTTCTGCTTATTTTCCACACAGTTCCAGCAGTGATTTTCCCTTGCTCACACAAACAATCAGGTGCAGCTTTAATTACTATCAATTGACCAGCTGAAAGCCTTTAGCTGGCTGGCTGCTACTGTGTGAACCCAAATCCTGCTTTAGGAGCTGTTTGCAGTGGAAATAAAGAACAAAGTTAGGTTTCTTTGTGATGGCTGATGTGTTTGCTCACAGAAAGCTAGCAATAGCATTTAGATAGAGAACAGTCCATGTAATGAATAGTTTCATCTGCTGTATCTCCCCCTTCATCAATCAGCATAGGGTCACTATCATACATTGGCACAGACGAGTCTTTCATTAAGGCACTATCATGAGAATGCTTATTCCCTTGCTGCCATTCTCTATTATAGATAGGGTCTGGATCAGTGTTCATACCTGAGCCTCTCCTGCTATCATAATTCCTCTCTGTATAGCCTGGCCAGTATGTAATCCAGTTCTGATGTCCAGCCTTCCAATCTTGATCCCTAGACACTGGATCCTCTCTCACATACCTTCTGGCCTTGGTCTGAAAGTCCCTTCCACGTGCAGTCTTCTCTCTTCCAGGTAGCCACTGGTGATTCCTATCTCTGCCATTCCATTCCTCTGGCTGACTCCAGTCCAATGGACTCTGCTGGCATTTGGAATACCTCCCAGACCTTCCAATGGCCTTTCTTCTCTTCCTTCCAGAGAGTTTCCTTCTTTCTCTATCCGCTTGGCTTGGCTTCTGTTTCTCCAAATGATGTTGGTGCTGGTAGCCGTTGCTGTATCTTTTCCTGAAGCTCTTCCTGAAGCTGTTATCTGAAGAATAAGCTCTATTCTTATTCTGTTCTAATGGGTGCTCCTCCCTAACACAGCGCAGCTGTGTTGAATCAGGTCCTGCCCTTTGAGATGAGTGCTTAGGGATTACCTCATAGCTCTCTTGATTGCACACACGTTTTCTCACTTCAGCCCCTCTCATGGCTGCTGGAAACCTGGTGCATTCTGGGACTGGTAGTCTTTTATGTGAAAACTCTGTTTTCTTACTTCTACCAGAACTGACAGGTTGCTTGTTCAGAGTCACATCATCTTTTCTATAGCTCCTACCTGAGCTATGATAAGCTTCCTTATCACACGCTTTAGTTGAACAGAAACGGGGAGGTTTCCCTAACCGAAGGAGCAGAGGTAGAGGGAGGGGCCGAGGAGATAGCCGGCCCGCATTAGGCGTGAATCAATGCGCTTATTGCAAGGAAGAAGGACATTGGAGGAACGCATGCCCACAACTCGAAGACGCCTCACACGAAGAAGAAGAAGAAACCGCCCCTCAGAGAGAGAGAGAGAGAGGCCGATCACAGAATCACAGAGGGACAAATCGAGTGCATTTCCAATGGGAAAGAGAGGAGGCCATAGAAGGAGTTGCAACCACAACGGACTATGATTTAGATGAAACAGATTAGGACAGACCGGGCTCCGAATTCGCTTTAGGTCCCCAGGAGCCTATGGTCTGCTTAAAGATAGGGGACCGATTCATGGACTTTATGGTTGATACTGGAGCAGAACATTCTGTAGTAGATAAGCAAATAGCTCCTTTGTCCACAAGAGCAGTCACTATTATGGGAGCAACTGGTGCCAGAGCCACCAAGTCTTTTCTGCAAAACCGCGTATGTGAATTAGGAGGACAGCAAATAGCACACCAATTCCTTTATATGCCTGAGTGTCCAGTGCTACTACTGGGACGAGATATGCTAGCCAAACTGCAGGCCCAAATATCCTTTACTGAGAAAGGAGAAATGCAAATGACTGTAAGTTCAAAGCCTGCAGGATTAATGGTGCTTACTGTTCCCCGAGAAGAAGAGTGGAGATATTACAGTACTAAGTCAGTTCCTGATACTAATTTTAGCATGCCAACGAGCATTATGGCTCCTCCTGGAGTATGGGCAGAAGGTAACCCACCAGGTCTAGCTAAGCACATAGCCTGTCATGAGGCTGGAGCTAGGGAAGAAACAGCCTTGAAAAAAACTCCTGATTTGCATAAATTTCAGAAAAGCCAGAGAGCGCAGTTCCAGTGTAGCTCAGCCAGAGGGCGCATGAACAGCTACACAGTGCCTGAACCCACATGCTCAAGCTCTGAGCACCTTAATGATGAGTGTTTTCACCTGTCCTCAAACTCACAGCGTGCAAGCTGGAAATCCCTTTATAAGGGAAATCAGATGAGCAGAGAGGGAGAACCGAGGGGAGAACGGGACGGAGAGTGGTACAGAGACCAAGGGATCCAGTACAGAGACCAGAAAGGGGGCTCAAGAGACCCAGGTGTGCAGCAAGGACTGCAGCAAAGAGTCCAGCACAGAGACCGGGAAGAGAGCTCAGGTACCAGCACAGGAGTGCAGCAGAGAGACCAAGGAGTCCAGCAAAGAGAGGCACCCAGGAGGGTAGCCGACAGACCAACCGGAAGGGTACCAGTGAGGGTACCAGGAATAGTAACAGGAGAAGGAAGGAGAAGAACGGATACAGATAGAGGCAAGTCTCAGCCCTGGGATAAGGCCCAGAGAAGTAGCCTGCCTGCTAAAAGAAGTTCTCCAAGTAAAGACTGGAAATCCACGTCTGGTTTTCCTAGCAGCCTTAATTGTGGAGCAGTGCACAGGACAGAAGATCAACAGGAAAAGCTACAAAGTAAGCTGAATCCTAGGCGTGGCACTCCACGGAAGATAAGGTATGAAAAGCCTTTTATTCTAAAAGGACCTTTCAATGATGACAGTTTTATGCAAGTAGATAAACCTCAGCATCAGAGAAGAAGCAAAGTTAACTATTTAAAACCACTTTCCAAAAGGGTTCTAGCGAAGTTATATGATAAGCCAAGGAACTTCTGTGAAGAACTAAGTAACACTGAGGATACTCTAAACATTGAAGAGTGTAGTGAGCCAGAATCAACGGACTTGGATTACAGCTCCAGTGTTCCCATGCCTCACACCGAACCTATGGAATGTAACCTTTGCTTAAGAGGTAGTTGCTTGCCATAATAATTGTATACTGAAGAAATGAGTCTGCAAATGGTGAAGCTGATAACCATTCTGTTCTAATTGTTTTTCTATTGTTTGGAAAATCCCTTAACCCAGCTAAACAGTCAATTGTACAGTCGACAATATTTAACTGTTTAGTTCATGGTGGAACTTTGTTATTATTTGAGGAAAGCCTTACCTTCACTTTAAGTTGTCTCATTTGAACCTAGAGCATTAAGCGGGGAAATAAAGCATTATTTACCCTCCATTTGGCGTAGTTATTCATTTCAGGGAGCACTACACTACAAGGACCACAATCCTTTGGGTCCTGCAGCTCAAATACTCCCTGATACAAATTAAATGTCAGCAGACGCCCTTACTCTACTACGCCAGTAGGGGCGCCGGCCCGACAAGCCCCAGTAATTGTGACCCTTAAGCCTGGAGCAGAACCAGTACATGTTAAACAATACCCACTCCCAAGACAAGCCATTGAGGGCATTCATCGCCATTTGTTAAGATTACTGGAGTATGGCCTTCTCAAAGTATGTCAATCACCTTGGAATACACCTCTCCTGCCAGTTAAGAAGCCTGGGACAGGGGATTACCGCCCAGTGCAAGATTTGAGGAGAGTGAATGAAGCAGTCGAAACCATACATCCAGTCGTGCCAAATCCCTATACACTCTTAGGACTGATACCTGCTGAAGCTACCCACTTTACTGTTCTGGATTTGAAAGATGCATTCTTCTGCATACGATTAGCCCCGATTAGCCAATTGTTGTTTGCCTTTGAATGGCAGGACCCTGTCTCAGGAAGACGGGGCCAACTCACCTGGACACGATTGCCTCAAGGATTCAAGAACTCACCCACCATCTTTAGTGCAGCACTGAACCAAGATCTTTCAAGCTATTCTGTAACTCCTGGGAAAAGAGTGCTTCTCCAGTATGTGGATGACCTATTGGTAGCTACCACATCGGAGAGTGAATGTGTACAAGCCACAAATGACCTTTTACAACTACTAGATGAAGCTGGATACAAAGTTTCCAGAGCAAAAGCACAGCTATGCCAAACGGAAGTAAAGTATTTGGGTTTCCGTCTGGCCAAAGGAAGCCGTCAATTAGGACCAGAAAGGAAAGAAGCTGTGTGTAGTATCCAAACCCCAACCACCAGGAGGCAAGTCAGAGCCTTTCTGGGAGCAGCAGGATACTGCCAAATATGGATACCCAACTTCGCTCAGATTGCTAAGCCACTATATGAAGCCACCAAAGCAGAAGAGAAGTCACCACTAGAGTGGGGACCTGATCAAGATGAAGCTTTTAAAACCTTGAAGAAAGCATTAATGTCATCACCAGCACTTGGACTACCAGATGTCCAGAAGCCTTTTCATTTGTTTGTACATGAAATGCAAGGGAACGCTCTAGGAATGTTAACTTAGACATTGGGACATTGGGAGCGACCTGTAGCATACTTATCAAAACAATTGGACACTGTAGCCAAAGGATGGCCGCCATGTTTGAGAGCTGTTGCAGCCACAGCATTGTTAGTGAGTGAAGCAGACAAACTCACCTTAGGACAGAACCTACGTGTTACAGTACCACACGCAGTACTTGCCCTTGTGGAACAAAAAGGAAATCATTGGTTCACTAACTCTCGAATGCTGAAATACCAGAGTATGCTATGTGAAAATCCTCGAATACAACTGGAAGTGAGCCATGCTTTCAACCCAGCCACCTTGATACCAATCAGTGAGGACCCACCAGAACATGACTGTATAGAAGTCATGGACACTGTGTTTTCAAGTCGACCTGATCTAACTGATGTACCTATAGAAAACCCTGACCAGACTTACTTCGTGGATGGAAGCAGCCTCATCATCAATGGACGACGCTGTGCCGGGTATGCAGTAGTCACCTGGGAGAACATAAGACATGCCATACTGGGTCAGACCGAGGTCCATCAAGCCCAGTATCCTGTTTCCAACAGTGGCCAATCTAGGTCATACGTACTTAGCAATATCCCCAAAAGACACAGAAAGTCATTGAATCATCAGCTCTTGCCTCAGGAACATCAGCACAGAAAGCGGAATTGATAGCACTAACAAGGGCACTAGTATTAGGTGCCGGACTTCAGTTGAACGTATATACAGACTCAAAATACGCTTTCACAACTTTACATGCCCATGGAGCTCTGTATAAAGAACGAGGACTCATTACCTCCGGAGGCAAATCAATTAAGTACGGCCCAGAAATATTAATGTTACTAGATGCAGTATGGGCCCCGGTACAAGTTGCTGTGATGCACTGCTGAGGACACCAAACAGGAAAAGGAGAAGTTGCCCAAGGAAACAGATTTGCTGATGCCTCAGCACGCAAAGCAGCCATGACAGGCCAAATTTCATCACAAGCAACACCAGTACAAGCAGTATTGTTTCCTGTACCCCTTAACTTGTGGACACCACGATATACCACGAGAGAATTAGACTATTATTGCACTACAGAGAAGGGGGTACTGAAAGATGGATGGATTGAGCTGCCACCAATAGAGGGCAGCCAACCGCCAGGATGAATAGTGATCCCTGAATCATTGGGACCGGCCTTTGTAAAGGCCTTTCATCAAGCCACACATTATGGGAAAAACGCAATGGAAAAAGCACTCAGACCACATTTTTGCATTGCATTGTTGGGAGCTCTGTCAGCCTCAGTAGCTCGCCAGTGCTTAACTTGTGCCAAGAACAATGCCAAGTAGGGTCCTACACCACCACCCTGAGTTCAGTCAGGTGGTGTAACCCCTATGCACAACCTACAAGTAGACTTTACTGAAATGCCAAAAGCCAGTGGATATCATTACTTGTTAGTCTTAGTTTGCACCTTCTCTGGGTGGGTGGAAGCTTTCCCCACCAGGACTGAAAAGGCCAGAGAAGTCACCAAGGTTTTGCTGAGGGAAATTATCCCCAGATTTGGAATCCCTGCAGTAATAGGGTCGGACAATGGGCCCTCATTTGTATCTCAAATCACCCAACAGTTAGCAAGTGCTTTACAGATACAATGGAAGTTACACACAGCATATAGACCTCAGAGTTCAGGGAAAGTTGAGCGAATGAATCGTACTCTAAAATCTCAGTTGTCTAAGCTGTGTCAGGAGACTCACTTGAAGTGGCCCCAAGTTCTCCCAATAGCTTTACTTAGAATACGCTCAGCCCCTGTGAAATCATCAGGATTTTCTCCCTTTGAAGTCATGTATGGTAGACCCCCACCAATAGTGCAGGGAGTCAAAGGGAGTTTGACACAAATTGGTTCAGAGATAACCAGACAAGAACTCCTAGCTCTTAGTTCTGTTCTGCAGACTCTTCATGCGTGGATACAGGACCAGTTACCCATCAACTTGACGGAACCCCTGCATCCCTACAAGCCTGGTACCTCGGTGTGGATCAAAGATTGGAGAAAGACACCGCTGGAACCTCATTGGAAGGGACCATACACCGTCATCCTGTCTACACCAACAGCTGTAAAGGTCGCAGAAATCGAATCCTGGATCCATCATAGCAGAGTCAAGCCAGCAGCAGTTCCAGACCCAGATCAGTGGACAGCAGTGCAGCATCCTGATATTCCTTTGCGGCTCACCCTGAGGCGGCAACCAGCGGCCTAGAACTTCATTCAGGCCACCCAAGAACTACGGTACTCCACAGTAGACAAGTCTTTCGAAGAGGATTGCTGTTTCCAATACAGCAAAACTTGTTCTCTCGTGCTACACTGAATAACTTTGTATTCACAGACTTCATTTAGGCCAACTACGATTGGTAAGTTAGCCTACCGCGGAAACTTGAGGATCTTCAATCAACATTGACACCCGTTGAATTGCTTCATTAGCAGACGGGTCAGCTTTGTGTCAAGAAGCAGTGAACGTCGAGGTCAAGATCTTCCAGTGGAGATTCAGAAGGACTACAATCAACATGCATCCTTGCTTCTATTTTGTTCTGGTTGCCTGCGTGGGGAGCTTTGAACTCACTTTTGCTTTACCCCCATGTACTGCCTGCATTACTTCTACTCGGACTGGAATGAAAGTAACTCAGACTTTGCTTTACCATTCTTACTATACCTGTACTGGTACAGTAAGCCGATGTATATATAATACCACTGAACTGAACATTTGTACCAAGGGTAATACTAAAGTTTGTTTTAACCCGCATCAGAACCCATCCTATTATACTCTAGAAATACGATGGAATGATGCAGATGGAGCTTTACTTAATGCCACACCCCCACTCACTGATCCTACAAAGAGTGCTGTTTTGTATTTTGATGCTTGTGATGCTATAAATAGGGATAGTCGTTCTAATTGTGCTAACTGGGAAAAAGCATATTATCATGATCACAAGTATATGTGTCCAGAAGGAACCACCGGGTGGGGAGCCTGTACAGGTAAACGAGTTTTATCAAATGAATATAGCACAGCACCAGTTGAAGATTACTATTGCCCAAAGTGGGAATGTGTGTTCTATGCCACATGGAAGACGGGTATGATAGAAAATACCAGAGATAATCGAATGGCTGCCTTATATCAGCCATATGTAAAGAATCCAGAAAAATGTAAGAAGGGTGCTTGTAATCCATTAGAGTTACATATAATAAATCCCAGCGCATGGACACAAGGGTATAAATTTGGACTACGCATTGCAGGCTCTGGGTCAGATCCAGGGACTATTGTATATATTAAGCTGAACAACCAGGCCCATCGTTCATCACGGTACCATATACATAATACCTTCTACGAAACTATGCATGTAAATAAGGTCGGGGGTTCAAATCCCACTAGAGGACAGCAACCTTGGGCTGGAAGGACTGGGGTTTCTAGTCCAACAGGTGCTCCTTGTGGTCTTGGGCAAGCCACTTAACCCTCCATAGCCCATGTTCCCTGTAAATATATATGTAAATAGTTAATATGGTTATCCAAGTTGAGATCCCAGTTATTTGTAATTACAGTGTAATCCCCCACTGTAAAATACCTTGATGTTCCATGTAAACCGTACTGATATCAAATAGCGTGGTATATAAGAGAAATAAATAAATAAATAAAATAAATAAATAAATCCCTCACCCTTCTCAAAATCTGGTCCTAGAATTAACTGGAGCAGTAGTATCCAGTCTCCACATTTCAGATTGTTACTTTTGCGGATGAACTAGAATGGGTGATCAGTGGCCCTGGGAGGCCCAAGAATTGAATTACTCATTAGTCTATAATCATAATGAGCTACATAAGACCACAAGTGAATGGGTATTAGCACACCCAATAGTTGGACGTCTGTGTTATGCTCGGACTGGACCCCAGTTCAATTTGAAAGTGGGACAGCTCATCTGTCTTAGTCAAAGGTTCTATAATGACACCACAAAACAGACGTCCTGGTGGTCAGGAGTTAATGAACCTGAACCTACCAACCCATTAGTAAAATTCCCTGAGCTTGCCAATCTATGGACCGACCTTGCCCAGCCTCATGCCTGGCAAGCCCCACCTGGTTTGTATTGGATCTGTGGACTCCCACATATGCTCGACTCCCTATTCACTGGGGAGGGGCATGTGTCTTAGGAACCATCCGACCTTCTTTCTTTCTGTTACCCACAGAACACGGAGAACAATTAGGTTACCCCGTGTATACTAGGAGAAATAAGAGAGCAGCTTTACAGATAGGCAAATGGGAGAGATGGGATGGTGATGATTGGCCACCTGAAAGAATTATTGCCTACTATGGACCTGCTACTTGGGAGCAAGATGGCACCTGGGGATACCGGACCCCTGTGTATATGATAAATCGTATTATATGCTTGCAAGCAGTTGTTGAATTAATAACTAATGAAACTAGCCAAGCACTCACATTTCCAGCTAGACAAAGCACACAAATGCGTACTGCAATATATCAGAATCGCTTGGCACTAGATTACCTATTAGCAGCTGAAGGTGGAGTATGTGGTAAGTTGAATTTAACCAATTGTTGTTTGAAGATAGATGACAAAGGTCAGGTAGTTGAAAATATTGCTGAAAATATGCGAAAGCAAGCCTATGTGCCAGTACAGACTTGGCATGGTCTTAAGATGCCTAATTGGTTCGAATCTATCTTCTCTGGATTGGGAGGACTTACTACTTTTGCTATGGTAATATTAGTATTTGTAGCCTTGTTTTTGTTGTTACCATGTATAATCCCATGTTGCATGCGCTCTATTAATAGTGTTATTGAAAATACAGTAGAACGGAAGACTGCCACTAAGATTTTGGCCTTATGGCACCCTAATCCTGGTACGCTTGGTCGTAATCCGACCCCAGTGTAATTGAGTGATTTAAATCTCACACCTTATTAGCCATAGGGTGAGATTAATCAAAGGGGGGAATGTGGTAGGCGAAGGCCTATGATCCATGCTGCTTGAACTAAACAGACAGGCCTAAGCAGCTTGACCTGTAAATGAAGCCTGTGGCTAGGCCAGAGGAATGAAAACCCCCCTGAATGCTGCTTCCATGAACTTGAAACTTAACTAAGCATAGCCAAGTATAGCTAAGCAGAATCGAAACTTAGGAGAAATAGAAAAACTGCTTTAATTGGTACTGATAAGAATGTGAGAAGCTTCTATGGAATTAATTAACTCTGCTGAAAGAAAGGTTACAGTGCCCTGCTTTCCCACATGTCCTAGTTAGCTAGTGACCTTGGAGGAGAAATGTATCAAGAGTCTAAGAACTGACCATTGTAATGGGGACTGTAGGGGGGGGGAAACAGGTGCTGAGCCCAGACAAAGGTCCTCATTGGATAGCTACGTAACGGTACCGGGACCAATAGATGGGGTGAGAGGGGTTACCGGGACCAATGAAAAGTTTGCCTATGTCTAGAATGGAAAAGAACAGTATAAAAGTTGTTGTTTTGCTAGAAACCATTGCTCAGCCATTTTGAATGTGATTCTGCTTGAGTCTTGTGCACAATAAATGATTTGGACCTTTTGAACAGACTCCTGGTATTATTGGATTGTTTGCGCTCTGCCGCTACAATATGACAAACGAAGGTGATAATACTGTATACTAAAATACCCTAAGATTTTAAACCTATGAGTTAATTTCTCAATTTCATAGCTTTCTTATTATATGGGTTTATAAATCAGTGAGCCGCTCATGCATATATCTGATGTTACAACAACAGAAAATGGCCCCCCGCCCAAAAATGGCCAAATGCCAAACATTAACCACTACTTGCCCTAGGGATGCGTTAGCATTCAAGAATCTCCTTAAGTTGTTTAGAGTGCATGAACAAACTTTCACTCTCTTATCTAAGCAAATATTTGTATGGAACCGTAGGAAAAAAAACAGAACTCAAGGCCAGACATTCTAGCGGAAATCTAGGAACTGTTACCTTCTGGCCTGGGTTGCTCTACAAACATCACCAATTTTATTTAATGTGTACTTACAGTAGTTAGGACAACATAGGAAATTCTGAGGATTACTAGGGCTTAACTGGTAGACAAAAAAAGAAGTGGAACTATGGAGCCAGTGGATTAAGGAGACTGCTCCAGAGAGTCACGTGATGTGGTGAGGGCAACAGACGTGGTCTGTGTGTGCTCCGGTCTTCGCCGGCCCAAACCGGGTTTTTAGTGCCGTTTGGTGGGCAGCTTGTCCCCTAAAGTTCAACTGTGCCTGGGCGCGACGCCGGAGAGGAGTTTTCCGGTGTCCGGCGGGCTGTAGCGGCGATATGGCAACCACAGTCAAGACTGCATGAAAGGAGAAGGAACGGGGGACGGCCGCATCTAAGATGGCCGACAGCCATGTGCAGCCTTCCTCACCTGCTACCCCAGAGTATATTGAAGAAGTCTCTGGTGCAGTGGTGGCGGCGCTGGCCACACAATTCACAGCCTTGCACGACAAAATGGATATCTTGCAGAGTTCGGTGAGTGCATTGGGGTGCCGGCTGCAGGAGGCGGAAGACCGCATTGGGAAAGCTGAAGACAGCGTGCTTTCTCTCGTGCAGGAGGTGGCAGCCCTGAAATCGACTGTGCAGTCCCAGACCTCTAAACTGGATGACCTAGAGAATAGGTCTAGAAGGAACAATTTGAGGCTGATGGGCATACCTGATTCTATTGCAGACAAAGATTTGAAAAAGCATCTGGAAAATCTTCTCCCGCAGCTGGTTGACGGCCTTGAGGGAGGCAACAAAATGTTGATAGAACGAGCGCACCGCGTGGGAAGTAAGCAGCCCCGCGATCAGCGGCCTCGCATTGTTCTCGCCAAGTTTCTCTATTTCCCACACCGGGAGGCTATCCTCCGAACGGCGCGTCAGAAAGGTGGCCTGCTGCATGAAAATGTTAACATTCGAGTGGCTCCAGATTATTCTGTCTCCTTGAGCCAGCGACGAAAAGCCTACGCACCGCTGTGCCAAAAGTTGATTGAGGCTAATATAAAATTCTCCGTGCAATACCCGGCACGGCTGCACGTGTTACATGGAGGAGATCATCGGACATTTGCATCAGCTGAGGAGGCGGCCTCTTATATTGAGGGGATTGTGCAACATAAAGGCCTTCATCAGCGCAGCCCTTGAGCTATCGAGGCACCCATCTGGGGAGGAGCTGTAGTGCTAGGTGCCTTGGACCTGATGGCAGGTGACTCTTGTATGCCGGGACTAAGTGCTGTTTGCCCTAGCCGAGGCCAGGAGGCTCGGAGTGGGCTGCTCCACAACGATTATGAGGTGGGGTGTTCTATTTGCACTTTATCGGCTGAGAGAGCTTTGCACAAGTACCGGAGGCCAGGAGGGACTGTGACTGTCTTCCTGTGACTTGTATGAGGACCTGCGACAGGCCTACCTAGTGGAGTGGCAGAAGCAGGGTGGAATGTAGGGCCTGTTCCCGTCCCCTCCTTGTTGTTCACCTTCTTATACTGCTGTGTTTGGGATTGTGGGTTGTGGGTGGCAGGGGGGGGGAGATTCACTGTTATTCGGGTCCTAGATCTGGCCTTTTTTTTTTTTTGATCACTCCCGGGTGGGGCCCGCGTAGTTCTATACTGGTCCTTCCTACAAGGTCCGAGTCCTAACGGGAAAAGGTGGGATTAGAGTGGGAGGTTTCTTTTTGTAACCCCTCCTGTCCCTCACTTTCCTTTCTCCTAGCGGGGGGTGGGGGGTTGCTGATTTCAGGTTTTTTTTTATTGTTCACCTCTAACTTTATTATTAACCCTTAACTTTCCCCCGCAGGGAGCAACTGTGGGTTTAACATGTGCTCCATTACGTGATGCCTATGTTCTTTGTTATTATATTGTTGTATGCCTTGCCTTATAATGCTTCACCATACTGCGTCCTGGGTTAGTGGGTTGGATTTGGGCTAATAGGGATGAGAATTGGAGCGGGAGGTCGGGGGAGACCGCACGCATCTACATTGATTCCATATGGGGAATACTATGCTACCCAATAGTGGGAGGGTAGAGTATAGATTGCTAGGGGTAAGAGGAAGGGGGGTTAGAGGAGAGGGGAGGGAAGGGGGAAGAGGAGAGGGGAGGGAAGGGGGAAGGGGGGTGGGGGGGGAGGGGGGGAGGGGGTGGTAGGGGGATAAGTCACGCTCAGGGCCTAGGGAGGATGCCAGTCCCGTACAAGGTGAAGGGCGGCTGGGGGGAGCTCCAGGCTGGGAGGACCCCCCCCCCTGGAATTTGGTCATGGCCTTAATGTATTGTTGTGATATTGGCCTTCTGACCTGAAGATAATTTCCTGGAATGTTTGTGGTCTGGGAAGCCCTATTAAGCGCTCTAAAGTGCTGCGGGCCCTAGCTCGGCATAAAGCAGACATTGCCTTACTCCAAGAGACCCAACAGACTGCCGAAGAACATGGTAAACTACGCAGGGAATGGGTAGGTCAGGTTTGGGGTGCCCCAGCCCAAGGAAAGAAGGGTGGTGTTGCTGTTCTGATTCATAAACGAGTTTGCTTCGCAGTTGAAAGGGAATTGGTGGATTCCTCCGGCCGCTTTGTATTCCTGCAGGGCACTCTTGAGGGGAAATCTGTAATACTGGGTAATTTGTATGGTCCCAATGTACTAGACCTGGATTTTTACAGTCGGGTGGTGACTAAAATTGCCTTATTGCCTGAATGCCCAATGATACTGGGTGGTGATTTTAATGCTGTCATTGATGTGCTGTTGGACACGTCGCGGGGGAGTGGACCCCGGGAACGATTCAAGGCGGCGAAAGCTATGGTTCAGCTGTGTAATAGACTGGACTTGGTGGACCCTTGGCGGCTGTTGCACCCATCCGAACGGGATTATACACACCAATCTCGGGCACATAATTCTAGTGCACGCCTTGACTATGTGTTGGTTTCCACTGGTTTGTTTGCTAGGGTGGCGGAGACGCAGATTGGCCCCACCGAAGTGTCCGACCATGCGTTTGTGTGGCTGGAGCTCCACTGGAGTGGGACCGACCCGAAGGCCCGGATTTGGCGTTTTCCCCTTGAGCTATATCGTGACGCTCAGTTTCGTCACTTTTTGCAAAAGAGGTGGCAGGAGTTTGAGTCTGATCACCGTGGCCATCGAGACGATCCCGAGCTGCTTTGGGAAACGGCTAAGGTGGTTCTACGAGGAGATATTATCGGCTTCCTGGCAAGGAAACGACGATTGATGGCAGAACGGATCATCTGTCTGGAGAAATTGGTGACGAAGCTGCGGCGCCAATTGGCGCGAAGCGCTACTGCGGTGCTTCGGCAGCGCCTGTGGGACAGTCAAGTGGAGCTCAACAAGCTCCTACACCAGCGGGCTGTGAAGACTGTTTTGTATTACCGGTATCAATTGTACCACTATGGTGATAAGCCGGGGAAGTTTTTGGCCCGTTGTTTGCGAGGTCCTCGGGGTTCTAGATTGGTGACTGCGCTTAGGGATTCCCACGGGGTGGTCCGCAGAGAGAGCCCAGAGATAGCTCGTATCTTTCGGGCCTTCTTTCAGAAGCTATACACGGCTGATCTGGCTTCCCCTACGCATATGAAGGATTATTTAGGGGGCTTGGAGTTGCCCAGGTTAACGGAGTTACAAAGGAGGCAATTAGACCAGCCTATTACGGTTGATGAGGTGCAAGCAGTGATATCAAAAGCGAGCTGTTTTAAAACCCCAGGCTCCGACGGTTTCGGGGCAGAATTTTACAAGATTCTTGGCGATCTGATTTCTCCTACCCTGGCGGCTGTACATAATCGGAGGACGGAACAGGGTTATTATCGCTGGGGACATAATCATGCACACATAGTTCTCATTCCAAAGCCAAATAAAGATCCCTTGCAGGCGGCTTCTTATCGACCCATTTCCCTGCTTAACTTTGATCTTAAATTAATGGCAAAAATTTTAGCGGACCGCCTGGCGGGTTTTTTGGGTCAACTGGTACATGAGTCACAAGTCGGTTTTGTCAGAGATCGGTATGCGGTTCGCAATCTGCGCAAAATATTAACTTCTCTGGAATGGGTTCAGCATAGGTGCCAGTCGTCTTTGCTTGTAAGCTTTGACGCCAAAAAGGCCTTTGATAGAGTGGACTGGCACTATTTGCAATATTTACTCCCGTGCTATGGTATTAGGGAAACCTTCTGCCAAATGGTGGCTAGTTTGTATGTGCTACCGACAGCGGCGATTTTATGTAATGGGGTGCTTTCCGATGACTTTCCGTTGCAGCGAGGGACCCGACAGGGATGCCCTCTGTCTCCCCTCCTTTTCGTTTTAACCTTAGATCCCCTTATACGAAGAGTGGAATTGTCCCGAGACATCAAGGGTGTGAACATTGGGGGATATGAGTTTAAATTAGCCGCGTTCGCGGATGATCTTTTGGTACACTTGCTTTTACCTTGTGAATCCCTACCTCGATTGTTGCAGGAATTTTATCTTTTTGGGACTTTTGCAGGTCTTAGCATTAACCAAGATAAATCGGAGGCGCTGGATGTGTCCGGTCAGCTGCGGGGGAGTTGGCCGGGTGATTTCCCCCTGCGATGGGCGGATGACCAGTTTGTGTACTTGGGGATTGTGCTCCCGCGTCGTGTCTCCCGTCTCTATGGGAGCAACCTCGACCGGGTGCTGTTTAAGGTGCGGACCCAGTTGCAGTCTTGGAGATATCTCCCTTTATCGCTTTCAGGGCGAATCGCAGCAATTAGGATGGTCATTCTGCCGCGGATATTGTATTGGCTGCAGACACTCCCTGTCTGGTTATTGCGTCGGGATATTCGGAGGTTTGAGAAGGAATTTCGGAACTTTTTGTGGAGAGGAGGGCGAGCCCGTATTTCCTACTGGCGATTGCGAGGGAGGGGGCGGTGCGGAGGTTGGGGGCTTCCAGATTTGAGCAGCTATGTCCTGGCCTGCCAGGCGCATCACCTGGGTGACTGGCTGGGGGGTACTGAGAATTATACCCCTAGAGCCATGGAGGAGGCTTATGTAGCACTGCATAAGTTGCAAGCTTTGTCACACCATGAGAGTCGTCTGGTCCCCCGACATTTGTCTGAAGGGGCCTTGGTGGCCCCAGTGAGACGGACTTGGAGACAGCTTAATACTCTCTGGGGCCGCGATTGGAGAGTGTCGAGTTGGCTGCCGGTGCAGGGCAACCTTTGTTTCCCCCCCGGTTTGGATGCCGTGGCATTTCGTGTTTGGGCGGAGAGGGGTATTGGCAATCTGGGGCGTGTTGTTGGTCCTAGTGGGAAATGTAAATCGTTTGTCTCTTTACGTCAGGAATATGAATTGGGGACTAAACACTACTTTGCCTATATGCAGATCTCTCACTATGTGGCTTCCCTCCCTGCAGCAGAGCTGAGCAGTGATCGTTCGTTGCAGATTTTGGAGTTTTTTAGCTTGGGTGCGGAGGAAGTGCCCTCTATTAGTGTGTTGAATCGGCGATTCGAGACCCTTCATCCGGGTCCGGACTATAGTGTTGTGGAGAGGGCTTGGGCTGACGAGCTGGGCCGAGAGATCCCCTCGGGCACTGTTCTCCTGGCTTTACGGCGGATCGGGAATCTTGTCGAGGGTGTACGATGGCGGGAAATGCAGTTTAAGTACCCGTGTATATTTGTCGCCTCGGCGGGCCTTTCGATGCCATTTGACTTTGGATGGGAGCTGCCCACGGTGTTCTTCCCCCCTGGCAACGCTGCTGCATATGTGGTGGGACTGCAAGGTTATCCGCCCGTACTGGCTGCGAATCTGCTCGTTTATGATGCATATCTTGGGACAGCAAGAAGACTGGGACGCCCCCTTTGTAGTCTTGGATTACCTGAAGGCCAATCGCCCCAAAGGGAAATGGGAGAGGTGGTTAGTGCGTAAGACTTGTCTGGTGGGTAAGGGGCCTCTCTTGTGTAAATGGCGGGAGCAAGGCCCTCCGTCCTTTTGGGAATGGCGGAATTCCTTTCACCAATTGATGCTTCTGGAGAGTAGGGGAGCCAGGGGTAATCCCAAATGATGGACCAGCTTTCAGTTGACCTGGGAACCCTACCTTCAGGCCCTGAGCCCCCGATGCCGCAATCTTATTCTCCAGCAGGGGAGTTAGGGAGTGGCTTCTGTTTGAATGACATGGATGGCGTCAGCCATTTGAGGTTTTTCCAGGGTTCTGAGCGTGGCGGGGTGGGGGGAGGGGGGTAGGGAGTGGGTGAGGTGCTATGCTAATGGTAAAAGTTCACCTGTAATTGTGAGTGTCCTCTGCCTGGGGATAAGAACCAACCCCGGCGGACGGCTATTACCTGTTGTATTCATTATGTTTCATGGTGTTTATAAATAAAGTTCTAAAAAAAAAAAAAGGAGACTGCTCCAGGCTCACCTCCTTCCCTTGTCTTACTTGCAGGCTGACAGGAAGGGAGGAAGGGGAGCAGAACATCCCTGGCTGCTCTGGAGTCAGACAGAAGTGGCAGAACATTACATATAAGAAGATGATATATAAATGGTATTTCCAACAGAAGGTTCCCTTGATCAAATCTATGAAGGATTAAACATTTCGATGAGTTGCATATAATGGTGGATGGAAGAGAACTGGCATTCCAAGGTGGTCTCCCATCCAAGTACTAACCACGCCCAACCCTGCTTAGACAAGCTCTCTCTTTCTGATGCTTTTCTGTAAACCCATATCCATTCTTCTAAATACTCTGGACCTTGTCCCCTAAATTGTTTTATGCACTATAGATAGTTTACATCTAATGTGCAGCATCATCGGTTAGTAATATTACTATTTCAGTAGGAGAGTAACTCTGTTCCATATTCCTGCATTTGTGATCATTTTTGCTGCAGCTCACTATGGACTTCCGTGCCCTGAATCAAGTTTCAAAATCTGTAGTGCCCATGGTAGCCTCATACCCTGAAATGATCTCTAAACTGAATCCCAAATGTAAATTTTTCTCTGTTTTAGACATATCCAATGGGTTTTGGAGTCTGCCCCTGGCCCTTGAATGCCAGTACAAAACAGCCTTTCAGTGGCTGAATAAACAATATGCATGGACTGTGCTGCCACAGGGCTATAAAGATTCACCATCAATCTTCCATAAATACATGCAGGAAGCCCTATCACTATTTTCTTGCAGAGATAATATAGTTCAGTATGTAGACGACATTCTGATTCAGTCTGAGAATGAAGCTGCACACTGGAATCATGTAAGAGAAGTTTTAAAAGCCCTCTTACAAGCTGGTCTTAAAGTTAATCCTGCCAAGGCTCAACTGTGTAAATCACAGGTGTCCTTTTTAGGGGTTACAATTGGCCAGGATGGTAAATCTGTAGATTCTAAGAGGATAGAGCTGATACAGAAACTTCCACTTCCTACAGATCAGAAATCACTCCAGTCATTTCTAGGGCTCACTGGTTTCTGTCGTGATTTCATGCACAATTATGCTGAAGTGGCAGCTCCACTTTACTCCCTGCTAAAAAGTAAAAGTTATGTTTGGGAGGAAGAACATACTGAGTCTGTAACTAAATTAAAGCACATTTTGACTTCTGCTCCGGTTCTGGCACACCCAGATCACACACAACATTTTTTCCTGTACCCTGTAGTTGGAGAGAACAGTAGAGGTGCAGCTCTAACACAACGCCTAGGAGGAGTAGATCGTCCTATTGCCTTCTGTTCCAGAGTTCTCACTTCTCCTGAACTCAAAATGCGAAACTGTGAAAAACATGTACTGGCTTCCTATGCTGCTATGCAGAAATTTACATACATCATTGGTGCTCAAACCACATACATATGCAGCCTTCACACACCCCTCAAATTCATTGTAGAGGGAAAGTTAGCATGTAGCAAGATTAGGACTGAGAGAATAGTCCAGTGGACTCTCATGTTGCAAGCACAGAATGTAAAGTTTGAATTGTTGAAAGAACCTAACATGCAAGTGGCTGGAATCTTGCTGGAGAGGCAACCTCATGACTGTCAGTCCTCACCCAGTGCCCCCAATCACATGATCTTTAGGGAACTGGGACTAGACAAAATTTCACCTTTTCTTCCTACAGTATATATTGATGGTAGTAGCCAATGTGAACGAGGCAGGTGACTAGCGGGTTTTGCAATTGTACAATTGGACCCAAATAACCAAGTGGTACTGCAGAGACAGTATTCCTGTGGTTCAGCGTCAGCACAGTACTGTGAGCTGGCTGCTTTTGTGGCTTGTATGCAACAATATCAGGATTCACACCCAGAGATACAAATCATTTTAGATTCTGATTATGTCTTTAAAAGTGCCATTGCCCTGTTACCCTGGTGGCTGGCAAATAAATTTAAATCTACAGATGGGTCCACGGTGAAAAATTCATCCCCTGTGGACTATGGCACAAGAATTGAGTGAGAAGTTTCAGAGAGTACATTTAATTAAAGTGAAGGCACATAGGAAGAAAGGCCCTTTAGTGAAAGGAAACACATTAGCAGACTCACTAGCCAAGGAAGCATGCCATGTAGGCCTCATATGGCCCTGGTATGAGCAGACACGCATGGTTGCTATTGCTACACGTTCCACAGATTATGATCAGATAATACCACCACATTACTTCGTAGCACTGCAGACAAAGGACCCTGAACTTTCCAATTTGAGGAAGCTTGTGCAGGACGCCCCAGATAACCTATATCAGTACACACCCTTTCTCACACTCACTATAGAGAAAGACATTCTATGTGCAAAAAGAGAGGAAGGCTTGGTTATAGCTATCTCCAGAGCTCGAGGTAAAGAGTGGATGCATTGGGTTCATGGTGCAAGCCCTATGGGACACCCTAAAGCAGAAGAAATGCAGACTATCCTTAATAGGTTGGTATGGTGGCCAGAAATGAAACATGATATACAGGATCATGTTTCCTCCTGTGTAATCTGTGCTCCCATTTGGGAGGCAACCTAAAAAGAGAAGGGGACGGTTAATGAGAGCACCTCCTCGTGGCCCATTTGAGTGACTGCAAATAGATCATGTGGGCCTTCTTCCGTTAAGCCTATACCAGATCCTAATGCCCAACAACCAGCAATATTGGAAACACATCACCCAGCTGAAACCATATGGGTAATACGTGTTTTATCAGTATTTGTTTTCAGATACCACCTGAAGACAGCACGGACAGCTGCTTTCTGAAGACAGCACAGACCGCGGCTTTCTGAACAAAAGTCGCTTGAGGATGGTAACTATTTACTTCTGCTGTATAGTTGATGTGTCCTATATACTGGACATGTGTCTAATAGTTATGTAAATAAGTAGTAAACATTATTTCTGTTGTTGCATTGTATAAGTGGGGAGCACTAGTTTACTCCCTAGTAGAGTGAAACAAGTTAGCTTTTATTATGTCTCGGTTTCCTGTTGTTCTTATATCTGCTCTCTTCTACCCAAGTCTCATTACAGGAACTATCATCCGAATATGCACGATTGGTTGGGCTAACTCCACAGATGGGGTATATCGCTATCAAGAAATACCCCCACCTTTCCCGGAAGGAAAGGATCTGGTCATCCTGAGTTTCTGTTCCGTACAGGACAAGCCAGTGTTCTATTCATTAAACATCACTCAAGTACAGTGGGCGCCACCAGTTTCCACTTCTCTAGAAAGGAGACAAGAATTGAGGACACCTCCAGAAAGCACAGTTACTTACCTGTAACAGGTGATCTCTGGGAACAGCAGGAATTAGTCCTCACATATGGGTACGTCGGAACCGACGGAGCCTGCGCGGGAAAGCTCCCCAGCTTCCCAGAAAGGAAGCTTTTGGGGCCTCCCACTGCACATGCGCGCTGCCTTCCCGCCTTCCTGACCAACTCTCCTCAGTTCGAGTTTATAGCTGAGACAATAGAGAGAGGAAAGGAAGATAGATAGAAGATACAACTCCTAGGGGAGGTGGGTGGGTTGTGAGGAATAATTCCTGCTGTTCCCAGAGATCACCTGTTACAGGTAAGTAACTGTGCTATCTCCAGGAACAAGCAGGAATAAGTCCTCACATATGGGGACTCCCTAGCTAAGATGCCTGGGAGATCCCCTTCCAAGGGTTCGCCATCTTCGTATGGATCTCAGGCATCCATCCTGGGAAGGTGGGCAGGAGTTGTTCAAGTATGGAACAGGTGTTTGAGGACAGCCTGACCAAACAAGGCATCCCGGCGGGAGTCCTTGTCCAAACAGTAATGGGCTGTGAAGGTATGAACCGAGGCCCAGGTGGCGGCTCGACAGATCTGATCTATGGATACAGAGTGAAGATGAGCCATAGAAGTGGCCATGGCTCTCACATTGTGAGCTGTGACATGGCCTTCCAGAGAAATATTTTTACTCTGGTAAGTAAAGGAAATACACTGAGCAATCCAATTGGAAAGTGTACGTTTAGAGACTGGAAGTCCCAAATGAGAAGGATCAAAAGCCACGAAAAGCTGGGAAGACTTTCGATGTGGCTGAGTCCTGTTGAGGTAAAAGGCAAGAGCTCTTTTACAATCTAGAGTATGAAGGTTCCTCTCTGCACTGGATGCATGAGGAGCTGGAAAAAAGACAGGTAGATATACCTCTTGATTAAGATGAAAAGGTGAGACCACTTTGGGCATAAAGTGGGGATTCGTCCTAAGGACCACCTTATCATGATGAAACCTGGTATAAGGTGGATGAGCCACTAAGGCCTGTAGTTCACTGATGCGGCGAGCCGAAGTGACTGCAATAAGGAAAAGGACCTTCCAGGAAAGAAATTTCAAGGAGGTAGAAACCAACGGTTCAAAAGGTGGCTTCATAAGCTGACCTAGAACGAGGTTCAAATCCCATGCTACCGGAGGAGGCCGGATGGGAGGTTTAGTTAGAGTCAGGCCTCTCATGAACCTTGCAATAAGAGGATGAGAGGAGACAGGTTGTCCATTTATAGGTTTTAAAGATGCTGCAATAGCACTCAAATGGACTCGTACTGAATTCGTCTTAAGGCCTGCATTAGAAATATGCAGGAGATAGTCTAATAGAGAATTCAAAGGAAGTGCTAGAGGGTCAAGACCCTGTTGAGCACACCAAATGGAAAAGCGTTTCCATTTGAAAGCATAGGAACGCCTCGTGGAGGGTTTCCTAGAGGCATGAAGGATATCTTTCACTGGTTGAGAAAGATTGAAGTCATGAAGGCTTAGGCCTTCAGTAACCAAGCTCTGAGGTGTAGGGACTTGGGGTTTGGGTGCCACAAAGTCCCCTCCTCCTGAGACAGAAGGTCTGGCGCCGCTCCCAGGTCCAGGGAGGGTCCCTGGGAGAGATGCAGAAGTAGAGGGAACCACACTTGGCGTGGCCAGCGTGGAGCTATGAGGATCATCGATCCGTGATCCCTCTGGAGTTTGAACAGAGTCTTGGGAATCAAAGGAATGGGTGGAAAGGCATATAGGAATTCCTGACCCCAATGTAGGAGAAAGGCGTCGTTGGCCTGAGCTCTCTGACACGGAGTCCTGGAACAGAACCGGGGAAGTTTGGCATTCCACGGACTTGCAAAGAGGTCTATGTCCGGGGTTCCCCATTCCTGAAAGATTCTGCGTATCTGGTCCATATGCAAGGACCATTCGTGTGGAAGCAGAACTCGACTGAGTCTGTCTGCCCGAGAGTTTTGAACCCCTGGAAGATACACTGCCAGAAGATGAATTTGATGCTCTCTGGCGAAGGCCCATAATCTGAGAGCTTCGTTGAAAAGCAACAGAGAGCCTGTCCCTCCTTGTTTGTTTATGTAGAACATGAACATAAGAACATAAGATATGCCATACTGGGTCAGACCTAGGTCCATCAAGCCCAGTATTCTGTTTCCAACAGTGGCCAAACTAGGTCATATGTACCTAGCAGTTTCCCCAAGAGACACAAGTTCCACAATGCTTGTACTGGGTCAAGCATTGATATCTTCGGTCACTTCTTAATAATGGTTTATGGACCTTTCCTCCAGGAACTTGTCCAAACCTTTTTTAAACCCAGCTACACTAACAGCCTTTACTACATCCTCCGGTAACAAATTCCAGAGTTTGATTACACGTTGAGTGAAAAAATATTTTCTTTTATTGGTCTTAAATAGTTTACCCTGTAGCTTCATTGCATGTCTCCTAGTCTTTCTATATTCTGATAACGTAAACAATTGATCTACGTTTACCCGTTCCATTCCATTCATTAATTTATAGACTTCTATCATATCTCCCCTCAGCCGTCTCTTTTCCAGTTTAAAGAGCCCTAACCTTTTTAGCCTTTCTTCATAGGAGTATCCTTCCATCCCCTTTACCATTTTGGTGGCTCTTCTCTGAACCTTTTCTAAAATCGCTATATCCTTTTTAAGATACGGCGACCAGAATTGCACACAATATTCAAGGTGCGGTCTCACCATGGAACGATATAGAGGCATTATAATATCTTTTGTTTTATTTTCCATTCCTTTCCTTATCATACCTAGCATTCTATTTGCTCTCTTGGCCGCCGCTGCACACTGGGCCGAGGGTTTTAACATGGTATCCACAATGACGCCTAAATCTTTTTCCTGGGTGGTGGTTCCTAATGTGGAACCTTGCATCGTGTAACCATAGTTTGGGTTGTTCTTCCCTAGGTGCATAACCTTGCACTTGTCCACATTAAATTTCATCTGCCATTTTGATGCCCAGTCTTCCAATTTATCAAGATCCTCTTGCAATTTTTCACAATCCTCTTCGGTTTTAACAACTTTAAATAGTTTTGTGTCATCTGCAAATTTGATAACTTCACTCGTTATTCCACTTTCCAGGTCATTTATGAATATGTCAAAAAGCAGCGGACCCAGCACAGATCCCTGGGGTACACCACTATTCACCTTTCTCCATTGGGAAAATTGGCCATTTAGCTCTACCCTCTGCTTTCTGTCTTTTAACCAGTTCCTGATCCACAATAGTACACTGCCTCCTATCCCATGACTCTTTAGTTTTGCCAAAAGTCTCTGATGAGGGACCTTGTCAAAGGCTTTCTGAAAGTCCAGATACACAATATCAACCGACTCACCTTTGTCCACCTGTTTATTCACTCCTTCAAAAAAACATAACAGATTAGTAAGACAAGATCTTCCTTGTCTAAAGCCATGTTGGCTGTCTCCCATTAGGTTGTGACTATCTACATGCTGAGTAATTTTATTCTTTATGATGGTTTCTACCATTTTTCCCGGTACTGACGTCAGACTCACCGGTCTGTAGTTTCCTGGATCACCCCTGGAACCCTTTTTAAAAATTGGTGTTACATTGGCGATCCTCCAATCTTCAGGTATTAGAGATGATTTTAATGATAGTTCACAGATTACTGATAGCAGGTCTGCAATCTCATATTTCAGTTCTTTCAACACCCTTGGATGTATACCATCCGGCCCAGGTGATTTGCTACTCTTCAGTTTATCTAATAGTTGTAAGACATCTTCCCGATGTATCGATATTTCCTTCAATTCTTCCACACCTTTAAATACCACTTCCGTCATGGGTAACATTCCTACATCTTCCTCAGTAAAGACCGAAGCAAAGAATTCATTCAGTCTCTCCGCTATCGCCTTGTCGCCTCTTAGTGCTCCTTTAACCCCTTTATCATCTAATGGACCAACTGACTCTCTCACAGGTTTTTTGCTACGAATGTACTTGAAAAGGTCTTTATTTCGCGTTTTTGCTTCCGCAGCAAGCTTCTTCTCAAATTCTCTCTTTGCCTGCTTTATCAATGCCTTGCATTTGAGTTGCCAGTGCTTGTGCTGTTTCCAGGTTTCGTCGTTTGGCTCTTTTTTCCATTTCCTGAAAGTTGCTTTTTTGGCAACAGCAGCCTCTCTGACCTCGCCTTTAAACCATGCTGGCAGTTTTTTGGACTTCCTTCCACTTTTCTTAAAGCGTGGAATACAGCTGGTCTAGGCTTCCAAGATAGTATTTTTCAACAACACCCAAGCTTGATGTACGTCTTTAACCTTTGCAACTGCTCCTTTTAGTTTTTTCTTAACTGTTTTCCTCATTTTATCATAGTCTCCCTTTCGAAAGTTAAAAGGTAGTACTGTGGATTTCCTTACTATCCCTCCTCCACTAATTAAATCAAAGGCGATCATGCTATGATCACTATTTCCAAGTGGCCCCAACACCCTTATCTCTTGCACTAGATCTGGTGTTCCACTAAGGACTAGGTCTAATATGGCTTCCCCTCTGGTCGGTTCATGAACCAGCTGCTCCAAGAAGCAGTCATTTATTTCATCCAGGAACTTTATCTCCCTAGCATGTCCTGACGTGACACTGACCCAGTCGATACCAGGGTAATTGAAATCACCCATTATTATTACTGCACTGTAACGTTTGTTAGCTTCCTTGATTTCTTTGAGCATTTCATCATCCATTTGGTCATTCTGGCCAGGCGCTCGATAGTACACCCCCACTGCCATTGCCTTCCCCCTTTTATATGGAATTTCAATCCATACAGATTCTACAGCAGATTTTGTTTCCTGCAAAACTTTAATCCTTTCTGAGTCAATGCTCTCTCTAACATAGAGCGCAACCCCTCCACCAATTTGATCAGCTCTATCATTACGATATAGTTTGTACCCAGGTATCACAGTGTCCCACTGGTTGTCCTCCTTCCACCATGTCTCTGATATTCCAATCATATCTAACATTTCATTTAGTGCTCTATATTCTAACTCTCCCATCTTATTGTTTAGACTTCTAGCATTTGCATACAAGCATTTTAGAGAATGTATTTTGTTCATGTTAATTTGGCTATTGTTAGACATGGGTAAATTGGGATCTTTAAGCTCTGTCTGCTCCATACTTGAGGGCATTTGGGCTACTTTACTCTTTTGTGGAACCTCTCTGCTTTTGGTAGTATCCTTCAAGGATACATTCTTCCGAACCATCTGCTCTTGGGCGACTGTCGGCTTTCCCCTAATATCTAGTTTAAAAGCTGCTCTATCTCCTTTTTAAAGGTTAATGCCAGCAGCCTGGTTCCATCCCGGTTAAGGTGAAGCCCATCCCTTCGGAAGAGCCCCTCCTTTCCCCAGAATGTTCCCCAGTTCCTAACAAATGCAAAACCCTCATCTCTGCACCATTGTCTCATCCACGCATTGAGACTCCGGAGCTCTGCCTGCCTTTTGGGTCCTGCGCGCAGAACAGGAAGCATTTCGGAGAATGCTACCCTGGAAGTTCTGGATTTCAACTTCCTACCTAAAAGCCTAAATTTAGCCTCCAGAACCTCCCTACCACATTTTCCTATGTCATTGGTACCGACATGTACCAAGACAGCAGACTCCTCCCCAGCACTATCTAAGACCTTATCTAGGTGGCGCGTGAGGTCCGCTACCTTCGCACCAGGCAGGCATGTTACCAGGCAATCCTCACATCCACCAGCCACCCAGCTATCTACATGCCTAATGATCGAATCACCAACTATAACGGCTGTCCTAACCCTTCCCTCATGGGCACATGGCCCTGGAGAAACTTCCTCGGTGCGAGAGGGTTTTACATCACCTGGAGGACAGGTCCTAGTTACAGGATCACTTCCTGCCGCACCAGGGTGATGCTCTCCTGTCACGTGACCTCTCTCCTCCATGGCAACAGGGGTGCTGCCAGACTGGAGGTGGGACTTCAGGACTATATCCCTGTAGGTCTCGTCTATGTACCTCTCTGTCTGTCTTATGTTTTCCAAGTCTGCTACTTTAGCCTCTAGAGAACGGACTTGTTCCCTGAGAGCAAAGAGCTCCTTGCACCTAGTGCACACGTAAGACCTCTCACCAACTGGGAGAAAATCATACATGTGACACTCAATGCAAAAGACTGGAAAGCCCCCATCCCGCTGCTGGACTGCTGTCTGCATCTTAGTTTTAAGTTTGTGTCTAGATCTTTAAGTTCTTACTTACTAGGGGTTGCTATGGGTATTTATAACAATAAAACTGTACCTAATACGTTTAATATACCTTGTTCACCTGAAGCTAAATTAATCTCAGGTCCTTAGTGTATGACTGATTTGGGTAATGAGCTTCACCTGAAAGCACCTCCTGTCCTTTAAGATGTGTAAGTACCTATAAAGCTATGATTATCCCAGGGGAGGGTGGGAGGAGGGAGGGAGGGAAATAACACCTATTAAAAGAGGGCTGCTACACAGTATCCTGTCTTGTGCTGCTGAGGTAAGCTAAATTCTGATTTGATTTAAATTATATCTCTTAGCTGCTGCTGCTAGGCTCTAACTTCTTATGAAATTTAAACTACAAGCTCTCTGCTGGATTCTAAATTTAACCAGAAAGCTCTCTTCTGTGTGTTAAATTTAAACTAACAGTACTTTGCTGTTACTTGGCCCTGAGTGTCTATTAAATTTAAACTACAAGCTCTCTGCTGGGTATGAAATATAACCAGAAAGTTCTCCTCTGGGTTTTTAAATTCAAACTTTAATTGCTGCTACTAGGCCCTAACTGATCCAACAAAAAAAAAAAACAGTGGGTTCACAGATTAAGTAGCTTTAATACAAAGAATTCTTTTTAGAAAATTACCAGAAGTATATACTCACAGTTGCAGATTTCTCTCCAGAAGAAACAGCCCCCCTTTCTAGTCCTTCAAGACTTCATGGCCACCTGATTGTCTGTATGGACTAGGACGGTCAGGTTGACTAGGAGGGTATGGAAGACTTTGAGGGCAAAGAAGATTGCTCGCAGTTCTAGGAGGTTGATGTGAAGGGTGGTCTCTTGTGGAGACCAAGCACCCTGAGTGGAGAGGTGTTGAAGATGGGCTCCCCACCCTGTTTGGGAGGCATCTGTTGTGAGGGTTGCTTGGGGCAACAAAGGTTGGAAGGGGGCCCCCAACAACAGATTCTTGGTGGACATCCACCATTGGAGGGACCAAAACAGACGCTTTGAGGTGAGTATTTGGTCGGAGAGCGCTCCTGATGCCTGAGTCCACTGGGTGGCCAAGGTCCATTGAGCTGCTCTCATATGAAGACGAGCGTAGGGCACCACGTGTACCGTGGAGGCCATGTGGCCCAGAAGTCGCAGCATTTCTCTGGCTGTCAAGTGACTGCTGGACTGAGCTTGGGAGGCCAAGCACACCAGACGTTGGCCCCGGACTTGAGGTAGGTAGGCCCTTGCAGTGGTGGTGTCCAACTGGGCCCCTATGAATTACAGAGACTGAGTAGGGATAAGTTGAGACTTGGGAAGGTTTATCACCAGTCCCAGATACTGCAGAATGTGCCTTGTGCGGTCCAGGGAAATCTGGGCCTCTGACTGAGATGGAGCTCGGATGAGCCAGTCGTCCAGATATGGGAATACAAAAATTCCCAGACCTCTTAGAAATGCGGCAACAACTGCCATGCATTTGGTGAACACTCTTGGAGCAGAGGCTAGACCGAAGGGAAGTACTCTGTACTGGAAATGTTTTCCCTGAAACAGAAATCTTAGATATTTTCTGTGGGATGGGTGGATGAGTATATGTGTGTACGCATCCTTGAGATCTAGAGAACAAAGCCAATCCTGACTCTGAAGGTATAGAAGGAGAATGCCTAGAGAAAGCATTTTGAATTTCTCCTTGTACAGAAATCTGTTCAATTCTCTCAGATCTAGGATAGGTCTGAATCCCCCTGTCTTCTTTGGTATGAGAAAATAAGGGGAGTAGAATCCTGTCCCTTGTTGAAGAAGAGGAACCTCTTCTATTGCCCCTTGGGCAAGGAGAGAAGAGATTTCCTGACCCAACAGGCCCAGGAGAGATGGGGGAGAATTGAAGTGCCTCACCATGGTATATGGAGGAAGGTTGGAAAAATGAAGTTTGTAGCCCTCTCTGATGATAGAGAGGGTCCAGTGCTCTGATGTAATTTGCCCCCATCTGGGAGCAAAGTGAGCTAACCTTCCGGGAATGGTGAGGGGCTCTGGTTGTTCTAGAGCCAGAAAGGTTAAGTTCTCTAGGGGCAAGTCAAAACCCCTGAGGGGGTTGAGCCTGCTGAGGAGTGGCAGACACTGCAGGCTTTGACCTTGCCTGTTTAGGCTGCTGACGTTTAGCAGCAAAGCGAGGCTGAGAAGATTGTTGGCCAGTATTTGTGGAAAATCTGGCCTTCTTGTAGTAAGGCCTCTTGAAAGACTTTGTCTTGGTAGGAGTAGAGGTAGACTTAGAAAGTCTATCTAAGGTAGCATTTTCTGCGTCCATTTGAGTGGCTTTAATTTGCCAGTCTTTACCAAATAAGTTCTCACCTGTACAGGGCAGATTCCGTAAGCCATCCAGGACCCAGGGTTCTAGGTCAGAGGCCTGGAGCCAAGCAAGTCGTCGGGCTGCAATGGCAATGCCCGAAGCTCTACCGGCACCTTCAAAGGAATCAAAGGCTGCTCTGTTGGAGAATTTAGAAACATCTAGAAGCTGTTTCACTATAGAAATGAACTCCTCCTTTTTATCCTCAGGGAGAAAGGGGGCAAAATGCCGTACCTTTAGGGCAAGTTCCCTGAGAAACATGCCCATATACAGACTGTATGAATTAATCCTGGCTATAAGCATACTAGCCTGGAAGATTTTCCTACCAAAAGAGTCTAGGGTCTTACATTCTCGCCCTGGAGGGGTAGAAGAGTGCCTTTTGGTACTCTTAATCTTTTTCAGCGCAGACTTCACCACAATGGAATGGTGAGGCAGCTGAGTCTTTTGAAAACCAAGAGAAGGAGGGACCCGGTACATGGTGTCCAACCTACGAGAATAAGGAGACAACGTTAGAGGAGCCTCCCATAAGTCCATCAAGTGTTCTTGAAGGATTTCATGGATAGGCAGGGTGACTGCCTCTTTAGGAACCTTAGGGTATCCTAAAATATCCAGTTTCTTTGATCTAGGTTCTTTTTCAGAGGATGTGGTAATATAAAGTCCTTTAGCTAGTTCTATAATGAAGTCTTGAAAGGACAAATCCTCTGGTAGAGACATTCTCCTCTTTGGGGAAGAAGGGTCTTCAGGAAGAACTAGAGACAGCTCATCAGAGTCCTCAGAGGAGTCAAAATCCTCAGAAGAATCAGGGTATCCTCTATTTGCTTCCAACGCACGATACACATACCGTTCGGTATCGACATCGGGCATACCGGGTATGGGATCGGTATCGGGTGAAAACCCGGATCCGGCATGCAGAACCGATCTGCGTTTGGAAGACGATGGTCTCGGTTCCGATATGGGAAACGATACCGGAACCGGACCCAGAACCGCTGGATGCGGTACCGAGGGCGTCGCAGCTTTAATGAAAGCCAGCATGGCCTGCTGCATGGTCTGAACAGTATTGCTCATAGACGCCACTGCTGCCTGGATGTCGGTACCGGTATGGGCTGGTACCCCAGAGCAGTCTAACAGGTGATCGGTCGAGGCCGTGCCATCGATGTCAACCTGTAACCCCATAGATGGAGCTTTGGAAGCCAGAGCTTCCCGCCGGGGTTGTTTGGCTGGGGCAGGATCCTCAGATTCAAAAGTGAGAGCCTCTCGATGCTTTGAAGGAGATTTGCTCTTTGAGGACCTGCCCGAAGAAGGTTTGGTTACCTGAGATCCATCCGGAGAGGAAGACCTGGATGACTGTGATGCTGGATTATCTGAAGCAAACAGCACATGGAATTTGTTGGCCCGGTTCTGCAAACCACGTTTAGACATCTGGGAGCAGGATGGGCAGTCCGGAATGGAGTGGTCAGGTCCCAAACATTTAAGACACCAGTCATGGGTGTCTGTGACAGAAATAACAGCACTACACTTGGTACACTTCTTGAAACCAGGGGCTGGTTTCTCCATGAGGAGAATTTGTGTAGGCCTAAGGCCTAACCGAAGTCACCAAGTTGTGCAAAAATAAAGATTTTTTTTTTTGAAAGAAAGAAAGAGAGAGACCGGCGGTACCGGTTTCGGTATGGGGAAGGCAGGTACGCGGTCTAAAGAAACAAACTAAAATAAGAATTTCTTCAGCGGTGACAGGAACACGACCTGCTGGCTCCGCGGAAAAAGAGAAACTGAGGAGAGTTGGTCAGGAAGGCGGGAAGGCAGCACGCATGTGCAGTGGGAGGCCCCAAAAGCTTCCTTTCTGGGAAGCTGGGGAGCTTTCCCGCGCAGGCTCCATCGGTTCCGACGTACCCATATGTGAGGACTTACTCCTGCTTGTTCCTGGAGATCATTACTTTCTAGGTCCTCCTGCCTTGATTTTGTACAATATTTCCTGTCAGTCCAACACAAGAAGGCAATTAATCACGTGTATCACAAAGACACAGTCCAAAACGTGATAATTGTGGAAAAACAGACTTTATTGATAGTTTGAACCTATTACCAACCCGACACAGGCCGTGTTTCACTAACCTTTGTCAGGGGTAGACCAGGTAAAAGGTACTAAAAACATAGAAAACAAACACTAATTATACAAACACATCATAAAAATAACAGCAAGATAAGAACAGATAATGAAAACAACAATATAAATAAAATCATAAATATATCTTAAAAAGATCATGACTACTTAAAAGAATATGTATAAGAAGGGTAAAAAATGTATGAAACGTGAAAAACAAATATAATTAAACTATAGTTAAAATGAAACACCCCTTAATTAATTCTATAGGGCAATCGTATGCTTATAAAATAATGGAGGCTAAGAAAAACGGAAACATGACAGACAACATATGGTATATATTAATAAATACCTCTATCTTGAATATAAGGACCAATCAACTTGTGGCCTTTGTTAAATATATTGTATTCGTGTAACTAAAACGATAACACCATTGAATTAAAATGCCATCTATACATATTACATAATAAAATAAATTAAGCAAAAGTGTCTGTATTACATATACACTTATATCTTTCTTCTAGGAAGAATACTTTAAGGAACGCAGCAGGAGCTTGGGGGGCCTAAATTTAATAGTGTCTATATAAAATAGACATGAAAGACGTATCTCACCACACACGTATAACATTGGTTATAAAAAGATAATATGGACAAAAACATGTATCCAAACATAAATAGATAAAACATATATAGCAAATATTGTAACTAAAATAAAGAATTTTATATCTAAAACTATGTGAACATATATCTCAGAGGAGGGTGTCATTAAAAAATACTAAACTGGAAAACAGCAAAGAGCCTTAGGTGATCTAAAGATCTAGATCGTGATGGACCTTCTTTATATAAATAATAATATAGATCACACTGTATAAACGTATAAATAAGGATAGTGAAAAAAAGATAAGAAAGAATAAAAAAGAATAAAAATCGCTATCATCAAATTAATGATTGTGCACTATAGTATGTATAAAAGTCTTTTGAAGCTTACTATGCGTCTGCACATATCCATATTTAAAAGAAACCAAGTAGATACCTTGCTCCACGGAGCCGCGCCATTCACAAACATGCCAATCTATACTGCATACTGAAAAACGCCAGCTCATGCGCACTATTATCACTAGTTGCAAAGGTGGCACCGTGGAGAACGGAAAGGGGCGGAGCTATACAATCAAACCGGAGCTTCGGGATTTGGCAGATCGACACGGGCAGGGAAACAGGTATGCTCCATAAAACCCTGCTTTTGGTTAAATTAAAAGTAAAAACCACCACCCCTCTCTTCAAAACATCGATCTAAACTATTATATAGACATGACCACTGGGGGAATAACTATTTCGCGCTATTTTGAATTATGCCAATTTTAGATGAAGGGACATGAAAAACTTGATAAATTGTGCACACATAACCTATGTATTATAATGTTTATTTAATACTCAGGCAGGCGCTGTGAAAATACCACTCCATGTGTCAATGAGCACTAAGGAACTAACGCAATCAGGACGGGACTTCAGAAAATAACAAATTAAAACGAGCAAGGGAACCAGTACTTTCTATATTACCCTGCTTATGAATAAAAAATAAAAAATAAATGATGATAAAACCATTACCACCCCTCTCTTTAAAACATTAACCTAAACATATTATGTAAACTTGACCACTAGGGAAATAAATATTTCGCCCTAATTCAAACTGTACCAACACTAGATGGAGGTACATGAAAAACCTGATGAATTATACACACCGCTCCATATTTTATAAACTTAGGCAGGCGCTATGAAAATAATACTACCTTATATCAAGAAGCATACAGGGAGGATCATCTCTACACAAAACCAAATATAGAGAGAACTAATTAAAGGCTATACCTTATCTGAAGGAGTATATAAATAAATGAATGAATAAATAAATAAATAAATATATAAATACCATAAAAACTTAGGATAAACCACTAAAACTAACCCATATGATAAACAAAAAAAAAGAAGAAGAAGAAAAAAAAAAGAAAGCAACTGGCTTAAACTGCTAAGGAGCCTTCAGAGAAAAACAGAAAGATCCTTGTCTATGTTAAGGCCATTTGGAACTAGTGAATCTAATAAAAAGATGAACCTCTGTTCCAACCTCAAAATGGTTTTATTTATCTCTCTCCCTAGATTCACTAGTTCCAAATGTCTGTGTGGGAATTGTTATTTGGTTATTCACCTACTGCTGATCATGTCTTTGATGTTTTTATTCATCCTATTATTATTTTAACTGCTGTAAAAATATTGCTATACATTATCATAATTTTCCTGTGTTGTAAAATGAAACAAATGTACATCTCCTTACAGCGCATGTCCTACAGAATACCTTCAACATTTTAAGGTAGTTACACTTAATTTCTCCAGCATCTACCTCTACATCCAGGCTCATTTGGCCTGCTAATTTGGCTAATTGGGCATTTCCTATTGCATGGAATACCAGAGTCAGCTGCAGTCTAGTATTGCTTCCTACCCTCACTCTTAGCATCCTGGTACCTTTCGGCTTTAACCTCCTCAGAAATTCCTGCATCCCTTATGCACTGTTCATTCTCTCTAAGACGGGCACTGACGTGGCATATTGGGTTTCCACCCCAAGTAGTGGCTGCCCTACCTAAGACACGAGGTTTGGACTCATAATGGGACTTGCTTATCTCTAGAACACTAGAGACAGTACTGTGCAGGACAGGGGACCTGCTGAATATAGCAAGGTATTTAATACAGGAGGTATTAGACAAGCTGCCTAATATCATGTAATTGCAGCTGGGATAGGTACCACAGGTTTGCTTCCACCATTTCCAGGCACAAATAAAATAAAAATAAAAAAGGTGTGGGAGATGTCAGCATACATCAGCATGACATTATGCCTAGCATAGGTGTCATGGCTTTTCTCAGACCTTGGATTGCAAGCAGCTTTGACCCTCTGGTGATGTCAGTCTCCAGACTTAATGAGCGTAGTTTACCTGATGAGATTAGCTCTGACCCCCTGGTGATGTCAGTCTCCAGACTTAATGAGCATACCGTAGTTTACCTGATTAGTCTGAAGGACAAATAGCCCCTCCTTACTAATCAGGAGAGATCAGATCAAACAGACCAAATTATGACAAAAAGGGAGGTGCTGGAGAATTTCACTATAAAATACAGAGGACAAAAATATCTCGCTCTCTTCCTATTTCATCGGACACTCCTTACACCCACTTCTTACCCCCCACCCTTCTTTCTCTTCTCTTCCTATTCATTGAACACCCACTTCTGACCCCACCCTTCTCTCTCTCTCTCTCTTCCTATTTTCTCTCACACACAGACAGACACACAGATTCATTGAAGTACACTGAAGCAGCTTTATAACAGTTTTTTACATCTGTTCTGTACCTACTTAATAAGCCTATTTCTATATAAAAACCTTTTTCCAAGCCACACCTGCTTGGTTGTCTTATTATGCTACAAACCCTACTGTCTCTGTGAAATGAACCCAGGACCAAACGGAGAGTAACCGAAAGTAGAGCGCGGCGAAAGATTACAAAGCCATCTGTTGTTTAGTCAAATCTATTTAAATCAGATTACAATAATCTAGATTTGAAATTACCAATGCTTCCATAGTCTTTTTGAGACACTCTTCACAAAGATATGATGGTACTTGATGAATCAACCTAAGCTTCTTTAGAGCTTTCTTAATCAAATCTGCTGTTTGATTATCTGGAGTCAAATCTTTCACCATGTTCGTTGCCGACTGCACCAAGATTAGCAGGGAAGAAGTTCAAGTATGAATGCCGAAAATGAATCTTCAGTGACATGTTGCACTTCATGGTTTTGTATGTTTGAAGCATGTTGTCAACCAGCTGGACATAGTTTGGCACCCTGAAATTGCTAAAATAATACTCAACAACATCCTTGAATGCTTTATATGAGATTTTCTTTGGTCCCACTAGCAGATCTTTGAATCGCTGGTCATTTAATGTTAAAAAATGTAAGGTCATGCATTTGGGCTGCAGCAATCCAAGGGAGCAATATAGTATAGGGGGTGAAGTACTTTTGTCCACTAAAGAAGAGCAGGACCTAGGTGTGGTTGTGTCTGATGATCTTAAAGTAGCTAAACAGGTAGAAAAGGCAACAGCAAAAGCTAGAAGGATGCTTGGGTGCATACGGAGAGGAATGGCTAGCACAAAAAAGGAGGTGACAATGCCTCTGTATAAGTCTTTGGTGCGACCTCATTTGGTGTATAGTGTGCAATTCTAGAGACCGCACCTTCAAAAGGATGTGAACAGGATGGAGTCGGTGCAGAGGGAGGCTACTAAAATGATTAGTGGTCTTCATTATAAAGCATATGAGGACAGACTTAAGGATCTTAATATGTACACCTTAGAGGAAAGGCGGGATAGAGGTGATATGATTGAGATGTTTAAATACCTCCATGGCATAAATGTTCAGGGAGAGAGCCTCTTTCAATTGAAAGCAAGTTCTGCTACAAGGGGACATGGGATGAGGGTGAAGGGAGATAGATTCAGGAGTGATATGTGGAAATATTTCTTTACGGAAAGAGTAATGGATCTGTGGAATAGTGTCCCAGTGGAGGTGGTAGAGATGAGGACAGTAACTGAATTAAAAAAAGCATGGGACAAACACAGAGGATCTCTAAAGGTAAAAAGGGGACTGTTATAGTTGTTGGTATGGAAGGACAGACTATGTCTGACTTGTGGACCCACAAAAATGCCTTCCTTAGTCTTGGCATCAGTTATTCTTGGAAACATCTGTCTCAAATATGAAAATCCTTCACCTTCCTTGTTCATCGCTTTCACAAAGTTATTAATCAGTCTGAGTTTTATATGAAGAGGCAGCAAAAATATCTTACTTGTGTTGACAAGTGGTTCATGTGCCACATTTTTCTGTCCTGGAACAAAATGCATACGGAGAGGCCAGTTCTTTTTAAGATAATGAGACTCTCTAGCATGGGAGTCCCATTCGCAAATGAAACAGTACTTGGAATACCTAAGCTGCATTCCTAGAAGCAGTGCCACTACTTTTAGATCACCACAGATGTTCCAGATGTAATTGTTGTACTGTATGTGTTTCAACAATAGTTCCATGTTTTCGTAGGTTTGTTTCATGTGTACTGCATAGGCAATAGGTATTGAAGGGTGGACATTGCCACTGTGAAACAAGACAGCTTTCAGGCTTAACTGTGATGAATCGATAAAAAGACATCTTTGTTGTGGGTCATGCTTACAACCCAAAGCCGTGAACAACCCATCAATGTCCGTGCAGAAATAGAGGTTGTCAACCTGCACAAAGAAATTTCTCATATCTTTTTATTGGGTCTGAAAGACAGAATGTTTTTTTACCTGGTGACAGCAAAACCCATCCTTGCAATCTGGAAGCAAGTAGTTCAGTGTTTGTTTTTGACAAACTTAAATCCCTCACCAGCTCATTCAATTCTGACTGTGTTATCAGATGAGGCACACCGAACATAAACGGTTCAAAATCTGGATCCATGTTGTGTGACGTGCCCCGGTCGCACAGCACCCCCTGGTGGCGGCGTAGTGGTTCCACCGAAGGGCTGGGACCGGGGGTCACCAAGATGTTTGTGATCAGGGTTGGCCGGGTGCGAGGGTCAAGGGCCAGAGCCTTGTGCCAGCCTCGTTGCCAACTCCCAAAAAGACTACAGTCTTGCACGAAAGTGGAGGGAAAAGAAAAAGGCTTTATTTTCCCCTTTTAGCACTAAGGGTTCATAACATAGGATAAACACTCCGGCACGTAGTAAAACAAGTCTTTACAGCAGATTTTGAAAGTAAGAGATGGAATAACCAAAAACTGTTAACTTCACAGTGTCAAAAACATCCAATAGCAAATTACTTCATTCACTCAATGAGCTCTGGAACGCTTCTATATCACTTCCAGCACAGTATATACATTCCATAGGACTATCAACATCCTCCTGTACAGATTCCACCTGCATGGCCTCCTCTGACTGCTCTGAGGGATCAAGGTAGGTGTCCTTCATGTGAGTTCGTCTCACTGCTTCCCAAGGCTTGGCAGTTTGTTTGGGCCCACGGTTCAGCTTGGTGGAATACCAAAATGGCATTTCTTGCTCTAGAGGTTTAAAAACATTCTCTCTATAAGGTTTTCCTCTAAAAGTTCCTTTCTTGCTCAAATTATCTTTTAACTTTTGCTTTGGCTCTTGTTTTAGATAAGGGGAACCACCTTCCCAGGATTCTTCTCTTAGCTTGACTTCAGGCATACAATAACAAAGGTTAAAAGCTTTACCTTTAGGTTTCCGTTTGGTTCTCTGGGGTGAGGCTGGAGGCCTACCTTGGCTGCTGCCTTCAGTATCAGTGCTCTCAGGTATATTCCTCCTGCTCTCCCAGTCTTTCCTCCTCTGGCCTTTGAGGCCTGTTCTCTTGTGGGCTTCAGGGCCCGATCTGGCTTGGCTTCGGCCTTCTCGGCCTGTCCTCTCTCTTACAGGACTGGTTCTCCTTTCCCAGCCTGTCCTTTTACTCAGGCTTGCTTGCGGTCTAGATCCCACTCTTGGGCTAGTACCTTCATAGCATCTCTTTGGTCCTTCTCTGGAACACGCATTCGCTTGGTTTCTCCCAACTGGTGAGGGTGATCTTTCCATAGCTCCCTGAGTAGTAGCTCTCCAAGCAGACGAGGTTTTAGCAGCTGAGCTTCTTGCAGGTAAGCTCCTAGCAGATAAGCTTCCTTCTGACTCTTGCTTGCTTCCTCTTAAATGTGAGCATTTGGAACATGAGTCCTGCCCACTAGGGCGTGGTTCTGTGGTCTCTGTCCTAACTCTCCTGCTCCCTCTAGGTGAATCCTCTGGAAATTGCAGGCAATTTCTTTTTCTTTCAGACTTCAAAACTCTTTTTCTCTCCAGAAGAGGGTCCGCTGTATCACAGTTGTTTTCCATGCCTGGCCCATGCATTGTGGCATCTTCGTCTGCCTCATCTAGGCTTTATGTCTCTGGTGGCTTCGGAATTGGCATACTGTTGTCACACGGCACTGGTCTCATGGCTGAAGGCAGACTGGGGTATTTAATAGATTTCTTATTAATAGTAAAGAAGCCGGATACATTGGTCAGACAGCAGTAACAGTCCATCATGTGATCCTTCTGTTCTCGCCATATCATTGGGACTGCACATGTTGTACAGCAAATGTAAGGAGCCCAGGATGTGTCTTGATCGCCAACTTTCCAACCGAAGTAGAGCTCATATGCTTTCTTAATAAGTATAGTCATGCTGCGTCTTTGAGGCTTAAGCGTATACTCACCACAAATGTAACAGAATGTATCGCGGCTGCTGCGATATTGACGAGACATTTCTGCTGTAACGAATCGTCATTTAGATGAGAAGATTACATATAAATGTTATTGTTAAGTACACACACTGATATCAACGTCATGCATAGCATCTGTGTATGAAAGCTGCTTTTACAGCCAGTACTGCCAGCATCCATCTTGACTAAACATGCCCACGCATTCCTGAGCAGTAGCATTTCCAATGTACGTTGTGAACATGCACTGAGTGCATGCCTGGACTAAACAAAACAGCTTACTTTCTAGGCAACATATGAGTAGACTTAAAATATAAGAGGAAATAAAAAAAAATAGGCGATTGCAAAAAAATGGCGTGTGACAGGAAAATTTCAAGGTTATTTTTGTGATCTGCTATCCAAAATCCATAAGATACACCAAAAGTGTTCAAGAAGTAAAATCTTCATTGTCTAGTTGGGTCTTTAATTGGTTTAGGCATTGCTAGTTTCCCAACCCAGAGTATTTTAGAGACGTGTTTATTAAAGCATGGTAGCCAGTAGTGTGGGGTTTAGTGCAGGGCTAATCACGACCACACTAAAAATGCCACGCTACCTGAGCCTCGTGCAATAAGCAGGGTTAAGGCAGAGAGAGGGTGGAGACATGGCACACAGTTAGGACAGGCTCACTAGCTATACAAACATGCCATTAGAGCGGGTGCAACTAACACCTGGCCTTTGACCAGGCAATAGCTGCACTCATGTTGCTAGCACATTGTAAACACACATCCCGTATACGAGTGTTGGGAAATAGGAAGAGCAGAAACACAGCAACTACACTGGAAGATAGAAAGGCAAACAGGCAAGACAGTAGAATATCTAGGCATCTGCTTAGGCCAGCAGGGAGGCGGGCTCACATTGTGCAGCTGCTATGGCAATGCACCACAGCAGCCTGGTAGCCCCAAAACCAGGGTCTGTAGCTCCTGAGTGACCCTGCTGATTCTGTGGGCAAACATCCAAAGCCACATCAACAGCTGTCATGACGGACTGTTGTTCACATCTGAATATGCAATGGATAGTTGTCAGTTTTGTGTGTTGTGGAGGTAAATCAGGACATAGGGACTCACAGTAAGAGTTGGAGCCAGCAGAGGACAATGAGAGTGGGTATGCAAATTAGGTGTTGCATATACTGGCAACATGTGGAGTGGAGGAGTGGCCTAGTGGTTGGGGCAAGGTACTTCAGGCCGAAAGGTTGGGGGTTCAAATCCCACTATAGGACAGCAACCTTGGGCCGGAAGGACTGGGGTTTCTAGTCCCACAGGTGCTCCTTGTGGTCTTGGGCAAGCCACTTAACCCTCCATAGCCCAGGTTCCCCGTAAAATAGTTATCTCCAAGTTATAATGCCCTGTTCAATGTAATTTCAGTTTGTTCAATGTAAACCGCACTGATGCAGAATAGCGCGGTATATAAGAGAATGTAAATAAATAAATAAAATAACATAACTGTGCCAGCAAAAGGTGCCATGCGATCCCTGCCTTCACCGCATAGAAGGGCATGTGGCAGTGCATACAGGCACCTGTGGGGCTATGCTGCTGCTGCCATGGGTCATGTTCCATGTTCTTATGGAAAGATGGCCTCTCACCCAGATCAAGCGAGGATGTGGTTGAGGCCTACCAGTTCTGAGCAGCCACTTAATACTTCTAGCACTTAATATGGGCCTCCAGTGTTGGAGCTCACTGATCAGTGATACCCCCCCCCCCCGGCCCCTTGCCCAGAGGCTGAGGCATTTATTTATATATCTGTATTTATATACTGCCCTTCACCAGGTTAAGATGGTTTACATAGAACAAGAGGGAAAATACACTGTAACAACATCATCAACTATATACAACATGCAGTTTATAACTATGTACACTATTCAGACTTAGACTATGTGTAGATGCAGTCAGCTGGCTTATGTTATGGGGGTGAAGTGCTCGGTGAACAGGTGTGCCTTCAGATGTTTTCTGAAGGTCTCGAGGTCTGTGATGTTCCTGATCTGGTCTGGGAAAGTGTTCCATATAGAGGGTGCATACAATTGGAAGGCTCGTTTTACATGCTTTTTGGTTAGATTTGGTTCTAAGGTGGGGATGACCAAGTGTTCATAGTGGAGGACTGTCTAGATCTGAGTTGCTTGGAGGACTGAAGAAGTGTGCAAAGGTATGTGTGTGTGTGTGTGTGTGGGGGGGGGGGGTCGAAGTGAATTGCTTTGTGGGTTAGGATGAGAATTTTGAATTTTATTTGGCTTTGTAGTGGGAGCCAGTGGCGCTGTTTGAGTATAGGGGTGATATGTTCATGTCTTGTCGTTGCTTGTAGGGTCCTTGCAGTTGAATGGAGAGCCATTTGCAGTTGGAGGACTGTGGATCATGGAAGACCTTGGTAAATAGTGTTGCAGAAATCCAGGTGGGGTATAATAGATGCTTGGAATACAGTCCGGAAATCTATTGGTTCAAGGAGTGGTCATAGGCGTTTAGTGTTTTTGTTTTGAAGTAGATTTGTCTTGGTGATTTTGCTGATGTGGGCTTTGAAAGTGATGTGTTGATCAAGGGTGATCCCTAGGTACTCTATTTCAGTCTGGGTTTTGATTGTTCTGTTGTTCAGTTTTATAGTATGGGGAGATGACAAAGGTGGTATCTTTAGTTATGTAGAGGGCCTTCGTTTTGTTATAGTTGATTTGAAGGTTGTTGTCTTTCATCCAGCTGGTTACTTCTGGGAAGCATTCTGTATGGGCAGATAGTGAAGGTTGGTGTATGTCAATTGGTCCATAGATCATGAAATCATTAGCGTAGATGTGGACGTATAGGTTATGTGATCTTGTGCTTGTGCAGAGTGGTCAAAGGTAGAGGTTGAAGAGAAGAGCAGAGAGGGTGGATCCTTGGGGAACTCCTTAGGTCTGCTTATATGGGGTGGAGGTGTTTTGTCCGATCTTTATTTTCTGGTGCCGATCGGTGAGGTAGGAGGAGAACCATTTGAGTACTGTGCCTTGGATTCCGTAGGTGCAGAGACATTGCAGGAGGATATTGTGGTTTATAGTGTCAAATGCTGACGAGACATCTAAGAAGATTAGTAGGAAGCCTTGATTGATGTGCTGCATTCCTTGAATTAGAGTGTTTACCAGGGTGGTCAATAGTGTTCCCACTCCGTGGTGTGGACAGAATCTGTGTTGTTAAGGGTCTTGGAGGTTATGTTGGTCAATATGGTTTCGAAGTTGATGCTGAACAGTTTTCTCCACGATCTTGGCTGCGAAGGGTAGACAGAGTCCAGGCTGGGGGGTTGTTTTTTTTTTGTTTTGTTTTTAAAGAGTTGGACATATAGAAGACTTTTTCAGGCATGTGCGCATAGTGTCTTGTGGCAATATAGTGATTTTGGTGAGTGCTCCACTTAGCTCTTTCTTGGCTGCCTTAATCCATGATATGGGGTAGGGATTCAGAGGGGAGGTTGTTGTGTTTAGAGATGCAATGGTGTTTTCTATTTGTCGCTTTGCTGTATCTACGAAGGAGGTCCAGGGGTCTATGAGGGTGTGATTGTCTTCAAGAAGGGGTGTCTGAGGGGTTTCTGGTTGGGGGTGCAGTTGCTTGTAGTATTTAGTTCACATTTATGGGGTGAATGTTATTTCAGAGTTTTCGGTAGTTGGTACTTTTGTTAGATGTTTTACAATGTCGAAGAGCTCTCTTGGCTGGTTGATTGCAGAGTTGAGTAGTTTAGTGTGGTGTTCATGGACCTGTGGAGTTCTTGTGGTCTTCCCCCGGTCTGGGGTGACTTTGATTACCTGACTGCTGGGGTGCTCAGCCTGGGGACTGTTTGAGGTTCGCCCCCTCCATGTAGTGTTCTCCCAAAGCTCCCCCTGATAAGAGGGAGCATGGGGGTCCTCTGTGGGTGGACAGCTTGCACCCCCCCCCCCAATTGTAGGTGTCAGGCTGCAGGGGTGGATGTTCTATATGGTGGGCCATGGGGGATGCCTATTGACCTAGTGCTGCGTACGTCTTGTAGCACTATACAAATGATTAGCTGTAGTAGTAATGCTTCTCAACTCTCTTGTCCACTACTTATGTGTATCTTACCATACTTTAGTCCCCAGTTTCGCTATGTGTTTTGTCTTGATTAGATTGTAAGCTCTGATGAGAAGGGACTATGTCTTACATCTATATGTACAGCACTGCATACACCTTGTAGTGATATACAAATGATTAGTAGTAGCAGTAGTATGGACCAGATGTGGTAGAGGTGCTGATTGTGCATGGACCCTAGACCCCCCAGCTCTGGCGACCCTCTTTCTCCGTCTATGTTCTATTTTTCTGAGTTTCTTTTTTATATTTCTTAGGTCATTTGTATACAATGGTTTGGAGGGCTTATGACTTTTTCTGTGATGAGGGAGAGGAGCTAAGGCTGCTTTGGGAATGGTGGAATTCCAGTTTAGTAGAATATCGTCAAGATCTACCAGAGTGGAGTCTATGTTGGGAATGGTATCATTCAAGAATGCTTCTCTGTCAAAAGATCTGAATTTTCTCTTATATGGGACTGTATTGCTAGCAGAATGTGGGGGTGGAGTTGCAGATATGGAACACTCTATTAACCCTTTGAAGGCCTACTTTAAATTTTTAATCCACATTCTGCAGCCGGGTTAATTTTTGCATATTTCAGGAAAATTGTACCCGTCTTATTCAATATGTTCTAATAGTGATTTTCCTTCTGCTACGGTCATGTATTATATACCATTTGAAAGGAATATTTAGTCAGAATTTTGGATCCCGAGAGTTTCGGGCTCGGCCTGGAAAGGGTTAAGAAGTGATCTGTCCATGGGAGGAGCAGAGATTTGGGGGACATGTATAGGTTATGTTGCAAGATCTTATCAGGAAGAAATACCAGGTCTAATGTATTTCCTTTGACGTGGGTTGGGATTTGTACTATTTGTTGGTAACCCATGTCTGCCATAGCATTGAGAAAATGATATGCATGAGTAAGGTGAAGAAATGGCAAATTGAAGTCTCCTAGAATAATGAGAGGTTTATTTAGGGAGGCAGTATATTCAGTTTCTAAGATGGAAGTAAGGTTATCTTGTATTGGGGAGGGTGGTCTGTATAACAGGCATATTGTTTTCAATAAAAGGATGTCCATATCATCAATGTTTTTGTTGGAGTGGAGGGCTGCTTTTAGTTCTTGTTTTACTAAGATTAGAACACCTCCACCTCTTGGATGTTCTGGGGCATTGGAAAAGGATGTATCCTGGGAGATTCAGTTGATTAATCAGTACTGTGTCTGACTATGATAGCCAAGTTTCCGTGAGGCACATTAGATCAGGTTTATTGTCATACACAAAGTCCAGTATTACAAGTATTTTGTTTCTAATGGATCTTGTGTTTAGAAGGATGCATTTTAATGGATTTGCAGTGATTGAGTGGGTTTGTTGAGAATGTGTAACTTGATTGATATATATTAGTCTGTGAGGAAATTATTTTGTAGGGGTGTGACTAATTATAGTGATTGTTAGAAGGGTTGTGCTTGTAGTGGTACTTTATGATAGGGATGTGATAATGTTGTGGTGAGATAGTTTGTAGTTTGTTGACCAACAAATTGTCCAAATAGGATCGACATCGGGGGAGGGAGCAGACAGGTAAGATCCTCCCTGCTCCCCACCACCAAAGCCAATCAGGCTGAAGAGAACACCACCAACTAATTTTAAATTTAAAGCCCTCCTGACGTAGGAAGCAGAGCAGCCATCAATCCGAATGACATCGGGGGAAGGGAGCAGGCAGGTTGGCTCCTCCAAGCTCTCCACCACCAAGGCCAATCAGGCTGAAAAGAACACCACTACCAAACTTTAAATTTAAAGCCCTCCTGATGCAGGAAGCAGAGCAGTTGCTGGCCCGATCGACATTGGGGGAAGGAAGCAGGTAGGTAAGCTCCTCCCTGCTCCCCACCACCAAGGCCAATCAGGCCAAAGAGAATACCACCAATGAACTTTAAATTTAAAGCTCTCCTGGTGCGCACACGCCTAAGGGCCTCGCCAAAGGGCCCTTTGGCGTGGCCCTTAGACGGGGACCTGACGGACTCTGATGCACTGAAAAAAGCACCGTATTTCCAACAGAACAAATGTAAGTTTCACATTTGTCATTATTTCAGCTACTACTTTCTCATTTGTCTTACTACTTACACCAACCATACCCAATTCACACTGCTTTTCTTGTACACTTGTTTCTACAATTCCCACACTTTCTCTTTTAATACCTCAGCTGCTAAATCAGCAGTTTCTTGCTGCAGTATCTTTCTATGAAATCACTCTTGAACCCACTGCAACTCACACACTGATGTCCCCAACTGTATACCAAATATTGCTACAAATTATTACAGCTTGGGCACTACTGCATCTTTTATAGCTCGAGCACTATCATATCTCACTGCCTCTCAAGCACTGCTTTACCTACTTGCACAAAAAACACCATCTCCTTTCACTTTATCACCCGCATCCCTCAAGACTTCCTCCAAACAAAATCAATCATGTTGCTCTTTTCAAGCTGGCTAGCACTCCTATACCTCTCCTCCCTCCTTACTCATAGCATCTCAACCCACCTCTGCTCCCCTCTCCCATTCCAATAATCCACCTCTCGAGACCCATCACACCCTCTGCTCTATCTCAACACCACACTCACCAATAGGGAAGACCTACTTGCCTCCTACACATCCTTATCTCACCACAAACTCAGTTAACCTCCCCCCTCCTCCCCCCCACCATGCACCCTGTCCACACAATTAAATACAGCTTGATCAAGGCTAGCTCTACCCACAATAAACTCTAAACTCTTTCCGACCACATCACTGATGATTCAATAGATGATCTCTGTATTACAGAAACATGGTTTACTGAAACAGACAACGCCCTGCTTAACCAACTTAACACCAGCACTCATAACAATTGCTCACGACTGAACAGTAGAGATGGGGGAGTCTGTATTCTATCCAACAAACAACTTAACTTCACAACCACAACATCCTCCAATGGTCTTGATATCATCATCATAAGCAATAAGCAATTTGTCATTTGCCTTATTTATAGACCACCCCACCACAATGCTTATCAACTCGATGCACTCTTCAAAGCTACCTGCTCTCACACCTCCCCACCAGCAGCACCTTATACTCCTTGGTGACTTCAATCTCCCTTCAGCCAATGTAACCCAAAGCAACGCTTTCCTTCAAGCCATGGATGATCTGCAATTCACACAACTATTCAATGCCTCAACTCACCTAAAAGGTGGAGCCCTTGATCTACTCTTCGCCCCTAATAACCTACTCTCCTTAACACACCCCATCTCCCCCACATCTACCCCAGTCCCATGGTCCAACCACCAACTTATAACATTTTCCGTACCTACCACCCTGTCCAAACACCCCCTCCCTCCAAACCTCCCTCAGCGAGAATATTTAGAAGTTTCAATGAGACCTCATTCATCCAACAAATCATCCCCACTCTGAAGCAAGCATTTCTCCACTCAGACCTAGATACACTCGTTCACTCTTGGAACACCACCATCTCTGTAGCCGCTAAAGCTCCATGGTGCACCTCATCTAAAACTCAATCGCTCTTATGCACCCTGGTACTCAACTCACCTCAGAGATCAAAAACGTTCTCTCTGAAGACTTGAGCAATGATGGAGAAAATCCAAAGACCCACATCTTCAAGCTATCTATCTAGATCATCAGACAGTATACTCCAATAACACCCTCAAAGCCAAGCATGAACAGATTGAAAACATCCTACTATGCTCTATAAATAAGCCAAGAGAACTATTCAACCTTGTCAAATCCTTCACAAATGACCCATCTCAACCCCAAGACAGTGGCACTATCCACCCTCAAATAATAGCTGACTTTCTAATATCCAAGCATAAACTTCCTGGCTCTTCCACCGTCATTATACCCCGTCCCCCTCCATGACCCCATGGATGACCTTCAGAGATGTTCCCCATGAAGAAATATTAAACATCATCAACTACATCAACACCACCACCTCCCCCTTTGACCCCTGCCTGGTAATCGGGATCATCGGGATATGAAAACTACTATGTTACCATTTATCTCTTCCATCCTCCAAATGTCACTCAACCAAGCCTATCTCCCTCCTGCTCTTAAACAAGCATCTGTGAGATCCCTACTCAAGAAACTCAACCTTGATCCCAACTCTCCTGTATCCTACAGACCTATAGCCAGCGTACCTTACCTCTCCAAAATGATTGAAAAAGCGGTTCAAATTTAAATCCAGGAACATGTGGACAGATTTGCCCTACTTGACCATAGGCAACATGGTTTTCGTCCCTTTCATAGCGCTGAAACCCTTCTCACATCCCTACTAAATACACTCTTCATTGGAACTCAAAGTCAAGTGGACAAGGCCATGGGACCGGATGGGATACATCCCAGAATACTGAAAGAGCTCAGAGAGGTTCTTGCAGGGCCATTAAAGGATGTTTTCAACAGATCCTTGGAAACAGGAGAAGTTCCTCAGGACTGGAGAATGGCTGATATGGTACCTCTTCACAAAAGTGGTGACAGGGAAGAAGTGACAAACTAAAGGCCTGTGAGCCTTAACTCGGTGACGGGAAAAGTAATGGAGGCGCTCCTGAAGAGCAAATAGTGGACTTTCTCAAAACCAACAGATTGCATGATCTGAGGCAACATGGTTTTACCAAAGGACGTCGATCTTGCCAAACAAATCTGATTGAGTTCTTTGACTGGGTGACCAGAGAACTAGATCAGGGGCATGTGATGGATGTCATCTACCTGGATTTCAGCAAAGCCTTTGATACAGTTCCTCATAGGAGGCTTATCAATAAACTCAGTAGTTTGGGGATGGGTCCCAAGGTGGCAAACTGGATCAGAAATTGGCTGACTGACAGACGATAGACGGTGATGGTAAATGGAGCTCACTCAGATGAAAGGAGGGTGATTAGTGGGGTGCCCCAGGGTTCGGTCCTGGGCCCGGCACTGTTCAATGTATTGAAGGACTGAATGGAAAAGTCTGTCTTTTTGCAGATGACACAAACATTTGCAACAGAGTGGACTCCCCTGAGGGTGTGGATAACATGAGGAAAGATCTACAAAAGCTGGAAGAATGGTCTAATGCTTGGCAGTTAAGATTTAATGCGAAGAAGTGCAGTGTCATGCACTTGGGAAGCAGAAATCCAAGGGAAATGTACGCGATAGGGGGAGAGAGGTTGGTGTGCACGGACCAGGAGAAGGACCTTGGTGTGATTATTTCTGAGGCTCTCAAGATGGCAAAACAGTGCGACAAGGCAGTGGCAAAAGCCAGGAGGATGTTGGGTTGCATACAAAGAGGAATTACCAGCAGAAAGGAAGAGGTACTAATGCCACCATATAAAGTCACTGGTAAGGCCTCACTTGGAATACTGTGTTCAGTTTTGGAGACCATATCTTGCAAAGGATGTAAAAGACTGGAAACTGTTCAGAGGAAGGTGACCAAAATGATTTGGAGCATGCATCATAAGCCTTATGAGAAGAGACTTGAAGATCTAAATATGTACACTCTGGAGGAGAGGAGGGATAGGGGAGATATGATTCAGACCTTTAAATACTTAAAGAGAAATAATGAACAAACAAACCTCTTCCAAAGACGGGGAAGTTGTAAAACTAGAGGGCATAACACGAAGCTGCAAGGGGGTAAATTGAATGTCCATTTAAGATATGAAAGAATTTTCTTCCAAACCGAGTATCCTAGCCTCCCTCTCCAGGGGCATCAAAGATTGAGTCTTGGAACTATTGGCCTTTTTGAAGGCAGATTTGATGACCATGGAAAGGTACAGCAGTTGTAGTTTTTCAAATCCAGGAGCTTTCTGAATTCTATACATGGAGTCAATCTATTAGTTAGCAGGCTGTATGGGGGGGGGGGGGAGAGGGGTGTCTCCCACATTCTCATCTGTAGCTTTTGGAAGGATTCTGTAAACGGCACTGTCACTGCTCCCTTAAGGGGATCACAAAGCTGGAGGCTTTCCAATTCTTTGGTCTGGTTTTCTCTTCCATTTCCAGCTTAAATAAGATGGGTTTTGCTTTTTCCCGTACAACTTGTGATGAGGAGAGCATGGCTGAGCCCATGCAAACAGAGGAAAATTATAAATCTACCTTTAAGGAAGGAGACAGGCATGGTATCTGTGGCTTTCAGGGTGCAGGTAAAGGGAAAAAACACACACTTGCTGAAGCTAAGCCACACCCAAGCTCTGCTGATCTAAGGGCAGGCTTGGAGGATAACGAGAGACACCTGGGTAAGGGACAGTGCAAGTTAGGGAAAAGGCAGCCTTATAAACCCAGAGAAACATGTGAGAGGGAAACGGAGGCCAGCACGAGGGCCAGAACGGCACCAGCACCAGCACCGGCTGGAGAGAGGATTCCACGAAAGCAGTACTCAGGGAGAGAGCAGCACACGAGAGAGCTGACTAGAGAGAGCACTGCAGACTTCTGTGGAGGGAGAAGCACCAGGGAAAGACCCAGAGAACTCACTGAAGAGGAGAACGGTGGAGATTTCCAGGGGGATTTCAGAGGTGAAAGCAGCACCCAGAAAGAGAGTCAGGCTTGCAGGGAAACTGCAATTGGTTCTGAAGCCAGTAGAGCTGTAGCTGAAAGAATTGCAGACAAGGGGCAAGGTGCAGTTCCTCTAGTACGTGGACTAGCTAAAAAGATTCAAGTTCCTAGAAGGTGGGTGGATAAAAATATATCTAAGAGTGACCTAAGCCAGTTAGAGGCACTCTGGCGTTTGAGTCAGGAGAAGAACCTTTTCACTCCAAGGGAAAACCCTTTTCCTAGTAAGAAGCCCCAGTGGAGGAGAATTCAGGAGCTCTTAGAGAGTTTCAAGCAAGAAGCATTGCATGAAGGCTTAGAGCCAGACATACCGGTTGAAAACCTGGAGGAAATGCAGGTAGAATCTGTTGAACCTGATTCTGACTCAGAGGATTTATTAATGGACTGTTCATGGTGCAAAAAGGCAGAATAGAAGCTGCTGGTTAAAAAAAAAGTCTGCAACCTGAAAACCACCAAAAGCAGTGAGTAAGACAGGGAGAATGTTTCTAGCCTGAATTGCTAAGTACCCTGTTGAAAGAAAAAAAGACATTTACTTTGACTTGAAGAAAAGAAACTGTGTTTGTTGCTGTATGTTTGAGAAACAGCTATGTATGTTGTGAAGGCCAGCTAAAGCAATTTCACTGTTGGGTTTTTGTGTGATTTTCCTGAAGATCATTTGTTTTGGAGAAGAATCCTGTTGTTTTGTTTGAACTATATGCTTGTGAAAGGAAGAAAATAAATTCCTGTGTGTCTTTTGAAAAAAAAAAAACCTCGGTTCTCAATACTACTGTGTTTTAAGTGGTAGCACAACTACAAGTCCCAGCAGCCCCAAGCTCTGGACGAGGACAAATAATTATTTATTCAAAGACTAAACAGTGGCACCCCTATACCTTTAGGTCGTGGCCTGGGCTAGGGGCCCCCACAAACTTCAATGAAGAAGTACTCCTCAGGAGAGGACTTCCATCTCTTGTGAGGACGTGAGGAATTTGAGGTTACAAGGGACACCTCTTCGCGAGACACCTCTTCTGAGAAATTTATATTTATGCAATCATCTGTATTTCTTATACCACTTTTTGACCAGAAGTTGATGTCAGGGCTGTTTACATAATCAAAATTAATCAGACATAAAAACAAGATAATCTACAAAACTCAAAAACAATAAAATCAACATTGGAGGAAACAGCATACAACAATAATTTATCAGACAAAAGACATTGTTTAAACAGTACACATTATGAAATGAGGAAAGAGCTAATAAAATGGAATCTCAATAGAGCTAATAAGTCATAAGTGGAGGAGTGGCCTAGTGGTTGGGGCAAGGTACTTCAGGCCGGAAGGTCGGGGGTTCAAATCCCACTAGAGAACAGCAACCTTGGGCCAGAAGGACTGGGGTTTCTAGTCCCATAGGTGCTCCTCGTGGTCTTGGGCAAGCCCCTTAACCCTCCATAGCCCATGTTCCCTGTAACATAGTTATCTCCAAGTTATAATGCCCTGTTCAATGTAATTTCAGTTTGTTCAATGTAAACCGCACTGATGCAGAATAGCGCGGTATATAAGAGAATATAAATAAATAAATAAAGTGATCAGAGAAGGAGCACTGAAATAACTATGTTTGTATGGTCTTTTGAATTTTTTAGAAACATAAGACATGCCATATTGGATCAGGCCAAAGGTCCATCAAGCCCACTATCCTGTTTTCCATCAGTGGCCAATCCAGGTCATAAGTACCTGTTAGGTTCTGAAAAGATAGACAGATTCCATGCTGCTTATCCCAAGAGTTAGCAGTGGATTTCCTCAGTTCACTTAAAAATGGTTTATGTACTTTTCCTCTAGGAAATTATCCAAACCTCTTTTGAACCCAGCTGTACTAACAGCTTTTACTATATCCTCAAGCAAAGAATTCCAGAGTTTGATTGTGTGTTGAGTGAAAATTATTTTCTTTGATTAGTCCTAAATGTGCTACATTGTTGCTTCATTGCATGTCTTCTAGTCTTTCTATTTTTTGAAGGAGTTAACAGTTGATCTACATTTATCTGTTCCACGCCACTCATTATTTTATAGACCTCTATCATACTTTTCCTCAGTCATCTCTTTTCTAAGCTGAAGAGTCCTAACCTTTTAAGCCTTTCAATCCTCTTTATCATTTTGGTCACTCTTCTCTGTAACTTTTCTAATTCTGCTATATCCTTTTTAAGGTATGGCGACTAGAATTACATACAATATTCAAGCTGCGGTTGCACCATGGAGTGATAAAGCAGCATTATAATATCCTTCCTTCCATACGATTCACAACATTCTATTTACTTTCTTGGCTACTGCTGCACAACGGGCAGAGGGTTTCAATGTATTATCCACAATGACACCTAGATCCTTTTCCTGGGTGGTGATTGCACAGTATAACTGTAGTTTGGATTGTTCTTCCCTAACTGCATAACTTTGCTCTTGTCTAACTTAAATTTCATCTGCCAGTAGGTCGCTCAGTCTTCTAGTTTTTCAAAGTCCTCTTGCAATTTTTCACAATCCTCTTGTGTTTTAACAACTTTGAATATAATTTGTACCATCTGCAAATTTGATTATCTCACTTGTTGTTCCTATTTCCATAGGATTCTTATAAGAATAGTATCTACTACCTTAAACCAATTTTATAAACCATTTTAGTGAGTTCTATTTGGATAGTAGAGAATGGGAAATGGCATCAGCAGCCGAAAAAATGGCCAGATATACATGTTTATTATGAGGAGCAAATGTCGGACATCCTTAAGAATGTTTCATTGCTAGATATTACCTCAGAGGTTAAGTTATCAGAAAACTGGAATGACATTTTCAAATTAAAGAAACAATTAGCTAGAGTGCACTTGCATAGTGCTACCCTAGCACTTTTGTGATGTGTCCAGGAAATGAGTATTTAACTTGGAAAATCTATAAGTTTGATGATAAAAAATAAAAGGGGCTTGAGTGCTTATGAGAAAACTATGATTTAGGATATGAGAACTAAGCCCGATAAAATTTAACTTATATCAGTAATTATATGTTGGAAAGGAGGGGGTTCTTATAATAATAGCAACTGCTACCTTAACCCAATTTTATAAATTAAGAGAGTGGGAAATGGCTCTGAGAAACAAATGTCGGACATCCTCATGAATGGTACTGACCTCAGGTTTACCAGTCTGCAGTTTCCCAGATCACTCCGGAACCCTTTTAAAAACTTGGCATTACTTTGTATGAGGACTCTAAATAGAGATTAGTGAGGGGGGGTGAATTACTAATTAAAGATTTATATGGATTTTTGGATCAGCAAAGGATATTGTACTTTACTTTGCAAAGAAATTGAACTCATGAGCATGCTGAGCCAACTTGCTCCAGAGATCAAAGCTGTATTTCCACTCTAGTGAGAGATCTTTACACATCCAGCCTGGGGAGTGTTAAGAGGCCAGAGAGGGAGACAGAATTCTTCCCTTGGCCTTTGAACAATTCTCTTGGCCAATATAGAAACATTTGCCTAGCCAATGTAGACAGGATAAGAATTCATCAATTATAATGTAAAAGCTTTGAGATGCTTTTGGGTGTCTCCCTTGACAGAGACCCATTAATGATAACAAAAGAACACTTCATCTAGCCTTGGAATGTAGGCCATGGAGGATGTGTCCTTTGAGCATTCTCAGATATCTGACCATGTCTGATTGTGTAAGTTTGAGCTTCTAACAGGTGGTCAGAAGCCCACCCAGAAACCAAAGCAAAAAAAGGTGGATGGGGTGGAGAGAAGCTCATGGGTGAGAGCTGGCTGCAACACATTTGTGCCTATATAAGTACAGAGAATATCCAGAACAGACAGAGCGTAGATCTGCTTGGCCAGGCATGAAGTATCCTAGACTGTCATCAGTTCCTCTCGCTGAGCGCTCCCAGCTGATGTGTAAAGGGCTTATGACAAGTTTGGTGAAGTATATTCTCTGTAAATAGCTGCATTCTCTCATAATTCTTTCAGTGCTGTAATTAAGTGCATTAGTTATTATTTTAATTGCATTCTGGTTATCTTTTCTAACTACTCATGTGTAACTAAGAGAATTACTTGTCTTTCTAAATGTTTCCTTACTTTGTTTGTAAATAAACTGCACGTCTTCATTACAAGGTGTTAGCCTTTGTTGAAGTAAGACATTTGGTACCAGAAATGGGGTACGGAAAAAAGGCTTGGACAATGTTGAAAAGAAAAGAAAATAGTGTAAATACTGTGAATATTGTAAATATTCATAGCGGGTATCAGGCGCCTTATGAAATGTTAGCTAGAGAATGGTCTTGCGGTTCAGGACTAAGTGAGAATTGGGAATCTGTTTTAAAAGATGTGGAACCTGTAAATGCCCTTACATGCTTGCAAAAAAAAATACCTGCTGAAAAAGGAACAGAATTGAGTACCTTAGGGAGAAGAAGATTGCTTTTGTTGTCTGCATATTGTAAGATGCATCAGACAAATTCTAGCAAATTAGATTTGATTGCATGGACAGATAAAATAGACATTTATCAGCAAGTTGCTGAGAGGGTGGCTCAGTATAAATACCGTAGGAGACGGGGAAAAAGAAAGAAAAAGAAAATGCACGTCTATTGCTAACCAATTTATAGGAGGAAAGTGCTGAGTACTCCCCAAAATCCTGGAGGAGTTAATCTAGAAGATACTGTGGAGGATTTTAATCAACAAGAGATTAATGATAGATCATGGTGATAAGAAATTCTGTTTGATTAGTTCTGACCCACTGATACAAGATCAGGTATAATGCACTTGTAAGCTTTGATTTGTTCTGTATGATTAGTTCTGACCCACTGATACAAGATCAGTTTTGTTTAGGAAAATATGTAACCTTGTGCTGCAAAGATGTTTAATTCAGTGCTTTGAACAAAATGCCTATCCTGTACAGTTAGTATTAATTGTTATGGAAAATCCTTATAAGATTATGAAGAAGTGAAGACTTTTTTTTTAAGGTCCCTGGTTAAAAGAAACTCTGATCAGATAGCTATAATGCACTTGTAAGCTTTGATTTGTTCTGTATTCAAATGTTTGTAGTAAAAAACTGTTTTTCTTTCATTACTGGCTACTCCAGTAGATTTTATAGTCCCTGAATGCTGAAGTGACTAGATCAAACAAACGAGGCATGAAACTTTTTTTTTTTTTGCCTCCAAAGTGGAGGTTGAGAATCCTGACAGGACGGTGGGGCATTGAATCCTGAGTAAGTGAGAGGGTAATCTTTATCATTAATATGTTATGCATCTATTCTTTGTCTTTGACTGTATATGCTACCAAACAAACTTAAAAGTTAAAGAAGGATATTTTTTTTTTTTGAACTGTGGCAAGCACCCCAGGGGGCATAGTTAAACATAAACAGCTATAACTATAGGTTAATTGTTTAGCCACATTTGCATGAAGGACACAAGACAATGGTTCGTTCTACTGGCTGTGTTGAAGATAACATGTTAATTTAAATGTAACCAAGAAAAGTAACACCTTTTAGAAGTTTCACCTCACTTGAGCCTGAACTGTGAGGTTCAAGATAATTACTTTAAGCTTTGTGCTAACGACTGAGGGACACCTGTTTTCCTGTATTTATCTAGAGAAAAAGTGTACTTTGTTCTAAAAGTTTATAGTTCATTTTCAGTACAGTTCCTCAGAAAATAGATATAAAACAGATATATGTTGCAGCATTGTGAGATATTAAGTTGGTAGTTTATACACTTGCACTTATGACACTTGTGGTAATAGTACATTACGCAGAGGTCCAGTACACACACAGCAATTAGACAGAGGCTGATATGAAATTGCTCTGTTCTCAAGCTATATAGAACAAATATAGATTAAAGAGGGAACTGAGTTCCCAGAAAATAATGAGAACTTGAGTTGATTGGATAAAACCAAATCTTGCTTGTCAGCAATGATCCAGGAGAGGTTTGAGAAAAAGAATAAGAGAGAGAGAGAGAGAGAGAGGCAGAAAGGTGAGGCCACAGCCTAGGCTAAATGTGCTGCTTCCAGTGTGATGATCTGGGCTACCAAGCTCTAAGACTCCTTGAGGACCCACAAGGCCTGAAGAACAGGAACCTTGCATATTTATGCCTCTGAAGAGACATAAATAGGCAGGGGGAGCATAGGCCGAGAAGAACCCGAGGATAGTCATGAATGCCTTGCAATCCAAGAAGAACCTGAAGATGAGGCCTAGCCACCAATGCCATGTACCCTCTTAGATCTCTCACCTCAAAAGGATCTCTTTTTGACACCGTAATTAATGAGTAGCTTATACAAATCCTTGTGAACACTGCAATTTTAAAATCAGTCTAACAGCACTCTCACTGAGGACAGGATATATGACAGATTCTAGTTATACGTGAGAGATGAGCCATATTTCTTTCTATTGGGATTGATGTTATAGAATGCTGCAAAATGACAGTTTTATATTGTAAGGATTTTACCCAGATTGTTCCTATTTTAGAATGAGCATATGTCCACTTAGCACTGGACCAATTAAGTTGATGGGAAAGGGACACTGTTTACTCATACTGTTATCTTATTGAGAAGAATCTAAATTTAAGTTATTAACAATTGTTTGATATTCTTAGCAGCCTTACCAAATAAGGATACATTAGTGTGGTATAAAAGAAACAGGAAAAGGACCTATGTAAGTAGTTGGTGGAATGATGCAGGTGATGAAAAAGTGTTGTGTTATGGAGGGATGAAGTGGAATATTAAAGAAGAAACTGTGATAGACAATAAACTGATGAAGGTAATTTGAAGTGATGTATTTTCCTAATGAATATGTAAACAAAAAAATTATGAGCACTTTATTTGACTGTGCCGTCTCCAGAAGCTTCAATTCAGGAAGTCATACTCAACAATTGGAAGAAATAGATATTTGGAGACAGGCTAGGTGCACCTTGCACCTTGATGAGCTCTGGAAAACCCACACTGGCCATGTGGTACTTCTGGATGCTTTGTGCCTCACTTTTCCTCTGTATGTCCTGGCCAGACATGCAGAGGCAAAGGGGGATGATTTGATGACAAATTCTCACACAATTGGGTATAATTCTAAAACTTATCAAAATTGCAGAACACGTATGTGCAGCTTGTCTGATCTGAAACATGTAAAGGTCATTCAAGGGCAAAATGGAATATTTCCTACAAGCAAAATGAATTTCCAGTGGTAGAGAGACAAGGAGTTAATCAAACTGCGAGATAAGATTGACACCATACGAGATAGTTACTAGTAGATCACTGAAAGTTTATAAAAGCAATATTTATTATCTGTAGGATATGATCTTAGTAAATATAGATGAAATTAAGTTTGTCTTATTGTGAAGTCTAATCTAGAATTTTTAGTCTTTTCATTTAATATTGGCGCTGCTCTTCTGAATGAGGCCTGGAGCCATGTCACCAACTGCAAGCCGGAGAGTCTAGCGGAGGGAATTGACCAGAGTCCAGATGGAGCAGACCATCCCGAGAGATCTGGACTACACACCGCAGAAACGTGTGAGGAAGTCCCTATCTACTTCAATGTGTCGCAATGAAAGAAAGGCCAAGATGTCCACCTACGAGAATGAGAGGTTCAACTGTTGAGAGAGGCCAAGTTTAAACTTCAGAGAAAGGTGAAAATGACGCTACGGAGTCCTGAAAAACTGCTGAGAAGCAGGCCAAATTATCTGAAAATAGGAAAAGGACTATTGGACTTTTGTGGACTTTTGTGAATGATTTTTTTTTTCCTTATGTATTGTTATTGTTTCCTTGGAAAGTAACTGTAATTTTAGTATCTCAGATTTTTTCTGCTGAACATCATGTGCCCAATTGCTTATGTCACCTGTTCCCCAGATTTTAGTTATTAGAGTCTATGGGGCAGATGTACAGTGGGAAAAAGTTCTGAATGTGCAGGTGAAATGAGTACCCCACTGCATGGGGAACTGATAAAGATAGCTGAGACCTACAAGCCATTTGGCTTTGACAATTGTAATGCTGGGGGGGGGGGGATGGAAAATATCACCTAAATTACACTGAGGCTTGTCCCCTCAAGCGTTTGCCTTAATGCTATCCACTATGTTTAAGCCCATGTTGTTATTATTGTATTTCTAAATGAATTACAAATGCGATTCAGCCATTGCTTACGTACAATATCCTTGTTGATCCAAGGGTGGAATGTATTACTAATTAAAGATTTATATGGATTTTTGGATCAGCAAAGGATATTGTACTTTACTTTGCAAAGAAATTGAACTCATGAGCATGCTGAGCCAACTTGCTCCAGAGATCAAAGCTGTATTTCCACTCTAGTGAGAGATCTTTACACATCCAGCCTGGGGAGTGTTAAGAGGCCAGAGAGGGAGACAGAATTCTTCCCTTGGCCTTTGAACAATTCTCTTGGCCAATATAGAAACATTTGCCTAGCCAATGTAGACAGGATAAGAATTCATCAATTATAATGTAAAAGCTTTGAGATGCTTTTGGGTGTCTCCCTTGACAGAGACCCATTAATGATAACAAAAGAACACTTCATCTAGCCTTGGAATGTAGGCCATGGAGGATGTGTCCTTTGAGCATTCTCAGATATCTGACCATGTCTGATTGTGTAAGTTTGAGCTTCTAACAGGTGGTCAGAAGCCCACCCAGAAACCAAAGCAAAAAAAAGGTGGATGGGGTGGAGAGAAGCTCATGGGTGAGAGCTGGCTGCAACACATTTGTGCCTATATAAGTACAGAGAATATCCAGAACAGACAGAGCGTAGATCTGCTTGGCCAGGCATGAAGTATCCTAGACTGTCATCAGTTCCTCTCGCTGAGCGCTCCCAGCTGATGTGTAAAGGGCTTATGACAAGTTTGGTGAAGTATATTCTCTGTAAATAGCTGCATTCTCTCATAATTCTTTCAGTGCTGTAATTAAGTGCATTAGTTATTATTTTAATTGCATTCTGGTTATCTTTTCTAACTACTCATGTGTAACTAAGAGAATTACTTGTCTTTCTAAATGTTTCCTTACTTTGTTTGTAAATAAACTGCACGTCTTCATTACAAGGTGTTAGCCTTTGTTGAAGTAAGACAGGGGGGGAGTGACATCAGCGACAAATATGGAGCCCAAGTCCGAGGCTCCAACTCCCCCTGCTAACAACAACAAAATTTACAGTGATAATTCGTGGCAGTTTGCCGTACACTTAGTGTGAGTGAGTGTGCTACCTGTTAGGGAATGCTGGGGAAAGGCAAGTGCGTCGATAGGAGAGATGCACTACGGCGGTCTAGTCAGCTGAGCCAGTGTGCAGAGAGCTATGCTGTTTCCATAAGCAGTATGGTGTCTCTGGAATCAGTGGAGGACTTGGCTGAGGATGGGCCTATAGACTTGGAGGCTTGTGGCAATATGAAGGGCTTGTTTAAGAAAAGTTTTACTGCCCTAATGACAGAACTGCGGGAGGACTTGGCTGGGAAGATTATGAAATCCATGGGGATCTCCGTGAGCTGAGAGCTTGGATGGAGGAGGCGGAATCGTGCCTCGATGAGCAGTGGGAAGCCCTGGATAGCCTGCAACTTAGGGTGAACTGTCAGAAGAAGCAGTATCAGAAACTATAAGTGGGATAACCTGGAAAATCATGGAAGTAGGAATAACCTGCGCCTCCAAGGGAACCCAGTGATCTGTGAGGTGTGTGCTTTATTCCAGGAGCCCAAAAAGCCTGCACTGCTTGAGCCTTCGGTGGTGATAGAAAGGGCCCACCGAGCTCTGGGTACTCCCCTGGCTGGTAAGTCACATGACACAGAGGTGCAGTTTTTCTAAACTACCAGGTTGCTCAGAAGATCTTGACCTAGACAAGGCAATTGGATGGTGTGTAGTACGGGAGACAGAAGATCAAATTCTATCAGGATCTTTCTTCCCTCATGCTATCAAAAAGAAGGGAGATGCACCCGATTTTGGCCATTCTAAACAATGAGTGGATTAAATATTATTGGTCTTTTCCTTTTAAGCTGACTTTTGCTGTTGAGGGGAAACAGTATGCTGTTTGGGAACTGGCAGAGGTCTGGAGTGCTGTGTGACTATTGGTAAAAGTGGATGACTATCAGACAGAGTGTGACCCCAAGCCAAAAAGTTAAGTTTGAAAAATGGGCCCTGGTTCTCTTTCTCCTTCTCTAATTGGAGATGATGGATCCTGATGTCATTAGGCAAATGCTGGGTGGAGACCACTGGACTGAACAGTAGATGTTGGTGCACTGGGACGTCTAACTTTTGCTAATAGTGCCTTGGACTTGCTTTTGCTTTGAACATTATGACTTGCTCTTTGATAATTAGGGTTTCAGAATGTGGGGGGGGGGGAACTAGAGGGGAGGGTACTCATGGTTGGTGGTTGTTTCTCCTTTTGTTCCTTTTCATAGATGGATGGTTTATGGTGGGGAAGCTTGGGGGAGGGGGCAGGAAGGTGGGAGAAGGTTCTTTGGGTGTAGTGGGTCTTGGAAGTGGCCTGAAGTGCATGATGGCAATGTGTTTGGGAAGCTTGAGAACAAATGTCTGGTGTTGATGGTCTTTAGGTTACAGAATGCTGGGTGTGCTTGCAGCAATATGGGGATTGTTGGATTATGTGCCTGTAACATGGCGGATATAACAGTGCTGATAGTGAATTTGCATGGGCTTAGCTCCCCGAGGAAGCAGTTCCTGCTCTGGAAGAGGTCTCTCTATGGAAGGCTGATATTCTTTTATTGCAGGAGATCATCTTTGGGAGGACTGCTGGTCATGGTTCTCTAACAAACATTACTATTTGGTGGGGTCCTCTGCGGATGTGGGGGGGGGGGGGGGTGGCAATTCTTTTCCAGTGGGACCTGGTGGCTGAAATTGTGGCCCTTGTGATACCTTGGGTAGGAGGGTGGAGCTTGTGGTGCAGATAGGGAGGTGCTCTATTCTGTGGTGTCTTTATGCCCTTAATGAGGGTCAAGGAGTATTTTGCACAGCTTCAGATGATCTTGAGGGCCTTTATTCAGGATAAAGTAGTGGCTGGCAGGGATTTTAATTCACGAGTTTCCAGGAACCTAGACGTTTCAGGAGGTAACTCATAAGAATATAAGATATGCCATACTGGGTCAGACCAAGGTCCATCAAGCCCAGTATCCTGTTTCCAACAGTGGCCAATCTAGGTCATAAGTACCTAGCAGTCTCCCCAAAAGACACAGGTTCCTCAATGCTTATATTGGGTCAAGCAGTGATATCCTGGGACCCTTTTAATAATGGTTTATGGACATTTCCTCCAGGAACTTGTCCAAACCTTTTTTAAACCCAGCTACACTAAAAGCTTTTACTACATCCTCCGGTAAGAAATTCCAGAGTTTGATTACACGTTGAATGAAAAAATATTTTCTCTTATTAGTCTTAAATAGGTTACCCTGTAGCTTCATTGCATGTCCCCTAGTCTTTTTATATTCTGATGACGTAAACAATCGATCTACGTTTACCCGTTCCACTCCATTCATTAATTTATAGACCTCTATCATATCTCCCCTCAGCCATCTCTTTTCCAGGTTGAAGAGCCCCAACCTTCTTAGCCTTTCTTCATAGGAGTATCCTTCCATCCCCTTCACCATTTTGGTGGCTCTTCCCCGCACCTTTTCTAATGATGCTATATCCTTTTTAAGATACGGTGACCAGAATTGCACACAATATTCAAGGTGTGGTCTTACCATGGAACGATACAGAGGCATTATAATATCCTTTGTTTTATTTTCCATTCCTTTCCTTATGATAACTAGCATTTTATTTTCTCTCTTTGCCACCGCTGCACACTGGGCAGAGGGTTTCAACATGTTATCCACGATGATGCCTAAATCTTTTTCCTGGCTAGTGGTTCCCATTGTGAAACCTTGCATCGTGTAACCATAGTTTGGGTTGTTCTTTCCTAGGTGCATAACTTTGCACTTGTCCACATTAAATTTCATCTGCCATTTGGACAGCCAGTCTTCCAATTTATCAAGATCCTCTTGCAATTTTCCACAATCCTCATGGGTTTTAACAATTTTAAATAGTTTTGCGTCATTTGCAAATTTGATAACCTCACTCGTTATTCCCTTTTCCAGGTCATTTATAAATATGTCAAAAAGCAGTGGACCCAGCACAGATCCCTGGGGTACTCCACTATTTACCTTTTTCCATTGGGAAAATTGGCCATTTAGCCCTACCCTCTGTTTTCTATCTTTTAACCAGTTCCTGATCCACAATGCAGGAGATAAGGAATCCATTGAGGGGGATGATTCAGACATTGGGGTGGTGGATGTCTGGAGGGCCCAGCACTAGAGAGCGTGGGAGAATTAGTTTTATTTCCATGCCAATGACACGTATACAAGTATTGATATTTGCTGGTGGGGCAAGAGCTGTTAGAGAGTGTGAGTGTGTCTGAGCTGGCTGATATCTCTTGGTCGGACAATGCACCCCCTGTTGACTAACATTACAATGGGTGGTGGGGGTGGGGAAGGATTTAGGAGATTGGACTTGGATGTTAATTTCTTGCTGCGAGACAAGAGGGTGCTGTGTGATTTTCGAGCACTCGTTGAAGATTATTTTGAGTAGCATGAGTGGACAGAGGACCCCCCACCCCCCTTCCAGTGATCTGGTATGCATTTACAGCTGTTGCACAGGGTTTATTTATTGTGAAGGAGGAACACTGAAAGCAAATGTATAACCAACAGACTAAGATGTTGAGGCAGCATGTGGCTAGCTTGCACAGGAAACATCAGAGGACATTCTCCAAGTAGGTTTTGCGTGATCTCCTAGCAGTTAGAGCATAGCTAGACCAGAAAGATCTGGACTTTAAAATGTAGAGGATTAAGCAGCGTTATTATGAGTTTGGTAACAAGGCTGGGAAGCTGTTGGTCTTTCAATTGTGGAAGCAATGAGCGGAGAGGCACGTGCATAAGATCACAAATGCTAGGGGGCAAATGGTGTTTACCAACCCAGAGATATGTGATAGTCTTGCGTAATACTTGAAAGGGTTGTATGAAGGTGAAACTCGGGTGAGGAGAGATGCCATTGACAAGTATTTGAAATGGATTGTTTTTCCATGTTTGGATGAAGCTCAGGCGGAATTCTTAGATGCGGATATCACTTGTGGAGAGATGATGATGGCCATTAAGGCATTGCCGACGGGGAAGGTGTCAGGCCTGACAGCTTCACGTCTGAGTTTTTCTGGGTTTTTGGGCAACAATTAGCCCCATACCTGGTCTGTGTGTATAAGATGCTTGGGGGAGATGGCTTGCTGTGGTTCAATGAGTGAGGCCTGGATCTCCATGATCCTGAAAGGAGGAGGAGGATAGGATGCTATGCCAGTCATATTTTCCGATATCCCTCCTGAATTTAGACATCAAAATTTTAGCGAATGTGCTAGCTACACATCTCAATAGGGTATTGGCGCAATTGGTACAGCTGGACCAGGTGGGGTTCATTCTGGAGTGCAAGCGGTGAACAACATTCGCCAAGTGCTCCAGCTTGTGCAGATGGCCAGAGCGAGGCAGCAACCTGCTCTCTTTTTAGGGGTTGATGCTGAGAAGGCACTCGACCGGTTTCATTGAGGGTTCATGTACGCAGTCTTGGAAAAGGTGGGGTTGGGTTCCAAATTTCATAAGTGGGTATAGTTGCTTTATGACTATCCCTGAGCACATGTGAAGGTTAATGGTAGTTATTTCCCCTTCCTGTTGCAGTGGGGAGCCAAGCAGGGTTGCCCCGTCATCACTTTTATTTGCTCTGGTGTTAGAGCCATTTGCTCAGGCGCTTAAATCTAATCCAGGGATTCAGGGGGGAGGGGGCAGGATGTAATATAAGTTGGCACAGTTTGCCAACAACATGCTCCTCACCCTTACTGAGCCTCAGGATTCACTCCCTTGCTTTTAGGAGCAGGGGAGAGGTATTACGCAGTGTTGGGATTTAAAATCAATGTAAGTAAAACCATGGCTTTGAATGTTTCCATTCCACCAAAACAGTGGTAAGATATCCAATAACAGTATGGGTTTCATTGGACTCCCTAAGCCACATGCGATAACTAGGAGTTAGCCTGATAGCCTCCTTGGTGAGACTAGATAGGGTGAACTACCCAGACCTATTTGTGCGTGTTAAAAGTGATTTGATGTGATGGTCATGATTGACATTGTCGTGGTTTGGGAGAACGGCAGTGTTGCGTTTGAATGTGTTGCCCCGTTTGCTGTATGCCATCCAGACATTGTCCATAAAAGAGTTTTGGGGGACCTTCAGCTTAGATTGTTGGCTTTTGCTGGGGGGGGAGAGAAGGGAAGAGACCTTGCATTAACTGAAGAGTGCTGTATAGAGACAGATGAAGGGGAGGTATAGGGATTCCCAACTTGGAGTGGTATCATGTGGCATCCCAAGCTCGTGCTGTATTGGAATGGGCAAATTTTGGAGAAAAGTGTGGATGTAGATTGTACAGAAGCTGTGGTGGGATGTTAAACTGGTGAATCTGCTATGGATATCCCAGAGTGCTCCGTGTACTGTGACTTGCTCTAATTTATAAATAAATTTTACTTTGGCATGGCGGGATAAGCATTTTGGGTTGAGACCTTGAAGGATATCGCCCCTTATGCCATTTGCCCATAATCAATTATTCCCCCTGGGTTGGATTCCTCCATCTATCAGAGGTGGGAGGGGAAGGGACTCTACTGGCTGGGGCAAATTTTTGAAGTTGGGGTGCTCCAGGCATTTGAAGCTGCATGAGAAGAATTTACCCTGCCTTTGACTCACCACTTTGCTTACCTGCAGTTAGTCTCTAGTGTGGGGATGAAGGAGGTGCGAGAAGTAGTTGCTCAGGATATCACCTCACTGGAGGATTTGTGTGGGGATCTCTCTTCCATTTCCATACTGTATAGACATTTATGGGAGGGTGGTACAAATTCTCTGGTCCATAAGGTAAATGGGAGAGGGCTTTAAAGTGGACCTACATGGAGGCCACAGTTGGAACAGATGGAAAAGATTTTGTCCAAAATTTCTGTGTCGGTACAGGTCCAGGAAAACAACTAAACGAATATACCGGTTGTATATGATCCCTAATAGATTGGCTCGAATATATCCTGGGACCTCAGATCTTTGTAGACAGGTATATGGGAAATTGGGCACATTGGTCCACATCTGGTGGGAATGCCAGCGGGTGGTGTGTTACTGGAGAGCCATTCAGTATCGAATTAAAAGTCTGATTAGTATAGAGATCCCCTAGGATCTTTCTGTTGTAACTGGTGTGCGAAATGACCTGAAGGTTTTGATTAGGTACTGTCTGAATGCGGCCAAGCTAAACTTAGCTCAATACTGGAAATGGGTGTCTCCCCCCACCCCGCTTGTCTGTGTGGTTGTCATGGATGTGAAGTCTGCATAATATGAAATGGTTGATTACGGTACGCAGATGTAAATTGGGAGTCTTTGAGAGGATATGGGATCCTTTTTGTTGCAAGTATGCTATCCCTGGGTAGGAAAGTAGTGAAGGTGAGGCCTGACGCCAATAATGCACTCTGGGAAGTTTGAGGGGGAGGAAGTGGAGTATAGGGGGGTGTTCAGGATGTTCTTATTAAACCTGAAAAAATGTTAAAATGAGGCATGTATTGGTTGCTGACCTTTAAGATGTTATCTTTCAGTTGGAATTATTGCTGCTTGGATGGCTGTAAAGGTCTCTGCTTTGTATATCAATAAAGCCTTCAAAAAATAGAGACTGGCAGGAAGACAGTTCCAGAGAATTAGGGTAGTATGCCTCAAAAAGCAGCATTCCAATTCATACTATATGATAGCAGATAAAGACCAGTATAGTCCATCTAGTTTGCTCAGTAAGATGGCTAGAGTGGTTGTAATCACCGTTCCATGCAAGTCATCCACCCCTCTATGCCTCTGTTTGGGGTTGTATCCACCGCTGCATGCAGGTCAGCCCCCTCTCTATTTACTGAAGTATAATAGATATTTAAGTTTGCTTTGATTTCATCCTCTTGTTATAAAGGGATCTACTGTATCTGCCCCATACTATTTTGAATTCTGTCACTATATTTGCCCTTACCTTCTTCATTGTGAGGCCATTCCAAGCATCCACCGTCCTTTCAATGAAAAAGTATTTCCTGATTTTGCTTTTACAGTAAGTTTACCGTCTACAGCTTCATCGTATGCCCTCTAGTTTTACAGCTTCCCTTCTTTGAAAAAGTTTTTTTCATTAATACCCTTTAAGTATTTAAAGGTCTGCATCATATCTCCCCTATCCCTCCTCTCCTCTAGGGTACACATATTTAGGTCTTCAAGTCTCTTCTCATAAGTCTTCTGGTGCAGGCTCCAAATCATTTTAGTCACTTTCCTCTGAACCATTTCAAGTCTTTTTATATCCCTTGTGAGATATGGTCTCCAAAACTGAAGACAATACTCCAAGTGAGGTCTCACCAACGACTAGTACAGGGACATTACTACCTCCTCCTTTCTGCTGGGTATTCCTCTCTGTATGCAGGCCAGCATCTTTCTGGCTTAGGCTACTGCCTTATCACATTGTTTCGCCATCTTGAGATCCTCTGACACTATCACTCTGAGGTCTCTCTCCTGGTTTATGCACACCAACCTCTTGCTGCCTATTGTATAGAATTCCTTTGGATTTCTGCATCCCAAGTGCATGACTCTGCACTTCTTCCTATTAAATCTTAACTGCCAAGCATTAGACCATTTTCCTAGTGTTTGTAGATCTTTCCTCATGTTGTGCACTCCCTCAGCAGTATCCACTCTGTTGTAAATTTTCATGTCATCTGCAAAAAGGCAGACTTTCTCTTCAATCCTTCCTGTAGGACTGGTACCCTGTAGCCTGCTCTGAACCAAAAGCCTGAACTAAACAAGATGCATTTCTGCTACAAAGAACTTCTGCTGTGTCCAAAGCCTCAAACTTGCTGACTTCCAACCAGTTGCCTGCCAAGTGTTTGTATGTGTGCATATAGAGGACTATTGTTCCCAGCCATGACCATGTGCAAGAGCATCTGCTTTTCAGGCCTTTATCATCCACAGACTGTTCTACTGGCCTTGGACATTTGCACCAATGTATGAGACTGCATACTATCATCTTCTGCATTTCGTCTTTCACCATGGACCCTTGGTGTGGGAGATGGCTACCCCCTTATTCGCTGAGACACCTCGCAGTATCTCATGCCAACCAATCACCAAAATGTGATAGGGACTCATCACAAAGAATAATATAGTATGCACAGAAGAACCCTGTGCCATTTTGTGTCTTTTGCCTTCTTTGCTGCTTCTGCAAATACAGATACATAATATGTTTGTGTCCAAGGTTGTTCCACTAACCTTGGGATAGAATAAGATTCACAGATACCTAAGGTTCTGTGCCCTCACACAGCTCGCCTCTGAATGACTGGAGCCAGCGTTATCTAGCCTGGCTGCCACTTTTGGACTTTGTGCTGTTCCAGAGATTGTCTTGGACCCCAGCTGCAATCCTCTACTTGAGGGTGATTACAGATAGTTTTTTTCTGTACTTTTCCGAAGAGCAGAGTAAGCTTGTGACGTCTGGTTGCTAATCATTGAGTTATTGCCAAGGAAGGAGTAGCATAGTGGTTAGTACAATGTACTCCAGGCTGGAGGGCCAGGGGTTAGATTCCCACTTAGAGACAGCAATTTCAGGCCGGAGGGGCTGGGGTGTCTAGTCCTATAGGTACTCCTTGTGGCCTTGGGCAAGCCACTTAACCCTCCGTTGCCTCAGGTACGCATGTAGATTTTGAGCCCTTCAGGGATGGGGGAATGTATCCAGTACCTGCTTGTAGTGTGTGTAAAACTGCTCTGATGCCCTTCAGCCTCAGCGGTATATCAAGAAATTGCATAAACATAAGTAATCATACCTCATTAGTCTATTGCTAGTCTGTGAATTTTTCTATCCATTGTAAAATCTAACATATATAAAAGACTTGGCTCTCTTTCGTGGCTCATTTGCCAGAAAGTCTCACCGAATCCTTGATGTAAGAGCATACCTTATTGTGTTCTGCTGCTAATACTTCCTACATTCTGCAATATCACTCACAAATACATTGAACAGTATCGGTCCCAAGACAGATCCCTGAGGCATGCCTCTACGCATCTTCCTTTCTTCATAGTGAGTTCCGTTTACCACCACCTTCTGTTGTCTATAAGTCAACCAATTTCTGATCCAGTTCAACATCTTGGGGACCGATCAGCCGGCTGCCCAGTTTATTAATAAGTCACCTATGAGGAACAGTATCAAAGGCTTTGCTGAAATCTAGGTATATCACATCCATAACATGCCCTTGATCTAGTTCTCTGGTCACCCAGTCAAAAAACTCAATTAAATTTGTCTGGCATGATTATCCTTTGGTAAAATCATGTTGCTTCAGATCATGCAATCCATTGGTTTCCAGAAAGTCCACTATTCTTTCTTTCAAAAACACTTCCATTACTTTTACCACCACAGAGGTAAGGCTTTTGAGCCTATAGTTTGTCACCTCTTCTCTATTACTGCTTTTGTGAAGAGGTACCACATCAGCCCTTCTCCAGTTCTGAGGAACCTCTCCTGTCTCCAAGGATCTATTAAATACATCCTTTAAAGGCCCTGTCAGAGCCTCTCTGAGCTCTTTCAGTATCCTGGGATGTATCCCATCCGGTCCCATGGCCTTGACTACTTTCAGTTTTGCAAGTTGTTCAAAAACATCTTCTGTGAATGGTGTGGTATTTACTCCATTTATATTTGTTTATTTGCCAATCATTTGTGGTCCTTCTCCAGGATTTTATTTCATGAATACAGAATAGAAGTGTTTTAGTATTTTTGCTTTTTCAGTGTCACTTTCCACAAATCTGTCCTCTGCGCTTTTGAATCTTGCAGTTCCACCTCTGATCTTCCTCTTCTCCCGAATATACCTGAAAAAAGTTTTGTCTCCACGCTTCACATCTTTACTTCTGCCTTTGCTTTTGTTAGTCTTATCTCTCTTTTTGTCTTTTAGCTTTATTCTGTATTCTTTTCTGTGTTCCTCTTTTTGTGAACTTCTGAATTTTGTGAAAGCTGTGTTTTTTGCCATTATTTGTGCAGTCACCTCTTTGGTAAACCATATAGGTTTTATTTTCCTCTTGTTTTTATTTACTTTCCTTACATATATATCTGTTGCCCCTTTTATTGCCTTGTTTAGTTTAGCTCAGTGCAATTCCACTTCCCTTATTTCCTCCCACCCTGCCAACTTCTCCTTCAAGTACCTTCCCATTTTATGGAAGTCAGTGTTTTTGAAGTCTAGGACTTTGAGTTTGCTCTAATTGGACTCTGCATTGGCTTTTACCTCAAACCATGCCATGTGATGATCACTGGTGCTCACATGGGTACCCATCCAGACATTCGACATGCCATCTCCACTGGTGAATATGAAATCCAGCATTTAACTCTCCCCCTAGTTGGTCCCATCAACATTTGTCTGAGCAATGCTTCTTAGAAGGCATCCACAATCTTTTTATTTTTTCCAGATTTGCACCCAATATGATCACTTCTCTCTTCAAAGATCAAGTCTCTATCTATTTCCTTTGAGTTGGAGGCCTGTAGACTACACCAGTGTGGATGATAGTGCCATCTCCTCTTTCCAGCACAATCCACAGCACTTCTTCTTTTCCCCTTATCCCCTGAATTTCAACAACTTTAATATTGCTTTTGACATATAGGGCTACTCCTCCTCCTCCTTTTCTGCCTTCTCTATCTCTTCTAAATAAATTATAGCCAGCTATGAATATATCTCATTCATGTGACTTGTTAAACCAAGTTTCTGTAATGGTCCCAGTGTTCAGGTCCATTTCCATCATTAGGGCTTGCAAGTCAGGAACTTTGTTGGCTAGACCTCGAGCATTTCTGCTCACTGCCTTCCAGCAATTGTTGGTTGGTTTGCTTGTATTTTGCATGGATTTTATGCCAGACTTCTCTTCCTTCTTGTTATTCTATTCATATATAAGCTGATGTTAGAAAGGGATCATAAGATATGCTTGTGATGAGAGAATTTTTCAAGGACAATAAGGAATACTTTGGACAATACTCAGACTCCCAGGAATGCTCAGATCCTGATCCAGAAAGGTACTCAAAAATCATCTGAGCCACTACCTAGGCTGGGTGACCTCTGGTCCTCATGGGTTACAGATCTATTCTTGGAGCATCAGTGCACAGATATTATCCAATATTATTTCTTTACTTATCTCTCACCTATCATAACACTTCTAGATAAGTTACAATAAAACATACATGAATATAACTAACAATTTTAAAATCAATCATTCACATTATATAAAATCATAGAATCTGCAAAAAAAACAACAACCCCCTCTCTATTGAGGAAATAAACAAACTTTTATGGACTTGTAAAGACAAATTTAATAGAAGCTTATTCTAAGTACTAGGGTCAACAATTGAGAAGGCCCTGGCTCTCATAACTGCCTTGCATACGTATGACACTGACAGGCATATCAATAATTTCTGTTGCTTCAAACGTAAAGTTCTCACCGGTTCCTATAGCTTTTACTAAACAAATAACTCAGTGGAATAATTAACACAGAAGTATGTACATATGTAGTATACATAAGCACTTAACCAAGAATGTTGTATAATATGCAAACAATGAAGTATTTCAAAGTACGGCCACAGCTGGTCAAATTGTTTTGAGCTAAAGATCAATTTATTTATTTATTTACATTCTCTTATATACCGCGCTATTCTGCATCAGTGCGGTTTACATTGAACAAACTGAAATTACATTGAACAGGGTATTATAACTTGGAGATAACTATTTTACAGGGAACATGGGCTATGGAGGGTTAAGTGGCTTGCCCAAGACCACAAGGAGCACCTGTGGGACTAGAAACCCCAGTCCTTCCGGCCCAAGGTTGCTGTCCTCTAGTGGGATTTGAACCCCCGACCTTCCGGCCTGAAGTACCTTGCCCCAACCACTAGGCTACTCCTCCACACATTTAAATGCAGAATTCTGTACAATCTGTAAAGATCTAATTGAACAATTTGGGAGGCTTAAAAGATGCAGTACCCTATATCGACTGCTCCAGAGGTGGTATAATCAATATCAATCAAAACCACCCTGGATTAACACACTCCTTAACCTTTCAAGTGTACCGACTCACACCATTAAGATAAACCCTAAAAATTAAATCGAAGAGAAGATCTCAAGTTATTCCTCCAATAGGCGGTTACCCACCCCTAGGGGACCAGACTTTATTACCATCAATGATCTAAAAAACTCCTTTTCATACAATAAAACTTTATACAAATTAACCATTAAGTGTCTGGAGACTTTTGAGCTGTAAGAGCCTCACTTGGGAGCTTTTGAGCCTCTGTGCCACATTTGTTGGGCATTAAGAACATTGCCTTTTGATTTGATTATAATTTTGATTTTATTTATTTATTTATTTTATTTAACATTTTTTATATACCGCACTATTCATCATCAGTGCGGTTTACATTGAACAACAACATACCTGTCAATACATGACTGATCTAGGTTTACAGATAACAGGGAGGATAAACTGGGTGTAAACTGGGGATAACTATCTACATAATTATACATAATTATATATACATTAGATAGGTTACATCAAAATTTGAGTTTGACAAGAATACAGAGTTTATTTATTTATTTGTGATTTCTTCTATACCGCACTATTTATCATCAGCGCGGTTTACATATAACCAAAGTTGTACAATGTATAACAGTCTAACATTGACATTTACAGAGAACAGGGAACTTAAAACATGGAGAACGGGGTGAACTATATACACTATGTACAAATTAGAATAATAGTCAGCATGTTTGTCTTTAGGACAGGTTGACGTGGGGATAGTTAAACGCAGTAATTATGGCAAGTGGTACGTTACTCTGAGGGAGTCGCAATGGCTCGGATAGGAGGGTTAGGTGATGTTATCATTAATGGAGAAGTATTGTAAGAAGAGATAATGTTTGATTGCCTTCCTGAACTGGGGGAGGTTGGTTATGGCACGAATATCTGCAGGGAGGGAGTTCTAGTAGGACGGTGCATAAAGAGCAAAAGCACGTTTACTTGTTGTCTTTGAGCACTTGGTGATGGCTTTTGGTAGCAGTAAGGTGTTGCAGGCTACTGATCTTCTCACTCTGTTAGGACGGGTAGGGTGTACAAGGTCTGAGAGGGAGGTTGAAATGCATCTGTTAACTGCTTTAAATGTCATTGTTAGAGCCTTGAAGGTGATCCTGCAGTGGACAGGGAGCCAGTGCAGATCCTTCAAGATGGGGGTAATATGGTCTCCTCTTGATGCTCCATAGAGGGTTCTAGCTGCAGTATTCATCGTGAGCTGTAGTGGTTTGATCGAGCTCTTTGGGAGGCCGGTAAGAGTGGAGTTGGCATAATCAAAATGGGGCAATATTAGGGCTTGAAAGACAGTTCTGAAGTCATTTGGTTCAAGAATCCGTTTCATCTGTTGTAGGATCCAAACTTTGTGGTAGACAGCTTTAATGGTATTGCTTATCTGGGCGTGCATGTCAAGGCGCTGGTCGAATATTATACCCAGGTATCGAATCGTCGTCTGGAGATGAGTTCGGCATTGCGGACCTTAAGTGATGAGGGTGGGGAGAACTTCTGGTCTCTGCTGATAAAGAGAACCTCCGTCTTTTTAAAATTTATTTTGAGTTCTTGAGATTGTAACCAGTCTGTGACAGTGTCGAAACATGCAGAGAGTTGGGAGAGGTCTGGTTGATCTGTGGATATTGGGGTGAACATTAGGACATCATCGGCATATACTAGACAATTGATATTGAAAGACCGGATAAGATTGCAGATCGGTTGCATATAGATATTGAACAATAGGGCTGAAAGGGATGATCCTTGCAGAACCCCTTTCTCTTGTGGGAAAGGAGTGGATATAGATGAACCAGAGCGTACATATTGCAGTCTGTTGTCGAGATACGAGGCGCACCAGGCGAGTGCATTTCCGTGGACGCCCTTATCTGCAAGGCGGGATAGTAGTAGCTTGTAGCTGACCGAGTCAAAGGCAGCCGCTATGTCAAGAAAGATGAGCGCAAAGCCTTGTCTGATGTTGTCGAGCCCTGTGGTTAGTGTGTTAAATAGAGTTGTCAGTAATGTTTCCACTCCATGTGACTCTCTGAATCCGTGCTGGCAAGCGTCAAGGGGAGCGTTTGTCTCTAATGTGATGAGTCAACTGCTGTTGTACTATTTTTTCCATGATTTTTGCGAGGAGAGGGATGCTCGAGATGGGCCTGTAGGATTCCATCTTTGCAGGGTCAAGCTTATTGTTTTTTAGCAGCGGTCTTATTCATGTTTGCTTTAGCTTCTGTGGGAATGTGCCGGAGAGGAATGATGTACCTATTAGTTTGGCCAAAAAAGGACTAAGTTCGGTCCGAAGAGATTTTATCCAGTGTGCGGGGCATGGGTCGTCTGGTGCCGTGGTGGTGTTTATATTCGTGATGGTGTTTAGGATATCCTTCGCAGTTGGGGGAGAGAAGGAGGTAATGATAAGTTGATTTTCTGCTGAGCTTGATGGGAGGGATGGGGTGGAAATATGTTGGGTATCTAGGGTAGATGGTAAGGAGGATGGGAGTAAGATTGATGGGGAGGTGGATGAAAGGGGGAATATAAATGATTGGCCCGGGGGCGAAGATCTTGCAGGAGTGGTAGAATGACTTGTTTTGGTTCGTAGATAATCTGTATATTCCTGTGGGTGTGGGAGGTTAGGTTGACAGGGTGAAGGTTCCTTGGATAAGGTTTTGACAATATTGAAGAGCTCATGTGGTTTGTTTATTGAGCGTTGTAGGATCTCTGCGTAGTATTGCTTCATTTTTGTGGACACAGCCATTCTGTGGGTATCTAGATGAGTGGTGTATGCATCATAAGTTTCAGCTGTTCGGGAACGACGCCAGCATTTTTCAAGCTGTCGAAGTCAGCGAAGGGATGCCGTTAGATCAGGTGAATACCAGGGAGCCTTCTTTATTTTGCTAAAAGATTTGTTGCTAGATGGTGTGTCAATTACAGCATTAAGACATTGGTTCCACAAGGATAGCATGTCATTCAGGTTTTGTTCGGGTGGTTCTAGGAGAGTCTGTGCTCTTTCAAGGATCTCTTCTTTGATGAAAGGAAGGTAGCGCTTAGAAGTAATAGCGAGTGGTTCATCTGAGATAATGGGGTTATTGGTCATGGAGTGAGAAGGTAATGAGAATCTAATTAGACTATGGTCGGACCATGGTACCGAGCTTATGGAAAGCTTGAACTTGTGTGTGGAGTGGGTGGCTACTTGTGGTGCAAATATAAGATCAAGCATGTTTCCCGTGATATGGGTGGGGGAGTCGACCATTTGGGTATAGCCTAGTGCTTTAAGGGCATCAAGGAAGGCATCAGATTGGGCAACTTGAAGGGCAGGGAGGTTGAAATCACCCAATAACCAGTTTGCAGTACGTGGATTGCTTGGGTTGCATGCAAGGTCAATGATTAAGGAGAGGTCATCTGGTACAGGGGAAGGGGCTCTGTATATCAGGTTGATGGTACAGTGTTTGTTAGCTATGGAGATGTAATCCAGGTGAGGGGTGCTATTGGAAGTAACTAGTTGAAATCATAGGTTATCTTTGGTCAGGATAAGTGTTCCTCCACCTCTTCGGTCGGATCTGTAACATGAGTGGATAGAAAAGTTAGGGGGCACGTGTTGATGGAAGAGAACAGCATCTGAGGCTGACATCCAAGTCTCCATAATGCATAGGATGTCAAGATCGTGAGTAGATAGCATTTATGTTATGGCAGGCCATTTCTTTCGGATGGAACGGGCATTTATGAGAGCACATTTGAGGTTGGAAGGTGGGGTGGGTGTCTCCTGCTGGGGGTAGGATTGCTGGAGGGTGACATAAATGAGGTGAGAGTACAGCTTATGTTGCGGTCTCTCTGTCTGGTGGTGAGGGGGTGTATGATATCTTCTCCATGAGCCTTGTAGAATTGGGATGGAGTTATAGGAGGGGGTAAGGGCTTGAACGCTGTGCATCAGCGTAAGTATCATGCAGCAGCAAGCGAGGGTGTATGAGAGTGTGGTTGCAGTGGGAGGGAGCATTGTGGCTGAGTGTTGCCTGTGCTCTGTTACTGTTGGGTGGGGCTGGTTAGGTTAGGCCAATGCTATAAGTTGAGGTTGTTTGAGGGGTGTAGTAGTTGGTCTTTCGAAAGTATAAGCTCACAGCTTGACAATGTGAAATGTGGTTAAGCAGAACATTAACAGATACTAGAGACAATGTAGCAGTGGTAAAGCAGAAACAACTATCTGTAACAGTGTTGCAGTGAACATAAGCCAATGTAATAGCAATGATATGGAAGGACAGTATCAAAGCTGTGTAGCAATTCAGCAATGGGTGAATAACAATGTAACAATGAGGTGGTGAAACTACAGTGATTACATACACTGGTGTTTGTATATAGAGCTTGAATATAGATTATATCAGAAAATCTGGAACCCGAGCTGTTAGCATTTGTTAGACCAAATGGCGTGAGTCAGTACTTGCATTTTGGTCTATGGGCTTGCAGTTTCGCTCTCTGGCGGCTCCTGTGGTTGTTGCTTGTATGTGGCCTCCGGTTGGGCCTCCGCCTAAGGGCCAAGCCAAAGGGCCCTTTGGCGAAGCCCTCAGGCGCGGGCCTGCCATGCGCGGGCACGCCCGATCGGCGCTGGTTTAAATGCTGCCTGCAGGCTGCCCCAATTGGGCAGCGCTTCCGGTGGGGGTGGTCTGGTGCTCCGGCCCGCTCTATCCCTGCCGGGAGAGCTGCTTGAAGAGGGCCGAAGTGCTGGAGGAAGGAGACAACGCGTCCGATCGGCGCTGGTTTAAATGCTGCCTGCAGGCTGCCCTGATTGGGCAGCGCTTCCGGTGGGGGTGGTCTGGTGCTCCAGCCCGCTCTATCCCTGCCGGGAGAGCTGCTTGAAGAGGGCGGAGCGCTGGAGGAAGGAGACCACGCGCCCGATTGGCGCTGGTTTAAATGCTGCCTGCGGGCTGCCCCGATTGGGCAGCGCTTCCGGTGGGGGTGGTCTGGTGCTTGGGTTGTGAACTAATTAGATTATGTATATAGTATAGTGTTATGTTTATTGATATGTTGAAGGAGCTAAGCTTAGCCTACTTGAACGTTATTTAATAGTTAATATCTTGTCTGACAGACGTCCTGTGGCCTGTGTCCACTTTGTGGATAGGGTCCAATGGGCTGCTCGCATGTGGAGGCGAGCATAGGGAACTAAATGAACTGTGGATGTCATGTGTCCCAGTAACTGTAGCAGTTCTCGAGCAGTTAGGGAGGATTTTCCCGCTGCTTGAGAAGCTAGTTGCACTATGCGAAGACACCGGGCCTGTGGAAGGAAAGCCCTTGACTGTCTGGTATCTAAACAGGCTCCTATGAACTCCAGAGACTGGGAAGGAACAAGTTGGGATTTTGTGAAGTTTATTACCAATCCCAAGTATTGGAGGATTTGCATTGTGCGAGACAGTGCAGAGCTGGCTTCTGCAACCGTGGGGGCTCGAATGAGCCAGTTGTCCAAGTAAGGGAAGACGAATATCCCTAGGGTTCGCAGGAATGCAGCTACTACTGCCATGCATTTCGTGAATACTCTTGGTGTGGAAGCCAGACCAAAGTGAAGAACCCTGTATTGGAAGTGTTTTCCCTTGAAAAGGAATTCTTAGAATTTCCTGTGATCTGGATGGATCAGAATGTGAGTATATGCATCCAAGTCTAGAGAGCAAAGCCAATCCTGACTTTGAAGGTATGGCAGAAGAGTTCCTACAGAAATCATTTTGAACTTCTCTTGGAACAGGTATTTGTTCAATTCTCTGAGGTCTAGAATGGGTCTGTGTCCCCCTCTTTTCTTTGGAATAAGAAAATAGGGGGAGTAGAACCCTGTACCCTGCTGGAGAATGGGTACTTTCCTCTACTGCCTCTTGGGCAAGAAGTATTGAGACCTCGTGATCCAGCAGATTGTCTGCAGAGGTCTGGGAATTGAACTGTCTTAGGATTGTAGGAGGGGGCATACTGTGAAAATGAAGCTTGTACCCCTCTCTTACAATGGACAGAGTCCAATTTTCTGCTGTTATTTGGTGCCATCTGTTGGCAAAATGACACAGCCTGCCTGGAATATTTAGGGGTTCTGGACCCCTCAAGGCAGGAAGGCTAAGCTCTTTAGGAAGGAGTCAAAGCCCTTGAGGGGTCTGAACCTGCGGAGCTGGTTGAGCACTCGGGCCTTTTGACTTCTTCTGCTGTTTGAATTGCTGTTGTTGTCCCCTTTGGGCAACTTGACCGTGAGCTTGCCCTTGCTGGGTATAGGATGGATAAAACTTCCTCTTTTGCTGAAAGAGGGGTTTTTGATAGGGTTTCTTTTTGGCTGGAGTGACTGTAGATTTTGACAATCTATCTAAGGTGATATTGTCAGTATCTATCTCATTAGCCTTTTCCTGCCAAAGAGGTTTTCTCCTGTGCAAGGGATGTTGCCTAATTTATCCTGTACCCAAATCTCCAAGTCTGATGCCTGAAGCCAGGCAATCCGTCGTGCACGAATGGCAATAGCAGAGGTTCTGCTGATGCATTCAAAGCAGTCAAAGGCTGCACGATTCACAAACTTGGAGACATCTTGAGCATGCCTGACAAGAGTAAGGAAGACTTGTCATCTGTCATCTGGGAGAAGTGGGCTCATAAGCTCCAAATCTCCTGTGATCTCTTTGAGGAACATTCCCATATATAAAATATATGAGCTGATCCGAGCTGAAAGCATGGAAGCCTGAAAAGTTTGACGCCCAAAAGCATCAAGAGTCCTGCATTCACGACCTGGAGGACTGGATGCAAGTCTCTTTGCACTTTTCATCCTACGCATGGCTGACTCCACTACCACTGAATGGTGTGGAAGCTGAGTCTTTTGAAATCCAGGACATGGTGGAACTCGATACATGGTATATAGTCTCCTAGAATGAGGAGATGTGGTCAAAGGTGTCTCCCACATTCTGAACATCAAATCATGAAGAATTTCATGAATGGGCAGAGTGGCTGCCTCCTTTGGAGCCTTAAGATATTGGAGAATTTCCAATTCCTTTGCTCTAGGTTCCTTTTCAGGAGCTACCGTGATTGAAAGGCCTTTGGCAACATCACAAATAAAATCCTGAAAAGACATGTCCTCCAGAGGCGACATTCTGCGTGGGGAGAAGAGTCGTCTTCCGGAAGAAACACTCTGGTACCGGCAGAATTATCAGAGTCATCGGAATCAGAGGATTCGAAGTATCTCTGATCACGATGTTCATGTAAGGCACAGTCCCGGTAACGAGCGAAGTCAGTACCGAGTTGATCCGGTACTGATCTTTTGATGCCAGCCAAAGACGGCATGGGAAGAATTCCCACCGGGGCCGGTACCATCGGTGCTGGTACCGGCATCGGTACCGGTGTCGGTACTGGTGCCGGTGCCCATTGAACCATCGGTGTCAACGGCACCGCAGCTGTAAGGAGAGCTGCAATACTGCGCTCGATAGTGAGGAATCTCTGGTCTATCGACGCTGCCGATGCCTGGGTATCGGTACCAGTGAAGGCGGCCGGGACCCCTGAGCATGGCACCAGTAGATCCGTCGAGGCCAAGGCCTCGAGAACATCTTGGAACCCCGTTGATGCTTTGGAGGCCAAAGCCTCCTGCCGGGGCTGTTTTGCCGGTATGGTTCCCTCGAGGGCAATGCCAATGGCCTCTCGATGCTTTGCAGGAGAGCTATGTTATGTTATGTTATGTTTATTTCACTTGATATACCGCTCTTCTGGGGAAGCAGAGCGGTTCACAAAATATAAATAGTTAAAGTACTAGGTTAGAGGGAAGGAAAAGCACAGCTACTTACCTGTAACAGGGCTACCCTTTGAGGACCGGATTTTATGTTTAATTACCTGAGATCCATGGGAGGAAGAAGAGGCTCTTGAAGACTTCGATGCAATGGACCTGGCATCCGAAGAAAAGAGGGTACCGAGCTTTGCAGTCCGGTTCTGTCTTCCTCTTTTAGTCATTCCAATACAAGAGAGACACTCAGATGGAGAATGGTCAGGGCCTAAACATTTAAGACACCAGTCATGGGTGTCGGTGAAGGAAATAGTACTGCCACACTTAGAGCATTTTTTAAAACCACTAGCTGGTTTGTCCATCTTTAAGGAAAAATGGGGAGAAATGCCCAAAATGGCACCTAGCACTGAAAAAGAACAGTTTCTGAGGAGAAACAATTCAGAATTTTTTTTTTTTGAAAAGAAGAAAAGAAAAGAACTGGCGGTACCAGTAGGCGTCGTGCGGAGGCAAACACGACCACAAGAAAACAAGATTGAAGAAGAAATTTTCTGCGGTGACAGGGTATGTGTCCTGCCGGCTCCGCGGAAAACGAAGAACTGAAGAGGGACAGTTGGAAAGGCGGGAATGCAGCGCGCATGTGCTGAGGGATGCTCCCAAAAGCGTTCCTATTGGATGCTGGGGAGCGTTCCCGCGCAGGCTCCGCCAGTACCGATGATACCCATATGTGAAGACTACATTCCTGCTTGTTCCTGGAGATTGAGGAAATGAGGCATGGTGGCACCAGGTGGCAACAGATGCGCAGGCATGTTGAAACCACTCCAAAATCTTCTAGAGAAAGTGAGGAGAGGTTTCCCATGCAGGGCTCCATTGCTAACGTCACCCATATGTGAACACTTATCCTACTTGTCCATGGAGAACCACAAAAACAACTGGTCACACACAATAAAAAAGCAGAGAAAACCTGAAAATCTACAATAAAACAATATTTAATTCTATTCTCTTCGTCAAACCATGATCTCCTAAGTAGAAACCTTGATAAGCAAATCCTGAATTTCCTAATGGAGTAGAATAGCCCTCCCTGTACTTCGGCAAACATAGGAGCACCATGCAGTATAACTAAAAGTAGAACAAAAACAAATTACTCTTAGATTTTTAAAGTTACCTCCTGTCAAAACTTTCTATAATCTAAAATTTCAATAATCAGTTATGGAGATGGAATGGTGATGGTCTTACAGTATCTTTGAAACATCCGATAAACTTTGATCATCATTACTTCTTTGGGACAGAATTCCAAAGACTGACCCAATTTAGGAGAGGATTCCCTAGTCTCCTCTGATCTAACCATTAATAAAGGGGTATTTTAAAGAATCTTCGGCATGGAGTGGAACATTCTAAGTGGGGTGTACTGATCAAAGCAATCTCTTAAATATTTTAGGATCCTCATTGTTAATTACTCTAAAAAAACAAATAAAGAATGTAAAAGGTAGCCCTGCACTCCTTCTTTCCTCCTCCAAATCCACTATCTGTTCATCAGACCCTATCCCCACCCATCTCCTACGTTCCATCTCCCTCACCATTGTCCCCTCCATCATTCATATCCTCAACCTTTCACTCTCCACTGCAACTGTCCCCGTTGACTTCAAACATGCTGTTGTCACACCCCTCCTCAAGAAACCCTCACTTGATCCCACATGTCCCTCTAACTACACAGGTACACTAAAAAATTTTTTTTTAAACTGCCTCTAATGTTTCGATTGATTTTTACGTTTTTTGGTGCGCTGAATCCAAATCTGGTAACCAATTTGCTCCATCACGTACAGACTTTTTGCTACATTGGGTTAGCAGTTTGAGGTGAACGTTTCAGATTGAGTGTGATCGAGATAAAAGTTTCTTGGATGAATTCTTTATACTAATTGTTTAGTAGTTATTCAAATAAGAATAAAGAAAATTGTAACAAGGCAGCACATAAGAATAGAGTAATGTCAACAAAACACACTGTGATGGTAGCAAAATTGTCTGCACTTAAAACAGCCACATACATGTGCACAAACATTGAGCATATAAGAGCGAGGTTAGACACAAAGCAAAGCAAAGAAATGTGCAAAAAATGTTGTACAGGTATGTATGTAAGAATAGAAAACGCAAACCGCACCATTGCAATACATGAAGACAAACACCCGATGGTGTGAAAATAAAATTCTAATAAATGAGATCCGACACTGTGGTAATAACTAGCAAATTTTTATTTCAAAGTTTAGTAAAAACACGATATTTGTCAACACAGTTTAGATTTTAAAGTCATTCTTGGGTCAATCAATCTCCTGGTGGGCCCGTTTCTTCTTCCCCCGAATGCTTCTCTTGGTGCGCTGCTTGGCGTATTTTTCATCTGGGGTTTCCCGCAGCAGCAACCAGCAGAAATCAGCCATCATAGTGGTGTTCCATCTTCCTTGGTACCTTCTCTCTGCGTCCTTGATGTCCTGGTGAAACCTTTCACCTTGTTCTTCACTGTACGCCCCCAGGTTTTCGGGAAAGTAGTTCACATGGGAGTGCAAGAAATGGACTTTCAGGCTCATGTTACAGCCTTGTTCTTTGAAGGCATTGAGCATCCTGGCAACAATATCCTTATAGTTCTCATCCCGCCTGTTCCCCAAGAATTTGAGAACAACATCCTTGAAGGAATCCCAGGCTTCTTTTTCCTTCTCAGACATCGTTTCAGCGAATGCTCCATCTGAAATGAGTTTCCTTATATGAGGGCCAACAAACACTCCTTCCTTTAGCTTTGCTTCAGAAAGTTGGGGGAACTTTGAGCAAAGGTACCGAAAGCACTCACCATCTTTTGGAAGGGACTTGATGAATTGCTTAATGAGACCCAACTTAATGTGGAGAGGTGGTAATAGAATTTTATCACGAGGTACCAAGCTCTCATGAAGAACATTTTTCTCACCGGGTCTCAAATACTCCCGAATTGGCCAGTCTTTTTTCCCCCAGTGTAGGTCGCGGGCCCGGCTATCCCACAAGCAAAGGAAGCAGGGATATTTGGTGAAACCGGATTGCTGCCCTAATAGCATGGATAGAATTTTAAAGTCTCCACAAATCATCCACTTATGCTCATCATAACGAATCTTCTGAAGAATCAGGGCCAAATTCTCGTATTTTTCTTGGAGAATAACAGAGTGAGCAATAGGAACTGAAGCGAATGTGTTGCCATTATGAAGAAGAACACCTTTTATGCTGTCTTTTGACGAATCAATGAACAGCCGCCATTCAGCAGGATCATACTTGAGTTTAAACTTTTCCATCACTCCATATATATCGTTGCAAAATACCAAATCTTCCTCTTTGCTGAAATACTTCAAAAATTGTGTCTCGCGGTTGCGGGTACCAATAAAAAGTTGTTCCTGGTGACAATAGATTTTTCTGTTTAAGCCGAGAACCTAGCAGTTGGGCAGCATCTTTTGGGAGTCCTAAATCCCGGACTAAATCATTCAATTCAGCTTGAGAGAAAAGTTCAGGTTTCGGATCTGGTTCAGTTTCAAACTCGGAAGTACTGGACTCATCGGGAAAAGCCATCTGATGAGTCTCATCATGATCAGAACCGTCCACACAAATATGATCCAAAGATTTTGGTGGTTCAGGCACAAGTACTTAGTTGCTATGAGGCATAGGCCTAATTGCTGAGGGAAGGTTGGGGTAACTTATTACGTTCTTATTTTTTAAGTTGTATCCCTTCACAATGCAAGAGCAAAAATAGCAGTCACTGCTGTGGTCTCTTTGTTCACGCCACATCATAGGTATTCCGAAACGAAATGCTTGTTTTTTACCTTTCATCCATAAGCATAGATCTTCCTCACATGTCTTGCACACTTTGTGAGGAGCCCACGGTTTGTCTTGATCGCCTAACTTCAAACCGAAATAGGCGAAATATACTTTAATAAATGCAGAAATGTTCCTCTGCCGCTTTTTCACGGTATATTCCCCACAAATAAAACAAAAACTGTACGGAGAGTTGACGCAACCTCTGGCTCTGTGAGCCATCACAAATACACAGCACTGCAAACTACAACTGTAGTGAACCACTTCGGAATAAAGCTGGATTACGACTGAGCAAACAAAAGGTAATAATGAACTTGCAAGAAACTGAAATTTGACAGGAACGTTCATGTCGCAACCACCGTGTTTGAGCGAGCGAACGAGGCGAGGCGAACAGGAAAGAACATGCGCCAGCGCGAGTACTGGATTTAGCCCCCCGCCTCTCAATTGTCCTGTTAATGTATAAAATGAATACAAAACACTCTAAAATATCATGAGGGAGTGTTTCTAGTTAGTTAACCATTACAACCTCTATTTTGGGCCAAGAAAATAAACTGCAGTCGGCTAAAATGAAATTATGTGAACATTCCTTATATGGGTAAGAAATCTAATTTTGCAAGAAAATGTGACGTGATGGAACATTTTGGCTATTTTTCCTGGATTCAGCACCCTAAAATCTATAGGAATTAGTTGCAAAACTGGAGGCAGTTTTTTGGTAGTGTACCTGTGCTATCAACCCATCTCCCTCCTTCCCTTCATATCCAAACTATTAGAACGAGCAGTCCACCGTCGCTGCGACTTCCTCACCTCCCAGGCCCTCCTGGACCCACTACAATCCGGCTTCTGTCCCCTACACTCCACCGAAACGGCACTCACAAAAGTCACCAATGACCTGTTCCTGGCTAAAGCTAAGGACCTCTATTCTATCCTCATCCTTCTTGACCTTTCTGCTGCCTTTGACACCGCTGACCACAACCTCCTCCTCAGCACCCTCTCCTCGCTTGGCTTCAAGGACTCCGTACTATCCTGGTTCTCCTCCTACCTCTCCCATCTCTCATTCAGTGTATGCTCTGGTGGCTTCTCCTCCTCCCCTACCCCGCTCCATGTAGGTGTACCGCAGGGATCTGTCTTGGGCTTCCTCCTTTTCTCTCACTATACCCAAGGCCTTGGCACGCTTATCTCCTCCCATGGCTTTCAGTAACATCTCTATGCCGATGACTCCCAAATCTACCTCTCTACACCTAATATTTCTCTGGCAACCCAGTCCAAGATCTCTGCCTGTCTTTCGGACATTGCTGTCTGGATGTCTCATCGCCGATTGAAACTGAACATGGCCAAGACTGAACTCCTTGTCTTTCCACCCAACTCCTCCCCCCCACTTCCCCCTCTCTCAGTCCATGTGGATGGATTTACTATCCTTCCTGTTCCCTCGGCCTGCAATCTACGGGTTATCTTTGACACCTCTCTCTCCTTCTCCGCTCATATCCAGCTTGTAGCTAAGACCTGCCGCTTCTTTCTATACAACATCAGCAAAATTCGCCCCTTCATCTCTGAACACACCACCAAAATGCTTATCTACTCCTTAATCTCCTCTCGCCTCGATTACTGCAACCTACTCCTCGCTGGTCTCCCCGTGAGCCACCTCCTTCCCCTTCAATCTATACAAAATCACGCTGCTCGACTAATCTGCCAGCCTCGCCATGCCCACATTACTCCTCTTTTCAAGTCAGTTCACTGGCTCCCTGTCCAATTCCGCATCCAATTCAATCTTCTCCTACTAACCTATAAATGCATTCACTCTATGGCCCCTCAATTCCTCTCATCTCTTATCTCTCCCTATTTCCCCTCTCAAAATTTGTGCTCCGCTAACAAATTACTTCTATCAATGCCTTTCACCCGCACCGTGAACTCCCGACTGCGCTCCTTTCACCTCGCTGCACCATACGCCTGGTACAGCCTACCTGCGTCTGTGCGCCAGGCATCCTCCCTGGCCCTCTTCAAATCCAGGTTGAAGACCCACCTCTTCACCGTTGCATTCAGATCCTGACTTCCATCCTCATCTTACCCTAACCCCCGTCAACGTTTATGACCAAACTATAGTCCAAACTGTACCACACCGTACCTTCCGTATACCTGACTAATGCTCTGTACTGTTCTAACTAGATTGTAAGCTCCGATGAGCATGACTCTGACGGGCAGGGACTGTCTTTTGTATGTTGGCTACCTCTTGTAGGTTAGCTGTGCAGCGCTGCGTGCGTGGCACTTTATAAGTGCTAAATAGTAGTAGTAGTAGTTGCTTGTCACAAAGGGCCAGTGAAGGCTTTGTAAGGCAGGAATGATATGGTCTCTCAGGTTTAAGTCCCATCAATGAACAAAACCATTGTATTTTGCACCAACTGGATTTGCTGAAGTTGTTTTATCAGTAGTCCAATCTAAAGTGGATTACAGTAGATCATGCATGAAATGTTCCCTTTAAGGACTGTCAACTTGTATGGAAAATTTTCAGCCAATGTACAAAAATGTCAACTAACCAAATTTATGAGTAACTGTGGGCAGTCAGTACAAATGCAATTCTTTTGCTATTTCATGATAGATGCAAAATGGATGGATTATTTTGAAGTTTAAAGCTTGTGAGTGATATCACCAATTGCCAAAGTTTCCCTCTAGATTTTTTAAAATTAATTTAAACATTGGACAAGCTAAAATACTGTATATATACATCAAAAATGGCCAGTATCATCTACGTTCCACAATACCGTGTGGCATTTTTCTGGTAGAACGTTTCAGCTGTTGCTAAATCTATAAGGGCTACATACTTCCACATACTCAAGGAAAACAAGATGTTTTTGGAGCAGAATTTTTAAAAACAAATTCTTTAATACAAACACTAGAACCAAAATTCACAAATGGATGAAACAAAGGATGTAAATTCAATATGCCTACTACAATAAAAAGAGGTGTTCAAATTAAAAAATGCACCGATTAAAGCAGATTTGATTTTCATATGATGTAATTAAGCAAAACTGTGACAGAGTCAATAACTACAAATTAATATCAGACTAAAGCCATAAAGAGTGATCTTACATAAATAAGACACGCAGTTAGAAAAACATCTTAATAAGCTACATGGCAAATGGTACATTGCAGCTTATAACTGCAATTTTCTACACACTTCATAGTAATAAATACGCAGCGCTGCTCAAATATAACTGACTGGAGAGTGAATGATACAGTTCACTACACCCTCTATCAGAGAAAAAACAAAAGGATGAACTTTTCAACGAACTTTCCATCAAGCAAAAGCAACACTCAGGCACCAGAGGCCTGAGAAGTGAATGAAGGCAGCACTGATGGTGTCTGAGTACACATTTTTGTGTCCATGGAGAATCAATGAAAAGGTTTGCATCTGTCCCCTTCACTCAACCACCTGACTAAATTCGGAACACCAATGAAGCCAAATAAGAGAGAGACAAAAATCTGATTGTCCTTCAAAAAGTAGATTTAGGCAACTCTCATAAAAGATATATTTTTCACCTTTTTAAAATCTTTTAATAAAATGCATCAGGAAGTGAGCCAATTTCTCTTTGGTCCGTGCTTATGCCCTGCAGCTTGTGCTTCCTCCTTATCTATGGTGGAGATGAAGGTGATGTTAAAGGTCTCTTCCAAGAAGTGGAAAAGGACCACTGGTCTTTCCCTCTTGAGTCCCTGATTAGGAGCAACTTGAAGAAAAGATCATATGTTGTCCTTGCCACTGAAGCCACCCCTGTATCATCTCCCCAGGCTGCCGCTTCCTTATTGCCCCATGAGCCCTGAGAAATGTACACACACCAGTACTCACATAGGTCCCCACTACATTTTTATTTATTTATTGTTCTTATATACCGCGCTCTTTAAAATCAGTGCGGTTTACAGGTAACATTCAAGCATCTCAGATATCTGTTATGCCTTTACATTGAACAGGAGCGAAAACTTGGATGTCAACTAGGGTAACTATTTACAGTATCTACAATTCTATACATTAATACCAAGAGTCGTCTTGTGGCTTATCCTTGCTTAGCTGGATGTGATGCTGCTAAATTAGGTTGTGAATAGTGTAATAGAAAGAGGTGATGTTTTAGAGCTTTTCTGAATTGAGCGATATCAGTAATTGCTCGCATGGGAGATGGAAGTGCGTTCCAGCATGTGGGGGCATAGAACTTGAAAGCCCTTCTTTTTGTTGTCTGGTTGCATTTAGTTATTTCGCAGGGGATTTGTAGGGTATTGATGGTAAAAGATCTCCTCACTCTGGTTGCTGGGGTAGGGTGGAGCAGTTCTGTTAGGGAGGAGGAGGACATGTTGTTGATGGCCTTAAATGTCATCAAGACTATCTTGTATGTAGTACGACAGTAGATAGGCAGCCAGTGCAAGTCCTTTAGAATCGGTGTAATATGGTCTCCTCTGGAAGCTCCATGTAGGAAGCGTGCCGCGGTATTCATTGCTAGTTGTAATGGGCTTATTGTGCTCTTGTGTAGGCCATGAAGAATCGCATTGGCGTAGTCAAAGTGGGGGGTCACAAGGGCCTGAAAGACTGTTCTGAAGTCGCCTGGTTGTAATAGTGGTCTGAGATGTCTCAGTGTTCTAATTTTATGGTGGATCTGTCTGATGATGTTGCTGATGTGAGTTTTGAACTCAAGTTGCTGGTCCAATGTGACACCAAGGTATCGGATAGTGGGTCTGCTTGTGAGCTCGGCATCTCTTGTCTTTAGAGCCGGTGGGGGAGAGAAAGATTGATTTCTTGTGGTGAAGAGTACATCTGTTTTGCTGAAGTTTATTTTGAGACCTTGAGCATGGAACCAGTCCATGACAGCATCAAAGCATTTGATCAGTGGGGAGAAATCCGGCTTGTCAGTCAAGAATGGTAAGAAGAGTAGGATATCGTCAGCATAGATCAGACATGAGACGTTGAAGGAGCGGATTACTTCACAAATGGGCTGCATGTAGATGTTGAATAATAAGGCGGAGAGTGAGGAGCCTTGCGGTACGCCGTGTTTCTGTTGGAAAGGTTCCGAGGTTGAGGAGTTTGTACGAACCTGCTGCCATCTGTCCGTTAGATACGATTTGCACCAACTCAATGCTGGACCGTTGATTCCCTTATCATGCAGCCGTATCAGAAGTTGATTGTGGTTTACGGAATCGAACGCGGCGGCAATATCCAGGAAAATCAGCGCAAAACCTTGTTTGATGTTGTCAGTTCCTGTGATCAGTGTGTTAATTAGGGTGGTTAGGAGGATTTCTACACCATGGGATTCTCGAAAGCCATGTTGGGATGAGTCTAGGGGAGTTGTGGAGTCGATGTGGTCCTGTATTTGGCGCTGAACGACCTTCTCTATTAGCTTTGCTAACAGCGGGATGCTCGATATTGGTCTATAAGATTCTACCTTCTGCGGGTCTAGCTTGGTGTTCTTTAGAAGTGGTCGGATTGATGTCTGCTTGAGGCATGATGGGAATTCACCTGTGGAGAAAGATAGGTCCATAATCTTGCATAGTATAGGGCTGATCTCCTTACGTAGTGCTCTTATCCAGAATGCTGGACAAGGGTCGTTTGGAGCAGTGGTGGCATTAACGGTAGAGATGATGTCCTCAATTTCTGCAGGTGTTGGTGTTCTGATAGTGGTGAGTGGCTTAGAATGTGCTGGGTTGCTGCTGGGGCTGGATAGTGTGGCTTTACCAATGTTATTGGTTTTGCCCTGTAAGTAATTAGCATAGTCCTGTGGGTGGATCGTGGTTAGTTGAGGGGACGAGGGTTCCTTTGTTAGGGTTTTTACTATGTTGAAGAGTTCATGGGGTTTGTTCAGGGAATGGTTCAGGAGTTTAGAGTGATGTTCTCTCATTGTTGCTGATATCGAATCCCGATGTTTCTTAAGGTGGGAGGTGTATGCTGTCAGGTCTGATGTGGATCGTGTATGTCTCCATTTTCTTTCCAGTTTTCTTAGCAGAAGCAGTGAGGTTCTTAGTTCGGTGGTATACCAATGTGCTGGTTTCCTGCTTCTTGGATGATTGCCTGGGGCAGGTAGATTGATTTGTGGGGGTTTGCGGGCAAAGGAGCTCAGGCTGTTGTTCCATGAGGCCATGATCTCTTCGAGGTTTAGGGGTGCAGTATTGATGTTAGGTAGGATTTCCTTGATGATTTTCTCCTTGTCAAAAGATCTGAAAAGTCCGGAGGATGTGGTTGGATTTCCAGTTGGTTTCTTTGTATGATCACTATCTTTCTGGAGTGGTATTTGGAAATGTATCAGGTTGTGATCAGACTATACTGTGATTGTACTTTGGGTTCCCATCTGGTTGGGGGTTGAAGATGAGGTCTAGTTTGTTCCCTTTTCGATGGGTGGGGGCATCAATTAGTTGTTCGTATCCTAAATTGTTGAAAGCATTGAGGAATGCATTGGCATGACTGTCCTGTAGGGTTGGAAGATTGAAATCACCTAGTACCCAGTTTGGCTTGCGTATGTTTTTGGGGTTGGACGCTAGATCAATTATGGTTGCAAGGTCTCCAGTGGAAGTAGTCGGGGATCTGTAGATGAGGTTAATGGTGTTAAGGTTGTTTACTATGGTGACTGCATCAAGATGGTGTGAGCTATTGGAGCTAATTGTTTGGTATTGTAGATCTTCTTTTGCCAGAATGAGAACACCACCTCATCTACGGCCTATTCTGTGGCAGAAGTGTATTGAAAAGTTCGGAGGCGTGAGTTGATTGATGAGTACTGAGTCTGAGGTGGCGAGCCATGATCCTGTTAATAATAGGATGTCTAGCTTGAGTTGCGTTATGAGGTCAATAATGGCTGCGTTATGAGTTGCGTTATGAGGTCACTACATGCCCTGCCACTGCTGCTTCCAGCCCTTATGAATAGCAGAATTATTGTGTGTGTGCAGCTGCACTCCTGTATTGCTTAGAAGAAACATTGCATGCATGTAGTAAATTAATCGAAGTATGGTTTACCAAAATCAAATTTTTACCATCTAAATAAGGCCGTAAATTCCTTTCTTCATTGTTATTTTTGAAATGTAAATTTCATAAAACCCAACAAAAAAACCCATGATATTACACTGTTGAAAAAGGATGACAGTAACTGCAGAAATGTATGATTTCATCGATAATTGGAATATTTTTTTCCCGATTATTTTTAATTTTAATTCAAGAAAAGTACAGTCATAAATTCATAATAATAGAACATCATTTTCCCCAACAAAAAAACAAACAAAAACAAAACAAAAAAGGAAGAGAACAAGCAAAAACAACATACCATTATTTTAAGATATAATGTTTTCCAAATATGAGTCTAATGGCTTCCAAATTCTCTCAACACTATCAATGCGGTTAGCTAACATTGAAGCCGTCCCTTCCTATCTTCCAAAAGGTTACATTAAGAAATTTCACATAATATGTTGCGCTGCTATTGAGATCATAATATCAAATAATGCTCTCTTATTTTTGTCAAAAACTTCCAGCAAACACAAGGATCTAAACAGTACTACCTGTAGTGTTATAGAGAATTGCAACTTTAAAGCCTCACAAACAAATTTCCATACCCCCTCCCAGAAAGGCTTCACAGAGGTGCACTCAAATACCATCTGAGTTAATGCTCCAATTTATAGATGCACAATGCCAGCATACAGTTGTGGTCAACATTAATGGCACCCCTGCAGATCAACCCCTTAATGTCCAGTATCTACTAAAAATAAAAGTGGCCAGTTAAATGGCTTTGGACTATTTATGCATACATATTTGACATATAAAAGAATCAAATAAACAAGACCAATTAAAAAAGGAAATAGTATAAAAACTGGAACACTGCCAGGACATGATTATTCTCAAAATCCTTTCAAGCCAAAGTCAGAATGAAGAACAAGCAGCTCATCCAATAACAAACTTCATTCTTGATTTTCAGGATATCTGCAATGAATATGCATGAGATTGCAATGGAAGCAGTGCATGCAAATCTGCTTTATACATATTTATTGTGGATATCCTAAAAAATAAACTGGCTAGAGGGTACACCAGGACTAGCTTGAGAAACACTACTCTAAAAGAAACCGGTTGATATCAAAGTCTCAAGAAATTTACTTATATCTTTCCACTACCTGGTCCTCTTTACCCATCTTAATGAAAAAAGTTATTTGATGGTCAGATCAGTGTACCTATTGATTTTTAATTGAGATACATCAGAGTGTTACATCTATTACTAAATGATCTTTGAAAGTGCAGACAAAGTAACAGAGGTGACCTCTCCTAATTATTCCCTAAAGACAGACTTATAAGTAGAGGTTCATAAAATATGCCACTCTCTAACATTAGATAATGGAAAAAGTCATATCAACTATAAATTAGACTTACCTGTCTTAATTTTTCCTCTGCTTCTGGTATATTTATTGTGTTTTGTGCATCAGTTACTCCCGCATCTGATGCAGAACCAGGAACTTGAGAGACATTAGTAAACTGCTGCCCTTGAGTATGTAATGGAGAGTTAGTAGATGCACTGTAACTCCCATCAGATCCAGGTTTTTGCTGGTCTACAGCATCATGGGTTAGCTGGTTAGATCCAAAATTATCTCTGGACTGTGGTCGTGGAGTAATAGGTGCCTGATCATACGGATCATGTTTTGGGGCTGTTGCACCAAGGATGAATGTTTCTGATGTAACAGGTCCTATTGACCTTACAGATTGAGAACATGGGTCTGATGATCTTACAAAAGTACTTTGTTGAGAGTGTTCTCGGCTTTGTGGTGTTTGCTGAAAAGGGTCCTGATTTGGCAGCAGACCTGGCCTGGTCATTGATCTGTTAAAACTCTCTGGAATTGTTGGTCTTGGTGTTCCTGAGGGCTGACAATAAGGATCAGAAACAACAGGCCTTGGTGTTCCTGGGGGCTGAGAATAGGGATCACTAATAACAGGTCTTGATGCTCCTGGGGGTGGAGAAAAAGGGTCACCAATGATGAGTCTTGTTGCTCCTGGGGATTGTGAATAAGGATCAGCAATCATAGGCCTTGCTGTCCCTGTGGGCTGAGAATAAGGATCAGAAATAACAGGCCTTGGTGTTCTTGGTGGCTGAGAAAATGCATCAATAAGCCTTGGTGTTCCTGGTGGTTGGGTATATGGATTAGAATGTCTCTGATTTAAAGAAGGCTGCACAAACAGGTCTCCCATAGCAGGTCTAGGAGTTGACTGTGGTTGGCCGTAGGAGTCAGCTGGCTGTGGAGATGGTCTTGGTATAGATGGCGGCTGGATATATGAATCAATTACTGTGGGTCTAGGAGTAGAAGCAGGCTGAGGATAATGATCAGAAGCTGGATGAGGCGTTCCAGAAGGCTGGGTGTATGGATCCTGAGAAGATGATCTTGACACAGGAGCAGATTGAGAGAAAGGGTCATTTTGTTGCCTTACTATCCTGGGAGGATGTACAAAGGAATCATTCACTGCAGGACAAGAATTTAAAGGTGGCTGGCTGTAAGGATCAGTGGATTGAGCATGAGAGAAGTTATCCAATGGTCTTGATGTTAAAACAGTTCTTTCATAGGATTCCATGGATAAGCGTCTGGGTGTTGATGGCATGGATGCATAAGAATCTTGTGGGGACTGAGGAGGGCGCAATGGAGTTTTAAATGGCCCAGGGATGCTATCAACAACAATATTTGATGTAGGAGTCAAAGGAGGCCTTGTATATGTGTCAGAAGCTGCTATCCTAGTTTGTACTACTGACTGTCTTGAAAACATCTCACTCCTAGGAGATGGTTTCATGAATGGATCATTACTACCAGTCACAACAGAAACTTTACCTGACTGTTCAATGTTTATTGGTGATTTGGAAATTCCAAGAGATTTAGGGAACTGATCTACTGTCACTGCTGGCCTAGGGGTATCTGGCGGTTTTCCATAAGGGTCATTAACTGGGGATGAACATGAATCTCTGACAGGTGATGGCCTACTTCCACTTGTTTCATTAGTTTGAATAGGTCTAGATAATGCTGCTGAAGTACATGTATCCATTGATGAAACAGAATTCCTTCTGATAAAGTTTTGACTTGCAGGAGACGGTCTGGGTGTTCCTACCATTTTAGCATATGGATCCACTGGAGATGATGGTCTGGAGTTACCAGATCCTGGAGAAAACATCTGAGGTGAATGTGGCTGAGAGGCCTGGGTTATGGAAAGTTGATCATGCATAGGTGTTCTGGCTGATATGGGTGCTGGAGCTTGCGGCTTTAGGAAAACATCATCTGAGGATGTTGGAGGAGTAGGAACAGGTACTTGTTGCTTTGAAAATAAGTCTTTGTTAAATGTCTGCTGTGCTGGAGACATACTTCCATTTGCTTGCTGAGGCGTTAAAGGACTCTGTATCCCACTGTTTGGAGTGTCACTACCAGAGTGGTTTGCAAGTTGCTGAGAACTATACTGTTGCTGTTGCTGCTGTTGTTGCTCATTCTTTACCTGTTCAAGTTTTTGTGTAGCTTCAATTTTTGCTTGTTGTTTGCTTTTCTGTCTCATTTGCTGTTTAAAAAGAAAAGATAATATTAATACATAAAGCCAAAAAATATAAACATAAATCTATTATAAAGGCAAACCTTTAATTAAGTAGATCAATGGGATATTTAAAAATTGGCTTAGGATAGATTCAAATTGAAAACTTAAATCACATTCTGTTCCTTTGAATGACCATGTCCAGCATGTATGAAAATCATGCGGAACTCATTTTCCAAATAATTTTACCTGGGTAATTAAGCAGTTATCCAGATAAAATCAATGGCTGAAACCTGCCCTCCCCGCTATTTGTAAAAGTATCTGCATTCGGTTTATAGCACTAACTTTATACCCATGGTGGTAGTTAACCCTGAATTTTGAAAGCGAAATGCCACAGAAAGTACATATGGGACTGCAGGCCAGTTGTAAGGTTTAAAAACAACAAATAGTGTATATACAGAGGTTGATTTTCAAAAACAATTATGGGGCGGTGCTGACTGCATAAGTCCCCTTTGCTTATCAAATCCCATTGGCTGCCCATTTCATTTCAAATTCAGTTCAAGCACCTTACCCTGGTACACAAAACTTTGCACTCCAGTACTCCTGCCTATTTCTCTTCACACTTTATCCCACATGCTCCTCCACAAATTGCAAAGACAACAAAAATGGTATACTTCAAAATCCAGACCTTTCAATGCCTTCGCCCACTACTAGAACCAACTGACTTCAGTTCAGCCCTACAAACCCTCACCATCCCACACATGGACTACTGCAACGCCATATACCAAGGATTCCCCCAATCCATATTCCACCCTTTATAAACAACCCTGCACACCGCTGCCTGCACTATCCAGGATGCTGCCAGAATAGACCACATATCACCCATTCTGAAATGCCTCCACTGGCTCCCACTGCAAGCCAGAATCCTATACAAGATCATACTTTTCACATTTAAAACCAACCACAAACTATGATCCATACATCTTCAAAAGTTACTCCACCCCCACACTTCAACCCGACTTACGAGAAAATCCACTGCAAACACCCCCACAATGCCACTCGAAAAACTAAAAAGCAATCAGCAAGCCGGCCAGAGATCCAGTACCCTCCCTCTGGAACCCCTCCCTAATGACCTCAGAAACTCCACAGATCTCATTGCATTCAGAAAGAAGCTAAAACCCATTTACCAAGTACGTCTCTGATGTAACATAACCAACCTGTAACCCTACCACCCGCATTGTAAACCCCACCTCCCCTCCCCCCAAGTACCACTCCGATGTAACATACCAACCACATTGTGAACACCATCTCCCCCCCTCCAGTACCATTAGACTGTAATTAACCTGTACCTAGCAAAGTGCTTAAAATCTATTGTACATAGTTACTTCGCCTTCCAAGCCACGTTCAACTTTTCAAATGTATATTATTATGCATTCCTTGTAACTGTCTATAGTTAACCGTTCTCAGAATGCCAAACCAGTTTCAAATTGTTTATTGTAAACCGCTTTGACCCGGCGGTATAAAAATTTTGCTAAATAAAAAATATCTTCTTTGCTCTATTCATGCGAACTGGATTCATCTTCCCTCACCTTCTCATGCACACTATGAATCTGCTAGACACTTGGCTTTCTATTTTCTTGGTCCCAGCCTCTGAAACTCACTGCCCCCTGAAATTCATCTTGAGCTTTCTTTTCCCAAATTTAAATCTCTTCTTAAAACCTATCTATTCCAGCTTGCTTTTGAAGCATTATTTTGGGCTTAGATTCTCTGCCCCCCCTCACTATGACCCTGTTCTCCGAAATTCTCACCTTAACCATATTTTATTGGCATTCCTTTCCTATAATTTATTTTTATTGTTTATTGTACATCACTCTGCTGTCTGAAGGGTGGTATTAAAATTTTTTAATAAACCATAAGTGTCTTTTCTTTTTTATTTAAATCCAAGGGAGTTGAATGGATAATATAGGGCCAATGGGGGTATGTTATAAAGGCTCCCCTAAGCAACCTGTTATGAAATTGCTCTCACAATTTATGTACCCTTTTATCCAGCCAGATGTTCTGGGGGCTGCATCACCTAGCCATATAAATTAGACATTTAAGGATGATATTCAGACCTTTACAACAGATTGCCTAGATTAGGAGGATAAAAAAAACCCTATATCTTTATAGCGTAGTTACTCACCTGTAACAGATGATCTCTGGGAACAGCAGGAATTGAGTCCACATATGGGTAGTGTCGGTACCAACGGAGCCCAGCGTCCAATAGGAAAGCTTTTGGGAGCATCCCACTGCGCCTGCGATGCTGCCTTCCCACCTTTCTTACTCTCCCTCTTCAGTTGAGTTTATAGCTGAGGCAAAGGAGAGAAGGAGAGATAGAGAGAGAGAAAGACAACTCCTAGGGGAGGAGGGTGGGTTGTGAATACTCAATTCCTGCTGTTCCCGGAGATCACCTGTTACAGGTGAGTAACTATGCTATCTCCAGGAACAAGCAGGAATGTAGTCTTCACATATGGGGACTCTCCAGCTGAGAGATGCCAGGGAGATGACCTCAGAAAGCTGCAAAGCCCAGGATGAGATGGGTCATGCTTCCTCCCATGGATCTCTGGCATCGAAACCTGGGATAGTGGGTAGGAGTTGTTCTAAGTCTGAAAGAGATGCTGGAGAACAGCCTGGTCAAACAGGGCATCCCGACGGGAGTCCTTGTCTAAGCAGTAGTGGGCTGCAAAGGTATGTACTGAAGCCCAAGTGCCCTGCAAATGTCGTCAATGGACACTGAGTGAAGGTTAGCTGTAGAGGCTGCCATTGCTCTCACATTGTGAGCTGTGACATGACCTTCTAGAGAAAGTCCTTTACTCTCATATGCAAAGGATATGCAATTTGCAATCCATTTAGACACAGCTCGCTTGGAAACTGGTGATCCAAGATGACTAGAGTAAAAGGCAACAAAAAACTGAGAAGCCTTTCTATGTTGCTTAATTCTCTGATAGTAAAAAGCTAAGGCACTTTTACAATCCAGAGTGTGAAGATTCCTTTCTGTATTGGAGGCAGGAGAACTAGGGAAGAATACAGGAAGGTAAACCGATTGGTTTAACACTAGAAGCCCCAAAAGGAATTTTACCTAGAAACTCCAAAGTGCGTCAATTGACGCATTATCACGACGACTGCGTTTAGCATGAAATGCAAATGTGAATTAATGTGAAGTTACTTATTTGTTAAATACGCGCAGTATGTGACGTCATTACATGACATCATCGTGTGTTTATTGTTTTTAATGTCAGAGTAAAACTGTAAACAGTGATTGAGATGCGCCACCTAGTGGGAACATGAATTTATACCTAGAAGCCCCAAAGTACGTCAATTGACGCATCCAAGACAATTGAGTGCGTCAATTGACATACTTTGGGGCTTCTAGGTATAAATTCATTTTCTAGCTAGGTAGTGCATTTGTCATTAATTTTCGATGCACATATTTAAACATCTTGACCTTGCTAACAAAGTCATGGAACATGACTGACATGGTTCTAGCAGTGGCGCTGGTATACAACTTCGAAGATGCATTTGCATCAATTGACGCACTTTGGGGCTTCTAGTGTTAAATGAAAAGGTGAAACCAACTTTGGCATAAAGTGAGGGTGAGTTCTAAGAACTACTTTATCATGGTGGAACCTTGTATAAGGAGGATCAACCACTAAAGCCTGGAGCTCACTGATGCATCTTGCAGAAGTGAGAGCAATTAGGAAGATTACTTTCCAAGAAAGAAACTTTAGAGATGTAGTGGCTAAGGGTTCGAAGGGCAGTTTCATGAGCTGCCCAAGGACAAGATTCAAATCCCATGCCACGGGTGGTGGCTTGATGGGAGGTTTAGTCAAGAGTAGACTTCTAATAAACCTTGCTACAAGTGGATGAGAAGAAACAGGTTGTCCATCGAAGTGCTTGTGGAAAGCTGCAATGGCACTAAGGTGGACACTCACTGAATTGGTCTTAAGACCAGAGGATGATAAATGGAGGAGATACTCCAGTAACGCCTCCACAGGCACTAAAAAGGGATTAAGTTCCTTTTTTGAACATCAGATAGAGAACCTTTTCCACTTAAAGGCGTAGGCCCACCTTGTGGAAGGTTTTCTTGAAGCCAAAAGAATATCCTTAACCTGTTGAGAAAGGTTGATATTCTGGAATTCTAGGCTCTCAGCAGCCATGCCCTGAGGTGTAGAGACTGAGGATTCGGGTGCAATAGCGTCCCGTTCTCCTGGGAAAGAAGATCTGGAGCATATCCCAACTCCAGAGGTCTGGCTTGAGAGAGACGTAGAAGCAGAGGATACCACGTTTGTCATGGCCAGCGTGGGGCTATGAGGATCATACAGTATGACCCGTCTCTCTGAAGCTTGAACAGAGTTTTGGGAATGAGGGGAATGGGTGGGAAGGCATAAAGGAAGTCCTGACCCCAGTGGAGGTGGAAGGCATCTCTTGCCTGACATTTCTGAGCCGGAATTCTGAAACAGAACCGGGGAAGTTTGGCATTCTGAGGACTTGCAAAGAGGTCTATATCTGGAGTTCCCCAGATCTGAAAAATTCGAGCAATTTGCTCTGGATGAAGAGACCACATGTGTGGCAGTAATACTCGACTGAGTTTGTCCCAAGAGATTTTGTGTGCCTGGAAGATACACCGCTAGTAGGTGGATTTGAAGATCTCTGGCAAAGGCCCAGAGACGTAGAGCTTCGTTGCACAACATCTGAGACCGCGTCCCACCCTGCTTGCTCACATAGAACATGGCTACTTGTTTGTCGGTCTGGACCAGAACCGTCTTGTAGCTCAGGTGGGCTTGAAATACTTGAAGAGCATAGAAGGCGGCTCCGAGTTCCAGGAGATTTTTATGAAGACAAGCCTCTTGCTCGGTCCAGAGACCCTGAGTGGAGAGATTGTCCATGTGAGCCCCCCAGCCTAACTTGGACGCATCTGTCGTCAAGGTGGCTTGGTGTAGTGGCTGCTGGAAAGGAGACCCTATGAGAAGGTTTTCCAGCGATTGCCACCATTCTAAGGACGAAATGAGATGTGTCGAGTTTTTGATTTTGTCCCTCAGGCGACCCCAGGCCTGTGTCCACTGAGAGGTTAGGGTCCACTGGGCTGCTCACATGTGAAGGCGAGCATAGGGAACCACATGGACAGTGGATTCCATATGCCCCAGGAGCTGAAGCATTTCTCAAGCAGTTAGCCAAGTCTTCATAGCTGCTTGAGAGGTCAGCTGGAGTATTTGAAGACAACGTGGTTGTGGCAGGAAAGCCTTTGACTGCCTTGTGTCTAGAAGAGCCCCTATGAACTCTAGGGACTGAGAAAGGGTGAGATGAGATTTTGGGAGGTTTATGACCAGTCCCAGGTACTGCAGGATTTGGATTGTGTGGGAGAGAGCGGAGCTGGCTTCTGGAGCTGTTGATGCTCAGCTAAGCCAGTCATCTAAGTAGGGAAAGACAAATATTCCCAGAGTACTCAGGAATGCTGCTACTACTGCCATGCATTTTGTGAAGACTCTTGGGGCAGAAGCCAGTCCGAAGGGTAGAACCCTGTACTGGTAATGTCTTCCTTGAAAGAGGAATCAAATAAACCTCCTGTGATCTGTATGGATGAGAATATGTGTATATGCATCCTTTAGATCTGGAGAACATAGCCAATCCTGACTGAATGTAAGGAAGAAGTGCTCCAAGGGAGATCATTTATTTATTTACATTCTCTTATATACATTCATCTTGAATTTTTCTTGGAACAGATACTTGTTCAACTCTCTAAGGTCCAGTATGGGTCTATATCCCCCTATTTTCTTTGGAATGAGGAAGTAGGGGGAATAGAAACCCATGCCCTGTTGGGATATGGGTACCTCTTCTATTGCTCCTTGAGTAAGTAGTGAGGTGACCTCTTGACACAAGAGAGTGGTGAAAGGGCCCTGAGAATTGAACTGTCTTGTGATGGTGGGAGGGGGCATATTGTGAAAATGGAGTTTGTACCCCTTTCTTACAATGGAAACAGTCCAGTGCTCTGATGTTATCTTTTGCCATCTTTTGGCAAAATGACAAAGTCTGCCTGGGATGGTGAGAGGTTCTGGACCTTTCAGGGGCAGGATGACTAAGTTCTCTAGGAAGGAGTCAAAGCCCCTGAGGAGGCTGTGTCTGCTGAGCTGGTTGAACTCTGGGGACTTGGGCCTTCCTTTGCTGTCTAGGTTGCTGTTGACCCTTTTGGGGAGCATGAACTGGGCAGTGGACAGTCTGGGTGTAAGATGGGCAGAATTTCTTTTTCTTGTTGAAAAAGGGTTTCTTAACTGTCTTTTTCTTAGTTGGGTTGGCTGTGGTCTTTGATAATCTGTTCAAGGTGGTGTTTTCAGACTCAAGCTGATTAGCTTTGTCCTGCCAATCCTTGCCAAAGAGATTTTCTCCTGTGCAAGGAATGTTTTCCAGCTTGTCTTGCACCCATTGTTCTAAATCAGATGCCTGTAGCCAGGCAATGCAACATGTACCGATGGAAATAGCAGAGGTTCTGCTAATGCACTCAAAGCAATCAAAGGCTGCATGGTTTATAAACTTAGACACATTCTGGGCATGTTTGACCAGAGTGAGGAAGTCTGCCCTTTTTATCATCGTGGAGAAGTGGAGCCATCAGCTCCAGATCTCTTGTAACCTCCTTAAAGAATATTCCCATATAAAGAATGCAAGACCTGATCCTGGCCAATAGCATTGAGGATTGAAAGCATCGACGCCCAAAGGCATCGAGTGTCCTCGCTTCACGGCCTGGAGGGTTGGAAGAATGCGTCTTAGCACTCTTGATCCTACGCATTGCCGATTCCACTACCATTGAATGGTGTGGTAATTGCATTTTCTGAAAACCAGGGCATTCTGCGGTGAAAGGGTTTGCTGCCTGTCGGCTCCGCGGAAAATGAAAAACTGAAGAGGGAGAGTTGGAAAGGCGGGAAGGCAGCGACATAGGCACAGTGGGATGCTCCCAAAAGCTTTCCTATTGGACGCTGGGGAGTGTTCCCGCGCAGGCTCCGTCGGTACCAACGATACCCATATGTGAAGACTACATTCCTGCTTGTTCCTGGAGATAAGATTGTTGGGAGTAAGCTAACATAGAATGCAACTAGGTTGAAGCCATGGACATTTCCCCCAGCTCGAAAGCTAGTGTAAATGCATGCACATACAATTTGTGCGATAGTGCATATTTTATAAAGAACATGTTCCGCCCAAACTCCACTCATTAACATTCCTACAGGTGCATCATGCAAAAGCATACACCTTTTCACCACAGATACCTTTGTATGCACAACTTGTGGTATAAAAGTCGTTTATAAAAGTAGTTTTACACATCAAAAAATTTCTAAAACTATTTCCTAAGGGGGTCATTCCGGTCCAGGAATAGTGGCATTGGAAATCTAGGTTAGATATCTAACTCGCAATCTGCTGCAGGACCCTATTTAGACCCCAGTGCTCCCGGCATGTACAGAGCCATTGTGCAGGGAGCGCTGGATGGGGGCAGGAGGGGGCAGCACCAGGCCAGAGTGGGGGTGGAGCCATGCGCCGGGACATACAGAGGCCATTCAGGTCAGGCCTCTATACGTCCCCCGGTGCTGAGATAGACGCCCGCCTTATTCCACTTCAGTGGTGGAATAAGTGTCGGTCAGCGAGGAGAACACGTGCTGCAGCTCCCCCAGCCCCATTGTGACGCCATGGGAGAGCATCAGTCGCCCGATCCTGGACATGGGGACCCCCGGCGGAGGTCAGATGGCAGGGTGATGGGACCATTCAGGATCTGGCAAATCTGTGCAGTTGTCATGGCACCGCACACCAGCTGGAGTGTTGTACGAGCTAGGCATGCAAGATGGTGGACGGCTCATGGCATGTTATCAGGTGCCCAATTCCACAACCGCATGAACATACAGCTCTTGCAGTTGCAGAATTGGGTATATGTTGGGCCCATCCATGTTTTGGGCGTCCTGACGGCCAGGCCGTGCACCTGTCAGAATCGGCCTCCACATGTATAAGTTATATGCTTCGGTGGCCTGCACAAATATCAATATAATTTCAAATGCCCAACAGATTCTTCAAGCTATATTTGGAAATTCAGTGGTGCAAACTAAATGGCTAGAACTGCTGAATAAAAAATATATATATATAAAATCTGAAACCGTCTAAGTTAGATGTTTCAAACTATACGTTCTACACGTAGCTGAATATTGGCATCTTTGGAGTTTAAAAATGGGCTTCCCAAACCCTGGGAACTTCAGGACCAGTAAGATTTGTAGTTGTTATGGAAGGACAGACTAGATAGGCCATGTGGTCTTTTTCTGTCGTCATATTTCTATGTTTCTATGTTTCTATTTTCGCAATATCCCCAATAAATATACTACTTCAGTCCAATTCTAAAGCTGAGCTGGGAATAAAATTCCTTAGGAAGATGGGAGGGTATGTGAGGACACACATCCTACTGTCCATGGAGAACACTTCTTACGGGTAGGTGTTTTGGTTTTCTCTGAGGGCAAGCAGAATAGCAAATCCTCATAAATAGGAATTTCTAGCTATAGGCGGTTTTCAACAGAAAAAGGGGAAAATACGAACATGAAAGGCAATGCAACAGGCAGACACCAATAATTATTTTTGGTGGCCAAAAACCTTTTAGAAATGTTTTTCCTTTTTTATTTTAGGAGGCAGCCTAGAAAATTAAAGTAATGGGCCTGAGGGGATAGAACTGGCTTCTAATCCCCAAAGAGATTCTTAAGGACAGACTGTCAATACCTACTGTCATGTCAGGGTCTTGTTCTAGACAGCAGTGTAATGTGAATGTATGGACAGAAATCTATGTTGTAGTCTTGCAGATCTCTTCCATGAAGGATGATCTCAAGTGGGCTACTGATGGTGCTATAGCTCAGGGATCATGCTGTGACAAGACTCTCAAGAGCCAGGTTTGCCTGGGTGTAAGTGAAGGAGATGCAGCCTGCAAGCCAACTGTAGAGAGCGCATTTGTTGATAGTAGCCTACAGTTTGTTTGTGTCAAAAGAAACAAAATCTTGGGTAGACTTTCTAAGGGCTTTAGTCTGCTCCAATTAGAAGGCTAAAACTCTTTTGTAGTCTAATGTGTGCAATGCACTTTCACCTGTGTGTGCCTGAGGTCTAGGGAAAAAGGTTGGCCGATGATCGACTGATTAAGATGGAAGCGTGACACAACCTTAAGAAGGAACTTTGGATAAGAACATAAGATATGCCATACTGGGTCAGACCAAGGTCCATCAAGCCCAGTATTCTGTTTCCAACAGTGGCCAATCTAGGTCATATGTACCTAGCAGTTTCCCCAAGGGACACAGGTTCCACAATGCTTGTATTGGTTCAAGCATTGATATCCTGGGTCCCTTCTTAATAATGGTTTATGGACCTTTCCTCCAGGAACTTCTCCAAACCTTTTTTAAACCCAGTTACACTAACAGCATTTACTACATCCTCCGGTAACAAATTCCAGAGTTTGATTACACGTTGAGTGAAAAAATATTTTCTTTTATTACTCTTAAATAGTTTACCCTGTAGCTTCATTGCATGTCCCCTAGTCTTTCTATATTCTGATAAGGTAAACAATCGATCTACGTTTACCCGTTCCACTCCGTTCATTAATTTATAGACTTCTATCATATCTCCCCTCAGCCGTCTCTTTTCCAGGTTAAAGAGCCCTAACCTTTTTAGCCTTTCTTCATAGGAGTATCCTTCCATCCTCTTTACCATTTTGGTGGCTCTTCTCTGAACTTTTTCTAAAATCGCTATATCCTTTTTAAGATATGGCGACCAGAATTGCACACAATATTCAAGGTGCGGTCTCACCATGGAACGATATAGAGGCATTATAATATCTTTTGTTTTATTTTCCATTCCTTTCCTTATCATACCTAGCATTCTATTTGCCCTCTTGGCCGCTGCTGCACACTGGGCCGAGGGTTTTAACATGGTATCCACAATGACGCCTAAATCTTTTTCCTGGGTGGTAGTTCCTAATGTGGAACCTTGCATCGTGTAACAATAGTTTGGGTTGTTCTTCCCTAGGTGCATAACCTTGCACTTGTCCACATTAAATTTCATCTGCCATTTTGATGCCCAGTCTTCCAATTTATCAAGATCCTCTTGCAATTTTCCACATTCCTCTTGGGTTTTTAACAACTTTAAATAGTTTTGTGTCATCTGCAAATTTGATAACCTCACTCGTTATTCCACTTTCCAGGTCATTTATGAATATGTCAAAAAGCAGCGGACCCAGCACAGATCCCTGGGGTACACCACTATTCACCTTTCTCCATTGGGAAAATTGGCCATTTAGCCCTACCCTCTGCTTTCTATCTTTTAACAAGTTCCTGATCCACAATAGTACACTGCCTCCTATCCCATGACTCTTTAGTTTTGCCAAAAGTCTCTCATGAGGGACCTTGTCAAAGGCTTTCTGAAAGTCCAGATACACAAGTGTGCAGAACCACCCTATCATTGTTAAATTTAGTATAAGGTGGATCAGTTACTAGGGCTTGGAGCTCACAAACTCTGCATACTAAAAAGCATAGTTACTCAGCTGTAACAGGTGTCCTCCAGGGACAGCAGGATTCAGTCCTCTGATATGGGTGACGTTGGTGCCGACAGAGCCTGCACGAAAGCATTTCTCCAGCTTTCAAAGAAAGCCTTTGGGATATGCTACCATGCATGCATGGTCCCCTTCCACTTGTGCTTAGCCAAGTGAGGTAGCCATGAGTTGCAGAAAATGAGTCCCCAACTGAGATACTCTTAAAGACCCTAGTGTCCAGCGGCATCATCACTCTTGTAGCCTGAACACAGAAGGGTCATAGGGCAGGAGTAACTTACACCCCGAACAGATTGTGGAATACTGCCTGGCCAAAGGCACTGTCCCGACGGGACTCGCTCTTCAGGAAGTAGTGAGCTGCGAACGTGTCAAATGAAGACCATATGGCAGCCTTGCAGATCTCCATCACCGGCACTGAGCACAGGTTTGCCACCAATGTGGCCAACGCTCTTAGGCGAAGCGCTGTGATCCGGAGTTCCAGGGAGAGCCCAGCTTGCTCATAGGTGACAGCAATATAGTATGCCACCCAAATGGACAGAGTTTGCTTAGTCATGGGAAGCCCCAGTCTGCTGGGGTCATAAGAAACGAAAAGCTGAGGAGCTTTGCGATGGTCCTGAATCTGCTGTAGGTAGAAGGACAGGGCCCGTTTGCAATCAAGAATATGGAGTACAATTTCCTTCCGACCAGCATGAGGCCATGGAAAAAAGGTAAGAACAACCACCTCCTGCTTGAGGCGGAAAGGAGATACCACCTTTGGGAGGAATTTGGGGTGGGTGCGGAGCATCACCCTGTTCTTGTAGAATCTTGTATATGGTGGTTTTGCCACCAGGGTCTGGGCCACAAGGAAGGCAGTCTTCCATGAAAGATACTGCCGATGGCAAGTGGCTAGCAGCTTGAATGGCAGCCTAGTGAGCTGTGAGAACACCATGTTGAGGTCCCGCTCCGCCACTGGAGGGCAGACAGTGGGTTTAGACAACAGGAGGCCCTGGAGGAACCAAGAGACTGGGGGCTGACCAGAGAGGGGTTTTTCCCTTGATAGGGTGGTTGTGTGCGGCTACTGCACTCAGGCGCACTCTCACCGAGTTGGACTTCAGCCCGGTTTAGGACAGATGCAATAGGTACTGAAGCACTAACTACACCTGGCAGGAGAATGGGTTCTCCTATCTCTCCACACACCATATGGAGGAATCTTTGCCATTTAAAGGTGTAAGCTGGCCTGGTGGAGGGCTTTCAGGAGGCCAGCGAGACCTCCTCCACCTCCTTTGTGAAGTTGAATGGGGCCAACGCTATCCTTTCAGCAACCACGTTGTTAGTGTTGGAGACCCCAGAATGGGGTGCAGGAGGGAGCCCTCCTTCTGTGTTAGGAGGTCCAGGGTATGGCCCAGTGCTACAGGGAATGCCGCCGACAGGGAGAGCAGCAGTGAGAACCAGGGCTGTCTGGGCTACTTGGGACTTTGAAGAGGTTCTTGGTGATCAGAGGGATCGGCGGAAAGGCATAGAAGAGGTCTTCCATCCACGAGGTCAGGAAGGCATCTGCCGCCACCCTCCCTGGGTATGGCTGCCACGAGCAAAAACGGGGCAGCTGGGTGTTGTCTGGGGTGGCGAATGTGTCCATCATGGGCCTGCCCCAGAGGTGGAAAAGCCAAGCTGCCACTCTGGGATCCAGGCGCCACTCGTGTGGACGAAGGACCCTGCTCAACCTGTCCGCAAGGAGGTTGTCCTGGCTCAGGAGGTGAACCGCCTGCAGAAGCATGTTGTTGCGTACTGCAAAGGAAAGGAGGGTCACTGCTTCCTGGCAGAGGGAGTACGACCCCTTGCCCCCCTGCTTGTCGACGTAAAACATGGCGACTTGGTTGCCGTCTGAATCAGCAAGGACTGGTGTCGCAGGCAGTGGCGAAACGCCCATAGGGCCAGGGAGATCACCCTGAGCTCCAGGAGATTGATCTGAAGCAGAGATTCCACCTGGGCCCAGCTGCCTTGTGTGCATTTGTTCCCACAGTGCGCCCCCCAACCTAAGATGGAGGCGTCCGTGGTGGGGATCCTTGGGTGCCTGGAAGGGCATCCCTGCTAGTAGGTTGCAGAGACATTGCCACCAGCAGAGGGAGTCTGCCAGATGGTGGATTACCCTGATCCTATCCTGCAGTCTGCCTGTGGCTTGAATCCACTGTGAGTGCAGGCACCATTGAGCTAACCGCATGTGTAAGCAAGCTAGCGGGGTCACGTGGACAGTGGAGGCCATATGGCCCAGCAGGTGGAGGAGACGACAAGCTGGCACTAACTGGTGGTGTTGAACTATCACCGCTAGCTGTCTGAGGCATTATGTCCTCTCCCTGGGGAGGACAGCCTTGGCTTGTAATGTGTCGAGCTCAGCACCTATGAACTCCAGACTCTGGGCTGGAGAGAGGTGGGATTTGGGGTTGTTGATGATGAATCCTAGGTACTGCAGGAGGAGGGTTGAATGTCCTGCGGCCTCTGACTGTCCTCTGCCTCTGATGAGCAAGTCATCTAGGTAGGGGAAAACAAAAGCCCCTTGCAGACACAGGTGGGCAACTACCACTGCTAGGCATTTCGTGAAGACCCTTGGCGAGGATGCGAGGCCGAAGGGTAGCACCTTGTACTGATAGTGCTCTCCTCCTACCATGAACCTTAGGTACTGCCTGTGAGAGGGGTGGCTTAGGATGTGTGTGTATGCCTCCTTTAGGTCTAAGGAGCACAGAGCTAGTCTCCCTGGCGGAGGTAAGACAGCAGTGTTCGAAGGGAGAGCATCTTGAACTTCTCCCTCAACAGAAACTTGTTTAAGTTCACAGGTCTAGGATGGGCCTGAGGCCCCCAGTCCTCTTTGGGACAAGGAAGTACCTAGAGTACAAGCCTGTGCCCCATAGGTGTTTAGGTACAGGCTCTAATGTGTTGTCCCTGAGAAGACCTGCAAGCTCTGTGAGCAGCAGGGTCTGGTGAAGGATGGGTCACACCGGCTCTCCAGGAAAGAACCTGAGTGGAATCTGCTATAGGTGGAGAAGGTATCCTTCCCTGATCACCTGCAGTGCCCACTGGTCCTTAGTGATTGTGGCCTATCTGTGGGCAAAGAGTGTTAGGTGACCCCCTATGGGCTGGTGAAGTAATCCTCCTGGGGGGGGGGAGGCACTGCCCTGGGAGTCAAAAGCTCCCCCCAGGCTGGGTGGGAGCTGGGGTCTGGGGTTTAGGTGCTTTGGTCTTCTGAGCCCTGTGCCCTTGCCTTCTGGGATGAGAATCTTGCTGCTGATTGGTGACCCTGCCCAAAGGACCCCTTTTCCTCGGGAAAAGGGGCCTCTTCCCTGATGGTTTTTTTGTGGGGATGGGATGAGGTCTTCTTAGAGGGCCTCTGGCAGGTCACCATGCCGGCCTCGATCTCAGCCACTTTGTTGGCCATGGGTTTGTCGAACAGGTTCTCCATGGTGCAGGGAATGTTAAGCAACTTGTCTTTGACCCATTGCTCAAGGTCGGAGGATTGTAGCCAGACTTGGCATTGAGCCCTGATGCCAGCCACGGCTACCCAAGACGCTGACTCAAAGCCATCATAGGCTGCATGGGAACAGTCCTTGATCCCCGAGGTCAGGGCCTGGAACCATTGGAGGGGTTCCCCGATAAGGTCCAACACAAACCCCGACAGCTCTTAGGCCAGAGCATTCAGGTAGATGCCTATGTAAAGTTCATAGGCTTGAATCCGGCACCTGAGCATCGAGCCTTGGTAGCGCTTCACCCGAGGGCGTCGAGGGCTCTGGCCTCCCTCCCGGGGGAACTGAAGAATAGGTCTTCTGGCTCTTGGGTTTCTGCATGGTCAACTCAATGCCCATGGAGCTATGCGGGAGCTGGGGTTTGTGGAGCCCTGGGCCCTTCTGGATGCGGTACATGGCATCAAGGCACCGGCTCATCACTGGCACTGATGCCAGCGTTTCCCACATCTGAAGCAGCAGCCTCTCGAGGATTGGTTGCACAGGCACCAAGAGGGTTTACTTGAGTGGAGACTCACAATGAAGAATCTCCAACTCCTTGGTGCTCGGGTCTTCCTCTGCTTCAGTTTGCACAGAGAGGGCTCTGGCCATGTCCCTGATGAAGTCATGGAAGGCCATGTCCTCAGGAGAGTTGCGCCAGGGGCAATGGGTCTCAGGGAATGTCTCAGTGCCGCTTGGTGTCCGGAGAGGCCTTGTTGTCCATCTCTCACTCGGTGACGACGAGTCCGAGACCCTGCGACTCCTTGCCTCAAAGCTGGTGTTGAAGGGTTGGTGGCCTGTCGAGGACTTGGGGTCTGAATCACGGACACTGGCCAGCAAGGACCGGATGCCTGAAGAATGGGACCAGGATCTCAACCGGCGCCAAGGGCTTACCCGAAGCCGGTGAAGCGCAGAGCTCGGCTCGATGACTGGGGACTCCCCCGCAGTCGAGGGTCCGGTCGTCGGGACAGATGAGGTGGCCAGCATGCTTGCTGCAGGGACAGGATAGCAATGATGTTCTGCTCCAAGGCCGCCATTCTGGTTTCTAGACCAGAAGGCTCCACAGCCTTTGGCGCAGGCACTGAGGATTGTGGGCCCGGCGCCAGCACTCTTGCGAGTGTGTCCTCGATGAGGACTATGGCCTCGAGAAACCTTGCATGGTCTCCACCGGCCAAGGACTCCTTCTTGAGGATCCTGGTGGGGCACTTCTTGGAGTCACCAGAATCCCTCCAGGCAATTTTACCGAGTTTCTCCAGTGCAACCTCGGCGGACTTCGAAGACGACTTCTTCTCTGGGTCTGAGGTCATCTCGGAGGAGCCGCCGCTGTGGGGCTCCATGGATGCTTGGGCCTTGTAGGATGTACTGGGCTTGGAGCTTGGCGTCGGGGAGGAAGGGGCCGAATTGGACCTGGGGAACAATTTATTTTGCAACTCCAACCTTTTTCTGTTAGTTTTAGGCATCATGGCCTGTCACAGGTCATAGGAGGTGCTGTCATGGTCTGGGCCCAGGCAGCGCAAGCCGCAGTCATGGGTGTCGGTTACTGACATGGTTTGACTGCAGCGATCACATTTTTTAATCCACTGGGAGACATGGTGGGTAGCACCTAGACAGGGTCAATGACCCCTGGGCAAAAAAAGGCATGAACACTGGTCGAGGAGACCTCGATGAAAAAGGGAGCCGAGAACGGCATCGGAAACAGCGCCTGCTCGAGACAGGAAGAGGAACCAGTTGCTAACGGAGAAAAACTAAACTTTTAAGGAAGTTAAAGGGAATTTTTCTGGGGAACAGGACTCATGTCTGTTGGGCTCCGCGGAAAAAAGGAGACTGAGCAAGATGGCACCCTTGGGCGGGACGGGGACCATGCATGTGTGGTAGCATATCTCAAAGGCTTTCTTTGAATGCTGGGGAAATACTTCCGCACGGGCTCTGTCGGTGCTGACGTCATCCATATATGAGGACTGACTTCCTGCTTGTTCCTGGAGAATCACTGCCACCAAAAACAAAATGTTGCAGGCTAAGAACTTCAGTATGCACATATCAAGCCAGGGCTGTACCAAGGGATGTGCAAGCAGTGCAGCTGCACAGGACACAAGTACAGAAGGGATGCTGATTTAATCACTGGGCTCCCAAGAAGCCTGCCAAGAGTGAGTTCCTATGTGCAGGTGGATGGGATGCCAGATCCAAGAGTCTCACAGGGCACATTTATTTATTTGGACACTTTTCTATACCACCCCTTCCAGATATCAGAGGTGGTTTACAATGTAACATTAACATAATACATTGAACATCTTGTAACTGAAAAACTATTTACAACAAACAGGTAAACGTAATAACTATTTACAGTCATATATTACTTATATCTAGAACATTCAGGGTCTTATTGTAAGCACGGAGGTGTCAGAGATTGTAAGTGAGGAGAAACATTAATAAGTAGGTGCGAGATTATGACTGGTTAGATGTGTAGTAGAATTGTGTGGTGGAAGGGTCAAGTTGGGATACGTGACTTGATCAGAATTTCTAGCTTGGTTTGGTACTGTATATCTAGTGGCTTGAAAGGAGCTTTCATTAAATGGGTTAAAACAATATTGAGGTCCCCTTGGCGGCTTGATGGGAGGCTTCAAATGAAACAAGCCCCATATAAACAAAATGACTAAAGGCTGTACAGAGATGGGTTTACCGTCTATTTGATGATGATATGCATCAATTGGACTAAGGTGTACCCTGACAGAGTTGGTCTTTACACTTCACTCTGAGAGATTTTTGTGTGGTGCAAATAAGGGATCTAGGACCTTTCCATCATACTAGATGACAAAACCTTTCCACTGAATACTGTATGTTCTTCTAGTGGACTCTATCCTAGAAGCCAGACTAATCTGTGAAACACTGTCAGGCAGGTTCAGAGAAGCCAAAGTTACCCCTTCAACATCCAAGCTGTGAGGGTAAGAACATAAAAACATAAGATATGCCATAATGGGTCAGACCAAGGTCCATCAAGCCCAGTATCCTGTTTCCAACAGAGGCCAATGTAGGTCACAAGTAACTAGCAGTTTCCCCAGAAGACACAGGTTCCACAGTGCTTGAATTGAGACAAGCAGTGGATTTCCTGGGTCCCCTTTAATAACGGTTTATGGACCTTTCCTCTAGGAACATGTCCAAACCATTTTTAAACCCAGCTACACTAACAGCTTTTACTTCATTCTCCGGTAATGAATTTCAGAGTTTAATTACGCGTTGAGTAAAAAAATATTTTCTCTTATTAGTCTTATATGGGTTACACTGTAGCTTCATTGCATGTCCCCTAGTCTTTCTACATTTTGCTGGCATAAACAATTGATCTACATTTACCCGTTCCACTCCATTCATTAATTTATAGACCTCTATCATATCTCCCCTCAGCAGTCTCTTTTCCAGGTTGAAGAGCCCTAACATTTTTAGCCTTTCCTCATAGGGGTATCCTTCCATCCACTTTACTATTTTGGTGGCTCTTCTCTGTACCTTTTCTAATTCTGCTATATCCTTTTTACGATAAAGGGGCTTGTTTACAAAGCCGCGGTAGTGGTTTCCGATCATTATCAGAACCGCGGCCCCACTGATTTCAATGGGGCCGCGGCTCCAATAACGATCGGAAACAGCTACCTCGGCTTTGTAAACAAGCCCCAAAGGGTGAGGAGCTTGATGCTGGGGTGCAACAGAGCTCCATGATCCTGTGATGTCAATTTTGGCGTTATTTCCCAATCTTATGGGACTTTTCATGGAAAGTTCCAGAAGAGGAGAAAACCACTCTTGTCTAAGCCAATGGGGATTATGAGAATCATGGTTCCCTGGTCCCTAATGAATTTTAGGTGAGTTTTTGCTGTCAGGGGAATCAGAGGATACATATAAAGAAGTCCTTCCCTCCCCCTATCCCATGTAGGAAGAAAGCATCTGAGGCAGAGTCTGCCATGTGTCCCTATCCTGGGTGGCACTTCTCTGTTGTATGGTGCTGCAAACAGGTCTATCAAAAAGATGCCCTACAATCAAAAGATTCCTTAAGCTATCTCCACATTCAGGACCACTCATGTGGTTGAAAAATGTGACTTAGTTTGTCTTGACAGGGCACTGCCTTCTCCTGCCAAATATGTGGCCCTGAGAGTAATCCTGTGCAAGATGGCCCCATTCCACATTATGATAAATTTCCCAGCTTGAGAGGTAGGATCCTATTCCTTCCTGCTTGTTGATATAGTATATCACTACCTGAATGTCTGTTTGAATTTAAACAATTAGGTTGGACAATCTATCCATGAAAGCTTTTAGTGGGTTTGTAATTGTTCTCAATTACAGAAAACTTATCTAATGAAGTTTTTCCTGGGTAGACCATAGATCTGGTGTGTGAAATCCATCTACATGGGCTCTACAATTAAGTTTGGGCATATCTGTCATGAGTACTTTTTGGTATGGTGTAATTTGGAAAGGAACGCTATCACCAGATTGAAATGGTCTATCCACTAGGCCAAAGAATCCTGGGGTGGTACAGCAACAGATATGATCTCCCTGAGCCTGTGAGTAGCCTGAGTCCACTGGGTGCTTAGGTCCATTGAACCTGTCTCATCTTCAGATGTAGAATGAAAGAGAAGTTAAAAATAATACATCTAATGCAAAACAAAATGAAAAAAAAAGGTAGTGGTGAGTAATGGTGAGCTCCATATTATATCTTAGTAGCCCAATCAACATGCATTACATCCACATGCAACTCTATAAATACTAGCATACATCATAAATAGACTCAAAAATATGGAATTCATAATGAGCACAACAAAAAATATATACAGTGGTGTGCAAAAGTCTGGAATCACTTGTGAGTTTTGTGTTTTTCGTACTTTCTAACGGTTTTTTTTAAATTTTGCGTTAGCCCAGCATATTCATCTTTCTACCACGTTAAAAGGGATACATTTGGCTATTAGAGTTGACTTTTTTGCATTCCTTGCTTCCAATTTAAATACTTTAGAGACACTGGAAGATAGCTACTGCGATTTTTGTGGATCCTGCATCAAAACTGGATCGAGATTATCCAGTATGCACACATTATTTCTGACCAATCAGGAGGCTGGTTTCACTAATCAATCACAATGCAGATATCTAGCCAACAGTGCAACTATAAAAACGCTCGGAATTTTTGAATTTCATACGCTTTCTGGATCAACCATGAAGATGACTCGGATCCCGACGTTGGAGGAGCGTGTTCGTGTGTCCTTTATGAGCGAGGAAGGATTTTCAAGCCGTCAGATAGCCAGGAAAGTTGGCTGCAGTCAGAGCGCTGTTCTTAAGATTGTACAGAAGAAGAAAGAAATGGGTTCAATGCTGGACAAGCCTCGTTCAGGTCGTTCACGTGCATCAACATCATGCCAGGACCGTGCACTATGACGCATTTCACTGACTAATCGCAAGTTGACCTCTCCTCAGCTACATTGAGAGTGGTCAAACAAGAGTGAGGTCAGTGTCAGCTCATCAACATTTCATAGCCGGTGCCTGCAGTTTGATCTCCGGGGCTGCAAAGCACGGAATAAGCCACCGATGACTGACATACAAAGGCGCAACCGGATCGTGTGGGCGAGAAAGCACCCAACCTGGTCGACTGAAATGTGGGAAAAGGTGCTATTCAGTGATGAAAGCACCTTCTGCCTGTTTGGAACCAGGCCCACACTTATGTGAGGAGATTTCCTGGAGAGGAATTCAAGCCTGAGTGTCTCAACCTCACTGTGAAGCATCCTTTGAAGGTCATTATCTGGGGATGCATTGGACGTCTTCACATCATCGATGGAATGGTCAATGGGGCCAAGTACATCATCATACTGCAAAAGTGCATGGTGCCATCAGTACACCAGCTGTTTCCTGGCCAGTTCCTGTTATAAGATGACAGTGCACCCTGCCATTGCTCCAGACAGGTGATCAGCTGGAAGCAGTGGAACATCAAGTCAATGGACTGGCCTGCCCAGTCTCCAGATCTGAATCCATTCGAGAACCTGTGGCACAAGGTGGCCTTGGAAATATCCAAGAGGCATCCAACATCAAAGCATGAGCTGATTGAGTCACTCATTGCAGCTTGGAATCGCGTTGTCACCAACGATCACCATGTCAGACTGGCTCATTCAATGCCGACAAGGTGTAGTCAAGTGATTAAGAACAAAGGGTGGCCCCTCAAATACTGAGCCATGACTGACACATAAAAACAGCCTTTTTCAAGGCCACATACATTAATTTGAAGGAAACCTGGCGTGCATCCATAATAGTTTAAAGCATACTTACAATATCGTTGGCCAACAATGTACATTACGGGATTTTCACCGAAAATCTATCAACAAGACAACTATGGGGAACAAACTCAGAAAATAAGGGCCAAACCAATACTAAAAGTTGGCCCTAATAGTAAAATCTATCACTTATCATGAGATACACAGAAAAAGCCACTGAGAGGAAAAAGAAATTAAGATATAAGGTGACGAAGTTGAAAAAACGTCAAATTTACGAGTGATTCCAGACTTTTGCACACCACTGTACATAAAATATCAGTTGATATAAATATATAAATATTGCTGTAACAGAATACATAAAATGGAATAGGATAAATCAAAGTAAAGCCTAAAGTATAATAAAATAAAGATAAAAATAAATGAGACGACAAATTATATATAAATTTGTTATAAATCAAAAGAGGACCCAAGAAAATTGGTAACCACAGAGATGATTACATCTTTGTCTGCTTCCCCATATTTCATCAAAAACTTGTAAACCATTATCAAGAGCCTAGACAAAGGGTGATATGTAAGGAGAAGAGCCATAATATAGGCCTGGCAGGAGCAAGTTGAACAGGAGCAGCAGCACATAGACTTCAGACCAGCTGATCCATCCTGCATGCAGAGTGGGCGATGTCAGAGGCGCAACTGGGGGTATTTGCTACTTAAACCACTATTCAGGAAAAAGATTTAGGCATGATTGTGGATAACTTGTTGAAATCCTCCACACAGTGTGCAGCAGTGGCCAAGAAAGCAAATAGAATGCTAGGAATCATAAGGAAAGGAACGGAGAATAAAACAAAAGATATTATAATGCCTCTGTATCGTTCCATAGTGTGACCACATGTTGAATATTGTGTGTAATTCTGGTCGCTATATCTTAAAAAGGATATAGCAGGATTAGAAAAGGTACAGAGACGAGCCACCAAAATGGTAAAGGATACCTCTATGAGGAAAGGCTTAAAATATTAGGACTCTTCAACTTGGAAAAGAGATGGCTGAAAGGAGATATGATAAAGGTCTATAAATTAATGAATGGAGTGGAATAGGTAAACATAGATCGGTTGTTTACACCCATTTAAGATTAATAAGAGAAAATATTTTTTTCACTCAACTCGTAATCAAACTCTGAAATTCGTTACTGGAGGATGTAGTGAAAGCTGTTAAGTGTAGCTGGGTTTAAAAAAGGTTTAGACAAGTTCCTGGAGGAAAGTTCCATAAATTATTATTAAAGAGGACCCGGGAAATCCACTGCTTGCCCCGGGACAAGCACTGTGGAACCTGTGTGTCTTTTTGGGAACCTGCTAGGTACTTGTGACCTGGACTGGCCACTGTTGGAAAAAGGATACTGGGTTTGATGAACCTTGGTCTGACCTGATATTGAGGATCCAGGAAGAACTCTGGAAGATCTGGTCTGTAAAAGTATTTTTCTTCCTAGTGATATGATTGAATGTGTGAGAGAAGTGTGTGGAAAAGAAAGTGCAAAGTTAAGATAGAAGGTTGGAGTAGCCAAAAGAGTATATCTGGCCCTATGGATATTTTTGTGATTGTGGGTAAAAACTTGGTACAAGACACAGAGTCCTATTACAGAGGATATTCCAGGTCACTCATTGGAGGTGGTCTCCCTCAATCCTATTTTGCGCTCCTCACCTCTCACCCAACTAAAAGGGATGGATACGAGTTCTTCACTTTCAACTCCAGATAGTTTGGATGGAGTTTAGGAAATAACATTCAAGTTCAGATGACTGTCAACCAAAAGGAGCAACTGCTTTTAATGGTAACTTCCTGGGGATTAATGATGGAGCAGCATCAACATCGGCACTGAGGGTGAAGGAAAGGGACTTCTATTCAATTAATATTGGTTTGAAACCAGTGTTTTTCACCAGATGTTTAGGTTTTGAAGCTCCTTTGCTTCTGACACCTCCCCAGGAAATAACTGATTTTGATATCTGGCGAACAGTTACCAAGATGCAAACTGCTCTCTCAAATTGCTGATAGAACTATGTAGATTCTCTGGAAAGATTATGTATATAAGCTGTCAGCCATGGACATTGAGTTTCTACAACAAAGGAAAGAATCTGGAAGATCATGCTAAGAAGACTGAGACAATTGACCAATACTGCCTTGATTAAAAGGAATTTATATCTTGAGAATAAAGTAGAAAAGCTAGAAAACATGCACAATTATGGTCAACATTATTGGCACCCTTGCATTTTAGGTACGTTGTGTACAATATCTTGAGAAATAATTGGAAATATTCCAACTGTATATCATCAAAATAGAGTAGTCACTCACCTGTAACAGGTATTCTCTCCAGGAGCAGCAGGAATCAGTCCTCACATATGGGTGTCATCGGCGCCGATGAAGCCCCAGCGGAGCATTTCCCCAGCTTTCCATGAAAGCCTTTGGGAATGCTGGCACGCATGCGCGGTTCCCTTCCCGCCTAAATGTGCCATCTTACCTCAGTCAAATGACATAGCTAGGAAGAGCACAAAAAAATGTAAAAACACAAACTATGTACAACTGCAACTCCAAGGGGAGGAGGGAGGGTTGTGAGGACTGATTCCTGCTGCTCCTGGAGAACACCTGTTACAGGTGAGTAACTACTCTTTCTCCAGGACCAAGCAGGAAGTCAGTCCTCACATATGGGTGACTCCCTAGCTCCAGGCTACCGAGTAACCCAGGCTGAACAAGAGAACTCCCTCTAGTCCCAGCAGCAAAGAAAGGCTTTTCAAGGACACAACCTCCACCGGTAGCCCAACAGAGGGCAGGAGTTGCCTAAACCTCAAAGAGATTCCAGAGTACTGCTTGGCCAAAAGCACTGTCCCTACGGGACTCCCTCTCCAGACAGTAGTGGGCTGCAAAAGTCTGGCTTGAAGACCAAGTTGCAGCCCTGCAGATGTCTACCAAGGGCACAGAGCGGAGATGAGCCACTGAGGCAGCCATTGCCCTGACACGATGGGCCGTGACCCTAACCTGCAAAGGAAGATCAGCCGCCTTGTAAGCCCAGGTGATACAGTCAGCCACCCAGATGGACAAGGTACGCTTGGACACAGCCAACCCCAACTTATTGGGGTCAAAAGATACGAAGAGCTGAGTAGCCCTTCTATGCCTCTGCATACGGTCAAGGTAGAAGGATAAGGCCCTCCTACAGTCCAGGGTATGCAGGACTGCTTCAGCCTGGCTTGCATGAGGCCTAGGGAAGAATGTTGGAACCACCACCTCCTGGTTGAGGTGGAAAGAGGAGACAACCTTAGGGAGGAACTTGGGATGAGTCCTGAGGACTACCCTGTTCCTATAAATCCTGGTGTAAGGCCTATCACAGACCAGGGCCTGAAGCTCACTCACTCGCCTAGCCGAGGTAAGGGCTATCAGGAAGAGTGTCTTCCAGGAGAGGAAGCGCAGAGGACAAGTAGCCATCGGCTCAAAGGGTGGGCGAGTCAGTTGCTGCAAGACCACATTCAGCTCCCACTCAGGAGCAGGAGGACGGATGGGGGGCTTGAGCAAAAGCAAGCCCCTGAGAAAGCGGGACACCAAGGGATGACCTGACAAAGAATGTCCCTCCACCAGTGAGTGGTGAGCTGCTAAAGCTGAGAGGTGGACCCGAACAGAATTGGACTTAAGTCCCTGAATTGATAAGTGCAGTAAGTACTGAAGCACTACTGTCACAGTACAGGAGAAATGATCCTCTGTACGTAGCTGACACCACACAGAAAAGCTCTTCCATTTGAGAGCATAGGCTTTCCTAGTGGACTGTTTTCTAGAGGCAAGGACAACCTTCTCAACTTCCTGAGGCAGGCCCCAGGGAGCCAAGACTACCCTTGCAGCCTCCAGGCCATCAAATTGAGAGTCTTGAGATTGGGGTGTAGTAAGGAACCCTGCTCCTGAGAGAGAAGGTCGGGTTGCAACCCCAGAGGCAGTGGGGGATCCACCGCCAGTTGAAGCAGAAGAGGAAACCAAGGCTGTCTCGGCCATCTGAGAGCTACCAGCAGGCCTTGTCCCGAAGAATCTTGAACAGAGTTCGGGCCACCAAGGGCGTGGGAGGAAATGCATACAGGAGGCCCTGAGACCAGGACATCAGAAAAGCATCTGGTGCGATCCTCAAAGGATGTGGTTGCCTGGAGCAGAACTTGGGTAGCTGCTTGTTTAGTAGACTGGCAAAAAGATCTAGCCAAGGGAGACCCCACTTCAGGAAGATCTTTTGAACTACCAAGGGATGCAGCTGCCACTCGTAGGGCTGCAGAATCCTGCTCAACCGGTCGGCCAGGCAGTTCTCCTAGCCTGGGAGGTACACCGCCTTGAGAAGCATGTGGTGCTTCAGGGCAAAGGAACAAAAGTCCTGAGTTTCTCGACAAAGGATCTGGGACCCAGTGCCGCCCTGCTTGTTCACATAAAACTTGGCCACCTGGTTGTCTGTTTGAATCAAGACTGAGCGGTGAGCCAGGGTTGGAGAAAATACTCTGAGAGCCAAGCGGATAGCTCGAAGTTCCAGCAGATTGATCTGTTGGGCTGCCTCCCAGGGAGACCAGAGGCCTTGGGTGCACTTGTCCAGACAATGAGCGCCCCAGCCCTTCAGAGAGGCGTCGGTGGTGAGGACCACTGAGTATTCTGGCATTTGGAAGGGCATTCCCTTGAGTAGATTGGGTGGATGTAGCCACCAGCTGAGGGAGGCCAAAAGGTGTCTGGACACCTTTATTCTGTCTCATAAGTGGCCTATGGCTTGAGACCACTGAGTACGAAGGCACCACTGTGCAGGCCTCATATGGAGCCTGGCATTGGGAGTCACATGTACTGTCGAAGCCATGTGACCCAGAAGCCTGAGGCAGAGTCTGGCGAAGACCAGGGACCTGTTCAGAAACTGCTTTGCCACGTCCATCAGCCTTTGAGCCCTGTCTTCTGGCAAGAATGCCTTTACCAGTTCAGAATCCAACCTTGCCCCTATGAACTCCAAGTTCTGGGAGGGAAGCAAAGTGGACTTTGCAAAGTTTATGACAAAGCCCACCTTTTGGAGCAGAGCAATGGTGTTGAGGGTGGCTTGTCTGGCCTCCAGGGACGTCTGACCCCTGATGAGCCAGTCGTCCAGATAGGGAAAGACAAAGATGCCTTGATTCCTCAGGTAGGCCGCAACCACTGCCAGGCACTTGGTAAAAACCCTGGGAGCGGAGGACAGGCCAAAAGGCAGTACTCTATACTGATAATGGTTTCCTCCCACAATGAACCTGAGGTACTTTCTGTGGTCTGGATGAATGAGGATGTGAGTGTAGGCATCCTTTAGATCTAAGGAGCATAGCCAATCTCCCTGCTGGAGGTAGGGCAGAAGTGTTCCAAGAGTAAGCATTTTGAACTTTTCTTTCTCTAGGAACTTGTTCAGGTTTCTGAAGTCCAGAATGGGTCGAAGGCCACCGGTTCTTTTGGGTATCAGGAAATACCTGGAGTAGAATCCGTGACCTTGCAAGTGGGAAGGCACAGGCTCCACCGCCCTGTCCACCAACAGACCATGAAGCTCTTGTAGCAGGAGGTCTGTGTGCAGGGGAGGCCTTGGAGGCTCTCCTGGAAAATATGGTGGTGGCAGTTGGTGAAAATGGAGGGCATAGCCATTTTGAACTATGTCCAGCACCCAACTGTCCCCAGTGATAAGGGGCCACTGGTGGGCAAAGAGGGCGAGGCGACCTCCTGTGCAGGGTGGCAGTGGAGGAGAGGCTACGCTCAAGGAGTCAAAAACCCCAACCCTGCTGAGGGGTAGCAGGGGCCTGAGGCTTGGGGGTCCTCTGCCTATGGGGCCCATTACCCTGGCCCTTGGCTTGCTGACCCTGGGGGGCAGGTTGGGCAGCCTGATATTGAGGGTACTGTTTGTAGGCAGTGCCCTTCCTCGGGTAAAAGGGCTTTTTACCCGAGCCCTTCTTCTTATGTGAAGGGGCAGAGGTCTTCCTCGACAGCCTTGTCCGGGTAAGGTGCTCTGTCTTGAGCTGAGCAGACTTCTCGGTCACGGGTTTGCCAAAAAGGTTCTCACCTCGGCAGGGGACATCGACCAACTTGTCCTGAACCCATGGCTCGAGGTCCGATGACTGCAGCCACGCCTGGCGTCGAGCCGCGATGCCGGCAGCCGCTACTCGGGCCGAAGCCTCGAAGCCATCATAGGCGGCGCGGGAAATGAACTTCGAGCATTCCCGAATCCCCGAGGACAAGGTCTGAAATCTCTGCAAGGGTTCCCCGGAGAGACCAGCAGAGAAGCCGGCCAGTTCTTTGGTCAGGTCCCGCAAGTACATGCCCATGTACAGCTGTTAAGACTGGACACGGCAAGCAAGCATCGACCCCTGGAAGCACTTCCTACCGACGCCATCGAGGTTGCGGGCCTCCCTGCCGGGGGCACCGCAGAGTGCATCTTCTGGCTCTTCAGACGATGCATGGCCGATTCCACAACCATGGAATGGTGTAGTAGTTGTGCTTTCTGGAAACCAGGGCTTTTGCGGAGTCGATAAATGGAATCGACTCGCTTGCTCAGAACCGGCGCCGAGGCCAGGGCCTCCCACATTCAGAAGAGGAGCCGTTCCAGCATCGGAGGAGCCGGGACAGTAAAGGCCTCCTTCGGAGGAGAGTCGTACTGCAGAGCATCGAGCTCCTCAGCTCGAGGCTCTTCCTCGGGATCGGCAGGAATAGCCAAGGCAGCGGCCATATCCCGGACGAACTCCGAGAACCTAGTGTCCTCCGGAGGGGATCTACTCCGGGGATCAGACTGCGGTGAGTCCGACGGGACGCACCGAGTCTTAAAAGTATCGGGAGACTCCTCGTCCTCCGTCTCCCAGGCGGACTCGTCCGAGGAGGAGTCAGGGTCCGACCCCGCGGGGCCCAGGAGTCGACACCCTCGGTCCCGAACGGGAGGTCGAGGGAGACCTCGACCGAGGACGACTTCGAGTCACGAGGGTCTCGAGTATCGACTCGGTCTCCGGGGTTGACTTCGAAGTCGACGTCCTGGTGGTTGGGGCAGATGCACCAGGCAGGCTGGCCATCAGTGCCCGCTGCTGCTCCATGAAGGCAGACAGTCTGCACTCCAAGGCTGTCATCCTGAGACTCAGCTTGGGAGACGCAGCAGCCACCAACTCGAGCCCCGGTGGCGCCGGGCCCGACGTCGGCTCTCTGGGAGGAGAGTCCATGAGGACTACGGGGCTTACATGTCCAGCAGACTCCGGCTCCACACGAGGAACTTTGGCAGGCTTCTCTTAGTCCAGGGGCCCGGGACGGCGGTCGGGGGTCTTAGACCTGGCCCTCGAGGGACCAGGGACCTCCTCCGACGCCGCCCTCGCGAGCCGCTTCTTCCTCTTACGTTCCCGGTCGGGGGACCCCCTGTCCGAGGAGCTTCGATGGCGCTCGGGATCGGAATCCCAAGATGTCGAGGCCTCAGACAAGGTCCGGGCCCGGCCGGAGGCAGAGTTCGAGAAAAACCTTTCCTTTTGATGCTGTCGACTCTTTAGTGCCTTGGAAGACATCTTCCCACATGGCCCACACGACTTTGGGTCGTGGTCAGGGCCGAGGCACCGAAGGCAGCAGTCGTGTGTGTCGGTGAGAGATATAATTTTCTTACACCGATCACACTTTTTGAAACCACTGGAAGCCATCGGGGAAAAAATAGCCCCAGCGAGGTCAAAAGACCGGCCTTCCAGTGAAAAATGAAAAAAGGGCGCGAACGCCAGCCACGAAGGGCAAAAACCGAAAAATGAAGAAAACGGACTCGATACCGGTGTACCGAACCCAGCGGGAGGGGAACCGGCGTCGAACCGGAGAAAAAGAGCAAAAATCGCCGAAGAAAAAAACGCTTTTATCCGGGAGAACAGGACACACGTCCGATGGGCTTCTCGGAAAAAAAGAGACTGAGGTAAGATGGCACATTTAGGCGGGAAGGGAACCGCGCATGCGTGCCAGCATTCCCAAAGGCTTTCATGGAAAGCTGGGGAAATGCTCCGCTGGGGCTTCATCGGCGCCGATAACACCCATATGTGAGGACTGACTTCCTGCTTGGTCCTGGAGAAATTTTAATACTATGTTCAAAAGTATACAAAAAAAAGTGTGTGTGTGCAACTTAGACATAGTAATTTCTGAGAAAAAAATAAAATAGGACCCGGACTGGATTAATGGCACCCTTCACTAATATTTGGTTGCACAACCCTTGGCAGTGATAACAGCCTCAAAACACTTCTTGTAGCCATCTATAAGTTTCGTACATCTGTCTGCTGATAGTTTCTCCCACTTTTCAACTGTGATTTGTTCCAGTTCATGAATGTTTCCAGGATTCTTTTTAGCAATGCCGGATTTCAGTTCTTACCAAAGGTTCTTGATTGGATTGCGATCAGGACTCATTGCTGGCCAGTTTAAAACAGTCCATTTGTTTCTTTTTAACCATTCTTTTGTACTTTTGGATATATGTTTTTGGTCACTGTCCTGCTGAAGGACCCTTGACCTTCAACCCAGACTAGCTTTATGACATATGTAGCACATTTTGCTCCAAAATACCTTGGCAGTCCTCTCACTTCATGATTCCTTTAATACGTTTCAGGCTTCTATTCCTGAGGCAGCAAAACAGCCTCACAACATTATGAAACCTCCACCATATTTAACTATAGGAAGGGTGTTTTTCTTATAAGCTTCATTTCTTTGCCTATAAATGTATCGCTGGTTTGCATTGCCAAAGAGCGCAAATTTGGTTTCATCTGTCCACTGAACATTTTCCCAGAAGAACTGCGGTTTCTCAAGGTGGGTTTGGGCAAAGATCAGGCATGCCTTTTTATGTCTGTCTTTAAGCAGGGGGTCCTCCTTGTCCTTCGACCATGAAGTCCTTCTTTGTTTAGTGCGCAGCGTATGGTGCGGGTTGAAATCACCACTCCAGATTGCTCCAGGTCAGCCTTAAGCTGTTTGGATGTTGTATGTGGTGTTTTTCCAACAGTTCGCACTAACCTTCGAAGACTTCTTCGATTCATTTTCCTCTTCCCTCCACGTCCTGGGAGGTTCTTCCATGAGCAAAAAATCTCTTAACAACATTGTGAACTGTAGGCCTAGGAATCCCAAGGTCTTAGAAAATGACCTTGTACCCCCCTCTGAAGTTTGATGTTTGGTGATGAATTTTCTGATGGTCTCAAGCAACTCTCTTGTCTTCATCATTGTGGAATAGAACAGACAGTAAATATGGCTATTTTAAACATTAGAATCATCATTCATTGGTTGATTCAAGTCATGTGAATATTGACAATTGATCACAAGTGCATCTAATGCTACTGCAATGGGAATGTGGTTCAAAAGTCAGCTGTGGCTAATCTTCCGCCAGCCTCTACATGCTCATATATCCCCCTCCCACCTTCTCAAGTCTCTTCACTGGCTCCCTATCCATTTTCATATCCTTTTCAAACCTCTCCTACTGATCTATATGTGCACTCATTCTGCTGCTCCTCACTACCTTTCCTCTTTTATCTCTCCCTACACCCCTCCTTGGGTGCTCTGCTCTTCTGGCAGATCCCTTCCATCTGTGCCCTTCTCTTCTACTGCCAACTCCAGACTTTGATCCTTCCACCTTGCTGCTCCTTACGCCTGGAACAAACTACTTGAATCTGTGCATCAGGCTTCATCTCTGACCCTTTTCAAATCCAGGCTTAAATCTCACCTCTTCCAGTCTGCTTTTGGATTCTGATCCGCTTGGTCTCCTGTGTTTCCTTGCCACTCCCCTAGATGTGTCCTTGTCCTCAGCTTTTGTGTTGTCTGTCTTGACTAGATTGTAAGCTCTGATGAGCAGGGACCATCTTTTACATATATCTGTACAGCATTGCATATGCCTTGTAGCGCTATACAAATGACAGTAGTAGTACTGCTCAAACTGATTTGAATGGTTTATAAGTGTGCCAATAATCATTTCCTGGAAATGTCCCAGGTTTTATACTATTTCCTTTTTTAATTGGTCTTCTTTTATTTGATTCTTTTGTGTGTCAACTATGTGTGCATATATAGTACAAACTGGTTTCACTGGGCACTTTTTTTTAAAGGAGATATTGGACATAGAACTGCAAGGGTGCCAATAATGTTGATCACAATTGTATCATGCAAGGGATCTGAGGTTTTTACATTTTTCTTAATGTTGCATATCTGCTTTAGAAATGCTGAAAAAATATTTTGTAGAGATTACATTTAGATCCTCACTCCTTAGTTTGGAAAGAGCATATTATATAGCTGCTTCTATAAAAAAATGTTGCTTAATGAGAGTCAAGCCCAGGATGGGAAGGGTAAAGTGACAGAGATTCTGGAGATATTTATATCTGGAGATAATAAACTGGGGAATGATGGCTGCCTCCTTTAGCAGCCTTTCAGAAAGAGATTTGGTATTGGTCTCTTTCTATAAGGAGTGTTTGGCTACCTTCCACTATTAACACATATATATGTTTTCAGATCTCTCTCCAAGAACCCAGGATATAAGAGGGTTTCTTAGGTTACATCATACAGCTTTGGCTCTGGGCATGTATTTTTTCTTTAAGTATCCAAGGACATGCTTGAATAAATTCTCTAGCAAGAACTATGAATCATTTCAATTAGAAGAAATGATTCAAGGTCGGGAGATGTTAATGGATAAGAACATAAGATATGCCATACTGGGTCAGACCAAGGTCCATCAAGGCCAGTATCCTGATTCCAACAGTGGCCAATCTAGGTCATATGTACCTAGCAGTTTCCCCAAAAGACACAGGTTCCATAATGCTTGTACTGGGTCAAGCATTGATATCCTGGGTCCCTTCTTAATAATGGTTTATGGACCTTTCCTCCAGGAACTTGTCCAAACATTTTTTAAACCCAGCTACACTAACAGCCTTTACTACATCCTCCGATAACAAATTCCAGAGTTTGATTACACGTTGAGTGAAAAAAATATTTTCTGTTATTAGTCTTAAATAGTTTACCCTGTAGCTTAATTTCATGTCCCCTAGTCTTTCTATATTCTGATAAGGTAAACAATCCATCTAGGTTTACCCGTTCCACTCTGTTCATTAATTTATAGACTTATATCATATCTCCCCTCAGCCGTCTCTTTTCCAGGTTAAAGAGCCCTAACCTTTTTAGCCTTTCTTCATAGGAGTATCCTTCCATCCCCTTTACCATTTTGGTGGCTCTTCTCTGAACCTTTTCTAAGACCGCTATATCCTTTTTAAGATACGGCGACCAGAATTGCACACAATATTCAAGGTGCGGTCTCACCATGGAACTATATGCAACAAAATAAAATGTGTGCCTTCGAGTCAGTCCTGACTCCTGGCGACCCAGAAGCTCCTGGGTTTTCTTGGCAGTGTCACCGGAAGTAGATTGCCAGGCCTTTCTTCCGAGGCAATGGAGGGTTAAGTGACTTGCCCAAGGCCACAAGGAGTGCTAGTGGGAAATGAACCCTGGTTGCTTGGTTACCAAGCCAGTGTTCTAACCACTAGGCTACTCCTCCACTCCAACTATATAGAGGCATTATAATAACTTTTGTTTTATTTTCCATTCCTTTCCTTATGATACCTAGCATTCTATTTGCTTTCTTAGCCGCCGCTGCACACTGGGCCGAGGGTTTTAACATGGTATCCACAATGACGCCTAAATCTTTTTCCTGGGTGGTGGTTCCTAATGTGGAACCTTGCATCGTGTAACCATAGTCTGGGTTGTTCTTCTCTAGGTGCATAATTTTGCACTTGTCCACATTAAATTTCATCTTGCTATTTTGATGCCCAGTATTCCAATTTATCACGATCCTCTTGCAATTTTCCACAATCCTCTTGGGTTTTAACAACTTTTAATAGTTTTGCGTCATCTGCAAATTTGATAACCTCACTCGTTATTCCACTTTCCAGGTCATTTATGAATATGTCAAAAAGCAGCGGACCCAGCACAGATCCCTGGGGTACACCACTATTCACCTTTCTCCATTGGGAAAATTGACCATTTAGCCCTACCCTCTGCTTTCTATCATTTAACCAGTTCCTGATCCACAGTAGTACACTGCCTCCTATCCCATGATACTTTAGTTTTGCCAAAAGTCTCTGATGAGGGACCTTGTCAAAGGCTTTCTGAAAGTCCAGATACACTATATCAACCGACTCACCTTTGTCCACCTGTTTATTCAAGATAGAGTAGCTACTCACCTGTAAGAGGTGTTCTCCAGGAGCAGCAGGAATCAGTCCTCACATATGGGTGACGTCTGCGCTGACGGAGCCCCTGTGTGGAGCATTTCCACAACTTTCAAGGAAAGCCTTCGGGAATGCAGCGCGCATGCGCGGTCCCCTTCCCGCCCAAAGGTGCCATCTTGCTCAGTCTGATGACATAGCTAAAAGACAGCAAAAAACCAAAAGTGAAGTATATGACTGCAACTCCCAGAGGAGGAGGGAGGATCATGAGGACTGATTCCTGCTGCTCCTGGAGAACACCTGTTACAGGTGAGTAACTACTCTTTCTCCAGGACCAAGCAGGAAGTCAGTCCTCACATATGGGACTCCCCAGCTCTAGGCTACCGGGAACCCAAAGCTGAAAAAATTAGCTCCCTCTAGAGCCTCAGCATCTGTGATAAGAATCTTCTCTGAGAACGCCCCCGTACGGTAGCCCAACACAAGGGCAGGAGGGTAGGAGTTGCCTAAACCTCAAAGAGATTACGGAGTATCGCCTGTCCGAAAGCACTGTCCCTTTGGGACTCCCTATCGAGGCAGTAATGGGCCGCAAAAGTCTGGCTTGAAGACCAAGTAGCGGCCTGGCAGATGTCTGCCAACGGAATACAGCGGAGATGAGCTACTGATGCGGCTTTTGCCCTGACACGCTGGGCCGTGACTCGACCCTGCAAGGAGAGGCTGGCTGCCCTGTATGCCCAGGCGATACAATCTGCCACCCAAATGGACAATGTATACTTGGAGACAGGTAACCCCAGTTTATTAGGATCAAAAGATACAAAGAGCTGAGCAGCCTTTCGATGCCCCTGCGTACGGTCTATGTAAAAGGACAACGCCCTTCTACAGTCCAGGGTATGCAAGAGTGTTTCAGCCCGGCTGGCGTGTGGCCTGGGAAAGAATGTTGAAAGAACCACCTCCTGATTGAGGTGGAAGGAGGAGACAACCTTTGGAAGGAACTTAGGATGAGTTCGTAAGACCACCCTGTTCCTATAGAACAGTGTGCACGGTCTATCAGAAACCAGAGCTTGGAGTTCACTCACACGCCTGGCTGAGGTAAGAGCCACCAAGAACAATGCCTTCCAAGAAAGGAAGGTAAATGACAGGCAGCCATCGGCTCAAACGGTGGACGAGTAAGTTGCTGCAAGACCACATTCAAATCCCACTCAGTGGCTGGTGGACGAACCGGAGGCTTGAGCAAAAGCAGGCCTCTGAGGAAGCAGGACACCAAGGGGTGGGTCGACAGAGACTGTCCCTTCACCGGTGAGTGGTGCGCCGATAGAGCACTGAGGTGGACCCGAACAGAGTTGGATTTAAGGCCAAGGTCCGACAGGTGAAGCAGATACTGCAGCACCACCAGCACCAGGCACGAAAAAGGATCCTCCTGGCGCTGAGCACACCAGGTGGAGAACCTACGCCACTTGAGGGCATAAAACATCCGGGTGGATTGCCTCCTAGAAGCCAACACCACCTCTTTCACTTCCTTAGGGAGAAGTAAGGGAGCTAGAACTATCCTTTCAGCAGCCAGGCCATCAGATTGAGGGATTTGAGGTTGGGGTGCAGGAGAGATCCCTGGTCCTGAGACAGGAGATAGGGTTCAACCCCCAGAGGGAGTGGAGTGTCCACCGCCAACTGCAGAAGGAGTGAGAACCACGGTTGCCTTGGCCATCTGGGGGCTACCAGAATCACCGAGGCCTTGTCCCGAAGAACCCTGAACAACATACGGGCCACTAGAGGCGTGGGAGGAAATGCATACAGTAGGCCCGTAGACCAAGAAATTAGAAACGCATCCACTGCTATTCTCAGAGGATGCGGTTGTCTGAAACAGAACCTGGGCAGCTGCCGGTGCAATGGACTCGCAAAGAGATCAATAGTTGGAAGACCCCAACCGAAAAAGATATGTTGGACCACTAGTGGATTCAAGTGCCATTCGTGAGGCTGTAGAATCCTGCTTAACCTGTCTGCTAGGTAATTCTCCTGGCCAGGTAGATAAACTGCTTTAAGAAACATGCCTTGTTTGACTGCCAGGGAGCAAAGAGCTTGTGCTTCCTGACACAGAAGCCTGGAACCTGTGCCTCCCTGCTTGTTCACACAGAACATGGCCACTTGTCTGTCTGAAAAACTGGTGAGAGAGAACATGAGAGAAAGTCTGTAGAGCCGAGCGGATAGCTCGCAACTCCAACAGATTGATCTGCTGTGTTGCCTCCCAAGGAGACCAGAGGCCTTGATTGCATGTACCCTGGCAATGCGCCCCCCAACCCTGTAAGGAAGCATCAGTTGTCAGCACCTGTGTGTGTGGCGGCACTTAGAAAGGCACTCCCCTGACAAGGTTTGGGAGATGTAGCCACCACCGCAGGGAGTCCACTAGTAGTTTGGACACCCTTACTCTGTCTCTTAAGTCTCCTGTGGCTTGCACCCACTGAGCAGGCCGCATGTGCAGACGGAGTTACATGGATCGTGGATGCCATGTGACCTAAGAGCCTCAGGCGGAGACCAGAGAACCGCTCTGGAACTGTTTGGCCAAGCCCATCAGCCTGTGGGCCCTGCCCTCGGGCAAATAAGCCTTTGCCTGAAGGGTTTCTAGTCTTGCCCCTATGAACTCTATGTTCTGTGAGGGGAGCAAAGTGGACTTTGCAAAGTTTATGACAAAGCCTAGATGCTGGAGAAGAGATACAGTGCGAAGGGTGTCTTGTCTGGTCTCCTGTGGAGACTGACCCCTGATGAGCCAGTCGTCCAGGTATGGGAAGACAAAGATGCCCTGGTTTCGGAGATAGGCCGCCACCACCGCCAGGCACTTGGTGAAAACCCTGGGAGCGGAGGTTAGGCCAAATGGAAGTACCCTGTACTGAAAATGATTTCCTCCTACTACAAATCTGAGATATTGTCTGTGGATGAATAAGGATGTGAGTATGAGCATCCTTTAAGTCTAAGGAGCATAGCCAATCTCCCTGCTGGAGGTAGGGCAGCAGTATCCCAAGAGTAAGCATCTTGAACTTTTCCCTCTCCAAGAACTTGTTGAGATTTCGCAAGTCTAGGATGGGCCTGAGGCCTCCTGTCCTTTTTGGTATCAGAAAGTACCTGGAATAGAAGCCGTGCCCTTTCAGGTGGTGAGGCACCGGTTCCACCGCCTGCTCCTTTAGAAGACTTACCAACTCCTGAAGGAGGAGGTTCCTGTGAAGAGGGAGACTTGGAGGCTCCCCTGGAAAATAGGAGGGGGGTAACTGGTTGAAGTGGAGCAAGTAGCCCTTCTGGACCATGCTCAGTACCCAGGTATTCCCCTGTTATGGCTGACCACCTGTGGGCGTACAGAGTCAGCCAGCCTCCTGTGCTGAGTGGAGCCAGCTGTGGAGGAGAAGCTATGCAGTGGGAGTCAAAACCCCGCTCCCTGCTGTGCAGGAGACGGAGCTGGCGGCTTGGGGGTTTTCTGCCTACGAGGCCCATGTTCCTGCCCCTTGGCCTGCTGACCCTGTTGGGGAGCTGTAGAGGCCTGGAATTGAGGGTAGGATTTGTAGAGAGTACCCTTCTTCGGGAAAAAGGGCTTCTTCCCCGAGCCCTTCTTTTTCTGAGAAGGGGCAGAAGTCTTTCTGGACAGCCTTGTCCTGGTGAGAGCCTCAGTCTCGATTTCTGCAGCCTTTTCAGCCATGGGTTTGCCAAAAAGGTTCTCACCTCGGCAAGGGATATCGACCAATTTGTCCTGTACCCATGGCTCCAGATCTGATGACTGTAGCCAGGCCTGATGGCGTGCACCGATGCCAGACGCGGCTACCCGGGCCGAAGCCTCAAAGCCATCATAGGCTGCTCCAGAGATAAACTTTGAGCACTCTCGAATCCCTGATGACAAAGCTTTGAACCTCTGCAAAGGTTCCTCGGAGAGGCCAGCTGAGAACCCGGCAATTTCGTTCGCCAGGTCTCGGAGGTCGATGCCCATGTACAGCTGGTAAGTCTGGACACGGCAAGCCAGCATAGAGCCCTGGAAGCACTTTCTACCGAGGGCATCCTGGCCGGGGGGCACCGAAGAGTGCATCTTCTGACTCTTCAGACGATGCATGGCCGATTCCACAACCATGGAGTGGTGCGGAAGCTGTGCCTTCTGGAACCCAGGGCTCTTACGGACTCGATAGATGGATTCGACCCGTTTGCTAAGAACCGGTGCCGAGGCCGGTGCCTCCCAAATGCGGAAGAGCAGACGTTCCAGCATTGGAGGTACCGGTACAGTAAAGGCCTCCCTAGGTGGAGAGTCGTACTGGAGTGCCTCGAGCTCTTCGGCTCGAGGCTCCTCCTCGGCATCCACAGGGAAGGCCAAAGCCTTGGCCATGTCCCTCACAAAGTCCGAGAACCAGGTATCCTCCAAGGGGGACCTTCTCCGAGGCTCAAACTCTGGTGAGTCCGAAGGGATGCACTGGGTCCGGAAGGTGTCCGGGGACTCCTCGTCCTCCGTCTCCCAGTCCGACTCCTCCGAGGAGGAATCGAGCGGCTCTGGCCGTGTGGGCTTCGATGCCACCCGCCCCGATGCCGAGGGTATCGGCGTCGATGACCTCGGCCCCGCACGGGAGGTCGAGGGGGCCTTGAGGATCCGCTCGGTCTCCGGGGTCGCCTTGGACGTCGAGGTCCCGGTGGTCGGGGCAGATGCACTGGTCAGACCGGCGATCAGCACCCACTGCTTTTCCATGAAGGCAGCCAAGCTGCTCTCCAAGGCCGTAAACCTGAGTCCGAGCTCAGGAGACTCAGCAGCCCCCGACTCGGGCCCCGACGGCGTTGGGCCCGACGTCGGCTCTCCGGGGGGGGAGTCCACGATGACAACTGTAGTCACGTGACTCGGGGACCCCGGCTCCACACGTGGTAACTTCGAAGGGCTCTCCGACTCCGAGAGCCCGGGGTGTCAGTCGGGGCTAAGTTTCTTGCACTGATCACACTTCTTGAACCCGCTGGCAGCCATCGGGGGAAAAAGGGCCCCTGTGAGGTCAAAAGACCGGGCTTGCCATTGAAACACACAAAAAAAGCGCGAACGCTAGTCTCGAAGGACAAACCCGAAAAACTAACTCCGGGCTCGATACCAGTGTACCTGGCCCAGGCGGGAAGGGGAACTGGCGTCGAACCTGGTAAAACCAGGAAAAACCATAGAAAATCACTTTTTTACCGGGTGACACGAACTCACATCCGTCGGGCTCCGCAGAAAAAAGAAGACTGAGCAAGATGGCACCTTTGGGCGGGAAGGGGACCGCGCATGCGCGCTGCATTCCCAAAGGCTTTCCTTGAAAGCTGGGGAAATGCTCCACACGGGGGCTCCGTCGGCGCCAACGTCACCCATATGTGAGGACTGACTTCCTGCTTGGTCCTGGAGAAAAAGTGTAAGTGGGACCTTGACTCACTGTTGACTAGGAGATAAACAGTATGAGGCAATTTGGAATATTTGGCCTGTTAATTAAGGGTGATCTTAAGAAGCCTTTCTTTATTTTGTTTTCCTGATGGAAGGATATGGCTCTCCTCCATTTTTTCTAATTTACAAATGCAAGTGTAATGGTATTTTTATTTTACTTTTCTTTTTTCAAAGTGAATAATGTTTGTATAGCAATACAAATATTATTCACTTTGAAAAAAGAAAAATCTATATTTGAAAATAGAAAAGTCTATATTTGATTGTTTTCCCTATTTTGTTATTTTGACTAAAATTCAATAACATTAAAAAACAACAACAAAGGGAAATTTAGCAAACACTTGGATAAACTAAACTAAAGCCTGAGTAAATTTCCCATCATTGTTTCTGCTGTAGGAGACACTCAAATGTTTTGGCCTACAAAGGAAACAGTTTCCAATCTGAGCAGGTCCTGGATTGCTGAATTTTAGCACTCTTTTGGGCAAGTAATTTAGATTCGCACTGGATATAATCTGCCATTTTTCTTTATGATACAAACCTCAACCTTCCTCCTACAGGGATGTCTTTCAGAACAGAGACTGGAATTCTGGCTGTCTGTGGAATTCATTTAAAAAAACCCTGTACCTGGGTTTTCACTGGATGGTAGTACAGGTCTTAGATCGCCTCTGTTTTGATGGTAAGGACTGGAATCCTAGGTTATGGGGCAAGCAGGGCTGGGGAGTCTTTTTTTTTCAGGAAACATCTGCCCATTATGAAACCTCCAAGAGGGGGATCTGAAGTGTAAACTGAGGGTCTTTCATCAGTGTTGCCTCTTCTCTATCTCGGCAAATATTTCCACCACTGGAAGGCATGTCTGCAAGCCTTTCCAGCACATCCTCATGAAGGCCTGAGGTCCACAACAATGAAAATGTACAAGTATCAATAACAGGAAAGGCTGTGTCATTTGAAAAGCAGCAGAAACTTGCATGTCACAGTCCTTACTATTCTTCTTCAGGTGATTAAACTCTAACCGTTTCTTTAGGCAGAGAAACATGGTGAATTTCTGAGACCCTTTCAAGTCTTTATGTACTGTAAGTAGTGCCCCATGTGGGACTGCAGCATAGATTATTCCCAAAACCTTCCAGGATGTAAGATGTATGTCCACAGGGTACCAATGCAGGAGAGACCTTTTTTACTTCATGCTTTTAGGCCCTTTTGACTGTAACATTATAGCGAGGTAACTGGGTTTGTTGAATCCTTAGCTGCCAGACATTATATTTCCTGTATACCTCATTGCCAACTGGAAATATGGCATGTAGAGTCTTACAAAGCCTCTTTTAAACAACATGGAATAGAAAAGGCTGACAGGCATTGCCATTAAATGTTAAGAGTAAACAGGTATTTGAAGAGAAATGATGCCCTAAGTTCATTCTCAACCATCCTCTGGGCAAAAACAAGTCAAGGAAGAAAAGGTCTTCAGGTAGACTTACTACCTGCCTGTGACAGAAAGGGCCCTGATGAGGTATCAACAGAGTATCCCTTTTGGAAAGCTACTACTCTAACGCCTAAAACCCCAGGAAATCAGACTCCCTCTGAGAAAATATTGGTCAAATGGATGTCTGGGAGTGCATCAACCTGGGAACTAAGGACTTCTATGACCTAAAAATTGACTTCTGACTTCCGGTTTAGCCACGGCAAGGGTGAGATGCGTGTGAGAGAGCTCCCCGGCCCGCACCTAGATTATATGGGAACTGAGCGGTCCCAATCGGGCAAGCTGCAGGAAATAAAATGCCCAAAGTGGTTAAGATGAAACCGGGCTCAACAATAAAGGAGCTGTATGCGGCGAAAGCGGGCGGAGAGAAAAAGGGAGCGAGCAGTGTGCGAGTGCAGCCGATGCCGGTATCCCCGAGCAGCTCAGAGGATTCACGGGAGGAGGAGGGGGAGCAGGAGAACCAGGCCGATCTTGAGGCAGTTCTGAAAGAGATTCGGGAGTCTAAAGAGGAGATAGTAGAGCGCGTCTGTAACCGCCTGGAGGAAAAATTTGCGGTAATGGGACAGCGACTGGATGACGTGGAGAGCAGGGTGAGTCAGATGAAGGACGTGCAGGCGTCTACTCACCGCGTGGTGAGCTCTCTGTAACAGCAGATTAGCTGGTTACACGCCAAAACCGAGGACATGGAAAACAGGGAGCGAAGATCTAACCTTAGAATCTTCGGGTGCTTGAGGGGGTAGAAGGGGAGGATACCATTAAGTTTGTGGTGGAGTTGCTGACAACGTGTTTCCCGAACCCCCCGTCGACGCCGCTGTATGAGATAGAGAGGGCCCACAGAGAGTTGAGGTCTAAGCCTGATAAATCGGCAAAACCACGTGCTCTCATAGTGAAACTGCTTCGCTTCCAGGATAGAGAGCATGTGATTCAGGCAGCGAGGAGGTCAAAAAGTGTGCGGTTCAGAGACTGGACAGTGTATGTCTTCCCGGACTTGGCCTCTGAAACTGTGAAGAGAAGGAAAGATCTGCTGAAACTGAGGGATCATCTTGAAAAGAAGGGGATACAGATTGCGATTTGGTATCCGGCCAGGATTACAATGATGGTGAACGGTGTGAGGAAGTTCTTTAACTCGAGAGAACAGTTGGAGAAATTCTTGAAGATACAGACAGGGACGGCGACGGAGAGGCAGATGATCCCCGAGAGGGCCAAGAGCCAGGACTTGGAGGTGGAGCAGGAATCGGGGGTGCAGGCCCCGGGAGAGTGAGAGGCTGGAAGCCGGACTGCATGAGAGACATTGGAGGGGGACAGCTGGGAGGGTTGGTGGAAGAGGAGGGGGAGAGGGCATAATGGAAGGGAATTGCAGGGGGAGGTTGGGAGAAGAGGAATGGTTCAAGGGGTGAGAAGGTGCGGGGGGGGGGGGAGAGGAGCAACAGGGTGAGGGGCTAATGGAGGTCGAAAATCAACAAAAGTGTGGAGTGGGGGAGATGAAGCATGTAAGTTGGAAGGGTGTGTTCATGTTTGAAAGTGGTTTTTTTGTGCTCTTATGTGCCTGTGCTGTTTACGATTTTAGGGGGGTGGGTGGGGAGAGGGTAATGGCAGGAAATGAGAAATGGCTCTAGCGGGGGGTCCTTCAATGTCCAGGGGATTAATAGCCCGATAAAGCGGAAGAGGATCCTTACGCTGCTGAACAAGCACAGGGTGGACGTTGCTATGCTGCAAGAGACTCATCTGATTAAGGAGGAGCAGGAGAAATTAAAAGCCCAGGGTTTTGAACAGGTGTTTGGGACACCGTATAACTCAAAGAAACGAGGGGTAGTAATCCTGGTGCACAAGAGGGTGAGGTTTGTGCCCTATAATTCGGGGGGGGGGGGACGCCAGGGGAAGAGTGGTGTGGATGGTGGGGAGGGTGGATCAGATGGAAGTGGCACTGCTGAACTTATATGCTCCAAACGGGCAGAAGGGAGTTTTCTTTGACAGGGCGGTGCGGGAGTTTGAGAAGAAGGCTAAGGGGGATTGGATCATTGGGGGGGGATATGAATTGTGTGGTAGGCCCACAGGATAGGTCTAATTATCAGAAGGGAAGGCATGGGCGGGAGGGGAAGGAGTTGCGAAGTGTATGGAGACTTTTGATCTGGTGGATATTTAGAGGTGGGAGAACCCGGGGGGCAGGGGTATACGTGTTATACGCCTAGATTGGGTATATATTCTAGGATTGATATGTTTTTAGGGAAGTGGGGGCAATTGGGAGTGCTGGGTAACGTTGAACTGTGTCCGGTCCTGCTATCAGATCACGGGATGATTACGGGGATGTGGTTGCCAAAGGGGAGGGAGCAGAGAGGGGGAGGGTGGAGGGGGAATATAGCTCTCTTGCATTCGGAGGAAGGGAAGGCTAAGATTAAAAAGGCGTGGAAGGAGTACTTGGCCTGGAATGATAATGGGGAGGTATCGGATGCCATGGTGTGGGACGGAGGGAAGGCGTATATGAGAGGGATATTGATACAATTGGGGAGTCAAAGGAAAAAGGAGCGAGAGGAAGAGAGGCAAATGTTGATGAGAGACCTGGTAGAGGCGCAGGGAGAGCACAGTCGGACAGGATCAAAGGGCTCCAAACAGCGGGCGACGCGTATAAGAGCGCAGATTAATGCTTTGGATATGGAGGAATTGGAGAGGCTCATGAGAGCTTCCAAGAGGAATTTTATGAAGGGAGGGAATAAAGTGGGCAAGCTGCTGGCGAGACAGGTACAGAAAAGGAGAGCGAGCAGGATTGTGAAGGATATACAGAGGGAGGAGGGGGGGAAAGTGGTGGACAACCCAGGTATTTGTCAGGAGTTTTGGCAGTTTTATGAGCGGTTGTATACAGAGCAGGAAGGGGTCAGTATGGAGAAAATAAGGGCGTATTTGGAAGGGATCTCCATCCCGAGGGTTGGGTAGGAGAAGGCGAGGTGGTTAGGCAGGCCGGTAGAGGTAGAGGAGATATTGAGGGAAATCAAGAGGCTCCCGAAGGGTAAGGCAGCGGGGGAGGATGGATTTCAAGCGGAATACTACCAGGCGATACGGGGGGGAGGTCGCACCCTTCCTGGCACGGCTTTTTACGGGCTTCTTGCGGGGGGGGGGGGGGAATCTGCCAACTACGATGACGCAGGCCAACATTGTGGTACTTCCTAAGGAAGGTAGTGCGCCGGATAGGTGCGAAAAGTATAGGCCCATAGCTCTGATAAATTGCGACACCAAATTATATGCTAAGATACTGGCGAGTAGATTGAAGGGGATTCTGCCAGACTTGATTTATCCTGATCAGACAGGCTTTATCAAGGGAAGGGTGATAACGGATAATGTAAGGAGGGCGGTGGGGCTTCTCCATGCTGTTAGGATGACCCAGACACCAACGGTCTGTGTGGCCTTGAACGCGGAGAAGGCGTTCGACAGGGTGGAGTGGGAGTTTTTGTTCGCGATGATGGACAGAATGGGGTTGGGAGCAGACTACATACGGGGGTTGAGGGTACTGTATAGACACCCGGTGGCGCGAATTTTGGTGAATGGGCAGGGCTCGGAATGGTTTGATTTGCATAGAGGAACAAGACAGGGCTGCCCGATGTCCCCTATGCTATTTGCGATAGTGATTGAGGCGTTGGCCATACGGATTAGGGCTCGGCAGGAGATTAGACCGGTCAGGATAGGGCAGGGGGAGCACAAAATATTGTTGTACGCAAATGACACCCTGATATTCATGACCAAGCCGGAAGAATCTCTCCCGGTTCTGGTAGAAGAGTTGGAAGCCTTTTCCGAGGTATCGGGGTTCAAGGTGAATATGTCCAAAACGGAAGCAATGGCTTTGGGGGGAGTATGAAAGGAGGGAATCAAGAACTTCCCTTTCAAGTGGGCAGAAGGTAGTATTAAGTATTTGGGGGTCCGAATCCCGGAGGACCCGGGGAGGTTATTTGAGATGAACTACAGGCCACTGATGGGACAGGTCAGTGCAGAGCTGGAGGGGTGGAAATCCTTGCAGCTGAGTTGGATGGGTCGGATAGAGGTTATTAAGATGAGTGTGGTCCCAAAGTTTTTGTTTCTGTTTGCACAGCTGCCTATACAGATTCCGGGGAGCGCCCTTAGGAAATGGGAAGCTACCCTGGGGCGGTTTGTCTGGGGAGGGAAGAGGGCATGGATCAAAATTAGTAGGCTCCAGATGTCCAAAGCCCGGGGGGGGGGGGGGGTGCGGTTCCCATCCCTGCGGTGGTACTGTCAGGCATGTGTATTAAAGAGCATGGAGAGATCACCATCACAGAGGGGAGGAGGCGGCATGGATGGCACTGGAGAGGACATTAATGGGATCCCTGTCCTTGGTTCATTGGTTGGGGGAAGGGGGAGATAGGCGGACAGGGACGCGGGGGAGGGATCACCCTTTTATTGCGGCTATGTTGGGAATGAGTAAGCAGGGTTTGGTAAAGGGATGGTTTCCAAGTCCTCTGACGGCTTGGGCCAGGGTGAGGGACTACTTTCCCTTTGAAAAGGTGGAGTGGCTGCAGAGGGGGAGGCGAGAGGGAGAAGGTTGCCTGGAACGATTGGCGGACTTTTTAGAGCAGGGAGTGGTCTGTTCCCATAGTGAGCTGGAGCAGAAAGCTCAAGGTAGAATCCCTTTCTATCAGTATTTTCAAATTCGACACTTTCTTAACTCGGGGGAGAATAGGAGCCTGTTAACGCGGCCCAGCACTCCAATGGAAATTGCACTTTATCAGGGGAGCAAAGATAGGGGCATTATCTCAAGGGTGTATAAGGTGCTGCTGAGCGAGGAGGAGGATAAGGCTCAGGGGGGCCACAGGGAACAGTGGCATAAGTGGCTGGGAGTGGAAATTGGGGAGGAAAGGTGGAGGAAGATTCATGAAGCTATATATAAGGTTACAGCAGTGTCCTCGTGGAGACAGACACAATTACAAATTGTTCATGGGGCATATATTACTCCTGTTCGGTTGTCTCGTGCAGGAAGGCAACACTCTGCGATGTGCTGGAGGGGGTGCGGGGAAATAGGGACTTTTCTCCACATGTGGTGGGGGTGTCGGGTTCTCCAAAGGTTTTGGGGGGTAGTGCAGAAGGGAATTCCTGGAGGACACGGGGGGGGGGGGCAAAGAGCAGGAGAGGGATCTCTTATTGGGAGGGGGGGACCGGGAGGGCGGGGGAAGGTGGGAAGCGTTACTAGCGGAAAAGCTTAGGTTGGTGGCGAGAGTGGCTGTTGCCTGGAAATGGAAGTCAGGAGGGGGACCCACTGAGGATGACTGGTATAGGAAGATCGAGGCGGCAGTTAAGTTTGACCGGTTAACGTATAGGTTTAGGGGCAAGGAATGGGTATTTCATAAGATATGGGATCCATATTTGAAAGGACTAGGGGGGTGTTGTTGGCGGGGAGGACCAGCTGGGGGAGGGACAGGAGCACAGGCTCAAGGTAGTAAATGCACCTAGCAGCAGAGGCACAAAGTTATCTGTATAAAGTTATCTGTTTAACGTTTGCTGTTAAATGTTTAAGGTGGTGGGCGTGAGGATGTATATATTATAGGTTGTAAGTGATGGGGAAGGTGAAGGGGAGTATTTATTTATTTTATTTATTTAACAGTTTTTATATACCGCGCTATTCATCATCAGCGCGGTTTACATTTTAACAACTTTGTACTTAAGCATAAACATATGTCAAGTTTACAGATAACAGGGAATGAAACAGGGATAAATGGGGCTAAAGATAAGATAAGATAATCACAAATATTCACAACTATTTACAGCAAATTAGCCTAAGTTTTGAGCTTCATAGGTTAGGGATGCACAATATTTTAGTCTGGGGCGAGCAGTGGAGTTTAGAGAGCTTACTTGACTAACCATAGTCATTGGTTTGGGTTGGAAGGGGAGGAGGTGGGGGGCTAATGCCTTGGGAGAAGTGCTGAAGGAAGAGGTGTGTTTTTAGAGATTTTCTGAATTGGGACAGGTCTTTTTGTGATCTGATGTTAGGTGGCAGCATGTTTCAGCATCCGGGGGCGAAGGATGAGAATGCTCTCATGGTAGTTGTCTGCGTGAGTTTTGCTAGGTCTTTTGGGACCATTAGTGTGTTTTCTGTTACAGATCTTCTAGATCTGGTGTTTTGGGAGTGGTGAAGGATGTCAAAGCGAGGATGGTGAAATTTGGTGGAACGTTTTGAAGGTCAAGAGAAGGGTTTTGTATAAGATCCTACATGTTATTGGGAGCCAGTGAAGTTCAAACAGGATGGGAGTAATGTGTTGACTCCTTGAAGCCCCAAACAGAACTCTGGCTGCTGTATTCATGGCCAACTGTAGTGGGTTCAGCGTGCTCTTGGGAAGGCCATGTAGCACAATGTTTGCGTAGTCGAAGTGTGGGGTGACTAATGCTTGGAAGGTTGTGCGGAAGTCATTTGGTTCGAGCATGAGTCTGAGAAGTCGTAGAGTCCTGATTTTGTGATAGATGGCTTTTACTGTACTTTTTATGTGTTCTTTGAATTCCAGGCGCTGGTCCAGTATGACACCTAGGTAACGTATCGTGGTTTTGACTGGTAAATCGGCATCTCTTGTTCTTAACGTTGGTGGAGGAGAGAAGTCTTTATTCCTTGTGATGATCAAGACCTCTGTTTTTTTTAAAAGAGGGGGGAAGTCACAGTAGGGGACATGAGGGGAGGGGGGTGGCCTATGGGGGGAATGTAAACTGAAGTGATTGTGACAGTATATGGAAATGTGTGTAACCAGCTACCCTGTCTTCCACAACATTTAATAAAATAAAGTTCTAAAAAAAAAAAAATTGACTTCTTGGGCATTGTAACTGAATGATGTCAAGGTATAGAAGACGTTGTCTGCTTTGTATGTGGTCAACACCATTTCAGTATGGATGACACTGAGCCTGTCAGCAATGACATGCTTAATGCTGAGAATTTTAAATTTTTTTGCACTGAATTCTCCTAGGAGTAAACAATGGACATTTTCTGTTTGTACTTGGGACAGAATTTAAATTACTGGCCTGGTCTCAGATATGTAAAGCAAAAATAAGTGTGGGAAAATTATAACAAAGAAATTGTTCTCTACAATTTGATGAGTTAAATAGAAAAAAAAACCTCGGTTAAGAGCAATTGTGGGGGTCACAGCCCTGTGAGACTAGTGCACATGGGTAGTAAAAGGCTTTCTGTGTTTTAAAGAAATCTTTGGAAGAAACAGTTTGGGAATTAGCACAGTGTTAAAAATCAATTGAGCACAATGCATTTGATCCCATACCATTACAGTAACAGTTGTAGTAATTGTAGTGAGTGATCTTTAAAAACCGGAAACTTGGTAGACTGAGATAACATTTGATTACTATAGTACAACAAGATTACTACACTTTGGAAAAAGCTTCTTAGTGACATCGAACAAGATTACTGGTATCTGTTTTTTCATAAGAACGTAAAAACTTGACTTTTCCCATGTTTATAATTACCAGCTGGTTAAGCCCCAACCTGCAACTCATGGGGGGTAGCCTTAGCTATCCTCGGGAGAAAGTCAAGGAAGGAAAGTTCCTCAGTTACAGTAAAGATGTGCCAGCCAGTATTCTAGTTAAGGGAGGGCACTCAAGATTAATTGGGCAATTGGTGGATTGGTGGTCAAGCAGTGTTAATGATTACTGGTGATAATGAAGACCTGGCTATTTTTAATTTGATGAATTTAATAGGAAAAAAACCTCGGAACGAGGTAGCCCACTGACAACAGTCATGTCAGCAAAAAGCATAAGCTGTCTTAAGAGGTTCATCAAACAGAAATATACCAAGAACTTAGGCAAGGAAAGAAATAGTATTTTCTTTTTTTTGCTGAAGCTAGAAAGAACATCTCTTTAGAAATTGTGTGGGGCTGCACAGAGGAAAAACACATTCAGTGTTCCTGGCAGAAAAAAAAGTGGTTAAGAGCAATTGTGGGGCCACAGCCCTGTGAGACTAGTGCACATGGGTAGTAAAAGGCTTTCTGTGTTTTTTATTCATGTTTTATTTGTTGTTTTTTGCTAATATCAATTTGATTTTATTGATGTAAAACATTGGGCAATCCTATTGTGGACCAGAAAGGCAGCGTATAAAAATTCTGAACACATACAAGATGTCCAAACCGCATGTACAGTAGATCCAATAAAAGGAATCACAAGCTACTAAAAATACAGCCCAAATCTTCATTATTTAAGACTGCTTAGATTAAGTCCTGCATATTATTCCCTCATAATTCTCAAAACTCTAACAGCCACAAGCACGCACCTGTCTGAATTTCCACTCCTGTTCATGTTCTGATTCTCTCTGCTTTAAGGGATCTTTAAAAATATCAGAGTCAATGCGAGAACCAGGATCAATGATATCCTGCTGTTGTTGCTGCTGCTGCCTTTTCATGGAATCATTTGACATCTGTACTTTATTGATGCGCAAAGCAGCTCGGTTATCTCGGGCTTTTTGCTACAAAAAGGAATAAAAATACAAAATTATGTTCCCCATCTAACATGCATATATAAATATAAAAAATAAAGAAATCATATTACATTCTCATCACTATATATGACAAGTAGAAAAGTGCTTGTTGAAAGAAAAGTGCATCACTTTAGTCAGATTCTCCTGCCCTACCCCATCTCATCCCCAAGTCCAAAGGAGAGACCTGGCAACAACAGTGATAGTGGCAGGAGAACAGAGACCTGCTGTTATGTCGCTCCCCCACACAAATCGCTGTGTGGTTGGATATAGAGGGTGGCAGTGACTCCCACTGTTCCACCTGTCAAAGTGAAGAGCTGGCATCAGAAGATAACTGGCAGAAGGGGGATCAGAGAAGACTGATTCCTGTTTCAAGTCTGCTGGAGAGGCAAGGAAACTGGCAAAGTGAAGTCATGAAATTCGTTTGCCAGCTCAGGGATTTTATTTATTTAACAGGTTTTTTATGCCGCTTTATCATTTTAGTAATGTAATTTAGTAATGTAATTTGGTAATGTACATTAAACAGGGATATTGATAACTTGGATTCTTCTGAGGCAATGGAGGGTTAAGTGACTTGCCCAAGACCACAAGGAGTGCCAGTGGGAATCAAACCCTGGTCTCTTTTGGTTACCAAGCTGGTGCTCTAACCACTAGGCTAGGCTAATCCTCCACTCCAGATTGGAGCAGATTGGATTGGAATAGAAGTCACATTCCTCCATGGGGCTTGAAGAGCTGGGGTCCATGTGATCATCAAAGATAACTGCAAGCTCCCCCCCACCCAACTGAAACTGTTGCCGGTAGGAGATAATAATAATAGCACAGCACATGTTATCCTCCTTCCAGGTCCGTAGCAGCCTGCTGTATGTGTTTCTATGGATGCTTCTTTGAGGGTCTAGGGCTGTGTATAGATTGACATAGTCTTGATAACAACAGTGGCACACACTTTTGTGGAACATACTTATGAACAATTTCAAAAAATACTGGGAATATCAGTAATGCCAGTTGCAGTAATTTTAATCTTTTAGATATTTAAACAAATGCTAATGGGGGATTTTGATGTGTTACATTAAATCTGAAATTTATTATAATTAACTAATAGCTTGACAAAAGTAAACCATGTGCCACTGATGGTCAAGTATCTGGACAACAACAATATTCCAAGAAAGATGACCCAGAAAATAGGGCCTGTTTACTAAAGAATGGCAAATAGTTATATGGGACTTAGTGTGCAGTAACAATTACCACATAGTCTTTGCACTTATCATGCATTAATTCTTGCACTAACTGCGGCTGTGGCAGAAAGCAGGAAAGGAGGGGAAAATGGGTGGGTTATGGGCATGGACAGTGCTTGCATTTAGTTCACAGTGGGGAATGTTTACTAAAGGCTGCATGAGTAGTGAATGATTGCGATGTGGTATACCTGCAGAGGCCTTTGGTAAAATTAGTGGGGGTTGTACTTCCATCTCCCATGCACACTGCAATTGCACAGCACTACGCTCACTGGCACACAGGTGCACTTAACGCTTTCCACTGTGGTAGCATTAGGAGAATCTGTGCTAACAACAATAGGTGCAGTAAAGCGTAGTTACTCACCTGCAACAGGTGTTCTCCAGGGACAGCAGGAATCAGTCCTCACATATGGGTGACGTTGGCGCCGACGGAGCCCTCGTGCGGAGCAATTCCCCAGCTTTCAAAGAAAGCCTTTGGGATTGCAACGCATATGCGCGGTCCCCTTCCCGCCCAAGGGTGCCATCTTGCTCAGTCAAATGACATAGCTAAAAAGACGGCAAAATGAATAAAAACAATAACAGGACTGCAAATCCAGGGGAGGAGGGAGGGTCGTGAGGACTGATTCCTGCTGTCCCTGGAGAACACCTGTTACAGGTGAGTAACTACGCTTTCTCCAGGAACAAGTAGGAAGTCAGTCCTCACACATGGGACTCCCTAGCTGTAGGCTACCGAGAACCCATAGCTGAAAATGGCTCCCTCTAGAAGAAGCCGCAGTAGCTGCAATAGGAATTCAGCTGAGAAAGCAACACCCCCTGGTAGCCTGACACCAAAGGGTCGGAGGGTTGGAGTTGCCTAAATCTCAAATAGGTTACGGAGTACCGCCTGGCCGAAAGCACTGTCCCGTCAGGACTCCCTATCCAGGCAGTAATGGGCCGCAAAAGTCTGGCTTGAAGACCAAGTTGCGGCTCGGCAGATGTCTGCCAGTGGAACAGAGCAGAAGTGAGCCACTGATGCGGCCTTAGCCCTGACACGGTGGGCCGTGACTCGACCCTGCAACGGGAGGTCGGCCGCCCTGTACACCCAGGCAATGCAGTCTGCCACCCATTGGACAGCGTATGCTTGGAGACAGGTAACCCCAGCTTACTGGGGTCATACGAGACGAAGAGCTGAGTCGCCCTTCGATGTCCCTTCGTACACTCCAGGTAGAAGGACAATGCTCTCTTACAATCCAGGGAATGCAGGACTACCTCTACCTGGCTGGAATGCGGCCTAGGAAAGAAAGTCAGAAGAATCACCTCCTGGTTGAGGTGGAAAGAACAGACCACCTTTGAAAGGAACTTGGGGTGAGTGCGGAGGACCACCCTATTCCTATAAAACCTTGTGTAAGGTTTATCCATTATGAGAGCTTGCAGCTCACTCACACGTCTGGCTGATGTGAGTGCCACCAGGAAGAGCACCTTCCAGGAGAGGAAGCGCAGATGGCAAGAGGACATCAGCTCAAAACGTGGGCAAGTAAGCTGCTGTAAGACCACATTCAAATCCCACTCAGTTGCCGGAGGATGAACTGTGGGTTTCAGCAGAAGCAAACCTCTGAGGAATCTGGACACCAGGGGGTGAGCCGAAAGAGGTTGCCCCTCCACTGGCGAGTGGTTTGCTGACAAAGCACTCAGGTGGACCCTGACAGAGTTAGACTTGAGACCTAATTCTGAGAGATGAAGCAGGTACTGCAGCACCACTGGTACAAGACAAAAGAAAGGGTTTTCATTGTGCTGGCTACACCACACCTCAAATCTACGCCACTTCAAAGCGTAGGATTTCCTAGTGGACTGCCTCCTTGAGGCCAGTAACACTTCTTCCACATTTTGAGGTAGGAGGAGAGGAGCCAGCACTACCCTTTCAGCAGCCATGCTATCAGGTTGAGGGACCTGAGGTTGGGGTGCAAGAGAGGGCCCTACTCTGGGACAGGAGGTCGGGCTGCGTCCCCAGTGGGAGTGGGGTTTCCACTGCCAGCTGGAGGAAAAGCGGAAACCAAGGCTGTCTTGGCCATCTGGGGGCTACCAGAATGACAGAGGCCTTGTCCCGAAGGATTTTGAACAGAGTCCGGGCCACCAGAGGCGTGGGAGAAAACGCATACATGAGGCCCCCTGACCAGGAGATCAGGAAAGCATCTGCATCCACCCTCTGAGGATGTGGCTGTCTGGAGCAAAATCTGGGCAGCTGGTGATTTTGCGGACTGGCAAACAGATCTATGGACGGATGTCCCCAGTGGTGAAAAATCCGCTGGGCCACCACCGGATCCAGTTGCCATTCGTGAGGTTGGAGAATCCTGCTTAGCTTGTCTGCTACTAGGTAGTTCTCCTGATCAGGCAGGTACACTGCTTTGATAGACATCCCCTGCCTGATGGCAAAGAAGCAGAGGTCCAGTGTCTCCTGACAAAGGATACGAGACCCCGTACCTCCCTGCTTGTTCACGTAGAACATTGCTACCTGGTTGTCCGTCTGGATCAATACAGACAGATATGAGAGGACATGACCAAAGGATTGGAGAGCTAGACGGATCGCCCTCAGCTCTAAGATGTTGATTTTGTGGGTAGACTCCTGAGGCGACCATAACCCATGAGTGCAGGATCCTTGGCAATGGGCTCCCCAGCCCAGCAAGGAGGCATCTGTCATCAGCACCCTTGTGTGCAAGGGAGTCTGAAAAAGCACTCCCTCGAGCAGGCTGGGTGGCTGACACCACCACTGTAACGACTTCACCAGTCGTTTGGATACAGTTATCCTGTCTCTGAGGCTGCTGAAGGTCTGAGTCCACTGATCTCTGAGGCACCATTGAGCTATTCTCATGTGGAGACGGGCATTCAGGGTCACATGCACCGTGGAAGCCATGTGGCCCATAAGGCGCAAGAAGTGTCTTGCTGAGACCTGAATTCTGTGCCTGAACTGTTGTGCCAGGGCCAACAGCCTCTGTACCCTGTCCTCCGGCAGGTAAGCCTTCGCTTGAAGGGTGTCCAGCCGTGCTCCTATGAACTCCAAGTTTTGAGTGGGGAGCAAAGTGGACTTTGCGTGGTTTATGACAAAACCCAGATGTTGCAACAGATTGATAGTGCAAGAAGTGGCCAGTGATGAGCCAGTCGTCCAGGTAAGGGAAGACAAAAATTCCATGACTTCTGAGGTAGGCCGCCACTACAGCCAGGCATTTTGTAAACACTCTGGGAGCAGAGGCTAGGCCAATGGGTAGAACCTTGTATTGGAAATGTTTTCCTCCCACTACAAATCTGAGATATTGTCTGTGGTCTGGGTGTATGAGGATGTGTGTATAGGCATCCTTCAGGTCTAAGGAGCATAGCCAATCTCCCTGGTGGAGGTAAGGCAGCAACATTCCAAGGCAAAGCATCTTGAACTTTTCCCTCACCAGGAACTTGTTTAAGTTTCTTAGGTCGAGGATGGGTCTGAGGCCTCTTGTTCTCTTTGGTATGAGAAAATACCTGGCGTAGAAGCCCTTGCCCTGCAGGTGGTGGGGCACCGGTTCCACCGCCTGATCCTCTAGAAGACCTGCCAACTCATGCAAGAGAAGGTCCCTGTGAAGAGGGGGGTCTGAGAGGCTCTCCTGGAAAGATGGAGGGTGGTATCTGACTGAAGTGAAGCAAATAGCCCCATTGGACCATTTGCAGGACCCAGATATCCGAGGTGATAGCTGGACACCTGTGGGTGTACAGGGTTAGCCTGCCTCCTGTGCAAGACCTTTCCACTGGCGGAAGAGAGACTATGCCATGGGAGTCAAAAACCCCCTCCCGGCTGGGAAAGAGCCAGAGCCTGGGGCTTGGGGGCCTTCTGCTTACGCGGGCCATGCCCCTGTCCCTTGGCCTGCTGCCCCTGATGGGAAGCTGGTGTGGCCTGGTAAGTGGGGTAGTTGCCGTAAGCAGTACCCTTCCTCGGGAAAAAGGGCTTTTTACCCGAGCCCTTCTTCTTAGAAGGGGCAGAAGTTTTCTTTGAGAGTCTTGTCCGGGTCAAGTACTCGGACTCAAGCTCAGCAGCCTTCTCAGTCATGGGTTTGCCAAAGAGGTTGTCACCTCGGCAAGGGACATCGACCAACTTGTCTTGAACCCATGGCTCCAGATCCAATGACATTAGCCAGGCCTGGCGTCGTGCACCGATGCCAGCTGCAGCTACTCGGGCCGAAGCCTCGAAGCCATCATAGGCCGCTCGAGATATGACCTTCGAGCACTCCCGAATCCCGGTGGACAAGGCATTGAAGCGCTGCAAGGGTGCCTCGGAGAGGCCAGCTGAGAACCCGGCAATCTCCTTTGCCAGGTCCCTCAAGTACATGCCCATGTACAGCTGGTAGGTTTGGACACGGCATGAAAGCATCAAGCCCTGGAAGCATTTCTGCCAAGGACGTCCAGGTTCCGGGCCTCCCGGCCAGAAGGCACCAAGGAGTGCATTTTCTGGCTCTTGAGCCTATGCATGGCCGATTCCACAAACATGGAGTTGTGCGGTAGCTGTGCCTTTTGGAACCCAGGGCTCATGAGGACTTGATAGATGAAATCGACCTGCTTGCTTACAACTGGCATCGAGGCCGGTGACTCCCACATGTGGAGCATCAGCCGTTCCAGCATCGGAGGAACCGGCACAGTAAGGGCTTCCCTCGGGGGAACATCATACTGGAGGGCATCGAGCTCTTCAGCTCGAGGCTCCTCCTTGGCATCCGCTGGGAATGCCAAAGCCTTGGCCATGTCCCTGATGAAGTTCGAGAACTGGGTATCCTCCAGAGGGGACCTTCTCCGAGGCTCCGAACCCAGTGAGTCCGATGGGACATACCAGGTTCAATGGGTGTCAGGGGACTCCTCATCTTCCGTCTCCCATGCTGATCCCTCCGAGGAGGAATCAAGGGGCTCCAGCCGCGAGGGCTTCGGCCCCGACCGCCCCAACGCCGAGAGCACTGGCATCGACAACCTCGGTCCCGAGCGGGAGGTCGAAGGAGACCTTGGCCAAGGATCGACTCGAGTCTGAAGAGTCTCGAGGATCGGCTCGGCCTCCGGGGTCGACTTGGACATCGAGGTCCCAGTGGTCAGGGCGGATGGACCGGTGAGACCAGCTATCAGCACCCGCTGCTGCTCCATGAAGGCAGACATGCTGTGCTCCAGGGCCGTCATCCTGAGACCGAGCTCAGACGACTCCGCAGCCTCCGGCTCGGGCCCGACACCGGCTCCCCCGGAGGGAAGTCCGCGAGGATAACAGCACTTACCCGCCTCGGCATCTCTGGCTCCATGTGAGGTACCTTCGCAGGCCGCTCTGACTCTGAGGACCCGGGGCGGCGGTCAGGACTCTGCGACCTGGCTTTCAAGGGCCCAGGGCGATTGGAGGCATACAATGACGCCACCCTCATGGGATTCTTCTTCCTCCGGTGTTCCCGGGAGGGAGACCCCTGTTCAGAAGACCCCTGATGCTGCTCGGGTTCAGACAGCTCCCAAGACGTCGAGGCTTCTGATGAGGTCCGGATATGGGGGGATGCGGACTCCGAGAAAATCCTTTCACGCTGCTGCTGCCTACTTCAAAGTGCCTTAGAGGACATTTTCCCACACGGGCCAGAGACCTTTGGGTCATGTGTGTCAGTGAGGGACATTAACTTCTTACACCGATCACACTTTTTAAACCCGCTGGCAGCCATCGGGGGGAAAAGGGCCCCTGCAAGGTCGAAGGACCGGGCTGCCAGTGAAAATAAGAAAGAGCGCGAACACTAGTCTCTAAGGACAAAAACGCAAAAAATTGACTGGACTCGATACCGGTGTACTGAGCCAAAGGCGGGAAGGGGAACCGGCGTCGAACCGGTCGAAGATCTAAAATTTCTTCCAAGTTGTGACGCACTTTTTCCACGAGGAATTAGGTACAACGTCCGTTGGGCTCCACGGAAAAAGGGAGACTGAGCAAGATGGCACCCTTGGGTGAGAAGGGGACTGCGCATGCGTGGTGCAATCCTAAAGGCTTTATTTGAAAGCTGGGGAATTGCTCCGCACGAGGGCTCCGTCGGTGCCGATGTCACCCATATGTGAGGACTGACTTCCTGCTTGTTCCTGGAGAATCATGCTCCCTTAAGGCCCGCACTAACCGTGACCAGTGCCCATGTTACACCATTATCCTGCCCTTCTCCATGCACTAAAGCACTAACCAGTTAACGCGGGATGACTAGTGCAATGCCTTGCCTTAAATGTCCGTGTGGCACATTTAACATGCACTGAACCCCATGCTACCAAATAGTGCACTTTAGCAAACTCGACTCATGTTCAACAGATTGCCAAAACCTGTCATTTCTTTGGAAGGACTTGCATCTTCCTCTCTGAACACACAATTAAAACTCTTGTCCACTCTTTAGTTACCTCCTTCTCAATTACTGCAAACTCCTCCTTGCTGGACTCCCTCAGAGTTATCTTTCTCCTCTTCAATCTATTCAGAACTCAGCTGTGCAGCTAATCTTACACACCAAGAAACATCACGAACCTCCCTACATTCTGCAAACACTTGAAAACCCATCTATTCACTGAATTCTTTGGCCCCCCACTTAACCCCCTCAACTACATACTCAACCACAACAAACTTGCAAATGCAAATAGTTGCTTGCATCAGTTAAAATGTTACATTAAACAAAAAAGCTGGAATGTTAAATGTTACTTGTATAAGATACGTTCAATGTAAAATGTTCTGTTCTCTGGAAACCGCTTTGACTTGGTGAAAAGCAGTATATAAATAAATAAATAAAATAATAATCTTCTGCCAGACCTGATACACTCATATAACCCCTCTTCTGAAATCACTTTACTGGCTCTCCTTCCGTTTACATATCCATTTCAAACTTCTTTTAACCTGTAAATGCATTCACTCTACTGCCCCTCATTATCTTTCCTCTATTCTCTCTCCCTACATCCCTTCGCTCCTTCTCTGGTTTCCTTCTCTCTATGCCCTTGTCCTCTAATGCCAACTCCAGACTTCGTTTCTTTCACCTTGTTGCTCCTTATTCCTGGAACAAGTTTCCTCTATACTTATGTCAAGTCTCTTCTCTCTTGCTCTTCAAATCTTTGCTAAAGGTTTACCTCTTTGAGGCTGCTTTTGGATCCTAATCTCTTGTTTCCCTTGTGTCTCCTCTCCCTATTGAACCCTTATTTCTCTTGTATTGTATTGTCTGTCTTAACTAGATAGTTCCTGTTTGAAAAGCTTACAGTCATTTATGTGTTTGTATAGTGCTGTGTATGCCTTGTAGCACTTTATAAATGATAAATAGTAGTAGTAGCAAACATACCCCAGTAAGTTAGTGTGTGCTGTCACTGCTGCTGCTAACACTACCTCTTTAGTAGGCAGTCTAAGTGCACCTGTACTCTCCGTATGAACTTAACGCAGCTACTAGTGTTAGAAAAAAACAAAACTGGATTGCTCGTTGAGCATCCAGAAGCTCTCCACCAATCAGCATTTCCCTCCCTTCCTCTGATAAACATCCAGACTTCCCGATCAATGTTCCCATGCACTCTTCAGCAGTTACCAAGAGTATCCCTATTAGGTGAGTAGGAGGGCAAGAGCGATTTTTGTATGCTCCTGTCCCCACTGCCAGCCTGTGTTCAAAACTGGTGGCATAGTGCTATCAGTAGGGGTCAAGCTGAAAATAAGGAGTGTGCGCTCTTATTTGCAGCTTTCCCCCTAGTGTTAGTTTCACAAAGCTACTGCTCTGGTCAGAGTTCTCATTTTGACAGCTCTGGACTGGTGATGGAGCAGAAGTGTTTGATGACAGCTTCTGCCCCCTCCCCCCATCCAACCACGGATACCCCCAGTAAATATTGTGGCTAGATCAGGGGTCTGCTCACTCATAGGGATTGGGGAGATGCTGATAAGGGGCTTGATCCATATCCAGAGGTAGAAATGGGGTTTTGGGGAAGCTCATGGGGGAAGAAAGGAGGGGGATGGGCTTTCTTCCCTCTTTACACTGCAGGGATGTGGTGAATGCACTGGCAGATAGTGCAACAACTGCATCTGTGCTAACTCATATGCTTCTACTGTGCAGTAAATGTCTAACCGGTGTAGTAACTGCAGAGCAGATGGTGGTCACACACCCCTACAGTTACCGCACAGGCTTTGCAGTGACTGTGTATTAAGTTTTGTGACTAACTCACGATAATTGCATAACTTTACCACATATTAGTAATCAGGCCCCAAAATGTATGAGAGATCAGGATGTGGCCAATTTCAAAAGCTTACAAACTATATGGGTGAAAATCAGGATCCATTTGGGGAGACAATTTCACCAAAAGAGGATTTTCAATTTGCTAAAAGCATGTACATACTTTGACAACATACACTCTTTAACTGTGGTATAGAGAGAGATTCTTAGAGCATAAATCAGTCAGGGAAACAAACTATGCACATTCATTAAGTGAAACTTATACACATGTTGAGGATGTAAGAGTAGTTACTCATCTGTAATGGATGATCTCCGGGAACAGCAGGAATTTAGTCCACATATGGGTGACGTTGGTACCGACGGAGCCCGCATGGGAATGCTCCCCAGCGTCCAATAGTAAAGCCTTTGGGAGCATCCCACGGCGTCTGCGTGCTGCCTTCCCACCTTCCTGACTCTGCTTCCTCAGTTGAGTTTGTAAAAGCTGAGAGAAAAGGAGAGTAAAGTAAACCTACAACTCCTAGAGAAGGAGGGTGGGTTGTGAAGACTAAGTTCCTGCTGTTCCCGGAGATCACCTGTTACAGGTGAGTAATTACGCTATCTCCAGGAACAAGCAGGAATGTAGTCTTCACATATGGGACTCCCTAGCTCAAAGATGCCAGGAAAAAAAACCCTCAAAACCAGTAGAGGTTTGCCTCAGGGTAGGCTTTGAGAGGTCATGAGTCCTCTAAGGATGTTCTCTAAGGAGTTGCCCTTAAGTCTGAAAGAGATGCTGGAGAACAGCCTGACCAAACACTGCATCCTGGCAGGTGTCCTTGTCCAGATAGTAATGAGCAGCAAAGGTATGGACTGAAGACCAAGTTGCTGCTTTGCAGATTTCATCAATGGCTACAGAGAGTAAATTCGCCATCGAGGTAGCCATGGCTCGAACATTATGAGCAGTGATAGTTCTGCTTGATCATAAGCAAATGAGATGCAATCTACTATCCATTTTGAGAGGGTACATTTAGATACCGGTAACCCCAGGTGACTAGGGTCAAAGGAAATGAACAACTGCGAGGCTCTACAGTGCTCTCGAGTCCTTTGAATATAAAAAGCTAGGGCACATTTGCAGTCTGGAGTATGGAGGGTTGTGTCTGCTCTAGACAAATGTGGCCTAGGGAAAAAGACAGGAAGGTAAACTGACTGATTCAAATGAAAAGGAGACACCACTTTTGGCATGAAATGTGTGTGAGTCGTAAGGATGACCTTGTCATGGTGGAACTGGGTGTAAGGTGGGTCCACCACCAAGGTCTGAAGCTCACTAATGCGTCTAGCTGAAGTGAAGGCAATGAGGAAAATGACCTTCCATGAAAGAAACTTTAGTGAGGTCATAGCCAACGGTTCAAAGGGTGGCTTAAGAAGCTGCGCTAGAACGACATTGAGATCTCATGCCACCGGAGGTGGTATAATGGGTGGCTTGGTAAGCAAGAGTCCTCTCATAAAGCACGCAACTAGCAGTTGTGATGAGATGGGTTGTCCATCCAATAGATGAGTGGCTGCAATAGCACTAAGGTGAACTCTGACCAAGTTGGTCTTGAGACCCGTAGAAGACAGATGGAGGAGATACTGGAGGAGTGCATCCACTTGAGCCGACAAGGGATTAAGATCCTTCTGGGAACACCAGGTAGAGAATCTATGCCACTTAAAAGCGTATGAACGTTGGGTAGACGGCTTCCTGGAAGCCAAGAGAATGTCCCTACCCCTCCTGAGTAAGGTTAAGATCTTTTAAAGCTATGCTTTCAGCAGCCAAGCTGTAAGATGGAGGGCCTGCGGGTTGGGATGGAGCAGTGTCCCCCCCTTTCTTGAGAGAGGAGATCGGGTGCAGACCTGATAAGCAGAGGTTGAGTTTGAGACAGACGTAGCAGGATAGTAACCATGGTTGGCATGGCCAGCATGGGACTATGAGGATCATGAAGCCTCTGTCTGCCTGGAGCTTGAAAAGCAACTTTGGAATTAGGGGAATGGGAGGGAAGGCATACAGAAGACCCCGACCCCAATGTAGGTGGAAAGCATCCATCTGCTAGTTGCTGGACATAGGAGTCCAGGTGCAGAAGCGTGGGAGCTTTGCATTCTGTGGAGTGGCAAACAAGTCTATTTCTGGAGTCCCCCAGGTCTGAAAGATGAAGGAGCTTGTCGCAGATGGAGAGACCATTCGAGGGGAAGAAGGATTCAACTCAATTTGTCTGCCAAGAGACACTGTTCTCCTGGAAGATACACCGCTTGGAGGTGTTCCTGATGAGCAATGGCAAAGTATCAGAGATGAAGGACTTCCTTGCAGAGGGGCCAAGAGCCTGTTCCCCTTTGCTTTTTCACATAGAACATGGCCACCTGGTTGTCCATCTGGACCAGAACAGTGTGAAATCGAAGATGATCCTGAAAAACCTTGAGGGCAATGGAGATAGCATGAAGTTTCAGTAGATTTATAGGGAACTGGGACTCCTGCTCTGTCCAGAGGCCCTGAGTGGAGAGATTGCCCAAGTGTGCCCCCCAAGCCAGCTTGGAGGCATCCGTCGTCAGGGTGCATTGATGTGGAGGCATCTGAAAAGGTGATCTGATGAGGAAGTTGTCTGGGGAACACCACCACTGGAGGGATGTGACCAGAGGGCTAGTGACTCGGATCTCATCAGTGAGATGGTTGGAGGCCTGCCTCAACTGGAAGGCAAGTGCCCACTGGGCTGTGTGCATATGTAGACAGGCATATGGTATTACATGTACTGTTGAGGCCATATGACCTAGAAGTTTCAGCATTTCCTGGGCAGTCAGATGGTCTCTGAGTTGCGCCTGGGATGCTAGCTTCATAAGGCGTGCACAACGGGGTTGGGGCAGGAATGCCCTTGACTGTTGTGTGTCTAGGAGAGCTCCTATGAAATCTAGTGTTTAAGTCAGAACGAGATGGGATTTTGAAAGATTTATGACAAAGCCCAAGTGCTGCAGTACCGGCATTGTACAAAAAAGAAACAGGTAAACCTCTTGGGAGGTGCCTGCCTTTATGAGCCAGTTGTTTAACTAAGGGAAGACAAATATCCCTAGAGATCTTAGATATGTGGCTACAACCACCATACACTTTGTGAATGCTCTTGGAGCAGAGAGTCTGAAAAGCGTAGTTACTCACCTGTAACAGGTGTTCTCCGGGAACAGCAGGAATCAGTCCTCACATATGGGTGACGTCAGCACCAACGGAGCCCTCGTGGAAGCATCCCCCTAGCTTTCAAAGAAAGTCTTTGTGAGATGCCACCACACATGCGTGGTCCCCTTCCTGCCCAAGGGTGCCCATCTTGCTCAGTCAGATGACATAGATAAAAGATGGCAAAAATAAAAGATGGTAAAGGAGCAACTCCAAGGGAAGAAGGGAGGGTTGTAAGGACTGATTCCTGCAGTCCCCAGAGAACACCTGTTACGCTTTCTCTGGGAACAAGCAGGAAGTCAGTCCTCACATATGGGACTCCCCAGCTACAAGCTACTGAAAACCCATAGCAAAAAGAGGGCTCCCACGAGAGGAGCCACAAGCAGCAGCAATTTTAGTCTATACACACAGACTACAATAGGACCCCCGTGTCTGCTGAAACCAGTACGCTGGTAGCCTGAACACAGAAGGGTCGGAGGGTAGGAGTTGCCTAGACTCCGAAAAGGTCATGCAGCACAGCCTGGCCAAAGGCACTGTTCTGTCGGGACTCTCTTTCCAGGCAGTAGTGAGCTGCGAAATTATGGGCTGAAGACCAGGTGGCAGCCCAGCAGATGTCCACTATTGGGACAGAGTGCAAGTTTGCCACTGAAGCCACCATGACCTGGACATGGTGCGCTGTGATGCGGCCTGCCAGTGGAAGCTTCGCCTGCCCATAAGCAAAGGTGATACAGTCCGCCACCCAAGTAGACAGCGTACGCTTGGTCACCGCCTCCTCCAGCCTACTGGGGTCATAGGAGATGAAAAGCTGAGAAGCTTTACGGTGGCCTTGGCTGCATTGGATGTAGAAGGATAAGGCCCTCTTACAGTCCAATGAGTGAAGGACCGTCTCCGCCCGACTGGAGTGAGGTCTTTGGAAGAAAGAAGGAAGTACCACTTCCTGGTTAAGATGGAAGGGCGACACTACCTTCGGCAGGAACCTCTGGTGTGTGCAAAGCACCACCCTGTTCTTGTAGAACCTAGTGTAGGGTGCCTCTGCCACAAGGGCCTGGAGCTCGCTAACCCTGTGAGCGGAAGTAACTGGAATCAGGAAAACTACCTTCCAAAAGAGGTAGCGCATGTGGCAGGTAGCCAGAGGCTCGAAGGGCGGGCGAGTGAGCAGTCCCAACACCACATTGAGATTCCAATTGGTCACCGGAGGGCGAACCGTGGGTTTTGACAGGAGCAAGCCTCAAAGGAAGCGGGTCACCAAAGGTTGGACTAAGGAGGGCTTACCATCCACTGGGTGGTGGTGTGCCGCCAGGGCACACAGGTGCACTCGGACGGAGCTAGACTGGAGTCCGGATTGGGAGAGGTGGAGAAGAGACTGCAACACCAAAGCCTCCAGGCAGGAGAAGGTATCAGCCCCATGATCGATGCACCAAACAGAGAACCTACGGCATTTGAGGGCATACGCCTTCCTAGTAGAGGCCTTGCGAGAGGCCAGCAGAATGCTCTTCAAACTCAACTGGAAAGTTGAGGGGGGCGAGAGTCACCCTCTCGGCAGCCACGCTGTCAATGAGAGGGACCCCAGGTTGCGGTGTAGAAGAGAGCCCCTCTCCTGAGATAAGACTCCTGGGGCAGTACCAAAGGGGATGGGGGCCTCCACTGCCAACTGCATCAGCAGCGCGAACCACGGCTGCCTGAGCCACCTGGGAGCTATTAGGATAAGCAAGGCCCTGTCACGGAGGGTCCTGAACAAGGTCTTGGCAATCAGCGGCGTCGGAGGGAAGGTGTACATGAGGCCTTCTGACCACGAGATTAGAAATGCATCTGCTGCCACCCTGGAAGGGTGGGCCTGTCGGGAACAGAAGCGGGGCAACTGAAAGTTGTCCAGACTGGTGAACAAGTACTTCTTGGCTTCCCCCCAGAGCAGGAAAGGTCGAATGGCTATCCCAGAGTCCAGCTGCCACTCGTGTGGCTGGAGAACCCTGCTGAGTCTGTTGGCCAGCAGGATTTTATTTATTTATTATTTATTTATTAGAGTCTCTTTTATACCATGCTATTCAGCATCAGTGCGGTTTACAATGAACAATAAAATACACATTTACGATGGTACTTTGTGTTTACAGTTGAACAGGTAATGCAACTTGGATAACAGGATAACTATTTACAATTTAAGACATAATTGGGAACTCTTTTGACTTCAGTCAAGGGGGTTCTGAGAGGCTTGGGAGGATGGTGCAGCATCCACATTGGCTTCTGGAATGTCCTGGAATGGCAGATACACTGCCCTCAGGAGGATACGCTGTTGGATCGCGTACAAACAGAAACCCAGTGCCTCCTGGCAAAGGACATGGGACCCTGTGCCCCCTTGTTTATTTATGTAGAACATTGCCACCTGGTTGTCCATCTGGACTAGGACTGGCTGGTGGCACAGATGGTGACAGAAAACTCTCAGAGTGAGGTGTATCACGCGGCGCTCCAGGAGGTTGATCTGTTGGGCGTTCTTCTGAAATGTAATTTTTTTCCGCTGCCGCTTCACTTTCGGCTACTCTCCGTTTGGTCCTGGGTTAATTTCACAGAGACAGTAGGGTAAGTAGCACAATAAGACAACCAAAACTGGTGTTTATTTATTTATTAACATTTCTTATATACCGCACTATTCGACATCAGCGGTTTACATGGAACAGAAACATCTTGGAACAACTTGTGGCTTGGAAAAAAGGGTTTATTTTTCCAAGCCAACTTGTGGCTTGGAAAAAGGGTTTTATATAGAAATAGGCTTATTACAAAGGTACAGAACAGAGATATAAGGTTGTTACAGAGCTGCTTCCATGTATATCAATGAGACTGTGTGTGGGTGCATGTGTGTGTGAGAAAGAGAGAGGGGGGGGCAAGAAGTGTGTGTCAGAGCCTTATAGTAAGAAGTGTCCCATGAATGGGGAGAGAGAGAGAACAAAAGGGAGGGGGGTAAGGAGAAGTGGGTATAAGGAGTGTCCGATGAAATAAGAAGAGAGGAGAGAGAAGGGCGGGGTGTCTGATGAATAGGAAGAGAGAGATATTTTGTGTTTCTCTGTATTTATAGTGAAATTCTTCAGCACCTCCCTTTGTCATAATTTGGTTTGTTTAAGGTCTGCTATCACTTGATTAGCAAGGAGGGGCTGTTGTCTTACAAAGTAATCTCATCAAGCAAACTAAGACCATCAAGTCTGGAGACATCCTATCTGACATCACCAGGGGGTCAAAGCTGATCTCATCATGTCTGGGAATGTCATGCTGATGTATGCTGACAGTGACCAGGTGTCCCGAGTGCGAAGGGTCCCGCAGTGGGCTCCCCAGCCAAGAAGGGAGGCATCCTGGTAAGGACCCTCGAGTGGCTGGGAGTCTAGAAGGGCATGCCCACTTCTAGGTGTTAGGGTGACTGCCACCAGATCAGGGAATCTGCCAACTGGTTGGTCACTGCAACCCTGTCCTGGAGGTGGCCTGTGGTCCAAGACCACTGGTCTCAGAGACAACACTGCGCCACCATCATATGGAGGCGAGCGTCTGGGGTGACGTGGACTGTGGAGGCCATGTGCCCAAGGAGATGCAGAAGGTGCAGGGCAGGCAGAGAGAGATGGTGTTGTACGTCTTGAGCCAGAGATCTGAGACGATCTGCCCGGTCCTTGGGCAGGAAGGCCTTGGCCCGGAGGGTGTCTATCTTTGCCCTGATGAACTCCAGGCATTGTGCCGGGAGGAAGTGAGATTTGGGGTAATTTATGACAAAGTCCAAGTGTTGCAGAATCTGGATGGTGCTTGCAGTGGCCTGCTGCACCTCGGAGGCTATGCCTCCTCTTATGAGCCAGTTGTCGAGATAGGGAAACATGAAGACCCCTTGGAGCCTGAGGAAGGCGGCCGTGACCGCCAGGCATTTCGTGAAGATCCCCAGGGCAGAGGCTAGGCTGAAGGGAAGCACCCGGTATTGAAAGTGTTTGCCTCCTACCACAAAACGTAGGTACTGCCTGTAGTTGGGGTGGATAAGGATGTGGGTATAAGCATCCTTGAGGTCTAAGGAGCATAGCCAATCTCCCTGCTGGAGGTATGGCAGCAATGTTACAAGGGAGAGCATCTTGAACTTCTCCCTCACCAGGAATTTGTTGAGACTGCACACGTCGAGGATGGGCCTTAGGCCCCCTGTCGTCTTTGGGACGAGGAAGTATCTGGAGTAGAACCCTGTGCCCTTGAGGTAGTGGGGTACCAGTTCCACCACTTTGTCTTCGAGAAGACCTGCCAACTCCTTCAGGAGAAGGTCCCGGTGGAGGGGAGACCTGAGGGTCTCCCAGGAAATAAGGGGGAGGTATCTGAGTCAGGTGGAGGAGGTAACCCTCCATCCATCTCTGGGCATAGAGGGTCAGACATCCCCCTGTGGGCTGCTGATCTCCTTGGGGTAGAGAAGCTATGCTCAAGGAGTCAAAAACTCCCCCTTGGCTAGGGCGGAGCCAGTGCCTGGGATTTTGGAGCCTTCTGCTTACAAGGGCCATGCCCATGTCCCTTGGCCTGCTGACCCTGTTGGGGAGCCGGGGCAGCCTGATAGGGTGGGTAGCTTCGGTAAGCAGCTTCCTTCCTCAGGTAAAAGGGTTTTTTACCTGAGCCCTTCCATTGGGGAGGGGCAGTGGTCTTCTTGGAGAGCTTGGTCCTCGTCATGAACTCAATCTCCAACTTGGCAGCCTTGTCGGTCGTGGGTTTGCTGAAGAGGTTCTCCCCTTGGCATGGGACGTCGACCAGTTTGTCCTGAACCCACTGTTTGAAGTTGGAAGACTGAAGCCAAGCACGGTGGCATGCACCAATTCCAGCTTTGGCTACCCGGGCCGTCGACTCAAACCTGTCATAGACTGCTCGAGGCATAAATCTGGAGCAGTCACAGACGGCCTTGGACAGGCTCCTGAACCGCTGCAAAGGTTCCTCAGAGAGCCAGCCGAGAACCCTGCGAATTCCTTCACCAAGTCTCTCAAGTACATGCCCATGTACAGCTGATAGGCCTGGACCCGGCAGATGAGCATCGAGCCCTGGTAGCACTTCCTGCCGAGGGCATCCAAGGTGTGGGCCTCCCTGCCAGGGGGTACTGAGGAGTGCGTCTTCTGACTTTTCAGCCAACACATGGTCGACTCCACCACCATAGAATTGTGCGGCAGCTGTGACTTCTGGAAGCCCGGGCTCTGGCGGACCCGAGTTGAGCTGTTTGCTCACCACCGGCACTGACGCTGGTGTCTCCCACATGCAGAGCATGAGCCATTCCAGGATGGGAGGAATGGGCACCATGAGTGATTCCCGAGGAGGGGCCTCATACTGGAGAATCTGCAGTTCGTCCGCCCAAGGATCCTCCTCCGACTCGGTCGGGAACGCCACGGCCTTGGACATGTCCTTGACAAAGTCCAAGAAGCACATGTCCTCTGGAGGGGACCACCTCCGAGGTTCTGAGACTGGGGAATCGGAAGGGATGTTGCGGTGGCAATGGGTATCAGGAGACTCCTCATCCTCCATCTCCCATTCAGAGTACTCCGAGGATGACTGATAGGTGGGCTACTCCATGGGCTTCAAGGCCACCGAAGCCCTGTGGTCGATGCCCGGTAGACTGGCCGGGGATGACCGAGCTCTTGTCAAATGGGACGCCGAGCATCAGCTCGGCCTCCGGAGATGTCTTGAACGTCGAATGCCTGGTGGTCGGGGTGAATGAACCAGACGTGCCGGATAACAGCACCGCCGCTGGCCAATGAAGGCACTGGTAAAGTACGGTAGTTCTATATAGAGGGATCAGGGTAACCAAAGCAAAAGATATATAACCCTCCAAGTTAACCTAAAGGTTAAGTAAGCTGAACCTCAATTAGAGCTGCAAACCAATTCAATGAAATAATAATAATAATAGGAAACCGGGGTCTCAGACTTTATCAGCAACTTCCCCGATATTATCTCCCTAGGGAATATGTTGCTTTATTTGCATCAGTGACCTCTCCGGTTCCTGTGAGTTGTTTAAATATAGCAGGTATCCAGCATTCTAAGTAACCTTTAGTGTTGTTCAAAATTACAATCTTCACAGTTAATATTTTTAACTTATTCGTTGCTGAGATTTCAAACTGTTGCTATCTTGACAATTAAAGTAAGCGTGCTTATCTCAAAAATGACGAACTTCCCCAACGCCACTGTTTAGGTACCAGCTTTGCGTTTCGATTCTTCCTCAGGGAGGGGGCCATTTGTTCATATAGTAGCACTATTCAGAAACAAAGTAGCAAAGTTAGAAACTCTGAAAAGACCCAGCTTATTTGCCTAAATATGTCGGTAAAGAAGATATTCAAAGAGGCAGTATGTGCTCAAAGAAACAGCATAATCCTACCGTTGGGTTCTTCTTGTAGGTGAATTTGAAAGCAATGGATAATCTTGAAGGTGTCTGTTAGCTCACTGGCTTTCTCTCAGACGCCGCGCATGCGGACCATTGATGTTGGGTGAGATTTAAATGACTGCACGTCAACGTGCATATGTAATTAACATAAAATGAGTATATACGTGTCCATTCTGTTCGTTGTTCACTAATTTGTTCAATTCAGACACAGGCGCTCCATTCTATCATGTTGTTTAAACCCCCGGGTGTGACAGATTGTAGTTTATAGATCCATATTTGTTCTTGAATGAACAGAGTTTTGGCTCTAGATTTTCCTGCTCTCCCTACCCTCACTGTTTCAATACCGAAGCATTTCAACTCATTAAAGGTATGGTGGTGTTGTGTACAGTGTGCTACTAAGGGGGCTTCTTGAACGTGACATTTGAGTCTGCTCCGATGCTCGTTCATACGCACTCGAAATTGTCCGATGGTTTTCCCCACGTATAGCAAACCGCAGGGGCATTTAATCCCATAAACCAGATGATCAGAACCACACGTAGTGGAGTTTCGTAACCTGTAGGTATTGCCATGATAAGTGAACTCAGTAATTTCTTCAGTTATGGAGCAGATATTGCAACTGCCACATGTCATATGCCCTGGAAAATTCTCTTGCGCACCAGTTGGAATTATCCGTAACTTTGCAGGACTTAGTTTCTCTTTTAAGTTTTGGCTTCGTGTCCAAACACATCGAATAGATTTGTTTTGTAACCCGGGAAAAGTGCTCAATACGTTTTGATGACGTTTTATAATACGTTTAATACTGCCACTGAATGGGGAATAGTTAGTAACAAAATTAATTGTATCTGTGTCGGATAACGCCTGTTTATTCCGGGGCATGAGCATTCATGAGCAAAAATTGTTTTTTTGGATATAGTAGTCCAAAAGGGCAGTCAAGGTTGGGATACAAGTGTTCATAGGAAATCCACAGACAGAAATACCATTCTTCACTACCGGAGTAAACATCCTAAACAATTGCGTGACAGTCTCCCTTTGTCTCAGTTTATTAGATATCGCAGGAACTGCTCCAGTTTAGGAGAATACAGAATACAAGCCAGAAATCTGATACAGATTTTCAAACGCAGAGGATATCCTACCACAGTACTCAACACGGCTTATAAACGAGCGCTCTATAACAGAGAGTTATTACTACAGCCCCGGAATAAACTGGCGTTATCCGACACAGATACAATTAATTTTGTTACTAACTATTCCCCATTCAGTGGCAGTATTAAATGTATTATAAAACATCATCAAAACGTATTAAGCACTTTGCCCGGGTAACAAAACAAATCTATTCGATGTGTTTGGACACGAAGCCAAAAGTTCGAAATCTCAGCAACGAATAAGTTAAAAATATTAACTGTGAAGATTGTAATTTTGAACAACATTAAAGGTTACTTAGAATGCTGGATACCTGCTATATTTAAACAACTCACAGGAACCGGAGAGGTCACTGATGCAAATAAAGCAACATATTCCCTAGGGAGATAATATCAGGGAAGTTGCTGATAAAGTCTGAGACCCCGGTTTCCTATTATTATTATTATTTCATTGAATTGGTTTGCAGCTCTAATTGAGGTTCAGCTTACTTAACCTTTAGGTTAACTTGGAGGGTTATATATCTTTTGCTTTGGCCAATGAAGGCAGACAAACTGCACTCCAGGGCCACCATTCTGAACTCGAGGGCAGAAGGTTCCACAGCCTTTGACGCAGGCCCAGAGGAATTCGGGCCAGATGCCGGTTCTCCCGAAGGGGAATCCTCGACGAGGATAGTGTCTGGAGACCGAGGCCGGTCCGCGACCAGATTCTTCTGGGGGACCTTGGCAGGTCTCTCCTCGGACGAGCGCCTTGGACTGCGGGACCAGGCACAAAAGCTTACTGGCCGGTCGGAGGGTTTCTTCTTCTTCCTGTGTTCCCTTGAAGGCGACCCCCTGTGAGGTCGAAGACTCTCTGGGCTGTCAGCAGGGAAAAAGGGCGCAAATGCGCCAGAAAAATAAAAAGAATGAAGACTATAAAAATGAACTGAACCCGATGCTGAGGCATCGAGGATGCTAGCGGGAAGGGTACCGGTGCAAGACCGGAGTTGAGTTTGAAACTCGGGCACAAAAATATCAACTTTTTCTGGGGGAAAGACAGATGTCTGAAGGGCTCCACGGAAAAAAGGAGACTGAGCAAGATGGCACCCTTGGGCGGGATGGGGGCAACAAATGCGTTGTGGAATCTCCCAAAGGCTTTCTTTGAAAGCTGGGGGGATGCTTCCGTGAGGGCTCCGTTGGTGCCGACATCACCCATACGTGAGGAATGACTTCCTGCTTGTTTCCGGAGAAGGAAGGACTCTGTATTGATAGTGTCTTCCTTGAAATATGAAGCATAGATTTTTCCTGTGTTCTGGATAAATGAGGATATAAGTGTACGCTTCTTTTAGATCTAGAGAACAGCGACAGTCCTGACTCTGGAAGTAGGGTCCCTAGGGAGACCATCTTGAACTTTTCGTGGACCAGAAATTTGTTTAGGTTTCTGAGATCCAGAATGGGCCTGTAGCCTCCTCTCTTCTTTGGTATGAGAAAGTATGAAGAGTGGAAGCCCACTCCCTGCTGAGGTGTTGGAACCTCATTTATGGCACTCTGTGACAGAAGTGAAGTCACCTCTTGCAGCAGGAAAACAGTGAGAGGGGGCTGGGTATGATATTCCCCAACCAGGGTGGAGGGGGACAGTGTGTGGAGATGAACTATGGTGAGAGTTCACTGCTCTGAGGTAATGAGATGCCATCTGTGGGTATAATGACAGTCTGCATGCTGTGGAGTGGGTGAGGAACCTCCAGAGGAAGGGCAGCTGTGTTCTCTAGGAAGAAGTCAAAAACTAGGTGCAGCTTGAAGTTTGCAGAACTGGTTGAGCCTTTATTTATTTATTTATTTTATTTAACTATTTCTTTTATACCGCCCCTTCCAGAGATCAAGGGCGGTTTACATATAACAGGTTAACAGTCTTGTACACAGTTTGTATACATTTTACATAGAACAATAGAAATCAACTATTTACATTGAACATTGTACACAGTTTGTATACATTTTACATAGAACAATAGAAATCAACTATTTACATTGAACAGTAAATATAAACTTTGTAAGTATTAAAGAAAAAACAATAAGCAGAGACATCTTTTAAGTATTAAAGCAAGAACTTTGTAGGTATTAAAGCAAACACCTTAGGAGTCTGAGGCTTCTTCTGTTGTTTGGGAAGCTGTTGCCTCTTTTGGGGACCCTGAGGTGGGTACTGAGAAATAGGGGTATAAGAAGGGTAAAACTTTGTTTTCTTAGCATAGAAAGTTTTCTTTGCAGTTGTTTTCTTCCTAGCAGGATTGGCTGTAGTCCTAGAAAGCCTGTTTATAGTGGTATTCTCAGACACCATCCAAGAAGCCTTGTCCTGCCAGTCCTTGCCAAAAAGGTTTTCACCTGTGCAGAGAACACTGCCCAATTTATCTTGAACCCACTGTTCAAGATCTGATGTCTGCAGCCATGCAATCCTAATATGTGCACCGATACAGATGGATGTAGCTCTGCTGGTGCACTTAAAGGAATCAAAGGTAGCTCTATTAACAAACTTTGAGACATTTTGGGTGTGTCTAAACAATGTGAGATAGTCACCTCTTTTATCATCTGGAAGAAGAGGGGCCATGGTCTTAAGATCCCTGGTTACTTCCTTGAGGAACATACCCATATAGAGAATGTATGAGTTTATCCTGGCTGAAAGCCTGTAAGCCTGAAAACACCAATGCCCAAAAGCATCGATGGTTCTCGATTCTCTACCTGGCAGGTTAGAGGAATGGGTCTTAGAACTCTTAATGCAGCGCAATGCCAATTCCACCACCATTGAATGGTGGGGAAGCCGTGTCTTTCAGAAGCTGGGACACTCGGATATTCGATACATGGTATTGAGACGTCGAGTATGGGGAGAATGAGTATGGGGAGAACTAGTAAGGGGAGTCTCCCACATCCAGAGCATGAGATCACGTAGAATGCGGTAAATCGGAAGTGTTGCCGCCTCCTTCGGAGCTGTCAGGTATTGGAGAATCTCCAATTCTTCTGCTCTGGGTTCTTTCCCAGATGTCACTGTTACAGAGAAACCCCTAGCAAGGTCTCGAATGAACTCCTGAAAAGACATGTCCTCAGGAGAGGACATGCGCTGTTCTGGCAAGGGAGAAGGGTCCTCCGGTAGACTTTATCTTCGGGTATCGAGTGACTCGTCATTGGAAGATTCGGAATCTGAAGACTCAAAGTATCAGTGGGAATGATGTTCATGCTCCGATAAGGCCTGATACCAGTTAAAGTCAGCATCGGTACGAGGGTCCTGCTTAGACGATACCTCAGTACCGTGAATGGACTCAAACGCCAGCATGGGCGGCAGTGGATCTAGTGGCATATATCCCAAAGCAGTCTGCATTGGTTCCGGAGGCGGTACCAGTGTCGGCAGTATCACAGGTAGTGATTTAACTGGGACTGAAGCCGCCAGTAGAGCCACCAGGCTCCGCTCGATGGCCAGGATACGCTGATCCATGGTGACGGCCGATGCTTGGGTTTTGGTACCTGAGATTTGGGCTACCGTCCCAGAGCATGGCACTAGGAGCTCTCCTTAGGTGGAGGCCTCGGGAGCATCTTGAGACCCCTCTATGGTTTTGGAGGGAAGGTCCTCCCACCAGAGTTGTTTGGCCAGCCCATCCACCTCCAGCGCAACACCCAAGGCATCTCTAAGCTTGGAAAGAGATCCGCCCTTGGGGGAATAGTCTGCCTTTGAAGAAAACTTGTGCTTCAATACCTGAGAGAAAGATGATGCCCTCGATGACGTTGATGCCAAAGAAACTATACCTGAGGCAAAGAGTGTGCCCAACTTAGTGGCTTGACTCTACAGACCTCTCTTAGTCATCTTCTTGCACAGGGGACATTCTAACGGCTGGTGGTTGGGCCCGAGGCATTTGAGATACCAGTCGTGAGTGTCAGCAGCTGAGATGGTACTGCCACATTTAGAACGTATCTTAAAACTGCTAGCTGGTTTCTCCATAGTGTCATTAGCCAAAATAATAGGCTTAAGGCCTAAAATAGCGTCGATACGCCTGAAAAAACTTTTTGTTTTAGGAAATAAAGAAAGAAGAGATGAGAACCGACGACAAGGGTCGATTCCATCGTTGATGGGAAGGCAGACGCTAACCACAAAAAACAAAAAAAGAGAATTAAAGAATTTTCTGCAGTGACAGGATTTCTTTCCTGCTGGCTCCACAGAAAATGAAGAACTGAGGAAGCAGAGTCAGGAAGACAGGAAACAGCATGCAGGCACAGTGGGATGCTCCCAAAAGCTTTCCTGTTGGATGCTGGGGAGTGTTCCCACGCGGGCTCTGCTGGTACCGATATCACCCATATGTGAAGGCTACATTCCTGCTTCTTCCTGGAGACTGTACTTTACATCACTGTTTTAGATGGTGTAAATGCATATGTGTACTGGTAGCTGCATAACAAGCTAATATTCAGTTACAGAGTATGCTGGTACCTAATGTTCGAATATTGACTAGATTTGTACAGGTCAAGAAAATCATGCAGGATGCCAGTATATTAAGGCCAATGAATGAAACAGAAGGGCATTATCAAAGTGCTTTCTCTAGTGGGCATAATTACTGCCGCTAGGTAGTCACTAGCCTGAGTACTGAAGCCTTTATATATTTTTACCTAAAGTCCCTCTTCTGAGAGGTTAGAGTAAGGAAGTAGTGGTCAGCTTCGGCACATTTGTATATGCCTCAAGGTGATATAGTTTTACATTATTTTCTTCACCTTTTTTTGAGATTTAGTAGTTTAGTGTGAGGACAAGTTTTGAGTTTTTTGTTTTCTAGTAATCGTCAGTAGGTGACATGTTTCCTTGTTTGAGTGATATATTACTAATACTCTGTAAACTCTTAACTGTTAGGAAGAGGTTTCTTGTTCATACTCACTTATTTTGTAATGGAGAAACAAGTATACAAAGCATAACAGTAGTTTAGGAAAAAATAATAATTTAAATATATTACACAGCATAGCTGTTATAGCTACCTTTTCTCCCAAAAATATAGGTGCTAAATAAAGTATAGATACTTGCTCATTGTTAACAAAAATGTGGGCCCTAGTTATTAAAGTGCAGAGAAGTTTTGCAATTACCATGTGTTAATTCCAAAATTAATGTTCGGTAACTGGAAAAGCCTCTGCATTAACTGCTGGGAGCATTCCCAGTATTTTCCCATATAGATAATGCAGAAGAAATGTCTTTACCACCTGTTAGGTGCATTGTAGATAATGTAATGCAGTTAGCTACTCATAACTGGGTGGTGTTAACTGCATCACATTATCTGCTGCATTAACAGTTAATGCACAGAAACGACCTTGGCATTAACAGCAAGATGCAATCCCCATCCATTCCGTACCTCATTCCGTATTAGCTGTTAACAAAGAAATTAGTGTACACTGCCATGTTAACAGCTAATGCAGCTTAGTTAAAAGGCCCCTGTATAACTAAACCCGTGATGATATCTGTGCAGCTACTACTCTACTACCAGGAAAGTGCAGTTACTCATCTGTAACAGGTGATCTCCGGGAACAGCAGGAATTGACTTTTCACATATGGGTATCATCGGTACCGACGGAGCCTGCGCAGGAACGCTCCCCAGCGTCCAATAGGAAAGCTTTTGGGAGCATCCCACTGTGCCTGTGTCGCTGACTTCCTGCCTTTCCATCTCTCCCTCTTCAGTTGAGTCTATAGTTGAGGCAAAGGAGACAAGGAGAGAAAGAGAGAGAAAGAACTCCTAGGGGAGGTGGGTGGGTTGTGAGGACTCAATTCCTGCTAATCCCGGAGATCACCTGTTACAGGTGAGTAACTATGCTATCTCCAGGAACAAGCAGGAATGTAGTCTCCACATATGGGGGGACTCCTTTGCTGAAAGATGCCAGGGAGATGACCCCAGAAAGCTGTGTAACCCAGGTTGAGATGGGTCATGCTTCCTCCTGTGGATCTCTGGCATTGAAACCCGGGACGGCGGGTAGGAGTTGTTCTAAGTCTGAAAGACATGCCGGAGAACAGCTTGACCAAACGAGGCATCCCGAAGGGAGTCCCTGTCTAAGCAGTAGTGGGCTGCAAAGGTGTGTACCGAAGCCCAAGTGGCTGCTTTACAGATGTCGTCAATGGACACTGAGTGAAGGTTAGCCATAGAGGCTGCCATTGCTTCCACATTGTGAGCTGTGACATGACCTTTGAGAGAAAGTCCCTTAGTGTCATAGGCAAAGGATATGCAGTCTGCAATCCATTTAGATAAAGTCCTCTTGGAAACTGGTAATCCAAGATGACTAGAGTCAAAAGCAACAAAAAGCAGGGAAGCCTTTCTATGCTGCTTAGTTCTATGAAGGTAAAAAGTCAAGGCTCTTTTACAGTCCAGAGTATGAAGATTTATTTCTGCATTGGAGGCGTGAGGCCTAGGAAAAAATACAGGAAGGTAAACCGATTGGTTTAAATGAAAACGCGAAACCACCTTTGGCATAAAGTGAGGGCGAGTCCTAAGAACTACTTTATCATGGTGGAACCTTGTATAGGGAGGATCAGCCACTAAAACGTGGAGCTCACTGATGCGTCTTGCAGAAGTGAGAGCAATTAAGAAGATTACTTTCCAAGAAAGAATCTTTAGAGATGTAGTGGCTAAGGGTTTGAAGGGTGGTTTCATGAGCTGCCTGAGGACAAGATTCCAATCCCATGCCACGGGTGGTGGCTTAATGGGAGGTTTTGTTAAGAGTAGACCTCTCATAAACCTTGCTACAAGTGGTTGAGAGGAAAGAGGTTGTCCATCCAAGGGATTGTGGAAAGCTGCAATGGCATTAAGATGGACTCTTACTGAACTGGTCTTAAGACCAGAGGATGATAAATGGAGGAGATACTCCAGTAATGCCTCCACTGGAACTGAAAACGGATTAAGGTCCTTTTTTGAACACCAGACAGAAAATCTTTTCCACTTAAAAGGCATAGGCTCGCCTAGTAGAAGCCAACAGGATATCCTTAACCTGTTGGGAAAGCGTAGTTACTCACCTGTAACAGGTGATCTCCGGGAACAGCAGGAATTTAGTCTTCACATATGGGTATCGTCGGTACCAACAGAGCCTGCGCGGGAACGCTCCCCAGCGTCCAACAGGAACGCTTTTGGGAGCATCCCTCAGCACATGCACGCTGCCTTCCTGCCTTTCCAACTGTCCCTCTTCAGTTAAGTTTGTAGCTGAGTGAAAGGATAGAGGGAGAGAGGAAAGAGACAGAGAGACATCTCCTAGGGGAGGTGGGTGGGTTGTGAAGACTAAATTCCTGCTGTTCCCGGAGATCACCTGTTACAGGTGAGTAACTACGCTATCTCCAGGAACAAGCAGAAATGTAGTCTTCACATATGGGGACTCCCTAGCTGAAGATGCTGGGGAGATGGCGCCAGGAAGCTGCCACCTATAGTGAGGTGGGCCATGTTTCCTCCCATGGATCTCTGGCATTCTACAGGGTTGGTGGATAGGAGTTGAATTAAGTCTGAAAGAGATGTTGAAGAACAGCCTGGCCAAAGAAGGCATCCCGATGGGAGGCTTTATCTAGGCAGTAGTGGGCTGTGAAGGTGTGCACCGAAGTCCAGGTGGCTGCTCGGCAGATGCCATCGACAGCCACAGAGTGAAGGTTTGCCATAGAGGCTGCCATGGCCCTCACTTTATGTGCTGTGACATGGCCTTGAAGAGGAAGACCCTTACTCTCATAAGTAAAGGATATGCATTGTGCAATCCATTTAGATAGAGTTCTTTTGGAGACTGGAAGTCACAAATCACTAGAATCAAAAGCAAAAAAAACTTGAGAAGGCTTTCTATGTTGGTGTGTTCGTTGTAGGTAAAAAGCCAAGGTTCTTTTACAGTCCAAAGTATGAAGGTTCCTTTCTGCATCAGAGGCATGAGGCCTCGGAAAGAATACAGGAAGGCAAATCGATTGATTTAGATGAAAAGGCGAAACCACCTTTGGCATAAAATGTGGATCATTTATGAGAACAACTTTATCATGGTGAAACCTTGTATAAGGGGGATCAGCCACTAAAGCTTGTAATTCACTAATGCGATACGCGGAGGTGATTGCAATTAGGAAGATGACCTTCCAGGATAAAAACTTTATGGTTGTTGTGGCTAAAGGTTCAAAGGGCGGATTCATGAGCTGTCCGAGAACTAGATTTAAATCCCATGCCACTGGTGGTGGCCTGTCGGGAGGCTTTGTTAAGCGAAGGCCTCTCATAAATCTTGCTATGAGTGGATGAGAGGAAATTGGCTGTCCATTTAGAGGCTTACAGGAAGCTGCAATTGCACTAAGATGGACTCTTACTGAATTGGTCTTTAACCCAGAATTTGATAAATGAAGTAGGTACTCTAGTACCGATTCCAAAGGTATCACAAGGGGGTTTAAGCCCTTTTGAGAACACCATATAGTAAAACGTTTCCACTTAAAGGCGTAAAAGCGTCTTGTGGAAGGTTTTCTAGAAGCCTGAAGGATATCCTTTACCTGTTGGGAAAGGTTAAGATCCTGCAGGTCTAGGCTTTCAGCAACCAGGCCCTGAGATGCAGGGATTGGGGATTCGGGTGCCATAGCATCCCGTTCTCTTGGGAGAGAAGGTCTGGAGCACACCCTAACTCCAGAGGTGCAGCTTGAGAGAGAGGTAGAAGCAGGGTCATGGCCACCGTGGCGCTATGAGGATCATACGACCTGTGTCTCTCTGAAGCTTGAAGAGTGTTTTGGGAATGAGGGGAATGGGTGGGAAGGCATAGAGGAAGTCCCGACCCCAGTGAAGGAGGAAGGCATCCCTTGCTTGGCAGTTGTGAGCCGGAATTCTGGAACAGAACTGGGGAAGTTTGGAATTCAGTGGACTTGCGAAGAGGTCTATGTCTGGGGTTCCCCAGATCTGAAATATCCTTGTCACCTGGTCTAGGTATAGAGACCATTCGTGAGGCAGCAGTACTCGGCTGAGTTTGTCTGCCCAAAGGTTTTGAATGCCTGGAAGATATACCACAAGAAGGTGAATTTGATGCTCTCTGGCGAGGGCCCAAAGTCGTAAAGCTTCGTTGCATAACGACAGAGAGCCTGTTCCGTCCTACTTGTTCACGTAGAACACGGCTAATTGATTGTCCGTTTGCAATAGGACTGTCTTGCAGCTGAACTGGGCATGGAATACTAGAAGAGCTAAATAGATTGCTCTGAGTTCCAGGAGGTTTATGTGAAGACAAGACTCCTGTGGAGTCCAGGTACCATGGGTGGAGTGATGGTGCAGGTGTGCTCCCCATCCCACCTGTGATGCAAATGTTGTTAGGGTGGCTTGGAATAGGGGTTGTTGAAAAGGAAACCCCACTAACAGGTTCTCCAGTGATTGCCACCTTTGTAGGGACAAGATCAGTCGTTGTGAGTTTGATATCTTGTCTGCAAGACGTCCTGTGGCATGTGTCCACTGTGTGGATAGGGTCCACTGGGCTGCTCGCATGTGGAGGCGAGCATAGGGAACTACATGAACTATGGATGCCGTATGTCCCAGTAATTGCAGGAGCTCTCGAGCAGTTAGAGAGGACTTTCCCGCTGCTTGAGAAGCTAGTTGCACTATTCAAAGACAGCGGGGCTGTGGAAGGAAAGCCCTTGACTGTCTGGTGTCTAAACAAGCTCCTATGAACTCTAGGGTCTGAGAAGGAACAAGTTGGGATTTTGGGAAGTTTATGACCAATACCAAGTATTGGAGGATTCGCATTATATGAGACAGTGCAGAGCTGGCTTCTGGAATCGTGGGGGCTCGAATGAGCCAGTCATCCAAGTAAGGGAAGACGAATATCCCTAGGGTTCGCAGGAATGCAGCTACTACTGCCATGCATTTCGTGAATACTCTTGGTGCCAAAGCCAGACCAAAAGGCAGAACCCTGTATTGGAAGTGTATTCCCTTGAAAAGGAATTCTTAGAATTTCCTGTGATCTGGATGGATCAGAATGTGAGTATACGCATCTTTTAGATCTAGAGAGCAAAGCCAATCCTGACTTTGAAGGTATGGCAGCAGAGTTCCCAGAGAAATCATTTGGAACTTTTCTTGGAACAGATATTTGTTCAATTCTCTGAGGTCTAGAATGGGTCTGTGTCCTCCTGTTTTCTTTGGAATAAGACAATAGGGGGAGTAGATCCCTGTACCCTGTTGGGGAATGGGTACTTCCTCTATTGCTTCTTGAGCAAGGAGTGTTGAGACCTCTTGATTCAGTAGATTGTCTGGAGAGGTTTGGGAATGGAACTGTCTTAGGATTGTAGGAGGGGGCATGCTGTGAAAATGAAGCTTGTACCCCTCCCCTACAATGGACAGAGTCCAATTTTCTGCTGTTATTTGGTTCCATCTGTTGACGAAATGACACAACCTGCCTGGACCCTTCAGAGGCAGGGAAGGTAAGCTCTCTAGGAAGGAGTCAAAGCCATTGAGTGGGCTGAGCCTGTGGAGCTGGTTGAGCTCTCGGGCCTTTTGTCTTCTTCTGCTGTCTGAATTGTTGCTGTTGTCCCTTTTGGGCAACTTGACCCTGACTTTGCCCTTGCAGGGTATAAGACTGATAAAACTTCCTCCTTTTGCTGAAAAAGGTTTTTTTTTATAGGGTTTCTTTTTGGCTGGAGTGGCTATAGATTTTGACAGTCTGTCTAAAGTGATATTGTCAGCATCTATCTCATTAGCTTTTCCTGTCAGTTCTTGCCAAAGAGGTTTTCTCCTGTGCAAGGGATGTTTCCTAATTTGTCTTGTACCCAAATTTCCAAGTCTGAAGCCTAAAGCCAGGCAATCCGACATGCACCAATGGCAATAGCAGAAGTTCTGCAGATGCATTCAAAGCAGTCAAAGGCTGCACGATTTACAAACTTGGAAACATCTTGAGCATGTTTGACAAGAGTAAGGAAGTCTTATCATTTGTCATCAGGGAGAAGTGGGCTCATAAACTCCAAATCTCCGGTGATCTCCTTGAGGAACATTCCCATATATAAAACATATGAGCTGATCCTAGCTGAAAGCATGGAAGCCTGAAATATTCGACGCCCAAAGGCATCAAGAGTCCTGCATTCACGACCTAGAGGATTGGATGCATGTCTTTTTACACGTTTCATCCTACGCATGTCTGATTCTACTACCATTGAATGATGTGGCAGCTGAGTCTTTTGAAACCCAGGACATGGTGGAACTCGATACATGGTATTGAGTCTCCTAGAATGAGGAGATGTAGTCAAAGGTGTTTCCCACATTCTGAGCATCAAATCATGAAGAATTTCATGAATGGGCAGAGTAGCTGCCTCTTTGGGAGCCTTAGGGTATTGGAGAATTTCTAATTCCTTTGCTCTAGGTACTTTTTCAGGAGCTACCATGATTGATAGGCCTCGGGCCACATCATGAATAAAATCCTGAAAAGACATGTCCTCCGGAGGATACATTCTGCGTTGAAGAGGAGTCTTCCAGAAGAAGTACTCTGGTACCGGCAGAGTTATCCGAATCATCGGAATCGGAAGATTTGAAGTATCTCTGATCCCGATGTTCATGCAAAGCACAGTATTGGTATCGATCGAAGTCGGCACTGAGTTGGTCTGGTACCGATCTGTCGATGCCTGAAAAAGTCGGCATGGGTAAAATTCCCACCAGGGCCGGTACCGTCGGTGCTGGTACCGGCATCGGTATTGTTGTCAGTAGCGGTGTCAACGGTACCGCAGCTGTAAGGAGAGCTGCAAGACTGTGTTTGATAGCGAGGAATCTCTGGTCTGTCGACGCTGCCGATGCCTGGGTGTCAGTACCGGTAGAAGCGGCCGGAACCCCTGAGCATGGCATCAGTAGTTCTGCCGCGGTCGAGGCCTCGAGAACATCCTGGAGTCCCGTTAGTGCTTTGGAGGCCGAAGCCTCTCACCGGGGCTGTTTTGCCAGTGTAGTTTCCTCAAGGGCAATGCCAATGGCTTCTCGATGCTTAGAAGGAGATCTACCCTTTGAGGACCGGCTCTTATGTTTAGCTACCTGAGATCCATGGGAGGAAGACGAGGCTCTGGAAGATGTCGATGCAATGGACATCACATCTGAAGAAAAGAGGATTCCGAGCTTTGCAGCCCGGTTCTGTCTTCCTCTTTTAATCATCCCCATACAAGAGGAACACTCTGAAGGAGAATGGTTAGGGCCTAAACATTTGAGACACCAGTCATGGGTGTCGGTGACGGAAATGGTACCGCCACACTTAGTACATTTTTTAAAACCACTAGCTGGTTTTTCCATTTTGCAGGAAAATGGAGCCTAATGCCCAAAATGGCGCCTAGCACCAAAAAAGAAAAAGTCTCTGAAGTATATATATTATTATTATTTTTTTTTATTTAAAGAAGAAAAGAGAACCGGCAGTACTGGTAGCGTCGAACGGAGGCAGGAGCAACCACAAGAAAAACAGTTTAAAGAAGAAATTTTCTGCACTGACAGGGTATGTGACCTGTCGGCTCCGTGGAAAACGAAGAACTGAAGAGGGACAGTTGGAAAGGCAGTGCGCATGTGCTGAGGGATGCTCCCAAAATCATTCCTATTGGACGCTGGGGAGCGTTCCCGCGCAGGCTCCGTCGGTACTGACGATCCCATATGTGAAGACTACATTCCTGTTTGTTCCTGGAGATAGGTTGATATCCTGGATTTCTAAGCTCTCAGCAGCCACGCCCTGAGGTGTAGAGACTGAGGATTCGGGTGCAATAACATCCCATTCTCCTGAGAAAGAAGATCTGGAGCACATCCAAACTCCAGTGGACTGGCTTGAGAGAGACGTAGAAGCAGAGGATACCACTTTTGCCATGGCCATTATGGTGAATCAATCTAGCTCAAACTGCAACTATTGGAATCATATAGAGAAACATAGTATCAGGCTACCAAGGTCTCAGTTTAAAACAACGCAGCGATGCGCGGAGTTCTCTAATAACTGACGGAGAGACGAGAGGAAGGCGTCCTCCGAGTTGATTCAAGAGCGAAAATAGCTTTTTGCAGGTCAGTTTGGGAGAAAAAATTCCCCTGAAGAACTTGTTACAACGAAACGCTTGGGCGCCTTAGATCACTGGCGTTGGGAGTGATTTCAAGCAGTATGATACTTCCGATATAGCCACTAGAGGTCTAACAGTGGAAGACATGGTGGAGAACGATCCTATTAGAAGAAACGTGAAGTCCGGAGTTCGGTCATAGAAGTTAAGTGCGAATTTCGTTTTGAATATATTGGACTTTACCATTCTTTGAAGTATCATCAGCACGATTCTGCATGCATTTTTTGAGATTGAATAAAAGAGGAAAATAGAAAATAGAAACGATACTGCAGCATAGTCGAGTGGCATAGTGACTGATCTTTACAGTTGGGCAATAAGCACCATTTTTTAAGATAAACAGAAAAAAAGTGGACATTAAAAAAGAAGAAAAGAAAATAAGAAAAACATAATAAATGAAAAATGTACAGTGAAGCAAGTAGACGGCACCGATAAAAGGTCATTGATGTGAACAGCAGCAGGAGTTTTATACAAAACTTTTTTCTCAAACTGAAGGATCGCTGCGTTGTTTTAAAGTGAGACCTTGGTAGCCTGATACTATGTTTCTCTATATGATTCCAATAGTTGCAGTTTGAGCTAGATTGAATCATCATATTCTTTATAGGAGCAAGCTCGACGGAATTAGCCCACGTTTAGTAGTTAGAATACTCATTATGGCCATTATGGGGCTATGAGGATCATATGGCCCCTGTCTCTCTAAAGGTTGATTCGAGTTTTGGGAATGAGGGGATTGGGTGGGAAGGCATAGAGGAAGTCTTGACCCCAGTGGAGGTGGAAGGCATCCCTTGCCTGACAGTTCTGAGCTGGAATTCTGGAACAGAACCGGGGCAGTTTGGCATTCAGAGGACTTGCAAATAGGTCTATATCTGGAGTTCCCCAGATTTGCAAAATTCAAGCAATTTGCTCTGGATGAAGAGATCATTCGTGTGGCAGCAAAATTCGACTGAGCTTGTCTGCCAAGAGATTTTGTGTACCTGGTAAATACACCACTAGTAGGTGAAGACTACATTCCTGCATGTTCCTGGAGATTGCTTTTTATGATCAATTAAGCAGTAAATGAGAAAAAGGCTCAACTTTTCTATGGATGGAGTTTTGGATTTCTCATTGCCAATGCTAAAACAATCAATTTCTTAATTATTTGGAAACCAGCAGAACTATAGTAATGATCCCTACCACATATGGAGCTCTCTCTTGGGAACTGGCCTTTCTCCAAAGTTTAGCAATCTGCTTCACTCTTGTAGCCCAGTCTGTGTAAAAAACATCAAAAATTCACCGTCAACTCAAATGCATAGGATTAGCAAATTAATGTGGAAATTGAACAACATGGATCACATATGTTAAAAGTTTGATAGAAACATCAAAATAAAAACTATTAACTTATACATAATAGTCTAGCAATTAAAACCCCTCCCTCAACAAAGTGAAACATCTTTAAAATCTGCAGAAGAGAAACTAACGCCTGATTCTCAATAGCTGCAAAGAGCATAGCTGCAATAAATATTCATTGGGTATTTTCCTAGAACACTGGTCTGAAAACAAGAATAATGTGCACACCTCAGTTATCTTAAAAACTTGGTTGGTTTATAGCTCTTCACAACCAAAATTGTGCACCTCTGACTACAGAGATGATGTGCTAAGTAAAGAAAAGAAAGTCCTGTTTTTTGGTGTTAAGCAGTGAATGAAACTCATATTTAAGCTGACAAATTATTGTGCTAGTTTAGTATATTATTGTATAAATTGTGAAATCTTCTAAAGTGCCCTCCATTTATAAACAGAAATGACCAATATTACATAATTCCTATACTTCCAAACCTATCTACAAAATGTTCCAGATATCCCACCCAGGAAAATCAGAATTTAGAGAAAAAAATAGGAAAGTTTTATTATCTGTCTAAGACAGAAAATTCAGCATTAAGGTCTCTTATGAATGTGCTGAACATGTCAGTCAGTCATGCTATTACTACCGGTATTATTATTGTTATTAAAATATTCTGCACAATTCTAATCAAGTTGCAAAACAGCCATGCGCAATAAAATCACATACCTACAACATACAAAATGCCCTTAGCATACTAGAAAAGCTGAAGCAAATAAAGCATAGTTACTGACCTGTAACAGGTGATCTCCGGGAACAGCAGGAATTTAGTCTTCACATATGGGTATTGCCGGTACCGACGGAGCCTGCGTGGGAACGCTCCCCAGCGTCCAATTAGAAACCTTTTGGGAGCATCCCACAGCGCCTGCGTGCTGCCTTCCCGCCTTTCCCAACTGTCCCTATCCAGTTGAGTTTAAAGCTGAGGGGAAAGAGAGAGAGATAGAGAGATACAACTCCTAGGGGAGGTAGGTGGGTTGTGAAGACTAAATTCCTGCTGTTCCCGGAGATCACCTGTTACAGGTGAGTAACTATGCTATCTCCAGGAACAATCAGGAATGTAGTCTTCACATATGGGGACTCCTTAGCTGCGGATGCAAGGGAGAAGGCCCCAGAAGTTGTGTGCCCTTGTGAAAGCGCTCCACTTCCCCCCATGGATCTCTGGCATCCTACCAGGGATGGTGGGTAGGAGTTGATTAAGTATGGAACAGATGTTGAAGAACAGCCTGACCAAACATCCCGGCGGGAGTCCTTGTCTAAGCAGTAATGGGCTGTGAAGGTATGAACCGAAGCCCAAGTAGCTGCTTGACAGAGTCGTCGATAGACACAGAGTGAAGATAAGCCATGGAGGCTGACATGGCTCTCACACTGTGAGCTGTGACATGGCCTTCAAAAGGAAGGTTTTTACTCTCATAGACAAAAGATATACACTGTGCAATCCAGTTGGACAGTGTTCTTTTGGAGACTGGAAGTCCCAAATGACTAGGATCAAAAGCAACAAAGCGTTAAGAGGACTTTCTATGTTGCTGTGTCCTTTGCAAATAAAAGGCTAAAGCTCTTTTACAGTCCAAAGTATGAAGACTCCTTTCTGCATTTGAGGTGTGAGGCCTTGGAAAGTATACAGGAAGGTAAACCGCTTGGTTTAAATGAAAAGGTGACACCACCTTTGGCATAAAGTGTGGATGAGTCCTAAGGACTACCTTATTATGATGGAACCTTGTATAAGGAGGATCAGCCACCAACGCTTGCAATTCACTGATGCGACGTGCTGATGTGATTGCAATAAGAAAGATGACCTTCCAGGAAAGGAATTTCAAAGAGGTAGTGGCTAATGGTTCAAAGGGCGGTTTCATGAGCTGCCCAAGAACCAGATTTAAGTCCCATGTTACCGGTGATGGCTTAATGGGAGGTTTAGTTAAAAGAAGGCCTCTCATAAATCTTGCTGAGAGGATGAGAGGAAATAGGTTGTCCATTTAGAGGCTTGAAAGAAGTTGCAATAGCACTCAAATGAACTCTCACTGAATTGGTCTTAAGCCCTATATTTGATAAATAAAGGAGATACTCCACTAATGATTCCAGAAGTATTGCAAGAGGGTTAAGACCCTTCTGCGAGCACCATATGGTAAACCTTTTCCACTTAAATGCATAAGAGCGTCTTGTGGAAGGCTTCCTGGAAGCATAAAGGATATCCTTTATCTGCTGGGAAAGGTTAAGACCATGAAGTTCTAGGCTTTCAGCAACCAGGCCCTGAGATGCAGAGACTGGGGATTGGGATGCCACAGCATCCCACCCTCTTGAGAAAGGAGATCTGGAGCAGATCCTAACTCCAGAGGCGGAGCTTGAGAGAGATGTAGGAGCAGAGGGTACCACCTTTGCCGTGGCCAATGTGGAGCTATGAGAATCCTATGACCTCTGTCTCTCTGAAGCTTGAACAGGGTTTTGGGAATTAGGGGAATGGGTGGAAAGGGATACAGGAAGACCTGACCCCAATGGAGGAGGAAAACATCCCTGGCCTGACAACCCTGAGCCGGAATTCTGGAACAGAACCGGGGAAGTTTGGCATTCAGCGGACTTGCAAAGAGGTCTATGTCCGGGGTTCCCCAAATTTGAAAAATTTTGGCCATCTGGTCTGCATGGAGAGACCATTTGTGTGGAAGCAGAACTCGACTGAGTCTGTCTGCCCAAGAGTTTTGAATGCCTGGAAGATACACCGCAAGGAGATGAATCTGATGCTCTCTGGCAAGGGCCCATAGTCGCAAAGCTTTGTTGCAGAGCGACAGAGAGCCTGTTCCGCCCTGCTTGTTCACATAGAACATGGCTACTTGATTGTCCGTTTGAACTAGACAGTCTTGTAGCTGAGCTGGGTGTGGAATACTCGAAGAGCAAGGAAGATTGCTCTGAGTTCCAGGAGACTGATGTGGAGATAGGCCTCCTGTGGAGTCCAGGTTCCCTGGGTAGAGAGGCCTTGTAGGTGGGCTCCCCAACCAACGAGTGAAGCATCTGTTGTTAGAGTGGCTTGGGGTGGGGGTTGCTGAAAAGGAGACCCCACCAAAAGATTTTGGGGTGACTGCCACCATTGGAGAGACAAAATAAGGCAATCTGAGTTTGCTATTTTGTCTGACAGGCAACCTGACGCCTGAGTCCACTGAGTGGATAAAGCACAGTTACTTACCTGTAACAGGTGATCTCTGGGAACAGCAGGAATAAGTCTTCACATATGGGGTACGTCGGTACCGACGGAGCCTGCGCGGGAACGCTCCCCAGCTTCCCAGAAAGGGAAGCTTTTGGGAGCATCCCACAGCGCCTGCGCGCTGCCTTCCCGCCTTTCCTAACCAGCTTTCCTCAGTTCGAGTTTAAAGCTGAGACAATAGAGAGAGAGAGGAAAGGAAAGACAGAAAAGAGGTACAACTCCTAGGGGAGGTGGGAGGGTTGTGAAGACTTATTCCTGCTGTTCCCAGAGATCACCTGTTACAGGTAGGTAACTGTGCTATCTCCAGGAACAAGCAGGAATGAGTCTTCACATATGGGGACTCCCTAGCTAAGATGCCTGGGAGATCCCCAAGGATATGAGACCCTGGGAAGGGTTCTACGTCCTCCTATGGATCTCAGGCATCCATCCAGGGAAGGAGGGTAGGAGTTGTTTAAGAATGGAACAGGTGTCTGAGGACAGCCTGACCAAACAAGGCATCCCGGCGGGAGTCCTTGTCCAAGCAGTAATGGGCTGTGAAGGTATGAACCGAGGCCCAGGTGGCTGCTCGACAGATCTGGTCGATGGACACAGAATTTAGATGAGCCATAGAGGTGGCCATGGCCCTCACATTATGAGCTGTGACATGGCTCTCCAGAGAAAGGTTCTTACTCTGGTAGGCGAAAGAAATACACTGAGCAATCCAATTGGAGAGTGTTCTCTTAGAGACTGGAAGTCCCAAATGAGAAGGATCAAAAGCAACAAAAAGCTGGGAAGACTTTCTATGTTGCTGTGTCCTTTGTAAGTAAAAAGCAAGAGCTCTTTTACAATCCAGAGTATGAAGATTCTTCTCTGCACTGGATGCATGAGGAGCTGGAAAAAGACAGGTAAATATACCTCTTGATTAAGATGAAAAGGTGAGACCACTTTAGGCATAAAGTGTGGATTTGTCCTAAGGACTACCTTATCATGATGGAACCTTGTATAAGGTGGATTAGCCACCAAGGCCTGCAGTTCACTGATGCGGCGAGCAGAAGTGACTGCAATGAGGAAAATAACCTTCCAGGAAAGAAATTTCAAGGAGGTAGTGGCTAAGGGTTCAAAAGGTGGCTTCATAAGCTGACCAAGAACCAAATTTAAGTCCCATGCCACCGGAGGAGGCCTAATGGGAGGTTTAGTTAAAGTTAGGCCTCTCATGAATCTTGCAATGAGAGGATGAGAGGAGATAGGTTGTCCATTGATGGGCTTAAGGGACGCTGCAATAGCACTCAAATGGACTCTTACTGAATTTGCCTTAAGTCCTGCATTGGAAAGATGCAGGAGATAGTCTAACAGAGAAGTTAAAGGTAGTGCTAGAGGGTCAAGACCCTTTTCAGCACACCAAATGGAAAATCTTTTCCACTTAAAAACATAGGAACGCCTGGTGGAAGGTTTTCTGGAAGCATGGAGGATATCCTTCACTTGCTGAGAAAGATTCAAGCCTTGAAGGTCTAGGCCTTCAGTAACCAAGCTCTGAGGTGAAGGGACTTGGGGTTTGGGTGCCACAAAGTCCCTTCCTCCTGGGACAGAAGGTCAGGAGCAGCTCCCAAGTCCAGGGAGGGGGCTTGGGAGAGATGCAGAAGTAGAGGGTACCACACTTGGCGTGGCCAGCGTGGAGCTATGAGGATCATAGCTCCTTGATCCCTCTGGAGTTTGAATAGAGTCTTGGGAATCAAGGGAATGGGTGGAAAGGCATACAGGAAGCCCTGACCCCAATGGAGGAGGAAGGCATCTTTGGCCTGAACTCCCTGACACGGAATTCTGGAACAGAACCGGAGAAGTTTGGCATTCCACGGACTTGCAAAGAGGTCTATGTCCGGGGTTCCCCATTCTTGGAAGATTCTGAGTACCTGATCCATATGCAGGGACCATTCGTGTGGAAGCAGAACTCGACTGAAAGTGGACAAGGCCATGGGACCGGATGGGACACATCCCAGGATACTGAAAGAGCTCAGAGAGGTTCTTGCAGGACCGTTAAAGGATGTCTTCAACAGATCCTTGGAAACAGGAGAGGTTCCTCAGGACTGGAGAATGGCTGATGTCGTACCTCTACACAAAAGTGGTGACAGGGAAGAAGTGTCAAACTACAGGCCCGTGAGCCTTACCTCGGTGGTGGGAAAAGTAATGGAGGGACTCCTGAAAGAGCGAATAGCGAACTTTCTGAAAACCAACAGCTTGCAAGACCCGAGGCAACATGGTTTTACCGAAGGACGATCTTGCCAAACAAATCTGATCGAGTTCTTTGACTGCGTGACCAGGGAACTAGATCAGGGGCATGCAATGGATGTCATCTACCTGGATTTCAGCAAAGCCTTTGATACTGTTCCTCATAGGAGGCTTGTCAACAAACTCAGTAGCTTGGAGATGGGTCCCAAGATGGTAAACTGGATTAGAAATTGGTTGACTGACAGACAACAGAAGGTGATTGTACATTGAGCTCACTCGGATGAGAGGAAGGTGATTAGCGGGGTGCCCCAGGGTTCGGTCCTGGGCCCGGCACTGTTCAATGTATTTGTGAGTGATATTGCTGAAGGACTGAATGGAAAAGTCTGTCTTTTTGCAGACGACACAAAAATTTGCAACAGAGTGGACTCCCCCGAGGGAGTGGTTAACATGAAGAAAGATCTACAAAAGCTGGAAGACTGGTCTAAAGCTTGGCAACTACGATTTAATGCAAAAAAGTGCAGTGTCATGCACTTGGGTAGCAGAAATCCAAGAGAAATGTACGCGATAGGGGGAGAAAGGTTGGTATGCACAGTTCAGGAAAAAGACCTTGGTGTGATTATCTCTGCTGATCTCAAGGTGGCAAAACAGTGCGACAAGGCAGTGGCAAAAGCCAGGAGGATGTTGGGCTGCATACAAAGAGGGATTACCAGCAGAAAAGAAGAGGTACTTATGCCACTGTATAGGTCACTGGTGAGGCCTCACTTGGAATACTGTGTTCAATTTTGGAGACCATATCTTGCAAAGGATGTAAAAAGACTGGAGACTGTTCAGAGGAAGGCGACCAAAATGATTTAGAGCCTGCGTCAGAAGCCTTATGAGAAGAGACTTGAAGACCTAGATATGTATACTTTGGAGGAAAGGAGGGACAGGGGAGATATGATTCAGACCTTTAAATACTTAAAGAGAAATGATAAACAAACAAACCTCTTCCAAAGACGGGGAACCTGTAAAACTAGAGGGCATAACATGAAACTGCAAGGGGGTAAATTGAAAGGCAATGTCAGGAAATATTTTTTCACTGAAAGGGTGGTGGATGCTTGGAATACCCTCCCGATGGAAGTGGTAGGGGCGAACACGGTGACGGAATTCAAAAAGGCATGGGACAAACACAGAGGATCCCTTTACAGAAATAGGAAAAAAACAAAATAAACGGTACCATCTAACTTCTGAACCATATAACGTCTCAACAAATAGGGGTGTCCTACATGGAGTGGTGGGTTTACCCCTGAACAAGTATATGGGGAGGGGTGGCCTGCGCGGAGCGACAGGTGCACCTACTCTTGCCATCTTGCTGGGCAGACTGGATGGACCATGCTGGTCTTTACCTACCGTCAACTACTATGTTACTATGACTGAGTCTGTCTGCCCAAGAGTTTTGGATTCCTGGGAGGTATACTGCCAGGAGATGGATTTGATGCTCTCTGGCGAAGGCCCATAATCTTAAAGCTTCGTTGCAAAGCGACAGAGAGCCAGTTCCTCCTTGCTTGTTTATGTAAAACATGGCTACTTGATTGTCCGTATGAATGAGGACTGTCTTGTAGCTGAGGAGGGTATGAAAGACCTTGAGAGCTAGAAAAATTGCTCGAAGTTCCAAGCAGTTGATATGAAGAGAGGTCTCCTGTGGGGACCAAGTGCCTTGAGTGGAGAGGTCTTGTAGATGAGCTCCCCAACCTGTTTGGGAGGCATCTGTTGTGAGAGTTGCTTGGGGCAACAACTGTTGGAAGGGGGACCCCAGCAACAGATTTTGAGTGGACATCCACCATTGGAGAGACCAAAAGAGACGTTTGGAGGTTGCTATTTGGTCTGAGAGAGCTCCTGAAGCTTGAATCCACTGGGTGGACAAAGTCCATTGAGCTGCTCTCATGTGTAGGCGAGCATAGGGTACCACATGTACTGTGGAAGCCATGTGGCCTAGCAGTTGTAGCATCTCCCGGGCAGTTAAGTGGTTCTTTGACTGAATCTGGGAGGCTAACTGCACTAGACGTTGGCAACGGGCCTGAGGAAGGTAGGCCCTTGCAGTGGTGGTATCCAACCAGGCCCCTATGAATTCCAGGGACTGAGAAGGGGTGAGCTGGGACTTTGGGAGGTTTACCACAAGTCCCAGATACTGCAGAATGCGCCTTGTGCGGTCCAGGGAAATCTGGGCCTCTGACTGAGATGGAGCTCGGATGAGCCAGTCGTCCAGGTATGGGAAGACAAATATTCCCAGAGTGCGTAGAAATGCAGCAACTATTGCCATGCATTTGGTGAACACTCTCGGAGCAGAGGCCAGACCAAAAGGAAGCACTCTGTATTGGTAATGTTTTTCTTGGAAAAGAAAACGTAGGAATCTTCTGTGAGATGGATGGATGAGGACATGTGTGTACGCATCCTTGAGATCTAGAGAACAAAGCCAAACCTGACTTTGAAGGTATGGAAGGAGAGTGCCCAGAGAAAGCATCTTGAACTTCTCCTTGCAAAGGAATTTGTTCAATTCTCTGAGATCTAAGATGGGTCTGTATCCCCCTATCTTCGGAATGAGAAAATAGGGGGAGAGGAACTTCTTCTATTGCCCCTTGGGCAAGAAGGGTAGTCACCTCCTGACCTAGAAGGTCGAGAAGAGATGTGGGAGAATTGAAGTGTCTCACCATGGTGTGGGGAGGAAGGTCTGAGAAATGAAGTTTGTAGCCCTCTCTTATGATGGAGAGGGTCCACTGCTCTGATGTGATTTGCTCCCATCTGGGAGCAAAATGAGCTAACCTTCCTGGAATGGTGAGAGGTTCTGGCTGTTGTAGAGCCAGAAAGGCTAAGTTCTCTAGCATCAAGTCAAAAACCCTGAGGAGGTTGGGACTGCTGAGTTGCAGCAGCCCCTGTAGACTTAGGCCTGGCCTGCTTAGGTTGCTGACGCTTAGTGGCAAAGCGACCTGTAGAAGATTGTTGGCCAGAAATAGAAGGAAATCTGCCCTTTTTGAAAAAAGACTTTTTAAAAATCTTTTTCTTGGCAGGAATGGAGGTTGACTTTGAAAGTCTATCCAGAGCAGAGTTCTCTGCATCCATTTGAGTGGCTTTTATTTGCCACTCTTTGTCAAATAGATTTTCACCTGTACAGGGCAGATTTCCTAAGCCATCTTGAACCCAGGGTTCTAAATCAGAAGCCTGGAGCTAAGTAATTCTGCGAGCAGCTATGGCAATGCCTGAGGCTCTGCTGGCACCTTCAAAGGAGTCAAAAGCTGCCCTGTTGGAAAACTTTGAAATGTCTTGAGTATGCTTAAGCCAAATGAGGAATTCGTCCCTTTTATCTTCTGGAAGAAAAGGGAGGAAGTTGTGCCGTTTTTGTGCAACTTCTTTTAGAAACATACCCATGTAAAGGCTATATGAGTTGATTCTGGCAATAAGCATACTGGCTTGGAAGATTTTCCTACCAAAAGCATCCAAGGTCCTGCATTCTCTTCCTGGAGGAGCAGAAGAGTGTCTCTTTGTACTCTTTATCCTCTTCATAGCTGACTGCACCACAATGGAATGGTGAGGAAGCTGAGTTTTCTGAAATCCAGGACAAGAAGGAACACGATACATAGTGTCCAATCTGCGAGAATGAGGAGAGAGAGTGAGAGGAGTCTCCCATAAATCAATCATGTGTTCATGAAGAATCTCATGAATTGGTAAGGTGACTGCCTCTCTAGGAGCCTTAAGAGTATCCTAAAATATCTAATTTTTTTGCTCTAGGCTCTGATTCAGAGGTTACTGAAATAGAAAGTCCTTTATAGCTACTTCTCTTATGAAGTCTTGAAAGGACAAGTCCTCTGGAGGAGACATTCTTCTTTTTGGAGAAGGCGGCTCTTCAGGAAGGGCTATGGATACTTCAGGAGACTCATCTGATGAATTAGAATCACCAGAGGAATCGAAGTATCGCCTGTCAGGGTGCTCTTCTAACGCTCGATACGCATATCGAGCGGTATCGACATCGGGCGTCCTCAGTACAGGATCGGTACCGAGAAGTAGCCCTGGACAAGGAACCGCTGCAGCCGGTATCCTGGTTGATGTCGATGCAGTCGGTTTAAAAAAGGTTTGGACAAGTTCCTGGAGGAAAGGTCCATAAACCACTATTAAAAAGGGACCCAGGATATCAATGCTTGACCCAATACAAGCACTGTGGAACCTGTGTCTTTTGGGGATATTGCTAGGTACGTATGACCTAGATTGGCCACTGTTGGAAACAGGATACTGGGCTTGATGGACCTCGGTCTGACCCAGTATGGCATGTCTTATGTACCGGTATCGGCGCTGGTGCCGGTACCGGAGCCGATACCGACAACGGAGTTTGTTGTGGTACCATCGGCGTCGCAGCTTGAATGAAGGCCGTGATAGCCCGCTGCATGGACAGAACATTCTGATCCATCGACGCCATGAATGCCTGGAAATCGGTACCGGGAGATTGTGCCGGTACCCCAGAGCATTCTAACAGGTGATCGGTCGAGGCCGTGCCATCGATGTCAACCTGTAACCCCATAGGAGGAGCTTTGGAAGCCGGAGCTTCCCGCCGGGGTTGTTTTGCTGGGGCAGGATCCTCGAGGGCAAGCCCGGAGGCATCTCGATGCTTAGAGGGAGATCTACCCTTCGAGGACCTGCTAGGTTTATGTTTGGTTACCTGAGATCCATCAGGAGAAGAAGATCTGGAAGATGTCGATGCTACCAACGCTGCATCAGCGGGAAACAGCACATGGAGCTTAGCTGCTCGGTTCTGTAAACCCCGTTTAGACATTAGAGAGCAGGACGGACTATCCGGAATGGAGTGTTCAGGACCCAAACATTTAAGACACCATTCATGGGTATCTGTAACAGAAATAGTACCGCTACACTTAGTGCATTTTTTGAACCCGGAGGCTGGTTTTTCCATGAGGGAAATTTTCTTGTGGACCCTGAGGCCCAAGAGAAAAATACACTAAGTGAGGAAAGTATAGATATATATATTTTTTTTTTAAAGAAAAAAAGAAAAAGACCGGCGGTACCGGTCCGGAGTCGGGGAAGGCAGACACGCGACCAAAGAAATAAAATAAAATAAAGAACTTCTTCAGCGGTGACAGGGCTCGACCTGCTGGCTCCGCGGCAAAGAAGAACTGAGGAGAGCTGGTTAGGAAAGGCGGGAAGGCAGCGCGCAGGCGTTGTGGGATGCTCCTAAAAGCTTTCCTTTCTGGGAAGCTGGGGAGCGTTCCCGCGCAGGCTCCGTCGGTACCGACGTACCCCATATGTGAAGACTCATTCCTGCTTGTTCCTGGAGATAGTCCACTGGGCTGCCCTCATATGGAGGCGAGCATAAGGAACCACATGCACGGTGGATGCCATGTGGCCTAGCAACCGTAACATTTCCCAGGCAGTGAGGTGAGGTTTTAGCACTGCTTGGGAAACTAACTGCACAATGCAAAGGCAGCGGGGCTGTGGAAAGAAGGCCCTTGTCTGTCTGGTATCCAGCAGAGCTCCTATAAACTCTAAGGATTGAGTGGGAGCAAGGTTGGATTTTGGGAAGTTTATGACAAGTCCCAAATACTGAAGGATGCGCATTGTGCGAGAGAGAGCAACCCTGGCCTCTGGCTCTGAAGAGGCTCGAATGAGCCAGTCATCTAAGTAAGGGAAGACGAATATTCCCAAGGTGCGGAGAAATGCTGCCACCACAGCCATGCATTTTGTGAACACCCTTGGTGCAGAGGCCAGGCCAAAAGGAAGAACCCTGTATTGGTAGTGCTTCCCTTGAAACAGAAAGCGAAGGAACTTTCGGTGAGTTGGATGGATGAGAACATGAGTGTACGCATCCTTGAGATCTATCTTTATCTTTATTTAAAACTTATTATACCGCCTAAACAAAGAGGCATGCGGCGGTTTACAATAAAAACAGAGGAGACTACTGAAGAAAAGAAAACAGAAAGGAACGCCAATTTGTTTACAAAAGGGACAGCTGTAGAGAAGATAAGAGACAGTGCAGCAATACTGTTAGTACAGTAGAAAGAGGGGAGAACAGAGGAAAACAATAAGTGCAAGATCAGGGGGAACCAGTAAGTGCAGTAACAGAGGGAGGAACAGAGGGAAACACTAAACGCAATAACAGAGGAAAACAATAAACACAAAACAGAGGGAAGGGAAACAATCAGTTGCCGGCAGGAAGAGGGGGAGGAGGAAGGTCGAAGGCTGTGCAAAAGAGGTGGGTCTTGAGATTAGCTTTAAAAGTGCGGAAAGAGGAGTCCAGACGTAAGGTTAATGGCAAAGAGTTCCAGAGACGAGGACCATGGAAAAAGAAAGCAGATGAACGCGTGGATTCAAGACGAGCCCTAGAGGGGGGTGGAAAAAAAAAGGCGATTAGCGTGAACTGATCTAAGAGCTCTAGAGGGGCAATGGAAGTGAACCAAATCAGAGAGATAGAGGGGGACACCGGTGTGCAAGGCCCTGTGAACGAAAGTCAGAACCTTATATTGAATGCGAAAAGGGATAGGCAACCAGTGTAAATGAATGAGAAGGGGAGTGACATGAGCAGAGCGGGACGAATTGGTCAGAAGACGGGCAGCAGGGAGGCGGAGCCAGCTGGGTCCAAGATGGCTGCTTAACAACTGAGCTCCCTGATTCCTATAAAGAATCCTGTCCCCTTCTGTTCTATTGATACCCCACACCTGGATTTTGCAGCTTAGCGAGTGAAGCAATGTCCTCCGGTAAACCCACGCGGCTCGATTTCCCAGCGGCTGCAAGCGGTGGGGTGAAAAGAGCTAAGGCCGACCCACCCTCTCCACAAAAGCTGGCGAATCCCAAAGAGAACTCCGTGGGCCTGCAAGAAATTCTTTCTGAAATCCGAGCAGTGCGGGAGATGCTAGCCGAGAACAGTGAAACGCTCCGGGAAGTGCAAACGGACATCACGGAATTGAAAGAGCTGAAAGCGCAAGTTGCTACCCTGGCCGGTAACTATACTCGTTTAGAAGGGAAAGTTGCTGCGCATGAGGAGAGGTTGCCGCAAGTGACGGCTAACTCCAAAAGGATAATTATATTGGAACGGAGTCTGGAAGACCTGAATAACCGAACGAGACGGAATAATATTAGAATTGTGGGAGTGCCGGAAGGTGCGGAGGGCTCCAATATGATTCTTTATTTGACCTCGATGATCCCTAAACTACTGAGAATCTCCTTTGAAGTGCCATTCGAGATTGAGAGGGCACACAGGATTCCAACGCAGCCAGGCCCTAATGTCCGGCCCCCTCGCCCAATTATACTATGTGCCCTCCGACATTCTCAAGTCACGCAGATCTTTGCGGCAGCAAGAGCTGCTCCCTCTCATAGTCGACGGGCAAAGGGTGTCCTTCTTCCCGGACTTTCACAAAGCTACAGTTGAAAGAAGGAAACAGTTTTGGCTCTTCGTCCCCGTCTGCAATCTTTAGGGGCTCGTTACGGCCTTCTGTTTCCTGCAAGACTCCGGGTTACCTTACATAATCAAACGTGCACGTTTGAGGATCCCGCTGCTCTGGGAGTCTTTGTGGAGGAACAAGAAGCCTTGAAGATGAGCTGAAGATGCCGATACAGAGCTACTGTGGACATGTCCGCTGCGGAAACTACCATGAGTGGCCCCGAATGAAGCCTCGATGGTGGTAGCGGTCAGGCCGCCTATGTACTTTAATCCTTACTGTTATAGGGTCATTTGTTCTAGTTTATGAGGGACTCTTTACTTAGACTCTCTTAGATTAAGTACTTAACTGGATGTGTGGGTTTTGATAGACTAGTTTTGGGATAGATGTGCTCGCATAACCTAAAAAAAAACAAAAAAAAAAAACCAAATCATTCATAATAACAAACAAAATAAATATGTGATTTTAAGGGGCATTGGGGAAACAATCAGGTGGGGTTTTTCAGAGACCCTTTAGTTTTGATTTGTAAAGGGGAATGATTTCTTTGATTGACGGGCTCAGGGGTTTGGGCAGTGCTCGAGGAATGCTGTCTCACCCGGTTTTTTCCCGTGTTTGGGGTTTTTTGGTGTCTCCTTTGGGTGGCAGTAGTTCTGTCTTTCCTGTGTCCTATAGTTATGGTGTACTATGTATTGTAATTCTGGTGTCCTTTCCTTTTTTATTAATACAGATCTGTTTATCTCGGCTGTCCCATGAGCTCACTTAAATTTCTGTCATTGAACGTGAAGGGAATCAACAATCCCATTAAGCGTAAAAAGATTCTGTTATACTGCATGAAGGAGCAAGCTGACGTGGTTCTCTTGCAAGAGACCCGTCTGCCATCTAAGGAAGCTCTCAAATTGGGCTTGGGCAATTACGTTTTAGTCGCACACTCTCCTGCGGTTCACAAAAAGAATGGTGTTATTATTTTAGTTAAGAAAAAATTGCTACCTGTGATAGAGACGTCTCATGCTGATATGGATGGTAGATGGTCCTCGGTCCTACTTCAAATAAGTGGGAAGAAGCTGGCCATTTTAAATTTGTATGCTCCTAACGTTGATGATGTAACCTTTTTTCATAGCATTGCGGAGGAGCTGCTGTCCTTATCTACATACGATGTCATTGTGGGGGGGGATTTCAATCTGATTTTAGATCCCCTGCTGGACTGTCAGCCTTTTCGTTCATATAGAGCGGGCCATGCGCCTTCAGTGGTTCGTGCTATAATGCATGATATGGGTCTGTCTGATATCTGGCGTCTACAGCATCCTAGTGAGAAGGATTTCACTTTCTTCTCTCTCCCCCATAAATCGCATTCGCGGATAGATTATTTTTTAGTTGTCAAAACTTTAATTCCTTTGGTTACGCAGTCTCATATACAACCGACGCAAATATCTGATCATGCGGCCATTACCTTCTCTCTTTCCCTGGGGGAGCAGGAAGCTCACCGTTCGAGATTCTTTTTCAATAGATCCCTTTTGGGCGACAGAGGGTTTTGTGATCACATCAAACAGGCCATAAGAGAGTATTTTGAAGTGAACCTTATGGGAGAAACGTCAGGTTGGGCCTGGTGGGAGGGCTTTAAAGCTACCATCCGTGCCAAAATCACTAGTTATTCCATTTCATTGCATAGAACAAGGAAAGCCCAACTAGCCGCTTTGGATTCACAAATTAAAGCAGGGGAGAGGCTGTTGGTCTCTAGAACTGATCCTGGTATTCTGCTTCGCCTCCAGAGGTTGAGGTGTCAATATAACCAAATCTTAAGTGCGGAGGCGTCGCAACAGATTCTGCACCAGCAATCTAGATATTATGCTGAAGCCAATAAGGCAGGACGAATGTTGGCTCAGACTTTGACGCCTCGGGCTGCCCGGACTAGAATAGAAGTCCTTCAAGGGGACGGACAGGAACCGTTGACAAAGAGCTCAGATATAGTAGAGGCCTTGCGTTGTTTTTACGCTAGCCTATATACGTCTGAGACCCGAATGGAGTCTGATGATTTTCATACTACCTTTGGCCACCTTTCCCATCCCATACTCTCTGAGACTCATCTCAGGGGGCTTGAGGCCGATATAACCGCCAGAGAGCTTCAAGATGCTATCAAGGCCGGGAAAGTAGGGAAGGCGGTAGGCCCAGACGGTATCCCTTGTGAATTTTACCAAGTTTTTGCGACTGAGTTGACCCCGTACATGTTGGATTACTTCGATCTGCTGGTGGCTCAGTCGCCCGCAATTGGTGCGTTTAACGACGCAACAATTGTGGTAATTCCCAAGCCGGATAGAGATCCCCAGAGAGTAGAGAACTACCGGCCAATCTCTTTATTAAATGCTGATTACAAACTCTACGCTTCTATCCTGGCGAAAAGGCTATCAACTGTTATGGCAGATCTTATTCATCCTGATCAATGTGGTTTTATGGCGGGTCGGGCCACTTCTGACAATGCGCGGCTTCTCCTAGATCTATTCCTTATTGCAGAGAATCAGGTTGATCCAATGATGGGCTTATCATTAGACGCAGAAAAGGCCTTTGATCGTCTGGAATGGGCCTTCTTGTTTCAGTCCCTAAGATGGTTCGGCTTTGGTGAGAACTTTATACGTTTAATACAGGTCCTATACACGAATCCAACGGCTCGAATCTTTGCTAACGGCTCTCTTTCTTCCCCTTTATTGCTGCATAGAGGAACCAGACAAGGATGCCCTCTCTCACCCTTATTATTTAATTTAGCCCTCGAACCTTTGATGCTTCTTATCCGCTCCCAAAAAGAGATTTCTGGTGTCAAAATAGGTGATCTGGAAGTTAAAATTTCAGCTTATGCTGATGATCTGTTACTTTTTGTACCCCCTTCCTCCATTGGCTGCCTGTTAACTGCTTTTGACACTTATTCCAGTCTATCGGGTTACAAAATAAATTGGTCTAAATCTGTAGCCTTTCCCCTAAATAAATGGGCTTTTCAAGCTATGCTGGGCCCTCACCCCTTTGTGTGGGCCCCCGCCGAAGTCAAATACTTAGGTGTGCGTTTCTTGAGAGACTTAGATGATTTAATTGCTATCAACTCCAGGATCCTGGTGGAGATGGTCCAGTCCTTCGCTAAACAATGGTCCCCGTTGCATTTAACATGGTGGGGCAGATTAGAATCCATTAAAATGGTCTTGACGCCGAAAATTAATTATGTTTTGGAAATGCTACCGGTTAGCTTCCCTCCCAAGGTTTATCGTTCCATTGAACGTCAGTTAGTTAACTTTTTGTGGCACGGTAAGCCTCCCAAAATAGCGACCTGTAAATTAAAGGCAAAGAAATTTCAAGGTGGGGTTCAATTTCCTGATTTCAGGAACTATCATTATGCGTTTCGTCTCAAGCAAGGTGCTCTTTGGTGCGTGGCGGATCACCAGTACGGGCCTCCCACTTGGTTGGAGGTGGAAAAACGAATAGCTGCTTCAATCCCCATTGCGAATGTATTGGGCATGAAATGGCCAGACTCCTTCCCATTAGCTAGAGTAATGATTTCTTCACAGGAGGCATTTCTCGCTTTAGACCAGTCCTTGGGGCAGAACACCGCTTTTTCCCGACAAACTCCTATCTGGTACAATACCTGCTTTAAAATTGCCCAGCGAGTTGTCTCCTGGGGAATTTGGCAAACTAGTGGAATCTGGACATTGGGTCATTTAGCGACTCCCTCGTGCTGGAAAACGTTTTCGGAGCTTCAGCGAGAGTTCGGCATACCAAATGCTTGTTATTTCCAATGGCTACAATTAATTCATTGTTTGTCAAAGGCGAAGGTAAAAGTATCAGCTCTTTCTCCGGAGTGGGAATTACAAAAAGCGGTGGTAGAGTGCAGCTACGGGAAGGGGGTTGCTTCCCGGTTTTATGCTATCTTTCGGGATTGTGCCCCCCATCGTTTAGTTGGGCTTGAGATGACATGGGATAGTGACCTAGGATTTCATGTACCAGCAACCGTCTGGGAAAGGATTTGGCGGCAGGTGAATAGAGTATCTCGGGGGGCCGGGATCACTCAGTCCCTATATTTTCTAATCCATAGAGTTCACATTACCCCGGTAAAGTTATCCAAATGGAATAAGGAAACCCAGAACGCTTGCTGGACTTGCCATCACAGGCCGGCTACTCTCCGGCATATGCTGTTTGATTGCCCTCACGTTCAATTTTTCTGGTCTAGAGTTTGGGATAGGATTCAACAGATTCTTTGTTTACAAGAACGACTAACTTGGCGAACTGTAATCCTGCGTTCAACAGATGAGCATATAATGGTAACTAGAGATAGAAGATTTTTGTTTAACTTTATGATGGCTACAGCCATTAAACTGATTCTCAGTTGTTGGAAAGATTCCTCTCAATTGGATGACATTCACTGGTGGAATCTATTTTGTTTGTATGCTAAATATGAGAAAGAATGTGATCAATCCTGTTTTCCTTTGCGACATAACACTTTTAGGGCATCTGTTGGACGGGATTCGGGCACCGGGACTCCGCAGAAGTGTAAATGGAGTTATTTGGATGACTATGTTGCAAAGGCGAAGTAATGGTCAAAGTATTGTATTAAGGTTTTCGTGTACGGGACACAGGTTCCGGTGATCCCAAAAGGAGATGTCCGGGGGGGGGGGGGGTCAGTTGGATTTTGGGAGGGAGGGATGTGGGGGGGATGGGTTGGGTGTGCTAGGTTGCTGTTGTTCATGATGGTTGTTATGTGTTATTATTTGGTATGTCTTTGGAAATTGAAAATAAAGTTTATAAAAAAAAAAAAAAAAAAAAAAGAAGACGGGCAGCAGTGTGATGAACTAGTTGGAGTCGGCAAAGCTGAGTGAGTGGGAGACCGGCCAGGGAGGCATTACAATAGTCCAGACGAGAGATAACGAGGGAAAGAAGAAGAGTGGTCATAGAGGAGGGGGAGAGAAAAGGCCGGACTGCGCGAAGTTGCCATAGTGTACAGAAGAAGCGTTGGACAACAGAAGAGACATGATCTTTGAAAGTTAAAGCTGAATCCAAAGTGACACCAAGATAGCGCAAGGACGTGACGAGAGGAATAGGACCAGCAGAGAGAGATGGAGCGAGAGTAGGAATGGGAGCACTAGCAGTGAACTAAATAGCCGAAGTTTTGAAAGATTAACATGGAGAAAGTTTTCAGAAAACCAGGAAGAGACAGCAGAGAGACAGACATTGAGGGGACCAATATCAGGCATGAGGGAACAGGTGTGAAAAAGAAGAATATCATCATCTGCGTAATAATACGCAGAGATACCGTGCTGCTGTATGAGTAAAGCAAGAGGGGCCAGGAAAATGTTGAACAGGGGGGCCAATACAGAACCCTGAGGGACACCACAGGGAAGAGGGGTCGAAGCAGATGAGTCAGAAACAGAAAGTACCGAAAAAGACCGGTCGGAATGAAACGAGTGAAACCAGTGAAGGACCGAACCAGAAAGACCGATAGAACTAAGCCTTAGAAGAAGAGTGCGGTGATCAACAACATCGAAAGCGGCAGAGAGATCAAGTGAGACAGCTACAGAAATAGAACCATGGTCGTGAGCAATATGCAACTCATTAAGAAAAGAAATAAGGACAGTTTCAGTGCTGTGCCCAGAGCGGAAACAGCAATGACGGGGGTGAAGAACCAAGGAATCCTCTAAGGACGAAGAAAGCTGAGAAAAAACCAACCTTTCAAGAAGCTTAGAGAGAAAGGGGAGATTAGAGATAGGGCACCAGTTAGAGGGTGTAGAAGGGTCCAAAGAGGGTTTCTTCAGGAGGGGACGTATCAGGGCGTGTTTCCAAAGTGAGGGGAAAGTGCCAGATGACAGACTAGTGTTAAAGATAGAAAGGACCAAGGGAAGCAGGGCCAATGAAGATTCAGAGAGCCAGTGGGAGGGAATAGGATCAGATGGACAGGTGGTTTCCCGGGTGGTAGAGAAGGCATTGGTTAGTTCAGACAGGGTAATAAGTTGGAAGACGGACCAGCAGTGGGAGAGGGGGGGAATACATGGGGAAACCTCAGGAGCAGAGGAAACCGGGGAGAGAGGGGGAGGGGGGGCAGGAGGGGAAGAGCTGTCGAATAGAAAGAACCTTGGTAGCGAAATAAGAAGCCAAAACAGCAGGAGTGGGGGTATTGGAGGAGAGCGAGACAGGAAGTGTAGTGTTAGGGGATGATGAGGACGCAGAGAGGGAATGAAGGATGCGATAGAGTTGATGTGTGGAATTTGTCGAAGAAGAAATAAGCTTAGAAAAGTAATCCCGTTTTGCTGAGTTAAGAAGGGTATGATAGTGAGAATGACAGTAACGAAAGTGTGATAATGTAGCCGGGGAGGGGTACTTATGCCAACTGCGGAGAGCTCAGCGAAGATAAGAACGATGAAGACGGAATCCTGGGTGAAACCAAGGGGAGTTAGGATGATGCTGAGTGACAGAGGGGGGGCGTGGAGGAGCAACCTTATCTAGAGTAGAAGAAAGAGTGGTATCCCAGCACTGAGCCTGAAGATCCACTGACAGCAGATGAAAGTTAGCGGGGAAACGTTTATCCGAAGAAGGGAACTGTTGGAGTGAGTCAGGGGTAAAATGACGAACTGGGCGGGCTGGGGGTAAAATAGAGGGAAGAGGGGGAGGAAAAAAGAGAATAAAGCCAATCCTGACTCTGAAGGTATGGCAGCAGAGTTCCTAGAGAAATCATTTTGAACTTCTCTTTGAACAGGAATTTGTTCAATTCTCTGAGGTCTAAAAATGGGTCTGTGTCCTCCTGTTTTCTTTGGAATAAAGAAATAGGGGGAGTAAAACTCTGTATCCCGTTGGGGAATGGGCACCTCTTCTATTGCCCCTTGAGCAAGGAGCACAGTGACCTCTTGACCTAACTGGTCGTTGAGAGAAGTCTGAGAATTGAACTGCCTTACCATTGTAGGAGGGGGCATGCTGAGGAAATGAAGTTTGTACCCCTCTCTTACAACAGACACAGTCCAATTTTCTGCTGTTATCTGACCCCATCTGGGGGCAAAATGACATAACCTCCCTGGGATGATGGAGGGTTCTGTGCCGTTCAGGGCCAGGAAGGCAAAGTTCTCTAGATAGGAGTCAAATCCCCTGTGGAGGCTGAGTCTGCTGAGCCGGTTGAGGCTTAGCTGCTTTTGTCTTTCTTAGCCTAGGTTGTTGCTGCTGTCCCTTTTGGGCAGACTGACTTAAACTATGTCCCTGCTGGGTATAGGAGGGAAAAAACCTTTTCTTCTTGCTTAAGAATGGTTTCTTAGAGGATCTTTTCCTCGGAAGATCAACTGTAGATTTAGACAATCTATCCAAAGTGATATTGTCAGCATCTATCTCATTAGCTTTTTCCTGCCAATTCTTGCCAAAGAGATTCTCTCCTGTGCAAGGTATATTCCCTAGTTTGTCCTGTACCCAAATTTCCAAGTCAGATGCCTGGAGCCAGGCAATTCTATGTGCACCTATGGCAATGGCAGAGGTTCTGCTTATGCATTCAAAGCAGTCAAAGGCTGCATGATTCACAAACTTGGAAACATCCTGAGCATGTTTGACAAGAGCGAGATAATCTTGCCTTTTATCATCAGGAAGGTGAGGGCTCATAAGCTCTAAATCTCCTGTGACCTCTTTAAGGAACATTCCCATATACAAGATATAGGAACTGATCCTAGCAGAAAGCATGGAAGCCTGGAAGGATCGACGTCCAAAGGCATCAAGAGTCCTACACTAACGTCCTGGAGGATTAGATGCATGCCTTTTTGCATTCTTTATCCGTCTCATGGCTGATTCCACCACCATGGAATGGTGTGGTAATTGAGTCTTCTGAAACCCAGGACAAGGAGGAACTCGATACATAGTGTCGAGTCTTCGAGAGTGAGGAGATGTGGTTAGAGGTGTTTCCCACATCCTTAACATAAGATCATGCAAGATCTCATGAATAGGTAAGGTAGCTGCCTCCTTGGGAGCTTTAGGGTATTGTAGGATTTCTAATTCCTTTGCCCTAGGCTCTTTTCAGGAGCCACTGTGATGGAAAGACCTCGGGCCACATCTCGGATAAAATCCTGAAAGGACATATCCTCTGGTGGAGACATCCTATGCTGAGGAGAAGAGGAATCCTCAGGAAGAAGTACTCTGGTATCGGCAGAGCTTTCAGAGTCTTCAGCCTCACCCGAGGATTTGAAGTACCTCCGATCCGGGTGATCGTGCAAGGCACGGTACCGGTACCAATCGAGCATCGGAGTGGTCCAGTATCAACTTGTCGATGCCGGATAGAGACGCATGACTCGGTCCCGGTAGAATACCTGCCAATGTCTATGCAGTCGGTGCCGGTACCGGTTGAATTGTCTGAAGCGGGTTCAGGGAATTGAGGCCATGAGAAGAGCCGCCAGACTGCGTTCAATAGCCAAGAATCTCTGGTCTATTGACGCTGCCGATGCTTGGGTATCGGTGCCGGATGAAGTGGCCGGAACCCCAGAGCATGGCACCAGTAGTTCTGCCGAGGTTGAAGCCTCGAGAAGATCCTGGAGACCCGTTAGTGCTTTGGAAGCCGAAGCCTCCCGCCGGGGTAATTATGCCGGTGAAAGTCCCTCAAGGGCAACACCAGAGGCATCTCGATGTTCAGAAGGAGATCTACCCTTTGAGGACCGGCTAGATTTATGTTTAGTTATCTGAGATCCATGGGAGGAAGACGTCGATGCCACAGAGGGAAAAAGGGTGCTAAGTTTAGCAGCTCGGTTTTGCCGGCCCCTTTTCGACATCATCCCATAGGCAACACACTCTAAAATAGAGTGGTCAGGACCTAAACATTTGAGGCACCACTCATGGGTGTCGGTGACGGAGATGGTACCGCCACACTTAAAACACTTTTTGAAACCCGAAGCGGGTTTTTCCATTCTGAAGGAAAAAGTTGGGCCTAGTGCCCAAAATGGCGCGTGGCACCTGAGGAGAAAATTACTGGAAAAGACTCCAGAAAGAAAGGGGGTTTTTTTTGAAAAAGAGAAAAGAAAGAAGAACCGGCGGTACCGGTGTAGCATCGGGGGAAGGCAGACGCGACCACAAAAAAGAAGAATAAGGAGGGAATTTTTTCTGCGGTGACAGGATGTATGACCTGTCGGCTCAGCGGAAAACGAAGAACTGGAGAGGGACAGTTGGGAAAGGTGGGAAGGCAGCACGCAGGCGCTGTGGGATGCTCCCTAAAGCTTTTCTATTGGACACTGGGGAGCGTGCCTGCACAGGCTCCATCGGTACCGTTGATAACCATATGTGAAGACTACATTCCTGCTTGTTCCAGGAGATTGAAGTTTTAACCTTTGCCCTAAATGTAAAAAACCTGCTTCCCTCCTAATCCAAACTCGGAGCTGATTCTAAAATACTGGGCCACCTTAGGTGGTCAGCCACACCACTTAAAGTGATAATCCAAGACACTTGATCACTTGAGCGGAGACTGTGCTGAGGCTGGGAGCACTAAAGAGTCTAGGGCAGCTGTGAGAGCCCACTCTCCTCAAATCTTGAGTTGGATTTAGCTCATGCCTTTTTAGTAGCAGCTCAAGGTGAGTTACATTCATGTACAGTAGGTGTGCCTCTGTCCTGGGATGACTTACAATCTAAATTTCTACTTGAGGCAATAGAGGGTTAAGTGACTTGCTGAAGATCACAAAGAATGACAATGGGATTTGAACCCTGGCTTCCCTGGTTCTTATTCTCCTGCTCTAAACATTAACCTACATCTTCACTCCAAAGACAAGTCAAGGAAGAACACCAAGCTAAAATTTTCCAAACCAAATGAAGCATCTTAAATTGAACATAAAATTTCACAAGAAGCCAATGTATTTCGGCCAAAAAAGGGGTGAGCTAACTATAGGGGCTTGCATTAAGTATTGTAGCTGAGAGTCCTCTTGCGAATCGAGGCTTTAGCAGCCTGGCTTACTCCCTCCTCAGTTACTGGACATTCCAGAGCCAACCTCTCATTCACAGAAACAGCAGTGTGTGGAAGACTCATCAAAATACTGCCACATGCCTTCTCGGAGGCAACATAATTAGATTTAAACAATTCAGAAAAAAGACTGAGTAAATGCTTGAGAGCTCTCATAATGAATGGAGGCTATAAAATGTCTTTGCCTCTGAGCTAGCATTCAACCTGCTTTGTTGCCATCCACATAATGCCCTCCTTTTTCTACACAAAAGTCTTGCCCCATTTGCTGACTTAACAGCTTACTGTAAACATATTTCAACTATAGCAGCTCTAGAGATGCTCTATTGGTTCAGGTGTTTATAATGATAGAGCTGATCAAATTGGTGGAGGGGTTGCACTCTATGTTAGAGAGGGCATTGAGTCACAAAGGATTAAAGTTCTACAGGAAACAAAATTCGCTGTAGAATCTCTATGGACTGAAATTACAAGTAAAAAAGGGAAGGCAATGGCAGTGGGGGTGTACTATCGACCGCCTGGCCAGAGTGAACAAATGGATGATGAAATGCTCAAAGAAATCAGGGAAACTAACAAAAGTTACAGAACGGCAATAATAATGGATGATTTCAATTACCCGGTATTGACTGGGTCAGTGTCATGGCAGGACATACTAGGGAGATAAAGTTTCTAGATGAAATAAATGACTGCTTCTTGAAGCAGCTGGTTCATGAATTGACCAGAGGGGAAGCCATTTTGGACTTAGTCCTTAGTGGAACACCAGATCTGGTTCAAGAGATAAGGGTGGCAAAACAGTGCGACAAGGCGGTGGCAAAAGCCAGGAGGATGTTGGGCTGCATACAAAGAGGGATTACCAGCAGAAAGGAAGAAGTACTTATGCCACTGTACAAGTCACTGGTAAGGCCTCACTTGGAATACTGTGTTCAGTTTTGGAGGCCATATCTTGCAAAAGATGTAAAAAGACTGGAAACTGTTCAGAGAAAGGCGACCAAAATGATTTGGAGCCTGCGTCAGAAGCCTTATGAGAAGAGACTTGAAGACCTAAATATGTACAATTTGGAAGAGAGGAGGGACAGGGGAGATATGATTCAGACCTTTAAATACTTAAAGAGAAATGATGAACAAACAAACCTCTTCCAAAGACGGGGAAGCTGTAAAACTAGAGGGCATAACATGAAGCTGCAAGGTGGTAAATTGAAAGGCAATGTCAGGAAATATTTCTTCACTGAAAGGGTGGTGGATGCTTGGAATGCCCTCCCGATGGAAGTGGTGAGGGAAAACACGGTGATGGAATTCAAAACAGCATGGGACAAACACAGTGGATCCCTTTACAGCAACAGGATAAAAGCAAAATAAACGGTACCATCTAACATCTGAACTATCTAGTGTCTGAACAAATAAGGGTGTCCTACATGGAGTGGTGGGTTCACCCCTAAACAGAAATAAAAACATGGGGAGGAGTGGCCTGCACAGAGCGACAGGTGCACCTACTCTTGCCATCTTGCTGGGCAGACTAGATGGACCATGCTGGTCTTTATCTGCCGTCACTTACTATGTTACTATGTTACTATGGGTGTTGGTGCCTCTTGGCAATAGTGATCGTGTTTGATTTAATTAATGGAGGAGGCATGGTAAGGAAAGCACAGTTACTTACCTGTAACAGGTGATCTCTGGGAACAGCAGGAATAAGTCTTCACATATGGGTACGTCGGTACAGACGGAGCCTGCGCGGGAACGCTTCCCAGCGTCCAATCAGAAAGCTTTTGGAAGCATCCCACCATGCCTGCGTGCTGCCTTCCCGCCTTTCCCAACTGCCTCTCCTCAGTTAAGTTTTAAAGCTGAGACAAAGAGAGAGAGAGGATAGATAGAGAGATACAACTCCTAGGGGAGGTGGGAGGATTGTGAGACTTATTCCTGCTGTTCCCAGAGATCATCTGTTACAGGTAAGTAACTGTGCTATCTCCAGGAACAAGCAGGAATGAGTCTTCACATATGGGGACTCCCAAGCTAAGATGCCTGCAGTCCCAGCATGTTATGGATTGGAACATGCTACACCTCATATGGCCAGGCATCCCAGGATGGTGGGAAGGAGTTGAAACAGAAAGGTGCTGTAAAAGACAGCTAACCTAACATAGGACTGCAGATAAGAAGTCCCTGTGTGGATGACAATTATCATCAAATATATTGAAAAAGAAATATTGAAATATGGACCTCCCCTAACAGGATTGTACAAAGTAAGGAGGTTCATGGGATCTACTGGGGATCCAGTAGAGGAACCTCAAGGAGGACCTCACTGCAAAAGTAGAGGTAATAAACCTGTAGGAAAACATAATGGAGGTCAGGAATTCTGAAAGGTAAGAGGTAACCCCAGGGGTAAACTGGGGTAGTATCAAAAACTGTAAGCCGTCAGCGGAAGGCTTTATGAAAAAAGCCCAAACTCTTTTGGCTACAGAGTGACTCACTGATAGGAGCAAAAAGAGAAAAAGGCTGACTGATTTGGACAAACAGGCCTAAACCTTGTGGGAAGAAGGGGTATGGAAACACCTTATATCCCAAAAGAAAGGACAGATGCTCGAGGCGTTAGCCTCAGAATGACTGAAGATCTGCAATGTCTTTCCTAACTGATGTCAGGTAGGAAAGATACTGGAACATGGAGAGCTTCAGGGGTACCTAAAAACCTTTAGGGGTATGGTAAAAAAGTAGTTAACTACCACTGGAGTAGTTGTGTGTGTAGCACCCCAAACATGCTGGAACAGCATGGTATGGATAGAGCCCAACTGTCAGAATCATATAGAGACATATATATCTATAAGAGCATAGACAGTGAGATAGATAAGTATGTAATACATATCTACCTATAATAAATATCTCGATAGATGTATATATATATATATATATACGTATATATATACATATAGATATATAGACATATAGAATATATATCTATAGTGAGATATAGAAGGGCAAAACATATACACACACAAATGATATAAGTGTCTGCAATTAGGCAGACAGAGATGTGCTTATAGAAAGTATATTCACATAGGAGATGTGAAGAGGAGAGATTCATCTAATAACAAGAAGGTGGAACCTACTTGAGAAGATATATAGAGAATCTATTTCCCCTGGTTGTGATGGAAGAAAGTCAGGGGAAAAATCCCCCTGACAAAGAGCAGACTGGATTGCTGCAAGAATGCTAGTCAGTGAAAAAAACCAGGATGGTTACGTGAAAAGCAGAGGATAATATCAGTCTGCAGGCAGCAAGTCCCAAGTCCTCCAGAACTCTGGCATGGTAAATGGACAGAAGACGCATAGGAATGAGATACCATGTTGACCTACTTGAGGGGCAAAAAGGGTATCATGAGTTCTTTAGCTAAATATGCGCTATCCATGAAGGATTAGGATACCATGAGGACGAGCTGCAAGGAAAAAAAGAGAGCATATTCCCGGTGGGAATCCAGAGGACCAAACGAGGGAATTGAACAACTCTTTAAGCTTTCAAGCAAGAGAAGGCCCATGTCCTTTGCTTTAGAAAGGAGATAATAGGGTAGGAAGAACCCTTCCAGTCACGAGAGGCATGACTGAGGGAGCCTTTTCCAACCATCTAGGACAGCTGTTTGAGGAAATCCTAATGCTCTCTAGCAAGGGCCCATAGTGGAAAGCGTCTCTGTAGATTGCAGAGAGCATAATGCAAGAGAATTAGGAGATAGAACTGGCTGCTGGAAAAGCCAGTAGCTAGGCTGACTATGCTGTCAAACCCAAGGGAATTGGAGATGGCAAGAATAGAAAACAATCAGAGAAGCCTGTAGTGATAAGATTTGCCAAGAAAGATGAATCCACTGTCTTGGAGTCACTACTGAGGCCAGAAAGAATATAGTGGAGGACAACTCTGGATGCTTGTGGGGAAGAACCAGTGGTCCAATCACTAGGACTCCTGCATGGGCAGCTGCTAGTAAGACATCAGAAAGAATCTTTCTGTTAAAAAACAGAAAGAACAGACAGAACAGGAGGAAGAAAACTCTGGACCTGCCTGAAAGCTGCCCCAAAGCAAAAAAGAAGAAGGAGTTAACTCAGAGAGGAAAACTCCACACTGGAATAGTGACAAAACTAAAAGGGCTGAAGAGAAGCCCTCCAGTGTAATAGTACCACTCTTACAGGGGAAATGCTTGATAAGAGGGTAGAGAAGATCGAGCTGAATGGAGACTTACAATATAGTAAGTCTGTAGAAGGAAAAAATTCATGCTGGTACAGAAAAACTATCATTTGATAGTTGTTAAACCTCTTTCCCTAGCAGGAAGAAGAGGAGAAGCTGTGACCTATAGGCATGAACATTCTAAAAGCTCGTATAACAGAGAAAAATGGATGTCTTGTGAAAAGAGATCCATGCCTAGAGTTTAGAATGAAGCAGTGAAAAGCTTCTACTGACAAGAAGCCAACTGCAGGTTCTAAACCCCAAGAGACACAAAAATATGTGATTAATCAGAAACCCTGCAGATGCTGGGTTTGGTGAGCCTGGTAAGAGTTTGGATTCTTCAGACCAGGGCGATGTTTCCCTTGTTTGGGAACATCTGTTTGATGGGCAGAAGATGAATAAAACCTTCTCCCCCTAGGGGAAGAAAGTTTGGTAGGACATTTCCTACCTACTGGGAAAGAAGAGGGTATAGAACAGCCCTTAGAAACAGGTAAGTCAGTGAACCACTGAGTAACCTGACGTAAAGACTCCTTATTGAAGAGATTTTCTCCAGTGCAAGGAGTATTACCCAGTCTTTGTTGTGCCCATTTGTCTAAGTCTGAAGCTTGGAGCCAGGCTCTACGTCGTGCCCCTATAGCTATAGCAGAAGTCCTGCTAACAGACTCAAATGAGTCTAGGGAAGCACGAGTAAGAAACCAAGAGATATTTTGAATATGACTAAGCAGTGAGGAATAGTCTGCAGTCTTGGGTTCTGAAAGAAAGGGAGTCAAAAGATGCAATTTCTTTGTGACCTCCTCAAGAGACAGACTCATATAAAAAATATATGAGAGAATTCTTGCTGAAAGCATGGATGTCTGGAAGGTTTGACGTCCAAAGGCATCTAGTGTCTTAGACTCACGACCTGGCGGATAAGAAGAGTGCTTTTTCTTACTCTTCACCTGCCTCATTGCTGATTCCACTACAATGGAATGATGAGGAAGTTGAGTCTTTTGAAACCCTGGAGAGGGGGGCACCTGATATAGGAGATCAGTTGCTCTGGAAGGTGGGGGGGGGGGGGGTACCCTTAAAGGTGCTTCCCACATTCGTAGAAGAAGATCCTGCAAGGAATGATGCAAAGGAAGCATTATGTTTTCCTTTGCTTCGGTAGAAACAGAGCCTTGTGCAGGATCATGTCCAGGGAAAGAGATGGCAAGTGATCTTGCCATATCCCAGAGGAAACTCTGAAAAGAAGGATCTCCAAAGAGAACCTCCCTTGGACAGGTTAGATCTGAGGAACTAGCCTGGGCACTGAAGGATGTATCTGCCCGGTGCAATATGGGATCCTTAACGGATGGACGCTGGTACTGGAGGTCAGGACCAGCGACAGTCAGTAGCACATCGTCCATGCCAGGTATCATCTCCAAACTTGGTATAGAAGGGAGCGAACCTGTTAAAAGAAGCATGGAAGGAGCTGGAAATGATGCTACAGTGGAGACCGGTACCAATACCGGTACCGATGTCGGAACCGAACCAGACACAGACATCGGAACAGCCACCGGTGACAGCTCAATTGGTACCGAGGTAACCGAAAACTTTCAGCCGTCACCCTCGCCACCGAGCCTCCGGTATCGACAGGTCAAGGTATCAAGACGTGTCAGAACCACGTCTTCCAGACTAGAGATCGATTCCAAACTCGGCATTGAGGATAATGTAGACATCGGTACCGACTTCGGTACTGTGTCTGATACCGATGGATGAAACCCAGCCGGTGGCAATCCAAACGGCATCGGAGGAACCGAGAGTTGTGGATCCGAACCATCAGAACCGAGCCTTCAGTAGCGACGGGAGCCGGTACCAAGGCAAGTCGGTACCCAGTCCTCCAAACTGGAGATCGATTCCAGACTCGGCATCGAAGGAAGCGAGTTTATCGATGCATGTCTGAAGGGTACCAACGTTGGAGGCAGTATCGGTGCCGGTATCAATACTGGAAAGTCAATCTGGAACGTATGCATCGGTCCCGTAGGTACCGAGGACGCCAGACGGCGATCCCTGGTGAGGAGTGTTTCCAACACCAGTGCCGATGCCGGGGTATCGGTACCGCTCGAAGCGGATGCCACCACCGGACACGGCTCAGGAATGTTCTGTGGGGGGTGAACCCCAGGAACAACCTGAAACCCCACATAGGCGTTGGAGGCCGAAGACTCCCGCTGGGGTTTTGAAGCCAATGGGCCCTCGAGGGCAAGGCCGGAGCCGTCTACATGCTGTGCATGAGACCTACCACTCGAGGGTTGGCTAGTCTTAACAGACTGTTTGTGGGTTACCTGATCCTGTGTAGAAGAAGAAATGGTGGGTGCCCTGAAGTTGGAAGGGAACCTCATATCAAGGGAAACTCGATGTTGAAAACTTCTTCTCACAATACTGTTGCCCGAGGGCTCTGGAGGAAAAAGGTCAGGACCCAAACAGTTTAGACACCAATTATAGGAGTCTAAAAATAAAGTTGTACCGCCACAGTTTGAACATTTCTTGGAGAAAGTGGCTGGCGGTTCCATGAAGGACTTGGAGAGGCCTGGAAGGCCTGAAAAACCGTAAGACACTGAGAAGAGAAAATATTCCCTGAAAGGAAAAAAAATTTACAAGAAAAGAGAAAGAAACATCGGTGGTACCGGTGGCGTCGGGGAGACAGCAGCGACCACAAGAAAACTAAAGGATTAAAAGAAGAATTTTCTGCGGTGACAGGAGGATGTCCTGCCGGCTCCGCGGAAAAATGAAAACTGAGGAGAGGCAGTTGGGAAAGGCGGGAAGGCAGCACGCAGGCGTGGTGGGATGCTTCCAAAAGCTTTCTGATTGGACGCTGGGAAGCGTTCCCGCGCAGGCTCCGTCGGTACCGACGTACCCATATGTGAAGACTCATTCCTGCTTGTTCCTGGAGATATTCACATTACTACCTTTTAACTTTCGAAAAGGAGACTATGATAAAATGAGGAAAATAGTTAAGAAAAAACTAAAAGGAGCAGTTGCAAAGGTTACATAGTAACATAGTAAATGACGGCAGATAAAGACCAGTATGGTCCATCTAGTCTGCCCAGCACAATGTCAGAGAGCTGTTGTGCCTGGTCAGGTGAAGTAAGTGACAGTTTGTTGAGACCTTGTGACTTTTTCTTGAGAAGGGTCAGGCAAAAGGTCAGAGACAGAAATAAGTGAAAGATAAGCAGAAAATGTATATAACTAGAAAGATAGACAGTCAGTAGATTGGAGACAAATGAAATTCTTCCATCTGTCTATGGTCAGTGGGTAACCTGACATGATCATCCCTTGTCTCTTAATCCAGATTATGTACCTACTAAATTTGTGATATTGTATTTGTTTGCTTTTATATACTGTCCCTTCCAGAGATCAAGGGTGGTTTACAATGAACATAACACAATTATATCATAACCTAGAACTCCGCCTTGTAGGTTAAAGACTTACATCAAACTTGGGTGTTTTTTAAAAATACTATTTTGGAAGCCCAGACCAGCTGTATTCCATGCTTTAAGAAAAGTGGAAGGAAGTCCAAAAAACTGCCAGCATGGTTTAAAAGTGAGGTCAGAGGGGGTGTTGTTGCCAAAAAAGCATCTTTCAGGAAAGGGAAAAAAGAGCCAAATGACGAAAACTGGAAACAGCACAAGCACTGGCAAGTTAGATGCAAGGCATTGATAAGGCAGGCAAAGAGAGAATTTGAGAAGAAGCTTGCTGTGGAAGGAAAAATATGCAATAAAGATTTTTTCATGTACATTTGTAGCAAAAAAGCTGTGAGAGAGTCAGTCGGACCATTAGATGATAGAGGGGTAAAAGTGGCACTAAGAGGGGACAAGGCCATAGCGGAGAGACTGAATGAATTCTTCGCTTTGGTCTTTACAGAGGAAGATGTAGGGATGTTACCCATAAACTAATGTTGCTCCAATGTTAACTAGAGAATTCCAATTATAATTGTGTTCCCACAGCGTTATTCAATCATTAACAAATCCAATCTTGCAATAAATACTTTATAAATTATATGTCGGAGACAATTTCAATGTGCAACTGGTCTCAGACCTCAGTGCGGATAGCTGAACATCGGAGTAAATTAAAATGTAAAACTATAACAGCTCCCATTGTTGAACACTGCCTTAAAAAAGATCATAAATTTGAAGATCTACAATGCTTTTGTGTGGATGAAGTTCTGATGGGGTATGCCGGAAAGTCTAGAGATCAAACATTGATAATTAGAGAGCAGCGCTGGATCTTTAATTTGCAATCAGTGAGCCCTGGAGGTTTAAATGCACAAATTGACTGGAATGTGTGTATGTAGCTCGAGATCCACAGCTGGAAATTAGTGACCTTGATTGGCTATAAAGCCCTCTTTCACTGATAGTCCGCATGCGCGGCGTTGGAAGTAACAGCTGTTAGATGAAGAGAGGAGTTCAGCGTGAAAGTTGCGGTAAATGAACTTTCAAAGAAAATTCTTTTGGGACAGATATTGCACACAATATTCAAGGTGCAGTTGCACCATGGAACGATACAGAGTTATTATAATATCCTTTGTTTTATTTTCCATTCCTTTCCTTATGATTCCTAGCATTCTATTTGCTTTCTTGGCCACTGCTGCACACTGGGCAGAGGGTTTTAACATGTTATCCATGATGACAGCTAAATCTTTTTCCTGGGTTGTGGTTCCTAATGTGTGTGTTGTTTAAAAATACTATCTTGGAAGCCCAGACCAGCTATATTCCACGCTTTAAGAAAAATGGAAGGAAGTCCAAAAAACTGCCAGCATGGTTTAAAGGTGAGGTCAGAGAGGGTGTTGTTGCCAAAAAAGCATCTTTCAGGAAATGGAAAAAAGAGCCAAATGACGAAAACTGGAAACAGCACAAGCACTGGCAAGTTAGATGCAAGGCACTGATAAGGCAGGCAAAGAGAATTTGAGAAGAAGCTTGCTGTGGAAGGAAAAAACATAATAAAGATTTTTTCATGTACATTTGTAGCAAAAAACCTGTGAGAGAGTCAGTCGGACCATTAGATGATAGAGGGGTAAAAGGGGCACTAAGAGGGGACAAGGCCATAGCGGAGAGACTGAATGAATTCTTCACTTTGGTCTTTACAGAGGAAGATGTAGGGATGTTACCCATGACTAAAGTGGTATTTAAAGATGATACTGTGGAAGAATAGAAAGATATATCGATACACCGGAAAGATGTATTACAACTATTTGATAAACTGAAGAGTAGCAAATCACCTGGACCGGATGGTATACATCCAAGGGTGTTGAAAGAACTGAAATATGAGATTACAGATCTGCTATTAGTAATCTGTGAACTATCATTAAAATCATCTTTAATACCTGAAAATTGGAGAATGGCCAACATAACTCCAATTTTTAAAAAAGGGTTCCAGGGGTGAACCGGGAAACTACAGACCGGTGAGCCCGACGTCACTACTGGGAAAAATGGTACAAACCACCATAAAGAACAAAATTACTGAATATGCAGATAGTCATGGCTTAATGGGAGACAGCCAACAGGAAGGCCTTCAGGAAATGCAAGAAATCACAGAGAGAGGAAGGCAGACGTCTATATTTGGAATAACTTTGAGAAGATAACAAAGTAGTCTGAATTGCAAAGGCACAAAAAGAAGAAGAAATAGCCAATACAATAAAATGCGGGAATAAGAAATTTTTCAGATACATTAGTGAGAGGAGGAAGGGCAAAAGTGGTATTGTTAGACTCAAGGGTGAAAGGGAGGAACATATAAGAAACTCATAAGGATAAAGTGGAATTGCTTAACAAATATTTCTGTTCTGTGTTCACAGATGAAGGCCAGGAGCAGGATCTCAGAAAACACCCACAAATAGGAACAGAAGTGACAGGGATTTCGAACAATTTTCAGAAGACTGTGTTGGTGAGGAAATTGAAATTACACTTACCTGGTAATTGTAGTTCTGTGAGTGCGACAGCTTAGTCCTCCACTTCTGGGTAGTGCACCTCCTCCTGCAGCCTGGAGACTGGACCAATCAGAATTCTGCCATCACTGGATGTATCCTGCAGGCATTACCCATCAGCCCCAGTGAACTATTGACAAAGCAGACTCAAAAGAGCAAGAAATAGATAGTTAACCGGTCAAACTATGAAAAGTGCAAACCAAACAAGATTCTCCCCATTCACTTCTCCCTTTCTGTTTTACTAATCGAAAGGGCCATTGAAGGAAAAGGAAAGTTAGAATTAACCAGAGAACTGGAGTCCTCGAAAAGACACTCACCTGTATAAGCACCCTTCAGGACCGACTGCTTGCCGGGGCAAGTCAAAGAAGCGAGGGCGGGGATGAGGACTAAGCTGTCGCACTCAAGGAACTACAATTACCAGGTAAGTGTAATTTCAATTTCCTTATCGTGCCTCCAGCTTAGTCCTCCACTTCTGGGATGTAACAGAGCAGTACTAAAGGGAGGGACTTTGCCAACGGGCACGCCCAACGAAACCATGCTCCGCCCAGGAAGCTGCCTGCAGTCCAAAAAAGGCGATCCCGCAACCTCCCAGGCGCTGGCCTCCCGTGCAACAAGCAAGCTGAGAAAACCGAATCCTGGAGCCCACTGGAAATGGAGACCGACGTCCCAGCTTCTACCTGCCGGGGACCCCCAAACAGTCAAACAAAACGCTGCGAGGAAGGGACGGAGCCTGCGACCGCCACAGAACGACTCCGAGCTCCCCGCACGTCCCAGCACCGCAGACCCCGATCAGAAAGGAAGCCTCCGCCCGCTGGAGAGACCGGGAGAGACCCCGCTTGATTCACAAGGAAAAAACGTAGACAAGCGAGACAGAAGCAAGCCGTTGACCAGAACCGGATTACTGAGCCGAAGAACCAAAGAAAGACAAGGAAAAAAACCCGTATACGATAGCGGCCGCAGATGCGCCAAGACAAACTGTTTCAACAACACCGCTTTGGAGGCCAAGACTGTGACCCAAACTGAAGCCCTGACGCAGACGGCGGAACGGAATCCGGCGTGTCGGGTGTAATTAGATCAGCTTAAGAAAAAACATACACTATCAGTGTGCGACTCAAGCACTGCGCCTCGCACGGTACCACTGAAACAGGTAACGGCTGCCAGCCACCCCCTCAAAGAACTGGAAGCTAACCGGTTATCAATCCATCCCGCTAGAAATCCAATACCACTGAGACTGACACCGTGGCAGCGCGGATCTGATGTCTGGAGCCCCAGACATCAAGATGCACTAACCACGGATGAGGACCAGCGGGGACGCCTGCTGCCGCACGCAGAGGTACTGGGTGCAAGGCCCCCAGAAAAGAAAATCCTCTGTTCTGCTTACCCCACAGCAGACTAACCGACCACGGCTCCAAGGTCATGTACCCCCATGAGGACCACCTTCACTAGATTACAACAGACCTACCCCCAAAACTGGCGAAATTACCAGAGTCTGAAAATACGGTCCAAGCAAGAAGGCAGTCTCAGTCTGCCTAGAGTGCCCCAACAGCCAGCCTAAACAATCGTGAACATCGACAAGAAGAACACCGCAACCACCACAGTCAACAGGCACTGTTGACATGTGAGCGCGCCTCCACAAACAACCGACCTCCCGGAGGTACCAGGTAAGCACAAATGCAAGGGACATAGACAACTATGGGAGACTCAGCACCCGGCCTCCAAACACCGCGCCGAGAACCCACTTGAGCAAGGGTTGAATGCGTGAACCTACACAGAGGAGGGACTCCCTCTACAAAAGCGTTCCAGCGGCTCGGAGCACTAGACCCAAGACCGTGCTACAGAGACGACCACCTTCTCCGCCGCATCAATACGGACCCTTTGACCAAAAGGACACAGACGGGTCAGCGTCATTGCCCAACAACGAAGCCGTGCGCTGCCAGTACAGGCTCTACAAATAGAGGGGATTGCCCTGGAACAGACCCGTGAAACACGTCCCCCGACCATCTGGGAGCCAGAGAAATATCAGTGGAACACACCAACACCCTAGTAAGAGGAGGTCCTAAGGATAGATGCCTGTGTGGACCAGGAGCAAACAATTATGCAGTATGCTACCCCAAAACCCCCCCCACAGGGAAGGGGATAATGGATACCATAGGGAAATTATGAGGAGCGAAGTCACTCAATGGCCTTTAGACCCCCAGCAACAAATCTTGGGCATAAATCTGGAGTTACAGAACGTTACAGATGCATATGCCGCCCCTAAGCCCAGAGCGCCCATGAGGCGGCAATGTGGGTAGAACTCCCCTGACTTGCAGAGATCCACCTGGTCGCAGAAAGGCACTAATGGATGCCCCAGCTGCCCCCTGGGGAACATAGCCTGTAGGACAGGCTCCTCCTGGGAGACTGTTGAACTGTCAGTATAATTATATAGATAGAACAATGTGTATTCATTTATCTATTTATTTAGTTATCGTGTTTTGTTTTGTTTTTTGAAAGCCTCGGAAACCTGTTTTCAGGAAACGACAGGCTAAGATGAATACAAATCAGAGCCACTGATCGAAGCACCCTTTGAGCATGCCTACCCCGCCAACCACAAGCTAGGGCTCTGCCCTGGAACCTAAAAGCTGGCAATGTGCCTAATATTCCGGGCCTGATGCGGTGGCAGGCTTCGCCGCCTTGTTGAGAGCAAGGAGGCAGGCTGCTTCTGCCACATAGGTCCAAGCTTAGCTGGCTACTTGCCTGAAACCCCAGGCCCTAAGCGATGCTTCCCAGGGACACGAGCAGGCAGGAGAAGACATGTAACATCCGATCAATTTGAAAACTGCCGCGCTATAAAACTAAGAGTAAGCCAACAATCACCGAAGGAAAACTGCTCCAGAGGATCAATCGACCAACGGAACGGAATGAAACGAAAATCAACGTAGGATGGGCCACAGTAACTGCTGTTTATTTTCTCCCTCCAAGAGATCTCGCAAAGACGTCACTGAAGCAGCGGGGCCCTGTAGCTAACGGCGAGGACACAGAAGTGTTTGACGCACCTCCACAAAGGTGCCAATGAGTACACCGCGACCGACACGTAGGCCTACTACCGATGCAGATGAGCCCCAGGAAGAAACTGGGACGAACAGTAGACCTAAGGGGCCATAACGAGGACAAGAACCCCGGAATCCCTGTGCTCAAGCCCTTACTGGCACCCCGAGGATGGCAGACCTCGCAGAAAGACCCTGCTGGGGAAGATACCACACGCCACGCAAGGAAGGAAATGTCTAACAATTATGCCAATCAGCCCCCCGGAACAGGGAGAAGGGATGCTACCAGCCGCCGAAGCCCTCTCCGGACAGGCCGCTGTCCGCATACAGAGACATTAACACCTCGAGGTGCTAATCGCATAGGGACACATTAACACCCCGAGGCAACTCTGAAAACCCCCCCGTGAGGTTGAAAACCTGCTGGAGAACAGCAAAACCTGCCAGACCTATCAGGGGCTACTGACTTGGGACCCAACGATACGGGCATCGAGCTACCCTCCGTAGTCGTCTAAGTATATTCTTATAAATGTATTTTTCAATTCGGGGTGGTTTTTTCTTTTTTTTATTTTTTAACTCTACCAACACCTCAACAAAACCAAACGTGAACACAGTCCAACGGATGCATTCTCAAAGTAGTGTACGCGTTACCTAAAGACACAAACGAAGAACCCAATGAGTAGAGAAAATCCCCAGAAACACCAATCTCTGAGCCTCGTGTGTGGGTCACGGGAATGGTAAACAAGGCCCCACTGGGCGGCCTGAAGTCAAGGAGCACTGTCTGTGCCTGGAACTGCAGAAGCCGAAGAACGGCAAAGTCGTATTCAAAAATCCACTGTCGAAGACCCTCTCTTCAACCCCGAGTCCAGAAAGGGACTGGAGAGGGGGAACCTGGTAAACCTGGACCCGGAGTCGCTGCCGAACCTCCCGACGTGCAGCCGTACCATCAGACAGGTAGCCAGCAGCGAAGAATTAACCTAAAGGCAAAACTTGCCACCATACAGTAATTGCCCCCCCCAAGGAGCGTCGTGAGACATCCTCCGACGACTGCTCTCTCGAGGGAGTCCGGCCAGCATCGGCTAAAATTAACTGAGGCCAAAGTCCTCTTTGGTTTTTTTGTTATAAACTTGAAGTACAGGTCTGGCACGTAACATAACCTGAACAGTCAGCAGCAGTGTCCAGACACCCGCTGCTGCCGAAAATCCAAATTATCGATAGCCTCCTCCTCATAGCACCATAGGCCTGCGTTTCAGGCGGCCTATACAATTGGCTGAAAATGGAGGCCACTCAGATAAGGGCGGCTCTCAATGGGCTAGCTGCTGCTGCCCCATGCTAGCTCTGCGAAGGGATCCCCCCACGCACAAACCAGGTAGTGCCGGGTCGCCCCTGCTAGAAATTCCCTGTAAGAAATGTACCTACCGCAGAGTTACTAGTATGTACCGGAAACCTGCCGGTGGAAATAAACACCTTAGGTCGGGGTTGGTTTTTTTTTTTTTTTTTTTTAATCATGGAACTTTAGCCCACAAACAGTAACTATCTCACCCAGGAGAGAAAACAAGCGTTGTCATATTTGCCAACAAAATTTAAAAGCAAGAAAATAAAAAATACTGCCCGCCCGTGCTGCCTACCTGCGTCGAGGCAAAAAGCACGGGAAGAAAAAACTGGTCTCCACAATAGCCGTGCCGGCCCGCCATTACCAAAAGGCGAGGCCTGGACGCTTAACCCTGTGAGAGCTGTGCCCAACTGTAAGAAACAGACCGAAGGACGGCCCTGTTAGAAACAGGTTAGTGTACTTATTCGAGGGGACCTTCTGCGAAATAGAGAGGGACCCAAAAACAAAATAAGTAAAGTAATTAAGTAAATAACTTAACCAAATAGATGAAATGAAATAATCAAAGTAAAAGAAAAGAAAATGTCCTCTCTATAGAATAGGACCCCTTCCCCGAGCGCGGAGCGCTGTGAAACGCTGCCATGCGGCCCCCGCAAGGGAGGAAATGGCGCCAGCTAGAGCCGGCCCGCCCAAAGCTCCGCTTGTTTAAAACTGACTGAAGTAAGTACCATGTCCGCAGACCTTACCAGCGGTGCTAACATCTGGGAGGAATTGGCCCGGCTAAGGCACAAGGAGATAGGCGCTCACCTCACGATGTCACTCAACTCTGGCGTGAGCAGCTGTCGTGGAGAGAATCGCTTTGCCAACTGAAAGGCTGAGGGCCTTATCCTGCAGCCACGGCAAGCCGTCGTCCGATGCACCCACACAGAGCGCTGGTACGACCTGCGGAGCTCTCCCCCGTACTGTCCAGGGGGAGAGATCCAAACTGGGAACTTCTCACACCACTGATTCAAACAAAAAATGGGAGAAGTCAGCTTCACACAACCCCCGGGGCAGAACTGTTTAGTTCCCCCAAAAGGAACAGCTCTTCCAAAAGGCACATAGATAATACAAAATCTGTAGCCAACAGGCATGAAAAGAAATAAAACAAATCAATGAAAGCAACTGAAAATAAAAGAAAACTAGTTGATTTAAGAGAAAAACTCCTAAACCTTGCCTAAATTGGCCTTCCTATGCTAAAGTGAGCCTAGAGCTAGGCTCACTACGTCTCCCTGCTGCCTGGAGACTGGACACACTGGGGCTGATGGGTAATGCCTGCAGGATACATCCAGTGATGGCAGAATTCTGATTGGTCCAGTCTCCAGGCTGCAGGAGGAGGTGCACTACCCAGAAGTGGAGGACTAAGCAGGAGGCACGATAAGGAACTAGCTAAACTAAAAGTAGACAAAGCGATGGGATCAGATGGGATACATCAGAGAATACTGAAGGAACTTGGGGACGTTCTAGCGGCTCCACTTCTGACCTTTACAATGCCTCTTTGGAGTCAGGAGTGGTCTCAAAGGATTGGAGAAAGGCACATTTGGTCCCTTTTCACAAAAGCAGACATAAGGATGGCATTGAGACCTACAAGCTGGTTAGTCTAACCTCTGTGGTTAATAAATTATTGGAAAGGCTACTAAAAGAGAGAATAGTGAGGTTTCTGGAGTCCAATAGATTGCAGGATCAAAGACAGCATGGATTCACCAGAGGCAGGTCTTGTCAGACAAATCTGATTGATTTCTTTGTCTAGGTGACCAGGGAGTTGAACTGAGGGAGAGTCCTAGGTGTGGTGTACTTAGATTTCAGTAAAGCCTTTGACACCGTTCCACACAGGCAACTTATAAACAAACTGAGCACCCTAGGGATGGACGCTAAAGTTACTGATTGGGTTAGGAATTGGTTGTGTGGAAGGAGACAGAGTACAGATAAAATGGAGCTCACTTTGAGGAGAAGGAGGTTACCAGTGGTGTGCCGCAAGGATCTGTCCTTGGTCTGATTCTTTTTTAACATCTTTGTTAGTGATATTGCGGAAGGGCTGTTAGGTAAGTTTTGCTTGTCTGCTGACTATACCAAAATCCGCAATACAGTAGACACCCAGGAAGGGGTAGATAACATGAGGAGGGATCTAGCTAAGCTTAAAGAATGGTTTAGAATTTGGCAGCTGAAATTTAATGCTAAAAAATGCAGGGTCATGCATTTGGGTTGCAAAAATCCAAAGGAGCAGTACAGTGTAGGGGTGAGATATTTCTGGCCATGAAAGAAGGGAGGGACCTTGGCGTAACTGTGTCTAATGATCTTAGAGTAGCTAAACAGGTAGAAAAGGTGACTACGAAAGCCAAAAGGATGCTTGGGCATATAGGGAGAGGAATGGCCAGCAGAAAAAAGGAGGAGATAATGCCTCTCTCTAAGTCTCTGGTGTGACATCATTTAGACTACTGTGTGCCATTCTGGAGACCACACTTTCAAAAAGATATAAACAGGTTGGCGTCTGTGCAGAGGGTGGCTACTAAAATGGTTAGTGGTCTTCGTTATGAAGCATATGAGGGACAGACTTAAAGATCTTAATATGCATACTTTAGAGGAAAGGTAGGATAGGGGAGATATGAAAGAGATGTTTAAATACCTCCATAGCATACATGCACAGGAGGAAAGTCTTTCCCGATTGAAAGCAAGCTCTGCTACGAAGGGACATAGGATGAGGGTGAAATGGGATAGGACTCAGGAGTAAAATGCGGAAATATTTCTTTATGGAAAGAGTGGTAGATGAGTGGAATAGTCTCCTAGTGGAGATGGTAGAAAGGAGGGCAGTATCTGTATTCAAGAAAGCATGGGACAAACACAGAGGATCTCTAAAGGAAAAAAGGGCACTATTATAGTTGATGGAAGGACAGACCAGATAGCCCATGTGGTCTTTTTTCTACCATCATGGTTCTATGTTTCTTTGCAGTCCAAACGAGTTCTAGTGTCTCTGCTTCATGTCTTGTTCACTGGGTACTCAGCCTGATCAAGGTAGGTCAGGGTGTTAAAAAGACGAACAGTGGGCACAGGCACGCTCCAAGGCAGGCAGATTGATCCAGAACAGCAGCGCATCTTTTTCCCGTGCTACTACTGTTGCCTCTGTCCACACTTGGGAATCTTCACCTTTGCCTGATGTGTCATGCTGCAAGCAACAGCACTCCAACCACTCAGGACCCTGCAGCCCATCGAATTAGAGCTGTCCCTCCGGTGCTTGACTACCTAGCTCTGAACCTCCAGACTGGCAAATGCAGGGCTCTGGCAGGCTGCTACATGTGCCTCAGGCCTGTGGTAACTGCGGGAGTCTGGGTCAGCCTACACCCTGGCATGCAGCATGGTAAGACAAGGACAAACGCCATGGCAGCAGCAACGCTGATGGTTTTCTGATGGCTGCTAATGTGGGAGAGTACCTTCTCGGCCTACCTTCCCCATCTAGTCTTCTTCCTTTTCATAGCTCCTTGGCAACGTTGGGCACAGGGCTACAGCTGATTGCTTCCCACTCCTGTCCAGAGGCCAAATATGAGTACTGAGAGGCAAGACCTGAACTGCGACTTTATTCACATTTCCTTTGGCTTAAGCATTTTTATGACTGTTTTTAATTGATTTCATAGTTCTAACTACATATTATTTTGAGATTGTTTTTTTGTGTTTTCTTTTTAAGAGGTTCCAATCTGTACTGATACTAATATGGCAGATGTTAGTTCCCAATTACCTAACAGGTACTTGTGACCTGAAATAGCCACTGCTGGAAACAAGATACTTGGCTTGATGGATCCCTAGGTCTGACACAGTATGGTACATCTTCTGTTCTTAATGCACACTGGTGAGTTTCTGTGATTTTCAGGCTTTGGCTATTCTATGAGTTTCACACCTACATGCCTGGCAGCTTGGTCACTCCGTCATTGTTGTTTCAGGTTGCTGCTGCTCATAGTGGCCTGTCGGCTGGGAGAGAGGGGTGACGTTAACTGGAGATGGTTTGTGTCTCTCTCATCCTTTCCAGGAACTGCTGCAGCATGAGGGCAGCTGGCATCAAGAGAAGGTTGGCAGATGTCCTGCACAATTACTTTAACAGCCTGGGTGATTCGTCTCTCCACAGTTGTCACAGAACCTAGAGCCCCCATTCACCCCCTTTAATTAACCTCGTTATTTGGCTTCTAGCTGTGCAACCCACCAAAAATATATGAGCGTTCATGAAGGATGAGGAACCTGTGTGATGGAGTGAGTCTAAATGCAGACCTGTGCTGCTGGACATCTTCATGTAGCTGGATCCTGACCTGCCCTCTACTGCTACTTAATAGTTGTATAGTGCTACAAGTTATATGCAGCACTGTACAGGGTAGTCAAGACAGACAACACAACAATTGTGGACTAGGATATATCTAGGAAAATGGTAAAGAAACACATAGGAGTTGAACACAAAACTTAGGAGGATCAGGATCCAAAAGCAGCCATGAGCTAAAACCCAGAGCCCTAATCACAGAGATTGGGAGGGGGGATAGGGGGAGCACGAGATATGGGTTTGTCTGGGTTTCAGCTCCTATGAACTTTGAGGTTCGCTTTTCTTATTGTCGTGGAAGAGGCAAGAGGCAATGCAGCCCCTGGATAAAATCTCCTTTCAGGGCTTTTCGTGATACTCCTCTCCTAGGAAAATACCTGCACACACTCAGCTATGCTTTTGTTGCTGTGGGTACACTGGTGAGCCACAGCAAATAAGGCATTAAGGATACTGTGGTAGGCAAAGGCCTATGATCCACGCTGCTTGAACAAAACAGACAGGCCTAAGCAGCTTGACCTGTAAGTAAAGCCGGTGGTTAGGCCCAGAGGAGTAAACCCCCCCCCTCCCCCGAATGCTGCTTTCATAGAATCGAAACTTAACTAAGCATAACCAAGCATAGCTAAGCAGAATCGAAACTTACAAAAGACAGAAAAATAACTTTAATTGGTACTGATAAGAGTGTGAAAACTTCTGTGAACTAATTAATTCTGCTGAGAGAAGGGTTACAGTGCCCTGCTTTCCCACATGTTCTAGTTAGCTAAGTGACCTTGGAGGAGAATTGTATCAAGAGTCTAAGAACTGTCCATTGTAATGGGGACTGTAAGGGGGGCAAGCAGGTGCTGAGCCCAGACCAAGGTCCTCATTGGACGACTACGTAGTGGTACCGGGACCAATAGATGGAGCATGAAGGGTTACCGGGACCAATGAGAAGTTTGCCTATGTACAGAATGGAGAAAAAAGGTATAAAAATTTTTGTTTTGCTAGAAATCATTGCTCAGCCATTTTGAATGTGATTCTGCTTGAGTCTTGTGCACAAATAAATGATTTGGACCTTCTGAACAGACTCCTGGTATTATTGGATTGTTTGCGCTCTGCTGCTACAATACAATAGCAGAAAGAGATGAGGCTTTTTCGCTATGTAATTTATTAGTTAATCGGAGAGATGTCCTCCCTTGATCTGGCATTGTTCCTGATATTCTTTATGCGGCGAACATCTTTTAAACCACTTAAGAAATGAGCTAGGCTGGTAATCACATTGGTATTCTTCAACACCTTCTCTTCTGCCTTCTTTTCTTTGTGATGCACAGCAGTAACCAGCAAATTCTTGTCTCTTGAATTCAGCAGTAGGTCAGTGGACATATTTCATTTCATTCATGTACTTCATTTATTAATTTGTTAACCACCCATCACAATATCTGGGCAGTTTACAACATGCACACACAATAACATTAACAAACTAATAAATATATTTACATCAGATCAATCCACACATTTTTCAAGATGGCAGGCTGCTGTGGGCACTGGGGGAAATACACAGACACTCACTCTGCTGCAACATGCATCTCTGGTGTATCATGAATTGTTGCAAAGTGGGTTGTGTTCTGTGCATGCACATTGCACTCTACAAATGAAAGATGATTTTGTAATTGAATCTGCCCTTACTGCTGGTGACATTACCAGGCTGTGTGGATACATGTATATGTATATTGTTCATTGTAAACTGCAACTGATCTGCAGGAAATCACGGTATAAAAATGTTAATAAAATAAAAAATAAAATAAATATGTTCTGGCACAGTATGCAAATGAACAGGGAGCTATGGATAACAAAGTCACACTTAGGGGTTCTTTTACTAAAGGCTTTAACATGTGATCGTTAACATTTAGTAAAAGGGCCCCTTAGATGCTACCCAGAGGCCTTATTCTTTACAAATGGGATTCTGGCAAGCAGGTGCCCCTAAAGCGAAAGATAAAACCTACTGATCTACATTTCTGAATTGTTATTTCAAGGGAATTGTTACACATGGGCCATGTGCATTAGCATGACGATCAGGTCTACTAATTCCTTATGACACCTGGAGATGGGAGCAAACCCTCAAAGATCAGAATAGAAATCTCTCTTTTTTAATTGTATTTATTTCATTCATCATCATTTATAACTCATAAGAACATACGTCGTCTCATATGGTCCATCAAGCCCAATGGCCAAGCCAGGTCACAAGTAAGCAGTTCCGTGCTACATATCCCCAGGGATAAGCAGTGGTTTTCTTCCAAACTACCTTAACAACATTTATGGACTTTACCTCCAGGAATCTGTTCAACGTTTTTTTTTAAACACAGTTACACTACTTGTCACATCTTCTGGCAATGAGTCCCAAAGCTCAATTATAAGTTGAGGAAAAAGATTTTCTCCTATGTGGGTTTTTTTTTTTAATTTTTACTTTTTATAGGATTTACAAACAAAGGAAAACCTTTGAAACAGAAACATACACTCAATCATATGTCACAAGAGCATAAAAAATATTAAAAGGAAATATTTCATGACATTACATTGAATGTTTGAAGTCCACAATGGAAAGGGATCCAAGAAAGAGTAGTTACTCACCTGTAACAGGTGTTCTCCAGGAGCAGCAGGAATCAGTCCTCACATATGGGTGTCATCGGCGCCGATGAAGCCCCAGCGGAGCATTTCCCCAGCTTTCTATGAAAGCCTTTGGGAATGCAGGCACGCATGCGCGGTTCCCATCCCGCCTAAAGGTGCCATCTTACCTCAGTCAAATGACATAGCTAAGAACAGCACACAAAAATGAAAATAAACTATGTACAACTGCAACTCCAAGGGGAGGAAGGAGGGTTGTGAGGACTGATTCCTGCTGCTCCTGGAGAACACCTGTTACAGGTGAGTAACTACTCTTTCTCCAGGAAAAAGCAGGAAGTCAGTCCTCACATATGGGTGACTCCCCAGCTCTGGGCTACCGAGGAACCCAGGCTGAACAAGAGAACTCCCTCTAGTCTCAGCAGCAAAGAAAGGCTTTTCAAGGACACAACCTCCACCGGTAGCCCAACAGAGGGCAGGAGTTGCCTAAACCTCAAAGAGATTCCGGAGTACTGCTTGGCCAAAAGCACTGTCCCTACGGGTCTCCCTCTCCAGGCAGTAATGGGGCGCAAAAGTCTGACTTGAAGACCAAGTTGCAGCCCTGCAGATGTCTACCAAGGGCACAGAGCGGAGATGAGCCACTGAGGCAGCCATTGCCCTGACTCGGTGGGCCGTAACCCGACCCTGCAAAGGAAGGTCAGCCGCCTTATAAGCCCAGGTGATACAGTCAGCTACCCAGATGGACAAGGTACGCTTGGACACAGGCAACCCCAACTTATTGGGGTAAAAGGAAACGAAGAGCTGGGTAGCCCTTCTATGCCCCTGTGTACGGTCAAGGTAGAAGGATATGGCCCTCCTACAGTCCAGGGTATGCAGGACTGCTTCAGCCTGGCTTGCATGAGGCCTAGGGAAGAATGTTGGAAGAACCACCTCCTGGTTGAGGTGGAAAGAGGAGACAACCTTAGGTAGAAACTTTGGATGAGTCCTAAGGACTACCCTGTTCCTATAAATCCTGGTGTAAGGCCTATCACAGACCAGGGCCTGAAGCTCACTTACTCGCCTAGCCGAGGTAAGGGCTATCAGGAAGAGTGTCTTCCAGGAGAGGAAGCGTAGTGGACAAGTAGCCATCGGCTCAAAAGGTGGGCGAGTCAGTTGCTGCAAGACCACATTCAGCTCCCACTCAGGGGCAGGACGACGGATAGGAGGCTTGAGCAAAAGCAAGCCCCTAAGAAAGCGAGACACCAAGGGGTGACCAGACAGAGAATGTCCCTCCACCAGAGAGTGGTGAGCTGCTAGAGTTGAGAGGTGGACACGAACAGAATTGGATTTAAGACCTTGATTTGACAAGTGCAGTAAGTACTGAAGGACTACTGGCACAGTACAGGAGAATGGATCTTCTGTACGTAGCTGACACCACACAGAAAACCTCTTCCATCTGAGAGCATAGGCTTTCCTAGTGGACTGTTTCCTAGAGGCTAGGACAACCTCCTCAAGCTCCTGAGGCAGGCCCAAGGGAGCCAAGACTACCCTTGCAGCCTCCAGGCCATCAAATTGAGAGCTTTGAGATTAGGGTGCAGAAGGGAACCCTGCTCCTGTGAGAGAAGGTCGGGTTGCACCCCCAGAGGTAGTGGAGGATCCACCGCCAGTTGGAGCAAAACAGGAAACCAAGGCTGTCTTGGCCACCTGGGAGCCACCAGCAGGACCGAGGCCTTGTCCTGAAGAATCTTGAAGAGAGTTCGGGCCACCAAGGGCGTGGGAGGAAACGCATAGAGGAGGCCCTGAGACCAGGATATCAGAAAAGCATCTGTTGCTATCCGCAGAGGATGCATTTTCCTGGAGCAGAACTTTGGCAGTTGCTTGTTCGTTGGGCTGGCAAAGAGATCTATCAAAGGGAGACCCCACTTCAGGAAGATCTTCTGAACTACTGAAGGATGCAGCTGCCACTCGTAGGGCTGCAGTATTCTGCTTAATCTGTCTGCCAGGTAGTTGTCCTGGCCTGGAAGGTACACAGCCCTGAGGAGCATGTTGTGCTTGAGGGCAAAAGAACAAAGGTCCTGAGCCTCCCGACAAAGGATCCTGGACCCAGTTCCGCCCTGTTTGTTCACATAAAGCATGGCAACTTGGTTGTCTGTCTGAATCAGGACAGACTGGTGAGCCAGGGTAGGAGTGAAAGCTTTGAGTGCTAATCGAATAGCTCTGAGTTCGAGGAGATTGATCTGCTGTGCAGCTTCCCAGGGAGACCAGAGGCCCTGGGTGCACTTGCCCAGACAATGAGTTCCCCAGCCTTGCATGGAGGCATCTGTTGTCATCACTATTGTGTACCCTGGAATCTGAAAAGGCACCCCTTTCAGTAGATTAGGTGGCTGCAGCCACCAGTAGAGGGAGTGCAGAAATGGTCTGGACACCCTTATCCTGTCTCTGAGGCTGCCTGTGGCCTGTGACCACTGAGCCCGAAGACACCACTGTGCAGGCCTCATATGGAGCCTGGCATTGGGGGTCACATGTACTGTCGAAGCCATGTGGCCTAGAAGCCTCAGGCAGAGTCTGGCGGAGACCAGGGACCTGCTGAGAAACTCTGCCAAGGCCATCAACCTTTGGGCCCTGTCTGCTGGCAAGAAAGCCTTTGCCAGCAGAGAGTCCAGCCTTGCTCCTATGAACTCTAAGTTCTGGGAAGGGAACAAAGTGGACTTTGCGAAGTTTATAACAAACCCTAGGCTTTGTAGAAGAGCAATAGTCCTGAGGGTGGCTTGCTTGGCCTCCTGGCACGTCTGACCCCTGATGAGCCAGTCGTCTAGATAGGGGAAGACAAAGATTCCCTGATTTCTCAGGTAGGCCGCCACCACTTCTAGGTACTTTGTAAAGACTCTGGGTGCGGAGGTGAGGCCGAAAGGCAGCACTCTGTACTGATAATGGTTTCCTCCCACAATGAACCTGAGGTACTTTCTGTAGTCTGGATGAATGAGGATGTGAGTGTACGCATCCTTTAGATCTAAGGAGCATAGCCAATCTCCCTGCTGGAGGTAGGGCAGAAGAGTCCCAAGAGTAAGCATCTTGAACTTCTCCTTCACTCAGAACTTTTTGAGGTTCCTGAGGTCCAGAATGGGTCGAAGGCCACCGGTTCTCTTGGGCACCAGGAAATACCTGGAGTAGAAACCGTGACCTTGTAAGTGGGGAGGCACAGGCTCCACCGCCCTGTCCACCAACAGACCATGAAGCTCTTGTAGAAGAAGGTCTGTGTGCAGGGGAGGCCTTGGAGGCTCCCCTGGAAAATATGGTGGAGGCAGTTGGTGAAAATGGAGGGCATAGACCTTGTGGACTATCTCCAGCACCCAACTGTCCCCGGTGACAAGGGGCCACTGGTGGGCAAAGAGGGCGAGGCGACCTCCTGTGCAGGGTTGGGAGAGCAGTGGAGGAGAGGCTATGCTCAAGGAGTCAAAAACCCCCACCCTGCTGAGTGGTAAAAGGGGCCGGAGGCTTGGGGGTCCTCTGCCTACGGGGCCCATTACCCTGGCCCTTGGCTTGCTGACCCTGGGGGGGCAGCTTGGGCAGCCTGATATTGCGGGTACTGTTTGTAGGCAGTGCACTTCCTCAGGTAAAAGGGCTTTTTACCCGAGCCCTTCTTTTTATGAGAAGGGGCAGAGGTCTTCCTCGACAGCCTTGTCCGTGTGAGGTGCTCAGTTTCGAGCTGAGCGGCCTTCTCGGTCATGGGCTTCCCAAAAAGGTTTTCACCTCGGCAAGGGACATCGACCAACTTGTCCTGAACCCATGGCTCGAGGTCCGATGACTGCAGCCATGCCTGGCGTCGAGCCGCGATGCTGGCTGCCGCAACTCGGGCCGAAGCCATCGTAGGCGGCGCGGGACATGAACTTCGAGCAGTCCCAAATCCCCGAGGACAAGGACTTAAATCTCTGCAAAGGTTCCCCGGAGAGACCAGCAGAGAACCCGGCCAATTCCTTGGCCAGATCCCGCAAGTACATGCCCATGTACAGCTGGTAGGACTGAACACGGCAAGCAAGCATCGAGCCCTGGAAGCATCGAGGTTCCGGGCCTCCCTGCCAAGAGGCACCGTGGAGTGCATCTTCTGGCTCTTCAGATGATGCATGGCCGATTCCACAACCATAGAATGGTGTGGTAGCTGTGCCTTTTGAAAGCCAGGGCTCTTCCGGAGTCGATAGATCGAATCGACTCACTTGCTGAGAACCGGCGCCGAGGCCGGTGCCTCCCACATATGGAAGAGGAGCCGTTCCAGCATCAGAGGAACCGGAACAGTAAAGGCCTCCTTCGGAGGAGAGTCATACTGTAGGGCCTCGAGCTCTTCAGCTCGAGGCTCCTCCTCGGGGTCCGCCGGGATAGCCAAGGCAGCGGCCATATCCCGGACGAACTCCGAGAACCGAGTATCCTCCGGGGGGACCTACTCCGGGCTCAGACTGCGGTGAGTCCGAAGGGACGCACCGAGTCTTGAAGGTATCAGGAGACTCCTCGTCCTCTGTCTCCCAAGTTGACTCGTCCAAGGATGAGTCAGGGTCCGACCCCGCGGGGCCCTGGAGCACCGACGTCGACGCCCTCGGTCCCGAACGGGAGGTCGAAGGAGACCGAGGTCGACTTCGAGCCACGATGGACTCGAGTATCGGCTCGGTCTCTGGGGTCGACTTCGAGCCACGATGGACTCAGTATCGGCTCGGTCTCCGGGGTCGACTTCGAAGTCGATGTCCCGGTGGTCGGGGCAGATGCACCAGACAGGCTGGCCATCAGTGCCCGCTGCTGCTCCATGAAGGCAGACAATCTGCTCTCCAAGGCTGTCATCCTGAGACTGAGCTCGGGAGACGCAGCAGCCACCAACTCGGGCCCCAGCAGCTCCGGGCCCGACGTCGGCTCCCTGGGAGGAGAGTCCTCGAGGACTACGGAGTTTACGTGTCCAGCAGACTCCGGCTCCACACGAGGAACCTTTGCAGGCTTCTCGAGTTCCACGGGCCCGGGGCGACTGTCAGGGGTCTTAGACCTGGCCCTCGAGGAGCCCTTCTATGCCCCTGTGTATGGTCAAGGTAGAAGGATAAGGCCCTCCTACAGTCCAGGGTATGCAGAACTGCTTCAGCCTGGCTTGCATGAGGCCTAGGGAAGAATGTTGGAAGAACCACCTCTTGGTTAAGGTGGAAGGAGGAGACAACTTTGGGGAGGAACTTTGGATGAGTCCTAAGGACTACCCTGTTCCTATAGAAGCGGGTGTAAGGCCTGTCACAGACCAGGGCCTGAAGCTCACTCACTCGTCTGGCCGAGGTTAAGGCTACCAGAAAGAGTGTCTTCCAGGACAGGAAGCATAGAGGGCAAGTAGCCATCGGCTCAAAAGGTGGGCAAGTCAGTTGCTGCAAGACCACATTCAACTCCCACTCAGGAGCAGGACGACGGATTGGAGGCATGAGCAAAAGCAAGCCTCTGAGAAACAGGGACACCAAGGGGTGAACCGACAGAGAATGTCCTTCCACTAGTGAGTGGTGAGCTGCTAGAGCTGAGAGGTGGACCCGAACAGAATTGGACTTAAGTCCCTGATTTGATAAGTGCAGTAAGTACTGAAGCACTACTGGTACAGTATTTATTTATTTATTTATTTAACTATTTCTTTTATACCGCCCCTTCCAGAGATCAAGGGCGGTTTACATATAACAGATTAACAGTCTTGTACACAATTTGTATACATTTTACATAGAACAGTAGAAATCAACTATTTACATTGAACAGTAAATATAAACTTTGTAGGTATTGTAACAAAAACAACTTGAAGGTATTAAAGCAAAATCTTTGTAGGTATTAAAGCAAACATATCAAACTTTGTACAAAAAGCGTAGTTACTCACCTGTAACAGGTGTTCTCCAGGAGCAGCAGGAATCAGTCCTCACTTATGGGTGACGTCGGCGCCGACGGAGCCCTCGCGGAGCAATTTTCCCCAGCTTTCAAAGAAAGCCTTTGGGAATTGCAGCGCGCATGCGCGGTCCCCTTCCCGCCCAAGGGTGCCATCTTAGCCAGTCAGATGACATAGCTAAAAAAGACAGCATAAAAATTTGCAAAAAAACTAAAGCAGATGATTGCAACTCCACGGGGAGGAGGGAGGGTTGTGAGGACTGATTCCTGCTGCTCCTGGAGAACACCTGTTACAGGTGAGTAACTACGCTTTCTCCAGGACCAAGCAGGAAGTCAGTCCTCACTTATGGGACTCCCAAGCTCAAGGCTACCGGAGACCCTAAGCACAAAAATGAGCTCCCTCTAGCTCAGCAGCACAGAAGGAAAGAATCTTCGCTGAATTATCACCCACCGGTAGCCCACATCCGGGATGGAGGGTAGGAGTTGCTCAGACCTCGAAGAGATTACGGAGGACTGCCTGTCCGAAAGCACTGTCCCTGCGGGACTCCCTCTCGAGACAGTAATGGACCGCAAAAGTCTGGCTCGAAGACCAAGTAGCGGCCCGGCAGATGTCTGCCAGCGGAACAGAGCGGAGGTAAGCCACTGACGTAGCCTTTGCCCGAACGCAATGAGCCGTGACTCGACCTTCCAAGGAGAGTCCGGCTGCTCCATAAGCCCAAGAGATACAGTCCGCAACCCAGATGGACAGAGTACGCTTGGAGACCGGGAGCCCCAATTTATTGGGGTCAAAAGACACAAAAAGCTGAGCAGCTTTACGGTGCTCCCGCGTACGGTCAAGGTAGAAGTTCAAAGCCCTTCTACAGTCCAGGGTATGGAGGACCGTTTCAGCTCGGCTGGAGTGTGGTCTGGGAAAGAAGGTTGGAAGTACCACCTCCTGATTGATGTGAAAGGGGGAGACCACTTTTGGAAGAAATTTTGGGTGAGTCCGTAGGACTACCCTATTTTTGTAGAACCGAGTGTAAGGGGGATCAGACACGAGGGCCTGCAATTCACTTACGCGTCTAGCGGAAGTGAGGGCTATCAAGAACAGTGTTTTCCAAGAAAGAAAACGGAGAGAACAGGTAGCCATAGGTTCAAAAGGCGGACAGGTGATCCGCTGTAAAACCACATTCAGGTCCCAGTCAGGCGCTGGCGGGCGCAGAGGTGGTTTAAGTAGAAGGAGACCTCGGAGAAACCTCGCTACGAGAGGGTCGCTGGAGAGAGGTCTGCCGTCCACCGGCACATGATGTGCTGAAAGAGCACTGAGGTGAACTTTGACGGAGTTGGACTTAAGTCCCAGATTAGAGAGGTAAAGCAAGTACTGCAAGACCACCGACACCGGGCAGGAGAAGGGATCCTGAGACTGTCGGGTACACCAAACGGAAAAGCGACGCCATTTAAGGGCGTAGCATTTTCGAGTAGAAGGTCGCCGAGAAGCTAGGACGACCTCTTCCACCTCTGCCGGCAGGAGGAGGGGAGCAAGGACTACCCTCTCAGCAGCCAGGCCATCAGATTGAGAGACCTGAGGTTGGGGTGTAGCAGAGACCCCTGATCCTGAGTGAGGAGATCCGGTTGAAATCCCAGAGGGAACGGATCCTCCACCGCTAATTGCAGCAGGAGTGGAAACCACGGCTGTCTGGGCCAGCGAGGAGCCACCAGGATCATGAAGGCTTTGTCTCGGAGAACCTTGAAGAGAGTCCGAGAGACTAGCGGGATGGGAGGGAAAGCATACAGAAGGCTCCCCGACCATGAGAGTAGAAAAGCGTCCGCCGCAACCCGAAGGGGGTGTGGCTGACGAGAGCAGAAGCGAGGAAGTTGCCGGTTGTGAGGACTGGCAAAGAGATCCACCGTGGGGAGGCCCCACATTAGAAAGAGCTTCTGAACTACCAAGGGATCCAGACGCCACTCGTGCGGCTGGAGGATCCTGCTGAGTTTGTCCGCCAGGCAATTCTCTTGGCCTGGGAGATAAACTGCCTTGAGGAGAACGCCGTGACTGACGGCCCAAGAGCAGAGCTTCTGTGCTTCCCGACAGAGGAGGAAGGAGCCCGTGCCCCCCTGCTTGTTCACGTAGAACATGGCAACTTGATTGTCCGTCTGGACAAGGACGGACTGGTGAGAAGTCAGGTGGGAGAAGGCCTTGAGAGCCAGGCGGATCGCCCTGAGCTCCAGGAAGTTGATCTGCTGAGCAGACTCCCACGTGGTCCAGAGGCCCTGAGTACGTGCCCCTTGGCAATGCGCTCCCCAGCCCAGGAGGGATGCATCTGTTGTCAGCACCCGGGCCGGCTGAGGTGACTGGAAAGGCATGTCGAATATCAGGTTCGGCCGCTGAAGCCACCACCGGAGAGACAAGATCAGCGGCTCGGAGACGCGCACTAGGTCTGCTAGGCCGCCTGTGGCTTGTCGCCACTGCCGGCGGAGACACCATTGAGCAGGCCGCATATTCAGGCGGGCATTGGGGGTCACATGGACGGTGGAAGCCATATGGCCGAGTAGTCTCAGGAAGCGCCTGGCGGAGACCAGGGGCTGGCTGCGAAAACGGTCGGCTAGGTCCATGAGCCGTTGAGCCCTGTCGAGCGGTAGGTACGCTCGTGCCTGAGGAGTGTGCAGCCTTGCGCCGATGAACTCGAGATCCTGTGAGGGGAGCAAAGTGGACTTTGCGAAGTTTATAACAAAGCCCAAGTACTGCAGAAGAGTCACCGTGCGGCGCGTGGCGTTGGTGACCTCCAGAGCGGACGCTGCTCTGATGAGCCAGTCGTCGAGGTACGGAAAGACATAGAGGCCGTGAAGCCGGAGATGGGCCGCCACCACCGCGAGACATTTTGTGAAGACTCGCGGTGCGGAGGACAGGCCAAAGGGCAGTACTCTGTACTGGTAATGATTTCCTGCCACCACAAACCTTAGGTATTGGCGGTGGCTTGGGTGGATGAGGATGTGCGTGTAGGCATCCTTTAGATCCAAGGAGCATAGTCAATCTCCCTGCTGGAGGTAGGGCAGAAGGATTCCAAGGGTAAGCATTTTGAACTTCTCCCGCACGAGGAACTTGTTGAGGTTGCGCAAGTCCAGGATGGGTCTGAGGCCTCCTGTTCTTTTTGGTATTAGAAAATACCGGGAATAAAAGCCTTGACCCTTCAGGTGGTGGGGCACTGGTTCCACCGCCTGATCCTGTAGAAGACCTGCTAACTCCTGAAGGAGTAATTCCCTGTGCAGAGGGGGTCGTGGAGGTTCTCCCGGAAAATAGGAGGGAGAGACCTGGTGGAAGTGGAGAAGATAGCCTTCTCGCACGACTTGAAGCACCCAGGCATCTGAGGTGATGCTGGACCACCTGTGGGCGAAGTGAACCAGCCGGCCTCCGGTGCTGGGAGGAGCCAGCGGGGGGGGAGAGGCTATGCTTAAGGAGTCAAAAACCCCCACCCTGCGGAGCAGGGGCTGGTGGTGCAGGCTTGGGGGCTTGCTGCCTACGGGACCCGTTACCCCGTCCCTTGGCCTGCTGGCCCTGTTGGGGAGCTGCAGGGGCCTGATAGTGGGGGTATTGTTTGTAGGCAGTCGCCTTCCTCGGGTAAAAGGACTTCTTTCCCGAGCCCTTCTTTTTCTGGGACGGGGCGGAGGTCTTCCTAGAAAGCCTAGTCCTGGTGAGAGTCTCTGTCTCAATTTGTGCAGCCTTATCAGCCATGGGCTTGCCAAAGAGGTTTTCGCCTCGGCAAGGGACATCGACCAACTTGTCCTGCACCCAGGGCTCAAGGTCAGACGACTGAAGCCAAGCCTGTCGGCGGGCACCGATGCCGGCTGCGGCCACTCGGGCCGATGCTTCAAAGCCATCATAGGCTGCTCGGGACATGAATTTTGAGCATTCCCGAATGCCAGTGGACAAGGCCAGGAACCTCCGCAAGGGTTCCTCGGACAAACCAGCGGAGAAGCCGGCTAGCTCTTTAGCCAGGTCTCGGAGATACATGCCCATGTATAGCTGGTAGGTCTGGACACGACAGGCGAGCATAGAGCCCTGGAAACACTTCTTACCAAGGCCATCCAGGTTACGGGCCTCCCTGCCAGGAGGCACCGAGGAGTGCATCTTCTGGCTCTTAAGACGATGCATGGCCGATTCCACTACCATGGAATGGTGTGGTAGCTGTGCTTTCTGGAAGCCAGGGCTCTTGCGGACTCGATAGATAGAATCGACCCGCTTGCTCAGGACCGGCGAGGTGGCCGGACTCTCCCACATGCGGAAGAGTAGTCGTTCCAGCATGGGAGGAACCGGTACAGTAAAGTGTTCCCTGGCGGGAGAGTCATACTGGAGGGCGTCGAGCTCTTCGGCTCGAGGCTCCTCCTCGGGATCCGCAGGGAAGGCCAAAGCCTTGGCCATATCCCTGACGAAGTCCGAGAACCGGGCATCCTCCGGGGGGGACTGCTTCCGAGGTTCGGACTCAGGTGAGTCCGAGGGGACACACCGAGTCCGAAAAGAATCAGGCGACTCTTCCTCTTCAGACTCCCAGACCGACTCCGACGAGGACTCGGTGGGGTCGGCCCGGGCAGGGCGCGGCGCCTGCCGCCCCGACGCCGAGGGAGTCGGCGTCGGCGACCTCGGTCCCGAACGGGAGGCCGAGGGCGACCTCGACCGAGGATCGACTCGAGTTCGCATCGAATCGAGGATCGGCTCGGTCTCCGGGGTCGACTTCGACGTCGACGTCCCGGCGGTCGGGGCAGCGGCGCCAGCGAAGCCAGCGAGCAGTGCCCGCTGCTGGTCCATGAAGGCAGACAGTCTGCTCTCCAAGGCCGTCAACCTGAGTCCGAGCTCAGGTGACCCAGCAGCCCCCGACTCGGGCCCCGACGGCGTCGGGCCCGACGTCGGCTGTCGTGGGGGCGAGTCCAGAAGGACCACAGGACTTACCCGAGCAGGCAGCTCCGACTCCAGGCGAGGTCGCTTCATGAGGTGCTCCTTCTCCAAGGACCCGGGGCGGCTATCGGGGCTATGCGACCTGGCCCTCGCGGAGCCAGGAGCGTCCACCGACGCCGCCCTCGCGGGTTTCACCTTCCGTCGATGGTCCCCGGAGGGAGAACCCCTGTCGGAGGAACTCCGGCGACGGTCCGAGCTGGAACCCCTGGACGCGGAGGCCTCCGACGAAGTCCGGGTACGGCTGGGGTCAGCGAAGATTCTATCCCGCTGATGCCGCCGACTTCTCAACGCTTTGGAGGATAGTTTGCCACAAGGCCCACAGATCATTTCTTCATGATCCGGGCCCAGGCAGCGGAGGCAATTGTCGTGTGTGTCAGTTAGTGACATATTTCGGTCACACTGACCACACCGCTTGAAACCACTGGCAGCCATCGGGGGAAAAAGGGCCCCGGCGAGGTCAAAGGACCGGGCTGCCAGGGAAAAACCGAAACGAAAACTGACTAAGTCAGAAAAACCGAAAAATAAGAAGAGGACTCGTGACCGGCGTCGCGAGTCCGGCGGGAAAAAGACCGGCGTCGAACCGAATGGAAAAACAGAGTAATTCTAAAGAAAATCAACTTTTTCGCGGGGACACGACGGGTACGTCTGTAGGGCTCCGCGGAAAAAAGAAGACTGGCTAAGATGGCACCCTTGGGCGGGAAGGGGACCGCGCATGCGCGCTGCAATTCCCAAAGGCTTTCTTTGAAAGCTGGGGAAAATTGCTCCGCGAGGGCTCCGTCGGCGCCGACGTCACCCATAAGTGAGGACTGACTTCCTGCTTGGTCCTGGAGAAGTATATTTACATCGTGTAGTGTGTGTGGTGTATGGGGTAGAAATTGGCGTAGGTGCTGGAATTTAGTTCCTTTTATTTTTTGTCATCTTTGGGGCGTGTGTGGGGGGGACAGGCTTGTGGTTACATTGTTGGGGTTAAGGGAGTTTGTGCATGGGTGCCCACATTTGTAGTAGAGCTGGCTTTGGGGGAGTAGGGGATTTCTAAGTGTTCAGTGAACAGGTAGGTCTTTAATTCTTTTCTGAATTGGATGAGGTCTCTTATGGTGCGAAGTTCAATAGGGAGGTCGTTCCAGAGTGTAGGAGCAGTGAATGAGAATGCTCTAGAACTAGTGGTATTCTTGGTTTTACAGATGGCTTTAGGTATGATGAGGGAGTGGGCTGCGTTTTGTCTGAGGGTCCTTGTCGATGTTGGAGATTGCAGTAATGTGGTTAAGTGTGAGGGGGCTATGTCGTTTATGAGTTTATAGGTTGTTAGGATAATTTTGTATTTGATTCGGCTGTTTATAGGAAGCCAGTGGAGTTCCAGCAGTATTGGGGTTACGTGGTCTGTTAGGCGGGCTTTAGCAATTACTTTTGCACAGATGTTTTGTGCTCTTTGTAGAAGGTATGTGCTTTTTTGAGGGAGGCCTATTAGGAGACTATTGCAATAGTCGAAGTGAGGGGTGATCAGTGTACTTACTGATGAGGGTGAGAGCCATGGTTTTATTTTCTATGTTAACAATGTCCATTCCATCTATATTATTTAGGTTGGTTAGGGTGAATTTTAGGTCATTTTTGGTGAGAATCAGTACACCCCCTCCTCTTTTTATATTCCGTTGGCAATTGAATATGTCATATTGATTTGTGGTAAGTTGGTTTAGTAGTATAGTGTCTGAGGGTGAGAGCCATGTTTCAGTAATACAGATAATGTCAGGGGATGTATCTTTAATTATGTCATTAATTATTGGTATTTTGTTTCTTATGGATCGGATGTTTATTAGGATGAGTTGTAATTTGGTGATTGTATTGTCATTTTGGTCAATTTTATCACTTATGGGTTGGTGCTTTATTTGGATGAGACGGTGCTGGCGTTTGTGTGAGGTGTGGCGCGAATGGTGATTGTGAGAGTTTGAGTATGTAGAGCTATATATTGGGTTTTGGTACTGATTGTATGTGATTGGAAGATTATTATAAGGGTTCCGGTTATAATTGTGGATGATTGGAATGTTTTTGTATGGACATTGATTGGTTTTGTAAGTGTATATGTGTTGAGTTAGGAGGGTTATTAAGAAGAGAGTGAAAAGGAGATTTATAATCTTGGTAGGAGATATTGTTTCCATTATGATGTAAAGGGTAGAGTGGGAGAGGAGTAGTTGGGGGGAGGGAGATTATTACTGGTAACAGTATCTCAAGTTAACAGTGCAGAGAGGGTATTTACTACTGTCAACAGTATCTTACAATAGTTAAAACTGGCAATGGTAACTTACTATAATTACTACTGGCAACAGTATCTCAGAATAGCAGTGCAAGAAGGGGTAATTACCATTGGCAGCAATGGGAAAATACTACTGGCAACAGTATCTCACAATAATTAATACTGGCAATGGTATTTCACAATAATTACTACTGGCAACAGTATCTCAGATTAGTAGTGCAAGAAGAGGTAATTACCACTGGCAGCAGTGGGAAAATACTACTGACAATATTATCTGACAAAGATCACTACTGGCAACAGTATCTCACAATAGTTAGGAGAAAGGATCCTCTGTACGTAGCTGACACCACACAGAAAACCTTTTCCATTTGAGAGCATAGGTTTTCCTAGTGGACTGTTTCCTAGAAGCTAGGACAACCTCCTCAACTTCCTGAGGTAGGCCCCAGGGGGCCAATACTACCCTTGCAGGCTCCAGGCCATCAAATTGAGAGCTTTGAGATTGGGGTGCAGAAGGGAACCCTGATCCTGAGAGAGAAGGTCGGGTTGCAACCCCAGAGGCAGTGGGGGATCTACTGCCAGCTGAAGCAGAAGTGGAAACCAAGGCTGTCTCGGCCACCTGGGAGCCACCAGCAGGACCGAGACCTTGTCCTAAAGGATCTTGAACAGGGTTCGGGCCACCAAGGGCGTGGGAGGAAACACATACAGGAGGCCCTGAGACCATGGGATTAGAAAAGCATCTGCTGCTATTTGCATAGGATGCGGTTGTCTGGAGCAGAACTTTGGCAGCTGCCTGTTCAGTGGACTGGCAAACAGATCTATGGATGGAAGTCCCCATTTCAGGAAAATCCTCTGAACCACCAAAGGATGGAGCTGCCACTCGTGGGGCTGCAGAATCCTGCTCAACCTGTCGGCCAGGTAGTTTTCCTGACCAGGGAGGTACACAGCCTTGAGAAGCATGTTGTGCTTGACGGCAAACAAGCAAAGGTCCTGAGCTTCCTGACAAAGGAGCCTGGATCCAGTTCCGCCCTGCTTGTTCACATAAAACATGGCTACCTGGTTGTCTGTTTGAACTAGGACAGACTGATGAGCCAGGGTAGGAGAGAAAGTTTTGAGGGCTAACCAAATAGCCCTGAGTTCTAGTAGATTGATCTGCTGTGCGGCTTCCCAGGGAGACCACAGGCCCTGGGTGCACTTACCTAGACAATGAGCTCCCCAGCCCTGCAGGGAGGCATCCGTGGTCAACACCACTGTGAACCCAGGAATCTGAAAAGGTACCCCTTGAAGCAGATTGGGTGGGTGCAGCCACCAGCTGAAGGAGTTCAGAAATTGTCTGGACACCCTTATCCTGTCTCTGAGGCTGCCTGTGGCCTGTGACCACTGAGTCCGAAGGCACCACTGTGCAGGCCTCATATGGAGCCTGGCATTGGGGGTCACATGTACTGTCGAAGCCATGTGGCCAAGAAGCCTCAGGCAGAGTCTGGCGGAGACCAGTGACCTGCTGAGAAACTGGTTTGCTAAGTTTATCAGTCTTTGGGCTCTGTCTTCTGGCAAGAATGCCTTTGCCAGGAGAGAGTCCAACCTTGCCCCTATGAACTCCAAGTTCTGGGAGGGGAGCAAAGTGGACTTTGCGAAGTTTATTACAAATCCCAAGCTTTGAAGAAGAGCAATAGTTCTGAGGGTTGCTTGTTTGGCCTCCTGGCACGTCTGACCCCTGATGAGCCAGTCGTCCAGATAGGGGAAGACACAGATTCCCTGATTTCTCAGGTAGGCCGCCACCACTGCCAGGCAATTGGTAAAGACCCTGGGAGCAGAGGTGAGGCCAAAAGGCAGTACTTTGTACTGATAATGGTTTCCTCCCACAATGAACCTGAGGTACTTTCTGTGGTCTGGATGAATGAGGATGTGAGTGTACGCATCCTTTAGATCTAAAGAGCATAGCCAATCTCCCTGCTGGAGGTAGGGCAGAAGTGTTCCAAGAGTAAGCATCTTGAACTTTTCCTTCTCTAGGAACTTGTTGAGGCTTCTGAGGTCTAGAACAGGTCGATGGCCACCGGTTCATTTGGGTACCAGGAAATACCTGGAGTAGAACCCTTGATCTTGCAAGTGGGGAGGCACTGGCTCACACCACCTTGTCCACTAACAGACCTTGGAGCTCCTGAAGGAGAAGATCTGTGTGCAGGGGAGGCCTTGGAGGCTCCCCTGGAAAGTATGGAGGCGGCAGCTGTTGGAAGTGAAGTAGATAGCCCTTGTGGACTATGCTTAACACCCAACTGTCTCCAGTAATGGTGGGCAAACAGGGCGAGGCGACCTCCTGTGCAGGGTTGGGAGAGTAGGGACGGAGAGGCTATGCCTAAGGAGTCAAAAACCCCCACCCTGCTGAGTGGGAGCAGGGGCCGGAGGCTTGGGGGTCCTCTGCTTACGGGGCCCATTACCCTGCCCCTTGGCTTGTTGACCCTGAGGGGTAGCTGGGGCAGCCTGGTACTGTGGGTACTGTTTGTAGGCAGTGCCCTTCCTCGGGTAAAAGGGCTTTTTACCCGAGCCCTTCTTTTTGTGAGAAGGGGCAGAAGTCTTCCTAGACAGTCTTGTCCTCGTGAGGTGCTCGGTTTCGAGCTGTGCGGCCTTCTCGGTCATTGGCTTGCCAAAAAGGTTCTCACCTCGGCAAGGGACATCGATCAACTTGTCCTGAACCCATGGCTCGAGGTCCGATGACTGCAGCCATGCATGGCGTCGAGCCACGATGCCGGATGCCGCAACACGGGCCAAAGCCTCGAAGCCATCGTAGGCAGCGCGGGACATAAACTTGGAGCATTCCCGGATCCCCGAGGACAAGGACTTGAACCTCTGCAAGGGTTCCCCGGAGAGACCAGCAGAGAACACGGCCAGCTCCTTGGCCAGGTCCTGCAAGTACATGCCCATGTACAGCTGGTAAGACTGGACACAGCAAGCATCGAGCCCTGGAAGCACTTTCTACCAAAACCATCGAGGTTCCGGGCCTCCCTGCCAGGGGGCACCGCGGAGTGCATCTTCTGACTTTTCAGGCAATGCATGTTCGATTCCACCACCATGGAATGGTGTGGTAGCTGTGCCTTTGGAAAGCCAGGACTCTTCCGGGGTCGATAGATTGAATTGACCCGCTTGCTTAGAACCGGCGCCGAGGCCGGTGCCTCCCACATCCGGAAGAGGAGCCGTTCCAGCATTGGAGGGACCGGAACAGTAAAGGCCTCCTTCAGAGGAGAGTCGTACTGTAGGGCCTCGAGCTCCTCGGCTCGAGGCTCCTCCTCGGGGTCCGCAGGGATAGCCAACGCGGTGGCCATATCCCGGACGAACTCCGAGAACCGGGTATCCTCCGGGGGGGATATACTCCGGGGCTCAGACTGCGGTGATTCCGACGGGACGCACCGAGTCTGGAAGGTGTCGGGGGACTCCTCGTCCTCCATCTCCCAGGCAGACTTGTCCGATGAAGAATCGAGGTCCGACCGAGCGGGGCCTGTGAGCACCCGCCCCGACGCCGAAGGCACCGGCGTCGACGCCCTCGGTCCCGAACGGGAGGTCGAGGGAGTCCGCGACCTCGGTCGACCTCGAGCCTTTATGGTCTCGAGTATCGGCTCGGTCTCCGGGGTCGACTTCGATGTCGATGTCCCGGTGGTAGGGGCAGATGCGCCAGACAGGCTGGCCATCAGTGCCTGCTGCTGTTCCATGAAGGCAGACAGTCTGCTCTCCAAGGCTGTCAGCCTGAGACCCAGCTCAGGAGACTCAGCAGCCCCCGACTCGGGCCCTGGCGGCGTCGGGCCCGACGTCGGCTCTCTGGGAGAAGAGTCCACAAGAACTACAGGACTTACGTATCCAGCAGACTCCGGCTCCACTCGAGGTATTTTGGGAGGCTTCTCCTGTTCCACGGACCCGGGGCGACGGTCGGGGGTCTGAGACCTAGCTCTCGAGGAGCTAGGGACCTCTTCCGACAATGCCCTCGCGAGCCGCTTCTTCCTCTTGCGTTCCCAGTCGGGGGACCCCCTGTCCGAGGAGCCGGGATCCGATTCCCGAGATGTCGAGGCCTCAGACGAGGTCTGGGCCCGGCCGGAGGCCGAGTCAGAAAAAAGCCTTTCCTTTTGGTGCTGACGACTTCGCAGTGCCTTGGAAGACATTTTTCCACATGGTCCACCCATCTTAGGATCGTGGTCAGGATCGAGGCACCGAAGGCAGCAGTCGTGTGTGTTGGTGAGAGACATTAGCTTCTTGCACCGATCACACTTTTTAAACCCACTGGAAGCCATTGGGGAAAAAAAGAGTCCCCGCGAGGTCAAAGGACCGGCCTTCCAGGGAAAAAGAAAAAAAGGGCGCGAACGCCAGCCACGAAGGGCAAAAACTGAAAAAAGAAGATCGGGCTAGATACCAGTGTACCGAATCCGGCAGGAGGGGAACCAGCGTCGAACCGGAGAAAAAATAGCGAAGGATCGCCAAAAAATCTGACTATTTTCTGGGAGGACTAGGACACACATCCGATGGGCTTCACGGAAAAAGAGAGACTGAGCAAGATGGGACCTTTAGGCGGGAAGGGAACCGCGCATGCGTGCCTGCATTCCCAAAGGCTTTCATGGAAAGCTGGGGAAATGCTACGCAAGGGCTCCATTGGCGTCGATGTCACCCATATGTGAGGACTGACTTCCTGCTTGGTCCTGGAGAAGATGTATCGGTTTAATATCTGCAGTGTTGCCTTTTGATAGGTAGGGTTTGGTGCTTTGTGAGTCCTGGTAGTGCTGTTATGATAGGGTGGATTTGCTATGGGTTCTAAATGGTCAGTGTTTATAGTACTTCCTAATGGACCTGGCGGTTGTCACTGCAATATAGTAATGTAGAAATATGTTAGTCTTTCTTTATCCAGACAAGAGGCATGTTTACTAAAAGTGCATGTTAATATTATGCAAATATTTATGCAAATGAGACTCCTTATGCAAATGAGGCCCAGTAATTATTTTATTTTATTTATTTTATTTAGACAATTTTGTATACCGCCTTATCCTTCAATCAAAGCGGTCACAACACAATTGGGGGATACATTTAACATGCAGGGATATGAGACACATACACTAATACTTACAGGGAACATGGGCAATGGAGGGTTAAGTGGCTTGCCCAAGACCACAAGGAGCATCTGTGGGACTAGAAACCCCAGTCCTTCCAGCCCAAGGTTGCTGTCCTCTAGTGGGATTTGAACCCCCGACCTTCCGGCCTGAAGTACATTGCCCCAACCACTAGGCTACTCCTCCCTCCGCACTCTGCACATGGCCCCGCACTGCCCTTGGGCCGCCCCTTTGTATACTATCTGGTCCAGGTGATCTGCTGCTCTTTAGCTTATCAAATTTGTTTTACTACATCTACAAGGTTCACTGAGATTTAATTCAGCTTTTCTGATTCATCACCGTTAAAAGCATAGTTACTCACCTGTAACAGGTGATCTCCGGGAACAGCAGGAATTTAGTCTTCACATATGGGTATTGTCGGTACCGATGGAGCCTGCGCGGGAACGCTCCCCAGCGTCCAATTAGAAAGCTTTTGGGAGCATCCCACAGCGCCTGCGTGCTGCCTTCCCGCCTTTCCCAACTGCCTCTCTCCAGTTGAGTTTTAAAGCTGAGACAAAGAGTGAGAGAGGGAAAGAAAAGAAAAGAGAGATACAACTCCTAGGGGAGGTGGGTGGGTTGTGAAGACTAAATTCCTGCTGTTCCCGGAGATCACCTGTTACAGGTGAGTAACTATGCTATCTCCAGGAACAAGCAGGAATGTAGTCTTCACATATGGGGACTCCCTAGCTACAGATGCCAGGGAGAGACCCCAGAAGTTGTGTGCCCCTGTGAAAGGGCTCCACTTCCCCCATGGATCTCTGGCATCCTACCGGGAAAGGTGGGTAGGAGTTGATTAAGTATGGAACAGGTGCTGTAGAAAGCCTGACCAAACAAGACATCCCGGCGGGAATCCTTGTCTAAGCAGTAATGGGTTGTGAAGGTATGAACCGAGGCCCAAGTAGCTGCTCGACAGATGTCGTCAATAGACAGAGTGTAGATGAGCCATTGAGGCTACCATGGCTCTCACATTGTGAGCTGTGACATGGCCTTCCTGAGAAAGGTTCTTACTCTGATAGGCAAAAGAAATACACTGTGCAATCCAGTTGGACAATGTTCTCTTGGAGACTGGAAGTCCCAAATGAGAAGGATCGAAAGCAACAAAGAGTTGGGAGGACTTTCTATGCTGCTGTGTCCTCTGTAAGTAAAAGGGAAGTGCTCTTTTACAGTCCAAAGTAAGAAGATTCCTTTCTGCATTTGAAGTATGAGGCCTTCGAAAAAATACAGGCAGGTAAACCGCCTGGTTTAAATGAAAAGGTGAGACCACCTTTGGCATAAAGTGTGGATGAGTCCTAAGGACTACCTTATCATGATGGAACCTCATGTAAGAAGGATCAGCAACTAATGCTTGCAATTCACTGATGCGACGTGCTGATGTGATTGCAATAAGATAACTTTCCAGGAAAGGAATTTCAAGGAGGTAGTAGCTAAAGGTTCAAAAGGCGGCTTCATGAGCTGCCCAAGAACCAGATTCAGGTCCCATGCCACTGGAGGTGGCCTAATGGGAGGCTTAGTTAGAAGAAGGCCCCTCATAAATCTCGCTATGAGAGGATGAGAGGAAATAGGTTGTCCATTTAAAGGCGTTAAAGAAGCTGAAATAGCACTTAAATGGACTCTTACTGAGTTAGTCTTAAATCCTGCATTAGATAAATGAAGGAGATACTCCAGTAATGATTCCAGAGGTATCGCAGAGGGGTGAAGACCGTTTTGCGAACACCATATGGAAAACCTTTTCCACTTGAAAGCACAAAGGACATCCCTTACTTGTTGAGAAAGGTTAAGACCATGAAGGTCTAGGCTCTCAGAAACCAGCCCCTGAGATGCAGAGAGTGGGGATTGGGATGCCACAACATCCCGTCCTCCTGAGACAGGAGATCTGGAGCAGATCCTAACTCCAGAAATGGAGCTTGAGAGAGATGCAGGAGCAGAGGGTACCACACCTGCCGTGGCCAATGTGGAGCTATGAGAATCATGTGGCCTTTGTCTCTCTGAAGCTTGAATAGGGTCTTGAGAATTAGGAGAATGGGTGGAAAGGCATATAGGAAGTCCTGACCCCAATGGAGGAGGAAAGCATCCCTGGCCTGAGAACCCTGAGCCGGAATTCTGGAACAGAACCGGGAAAGTTTGGCATTCAATGGACTTGCAAAGAGGTCTAATGTCTGGAGTTCCCCAAATTTGAAAACTTTTTGCTACCTGGTCTGCATGGAGAGACCATTCGTGTGGAAGCAGAACTCGACTGAGTCTGTCTGCCCAAGAGTTTTGAATGCCTGGCAGATACACCGCAAGGAGATGAATCTGATGCTCTCTGGCGAGGGCCCATAGTCGCAAAGCTTCGTTACAAAGCAACAGAGAGCCTGTTCCTTCCTGCTTGTTCAGATAGAACATAGCTACTTGATTGTCCGTCTGAATTAGGACAGTCTTGTAGCTGAGCTGGGTATGGAACACTCGAAGAGCAAGGAAAATTGCTCTGAGTTCTAGGAGATTGATATGTAAGTGGGTCTCCAGTGGAGTCCAGGTGCCTTGGGTAGAGAGATTTTGCAGATGAGCTCCCCAACCCACCTGTGAGGCGTCTGTTGTTAGAGTGACCTGGGGTAGGGGTTGCTGGAAAGGGAACCCCACCAACAGGTTTTGGGTTGACTGCCACCATTGTAGAGACAAAATAAGGCGACTTGTGTTTGCTATTTTGTCTGATAGGCAGACTGATGCCTGAGTCCACTGAGTGGATAGAGTCCATTGGACTGCTCTCATATGGAGGCGAGCATAGGGAACCACATGCACGGTAGATGCCATGTGGCCTAGTAGTTGCAACATTTCCCAAGCAGTGAGGTGAGTTTTTAACACTGCCTGGGAGGCTAACTGCACAATGCGAAGGCAGCAGGCCTGTGGAAGATAGGTCCTTGCTTTTCTAGTATCCAGCAGAGCTCCTATAAACTCTAGTGACTGAGTGGGAGTTAGGCTGGATTTTGGGATGTTTATGACCAGGCCCAAATACTGAAGGATAAGCATTGTGCAAGATAGGGAAATTCTGACCTCTGACTCTGATGGGGCTTGAATGAGCCAGTCGTCTAAGTAGGGGAAGATGAATATTCCTAGAGTGCGAAGAAATGATGCCACTACAGCCATGCATTTCGTAAACACCCTTGGTGTTGAGGCCAGGCCAAAAGGAAGCACCCTGTATTGGTAGTGCTTTCCTTGAAAAAGAAAACGAAGGATCCTTCGGTGAGTTGGATGGATGAGAACATGAGTGTACGCATCCTTGAGATCTAGAGAACAAAGCCAATCCTGACTCTGAAGTTATGGCAGCAGAGTTCCCAGAAAAATCATCTTGAATTTCTCTTTGAACAGGAATTTGTTCAGTTCTCTGAGGTCTAAAATGGGTCTGTGCCCCCCTTGTTTTCTTTGGAATTAGGAAATAAGGGGAGTAAAACCCTGTACCCTGTTGGGAAATGGGTACGTCTTCTATTGCCCCATGGGCAAGAAGTAAACTGACCTCTTGACTCAACTGAGTGTTGAGAGAAGCCTGAGAATTGAACTGTCTTACCACTGTAGGAGGAGGCATGTTTAAGAAATGAAGCTTGTACCCCTCTCTTACAATGGAAAGAGTCCATTCTTCTGCTGTTATCTGCCCCCATCTGGGGGCAAAATGACACAACCTTCTTGGGATGGTGGAAGGCTCTGGCCCGTTCAGGGCCAGGAAGGCCAAGTTCTCTAGATGGGAGTCAAAGCAACTGTGGAGGCTGAGTTTGCTGGGCCGGTTGAGGCTTAGCAGTATTTGGTTTCCTTTGCTTTGGGGGCTGCTGTCTCTTTCGGGCGGACTGACCTGCAGAATGCACCTGCTGGGTATAGGAAGGGTAAAACCTCTTTTTAGAGAAGAATGGTTTCTTGTAGGATTTTCTCCTTGCAGGATCAGCTGTAGCCTTGGATAGTCTATCCAAAGTGGTGTTATCAGCATCCAGCTCATTACTTTCTCTTGCCAATTTTTGACAAAGAGATTTTCGCCTGTACAAGGGATATTCCCCAGTTTCTTCTGTACCCAGAGTTCTAAGTCAGATGCCTGGAGTCAGGCAATCCTACGAGCACCTATGGCAATGGCGGAGGTTCTGCTTATGCACTCAAAGCAGTCAAAAGCTGCACGATTAACAAACTTGGAAACATCCTGGGCATGTTTGACAAGTGTAAGATAATCCTGCCTCTTATCATCAGGAAGGAGAGGGCTCATAAGCTCTAGATCTCCTGTAACCTCTTTAAGGAACATTCCCATGTATAAGATATAGGAACTAATCCTGACAGAAAGCATAGAGGCCTGGAATGTTCGACGCCCAAAGGCATCAAAGAGTCCTACATTCACGTCCTGGAGGATTAGATGCATGTCTTTTTGCACTCTTGATCCTTCTCATAGCTGACTCCACCACTATGGAGTGGTGTGGCAACTGAGTTTTTTGAAAACCAGGACAAGGAGGCACTCGATACATGGTATCCAGCCTATAGGAATGAGGAGAGGTGGTAAGACGTGTTTCCCACATTCTTAACATGAGATCATGCAAGATCTCATGAACAGGCAAAGTAGCCGCTTCCTTGGGAGCTTTAGGATATTGTAAAATCTCCAGCTCCTTTGCTCTGGGCTCTGTTTCAGGAGCCACTGTGATGGAAAGACCTCTAGCCACCTCCCTGATGAAATCCTGAAAGGATATATCTTCTGGAGGAGACATCCTACGTTTAGGAGAAGAAGGCTCCTCAGAGAGTAGTAGTCCGGCATTGACAGAGCTGTCAGAGTTCTCAGAGTCATCGGAGGATTCAAAATATCTTCTGTCCGGGTGCTCTTGTAAAGCACGATACCGGTACCGATCGAAGTCTGTACCGGAGGGGTCTGGTACCAATCGAAGTCTGTACCGGAGGGGTCCGGTACCGGCCTGTCGATACCGGAGGAAATAGCATGACTCGGTGTTGGAAGCACACTCACCAATGTCGATGCTGTTGGTACCAGTACCGATATCAGTGTCGGAACCGGTGTGGATACCGGTTGAACTGTCTGAAGCGGTCCCTAAGGCACCGATGCCGCAAGGAGAGCCGCCAGACTGCGCTCAATAGCCAGGAATCTCTGGTCAATTGACGCTGCTGATGCCTGGGTGTCGGTACCGGACGAAGCGGCCGGTACCCCAGAGCATGGCACCAGTAGTTCTGCCGAGGTTGAGCCCCGATAGTGTTTTGGAAGCCGAAGCCTCTCGCTGGGGCAATTTTGCCGGTACAAGTCCCTCAAGGGCAACACCAGAGGCATCTCAATGCTTGGAAGGAGATCTACCCTTTGAGACCGGCCAGATTATGTTTGGTTACCTGAGATCCATGGGAGGAAGACGAAGCCCTGGAAGACGTCGATGCCACGGATGCTGCATCAGAGGGAAAAAGGGTGCTAAGCTTAGCAGCTCGGTTCTGCCGACCCCTCTTCGACATCATCCCACAGGCAACACACTCCGAGATGGAGTGGTCAGGACCTAAACATTTTAGGCAGCACTCGTGAGTGTCAGTGACGGAGATGGTACCGCCACACTTGGAACACTTTTTAAAACCCGAAGCGGGTTTTTCCATGTTGAGGAAAAATTGGGCCTAGTGCTCAAAATTGGCGCGTGGCACTCAAGAGAAAAAGGCTGGAAAATCCAGATAAAAGATTACAACATTTTTTTTTTTTTTTTAAAGAAAGAAAGAAAGAACCGGCGGTACTGATATAGCGTCGAGGAAGGCAGACGCTACCACAAAAAAGAATGAAAAATATGGGATAATTTCTGTGGTGACAGGAAAACGACCTGCTGGCTCTGAGGAAAATGAAAAACAAGAGAGAGGCAGTTGGGAAAGGCGGGAAGGCAGCACGCAGGCACTGTGGGATGCTCCCAAAAGCTTTCTAATTGGACGCTGGGGAGCGTTCCTGCACAGGCTCCGTAGGTACCGACGATACCCATATGTAAAGAGTACATTCCTGCTTGTTCCTGGAGATTACCTTTTCTGGCATGGGTAGCTTCCTCAATAAAGACTGAAGCAAAGAATTCATTTAGTCTCTCATCTATGGCCATGTCCTCCCCGAGCGCTCCTCTTACCCCTTGACCATGTAAAGGTCCAGTTGATTCCCTCCCTGGATTCTTGTTTCAAATGGATCTGAAAAAGCTTTTATTTTAAGTTCTTGTCTCAATGGCAAACTTCTTTTCAAATTTTCTTTTTGCCTTCCTTACAATAAGCACTGACAAGTTAAATGCCATTGATGGCTCCTATTTTCTTCATTTGGCTCCTTTTTTCATTTTTTGAAAGATATTTTTTGGTTCTAATAGCCCACCACACCCTTTAACCATATTGGCTTTCATCTGGCCTTCTTTCCACTTTTCTTAATAAGTAATACACATCTGATCTAGACTTGCAAAATTATTTTTAAACAATGTCCATGCCTGATATAAACTCTTGACCTTTGTGGCCACTCCTTTCAGTTTTATTCTAACCATTTTCCTCATCTTATGACACAATGGATTTCCTTTGAATACTGCCTCCAATTATTAAGTCAAATTTGAACATGTTGCCAAGTTACCCCAATATGGTTAGCTGTTGCACCAAATCCTGGGTTCCACAAATGACTAAGTCTAAATTAGCACCTTCTCTAGATGGTTCCTGAACCAGCTGCTCCATGAAGCAGTCAGTCATTTATATCATCTAGGAACTTTATCTCCCTAGCGCGTCCTGATATGAGGTTTATCCAATCAATATTGGGATAACTGAAATCATCCATTATTATTATGTTGCCAATTTTGTGAGCATCTCTATCACCAATTTCTAGGTAGATAACAGAGTAAAATACATAGTAGAAACAGAATAAAAACATATAAGACTCCGAAAAGAACATAAAGATTCATACTCAAATAGAATGGGGAGATGGCAATCCTTGAGAACACACAAGAGCCCAAAGCCTAGATTCAGTTACAGAACTATAAAGGTCAGAGCTTTCGATGTGCCTGGGAAGAACAGACCAAGTCTAATTAGGGGCACGCTTGCCAGGTTAATTGTTTTTATTTATAGCTTTGACTGTTCAACTCCTATTACTGGTGTAATCAGCCCTAATTCTTGGGTATATGGTACCTTTCTAAGTTTCCAGTTAGTGCTTAAAACAGGCCAGCATCTTGAAAATATGACATAAAAGGGCGCAATCCAGCATCCCAGGCTATTTAATGAGCGATTTGATTCACTTGCCAGACACTGGATTGGACTTATTCCTAAGTGATATTCAAGTGATACCAGCAGTAGCCATGACAATTAATCAGCAGAGCACTTTTAAATGAGGTATGATGCTACATAACGCCAAGCAAGGGTGGCTACCCTAGCTGGCTGCAAACTAGCCTGACTTGGTGAGTCCCCTCGAAGGCATCAGTTGGCACCAAAGAAAGCAGTCTAGCAGACATGCCTGATACATCTCAGCAGGTGCAGTCAGCCTAGTTTAGTACTGCAGGCAGGCCCTGCAACCCTGGTGAGTAGCAGCATTTGAAGCAAGCAACATTGTCATATGCCCATCAAGACACATCTAGCAATATTTGAAGCTCTGCTTCAAATTCTCCTCAAGCATTAATGGTGTAGCTATCTAGTAAGTTAAGCTATACATTAACGCCACTCCTTGCAACTTCAGGAGTGACTCAACTCGATTCAATGACATTCAAGAGACATTAGAAGCAGTCCTGGTGATTAGTCAGCAGGCAAACTTTGAACAAGATGGACAATGGTGGCGGGGCTCCTTAAGTGAGGAATACTGAGTAAGTCACACTTCTGTGCCTGTGGCAGTTACCCAAACCAAATGATGATGCAGAACTACAGCAGCAATAGAGGGGCAGTGCAACCTAGCTGGCTGCAAAACAGGGTGTCCTGATGAGTCCCCATGAAGGCAGCAGTCAGCGCCACAGAAAGTGGTATAAAGGCATACCAGATAGGTAGCAGTGGGTGAAGGTGACACTGCAACCCCAGTGAGTAGCCATCACAGAGGTGGGAAGCACTGCCTCAGCTTTATGGGAGAAACTATGGTAATTTGGCTCATATGACATGCAGATGGCCTGCCCATCATTGCAATATTATCCACAATAATAATATAGTTGTAGCCATATTTATTCCAATCACCTTGTTTCACAATTGATACGTAAACTGGTAACAGAACCCACATGTGAAGCGGCCATACTGGACTTGGTGTTTACCAATGGTGAAAATGTTTCTGATGTTATAGTGAGAGATCATCTCGTATCCCATGATCACTAAATGGTGTAGTTCAGCATTTAGGACTAGGGCTGACAAAATCCATTCAAAAGTGAGGGTCTTAGATTTTAGGAAAACTAACTTTGCCAAGATGGGCCAATACCTCAAGGAGTCGTTAGTGGGATGGGAACAGCTAAGGGATGTAGAAAAACAGTAGGCAAAACTGAAAGGGGATATTTTAAGGGCAACCAACCTTTTTGTTAGAAAGGCAAATAAAGGTAAAAGGGCCACTATGGTTCTCTAAAGAAGTAGCTGAAAAGGTGAAGGAGGCTTTCATGAAATACAAGAGATCACAGAGAGCAGAAGACAACTTTAAGCTAGCAAAGTAGTCAGGAAAGCAAAGATACTAAAAGAAGAAATAGTCAATGCAATAAAATGGGGGATAAGACATCTTTGTATGCTAGTGAGAAGAGGAAGGACAAAAGTGGTATTGTCAGACTCAAGGGTGAAAGGGAGGAATATGTAGAAGCTGATGAGGATAAAGCTGAATTGCTTAACAAATATTTTTGTTCTGTGTTCACAGATGAAGGGCTAGGAGCGGAACGTCAGAAAATACCCACAAATAGGAACAGAATCGACGGGGGATCTTGAACGATTTTCAGAAGACTGTGTTCGGGAGGAACTAGCTAAACTAAAAGTATACAAAGAGATGGTATTGGATGGGATACATCGGAGAATACTGAAGGAACTTGGGGACGGTTCTAGCGACTCCATTGTCTGACCTTTTCAATGGCTCTTTGGAGTTGGGAGTGATGCCAGAGGACTGGAGAAAGCACATTTGGTCCCTTTACACAAAAGTGGAAGTAAGGATGTGGTTGAAAACTACAGACCAGTTAGCCTAACCTCTGTGGTGAGTAAATTATTGGAAACGCTGCTCAAAGAGATAATAGTGAGGTATTGAGAGTCCAATAGATTGCAGGATCCAAGGCAGCATGTAGTCATCAGAGGCAGGTATTGTCAGAGAAATGTGATTGATTTCTTTGACTGGGATACCAGGGAGTTGGATCAAGAAAGAGCCCTAGATGTGGTGTACTTGGATTTCAGCAAAGTCTTTGACACCGTTCCGCACAGGTGATTTATCAACAAACTGAGCAACCTAGGGATGGACCCTAAAGTTACTGATTGGGTTAGAAATTGGTTGAGGGGGAGGCGACAAAGGGTTCAAGTAAACTGAGCTCATTCTGAGACGAGGGAGGTTACCAGTGGTGTGCCCTTGGTCCAATTCCTTTTAACATCTTTGTTAGTGATATTGCAGAAGGGCTGTCGGGTAAGGTTTGCCTCTTTGTAGATACCAAAATCTGCAATAGACACCTAGGAAGGAGTGGATAACTTGAGGAAAGATCTAGCTAAGCTTGAAGAATGGCCTAGAATTTGGCAGCTGAGATTTAATGTCAAAAAATGCAGGGTCATGCATTTGGGCTGCAAAAATCCAAGGGAGTGGGGTACAGTGTGGTGGGGGGGGGAGTACTTCTGTCCACGAAAGAAGAGCGGGACCTGGGTGTGATTGTGTCTGATGATCTTAAAGTAGCTAAACAGGTAGAAAAGGTGATGGAAAAAGCTAGAAGGATGCTTAGGTGCATAGGGAGAGGAATGGCCAGCAGAAAAAAGGAGTGATAATGCCTCCGTATAGGTCTTTGGTGCAACCTCATTTGGAGTATTTATGCAGTTCTGGAGTCCACATCTTCAAAAGGATATATATAGGTTGGAGTCGGTGCAGAGGGTGGCTACTAAAATAGTTAGTGGTTTTCATTATAAAGCATATGAGGACAGACTTAAGGACCTTAATATGTATACTTTAGAGGAAAGGCAGGACAGAGGAGATATGATAGAGATGTTTAAATATCTCCATAGCATAAATGCACAGGAGGAGAGCCTCTTTCGATTGAAAGCAAGCTCTGCTAAGAGGGGAAATAGGATGAGGGTGAAAAGGGATAGACTCAGGAGTAATATGTGGAAATATTTCTTTATGGAAAGAGTGGTAGATGTGTGGAATAGTTTCCCAGTAAAGGTAGTAGAGATGAGGACTGAATTAAAAAAAGCATGGGACAAACACAGAGGATCTCTAAAGTAAAAGAGGGGACTATTGTAGTAGTGGATTATGGAAGTGCAGACTAGATAAGCCATGTGGTTTTTTTTTCTGCCATCATGTATCTATGTTTCTAATAGGAGAATGGAAGGCCAAGGGGTTGTTCCACCTGCCAATGTTTCTGGAATGTCAAGTGATGTGAGCTGAGATCCTAGAGGTTATTTGTTGCATATGATCTTGTTACTGGAAAGTAAAATCTTACTTAATGACCAAAAAAAAAGACATTACAAGTTTGAGAACATGTGCTGTTTTAAATGTTTGGTGTTATGAGGAAAGGGGGGTAGTAACAGGGGCCTCCCCTACACTGTGATTGAAGTGGAAATGTTTGGGGTGGGAAACAGCAGGGAAATTATGGAACAGTTATGTATAAGTGAGAATGTATGAGAAGAAGTGTGATTATGGAGCACTGGGAGGCTAGCTTGGGAAGGGGAAAGGGTAGAAATGGGTCTTTCTTCTCAAGTAATGGAACTTGGAGAGTTTAGTGGGATGATACAGAAGTAGTGTTGCAAGGAATTAGAACATGTAGCGATTCAAATAGAAGGCAGATCCCTAGCTTGGGGGGAGGGGGGTTGTCTAGTAAATACACAGAGGAAATTTGAGGAGTGAGCAGGGGAACATATGCTCATGACTGATTTGATGCTAGTGACACTGAATGTGGATATTGATCTATCTGTAAAAGGCGAAGACTGATACAGCCTATTTTCAGGAAACACTAAATTGCAGTAAAACAAGAAGTTACAAAGGGCATGGGGTTGGAGCTATTCATTTTTCTGCTTACAATGGGAAACAAAGGGAAGCAGCATTTCTTATTATGATAGGGGTGGTGTTCCAAATGCACAACTCTGCAAGACCCTGAAGAGAGATACCTTATACTATTTATAAACTGATATAACATTTATCCACCAAATGCATATAATGAATTTTTTCTCTCAAGCGGTAGCTAGACAGACTGGGCCCGATTTTGAGTTAGGCAGGCTATGTGCTGCGGCGGCGTATAGTCTGCCCACCAACCCCCTTAACCCGGATTTTCACTCCCGTGGCGGTGGAAGTGAAAATCTGGGTTAGCCTGGACGCCCCGGCAGCTGCAGAGTCTACATGGGTAGCATCGAAAATCACTGCTATCTGTGTATCCCTTTCCTCCACCCCCGCTGTGCCCGGAATGCCCCTAACACGCCCCGATGTTACCCACATAGCATCTGGGCGAGTTAGAGGCTTGTCTGGGATTTTTGAAGAGCACTACCTGTTTAGGTGCCCTTCGAAAATTCCAGATAAGGCCTTTACATGGGGGTAACTCGGGAGGTTACCCGTGTAAAGGCCTTTGAAAATCGGACCCACTATCTATAGTGAATAATATTCCAAAATATCCCTGTGCCAACAATTATAAAATTAATTAAAATTCTTACTACAAAGGATATAGTTAAAAATAAGGAGAAAAGGCCTCTGTGTGCATAATGTCCCTCTATTTTGCAAGGAATTACTTCCTCGCATTCACAGAGGATAATAAATTTCAGTGCAACAACATGGGTCTGAAAAACTCCTTGATAATTTTGAATTTTTATTCTTTATATATTTTATATTTTAATTTTCAATCTTCCACTTTTATTTTAGCAAAAAAAGTCTCTAAGCTTATCAGCCTTATGTTTCAAAACCATTCAAATTCTAGGTTTTAGCTCATAAAAAAATGTTCAGTCTTTTCAACCAACAAACTGTGGCTTATCTGAAAATCTTTTCCAGAGTCATTTCAATAGTCAGTTCCCATATCCAATTATCCAGGAGTTTTTCAGAGTCATGTTGCAGCACTGAAATTTATCATCCTTTGTAGGAAGACTTTTTATTAATTTCATAATTGTTGGCAGAGGGATGTTTTGGAATATTAGGTACATGGAGTCACTAGGATACCATTGGAGTATTTTATGTATAGTGAATGCCATCCAGTCAGTGGGGGAGTTTTTAATATAACATCCAACCCTCAAATTGACTGTAAACCTAGTAAGAAAGCCAGAATAATAACAGAGGAATGAATTTTGTTATATAGCAGTCTGGGTTGGTGAATGCTTTGCAGTACTTACTCCCATTGGGCACAGGCAAGCAAGACCACTGGAGCCGCAATATCCACCCAAGCTCTCCCGATTGGCGTAGAGCAAAGGAGCGGGAAGCCAGACTTCTCCCCGCACCCTGGCACCAGGCCAGTCAGGGGTCTCGGAAGCTCTCCAAATTCAAGGTATCATCAGGCGCGCGCAGGCAAGCAAGACCGCTGGAGCCGCAGCATCCACCCAAGCTCCCCCAATTGGCATAGAGCAAAGGAGTGGGAAGTCAGACTCTTCCCCGCTCTCTGGCACCAGGCTAATCAGGGGCCTCAGAAACTCTTCAAATTCAAGACACCATCGGGCAGGCCCATGCCTGAGGTAGGGACTCTAACAACAACAGGAAGCCAAGTACAAAAGGACAAACAACCAATGAACCTACAGACTCACCAATTATCTAGCAGCGCAACATGGTAAGCTCGGTATGATATGCTTTCCCTAAACCAAATGTAGCCTAATAGGGCAGCAAGCATACTTAAAGCAGATTATTCTGATTCAGTCTAATGCATAGATGCATAATACCATGAGCCTCACATATCTCAGATTGTCTAAATAATTTACCGCGCATCGAAGAAATTGCAATAGCACTCCTTAACTCTGATTATTCTGTGTAAGCTACTTCAACCCTTAAGAGTACCGAAATGGATTTGAAGACATTTATGACAGTTCTCTGTATAACCAGGCTGTTTATTCTGTATGCTCCTGCTATGTATCATGCAATTAATCCACGAAAGAAGCTACAATGAGATATAAATGGCCGGGTACTACTCATAACACAAATGAGCATCTTATCCACATAACAACAACCTGCCAACCCCCTGATATCAGGATAGCCAATCACCCTAATCCTATAAATTTAAGTTGTTTCCTAATTAATGCTAGATCGGTAAAAAAATAAAATTCCTATTCTTCTGGATTACATTCACGATAATGACCCAGATATCATGCTAATCACAGAGACATGGCTTGCTGACATGGACACAGTCCTTCTCAATCAAACAAGCAAACTAATTTTGAGATCTTCCACACTCGTAGAGAAGGCAGACGCAGAGGTGGAGCCCTCATCCTGGCAAAAAAAGAACTAAAATCCTCCCTAATAGCATAGTTACTCACCTGTAACAGGTGATCTCCGAGAACAGCAGGAATTTAGTCTTCACATATGGGTATCGTCGGTACCGACGGAACCTGCGCGGGAACGCTCCCCAGCGTACAATTAGGAAGCTTTTGGGAGCATCCCACAGCGCCTGCGTGCTGCCTTCCCGCCTTTCCCAACTGCCTCTCTCCAGTTGAGTTTTAAAGCAGAGACAAAGAGTGAGAGAGGGAAAGAAAAGAAAGCACAGTTACTTACCTGTAACAGGTGATCTCTGGGAACAGCAGGAATTAGTCCTCACATATGGGTACGTCGGTACCGACGGAGCCCGCGCGGGAAAGCTCCCCAGCTTCCCAGAAGGAAAGCTTTTGGGGCCTCCCACTGCGCATGCACGCTGCCTTCCCGCCTTCCTGACCAACTCTCCTCAGTTCGAGTTTTAAAGCTGAGACAATAGAGAGAGGAAAGGAAAGAGAGAGATAGATACAACTCCTAGGGGAGGTGGGTGGGTTGTGAGGACTAATTCCTGCTGTTCCCAGAGATCACCTGTTACAGGTAAGTAACTGTGCAATCTCCAGGAACAAGCAGGAATAAGTCCTCACATATGGGGACTCTCTAGTTAAGATGCCGGGGAGATCCCCTGAAGGGTATGAGACCCTGAAAGGTTCCTCATCTTCCTATGGATCTCAGGCATCCATTCAGGGAAGGTGGGCTGGAGTTGTTCAAGAATGGAACAGGTGTCTGAGGACAGCCTGACCAAACAAGGCATCCCGGCGGGAGTCCTTGTCCAAACAGTAATGGGCTGTAAAGGTATGAACCGAGGCCCAGGTGGCTGCTCGACAGATCTGGTCAATGGATACAGAGTTTAGATGAGCCATAGAGGTGGCCATGGCCCTCACATTGTGAGCGGTGACATGGCCCTCCAGAGAAAGGTTCTTACTCTGGTAAGCAAAAGAGATACACTGAGCAATCCAATTGGAGAGTGTTCTTTTGGAGACTGGAAGTCCTAAATGGGAAGGATCAAAAGCAACAAAAAGCTGAGAAGACTTTCGATGTTGCTGTGTCCTGTGGAGGTAAAAGGCAAGAGCTCTTTTACAGTCTAGAGTATGAAGGTTCCTCTCTGCACTGGATGCATGAGGAGCTGGAAAAAAGACAGGTAAATATACCTCTTGATTAAGATGAAAAGGGGAGACCACTTTAGGCATAAAGTGGGGATTGGTCCTAAGGACCACCTTATCATGATGGAACCTTGTATAAGGTGGATTAGCCACTAGGGCTTGCAGTTCACTGATACGGCGAGCTGAGGTGACTGCAATAAGAAAAATAACCTTCCAGGAAAGAAATTTCAAGGAGGTAGTGGCTAAGGGTTCAAAGGGTGGCTTCATAAGCTGACCAAGAACCAAATTTAAGCCCCATGCCACCGGAGGAGGTCGAATGGGAGGTTTAGTTAAGGTTAGGCCTCTCATGAATCTTGCAATAAGAGGATGAGAGGAAACAGGTTGTCCATTGATGGGCTTAATTGATGCTGCAATAGCACTCAAATGGACTCTTACTGAATTCGTTTTGAGTCCTGCATTGGAGAGATGCAGGAGATATTCCAAAAGAGAATTCAACGGGAGTGCTAGAGGGTTAAGACCCTTGTGAGCACACCAAATGGAAAATCTTTTCCATTTAAAAGCGTAAGAACGCGTAGTGGAAGGTTTCCTAGAGGCGTGTAGGATATCCTTCACTTGCTGTGAAAGATTGAAGTCTTGAAAGTCTAGGCCTTCAGTAACCAAGCTCTGAGGTGAAGGGACTTGGGGTTTGGGTGCCACAAAGTCCCCTCCACCTGAGACAGAAGGTCTGGAGCCGCTCACAAGTCCAGGGAGGGGGCTTGGGAGAGATGCAGAAGTAGAGGGTACCACACTTGGCGTGGCCAGCGTGGAGCTATGAGAATCATGGACCCTTGATCTCTTTGAAGTTTGAACAGAGTTTTGGGAATCAAAGGAATGGGTGGAAAGGCATACAGGAAAGCTTGACCCCAATGAAGGAGGAAGGCATCCTTGGCCTGAACTCCCTGACATGGAATTCTGGAACAGAACCGGGGAAGTTTGGCATTCCACGGACTTGCAAAGAGGTCTATGTCCGGGGTTCCCCATTTCTGGAAGATTCTGAGAACCTGATCCATATGCAGGGACCATTCGTGTGGAAGCAGAACTCGACTGAGTCTGTCTGCCCAAGAGTTTTGGAATCCTGGAAGATATACTGCCAGGAGATGGATTTGATGCTCTCTGGCGAAGGCCCATAATCTTAGAGCTTTGTTGCAAAGTGACAGAGAGCCAGTCCCTCCTTGTTTGTTTATGTAAAACATGGCTACTTGATTGTCCGTGTGAATAAGGACTGTCATGTTGCTGAGGAGGGTATGAAAAACTTTGAGAGCCAGAAAGATTGCTCGAAGTTCCAAGTGGTTGATATGAAGGGTGGTCTCCTGTGGAGACCAAGTGCCCTGAGTGGAGAGATCTTGAAGATGAGCTCCCCAACCTGTTTGGGAGGCATCTGTTGTGAGGGTTGCTTGGGGCAGCAATGGTTGAAAGGGGGCCCCCAACAACAGATTTTGAGTGGATATCCACCATTGGAGAGACCAAAAGAGACGTTTGGAGTTTGCTATTTGGTCTGAGAGAGCTCCTGATGCTTGAGTCCACTGGGTGGATAAAGTCCATTGAGCTGCTCTCATATGTAGGCGAGCATAAGGCACCACATGCACTGTGGAGACCATGTGGCCTAATAGTTGTAGCATCTCTCTGGCAGTCAAGTGGCTTCTAGACTGAGTCTGAGAGGCTAAGTGCACTAGACGTTGGCAACGGGCCTGAGGCAGATAGGCCCTTGCAGTGGTGGTATCCAACCAGGCCCCTATGAATTCCAGGGATTGAGTAGGGGTGAGTTGGGACTTTGGCAGATTGATCACAAGTCCCAGATATTGTAGAATGCGCCTGGTGCGATCCAGGGAAGTCTGAGCCTCGGACTGAGATGGAGCTCGGATGAGCCAGTCGTCCAGGTATGGGAAGACAAAAATTCCCAGGGCACGTAGAAATGCAGCTACTATTGCCATGCATTTGGTAAATACCCTTGGAGCAGAGGCTAGACCGAAGGGAAGTACTCTGTATTGGAAATGTTTTCCCTGGAACAGAAACCGTAGGAATTTTCTGTGGGATGGATGGATGAGTATATGTGTGTACGCATCCTTGAGATCTAGAGAACAAAGCCAGTCCTGACTCTGTAGGTATGGAAGGAGAGTACCTAGAGAAAGCATCTTGAATTTCTCCTTGCATAGAAATTTGTTCAATTCTCTGAGATCCAGAATAGGTCTGTACCCCCCTGTTTTCTTGGGAATGAGAAAATAAGGGGAGCAAAAACCTGACCCCTGTTGAAGAAGAGGAACCTCTTCTATTGCCTTTTGGGCGAGAAGAGTGGTCACCTCCTGACCCAACAGGTCTAGGAGAGATGGGGGAGAATTGAAACATCTCACCTTGGTATGGGGAGGAAGGTTGGAGAAATGTAGTTTGTAGCCCTCTCTGATGATAGAGAGGGTCCATTGTTCTGAGGTGATTTGCTCCCATCTGGGAGCAAAATGAGTTAACCTTCCTGGAATGGTGAGAGGTTCTGGATGTTTTAGAGTCAGAAAGGTTAAGTTCTCTAGTTTTAAGTCAAAAACCCTGAGGGGGTTGGGACTGCTGGGCTGTAGCAGCCCCTGCAGGTTTTGCCCTAGCCTGTTTAGGCTGCTGACGCTTAGGAGTAAAGTGAGCTGCAGAAGATTGTTGGCCAGTATTTGTGGCAAATCTGGCCTTCTTGTAGAAAGGCTTCTTGAAAGATTTTTTCTTGACAGGGGTAGAGGTAGACTTAGAAAGTCTATCTAAAGCAGCATTTTCTGCATCCATTTGAGTGGCTTTGATTTGCCACTCCTTACCAAACAGATTCTCACCTGTACAGGGCAAATTTCCCAACACATCCTGGACCCAGGGTTCTAGGTCAGAGGCCTGGAGCCAAGCAATTCTGCGAGCCGCTATGGCAATACCTGAGGCTCTGCTAGCACCCTCAAAGGAGTCAAAGGCTGCTTTGTTGGAGAACTTTGAAATATCTTGGGTATGCTTTAGCAAAAGAAGGAACTCCTCCTTTCTATCCTCTGGGATAAAGGGGAGAAAATGGCGCATTTTTAATGCAATTTCCTTCAGAAACATGCCCATATAGAGGCTGTATGAATTGATTCTGCCAATAAGCATACTTGCTTGGAAGATTTTTCTACCAAAAGCATCTAGAGTCCTACATTCTCTTCCTGGAGGAGTAGAAGAGTGTCTTTTTGTACTCTTGATCCTTTTCATAGCTGACTGCACCACGATGGAGTGGTGAGGGAGCTGAGTTTTTTGAAACCCAGGAGAAGGGGGAACACGATACATGGTGTCCAGACGTCGAAAATATGGAGATAGGGTGAGAGGAGTCTCCCATAAGTCCATCATGTGTTCTTGAAGAATTTCATGGATGGGCAAGGTGACTGCCTCTTTGGGAACCTTAGAGTATCCTAAAATGTCTAACTTTTTTGCTCTAGGTTCTTTTTCAGAGGATACTGAAATAGAAAGACCTTTAGCTACTTCAATGATGAAGTCTTGAAAGGATAAATCCTCTGGAGGAGACATTCTCCTTTTTGGAGAAGAGGGCTCCTCAGGTAGCGTAAGGGATACTTCAGCAGAGTAATCTGATGAATCAGAATCATCAGAAGACTCGAAGTATCGTCTGTTTGCTTCCAGGGATCGATAAGCGTATCGACCGGTATCGACATCGGGGGTACCTGGAACCGGATCGGTATCGGGAAAAACCCCGGAACCGGGATCGGTATCCTGGTCGATGTGGATGCCCTGGGTACCGGAACCGGAGTCGGTACCGAGGGCGTCGCAGCCTGAATAAAAGCCAAAATGGCCTGCTGCATGGACTGAACTGTGTGATCCATAGACGCCACGACTGTCTGGATGTCGGTACCGAATGATTGAGTCGGTACCCCAGAGCAGTCTAACAGGTGATCGGTCGAGGCCGTGCCATCGATGTCAACCTGTAACCCCATAGGAGGAGCTTTGGAAGCCGGAGCTTCCCGCCGGGGTTGTTTGGCTGGGGCAGGGTCCTCAGGGTCAAGCCAGGGGTATCTCGATACTTAGAGGGAGATTTGCCCTTTGAGGACCTGCCAGAGGAATGTTTGGTTACCTGAGATCCATCAGGAGAGGAAGACCTGGAAGATGTCGATGCTGGAGTATCTGTAGAAAACAGCATGTGAAACTTGGCTGCCCGGTTCTATAAGCCATGTTTAGACATCAAAGAACAGGATGGGCAATCCGGAATGGAATGGTCAGGCCCCAAACATTTAAGACACCATTCATGAGTGTCTGTGACTGAAATAGTACCGCTACACTTGGTGCATTTTTTAAAACCAGAGGCTGGTTTCTCCATGAGGGAGAATTTGTGAAGGCCTGGAGGCCTCACAGAACAAACACACCAAGTGGGGAAAAAATAAGATTTTTTTTTTTTTTTTTAAAGAAATAAAGGAAAAAAGACTGGCGGTACTGGTCTGGAATCGGGGAAGGCAGACACGCGGCCAAAGAAATAAATTAAAATAACAACTTCTTCAGCGGTGACAGGAACACGACCTGCTGGCTCCGCGGAAAAAGAAGAACTGAGGAGAGTTGGTCAGGAAGGCGGGAAGGCAGCACGCATGCGCAATGGGAGGCCCCAAAAGCTTTCCTTCTGGGAAGCTGGGGAGCTTTCCCGCGCGGGCTCCGTCGGTACCGACGTACTCATATGTGGGGACTTATTCCTGCTTGTTCCTGGAGATAAGAGAGATACAACTCCTAGGGGAGGTGGGTGGGTTGTGAAGACTAAATTCCTGCTGTTTCCAGAGATCACCTGTTACAGGTGAGTAACTATGCTATCTCCAGGAACAAGCAGGAATGTAGTCTTCACATAAGGTGACTCCATAGCTTTAGATGCCAGGGAGAGACCCCAGAAGTTGTGTGTCCCTGTGAAAGGGCTCCAAATCCCCCCATGGATCTCTGGCATCCAACCAGGGATGGTGGGTAGGAGTTGATTAGGCATGGAACAGGTGTTGGAGAATAGCCTGACCAAACAAGGCATCCCGGCGGGAGTCGTTGTCCAAGAAGTAATGGGCTGTGAAGGTATGAACCGAGGCCCAAGTGACTGCTCGACAGATGTCGTCAATAGACACAGAGTGTAGATGAGCCATTGAAGCTGCCATGGCTCTCACACTGTGAGCTGTGACATGGCCCTCCAGAGGAAGATTCTTACTCTGATAAGCAAAGGAAATGCACTGAGCAATCCAGTTGGACGGTGTTCTTTTGGAGACTGGAAGTCCCAAATGAGAAGGATCAAAAGCAACAAAGAGTTGAGAAGACTTTCTATGTTGCTGTGTTCTTTGTAAGTAAAAGGCTAAAGCTCTTTTACAGTCCAAAGTATGAAGATTCCTTTCTGCATTTGATGCACGAGGCCTTGGAAAAAACACAGGCAGGTAAACTGCTTGGTTTAGATGAAAAGGCAAGACCACCTTTGGCATAAAGTGTGGATGAGTCCTAAGTACTACCTTGTCATGATGGAACCTTGTATAAGATGGATCAGCCACTAGTGCCTGCAACTCACTGATGCAACGTGCTGATGTGATTGCAATGAGAAAAATAACTTTTCAAGAAAGGAATTTCAATGAGGTAGTAGCTAAGGGTTCGAAAGGTGGCTTCATGAGCTGACCAAGAACCAGGTTTAAGTCCTGTGCCACCAGTGGTGGCCTAATGGGAGGCTTAGTTAGAAGAAGGCCTCTCATAAATCTTGCTATAAAAGGATGAGAGGAAATAGGTTGTCCATTTAGAGGCTTGAAAGAAGCTGCAATAGCACTCAAAGGGACTCTTACTGAATTAGTCTTAAGTCCTGCATTGGATAAATGAAGGAGATACTCCAGTAATGATTCCAGAGGTATCGCAAGGGGGTTAAGACCCTTCTGCGAACAACATATGGTAAACCTTTTCCACTTGAAAGCATAAGAGCATCTTGTGGAAGGCTTCCTGGAAGCATAAAGGATATCCTTTACTTGCTGAGGGAGGTTAAGATCATGGAGATCTAGGCCTTTAGCAACCAAGCCCTGAGATGCAGAGACTGGGGATTGGGATGCCATAACATTCCGTCCTCCTGAGAGAGGAGATCTGGAGCAGACCCTAACTCCAGAGAGGGAGCCTGAGAGAGATGTAGAAGCAGAGGGTACCACGCTTGCCGTGGCCAATGTGGAGCTATAAGAATCATACAGCCTCTGTCTCTCTGAAGCTTGAACAGGGTTTTGGGAATTAGGGGAATGGATGGAAAGGCATAAAGGAAGTCTTGACCCCAGTGAAGGAGGAAAGAATCTCTGGGCTGAGAGCACTGAGCCGGAATTCTGGAACAGAACCGGGGAAGTTTGGCATTCAACGGACTTGCAAAGAGGTCTATGTCCGGGGTTCCCCAAATTTGAAAAATCTTGGCCACCTGGTCTGCATGCAGAGACCATTCGTGTGGAAGCAGAACTCGACTGAGTCTGTCTGCCCAAGAGTTTTGTATGCCTGGAAGATACACTGCCAAGAGATGAATCTGATGCTCTTTGGCGAAGGCCCATAGTCGCAAAGCTTTGTTGCAAAGCGACAGAGAGCCTGTTCCTCCCTGCTTGTTCATGTAGAACATGGCTACCTGATTGTCCGTATGAATGAGGACTGTCTTGTAGCTGAGCAGAGTGTGGAACACTCGAAGAGCAAGGAAGATTGCTCTGAGCTCTAAGAGATTGATATGTAGATGAGTCTCCTGTGGAGTCCAAGTGCCTTGGGTGGAAAGGTCTTGCAGATGAGCTCCCCAACCCATTGGTGAAGCATCTGTTGTGAGAGTTGCCTGGGGTAAATGTTGTTGAACAGGGGACCCCAGCAACAGGTTTTGAGTGGACTGCCACCATTGAAGGGACAAAATAAGGTGATTTGTGTTTGCTATTTTGTCTGACAGGCACCCTGATGCCTGGGTCCATTGAGTGGATGAAGTCCACTGGGCTGCTCTCTTATGGAGGCGAGCATAAGGAACCACATGCACGGTAGATGCCATGTGGCCTAGTAGTTGTAATATTTCTCGAGCAGTGAGATGAGGCATTAGCACTGCCTGAGAAGCTAACTGCACCATGCGAAGGCAACGGGTCTGAGGAAGATAGGTCCTTGCTTTTCTGATATCCAGCAAAGCTCCTATGAACTCTAGAGACTGAGTGGGAGTCTATGACCAGACCCAAATACTGAAGGATACGCATTGTGCAGGATAGAGAAATCCTGGCCTCTGACTCTGATGGGGCTCGAATGAGCCAGTCGTCTAAGTAGGGGAAGACCAATATTCCTAGAGTGCGAAGAAATGCTGCTACCACAGCCATGCATTTCATAAACACCCTTGGTGCTGAGGCCAGGCCGAAAGGAAGCACCCTGTATTGGTAGTGCTTTCCTTGAAAAAGGAACCAAAGGAACTTTCTGTGAGTTGGATGGATGAGAACATGAGTGTACACAACCTTGAGATCTAGAGAACAAAGCCAATCCTGACTCTGAAGGTATGGTAGCAAAGTTCCCAGAGAAATCATCTTGAATTTCTCTTTAAACAGGAATTTGTTCAATTCTCTAAGGTCCAAAATAGGTCTGTGTCCCCCTGTTTTCTTTGGGATAAGGAAATAGGGGGAGTAAAACCCTGTACCCTGTTGATGAATGGGTACTTCTTCTATTGCCCCTTGGGCAAGAAGCACAGTGACCTCTTGATCTAACAGGTTGATGAGCGAGGTCTGAGAATTGAACTGTCTTACCATTGTGGGAGGAGGCATGCACAGAAAGTGAAGCTCGTACCCCTCTTTTATAATGGAGAGTGTCCAATGTTCTGCTGTTATCTGCCCCCATTGGCGGGCAAAGTGACACAACCTTCCTGGAATGGTGGAAGGCTCTGGTCCATTGAGAGCCAGGAAGGCTAAGTTCTCTAGATGGAAGTCAAAGGCCTTGTGGAGGCTGAGACTGCTGAGACGGTTGAGGTTTAGCAGTTTTTGCTTTCCTTTGTTTAGGTGGTTGCTGAGTCTTTTGGGCAGATTGACCTGCAGAACGTCCCTGCTGGAAATAAGAGGGATAAAACCTCTTCTTCTTGGAGAAGAATGGTTTCTTGAAAGATTTCTCCTTGCAGGATCAGCTGTGGCTTTGGATAATCTATCCAAAGTGGAGTTGTCAGCATCCAATTCATTGGCTTTCTCTTGCCAATTTTTTCCGAATAGATTCTCACCTGTACAAGGGATATTGCCCAGTTTGTCCTGCACCCAGAGCTCCAAATCAGATGCCTGGAGCCAGGCAATTCTACGTGCACCTATGGCAATGACAGAGGTTCTGCTTATGCACTCAAAACAGTCAAAAGCTGCACGATTGACAGAAACATCCTGGGCATGTTTAACCAGTGTGAGAAAATCCTGCCTCTTATCATCAGGAAGGAGAGGGCTTAAAATCTCCAAATCTCCTGTGACTTCTTTAAGGAACATTCCCATATATAAAATATAGGAACTGATCCTGGCAGAAAGCATGGAAGCCTGGAAAGTGCGACGTCCAAAGGCATCCAAAGTTCTGCACTCACTTCCTGGAGGATTAGAGGCATGCCTCTTTGCACTCCTGATCCTTCTCATAGCTGATTCCACTACAATAGAGTGGTGAGGAAGCTGAGTCTTCTGGAAACCAGGACAAGGGGGGACTCGATACATGGTATCCAGTCTACGAGAGTGAGGAGAGTTGGTAAGAGGTGTTTCCCACATTCTTAGCATGAGATCATGTAAGATCTCATGGATAGGCGAAGTAGCTGCCTCTTTAGGAGCCTAGGGATATTGTAGAATCTCCAACTCCTTTGCTCTGGGCTCTGTTTCGGGAGCCATAGTAATGGAAAGACCTCGAGCCACCTCTCTGATAAAATCCTGAAAGGAAATATTTTTTGGAGGAGACATCCTACGTTTAGGAGAGGAAGGCTCCTCCGGGAGAAGTATTCCATTACCGACAGAGCTGTCAGAACCCTCTGACTCCTCTGAGGATTCAAAGTACCTTCTGTCCGTTTGCTCTTGTAGAGCACGATACCCATACCAACCGAAGTCGGTACCGGGGGGAATCGGTACCGGTGTATCGGTACCGGAGGGCATAGCATGACTGGGTGCCAGCAAAGCAGACGCTGATGTCGATGCTGTCAGTACCAGTACCGATACCGGTGCCGGTACCGGTTGAAGTGTCTGACACGGTTCCGAGGGTGTCGATGCCACAAGGAGAGCCACTAGACTGCGTTCAATAGCCAGGAACCTCTGGTCTATCGACGCTGCTGATGCCTGGGTATCGGTTCCGGAGAAAGGAACCGGTACCCCAGAGCATGGCACCAGTAGTTCTGCTGAGGTTGAGGCCTCGAGAACATCCTGGAGCCCCGATAATGCTTTGGAGGCCGAAGCCTCCCGCCGGCGTAATTTTGCCGGTACAGAACCCTCAAGGGCAACGCCAGAGGCATCTTGATGCTTGGAAGGAGATCTACCCTTTGAGGACTGGCCAGACTTATGTTTAGTTTCCCGAGATCCATGGGAGGAAGACGAAGCCCTGGAAGACGTCAATGCCACAGACGCTGCATCGGAGGGAAAAAGGGTGCTGAGCTTAGCAGCTCGGTTTTGTCGACCCCTCTTGGACATCATGGCACAAGCCATACACTCCGAGATGGAGTGGTCAGGACCTAAACATTTAAGACACCACTCATAGGTGTCGGTGACGGAGATGGTACCACCACACTTGGTGCACTTTTTTAAACCCGAAGCGGGTTTTTCCATAGTGGAGGTAATTTTGGGCCTAAGGCCCAAAATGGTGCGTGCACCTGAAAAATAAAAGTTTGGGAAAAAATTTGGAAAAAAATACTATATATATATATTTTTTTTTAAAGAAAGAAAGAAAGAACAACCAGCGGTACCGGTATAGCATCGAGGAAGGCAGACGCAACCACAAAAAGGAGAATAAGGAAAAATTTTCTGCGGTGACAGGAACGACGACCTGCTGGCTCCGCAGAAAACGAAGAACTGGAGAGAGGCAGTTGGGAAAGGCGGGAAGGCAGCACGCAGGCGCTGTGGGATGCTCCCAAAAGCTTTCTAATTGGACGATGGGGAGCGTTCCCGCGCAGGCTCCGTCGGTACCGACGATACCCATATGTGAAGACTACAGTCCTGCTTGTTCCTGGAGATAGCTAATATTAGTAATGAAGGCCTAAACATTCTTTTAGTTGAAACCAAACAGGCCACATATTGTTGGATTATAGACCCCCCAACTCACGACTCCAAAGCTTTAAGTACAATCCTAGAAATAGTCTGCTCCCACACACACACTAAGAAAAATTAATTCTTCTAGGCGACTTTAATCTTGCCTCAATCCATAGTTCACAGGCATGCTCCTTCCTTAGAACTATGAATGACATGGACTATATCCAAACTGTAAACTCCCCAACACATAACAAGTGAAACACCCTAGACCCAGGTACACACCCTGGTCGTTCCACCTCAACCGCCTTACTCTTCCCTCCCCCTCATATGCCCACCTGCAATCCATCCGTTCTTCCGCCTTTTTCTTTGCCGGTCCCGCTCTTTGGAATGCTCTCCCTTCCTCCTTACGCCTAGAGACCCATCACCCTACCTTTAAACGCAATCTCAAGACTCACCTATTTGCACTAGCCTTTGACCTCCCCTCTCCTTTTGTCTGACCTCTCTCCCTACCCGGCTGTTTCCCCTATACCATACAGCCTCTCTCGTCTCGGGTTGTCTTCTCGTCTCGGGTTGTCTTGTCCTCTCTCGTCCTCTCTCTTCTTCTTTCTCCTACTTTCCTGTCAATTGAAACTGTAACTTCTTTTCCTACCTTCACTGGCTTCGGCCGCGAACCTCTTTTTGTTTGCATATTGTACACCGCCTTGACTTATGTAGAAAGGCGGTATATCAAATTCAATAAAACATAAACATATCCCCCCTTCTACTAAACCCAAGCTGTCCCTTGGTCTGACCATGTCAGCATCACCTTCAAGATTTCACAAACAAAAGTAACTTGCAGGCAAAGTACAGAGCCTGATACAAAACACGCTTTAAAACATACAATAAAGACTTATTCTTACAAGAAATACTTCCACAGCTGAACCATGACACCTCTGATATTAATATCCTATTGGATAATTGAAACTCTGTACTATCTAAAGCTGCCGCTGCCCCAGCAAACACATGCAACGGAAGTACTAGAAAATCTAACATATGGTACAATGAACTGAGAACTCTAAAGAGAGCCCTGCGCAAACTAGAACGAAGATGGAGGAGATCCAAGCTCCCAGAAGACAGGTTGCAATATATGAGCACACTATAATCCTACAGAGAGGCCATCAACAACCTTAAGAGAGAAAAACACACCAGGCTACTAATGAAATCACTCAATAGACCAAGAGAGCTATTCGAGATTGTAAAATCATTAACCCAATCACCAAACAGAGAAGATCCCTCCACCTACATCAGCCCACAGGTGCTAGCCAACTTTTACTTTTACTGATCCTATGGAACTCCCTCCCACCAAAAATAAGGGATATAAGAGACCTTGCAGACTTCTGAAAAGAACTTCACTACTCTTTATGAAGCACTATGGGACACATCAAGCAGATTCAGGTACACACCCAACATAAACTTACAATGCACAAGATACATCTGATGTACCTCCCAACTGCACTGTAAATATCCATCCTCACTCTAATTGTATAAAGTCATTGAATGTTAGCAAACACAACTAGTTGCACTGTACATAGTTAATTACTGTTTGATGTACATAGTTAATCATGTTATGAGGTAATTGTTTGAGTTATGTTACTTGTAAACCGCTTTGATTGACTGAAATGGCAGTATAGAAAATTTTTAAATAAATACATTTTATCTTTTATTCTAACCCACATAAAGCATATTGATAGGTTAGATTACTGGCTAGTGGATCAGGCGATTTTACAATGCTATAAAGAGTGGAATCCTAATGAATCCTAATTTCTGATCACTCCTTGGTTAACATATTGCTGGAGGTAATATGGGGCTCCAAAACATTTATTTGGAAAATGAGTCTGAACCACTATCAGAGTAATGCATTTAAAGAATATGTGAGGAAAGCATGACAGGAGTATGAACAAACTAATAGGAGGATAGTAGAATCTGAGATAATCTGTTGGGAAGTGGCAAGAAGTAAAGTGGAAGATCACAGGCTATGTAGCTTCAAAGAGGAAAAAGGAAGAATAAGAGTTGGCCCTTGCCCTAGGGCTTGCAGAGGTATCACGGGCTACACATTGACCCCAAATTTCTCCCATTTGGGGAAATTGTCCCCAAATGCTAGATGAAGTGAAAGCTAATGTAGTGGACTGAAAAACATTCAACCTTATGCCCCACTACCAAGATTTTGATAATTAAACTCAACAATTATGATTCCGAATACCACTGTTCCAAAAGCAATCCTGTAAAAATGCATAACAACATCATACTTTTAAACACTAAACTTTGCTTTGTGTGTGCCTGCTCTTTCTGCAGGTAAAAGAATGCGCTGATGGCTCTCTGTGTTTGCGTGGGTGTCAGGATCTATTGTTTTGCCTTAAATACTGCTGCTCTTTGCTGTCTCCTAGAAGTTGCTGCCCTAGGCAACTGCTTAGTCTTGCCTAAATATCTTATAGGGCGGTTGTGTGCTCTGCCTTCAAATTACTTTTTCTCTTCCTAGATTCTACCACTATCTGACTTTGAAGACTATCAAGAAATCAGTACTAAGACAAAGAGTAAACATTACAGGCAAAGATATCATTGGTCACTGCTCTGTTCATAACCATTATAGGTTGTATGACACATGAATACATTGTAGTAGAACTGTATAATTTAAATAATCACTTAAGGAGTCATTCAATAACGGCATTCATTATCAGCCAGAGAGTGAACAGACATAAAACAGGCACTATGGCAGAAAGAACATGCTAACCTTTATTAAATAACCCCCTTAAATGCAGTTTAGTAAAAGAAGAGATTTGCTTCCTTTTGATCCATTAGATATAAAAGCATTACTATTCACCATCTTACCAGGAAAGTCCTCCTTAAGGTTAGGGAAGTTGATATTTGTGTACAAAACAGGAGCAACTGTTGCCATTTCTCCAAGTACCTCTTCTTTTTCCCACTTGAGTGTACTTCTTTGGGCATTAGACATTGTATCGACTTCTCCTTCCATAACTGGAGTTGGTGCAGTCCATGAGCTGTTATGATCACTCACCATTTGCGTGTAGGTTGGGTTCTTTGCCCTTGTAGTAAACAAGCAGATTCTACATTTAAAGGGAACAAACTTGACTTCTTTTAATTATAAAATATCAATGTCTGTGTAACTTGTATAACGTTAACTACAACACATATTTTTGAAGATTCTTTAATTTAAAAAAAACAATTTTTGGTATAAATGAAAGTTTACAATGATACACTAATAAAAGTTAAATGACCTGAATTTAAGAGAACATGTACTAAAATGAACTACCTGGTATCAGCATATGGTGGTTGTATTATTGGAGAAAAAGTGTCTAAACCAGCTCCAGAAGGCATAGAGTTGTGAGGGAGATGGGGACCAGAGCCAATCAGGCCATTCATCAGAGGTACTCTTGTAAATACACCATCTGCTTAAAAGAAAAACAGAAATGACAAAATGCTGACAATATTAAAACGCCTGCTCTCTTATTACTACTGGGCAGGATATTAGAAATGATTTTCTGTTTGTCTTTAAGTAAATTTGTTAGCATACCTAACATAGGTAATCTTCCTAAGAGACAATAAATACTTGAGGATGACAGAGTGCGTGTGTCATGGATAGTATTGAGGGGTGTGTGTGTATGTGTCATGAGGAGTGTTGGGGTGTGTGTGTGTGTGTCATGAGTAGTGTTGAGGTGTGTGTGTGTGTGTGTGTGTGTCATGTGTAGTTTTGTGGTTTGTGTGTATGTGTCATGAGTAGCATTGAGATATGTGTGTGTGTGTGTGTCATGGGTAGCGTTGAAGTGTGTGTGTGTGTGTGAAGGGTAGAGTTGAGGTGTGTGTATGTGTCATGAGTAGCGTTGAGGTGTGTGTGTGTGTCATGGGTAGCGTTGAGGTGTGTGCATGTGTGCAATGGGTAGCATTGAGGTGTGTGTGTCATGGGTAGTGTTGAGGTGTGTGTGTGTCATGGGTAGTTTTGTAGGGTGTGTGTGGGTGTGAGACATGGGTAGCATTGGTGTGTGTGTGTATCATGGGTAGTTTTGTGGAGGGGTGCATTTGTGTGTGTGTGTGCGAAATGGGTAGTGTTGAGGTGTGTGTGTGTGTCATTGGTAGTGTTGAGAGTTGTGTGTGTGTGGGTGTCACGGGTAGAGTTGAGGTGTGTGTGTGTCATGAGTAGAGTTGAGGTGTGTGTGTGTGTGAGTTATGGGTAGCGATGACAGATGTGTGTATGTGCGTATGTTATGGGCAGCATTGAGGGGTGTGTGTGTGTCATGAGTAGCGTTGAGGGGTGTGTGTGTGTGTCATGAATAGAGTTGAGGTGTGTGTATGTGACATGGGTAGCATTGAGGTGTGTGTGTCATGGGTAGTGTTGAGGGCATGTGGGTGTGTGTAAGTGTGTCATGGGTAGCGTTGAGGTGTGTGTGTGTGTGTGTCATGGGTAGCACTGAAGGGTGTGTGTGTGTCATGGGTAGCGCTGAGGTGTGTGTGTGTGTCATGGGTTGCATTTAGGGGTGTGTGTGTGTGTCATGGGTAGTGGAGGTGTGTGTGTGCATGTGTGTGTCATGGGTAGTGTTGAGGTGTGTGTGTGCATGTGTGTGTCGTGTGTGTGTGCGTGTGTGTGTCGTGCATGTGTGTGTCATGGGTAGTGTTGAGGTGTGTGTGTGCGAGTCATGGGTAGCATTGAGGTGTGTGTGTGTGAGTCATGGTTAGCGTTGAGGTGTGTGTGTGTCAAGGGTAGCATTGAGGTGTGTGTGTGTCAAGGGTAGCATTGAGTTGTGTGTGTGTCATGGGTAGCATTGAGGTGTGTGTGTGTGTCATGGGTAGCATTGAAGTGTGTGTGTGTCATGGGTAGAGTTGAGGTGTGTGTGTGTGTGTGTGTCATGGGTAGAGTTGAGGTGTGTGTGTGTGTCATGGGTAGAGTTGAGGTGTGTGTGTGTGTGTGTCATGGGTAGAGTTGAGGTGTGTGTGTATGTGAGTCATGGGTAGTGCTGACGGATGTGTGTATGTCATGGGTAGCATTGAGGTGTGTGTGTATGTCATGGGTAGCGTTGAGGGGTATTTGTGTGTGTGTGTCTTGTTGAGGGGTATGTGTGTGTGTGTCTTGTTGAGGGGTGTGTGTGTGTGTGTCTTGGGTAGTGTTGAGGGGTGTGTGTGTGATGGGTAGCATTGAGGTGTGTGTGTGTGTGTCATGGGTAGTGTTGAAGTGTGTGTGTGTGTGTGTGTGTATGTCATAGGTAGTGTTGATAGTATGTTTGACTTAAAACCTAATCAGAATTACCAAAAGATCCAAAACCTAAAAATCCCGATAATATAAAATTCCCCGTGTTAGAAAAATATTTTTTGTCGGAGACAATTTCATCCCAGCGCTATGTATAGTAACAAGGCACCACTGTGATATCTCCTTTTAATAATATATGTAAAAAGTTACTTAGCTTCAGTAACGGATAGCATCCATATTGCCAAACAGCCGTTGAGGACTATCGACGTAGCGCTCGTTTCGGGTATATAATAATTGAGAAACCCTGCTTCAGGTTGCCATTGTTGGTACATGGATGTACCTGAAGCAGGGTTTCTCAATTATTATATACCCGAAACGAGCGCTACGTCGATAGTCCTCAACGGCTCTTTGGCAATATGGATGCTATCCGTTACTGAAGCTAAGTAACTTTTTACATATATTATTAAAAGGAGATATCACAGTGGTGCCTTGTTACTATACATAGCGCTGGGATGAAATTGTCTCCGACAAAAAATATTTTTCTAACACGGGGAATTTTATATTATCGGGATTTTTAGGTTTTGGATAGGTAGTGTTGAGGCATGTGTGCGTGTGTCATGGGTAGTGTTGAGGGGTGTGTGTGTCATGGGTAGCATTGAGGGGGTGTATGTGTCTCATTGGTAGCATTGAGTTTTGTGTGTGTGTGTATATCATGGATAGCGCTGAGGTGTGTGTGTGCGTGTATGTGTCATGGGTAGCATTGAGGTGTGTATGTGCATGTCATAGGTAGCGTTGAGGTGTGTGTGTGTGCGTCATGGGTAGTGTTGGGGTGTGTGTGTATGTGTGTCATAGGTAGTGTTGAGGTATGTGTGTATCATAGGTAGTGTTGAGGTGTGTGTGTGTGTCATAGGTAGTGTTGAGGTGTGTGTGTATCATGGGCAGCATTGGGGGGTGTATATGTCATGGGTAGCATTGGGGTGTGTGTGTGTGTGTGTGTCATGGGTAGCATTGGCGGGGTGTGTGTGTGTCATGGGTAGCATTGGTTGGTGTGTGTGTGCGTCATGAGTAGCATTGGTTGGTGTGTGTGTGCGTCATGAGCAGCATTGGTTGGTGTGTGTGTGCATCATGAGTAGCATTGGGTGGTGTGTGTGTGCGTCATGAGTAGCATTGGGTGGTGTGTGTGTGCCTCATAATTAGTGTCAAGGAGGTATGTGTGTCATGGGTAGTGTGGGGGGTACGTGTCTTGCGGGGTGTGGGAGTGTGTGTATATCATGGGTAGCCAGAGTGTGTGCATGTGTGTGTGTCATGTGTAGTGTGGTTTGTGTTTGTCAACGGTGATCTTGGGATGTGTGCATGTGTGTGTGTCATGGATAGTGTGAGGTGTCTGAATGTGTATATGTCATGGGTAGTCGGGTGTGTGTGCATGTGTGTGTGTCATGGGTAGCGTGATGTAAGCGAGTGATGGGTAGCTGGGGGTGTGCATGTGTCATGGGCAGCATTGGAGAGTGTGCATTTATCATGGGTAGCACTGGGGTGTATTTGTGTGTCTCATGGGCAGCATTGGTGTGTGTGTGTGTGTGTCATGGGTAGCATTGGGGTGTATGTGCATGTATCATGGGTACCATTGGGGTGTGTGTCATGGGTAGTGTGGGTGTATGTGTATGTCATGGGTAGCATTGGGATGTGTGTGTGTCATGTGTAGTGTGGGTGGTGTTTGTCAAGGGTAGTCTTGTGAAGTGGCATGTGTGTGTGTCATGGGTAGCATTGAGGTGTGTGAGTGAGTCATGGGTAGTGTTGAGGTGTGTGAGTGAGTCATGGGTAGCGTTGAGGGGTGTGTGTGTGTGTGTGTGTGTGCGCGCCATGGGTAACAATGAGGTGTGTGTGTGTGTCATGGGTATCATTGAGGTGTGTGTGTGTGTGTCATGGGTAGCATTGAGGTGTGTGTGTGTGTGTGTCATGGGTAGCGTTGAGGTGTGTGTGAATCATGGGTAGTGCTGACCAATGTCTATGTCATGGGTAGCGTTGAGGTGTGTGTGTGTGTGTGTGTGTCATGGGTAGCATTGAGGTGTGTGTGTGAGTCATGGGTAGTGCTGACCGATGTCTATGTCATGGGTAGCGTTGAGGTGTGTGTGTATGTCATAGGTAGCGTTGAGGTGTGTGTGTCTCATGGGTAGCGTTGAGGTGTGTTTGTGTCATGGGTAGCATTGAGGTGTGTGTGTGTCATGGGTAGCATTGAGGTGTGCGTGTTATGGGTAGCATTGAGGTGTGCGTGTCATGGGTAGCGTTGAGGTGTGTGTGTGTGTCATGGGTAGCGTTGAGGTGTGTGTGTGTGTATGTCATAGGTGGCATTGAGGGTGTGTGTGTCATGGGTAGCTGAGGTGTGCGTGTGCTTGTGTGTGTCATGGGTAATGTTGAGGGGTGTGTGTGTGAGTCATGGGTAGCATTGAGGGGTGTGTGAGGTCATGGGTAGTGCTGAGGGGTATGTGTGTCATGGGTAGCGTTGAGGTGTGTGTGTGTTTTATGTCATAGGTAGTGTTGACTAAACTCTAAAGATCATTCACTGTTCCATTAAACGCTGAAATGTAACTCTAAAAGCTACCAAAACTCAGAAAAAACTTTTTTTGTCGGATCGCCTGTTATGAGGGTGTACAAACACTCTCTTGAGACAGGCCCTCCTTTTATTCAACTTATTTTTTTTAAAAAGGTCAGTATAACCTTAGGTCCACACAACCTGAATATGCTAAGGGCTATGACAAGCCCAGAAGGACTAGCCCATGCATAATGAAGATGCTAACCTGCATCGCAAAGAGAATTTTTAAACAGGACGTTTCAGTCTCCCAAAACTGAATTTATATGGAAGGTGTGGTACTTAGCTGAATGGTTGGATAGCAACCCAAATGGAGTGTTCCAAACTCGCTGTCATTCACATCAGGAGAGCAATAAGCCAAATTAATGGTTCTTCATAAAGTCCCCGAAGAGATGTTTCAAGTCCAGTCCAGACTCCAAAATGCAGCCAAATTTTCTTTTTAACACCGACCACAAGCTCTTCCACCTTCGTCAGACAATGGTTGGGTAGAATGCGACACAATCCGTTGTGTTTCAAGCCCGTTGTAACTCTGGCTCTTTATCAAGCACAACCCAGCCAACTTCCTGTTCCGTGTAATTATTAGATGACGTCAGCACCATGATGGAACCTACTAATGACGTGAGCGAATCCACCTTAAAGTTCAATGAATCTTCCACCATTCAATCGCCGCATTTAAACCCAACGGGGCAACTGTATTAAGCTTAAATATCCATCGCTGTTCATAACGATGTAAAACAGCCCGACGATCTCCCCCCCTAGAAAGTGGAGGAACCTGGTCCAATACCGTCCAGTTAAGTTGATCAAAACTATGAGAGGCAGATATACAGTGTTGAACAATGGGGGCAGTAACTGTATGGGTATTTAAACGGGAGCGATGTTCCCGTAAACGTGTCCGAATAACCCGTGTAGTCATACCCACGGGTTATTCGGACACGTTTACGGGAACATCGCTCCCGTTTAAATACCCATACAGTTACTGCCCCCATTGTTCAACACTGTATATCTGCCTCTCATAGTTTTGATCAACTTAACTGGACGGTATTGGACCAGGTTCCTCCACTTTCTAGGGGGGGAGATCGTCGGGCTGTTTTACATCGTTATGAACAGCGATGGATATTTAAGCTTAATACAGTTGCCCCGTTGGGTTTAAATGCGGCGATTGAATGGTGGAAGATTCATTGAACTTTAAGGTGGATTCGCTCACGTCATTAGTAGGTTCCATCATGGTGCTGACGTCATCTAACAATTACACGGAACAGGAAGTTGGCTGGGTTGTGCTTGATAAAGAGCCAGAGTTACAACGGGCTTGAAACACAACGGATTGTGTCGCATTCTACCCAACCATTGTCTGACGAAGGTGGAAGAGCTTGTGGTCGGTGTTAAAAAGAAAATTTGGCTGCATTTTGGAGTCTGGACTGGACTTGAAACATCTCTTCGGGGACTTTATGAAGAACCATTAATTTGGCTTATTGCTCTCCTGATGTGAATGACAGCGAGTTTGGAACACTCCATTTGGGTTGCTATCCAACCATTCAGCTAAGTACCACACCTTCCATATAAATTCAGTTTGGGAGACTGAAACGTCCTGTTTAAAAATTCTCTTTGCGATGCAGGTTAGCATCTTCATTATGCATGGGCTAGTCCTTCTGGGCTTGTCATAGCCCTTAGCATATTCAGGTTGTGTGGACCTAAGGTTATACTGACCTTTTTAAAAAAAATAAGTTGAATAAAAGGAGGGCCTGTCTCAAGAGAGTGTTTGTACACCCTCATAACAGGCGATCCGACAAAAAAAGTTTTTTCTGAGTTTTGGTAGCTTTTAGAGTTACATTTCAGCGTTTAATGGAACAGTGAATGATCTTTAGAGTTTAGTTGCAATTTTGTTCATTTCACAGAGGTTTATTTAATAGGTAGTGTTGAGGCATGTGTCATTGGTAGTGATGAGGGGTATGTGTGTGTGTCATGGGTAGCGTTGAGGGGGGTGTATGTGTCTCATTGATAGCGTTGAGTTTTTTGTGTGTGCGCGTGTGTCATGGATAGCATTGAGGTGTGTGTGTTCGTGTATGTGTCATGGGTAGCATTGAGCTGTGTGTGTGCCTGTATGTGTCATGGGTAGCGCTGAGGTGTGTGTGTGCGTGTCATGGGTAGCATTGAGGTGTGTGTGTGCACATGTCATGGGTAGTGTTGAGGGGTGTGTGTGTGTCATAGGTAGTGTTGAGGTGTGTGTATCATGGGCAGCATTGGGGGGGTGTATATGTCATGGGTAGCATTGGGGTGTGTATGTATGTGTGTCATTGGTAGCATTGGGTGGTGTGTGTGCGTCATGAGTAGTGTCAAGGAGGTGTGTGTGTCATGGGTAGTGGGGGGGTGCATGTATATCATGGGTAGCAAGGGTGTGTGCATGTGTGTGTGTCATGTGTAGTGTGGTTTGTGTTTGTCAAGGGTGATCTTGGGATGTGTGTGTGTCATGGATAGTGTGATGTGTCTGAATGTGTATATGTCATGGGTAGTCAGGTGTGTGCACATGTGTGTGTGTCATGGGTAGCGTGATGTGAGTGAGTGATGGGTAGCTGGGGGTGTGCTGGGTCATGGGCAGCACTGGAGAGTGTGCATGTATCATGGGTAGCATTGGGGTGTATTTGTGTGTCTCATGGATAGCACTGATGTGTGGGTGTGTGTGGGTGCCATGGGTAGCATTGGGGTGTATGTGTATGTATCATGGGTAGCACTGGGGTGTGTGTCATGGGTAGTGTGTGTGTGTGTGTGTATGTCATGGGTAGTGTTGGGAAGTGTGTGTGTCATGTGGCGTGTGGAGTGTGTTTGTCAAGGGTAGTCTTGTGAGGTGGCACGTGTGTGTGTCATGGGTAGCTGGGGTATGTGTGTGTGTCAAGGGTAGTGTGAGGTGCACGTCATGGTAGTGTGAGGTATCCGTGTCATAGGTAACTGTGGGGTGTGTGTGTGTATCATGGGTAGTACTGGGGTGTGTGCGTGTGTCATGGGTAGCATTGAGGTGTGTGTGTCATAGGTAGCATTGGGGTATATATGTGTGTGTCATGGGTAGTGTCAAGGAGGTATTCGTGTCATGGGTATTGTGGTATGTGTGTGTATGTCATGGATAGTATTGGGATGTGTGTTTGTGTGATGGCTAGTGTGAGGTGCGTGCATGTGTGCGTGTGTGTGTGATAGGTAGCATCGGGGTCTGTGTATGTGTGTCATGGGTAGTGTCGGGTGTGTCATGGGTAGTGTCAAGGAGGTATGTGTGTCATGGGTAGTCTTGGGGTGTGTGCATATCATGGGTAGTATGAGCTATGCGTGTCATGGATAGTCAGGATGTGTGCATGTCATGGACAGCATGAGGTGTGTGTGTCATGGGTAGCCGGGGGCATGTGTGTGTCATGGGTAGCCGGGGGGGCATGTGTGTGTCAAGGGTAGCTTTGGTGTTTGTGCGTGTATGTCGTGGGTAGCATTGTGGTGTGTGTGCAACATGGGTAGCATTGGGGGGGGGTGTGCGCGATATGGGTAGAATTGGGGTGTGTGTGTCATGGGTAGTGCTGGGTGTGTCAGGGTAGCATTGAGGAGCGTGTGTGTGTCATGGGTAGCATTGGGGTGGGTTGGTGTCTTGGGTAGCATTGGGTTGTGTGTGTGTGTGTCATGGGTATTGTTGGGTGTATCATGGGTAGTGTCAAGGAGATGTGTGTGTCATGGGTAGTTTGGGTAGTGTGTGTATGTCATGGGCAGTGTTGGGATGTGTGTGTGTGTGTGTGTGAGTGTGTCAAAGGTAGTCTTGGGGTGTGTGCATGTGTGTGCCTCATGGGTAGTATGAGGTGTGTGTGTCATGGATAGTGTGGGGCATGTGCATATATGTGAGGGGTGTGTGTGTGTGTGTATAACAGGTAGTGTTGGATGTATGTGTGTGTCATGGGTAGTTTTGGGTGCATGTGCGTGTATCACAGGTAGTGTTGGGTGTATGTGTGTATATGTGTGCTATGGTTGGTATTGGAAATGTGGTGTCATGGGTAGTTCTGGGTGCACATGCACTTGTGTGTATATCATGGGTGGTGTTGGGGGTATGTGTGCATTGTGTTTCATGAGTGTTATTGGGAGCTGTGTGCGTGCATCGTGGAGATGTTACAATGGTGCATGCGAGTGTGTGAGCATCATAGGGATGTTGCGATGGTACGTGCAAGTACATATGCATCACAGGAGATGATACAATGGCACATGCTAGTCTGTGTGTATCACAGGGGCTTGTTGCCATTGAGCATAAATGTGTGTGCATCATGGAGGATATTGTATGGTGCATGCATGTGTGCACGCATATGGAGCATGTTGCATGTGCATGCATCATGAAGCATGCCGCATGCACATGTGTGCACATCATGTGGGATGGTGCATGCACATGAGTACATCATGGGGCATGTTGCATGCATGCGTGTGTGCATCATGGGGTATGGTGCATGTGCTTGCATCATGGGGATACTGCATGATGCATGTACATGTATGTGTGTTTGCATCAATCACAGGGATTCTGCATGATGCATTTACATGTGTGTGTTTGCATGCATCATGGGGATGCTGTATGATGCATCTATGTGTGTGTGTTTGTATGCATCATGGAGATGCAGCATGATGCTTCTAGAAAGACTAGAGGGCATGCAATGAAGCTACAGGGTAACCTATTTAAGACTAATAAGAGAATATATTTTTTACTCAATGTGTAATCAAATTCTGGAATTTGCTACCGGAGGATGTAGTAAAAGCTGTTAGTGTAGCCGGGTTTAAAAAAGGTTTGGACAAATTCCTGGAGGAAAGGTCCATAAACCATTATTAAAGTGGACCCAGAATATCCACTGTTTTCCCCAATACAAGCACTGCGGAACCCGAGTCTTTTGGGGAAACTGCTAGGTACTTGTGACCTAGATAGGCCACTGTTGGAAATAAGATACTGGGCTTGATGGACCTTGGTCTGACCCAGTATGGCACATCTTATGTTGTTATGATCATTGAAAGAAAGATTGCTTATACCGGGTTGAATACATAGTCAGGCATAAGCCCTAAGAAAGAGTTAATATCATTTGTAGCTCTTTCTTTAATACCATTCCTTGAATAACTCTGTAGAAGAAATTGGGTAAAAGGTTTAGATAACATAAACATTAGCCTATGTTATTAGAAAGATAAGTAAAAGGCAAGCTGTTTATCCAGCCTCTCAGTCTCACTGTCTCTGGTCAGAGATATCAAATTGTCAGTGTTAGGATTAATTAGAATTAAGGCCTACATAGTCATGTCTGAGAATATATGTATGTCTTTTCATGATTGTCCATGACGTGCATGCCTATAGAAAAGTATATTATGAATTATCACTAGACGTAGAATAGAATATGTATATTATGCATATACATGATGTGAGACGTAGAATAATAAAGTGAAATTATGCTGTGTAATGGAATCTTTGCCTATAAATAAAGAGGCCTAAAGCTTTGATTTCAGAGTAAACATAGGCAAACGCCTAGCTTGCTCTCCCAAAGAGCTTTGGTCCTGTGTTTATAATACAAGTGTGTTGTGTATTATTTACAGATTTGTGTATTATCTAAAGATGAAGATCAATTAACCTTCTCCTTACCTTGTGTGTGGATTTCTATGACCCAAGAGCCCTATCTGTTATTAGGTGAGGGGGGGTGCAGAGTATCTTTCAGTTGGTGCCGTAATCGGATCAGATCTCTGCATTCAAGGCAGGGGCAGAAGGTGCCTGAAGATTTGTGAGTATTATGAAAATTACCAGTGATGGGTAATCTGTTAAGGCAAGGGCAGAAGGTGCCTGGAAGATTTGTGAGTATTATGAAAATTACCAGTGATGAGGTAATCTGTCAAATAGACAGGCTCTGTCTCAGATGCGTGAATGGCATGACAGAGCTAGGGCTCTAGTGTTTAGAAAAGGTAGCCCTTATTGTATGCTTCTATTGTATGTGTGAGAAGCATAGGTGATGTAGCCATCTATTCCGTAGCACATAGGGATTCGGTGACAAAAGGTAATGTGAATTTGCAGTTTCCTTTGGAGGGAACTTTCTCTGTAGATAAGGTCCATTGCCTGAGATATGAGTTAGCGGTTAAACGGGGTTACTTACCTGTAACTGGAGTTCTCCGTGGACAGCAGGATAAGTCAGCCACACCTGGTGTCGTCCTCCGGGCGGCGCCAATACGGAATTGCTCTCTAGAGCTCAGAAAGTAGACTCTCTGAGCCCGCCCAGGTAGCCACCCACCGTTCCGCCCCCTAGCCACCAGTATGTTCCAAGCTATTCCAGCGGCTAGGAGCGGTCACTTCAGGGTGCCTCCTCCAGGGGAGGTGGGCGGGATTGTGTGGCTGACTTATCCTGCTGTCCAAGGAGAACTCCAGTTACAGGTAAGTAACCCCGTTTTCTCCATGGACAAGCAGGATTGCGTCAGCCACACCTGGTGTCTCCCTAGCTGTATGTGCTGGGGGGAGGAGGCCCGAGCCTGGCCCTGAAGGGATTAGATACTCGGATCAGAGGTAAAACAACACACTTTTATTACGGAGTAACAAGGAACAAGTGCAGTAGTGCAATAGTAACAGTGCAAACAATGCAATAGTAACAGTGCAACAGTGCAGATTAACAGTGCAAACAGTGCAAAGGTAACAGTGCAGCAGTGACTACGGTGCCGCAAGGCGCAGTACCAAACTCCAACGCTTACAGGGTAGCGTTCATTCGCGACTCAAGGCCGTGGAGAGGACGGCCGTTCCGAGCGCGCAACCCTCCTGGACGCGGAGGTCAAGGCAGTAGTGTCTCTGGAAGGTATGTGGTGAAGACCAGGTGGCTGCCTTGCAGACCTCGTCTAGCGGCACGGCGCGGAGATTGGCAATTGACGCGGCCATTGCCCTGAGGTGGTGAGGACCCACTCTGGGGTGAACTCCGCTGGCACGGGACGGGTCAAGGCAGTATGCGACACAGGCGGAGACCCACTGGGATAGCGTCCTTTTATTGACGGGTCTTCCGGGCCTGTTCGGATCGAATGAGACGAAGAGCTGCTCGCCCTGCCGGACATCTTGCGTTCTATGCAGGTAGATCCGGAGAGCCCTGAGGCAGTCGAGGGTATGAAGCCGTCGCTCCTCGTCCGAGGAGTGTGGCTCCGGGAAGAACGTGGGCAGCTCTATTGACTGGTTGACGTGGAAGGCCTAAGACACTTTGGGCACGAATCTAGGATTAGTCCTCAGGGAAGCATGGTCGTGGTGCAGTTGCGTGTAGGGAGGATGTGACACCAGTGCGTGTAGCTCGCTGATCCTCCTCGCCGAGGCGATGGCCACAAGGAAGAGCGTCTTCCATGAGGCGAATTTCATGTTTGCCGACTGCAGCGGTTCAAAGGGTTCCTGTGTCAGGCGCTGCAGGACGGTGTTGAGGTCCCAAGATGGAACTGGCCGTCTGATTGGGGGCTTCAGGTTGGATAGGCCCTTCATGAAACGGGCTGTGAGGGGCAGTGTTCCAATGGAGGAGTTCCCTTCTGGCGTATGGAACGCTGCTATTGCCGAGAGGTGTACTCGGATGGATTGTGTCTGCAGGCCTTGGTTGGACAGCCTCTTGAGGTATTGCAGAACGTGTGGGAGCGAGCATGTGGTGGGTTCCAGGCCTTGGGTCGCGCACCATAGGCTGAACCTCTTCCATTTAAGTCCATAGGATTTCCTGGTGGAGGGTCTCCTGGCCGCTAGCACCACATCTTGCACTTCGGTGGGGAGCTGGAGCTCGGACAGGCTTATCCGCTCAACCTCCAGGCAGTGAGAGACAGGGCTCCCAGGTTGGGATGTCGTATCCTGCCGTCGTCCTGTGTCAGTAGGTCCGGTTTGAGGGGTAGTCGTTTCGGTTCGCCCTGTGCCAGGCGGAGTAGTAGGGCAAACCACATCTGGCGTGGCCAGTGGGGGGCAATTAGGATGGCGTTCGCTCCGTCCTGGACGATCCTCTGCAGGGTCGCCGGGATGAGGGGCGTGGGTGGGAACGCATATATCAGTGACCACTCCCCCCAACACACGTCGAATGCATCCGCCGCTAGCCTCCTGGCTGACGGGTGTCTGGAGCAGAACAGGGGGCATTGGGCGTTCGACTCTGTGGCAAAGAGGTCGATATCCGGTTGTCCCCAGAACTGGAAGAGGTCGTCGGCCACTGCCCGGTGCAGCGCCCATTCGTGGGGCTGGAGCTGTCTGCTCAGTTTGTCCGCTAGGGTGTTCTGATCCCCTGGGAGGTACGAGGCCCGAAGGTGGCAAGCGTTCTTCAAGGCCAGGGTCCAGATTAGTGTGGCCTCCTTGCAGAGGAGGCGAGAGCGAGTGCCCCCTTGTTTGTTGATATAGAACATGGCCACTTGGTTGTCCGTCTGGATGAGAATGGACTTCCCGCGCAGCTGTGGGAGGAACGCTGTCAGGGCATATCTCATAGCCCTCAGTTCGAGGAGGTTGATGTGCAGATGTCTCTCTCTCGTCGACCACTGTCCTTGGGTGCTTAGAGATTGCATGTGGGCGCCCCAGCCAGTGTTTGATGCATCTGTAGTTAGAACAATTTGATGATCCCGGGGGTGGAGGTCCTTCCCCACTGACAGGTTGACTGGCACTGTCCACCAGCGAAGCTGGGCGTGGATGAGTGGAGTCATTTGGATGGTGGTGGAGAGGGGTTGAGAACTCTGGTTCCAAAGGTCGCGCAAATGCCATTGGAGTGGGCGCATTCGTAGCCTCGCTGTGGGGAGAACGGAGGTGGCGGCCGACATGTGGCCCAGAAGGCACAGAATGTCCCTCGCTGACGAGGTTGTTGCCTTGGAGGCCTTGCGTGCCAGGGCTGTAATGGCGCCCAGTCTGCGCTCTGGCAGGTAGGCCCTCGAGTTCCTGGTGTCTATCACAGCCCCTATGAATTCCAGCTTCTGGGTCGGTGAGAGGTGTGATTTGTTGAGGTTGATGACGAAACCCAGGGAGGACAGCAGGCTCATGGCTGTCTGTATGGCCTTCTGCAGTTCCTGGGCTGAAGGAGCGGTCAGAAGCCAGTCGTCGAGATACGGAAAAACCGCAATGTTCTGCCTGCGGAGATGGGCAGCTGCCACTGCCACGCACTTCGTGAAGATCCGCGGAGCGGGAGACAGTCCGAAGAGTAGTACTCTGTATTGATAGTGCTGGTCTAGCACCTGAAAACGGAGGTATTTCCTGTGGGACTTGTGAATGCGGATGTGGGTGTACGCATCCTGCAGGTCCAGAGACGCCATCCAGTCACCGGTTTGAATCAGAGGAAGGATGATGTTCAGTGAATACATCCGGAATTTCTCTTTGATGATGAACTTGTTGAGCCGGCGGAGGTCTAGTATGGGGCGAACCCCGTCCGTGTGTTTGGCAATGAGAAAGTATCTTGAGTAAAAACCAGAGCCTCTCTCGGGAGGGGGAACCTCCTCTATGGCCCGTGCGTCCAGTAGTCACAACAGTTCCGTGACCATGGCCAGCCTGAGGTTCTGAGGGGTGTCGCTGACAGGTGGGGAGTGCTGATGCGGAGTGGCTGCAAAGCGTATGCGGTAGCCTTCTCTGATAATCCGTAGGACCCAGGAGTCTGAGGATATTCTTTGCCAATGTGTCAAAAACTGTGTCAGGCGTCCCCCGGTCCGGGGGTTTCGTCGAGGTTTGGCGTCAAAAGGAGGGCCCAGTTTTGCTTGCGGGCGCACTTGCCTTCTTCTGCTTACGGTCCCTCTGCGTGTTGCGCTGGTGCGAGGGTCCTTGATAGGAGTTGCCCTTGTATCTGTTGTTGCTGCTCCATTTGCTGTTGGAGGGGTACCTCTTGCTGGAGGAGTAGTAAGGTTTCCTTTGAAATTTGCTCCTCTGGGAGTTGTTGTGGCGCTCAAAGCCCTCTTCTGTGAGGGTCTGTAGCGTGGTGCAGTGCTCTTTTAAGTCATTGACTGTATCTTTCACCTTGTCTCCGAAGAGGGACTCCCCGGAGCAGGGGGGTGTCGGCTATCTTGTCATGTGTGTCGTCACGTAGACCGGACGCCCTGAGCCATGCCCATCGCCTTGCTGAGATGGCTGTTCCAGCGGTCCTCAGTGCTATATCGAAGGAGTCGAAGGTAGCACTTGCAAGGTGTTTGCTGCATTCTAGCATGTCTGTGAGTGCTGCAGAAGCCCCGCTCTGGGATCCCTTGGGCAGGCAGGATAGCGCGGCTTTCAGGTTCGCCATGCATGCATCCTGGAAGAGGACTTGCTGAAATTGGTGGGCCGCAATCTTCGCGTTGAGCATGGCCTCTTGGTACACCTTTCTCCCGATATCGTCGAGGAGCTTGTGGTCCCGACCAGGCGGGCTGTTGGCATGTGTGCGTGAAGACTTCACGCGCTTGAGGGCTGAAGACACGACTATGGAGTGGTGAGGCAGCTGTGGGGACGCAAATCCTGGAACAGGCTGCACCTGGTACTTGGTCTCCAGCCTCCTGGGGAAGGGGCGGCCGGACGCCGGAGTCTGCCAGAGCCTCAGATGATTGTCTCGAAGTGTCTGGTGGATAGGCAGCGTAAACGCAGTTCTCGGGGTGGCGAGGTATTTCAAAACCTCCGGCATGTCAGCTTTTTTGTCATCCCGACCTTGTAAGGACAGGGGGGAGGCCAGTTTGAGCAAGAATTTTGGGTAGGTAAGGTCCTCTGGGGGTGGTGGTTCTTCCGGATCTGGAGAGTTCACTCGCTCCGGGGTCATGCCTCCACTGGCTTGGGCCGCAGACCCCACCACTGCGTCTTCGAGATCACCCGTGTCCGCGTCCGGGGGCGGGTCGCTCGAGGGAGTAATGTCAGGCGAGGGCGCCCGGGTGTCCTCAGTCCGTGTGACTACGTGCAGGGGTTCCTGCTCTGCTGGAGTAGTTTGAGGCATGTGTGCAGGGGGTGCCCCTGTAGCCTGCTTCAGCAATTGAGACAGAAGGCGCACCATAGAGCTGGAGGCTGATCCGCTCCGTATGCTGCGACAGGGACTGGGGGAGGCAGAGATGCTTACGTGGCTCCTTCTGCGCTTGTGGCTTTGATGATTCGCACGGCGCTTAGACCGTGCATCCCTGTGCCTGTAGCCTCTGTGTCTGTCGGGAGAACTGCAGGAGCTGCTGCTGGAGCTGCGGCGGCGGCGTTTTCTGTTTTTGCTCCTCTTTGTTCTCCTGTGACAGCCCGACCGGTCGCTGCTGTCGGTGTCACTGGAACGTTTCCGCCTTCCCCCTCTGCCTCGACGGCGTTTGCGTTCGTCGGGGCTGCTGCCGCTGGAACTGTTGCGGCCCCGAGAGTGCCTGCGGCGCGGAGGAGATCCTTTGCCGCGGTGGGAGGCGTTGCCAAGGTTTCCCGACGCCGCCGAGTGCTGGAGGAGCCCGGGGGCGTGGTTGGAGGACCTGCGGCGTACAATAGCAGCCGCGGTGGCATTGGAGCCTTCCGATTGGTCGGGCCTGTTCCCGGAAGGGGAGTGGCTGGAGGACCGATGCCCGGAGCTGGAGGACTGAGCCCGGGCGCCATCTTTTAATGCTGCATGGCTCCCCTTGGATCTTTGCGTCGGCACAGAGCCGGTAGGCCTCACCTCAGACTGCTGATCCACCACGGGAGGCCGGGAGCTGGAGGACTGAGCCCGGGCGCCATCTTTTAAGGCTGCGTGGTTCTCCTTGGATCTTTCGGTCGGCCCAGAGCCGGTAGGCCTCACCTCAGAAAGCTGATCCACCACGGGAGCCCGGGAAGGTGTTGCAGGAGCAGGCTGGAGGCAGGAGGCACCACGGTCGTGAAAGGAGGCCGCAACGGGCACTTCCAGAGCCGGGGTCTGCGGGGGAACCGTCGGAGCAGCAACAGGTACTGGCTGTGCGGTCTCGGCGAGAATTTCCTTCAAATTGTGTCCCCGAATCTTTAAAGTCCTAGGGGACATTCTCCCGCAGTTCTCGCATTGCTCGGCATTATGGTCGGAACCCAGGCAGCGTAGGCAATTGTCATGGGAATCCATAGTGCTCATCTTCTTCTTACACAGGAGGCATTTCTTTTGACCGGTTTTGGTCATGATGATAGAAAAAAATAACAAACAAAATAATAAAACTTGGAGAGAGAGCAGGGTCCGTCTTGCTGGCAAGGCGGAAGGAAGAATACTGGTGGCTAGGGGGCGTAACGGTGGGTGGCCACCTGGGCTACCTGGGTGGGCTCAGAGAGTCTACTTTCTGAGCTCTAGAGAGCAATTCCGTATTGGCGCCGCCCGGAGGACGACACCAGGTGTGGCTGACGCAATCCTGCTTGTCCATGGAGAAAAGGTAAACCGTACAAATGTGCTTACATGGTGGGAACAGATGGTACATGATGAAAACATTAGGAATGTTTATGTTTTGAAACAAAAGTTGTTTGTGTTAGGAAATGTACCTATTGATAAGCTGAGCAAGTGCGGGTCAATCGTGTAGCAGAGCTAAGAGAAAAAGAAAATATTTAAAAAGAAACAGAAGTTAGGGGGAGTAGAATTGTGTATTTTAGATATTTGGAATGTCTCCCAGCTCAAAGAATTGAGAGCATGTTTGAATCAAGAAACGGAAAGTGTTGTACTTGTAATAAGAATCTTAGAAGTAGCAATAGGTCATAGAGTTTCTGTTGCAAAAAAAAAAAAATAAAATAAAATAAAATTAGCATTCTCAGGAAATAAATTATCTATGCCTGGAGTTCAGGATAGCAGTAATGATTTGAAATTCAAAGCAGAATTTATAGGTCTTTAAGCAGATTTGTTATTGTGTACTTCTCATTTGTATGTACTTTTCAAAAGAATTAAGTGTTTCTGATGAAATGTGATCAATTATATTATGATTTAGGCTCTATTCAGGATGTTCTATTCAGCCTAATTTATGTTCTGCCACTGTTAAACTGAAGCAGCTGTGGGAAATGATATTGTGACTACTTAAAGAAGTGTTTGATTTGACAAAAACTTTTCCGAATTACAGGGATAACCCTGGTAGATTTGTGTCTTTATGGTCTCAAATAATTAACAGTTATAATCCTACTTGGGCAGATCTAGATAATTTGCTCAGATCTGTTTTTTTTTCCAGCTGATTTTCATAAGGTTACTCATCCAATTAGGGATGACAACTGGCAATGGCCACTGACAGACCCTGTAACAGATTTTCAAGAAAAAAAAACCCCAGAAAGATAATTTTGTTTTATGTAGAGAAAAATTGTTAGAATCTATAAAGGTAGTATATAAACCTGTAAATGACTGGTCGAGATTAACATCTCTAAGGCAGGATAGGGGTGAAAAAGTTACAGATTTTCACACTAGGTGTATGCTAGCTTTTAAAGACTATTCTGGTGAGGCAGAAGACACACCTTCAGGATTTACTAATATTTTTGTAAATGGATTGATTCCAAGAATAAAAGAAATTTTAGAAACTTCAATAATAGATTGGCTGGCTAGAACAGCTGATGCAATTTTGGAAGGGGCTCGATACAGTGAGTTGAAGTTCCTCAAAGAACAACAAACCAGATTAGATGTAAAAAAAAAAAAGCGAAGTTGCTTAATTTGCAGATTGCTTCCATGCAAACTCCCATGCGAAGGGGGAGGGGTAGATTCAGAGCTAGAGGAGGTTCTGTGAATTCTCAGCAAGGGCGTGGACAGTCCAGAGAGCTGCGTACGTATTACACTTGTGGAGAGGCTGGACATTTGCAGCGAGACTGCCCCCGGAAACGGAATCCTGATGGCCAGAGAGCTGATTTCCCCCCTCCCCCTCCAGTACAAGCTGAATTCACTCCAGTATATCAGTGCTTCTGTAACCCAGAAGATTGCGGAGGTGATACATGGGATGCATGACTATTCCTGAATTTGACTGTAACTCCTCAGGGTGAGTTAGAAGCTAAACTGGGAGGTTCTAATTTGAAATTTGTTATTGATACTGGAGCTACAACATCAGCACTGCGTTTACAGGATTTGCCTGCTATCTATCATGCTCAATTAGCACAGGCACCGATAGTACATTGTGAAGGCATTGAGGGAAAGATAATTCCTCATCGTAGACTTGAATATTTACCTTTGCAGATTGGAGAGATTATATATCCAACTACTTTTCTTGTGGGAGACATTTGCCAGTGAATCTTCTAGGTCGGGATTTTTTTTGGTGTCACATCATGCTACTCTTTCCAGCTGTACTCTCTCTCTGAAGTGCCGTCTCCTGCAGCTGCCAGTACCATTCATCCTGCTCTTGGAGAACTTCTGTCTACTTTGTGGGCAGTGCCGGGATCAGATGTCGGATGCCTTTCTATCCCGCCTGTGAAAATCACCGTGAGACCTGGAGTTCAGCTTCCTAAACTCCAGCAGTATCCACTGCCAGCAGCTGCCATTGAGGGAATTTGTTGTGACTAAAGATCCTCAGAAACAAGGTGTCATTTATTCTACAACTTCATTATGTAAGACTCCAATTCTTCCTGTACTAAAGGCTGACGGTAAGACTTATAGATTTGTGCAAGACCTGCGAGCAGTAAATAATGTGATTTTGCCAATTTTTCTCTTGGTACCTAATCCACATGATATCTGGGCGCAGATACCTTCAGGGACTACCTGGTTTTCTGTTGTGGATTTAAGTTCTGCTTATTTTTCAGTGAAAATTAGCAAAGACAGCCAATTTTTATTTGCCTTCTATTTTGACAATAAGCAATATACCTGGACCACTTTGTGTCAGGGGTATATTGATAGTCCTGCATATTTCTCGCAGGCCCTAAGAACTGCATTATTTGATGTAAGACTCAACCATTCCTCTTTAGTTCAATATGTGGATGATTTGCTTTTATGTTCACCATGTTATGAGTTTGTCTCTATTAGCTCAATTTACTAATTTAGGTTTGAAAGTTAATCTGTCTAAACTGCAATTTGTATCTCAAAATGTTACTTTCCTGGGTGTTGATTTAACACCATCTGGTCGTGCAATTACCTCTGCTAGATTAAAACCTATTCTGTCATTGCCTTTTTCCAGCGACACCAGTATTATTGTGTAGCTTCCTGAGTTTATTTTCTGTAAATAATAGCTAGCGAATTTCTCAAGATCTTACTGCTCCACTTTATGCTCTTATTGGGAAAGAAGGATCTGAAGGCCTTATTGTGCCCACATTAGCACAGTGGGAGGTTTGTTTTAAATGTAAAAATTGCACTGGGAAATGCACCATGTTTTATATGATTATTCTTTACCATCCAAATTGTATGTGGCTATTTCTGATTCCTCTGCTACCTGTGTGCCTTTACAAGCTTTCCCAACTGGTTGCAAGCCGGTAGGCTATTTCTCAAAGCGATTTGATGCAGTGACTTTGGGACTCCCACTATGTCTACATAGTTTAGTAGCAGTGGCTTTTTGCAGTTGAAATTTACTGATTTTCAGGTTCTACAGCGTCCTTTTGTTCCATTTAACCAAGACTCAGCCTTTTGTCCCCCACACGTTTTATTGACTCTGGAATTAATAATTTCTTCGCTTCATGTTTCAGTCTGTACTATATCACTATGCATCTTTTCAACACTTGTGGAGGAAGATGGGTCTCCTGATTGTTTCCAAACAATTTTCAATTGTTTCCAAACTGTACCTCTACCAGCCCCGGATTATACCTTTGTTTGTGGATAGTTCTGCTTTTAGAGATGACAAGGGCAAATTTTGTGTAGGCTATGCAGTCACTACGGTTTTGTGGAATGCGGTTTAAAATGCAAAGGACATTCTTCTGCTGAAAATTTTGTGTCAAATTTTGCAGACCACGAAGCACAGCGAGCTGTTCTTCAAGCATCGGTGTTCCCGACAGTGCTGTATTTAACACTGTTTAATATGACTTTGTTTTTCCCTTTTATCTTTCTTGCAGCAATAGCAAGATACTTCCTTTGAAAACCTGTTCCTGCATTATAAGCTTTGCTGCTGTGGCTATGAATTATGTCTTTTTGGTTCTCCGGTATCACCTGAACTTCTGTTATTTTTTCTTTGGCACAGCTTGTCTGCACTGTTTCAAGACTGGCACTGTAGGGTCAGCTTAGGGTCAGTTATTCAGATTTCTGCCTTCCGAAGTCTTTTTGATTTTGCAGCCTGTTTTGCAGAGCTGCCCTGTGCCAGAGGAAGGAGGTGGTATTTGTCCGGATGGGTAGAAACGTTTCCATTACCGGTTTATTCCTGTCATCCGCAAAGCTCTGGCCAGGTGGAGCGGATGAATAGGACAATCAAAGGTCACTTGCGCACTATGACACAGGATTGGGCTACAGATTGGACGGAAGCCCTCCCTTTGCCCTTATGGCAGTGTGTAATTCCCCCAGCCTGACACCATATGAAATAGTTACTGGACGTCCAGCTACTTCTCCACATGAATTGGCAGTTATCCCGGATCCTCAATTGTTGCACAGCAATATTTTGACTTATTGCTCAAGGTTGCACTCAGTTCTGTCTGTTTCCCCTTTATTGCAGGTGAAACCTCAACAAGATGCTTCTTCAGAAACGTCACATCCGGAAGTAAAGCCAGGGGACTGGGTCCTGATTATGAATCTGCATCCAAAGACACTTCTGGCTCCCAAGTTCCTAGGTCCATTTCGTGAGCTCCTGGTGGGATACTCAGCTTGTAAAGTGGAAGGACATTCTCGTTGGATACATCTTACACAGTGTAAGAAGGCTCCTTCACAGGCTCCAGAAGGTGGTTCCCTGCATCAGTGAATCAAGAGATTGCAACGCAGAGACTCAGTGGACATCAGTGATATTACAGAAAAGAAGAAGAGACTATTGTGATTAAGTGCTTTTTGAATGAACTTATGAAAAAAACCTTTGTCCAGCATTTACACTACTGATTAGGTGGATATAGTTAGTTTGAATTAGTATTTTACTGATATAGATGCAATGACCTTTGGGTACTTAACCTCTACTTCATGATGTAATTGAGAATTAAGGGGTAGTTATAGCTATACTATATATCTTCATCATATTAAGAAGAGTAGGTATATTTTTATTTTGTCTTAGCACATTTATTTTTGGAGTGATTATAGTTTCAGATATTTAGAGGTCTGCTAAGAATGTTTCAGTATTTGGTCTTAGTTGTGCTGTGGCACATTATTATTAATGAAGCAGTGCTGCATTTAGAATCTTGGGAAAGTTATGGGGAATATCCAAATATTTTTATGTTTATGTTTAATAATTTGATTGACCGCCCTTCATTGGTAAGCAGAGCGGTTTACAAAAATATTTCTTCATTACAGTAGGCACAAGGCCGGAAAGAGAAAAGAAAGTTACAATTCAATAAAAGTGGAGAAGCAGGGACAAGAGAGGAGGGTCAGTAGAGGAAAGGAGGCAGCTAGGAGGGAGAGAGGTTGAAGGCAAGGGAAAAGAGGTGAGTTTTCAAGGCGTGCTTAAAGGTAGGGTGGTGAGGCTCCAGACGGAGAGTGGAAGGGAGGGAGTTCCAGAGAGCCGGACCTATAAAGAAAAAGGCAGAGGAGCGGGTGGACTGGAGGTGAGCAAGTGAGGGGGGGGAAGAGTGAGGCGGTTGAGGTGGAAGGAGCGAGGGGTGTGCCGGGGGGTGTGGAAGTGGATGAGGTCGGCAAGGTATTGTGGCGTGGTGGTGTGAAGAACTTTGTGAACGAGTGTGAGAAGCTTGAATTGGATCCGGAAGGAAACGGGAAGCCAGTGGAGACGGAGGAGGAGGGGGGTGACATGATCTCTGTGGGAGGAAGAGGATATGAGACGATATGAGTCACATTTACACTCAGTTACAAAACATTTTAATCTGTCACGTTGTGCAGTCTGCCTTCCAACTGTGACAGCTACTCAACACAGGTTTCTACCACAAGTTAGGCCCAAAGCCTTTGAAGAGTTTTGTGATACAGCTTTTAATCTAACTGCTGTATGATGGCCTCATACAAACACAGAACCTAGAGTAGTTAGTTCTATGCCTTTAAAGTACCCTCCAATATGTTTTATGGCTCAAGGTACAGGGAAAAAGGTAGGGGACACCCCATGGAACGTTTGTAAAATAATAATGTTACATAATTCTTCCATCTGGTATAAGAAATCCCATGTACAGAAACCTTATATTTCCGTAGTACAATTAAGGCAAGTTCAAAGGAATCAGGTGCATGATTATGACTTGTTACAGTATAATAGTTCTGGCTACTTTTGAATGACTCAGTCCGAGACATACCTAACTGGAGTTGCCCCTTATTAGGATATTACCATCCCTGGGAACGTAATCTATCTGTAGGAATTAAGGAAATGAACATTACTCAGTGGGCTTTGAATAACTGTACGCAGAATCTAGTCTGTCCCCGTAACTTGATTAGTGGCTTTAAAGGGAGACTATTTTGTGTGTGGTAATCTTGCATATACAGAACTTCCCAGAGGTTGGTCAGGTACTTGCTATGTTGCTCAGTTAGATACCCCGTGGCGGTTTATACCTTACCAAAATGTTACTTTATTATCAACCTTGAATAATTCCTTAAGAAGAAAAAGGAATGTTTCCCCTCAGGATGAAGCCATAATAGCAGCACAACAGGTGGTAGACTCTACAAGTCCTTTAACTAAATCTCAGATAGATGCATTTACAGGTACTGTTTGGCTTTCAACCTTTGGAGACATAGCACCCACTAAAGGATATGGTACCCAGATTATGCGATTACAGGCAGTTGTTGAACTTACAGCCCTGGATCTCACAGAGGCTATTAGTGTGCTACAAGGTGAAGTAGACAGGGTGTCCACTTATGCAGCTCAGAATCGCATGGCTTTAGACTACCTACTAGCGAAGGAAAATGGCGTATGTGGCCTAATTTCTGATTTTTGTTGCAGTATGCTTGATGATGAAGGAAACGTAGTGAAAGGTTTGCTGGATAGGGTTAGAAACCGTACATTTGTATCAAGTAGTAGTTATGTAAGTACTTTTTCTGGTTTTGTTTTGATTCTGTTTCTTCTTTCTGGAGTTTATTATCTAGGCCCCTGCAAGGCCTATTAGCTTCATTATTTGACTTATTAGGGATTATCATTTTAGGAGCATTAATTCTTTACGTAATATCAGTTTGCTGTAAGAAATCAGTGGAGACACTGACCCCTAAAATGATGTTACAAATTGACCCAGAAGCTAGCTACGGTCCATTTTTAATACCGATGTCTGAATTTCCTTATCTGTGAAATGATTCTTTACAGAATCAGAGGAAGGACTGAAAGAAAGATTGCTTATACCGGGTTGAATACATAGTCAGGCATAAGCCCTAAGAAAGAGTTAATATCATTTGTAGCTCTTTCTTTAATACCATTCTTTGAATAACTGTAGAAGAAATTGGGTAAAAGGTTTAGATAACATAAACATTAGCCTATGTTATTAGAAAGATAAGTAAAAGGCAAGCTGTTTATCCAGCCTCTCAGTCTCACTGTCTCTGGTCAGAGATATCAAATTGTCAGTGTTAGGATTAATTAGAATTAAGGCCTACATAGTCATGTCTGAGAATATATGTATCTCTTTTCATGATTGTCCATGACGTGCATGCCTATAGAAAAGTATATTATGAATATACGTAACACTAGACGTAGAATAGAACATGTATATTATGAATATACATGATGTGAGACGTAGAATAATAAAGTGAAATTATGCTGTGTAATGGAATCTTTGCCTATAAATAAAGAGGCCTAAAGCTTTGATTTCAGAGTAAACATAGGCAAACGCCTAGCTTGCTCTCCCAAAGCGCTTTGGTCCTGTGTTTATAATACAAGTGTGTTGTGTATTATTTACAGATTTGTGTATTATCTAAAGATGAAGATCAATTAACCTTCTCCTTACCTTGTGTGTGGATTTCTGTGACCCAAGAGCCCTATCTGTTATTAGGTGAGGGGGGGGGTGCAGAGTATCTTTCAATCATCATGGGGGATATCGCCTGGTGCGTGTGTGCGCATCATGTAGGATATCGCATGGTGTGTGCGTGTGTGCATATCATAGGGGATATCATAGGTGCATGCATGCACATAACAGGTGATATTGCATGGTGCATTCATGTATGTGTGTATCATGGGGGATGCAGATGGTGCATGTGTGTCATAGGGATGTCAGGGCATGGGTGTGTGTGCCATGGGGCGTTGCATGGTTTGTGTGAGATGGGGGTACCAGGGCTGCATGTGTGTGTTGTGTGTTACTGGGTGTGACAGAGATTTGTGCAACTGTCATGAAAGATACATGCATTTGTGTGTGTGTGAGATTAGGGGTGAATGTATGCATGTCATGGAGGGCGTGTGAATGTTATTTATGCCATGGGGTGTTGGCATGTTTCTTTTGGGGACACGTGTGTCACAGAGAGCTTTAGGATGTGCATGCATATGTGTGTCATGGAGACATTGGGGTATGTGCATTTAAATATGTATGTCATGGGGGCATTGCATGGTGTATGCATGTGTGTGTATCATGAGGGACCATTGCATATGTGTGCATGTGTATGTCATTGGGACACTGAGGGTGTGTGGCATGTTATGGGAGATGTGGTGCATGTGTGTGTCATGGGGGTGTTGGAGGTGAGTGCACCTATGTCTCATAGGAGGCATTGGGAGTGCATCAATGTGCGTATATGTGTGCATCATTGGGGATGTTGGGGTGTATGTGCATGCCATGGGGATGTTGGGTGTGCATGCACGTATGTGTGTTATGGAGGACACTGGAGTGTATGCATGTGTGTATGCATTTATCATGAGGGACCTTGAGGGTACACGCATGCATATGTATGTGTTGAAGAGGACACTGGGGTAATATGCATGTATATGTGACATGGGGGACATTGGGGATATGTACATGTCTGTGCGCGTATAGAGGGGACATTGGGGGCTTTGTATTTGTGTATGTGCACGCAATGGGAGACTGTGGGGGTGCATGTATGCATGTCTGTTTCATGGGGGTCCCATCCCTACCTTTCTGCAATCTCTTTCCCTTCATCTAGTCACGCACTCGTCTCCTCCCCTCCCAACATTGAGCTCTTTCTCCTTCCCTGCCTTTCATTCCCCTCATTTGCAATTTTTCTCTGTAGTCTCAGGCCCTCCTCTATCCCTTCTCCTTCCCAATACTTTGTCCCACTTCTTCCTCCTTCCTCTCTTGCCCCACCCATTCCCTCATGCTTTTTCTGCCTTTCTCCTCTAAAGCAACCACTTCTGTTCATGTTTCAACCCCTTCTATCCACCCGTTCCCTATTTTCTGGCAGAGAGTTGCAGCACACTTTTTGCCAACAGGACCCAGGGACTCCTCCAGTTCTTCAACCAGCAACTTTATGGTGGAGGGAGTGATGGCACATACATCTGTTTGTCTGCATTTGCAGGCTATAGACCTTCTTATCATGCCGGCAGTTCCGGGACTCTCACCAGCTCTTCAACCAGCAACTTTGTGGTGGGGGGAGTGATGGCACATACATCTGTTTGTCTGTATATGTTGAAACAGATAGATGCATACAGACAGAAAGAACGTTGCACAGCTGGCTGGACCCTCCACAAAAGGAGCTATCACTCATGTGAAACATGCTTAATAAGGCATATATAATAACTCAAGCAGAGCACAGACTGGAAGGAAGTACAGGTGTAACATCCATCTGTCCTGCTCCAATAAACTGATTTATATCCTGAATGTTCCTATGCCAGGAAAGCAGTGACCCTTTTGTACTCTACACGTTCTCCTCTGAGCTGCACCATTGGGGATATTTGTGGAAAGAGTACTGTAGTATCCACTTCAGTGACCCAGTTCTCAGCTAACTTGACAACGTCTACCTCTGCAGTCTCCGAAGGCAAACCTGGTTCTTCACTCCTGCAAGATTCACTGTGATCCCCTCTTTTGCAAGAAACTCTGCCAAATTTGTTGAAGGGCAGTTATTTGTTGGCTCTGAGGAGGCGAGCTTGGGTGCTGTTGCCATCTTGCGCTGGAACTGCTGACATCCTTCCAAGCAGTCCATTCTTTCTGGGAACTTTGCCAGGCTGTGCGATTTATGCAACTCTATAACCCCTCCACATCATCTCTTTGACAGCTATATATTTAACCAGTGCTGCTGTATTTGAAAAAAAATTCCTCATCATATTTTCCATCATAGTTAGCCAGGTAGGATACTAATCACTTTAAATGCTTGCTCTTGCATTGATTCTTCATATTTTAGAAGGCTTTTCCTTCTGCTTCATAGTCTCTCTTGATTTGTTAGCCAAAATTGAGACGTTCCAGCCTTTATATTAGACATGCCCCATTTTCCTGGCCTCTCATCTGATATGCTCTGTCTAGATATTGCAGCAACTTTACAATTATGAATTGGGGGGTAAGGGGCGACGACTTTGGGTGTATCTCCCTGTGGGCTTTTTCGATCTCATACAGAGTTGCATGTTGATGATACCACTTTACTGGCTGAAAGTGAAGACCATCTGAAACATTTGCTTCTCAAGATCAAGAAACAAAGTCTTAAAATGGGCCTAACACCTTAATGCAAAGAGGCCAAAGATCCCAACAAATGCCAAAATCAATAAGTTCATCGTTGATGAAGAAGAAATTGAAATAGTGGAAACTTTTTTTTTTCCTTATATTGGATTAAATTTTACAATAAACCAAGAACCTTGGATAAAGAATATCACAATCCATCATGCACAAGCAAAATAATAAGCAAAAAAGAACATAAAGCGATCAATAACATGACAGTACGCTAGCAGTCCACAATAGAACAATAAAGAAAAGGGAGGATTCAAGAACGGTATACACTATAGGAGAACGGTTACAAACAAAGAAAAATGTTATAAAGAAATAGTAGGATGTAAAGCGAATACAACTTATAAAGCCCACAATACTATCATAACGGAAATTCACAATTGCTTAGCATCTAAGGTAGTGCATTGTTCTTGGCAGAATGGCTATGAAGGACCTAGACAAGATCCTCAAGCCATGGTATTTTCAATAACATCATATGGATGCAAAAGTTGGACAGTGAAAAAGATAGAGGAAGAAAACTGATGCCTTTGAATTATGGTGCTGGCAATGAATACTGTGTATTTATGGAATGCCCAAAGAACAAACCAGTCAGTACTAGAGGAGATCAAACCTAAGCTTTCTTTAGAAGCTCAGATGACAAGACTTCTACTTTCATACTCTGGACACATCATGCGAAGAGAGAGATCATTAGAGAAAGACATCATGCTTGGCAAGGTAAAAGGTCAATGCAAAAGAGGAAGGCCAGCAATGAGATGGATCGATACAATAACAGCAGCTATGGGTGCCACTCTGTCAACAATGAGCTGCCTGACTGAAGACCAAACACAGTTTAAGACAATTATCCAGAGGGTTGCTATGAGTCGACAGACTCGACGGCACTTAACAACAACAACCGAGTTGCACATTGGTCATTAGGAAAGTAAGCCATAAATAACTGCCAAACAAAACTCTGGTGTCTGGTGCTTCCTCTTTCTCCGGAATGCCAAAACGTTCGGCATTTGTGTGCCTCTCTGTTCTCTTGCTCCTCAGACGTTTCTCTCAATTAGGTCAGCTACTGTTGCAACCTCTCTATCATTCTTAGAGTCTTCTTGTTTGTCCTTTAACAAATTGATAGAAAGTGTTCTCCATGATCCTCCTTTGAAGAATTTGCATTTATGCTAATTAGCCCACTACACCTGTTCAACTATTTTATTCTTGGACTCACGAATCACTTAGAGTAGACTAGAGTACTTAGACCAGCCTCTGAAAGTGTTACCTTTCCTCCATCTCACTCACAGCCACTGATGCCAGAAAAGGCAGAAAGGTTGCTGCAGGAATCATCTGAGCCAGTAGTTTAGCTTTTTAAACATAAAGTACTTTGTTTTAGCTGCTTTATGCTCAATGACTTTGGTATGTCCAGAAAAGTAAAGTGTAGTTACTCACCTGTAATAGGTGATCTCCGGGAACAGCAGGAGTTTAGTCTTCACATATGGGTATTGTCGGTACCGACGGAGCCTGCACGGGAACACTCCCCAGCGTCTAATAGGAACGCTTTTGGGAGCATCTTTCAGCACATGCGCGCTGCCTTCCCACCTTTCCAACTGACCCTCTTCAGTTAAGTTTGTAGTTGAGAGAAAGGCTAGAGGGAGAGAGGAAAGAGACAGAGAGATAGAGAGACAACTCATCGGGGAGGTGGGTGGGTTGTGAAGACTAAATTCCTGCTGTTCCAGGAGATCACCTGTTACAGGTGAGTAACTACACTATCTCCAGGAACAAGCCGGAATGTAGTCTTCACATATGGGGACTCCCTAGCTAAAGATGCTGGGGAGATGGCCCCAGGAAGCTGCCACCTATAGTGAGATGGGCCATGCTTCCTCCCATGGATATCTGGCATCCCCCCAGGATTGGTGGGTAGGAGTTGAATTAAGTCTGAAAGAGATGTTGAAGAACAGCCTGGCCAAAAAAGGCATCCCGACGGGAGGCTTTATCTAGACAGTAGTGGGCTGTGAAGGTGTGCACCGAAGTCCAGGTGGCTGCTCGACAGATGTCATCAATAGACACAGAGTGAAGGTTAGCCATAGAGGCTGCCATGGCTCTCACATTATGTGCTGTGACATGGCCTAGGAGAGGAAGACTCTTACTGTCATAAGCAAAGGATATGCATTGTGCAATCCATTTAGATAGAGTTCTTTTGGAGACTGGAAGTCCCAAATGACTAGAATCAAAAGCAATAAAAAGTTGAGAAGACTTTCTATGTTGCTGTGTTCTTTGTAAGTAAAAAGCCAAGGCTCTTTTACAGTCCAAAGTATGAAGGTTCCTTTCTGCATTAGAGGCATGAGGCCTCGGAAAGAATACAGGAAGGTAAATCGATTGATTTAAATTAAAAGGTGAAACCACCTTTGGCATAAAATGTGGATGAGTTCTGAGAACAACCTTATCAGGGTGAAACCTTGTATAAGGAGGATCAGCCACTAAAGCTTGCAATTCACTAATGTGACATGCGGAGGTGATTGCAATCAGGAAGATGACCTTCCAGGATAAAAACTTTAGGGTTGTAGTGGCTAAAGGTTCAAAGGGCGGTTTCATGAGCTGTCCGAGAACTAGATTTAAATCCCGATAGGAGGCTTTGTTAATAGAAAATCTCTCATGAATCTCGCTATGAGAGAATGAGAGGAAATTGGCTGTCCATTTAGAGGCTTATAGGAAGCTGCAATTGCACTAAGTTGGACTCTTACTGAATTGGTCTGTAGACCAGAATTTGATAAATGAAGTAGGTACGCTAGTACCGATTCCAAAGGTATCACAAGAGGGTTTAAGCCCTTTTGAGAACACCATATAGTAAAACGTTTTCACTTAAAGGCATAAGAACGTCTTGCGGAAGGTTTTCTCGAAGCTTGAAGGATATCCTTTACCTGTTGGGAAAGGTTAAGATCCTGCAGGTCTAGGCTTTCAGCAACCAGGCCCTGAGATGCAGGGACTGGGGGTTCGGGTGCATTGCATTCCGTTCTCTTGGGAGAGGTCTGGAGCACACCCTAACTCCAGAGGTGCAGCTTGAGAGAGATGTAGGAGCAGGGGATACCACGTTTGTCATGGCCACCGTGGCGCTATGAGGATCATATGACCTCTGTCTCTCTGAAGCTTGAAGAGTGTTTTGGGGATGAGGGGAATGGGTGGGAAGGCATAGAGGGAGTCCTGACCCCAGTGAAGGAGGAAGGCATCCCTTGCCTGGCAATTGTGAGCCGGAATCCTGGAACAGAACCAGGGAAGTTTGGCATTCAGTGGACTTGCAAAGAGGTCTATGTCTGGGGTCCCCCAAATCTGAAATATCTTTGTCACCTGGTCTAGGTGGAGAGACCATTCTTGAGGCAGCAATACTCAGCTGAGTTTGTCTGCCCAAAGGTTTTGAATGCCTGGAAGATATACCACAAAAAGGTGAATTTGATGCTCTCTGGCGAGGGCCCAAAGCCGTAAAGCTTCGTTGCATAACGACAGAGAGCCTGTTCCGCCCTGCTTGTTCACATAGAACATGGCTACTTGATTGTCCGTTTGGACTAGGACTGTCTTGTAGCTGATCTGGGCATGGAATACTCGAAGAGCTAGATAGATTGCTCTTAATTCTAGGAGGTTTACGTGAAGACAAGCCTCCTGTGGAGTCAAGGTACCCTGGGTAGAGAGATGGTGCAGGTGTGCTCCCCAACCCACCTGTGATGCATCTGTTGTTAGGGTGGCCTGGAGTAGGGGTTGTTGGAAAGGAGACCCCACTAAAAGATTCTCCAGTGATTGCCACCATTGTAGGGACAAGATCAGTCATTGAGAGTTTGATATCTTGTCTGACAGACGTCCTGTGGCCTCTGTCCACTGTCCTATTTATGAATATGCACGTTTGAATTTTAGCTGCAACCCCCTGATGAAGGCAATATTTGCCGAAACGCGTTGGGGACCTTTCCAATAAAGCAACTGAATCCATCCTGACGTCTTTGTCTCTTGCTATTTGTGGCTCCCACTGTGTGGATAGGGCCCACTGGGCTACTCGCATGTGGAGGCAAGCATAGGGAACTGCATGAACTGTGGATGCCACATGTCCCAGTAATTGTAGCAGTTCTCGAGCAGTTAAGGAGGATTTTCCCGCTGCTTGAGAAGCTAGTTGCACTATGCGAAGACATCGGGGCTGTGGGGGGAAAGCCCTTGACTGTCTGGTATCTAATCAGGCTCCTATGAACTCCAGGGACTGGGAAGGAACAAGTTGGGATTTTGGGAAGTTTATGACCAATCCCAAGTATTGGAGGATTTGCATTGTGCGAGACAGTGTAGAGCTGGCTTCTGCAACCGTGGGGGCTCGAATGAGCCAGTCGTCCAAGTAAGGGAAGAAGAATATCCCTAGGGTTCGCAGGAATGCAGCTACTACTGCCATGCATTTCGTGAATACTCTTGGTGCCGAAGCCAGACCAAAGGGAAGAACCCTGTATTGGAAGTGTTTTCCCTTGAAAAGGAATCGTAAGAATTTCCTGTGATCTGGATGGATCAGAATGTGAGTATATGCATCCTTTAGATCTAGAGAGCAAAGCCAATCCTGACTTTGAAGGTATGGCAGGAGAGTTCCCAGAGAAATAATTCTGAACTTTTCTTGGAACAGATATTTGTTCAATTCTCTGAGGTCTAGAATGGGTCTGTGTCCTCCTGTTTTCTTTGGAATAAGAAAATAGGGGGAGTAGAACCCTGTAACCTGTTGAAGAATGGCTACTTCCTCTATTGCTTCTTGGGCAAGGAGTGTTGAGACTTCTTGATCCAGTAGATTGTCTGCAGAGGTTTGGGAATTGAACTGTCTTACGATTGTAGGAGGGGGCATGCTGTGAAAATGAAGCTTGTACCCCTCTCCTACAATGGACAGAGTCCAATTTTCTGTTGTTATTTGGTGCCATCTGTTGGCAAAATGACACAACCTGCCTGGAATGTTTAGGGGTTCTGGACCTTTCAGAGGCAGGAAGGGCAAGCTCTCTAGGAAGGAGTCAAAGCCCTAGAGGGGGCTGAGCCTGTGGAGCTGGTTGAGCTCTCGGGCCTTTTGGCTTCTTTTGTTGTCTGGATTGTTGTTGTTGTCCCCTTTGGGCAACTTGACCATGACCTTGCCCTTGCTGGGTATAGGATGGATAAAACTTCCTCTTTTTGCTGAAAAAGGTTTTTTTATAGTGTTTCTTTTTGGCTGGAGTGGCTGTAGATTTTGACAATCTGTCTAAAGTGATATTGTCAGCATCTATCTCATTAGCCTTTTCCTGCCAATTCTTGCCAAAGAGGTTTTCTCCTGTGCAAGGGATGTTTCCTAATTTATCCTGTACCCAAATCTCCAAGTCTGATGCCTGAAGCCAGGCAATCTGATGTGCACTGATGGCAATAGCAGAAGTTTTGCTGATGCATTCAAAGCAGTCAAAGGCTGCACGATTTGCAAACTTGGAAACGTCTTGAGCATGCTTGACAAGAGTAAGGAAGTTTTGTCAATTGTCATCAGGGAGAAGGGGGCTCAAAAGCTCCAAATCTCCTATGACTTCTTTGAGGAACAGTCCCATATATAAAATATATGAGCTGATCCTAGCTGAAAGCATGGAGGCCTGAAAAGTTAGATGCCCAAAGGCGTCAAGAGTCCTGCATTCACGACCTGGAGGATTGGATGCATGTCTTTTTGCACTTTTCATCCTACGCATGGCTGACTCCACTACCATTGAATGGTGTTGCAGCTGAGTCTTTTGAAAGCCAGGACATGGTATCGAGTCTCCTAGAATGAGGAGATGTGGTCAAAGGTGTTTTCCACATTCTGAGCATCAAATCATGAGGAATTTCATGAATGGGCAGAGTGGCTGCCTCTTTGGGAGCCTTAGGGTATTGGAGAATTTCCAATTCCTTTGCTCTAGGTTCCTGTTCAGGAGCTACCGTGATTGAAAGGCCTCGGGCCACATCACAAATAAAATCCTGAAAAGACATGTCCTTTGGTACCGGCATCGGTATCGGTGTCGGTGCCCCTTGAACCGTCTGTAGCGGTGTCAACGGTATCGCAGCTGTATGGAGAGCTGGAAAACTGCATTCGATAGCGAGGAACCTCTGGTCTATCGATGCCTGGGTGTCGTACCGGTAGAAGCGGTCGGAACCCCTGAGCATGGCACCAGTAGGTCTGCCGAGGTCGAGGCCTCGAGAACATCCTGGAGCCCCGTTGGTGCTTTGGAGGCCGAAGCCTCCCGCCAGGGCTGTTTTGCCAGTGTAGTTTCCTCAAGGGCAATGCCAATGGTTTCTCGATGCTTGGAAGGAGATCTACCCTTTGAGGACCGGCTCTTATGTTTAGTTACCTGAGATGAATGGGAGGAAGACGAGGCTCTGGAAGACGTTGCTGCAATGGATGTCGCATCTGAAGAAAAGAGGGTACTGAGCTTTGCAGCCCGGTTCTGTCTTCTTCTTTTAGTCATACCCATACAAGAGAGACACTCAGATGGAGAATGGTCAGGGCCTAAACATCTGAGACACCAGTCATGGGTGTTGGTGATGGAAATGGTACCTCCACACTTAGTACATTTTTTTTTTAAACCACTAGCTAGTTTTTCCATTTTTCAGGAAAATGGGGCCTAATGCCCAAAATGGCGCCTAGCACCAAAAAGAAAAGGTTTCTGAAGAGAAACAGTTTAGAAAGTATATATATTTTTTTTTTTTGAAAAGAAGAAAAGAGAACCGGCGGTACCGATAGGTGTTGAGTGGAGGCAGACACGACCACAAGAAAACAAGTTTAAAGAAGAAAGTTTCTGTGGTGACAGGGTATGCGTCCTGTCAGCTCCGCGGAAAACGAAAAACTGAAGAGGGACAGTTGGAAAGGCGGGAAGGCAGCGTGCATGTGCTGAGGGATGCTCCCAAAAGCGTTCCTATTGGACGCTGGGGAGCGTTCCTGCGCAGGCTCCGTCGGTGAAGACTACATTCCTGCTTGTTCCTGGAGATAACTCATGATTATGTGGAACATTAGACTGTAGCAAATTGAGATGCATGGGGATCACTTTGTATATGCCACATTTATTATTGATTCTGAAATACTGTAATGATTGTTAAAAACCTGCTATTCTGTGTAGTGGGACAGCAGGTACATACCCTGACTGTGTAAGGGCACCAGATGTGGATGTGGTGGAGGTTGAGAAGTTACAGGACTCAGCACAGCAGTAAATAAATCTTCAACATCTTTCCCTTCCAACTCTGTAATAAAACAAACAAAACACCACAACATTAAACAGAAAACAAATTCAAATAGACATTTCTAATATATCTGATATAAAAAAAATACACAAAAGCAACTGTACCTGGTATTTTGTACAGCTTATCAAGTATTGCACCTATAGTAAGAGAATAAGTACATGATAAAAAAAAGAAGAAACTAACACTTTTTGCTCTAGAGAAATAGAAAAATTATAAATCTTTTCTTAAACCTTTTAGAGAAACACCCACTAACTTAAAACAAGTTTTGAAAGGTGTACGCAATTTTAGAATGCACAGATGTTTCAAATGCATTGCTTGAGAGAGACTTCTAGATCTGAACAGATGAGGTTTCTCCTTAATACACTTCATTCCATAAAAAAAAGTAGTAAACAATAATGTCCATGAGCCATTATGATACTTTAAACAATTCCAAACACATACTATATAAAGCATAGCTGTTTTAAAATTCATCACAGAGGAGGAAGATGTTTACTTTACCATCTGTGACCATTTTGTCAAGCTCTGGACTAAGGATTCCATCAAGCTGTTCTTCACTCAAAGGCCTGGAACTCTGATTCACACTTGGCTGTGACAATAAGGGTGCATCATCAGGGACAGGGCCTATATTCAGTCCAGCTGAAAAGAAAGATATTAAGTGACACACAAACATTGTCATTGCATGCACTAGAACAAAAATGCAAATAACTTTTGTTAAAAACAGAAATGCTTTTTCCATTTAATACATTCACATCAAAAGTTATCTGTTGAGTTAAATTTGTCACTATTACAAATAAAGTGTTTATATTGCCTAGTTATCTTCCAACCTTAAAAAAAACCCAATCGCGGTGAAAATTGAAGATGATCCCAAGCCGTGAGGACGGCGTTTTTCATTGCCTGAAAGTGAAGTTTGAAGCACTTGATACAGGGGTCCACCCGAAACGTGCATGTCGTGCAACTTCATTCTTGGCAATCATTTTTGGAAAAAGAGAAACAATTTTTATTGAAGATAAGTGACTGTTTAATTCATTTTTTGGGGTGAAAAGTATAATAAAAGGAGGTTACCGTCTGGAGGGGGTTGGTTACACACTTCCAGCCCTCCCTCGGTTGGCTCCGACAAGAATATTAAAATATACACTGTGGGATTTGGTATGTTGGTGGATGTGTTATGTTTTGATAGTTATCTTCCAAAGCAGGCAAGTATTACCAAAAACTGGAGTAAGTGAGCATCATTCCTGTTCTACTGACCACCTATGACCTCTGGTAAGCCCACGATGGAGATGGGGGGGGGGGCAGGGGACTGGAGCTGTCTAGGAAAGAGAGCTACTTTGGAGGGGGGGTCAGCAATGTGCTTTGGGGAGGGGGGGTAGAAGTCTGGGGTCAGCACAGGCAAGGGGGGGATGCTTGATGTCAGAACCTCAATCTGTGGTGCTGAATTAGGTGCACATTTCATTGCAGGAGCAGCAATTTTAAAAGGCTCCTCACAACGCATATGTGAGAAGCATTTTCCACTGTTTCATTTCCTTGTGCAGCCTCTAATATTCTACAATTCCTAACAGGGTCTCCATTGCAGACAAGCTTTCCATTCAGAGCTAACTCTTTTTCTCCATGGACCGCAGGATTTCGTCAGCCACACATGGTGACGTCCTCCGGGCGGTACCAGTTCGGAAGTGCTTCTCAAGTTTCTCTGCTAGCCCACCTCCCGTTTCCGCCCCCTAGCCTGGCCAGTTCCTGTTCTTCTTCTTCCGCCTTGCCAGCAAGTCGGATCTGCCTCTTCTCTGCACTTTTTCAAGTTATCTACTCCTCATCGTACTCACCAGCGATGCCCAAGCCGGGATCCAAGAGGTGCCCCTGTGGCAAAAAACTGCGCTCCTCGGACAATGATCTATGTGCCCTCTGCCAGCTCGGCGAACCTTCGGGACTCCAGCACACTCCGACGGCAACCTCCAAGGCCCAGGATGTGCCCCTCCGGGCCTCCATCCCCGGCCCCACATCAGGACCTGCAGCGCTGCCTGTGTCCGGCCACAGCTGCACCCTGTTCTTCGGAGGATTACCGACGGCCCCCGGCCATGTGGAGGATATACCAGATCATGGCGCCTTGGGTGAGTGCCCTCCCTCCGTCTTGCCCGAAGTTCCCGCCGTCGCGTCTGGCTCCTCCCCCTGTGTGACGCCGTCCTACCAGGCTCTGCCACGTCATCACTGCGCGTCCCTGGACCCGACGATGCAACGACGTCACTCCTGCGCGTCTATGGAGCCTGCTCAACGTCATCCCTGCGCGACGCAGGAACCGGGGACCATCGAAGAGCCGGTGATTCTCCTCTCACCCGTGGGCCAGAGCAACCCCGGAATCGCGGGGGGGGGAACCGCATCACTCTTATGTCAGCCGGAGAGGACTGGACAACTCCCGCTCCTCCGATGTATGCCCTCGAGACCGCAAAGGACACAAACAAGCCAGGGACCGCTCAGGCTCCTCTTCGGACTCCAGCAGCTGCTCTCAGCCTCGAAGGAAGCACAAGACCTCGAGAAGCCGCTCTTCTAGGCACCGGTCCCGCTCCCACCGAAGCTCATCATCCTCTTCATCAAATGCTGCCATTCTGAACCTGCTGACCCAACTCGTGCAGCAGACAGCACCCCAGCCTCCAGCTGCAGCATCATCTTCACGCCCGGCAGCCCCCCCCCTGCTTCCCACGCCTGCTGCGGACAACCAGCTGCCTGATATCCCCGCTGCCTTATCCTCACCGGACAGCTCCGCGGAGGAACAAGAACCAGAGGCAGGGGTGGTGGGATCTGCCAGCTTGAACCTCTCTGCCTCAGCAAGATCATCCCCGGAGAAGGATGGACCTCCACCCCCTCCAGAGGATCTTACGTACCCAAAATTTATCAGCAAGCTATCTTCCTCCCTGGGTCTAAACCAAAACAGCACTACAGAGGAAGCTGAGCCAGAGGTACTCAAGTACCTTGCAGTACCTAAAACACCTCTGGCCCTACCTCTACACCGCAAGCTGAAGGAGAGCCTCTCCAGACTTTGGCAGACACCGGCCTCGGGGCGCGCCACATCAAAGAGGCTGGACTCCAAATACCTCCTTCAACCCACGACGGGTTTCGAGAAAGCACAGCTACCTCACCACTCCATAGTGGTCTCTTCCGCCCTCAAGAAGGCGAAATCCTCGCGGATTCACACCAACCACCCTCCCGGCCGGGACAACAAATTGCTCGACGACATTGGCAAGAAGGTATTTCAAGGGGCCATGCTCGGAGCACGTATTGCGGCCCATCAGTTCCAGCAAATCCTCTTTCAGGACTCTTGTGTCTCCAACATCAAGAATGCAGCTTCCTCCCTCCCTAAGGAGTCTCTCGCCCCCTTTTCAGCGGCATTGCATGACCTACTTGAATGTAACAAGCACCTTGCCAGCACAGCATTCGACGCCTTCGATACGGCCTCTCGCACGGCGGGCACAGCTATCTCCGCCAGGAGATGGGCTTGGCTGCGAGCCTCCGGATTTAGGAGTGACTCCCACGACAAGATTGCGGACGCCCCCTGCTCAGGAGAGTCCCTTTTCGGGGACAAGGTGGCCGACACCGTGAACACCATGAAAGAGGACTGTAACACCCTGCAGACCCTAGCGGAGGAAGGATTTGACCGCTACAGAAATACACAAAAGTCAAACTACCAGCGGAAATCCCTCTACAACTTCGACAGAAGGTACTCATCCAACAAAAAGTGGCAGGGTCCCAGGTACAAGCCCAACTCCTACCAAGGACCCTCACAACAGCGCCCCTTTCAGAGAGACCGCAAACAGAAGAAAACCACCAACTCTCAGCCCACCAAGAGTGGACAGTCCTTTTGACGGCCGTGGACCGCCCCCCTCCCAGACGGGGGGGCGCCTGTCCTTCTTCCTCACACAATGGGAGAAGATCACGCACGACTCCTGGGTACTACGAATCATTCGCCGGGGATACCGCATCAGGTTCTCTGCGCCTCCCTTCCAACGCCACAGGCCCATCAGCAACACGCCTCCCCACCTGCAGCGTGCCATGATTCTGGAACTGGTTCACCTCCTGTCCTCCAAAGCAATTGAACTAGTTCCTCAGTCACAGGTCAACTCGGGGTTTTATTCCAAATACTTCCTCATCCCAAAGAAGTCGGGAGTGGTCCGCCCCATCTTGGACCTCCGCAAGTTGAACAAGTTCATCGTGAAAGAGAAATTCAGGATGTACTCCCTCAACTCCATCCTCCCCCTGATCCAGAAGGGAGACTGGCTCGCAACCTTGGATCTGCAGGAGGCGTACACACATGTCAGCATTCACGCTGCGCACAGAAAATATCTCCAATTCCAAGTGCTGGGACAACACTACCAGTACCGGGTACTTCCATTTGGCCTTTCACCGGCTCCTCGGGTGTTCACGAAGTGTGTAGCGGTCGCAGCGGCTCACCTACGCAGGCAGAACATCGCCGTGTTCCCGTACCTCGACGACTGGCTAATATCTGCTCCTTCAGCCCCCGAGTTGCTGGCGTCCCTGCACACCACCACCTCGCTGATCTCCACCTTGGGCTTCGTCATCAACTACAAGAAGTCGCAACTCCTCCCGTCTCAGCGTCTGGAGTTTATTGGAGCCCTCATCGACACACAGTCCCTGAGAGCCTACCTGCCGCAGCCCAGGCTACTAGCCATCACCTCGCTTGCCTCCAAGGCAGCAACAGCAAAAAGTCTCTCGGCTCGGTCCATTCTACGCCTGCTGGGACACATGGCGGCAACGACGGCGGTCCTCTCTGTTGCGTGAATGCGAATGCGCCCTCTCCAATGGCACCTCCGAACCCACTGGAGCCAACATTCCCAACCGCTGACATCCAAAATCCCGATGACCAACCCTATCAGGGCTCAGCTCTGCTGGTGGACCAGGCCAGCGAATCTCTCCGCGGGGAAACCCCTACACCCGTCACAACACCAGACTACCCTCACTACGGACGCCTCATGCGCCGGCTGGGGCGCCCATTGCCAGGAATTCAACACTCAAGCAGCGTGGTCTCATAACGAGCGGCAGCTCCACATCAATCTCCTGGAGCTAAGGGCCGTCAAATAAGCCCTCAAGGCATTCCTGCCACATCTTCGGGCGACTACTATCCTGATTCAAACAGACAACCAAGTTGCCATGTTCTACCTCAACAAACAAGGGGGTACGGCCTCCCGATCCCTTTGCAAGGAGGCGCTGGCGATATGGTCAATATCCCTGGAGAACGACTGCTGGATTCGCGCAGCATACATTCCCGGGAACTTGAACAGCCTAGCGGACAAACTGAGCAGGCAACTGCAACCCCACGAGTGGTCCCTCCTCCCAAGGGTTGCCTCAGACCTCTTCCAGAGGTGGGGAACACCAGAAGTCGACCTCTTTGCCACCGAGGGGAACTCCAAATGCCCCTTATTCTGCTCCAGGCATCCGTCGAGCAGAAGGCTGGCGGGGGATGCATTTGACACATATTGGGGGGAGTGGTCTCTGGTGTACGCCTTCCCCCCGACCCCCCTCATCCCAGCGGTTCTGCAACGCATCGTTCAGGACAAAGCCACAGCCATCCTGGTAGCCCCACACTGGCCACGACAGATGTGGTTTGCTCTCCTGAAACGCCTAGCACAGGATGCCCCGTGGCACCTGCCCCTGCGCCCGGACCTCCTAACGCAGAACTCAGGGTCAACGAGACACCCCGATCTCAAGACCCTGTCGCTAGCTGCCTGGATGTTGAGCGGGTGAACCTTGCCCCTCTTGAACTACCCGCGGAAGTGCAAGATGTGATCCTCGCAGCCAGGAGACCTTCAACACGCAAATCTTACGGCCTCAAATGGAAGAGATTTGGACTCTGGTGCGCCTCCAGAGAGCTCGACCCCCGTTACTTGTCCGGTCGCACAAATCTTGCAGTACCTCAGCTCCCTCTCGGACCTTGGTCTCAAGACCCAATCCATCCGAGTACATCTCTCTGCCATTGCAGCTCTACACGCCCCCGTGGAGGGCGCCGACTCCATAGCTGCGTTACCTCTGACATCTCGATTCATGAAAGGCCTAGCGAACTTACGGCCCCCAGTGAGAGCTCCGGTCCCTCCCTGGGACTTGGGGATGGTCCTACAAAGCCTTACCCTTGCCCCATTTGAACCTCTGCTGTCCGCGGATATGAAGTACGTCTCCTGGAAGACCATATTCCTAGTTGCCATCACTTCCGCAAGGAGAATCAGCGAACTTCAGGCCCTAGTTGCGCACCTGCCCTACACACAGCTGCACCAGGACAGAGCTTCCCTACGTACGAACCCCAGATTCGTACCCAAGGTGCCTTCAGCCTTCCATGTCAACCAATCTATTGAGCTTCCCTCCTTCCTCCCGGGACCACACCACTCCGAGGAGGAGAGACGCCTACACACTCTGGACTGTCTGCGAGCACTCCGGATTTACCTGGAAAGGACTCTACTTGCCCGCAAAGGCGATCAACTGTTTGTGTCCTACGACCCTCTCAAACCTGGGGTGCCAGTCATGAAGCGGACTCTTTCCCATTGGGTAGCCTCCTGCGTAGCCTTCTGCCTCATCTAACAAGGGAATCAACCGCAAAGCAGAATAGGTCCTCATCGCCTACGGGCAATGGCCACATCCCTGGCAAACCTGCGGGCCATTCCCCTGCCCGACATTTGTAAAGCTGCCACTTGGTCATCTCCACACACCTTCCAGAAGCACTACTGCCTCGACCTTCACTCCAAGGAGGACTCGGCTTTTGGTAGTGCGGTCCTGGCCTCCGCCCTGCAGCCCCGTGATGGCGCTGACAGCCTTGACGCTCGCTAACCATGTGACTCTTGCACCTGCATCTGCTCCAGTTGTTGCACAGGTAAGTAACCTTGCTGAAGCCACTGACCTCATTAGGTGTTAGTGGTCCTTGATTAGCTTGCAAAGGATCTGGCCAGCTGAGTGCTGTATGAAGTTCTACAGTGACTTGCAAGCACTAGCATTCCTAACAGTGTCTCCATTGCAGGCAAGGTAATGCTGTGTGGCTTTTACATACAAGCTTTCTGCCTGGGAACTCTTAAAGGGGTTTTGGTTTTCATTTTTAAAAGCTAATTCTTTTTTTGTATTGCAAAAGGAGAATTCTTTTCTGGTATTGGGTAAATCTCTGCCTGTTAAGAGTTCATTGTTTCTCTTTCCAGCTTTCCATTCATAGCGAAGTCTTTGAAGCCACTGACCTCATCAGGTGTTAGATCCTTCCCTACCCAGCACAGCTTTCACCCACCCCATGCGAGAATTCTTGCTTTATGGGGCAACTTCCTAATTAGCTACACACAGGGATATAGAACAGCACTGTTAGTGCACACCTAATAGAGGTTAACTGCTCTCTCTCTTAATGGACTGCTGAAGAAAAATTAAGAACTTTGGTAAGTCTCATTTACTTCAAAAGATAATTTGGATAAGTGCCTGACTTCGTTTTTATGGAAAGGGAAGAGGCCGTGCATTGCTTTGTCGAAATTGAAACTTCCATGGAATAAAGGTGGCTGTTAATTTTCAGGATTTTCTGTCATACCATGATGTTTCACTTCTTCGTTATGAAGCTTTTTGGTTGCAAAATGAGGTCTCTTACCCATGGTTGGAAATGGAAGATTCACTTTTAGGCTTCAATAATTGCCTTCTATGAAAATTCTCTATAGGAGACTTAGCTCTTCTCTAATTATTAGTATCATTGCTGCCTTTAATAAGTTCAACACTTGTTGTGCGATTCCATATTCCATTTCTGTTGCCGCTGCTCTTTGGTATAACCCTTCAATTCGGGTGAAAGGTAAAACAATTTGTTAGAATGGATGGATCAATAAGGGTTTGTTTAACCTGGGTCAGTTGGTTGATGGCGAAAATATGGTATCATTTGAAGGAAATTTATAACTTATCGCCTTCACAAGCATATAAAATTAATCTTCTTATGACTTGCTTGACGTTATCGTATATTTGGATTAGTAATCACTTTCCATATTCAGATTTGGTTGGAATTTGCCATAAAGCTTAATAATCCAACATCCTTCTTATATAAGTTATTTAAAGAAAAAGGTGGCCCATCCATTTTGGAACTCTCACGTACTTGGAAGGCTGATCTTGCTTTAACCACAGATGTGATTAATTGGGAGAGGTTTTGGGGTCGCATGATCAGACCAAGAGGTCAAGTAGCCTGGTCCAAACTCTTTTTTTCATTGCCGATCATGCAGTTTGGACCCCTCTTTGTATTCATAGAGCAGGGCTTTCTCAGTTAAGCCTCTGTTGGCGGTGTTCCACTGGTGTGGGAACGCTGATTCATATGCTTTTTGATTGTCCCCCTGTTAAAAAATTCTGGATTGAAGTGTGGGAGTTTATTAGTGAAATATTTCAGTTTGAGTCCCTTTTATCAATCCAAATTATTTTTTTTTTAGATCTGCTTGGTTGCAAGAAGAGTTAATTAAGTACAACAGAGTGTTATTCAATATTTCGATCTCCGCTGCGATACAGCAAATTATACGTTGTTGGAAAGATACCTTAGAACTTAATGGCACCTTTTGGTGGTACTCAAATTGTCAACTCCGTAAATTTGAAGGTGCTTCTTCCGTCTCTTAAATTGCATTGACTAGGTTGAAAGAATTTGGAAATCACTTGATGTATATCTATCTACAATGTGCTTGATTTATTACTTTATGTCCTACTATTTTGTGGGTGGTAGGGATGGGTTTATGATTTGATTCTTAAATGTAAAATTGTAATATTTATTTTCATTATTTGAATATTATTGTATTATTTTGTTTGTTCTTTGGCTAATTTGAATAAATTTAATAAATAAAAATTGAAAAAAAAAGGTACCAAAGCTCCATCAACTGGGAAAATCAAATTGCCAAAGCTGCTGCCCCCATTACAGCTTCTGCCTCTGTCCAGACAGTTAGCCCAATGCCAGTTGAAGGACCGGTTCCATGTGCAGGATGCCTGCAAACTGAGGCCCTCATGAAAAAAGTGGAGGAGCTCAGAGAAGAGGTGGCGAGGCTAAGAAACATTTGAGACAGCGAGAAGTACATTGATGAGATGCTTCTTGAAACATCCAAGCTTTCTTCATTTTGAGATGCTACAGAATAAAGAAACTTGGACATGAGTCATCAAAGCCCGCAGAATCAACAATCCAAGTACTCCAGTCCTTGAACTGAAGAACCAGTATGCAGCCTGGAAGTGGAGGAGGTGAAAGCATCCCAAGAAAAGGATGAACCAGAGCACAAGCACCCCAAAGATGCAGAATCACTGAACATAAGGAAGCAAAAGGTAGTGGTGGTTGGTGACTCTCTTCTGCGGGATACTGAGACATCTATCTGCTGACCAGACGATGTCTAGAGAGTTTTGCTGTCTGAAGAGTTTACTGAGACTCATCAAGCCTACTGAGTATTATCTGATGCTGCTCATTCATATCAGCACTAACAATACTGCTAGGTATCACTCTGAGCACATCAAAAGTGACTCCATAGCTCTGGAACAGAGGGTAAGATCAGATAGGTGTGCACATGGTGTTCTCTTCAATCCTCCCTGTTGAGGGTAAAGGCCGAGGCAGAGAAGCTCGCATCCTGAAGATGAATACTTGGCTGCATGCATGGTGTCATTGAGAGGGTTTTGGTTTCCTGGACCATGGGATGATTTTCAAAGGGCTGCAGAGCAGAGATGGTATCCATCTGTCCAAGAATGGTCAGTGTGTGTCTTTCGCAGCAGACTGACTAACCCACTGAAGAGGGTTTTAAACTAGATTCATTAGGGGTGGGTGAAGAAAGCACTCAGGTAAGTGAAACATTAAATAACCTCTGTAGAAATCAGTAAAAGGGGCAACATCTGGAAAGCGGTGTGTATAAATGCCTGTAGCATGGGAAAGAAGATGCCAGATGCTGAAGCTTTAATGGAAGAGGCTGACTTGGATTTAGTTATGGTCATGGAGACATGTTTCACTAACAACCATGACTGGGATGTAATTATACTGGGCTATATGTTATTCATGAAGGACAGAGTACGAAGAAGGGGAGGAGGAGGAATGGCACTATATGTAAAAATAATATTAAAATAATATTAAAGCTATAGAATTACAGAGCTTAAAAGAGAGCAAGAAGGCACTGTGGGTTAAACTAGAAAGAAGGAGCAGGAAATTCATTTGCACTGGTGTGATATATATATCTCCCTCACAGGGAGAAGAAGTGGATGGGGATTTAATAGAAGACATATGCAATATTGCCATGAAAGGAGAAGTGATACTGATAGGTGACTTCAATATGCCGGATGTTGATTGGCAAATTCCTGCTACAGTAAGGAGATCCTGGATTCTCTACAGGCAGAACTATTCCAGCAGCTGGTAACAAAACACACACATGAAGGGGCCATACTTGACTTGTTGCTTATCAATGTGGAAAGCATTTCTGATGTCATAGTTGGAAATCATCTCACATCCAGTGATCACCAGAAGATGTGGTTCAGTATTAGGACTAGGGCTGATAAAATCCATTCAAAAGCGAGGGCCTTAGACTTTAGGAAAACTAACTTTGCCAAGATAGGACAATACCTCAAGGAGTCATTAGCGGGATGGGAACAACTGGGGGATATAGAAAAGCAATAGGCAAAAATTAAAGGGGATATTTTAAAGGCAACAAACCTTTTTGTTAGAAAGGTAAATAAATGTAAAAGGAAAAGGAGTCCACTATGGTTCTTGAATGCAGCAGCTGAAAAGGTGAAGAAAAAGAGGGTGGCCTTCATAAAATACAAGAGGTCACAGAGAGAATATCTATATTTGGAAAAACTTAGCTAGCAAAGCAGTCAGGAAAACAAAGATACAAAAAGAAGAAGAAATAGCAAACGCAATAAAATGAGGGGAATAAGACATTTTTCTTCTCACTTAATTTGCAGCTTGTCGTGCTGCGAGGGCTTGTGTGCATCAGTGATGCTGGGAGCTAAGCTATTGGTAGCTTAACTACTGGCAGGGTCTCCAAAGATAGACAGGTCTCAGCTGAAGTGCCAGACTAAGACAAACCATCCATCTGGGCAGCAAGAAACTGGGACGGTGTTGGCAGCGGAAGATCACATTTCTGTGACAACTGCAATACTAGAATTACCTACACGGAAGAAAGGCCTGGCAAATCTACTTTTGTATCTTGCCACGAAAATCCAATGGACAGTCACAAAACAAATTGCACTATAGTGCTGTAAGATGAGACCCCCAGGTTGGAAGGCACTCAACGGGATACTGGGGATGAGCTGAAGACTTCTCAGATTAAAGTCAGCATTTATGATGTAGTTGGATCAAAGCCCTCAAGACGTCTGATTGCTCATGTAGCTGCGGATGAAATGAGAGTCAAAAGTTGCAAAGATGTCTTACATATTGGGACATGGAATGTACGAAGCACGAACCAAGGGAAGTTGGAGGTGGTCAAGAATGAAATGGAATATGTACAACTCGATCTGTTGGGTGTCAGCGAACTGAAATGGATTGGCATCCAGCACTTTGCATCTGATGATCACATGGTCTACTCTGCTAGAAATTAAAGACAAATGGTGTTGCATTTATAACTATGAAGAAACTTGCAAAAATTGTAATGAAATACAATGCAGTCAGTGAACACTTAATTTCTATTTGTCTACAAGGAATGCCCATCAACCCAACTATAATTCAGGGATATGCCCCAACAACAGCTGCAGAAGTGGAAGAAGTTGATGGGGTCTATGAATAAGTACAAGCTGAAATTGACAGAACATGCAAACAGGATATCTTGATAGCCATGGATGACTAGAAGGCAAAGGTTGCCAGCAAAGAAGGCAGCAAAGTAGTTGGAAAATATAAACTTGGCAACAGAAATGAAGCTGGAGAAAGACTGATAGAATTCTGCAAGACCAATGATCTAGTCATCTCAAACTCCTTCTTCCAGGAACACAAGTGCTGACTGTACATGTGGACTTCACCCAATGGATTGTACAAAAATCAAATTGACTACATCTGCGGATGTCAACAATGGAAAAGCTCGATAACATCAACAAAGACAAACCTGGAGTTGACTGTGGTACAGATCACCAACTACTAGTATGCAAACTCAAGCTAAAATTGAAAAAGAGCAAGCCACTCATGAATATGGCAAAATATGACCTTGAGAATATACCAATGGAATTTAAAGACTGCCTGCTAAATCAATTTGCTGCTTTAGATACAAATGACAGAGCTCCAGAAGAGTTATGGGATGACAACAAGAAGGCTGTGTTGGAAGAAAGTGAAAAGTCTCTACAAAAGGTGAAAATGCAAAAACGGTCAAAATGGATGACTGAAGAAACTCTGAAAATTGCCCAGAAATGCAGAAAAGCTAAAGCCAGAGGAGAAAGAGAGGCAATCACAGAACTCAACAGAGATTTCCAACATGCAGCAAGACAAGGAGAAGTACTACTATGATGCATGCAAGCAAACCGAATCTGAAACTATTAAAAGAAGACTGATTTTCCTAAAGCTACGAGAGTTAAAGAAAAAATTCCAGCCTCCAATTGGAATGCTACATGTTGAATGATGCTGAGATCATCAAGTAAAGGTGGAAAGAATATACAGAGTCATTATATCATAAAGATCACGCGGACCATCAGTCGTTGCAACTGGTACCTTTTGATCAGGAACCAGTGGTGATGAAAGAAGTTGTCGAAGAAGCTTTGAAAGCGTATCAAAGAATAAAGCACCAGGCATCGATGGGATTCCCATTGAAGTATTACAGCAATCGGATGAAGTTGTTGCCATACTTACAAGGCTCTGCCAGGAAATTTTGAAGACAAATTCATGGCCAAAAGACTGGAAAAGATCTGTGTTTATATATCAATACCGAAGAAAGGTGATCCAACTGACTGTGGAAATTATCACACAATTGCTCTGATCCCACATCCGAGCAAGATTCTACTGAAGATTATTCAGCAGAGACTACAACCATAACAGGAAGAGAACTGCCTGAAGTGCAAGCAGGGTTCAGGAAAGGGCGAGGAAGGAGAGACATCATCACAAATATGAAATGGATCCTTGAAAAGACAAAAGGATATCCCGTATGCATTTTATTGACTAGAGCAAGGCTTTTGACTGTGTAAACCATGAGAAACTGGGCCACATTAAGAAGCATGGGTATACCAGAATACCTGATCGTTCTCTTGCACAGCCTTTACATTGATCAAGAAGCAACAGTTCAAACAGAACTAGAGAAACAGAATGATTTAAAATCAGCAAAGATGTATGACAAGGCTGCATACTTTCCTCCTACCTCTTTAATTTCTATGCAAAACAAATCATCAGAGAAGCAGGACTGTATGAAGACAACTGAGGTGTGAAGATTGGTGGAAGTCTCATCAAAAACCTTCGCTATGCTGATGATACCACAATACTGGCTGAAAGTAAAGACAATCTGAAACATTTGCTTCTCAAGATCAAGGAACACAGTCTTAAAATGGACCTGCATTTTAATGTTAAGCTGACAAAAATCCTGACAACTGGCAAAATCACTAAGTTCATCATTGATGGAGAAGAAATTGAAATGGTTGACAACTCTAACCTACTTCGATCAACAATCAATAAAGAAAGGACAAGCAGTCAAGAAATCTGATGACACATTGCTCTAGGTCAGGGGTCTCAAACTCCAGTCCTGGAGGGCCGCAAACCAGTCAGGTTTTCAGGATATCCCTAATGAATATGCATGAGATGTATTTGCATGCATTTCCCCATTGTATGCATATATCTCATGCATATTCATTAGGGATACCCTGAAAACCTGACTGGTTTGCGGCCCTCCAGGACTGGAGTTTGAGACCCCTGCTCTAGGCAGAATGGCTATGAAGTTTCTCAAGAGCAGAGATGTTTCTCTCCGTACAAAGATTTAACTTGTTCAAGCCATGGTATTTTCAATAACATCATAAGAATGCGGAAGTTGGACAGCGAAAAAGATAGAGAGGAAGAAAACTGATGCCTCTGAATTATGGCGCTGGCAACGAATAATGTGTATAATATGGACTGCCCGAAGAACAAATCAGTCAGTACTAGAGGAGATCAAACCTAAGCTTTCCTTAGAAGCTCAGATGACAAAACTTTGACTTTCATACTTTGGACACATCAAGGGAAGAGAGAGATCGTTATAAAAAGACACAATGCTTGGCAAGGTAGAAGGGTCAACACAAAAGAGGAAGGCCAGCAATGAGATGGATCGAAACAATCACAGCAGCCATGGGTGCTACTCTATCAACAATGAGTTGCCTGACTGAAGACCGAACACAGTTTAAGACAACTATCCAGAGGGTCGCCATGAGTCAACACAGACTTGACGGCATTTAATAACAAGAAGACATTTTTCAGATATGTTAATGAGAGGAGGAAGGGCAAAAATGGTATTGTTAGATTCAAGGGTGAAGGGGAGGAATAAGTAGAAGTTAATGAGGATAAAGCAGAATTGCTTAACAAATATTTCTGTGTTTTCAGATGAAGGGCCAGGAGCAGGACATCAGAAAACACCCACAAATAGGAACAGAAGTGATGGAGATCTTCAACAATTTTCAGAAGTCTGTGTTCATGAGGAACTAGCTAAACTAAAAGTAGACAAAGCGATGGGACCAGTTGGGATAAATCAGAGAATACTGAGAGAACTTCGGGCCGATCTAGTGGCTCCACTGACTGATCTTTTCAATGCTTCTTTGGATTTGAGAGTGGTCCCAGAGGACTGCAAAAAGGCACATGTGGTCCCTTTACACAAAAGCCGAAATAAGGATGAAGTTAAAACTATAGGCTGATTAGTCTAACCTCTTTGTTGAGTAAATGATTGGAAATGCTGCCAAAAGAGAGAATAGCGGGGTTTCTGGAGTCCAATTGATTGTGGGATCCGAGGCAGCATGGGTTTACCAGAGGTAGATCTTGTCAGACAAACCTGATTGATTTCTGTGACTGGGTGCCCAGGGAGTTGTACCAGGAAGAGCCCTAGATGTGGTATACATAGAAGTACAGTCTTTGACACCATTCTGCATAGGCGACTTATAAACAAACTAAGCACCCTAGGAATGGACCTTAAAGTTATTGAGTGGGCAAGAAATTGGTTGAGTGGGAGACAACAAAGGGTACAGGTAAATGAAGCTCATTCTGAGGAGAAGGTGGTTACCAGTGGTATGCCATAGGGATCTGTCCTTGGTCCGATTCTTTTTAACATCTTTGTTAGTGATATTGCAGAAGGGCTGTCAGATATCCAATCCAAACGTCTCCTTCTGACCTGTAAAGCGTAGTTACTCACCTATAACAGGTGTTCTCCAGGGACAGCAGGAATCAGTCCTCACATATGGGTGATGTCAGCACCAACAGAGCCCTCGCGGAAGCATCCCCCCAGCTTTCAAAGAAAGCCTTTGGGAGACGCTACCACGCATGCGTGGTCCCCTTCCCGCCCAAGGGTGCAATCTTGCTCAGTCCGACGACATAGTTAAGAGGTGGCAAAAATAAAAGATGGCAAAGGAGCAACTTGAAGGGGAGGAGGGAACGTTGTGAGGACTGATTCCTGCTGTCCCCAGAAAACACCTGTTACAGATGAGAAACTATGCTTTCTCCGGGAACAAGCATGAAGTCAGTCCTCACAATGGAACTCCCCAGCTACAGGCTACCGAGAGCCCATAGCAAAAATAGGGGTTCCTATACGGGGAGCTGCAAGCAGCAGCAATTTAGTCCATATACACAGACCACAGTAGGACCCTGTGTCTGATGAAACCAGCACTCTGGTAGCCTGAACACAGAAGGGTCGGAGGGTAGGAGTTACCTAAATCCTGAAAAGGTTACCCGGCACAGCCTGGCCAAAGGCACTGTCCCATCAGGACTCTCTTTCCAGGCAGTAATGGGCTGCGAAGGTATGGGCTGAATACCAGGTGGCGGCCCGGCAGATGCCCACCATCGGGACGGAACACAAGTTTGCCACCGAGGCCGCCATGGCCCTGACATGGTTTGCCGTGATGCGGCTCATAAGCGAGGGTGATACAGTCCGCCACCCATGTAGACAGCGTACGCTTGGTCACCGCCTCCCCCAGCCTACTGGGGTCGTAGGAGATGAAAGCTGAAAGGCTTTGTGGTGGCCCTGGATATAGAAGGACAAAGCCCTCTTACAGTCCAAGGTGTGGAGGATCATTTCTGCCCAATTGGAGTGAGATCTTGGAAAGAAGGTATGGAGCACCACTTCCTGGTTGAGATAGAAGGGCAACACTACCTTCGGCAGGAATTTGGGGTGCGTGCGAAGCACCACTCTGTTCTTGTAGAACCTGGTATAGGGCGCCTCTGCCACAAGGACCTGAAGCTCGCTAACTCTGCGAGCGGAGGTAAGCGCAACCAGGAAAGCCATCTTCCAAGAGAGGTAGCGAAGGTGGCAGGTAGCCAGAGATTCGAAGGGCGGGCAAGTGAGCTGCCCCAACACTACGTCGAGGTCCTATTCAGTTGCCGGAGGGTGAACCGGTGGCTTTGATAAGGGCAGGCCCTGAATAAAAAGGGGCACCAACGGTTGGACCGAGAGGGGCTTGCCATCTACTGGATGGAGGTGTGCCACCAGGGCACTAAGGTGCATTAGGATGGAGTTAGACTTGAGAGTGGACAGAGAGGTGGAGAAGGTACTGTAACACCAGAGCCACTGGGCAGGAGAAAGGGTCAGCCCCATGCTTGGCGCACCAAACAGAGAACCTGCGCCATTAGAGGGCATAAGCCTTCCTAGTAGAGGCCTTGTGAGAGGAGACAGAATGTCTTCCACCTCAACCAGAAGGCTGAAAGGGGCCAGAGTCACGCTGTCAGCAACAGGGACCCCAGGTTGGGGTACAGGAGAAAGCCCACCTCCTGAGATAGGATTCCCAGTCCCCAAGGGGATGGGGGTCTCCACCGTCAATTGTACAAGAAGCGGGAACCACGTTTGCCTGTGGCACCAAGGAGCTATCAGGATGAGCGAGGTCCTGTCGCAGAGAGTCCTGAACAAGGTCTAGGCGATCAGCGGGTTAGGAGGGAAGACGTACATGAGGCCTTATGACCATGAGACCAGAAATGCTTCCGCTGCCACCCTGGAGGGGTGGGCCTGCTGGGAGCAAAAGCGGGGCAACAAAGTTGTCAGGCTGGCGAACAGGTCCATCACGGTTTCCCCCCAGAGCTGGAAAAGCCGACTGGCTATCCTGGGCACCAACTGACACTTGTGCAGCTGGAGAACTCTACTGAGCCTGTTGGCCAGCAGGTTGTTCTGGCCTGGCAGGTACACTGCTCGCAGGGGGATACCTGTTGGACTACATACGAGCAGAGGAGCAATGCCTCCCAAAAAAGGGTATGAGACACCATGCCCCCCTGTTTGTTCACATAGAACATTGCCACCTGGCTATCCATCTGGACTAGCACTGGCTGGTGACACAGGTGTGGCAGAAGACCCTCAGGGCTAGGTGTATGGCTCGGAGCTCCAGGAGGTTGATCTGCTGGGTGCTCTCGTCTGGCAACCAGTTGCTCCGAGTGCAGAGATCTACGCAGTGGGCTCCCCAGCTGAGCAGGGAGGCATCTGTGGTGAGGACCCTTGAGGGGCTTTGGGCCTTAAAAGGCATGCCTGTCTCAAGATGCTGGGGAGACTGTCACCAGACAGAGAATCTGCCAATTGGCAGGTCACGGAAACCTTGTCTCGGCTTGAGACCACTGGTCCCGGAGACACCATTGCGCTGCCCTCATTTGGAGGTGAGCGTCGGGAGTGACATGGACCGTGGAGGCCATGTGCCCGAGGAAGCACAGGAGAAGCCGAGTGGGCAATGAAGGACAGTACTGTATGTCCCGAGCCTGAGTCCTGAGCCCCATTGAACTCCAGAGGGTGTCGGGAGGAGGTGAGACTTGGGGTAGTTTATGACAAAACCCAAGTGTTGCAGAACCTGGATGGTGCGTGCGGTGGCCTGCTGCAACTTTGAGGCCATGCCTCCCTTTATGAGCCACTCGCCAGGTAAAAAATGCAATGTGTGCCTTCGAGTCAGTCCTGACTCCCGGCGACCCAGAAGCTTCTGGGTTTTCTTGGCAGTGTCACTGGAAGTAGATTGCCAGGCCTTTCTTCCGAGGCAATGGAGGGTTAAGTGACTTGCCCAAGGCCACAAGGAGTGCAAGTGGGTGGAGGGGAAACCTGAGGGGCTCTCCCGGGAAATAAGGGGGAGGTGTCTGAGTCAGGTGGATGAGGTAATCCTCCCTGACTACCCGAAGTTCCCAGGAATCAGTGGTGGACAACCACCTCTGGGCATAGAGGGCCAGATGTCCCCCTGTGGGCTGCTGATCTCCTTGGGGTAGATAGGCTATGCTCAAGGAGTCAAAAACTCCCCCCCCCCCCCGGCTGGGCCGGAGCAGGAGCCTGGGGTTTTGGAGCCTTCTGCTTACGCGGGTTATGCCCATGTCTCTTGGCCTGCTGACCCTGTTCGGGAACTGGGGAGGCCTGATAAGGTGGGTAGTTTCAGTAAGCAGCTCCCCTTCCTTGGGTAAAAGGAATTTTTACCTGAGCCCTTCCGTCGGGGAGAGGCAGCGGTCTTTTTGGAGAGCCTGGTCCTTGTCATGAACTCAGTCTCCAACTTGGCAGCCTTGTCGTTCATGGGTTTGCCAAAGAGGTCTTCTCCTTGGCAGGGGATATCGACCAATTTGTCCTGAACCCACTGCTCGAGGTCGGACGACTGTAGCTAAGCTTGGCGAAGTACACTGATGCCAGCCGCTGCTATCGAGCCACCAACTTGAACCTGTCATAGGCCACTCAGGACATGAAACTGGAGCATTCACGGACTGCTTTGGCCAGGTTCTTGAATCGCTGCAAGAGTTCTTCAGCGAGACCAGCTGAGAACCCGGTGAGTTCCTTTGCCAGGTCTCTCAGGTGCATGCCCATGTATAACCGGTAGGCCTGGATGTGGCCAATGAGCATTGAGCCCTGATAGCACTTTCTGCTGAGGGTGCAGGCCTCCCTGCCGGGGGGCACCGACACATGGCCGACTCAACCACCATGGAGTTATGTAGCAACTCGATACATCGAGTTCTGCAGCAGACTCAATACATCGAGTCAAGCCATTTGCTGACCACTGGCACCGAAGTCGGTGTCTCTCATATTCAGAGCATCAGCCGTTCCAGGATGGGAGGGATTGGCACCGTGAGCAATTCCACGGAGGGGCCTCGTACTGGAGGATTTCCAACTCATCAACCCAAGGGTCCTCCTCTGACTTATTCGGGAATGCCAGGGCATTAGACATGTCCTTGACAAAATCAAGAAAGCCCATATCCTTGGGCAGGGACCACTGTCAAGGCTCAGAGATGGGAGAGTCAGATGGGATGTTGTGATGGCGACGGGTATCGGGGGACTCCTCGTCCTCCATCTCCCACTCAGAGTACTCCATTGAAGACTCATAGGAGGGCTGCTCCACGGGCCTCAGGGCTCCCGAAGCCCTGTGGCTGGTGCCCGGCAAACTGGCCAGGGATGACCGTGGTCCCATCGAGTGGGATTCAGATTGCGACTTTGGCAGAGGATCGGCTCAGCCTCCGGGGACATCTTGGACGTCGAGGGCCTGGTAGTTGAGGCGGATGAACCGGTTGTGCCGGACAACAGCGCCCGCTGCTGGTCCATGAAGACAAACTGTGCTGTGTTCCAGGGCTGCCATTCTGGACTCCAGACCAGAAGGCTCCGCAGCCTTTGGTGCGGCCGCCGAGGGACTCAGGCCCGATGCCAGCTTCCCCGAAGAGGAATCCTTGACAAGGATAGTGTCTGGGAACCAAGGCTGGTCTGTGGTCGGATCCTTCTGGGGGACCTTTGCAGGCTGCTCCTTCTCCAATGTCTCGGACGAATGTTTCGGACTGCGGGACTAGGCCCGGGGAGCACCCGGCCAGACGGAACCGTCCAAGGACGCCACCTTCGAGGGTTTCTTATTCTTTCTGGGTTCCCTTGAGGTAGACCTCCTTTCTGAGGACCCACGACGAGGCTCGGGTTTGGAAGGTTCCGCCTGAGATGTTAGGGACTCAGATGAGGCCCTGGCCCCTCGGAGGCACCAGGGACTCGAGGAAAAACTTATCGTGCTGCTGTTGCTGCTGGTGGCTCTTGACGGTCTTACTGGACATCCTCTTGCAGAGACCACAGGCTGCCAGGTCATGATCTGGCTCAAGGCATGTGGAGACAGCAGTCGTGTGTGTCGGTCAAAGACATAATTTTAGAGCATCGATCACACTTCTTAAAGCCACTGATAGCCATGGGGGAAAAAAGTACCCCTGCGATATCGAAGACTCTCCGGGCTGCCAGTGGGGGAAAAAAGGCACGAAGATGCCAGGAAAAGAAAAGAACGAAAGACTACAAAAATAGACCGAACTCGACGTCGATGCAATGAAGTCGGTAGGCGGGAAGAGTATCGGTGCAATATCGGAGGTGAATATGAAACTCGGAGAGAAAAATCAACTTTTTCCGGGGACAAGCCAGACAAATATCTGAAGGGCTCTGCGGAAAAAAGGAGACTGAGCAAGATGGCACCCTTGGGCAGGAAGGGGACCATGCATGCATGTTGGCATCTCTCAAAGGCTTTCTTTGAAAGCTGGGGGGGGGGGGGGATGCTTCCATGAGGGCTCCATCGGTGCCGACATCACCCATTTGTGAGGACTGACTTCCTGCTTGTTCCCGGAGAATGCATTCATTCTGCTGCTCCTCACTATCTTTCTTCTCTCTCTACACTCCTCCTCCTGAAGTCCACTCTTCCTCTGGCTTGCTTCTCTCTATGCCCTTCTCTTCCACTGCCAGCCCCAGACTTCATTCCTTTCATCTTGCTGTTCCTTATGCCTGGAACAAAACTACCTGTATCTTTACATCAGATTTCTCTCTCCTCCTTTTGAAATCCATGCAAAAGGCTCAACTCTTTCAGGCCGCTTTTGGATCTTAATCCTTTGTTCTCCTTCTGTCTCCTTAACCTTCCCTATTGTACTCTTACTCTCATCTTTTGTACTGTCTGCCTTGATTAGACTGTAAGCTCTGATGAGCAGAGACCATCTTTTATATGTGTCTGCACAGTGCTGCACACGCCTTGTAGCACTATATAAATGCTTAATAGCAGTAGGGTAAGATTTGACTCTGTGCGGATAATACCAAAATCCACAATAGAGTAGACACACTGGAAGGAGTAGATAACATGAGGAGGGATCTAGCTAAGCTTGAAGAATGGTCTAGAGTTTGGCAGCTGAGATTTAATGCTAAAAATGCAGGGTCATGCATTTGGGATGCAAAAATCCAAGGGAGTGGTAGAGTGTGAAGTGGTGGTGAAGTACTTTTGTCCACAAAGGAAGAGCGGGACCTTGGAAGGATTGTTTCTGATGATCTTAAAGTGGCTAAATAGATAGAAAAGGCGACGACAAAAGCCAGAAGGATGCTTGGGTACATAGGGGCAGGAATGGTCAGGAAAAAAGGGAGATGATAGTGCCTCTGTATAGGTCTCTGGTGTGACCTCATTTGGAGTACTGTATGTAGTTCTGGAAGACACACCTTCAGAAGGATATAAACAGGATGGAATCAGTGCAGAGAGTGGCTACTATAATGGTTAGTGGTCTTCATTATAAAACATATGAGGACAGACTTAAAGATCTTAATATGTATACATTAGAGAAAAGGCAGTGTAGAGGAGATATGACAGAGGTGTTTAAATACTTCCATGCCATAAATGCAGAAGAGGAGAGTCTCTTTCAATTGAAAGCAAGCTCTGCTATGAGGGCACATAGGATGAGGGTGGAAGAGGATAGACTCAGGAGTAATATATGGAAATATTTCTTTACAGAAAGACTGGAAGGTGAGTGGATAAGTCTCCAAGTAGAGATAAGGACAGTATGGGCCCGATGCTCATGACCAGGGTGATGTTACTCTCCTTGTTTCCTTGGATCTTTCCGCAGCTTTCGATCTGGTGGATCATCGCACTCTTCTCCGCTGTCTCGCTGATTTTGGTGGTGTTGGTGTCCCCTGGTTATGGTTCCACTCCTTTCTCTCTGCATGCTCTTTCACTGTCTCTTCTTCCTCTTCCACTTCCACCTTTATGCCCTTCTCCTGTGGTGTCCTCCCAGGGTTCCGTCCTGTCCCCCCTTCTCTTCAATATTTTTCTGTCCCCCCTTGCTCTTCTCATGCAGCAGGCCGGTATTTCCGCATACTACTATACGGATGATATCCTCCTTTTGCATCGGACTAGTCACTCTGTCCCTGATATTGCACCTCTCAATGCCTGTCTTTCCTCCATCCAGGACTAGATGGCCGCTAATTTTCTCCAGTTCAATCCCCTTAAATCTTCCGCCATGTGGTTTATGTTTGGGTTCCCCCCTCCTCCCCTGGCTCCCTCCTTTGCCTCTGTCACTATCCCCTTGGTGTTCTCCTTCCAGTATCTTGGCATCATTCTTGACTCTTCCCTTTCTTTCTCAAATCATATCTTCTCAGTCTCCCGCCGTGTCTTCTTCTGCCTCTGCCAGCTCCGTGCCGTTTGCCCCTTCCTCTCTCCTCTCTAACCACTCTCCTCCCTTGCTGTTTCCCGTCTCAATTACTGTAATGTCTCCCTTGTTGGACTACCTCATTCCCAAATCTCCCGCCTGCAACTCCTCCAGAATACCGCTGCCCGTCTCCTCACCTCCTCCTCCCGCTATGAGCACATTACCCCTCTTCTGTTCCGCCTCCACTGGTTGCTGGTATGCTTCTGGATGCAGTATAAAGTCCTCATTCTCACACACCATATTATCCACACCTCCTCAATATCTGGCTGACCTCCTCCGGTTCCATGTCCCTCCCCATCCGCTCCGCTCTGTCTACAACTACCATTTGGAGCTCCCTTCCCCCTCGCAAGCACACCTTGAGCACACCCATTCTTCTGCCTTTTTCTTTCTAGCCCCTTCCCTCTGGAACTCCCTTCCCCTAGAACTTCATTCTGAGCCCTCTTTCACTCACTTCAAATCTGCACTCAAGACCCATCTGTTCCAATGTGCCTTCAGTCTCCCTCACCCTCCTCAGTGACTTTATACCTTTCATTCTCCCTTCTCCTTTCTCTTCTCCCTCTGCTCTTCTGTCCTTTCCTATCAATTATTGGTGCTCCTTTCTGCCTTTACCCCAGCAGCCATTTGACTTTTGTACTGTACACCCCTGTATGTCCTTTGATTTAAGCGGTATAGCAAATGTTTGAATAAAGATAAAGATTCCATCAAGGACGTCCTGGCCCTATGTGCACCCGGTCGGAACCAGACACACAGAGGGAGCTGCGATTCTCACCCCACAGGGCACGTCTAGCCCCACAGGATCAGAATCGCAAACAGGCCTGTACGTGCAGACCGGGTCTCCGATTCCATCTGGCCTGCACATACTGGCCTTCCCCGGCTAACTCAGTCAGAGCAGTTCAATGAAGCTGCAGCATCATGGCATTTAGTTGCCATGGCACCATGGCTCCACTTAAAAGCTGCGATCCCTGGCCGCCAGCTGCAAAGGTGCATTCCCCACAGCCCGACCCCCAATCTGGTCTCTTAAGACCTGCTGATCCCTGCTGACTGGGGAACTTATTCAACCTCTGAGGTGGAATAAGTTCTCTGTGCAAGCTGCCGGCCCCAGACGTATAGGGTCAACATTAGATTTGGACCTATACGTCTGGGGCTGATGATCGCCCATTGCCCACCCTAACACCGCCCCTTTCCCGACCCCATCTATCTTCCCCATACAACACAGAGTGAAGGTAGATAGGGTCGGGAAGGGCCCGAATAGTGGGGATGTATGTCCCGTTGGGACGTCAATCCCTGCTATTCATGCCTCATTCACCCCTTATCTACATACATAGTAACAGAGTATATGAAGGCAGATAAAGACCAGTATGGTCCATCTAGTCTGCCCAGTAAGGTGGCTAGAGTAGTTGTAACTGCTGGTTCATGCAGGTCAACCCTCCCTCCCCCCCATGACTTTAAGCTTTCCATTTTCTGAAAGATGCCCTTTTGGATTTCATCACCTCTTCCATCTCAGCATTAAACCACAATGGCCATCATTAGGTCTTCTTTTAACCTTTTCTTTATAATGCATAGAATATATTTTCTCAGCTTCCCAAATGTTTTTTTAAATATTTGACTCTCAAATGCTTTTTATCTTTTTTCTAATTTCTTCATTTTATCAGTCTCCCTTTTTAAAATTAAGTGATACAAAATGATTTTTTTTTAGCATTTTTTACCCAATAATGACAAATTTGATCACATTATGATCACTATTACCTAGCACCATTACCCACTGCACCCAGTCCTGTGTACCACAGTTTCTAGATCAATTGCTCCATGAAACAATCATTTATGACGTCTAGTAATTTTACCTCCCTAGCATGTTCTACAAGACATTTAGCCAATCAATACTGGGGTAACAAATCTTCCATTATTATTCTGTTACCAATTTCCATTAGTCTTCCTAATTCCTGCTTGCATTTCATTGTCCATCTCATCATCCTGTCCATGCAAACAGTAGTACACCCCCATGTCGGTATGCCTCTTCCCCCACTGCACACAGAATTTCCACCCATAAAGATTTCACATTGCATTTTGTTTCCTGCAGAACCTTTATCCTGTTTGACTCTAAGCCATCCTCATTCACTTTCATATCATTTGTACCCCGGTATCTGAATTCAAGATCTCTAAAGGAAAAAAGGAACTATTGGAAGAACATAAGAAATGCCTCTCTTGCAGGGAGGAGTGGCCTAGTGGTTGGGGCAAGGTACTACAGGCCAGAAGGTCGGTGGTTCAAATCCCACTAGAGGACAGCAACCTTGGGCCGGAAGGACTGGGGTTTCTAGTCCCACAGGTGCTCCTTGTGGTCTTGGGCAAGCCACTTAACCCTCCATTGCCCATGTTCCCTGTAAGTATTAGTGTATGTGTCTCATATCCCCTCGTGTTAAATGTATCCCCCAACCGCTTTGACCCGGTGAAAAGTGGGATATAAATGCAGCTAAATAAATAAATAAATAAATGCCATACTGGGTCAGACCAAGGTCCATCAAGCCCGGTATCCTGTTTCCAACAGTGGCCAATCCAAGTCACAAGTACCTGGTAGGTACCCAAACTCCACAGCTTCCACAATGCTCACCCTGGGGTAAGCAGTGAATTTCCCTGATCCTCTTTAATAATGGGATTATGGACCTTTCCTCCAGGAACTTCTCCAAACCTTTTCTGAACACAACTACACTAACAGCTTTTACTACATCCTCCGGTAACGAATTCCAGAGTTGATTACGCATTATGTGAAAAAATATTTTCTCTTATCAGTCTTAAACGGATTACATTGTAGTTTCATTGCATGTCCTCTAGTCTTTCTACTTTTTGATGACATAAACAACTGATCTACGTTAACCCATTCTACTCCATTCAATAATTTATAGACTTATATGATATCTCCCCTCAGCCTTCTCCTTTCTAAGTTAAAGAGCCCTAACCTTTTAAGCCTTTCCTCATAGGGATATCCTTCCATCCCCTTTACCATTTTGGTGGCTCTTCTCTGTACCTTTTCTAATTCTGCTATGGTATATCCTTTTTAGATATGACAACCAGGATTGTACACAATATTCAAGGTGTGGTTGAACCATGGAACAATACTGAGGGCATTAGAATATCCTTGGTTTTATTCTCCATTCCTTTCCTTATGATTCCTAGCATTCTATTAGCTTTCTTGGCTGCCGCTGCACACTGGGCGGAGGGTTTCAACATATTATCCACGATGATGCCTAAATCTTTTTCCTGGGTGGTGGTTTCAAAGGTGGTACCTTGCATCGTGTAACCAAGTTTGTGTTGTTCTTTTCTAGGTGCATAACTTTTCACTTGTCCACATTAAATTTCATCTGCCATTTAGGTGATATGATTGTAGATCAATAAGCTTCCCAAAAAATAACCCAATACATTTGTATGGGGAAAGCTTCAGCTTCTGTGGCATAGAAATTTTGATACAATGAAACACAGCAGTTACAGAATTGCTTATTTCAAATTTTATTTATTTGCGTGTTTTTATATACCGCCCCTTCCAGAGATCAATGGTGGTTATATTGAACATAACAGAACTTTTACATTAAACTTGTGACTAGAACTAGAAAAGTGTGGTTACATACAAAGAGGTAATAAATGTTCAGAGCGGGCATAATCTCTCTCCGCAGTGAGCACTGTATATCAAGCCCCTTGGCAGTGAGCCCTGTGTGACAACCAAAGTAAACTAAAGGTGGTCCTTCCCACAACTTATACTGAGAGGAACAAACAGCAGCTAACATCCAGCTAGGATCTGCACAGGCCCTTTTTTGCCCTTTTCCTTGTACCAGCATGACTTGCCGGGGAAATCTAACAGACATTTCTCTGAATGCGTGAAAACCATGAGACCGATTGTGTCCAACTGTCTTCTGCTTTAGAGTCTGTTTTGCCGCAGTTTTCGCTGAACAAGTGTTGCTCTCTGAATATTTCAGGCATCGCGGGTCCCTGGGAAAAGAGGCAAACCTTCCTGCCAAAACTAGAGCAGCTGAGCTGCACAGTGTCACGGCAGCAAGCGCAGCAACTGACTTTTTTGCCCATAGGTGAAAGCGACCCTGGGTTTACTCTTAACACCTTTGGTTTCACCAAAGGCAACAGAGGGCAAAAATAACTTGCCCAACTTCCATGGTTCTCCACCTAGTGATCCAACCACTAGGGCGCACCACTGGAAACATGTGCTTGCACAGACCCCATTGCTCACGCACAATCTGTTACTGCCATCATGCCCCACAACTAGGCCCTGCATTTTTTGCTATGCTACTTCTGAAGAGGTAATATGTGGGGGGAAAGCCATTAACAAAGATACCAGTGAGGGGTGGTGGGAAGACAAAGAAAGGGTCAATGAGATGCTATGAGAGGATTAGGAAAGACATAAATGAGGGCCCATGGCAGGGGCCCAGAAATGAATGTTTGACTAGGGCCCAATGTTGTGTTAATCCGGCCCTGCTCAATGAACAATGGCATCCTGTCCTGTCGTTAAACTGTAAAATCCTCCTTTGAAGTTTGTTGAAAGTGACATCTATCAATTTCATTCTATTGTTCTTTCTCAGCAAATAGAATATTCAAATTGTCCCCTACCATCTCTCTTCCAGGCCAAAGACAAACACACAGATAGCACAGCTACACATGTACACAAACATACACATGCAGAGGGGTTGGAAAGAATACATAAGTCGTTCCCCACCAGTTATATCAGTTTTAACTAAATTATAGTGGACTATAGAGCTAAGGCTGGTTTGTGGAGACTAATAGAATAGGTATCTGTGATGTTTAGATTATCAAGTGCAGAGATGAGTTTAAATCAAACCAATATTCAGTGATAAAAATCTGATTAAAGTTAACTGATTAAAGTTGAACTATTAAATATGAGGCCTTAAGGTTAACCAGAAAAGTTATTCAGTCATCTTTGCAATCCAGGTTATCCATATAAATTAAGGAGATGGTGCCGAATATACATGCTATCTGATTAACTTTAGCAAACATCTTCAACATCTTCCCCCCCTCTTTGATATTTATTCAAGATCTTGGAGTTTCATGTTTTTGTTATGCTGATGACATACTCCTAATACAATACATTTCCTCTCTGGCTAGTCCTGACCTCTCATCTGTTAACATTTGCTTGGATTCTGTGCAGGACCGGCAGCCAGCACAAAGAGATGAGGAGCCTTAGGTGAACTTCATCCCTTGCATGTCCCCCCTGCTCTGTCTCTGGGAGTGACAGTGGGGGCAAAAACCACAAACCACCCTACGATGCTTATCTTCAAGCTTCAGCGCTGCGGGGCTGTTTGCTTCCGCCACCCAATGCTGGCTTCTTGTGCAAACAGGAAGTTGCCATCAAGCATTGAAGGGGGGCAAAAACAAACAGCTCTGTGACGCTGAAGCTTGAGGTTAAGCACTGTGAGGCTGTTTGTGGCTATTGTTGCTGCTGTTGGTTCTGGAGAGGGGCAATAGCAGCAGCAATGGGCACCCCCTGAGGGCCAGCACTCTAGGCAACTGCCAAGTTCACCAAATGGTAGTCCAGCCCTGATTCTGTGGCTGTCTGGCTCTTTGTTCAATGCCTTAAATTGAACCCTGATAAGTCACAGGCCATTTGGAAAAAGAAAAGCTCATATACCCCTACAGTTGCCCCTATGATTGCTGAACACCAGTATCACTTGTCTCTTCACTCAACCACCTAGGAATTGTCATTGATTCCCAGTTATCTTTTGATATGAAAGTAGCCTCAATCGTTTGTTCCACCTTTTTTCCTTTATGCTGAATTAGGTCAGTAAAACCATCTCCCTCCTCAGTCTTTGCATACTCTTCTTCATGCTTTGGTGTTCTCACGACTCTATTATTGTAACTCACTATACTGCAGCCTTCAATCGACTAAAATTAAAAAATTACAACTTATTCAGAATACGGTTATCCAGTTACTAACAACTGTCACCAAATATGATTATGTGACTCAACTTCTGTACAGGCATCACTGACTTCCACTTCCTTACCGTTTCCAGTTTAAGGTTTTAACTTTAGTTCATAAGGTATATTATTCTGGTCTTCTGCACTATTTGTCTACTATGCTACATTAATCTTCTGATCATTCCCCCAGTATCTTATGCATGCTTGAAGGCATCCCAGCATGCTACTTTCTATTTTTTGGCCCCCAGTCTCCAGAATGCTCTCTACTGCCGATCTAGATGGAATCTTACTTCAAAAAATTAAGTCACTATTAAAGATTCATCTCTTTAATTCGGCCTTTGAGGGATATGCGAGATAAGAGGATGGCATGGTCTAAGGCACTGTTGAATTTTATGTAGTCTTTCTGCTCTGTCTCTCTACTTTCTAGTCTGAATTATGGAATTCCGTTCTTAGGGGTATGTTTACAAAGCAGCGATAACGGACTCTGTGTGATATCGGAGCTGCGGCCCCACTGAATTCAATGGGCTCCAATATAGCACGGAGGCCACTACCGCTGCTTTGTAAACATACCCCTTAGTTTTTTATTTTATTACTATGTAAACTGCTCTGATATTGGAAGGTGTAGGTATAGAAAGTTTTAAATAAACAAACAATCATGCTCCCAAGTGTGATGAGGAAGATTCATTCTCTGCCCTAAAAACACAGGATTCAGTGAATTCTAGCCTAGAAGCTGACAGGAAGACAAGCCATGTGAGCAGTAGTTGTCAGGGGCAACATAAACAAATCCAGCCACGGGGTTTGCAAACATGCCCAGCTGAAAAACATTCCCCAGTTCCTAATAGCTTGCACCTGGATAGAGGGAGGGCTATTAGCAACTATAAGAGTCACGCAGGAAATAGAGGTTCAGGTTCAGCTTCAGTTTCAGTTCCAGCTTCGGGTTCAGTTTCAGCTTCAGAGTCTGACCCAGGAGGTGATTCAGATTCAGAACCAGGAAGAGTTCAGGAACCAGGAAGCGTTCAACCCAGAAGCTACCCAGAATACCTCAGGAGAAAGCAGCTAGGAGCAGTGAGGTCAGAGAGCAGCTGTGAGTGTTCTGCTGAAGTAAAGCCGTTTGAAACTCAGAGGCAACGTTCTAGCTGGAGTGAATGGAAGCATAAGAAACCCAAACAGTATGTATCTGAAAGCTGTAAGCCTCGTGTGAGAAATCCTAGGTGGGGGCAGGGCTGTAACACCCAGCCGAGGGATTTATCTGGCGAGCTGAAGAGAGAGCAGTTAAAAGTCCCTGAAAGAGAAAGGTATGCCATTGAAGAGGGAGGAGTAGCCTAGTGGTTTGGGCAAGGTACTTCAGGCCGGAAGGTCGGGGGTTCAAATCCCACTAGAGGACAGCAACCTTGGGCCGGAAGGACTGGGGTTTCTAGTCCCACAGGTGCTCCTTGTGGTCTTGGGCAAGCCACTTAACCCTCCATTGCCCATGTTCCCTGTAAGTATTAGTGTGTGTGTCTCATATCCCCGCGTGTTAAATGTATCCCCCCCTTGTGTTGTGACCGCTTTGATTGAAGGATAAGGCGGTATACAAAACTGTCTAAATAAAAAAAAAAAAATAAATAAATAAAATTTGCATGACAGAGGAAGAGGTGTTAGAAGTTCCTAAACCTCAAAGAAAGCCACGCAGAGCTAAACCTTGTGCTGATAAGAGAGAGGAATACTTTTACTCGGTGCCAAAGCCTGAAGCTAGAGCCAACAAATATCCCAAAGGTAGAAACACCTATAAGAAGTTGGATTCTAGAAACCCTGAATGGTGGCTTCCTTCTCTCCCAGACACAGAGAAGTACAGCAGCAGCTATTCCAGCCTAGAGGGAGCTGGCCAGATAGGCTCTGTGAAGAGACGCTGCAAGGTAACTTACAGATATTTTGTAGCCAGGAAAACTCAGGTCTTTCTCAGAACCTGTATGAACCCACGATCACTGATAGCCTCAGTGAATGCTCATTCGGAGACCCGATGGACTGTACATTAACATTCTCTGATAGAATAACCTCTCTTTGTTAGATAGAGGCTGTATAGTGCTGGAAGCTAACACTATATGTGAAGAGTGCCTGTTTGTACAGAGAGGAGCAGTGTGCTGAGTTTTCATATGCTTTACAATTACCGTTTACTTTAAGAAGCAAGAAGAAGCTTTTCTGTTTCCTTTATATTATACCAGAAAGTATGGTTTATGTGTCCTAAGTTTGTTGTGTTATACATCTGGAGAATCCGACCCTGGGAGGGGAAATAAATCCTAATTTACCTTATCATTCGTGTCTACAACTACTTTATTTTCATTAACCACCATCAGAACCAGACCTGCTAGCCCTAGGCGGCAGCCTGCCCACCTGGTGGTGACACAAGTAACTTTTGGCTGATCAAGTTGTCTGGTTAAAAGTTAAGCAATTATTGGCTCTCAATTTGCCAACGGAATGATTTATCTAAACTCTAAAGTTAATGGAAAATATTGTTTTAAATATTGACCTCATTATCTTTGTTGGTGACTATGATTACCTTTATGTTAGATAGGAATGATGGATGTGGAACTTACTGTAAGAGGTTTAGGAAGGAATTTTGTATATGGGATGTTTTAAATAAGCTTGTATATTATCTTAGACCTGATATTCAAAGTGAATTCTGTGTTTACCAGCAGCTGATAAATATATAATTCTGTAATCCATGTATTTTCAACCCTCATCTGTTCATTTAACTTGCTAAAAACAGCTATACTGTATTTTAACTATATAATAAAGGGGTTGGCATGGGGGGGGGGAGGTAAGCACTAATGTTTTTAGCAGCAATACTTAGCCACTGAACAGGTAATCTACACATTTAGATTTAGGCCTGTTAAATAGTCACCAATGCAGTCATGGCATTGGTGACTATTTAACAGGGCTATTCAGGCCTATTCAGCAGTGCTAGTTAAACCAATAATTAAGCTTATTATTATTATTATTAGTAGTAGTATTCAGCTCACGCCTGTCCAGTAGTAGTTCAAGATGAGCTACAATCAGGGCTCGTACTGTAGGCATTTCCCTTTCCCCGGAGGGCATAAATCTAAGGGGCTGAGATACAGAAAGCCATCGCTGAAGTCACAGACTATTAGCTATGTACGTGTTTATGTAACATGCCAATAGCGTGCAACTTCAGCGCCAGCATGCAGAAAGGGACACATATGCAAATTAACCATGTGTAAAACTTTGGCGCAAATGTCAGCGTTAAACTGGGAGAGCAAGCCAAACAAACGCACACAGAAGTTAGCGCAAATTTGGCATGCTCTCCCAGAGAAACAGGGTCATATGAAGAGAAGTTTGACATTTCAACTCAGATGATCCAAGTTTCGGGGAAAGCTTTTGATGCCATCAAAATACTGTCAGTGGGCTTTCTCCGATGCCTAGATCATCCAAGGTGAAACTTCCTCTCATATGATCCAGGCATCAGGGAAAACCCCCAATGCCATCAAAATATTGTTGGGGGGCCAGTGCCCCCGGCAGAGACTGCCCCCACCACCCGATAAAAAAAAAAACTGGTGGCCCCAGTGGCCCCGATCCCACCCATCCACCCAATAACCAAAGGCCAGGTGTCCCCAGAATTCCCTACTCCCCACCTCCAGGTACCTTTAAGATGGAGTGGGAGTGTTGCCCTCGTGCTCCCGCCACTGAGCTGCTATCTTGAAAAATAGTAGCACCTGGCCCTGTGTGGTGCATCCTGGGATGCACCAGGCAAGGTCAGAATGCCTGTATGCAAGTTCTAGAAGTCCACAAGATTACACTCCAAATCCCCATTAGATCAGCTCCATCTCCTCTTCTCTCTCTTCACTCCCATCTCTTCCCCTCAACCTCTGCCACCCTTTCTTCCAAGATCTCTGAGGAGGGAGCCACACATCATCTTTCCTCCTCTAAACCCACTACCTGCGCCTCTGATCCTATTTCCACCCGTCTCCTAAACTCCATCTCCTCCACTGTCATCCCTTCCATCTCTCATCTTATCACTCTCCACTGCAACTGTTCCTGCAGTCTTCAAGCATGCTGTGGTCACACCTCTCCTCAAGAAACCTTTACTAGACCCTACATGTCCATCTAATTATCGACTCATCTCCTTACTCCCCTTTATTTCTAAACTTTCTGAATGTGCAATTCACTACCATTGCCTTGAACTTTTCTGCTCTCCAGCCCTTCTGGATCCACTGCAATCTGGCTTCTGTCCTTTACATTCTACTGAAATGGCTCTTGCCAAAGTATCCAGAGACCTGTTCCTGGCAAAATCCAAGGGCCTTTACTCAATCCTCATCTTCCTTAACCTTTCTGCTGCTTTTGACACTGTTGACCACCACCTTCTCCTCAGCATCTTGTCCTCACTTGGTTTTAAAGGCTCTGGGCTATCTTGGTTCTCGTCCTCTCTCTCCCATTGCACTTTCAGTGTTTGTTCTGGTGGATCCTTCTGTACTGCTGTCCCACTCTCAGTTGGTGTACCCGAGGAGTCTGTCTTGGGCCCACTCCTTTTCTCTCTCTATACCCAGTCTCTTGGTGCATTCATCTCCTCCCATAGTTTTCAGTACCATCTTTACACCGATGACTCTCAGATCTAACACTCTACATCTGATCTCTGTCTGCCCATCTGACATTGCTACCTGGATGTCTCACAGCAGTTTGAAATTGAACATGGCCAAAAACTGAGCTTCATATTTTTTCCCCAAACCCATCTCCCCCCTTCCTCCGTTCTCAGTATCTGTGCATAATGCTGTACTACTCAGTTTCCATGGCTTGCAACCTTGGGGGTTGTCTTTGACTCCTCCCTCTCCTTCTCATAACATGCAAATAATAGCTAAAACCTGTTTTCCTCCTCTATAACATCAGCAAAAATTGTCCCTTCCTTTCTGAAGACAATACTAAGACACTTATCCACTCTTTAGTCTTCTCCCATCTAGACTATTCTAACCTCCTCCTTGCTGGTCACCCTCTGAATCATCTCTCTTCCCTTCAATCTGTGTGGCTAATCTTCTGTGAGCCTGAACATGTGGATATTCATGGCTTAATGGCAGAAAGCCAACATGGAATTAATCAAGGAAAGTCTTGTCTCACTAATCTGTTATATTTTTATGAAGGTGTGAATAAACAGGTAGATAAAGGTGAGCCGGTTGTTATAGTATATCTGGATTTTCAGAAAGCCTTTGGCAAGGTCCCTCATGAGACTCCTGTGAAAATTAAAATGTCATGGGATAGGAGGCAGTGTACTATTGTGTATTAAGAACTGCTTAAAAGACAGAAAACAAAGAGTAGGACTAAATGAACAATTTTCTCAATGCAAAAATAATGGAGAACCTCAGAGATCTGTGCTGAGCCCGTTGCTTTTTAACATATTTATAAATCACTTGGAAATGGGAATAATGAGTATTTTTTAAGCTTCTGCTGTCACCTTAAATGCTGAAACATATTGCTGTCTAAAAATGTTTTAAAATAAAAAAATAAAATGAGTGATCAAATTTGCAGATGACACAAAATTATTCAAAGTTGTTAAAACACAAGAGGATTGTGAAAAGCTGCAAGAGGACCTTGAAAAACTGGGAGACTGGGCATCCAAATGGCAGATGATATTTAATGTGGACAAGTGCAAAGTTATGCACTTAGGGAAGAACAACCCAAACTACAGTTACATGATGCAAGTGTCCACATTAGGAATCATCACTCATGAAAAAGATCTTGGCTTCAAACGTGGATAGTACATAGAAACCCTCTGCCCAGTGTGCAGCCGCAGCAAAGTAAGTAAATAGAATGCTAGGAATCATAAGGAAAGGAATAGAAAATAAAGCCAAGGATAAAATAATGCTTCTGTATCGTCCCACATGTGACCACACCTTGAATATTGTGTGCAATTCTTGTCACCATATCTTAAAAAGGATATAGCAGAATTTGAAAAGATACAGGGAAGAGTGACCAAAATGGTAAATCAGATGGAAGGATATCCCTATGAGGAAAGGCTAAAAAGGTTAGATCTCTTCAACTTGGAAAAGAGACAACTGAGGGGAGATATGATGCAGGTTGATAAAATAATGAATGGAGTGAAACGATAAACGTAGATTGGTTGTTTACTCCTTCAAAAAGTAGAAGGACTAGGGGACATGCAATGAAGCTACAATGTGGCACATTTAAGACTAATTGGAAAAAATATTTTTTCACCCAGTGGATCAAACTCCGGAATTCATTGCTGGAGGATGTAATAAAAGCTGGTAGTGGAGCAGGGTTCAAAACAAGTTTGGAAGAGTTCCTGGAGGAAAAGTTCATAAACCATTATTAGAGGACTGGGGAAATTCACTGCTTACCACTAGGGAAAGCAGCATGGAATGTGTATACTTTTGGTAACCCGGCAGGTACTTGAGACCTGGCATGACCACTGTTGGAAACAGCATACTTGGCTTGATGGACATGGCTGACCTGATGGTATATCTTATGTTCTTATATGTTCTTATGAGGTGCAAGGAAATAACGTGCCTACCTTTTTGCGATTTGGGCAATATTCACTAAAGGCACTACTGTGTTACCACTCATTGATGTGTTTTTCAGGCCTCATTGTCATAATCACATATGTTAACAGAATTAACACATGGTAATGTAGTAGCACATTTAAATAAATCTAGGTCTCCGTGCATAAGTGTTGTTAGAGACATAATCTGGGTGCAGCTGCACTGCAATATATGTGCTTAATAGTTGATATGGAAGGGCAGACTGGACAAGCTGTATGGTCTTCATCTGCCATCATGTTTCTATATTTTATAAAAGATCCAGATCCAAATGTATATGCAGAGTAGATAGATATATTTATGTCCTTTTTCAGAGCAAGTGCAAATTTGTGTATGGGAATTTCTATACTATTTTGTCTGGTTCTGGGAGCCTATTCTATAGAAAAAGACATAGATGCTCATGTTGCCTTTATAAAACAGGCTTAAAATAACTACATTTTTGGACCTATCAAGTAGGTACCATCTTATAAAAATAACTCCTATGTAAGAGTAAACAGAGTGTAAACAAGGGTTATAAAGATACCCCCAATATTGGCATCAGACACACTACCCAGTCACCAACAATGACAGATTTGCCATGTCCTTTCCTTCAGTTTTATTTCAATTGCCAGCTCCCCCATATTTACTTGCTCATCTCACTTCCCATCCAGTTCATTTCTCTTTCCTCCTAAGGATGATTAATAATTGCCAACCCGTCCCTTTTTCAAAGCCCTCTACTTGTTCCTTCCCTCAGTGACTGCATTTTTTGCCTCTTTTTGTTAAATGTAGTTTAAAAATGGATGGAAGCATTGGGGTTACACTTGCTCTCAATCAGATATCATACTTCACGAAAAACAGTCCCAGGGTTTTCTTCTACAGGAGGGGGAAGGTGGAAGGCAGCCTGATGTCTGGCCCCAGAATAGAAACAGCATTAGAGGATTCTCCTAGAGGTTGGGATTATTATTCCAAGACTCAGATTATTAGGTATTCGCTCTTCCCCTACCACCAACAAACTAGGCAGTGCTCATCCACTCAAACTGCTGCAGTAGCATCATAAAAGAATTAGAACATAACTTGAGGGAGGCCCAGAGAGGCTCTATTTCAAGCAAGGTAATTCTGTGGCTCTCAATACAAATTCCCTGTCTGAGAGTTCTTACAAAAGGGAACTATTATTATTAGATAACACTTTTTACTGCTTAGGTTACTGGTTTATTTTTTATAGCTGTTGCAGAAGGGGATTTTTCTGTTTCAGGCAAAGCTTTTCTACTGCTGTTTTTGCCCCTCTGGCCTTCAAGTTCAAAGAGGAAGAAAGCACTCTTTGAAGCCACTGCAGTCAAACTCTACCATCTCTCAAACTGAAGAACTGGTATGCAGCCCTGGAAGTGGAGGCGGCAAGAACATTCCAGAACAGGAGGAACTGTAGAGAAAAAACTACAAAGTTGCTGAATTGCTGACAAAAGGAAATAAAGAGTAGTTGTAGTTGGTAAGTCCCTTCTCAGGGATACCGAGGCATCCATCTGTCGACCAGCCTTGATGTCCCAGAAAATGTGCTGTCTGCGAGGTGCCAACATTTGAGATGTTACAAAGAATTTGCCGAGAGAGTCAAGCCCATCTTATGTCATATCATAGGTTCTTATGTACTGACTATCATTTAATTTAATTTAGAGGTTCTGTATTACAGATCCTGTACGATCTCTGCAGTTTACAATAAAACATAAGAAATCATAATATACAGACAACAAAATGAAAATACAGTTTGTGGTAGTGTGGTGGGAAGATACAAAAAAACGAAGAAATAGCCAATGCAATACAATGGGGGGATACAACATTTTTCAGATATGTTAGCAAGAGGAGGAAGAGCAAAAGTAGTATTGTCAGATTCAAGGGTGAAGGGGAGGAATATGTAGAAGCTGATAAGGATAAAGTGGAATTGCTTAACAGATGTTTCTGTTCTGTGTTCACAGATGAAGGGCCAGGAGCAGGACCTCAGAAAACACCCATAAACAGAAACAGAAGTGACAGGGATCTTGAACGATATATTCAGAAGACTGTGTTTGTGTGGAACTAGCTAAACTAAAAGTAGACAAAGCAATGGGACCGGATGTGATACATCTGAGAATAGTGAAGGAATTTGGGGACATTCTAGCAGCTCCATTGACTGAACATTTTAATGCTTCTTTAGAGTTGGAAGTAGTCCCAGAGGACTGGAGAAAGGCACATGTGGTCCCTTTAAACAAAAGCGGAAGTAAGGATGAAGTTGAAAACTACAGGCCAGTTAGTCTGACCTCTGTGGTGAGTAAATTATTGGAAATGTTGCTAAAACAGAGAATAGTGAGGTTTTTAGAGTTCAAGGGATTGCAGGATCTGAGGCAGCATGGGTTTACCAGAGGCAGGTCTTGTCAGATAAACCTGATTGATTTCCTTGACTGGGTGACCAGGGAGTTGGACAGAGGGAGAGCCCTGGATGTGGTGTACATAAATTTCAGTAAACCTTTTGACACTGTTCTGCACAGGTGACTTGTAAACAAACTGAGCACCCTAGGAATGGACTCTAAACTGACGGACTGGGTTAGAAATTGGTTGAATGGGAGGCAACAAAAGGTACACGTAAACGGAGCTCACTCTGAGAAGGATGGTACCACTGGTGTGCCGCAAGGATCTGTCCTTGGTCCAATTTTTTTTAATGTGGTATCATCCTTAATGTCCTTGGTCCAATTCCAGTAATGTGGTATCATCAGCATAGCGAAGGTTGTTGATGAGTCTTCCACCAATCTTCACACCTCTGTTGTCTTCATACAATCCTGCTTCTCTGATGATTTGTTCTGCATATAAATTAAACAGGTAGGGGGAAAGTATGCAGCCTTGTCTTACACCTTTGCTTATTTTAAACCATTCTGTTTCTCCTTGTTCCGTTCGAACTGTTGCTTCTTGATCAATGTAAGATTGCGCAAGAGAACGATCAGGTGTTCTCGTATACCCATGCTTCTTAATGTGGCCCAGAGTTTCTCATGGTTTACACAGTCAAAAGCCTTGCTATAGTCGATAAAGCACAAATAGATATCCTTTTGGTATTCTTTAGTCTTTTCAAGGATCCATCTTACATCCGCAATGATGTCTCTCGTTCCTCACCCTTTCTTGAACCCTGCTTGCACTTCAGGTAGTTCTTGTTCCAGGTATGGTTGTAGTCTCTTTTGAATAATCTTCAGTAGAATCTTGCTGGCATGTGGGATCAGAGCGATTGTGCGATAATTTCCACAGTCAGTTGGATCACCTTTCTTTAGTATTGGTATAAACACAGATCTTTTCCAGTCAGTTGGCCATGATGTTGTCTTCCATATTTCTTGGCAGAGCCTTGTGAGTACGGTAACAGCTGCATCAGATTGCTGCAATACTTCTATGGGAATGCTATCAATGCCTGGTGCTTTGTTCTTTGATAAGGCTTTCAATGCTGATTCAGCTTCTTCTTTCATCACCAATGGTTCCCGATCATAAGGTACAGGTTGAAACGGCTGTTGGTCCACTTGATCTTTATCACATAAAAACTCTGTATATTCCTTCCACCTTTTCTTGATCTTCTCAGCATCATTCAACATAGAACCTTGAGCATCTTGTAACATTCCAATTCGAGGCTGGAACTTTTTCTTTAACTCTCGTAGCTTTAGGAAAGCCGATCTTGTTCTTCCTCTAATAGTTTCTGCTTCTATTTCCTTGCAAGTGTCATTGTAGTACTTTTCCTTGTCCTGTCTTGCTGCACGTTGTAAATCTCTGTTGAGTTCTGCGATTGTCTTTCTTTCTCCTCTGGCTTTAGCTTCTCTGCGTTTCTGGGCAATTTTCAGAATGACATCAAGAAGGTTGTGTTGGAAGAAAGCGAGAATTCTCTACAAAAGGTGAAAAAGCAAAAACGGCCAAAATGGATGACGGAAGAAACTCTGAAAATTGCCCAGAAAAGCAGAGAAGTTATACTCTATATCTGTTCTTTATTTAAATGCACCTGAGCAACTTCTGCTTTTATTGGAATCTCTGTAATGGGATATTCTAACTTTCCCTTTCTGACAGGATCCTTTGATGATTCCTCATTACAAAGCATGTGCTCATAAGTGACTGTTAGCTTTCTTTCGTGATCTAGTTTAAAAATTGTTCATTTTATATGTGGGCACCTGCAGCTAGGCTCCACACTTGTTCAGGTGGAGCTCATCCTTTTGGAACTGGTTCCCGCTTAACCAAAATGTTTTCTAGTTCCTAACAATCTGAAGTTGTCTTCTCTGTACCATTGTCTCATCTATGCACTGAAACCCTGGAGCTCAGCTTGCCTCTGCGGTCCTGCGCGTAGAATGAGGAACATTTCTATGAGTTCTACCCCTGGGGATTTTGGATTTTAATTTCCTATTTAAAAGCCTAAATTTGGCTTCCAGAATCTCCTTCATGTATATTTCTATGTTTTGTAGCTGGCTAGCATCAGGGTGTTCCAGGGGCAGCACCTGAGGATAACTGAACAGCAGCAATATTCAGCTGCTGTCCAGTTATTCCTCGGTGGCTAAAGTCAAGTGCAGTAAAGGCTGCCTATTGTTCGCCGCCAAAGATAACTGGGGCAATCAATGGTTGGATACTGCTGCTGCTCAGTTAGCTTCCTGGCTCTCCAGCTAACCCAGAAATTCAATGCCAGTGGCCAGATTTGACCAAGGCATTGAATATCTGGGTCTTTGGTTCAGCAGCAACAGCAAGCCGCTGTAATCATGCTTGTCGCTGCTGCTGAGTATCAGGCCCATACATACTGCAATTCATTTAACACACATTTTTTTCTCTTCCAAGATTCAAACAAAATTTTTACAGCAAAATATATTCATCAAACCTTATTTCAGTCAGCAAACACTTAATCACTCTATGCACACAGAATTAATTTAATCCACAAACTTTCTTGCAAGCTAACACACACACACACACACGTACTGACTTCATCTTGGGGTAATTTTTTAGCCAACTTGAACATGTAGAACAGCATTTGCATGCAGACGTGGCTGCTTATAAAATTGCCCAGGCATTTAGAAAACGCAGCACCTACTTTTATACAATATAAGGCAGATTTTAGAAAGGCCGTCTAGGTGAAATTTGGGATGTCCAGGCCAAAACATCCCAAATACCACGTGAGTAGCAGCAAATAAGGTGGCATTCTAAAATCACCGTGTCTCCTCCCTGAAAAATACACATCTCTGGAATTTAAAAATAAAGCCGGCCCTATGCAAAACAATAGGCCAGACACACAGAAGTTTAGAACTTGGTCATGCCCAATATGGACATTGGTGGCATGGACAACAGACATGCCTGTGATCGTATTCCAGAATGGGTACAGCCTGGCCTGGCCTGCCAGTCTGCAAGCAGAGATGTGCAGCAGCCTGACAGCCATAAGACAAGTGATATAATTTACCTCATTTTTTTCTCTACTGTTGAGAAAAGTATTGGGGACATAAGAGCTCATTCACCTGTACTTCTTACAGGTGTTTGGGTGCCAGAACAAGCACTTTTCTGATGTCTATTTGTGCTCTGGAGCAAGAACAGACATGGGTATCACAAAAAAAGAAGAAATAGACAATGACAGACTCAAGGGTGACGGGGAGGAATATGTAGAAGCTGAGCAGGATAAAGCGGAATTGCTTAACAAGTATTTCTATTCTGTGTTCACAGATGAAGGGCTATGAGCAGGACCTCAGAAATCACCCGCAAATAGGAACAGAAGCGATGGGAATCTCTAACAAGTTTCAGAAGACTGTGTTCTTGAGGAACTAGCTAAACTAAAAGTAGACAAAGCCAGGGGTCCAGGTGGGATACATCCGAGAATATTGAAGGAACTTGGGGATATTCTAGCAGCTCCACTGGCTGACCTTTTCAATGCCTCTTTGGAGTCGGGAGTGGTGCCAGAGGACTAGAGAGAGGCACATGTGGTCCCTTTACACAAAAGCAGAAGTAAGTATGTGTTTGACAACTACAGGCCAGTTAGTGTAACCCCTTCAGTGAGTAAATTATTGAAAATGCCGTTGTAAGAGAAAATAGTGAGGTTTCTGGAGTCCAATGGATTACAGATTGGTGGCAGCATGGATTCACCAGAGGCAGGTCTTGTCAGACAAATCGGATTGATTTCTTTGACTCAGTGACCAGGGAGTTGGACCGAGAAAGAACCCTAGATGTGGTGTACTTGGATTTCAGTAAATAGTAATTACGCTTACCTGGCAATTGTAGTTCCTTTAGTTCTGACAGTGCAGTCCTCATACATCTGGGTAGTCAACCTCTTCCCGCAGCTAGGAGACTGGCATATCAAAATTATGACATCACTGGAGATATATACTGACCCCCTTTGCTCCTCCTCCTTCCAGTGTGAACTATTAACAAAGCAGACTCAAAGGAGCAATAAAGAAATAAGAAGCAATAACCATACAAACGCGTTGAAAAACAAATCTCAGCTTATCAATCACTAAAAATTTTTTTTTTTTTTAGGAAATGTATGATGATACGTTACCGGATGTCCTGCCTGCTACTCGACCCCTGCAGCATCTGAAACAGAGGAACACAGTAAAGCAGAGACTGTAAAACAGAGGAGTCGGCTCACCGCCCACATTCCGTTAGCTCGAACTCCAAGCAGAAACCCTGAAAAGAAAGATCAAGGGTGGGAAGGAGGACTGCACTGTCAGAACTAAAGGAACTACAATTACCAGGTAAGCGTAATTACTATTTCCTTATCGCTCCTCCAGTGCAGTCCTCATACATCTGGGATGTACCAGAGCAGTATTCACGGGAGGGGATCTTATCGATCGACAGATAACACCGCCGCTCCAAAGTGGGCATCAGCAGCAGAAGCCACATCTAGGCGGTAATGTTTACTGAAAGTATGCAACGACGACCAAGTCGCCGCCCGACAAATGTCCGCGGGCGGCACCAAGCGACTCTCTGCCCACGAGCAAGCCTGTGCTCTAGTGGAATGTGCCCGTAACCCGAATGGCACCGAACGTCACTGAAGCAGGTACGCAGAAGAGATTGCTTCCTTAATCCATCTGGAAATGGAAGCCTTAGTCGCCGCTGCGCCCTTACGCGCTCCTCCAAAGAGAACAAACAACCGATCCATTTTACGAAAGGGCTCAGTGACCTGTAAATAACGCCGCAAAACCCGTCGCACGTCCAAGCGTCGGAGGACCGGGTCCGACCCTCCCCCATCAACCTGATTGACGTGAAAGGGAGAAACCACTTACGGCAGAAAGGAAGGAACCGTACGCAAGGTTAGCTTACCCTCCGAAAAGATAAGAAACGGTTCGCGACAGGACAAGGCCTGCAATTCAGAGATACGGCGAGCAGAGCAAATCGCTACCAGGAAAACTGCTTTCAAAGTCAAATCTTTCAACGAAGCGCGCTTCAACGGTTCAAATGGCGAGTTGGACAAGGCAGTAAGCACCAAATTAAGATCCCAAGCCGGGACCCCGGAACGAGAAGCGGGACGCAGCTTAGTCACCGCAGTCAAGAATCTCTGAACATCCGGGTGACAACCCAACGACACGCCATTGATCTTGCCCCGATAACAAGCCAGCGCCGCGACCTGTACCCGCAGAGAACTGGCTGCCAAGCCCTTGGAAAAACCATCCTGGAGAAAATCCAGAACTACCGGAACAGCGACTGTGGACGCCCGAACCCAGCGCCTCGAACACCAATCCTCAAAGAGTCGCCAGATACGCACATACGCCAGCGACGTAGAGCGACGTCACGCACTCAGCATGGTGGAGACCACCGCCGCGGAATAACCACGCTTCCGCAACTTCGCCCGTTCAATGGCCAAACCGTAAGCGAGAAACCGACTCACTTGAGGCATGAAGAGCGGCCCCTGGATCAGAAGATCCGGGCGCTCCGGAAGCCTCCAGGGCTGACTGTCCAAGAGCCGGACGAGATCCGCGAACCACGGACGACGAGGCCAATCGGGCGCCACCAGGAGAACCCTCCCCGGATGCCGCCCGATTCTTTGTACCACACGGCCTATCATCGCCCACGGTGGAAACACATACAGCAGACCGTCCAACGGCCACTGCTGGAGGAGGGCGTCTATGCCTTCGGACATCCGCTCTCGACGTCGACTGAAGAAGCGAGGAACTTGGGCAGACAGGAAAGTCGCCATCAAATCCATCACCGGCGTCCCCCAGCGTTGAACAATTTGATAGAACACCTCGGGGTGTAATTGCCACTCTCCGGCATCGACGTGTACTCTGCTGAGAAAGTCGGCCTGCACATTGTCCTTTCCCGCAATATGGGCTGCCGATATCGCTGTCAAACGGGGCTCCACCCACAGGAATAACAGAGACGCTTCCGCCTCCATGGCGGTACTGCCCGTGCCGCCCTGACGATTGATGTATGCAACCGTTGCAGAGTTGTCCGAAAGAATTCGAACCGCTCGGTTGGACACTGTCCGCTCGAAGGCTAGAAGCGCTAACCGAACTGCTCGAAGTTCCAATCGATTGATTGACCACGCCGCCTCCGGGGGAGAGCATAGACCCTGCGCAAATAGGCCCTGACAATGCGCTCCCCAGTCGCCGAGGCTGGCGTCCGTCAACAAGGGAAGCCACTCCGGCTGTTCCAGAGGCATTCCGGCCGCCAGAGACTGAGGAAGTAACCACCACTGAAGAGACCGGCGAACCGACGGAGGACAGGGCAGCCTTTTTCGGAGAGAATCGTTCTGATGAGACCGACGGAGCAGAGCGCGCTGCAAAGGACGCATGTGCACCTTCGCCCAAGGCACCGTCTCCAGAGTTGCTGCCATGGTGCCCAGCACGCGTAGATAATCCCAGGCCGAAGGATTTGGCTGCGATCGGAAGGTTCGTAAGAGCAACCGTAAGGCCTCCGCCCGCTCGTGGGGGAGAAACACTTGTCCTGCCTTGGTATCGAATCGGACTCCCAGATACTCGAGATTCTGAGAGGGCTCTAAATGGCTCTTGGTCAGGTTGATCACCCAACCCAGGCTCTGGAGAAAACGGACCACCTTGTCCGTCATCCGAAGACTTTCTCCGTAGGACTTCGCCCGAATCAACCAATCGTCCAGATACGGGTGGACAAGAACGCCCTCCCGCCTTAATGCCGCCGCTACGACCACCATGATCTTTGAGAACGTACGTGGCGCCGTAGCTAGACCGAAGGGAAGAGCTCGAAACTGGAAGTGACCCCACGGAAGGGCGAATCGCAGAAACCTCTGATGGGAATCGAGTATTGGAACGTGGAGATACGCCTCGGAGAGGTCCAGCGATGTCAAGAACTCCCCGGGACGCACCGCCATGATGACGGACCGAAGGGTCTCCATCTGGAAATGAGGGACCTTTAGGCAACGATTGACAGCCTTGAGATCCAGAATGGGCCGTGATGTTCCCCCCTTTTTGGGGACGATGAAATAAATGGAGTAACGACCCAACCCGAACTCGGCCTTGGGGACTTCCGTAACCGCGCGCAACTGAAGCAGATGGTTGACAGAAGAGGCCACCGCTGCCGCTTTCGCAGAGCCTTTGCACGGGGAGCGAACAAAGGATTCGCGCACGGGACGGGCAAACTCGAGAGCGTAGCCGTGTTGAATAATGTCTAGAACCCACTGATCTGTCGTAATGAGGGTCCAGGCAGAAAGAAACTCACGCAGGCGTCCGCCAATGGCAATCTCTTCCGCCGGGACCCGCCTCATTTCATTGCGACTTGCGCGGGGCGGAGGCCGCGGAAGCGGAAAACCCCCTGCCGCCGCTCCGGAAATTCCGAAACCCCTGTGCTCTCGTCAGGAATCGGCCTCTCTGGAAACCGCCATAACAGGAGGATCGAAAGCGACGAAAATCGCGAGAGGAACCGCGATACGCTGTCGCCGACCGAACCGTTTTGGGCTTATCTTTGGGAAGTCGACCAGGCTTAGACTCGCCCAAGTCTTTTACCAACTTATCTAAGTCCTCCCCAAAGAGCAACCCGCCTTTAAAGGGAAGCTTAGTGAGCCGGGACTTAGAGGAACTATCAGCCGACCAGTTTCTGAGCCACACTGAACGTCGAGCGGCTACTACCGAAGCCGTACTGTTAGCCAGAACGCGAATGAGATCGTAATGGACATCCGCTAAATAAGCGGCACCAGACTCCAAACGATCTAACTCTTTAAAGTCGTCGTCCTCCAAGCGGGAAGAAAGACGAAGACGTTGGGCCCAGCGCAAACAAGCACGCGCAACCCAAGCTCCACAGATGGAGGCTTGAAGACAAATAGAATTGGCGTCAAAAGTTTGCTTCAAGAGCCCATCCACCTTCCGATCTTGAGCATCCTTTAACGCCGCACCACCTTCCACCGGAATGGTGGTCTTTTTGGTCACCGCAGACACCACCGCGTCCAACCGCGGAACCCGAAACCGCTCTTTGTCCTTGTCCGCGAGCGAAGAAAGCTTATTGAGAGTGCGAACTCCCCGCAACCCGGCTTTGGGCTTGTCCCACTCATCCTGGATCATTTTGGTGACCACCCGGTGTAATGGGAAAACCACCTGTGTCTGACGTTCAGCCTCAATCACAGGGTCTTCTATGGCAGCGTCCGAGACAATCGGAGAGGCCATGTTCAAAACCTGTAATGCCTCGGCCACAAGAGAAGACAACTCTTCCCTCCGAAAAATTCGAATAATTTTGGCCTGGTCCTCGGGCTCCGGTATTTCCCCCTCCTCCAGGTCTGGAGGAGAACCTTCAGCCTCCCAGGCCGGCTCAGAGTCATCCAGCCATTCGTCATCAGCCGCTGTGGACTCCAGCTTTCGCGCCCACTTAGCAGCCGGCGGATCTGTACCTGTCGCCGCGACAGAGTCACGCGATGTGTCAGGCACCGCCGAAGTTCCAGAACCGATAAAGGTACCCTGCTGACACAGACAAAAAGCTTGATGCATCATTAAAATAAACTCCGGGCAAAACGCCCCAAGTTCCGAAGAAGCACCCGCCTGCGAGACGCCTGAGGGACCCGCAGTGACCTCCGGAACTGGAGAAGGCAGTAGCGTCCGAGAAGCCACCTCCGGGACCAGGGCCGGAGCTCCTGCATCCTCCACGTTGTCTGCTCTCTCAAGCTGCTGCTCCATGGCAGCCGATAGAGTGGCACAGCCACTGCAGACACCTGTGACAAAGACCCTCTCCCGGTACCACAGACCAGGCAGAGAGGTCTTTTGGGCATTTGCCAAAAGAGCTGGAGTCAAAACTCCTGAATCCTAAAAGAACAGGCGCCCAAAACCCCCCCCCCAAATTTGTAACTTCACCTGAAGCTCCTCTGGGGCCCCTCCCCCTCCCTCCACTGAAGCGAACAGGGAAGTAGGGAGTACCTTAGAAAAAATGGCAGAAAATGAAAGAAAATAAATAAACTAAAAGAAAACAGGAAAAGAAACCCGAAAAGTAAAGGGTACTCACAGATTTTGAGGCTTTGCAGAGAATGAAATCAGAGCTGTGCAACACGAGGGTTTGATTCAAAATGGCCGCCGCAAATTAAACTCGAGAAAAGAAAAGGGCGCCAAAAAAAAATAAAAGCTGCACTGAAGAAATCAAGGTGCTCTGCAGCTGCCTAGTCTGGTGAGGTAGACCGACTAGTGCAGCAGGGAAAATTACAAAGCCTCAGCTCAACCGGCAACTCTCCACGAAGAAAAACAGCCTCAGGGCACAAAGGGAAATCCCCAATTAAGAGAGGAATCCCTGAGCCGGTTTAGCAGAGAAGGGCTCTCTCCCGTAGTGTCCGGGGAGAGAGAACTTCTGCTGTGCATGTGCAGCACAGGCACGCATCCAAAACTGCAGAAAAAAGAAAAACTTAAAGAAATTAAAGAAATTAAAGTCTGTAGCTGCTGAGGGAAACAGGCAGAAGGCAGAACTCACTGCAGGAGCACTCGCCCCCCCCCTCCCCTCCCCTCCTGAAGGAGCCTGTGTGAAAGAATTAAAGGCACAGGCTCCTGATAAACCAAAACAAAATTTAAATGAGAATTGAAACCCACAAATGCTGACAACACTACCAGCTTCTTATTAGATGATCAGTCCAGAGAGCCCACACTTGGGCTCAACCACCTCCTGCTGCAAGGAGACTGGCAACACTGGAAGGAGGAGGAGCAAAGGGGGTCAGTATATATCTCCAGTGATGTCATAATTTTGATATGCCAGTCTCCTAGCTGCGGGAAGAGGTTGACTACCCAGATGTATGAGGACTGCACTGGAGGAACGATAAGGAAAGCCTTTGGCAATGTTCCGCACAGGTGTATTATAAACAAACTTAGCACCCTAGGAATGGACCCTAAAGTTACTGATTGGGTTAGAAGTTGGTTGAGTGAGAGGTGACAAGGGGTACAGGTAAATGGAGCTCACTCTGAGGAGGAGGAGGAGGTTACAAATGGTATGCCACAGGGATCTGTCCTTGGTCCGATTCTTTTTAACATCCTTGTTAGTGATATTGCAGATGGGCTGTCGGGTAAGGTTTGCCTCTTTGCAGATGATACCAAAATCTGCAATAGAGTATACACCCAGGAAGGAGTAGATACTTTGAGGAGGGATCTAGCTAAGCTTGAAAAATGATTGAGAATTTGCAAGCTGAGATTTAATGCTAAATAAAATGCAGAGTCATGCATTTAGGTTGCAATAATCCAAGGGAGCTGTACAGTGTAGGGGGTGAATTACTTTTGTCCACAAAAGAAGAGCGGGACCTGAGCGTGATTGTGTCTGATGATCTTAAAGTAGCTAAAGAGGTAGAAATGATGATGGTGAAAGCTAGAAGGATTCTTGGGTGCATAGGGCGAGGAATGGCCAGCAGAAAAAAGGAGGTGATAGTGCCTCTGTATAAGTCTTTGTTGCGACCTCATTTGGAGTAGTGTGTGCAATTCTGGATACACACCTTCAAAAGGATAATAACAGGTTGAAGTGGGTGCAGAGGGTGGCTAGCAAAATGGTTATTGGTCTTCGTTATAAAGCATGTGGATAGACTTAAGGATCTTAATATGCATACATTAGAGGAAAGGCAGGATAAAGGAGATATGATAGAGATGTTTAAATCCCTCAGAGGCATAAATGTATGGGAGGATAGCCTCTTTAGATTGAAAGCAAGCTCTTCTACGAAGGGACATAGGATGAGGGTGAAAGGGGATAAAGTCAGGAGTAATATGAGGAAATATTTCTTTATGGAAAGAGTGATAAATGCATGGAATAGTCTCCCAGTGGAGATGGTAGAGATGAGGACAGTATCTGAATTCAAAAAAGGATGAGACAAACACAGAGTATTTCAAAATGAAAAAATGTGTCTATTGTAGTAGTTGATATGGAAGACAGACTAGATAGAAACATGACGGCAGAAACATAGGCCATACGGTCTTTTTCTATAAGCACTGATGGGTTGACTTGCAGGCCATTCCTGAAATCCAGCATACATGTCTATCTTTTAGGAACATCCCAGACATGCCTCCGCCATACCCCCGTGTGACATGGACATGATTGCTCTGGAGATATGTAACCTCAGACCTTTCTAAAATGGCTCTTGGGACATCTCAGTGCTTCAGACATCTGAATGGGTGATTTTAGACATGGAAATCACAATTACAAGTTCTAAAATGACCTCCTATATGTGTAGGCATTCTTAGAAATGGGAATGGCATTTCTGTATGCATATGCATCAATTTCTACCTGTACAGGCATACACAAAATTACGCCTTGGAGAATGTGTAACTTTGTGCAAGAGCTTTTGGTTAGGTTATTTTATAAAGACACATGCATAGGCCAAGATCCTAATGGATAGATATTTAGAGAGGATCTATCCTTGGTCAGTAGTGTGGAAAGCTCACTTTCATGCACTGTTTGCCTATCATAATTTATGATTAGAAGAGGTACCTAAGAACTCCATGGAGAAGCAAATTTGTATCTTACAGTACTCCATGTTGGTTCCAAGGATCTACAGACATTAGTATATTTTGACTCTTCATTCTAGTTTAAAGGAGGCCCATGTACAGCAATCATTAGAACAGTGGTTCTCAACTTAGTTCTCAGGACACACCTAGCCAGTTAAGTTTTCAAGACAACTACAATGGATATGCATGAGATAGAGATTTGCATATAATGGAAGCAGTGCATGCAAATCTTTCATGCATATTCTTTGTGGTTATCCTGAAAACCTGACTGGCTGGTGTGTCCCAAAGACAGGGTTGAGAACCCCTGCACTAGAGGGTACAATATTAAGAGACAAGGTTGCACAGTCATATTTGAGAAAGAAAGAGTAATACAGGTTTACCAGGATATCACCCATGTAAACATTATACTTTCTGCAACCAGATTTTCAGTTTTACAGAATGGGTAAATCCATTAAATCAGAAGAAATATATACTGAAGTTTACAACTACCTGTCTATCCTTCTTTGCTATCCATATTATTATATGTACATGTATAATAATATATGTGGGCAGAACATGTTGTATAACGAAGACCAGATCAACACAAGAGCTGGATTTCTGCATCAGCACAGTAATCTCCTTTAGTTTCTCTTTGCAAACAGAAAGTACAGTATGTATTTGGAGATCTGTGGTGACTCATCACTGAACAACTACTACTACTACTACTACTACTACTATTTATCATTTATATAGCGCTACCATTCGTACGCAGCGCTGTACAGACATAAAAGAGACAGTCCCTGCTCGTCAGAGCTTACAATCTAGTTAAGTAGAGACAAAACACAAAGTGACAGAGTAACAGTTAACATATAATACAAAGTGAAAACACAAAATATGGAGCTTGAACAAGTAAAGGAGTTAATTAGGGGTGGCAAAAGCTTAGCAACCCAGGTGATGCGAGAGCAGGTCTGTATTTTTGAGTTGAAGTCTGTGAAACCTATTGGTCTCAATATCATCTAGTGGAACAGTATTATTTGATTAACAATGCAACAATTTACAATTAAGACAAATAACCAAATTCACAGATACAATGTTTTTATGATTAACTAATTTCAAATGAATAATATGTCTTATGCCATTCTGGATCTATTCTATTACAATTTTTCACGGAATCAATTTAATTTCTGCCTTACTCAACATATCCACGAAACACTGAGGATGTACTCTGCTGAAATGTGTGTGTGTTAGTGCAGTAAAGTTTACTGATGCTGCCGCTGCCTATGATATCATTAGCTTCCCAAGATGATATTGGGAATGATGGTGGATATAAAAGCAGCTACTTTGGCATACTGTTTTGGAGCGTCCCTGTAAGTTCTAAGTTTGGAAAATTTTCCTTATAGCACTGCTGTGTATAGGAAGTATTTAAAAGTAAAATGAGAATATGTACGACAGCCCCAGATACAGTGTATACACAAACTTGGCACTGAGCTGGGGCTGTAATGGTGTTCCTCAGCTATTATAAGCAGCATCTCTCAGCAGTTACAAGAAGTAGTTTCTTGAGATAATATTGTGTAATTACAGTTTGATGTGAAAGTTCAACTGTCAATGATTGAACAAGAGCAAAGGGCATGCAAGTGCAATATGCTATTGATTTTACAAGCTCCATATTATAAGTCAGTGCATTTTATTTTCCTTATAAAAGTAAAAAATAACATGATTTAAGTAATAAGGATAAAGCGTAGTTACTCACCTGTAACAGGTGTTCTCCGGGGACAGCAGGGATCAGTCCTCACATATGGGTGACATTGGCACAGACGAAGCCCTCGCAGAAGCATCTCCCCAGCTTTCAAAGAAAGCCTTTCAGAGATGCCACCACACATGCGTAGTCCCCTTCCCGCCAAGGGTACCATCTTACTCAGTCAGATGACATAGCTAGAGCTGACAAAAGAAGATGGCAAACAAAGGTACAGCAACTCCAAGTGGAGGAGGGGGGGTTGTGAGGACTGATTCCTACTGTCCCCGGAGAACACCTATTACAGGTGAGTAACTATGCTTTCTCTCTGAACAAGCAAGAAGTCAGTTCTCACATATGGGACTCCCTAACTACAGGCTACCGAAAGCCTGTAGAGAAACACAGTCACCCTCAGAGGGAGCCGTGAGCAGCAGCAATGGAGTCCACAGATACAGACTGCAGCAGGACCCGTGTGACCGATGGGAACCAACACTCTGGTATCCTGAACACAGAAGGGTCAGAGGGTAGGAGTTATCTAGACCCCAAAAAGATTACAGAGCACATCCTGGCCTAAGGCGCTGTCCCGTTGGGACTCCCTTTCTAGGCAGTAATGAGCTGCGAAGGTATGGACTGAAGACCATGTGGCAGCCCGGCAGATGTCCAACATCGGAACGGAGCATTGGTTTGCCACAGAGGCCACCATAGTCCTGACATTGTGTGCCATGTGCCCAGCCTTCTCATAGGTGAGGGAAATGCAGTCCGCCACCCAGGTGGAAAGAGTTTGCTTGGACACTGCCTCCCCCAGACTACTGGGGTCGTAGGAAACAAAGAGCTGAGAAGCTTTTCAGTGGACCTGGGTACGTTGAATGTAGAAGGACAGGGCCCTCTTACAGTCTAAGGTGTGAAGGATGGTCTCCGTCCTGTTGGAGTGAGGCCTCGGGAAGAATGTGGGTAGCACCACCTCCTGGTTGAGGTGAAAGGAGGATACCACTTTCGGAAGGCATTTGGGATGCATGCGTAGCATGACCCTGTTCTTGTAGAACATGGTGGATGGTGCCTCTGCCACCAGGGATTGGAGCTCACTAACACTGCCATTAGGAACGCAACTTTCCACGAGAGATACCTCAGATGGCAAGTAGCCAGGGGCTCGAAGAGTGGGCAGGTGAACTGCGCCAGCACTACATTGAGGTCCCACTCCATTGCCAGAGGACAGACAGGGGTATCTGGAGTGACATGGACGGTGGAGGCCATGTAGCCAAGTAGGTGTAATAGAAGCTGAGCCAACACTGAGGGATGGTGCTGCACATCTGTGGCCAATTCCCTGAGATGGTTGGCCCAATCCAGACATGGTGTTGGGAGGAGATGGGACTTGGGGTGGTTTATCACAAAACTGAGATGTTGTAGGACATGGATGGTGCATGCTGTAGCCTCCTGCACCTTGGCAGACGTGCCTCCTTTTATAAGTCAGTCGTCCAGATAGGGGAAGACAAATACCCCTTGGAAATGGAGATAGGTGGCCACTACTGTCAGGCACTTGGTGAAGGCCTTGGGGCGGATGCTAGGCTGAAGGGTAGTACCTGTACTGGTAGCGGCCTCCCCCCACCATGAAGCAAAAATAATGTCTGTGGCTGGGGTGGATGAAGATGTGGGTATAAGCATCCTTCAGATCCAAGGAGCATAGTCAATCTCCCTGCTAGAGGTAAGGCAGCAATGTCCCAAGGGAGAGCATCTTGAACTTCTCCCTCACCAGGAACCTGTTCAGGTTGTGGAGGTTCAAGATGGGCCTTAGACCCTCTGTTTTTTTGGTATGAGGACATATCTGGAGTAGAACACCTTGCCCCTGAGATGTTGGGGTACTGGTTCCACTGCCTTGTCCTCGAGAAGGCTTGCAGTAGGAAGTCTTTATCTTTCTTTATCTTTATTTTTATATTTGATAAACTGCTTTTGTCGAAACATTAAAGCGGTGTACAATAAAATGGTCAGCAATGCAAAGTATAGGAAAGGAACGCCATAGCACAATAGGAAAGCAAAGCGTAAGACAGAGCACAGACAAGGAAAACAAAACAACTAGACCAAGACTTCCATGACACATGCAACAAACCAAAGGCAAAAGGCCCAACCAAGGGAAGGACAGGACAAAACAAAACGAATGAGCAGCAGAACAAACAAGACTGACAACAGCTTTAGGGAGGAGCATTGGGACGAAGATTAAAGGCTTTTTGAAACAGATGAGTTTTGAGTAATATCTTAAATTGGAAATAGGAGGGCTCTAACCAGAGAGAAGGTGGTAGTGCATTCCACAACACAGGGCCCAGAAAAAAGAAAGCAGAATGACGGGTTTGTTCCAAATGAGCTTGTGACGGAGAAGGTAGTGACAAACGGTTAGCATGGATAGAACAAAGCTGGCGGTGGGGAGTATGAAGGGAGATACGGTCCGCAAGATATAGAGGATTATTAGTGTAGATAGCACGATTTGTTAGAATAAGAAATTTATAAAGAAAGCGATAATGGAGGGGCAACCAATGCAAGCTAAAAAGAATAGGGGTGATATGGTCGAAGCGGTGGGAAAACATAATGAGATGAGCTGCAGCATTTTGAATAAGCTGCAAACGTTGAAGCTGAAAATTTGGGAGGTTAGCAAGAAAGATATTACAGTAGTCCAATCGGCTGATAACCAGATCTAGAACAAGGGTGACCAGAGAGTCCAAGGGGAGAAGGGAACGGACAGCCCTAATCTGACGCAAGGCAGCAAATGAACGACGGATAAGGGAAGTAATATGACCATGAAAGGAAAGTGAGAAGTCTAGGATTACTCCGAGATAACGGAAGGAGGCGGCAAGCGGAATAGAAGTTGAACCAATCAAGGGGGCGAGAGTGGGGCAGGGACCACTCAACGAAACCCACATAGCAGTGGACTTGGACGGGTTTAAATGTAAGAAATTCTGTGAAAGCCAAGAAGCGATACGGAAGAGACAGAGGTTAAGCTGAGAGATATCCAATATTAATGGAGAAGCATGGAAAAGTAGAATAATGTCATCTGCATACATATAAAAAGACACTGGGTACTGCTGAATTAATAAGGGCAAGGGGGAAAGGAAAATGTTAAATAATAGAGGGGAAAGAGCAGAGCCTTGAGGTACACCACAGGAGAGAGGGAGAGAAGCAGAGGATTGGCCATTGGAATGGACAGAGAAGGAACGAGCTGTGAGGAAGGAACGAAACCACTGCCACACTGTACCACGGAGCCCAATATCAGACAGACGAGAGAGGAGATTTCGGTGGTCAATCAAGTCGAATGCTGCGGAGAGATCAAGGGAGACAATAAGGGTAATGTCACCATGGTCATGAGCAACATGTAGTTCGTTCAAGAGTGCCAGAAGAACAGTTTCAGTACTATGCCCGTGTCGGAAACCGGCTTGACGGGGGTGGAGAGTATTAGTGGTTTCTACATGAGAATTTAGTTGTTCAAAGACAAAACGTTCCAAAAGTTTAGCTAAGAAGGGAAGGTTCGAAATAGGACACCAGTGGGACAGAACAGCGGGATCAAGAGAAAGCTGCTTTAAAAGAGGGCGAACAACTGCTGATTTCCAAAGAGATGGGAAATGGCCAGATGAAAGGCTAACGTTGATGATGGTGGTAATGATAGGAATGAGCTGTAAAGAAGGCTCAGTCAACCAACGGGACGGAATCGGGTCCAGTTGGCAGGTGGTTTTTCTGGCCTTAGATAGCATCTGCAGCACCTCAACAGAGGTAACAGGGTGAAAAGAGGACCAAGTATGAGCAAGAGCGAGATTCGGTGGAGAAAAGGGAAGTGACAGATGACCGACATCAGTTAGTACATCAGGGGAGGCAGAAGACAAAGGGGAACAGGGTGGAGATAGAGGAAGTGGAGGGGAGGGATTTGAAAAGGACGAACGCAAGTTTAGTATTTTGTCAGAAAAGAGAGTGGCCAAAGATTGGGGATCTGGAATTAAAGTCATTTGCTTACGGTTTGGACCAGAAGCGGAGAGCTTACGCAGAATTGTGAAAAGTTGTCTTGAGGAGTTAGCAGCTTCAGAGATTTCAGCAGCATAAAAGGCATGCTTGGCAGACTGAACAGCCAAGCGATAGTCAGAAAATAGTTGCTTGAAGCGGAGATGCAGTTCGGAAGAAGGATGGCAAGCCCAGCGAAGTTGTACCTGCCGGAGCTGGGTCCGCTGAAGACGCAAAGCAGGGTGGTACCATGGGGAATGAACTGAACTGGAACATTTAGAAAAAGGGCGAAGTGGGGCTAAATCATCTAAAGCATTGGTAAGGAGAGAGTTCCAGAGAAAAACTTGCTTATCAGAAGAGTAGGAAGCGAAATCAGATGGAAAGACAGAAGGGGCAGGAGGGAAGACACTAAGGATTTCAGGAGTATTACGGCGGTGAAGAGAAGGAAGAAAACAGGATGTAGGTGGGTCAACAATCGCTGAGGAAGTGTAGGAGACTAAGAAGAAAATACAGAAATGATCGGACCACGGGACGCCAAGCGTAGTAGGAGAAGAAATCACCGGTAACAATGTAGAGGGCGAAAGAACTAAGTCTAAGGTATGACCAACTGTGTGGGTAGGGCCACACACGTTGCTGAAGAGGAATGTCATTCAAGAGATTCAGAAAGGCACGATATTTTTTCCTGCTGGGGTCATCAACATGGACATTGAAGTCACCTAAGATGATAAGATTAGGAAACTGTAAAGTTGTATCCGAAATGGTTTGTAGCGCTACATCCCAGCGTGCAGCAGTAAGGGAAGGAGGAAGGTAAAGGAGGAGAAAATAAAGCGGGGGTGAGGAGCGAAGGCGAAGAAGAAGGGATTCAGAGAACAGAACAGAAGGGGAGGAAATTTCTTCAATATCAATAGAAGCACGGTGAAGCAGGGCCAGCCCACCACCACCCCTGCCCAACCTGGGAGATAAGATTGCTGCGAAGCCAGGGGGAGGGAACTAGACAGGATAGGACTATCACCATCCCTGAGCCAAGTCTCAGTGAGGAAGCAGAGGTCAAGTGAATGATGGGAAATGAGATCATGAACCAATAAGGATTTTGAACGGAGAGAACGGCAATTCAATAGAGCTAAACTAAGCGTTACAGTGGAGGTGAAGGGGAGAACCTGGGGCTCTCCCAGGAAGAAATGAGGAGATGTCTGTGCCAGGTGGAGAAGGCAGCTCTCCCTGACCACCTGGAGTGCCCAGGAATCGGTGGTGATGGTGGGCCAACTGTGGGCATAGTGGATCAGACATCCCCCTGTGGGATTCTGTCCTCCTTGGGGTAGAGAGGCTCTACCCAAGGAGTAAAAGGTTCCCCCAAGGCTGGACCGGAGCTAGTGCTTGGGAGCCTTCTGCTTACAAGGGCCATGCCCCTGTCCTTTACCCTGCTGACCCTGCTGGAGAGCTGGGGAGGCCTGAAAACGTGGGTAGTTTTTTTAAGCAGCCCTTTTCCTCGGGGCTTTTACCTGATCCCTTCCATCGGGGAAGGGCAGCGGTCTTTTTGGAGAGCCTGGTCCTCATCACGAGTTCAGTCTCCAACTCAGCAGCCTTCTCTGTCTTGGGTTTGCCAAAGAGATTCTCTCTTTGGCATAGATCACCACCCAATTTGTCCTGAACCCATTGCTTGAAGAAAGAAGACTATAGCCAGGCTTGGCGCCAGACACTGATGCCCGCCGCAGCTACTTTAGCTGCCGACTTGAAGCCGTCATAGGCTGCCCGAGTCATAAACTTAGAGCACTTCCTGAACCGCTGCAGGGGTTTCTCAGAGAAACCAGCTAAGAGCTTGGCAAGCTCCTTCGCCAGGTCTCTCAGGTACATGCCCATGTACAGCTGGTAAGTCTGTATCTGGCCAATGAGCATCGAGTCTTCGTAGCACTTTCTGCCGAGGGCATCCAAGATGTAGGTCTCTGTACCCGGGGGCACCATGGAGTGCGTCTTCTGGCTCTTCAGCCGACACACAGCCGACTCAGCCACCATGGAGTTATGCAGCAGTTGTGCCTTTTGGAAGTCCGGGCTCTGGTGGACCGGATACATCGAGTCGAGCCACTTGTTCATGATGGGCACAGACGCCGGTGTTTCCCACATTCAGAGCATGAGCCATTCCAGGATGGGTGGAATAGGCACTGTCAACGATTCCCTCGGTGGGGTCTCATATTGGAGGATTTCTAGTTCCTCTGTCCGAGGGTCCTCCTCTGATTCCGTTGGGAATGCTAGTGCCTTTGACATGCCCCGCACAAAGTCGAGGAACACCATGTCCTCAGGCAGGGATTGATGCCGAGACTCGGAGGGGGATGGGTCCTCTGGAATGTTGCGATGGTGATGGGTGTTGGGGGACTCCTCGTTCTTGGTCTCCCATTCCGAGTAGTCAGTGGAAGACCTGAGGGGAGAGCGGCCTAGAGGCTCCAGACCTGAGCCCGGCCCAAACCCCTCTGAGGCCCCACAGCTGGTGCTGTGCGCACTAGCGGGTGAAGACCTCAGCCCCGTAGAAAGGGACTCGGATTGAGACCTCGACTGAGGATCGACTCGGAGCCATATGGCCTCAAGGATTAGCTCGGCCTCCAGGAATGTTCTCAACATCGAGGGCCCTGTGGTCTGGGTAGAGGAACCGGTCATGCCAGACATCAATGCCCACTGCTGGTCCATGAAGGCAGACAGGCTGCACTCCAGGGCCGCCATTCTGGTCTCCAGTACAGATGGTTCCACAGCTCTCGGCATGGGCACCAAGGAACTTTGGCCTTGCGCCGGTTCCCCCAATGGGGAGTCCTCAAAAAGGATGGCCATGAGAGTCCGGGGATCAATCCTCAAGTGATTCCTTCTAGGTGACCTTGGTAGGCTGCTCCTGCTCCAAGCCCTTGGATGAGTGGTGTGGACTGCGGGACCTGGAGTGGGGCTTATCTGGCCAGCCAGAGCCCATCAGGGACACTGCCTTTGAGGGTTTCTTCTTCTTTTTGTGTTCCCTCAAGGGGGACCTCTCTTCTGAAGACCCAAGGCATCAACCTGGGACCACAGGGGAACCACGGGAATACATGGCTTCAGATGGGGCCTTGGCCTTCGGAAGCGCCGGGGACTTCAGGAAAAACGTATCATTCTGCTTCTGACGGCTCTTAAGGGCCTTGGTGGACAGCTTTTTAGAAAGACCACAGGTTGCAGGGTCGTGGTTTGGCTCAAGGCAACACAGGCAGCAGTCGTGTGTTATCGGTAAGAGACATAATTTTCATATACTGATCACACTTCTTGAAGCCACTGGTAGCCATGGGTGAAAAAACTGCCCCGGCGAGGATGAAGACCTGCAGTGCTGCCAGTTAGAAAAATCGCACGAAGGCACCAAGGGGAAAATAATGGGATACGGACGTGAGACTTGATGCCAGAGCAGCAGGCTCAGGTGGCAGGAAGAGTACTGGTGCACAACTGGAGAGAAGCACGTGAAACTCAGGTAGGAAAACCACAACTTTTTCCAGGGGAAAACAGACAGACATCTGAAGGGCTCCACGGAAAAAGGAGACCGAGTAAGATGGCACCTTTGGGTGAGAAGGAGACCACACATGCATGGTGGCATCTCCCAAAGGCTTTCTTTGAAAACTGGGGAGATGCTTCCGCGAGGGCTCCGTCGGTGCCAACGTCACCCATATGTGAGGACTGACTTTCTGCTTGTTCCCGGAGAATTATAATATACTTGGAACTAAGGAATGAAATGGAGAGCTTCCTGATAGCTCCTGCACATGCTTGGTTTGAATCTTATCTATCTAACATAGATTTGAAGTCGTTACAGATACTATTATTTCCGCTTTATTCAATCTACAGTACGGACTCCCGCAAGGCTCCATTTTTTCACCAATTCTTTTCAATATCTTCATAGATCCTTAAACGACTTTGAGATTCAGGAGTTCAATTTTGGTATACATGTCCAAAATGATGACATCCAAATTATCATAAGTTATGATTCCTGGGATACTGATTTTTTTTATCTTTTGTCTCCAGTTCATTGAACAAGATTTCTGACTGGTGATTTTCTCATAAGTTAGCCCTCAACGTAGCCAAATCCTCTGCTATCTCGTTTTCTCGCTGAAGTACCTCCTGTGACTATCTTCCCAAAAAGCGTACTCATCTGTAACAGGTGTTCTCCAGGGACATCAGGAATCAGTCCTCACATGTGGGTAACGGTGGCACCGATGAAGACCACACGATAACCTCTCTCCAGCTTTGAAAGCAAGCTTTTGGGAGATGCACCATGCATGCATGGTCTCCTTCCCGCCTAAGGGTGCTATCTTGCCTCAGTATGATATCATAGCACAAGACAGCAAAAAGAAAAGCAACTCCAGGGGGAGGAGGGAGGGTTGTGAGGACTAATTCCTGCTGTCCCTGAAGAACACCTTTTACAGTGAGTAACTACGCTTTCTCTGAGAACAAGCAGGAAATCCCTAGCTACAGGCTTCCAAAAAACCTGTAAAAAAGCTTACGGATGACCAGAGAAAATGGGGACCATGAGCAACAGTAATGGGTGGAGAGATAACAGACTCCCGAGTGGCCCAGGTGCCCGAACACACCAAAGGGCTGGAGGGCAGGAGTTGCCTATACCCCAAACAAATGATGAAGATAGCCTGACCAAAGGCGCTGTCCCAACAGGACTCTCTTTCCAGACAGTAGCGAGCTGTAAAAGTGTGGACTGATGACCAGGTGGTGGCCGGGCAGTTTGCCAACAAGGGAACGGAGCGCAAGTTCACTTCAGAGGCCGCCATGGCCCAGGTGCTGTGCGCCGTGACATGGCACTCCAGTGAGAGACCAGTCTGCTCATATGCGAAGGCAAAACAGTCAGCAACCCAGTTATACAGGTCCACTTAGAGACTGCAGCTTCCAACCAACTCAGGTCAAAGGAAACAAAGAACTGAGAAGCTCGGCGGTGCCCCTAGGTGCGCCTGAGATAAAAGACGAGTGCCCGCTTACAGTCCAGTATGTGGAGAACTGCCTCCACCCCTGCTGGCATGAGGCCACAGGAAGAAGGTGGGGAGCACTACATGCTGATTGAGGTGGAATGGAGATACCATCTTGGTAGAAACTTGGGGTGCGTGCGGAGCATGACCCTGTTCTTGTAGAACCTAGTATATAGTGATTTTGCCAGCAATGCCTGAAGCTCACTGACTCTGCGGGCAGAGGTAAGCACCACAAGGACCACCACCTTCCAGGAGAGATAATTGAGGTGGCAGGAGCCGAAAGGCTCAAAGGGTGGCGTGGTGAGCTTGGAGAACATGATGTTAAGTTCCCACTCCACCACCAGTGGACAGATGGTGACTTTGACAGGAGGAGCCCCCTCAGGAAGCAAGAAATGAAGGGTTGAGCAAAGAGGGATTTGCCCTCAATGAGATGGTGGTGGGCTGCGAGAGCACTGAGGTGCACACTTACGGAGTTAGACTTCAGCCCTGCCCAGGACAGGTGAAGTAGATACTGCTGGATGGAGCAGGAGAAGGGGTTGACCTGATACTCCATGCACCAGACTAAGAACCTCCGCCACTTGAAGGCATATGTCTGATGAGTAGAGGTTTTGTGGGAAGCAAGGAGGACCTCCTCCACTTCGATACAGAGATTGAAAGGGGCCAGGGCTACACTTTCAGCAGCCAGGCTATGAGAGAGCTTTCCTCCTGCATCAATAGGCCTGGGTTGCACCCTAGGGGAATTGGGTGTGATGCGGTCAGGTGGAGGAGCAGGGGAAGCCACAGCTGCCTGGCCCATTGTGGGGCCACCAGGATCACTGTGGCCCTATTGTGCTGGACCATGAACAAGGTCTTGGCAATCAATGGTGTGGGCAGGAAGACATAAAAAGTGTAGTTACTCACCTGCAACAGGTGTTCTCCAGGGATAGCAGGAATGAGTCATCACTTGTGTGCCGACATCACCCATAAGTGAGGACTGACTTCCTGCTTGTTCCTGGAGAAAAGGCCCTCCACCCAAGAGATCAGAAATGCATTTGCCACCACCCAGGAGGGGTGCGGCTGCCAGGAACAGAAGTGGGGCAGTTATGCATTGGCCAGACTGGCAAAGAGGTCCACCCTTGGGAGCACCCAGCACTGTTAGAGCTGGCTGGTCACCCTGGGATCAAGCCTCTACTCATGCGGTTGGAGGATCCAGCTGAGCCAGTCCACCAGGATGTTTTCCTGGCCCGGGAGATAAACTGCCTGGAGGAGAATCCTGCTGCTGCTGGCATATGATCAGAGACTCACTGCTTCCTGGCAGAGCAGGGCTGAACCCGTGCCCCCCTGTATGTTTATAGAGATCACCATCACCTTTTTGTTGATCTGAACCAGCATTGCTTGGTGCTGCAGATGATGATGAAAAGCCCGGAAGACTAAGGCTATGGCTTGGAGCTTCAGAAGGTTGATTTGCTGAAGACTCTCCATCGGTGACCACCTGCCCTGAGTGCAGAGGTTGTCGCAATGTGCTCCCCACCCCAGCTTGAAAGCATCTGTAGTGAGGATCCTTTGGGGTGCAGGGGGCTGGAATGACATCCCGGCCAGTAGACACTGGAGATTTTGCCACCAGTCAAGAGAGTCAGCCAGGGGATGAGTGATGAACATCCGCAGGCAAGCGTCTGGAGTGACATGCACCATGAATGCTATATGTACCAGCAGGGGGAGCATGAGGTGGGCAGATGCCGAGCGACTGCGCTGTGTGCTTGCAGCAAGCACTTGGAGGTATAGGGCCCTGTCCCAAGGGAGAAAGGTCTTGGCTTGTTTGGTGTCCAGCCAAGCCCCTATGAACTTCAGGTCCTGGGTTGGCTATGAGTATTTTATGACAGACCAGAGGTGCTCCAGCTGGAGGATGGTGTGGGCTGTCACCTGACAGGCCTCGATGGCTGTGCTGCTCTTTATGAGCCAGTCGTCCAGATAGGGGAAGATGAATACCTCCTGGAGTCTGAGGTGAGCTGCGACCACCGCCAGGCACTTGGTGAATATCCTTGGGGCGGAGTCCAGGCCGAAGGGTAGCACCCTGTACTGATAATGTTTTCCCCTGATCACGAAGCAGAAGTACTGCCTGTGTAGGGGGTTAATGAGGATGTGTGTGTATGCATCCTTTAGGTCCCAGCAGCATAGCCAGTCTCCCTGCTAGAAGTATGGCAGCAATGTTCCAAGAGAGAGCATTTTGAACTTTTCTCTCACCAAGAATCTGTTGAGGTCCCACAGGTCGAGAATGGGGCGGAACCCTTTGGTTGTTTTTGGTACCAGAAAGTAGCGGGAGTAGAACCCTGTGCTCCTGAGGTAGGCTGGGATGGGTTCCACTGCCTGGTCTTCCAGCAGGCCTACGAGTTCCTGCCAGAGCAGGTCCCAGTAAAGGGGGAGTTTGGGGGGACTCTCCTGGGAAGAATGGTGGATGTGTCTGCTTGAGGTGGAGGAGGTAATCCTCCCTGACCACCTGAAGGGCCCATGCATTGGTGGTGATGGCAAGGCACCTGTGGGCATAAGGAACCAGATGACCCCCTGTGTGATGCAGGGCTGCACCTCCTGGGGGAGGAGAGGCTATGCCCAAGGAGTCCAAAGCCCCCTCCAGGTTGTGCTGGGGGCGCGGTCTGGGGCTTGGGGGCCTTAGGCTTACGTAGGCCATGCTCCTGTCCCTTGACATGCTAGCCCTGTTGGGGAGCTGGGAAGGCCAGGTACTGGTGGTAGTTTCTGTAAGCTTTCCTCTTCTTCAGGTATGAGGACTTTCTACCTGAAGCCTTCCTCCGGGAAGGATCAGCGGTCCGCTTGGAAAGCCTGGTCCTTGTTAGGTACTTAGACTCCAACTGGGCGGCCTTGTCCATCATAGGTTTGCCAAAGAGGTTCTCTCCTTGGCAGGGGACATCGACCAGCCTGCCCTGCACCCATTGCTCCAGTCAGACAACTGTAGCCAGGCCTGGCATCGTGCACTAATGCCCGCCACAGCCACTCTAGCTGCTGACTCAAAGTCGTCATAGACTGTCTGAGTCATAAACTTGGAGCCCTCTCTGACTGCAGAGGCCAGGGTCTGGAACCACTGAAGGGGTTCCTCTGAGAGACCAGCTGAGAACTCAGTGAGCTCCTATGCAAGGTACATGCCCATGTACAGCTGGTAGGGCTGGATCCGGCAGACAAGCATCGAGTCCTGGAAGCACTTTCTGCCCATGGCATGGGCCTCCCTACCTGGAGGCACTGAGGAGTGCATCTTCTTGCTCTTGAGCCTACGCATGGCCGACTCCACTACCATGGACTTATGGGGCAGTTGGGCTTTTTGGAAGCCAGGGCTCTGGTGTACCTGGTACATCAAGTCAGGCTGCCTGCTTATTATGAGCACCAAGGAAGGTATTTCCCAAATGCGAAAATACAGCCATTCCAGGAGGGGAAGTGGGGGAGGGCACCATAAGTACCTCTTTCGGAGGAGTCTCGTACTGAAGGATCTCGAGATCCTCCGTGCAAGGGTCCTTCTCTGATTTGATGGCAAAGGTGAGGACCTTTGCCATATCCCTCACAAAATCAAGGAAGGCCATGTCCTCGGGAGGGGATCTACGCCGCGTCTCTGGAGGAGATGGGTCTTGTGATGCAGCAGACCAGCAGGGTAGAAAAAGAAATGTTTTAAAGGTAGAAAAAAAGGCGCACAAACTGCAATATTCACAGGAGCCTGGTAGGGGGAGCAGGAGAGAGCTCTGGATGACTAAGGAGCCACACCCTGGAGGGTGTAGCCTGGAACCAGCCAGCCTCCAATCAAGAAGAACAGGAACTCCTCTTAAAGGAAGTCAGGAGGACAGAGAGAGGAAGGAGTATGGGAGAAGCAGCTGGGGCAGCCAGAAGCCAAGGTGCCAAAAGAACCAAGAAGGCAGAGAATACAGGAGGAGCAGTTGGAGTGGTGAGAGCTGTGAAGGACCTGACTGGAAAGGCAGCAGAAACCTGGTTACGCTTCCAGAAGCTGCAGAGACCGGAGAATCCACAGGTGCTACAAACATTGCTCAATTCAACAAAAGAGGTACAGAGAAATTACATTGTGATTGCTGTGGGCATAACCCAGATCATAGGGTGAATGCAAGGCAGAATCTACATAGCAGTAGGCCTCAAGCCTCAGCTCCATGGAATAGGCCGGAGTTACAAAGTAACAGACAGCCCACAGTAGACAGCCTTTGGATAAAGCAAGAGTCAGAAACTCCTGGTAAAAGCTCCTCTGTTCAGAAAAGAAGGTTTGGAAAGTTTTTAGAGAATGGGAAACTTTTAAATAAGCCTACTTATCAAGAGGTATGTGAAAACTCCCAGAGAAGAGAGAGTCAGTCACACTATATGCATGCTCCTGGCCGACGGCCCCTGCTAGACTCCCAGCATTGGAAACTCATTCAGCAGTTGACTGAGAAACCTAGCTGTACCTCACCGATATCTGTTAACCCTAACACAGACAGTTCAGCTGAGGAAGCAATGCAAGTGGAAGAAGGAGAAGTCTTCCCCATTGAAGAAATGGATTGTAGCTTTTGCACCAGAGGCAGCTTAGAATGCTTGAGTGACCAGTAAGCATTGAAAGCCGGTGTGAATTTGAATACTTATTTTTGTTATAACTTTGCTGTGAAATGAACAGTTTTTCTGTTGAACCAGAGTTGAGTTTCTAACCTGAAGTAAAGGACATTTCTGTTTATGTTTGAACCTGATCCGTTGGAACCTTTTGTGCATATCAGGGAAATAAAGCCTTTAAATTCCCTCCACTCGTTGATCTATTTGTTCTTGGGGTACCTTTGGTATTGTAAGGACGCTACCGGGGCTCACCAACCTCGGGCCCTAATAAGAAAGACTTACCAAGCCCCACCTTTATTGTATTCATGCCCAACCTGCCCTACCTACTACTAACCCCTAGGGCGGCGTTGTGACATAGAAAATGGCGTAGTTTTTCGGATTTAGGATCAGAGCCTCAAACGAACAGAGCAATAAAAAGAAAACCTGGAGAAAAACAAGACCCGGAGTGGATCGCTTGAAATACGGATTGTAGGAAGAAAAATCCGGAACGGAACAGCTGAAATCTGGACTGGATGCTGAAAATCCAGGAAGCTGTAAATCCTGTTGCCGATTTTTGGAGTACCAGGAAGTGAGTGCAACAGCAACGGACGTTCTCATGCTGAGTTCAACACCTACCTCAGGTAAAAAGTAATTTAGCCGGGGCAGTGGTGGATGCAAAGAGAAGTTTGAAAAAAAAAAAAAAAGAAGGAAAACTAGTGTTGGGAGAGCCGCACTTGGGTTTCGTTTTTTTTGTTTGTCTTTATACAGGTTCGCCATGGAGCCAAAGGATCTTGCTACGTGGATGGCCCATCAATTCGACAAACAGGCCGAATTAGCCCGAACAAGCCAGGCGCAAGCTCTGCGTGCCGTGCAAGAACAACAACTGCCGGTTTTGCAGACAATGGAAAAATGGTTAGCCTTACAACGGGAGGTGATGGCCAGAGAAGAGAAGCGGCAGGCTGCCGAAGCCACGAATCCACCATGGACATGCCAAGATCTGACTGTCGCTAAGCTAAGTCCAATGACGATATTGATGACTTTCTAGACTCATTTACCCGAATTGCAGGTTCAGCTGGTTGGCCAGCCGAACAATGGGCTATTCGACTCGCAGCCTCCCTTACAGGGGAAGCTTTGGCTGCGTATAGGTCGATGCCCCCAGCCTTAGCTAATAGCTATGAGGAGGTGATAACTGCCATAAGGGATAGGTTAGGTCTCACACCATTATCTTATAATAAAATGTTCAGAGCCACCACCCTTAAAGCCGATGAGAGCCCCAAAGCGTTAGGCCATAGAATACGCGCTTTAGCGAATAAATGGCTACAGCCAGAGAGGAAGAATGTAGAGACATTGATGGATACGATAGTACTCGAGCAGTACATGTCTGCCATTCCGCTCAGAGTACAAAAATTTCTAATGTTGCAAAATTGTTGTACAACGACAGAGGCAATAGCTCTCACAGAGCGCTATTTAGAAACTGAGAGAGTTACCCAATCTAGGTTAGGGACTCCCAGACTGGGTCTGGAGGCCCAAAAATTGGAAAATCCCTTACAGTCCCCATATAAGGATAGGAAAGGTAATAAACCTCAAGAAAGGGAAAATATTAAGAGATGCTTTAACTGTGGGAAAAAGGGTCACTTGGAAAATAGCTGCTACTCACGTACTGCTCTGGTAGGGGAATCCCCGAGAACAGTACGGGAAGGCTTTGTCTTAACTGTAAAAATTCACGGGGTGAATGTAAAAGCACTCCTGGACTCGGGAGCTGATCAAACCATGATATATATCTAAGAGGTTATGGTCAGTAATTAGAGAACAGGGTTGGTCAGTTCCGGAGAGTCCAGAGGGCAAGGTTAAAATAAAGTGTGTCCATGGAGCGGCTACCCCCTATCCAGTATACAAGCTGTGGGTAAAGGGAATGGGTGTTGAAAAGGAGATGCCAGTGGCAGTCGTCCCCAGGCTTCCACAAGAGTTGGTGCTGGGCCGCGACTGGCCACAATTTAGGAAGAGTATGAAAGAGGGTTTAACCTCACAGACAATACCTACTTCCACTTGCATTGAAAATGAGCCTATTAAAAGTCTTAAGCCACAGCGGAATTACCCTAAGAAGAGTATTGACCCTCGAGAAGCTTTAGTCTCTACGCGTTCCCATAGCCATGATGCAGAGAAGACCTCGTGTTCTGGAGAAGCTTCCTTAGGAGATCTTCCTTCACATGAGGAACTGATAGGTGATCCCCCGAGGAGGAGCCGGAAACCTAAAGCTGAGAGGAGGAGAGAAAGGACGAGTCGCTCTCAGGGCAGAGCAGAGATAGAAGCGGGAAGAGGAATGCCATGGGTGCCGGCAGACCTGATGGAGAGGTTCCCTTCCTTTAAGATGGAGCAAAGAGTGGACCCGGCACTAGCTCGTGCATTTGAGTATGCGCAAGAAAAAAAGGATTCTTTCCCCAGATTCCTCACGGAAGAAGACATCCTATATCGGGAAACCATGGACCCTCGTACCGGGGATATCAGGAAACAGTTGGTGATACCAAATACCTTTAAGTCCCTGGTTTTGCGACTGGCCCATGACCATCCCGTAGGGGGCCATAAGGGGGCACAGGGCACCCTCGAACAAATCTTAGCCCGATTTTACTGGCCCTGGGTCTTCCGGGAAACGTCCCGCTTTTGCGAGTCTTGCGCATCATGCCAAAGGGTCACTCCCCGCCGACCAACCGAAGTGCCGCTGGTTCCGATGCCCATAATCACGGAGCCGGTAAGGAGACTTGCCATGGATATAGTGGGACCCCTCATTAAGACGCCTAGAGGATTCCAATATATCCTGGTGATTATTGACCAAGCTACTCGTTTCCCTGGGCGGTTCCTCTGAGAAATATCTCTGCCAAGTCAATCGCCATCGAGTTAATTAAATTATTCTGCGAGGTAGGGTTCCCACAGGAAGTCTTGACAGACAGGGGAAGTAACTTCCTATCGAAGTACCTCGCACAAGTTTGGGACGCTTTTGGCATCCATCATGTGAAGACAGCCGCCTACCATCCCCAATGCAATGGTCTAGTGGAACGGCTAAACCAGACCCTAAAACAAATGCTGCGTCGAGCATTAGCTGACCAAATGACTGAGTGGGACACTATGTTGCCATTTATCCTGTATGCCTGTCGGGAAAGAAAACAAACTTCTTTGGGTACCTCACCGTACGAACTTATGTATGGACGACCCCCCCCGCGGTATACTGGATGTCCTAAGAGAACAGTGGATTGAGCCCGTGGAGGCGGAGATGGGCGTGCCTTTGTTCTTAAAGAACTTAAGAACCCGCCTGAAAAGAACTTCCCAGTGTGCAGGCGAAACTTTACGGAAAAGTCAACAAACACAAAAAAAATATTATGATAAGCATACCAAACCCCGACACTTGAAGAACATAAGAACATAAGACATGCCATACTGGGTCAGACCGAGGTCCATCAAGCCCAGTATCCTGTTTCCAACAGTGGCCAATCTAGGTCCTACGTACCTAGCAATATCCCCAAAAGACACAGGTTCCACAATGCTTGTACTGGGTCAAGCATTGATATCCTGGGTCCCTTTTTTAATAGTGGTTTATGGACCTTTCCTCCAGGAACTTGTCCAAACCTTTTTTAAACCCAGCTATACTAACAGCCCTTACTACATCCTCCGGTAACAGATTCCAGAGTTTGATTACACGTTGAGTGAAAAAATATTTTCTCTTATTTGTCTTAAATAGTTTACCCTGTAGTTTCATTACATGTCCCCTAGTCTTTCTATATTCTGATAGCGTAAACAATTGATCCACGTTTATCCGTTCCACTCCATTCATTAATTTATAGACCTCTATCATATCTCCCCTTAGCTGTCTCTTTTCCAGGTTAAAGAGCCCTAACCTTTTTAGCCTCTCTTCATAGGAGTAGCCTTCCATCCCCTTCACCAATTTGGTGGCTCTTCTCTGTACTTTTTCTAATAACGCTATGTCCTTTTTAAGATACGGTGACCAGAATTGCACACAATATTCAAGGTGCGGTCGTACCATGGAGCGATACAGAGGCATTATAATATCCTTTGTTTCATTCTCCATCCCTTTCTTTATGATACCTAGCATTCTATTTGCTTTCTTGGCCGCCGCTGCACACTGGGCGGAGGGTTTTAACATGTTATCCACGATGACTCCTAAGTCCTTTTCCTGGGTGGTGGTTTCTAATGTGGAACCTTGCATCGTGTAACTATAGTGTGGGTTGTTCTTTCCTAGGTGCATAACTTTGCATTTGTCCACATTAAATTTCATCTGCCATTTGGATGCCCAGTCTTCCAATTTATCCACAATCCTCTTGGGTTTTAACAACTTTAAACAGTTTTGTGTCATCTGCAAATTTGATAACCTGACTAGTTATTCCCTTTTCCAGGTCATTTATGAATATGTCAAAAAGTAGCGGACCCAGTACAGATCCCTGGGGTACTCCACTATTCACTTTTTTCCATTGGGAATATTGGCCATTTAGCCCTACCCTCTGCTTTCTATCTTTTAACCAGTTCACGATCCACAATAGTACACTGCCTCCTATCCCATGACTTTTTAGCTTTGCCAAAAGTCTCTGATGGGGGACCTTGTCAAAAGCTTTCTGGAAGTCCAGATACACTATATCAACTGACTCACCTTTGTCTACCTGTTTATGCACACCTTCAAAGAAACATATCAGATTAGTAAGACAAGATCTTCCTTGTCTAAAGCCATGTTGGCTGTCTCCCATTAGGCCATGACTATCTACATGTGTAATTTTGTTCTTTATGATGGTTTCTACCATTTTCCCTGGTACTGACGTCAGGCTCACCGGTCTGTAATTTCCCGGGTCACCCCTGGAACCTTTTTTAAAAATTGGTGTTACGTTGGCGACCCTCCAATCTTCAGGTATTACAGATGATTTTAATGAAAGTTCACAGATTACCAATAGCAGGTCTGCAATCTCATATTTCAGTTCTTTCAACACTCTGGGATGTATACCATCCGGTCCAGGTGATTTGCTACTATTCAGTTTATCAAATCGGAGGTCAAATCGAAGGTCGGAGAAAAAGTAGTGGTCTTAATATCAGGCACCACTCCTAAGTTTGAAGCCCGGTGGAAGGGGCCTCATACAGTGGTTAAGCCTATAGGATCAACCTCCTACTTGGTCCAGGATGGAAAAGGACATACACAGGTATATCATGCCAATGTTCTTCGGCCCTGGCATGACCGCGCAGTTTTGCTAGCTTCGGTTGAGAACCAACGAGAAGAGCATCGAACCAGGAAGCTGCATTTTAACGCCAACCCCATGTCCCGTATTACGAGCTGTGTAAAAGAAACTTCACCAGCCCGTAATATTTTAAGAAGGGGGATATGTGATGCAGCAGACCAGCAGGGTAGAAAAAGAGATGTTTTAAAGGTAGAAAAAAAGACGCACAAACTGCAATATTCACAGGAGCCTGGTAGGGGGAGCAGGAGAGAGCTCTGGATGACTAAGGAGCCACACCCTGGAGGGTGTAGCCTGGAACCAGCCAGCCTCCAATCAAGAAGAACAGGAACTCCTCTTAAAGGAAGTCAGGAGGACAGAGAGAGGAAGGAGTATGGGAGAAGCAGCTGGGGCAGCCAGAAGCCAAGGTGCCAAAAGAACCAAGAAGGCAGAGAATACAGGAGGAGCAGTTGGAGTGGTGAGAGCTGTGAAGGACCTGACTGGAAAGGCAGCAGAAACCTGGTTACGCTTCCAGAAGCTGCAGAGACCGGAGAATCCACAGGTGCTACAAACATTGCTCAATTCAACAAAAGAGGTACAGAGAAATTACATTGTGATTGCTGTGGGCATAACCCAGATCATAGGGTGAATGCAAGGCAGAATCTACATAGCAGTAGGCCTCAAGCCTCAACTCCATGGAATAGGCTGGAGTTACAAAGTAACAGACAGCCCACAGTAGACAGCCTTTGGATAAAGCAAGAGTCAGAAGCTCCTGGTAAAAGCTCCTCAGTTCAGAAAAGAAGGTTTGGAAAGTTTTTAGAGAATGGGAAACCTTTAAATAAGCCTACTTATCAAGAGGTATGTGAAAACACCCAGAGAAGAGAGAGTCAGTCACACTATATGCATGCTCCTGGCTGACGGCCCCTGCTAGACTCCCAGCATTGGAAACTCATTCAGCAGTTGACTGAGAAACCTAGCTGTACCTCACCGATATCTGTTAACCCTAACACAGACAGTTCAGCTGAGGAAGCAATGCAAGTGGAAGAAGGAGAAGTCTTCCCCATTGAAGAAATGGATTGTAGCTTTTGCACCAGAGGCAGCTTAGAATGCTTGAGTGACCAGTAAGCATTGAAAGCCGGTGTGAATTTGAATACTTATTTTTGTTATAACTTTGCTGTGAAATGAACAGTTTTTCTGTTGAACCAGAGTTGAGTTTCTAACCTGAAGTAAAGGACATTTCTGTTTTTGTTTGAACCTGATCCGTTGGAACCTTTTGTGCATATCAGGGAAATAAAGCCTTTAAATTCCCTCCACTCGTTGACCTATTTGTTCTTGGGGTACCTTTGGTATTGTAAGGACGCTACCGGGGCTCACCAACCTCGGGCCCTAATAAGAAAGACTTACCAAGCCCCACCTTTATTGTATTCATGCCCAACCTGCCCTACCTACTACTAACCCCTAGGGCGGCGTTGTGACAGTCTGAGGGTACATCCCGGTGGCGGCAGGTGTCCAGACACTCATTGTTCTCTGTCTCCCAGGCCGACTCAGGGCAGAGGAGCATCAAGCTTCCCTTGGGTTTCAGGGTTGTGCCTCAGCAGTTCTCCACTCAAGAGTCGAGGGCACTGAACAGGGAAGACCGCAATCCCAAGGAATGGGACTGTGATTGTGACCAATGCCGAGGGACCTTTCGAGGCTGGTAGCGCTCGAGGATCGACTCAACCTCTGGAGAGTCCCATGATCTGGAGAGCCCCATGGTTGGGAGTGATGACCCAGAGGAATCAGACATCAGAGCCTGCTGCTGGGGCAAGAGGTCAGACAAACTGCACTCCAGGAACCCCATCCTGATCTCAAGATCAGATGGCTCTGCAGCCTTCAGCACGGGCACTGGTTCCATTGAGGGGGAGTCCTCTACGAGGATGGCCTTGGGGGGTCTGAGACTGATCCCTTAAAGTTGAGGGTTCCCTTTGGGGCAACTTGGAAGGCCTATCCCAGCTGTGGCCCCTGGCTTCACGTTGAGGGCTATGGGTCCTGGGCCAGTGGGATTTTCTCACTTTCCCTGACTTGTCTCCCAACGTGGTCTTCAAGGTCTTCCGGCTCTTCTGGCGGCCCTCATTGGTGGAGCTCTGGCCAGAGGTTCTGTGGTCTTGGGGCTCTGAGGCTGCTTGGTCCCCACAAGGGTCCGAGGTTTCGTGGATGATTTTGGTGCTGAGTCTACTTTGTGGAAGATGGACTCATGCTGCTGCTGATGAATCTTATGGGCCTTGGGAGTTATCTGTTTACAGAGACCGCAGACCAAGGGATCATGATCAGGTCCCGAGGCATCAAAAGCAGCAATCGTGTGAGTCCGTGCACGACATGCTATGGGTGAAGCGGTTGCATAGTTTGAGGCCACTGACAGAGGGCATGGTGGGGAAGACTGCCCCCAAGAGATTAAACTCACTTGGCTTGGCCAGGAAAAGGCACGAACCCGTGCCAACAAAACAGAGAAAAGAACTCGAGAAACATGGCACCGAGGCAAGTGGACTCAGGGGCAAGAAGGGACCAGAAAGCAACTGAAGAAAACAAAAATTAAAGACAAAAAATGCCAAAATTTTCTGGGGTGGGGGTGGGGACAGAGACATGCTTGATGGGCTCCACAGAAAAAAGGAGACTGAGGCAGGATGCACCCTTAGGTGGGAAAGGTGCCAGCATGCGTGGTACATCTCCCAACAGCTTCCTTTGAAAGCTGGGGAGATGTTACCACGCGGGCTCCGTCAGCACTGTCACCCTTATGTGAGGACTGACCTCCTGCTTGTTCCCGGAGAATGCCTTACTTGATAATGAACAAAAAATTGTCTCAGACAAATGGAAAGTGTCAGTTAATATAGCAATTCCTTTTGTAGTGCCTTTGCCATCTACAAATTTAGAGAATGCATTTAGAACCTATCAGGGGCAGCGGAACACCTATTTCTTTTGGGGAGGCCCAAGCGCTGTCCCTAACTCTGCCCCTAGCCCCACATGAGCTTCCCTTTCTGTTCTGCCTAGGGGGTTCAGATTTCCTATGGGTAAACAGGAGTCATCTTTACTGCAATCATGGCTAACCCTAACCATTTTAGCCTTTCTTCATAGGAGTATCCTTCCATCCCCTTTACCATTTTGGTGGCTCTTCTCTGAACCTTTTCTAATAACGCTATATCTTTTTAAGATACGGTGACCAGAATTGCACACAATAATCAAGGTGCGGTCTCACCATTTATTTATTTATTTACAATTTCTTCTATACCGCACTATTCAGCATCAGCACGGTTTACATGGAACATAACAATCAGACAGGGTACAGAGGTCTGAAGTTTACAATTAACAGAAGAAACAACTTGGATAACAAAAGGTAACTATTTACACAATGAAGTCACATAAGACATAGCAAGAGATTTAATGGTCAAGGACTCCTTACATGGTGTGGACGCCTGGCTTACAGGGTGTGGTGGGACAGTTTTAAGTATTTGAGTGGGGATGTGGTTCATTGTTCTCTGGGAAATATTTAATGAAAAGGAAGTGTTTAAGGGCCTTCCTAAACTGGGTTAGGTTAGTTATTGCCCTGATGTATGTTGGTAGTGAGTTCCAGAATCTTGGTGCGCAGAGACTGAAGGCCCTGTTTGCGGTTATTGAAGTGCATTTTGTTAATTCTCTCGGCAATGATAGCATATTTATCGCAGTGGATCTTCTTGGTCTATTAGGCGCTGTTGCTTGGATAAGGTCAGAAAGTGAAGATGGAGAGAGCTTATTGACCGCTTTGAATGTCAGCAGCACTGTCTTGAATAAGATCCTGGCTTGTACAGCAAGCCAGTGTAACTGCTTTAGAAGGGGCATCACATGGTCTCTTTTAGATGACCCCTGGAGAACCCTTGCTGCACTATTCATGGCGAGTTGTAAGGGGTTCAAGGTGGATTGTGGGAGACCTTGTAATATGGCATTGGCATAATCCAGATGTGGTATTATCAGGGCCTGGTAAATTGGAACGATATAGAGGCATTTTAATATCTTTTGTTTTATTTTCCATTCCTTTCCTTATGATACCTAGCATTCTATTTGCTTGCTTGGCCGCAGCTGCACACTGGGCCGATGGTTTTAACATGTTATCCACAATGACTCCTAAATCTTTTTCCTGGGTGGTGGTTCTTAATGTGGAACCTTGCATCGTGTAACCATTGTTTGGGTTGTTCTTCCCTAGGTGCATAACTGCACTTGTCCACATTAAATTTCATCTGCCATTTTGATGCCCAGTCTTCCAATTTATCAAGATCCTCTTGCAATTTTCCTCAATCCTCTTGGGTTTTAACAACTTTAAATAGTTTTGTAAATAGTTTTGTCTCATCTGCAAATTTGATAACCTCACTCGTTATTCCACTTTCCAGGTCATTTATGAATATGTCAAAAAGCAGCAGACCCAGCACAGATCCCTGGGGTACACCACTATTCAACTTTCTCCATTGGGAAAATTGTCCATTTAGCCCTACCCTCTGCTTTCTATCTTTTAACGAGTTCCTGATCCACAATAGTACACTGCCCCCTATCCCATGACTCTTTAGTTTTGCCCAAAAGTCTCTGATGAAGGACCTTGTCAAAGGTTTTCTGAAAGTACAGATACACTATATCAACTGACTCACTTTTGTCCACCTGTTTATTCACACCTTCAAAAAAACATAACAGAATAGTAAAACAAGATCTTCCTTGTCTAAAGCCAAGTTGGCTGTCTCCCATTAGGCCATGACTATCTACATGCTGAGTAATTTTGTTCTTTATGATGGTTTCTACCATTTTTCCCGGTACTGATGTCAGGCTCACCGCTCTGTAGTTTCCCGGATCACCCCTGGAACCCTTTTTAAAAATTGGCGTTACATTGGCGATCTTCCTCCAATCTTCAACTATTACAGATGATTTTAATGAAAATTCACAGATTACTAATAGCAGGTCTGCAATCTCATATTTCAGTTCTTTCAAGACCCTTGGATGTATACCATCCGGCCCAGGTGATTTGCTACTCTTCAGTTTATCTAATAGTTGTAATACATCTTCCCGATGTATTGATATTTCCTTCAATTCTTCCGCACCTTTAAATACCACTTCAGTCATGGGTAACATCTCTACATCTTCCTCAGTAAAGACCGAAGCAAAGAATTAATTCAGTCTCTCCGCTATCGCCTTCTCGCCTCTTAGTGCCCCTTTAACCCCTCCATCTAATGGACCAACAATCTCTCAAAGGTTTTTTGCTGCGAATGTACTTGAAAAAGTCTTTATTTCACATTTTTGATTCCGCAGCAAGCTTCTTCTCAAATTCTCCCTTTGCCTGCCTTATCAATGCCTTGCATTTGACTTGCCAGTGCTTGTGCTGTTTCCAGGTTTGGTCGTTTGGCTCTTTTTTCCATTTCCTGAAAGATGCTTTTTTGGCAACAGCCTCTCTGACCTCACCTTTAAACCATGCCAGCAGTTTTTTGGACTTCCTTCCACTTTTCTTAAAGCGTGGAATACAGCTGTTCTGGGCTTCCAAGATAGTATTTTTCAACAACACCCAAACTTGATGTAAGTCTTTAACCTTGGCAACTGCTCCTTTTAGTCTTTTAACTATTTTCCTCATTTTATCAGTCTCCCTTTCGAAAGTTAAAAGGTAGTACTGTGGATTTCCTTACTATCCCTCCTCCACTAATTAATTCAAACACAATCATGCTATGATCACTACTGCCAAGTGGCCCCAACACCCTTATCTCTTGCACTAGATCTGGTGTTCCACTAAGGACTAGGTCCAATATGGCTTCCCTTCTGGTCGGTTCTTGAACCAGCTACTCCAAGCAGCAGTTATTTATTTCATCTAGGAACTTTATCTCCCTAGCATGTCCTGCCGTGACACTGACCCAGTCGATACCAGGGTAATTGAAATCGCCCATTATTATTACTGCGCTGTAACTTTTGTTAGCTTCCTTGATTTCTTTGAGCATTTCATCATCCATTTGTTCATTCTGGCCAGGCGATCAATAGTATACCCCCACTGCCATCGCCTTCCCCTTTTTACATGGAATTTCAATCCATAGAGATTCTACAGCAAATTATGTTTCCTGCAAAACTTTTATCCTTTCTGACTCAATGCCCTCTCTAACATAGAGCGCAACCCCTCCACCAATTTGATCAGCTCTATCATTACGATATAGTTTGTACCCAGGTATCACAGTGTCCCACTGGTTGTCCTCCTTCCACCATGTCTCTGATATTCCAATCATATCTAACCTCTCATTTAGTGCTATATATTCTAACTCTCCCATCTTATTTTTTAGACTTCTAGTATTTGAACATAAGAACTTAAGAACATAAGATATGCCATACTGGGTCAGACCAAGGTCCATCAAGCCCAGTATCCTGTTTCCAACAGTGGCCAATCTAGGTCATACGTATCTAGCAGTATCCCCAAAAGACACAGGTTCCACAATGCTTGTATTGGGTCAAGCATTGATATCCTGGGTCCCTTTTTAATAATGGTTTATGGACCTTTCCTCCAGGAACTTGTCCAAACCTTTATTAAACCCAGCTACACTAACAGCTTACTACATCCTCCGGTAACAAATTCCAGAGTTTGATTACACGTTGAGTGAAAAAATGTTTTCTCTTATTTGTCTTAAATAGTTTACCCTGTAGCTTCATTACATGTCCCCTAGTCTTTCTATATTCTGATAGCGTAATCAATCAATCTACATTTACCCATTCCACTCCATTCATTAATTTATATACCTCTATCATATCTCCCCTCAGCCGTCTCTTTTCCAGGTTGAAGAGCCCTAACCTTTGTAGCCTCTCTTCATAGGAGTAGCCTTCCATCCCCTTTACCATTTTGGTGGCTCTTCTCTGTACCTTTTCTAATAATGCTATATCCTTTTTAAGATACGACGACCAGAATTGCACACAATATTCAAGGTGCGGTCGTACCATGGAACGATAGAGGCATTATAATATCCTTTGTTTTATTTTCCATTCCTTTCCTTATGATACCTAGCATTCTGTTTGCTTTCTTGGCTGCCGCTGCACACTGGGCGGAGGGTTTTAACATGTTATCCACGATGACTCCTAAATCTTTTTCCTGGGTGGTGGTTTCCAATGTGGAACCTTGCATCGTGTAACCATAGTGTGGGTTGTTCTTTCCTAGGTGCATAACTTTGCACTTGTCCCAATACAAACTACTTATCCTGGTCCATAAATTTCTCTACACCAGCACCCCTCAGTACATAGCAGACCTCATCCACTTGCACTCCCCCAGATACACCCCACGCTCCTTCCACCTCAACCGCCTCACCCTTCCCTCCCCTTCATCCACTCACTTGCAATCCACTCGCTCCTCTGCCTTTTTCTATGCCGGCCCTGCTTTTTGGAATGCTCTCCCTTCCTCCCTGCGTCTAGAAACTAACCACACCACTTTCAAGCAAAACCTGAAGACGCACCTGTTTTCCCTGGCATTCGACCTTCCCTCCCCTTTCGTCTGACCTCTTTCGCCCTTCCCATTGTCTCTACCCGGAATGCATGTACTACTGTCTCGTCTCGTCTTATCTCTCCTCTTTTTCTTTCTCTCCTGTCAAAGATTTGTAACTTCTTTTCCTATTTCTCTTGGCCTTGGCCTTGATTTTCCTTCACTTTTGAAAACTGTACACCGCCTTGATTCCTGTAGAAAGGTGGTTGTATCAAATTCAATAAAACATAAACATAAAACATAAACATTGTCCACATTAAATTTCATCTGCCATTTGGATGCCCAGTCTTCCAATTTATCCAGATCCTCCTGCAGTTTTCTACAGTCCTTTTGGGTTTTAACAACTTTAAACAGTTTTGTGTCATCTGAAAATTTGATAACCTCACTAGTTATTCCTTTTTCCAGGTCATTTATGAATATGTCAAAAAGTAGCGGACCCAGTACAGATCCCTGGGGTCCCCCACTATTCACCTTTTTCCATTGGGAAAATTGGCGCAACCCTCTGCTTTCTATCTTTTAAACAGTTCCCGATCCACAATAGTACATTGCCTCCTATCCCATGACTTTTTAGTTTTGCCAAAAGTCTCTGATGAGGGACCTTGTCAAAGGCTTTTCGAAAGTCCAGATACACTATATCAACCGACTCACCTTTGTCTACTTGTTTATTCACACCTTCAAAAAAAAACATATCAGATTAGTAAGACAAGATCTTCCTTGTCTAGAGCCTATTTGCATACAAGTATTTTAGAGACTGTATTTATTTATTTATTTATTTTTTATTTACATCTCTTATATACCGCGCTATTATAATCAGTGCGGTTTACAATTGAACAAAACATACAACAATGCAGCAGGTCACATTGAGTTTACATTGAACAGGGGTAGTAAACTTGGAAGAACCGGGAAAGCTATATACAAATTAAGGACATTCTTACTGGACATATAAGGATAGTAGACATATGCATAAGCTCCGGGGTAAGGGAGAGAAGGGAGGTGAAAGGAGATTAACCATTCTCTAAGGGAGGCTGATCAATGGGGAAGGCTAGGTAGAAGGGTAAGGTGATGGCTGTGTGCTTTCCAGAATTATTATCCGGGTAATGTAGCAGGAACAGATGGTGTTTGAGAGCTTTTCTGAATAACGGTAGATTGGAGATAGCTCGGATTTCTGCTGGGAGGACGTTCCAGGCCATAGGTGCGAAAATGGAGAAGGCTCTTCTGGCTGTTGTCTTTGTACATTTTGTCACTGACTTAGGGACTTCAAGGGTATTCGTCAATGTAGATCTCCTTAATCTATTGGCTGGAGTGATGTGGAGAAGTTTACTGATGGGCGTGGGTGGCTGGTTCTTGAGGGCTTTGAATGTCAAGACTAGAGTCTTGTAGTTGATTGTAGCCTGCAGAGGTAGCCAGTGTAGGTTCTTCAGGACTGGTGTTATATGGTCTGACCTTGATAGACCTACCAGAACCCTCGCAGCAGAGTTCATGGCAAGTCGGAGTGGGCTTAGAGTCGACTGTGGAAGTCCCTGAAGGATGATGTTAGCAAAGTCGAGGTGAGGAATAACTAGAGCTTGGAAGATTGATCTGTAATCAGGGAAGTCCAGTAGTGGTCGGAGATGACATAGTGATCTGATTTTGTGATAAATTGCTTTTGTGGTGTTTTTGATATGTGCTGACATGTCTAGCCTCTGGTCGAGGGTAATACCTAGGTAGCGAATTGTGGGTTTTGCCTTAAGTTCTGTGTTGTTGACTTGTAGTGAGGGAGGAGGCGTGAACTTCTGGTTTCTCGTGACGAAGAGAACATCTGTCTTACTGTGGTTAATTCGTAGGTTTTGAGAGAGGAGCCAGTCTGCCACTGCTTCAAAGCATCTTAATAATAGGGAGAAGTCAGGTTGTTCAATCTTGAAGGGTGTGTAAATGAGGATGTCATCTGCATAGGCTAGGCATTGGACATTGAATGATCGAATTAATGTGCAGATGGGCTGCATGTAGATGTTAAACATCAATGCAGATAGGGATGAACCTTGAGGTACGCCTTGTTTCAGTGGGAATGGCTCTGAGGTCGTGGATCCAGCTCTGACTTGTTGCCATCTATTGCACAGATAAGATTTACACCAGGCTAGCGCTGAGCCTAGTATTCCTTTTTCTTCGAGGCGAAGTAAGTGTGTTTGGTGGTTCACCGAATCGAAAGCGGCTGCTATGTGCAAGAAGATGAGGGCATATCCTTGGTGGATGTTATCAAGACCAATGACTAGATTGTTAAAGAGGGTTGTAAGGATGGTATCAACACCGTGTGCTTCTCTAAAGCCATGCTGGGATGGGTCCAGGGGTGCTTCAATGTCGACGTGGTGTTGAATTTGTCGCTGGACTACCTTCTCAAAGATTTTGGCAAGTAGAGGGATGCTCGAAATTGGTCTGACTCAACTTTAGATGGATCAAGTTTACTATTTTTTAACAGAGGGCGGATGGACGTATATTTTAGGCTTTGGGGGAAGGACCCTGTTGATAGGGATTGGTTCAGGATTCTGCATATTGTTGGACTGAGGTCATGGCGCAGCTCTCTAATCCAGCTTGCAGGGCAGGGATCGTTAGGAGCAGTAGTGAGGTTAATAGTGGGAATAATATCTACCATCTCTTAACAGGATACCTCAGAGAATTTCAGCAGGGAGGATGGTTGTGAGGACAAATGCGGGGTGAAGAAGGATGTGATGGTTGCAACCGTATTGTTCTGGATCAACTTTGATTGTAGGTAATTGGCATAGTCTTGTGGCTGGGTCGCCTGTCAAAGTCTTGACAATAGTGAATAGGTCATGTGGTTTGTTCAAAGATCGCTTTAGTAATTCAGAATGGTACTGTCTTCTTTTTTCTATGGTTTTCTCCCGGTGTAACTTTAGTTGAGCAGAGTATGCCTCAAGTGCCTCGGAGGTCCGGGTGTGTCGCCAATGTCTCTCAAGCTTGCGTAGATGGATGAGCGAGGCTCGCAAGTCCTGGGAGTACCATGGCGCGTGTTCATGTTTCGCTGAGTTCTTGTTGGAAGCTGGGAGGCAGGCAGCAGCTCTGATGGCATTATCCCAATTGGATACCAATTCGTCTGGGTCGAGGGATTCATTGGAGAGGAGAGGTAGGATCTTCTCGAGGGCCTTCTTCTTAACAAGGGGCCGGAAGCGTGTTGTCATAGTTCGGGGGGGGGGGGGGGAACTTGCTTTATTGTTGACGTTGCTGGGGTGGTTGGTGGGTATGTGGAATAGGAGTAGGTTATGGTCAGACCAGGGTACAGGCGTTATGGAGAGCAGCAGGCTCTGGGAAGAGTTGACAGACGCCTGAGGTCCGAAGATCAGGTCCAGTTTCCCACCCTTGTTATGCGTGGGTAAGTCGATGAGTTGCGTGTAGCCCTGCTCATTCATTGCATCAAGGAAGGCTGATGAATGTGTATCTGGTAAGGAGGGTAGATTGAAATCTCCCATCAGCCAATATTTTATTCATATTAATCTGGCTATTGGTAGACATGGGTAATTTGGGATCTTTCAGCTCTGTCTGCTCCATACTCGAGGGCATTTGGGCTACTTTACTCTTTTTTGGAACCTCTCTGCTTTTGGTATCTTTCAAGGATACATTCTTCTGAACCATGCGCTCTTGGGCGACTGTCGGCTTTCCCCTATTATCTATTTTAAAAGCTGCTCTATCTCCTTTTTAAAGGTTAATGCCAGCAGCCTGGTTCCATCCCAGTTAAGGTGAAGCCCATTTATTTATTTATTTAGCTGTATTTATATCCCGCTTTTCACCGGGTCAAAGCGGTCAATTGGGAGATACATTTAACACGAGGGGATATGAGACACATACGCTAATACTTACAGGGAACATGGGCAATGGAGGGTTAAGTGGCTTGCCCAAGACCACAAGGAGTGCCTATAGGACTAGAAATCCCAGTCCCTCCAGTCTGAGATTGCTGTCCCCAGGTGGGACTTGAACCCCTGGCCCTCCGGCCTGAAGTACCTTGTCCTAACCACTAGGCCACCCTTTGGAAGAGCCCCTCCTGTCCCCAGAATGTTCCCCAGTTCCTAACATATCCAAAACCCTCATCTCTGCACCAGTTCCTAACATATCCAAAACCCTCATCTCTGCACCACTGTCTCATCCACGCATTGAGACTCCGGAGCTCTGCCTGCCTTTTGGGTCACCTAATCAGCCCATTACCAATTCTACCCCCACAATCTTCCCATTTCCAGTGCTAGCCCCCCCCCCCCATCAGCCCATTATAATCCTAACCCGTACTGTCTCTCCCCTTTGTCCAGCATTTGTCCCGTCTCTCCCTTTTGTGCAGTATTTTCCCGTTACCCCCTTTGTCCAGCATTTGCCCCTCTGTGTCTCCCCTTTGTCTAGCACTTGCCCCCGTCTCCCACCTTTGTCCAGAACTTGCCCCCATCTCACCCCTTTGTCTAGTACTTGTCTCCCTGTCTCCCCCTTTGTCCAGTATGTCTGCATCTCCCCCTTTGTCCAGCATGTCCCTTGTCTCCTCCTTTGTCCAGTATGTGTCCCCCTCTCCCCTTTGCACAGCATTTGCCCATTTGTCTCTCCTTATCTTCCTCATGTTCCCCCACTCCCTCCACCTGCACTTCTCATCTGGCAGCGGCACTCCAGCTGTTTTTATTTTAGATTTTGCCACCCCTGTCCTGCCTTTAACTTCTCGCCACTTTTTTTTCCTGAAGAATGCGTGCAGCAAGAATAAAAAGCAGCGGGAAGGCAGAGGCAGGTCAGAGGCGGCAAAATCTAAAATAAAAACAGCTGGAGTGCCACTGCTGCCACACGAATCAGCATGATTGCTTGCAGGAGCCCTGCAAGTGATCAGTCTGATTTGTCCAATGCCAGAGTGCCACCATCGACTCAGATGGCCTAATGGAAGAACCGCCCTTGGGTCCTAACAGGCCCATCCTACTAGGGGGCATCCAGATAGCCAATTCTGCAACATGGGAGCCAGACGTTCCCGAAGGTGCAGGATCGTGCCCTGAGACAGCCCAGTGTGCCCCTGCATCCCTGTGGGGATGTCCTCCTCACATGCCGGTCAGCCCACTGCAGTAATGACCCCCTGATTCCCCACCACCCAACCCTCGGCGGGGCCAGCTGGGGCTCGGATCGGGCGGCAGGGACCTATTGTCCACCGATCCCAGCCTTGGGAGGGGGGATTCCAGGCCCGATTGCCACTTCCCTGCTGCTTATTCCACCTCCTAGGTGGAATAAGAAGCACGTCCTCCCCTCACCCACAGGATGTACAGGGCTGTGTACTGAATCGACCCTGTATGTCCGGGTGCATGGCCGCCCACACCCCACTCACTCCCCACCCCTATGCTGTCCCCGGTCTGGTCTCCCCGCACTGAGTCTCTGTGCATGCGGGGAGACTGCCTCTTTGAATTCGGCCCAGATGACTAGAGGGGCTGTACGTCCCACTGGGACATACAGGCCTGCTATTCGCTAGGCAGAATTGGGCCCATAATGTCTAGATTATTGTTACTGATGAAGTCTATTAGAAATGGTCTTTTGTTCCATACAGATCATGTATTGATCAGTGTGTATTTTAGATTATTTATGTTAGCTTGTCATGCTGAAGGCCTGTGAAGTGGTAGGTTTTGGGACTGAATCTGAATTAGTCTGTGTATGTTTCTATTCCATATTTTGTGGTACATTAAGTCTAACTTATTGTGGTTGTATCTTTATATGACTGGAATAGATTGTAATGAGGAAGTTGGGGATCCGGTCTGTGTTACCAAAATGATAATTCCGAGTATGATGCAGAGTATGGAGTGCATTTAGAGCTCCACTGTTTTTGGTAAATGTTTAAGTCAGGAGCTGCTTGGTATGATTTTTGTGTGTCTATTGCTGTAGTAGATGTCAAACTAGATGACAGTGGATGGTTTTCTTACCTTAATTTAGATAGAGTGAGTATGTTTTCATATGGTCCTGCAGCTTACCTTAGAGTTGTGTGAGATCTTGGTGGGCACTGTGAGTTATTTTGTAGGTTGTCATCTGGTGAGGGTCAGATGTGATATGCATCAGTCCATGCTAAGGACCATGCCTAGGGGCCCATTGGTGTGGTCCTTAGGCGTGGGTCCATCTGTGCCTCTCTTGTAATATGCGGCAGGAGGCGGCTCGGAGTGATGATGCCGACTTGGGAGGTGGAACTCAGCACCTTGTGCAATTGGGCCTATGCAATATCATCTACTGTTCCTCGGTGTCTAACGGAGGCCCCCAGTAAGCATGTGGTTGTTGGGTACTCGATTGGGCTGAGATATGCTCAATGAGAGCTCCTTCTACAGTATGTTCATAAAGAACAAGATGATAGAATCATTTGCACTTTACCATATTCAACAGACTAAATATATGATAAATTGATTAGACAATGCTGGCTTGTTTTGACCATGTACAACATGTTTAAAAAACCATTTGCTTTATGTTGAACACCACTGACTATTTTAGTACTGCCCTCTGTACTGACTCCATCCTATTTATATCCTTTTGAAGGCATGGTCTCCAGAATTGCACACACTACTCCAAATGAGGTCTCTCCAAGGACTTATTCAGAGGTGCTATTACCACTTGCTTTCTGTTGGCCATTCCTCTCCCTTATGCCCCAAAGCATTCTTCTGGTTTTTGTTGTCCCTTTTCTACCTGTTTATCTACCTTAAGATCACCAGAAACCATGAACTCTAGGGCCCTGCGCTTCTTTCATGAACAGAAGTACCTCACCCCCAATAATGTATCGCTCCCTTGGATTTTTGCCGTCCAAATGCATGCATGACCTTGCATTTTTTAGCATTAAATATCAGCTGCCAAATTCATGGCCATTCTTCAAGCTGATAATACTAAAATTTGCAAAGAAGTGAACCCTACCAGATGGCCCTTCCACAATATCACTATAAGAAATGTTAAAAAGAATCAGATCAAGAACAGATCCTTGTGGCACATTACTGGTAATGTCCTTTTCCTTAGAGTGAGCTCCATTTACCTGTACCCTTTGTTGCCTCCTACTCAACCAGTTTCTAATCTAGTCAGTCACTTTAGGGTACATCTCTAGGGTGCTCAATATATTTACATGTCGTCTGTGCGGAACAATGTCAAAGGTTTTACTGAAATCTGAGTACACCACATCTAGCACTCTCCCTCAGTCCAACTGTCTGGTCACCCAGCCAAAAAAATGAATCAGATTTGTCTGACAAGATCTGCTTCTATTAAAACCATGCCGCCTCAGATCCTGCAATCCAATGGATTCCAGAAACCTCACTATCCTCTGTTTTAACAATGCTTCCATAAATTTACTCACCATAGAGGTCATATTTACTGGCATGTAGGTCCCAATCTCTTCCTTATTTTTGCTTTTGTATAGAGGGACTACATGTGTACTTTACCAGTCCTCTGGGACCACTCCCGACTCTAAAGAATAATTGAAAAGGTCAGTGGAGTCACCAGAACTACTTTAAGTTCCTTCAACACTTGGGTGTATCCTATATGGCCCCATTGCTTTGTCTACTTTTAACTAACTAGTTTAGCTAGTTCCTCATAAATGGTGAAAGTGCACCAGTTACCATGCCACATGCCTGATGAACCATGCCAAACAAAAATATTTCTTTTAAAAAATGCTTCCAAAATAAAAATTTGGGAATTCTGATTTCAATCAAATTTTGTTTTGTAAATATTTTTTAAATGACATATTTTTTGTCTGGCATGGTTCAGTTCAGGATTTATTTCACATTTATCAGTGGAAGAATTCTTTAAATCAGTATTTCAATTTTACAATACAATTATAGACAAAGTGATTTTTTTTAGATGTGCATACTGAAAAAGTTAAAGATCCATTGATTACCACAAATTTTAGGAAACAGGTTGAATGGAATAATCCTCTTCATTATAATTTGAAATATAACCTACCAATTTTTTAATTTGCCAGGCTTTACAGGAAAAATTTAAACCTAAAGCTTCTAATTTAATGTGTCAATTCATTCAATGAGGTTATCCATGGAGGGGCTGTCAGGAAAGCTTTTTACAGAGTGAGATATGTTCAACGAGAGCTCCTTCTAACCAGTCCTCCTTGAACCCCTAGGCCAGTCGGGTGTTCAGGATAGCACTAATGAATATGCATGAGATATATATGCATTAGAGAGATCCTGCCAACCTGACCGGTTTGTGGCCCTCTAGGGCTGGATTTGGAGACCCCTGCCTTACACCTCTGTCATTTAAGATTGTGAGTGGGCAAGGTGCAGATGTCCTAGACATCAAAAGGGTAGATAGAATGTGTCACATGCCTCCTCAATTCTCACCACCACCAAAAAGTTGTCTAATAGACAATATTTTGGTGGTGGTGAGAAGCAAAGAGGCATGTGACAAATTCTATCTAACCTTTTTGATGTCTTGGAGATCTGCACCTTGCCCAGTCACATTCTTAAATGACAGAGATGTAAGACAGGGGTCTCCGAATCCAGCCCTAGAGGGCCACAAACCAGTCAGGTTGGCAGGATATCTCTAATGCATATATATCTTATGCATATTCATTAGGGCTATCCTGAACACCCGACTGGCCTAGGGGTTCAAGGAGGACTGGTTAAGAACCACTGTTCTAGAGTATGTTCATAAAGAAAAAGATGATAGAATCATTTGCACAACAGGCTCTAAATGTATGACAAAATTGGTTAGACAATACTGGCATGTTTTGATCATGTACGACATGTTTAAAAAACCTCCTGTGACTGCATATACACATGTGGCAATTGCAATTGATGCACTTCACTGTTCAAGATAAATATTGGATCCATCCTATGATTTGGTGCTAAATATACATCAAGTTCAAACACTACTTGAACTCTTTCATTTGTAATTTACATTATTATTTGTAGCTACTGCCTAGTATATGTGAGAAGAACGAAATTCTCCGTGAGGCTGCGACTTGATTAACATTTTAGTAGATTAAATTATTGGGTCATGACAGCTCTAAGTGTAGCCAATTTTCAGGCAAAAGAATCACATTTGTATGTCAGATTTCCACTGGAGGGTAACGGATTCCATACCATCACACTGAAGAGGTAGAAATCAAGATCAATGTTTTGAATTATAAAGAACAGTGGATTTTTAAATTAGACTCTCTTCATCCCGCGGGCTTGAATACTGAAACCGAATGGAATTCATTTTTGTGATCAATTAATTTTGATGTCTTTAATTAAATAATTAATTCAGGTGAATAGTAACTTTCTTAATTTAACAAATGCTATTTGCTTTACTTTCAAAACTTGTGAGTGCATAGAGAGGGTAGAATTGTAAACAGCTTCCAAGTACTGCATTCCTGATTTCATTAGACTGTTATTGCCATCAAGTAGGATGAAAGAAGGCCTTTTAACATCATGGGACACAACCATGGCCTCAGTCTTTCTATAATTGCCAATCCATTCAACCAAAACCATTCTGATATTTGAGAAAAGTTACATATTAGACATACTGAAGTCAAATCACCACAAGTTTTAAAAGGAACAAATAGAAGTATATCATCAGCATACCTTTTAAAACAAATATTCACATAAACATTTATGTAATGGAACCATACAAAGACAAAATGGAATCCTGAGAAACATCACAATTTAACCTTTGCCAGTTTGAGACTTCATCACCAAAATGAACTCAAGTATGATCTAAACCAAGAGATTTTTGTACCAATGCTTACTGCATGTGCAGGGTAACTCTATACATTTCCACACAGGCAACATATGGTACTGTGTGTGCAATTCAGACCTAGTTTATGAAGTAAGGCACACATGCGCTCTGCTTTATAAAACAAGGGCGTACAGAGGCGCTGGAACCTAGGCACGGCAGTTACTGTATGCCTGCTTGAGAATAGGTGTAATTTGCTGTGTCTAGATCAGCAATCTGAAGCATGTAAGTCATAACATTTTATAACTTACATGCATGAGCGGAGGCTGTGCCTACACTCCCCGCCCAGTACCACCCCTGTGCATGCCCTTATATTACTTATGCACTCTGACATCTATGTGTGGCGCTTTATGGGGGTTGATTCTGTAAGCACGCTTGTACGTGCCCTTTCAGGAGCATAAGTTTTACAAAATGGAAATCATATGTATTTTGGTATGTATTGCCCTGCTCATCCTATATAGAATCGTCCCTTAATGTTGCAAGCAAGATGTCCAAAAGCACAGAATCAAAGACTGAAAAAATATCAAAGAGGAGAAATAAATAGGTTGAACCTGATCTCCCTAAGCCCTTCATTATGAAATTCGTTAATTATGCAAGAAGAGTATCCGGACTATGACCCTTTCAAATCCATATTGGCAAGGATCTAAAATGGAATAATCATTTAGGAAGACATCTAACTTCAATCTTACAACATGTTCAATTATTTTCACAAAAACGGAGGTATTAGAAATAGGATGACATAAGGAACAGTCATTTGGATCTAAGGTGCTCTTTTTTTATAAACAGGTCATACAGATGAACATCTTAGACTGTCTGACAAAAAGCTATTCCTGAGAGAAGACTGTATTACATCACCTATAAAATAAACTATAATGTCTCCAATAAACTGAACTGAGGATACTAAGTCTAAATCTTCAACTTGTACACTAATTTTAAGTAACACTAGCTCCTCTGGCCCTTCTCTCTCTCCACTCAATTCCTGTCTTGCACCCATTGTTTCCTGGATGACAGACAACTTTCTCCACCTTATTCCCATCAAGACTGCTGCAATTTGGTTTTCAATAGGATTCCTTTGTCCAACCCTGGCTCTCACAATTTTGAACTCTTCAAGCCCCCCTTCTGCACTCTCTTTGTTATCTAGGTGTAATTCTTAACATAGTAACATAGTAAATGACAGCAGATAAAGACCAGTATGATCCATCTAGTCTGCCCAGTAAGATGGCAAGAGTAGGTGCACCTGCCGCTCCGTGCAGGCCATCCCTCCCCATGTCTTTGTTTTAGGGGTGAATCCTCCCCATGTCTTTGTTTTAGGGGTGAACCCACCGCTCCATGTAGGACACCCCTGTACGTTGAGAAATTAGTTAGTTACGTTTATTTAGATTTTATCCTATTGCTGTAAAGGGATCCATTGTGTCTGTCCCATGCCATTTTGAATTCTGTCACTGTATTTGCCCCCACCACTTCCATTGGGAGGCCATTCCAAGCATCCACCACCCTTTCAGTGAAAAAGTATTTCCTGACATGGCCTTTCAATTTACCCCCTTGCAGCTTCATGTTATGCCCTCTAGTTTTACAGCTGCCCCGTCTTTGGAAGAGGTTTGTTTGTTCATTATTTCTCTTTAAGTATTTAAAGGTCTGGATCATATCTTCCCTGTCCCTCCTCTCCTCCAGAGTGTACATATTTAGGTCTTCAAGTCTCTTCTCATAAGGCTTCTGACGCAGGCTCCAAATCATTTTGGTCGCCTTCCTCTGAACAGTTTCCAGTCTGTTTATATCCTTTGCAAGATATGGTCTCCAAAACTGAACACAGTATTCTAAGTGAGGCCTCACCAGTGACTTATACAGTGGCATTAGTACCTCTTCCTTTCTGCTGGTAATTCCTCTTTGTATGCAACCCAACATCCTCCTGGCCTTTGCCACTGCCTTGTCGCACTGTTTTGCCACCTTGAGATCCGCAGAAATAATCACACCAAGGTGCTTCTCCTGGTCCGTGCACACCAATCTCTCTCCCCCCTATCGCATACATTTCACCTGGATTTCTGCTTCCCAAGTGCATGACACTGCACTTCTTCACATTCAATCTTAACTGCCAAGCATTAGACCATTCTTCCAGCTTTTGTAGATCTTTCCTCATGTTAGCCACTCCCTCAGGGGAGTCCACCCTGTTGCAAATTTTCGTGTCATCTGCAAAAAGACAGACTTTTCCATGCAGTCCTTCAGCAATATCACTCACAAATACATTGAACAGTGCCGGGCCCATGACCGAACCCTGGGGCACCCCGCTAATCACCCTCCTTTCATCCGAGTGAGCTCCACTTACCATCACCTTCTGTCGTCTGTCAGTCAACCAATTACTTGTCTTTCCAAGATCATCTCTCTTCCTTTGTCTGCTGCTGCTTTTATTATCTTCATCGGATCCGCACTGTTTGTCCCTTTCTGACCATTAACCTTCTTTGGTAATATCAAGTCTCAACTATTGCACTGTGGTTCTGGCAGGGCTCCCAAACTATCAGCTTCACCGCCTTCAGCTTATTCAAAATACTGCCACCCGAATACTTACCCATACCTCCCACACTGATCATATCATTCCCCTTCTCATTCACTTACACTGGCTTCCCCTCAAGTATCGCATAAAATAGCCAGCAAATTGATTTGTTGATGGGACTGAGGTCTGGGTCTATATATTAGTGCTCAAAAGTTGACAGACTACTGAAAAATGTTCAGCTAGCCTATTTTTAAAAACCACTTCTATCAAAAGCTTTCTTAAGAACATAAGATATGCCATACTGGGTCAGACCAAGGTCCATCAAGCCCAGTATTCTGTTTCCAACAGTGGCCAATCTAGGTCATACGTACCTAGCAGTTTCCCCAAAAGACACAGGTTCCACAATGCTTGTACTGGGTCAAGCATTGATATCCTGGGTCCCTTCTTGACATTTAAAGTTCACCATGATTAGGACATGTCCCCAACCTAATTTTCTTTTCATACAATCAAAGAAATTGATCAGATTTATCTGACATGATCATCCTCACAGTCAAGTTAAGCCAAGTTGGACCCTGCACACTGCTGGATTCAAAATATATCACTATCCTCTGTCAATATTCTCTCCATTAATTTATTCACCATTTGAAATAAAGTTCATCTCTTCTCTATTTATGAAAATGATAATCATCTGTTCTTCTTCAGTCCAGCAGAACCACTTCCATTTCTAAGGATCAACTGAACAGATCTTTCAGTGGATTTACAGAATCTCTCTAAGTTTTTCTATATTCTAGAGTGTATTCCATCTGAACCCAAAATTTCTATTTTCAGTTTTGCTAGTTCCATGCAATATTTTTATCCCATAATTGATGTGACATCTATGCCATTATCACAGGCATTTCTTCCCAGGGCTTAGTTTCTGGGAGAATGGCTTACAATATAGTTCTACCACTTCTTTCAGATTCTAGAGCAGTATGATGTTCTGCACCAGGCCCTCCCTTTCGGGCAGCCTGCAGGAAAGAGGAGGGGAAGAGATGAGCTTGGAGCCAGATAATGGTCACTGTCCCTAATCCAGACCCTTGCCCGCCCTCCTCTTCCCCCAGCTCCTTATTGTCTACAAATTAAGTCCTGTGTCTTCCTATTTGTGGTTCTCATCCAGCCCCTTCTTCATTTAACACTGATTTTTCCTTGTTATTTTCTATACATTCCATCTTCTCACAAATTTACAAACTCAAATCTCCCTCCTTTCACTGACATACCTCAAAAATCAAATCACTATTTTAGTTTACAACATTATCCATCCTTATTCTGCTTGTATCTTTGGCATCCTGATTATCTTTCCTGCTTCTCTCAGTTTTTCCAGATATTCGTTCCTGTCCCTCTTTTTGTGATTTCGTGTACCTTCTGAAAGCTAATCTTTTTGTCCTTACTTTAATAGCCACCTCCTTTAAAAATTCCCTTTTCTCTTACATTTACTTTCCTTACATAAATATTTATAGCCCTTTCTTTCACTTCTTTTAGTTTAGCCCACTGTTCTCCTACAAAGCAATTTGCATATTCTAAGGTATGCCCCATTTTAATAATGACAATACTCTTGAATTCCAGAACCATGACAGTTGTGTGACACCCCTTGTTATTGATCAATATTAAACTACAGTGTCTGATTACCACTGTAGCTAAGGTGGCCACCTACCTGACTATTAAAAACACTTTCCTTATTTTTAAATACTAGGTCCAGTATCACTCTGCCCATCTATTTGAGGAGCGCTATGTGAAGAGAGTCTAGAATCACTCTACTAAGTGTTTTACACATCTACGTAGTTCTCATACTAGAGATGCACAAATAATTATCATCATAAGCTTAGGTAGCCAAAGAATAGACGTCCCTCTCTAGTAAAAAAAAAAAAAAAAAACTATCCATGAACAGAGTATTGCAAAATTCTTCACATCCTTGTACAATCTATTCAAAACTCAGCTGCATGGCTAATCTTCTGCCAGTGTCACTATGCTCATATAACCCCTCTTCTCACGTCACTTTATTGGCTCCCTATCCATTTCCACATGCATTTCAAACTTCTCCTGCTGACCTACAAAAGCATTCATTCTCTTCTATTGCCAACTCCAGACTTCATTCCTTTCATCTTGCTGCACTGTATACCTGGAATAGACTACCAGAGTCGGTACATCATGTTCCATTCCTGGTCCTATTCAAATCAAGGCTACAAACTCATCTCTTCAAAGCTGTCGTTGGATCCTGACCCTTTATCCTTCTGTCTTCACCCGTATCTATTTTAATCATTTTTCCAAGAATTCCCTTTTCCTGGTTGTTCTGTTTATCTGTTTTAGCAGATTGCAAGCCCTGTGCAGCAGGGAATGTCTCTTTTTGTGCGCATGTACCTTGCTCTGTATGCCTAGTAGTGCTATACAAATAATAAGTAGTAGAAGTAGTACATTTTTAGCAAATTCATTTCACTGATATCTGAGCATAAAGTATACTGTATATGTAAATATATACAGTATACTTTATGCTCAGATATCAGTATACTGTGTATATATATGTATATGTATATATATATATGTGTATATATATATATATATATAATAAATAGTTTCAGTTAACTGTATACTGTATATATGTAAATAGTTTCAGTTAACAATTCCCTATGTTATCCAAGTTGTCGTACCTGTTCTCTGTAAAACCAAACAGTATGTTGTTCTGGTCTATTGTTTAATGTAAACCACGCTGATGCTAAATAATGCGGTATATGAGAGCTTGTAATAAATAAAATAAATAAATAAATATCTATTTCAAATGCTCCACATTTTTAACATGAAAAACAATTATAAAAAATATTTAGAAAGTAATTAAGAATAGCAAACCTAAAAGTCTTGAATGCATAAGTCTTCCCTCTTTGGAAGTAATAAACACTATTAGTCATTTAGGATAAATATATACCAACTTTGCAAAGTGGGATACTGCAGTTTTGGCCCATTCGTTTTGGCAGAATAGCTCAAGCTCTTTGAGGTTGGCTGGGAATTGTTTGTGGAATGCAATATTTAAGTTTTGCCACAGATTTTATTCTGGATTCAGGTCTGGGATTTGTTTGGGCCACTCAAAGACATTCATTTTCTTCTTGCTGAGTCATTCCATTCTTGTCTTTTCCTTTTATAACAACATAGTAAATGATGGCAGATAAAGACCAGCATGGTCCATCTAGGATCGCTACCCTGCTGAAAGATTAACTCTCCCCCCAGTCGGAGATCTATGGCATCCTAAACAGGTTTTCCTCTAGGATCTATCCGTACTTTGCACAATTCATCTTTCCCCTTGATCTTCACCACTTTCCTTGTCCCCACTCCCGCTAAGCATTTCTACAACATAATTCTGCTATCACCATTGTTGTTGTTGTGTTGTTAAGTGCCGTTGAATTGGTGTTGATTCATGGTGACCCTCTGGATAGTTGTCCTAAACTGTGTTCAGTCTTCAGTCAGGCAGCTTATTGTTGACAGAGTGGCATCCATAGCTGCTGTTATTGTATTGATACATCTCATTGCTGGCTTTCCTCTTGTGTTCACCTTCAACCTTGCCAAGCATGATGTCTTTGTCTAATGACCTCTCTCTTCACATGATGTGTCCAAAGTATGAAAGTCGAAGTCGTGTCATCTGAGCTTCTAAAGAAAGCTTAGGTTTGAGCTTCTTGACTGGCTTGTTCTTTGGGCAGTCCATGGTATACACGGTATTCTTCACCAGCACCATAATTCAGAGGAATTGATTTTCTTCCTGTCTATCTTTTCCACTGTCTAACTTTCACATCTATATGACATTATTGAAAAAGAGTAGTTACTCACCTGTAACAGGTGTTATCCAGGAGCAGCAGGAATCAGTCCTCACATATGGGTGACGTCGGTGCCGACGGAGCCCTCGTGTGGAGCATTTCCCCAGCTTTCACAGAAAGCCTTAGGGAATTGCAGCGCACATGCGCGGTCCCCTTCCCGCCCAAGGGTGCCATCTTGCTCAGTCTGATGACATAGCTAAAAGACAGCAAAAAAATTAGCAAAAGAAATTATATGACTGCAACTCCAAGGGGAGGAGGGAGGGTTGTGAGGACTGATTCCTGCTGCTCCTGGAGAACACCCGTTACAGGTGAGTAACTACTCTTTCTCCAGGACCAAGCAGGAAGTCAGTCCTCACATATGGGACTCCCCAGCTTAAGGCTACCGGAGACCCCAAGCGGAAAAATGAGCTCCCTCTAGCTCGTCAGAACAGAAGGAAGGAATCTTCTCTGAGAACGCCCCCGACCGGTAGCCCAACAGCAGGGCCGGAGGGTAGGAGTTGCCTAAACCCCAAAGAGATTATGGAGTACTGCCTGTCCGGAAGCACTGTCCCTGCGGGACTCCCTCTCAAGGCAGTAATGGACCGCAAAAGTCTGGCTTGAGGACCAAGTAGCGGCCCGGCAGATGTCTGCCAATGGAACAGAGCGGAGATGAGCCACTGACGCAGCCTTCGCCCTGACACGATGAGCCGTGACTCGACCCTCTAACGAGAGGCCGGCTGCCCCATAAGCCCAGGCGATACAGTCAGCGACCCATAAGGACAACGTACGCTTGGAGACAGGGAGCCCCAACTTATTGGGGTCAAAAGAAACGAAAAGCTGAACAGCCTTCCGATGCTCCCGCGTACGGTCAAGGTAGAAGGATAACGTCCTCCTACAGTCCAGGGTATGCAAGACCATCTCAGCCCGGTTGGCATGCGGCCTGGGAAAGAAAGTCGGAAGAACCACCTCCTGATTGAGGTGAAAAGGTGAGACAACTTTAGGAAGAAACTTAGGGTGAGTCCATAGGACTACCCTATTCCTGTAGAACCTAGTGTAAGGAGGATCAGACACTAGTGCCTGCAGTTCACTCACTCGCCTAGCAGAGGTGAGAGCTACCAGAAACAAAGTTTTCCAGGAGAGAAAACGGAGAGGGCAGGTAGCCATAGGTTCAAAAGGCGGACAAGTAGGCCGCTGTAAGACCACATTCAGATCCCACTCAGGGGCCGGTGGACACAAAAGAGGCTTAAGCAGAAGAAGGCCTCTGAGGAAACGAGCCACCAAAGGGTGGTTAGAAAGAGGCCTGCCGTCCACCGGCAAGTGGTGTGCTGAGAGAGCACTAAGGTGAACTCGGACAGAGTTAGACTTAAGGCCCAGATTGGAGAGGTAGAGCAAATATTGCAACACTACCGCTACCAAGCACGAGAAGGGATTCTCACTGTGCTGAGCACACCATGCGGAGAATCTACGCCACTTAAGAGCGTAGGATTTCCTGGTGGATTGACGCCGAGAGGCCAAGACTACATCTTCCACCTCTCAAGGTAGTAGTAGGGGAGCGAGGACTACCCTTTCAGCAGCCAGGCCATCAGATGAAGGGACTGGAGGTTGGGGTGCAAGAGAGTCCCCTGATCCTGAGACAGGAGATCGTGTTGAAACCCCAGAGGAAGAGGCGTGTCCACCGCCAGCTGTAGCAGAAGCGGGAACCACGGTTGCCTCGGCCACCTGGGGGCTATGAGAATTAAGGAAGCCCCGTCCCTGAGGACTTTGAACAGCGTTCTGGACACTAGTGGTGTGGGAGGAAACGCATACAGTAGGCCTGTGGACCACGAGATCAGAAACGCATCCGCTGCTACTTTGAGAGGATGCGGTTGTCTGGAGCAAAATCTCGGTAGTTGCCGGTTCAGAGGACTGGCGAAAAGATCCATGGTGGGAAGCCCCCACTTGAGAAAGACCTGCTGAACCACCAATGGGTTCAATCTCCATTCGTGTGGTTGCAGGATCCGGCTCAGTCTGTCTGCCAGGCAATTTTCCTGACCTGGGAGGTAGACAGCCTTGAGAAGGATTCCGTGATTGACAGCCCAAGAGCACAGTCGCTGTGCCTCCTGACAAAGAAGGAAGGAGCCTGTGCCTCCTTGTTTGTTCACATAGAACATGGCAACTTGATTGTCCGTCTGGACCAGTACAGACTGGTGAGAGGCGAGGTTGGAGAAGGCTCGAAGAGCTAGGCATATCGCCCGTAGCTCCAGGAAGTTTATCTGTTGAGTAGCCTCCCAAGGGGTCCAGAGACCCTGAGTACATGTCCCTTGGCAATGTGCTCCCCAACCGAGAAGAGAGGCATCGGTTGTCAGCACCTGAGTATGCGGAGGGGATTGGAAAACCACTCCGAGCACCAGATTTGGAAGATGAAGCCACCATTGCAGAGAGGAGACTAGGAGGTCGGAGACCCGCACTGAGTCCGCTAGGCCCCCTGAGGCTTGATGCCACTGAGTGCGAAGGCTCCACTGAGCAGGTCGCATGTGCAGGCGGGCATTGGGGTGACATGAACCGTGGAAGCCATATGGCCGAGTAGTCTCAGAAATTGCCTGGCAGAGACCAGGAAATTGCTGCGAAACTGGATGGCCAGATCCATCAGCCTGTAGGCCCTGTCCAGAGGCAGAAAAGCCTTTGCTTGAAGAGTGTCTAGTCTGGCCCCTATGAACTCTAAGTTCTGGGATGGGAGCAAAGTGGACTTTGCGAAGTTTATGACAAACCCCAAGTGCTGAAGCAGAGCCACAGTGCGAAGGGTGGCCTGGTTGGCCTCCTGGGAAGATTGGCCCCTTATGAGCCAGTCGTCCAGGTACGGAAACACAAAGAGACCCTGAAGCCTCAGGTAGGCCGCCACCACTGCCAGGCACTTGGTGAACACCCTGGGAGCGGATGAGAGGCCAAAGGGAAGTACTCTGTACTGATAGAGGTTTCCTCCCACAACAAACCTGAGATATTGTCTGTGGTCTGGATGGATAAGGATGTGAGTATACGCATCCTTTAGATCCAAGGAGCATAGCCAGTCTCCCTGCTGGAGGTAGGGCAGCAGGATTCCAAGGGTAAGCATCTTGAACTTTTCCTTCTGCAGGAACTTGTTGAGGTTTCGCAAGTCTAGGATGGGTCTGAGGCCTCCTGTTCTTTTTGGTACCAGAAAGTACCTGGAATGAAAGCCTTGACCCCTCAGGTGGTGGGGCACCAGTTCCACAGCCTGATCCTTTAGTAGACCTGTCAACTCCTGAAGGAGTAGGTCCCTGTGCAGAGGGAGTCTTGGAGGCTCCCTTAGAAAATAGGAGGGAGGTACCTGGTGAAAATGGAGAAGATAGCCCCTTTGGACTATATGAAGAACCCAGGTATCTGTTGTGACGGCTGACCACCTGTGGGCAAAGTGGGCCAGCCGGCCTCCTGTGCTGAGAGAAGCCAGCTGAGGAGAAGAGGCTATGCTGTTTGAGTCAAAAACCCCCACCATGCTGAGCAGGGGCCGGTGTTGGTGGCTTGGGGGTCTTCGGCCTACGGGGCCCTTGACCCTGCCCCCTTGGCCTGCTGACCCTGTTGGGGAGCTGCAGAGGCTTGATAATGAGGGTACTGTTTGTAGGCCGATGACTTCCTCGGGTAAAAGGTCTTTTTTCCCGAGCCCTTCTTTTTCTGAGAAGGGGCAGAGGTTTTCCTGGAAAGCCTAGTCCGGGTCAGAGTCTCGGTCTCGAGTTCTGCAGCCTTTTCAGCCATGGGCTTGCCAAAGAGGTTTTCACCTCGGCAGGGGACATCGACCAACTTGTCCTGGACCCATGGCTCGAGGTCGGATGACTGTAGCCAAGCCTGTCGGCGGGCACCGATGCCGGCCCCAGCTACTCGGGCCGAAGCCTCGAAGCCATCGTAGGCTGCTCGAGAGATAAACTTCGAGCACTCTCGAATACCGGTGGACAAGGCCTGGAACCTCTGCAAAGGTTCCTCGGATAGACCAGCAGAGAACCCGGCAATCTCCTTTGCCAGGTCTCGGAGGTACATGCCCATGTAGAGCTGGTAAGTCTGGACACGGCAAGCAAGCATAGAGCCCTGGAAGCACTTCTTACCGAGGGCATCCAGGTTCCGGGCCTCACGGCCGGGAAGCACCGAGGAGTGCATCTTCTGACTTTTCAGTCGATGCATGGCCGATTCCACAACCATGGAGTGGTGCGGTAATTGTGCCTTTTGGAACCCGGGGCTCTTGCGGACTCGATAAATGGAATCGACCCACTTGCTTAACACCGGCATCGAAGCCGGGGTCTCCCACATGCGGAAGAGTAGCCGCTCCAGCATCGGAGGAACCGGAACAGTAAAGGCCTCCTTCGGGGGAGAGTCATACTGGAGGGCCTCGAGCTCCTCGGCTCGAGGCTCCTCCTCGGGATCCGCGGGGAAGGACAAGGCCTTGGCCATATCCCGCACGAAGTCCGAGAACCGGGTATCCTCCGGTGGGGACCGTCTCCGAGGTTCAGACTCGGGTGAGTCCGAGGGGACACACTGAGTCCGATGGGTGTCGGGTGACTCTTCGTCCTCCGTCTCCCAGCCCGACTCCTCGGAGGAGGAATCGAGCGGCTCCAGTCGGGCGGGCACCGATGCCCTCCGCCCCGACGCCGAGGGTATCGGCGTCGACGATCTCGGCCCCGAACGGGAGGTCGAGGGAGACCGTGGCCGAGGATCAACTCGAGCCCGCATGGACTCGAGGATCGGCTCGGCCTCCGGGGTCGACTTTGATGTCGAGGTCCCGGTGGTCGGGGCAGATGCACCGGTGAGACCGGCGATCAATGCCCGCTGCTGTTCCATGAAGGCAGCGAAGATGCTCTCCAAGGCCGTCAACCTGAGTCCGAGCTCAGGAGACCCAGCAGCCCCCGACTCGGGCCCCAACGGCATCGGGCCCGACTTCGGCTCCCTCAGAGGAGAGTCAACGAGGATAACAGCACTTACGTGTCCAGGAGACTCCATCTCGACACGAGGATGCTTCGCAGGCCTCTCCGACTCCGAAGACCCGGGACGGCTATCGGGGCTATGCGACCTGGCCCTCGAGGAACCAGGAGCGTCCACCAATGCCGCCCTCGCGGGTTTCTTCTTCCTGTGATGTTCCCGTGAAGGAGACCCCCGCTCAGAGGAACCCCAACGCTGCTCGGGGCCGGAGTCCCAAGACGTCGAGGCCTCTGACGAGGTCCGGGCCCGGCCGGACGCGGAGTCAGAAAAAATTCTATCCCTCTGGTGCTGCCGACTCCTCAAGGCCTTTGAGGACATTTTGCCACACGGACCACAGATCATCGGGTCATGATCGGGTCTGAGGCAACGGAGGCAGGAGTCATGTGTGTCGGTAAGAGACATAAGTTACTTACACCGATCACATTTCTTAAACCCACTGGCAGTCATCGGGGGAAAAAGGGCCCCTGCTAGGTCAAAAGACCGGTCTGCCAGGGAAAAAGAAAAAAGGCGCGAACGCCAGTCACAAAAGACAAAAACTGAAAAAAGAGAGAAAGGACTCGATACCGGCGTATCGGTCCGAGTGGGAAAAGGATCCGGCGTCGAACCGCAGAAAAAAGAAGACTGAGCAAGATGGCACCCTTGGGCTGGAAGGGGACCGCGCATGCGCGCTGCAATTCCCAAAGGCTTTCTGTGAAAGCTGGGGAAATGCTCCGCACGAGGGCTCCGTCGGCGCCGACGTCACCCATATGTGAGGACTGACTTCCTGCTTGGTCCTGGAGTATAACTATTACCATTAGTTGGGTTTAGAAAAGGTTTTGACAAGTTTATGGACGAAAGGTCTATCAACTCTTATTAAAGTTGCTTATTCCTTGGATAAGCAGCATGGAATCTGTCTACCATTTCGGATCATGCCAGGTACTTGTGATCTCGTTGGCCACTTTTGGAAACAGAATACAGGACTTGATTGATGGTCTGACCCAGTATGGAAAATCTTATGTTCTTATGTTTCACATCATACACCTAGTAGTTAGAGCAACAGCCTAGTACCCAAGAGATCTGGGTTTGATTCCCACTGGCACTCCTTGTGATCTGGGGCAAGTCGTTTAACCCTCCGTTGCCTCAGATACAAACTTAGATTGTAAGCCCTCTGGGGACAGGGAAATACCTATGTACCTGAATGTAATTCACCTTGAACTACCACTGGAAAGGTGTAAGCTAAATACTAATAAATTAAATTAAATTAATAACTGCTTAGCATGGAGACCAAAGAAGTTAATTTGGTCTTATCTTCTCCCACATGCATTATCTTTGCAAAAGCTATGCACCTATAATTTTTTTAAAGTAATCTTAGGCCTTGCAATGACTTTCACAGAAATTTCCTTAACACATGGTTACTTATTTTGAAAGGATAGCTTACTTGAAGTAGTGCCCTGATTGTGCTGCATGGTGTCCATTTAATAATGATGGCCTTGACAGTACTGAAAGAGGTATTCAAACACACTGAGCTTTTGCCCAATCTGTTCCTTTGAGCAACTGTATCCTGAAGTTCTTTTGGCAGCTTTGTGCTCTGTATATTTAGATTATTGTAAACTGCAGTATATCAATTTTTAAATAAATATAGATTTGCTTTGAATTTGTATTGTATACCAGAAACAGTTGATTTTTTATCCTGAAGTGTTTGAATCAGCTCAAGTAATGTGTCTGGACACAGATGGCATTGTTAAGGAAATTTGTAGAAATAGATCCAATTTAGGTGTTTAGACTTATACAATCTACAGAATTGTTCTTTCATGCTGAAAGTGTATAATAAGCTGTATAGACAAGTGAAACAAATTCCTAATGTGATGTATTTTGAATTTTATTTTTTAAACAGTAGAATGTAAAAAAAGTACAAAAGTGTGAAGAACGTTAGAAGACACTAAATAATTGGGACAGTTCACTTGCCATCACTATACCCCAAAACGGATTTTACTTTATAAGAATCATAAAAATGTAAGACAAACATATCTATGGCTGGATTTAACAAGGTTGTTTAACCATCTGTAGCTAAAGGGAAAACTACTGATAAATTAAACCCCTAAGGTTTTTATGCTAGAAAAATGTGAACCAAGCAAATCATTCTTTTGGGAATGGGGAAAAAAGAGGTCAAAGAGAATGTTAGTTTATATTTTAAGTCACTCAAGAACACAAAGCAAAGTCTGTGATTCATACTATGCAATATTAGAATGTCAGAACTAAAAAGTGAGAAGAAGCTGAACATGCATGCATATAAAAAATGTTCCCAGCTGAAGTAAGGATAGATGACTGCTTCTAAACCATGGTTCACCCATTGGTTTAGTTTCTTACCAAATGGAGAGGGTGAGCTCTCGGCTTGGAAAGTGCATAAATCAAGACCTACAGGACCCAAACCAGATAAAATGGATGATTATAATAAGAAAAAAGGAAGAAAATAAAGCTAAGAAAAGAGGTGCATGCAGAAAATACTATGTGAATTGATCAACAAAATCAGATGTCAGTATTTCATTAACTTTGAAATTTATGGAAGTAAATTTTACATTTAAAAAGTGAAACAATGAGAATCATCTTATTCTCAGGGAAAATCATGAATTACTAGAATGCCACACAGCGAAATATAAATGTTATAAAAAGGTAATCTTCAACAGCTGCACCTGTCTTAAAATATCTGACCTTCAAAAAACATGCATGACATTGGGTATTATAACATAGTTACCTATAACTGAATTTATTATAAACATTTGTTAAATGAATGATTTTGTTGATCCTTGAATAAGCAACATGCTAGACAACAGAAATTAAGTAGATTGCTTGTAATTGTACCCTATATGAAGCAAACTGCTCAATACAAAAAACAATTGAGCTGTTCATAAAAGCAAGTGATAACATTTCTCTGCAAAAAAACCCCAGACAATTTGAATAATTTCACATATAAAGCCTGAAGCATACAGCACATATTGACTATGTGGCAATAATGCACTGAATGTTTTCATAAGCATGAAATTTCTCAATGGCTTCAACAGCTAAAAACGCATACCAGAATGGTTCCCAGACTTTACAAGATCATCAGAAAATATTCCAAGAATATCATCATCTGTGTTTAACACTTCTGAAAGCTCAGCTAAAGGATCCTGGGCACCACCTAGAAATAAAATTAAAACACATCTTTTTGAAGAGTTCATCAGGAACTTGTGCATATCTGTTGCATTGTGGTGCATGGCAAGCATCAGGAAGTCAATGGTGCCCTTTTAAACTATCACGTAAACATTTATTTTTAATTAAGATTTTCATCATTATACAATCCATGACAGATAAGGAAATCAGCACCAGTTATCAAAAGCAATCAATATCATATAAAAATGCAAAGAAAAAAATAAATCAAGAGTAAGTGGTGATCAATAATCCTCTTTAAGGAGACAGAAGGTATGTTAAAGAAAAAATAACAGACAATAGGATAACATTTTCTCTCTCAACAAACAGCTAATTTTTAATTCAGCCCAACTCCCACCACCTACCCTAATCAAGAGAAGCAATTTAAACAACATTATGATAAACTATTCTGCTTATGAAACCACACTACTCACAACTCAGTAACTCAACTTCACCCACCATACGTCCTGCCAGGCAATTGTAAGTTACAGACAACTCATGTTTATATTGTAGATAGTTGTAGATAGCTGTAGATAGTTTCCCCAGTTGAAATCCATGTTGTATCACCCGTTCAATGTAAGTGCATAACAGTTCCCCTGTTCTGCACAAAACTGTTATCTGTAAACCGCACTGATTTTAAAGAGCGCGGTATATAAAAGCAATAAATAAATACATTCTATTGTTATTTAAACATGTTCAATGTATTGTATACCTGTTCTAAGTATTATTTGTACCTGTTCAATGTACTCAGTTGTTCTTATGTAAACTGCGCTGATCTTAAAAAGTGCAGTATATAAGATCAAATAAATAATGATCCCTCAAACTTTACTAGATGTGTAGGAGAACAACATTTGTAATTATTTCCCTTTTAAGTGACTGAACACCTACAAGGTGACATTTTACCTAGCAGATAATGCTCCTTTTCTGGAGTCCTGCTAGACCAGTCCAGACAAGTAAGTTGTGCCCCCTGCCAGCAGAGGTGGAGACAGAAAACAACTAGAAAACTCTAGTGACATCATCCTGCTATTTGAGCTAGTGCAGCCAGGAGCATACTTCAGAATTTGTATCCAAGCAAATGGTCAATAACCTTACTGCACCCAACCTCACTGAGGATAACAAGATGTCAGAACTATGTACAATGATGTAAAGAACTGCCACCGCACAGTGCAATTGTCATAAGATCAAAGCCTGGAAGGTTAAACCGGAGAGCTAACAGAGCAGAAAGGGTGAGGTTCCGGACTAGTCTAGCAAGACTCCAGGAAAGGACATTATCTGTTAAGTAAAATGTCACCTTCCAGATCATCCTGCTAGACCAGTCCAGACAAGTAGGAAGTACCAAAACTGCTAATCCACTGTAGGGGAAGAAGACATGACTGCCTTTAAAATCTCTGAACCAAAGGTTGTGCCTGCTGTAGCTTGGACATCCAAGCAGCAGTGCTTGGCAAAGGTTGAGAGAGACGACCAAGTCATCGCCCTGAAAATGTCAATAGTGGTGTCTGAACTGTGCTCTCTCCAGGAAGTGGCCTCAGCCCTGAGAAGATTGCACCTACAGTCCCCTCTGGGATAGAACGATTCCCCGAAAGACAAGCTGAAGACACTCCCTGTTTTGTCCAATGGGCCAACATGACCCTAGAAACCACCTCGCCCTTACGCAAGTCTACAAACAGCACAATCTATATGACTTTCGGAAAAAAATTAGTGATCTTCAGGTTTCTGGGAAGTACCCTGTGAATATCATGTAAATTAAAGTCCTTGTTTTTTCAGTTACATTTTTACACTGAAAAGGACAAAAGGCAGACTACCTGCCATGAAAGGCTGAAACTACCTTGGGCAAGAATGATTAGCCTCCTCCGAGGACAGGTAAGGATCTCTGCAAGAGAGTCTTCATCTCCAAAATGTGATATGTCAAACAGATGGCACCTAAAAGACTGTCTTGAGGGAAAGATCCTTAAGAGAAGCCTGTATCTATGGTTCAAATGGGGCAAACAGGGTCATAGAATGAAACCCAAATCACATGGTGGGATATAAGTAACGTACCCCCTTAAGGAAGTGTACCACATCTGGATGTGAGGCTATGGAGCAGGCATCTACCAGTCCTCAAAAACAAGGACAAGGCTGCAACATTTACCCTGAAGGAAATGAGGGACAGACCTTTTAAACCCATTCTGCAGCAAATCGAAAAAGGATGGCAAATCCTCCTTCCAAGGGAGCAAGCGGCATTCCTGAAACCAGCCCTCAAAGATACACCACACATGCACATAGGCATAAGAACATAAGATAGGACATTCTGGGTCAGACCAAAGGTCTGTCAAGCTCAGTATCCTTTTTCCCAACAGTGGCCAATTCAAGCCACAATTACCTCTCACGTTCACAAAACATAGATACGTTCACAAAACATAGCTAGATTCCATGACATCAAACCTAGCATGTAGAATCGCCTCATTGTAAATAACCTCACTGTAACTTCACCTGTCTGTATTTAATTGCATATAGTTCTCCCAGTTACATTTCCATGTTACTATCCCTGTTTTATGTAAACACAGGGCAGATCTACCCCTGCCCTTGTAGTCAAGTTGTTGAATGTAAACCACACTGATAACAAATAGCGCGGTATAGAAAAGCTATAAATAAATAAATAAATGCTGCTTAAGCCAGGGATAAGCAGTGGATTTCCCCAATCCACTTTAATAATGGTTTATGGTTTATGTACTGAGTGAAAAAATATTACCGCTGTTTAGTCTTAAATGTGCTACATTGTAGCTTCATTACATGTTCCCTAGTCTTGCTACTTTGTGAAGGAGTAAACAATTAATCTACAATTACTCATTCCACTCCATTTGTTATTTTGTAGATCTCTATCATATCTCCCTCAGCCATTGCTTTCTAAGATGACACCACACAGCCATCCATACCACTTGCCCAAGCCAGCACCCCTAGAGTACCCACCTCACACCCTATTCAGATCACCTAACTGAACCCCCACTCCGTAACCAACTCCTGTGATATCTGACATTAACCTATATAATGATGTGATGTTCCTACTATGCAACATGCAACTAGAATGTATATAATCATATTGTTGCTTAACCTTAGTGGAGTGGCGGCCTAGTGGTTGGGGGTTCAAATCCCACTAGAGGACAGCAACCTTGGGCCGGAAGGACTGGGGTTTCTAGTCCCACAGGTGCTCCTTGTGGTCTTGGGCAAACCACTTAACCCTCCATAGCCCATGTTCCCTGTAAAATAGTTATCTCCAAGTTATAATGCCATGTTCAATGTAATTTCAGTTTTTTCAATGTAAACCGCACTGATGCAGAATAGCACGGTATATAAGAGAATGTAAATAAATAACCTGTAAATAATGCCAAGCTGCGATTACAACCTTGGCCGACGATTTGTACACAGTTCACCTGTTATCTCTGTTTAAATCCCCCGTTTATTGTAAGTCCAATGTAGACCTCCTACACTGAACGAATATGTTGCCTGTGAACCGTACTGATGACGAACAGTGCGGTATAGAAAAAACATTAAATAAAATGATCCCATTCCCTCCCACTGGCTTTTAGATCTTTAATGTCTTTTTGGCTCCTCTCGCACTCCTAGTCCAACAACACGGTGTCTCCGCTTATTATTACGCTGACGATATCTTTCTTCTTTATCACACTAACTCTGTCTCCCCCGATATTACCCCCTTCAACAATTGTCTTTCCTCAGTAGCATCCTGGCTTTCCTCCAACTTCTTGCATGTCAATCTCTCTAAAACCTCAGCCATTTGGTTCACTGCCGGTAGCCCTGCCCCTTCCCTCATTCCACTGCTCTCTTCCGCTCCAATCCCCATCGTTACCTCTCTGCGCTACCTTGGTGTGACCCTTGACTCCTCCCTATCGTTCAAAGCACATATCTCATCTGTAGTTCAGTGCTGCTTTCTCACCCTAAGACAACTCCGATCTGTATGCCCTTTCCTCTCTTTCTCCGCTATGACCACCCTCCTCATCTCTCTAGTTGTCTCACGCCTCGATTATTGCAATGTCTCTTTAGCTGGTCTCCCCCAATCCCAACCTCAACATCTGCAATGAGTCCACAACACTGCTGCCCGTATCCTCACTTCCTCTTCCCGTTTCGACCATATCACCCCTCTCCTCATTCGCCTGCACTGGCTCCCAATCCCTTTCCGTATTCGGTACAAATTTCTTCTTTTTGTTCACAGGTCTATCCATACTGGCACTCCCCTTTATCTTGCCGATCTAATCCACCTCCACACTCCCCACCGTTCCCTCCGCACAATCCACATGAACCGCATAACCTTACTCTCCCCATCCCAGGCCCACCTAGAAACCACCCGTTCCTCTGCTTTTTACTTCCTTGGTCCCCGCCTATAGGACTCGCTCTCCCCAGACCTTCGCTTGGAACCCTCACTCAAAACATTCAAGGCAAATATAAAAACCCATCTCTTCTGTCTAGCTTTTGGCCTCTCTCCCCCCCCGCGCCCCCTTTCACCACCCCCATGCTGATGTTTTCCCTTGTGTTTGTTACTATAATCTAGCCTCGACCTTTACTCTTCCCTCTTCTTTCCTATCACACTATGGCGTTCCTTTCCCAACTTTCTAAGCAGCCTTTTTGTATTTTGTAAACCACTCAGACGCTGTTGTGATGGGCGGTCTATTAAGTTATCAATAAACATAAACATAAAATAAATAAAAAAAGATGAAGAATCCTAACATTTTAAGTCTTTCCTCATAGGGGTATTATTCTATCCCCTTTATCATTTTGGTCACTCTTCTCTGTACTTTTTCTAATTCTGCTATATCTTTTTTAAGATATGGCAACCAGAATTGCACATAATATTCGAGGTGCGGTAGCACAATGGAGTAATACAGAGGCATTATAATATCCTTTGTTTTATTCTCCATCCCTGTCCTTATGATTTCTAGCATACTATTTGCTTTCTTGTTGATGGCTACACACTAGGCAGGTGGTTTCAGCATATTATTTATGCTTATTTATTTATGTGTATATCTAATATACCGCCTCATGAAGCAATCAAAGTGGTTTACAGATGAACATAAAATTTAACATAATATACACGAAACCATTAACTATACACATTATATTTGGGTTAGGTAGGTTGTAATATCAGGTATAGCGTAGTTACTCACCTGTAACAGGTGATCTCCAGGAACAGCAGGAATTTAGTCTTCACATATGGGTATCTTCGGTACCGACGGAGCCTGTGCGGGAACGCTCCCCAGCGTCCAATAGGAAAGCTTTTGGGAGCATCCCACAGCGCCTGCATGCTGCCTTCCCACCTTTCTACCTCTCTCACTTCAGTTGCGTTTATAGCTGAGACCAAAGGAGAGGAGTAGAGAAAGAGAGATAGATAGAGACAACTTCTAGGGGAGGTTGTGAAGACTAAATTCCTGCTGTTCCCAGAGATCACCTGTTACAGGTGAGTAACTACGCTATCTCTAGGAACAAGCAGGAATGTAGTCTTCCCATATGGGGACTCCCCAGCTTATAGATGCCAGGGGAATGACCCCAGTAAGCTGCAAACCCAGGTGAGATGGGTCATGCTTCCTCCCATGGACCTCTGGCGTCAAAACCTGTGAACGGCTGGTAGGAGTTGTATTAAGTATGAACGAGATGCTGGAGAACAGCTTGGCCAAACGAGGCATCCTGACTGGAGTCCTTGTCTAAGCAGTAGTGGGCTGTGAAGGTATGCACCGAAGCCCAAGTAGCTGCTCTACAGATGTCGTCAATAGATGCAGAACGAAGATTAGCCATCGAGGCTGCCATGGCTCTCACACTGTGAGCTGTGACATGGCCCTCGAGAGAAAGTCCTTTACTCTCATATGTAAAGGATATGCAATCTGCAATCCATTTAGATAAACTTCTTTTGAAAACTGGAAGTCCCAAATGACTAGAGTCAAAAGCAACAAAAAGCTGAGATGATTTTCTATGTTGCTTAGTTCTTTGAAGATAAAAGGCTAAGGCCCTTTTACAATCCAAAGTGTGAAGATTCCTTTCTGCACTGGAGGCATGAGGCCTAGGGAAGAATATAGGAAGATAAACCGACTGGTTTAGATGAAAAGGCGAAACCACCTTTGGCATAAAGTGAGGATGAGTCCTGAGGACCACTTCATCATGGTGGAACCTTGTATAAGGAGGGTCAGCCACTAAAGCCTGCAGTTCACTAATGCGTCTTGCAGAAGTGATAGCAATTAGGAAAATGACTTTCCATGAAAGAAACTTTAGGGTTGTACTGGTTAAGGGTTCAAAAGGTGGTCTCATGAGCTGCCCAAGAACAAGATTTAGATCCCATGCCACCAGTAGTGGTTTAATGGGAGGTTTTGTTAAGAGTAAGCCTCTCATTAACCTTGACACAAGTGGATGAGAGGAAATAGGTTGTCCATCAAAAGGTTTGTGAAAAGCAGCAATAGCACTAAGATGGACTCTCACTGAATTGGTCTTAAGACCATAAGTGGATAGTTGGAGGAGATACTCCATTAGTGACTCCACAGGTACAAAAAGGGGGTTAAGTCCCTTTTGTGAACACCAGACAGAGAATCTCTTCCACTTAAAAGTGTAGGAATGCCTCGTGGAAGGTTTTCTGGAAGCCAGAAGGATATCTTTTACCTGCTGAGAGACGTTGATATCCAGGAAATCTAGGCTTTCAGTAACCAGGGCCTGAGATGCCGGGACTTGGGATTTGGGTGCAGTAAGGATCCGTTCTACTGGGAAATGAGATCTGGAGCATTTCCCATCTCCAGAGGAGTGGTTTGAGAGAGATGCAGAAGCAGAGGATACCATGTTTGCCGTGGCCAACTTGGAGCTATGAGTATCATATGACCTCTGTCTCTCTGAAGCTTGAATAAAGTTTTGGGAATGAGGGGAATGGGTGGGAAGGCATAGAGGAAGTCTTGACCCCAATGGAGTAGGAAGGAATCCCTTGCCTGACAGTTGTGAGCCGGGATTCTGGAACAGAATCGGGGAAGTGTGGCATTCTGTGGACTTGCAAAGAGGTCTATATCTGGTGTTCCCCAGATTTGAAACACTCAAGCAAGGTGGTCTGAGTGGAGAGACCACTCGTGTGGCAGCAGTATTCGAGTGAGTTTGTCTGCCCATAAATTTTGAATGCCTGGAAGGTATACCGCAAGAAGGTGGATTTGAAGCTCTTTGGCGAGGGCCCATAGTCGCAAAGCTTCATTGCATAGCGACAGAGAGCCTGTTCCGCCTTGCTTGTTCAGATAGAACATGGCTACCTGATTGTCGGTTTGGACCAGAACTGTCTTGTGGCTGAGATGGGCCAGAAATACTCGAATAACATTGAAAATGGCTCTCAGCTCTAGGAGGTTTATGTGAATAGAAGCCTCCTGTGGGGTCCAGAGACCCTGAATTGAGAGATCGTGCAAGTGGGCCCCCCAACCCAACTTGGACGCATCTGTTGTTAGGGTGGCTTGGCACAGAGGCTGCTGGAAAGGAGAGCCTATGAGGAGGTTTTCCAATGATTGCCACCATTGCAGGGATGAAATTAGACGTGTGGAGTTTCTGATTTTGTCCGTTAGTCGACCCAAGGCCTGTGTCCACTGAGAGGATAGGGTCCACTGGGCTGCTCGCATATGAAGGCGAGCATAGGGAACCACATGGATAGTGGATGCCATATGCCCCAGAAGCTGAAGCATCTCCCGAGCAGTCAGGAAGACCTTCATAGCTGCTTGGGATGCCAGCTGTATTATACACAGACAGTGCGGCTGTGGCAGGAAAGCTTTTGACTGCCACGTGTCTAGACAAGCCCCTACGTACTCGAGAGATTGAGAGAGGGTAGATGAGATTTTGGGAGGTTTATGACAAGCCCAAATATTGAAGGATTCTCATTGTTCGAGAAAGAGCGAAGCTGGCCTCTGGAGCTTTTAATGCTCGAATGAGCCAATCGTCTAAGTAAGGGAAGACGAATATTCCTAGAGTTCTCAAAAATGCTGCTACCACTGCCATGCATTTTGTGAAGACCCTTGGGGCAGAAGCAAGACCGAAGGAAAGAACTCTATACTGGAAGTGTCTTCCATGGACCAGGAATCAAAGGAACTTCCTGTGATTTGCATGGATGAGAATATGCGTGTAAGCATCTCTTAGATCTAGAGAACATAGGCAGTCCTGACTCTGAAGGTATGGTAGGTGTGTTCCGAGGGAGATCATTTTGAACTTTTCTCAGAACAGATATTTGTTTAATTCTCTGAGGTCCAGTATAGGTCTGTGCCCCCTGTTTTCTTTGGAATAAGAAAATAGGGGGAGCAGAACCTCGTACCCTGTTGGGATATGGGTACTTCTTCTATTGCTCCTTGAGCGAGAAGTGATGTGACCTCCTGCTACAAGAGCTTGGTGTCAGAGACCTGAGAATTGAACTGTTTGATTATTGTAGGCGGGGGCATGTTGAGAAAGTGAAGCTTGTACCCCAGTCGTACAATGGACAGAGTCTAGTTTTCTGATGTTATTTGTTGCCATCTCTTGGCAAAATGGCATAACCTGCCTGGAATGGTTAAGGGTTCTGGTCTTTTCAAGGGCAGAATGACTAAGTTCTCTAGGTAAGAGTCAAAGCCCCTGAGGAGGCTGAGTCTGCTGGGCTGGTTGAGCTCTTTGAGTTTGCGGCTTTCTTTGCTGTCTGTTCTGTTGTTGTCCCTTTTGGGGAACAAGAATTGGACAGTGGCCCAAATGGGGGTATGATTGGTAAAACCTCTTTTTCTTGTTGAAAAAGGGTTTCTTGAATAACTTTTTCTTTGATGGGTTGGCTGTAGACTTTGATAGTCTGTTCAAGGTAGTATTTTCAGATTCAAGTTGATAAGCCTTGTCCTGCCAGTCCTTGTCAAAGAGATTTTCTCCTGTACAAGGAATGTTTCCCAGCTTGTCTTGCACCCACTGCTCTAAGTCTGATGCCTGAAGCCAGGCAATACGACGTGCACCTATGGAGATAGCAGAGGTTCTGCTTATGCATTTAAAGTAATCAAAGGTTGCACGGTTCATGAATTTAGAGACATTCTGGGCATGCTTGACCAGGGTAAGGAAATCTTCCCTTTTGTCCTCAGACATATTAGGGCTCATGAGCTCTAAGTCACGTGCGACTTCTTCCAGGAACATACCCATATAAAGAATGTAGGAACTGATCTTGGCTGAAAACATGGAGGATTGGAAGCATTGACGCCCTAAGGCATCGAGTGTCCTCGATTCCCGGCCTGGAGGATTAGAAGAATGCGTTTTAGCACTCTTAATTCTATGCATGGCCGATTCCACTACCATTGAATGGTGTAGTAACTGAGTCTTTTGAAAGCCAGGACAGCTTGACACTCGGTACATGGTATTGAGGCATTGGGAATGTGGAGACACCGTTAAAGGAGTTTCCCACTTTCTTAATGTAAGATCATGTAAGATCTTGTGAATGGGAAGTGTAGCTGCTTCCTTAGGAGCCACGGGATATTGTAGAATTCTTAATTCTTTTGCCCTACGTTCCTTTTCTGGAATCACCGTGATTGAAAGAACTTTGGCTAAATCACGTATGAAATCCTGGAAGCACATGTCTTCTGGAGGAGACATTCTGCATTGAGGAGAAGGAATTGGATCCTCTGGTAAGATCGCTCTAGTACCGGTAGAGTCATCAGAGTCATCGAAATCGGAAGACTCAAAGTCACTCTGTACCAGGTGTTCCTGTAACGCACAATACTGGTACTGCTTGAAGTCGGTACCAGAGTGTCTCTGATCCTGTCCCCCGATACCTGAGATAGACTCAAGGCTCGGCATGGGGGGGGGGGGGAAGCATACCTGCAGAAGCAGGTGCACTCGGTACCGGTACCGATGTCAGTAACGATACTTGTGGAACCATCTGCAGCAGTCTTAGCGGTACTGAAGCTGCTAAGAGGGTCGCTAGACTGCGTTTGATAGCGAGGATTCTGTTATCCATCACTCCTGCCGATACCTAGGTGTCGGTACCAGTGGAAGCAGCTATGACCCCAGAACATGGCACCAGTAGTTCTGCAGAGGTGGAAGCCTCTGGAACATCCTGGAACCCCGTTAATGCTTTGGAGACCGAAGACTCCCACCGGAGATGTTTTGCCAGTGAACTTTCCTCGAGGTCAACGCCAGTGGCATCTCGATGCTTAGAAGGAGATCTACCCTTTGAGGACTGGCCAGTCTTGGAAAACTTAAGTTTAGTTACTTGAGATCCATGGGAGGAAGATGAAGCTCTGGAAGACGTCGATGCAACTGACATCGTATCTGCGGCAAAAAAGGTACCAAGTTTTGCAGCTCTATTCTGCAGGTCCCTCTTGGTCATTGTTCTGCAGGAGAGACACTCCAATGAACAATGTTCAGGACCTAAACATTTAAGACACCAATCATGAGTGTCAGTGATAGATATAGTACCACCACAGTTAGAACATTTCTTGAAACCACTAGCTGGCTTCTCCATGTTTGAAGAAAAGTGGGCCTAGTGCCCAAAATGGCACCTAGCACTGAAAGGGGAGAGGCCCCTGAAAGAAAAATATTTTAGAAAGCTAGTTTTTGTTTTTTTTTTAAAAAGAAGAAAAGAGAACCGGCGGTACCGGTAGGCGTCGATTGAAGGCAGACGTGACCACAAAAAAACAAAAGAATAAGAATAAATTTTCTGCGGTGACAGGGCACATATCCTGTCGGCTCAGCGGAAAATGAAGAACTGAAGTGAGAGAGGTAGAAAGGCGGGAAGGCAGCACGCAGGCGCTGTGGGATGCTCCCAAAAGCTTTCCTATTGGATGCTGGGGAGCATTACCGTGCAGGCTCCATCGGTACTGACGATACCCATATGTGAAGACTACATTCCTGTTTGTTCCTGGAGATTAGTAACTATATACAACAGGAAACCATATACAATAGGTATGTTACATCATTGCTTTAAATGTAAGCGTTGCCATACAGTTATGATATTATCTATGAGATTCCTGGTATCCATTTTATGTTGGGTCAGTATATGTTCCTTTGTTCGGCGTTCCAAAATACTCAATGAATAAATATGTTTTTTAGCTGTTTTCTGAATGTGTACACGTCATTTACCTTTCCCAATATATCAGGGAGAGAGTATTATTCATGGTGGCTGCCCAGATCCTTTTTCATGGTGGCAATTCCTAATGTGGAACCTCACACTGTATAACCAAAGTTTGGATTGTTCTTCTCTAAGTGCATAACTTTGCAAACGTCCACATTAAATTTCATCTGCCATTTGGATGCCCAGTCTCCCAAGGTCCTCCTGCAATTTTTCACAATCCTCTTGTGTTTTAACAACTTTGAATAATATAACCATTTCACTTGATATTTCATTTTCCACGTTATTTATAAATATGTTAAAGAGCAGTGGGCCCAGCACAGATTGGGTTACTCCACTACTCATCTTTCTCCATTGAGAAAACTGGAAGAGCGTGTACTATGTGAAGTTCCTGTGCTACAGTCTTTGTACAGACTGCCTGTAGTTCCAGCTTGTAGGCCAAAATCAATGTGGGGACAGTGCGCTGCCACATTGGAGTGGACTATCGTGACATCAGAAGGCCTACGTGAAACCAGCCAATGAGCCATAAGAGTATGCATGGATAGATTTGCAGATATAAATTGTGCAGAATTACTCCAGCACCATATTCCATTCCCCTGAGAATGAGAAACAAGTCAGCGGAAGCAACCCGAATAATTGACTCTGTACAGCCAGTGCAGCCAGAACAGTTAAACATGTCCTTTTGCCTGAAAAAGAGAATCTTCTTGTCAGTGGAAGTAAGTTTCCATGTGGGACAATCCCAGTGACCTAGGTGCCAGCGAGAGCAAGAGCCACTACCATCAGTGATCTAATGCTGTAGGTATTGTGATGAGGTGGTTTTTCGAGCCAAATGTCATCTTTGGCTCACAAGCAGTAGTGGAATGGATGCAAAGAACAGTAGGGAGATTGGGAGGACCCAGCTTACCACATAGAGGATCTGACACTGATCAATGGCAAGGCCCAGATTGACAGCTCAGCAGGTGAGTACTGGGAAGGAGGCGACTCTCTCCTCTGAAACCACTGTAGGGACCTTAGTGGAAAAGGAATATCCCAGGAAGCCAGGGTAGAAAATAGACTGAGTGAGGGTGGACCCTCTGAGGACCGTGAAGTTGGAAATTATCCTGAGAGCCTCGAAGGGAAGTAACAGTGCTTCAGAAAATGGATGTGGAATTTCGAGGCTCCGGAGTGGCCGGAGTGAAAGAGCTCACATGTGGAATGTGGAGAGCGACCCTTCAAGAAGAGGTGCTGATGTTGCGGTTGCCACCATCTTAAGATGTTACCATTATTGTGATTGAAAATATCAGGCGTGAAGAACAGATTAAGCAGCGCCTTAAGAATAGGATTGGTGCAGCTGCTGTGAGTCGCGAAGCAGTGGGCCTCCACAATTGATAAAAGATTACAAAACCAACCTCCATGTAGTGATGCCTTTGCAGGACTCTGTGTGTTTGGTGTTAGGCACCCTAATAGAAGATACTTCTGCGGCTGGAGGAACTTTAGACCGGACATTGCATTGCCCTGAGCTGGAGCTGCTAGCCATAGGAAGCAGCGCTCCTGGCAAAGGGTTGGGCTGTGGAGCTGGAGTTGGGAAACAGAGTTCCACCCTGAGGGTCAGTGACTTAGATCTGAGAGCTGTGCTGATCCCCCAGAGCTATGACATGACCCTTTTGAACTGAGACTGGCTGAAGATGTTTGCAGGGGCAAATGGAATCGTGCAGATTGGCACATTAAAAAGCTGGTGTAGCAGATTTGAGGCATATGGTATCTACAGGGTGGCCCAAAAAAAGTGAGAACATCTCGTAAATTAAACGCGTAAATGGTTTACTTATTTACCTTTTTTAGCTATATAACGTCTTTATTTCGACAATTTCCGGTCACCATCTTTTTTTTAAAATTAAATTTGGCAATCGTTTACATGGAGGAGTGGCTCAGTGGTTGGGACAGGTTTCCTCAAGTTGGAAGTTCAATTCCCACATGGGGACAAGCAACTTCAGGCTGGAGGGACTGGGGTTTCTAGTCTCATGGCCACTCCTTGTGGCCTTGGGCAAGCCACTTAACCCTCCATTGCCTCAGGTACACTTAAATTGTGAGCCCTTCGGGGACAACGGAATAAAAAAAGTACCTGTTAGTATACATGTAAACTGCACTGATTCTAAAGAGCGTGGCATAAAAAATAAAAAAATTAATAAAAATAAATAAATAAATAAATAAATCTTTTTAAATAACTTATATGCTACGAGATGTTCTCACTTTTTTTGGGCCAACCTGTATATGTCACCTTGCCAATCATGAGTGTAGTAGAAGCCCAGAGAAATGCAAAGGTCAGAGAAGAAATCTACAGTAGGATGCAAACTAACCCCATATATGGCGGAATTGACCCTGACGACCCTGGTGAGAGGAGACACACTGATTTGAATCCTCCCTGGCATAGTTTAATGAAGAAGCCAGACTCCAGTGGTAAGGGCTATGACTATTAGAACTGTTAAATAAAGAAAGTCTCAGAGTTTAACAAGGAGAGTTTGAAAACCCTGATTGGTAAAGAAAAAATTGTTAAAGGGTTGAGTTGATGAAGAGGGAAAGTTAAATTGTTACTGTTGTATATGTGAAGTTCAGTCCATTAAATGATGTATTGTTGAATGAAATGGGTATTACAATGGGATATGGAGGTGGTAAAAATCTGGGTATTACAGCACATGGAGGGGAAAACCCTTCTAGTAGGGAAAGGGATGGTGCTCAGATTGGAATGAGAAGGATCCCATTCCTTGGAAAAGCTGAGAACAAAGGAAGAGTCTGGAGGGACTCGGTTAGGGAGAATGGCAAGAAGGTGATGTGGGGGAAAGTGTGACACTCTGACTGCTCGGGAAAAGGGAGGATTGAATCGAACAGAGAAAGGTGGTGACAAATATGATCTGGGGACAGGGAGAATCTCAGATTAATGAGTAAAACAGAGAGTCTGGAGCTGGAAGAGATATTTAATGAAGGTTGCTCGGAAGCAAGGTACTGTGGTAGGCGAAGGCCTATGATCCATGCTGCTTGAACTAAACAGACAGGTCTAAGCAGCTTGACCTGTAAATGAAGCCTGTGGTTAGGCCCAGAGGAGTGAACCCCCCCCCCCAATGCTGCTTTCATAGAATCAAAACTTAACTAAGCATAACCAAGCATAGCTAAGCAGAATCGAAACTTAGAAAAGATAGAAAAACAAGCTTTAATTGGTACTGATAAGAGTGTGAAAACTTCTGTGAACTAATTAATTCTGCTGAGAGAAGGGTTACAGTGCCCTGCTTTCCCACATGTTCTAGTCAGTTAGTGACCTTGGAGGAGAATTGTATCAAGAGTCTAAGAACTGTCCATTGTAATGGGGACTGTAAGGGGGGAAACCAGGTGCTGAGCCCAGACCAAGGTCCTCATTGGATGACTACGTAATGGTACCGGGACCAATAGATGGGATAGAAGGGGTTACTGGGACCAATGAAAAGTTTGCCTATGTACAGAATGGAGAAGAAAGGTATAAAAGTTGTTGTTTTGCTAGAAACCATTGCTCAGCCATTTTGAATGTGATCCTGCTTGAGTCTTGTGCACAAATAAATGATTTGGACCTTCTGAACAGACTCCTGGTATTATTGGATTGTTTGCGCTCTGCCGCTACATATTCTTGGTGCGTTGGCCCAGAACGTGTGGTGAGTAGAGGGTATACGAGCTGATATACCACGACTTTCCGCCTCTATAGGTTTGGTCCTGCCGGGCTCGTGCCCTTCCTACGTGGGCTCGGCTCCCAGGTGCCACCGGTCCAGTTGCATCGGAGGGAGCTGGGCCAGGCCTTGGCGGGTGCTGGACCCGGTCGGAGCCAACACCTCGAACCCGTGAGGGGAGTCCGAGGTCCAACTCATGCGCTTGCTTGGGAACGGGGACCGGATCTGGTGAGTATAGTGTTTGGAATGTCTAGACAGATGAGTCAGAACTGCAGTCTGTAACTTGGAACTAGTAACTGGCCACTTGTAACTTGTAATCTTGGAACTTGGAATTTTGGTAAGAGAGCCTGATCCCCTCTCAAGACGGTCCGATTAACCCTGCATAGTGTATTCGTGGGGTGAAACTATCGTCTTCTTGGAACTTGGAAAAAGCCGGCATAACTTGTATAACTTTGGTATAGCCTAGTCAGAAAAGACAGGATTGGGCTATTTGGGAAATGCTAGCATGTTTGTCGTTCTGTGTGTCTTTGTTTTTTGGTATTTGTTGAAACTACGAGTTTCCCTTCTAGTATAATGTATGATTATATTCGGTTGGGTAAACGCCTAGAGTCACTGTAAAATCAAGAACATGTCTCACTCATTCAGCCTCCTTCCTACAGCACAGCGTGAGACTGACAAGGGGCGTGTCTGTGCAGAGGTGCTTTTTAACCCTATGAAGGCATGTTTTCAACGTTCTGCTGCAGGGCTAATTGGAGCTTATTTTAGGACAATTATACCTGTTTTTATTTACTTTGTTTTAATAGTGATGTTCATTCTACTATGGTCATGTATTATATACCATTCAATAGGAATATTTAGTCAGAATTTTAGTTTTGAAGGTCGTATTAACCTCATCGGAGCTCCGTAAACTGTTTTTAGTTATATTCTCTGCTCTGTCTGTATTTTTACGTCAACTGCTCCTGTTATATTATTGTTACCTTTCAGAACTATCCAGGAGGTGAAGGGTCTAGTTCAGTTTTAGTGTGCAGGGTGAGATTACTTGCTCTGGTCAGATAGGCTGCTAGGTATCATTCATACATTTGTGGGCTTAGCTTTGCCCTGTGTTTTATGGTTCGAACAGAAATGATAGAGAAACTAAGCAAACTGTTTTTTGGTTTTTTTTTTCCTTTGACCTACAAAGTAATTATTAGATCACGACTTGACACTGATTTAAATGATTCTTGCTAGCATGTCCCTGTGTGCCTGTGAAACTAAGTTGTTTCATTTTGTTTCCAGTGAGCGAAGGGGTGTGGCTTTCACACAGCTTGCTAGGGGGGAAAAAAATGAGACAGCCGCTCCCGATTGAACAGTCTCTTGCTTGTTTAAAATAAAGGACTCATTCAATCAAAGTGTGATAGGAGATGAATTTATAATTAGTTTTCTAGTTATTACTTTACAGCTGTGATAACTACAGTGACTTGGAAGTTCTTTTGTTTTTGAAGTATATCTGTCGTTTCAAAACTAACTGACATGGACAAGAGAGAGCAAATAAAGTGTTTTTCCTTTGACCCTTAGAGGTTAAGAACCTTGGGGGACGGTGCAGCCTTCTGGGTTGGAAGTGTACCAGATTGCAACCTGAGAATGAATGGTTTAAATTCTGAGTGAATAAGAAATTGTGTTAGGATTTTATCTTTGAAATCTGAAAGTTTAAAAAAAAAAAAAAAAAAAAAAGAAGAGTTTATCTCACGGAGTGTTTGCATTCCAGATATTCACCAACCTTTTTATGAACAAGTATAAGTCATTTGAATGCATGCTTCCCCATACTGTAAGATTTAAGGTAATTACTTTGAATTGTTAAACTCTGTACTAGTGACTAATGAAGACCTTTACAATTCAAGATAAATTCATTTGTTTTTCTGTATTTGAATTTTGTGTGTCCGTGTCCAGAGGAAAAGGGGGTGTATTGTTTTTTTGAAAGTCTTTTAAATTTCAAGACGTTATTTCCTGATATACTGTGGCAAGCACCTGATAGAAGACATATTTATTGTTAAAAAAGAGGGTGTATATGCATTCTAGATATCCACCAACGCTATGGAAAAGTATCCATTTCATGTCTCTTGAATATCTGCTTTCTGAACTGTAAGATTTAATAAAAATAAAATAATAATTTCTTTTACAGAGACATGCAGACTACGGCTGGCAGTTAGTTTCCATGCTAAGTAATTTCATTCCAGTTATACGTAACAGATAGCTATAATTCTCTCTATAAGAATAGATGTTATAACATGTTGCAAAATAATAGTTTTATATTTTAAGAACTGTATCTAAATTGTCCCTGTTTGGAAAAAAAAGTTGCAATAAGCCTAATGGATGTCTGTACTCAATCTAAGCTTATGTTTTCTGCCTGCCCTATGTTTACAGTAATAATAAGGTTTTTTTAATAAGTTTCTTTTCAAGTATGATCAAAAAGCAGCTCCCTAAGAAGCCCCGGCTCCGTTCAGAGTGCTTAAGGGGGGGGGAGGGGGCCCAGTCCACCGATGATGCCACCCCCTGGTAGGCGTGAACTAATGTGCCCACAGCAGAGAAGTAGAGAAAAAAAAAAACCCTCCCGGATAGAGCGTTGCTAGGAGAAACAGTGTGGGCCTAGGGCAAGGGGGGGGGGGGGGAGACTCCTCCCTGTAGATTCCCAAGTAGTTTGCCAGCCAGTCAGCTGACCAGACTTGTTTAGGTGCCTTTCCCTCTGCCACTGATTTACTGAACTGAAAGCTTTAGGATTTAATTGAACTAATGAACAGTATTATTCAAACCCATCAGTCTTGATAACCCCAAGTGGAATCCAAATAGTGCAGGCAGCCCTCACTATATGCCCCAATGGATCCAGCAGCCCAGGAGAATTTGCATTTTTTGTCAGTCAGTCCCAGAGAGATATAAAACAGAAATTACAGAAACTGGATGGATTTGCGGGCATGATAGTTAATAGAAGTTGATCAGAAAGTATGTGAATTGTTGAATGTGACAGAGAAAGTAAGTGTAAAGATGGAGAAGAGAACAGATCTTCTTGCTGATACTTTAGTTGAATGATGTGGAGGAGGTTATCCTGATCGAAGGAGCAGAGGAAGTAAAAACTGGGTGCGAGTCAGTGCGCCCATTGCAGAGAAGGACATTAGAGAAGTGAATGCCCGTATCTTGACTCCACCCCAGGGGGGAGGAGGGAGTACTTGATTTAAAAAATAATATTAAACCAAGCACAGTGTTCTAGCAAGAAAGGGAAGCTGCTATAGAGTAAGTGGCAGCAGGAGAGGGCTCCCCTGTCATCGTCACCCTCAAGCCAGAAGCAGAAATAGTGCATGTGAAGCAGTATCCTCTTCCCTGACCAGCCATTGCAGGAATCCACTGTCATTTAATGAAACTGCTGAAGTATGGACTTCTTAAGGAATGTCAGTCACCTTGGAACACTCCCCTTCTTCCTGTTAAGAAGCCTGGGACAGGTGATTACCGCCCAGTGCAGGATCTAAGAAGAATGAATGATGCAGCTGAAACTATACACCCAGTGGTACCAAAATCCTTATATTCTCTTGGGACTGATCTCTGCTGAAGCTACACATTTCACCATTGACAGAAAAGAATTCTACTTCAATATGTGGACAATTTGCTCATAACCACCAACTCAGAAAGTGAATGTCTACAGGCCACCAGTGAACTCTTGCACCTTTTTAATGAGGCTGGATACAAAGTCTCAAGAGCCAAGGCGCAATTATGTCAAGCCAGTTAAATACCTAGGATTCCCATTGTCCAATGGAATTCGACGCCTGGGACCCTTACCAGAACGCAAAGAAGCTGTATGCAGTATTCCTACTCCAACCACCAGGAGGCAAGTGAGAGCCTTCTTGGGTGCCACAGAGTATGTTGTATATGGATCCCCAATTTTGCGCTGCTAGCAAAACCATTGTATCAAGCTACCATAGGAATGGAAAAGTCTCCATTGGAATGGGGACTTGAACAGGATGCAGCCTTTTGATCTTTGAAAACCACTCTGTTGTTGTCACCAATTCTGGGTCTACCAGATGTCCAGAAAACCTTTCAGTCTCTATGTTCATGAGTCACAAGGAAATGTTCTAGGAGTATTGACTCAATCTCTTGGACCTTATTTGAGAAGCTGTTACAGCTACAGCCCTCCTAGTGAGCAAAACTAACAAGATCACTTTGAGACAGAATCTTTCAGTTACTGTACCACACTCTGTTCTAACCAATATGAAACACAAAGGAAACTATTAGCTAACAAATCTACGAATGTTGAAGTATCAGAGTACGTTGCGTGAAAACCCCCAGATACAACTGAAGGTCAGTCAAGCTTTGAATCCTGCTATGTTGTTACAAGTTGGTCTTGATCCCCTGATCATGACTGTTTAGAAATTATGGACACTGTATTCTCAAGCCGCCTGGATTTGACTGATGTCCCTCTGGAGAACCCTGAACAGACTTTCTTTGTGGCTGAAGGCAGTTTCATCATCAATGGACATTGTTGTGCTAGATATGCAGTGGTGACCCCTGATTTGGTAGTTGAGTCCTCAGCCCTGGCCCCAGAAACTTGACCACAGAAAGCTGAACTGATAGCCCTCACTAGAGCACTAACAATAGGAAAAGGGCTCTGTCTAAATGTGTACCCAGATTCTAAGTATGCCCTTACAACCTTGCATGCACATGGGACCCTGTACAAATAATGAGGGTGGATAACCTTAGGAAGCAAGTCCATTAAGTATGGCCCCAAGATATTGACATTATCAGGTGCATACTACCTACAGCTTTCAAAACTCTAGGAAAAGTAGAATGTATGAATAGAATCTTGAAATCTCAGTTGTCCAAACTTTGCCAAGAGGTTTACCTGAAGTGGCCCCAGGTTCTTCCTATAGCCCTTCCTAGGATATACTTAGCCCCTGCTCAGTCTTTAGGAGTTCCCCCTTTTTGAAATTCTGAGAATCTGTAGCCTATTTATAGGGAATAAAAGGAGATGTGAGACAGATAGGATCTGAAATTATTAGGCATGAACTATTGGTTTTAAGTTCTGTTTTGCAGAGTCTTCATACCTGGGTACAAAATCGATTACCCATCAATTTGCCTGAACCCCTGCATCCTTTCAAGCCTGGAGTCTCAGTGTGGATCAAAGAGTGGAGAAGGATACCGTTAGCCCTGCATTGGAAGGGACCCTATGTTGTCATCCTGTCAACTCCAACTGCAGTAAAAGTCGCAGAATTCGAATTTTGGATCCATCATAGTCGAGTAAAGCCAGCAACTGTTTCTGAACCTGATCACTGGACTACTGTACAGCATCCTGAGACTCCATTGCGCCTCACCCTACGACAACAGCCACGGACCTAACACTTATTGGTCCCTCGGAAACTGCACTATTTCAAGACTGTCCGTTTATCTGAAGGTAAGCCTCGCATCTGGAGAAAGCTGCAATCATCAGAAATAGACTGTGTTGTGTTAAGAAATTGAGTCTTCTAAGAGACTGTGTTCAAATGCTCTGAGAACAAAACTGTTTTGATCTCCTAAAAAGTGAACTGCTCTAAGGAGGCAATAATAGCCTGAGAGACTGTACTATGATATTTTAAGAACCTGAGACATCCCAGAGGACAGTGATACTTTGGAATCTACAGCCCTACTCCTGCCACAAAGCTGGTAGGTCTACGTACGGCAGAAGCTCGAGGATCTACAATCAACTCTACATCTGTTATCTGTTGTGGATGCCGACAGTTCCACCAATTTTCCAGAGACTATGCCCATTATGAATTCTTATTATTGCTTTATTTCGGCAGCAGCCTTGAGGTGCTTTGAAATGACTTTTGCTTTACCTCCCTGTGCAGCCTGTATAAGTACCACGCGAACTGGGCTGAAGGTTCCTCATGCCTCCCAGAACTTGTTTCTTGAACTTGCCGAAGCAGTAGCATCTAGTCTCCACATTTATGACTGTTTCTTTGTGGAGGAACCAAGATGGGAGATCAGTGGCCCTGGGAGGCTCAAGAACTGAATTATTCCATCCCCTACAATCAGACTGATTTACATAATACTACTAGTGAGTGGGTATTGGCCCACCCCATTGTTGACAGTTTGTGTTTTGTTCGCACTGGACCACAATTTGCTATGAAGATTGGACAGCTGGACTGTCTAAATCAGAGGTTTTACAACAGCACAACAAAGAAGACATCTTGGTGGTCCGGCATAAATGTTCCTGAACCTTCTACTCCTTTAGTTCTTTTTCCCACTCTTGCCAAACTATGGACTCTGACTATCTGCTTGTTGCTCCCTTGTTTCTTGCCACTTTGCTTGCGAATGATAACTTCCGTTATTAATAACACTGTAGAGCGCAAGGCAGCTACAAAGATACTAGCTATGTGAAACTACTACCCTATACCACAGAGTGATACCTTTACCTAGTATTATGTGATTTGATTCTCACCCTTTCTCACTTGCGGGTGAGAATAATCAAAGGGGGGAATGTGGTAGGCGAAGGCCTATGATCCATGCTGCTTGAACTAAACAGACAGGTCTAAGCAGCTTGACCTGTAAATGAAGCCTGTGGTTAGGCCCAGAGGAGTGAACCCCCCCCCCCCCAATGCTGCTTTCATAGAATCAAAACTTAACTAAGCATAACCAAGCATAGCTAAGCAGAATTGAAACTTAGAAAAGATAGAAAAACAAGCTTTAATTGGTACTGATAAGAGTGTGAAAACTTCTGTGAACTAATTAATTCTGCTGAGAGAAGGGTTACAGTGCCCTGCTTTCCCACATGTTCTAGTCAGTTAGTGACCTTGGAGGAGAATTGTATCAAGAGTCTAAGAACTGTCCATTGTAATGGGGACTGTAAGGGGGGCAACCAGGTGCTGAGCCCAGACCAAGGTCCTCATTGGATGACTACGTAATGGTACCGGGACCAATAGATGGGATAGAAGGGGTTACTGGGACCAATGAAAAGTTTGCCTATGTACAGAATGGAGAAGAAAGGTATAAAAGTTGTTGTTTTGCTAGAAACCATTGCTCAGCCATTTTGAATGTGATTCTGCTTGAGTCTTGTGCACAAATAAATGATTTGGACCTTCTGAACAGACTCCTGGTATTATTGGATTGTTTGCGCTCTGCCGCTACAGTACTGGTAAGGAGACGTACCTTGTTGGGGACAAAAAGTGGTTTAGAAAGGGAACAGTGAAACCCCTCCTTGGGATTTAAAATAATAGGAAGGGCTGAAGAGGTCAGGGGGAGTCTGCTGGAAGGTGCAGGAGGTGAGAAGGGCCTAAGAAATAACTCTTCCTGAAGGGGGGAGGGTGTGGAAAAATTGAAAACAGCAAAGGCTCAAAAATTGCAGAGATATGAAGAAAATAGAAAAGAGAGATGTCAAAATAAACTATTTAGGAAGAACCCAAAACAGTTCGACAGGACACTGAGGAAGGACAGTAGTGGGGTGAAAACACCACCAATGAAAGCTGTAAAAGAAACATTCTGGAAAGACTTATATGAAGATCCTGACCAGTTTTCCTGTCCTTGCCAATGAAAAACATCCCCAGAGCATGATGCTGCCACCACCATGTTTCACTGTGGGAATGGTGTTCTTGGGATGATGGGAATTGTTGGGTTTGCGCCACACATGGCATTGCCCATGATGGCCAAAAAGTTCAATTTTTGTCTCATCTGACCAGAGAACCTTCTTCCATGTGTTTGGGGGGTGGGGGTGGGGGGGTCCACCATATGCTGTTGTGCAAACTCCTGTAGAGCACAATCAAGAAGCAGAAAGGCTACCCTGCATATGGGTTAAGTTGGAAAAGGCAAACATCAAACTAACAGAATGGCCTGAAATAACTAGGACAAACTGGAAAAGCCCTGGCCCAGATGGATTGCCCAATTTTTGGCTCAAACAGTTAACATCATTTTACCAATATCTGTTAAACAGTAAAAAACAGTTCATCAAGAAGCCAGATTTAACACCATAATGGCAAGCAACAAGAAGAACACTTCTTCAAAAGAGAGCACTTAGTAAAGTCCCTAAAAATTACAGGACAATGACTCATCTGCCTACAATTTATAAGCTGTTTACAGCAATATCTGCTGGCAGAATATATTAACATATTGCTTCCAATATCATGGCAGAAGAGCAATAAGAAAGGCGCTTATGGAACCAAAGACCAGTTAATGCTGAAGAAAGCATCATGGCCATTGCTAAGAGCAGAAACCTCAGTACAGCATGGATTGGACTATAAGAAAGCTTTTGATAGCATCCCACACTTATGGATAATAAGTTGCCTTGAAATGTATAAAATAAACTCCAAACTGATTGAGTGCATCAGGTTTACAATGAAAATGTAGCAAACCACAGTCTACGTGATATAAGATGATCATCAGTTTATTATTCCTAACATCAAGAACCAGCGAGGAATATTTCAGGGAATATTTCCCTGTCACCACTTCTGTTTTGTATGCCACTCAATACATCGAGTACTCTCATCAACTCTTTGGGATATGAATTTAACCTTAATCCTAAAGGAGGTAACAACTTAGAGGTTACATCATACTTATTGCCTGTAGATAATATGAAGTTCTACAATTTTTTTTTTAGTGCTGTCCAGTCCTTGCTGATTCCTGGTGACCCAGCTACCTCTGGATATTCTTGGCAATGTATCACCAGAAGTTGAATGCCAAGGCAATGGAGGGTAAAGTGACTTGCCCAAAGTCACAAGGAGTGCCAGAAGGAATCAAACCCTTGATCTTCTGGGTACAATTCTAGTGACCAACAATTAATTGAACAACTCCATGTAGTGAGAAGCTTCTCAGATGACATCAAGACGGTTTTTGGTCTTGACTAATGTGCTAAGGCAACCTTCCTTAGAGGAAAACTGAGTAAACAGAAAACATCTCCCTGACTGAGGATTGTGACATCAGGGAATTTGAATAGGAAGACATATATAAATACTTGGGACTAGAGAAAGAGCAACAAATGAGCAAATATTACTGAGAAAAGATCAGTAAAGTGTAGTCACTCACCTATAACAGGTGATCTCCAGGAAGAGCAGGAATTGAGTCTTCACATATGGGTATCGTCGGCACCGATGGAGTCCACAAGAGAACGCTCCCCAGCGTCCAATAGGAAAGCTTTTGGGAGCATCCCACTGCGCCTGCGCCACTGCCTTCCCAACTCTCCCTCTTCAGTTGAGTTTATAGCTGAGACAAAAGGAGAGAGAGAGAGAGATACAACTCCCAGGGGGTGTTGACTCAATTCCTGCTGTTCCCAGAGATCACCTGTTACAGGTGAGTAACTACACTATTTCCAGGAACAAGCAGGAATGTAGTCTTCACATATGGGGACTCCCAAGCTGAGAGATGCCAGGCAGATGACCCCAGAAAGCTGCAAAACCCAGGTTGAGATGGGTCATGCTTCCTCCCACGGAACTCCGGCATCAAAACCTGGGACGGCGGGTAGGAGTTGTTCTCAGTCTGAAAGAGATGCTGGAGAACAGCCTGGCCAAATGAGGCATCCCGATGGGAGTCCTTTTCTAAGCAGTAGTGAGCTGCAAAGGTGTGTGCCGAAGCCCAAGTGGCTGCTCTGCAAATGTCGTCAATCGACACTGAGCGAAGGTTGGCCATAGAGGCCGCCATTGCTCTCACATTGTGAGCTGTGACATGACCTTCGAGAGAAAGTCCCTTGCTTTCATAGGCAAAGGATATGCAATCTGCAATCCAGTTAGAAAGAGTTCGCTTGGAAACTGGCAATCCAAGATGACTGGTCAAAAGCAACAAAAAGCTGAGAAGCCTTTCTATGTTGCTTAGTTCTCTGAAGGTAAAAAGTTAAGCTCTTTTATATTCTAGAGTATGAAGATTCCTTTTTGCATTAGAGGCGTAAGGCCTAGGGAGGAATACAGGAAGGTAAACCGACTGGTTTAAATGAAAAGGCGAAACCACCTTTGGCATGAAGTGAGGGTGACTCCTAAGAACCACTTTATCATGGTGGAACCTTGTATAAGGAGGATCAGCTACTAAAGCTTGTAGCTCACTGATGCTTCTTGCAGAAGTGAGGGCAATTAGGAAGATTACCTTGCAAGAAAGAGATTTCAGAGATATAGTGGCTAAGGGTTCGAAGGGCAGTTTCATAAGCTGTCCGAGGACACGGTTCAAATCCCATGCCATGGGTGGTGGCTTAATGGGAGGTTTAGTTAAGAGTAGGCCTCTCATAAACCACACTACATGCGGTTGAGAGGAGACAGGTTGTCCATCAAAGGGCTTTCGGAAAGCCGCAATGGCACTAAGGTGGACCCTTATTGAATTAGTCTTAAGACCAGAGGGTGATAAATGGAGGAGATACTCCAGTAACGCCTCAACTGGAACTGAAAAGGGATTAAGTTCCTTTTTTGAACACCAGATAGAGAACCTTCTCCACTTAAGGCAAAGGCCTGCCTTGTGGAAGGTTTTCTTGAAGCCAAAAGGATATTCTTAACCTGTTAAGAAAGGTTGATATCCTGAAATTCTAGGCACTCAGCAGCCACGCCCTGAGGTGTAAAGACTGAGGATTCGAGTGCAATAGCGTCCTGTTCTCCTGGGAAAGAAGATCTGGAGCACATCCCAACTCCAGAGGCTTGGCTTGAGAGAGACATAGAAGCAGTGGATACCACGTCTGTCGTGGCCAACGTGGGGCTATGAGGAACATATGGCCCCTGTCTATCTGAAGCTTGAATAGAGTTTTGGGAATGAGGGGAATGGGTGGGTAGGCATAGAGGAAGTCCTGACCCCAATGGAGATGGAAGGCATCCCTTGCCTGACAGTTCTGAGCTGAAATTCTGAGGACTTGCAAAGAGGTCTATATCTGGAGTTCCCCAGATCCAAAAAATTTGAGCAATTTGCTCTGGATGAAGAGACCACTCGTGTGGTAGCAGTACTCGACTGAGTTTGTCTGCCAAGAGATTTTGTGTGCCTGGAAGATATACTGCTAATAGGTGGATTTGAAGGACTCTGGCGAAGGCCCAGAGGCATAGAGCTTCATTGCACAACACCTGAGAACCGGTCCCACCCTGCTGGTTCACAAAGAACATGGCTACTTGATTGTCAGTCTGGACAAGAACCGTCTTGTAGCTCAGGCGGTCCTGAAATTCTTGAAGAGCATAGAAACTGGCTCTGAGGTCCAGGAGTTTTGTGTGAAGACTATGTGTCTCTTGCTCGGTCCAGAGACCCTGAGTGTAGAGATTGTCCAAGTGAGCCCCCCAACCTAACTTGGATGCATCTGTCGTTAAGGTGGCTTGGTGTAGTGGCTGTTGAAAAGGAGACCCTACGAGGTGGTTTTTCAGCGATTGCCACCACTGTAGGGACGAAATGAGGCATGCAGAGTTTCTGATTTTGTCCCCCAGGTGACCCAACGCCTGTGTCCACTGAGAGGCTAGAGTCCACTGGGCTGCCCGCATGTGTAGGCGAGCATAGGGAACCACACGGACAGTGGATGCCATATGCCCCAGCAGATGAAGCATTTCTCGAGTAGTTAGAAAAGTTTTCATAGCTGCTTGAGGCGCCAGCTGGAGTATTCGAACACAACGTGGTTGTGTCAGGAAAGCCTTTGACTGCCTTGTGTCTAGAAGAGCCCCTATGAACTCTAGGGACTGAGAAGGGGTGAGTTGAGATTTTGGGAGGTTTATGACCCGTCCCAAGTACTGCAGGATTTTCATTGTACAGGAGAGAGCAGAGCTGGCTTCTGGAGCTGTTGGTGCTCAGATGAGCCAGTCATCTAAGTAGGGGAAGACAAATTTCCCCAAAGTTCTCAAGACTGCTGCTACTACTGCCATGCATTTTGTGAAGACTCTTGGGGCAGAAGCTAGTCCAAGGGTAGAACCCTTTACTGGTAGTGTCTTCCTTGAAAGAGGAATTGAAGAAACCTCCTGTGATCTGTATGAATGAGGATATGTTTGTATGCATCCTTTAGATCTAGAGAATATAGCCAATCCTGACTCTGAATGTAAGGAAGAAGTGTTCCGAGAGAGATCATCTTGAATTTTTATCGGAACAGATACTTGTTTAACTCCCTGAGGTCCAGTATGGGCCTGTATCCCCCTGTCTTCTTTGGAATGAGGAAGTAGGGGGAATAGAAACCCATGCCCTGTTGGGACACAGGTACCTCCTCTATTGCTCCTTGAGCAAGTAGTGAGGTGACCTCTTGACACAAGAAACATAGAAATATGATGACAGAAAAAGACCACATGGCCTATCTAGTCTGTCCTTCCATATCAACAACTACAACAGTCCCCTTTTTTATAGAAACATGATGACAGAAAAAGACCACATGGCCTAGAGAGTGGTGAAGGGGGCCCGAGAATTGAACTGTCTTGTGATGGTGGGAGGGAGCATATTGTTGAAATGGAGTTTGTACCCCTCTGTTACAATAGAGAGAGTCCACTGCTCTGATGTTATCTGTTGCCACCTTTCGGCAAAATGACAGAGTCTGTCTGGAATGGTGAGAGGCTCTGGACCCTTTATAGGTAGGATGACTAAGTTCCCTAGGAAGGAGTCAAAGCCCCTGTGGAGGCTGTGTCTGCTGAGCTGGTTGAGCTCTGGGGACTTGGGCCTTCCTCTGTTTTGGTTGCTGCTGCCCCTTTTGGGGAGCATGAATTGGGCAGTGGACAGCCTGGGTGTAAGATGGATAGAATTTCTTTTTCTTGTTGAAAAAAGGTTTCTTAGCTGTTTTTTTCTCAGCTGGGTTGGCCATGGTCCTTGACAGTCTGTCCAAGATGGTGTTTTCAGACTCAAGTTGAGAAGCTTTGTCCTGCCAATCCTTGCCAAAGAGGTTTTCTCCTGTGCAAGGAATATTTCCTAGCTTGTCTTGCACCCATCTAAATCAGATGCCTGTAACCAGGCAATGCGACATGCACCAATGGAAATAGCAGAGGTTCTGCTAATGCACTCAAAGCAATCAAAGGTTGCATGGTTCATGAACTCAGAAACATTCTGGGCATGTTTGACCAGAGTGAGGAAGTCGGCCCTCTTATCATCGGGAAGAAGTGGAGCCATGAGTTCCAAATCTCTTGCAACCTCCAGAAGAAACATACCCATATAAAGTATGTAAGAGCTTATTCTAGCTGATAGCATTGAGGACTGAAAAGCATCGACGCCCAAAGGCATCGAGTGTCCTCGATTCACGACCTGGAGGGTTGGATGAATGTGTCTTAGCACTCTTGATTCTGCGCATTGCCAATTCCACCACCATGGAATGGTGTGGTAATTGTGTTTTTTGGGAACCAGGACATTGCGGTACCTGGTACATTGTATCGAGTCTCCTAGAATGTGGAGACACCGTCAGGGGTGTTTCCCACATCCTAAGCATGAGATCCCAGTTATCCAAGTTCAAATCCCTGTTTTCTGTAAACGTAGGACTATTTGTATGTCCAAGTGTTTATTATTCCAATGTAAACCGCACTGATGAGAAATAGCGCAGTATATAAGAATTGTCAAATAAATAAATAAATTAAATAAAATCATGCAAAATTCGGTGAATGGGAAGGGTAGCAGCCTCCTTAGGAGCTGCAGGATACTGAAGAATTTCTAATTCTTCAGCTCTCGGTTCCTTCTTAGGGGTCATGGTGATCGAGAGTCCCAAGGCTATATCACGTATGAAGTCTTGAAAGGACATGTCTTCCGGAGGAGACATCTGATGCTGTGGTGAAGGAGAGGGATCATCCGGAAGAACCAGCCCGGTACCAACAGAGTCCTTGGAATCATCGGAATCGGAGGATTCCATGTATTGTCGAGCTGGATGCTCTCGTATTGCTTGTCGGCGGTATCGATCGAAGTCGGCATTAGAATGCCTCAATATTGGACCCGATTCCAGGGCTGGCATGGGAGGAAGCATGGAGAGAGGTGCATCGGTCAATGCAGGTACATTCGGTACTGTTATCGGTACAGATAACGGCATCGATTGTAGCGGTTTTAGCGGTACCGAGGCTGCTAATAAAGCCGTAAGACTGTACTCAATGGCCAGGATACGTTGATCCATGGAGCCTGCCAATGTCTGGGTGTTGGTACCGGTGGAGCAGGCCACGACACCAGAACATGGCACCAAGAGTTCTCCGGAGGTGGAAGCTTCGGGAACATCTTGGAACCATGTTAATGCTTGGAGGCAGGGGACTCCCGCCGGGGCTGTTTGACCAGTGTGTTTTCCTAAAAAAAAAAATAGCATCTCGATGCTTAGAAGGAGATCTACCCTTTGAGGACTGGCCAGTCTTGGAAGACCTGGGTTTAGTTACCTGAGATCCATGGGAGGAAGATGAAGCCCTGGATGACGTCGATGCAACAAACATTGCATCCGAGGCAAAGAGTGTGCCGAGTTTTGCAGTTCTGTTCTGCAGGCCTCTTTTGGTCATCTTTCTACAAAGGAGACACTCCGACGGCAAATGGTCAGGACCTAAACATTTAAGACACCAAAGCGACAGAGAGCCAGTCCCGCCCTGCTTGTTCACGTAGAACATGGCTACCTGGTTGTCCTTGTGGATGAGGACTGTCTTGTAGCTGAGCAGGGTGTGGAAGACTCTGAGAGCTAGAAAAATTGCTCTGAGCTCTAAGAGGTTGATATGTAGAGATGTCTCCTCTAGAGACCAGATGCCTTGAGTGGAGAGATCTTGAAGATGAGCTCCCCAACCTCTTGGAGAAGCATCTGTTGTAAGGGTTGCTTGGGGTAACGCCTGTTGAAAGGGGGACCCCAGCAACAGATTTTGAGTGGACTTCCACCAGTGGAGGGACCAAAAGAGGCGACTGGAGGTTGCTATTTTGTCTGACAGGCAACCTGATGCCTGGGTCCATTGGGTAGACAGAGTCCACTGAGCTGCCCTCATGTGAAGGCAAGCGTAAGGAACCACAAGCACAGTGGATGCCATGTGGCCTAACAGTTGTAACATCTCTCGAGCAGTTAAATGGGATTTTAACTGAATTTGTGAGGCTAACTGCACCAAGCGTAGGCAACGGGCCTGGGGAAGATAGGCCCTTGCAGTTGTGGTATCCAGCCAGGCCCCTATGAACTCTAGAGACTGAGTAGGGGTGAGATGGGATTTTGGAAAGTTTATTACAAGTCCCAGATACTGAAGGATACGGCTTGTGCAGGTTAGAGAAGTCTGGGCCTCTGTCTGGGATGGAGCTCGGATGAGCCAGTCGTCCAGATATGGGAATACGAATATCCCTAGAGTGCGTAGAAATGCAGCTACTACTGCCATGCATTTTGTGAACACCCTTGGTGCAGAGGCCAGACCGAAAGGAAGCACTATGTATTGGTAGTGCTTCCCTTGATAAAGGAACCGAAGGAACCTTCTGTGTGTTGGATGGATGAGGACATGGGTGTACGCATCCTTGAGGTCTAGAGAGCAAAGCCAATCCTGACTCTGAAGGTATGGAAGGAGAGTACCGAGAGAAATCATCTTGAATTTCTCCTTGCATAGAAACTTGTTCAATTCTCTGAGATCTAATATGGGTCTGTAGCCCCCTGTTTTCTTTGGAATAAGAAAGTAGGGGGAGTAGAACCCTGAGCCCTGTTGAAGAAGGGGTACTTCTTCTATTGCCCCTTGGGCAAGAAGGGTAGTAATCTCCTGACCCAGAAGGTCGAGGAGAGATGTCTGAGAATTGAACTGTCTCACCATGGTGTGAGGAGGAAGGTTTAAGAAATGAAGCTTGTACCCCTCCCTTATGATGGAGAGGGTCCATTGCTCTGCTGTGATTCGTTCCCATCTGGGAGCAAAGTAAGCCAACCTTCCTGGGATGGTGAGAGGCTCTGGATGTTCTAGAGCCAGAAAGGCTAAGCTCTCTAGTTGAAAGTCAAAGGCCCTGAGCAGGCTGAGACTGTTGGGCCGTAGCAGTCCTAGCAGCCTTAGGCTTGGCCTGTTTCGGTTGTTGCTGTCTCTTTGTAGCAAAACGACCTGCAGTAGATAACTGCTGACCATAAGCAGAATAATATTTCCCTTTTTTGGAAAAAAATCCTTTTTTGAACAACCTTTTCTTAAAAGGAGCAGAAGCAGAATTTTCAGCATCCATTTGGGTGGCCTTTGCTTGCCAATCTTTGCCAAAAAGGTTTTCATCTGTACAAGGAAGGTTTCCTAGTCCATCTTGAACCCAAGGTTCCAAGTCAGAAGCTTGTAACCAAGCAACTCTGCGTGCACCTATGGCAATGGCCGAGGCTCTGCTGGCACCTTCAAAAGAGTCAAAGGCTGCACGGTTGGAAAACTTGGAAATATCCTGGGCATGTTTGAGCCAGGTGAGGAACTCTTCCCTTTTATCTTCTGAAATAAAAGGAGATAAAGTTTGCAGGTGATCTGCAACTTCTTTTAGAAACATCCCCATATAGAGACTATAGGAGTTGATTCTGGCAACAAGCATACTGGCCTGGAAAATTCTCCTGCCAAAGGCATCTAAGGTTCTGCATTCTCTTCCTGGAGGAGCAGAAGAGTGTCTTTTTGTACTCTTTATCTTCTTCAGAGCAGACTCCACCACAATGGAGTGGTGAGGAAGCTGAGTCTTATGAAAGCCAGGACAAGGAGGTACACAATACATGGTGTCCAACCTGCGAGAATGAGGGGAAGTGGTGAGAGGAGTCTCCCATATGCCCAACATGTGATCATAAAGAATCTCATGTATTGGTAAAGTGGCTGCCTCTTTAGGAGCCTTAGGATATTGTAAAATATCTAATTTCTTGGCTCTAGGCTCTGTCTCAGGGGCCACTGAGATGGAAAGACCCTGGCCACTTCCCTAATGAAGTCTTGAAAAGACAAGTCTTCTGGAGGAGACATTCTCCTTTTTGGAGAAGAGGGCTCCTGAGGATGAATCACCGATGCTTCGACAGAGACCTCTGATTCATCAGAGTCTTCAGAGGAATCGAAGTATCGCCTGTCTGGATGCTCCTGCAGAGCCCGATACGCGTACCGGGCGGTATCGACATCGGGAGTGATCGGTACCGGTTCGGTACCGATGGGCATCACAGAACAGTGTACTGCTGCAGTCGACACCGAAGCGGATATCGATGCAATCGGTACCGGCACCGGAACCGATGTCGGTACCGGTGCCGGAGTCAGTACCGGCAATGGAGTTTGTTGCAGTACCGAAGGTGTCGCAGCTTGTATGAATGCCGTGATGGCACGCTGCATGGTCAGGATATTCTGATCCATTGACGCAACCAATGTCTGGATGTCGGTACCAGTGGGAACCACCGGTACCCCAGAACATGGCAACAGGTGATCGGTCGAGGCCGAGCCATCGATGTCAACCTTTGACCCCATAGATAAAGCTTTGGAAGCCGGAGCCTCCCGCCGGGGTAATTTTGCCGGTGCGGATTCCTTGAGGGCAAGCCTGGAGGCATCTCGATACTTAGAGGGAGATCTACCCTTCGAGGACCGGCTGGATTTAAGTTTGGTTACCTGAGATCCATGTGAGGAAGAAGCAGCCCTGGAAGACGTCGATGCAACCGAAGCTGCATCCGAGGGAAACAGGGTACTGAGCTTAGCTGCTCGATTCTGTAGACCTCTTTTAGACATCATAGAGCAGACTCACAATCCGCAATGGAGTGGTCAGGACCTAAACATTTTAGACACCATTCATGGGTGTCAGTGACAGAAATAGTGCCGCTGCACTTCGTGCATTTTTTAAACCCAGAGGCGGGCTTTTCCATGAGGAAAAATGTCCTAGGCCTAAGGCCATAGAAGAAAATGCACTGAAGTAAGAAAAAACAGTAGGTTTTTTGTTTTTTTTTAGAATAAAGAAAGAAAAGACCGGCGGTACCGGTCCAGCGTCGAGAAGGCAGACGCGCGACCAAAGAAATAAAATAAAGAAATTCTTCAGATGTGACAGGAACACGACCTGCTGGCTCCGCGGAAAAGAAAAACTGGAGAGGGGTGGTTAGGAAAGGCGGGAAGGCAGCGCGCAGGCACTGTGGGATGCTCCCAAAAGCTTTCCTTTTGGACGCTGGGGAGCGTTCCCGCGCAGGCTCCGTCGGTACCGACGATACCCATATGTGAAGACTCATTTCTGCTTGTTCCTGGAGATATACTTTTTCACTGACAGGGTGGTGGATGCTTGGAATGCCCTCTCGATGGAAGTGGTAGAGGCAAATACAGTGACAGAATTCAAAATGGCATGGAGACACACAGTGGATCCCTTTATAGAAACAGGATAAAATCAAAATAAACTTAACTGTCTCTGATATCTCAACAAGTAGGGGTGACCTGCATGGAATGGTGGGTACACCCCTAAACAAAGGAATGGGTAGAGGTAACCTGCAAGGCACCTACAATTGCCACCTTGCTGGGCAGACTAGATGGACCATGCTGGTCTTTATCTGCTGTCATATACTATGTTACTCTAGGAACCATTTGTCGATCAAGACCAGACACATGGATTGTTAAGGTGAGGCGAACTGAAATCTAAAGATAAGAGATTGATAATTGCAGCCTAAGATAATGGATACAGGACAAGATGGTTCACGAGCATAGAGAAAACTAGTAAAACAGACATCTTGTAGCTGCTTGAGAAGTTCTGATGGCGGAAACGTTTTATACATAAAGGCACAACAAGATGGCATGCGTCATTCACAGAAAACTTTGTAAACACTTTCACTCTGCTGTTTCAGGAGTTGCAGTGCCCCTGTGATGTTTGGTATAAAGCATAGTTACTCACCTATAACAGGTGATCTCCGGGAACAGCAGGAATTTAGTCTTCACATATGGGTATCGTTGGTACCAACGGAGCCTGCGCGGGAACGCTCCCCAGCGTCCAATTAGAAAGCTTTTGGGAGCATCCCAAAGCGCCTGCATGCTGCCTTCCCGCCTTTCCCAACTGCCTCTCTCCAGTTGAGTTTTAAAGCTGAGACAAAGAGAAAGAGAGAGGGAAAGAGAAAGAGATAGAGAGATACAACTCCTTGGGGAGGTGGGTGGGTTGTTAAGACTAAATTCCTGCTGTTCCTGGAGATCACCTGTTACAGATGAGTAATTATGCTATCTCCAGGAATAAGCAGGAATGTAGTCTTCACATATGGGGACTCCCTAGCTTTAGATGCCCGGGAGAAACCCCAGAAGTTGTGTGTCCCTGAGAAAGAGCTCCACTTCCCCCCATGGATCTCTGGCATCCTACCAGGAATGGTGGGTAGGAGTTGATTAGGTATGGAACAGGTGTTGGAGAACAGCCTGACCAAACAAGGCATCTCGTCGGGAGTCCTTGTCCAAGCAGTAATGGGCTGTGAAGGTATGAACGGAGGCCCAGGTGGCTGCTCGACAGATGTCATTGATAGACACAGAGTGTATTTGAGCCATTGAAGCTGCCATGGCTCTCACATTGTGAGCTGTGACATGGCCCTCCAGAGTAAGATTCTTACTGTGATAAGCAAAGGAAATACACTGAGCAATCCAGTTAGACAGTGTTCTCTTGGAGACTGGAAATCCCAAATGAGAAGGATCAAAAGCAACAAAGAGTTGAGAGGACTTTCTATGTTGCTGTGTTCTTTGTAAGTAAAAGGCTAAAGCTCTTTTACAGTCCAAAGTATGAAGATTCCTTTCTGCATTTGATGCATGAGGCCTTGGAAAGAACCCAGCTAGGTAGACCGCTTGGTTTAGATGAAAAGGCAAGACCACCTTTGGCATAAAGTGTGGATGAGTCCTAAGGACTACCTTGTCATGATGGAACCTTGTATAAGGTGGATCAGGAACTAGTGCTTGCAACTCACTGATGCGACGTGCTGATGTGATTGCAATGAGAAAGATAAACTTTCAAGAAAGGAATTTCAAGGAGGCAATAGCTAAGGGTTCGAAAGGTGGCTTCATGAGCTGACCAAGAACCAAGTTTAAGTTCCATGCCACAGGTGGTGGCCTAATGGGAGGCTTAGTTAGCAGAAAGGCCTCTCATAAATCTTGCTATAAGAGGATGGGAGGAAATAGGTTGTCCATTTAGAGGCTTGAAGGAAGTTGCAATAGCACTCAAATGGACTCTCACTGAGTTAGTCTTAAGTCCTGCATTGGATAAATTTATTTATTTATTTATTTATATTTCTTATATACCGCGCTATTATAATCAGTGCGGTGTACAGTTGAACAAAATATACTACAATGCAACAGGAACATTGAGTTTACAATGAACAGGGGAAGTAAAACATGGAAGTAACAGGGGGAACTAATTACAAATATAGTACATTTTTATGTAGGAACTTTATCCGAGACATAAGGGAATCCGAGAAATGTAAGAGTCTTTACCAAGGCATATGCTCAGGAGTCAGGGTAGGGGCGGTGGGAGAACTGATTAACCATTCTCCTTGGAGGGCTGAGCAATGGGGGGGTTTGGGAAGGGAGGGGGAATGGCTATGTATTTTCCAGAATTAGTTTCCGTGTAGTTTCAGGAAGAGGTGGTGTTTGAGGGCTTTTCTAAATAACGTTAGATTTGTGATGGCTCGGATTTCAGTAGGGAGGGCATTCCAGGCCCTGGGTGCGAATATGGAGAAAGCCCTACTGGCAGTTGTCTTCGTGCATTTTGTCAGTATCTTTGGGACTTCAAGCGTATTCATGAATGTGGATCTCCTATTTCTGTTGACTGGCGTGCTGTGGATACGTTTACTGATGGGCGTGGGAGGCTGGTTCTTTAGGGCTTTGAAGGTCAGGACTAGAGCCTTGTATTGGGTTCTAGCCTGCAGAGGTAACCAGTGGAGGTTCATCAAGACTGGCGTTATGTGGATTGACTTCGCTAGTCCTACAAGTACCCTCGCAGCTGAGTTCATGGCGAGTCGTAGTGGGTGTAGTGTTGACTGAGGAAGACCATGGAGGATGATATTAGCGAAGTCGAGATGTGGGAGTACCAAGGCTTGGAAGATTGTTCAGTAGTCAGTGAAGTCAAGTAAGGGGCGGAGATGTCGTAGTGTCCGGATCTTGTGGTAAATTGCTTTCGTGGTGTTTTTCACATGAGCTGACATGTCGAGCCGTTGGTCGAGTGTAATACCAAGATAGCGAATTGTGGATTTGGTTTTCAACTCGGCATTGCTGACTTGTAAGGAGGAAGGTGGCGTGAACTTCTGATTTCTTGTAACAAATAGGACATCAGTTTTGCTGTGGTTAATCCGTAAGTTCTGTGATAGGAGCCAGTCTGCAACTGCATCAAAGCATCTTAATATTGGTGAGAAGTCTGGTTGATCAATCTTGAACGGAATGTACATCAGGATGTCATCTGCATAGGCAAGACATTGAACATTGAAAGAGCGGATTAGGGCACAGATTGGCTGCATGTAGATGTTAAACATCAGTGCAGATAGGGACGAACCCTGAGGCACACCTTGTTTCAGTGGAAATGGCTCTGAGGTGGTGGAGCCAGTTCTGACTTGTTGCCATCTGTTGGCCAGATAAGATTTACACCATGCTAGCGCTGAGTCTTGAATCCCTTTTTCCTTGAGCCGGAGTAGTAGTATCTCATGGTTCACGGAGTCAAAAGCGGCAGCGATGTCCATAAAGATGAGGACAAATCCTTGGTGGATGTTGTCAATTCTATGACTAGGTTGTTAAAGAGGGTTGTGAGGATGGTGTCAACACCGTGTGCTTCCCTGAAGCCGTGTTGGGATGGGTCAAGTGGTGCTTCAGTGTCAATGTGCTGTTGAATCTGTCACTGGACTACCTTCTCAATGATTTTGGCAAGCAGGGGGATGCTCGAGATTGGTCTAAAAGATTTGACTTTAGAAGGGTCGAGTCTGCTGTTCTTCAACAGTGGACGGATTGATGTATGCTTCAGGCTTTGTGGGAAGGATCCTGTTGAGAAGGATTGGTTCAGAATTCTGCTTAAGGCGGGACTGAGGTCATGGCGCAGCTCTTTAATCCAGCTGGCTGGACAGGGGTCGTTGGGAGCAGTGGTGAGGTTAATAGAGGATATGATGTCTTGGATCTCTTTATTGGATACCTCACAGAACTTAAGCAGAGGGGCTGGATGGGAAGTTTCGTGTGGGGTGGAGAGGGTTATAGGGATTGTATTCATGTTAGTCTGGATCATTTTCGACTGTAGATTTATTTATTTAATTATTTATTTATTTGTGTGTTATTTTTATACCACCCCTTCCAGAGATCAGGAGCGGTTTACAGAGAACATGTCAACAGTTAACATTTAACACTACATGGAACATTACATGGAACAGTGTGCAAAAACCCAACTATATACAAGTTTATAACATCTTAGAACTATGTACACAATTCAGCAAATTTTACATATATACGTCTTTAAGGGTACATCATCATTTGAGTTATCATGGTTTGTATTGAATTGACTTAAGTGAGTTTGTATATGCCAATTTATGGAGGTTGGGAGGTTATGGTTATGTTATTAACTGAGTTGGAGAAGTACTGAGTGAACAAATATGTCTTTAGATCCTTTCGGAATTTTTGCATATCTTTCATCTCTCTTAATTGATCCGGGAGGTTATTCCACAGGATTGGTGCTACAAAGGAGAAGGCACTGTTGCTTGTTGTATGTTTGGTCTTCTTTATAATGTCAGGTACTAAGATGGTATTAAGATTCCTTCTGCGTCGTATTCTACTTTCAGGGGGGCTATGGATAAGAGTAGTTAGATAGGAAGGGGCAATATTATTAATTAGTTTGAAGGTAGTCAACAGTATTTTATATTGGATCCTGCTGGCGATGGGAAGCCAATGAAGGGAGTAAAGAATCGGGGTAATGTGGTCAGAGAGCTTGGCTTTAATAATTATTCTTGCGGTAACATTTTGGGCCATTTGGAGAATTTTTAGATTCCTCTTTGTTATACCTTGAAGTATTCCATTACATAAATCGAAGTGTGGGGTTATTAAGGCTTGGGTGATAGTTCTAAAGTCATCGTATTCCAAGAAAGGCCTCAGCTGTTGAATGGAACGAAGTTTGTAATATATTGTTTTTGTTATTTTCCTAATGTGAGTTGTAAAGCTAAGAGTCTTGTCAAGGGTGACTCCTAAGTATTTAATTTCGTCTTTAACTGGAAGGGTAAAATTTAGGAGTTTGATGTTAGTTGGTGGGGAAAATTTTGTATTTCTTGTTGTAAAGAGAACTTGTTTTTTTAAAATTGATTGTCAGATTGTTTGATCTAAGCCATTCATCAGTTTCTATGAGGCAGTTTGTTTTTTATCATAGTTGGGATCGTTTAAGTTGATTGCAGAGAATAACATAATATCATCCGCATATATGTAGAAATTTATCTTATGTTTTCGGAATATGGTGCATATTGGTTGTAGATAAATGTTAAATAGAAGGGCTGATAGAGCAGAGCCCTGGGGTATTCCTTGTTCTTGAGAAAATGGAGGTGATGCAGTTTGATTTAATTGTACATATTGTGACCGATCAGATATGTATGATTTAAACCAATCTAGTGTTGTTTTCTGTAGACCTATCTGGTTGAGTCTTGATATGAGTATGTTATGGTTCACACTGTCAAAAGCAGCGGATATATCAAGGAATACAAGAATGAATGCTTGTTTTGTGTTGTCTAGGCCTTTAATGAGAGTGTCGGTTAGGGCTAAGAGCAGAGTTTCAACACCGTGGAAGGGACGGAACCCATATTGATGGTCATCAAGGGGTGCAGAGGTATCTATATGATCTTGGAGTTGAAGTTGGACAGCTTTTTCAATGATTTTGGTTGTAAATGGAATACTGGCAATTGGACGATATGATGATGGATCTTTTCCGTTAAGTGTTTTATTTTTTAATATCGGGCGAATAGCGGAGAATCTGAGCTCTTTAGGTAGTACTCCTTGTTGAAGGGATTGGTTTACTATGTCTAATATAAAGGGGGCAAGTTCTTGTTTTGTTGTCTTAATCCAGGGTACTGGGCATGGATCAAACAAGGACGTGGTTGTGCTAATTGATGATATTATATTAAGTAGTTGCTTTTTATCAATAGGCTGGAAAGAATTCCAAGCCTTGTTATCATTTATTAATTTTGGGGGATCAGGCATTGGTATTGGAGTTAATTTAAGTTTGCTAGCAAAATAGTTAGCTAGGTCATGTATGTTGATATGGACCTGTTGACCATTATCAGTAGGTGTTTTAGCTAAGGATTTTACAATATCAAACAGTTCTCTTGGACGGTTTAAAGCTTTCGTTAAGATGGTAGTGTGATATTGTTTTTTGGCATTGTTAGTTGCTGTTCTGTAGTAATTAAGAGTTGTAAAATATAGATCTCGGAGTTCAGGTGTTTTTCTTGCACGCCATTTATATTCTATTTTTTGGAGGTTTTTTTTGAATGATGCTAGTTCCTGTGTGTACCATTTTTCTGATACTCTTTTACGGGGCCTTTTTGGTTTGGTAGATAATGGTGCTGATGCAGATTTTATAACAGAATTCCAATTAGCAATGGCTACGTCAAGGTTGTTAGTGTCTGTAACAAGCTGAGGAATAATTGTATCAAGGAAGTCATCTGATTGAAATGGACGAAATCTAGGTCCTTGTTGTGTTTCTGGTTGATGATGAGTGGAGGCGGAGGAGATAGAGATAGATAGTTGGAGTAGTCCTGTGGCTGGGGCATGGGTGGTTGAACAGGTGCTGGGTCACCTGTTAAGGATTTCACAATATTGAACAGGTCATGTGGTTTGTTCATCGACCGCTTCAGTATATCTGAATGGTAATGTTTTCTTTTTTCCATCGTCTTTGCTCGATGTGTTTGTAGGTGTGAAGAGTATGCGCAGAGAGCCTCAGAGGTCCGGGTTTGGCGCCAGTGTCTCTCGAGCTTGCGTAGGTGGAGGAGCGATGCTCTCAGGTCTTCAGAGTACCATAGTGCGTGTCTCATTTCTTTGCTTTCTTGTTAGTGATTGGGAGGCAGGCGGCGGTTCTGAGAGCGTCATTCCAGTTGGATACCAATACATCTGGTTCAAGGGATGTAATGGTAAGGCGAGGTAAGACTTTCTCAAGGACTTCGTCCTTAATGAGGGGCCGAAAGCGTGTTGTTGTGGTTCTAGGAGGGGCCTGTGCTTTGTTACCGCTATTGCTGTAGTAGTTGGTGGGTATGTGAAATGTGAGTAGGTTATGGTCAGACCACGGTACTGGAGTTATGGAGATCACAAGGCGATGGGTTGAGTTGATATCAGTCTGGGGAGCGAAGATCAAGTCCAGTTTGCTCCCCTTACTGTGGGTAGGGGAGTTGACGAGCTGCTCGTAGCCCAGGTCGTGCATTGCTTCAAGGAAGGCTGATGCATGTGCATCTTGCAGGGAAGGCAAGTTAAAATCTCCTATTAACCAGCTTGGGGATCGTGGGTTATTTGAGTTACAAGCGAGGTCAATTATTGTTGGAAGGTCATCAGGTGAAGATGTTGGTGCTCGGTATAGTAGGTTGATTGTACAGTGTTCATTTGCTATAGTGAGCATGCCTAGGTGGGTTGTGCTGGAGGTGTTGCTTAGTTTGAAATGAAGTTCAGATTTGGCGAGGATGAATGTACCGCCTCCCTTCTGGTTGGTCCTATGGCAGGCATAGATAGAGAAACCTGGTGCTGACATCTGGTTGATGAGAACATTGTCACAGTCAGACAGCCATGTCTCAGTTATCATTAGGATATCGAGGTCATGATGGGAGATCAGGTCAATGGTTACAGGCCATTTCGAGCGTATTGATCTAGCATTTATAAGTGCACACTTGAGTACATGTTGGTGATTGTATTTTTTGGTTTGGTTCTTCTTAAGGTTCTGCAAGGGGATGTGAAGTAGGTGAGGATGGGATGTATTGATTCTTGTCGTGGGGTGGTGGGGGATTTCAGACCATCTTCTCCCATTGTTGTAGAGGATCGGGATGTGATTGGTGCCAAGGTTAAAGGCATGTGATAGATTGGGGGACCAGGAGGTAAAGAGGATAAGGGTTAGAACCAGAGTTTGGTGCATTTTCAGGGTGGCCTATGAAGGAAACTTACTCTAGGCACGGGGCTGGCAAGTCTAGATAGAGGGTTACAAAGATCAAAACACTGAAGGCAGGTTTAGGTCAATGTTGTGGGGGTGGATGATGTAACAGTATAACAGCAGTTAGGGCAGAACCATGTAACAGCAGTATATTAACACTGTATCAGTTGGGGCAGCAAGTATTAACAATGTATCATCAATGTATCATCAGTGTATCAGTCAGGGCAGAACCATATAATAGCAATGTATAAGCAATGTAACAGCACTATGACAAATCAGGCAGGACTAGTGAGGGAGGTTAATTAGGGATTGGCAACAACGTTACAACAGGGTGTTCAATGGGTAGGAGGGGTATATAGGGAGCTCCTGCAAAGGCAATATGGGTTACAGGGGCTCAAGATAGCAGTTCAGGGTTCAGTTTCAGGTTATAGGATTATAAGAAGGAGAGTCCTTTTAAAATCAATGGTCTACCTCGTGGTCCGGAACATGTTCTTCCTTTTTGGTCGGTAGAGATGCATCAGCTATGGAGGCGGTGGAGCGATCCTTCGAGGATGTCGGGGTTAATAGTCTGGGTCTGCTGGGTTGGATATGCTCCGGGTTCAGAGCGGCTCACGCCTAAGGGCCACGCCAAAGGGCCCTCAGGCGCGGGTGCGCCTTGCGGTGCTCTTTTTAAAGTGCTCTGGGCTGCCCCGATTGGGCAGCAGGAGCGAGCCGAGGCGTCGTGGGTGGCCCTGAAGGTGTTGGCGGGTTTCTCCCTCCTGGGAGAGCTGCTGAGCCGGAGAGGGTCTGCGATGGGGCCGGCGCTCTTTATAAAGTGCTCCGGGCTGCCCCGATTGGGCAGCAAGAGCGAGCCGAGGCGTCGTGGGCGGCCCTGGAGGTGTTGGCGGGCTTTTCCCTCCTGGGAGAGCTGCTGAGCCGGAGAGGGTCTGCGATGGGGCCGGCGCTCTTTTTATAGTGCTCCGGGAATGAAGGAGAATGATTCCAGAGATACCGCAAGGGGGTTAAGACCCTTCTGTGAACACCATATGGTAAACCTTTTCCACTTGAAAGCATAAGAGCGTCTTGTGGAAGGCTTCCTGGAAGCATAAAGGACATCCTTTACTTGCTGAGGGAGGTTAAGATAATGGAGATCTAGGTCTTCAGCAACCAAGCCCTGAGATGCAGAGACTGGGGATTGGGATGCCATAACATTCTGTTCTCCTGAGATAGGAGATCTGGAGCAGACTCTAACTCCAGGGAGGGAGCTTGTGAGAGATGTAGAAGCAAAGGGTACCACACTTGCCGAGGCCAATGTGGAGCTATGAGAATCATACAGCCTCCGTCTCTCTGAAGCTTGAATAGGGTCCTGGAAATTAGGGGAATGGGTGGAAAGGCATAAAGGAAGTCTTGGCCCCAGTGAAGGAGGAAAGCATCCTTGGCCTGAGAGCCCTGAGCCGGGATTCTGGAACAGAACCAGGGAAGTTTGGCATTCAACGGACTTGCAAAGAGGTCTATGTCTGGGGTTCCCCAAATTTGAAAAATCTTGGTCACCTGGTCTACACATAGAGACCATTCGTCTGGAAGCAGAACTCGACTGAGTCTGTCTGCCCAAGAGTTTTGTATGCCTGGAAGATACACTGCCAGGAGATGAATCTGATGCTCTCTGGCGAGGGCCCATAGTCGCAAAGCTTTGTTGCAAAGCGACAGAGAGCCTGTTACTCCCTGCTTGTTCACGTAGAACATGGCTACTTGGTTGTCCGTGTGAATAAGGACTGTCTTGCAGCTGAGTAGGGTGTGGAACACTCGAAGTGCAAGGAAGATTGCTCCGAGCTCATGATCGCGGTCTCATCACCTTGGCTGTCTCTCTTGATCTATCTGCGGCTTTTGATCTAGTGGATCACCATACCCTTCTCATCCGTCTTCAGGAAGCCGGCCTCTCAGGTGCGGTTCTCCGCTGGTTTCATTCCTTCCTATCCTGCCGTTCCTTCTCTGTCATCTCCGCATCTTCCTCCTCTGCCCCTACCCCCCTTCCCTGTGGAGTCCCCCAGGGGTCTGTTCTTGCCCCACTCCTCTTTAATATTTTCCTAGCCCCTCTTGCCCTTCTAGTCCAACAATTCAGTATCTCTGCATATTATTATGCAGATGACATCATTCTTCTCCACCACACCGACCCGCTCTCTCCTGATATCACCCCTCTTAACCTCTGTCTCACTGCTGTGACTTCCTGGTTCTCCTCTAATTTTCTACACATCAATCCGGCAAAGTCCTTTGCAATCTGGTTCACCTTTGGCAGCCCTTCCCCTACCTGTGCCCCTTCTCTATCCTCCCAGCCTATCCCCCTGGTATCATCACTCCGCTACCTAGGCGTTATTCTTGATTCCAACCTTACTTTCAAGGACCATATCTCCTCAATTGTACAGCGCTCCTTTTTCTCTCTTCGCCAACTCAGAGCAGTCCGTCCCTTTCTCTCTGCCTCTGCCCTTACCACTCTCCTGCTTACCCTTGTGCTGTCTCGTCTCGACTACTGTAATGTTTCTTTCGCCGGCCTATCCCAGTCCCAATTGTCCCGTCTCCAACGTGTCCAAAATGCTGCCATCCGTTTGTTGACCCATGCATCACGTTTCGACCACGTTACTCCCCTTCTCTACCAGCATCACTGGTTACCTATCTCTTTCCGCATTCGGTATAAACTTCTCATTCTCACATTCAAAGTTATCCACACTGGCACTCCCCTCTACCTGGCGAATCAGATACAATTCCGTACCTCTCACCGTCTCCTCCGTTCCATACATATAAACCGTATGGTCCTCCCCTCCCCCGCACATGCTCGTCTAGAACAAACCCGCTCCTCTGCATTCTATTTTTTGGCTCCAAGTCTCTGGAACTCACTCCCCCCCTCCCTCCGTGCAGAAGACTCATACCCCTCATTTAAAACCCAACTCAAAACCCACCTTTTCTGCCTTGCGTTTGATCCCCCTCCCTAGCCTATCCTTCCCCCCCCTCCTTCCCTCCATGTCTCTCGTGAATGTCTGCTCCCCCTTCCCTCTCCGCCTTGATAGTATGCGTGTAATGCTCTTTCCTATTTTAAACTTCTACTCTGCTCCCAGCTTTCTTTTCTTTCTCTCCTCACTTTTCTCACATTTAATGGCGTTCTTTTCCTTTTTCTTTTCTGCAGCCAAGAGCTTGTTTTAATTAACTTGCTTGATTTTAGCTATTGTAAACCGCTCAGACGCCTATGGTATTGAGCGGTATAACAAGTTTAAATAAACATAAACATAAACATAAACATAAACATATGTAGATGAGTCTCCTGTGAAGTCCAAGTGCTTTGGGTGGAGAGGTCTTGTAGATGACCTCCCCAACCCATTGGAGAAGCATCAGTTGTGAGAGATGCCTGGGGTAAACGTTGTTGAAACGGGGACCCCAGCAACAGATTTTGAGTGGACTGCCACCATTGGAGGGACAAAATAAGGTGATTTGTGTTTGCTATTTTGTCTGACAGGCACCCTGAAGCTTGGGTCCATTGAGTGGATAAAGTCCACTGGGCTGCTCTCATATGGAGGCGAGCATAGGGAATCACATGCACGGTAGATGCCATGTGGCCTAGCAGTTGTAACATCTCCCGAGCAGTGAGATGAGGCTTTAGCACTGCTTGAGAAGCTAACTGCACCATGCGAAGGCAACGGGTCTGAGGAAGATAGGCCCTTGCTTTGCTTGTATCCAGCCAAGCTCCTATGAACTCTAAAGACTGAGTGGGAGTTAGACTGGACTTTGGGACGTTTATGACTAGACCCCAATATTGAAGGATATGCATTGTGCAAGACAGAGAAATCCTGGCCTCTGACTCTGATGGGGCTCGAATGAGCCAATCGTCTAAGTAAAGGAAGACGAATATTCCTAGAGTGCGAAGAAATGCTGCTACCACAGCCATGCATTTTGTAAACACCCTTGGTGCAGAGGCCAGGCCAAAAGGAAGCACCCTGTATTGGTAGTGCTTTCCCTAAAAAAGGAACCGAAGGAACTTTCTGTGAGATGGATGAATGAGAACATGAGTGTACGCATCCTTGAGATCTAGAGAACATAGCCAATCCTGACTCTGAAGGTATGGCAGCAGAGTTCCTAGAGAAACCATCTTGAATTTCTCCTTGAACAGGAATTTGTTCAATTCTCTGAGGTCTAAAATAGGTCTGTGTCCTCCTGTTTTCTTTGGGATAAGGAAATAGGGGGAGTAAAACCCTGTACCCTGTTGAGGAATGGGTACTTCTTCTATTGCCCCTTGGGCACGAAGCATAGTGACCTCTTGATCTAATAGGTTGATAAGAGAGGTCTGAGAATTGAACTGTCTTACCATTGTAGGAGGGGGTATGCTCGAAAAATGGAGCTTGTACCCCTCTTTTATGATGGAGTGTGTCCAATGCTCTGCTGTTATCTGCCCCCATCTGGGGGAAAAGTGACACAACCTTCCTGGAATGGTGGAAGGCTCTGGTCCATTGAAAGCCAGGAAGGCTAAGTTCTCTAGATGAAAGTCAAAGGCCTTGTGAAGGATGAGACTGCTGAGACGGTTGAGGCTTAGCAATCTTTGCTTTCCTTTGTTTGGGTGGTTGCTGACTTTTCCGGACAGGTTGACCTGCAGAGCGCCCCTGCTGGGAATAAGCAGGATAAAACCTTTTCTTCTTGGAAAAGAATGTTTTTTTTGAAAGATTTCTTTCTTGCAGGATCAGCTGTGGCCTTGGATAATCTATCCAAGGTGGCATGTTCAGCATCCAACTCATTGGCTTTTTCTTGCCAATCTTTGCCAAACAGGTTCTCACCAGTACAAGGAATATTGCCCAGTTTGTCTTGTACCCAGAGCTCCAAATCAGATGCCTGGAGCCAGGCAAGTCTATGTGCACCTATGGCAATGGCAGAGGTTCTGCTTATGCACTCAAAACAGTCAAAAGCTGCACGGTTGACAAATTTAGAAACATCCTGGGCATGTTTGATCAATATGAGAAAATCCTGCCTTCTATCCTCAGGAAGAAGAGGACTCAAAACCTCTAAATCTCCTGTGATTTCCTTCAGGAACATTTCCATATATAAAATATAGGAACTGATCCTGGCAGAAAGCATGGAAGCTTGGAAAGTATGACGTCCAAAAGCATCCAAAGTTCTGCACTCACGTCCTGGAGGATTAGAGACATGCCTCTTTGCACTCCTGATCCTTCTCATAGCTGATTCCACTACAATAGAGTGGTGAGGAAGCTGAGTCTTCTGGAAACCAGGACAAGGAGGGACTCAATACATAGTATCCAGTCTACGAGAGTGAGGAGAGGTGGTAAGAGGCGTCTCCCACATTCTTAGCATGAGATCATGCAAGATCTCATGGATGGGTAGAGTAGCTGCCTCCTTAGGAGCTTTGAGATATTGTAAAATTTCCAACTTCTTTGCTCTGGGCTCTGTTTCAGGAGCCACAGTTATGGACAGACCTCGAGCCACTTCCCTGATGAAGTCCTGAAAGGAAATATCCTCTGGAGGAGACATCCTGCGTTTAGGGGAGGAAGGCTCCTCTGGGAGAAGTATTCCCGTACTGACAGAACTGTCAGAATCCTCAGATTCCTCTGAGGACTCGAAGTACCTTCTGTCTGGATGCTCTTGAAGAGCCCGATACCTGTACCGACCGACGTCGGTACCGGGGGGGAATCAGTACCGGTGTATCGGTACCGGAGGGCATCGCATGACTGGGTGCCGGCAATGCAGACACCGATGTCGATGCCAATTCTATTGGTACCAGTACCGATACCGGTGCCGGAGTCGGTGCCGGTTGAACTGTCCTGACGCGGTTCCGAGGGTGTCGATGCCGCAAGGAGAGCCACCAGACTGTGTTCAATAGCCAGGAATCTCTGGTTTATTGACGCTGCCGATGCCTGGATGTCGGTACCAGAGAAAACAGCCGGTACCCCAGAGCATGGCACCAGTAGTTCTGCCGAGGTTGAGGCCTCAAGAATGTCCTGGAGTCCCGATAATGCTTTGGAAGCCTCCCGCCGAGGAAATTTTGCCTGTGCAGAATCCTCAAGGGCAATGCCAGAGGCATCTCAATGCTTAGAAGGAGATCTACCCTTTGAGGACTGGCTAGACTTGTGTTTAGTTATCTGAGATCCACAGGAGGAATAGGAAGCCCTGGAAGACGTCGATGGCACCGAGGCTGCATCGGAGGGAAACAGGGTACTAAGCTTAGCAGCTCGGTTCTGCCGACCTCTTTTGGACATCATGGCACAGGCCATACATTCCGTGATGGAGTGGTCAGGACCTAAACATTTAAGACACCACTCATGGGTGTCGGTGATGGAGATGGTACCGCCACACTTGGTGCACTTTTTGAAACCCGAAGCGGGTTTTTCCATTGTGGAGGAATTTTGGGCCTAGGGCCGAAAATGGCATGTGCACCTGGAAAAAAGTACTAAGTATATATATATATATATATATATATTTTTTTTTTTTTAAAGAAAAGAAAGAAAGAAAGAAGAACCGGCGGTACCAGTAAAGCGTCGAGGAAGGCAGACGCGACCACAAAAAAGGACAATAAGGAAACATTTTCTGCGGTGACAGGAACAACCACCTGCTGGCTCCACGGAAAATGAAGAACTGGAGAGAGGCAGTTGGGAAAAGCGGGAAGGCAGCACGCAGGCGCTGTGGGATGCTCCCAAAAGCTTTCTAATTGGATGCTGGGGAGCGTTCCCGTGCAGGCTCCGTCGGTACCGACGATACCCATATCTGAAGACTACATTCCTGCTTGTTCCTGGAGATTACTGTAGTGTGGAGTCACCATGCCCCTTTTGGTTTTAGTAACTCTATGGTGGGGTTGCTGTGCCCCTTTTCAATTTGGTAACTACCATAAAGTCACCAAATAGAAAGACACACAGTAACACTGCCATACAAAATTACACTAAGCAAAGAGGCAAAGTGACCCCACCATTCAATGACTAAAAACAAAAGGGGCACAGTGATTCCATCCTATAGAGTTATACAAAGCATCAAAGGGGCACCATACCCCTTTTGTTTTTAGTCACTGCATGGCAGGGTTACACGGTGCCCTCTTTCTGTTCCGTGACTGCTGATAGGCTGTACCATACAAAAATAAAAGAGGTACAAACAGTGTGACCCTGCCATACAGTGACTAAAAATAAAAAGGGTGTGGTGTCTCTTTGATACTTTGTATAATACTGTAGGATGGGATCACGTTTTCTCCCATCATACAGTCACCAATCAAACAGAAAGCGTAGTTACTCACCTGTAACAGGTGATCTCCGGGAACAGCAGGAATTTAGTCTTCACATATGGGTATCGTCGGTACCGACGGAGCCTGCGCGGGAACACTCCCCAGCGTCCAATTAGAAAGCATTTGGAAGTATCCCACAGCGCCTGCGTGCTGCCTTCCCGCCTTTCCCAACTGTCTCTCTCCAGTTGAGTTTAAAGCTGAGACAAAGAGAGAGAGAGGGAGAGAGAAAAAGAGAGAGATAGAGAGATACAACTCCTAGGGGAGGTGGGTGGGTTGTGAAAACTAAATTCCTGCTGTTCCCGGAGATCACCTGTTACAGGTGAGTAACTACGCTATCTCCAGGAACAAGCAGAAATTTAGTCCTCACATATGGGGACTCCCTAGCTACAGATGCCAGGGAGAAACCCCAGAAGTTGTGTGTCCTTTTGAAAGGGCTCCACTTCCCCCCATGGATCTCTGGCATCCTACCAGGGATGGTGGGTAGGAGTTGATTAAGTATGGAACAGGTGTTGAACAGCCTGACCAAACAAGGTATCCCGGCGAGAGTCCTTGTCCAAGCAGTAATGGGCTGTGAAGTTATGAACCGAGGCCCAGGTAGCTGCTCGACAGATGTCGTCGATAGAGACAGAATGAAGATGAGCCATAGAGGCTGCCATGGCTCTCACATTGTGCGCTGTGACATGGCCTTCAAGAGGAAGGTTCTTACTCCAATAGGCAAAAGATATGCATTGTGCAATCCAGTTGGACAGTGTCCTTTTGGAGACTGGAAGTCCTAAATGACTAGGATCAAAAGCAACAAAGAGTTGAGAGGACTTTCTATGCTGCTGCGTCCTTTGCAAGTAAAAGGCCAAAGCTCTTTTACAGTCCAAAGTATGAAGATTCCTTTCTGCATTAGAGGCACGAGGCCTTGGGAAAAAAACAGGAAGGTAAACTGCTTGTTTAAATGAAAAGGTGAAACCACCTTTGGCATAAAGTGAGGATGAGTCCTAAGGACTACCTTATCATGATGGAACCATGTATAAGGAGGATCAGCCACCAATGCTTGCAATTCACTGATGCGACGTGCTGATTGGATTGCAATAAGAAAAATAACCTTCCATGAAAGGAATTTCAAAGTTGTAGTAGCTAATGGTTCAAAAGGCGGCTTCATGAGCTGGCCAAGAACCAGATTTAAATCCCATGCCACCGGTGGTGGCTTAACGGGAGGCTTAGTTAGAAGAAGGCTTCTCATAAATCTCGCTATGATAGGATGAGAGGAAACAGGTTGCCCATTTAAAGACTTGAGAGAAGCTGCAATAGTACTCAATGAACTCACTGAATTGGTCTTAAGCCCTGCATTGGACAAATGAAGGAGATATTCCAGTAATGATTCCAGATGTATTGCAAGAGGGTTAAGACCCTTCTGCGAACACCATACCGTAAACCTTTTCCACTTGAAAGCATAACAGCGTCTTGTGGATGGTTTCCTGGAAGCATAAAGGATATCCTTTACTTGCTGAGAAAGGTTAAGACCATGAAGTTCTAGGCTTTCAGCAACCAGGCCCTGAGATGTAGAGACTGGGGATTGGGATGCCACAGTATCCCGTCCTCCTGGGATAGGAGATCTGGAGCAGATCCTAACTCCAGAGATGGAGCTTGAGAGAGATGTAACAGCAGAGGGTACCACACTTGTCGTGGCCAATGTGGGGCTAAGAGAATCATATGGCCTCTGTCTCTCTGAAGCTTGAATATAATTCTGGGAATTAGGGGAATGGGTGGTAAGGAATACAGAAATTCCCGACCCCAATGGAGGAGGAAGGTATCCCTGGCCTGACAACCCTGAGCCAGAATTCTGGAACAGAACCGGGGAAGTTTGGCATTCAGCAGACTTGCAAAGAGGTCTATGTCCGGGGTTCCCCAAAATTGGAAAATTTTGGCCACCTGGTCTGCATGGAGAGACCATTCGTGTGGAAGCAGAACTCGACTGAGTCTGTCTGCCCAAGAGTTTTGAATGACTGGAAGATACACCGCAAGGTGATGAATCTGATGCTCTCTGGCGAGGGCCCATAGTCGCAAAGCTTCATTGCAGAGTGACAGAGAGCCTGTTCCACCCTGCTTGTTCACAGAGAACATGGCTACCTGGTTGTCCGTTTGAATTAGGACAGTTTTGTAGATGAGCTGGGTGTGAAACACTCGAAGAGCAAGAAAGATTGCTCTGAGCTCTAGGAGATTGATGTGGAGATCGGTCTCCTGTGGAGTCCAGGAACCCTGGGTAGAGAGGCCTTGCAAATGGGCTCCCCAACCCACCGGTGAGGCATCTGTTGTTAGAGTTACTTGGGGTGGGGGTTGCTGAAAAGGGGACCCCACCAACAGATTCTGGGGTGACTGCCACCATTGGAGAGACAAAATAAGACGATCTGAGGTTGGTATTTTGTCTGATAGGCAACCTGATGCCTGAGTCCACTGAGTGGATAGAGTCCACTGGGCTGCCCTCATATGGAGGCGGGCAAAAGGGACCACATGCACGGTGGATGCCATGTGGCCTAGCAATTGTAACATTTCCCAAGCAGTGAGGTGAGACTTTAGCATTGCTTGGGAAGCTAACTGCACAATGCAAAGGCAGCGGCACTGTGGAAGACAGGCCCTTGTCTGTCTGGTATCCAGCAGGGCTCCTATGAACTCTAGAGACTGAGTGGGAGCTAGTTGGATTTTGGGAAGTTTATGAGAAGTCCCAAATATTGAAGGATACGCATTGTGATAGAGAAATCCTGGCCTCTGGGTCTGATGGGCCTTTAATGAGCCAATCGTCCAAGTAAGGGAAGATGAATATTTTTAGGCTGCGGAGAAATGCTGCCACCACAGCCATGCATTTTGTGAACATCCTTGGTGCCGAGGCCAAGCCAAAAGGAAGAACTCTGTATTGGTAGTGCTTCCCTTGAAATAGAAAGTGAAGAAACCTTCGGTGAGTTGGATGGATGAGAACATGAGTGTACGCATCTTTGAGATCTAGAGAACAAAGCCAGTCCTGACTGAAAGTATGTAGAGTTTCCAGAGAAATCATTTTGAATTTCTCTTTGAACAGGAATTTGTTCAATTCTCTGAGGTCCAAAATGGGTCTGTGCCCTCCTGTTTTCTTTGAAATAAGGAAAAAGGGGGAATAAAACCCTGCATCTTTTTGATGAATAGGTACTTCTTCTATTGCCTCTAGGGCAAGAAACAGACTGACCTCGTGATCTAACTGGGAGTTGAGAGAGGTCTGAGAATTGAACTGTCTTACCATTGTAGGAGGGGGCATGCTGAGGAAGTGAAGCTTGTATCCCTCTCTTACAATAGACAGAGTCCAACTTTCTGCTGTTATTTGCCCCCATCAGGGGCCAAAATAACATAACCTTCCTGGAATGGTGGAAGGCTCTGGCCCGTTCAGGGCCAGGAAGACAAAGTTCTCTAGATGGGAGTCAAAGCCCCTTTGGAGGCTGAGTCTGCTGAGCCGGTTGAGGCTTAGCAGCCTTTGTTTTTCTTTGTTTAGGTTGTTGCTGACCCTTTTGGGCAGACTGACCTGAACGATGACCTTGCTGGGTATAGGAGGGGTAGAACAACTTCTTTCTAGTGAAGAATGGTTTTTTGTAGGACTTTTTCCTTGCAGGATCAGCTGTAGATTTTGATAACACAGGTACACTAACAAAAAACTGCCTCCAGTTTTGCAACTGATTCCTATAGATTTTGGGGTGCTGAATCCAGGAAAAATAGCCAAAATGTTCCATCACGTCACGTTTTCTTGCAAAATTAGATTTCTTACCCATATAAGGAATGTTCACATAATTTCTTTTTAGCCGACTGCAGTTTATTTTCTTGGCCCAAAATAGAGGCTGTAATGGTTAACTAACTAGAAACACTCCCTCATGATATTTTAGAGTGTTTTGTATTCATTTTATACATTAACAGGACAATTGGGAGGCGGGGGCTAAATCCAGTACTCGCGCTGGCGCATGTTCTTTCCTGTTCGCCTCGCCTCGTTCACTCGCTCAAACACGGTGGTTGCGACATGAACGTTCCTGTCAAATTTCAGTTTCTTGCAAGTTCATTATTACCTTTTGTTTGCTCAGTCATAATCCAGCTTTATTCCGAAGTGGTTCACTACAGTTGTAGTTTGCAGTGCTGTGTATTTGTGATGGCTCACAGAGCCAGAGGTTGCATCAACTCTCCGGACAGTTTTTGTTTTATTTGTGGGGAATATACCGTGAAAAAGCGGCAGAGGAACATTTCTGCATTTATTAAAAAAGTATATTTCGCCTATTTCGGTTTGAAGTTAGGCGATCAAGACAAACTGTGGGCTCCTCACAAAGTGTGCAAGACATGTGAGGAAGATCTACGCTTATGGATGAAAGGTAAAAAACAAGCATTTCGTTTCGGAATACCTATGATGTGGCGTGAACAAAGAGACCACAGCAGTGACTGCTATTTTTGCTCTTGCATTGTGAAGGGATACAACTTAAAAAATAAGAACGTAATAAGTTACCCCAACCTTCCCTCAGCAATTAGGCCTATGCCTCATAGCAACGAAGTACCTGTGCCTGAACCACCAAAATCTTTGGATCATATTTGTGTGGACGGTTCTGATCATGATGAGACTCATCAGATGGCTTTTCCCGATGAGTCCAGTACTTCCGAGTTTGAAACTGAACCAGATCCGAAACCTGAACTTTTCTCTCAAGCTGGATTGAATGATTTAGTCCGGGATTTAGGACTCCCAAAAGATGCTGCCCAACTGCTAGGTTCTCGGCTTAAACAGAAAAATCTATTGTCACCAGGAACAACTTTTTATTGGTACCACAACCGCGAAACACTATTTTTGAAGTATTTCAGCAAAGAGGAAGATTTGGTATTTTGCAATGATATATACGGAGTGATGGAAAAGTTTAAACTCAAGTATGATCCTGCTGAATGGCGGCTGTTCATTGATTCGTCAAAAGACAGCATAAAAGGTGTTCTTCTTCATAATGGCAACACATTCGCTTCAGTTCCTATTGCTCACTCTGTTATTCTCCAAGAAAAATACGAGAATTTGGCCCTGATTCTTCAGAAGATTCGTTATGATGAGCATAAGTGGATGATATGTGGAGACTTTAAAATTCTATCCATGCTATTAGGGCAGCAATCCGGTTTCACCAAATATCCCTGCTTCCTTTGCTTGTGGGATAGCCGGGCCCGCGACCTACACTGGGGGAAAAAAGACTGGCCAATTCGGGCGTATTTGAGACCCGGTGAGAAAAATGTTCTTCATGAGAGCTTGGTACCTCGTGATAAAATTCTATTACCACCTCTCCACATTAAGTTGGGTCTCATTAAGCAATTCATCAAGTCCCTTCCAAAAGATGGTGAGTGCTTTCGGTATCTTTGCTCAAAGTTCCCCCGACTTTCTGAAGCAAAGCTAAAGGAAGGAGTGTTTGTTGGCCCTGATATAAGGAAACTCATTTCAGATGGAGCATTCGCTGAAACGATGTCTGAGAAGGAAAAAGAAGCCTGGGATTCCTTCAAGGATGTTGTTCTCAAATTCTTGGGGAACAGGCGGGATGAGAACTATAAGGATATTGTTGCCAGGATGCTCAATGCCTTCAAAGAACAAAGCTGTAACATGAGCCTGAAAGTCCATTTCTTGCACTCCCATGTGAACTACTTTCCCGAAAACTTGGGGGCGTACAGTGAAGAACAAGGTGAAAGGTTTCACCAGGATATCAAGGACGCAGAGAGAAGGTACCAAGGAAGATGGAACACCACTATGATGGCTGATTTCTGCTGGTTGCTGCTGCGGGAAACCCCAGATGAAAAATACGCCAAGCAGCGCACCAAGAGAAGCATTCGGGGGAAGAAGAAACGGGCCCACCAGGAGATTGATTGACCCAAGAATGACTTTAAAATCTAAACTGTGTTGACAAATATCGTGTTTTTACTAAACTTTGAAATAAAAATTTGCTAGTTATTACCACAGTGTCGGATCTCATTTATTAGAATTTTATTTTCACACCATCGGGTGTTTGTCTTCATGTATTGCAATGGTGCGGTTTGCGTTTTCTATTCTTACATACATACCTGTACAACATGTTTTGCACATTTCTTTGCTTTGCTTTGTGTCTAACCTCGTTCTTATATGCTCAATGTTTGTGCACATGTATGTGGCTGTTTTAAGTGCAGACAATTTTGCTACCATCACAGTGTGTTTTGTTGACATTACTCTATTCTTATGTGCTACCTTGTTACAATTTTCTTTATTCTTATTTGAAAAACTACTAAACAATTAGTATAAAGAATTCATCCAAGAAACTTTTATCTCGATCGCACTCAATCTGAAACGTTCACCTCAAACTGCTAACCCAATGTAGCAAAAAATCTGTACGTGATGGAGCAAATTGGTTACCAGATTTGGATTCAGCGCACCAAAAAACGTAAAAATCAATCGAAACATTAGAGGCAGTTTAAAAAAAATTTTTTTTAGTGTACCTGTGTAATCTATCCAAGGTGAGATTATCAGCATTTAGCTCATTAGCTTTCTCTTGCCAATTTTTGCCAAAGAGATTCTCTCCTGTGCAAGGAATATTCCCCAGTTTGTCCTGTACTCAAAGTTAAAGTCAGATGCCTGGAGCCAGGCAATCCTACGTGCACCTATGGCAATAGTAGAAGTTCTTAGCATGAGATCATGCAAGATCTCATGAATAGGCAAAGTAGCTGCCTCTTTGGGAGCTTTAGGATACTGTAAAATCTCCAATTCCTTTGCCCTAGGCTCTGTTTTAGGAGCCACTGTGATGGAAAGACCTCGAGCCACATCCCGGATAAAATCCTGGAAGGATATATCCTCTGGAGGAGACATCCTATGTTTAGAAGAGAAAGAATTCTCAGGAAGAAGTACTCTGGTGTTGACAGAGCTGTCAGAGTCTTCAGACTCGTCAGATGGTTTAAAGTATCTCCTGTCCGGGTAATCGTGCAGCGCACGATACCGGTACCGATTGAAGTCGGTATCGACAGGGTCCGGTACCGACTTGTCAGTACCAGAGGGCACAGCATGCGTCGGTATCGGTAGTCCACCTGCCGACATCGATGCAATTGCCCGTGGTACCGATGTAGGTGCCGGTACTGGTACCGGTTGAATTGTCTGAAGCGGTTTCGGGGGCATCGATGCCGAGAGAAGAGCCGCCAGACTGCGTTCAATAGCCAAGAATCTCTGGTCTATCGACGCTGCCGATGCCTGGGTATCGGTATCAGGCAAAGCGGCCGGTACCCCAGAACATGGCACCAGTAGTTCTGCCGAGGTTGGGGCCTCGAGAACATCCTGGAGCCCCGATGATGCTTTGGAAGCCGAAGCCTCCCGCCGGGGCTATTTTGCCGGTGTGAATCCCTCAAGAGCAATGCCAGAGGCATCTCGATACTTAGAAGGAGATCTACCCTTTGAGGACCGGCTAGACTTGTATTTAGTTACCTGAGATCCATGGGAGGAAGACGAAGCCCTGGAAGATGTTGATGCCATAGATGCTGCATCGGAGGGAAAAAGGGACGGAGATGGTACCGCCACACTTGGAACACTTTTTAAAACCCGAAGCGGGTTTTTCCATTGTAGAGGAAAGTTGGGCCTAGTGCCCAAAATGTCGCGTGGCACCAGAAGAGAAAAAAACTGGAAGACTCCAGGAAAAGATTTATTTATTTTTTACAAGGAAAAGAAAGAACGAACCGGCGGTATCGGTGCAGCGTCAAAGGAAGGCAGACGCGACCACAAAAAAGAAGAATAAATGGTATATTTTCTGCGGTGACAGGAAGTGCGACCTGCCAGCTCCGTGGAAAATGAAGAACTGGAGAGAGACAGTTGGGAAAGGCAGGAAGGCAGCATGCAGGCGCTGTGAGATGCTCCCAAAAGCTTTCTAATTGGATGCTGGGGAGCGTTCCCATGCAGGCTCCGTCGGTACTGACGATACCCATATGTGAAGACTACATTCCTGCTTGTTCCTGGAGATAAGTGGCACTGTGACCCCACCATGCCCTTTTCACTTCACAAAAGAACAAAAAGGGCCATCGGGGAAGGGTGGGGGAGGTGAGAGAGAAGCATGGCTGACCCGTGGGGGGGGGAAGAGGGCAAGATGGTGGACCCGTGGGGGGGGGGGGGAAGAGGGCAAGATGGTGGACCCGTGTGGGGGAGGGGAGATGGGAAGAGAGAGAAAGCTGGTGGACCCATTGGGGGGAGGCAGAGGGGAAGGGAAGAGAGGGAAAGATGGTGGGCCCATGGGGGAAGGGTGGGAAGAGGAGGGAAGGGTGGGAAGAGGAGGGAAGGGTGGGAAGAGGGGGGAAGATACTTACCAGGCAGTGGCAGGCAGATCTAGCAATGGCAGTAGGGCCCCAAAGATCAATGCAAGCCTAGTTAACAGCAATCTTCAGCAGCGGTAATCCTAGGCAGTGGCGATCCTTGTTGGAGATCCTCGACAGTGGCAGTAGCAGCAATATTCGACGACGGCATTGGTATCAGCGGCAGCGATCTCAGCAGCTAGGCCCAGGAAACAGGAAGATTTAAATCTTCCCTCAGCTGACTGGGATTGGCTGCCCCAGGCCCCTCCAGCCCTGCCCTCTGCCGCCCCAGATTGGCTATCCCCAGCACCACTCTCTGTTACCCTGGATTGGCTGCCCCAGGCTCCTCCAGAGCCACCCCTTCCTTTCCTCAGCCCATTTGGGGGAGGCAATGCCCCCTGCATCCCCCTTAACTATGCCCATGGTTTTGTTTCTTTGAAAATGTGGTTCCCTTGCACTTAGGAAGTATTGTTGCGGTATGTTGAAGCAATCAGAAAAACAAAGTAGCAATAAGAGTTGCTGCACAATGAGACATAGAAACATAGAAAAATGACGACAGAAAAAGACCACATGGCCTATCTAGTCTGTCCTTCCATATCAACAACTACAAAAGTCCCCTTTTTTGCTTTAGAGATCCTGTGTCCCATGCTTTTTTGAATTCAGATACTGTCCTCCACGTGTTCAAATTGATGTTTGAAGGAATAATAATCACAACCAACAAGGTCCAGAAATGAGATTTTGGTTAGGATAACATTTACACACTCATAATAGTTTGCTTAGCCTAATTGATGATTTGAGTAACCAATAGTCACATATATGACTATTGGTTACTCAAATCGGAGTGGAGTAGTGGCCTAGTGGTTGGGGCAAGGTACTTCAGGCCGGAAGGTCGGGGGTTCAAATCCCACTAGAGGACAGCAACCTTGGGCCGGAAGGACTGGGGTTTCTAGTCCCACAGGTGCTCCTTGTGGTCTTGGGCAAGCCACTTAACCCTCCATAGCTCATGTTCCCTGTAAAATAGTTATCTCCAAGTTATAATGCCCTGTTCAATGTAATTTCAGTTTGTTCAATGTAAACCGCACTGATGCAGAATAGCGCGGTATATAAGAGAATATAATAAATAAAATAAAATAAATATATATATATGTTTTCCTTTTCTTTTGAAGATAAACCGGGAGATTCAAGAGAGGGAAAGGTTGGAAATATGGTTTGTGTGGTGGTCACTTATTGAAACAGGAAGACCAGATGATACAACAATTGCAATTGCGCTAAATGATTCTGTAAGATTAGTGGAGAGTGGGGCTTGTTTTTATTGGATTCAGAGAGATAACAACGGTAGAGCTAGAAGGGGAGATGATAAAATAAAAAGTGCAACCCTTTTCAGGATTGGTGAAGTGGGATAGAAAAATCAGAGATAACTTTGGCAAGGAGCAGCAGGAAGGCTAATATGATAGGAAGCAAGTTGAAAAGTGATACAAAAAATGTTTATAGAAAGCGAAGTTCAAGAAGCTCCACTAAGTATTTTGGAATCAGACTGAAGGATAAGCTTTCTGAAGGATGACCCTGAGTCAATGAAACCTTTTACCTTACACACAAAGCTAAGTAGCAGCCAGATTACCCATGCATTCTCCCTATCTGTTGATAAGAGCTCTAATTGTGCCACTGAGATACATGGGGGGGGGGGGGGGGTCATTTTAGAAGCTCTATTTGCGAGTTGGATTTCTGAAAACAGGCATTTGTGAAATGGCTTACACTGGTGCATGTACCTGGCCTTGCTATCTGTGTGGGGCCCATCACCAGAACTGGGTACTGCGACATTCATCTTTCGGGGTGGAGACAGAGTTATTTCAGAAGTCACTTATACATGCCTCATTTCACTGCTGCCACTCCCATGGATTTTTGGACGTTGTCCTCTGAATGCCCTAGATTCTACTACTACCACTATTTCTTGCAAGGAGACAAATTTAAAAGCAACATCAGGAAATATTTTTTCACGGAAAGGTGGTGGATGCCTAGAATGCCCTCCCAAAGGAGGTGGTAGGAGCTAAAGCAGTGACAGAATTCAAAAAGACATGGGACAGTCAAAGAGAATCACTACATAGCAAGAGGATGGAATCAAATGTAAGTAACTTCATAAATAAAGAGGCATAACCTGCTGGAGCAGCAGTTACAACCTTAAGCAAAGGTACAGAGGGAATAACAAGCACAGAGTGGCAGGTATAGCTCTAATTCTAGCCACCTTACTAGGTAGACTAGATGGACCATGCTGGTCTTTATCTGCCATCATTTACTATATTATTATTACTACTACTTGTGACGTAGAAGCTTCTCATGAAGCTATGGAAACAGACAGAGATCTGGTGGAGAAAACCGGTACTGCAAGAGAATGCAGGATTTTCTCTTCAGAGAGAAAAAAACACGTAGCTAATCAGGAACCACACCTCACCTTAGGGGAGGAGAGAAGCCAAGTCCCTGATTGGGCACGCCCAAGCAGGAGGCGGGCAGTGCAACACACGGGGAGCTTGTTAAGCAGTCAGAAACAGTTAGAGTCAGAAGGTGAAGAAAGAGAAGAAGGACAGGAAGAAGAACACGGAGAGGAACAGGAAGAGTTGGAGAGAGAGCAACTAGGCAGCTGTGATCCACAGAGGAGCAGTTTGGACTCACGAAGCAAGTATCTGGGAGACTCAGGGGCAGTGAGAGACTTCTGTGAGCAGAAGGATTCAAGAGCACTGAGAGACCCAAGGATACAACCCAGGCTTCCAGAGAACCAAGCAGGACCTTGGAGCAGAAAGCAGAGGGACAAAGAATTCTCCTGGAGAAAGCCTCAGCACAAGGTACAAAGTGGGGTTGAAGCAGCTAGCAGCTATAACAGTGGGAAGCCAGAAAGAGTGAAGGCTAACTTTAAAAGCCAGAATAAAGTCAGACAATACTGTGGCAGTTGGGTGCAGCCTGAAAAGTATTTAAGCAGCCCAAGATACTCTCATAAGCCAGCTGAAGCCTATAGCTTAGAAGCTAACAGAAAGAAAGCTGCTGAGTCTTATTGCAGAGACGTGAGCCAAGAGAAACCTGACAGTTCTAATTTTAAAACCCTGTTTAGAAACTCTCCAGACCCAGCTGAAGTTTTAAACCCAGCACTTACGTTCAGAGATAAGTGGGGGAAGGATTCTTCTAACACGCTGAACTGTTGTCCTAACAAAAGCAGCATTGCTAATTATCATGAGATAAAGGTCTTAAACAAACATTTACCTGAAGGAGAAGGAAAATACCAGCTTAGCCCAGGAAAGACGCAGGCTGAATTACTTCTTAAAGACTTCAGGGAATTCCTTGAGAGCAGGGCAGTTTCTCCCTATAATTCAGCACAGCCTACAAACAGCTGTGAAGAGGAGATGCCTCTAGATTCTTCTCTGCCTTCCACGGAGCAAGACATTGCAATGGATTGCTCAACATGTATTATTGAGAAGGACATTAATTAAATGCTTTAAAAGGTTATATGAAGAAATATAACAAGAAGTTACCTTACTGATTGTCATGCTGAGAAGCTTATGAGAAGTGAATAAGTTAAAGCATAATTGTCTGGATATCAAGGGCTTTGCTGTTATGCCAGAGTTTGTTTCAGTTAATGAAAAGTCACATGACAATTGAATGTGAATCCTGAAGCTAATGGACATTTAGCCCAGCAGTGCAAACCTTGTATAGTTTGGTTTCTTACTCTTGTTTTGTGCTATAAAACTTCTTTTGCGTCTGTTTGCACTTGAACTGCAAAGCGGAAAATAAACCTCATAAAAATAAATTTCTTTGCCTGCCTTAACTACTTGAGCACACAAATACAATCTCAACCCTGAAGGGCACCAAAGGCCACCTCCTACTGAAACCCTCAAGGTCCAGGTAGTGGGTGGGTGGCATACTACAAATCCCTTCTAAAATCCCACTTACAGTCTTATGAAAATTAACCAAACATCTTGTGCAACAAGTTTATGTTTATGCAATTTCTTGATATACCGCCCAGGCTGAAGGGCATCAGAGCGGTTTACAATCACTATAAGCAGGTACTGGATACATTTCCTCGTCCCCAAGGGGCTCACAATCTATGTGTACCTGAGGCAACAGAGGGTTAAGTGGGTTAAGTATATAGGTACAAAGCAGATATTTGCAAGTGAAAGCTTCAGAAAAGATACGCAAGAAGGAATAACTGCACTGTGTTGCTAATGATATACTATGAGGTATAATTACTACTAACAGAGTGGCGGAATAGCCTAATGGTTAGAGCACTGGCTTGGGAACCAAGCAAGCAGGGTTTGATTCCTCTATCACTCCTTGTGACACTTAACCTCCTTTGCCTCAGAAAAAATCCAAGTTATCAATCTCCCTATTTAATGTATATTACCAAGTTTAAGTTATAATGTAAACCACTTTGAATGAAATAATGAAGTGGTATAAAAAAAACCCAGTTAAATAAATAAATAAATACATACAGACAGAATCGTGTGGATCACACACAAAGTTTGCCCAACATGGAGGAACTATTCCTGCAAATGTTTAGTAGGCTTCAGATGAAAGGGAGAAACGACGGTGTCCAGATTACAGTGAAAACAAAGCTGAGACAACATCATGTAAAACGTTCTGTATATTTTTGGAGAATCTATATAGGCTGGTGTGACAAATTAATTGTAGGGTTCTAATGTGGGTGAAGCATAAGGATTTTATTGTTATTTTGATTTAAGAGATGGCTCCAAAGAATAATATTATACATAGAAATAGTTTCACTGAAACAAGCTATACTAGTTAAAAAGAAAGGTGATGAGGCTCTGTCATGAAAGCTTTAAAGTGGTTAGGTACAGTATATAAGGCAGAGAAACAAGTTCATAAAGCATGGAAATGAGAGGCAGTGGAAAAAAATAAGGAGTATGAGGACATGGTCCAAGAGATGTAACTACTTCAGCATGGGAGAGGGAACAGATACAAATCTTGACTCCCTGGTCTAACAACCAGGAAATTGTTGTTGGGCGTACAGAGACATGTACAATTGTAGGGGGGGGGGGCGTTTGAGGAAAGAATGGCTTTTAGTACCTAGCAGATAACATGCATACCTCAACACAGTAATAATGGGAGATTTCAATTATTCCGGTATTGACTGGGTCAGTGTTACATCAGAACATTTTAGGGAGAAGTTTCTAGATGAAGTAAATGACTGCTTCAAGGAGCAGCTAGTCCATGAACAGACATGCAGGTACACTATTTCAGACCTAGTACTCAGTGGAATACAGAATCTAGTTGAGAGGTAGCTGTTTTGGGGCCGCTTGGCAATAGCGATCATAATATGATCACATTTGATTTAATAAATGGAGGGAGGATAGCAAGGAAATTGACTGTGCCAGCATTCAGCTTTCAAAAAGGAGATTATAATAAAACGAGGAAAATAGTTAAGAAAAAACTATAAAGAGCAACTACGAAAGTTAATAGTTTAGATCAGACCTGGGCTTATTTAAAACAACTATCTTGGAAGCCCAGACCAGATGTATTCCATGCTTTAAAAAAGGTGGAAGAAAGGCCAAACAGCAGTCAGCATGGCTTAAAGGTGAGGTCAGAGAGGCTGTTATAGCTAAGAGAGAATCTTTCAGAAAATGGAAAAAAGAGTCAAATAACAAAAACAGGGAAAAGCATAAATACTGGCAAGTTAAATGCAAGGCATTGATAAGGCAGACAAAGAGAAACTTTGAAAAGAAGCTTACTGTGGAACCAAAAGTGCATAATAAAAACATTTTCAAGTATATTTGTAGCAAAACCCACCTCTGAGGGAGTCAGCTTGTCCATTCGATGATGAAGGGATAAAAGGTGCCCTGAGAGAGGACAAGTCCATAGAAGAGAGACTGGAGGAATTTTCTGCTTGACTTTTTACTGAATAACATGTAGAAAACGTATGTATGCCAGAAAGTGTAGTTACTTAACTGTAACAGGTGTTTTCCGGGAACAGTAGGAATCAGTCCTCACATATGGGTGATGCTGGCGCAAACAGAACCCGCGCAGAAGCATCTCCCCAGCTTTCAAAGAAAGCCTTTGTAAGATGCACCACACATGCGTGGTCCCCTTCCCGCTCAAGGGTGCCATCTTGCCTCGGTCTAATGACATAGCTAAGATGGCAAAAATAAAATACGGTAAAGAAACAACTGCAAGGGGAGGAGGGAGGGTTGCGAGGACTGCTTTCTGCTGTCCCCGGAGAACATCTCAAATCATTCTTTGAGCCACATAATTTTCGCTCAGTCCTACAAGATCTAATCTTCCCGCACTTCGACTACTGCAACCTTTTGCTTCAAGGCCTCCCCAAATATACAATCCAACCCCTCCAGCTAGCAATGAATACAACTGCTTGCCTCCTCTTTAATGCCACAAGATCAGAGCACGTTATACTACTGCTCAAACTACTATATTCGTAACCTAGGCATCAACGATTCAAATTAAAAGTTCTTCTCATAATCTTTAAAATCTTACATGAATTATCTGCTATCCACCTGCAATCCTTTATCAAGAAAACACCTGACAATGGAACGCAAAGATCAAATTTCCTTAACACTTTACTTATACCATCAATGTATACTAAGGTTTCCCTTAGAACACCAAATAGAGCCTTCTCATTCTTTGCTCCAGCACTTTGGAACAGGCTTCCATATGAACTTCGCGCCATTATTGACTTACTGGACTTTAAAAAGAAGCTAAAGACACACCTGTTCTTTGAGCAGTTTTCAAATCTTGATACATAACTACCACTCCTCAATCTCTTTACCTATTAATTCATGTAATATACTTTTGTTTCATTGTTTTTCTTTTTCTTTCTGACTTTATTTTCTATGTAAAGCCATATCGGCATTGTTGTTCATTGTAAACCACATAGACTATTAGATATGCGGTATATAAGACTAGCTAAATAAATAAACAAATACCCGTTACAGGTGAGTATCTATGCTCTTTCCGGGAACAAGCAGGAAGTCAATCCTTACATATGGGACTCCCCAGCTACAGGTTACCAAGAACCTGAATAAAATGCCACAAGTGACTAGAGAAGGTGAGCTGTGAGCTGCAGAAGTTGAGTCCCAACTGAGAGACTCTCGCAAGAACCACATGTCTGGCGGGGAACCAGCACTCCGGTAGACTGAGCACAGAAGGGTTGGAGGGCAGGAGTTGCCTATACCCCGAAGAGATTATGGAGCACGGTCTGGCCGAAGGTGCTGTCCCGTCGGGACTCCCTCTCCAGGCAGTAGTAAGCTGCGAAGATATGGAACAAATACCAAGTGGCGGCCCGGCAGATTTCCATAACAGGTACGGAAGGCAGATTTGCCACAGAGGTAACAATGGCCCTGAAGTGGTACGCTGTGACCTGGTGGTCTAGGAAGATCCCAGCCTGCTCATAGGCATTCCCAAAGGCTTTCATAGAAAGCTGGGGAAATGCTCCGCTGGGGCTTCATTGGCGCCGATGACACCCATATGTGAGGACTGACTTCCTGCTTGGTCCTGGAGAAGGCTAAGTTCTCTAGCAGAAAGTCAAAGGCCCTGAGGGGGCTGAGGTTGCTGGGCTGGAGCAGGGCTCGCAGCCTTTGCTTTGCTCTATTTGGAGGATTGCTGACATTTGGAAGGGAACTGAGCTGCAGAAGATGCCCTCTGACCATAAGCAGGGTAGAATCTTCCCTTTTTAGAAAAAGGTGTTTTCTTGAACAACCTTTTCTTAGCAGGAGCAGCTGTAGATTTGGATAGTCTATCCAAAGCAGAATTTTCAGCATCCATCTGATTGGCTTTTGCTTGCCAATCCTTACCAAACAGGTTCTCACCTGTACAGGGGATAGTTCCCAATTCATCTTGAACCCAGATCTCCAAATCAGATGCTTGAAGCCAAACAATCCTACGTGCACCTATGGCAATAGCTGAGGCTCTGCTTACGCATTCAAAGGATTCGAAAGCTGCACGGTTGGAGAATTTGGAGACATCCTGGTCATGTTTTAGCCCAGTGAGAAATTCCTGCCTTTTATCCTCAGACATAAAAGGACTTAAAGTCTGCAAATGGTCAGTGACTTCTTTTAAGAACATTCCCATGTAAAGACTATAGGAATTAATTCTCGCAGCAAGCATGGAAGCTTGGAAGACTCTTCTTCCAAAAGCATCCATGGTTCTACATTCACATCCTGGAAGATTAGAGGCATGTCTTTTGGCACTTCTAATCTTTCTCATTGCAGACTCAACCACAATAGAGTGGTGAGGAAGTTGAGTTTATGGAAACCAGGACAAGGAGGGACACGATACATGGTGTCCAACCTGCGAGAATGAGGAGAGGTAGTCAGAGGTGCTTCCCACATCCTCAACATGAGATCATACAGAATCTCATGAATAGGTAAGGTAGCTGCCTCTTTAGGAGTTTTAGGATATTGTAAAATATCTAACTCCTTGGCTCTGGGCTCTGATTCAGGTGCCACTGTAATAGAGAGACCCCGAGCCACCTCTCTGATAAAGTCTTGAAAAGACAAATCCTCTGGAGGAGACATCCTACGTTTAGGAGAGGACTCCTCCTGTGGAAGAAGCATCACTGCATCGACAGACTCCTCAGAGTCGTCAGAGGAATCGAAGTATCGTCTGTCTGGATGCTCTTGCAATGCCCGATACCCGTACCGACCGGGATCGGTATTGGGAGTCACCGGTACCGTGGTATCGGTACCAGAGGGCTTCAGAGGACAAAGTACCGGCATAGCGGACACCGATGCCGATGTTGATGCCACCGGTACCGGGATCGGTACCGATGGCGATGCTAGTGCCGGTACCGGCGGAGTAGTCTTTTGCGGTACCACGGGCGTCGATGCCACCAGGAAAGCCGCCAGACTGCATTCCATGGACAGACTTCTCTGATCCATCGACGTAGCCAATGCCTGGAAATCGGTACCGGTGGAAGCCACCGGTACCCCAGAGCATGGCACCAAGAGATCTATCGAGGCCACGCCATCGAGATCATCTTGGAACCCCGATGATGATGCTTTAGAGGCCGAAGCTTCCCGCTGGGGTAATTTTGCCGGTGCAGAATCCTCGCGGGCAAGGCCAGAGGCATCTCGATGCTTAGAAGGTGATCTACCCTTCGAGGACCGGCTGGATTTATGTTTAGTTACCTGAGATCCATGTGAGGAAGAAGCAGCCCTGGAAGACGTCGATGCCACCGAAGCCACATCAGAGGGAAACAGGGTACTGAGCTTGGCAGCTCGGTTCTGATGACCCCTCTAAAACATCATGGAACAGGACATACAATCTGTTATGGAATGGTCAGGACCTAAACATTTTAGACACCAGTCATGGGTGTCGGTGACGGAGATAGTACCGCCACATTTTGTGCACTTCTTAAAACCTGAGGCAGGCTTTTCCATAGTTAAGGAAAAAAGTTCTGGGCCTAAGGCCCAAAACTGAAGTGCACCTGAAGTGGAAAAAAAAGGTCTTTTTTTTTTTTAAAGAAGAAAAGAACAAGGACCGGCGGTACCGGTACAGTGTCGAAGAAGGCAGACGCGACAGAAAAGAATAAAGAAAAAAATAAGGAAATTCTTCTGCGGTGACAGGAACACGACCTGCTGGCTCCGCGGAAAAAGAACAACTGAGGAGAGACAGTTGGGAAAGGCGGGAAGGCAGCATGCAGGCACTGTGGGATGCTCCCAAAAGCTTTCTGAATGGACGCTGGGGAGCGTTCCCGCGCAGGCTCCGTCGGTACCGACGTACCCATATGTGAAGACTCATTCCTGGTTGTTCCTGGAGATTATGAATTGTACTCAATAATTTAATCTTATCCTTTGATGGATCAGCAGTCAGTGAAGTGAAGCCCTATCCCATTTTTTAGCATGTAAAATAATCTTTACTGACATATTTTGTATTGGCTGTAATCATGCCACCTACATTCTTGGTTAATCCAATGTATAAAAGATTGCAGTATGCCAATACAGAAATAACAGCTTGAAGTATTAGCCTCAACTCCTCCTATGATAAAAACATCTTTGAAAAATCAACCTTAGTTTAAAAAATGATTTTTATTAACGATAAGGAGACATGTTTATCAAATGTAAGATATGACTTTATCTTAATACCCAGATTCCAACAGCAGCTTAATATCTTGACAGGTACAACCTAATTCTACAGAAACAACTGTATATCATCTAACTAACAATGGTATATTACCCCCCTTATCTCAATAACAATCCTCAATTGTAGATAAACCTTTTAGATAAACTTTAAACAAAACGGGAGAAAGTAGAGGATCCCTGCAGGATTTCACATTCTAAATTCCATTTTGTCAAGACAACTTTGCAACCAAGACTCGTACAAGGACATGAGGCACCCTAGGTGAACTCTCATTCCTGCCGCTCTCCCCTCTGCTGTCCCTCACTGGAACTTGCAGCAGTAGTAATGACAATAAAATATCAAAGCAGCACTTACTAGAGCCTCTGAAATACTGTATACTGGTGCTGCTTTCTGACAGGCCAGCCAATCCCATCTCCTTCGATGCAGACTTAACATAAGATATGCCATACTGTGTCAGACCAAGATCCATCAAGCCCAGTATCCTGTTTCCAACGGTGGCCAATCTAGGTCACAAGTATCTAGCAGTTTCCCCAAAAGACACAGATTCTACAGTGCTTGTACTGGGGCAAGCAGTAGATTTCCCGGGTCCCCTTTAATAATAGTTTATGGACCTTTCCTCCAGCAACTTCTCCAAACGCTTTTTTAAACCCGGCTACACTAACAGCTTTTACTACATCTTCTGGTAACGAATTCCAGAGTTTTGATTACATGTTGAGTGAAAAAATATTTTCTCTTATTAGTCTTAAATAGATTATGCTGTAGCTTCATTGCATGTCCCCTAATCTTTCTATATTTTGATGGCATAAACAATCGATCTACGTTTACCTGTTCCACTCCATTCATTAATCTATAGACCTTTATCATATCTCCATCAGCCATCTCTTTTTCAGGTTGAGGAGCCCTAACCTTTTCAGCCTCTCTTCATAGGGGTATCCTTCCAGCTCCTTTACCATTTTGGTGGCTCTTCTCTGTACCTTTTCTAATAACATTATATCCTTTTTATGAGACAGTGACCAGAATTGCACACAATATTCAAGGTGCGGTTGCACCATGGAACAATAAAGAGGCATTATAATAACCTTTGTTTTATTCTCCATTCCTTTCCTTGATTCCTAGCATTCTATTTGCTTTCATTCTAGCATTCTAGCTAGATTTCCTGTTTGCATCAGGGTGGAACCAGCTTGTCAGCGTGCAGCACCAATAGTACACAGAGGTTCATAGGTCCTTGTAAGCACTGCTTTGAAAGTGTAATTACTCACCTGTAACAGGTATTCTCCAGGGACAGCAGAAATCAGTCCTCACTTATGGGTGACGTCGGCACTGACGGAGCCCACGCGGAGCAATTCCCCAGCTTTCCAAGAAAGCCTTTGGGATTGCTGCCATGCATGCGTAGTCCTCTTCCCACCCAAAGGTGCCATCTTGCTCAGTCAGGTCCCATAGCTAGAGCCCTACTAAACAGATGGCAAGGGAAGGACAAAAATAGCAATTCTTCAGGGGAGGTGGGAGGGTAGTGAGGACTGATTCCTGCTGTCCCTGGAGAACACCTGTTACAGTTGCGTATACGCTTTCTCCAGGAACAAGCAGGAAGTCAGTCCTCACTTATGGGACTCCCCAGCTATAGGCTACCGAGCCTGTAACCCAAAAACACCTCTGCGAGGCCGTGAGCAAAGTCAATGCCGGGAGGAGCCCAAGTCTTTGGGTCCCTGAGGCGAAGCTCTTGGTAGCCATCGAAGAAGGTCGGAGGGCAGGAGATGCTTATACCCTGAACAGATTATGGAGTACAGCCTGGCCAAAGGCGCTGTCCTGGCAGGACTCCCTCTCCAGACAGTAGTGGACAGTGAAAGTGTTCACCGAAGACCAGGTCGCAACCCGGCAGATGTCCGTTAGAGGCAATGAGCACAGCGAAGCCAATGCCGCTGCCTTGGCTCGGATGCCGTGCATGGTGACCCGCCGATCCAGTGGGGTGCCCGCCTTTGTTTGGGCGAAGGCAATGCAGTCCGCCACCCAGATGGAGATGGTGCGCTTGGTGACTGCCAGCCCCAGGCGATTGGAATCGTAGGCGACAAAGAGCCGATAGGACTTGCGATGAACCTGGGTACGCTGCAGGTAGAAGGCAAGAGCCCTCTTGCAGTTGAGCGTATGCAACACAACCAATGCCTGGTCGGCATGCGATCTCGGGAAGGTGGTCGGTAGGACTATCTCCTGGTTGAGATGAAAGTCCAAGACCAACTTCGGCAGGAACTTGTGATGGGTGCGGAGGACCACCCTGTTCCCGTAGAACCTAGTGTATGGAGCCTCAGTCATGAGGGCCTTAAGCTCACTGACTCGGCGAGACAAAGTCAAAGCCACCAGGAAGACCACCTTCCAGGAGAGATGCCGAAGCGAGCACGTCGCCATCGGCTCGAAGGGTGCTCACGTGAGTTGCATCAGCACCACACTGAGGACCCACTCTGCCAGCGGAGGCTGGATGGTAGACTTGGAAAGCAATAGACCTCACATGAAGCAAGAGACCAAGGGTTGCGCTGAGAGGGGTTTTCCCTCGACGGGGAGGTGGTTCACCAAAATGGCGCTCAGGTGTACCGTGACTGAGTTGGATTTCAGCCCTGCCCTCGAGACGTGGAGGACATACTGAAGGATCCACCGGGTAGAGCAGGAGAATGGTTGATCTGAAGCTTGGAGCACCAGGTCGAGAAATGTTGCCACTTAAAGGCATAGATCCATCTCGTTGAGTCCTTCCTCGCTGAGAGGAGGATCTCTCTACATCCCTGGGAGGCGCAGCACAGTTAAGGTGACCCGTTCAACTGCCAGGCTGCAAGGGACAGCGAGGGCAGGTTTGGGTTGAACATCCGACCCTCTTCCTGCGTCAACAGGCCCGGAGCACAGCACAGGGGAACTGGAGGCTCGGACGAGAGCCAGAGGAGAAGCAGGAACCAAGGCTGCTGAGGCCATGAGGGAGCCATGAGGATCACCGAAGCTTGGTCCTGCTGAATCTTGTGGAGGGTCCTTGCAATGAGAGGAGTGGGAGGGAACGCGTAAAGAAGGCCAGAGGTCCAGCTCAAAAGGAACACATGCAGGGCCACCGTGCTCGGGTGCGGAACAAGGCCGCAGAAGCGTGGAAGCTGCGTTTTCACCTGACTGGCAAACAGGTCCATGGATGGGGTCCCACACTGATGGAACAGGACACCAGTGACCTCCATATACAAACGCCACTCATGTGAGCATAGGATCCTGCTAAGTTTGTCCACAAGGACATTCTCCTGGCCTGGGAGGTAGACCGCTTGCAGGGTCATCCCCCGGAGAGACGCAAAGGAGGATCGCCTCTCGGCAGAGGAGGCATGAACATGTTCCCCCCCCTCCTTGTTGATGTAAAACATGGCTACCCTGTTGTCAGTCTGCACAAGCACCGACTTCCCCCTCAAGTAGCCCTCAAAAGCCCTCAGGGCCCATTGGACCGCCCAAAGCTTGAGCAGGTTGATCTGCAGGCGAGACTCCTTAGGCGACCACTGTCCTTGGGTGCCGCGGTACCTTTTTGACTGCCTGTTGGGTGAGAAGGTTGGACAGCTTCCACTGCAAGGTGGTCTGGCGCGCGAGCAGTCGAGCAGGCTCCGCTGGGGAGAAGGGAGGAGGGCATCTGGCCAGGGAGAGACGGTATCCATCCCGGATAATGCAGAGGACCCAAGTGTCCAATGTGATTGACGCCCATTCTGGGGCGAACAGGGACAGGCGCCCCCCCCCCCCCCCCCACTGGAGCCCCTTCCTTTGGAAGAACGGCTTCTTGGGCTGCTACTTCTTCCTAGGAAGGAAGGAGGTTTTGCGCGCGAGACATTCGGGTCATGAACTCCATTTCTATCTCAGCGGCCTTAGCCTCCATAGGTTTACCTAACAGTTGTTCGCCAAGGCAAGGGACGTCCAGGAGCTTCTCTTGGACCCACTGCTCCAGATCCAAAGACTGGAGCCATGCCTGGCACTGAGCCCCAATGTTAGCCGCCGCCATCCGAGCAGAGGACTCAAATCCATCAAATGCGGCACGGGAGAGGTACTTTGAACACTCCGCGATAGATTTCAGGAGGATTTGGAACCTTAGGAGGGGTTCACCGAGCCCCACGGCAAATCTGCCGAGCTCCTTGGTGAGGTCACGCAGGAAACATGCCTGAATTTGGCAAGCGAGCATGAAACCCTGATAGGTCTTATGCCCCAGGGCGTCAGGGGCTCTTGACTCCATACCTGGGGGGACCGAAGAGTGAGACTTCAAGGTTTTTTGCTTCTGCATCACCATCTCCACAACCATGGAAGTGTGTGGGAGCTGGATCTTCCGGAACCCCGGGCCACGCTAAACTCTATACATGGCGTCGAGGCGCTTGCTCACAATGGGGACTGAAGCAGGTGTCTCCCACATGCGGAGGAGCAGCCTTGACAATATGGGGGAAACCAGGACTGTAAGAGACTTCTGAGGCGGGGACTCATACTGTAGAATATTGAGCTCCTCATCTAACAGCTCCACTTCAGTCTGCGTAGCCAGGCTGAGGGCCCGTACCATGTCCCGCATGAACGCCAGGAACGATATGTCCTCAGGTGGCGAATGCCTCTGATAGGTGGGCGGGGCAGTGAGAGGTCCGAAGGGAGATCCCTGTGGGCACGGGTCTCCGGGGAAGTATCCCCATCCGAGAGTTCCGAGGAGGAGTCCGACTCGGGCAGGTCACCCTGTCCAGAGGCCGAGGTCCATTTGGAGCCAGAGGCCTTGGAGGATCTTGCTCCCGAGGACTTGGAAGGCGAGCGAGACCGACGCCGAGGACCCTCACGAGGCCCGTGGCTCTCGAGGATTTCCAGGGCAGATTTTGGTGCCCCTCTCAAGGGAACATTGGTCTCGAGGCACGGGCCAGCCGTTCTGCGCACGAGCGCCTGCTGGGAAGCTAAGAAGGCAGAAACGCTGTGCTCTAGTGCCAGCATTTGGGACTCCCACGCGGGCGTAGGACCCTGCGACACCAACACCGGGGTTACTGGGTCTGGCGTGGAGGAGGAGATCCTCACCGGGATGATCCTCAGGAGACCGGGCTCCATCACCGGAGGCCTCTGTATCTGTATGAGGTACTTTTCGATGCTGCTCCTTGTCTGACTCTTGGGAACACTGCAAGGGATTGAGAAAACGAGTGCGGGAACGTCCTTGCTTATCCGTAGCCCCTGACAGTGACTGCGATGTCTTCTTCTTCTTACACCACTCCACTTCAGGGGACCCCTAGTCGGAGTGGCGTCAGGAACGCGGAACTGAAGTGGGGGATCTCACCAGCAGAGGGACTTTTGCTTACGGCTGAGCAGGGCCTTCAAAGACATTTTCTTGCAAAGAGAACAGAGCTCCGGGTCATGGTTGGCCCCAAGACACCAAAGACAACAGTCATGGGTGTCTGTGAGTGACATGTTCTTGGAGCATCTGTCACATTTTTTAAAACCGGTGGCCATAGGGGCAAAAAGGACCCCCGCTAGGTCAAATACCTTTGTGGCTAGAAGTTGGGAGAAAAAGGGCGCGAAGCCCGCAACAGGGAAAAAAATCTTTGAAAAGGATATCCCCTTGCTCGAGGGAAAAAGGAGAGCAGGGGAGGATGGAAGAGGACCGGTGCAACCGGAAAAAAACCCATGGTCCAGGAGCTAAAATTGATACACTTTTTCCGAGGGACGAGGACATGTGTCCGAAGGGCTCCACGGAAAAAGGGAGACTGAGCAAGATGGCACCTTTGGGCGGGAAGAGGACCGCGCATGCGTGGCAGAAATCCCAAAGGCTTTCTTTGAAAACTGGGGAATTGCTCTGCGCAGGCTCCGTCGGTGCTGACATCATCCATAAGTGAGGACTGACTTCCTGCTTGTTCCTGGAGAATTTTTATTATCATTGGTGCTGCTTCAAGTCTCAGAGAGGGGCGGCAGTAGCAGTAATGGGCTGCCCTCTAAAGTCTGGTACTCTAGGTGACCACTTAGTTTGCCTAATTGTAGTTCTGGCCCTGCCTGCAACTTCTCTTATGCAAAAGACCCTCAAACATGACAAAGCCTTCCCCTCTATTCCCATCTCTTACAGTTTTATGTTCTGTAGGGCAGCAGTTTTAATGCTGTTATTGTGGTGCTGGTTTACTTCTTCCAGCACAAGAATGGTATGGTGGCAGGTAGCACTGCAGGAAACAAGCATGGTTGGCAGAGGCATGCAATGCTAGAGGCAGACTAGGGACAACTTCACAGAGCAGGACTGGCTCTGGGAAATCTATGAGGCCAATAGTAGTATTTGAATTAAGTCTGGCTCAGTTTTTTTTCGGCTCATCACCTCACACAATAAACAGAAGCAGAGCCACAGCCAGGTAAGTGGGCTTAAGTCTCATATGCTCACTCAGCTCTAAGCATATCATTTGGTATACCACTCTCTCAGAATACACTTTCATAATGGAAAAAAAAAGACTCAACAAAATCGGTCTCCTGCACAGATAAAAAAAAATAGAATATTACTGAAATGAAAATAATTTTAGTTTTCAGATTTACAAACCTTGAATTCGTTGCTTTGCTGGAACTAAAGCTGAAGCTGAACTAAGCAGAGGATCTGAAGAGGGATCCAAAAAACTTGTGTTCATAGTAGTTTTACACAAAAATGTAGGTGGCTCTTCTGATAAATTATGTAGGCTTGTCTTGCTTTGTCTGCTTGTCTCCAACAGATCTTTTCCAAAAAATGCTTCCTATACGAAAGCAAGCAAAATTTGTGTTACTAATTTACTGGAGAATGCAATATTATCACATTCATTTTAAAGCAGTTTCCAGCAATTTCTTATTTTTAAGATTATTTTGATCAGCAGCCTCATCTATATACCTTGAGTTTGTAGCTTACCTTGCTTGGGGCTATGATGCCATAGACTTTCATTCAGGTTTACCTGGGGTTCTTCGCCGTTTTCAGTCTCTCACTTTTCGCATCTATTGAACCATTTCAGAGCCAGTTCTCTGGTAAACAAGTAGAATGTTCTTCCTGAAATCTTGCATTAGTATATGTTTATGAGAGATGCAGGGCCAGTGCAAGGATATGAGGTGACCTAGGCAAACCTCATTCCTAGCACGCCCCTGATCCAACTCCCCCCACCCCCCCCCATTGCTGCCCTTCTCTGGGACGCTCAGCAAGAGCAATACTTTAAAAGAGGCACTGCAGCGCTTACCTGTGATGCTGTTTGTGCTTCCGCCCCCTCTGATTCCATTTACTGTTTGCATGGGGCCAGAAGTGGAAGCAGCCGCTTCCGCCCCCAAGCAAAAGGAAGTCAAATCAGATGGAGAAGGAAGCACGAACAGTGCCACAGCAACACAGGTGAAGGTAACTCCAGCGCCACTGTGACGTTTTTAAAATATTGCTGCTACTGCACATCCCAGAGATGGGCGGTAGTGGCAGCAATGGGCACTCTCAGACCATTGGTGCTCTAAGTAAATGCCTAGTTCGCCTAATGAAAGCGGCAGTCCTGAAGGTGTATCATTACTAAATAAAGGCAGAGACATCTTACCTTCTGTGGATTATGAACACTGCAACCACAGTGTTTGTAGACCCTGAAGACCTAAGGTGTGGGAGCTAGGTCTGAAAATCAAACTCAGGTTTTCTGCATATCAGTGGCTATTGGAAAATAGCATTAATGCCTAAGCGTTAGGCGAACTGTGGACAGAGTTCACTTGCTTACGGGAAGCCCCAGTCGACTGGGGTCATAGGAGACAAAGAACTGAGGCACTTTGCGGTGGCCCCGAGTCTGTTGCAGATAGAAGGACAGGGCTCTCTTACAATCCAGAGTATGGAGAATGGTCTCTGTCTTGTCAGCGTGAGGCCTTGGAAAGAAGTGGGGAGCACCATCTCTTGATTGATGTGGAAGAGGGACACCACATTTGGCAGAAACTTGGGATGTGTGCAGAGCACCAACCTGTTCCTGTAGAATCTCACGTAGGGTGTCTCTGCCATCAGAGCCTGGAGCTCACTGACCTTGTGAGCTGACATGAATGCCACGCGGAAGACAACCATCCAGGAGAGGTACCGCAGGTGGCATGTAGCTAGGGGATCAAACAGCAGCTTAGTGAGCTGTGAGAGCATCACATTGAGGTCCCACTCCGCCGTTGATGGGCAGACTGGGGGCTTGGAAAACATAAGGCCCTGCAGGAAACAAGAGATAAAGGGTTGAGTTGAGAGGGACTTGCCCTCAACAGCATGGTGGTGTACCACAATAGTACTCAGGTGCACTTCAGTCCCACCTGGAACAAGTGGAGAAGGTACTGGAGCACCAGCTGAACCGAGAAGAACGGGTTTGCCTGCCTGCCTCTTGGTTCACCACACCGAAAACCGCGCTACTTGAAGGTGTATGCCCTTCTCGTGGATGCTATGCAAGAGGCTAGAAAGACCTCCTCCACATCATGTGGGAGGTTGAAGGGAGCTAGAGCTACTCTTTCAGCAGCTAAGCCATGAGAGACAGGGACCCCAGGATGGGTTGCAGGAGAAAGCCCTCCTCCTGTGAAAGTAGTCCTGGAGCACAGCACAGGGGAATCTGAGATGCCGCTGACAAACAGAGAAGCAGCAGGAACCAGGGTTGCCTAGAACACTGTGGGGCTACCAAAATCAATGATGCCCTGTTGCGCTGGACCTCGAAGAGGGTCTTGGCAACCAGTAGTGTCGGCAGCAAGCCATAAAAGAGGCTTTTCATCCATGGGATGAGGAACGCATCCGTTGCCACCCAGGATGGGTGGGAGCAGAAGCAAGGAAACTGCGTGTTGTCTGGGTTGGTGAACAGGTCCACTAGGGGAATGCCCCAGAGTCAGAAAAGCCAAGAGGCCACTCTGGGATCCAGGCGCCACTCATGCCTGTCCACCAGGGCACTTGTTCAGGCCCAGGAGGTAGACCGTCTGCATGAGCATCCCGTTGTGTGTTGCTTCTGAGGAGAGGGCTACTGCCTCTTGGGATAAGGAATACGACCCTGTGCCTCCTTGTTTGGTAACATGGAACATTGAGACTTGGTTGTCCGCCTGGACCAGCACCAACTGGTGCTGCAAATGGTGGCGAAAGGCTCGGAAGGCCAGAAATATCACCCGGAGCTCCAGGAGGTTGATCTGCAACTAGCACTCCATCTGGGACCATGTGCCTTGGGTATGGCAGTCCTCACAATGAGCTTCCCATCTTCACAGGGCACAGGGCACTGTAAGTAAGGACCCTCTGCGGGATGGGTGCCTGGACAGGTATCCCGGCCTGAAGGTGGTGGAGGATCTGCCATCAGTCAAGCGAGTCTGCCAGTTGGCGGGATACTTTTACTCTGTCTTGAAGCCTGCCAATGACTTGTGTCCACGTGGAGCAGAGGCACCACTGAGCCGCTCTCATATGCAGGCGGTTATGGATTACATGGACCGTGGAGGCCATGTGGCTCAGCAGACGGAGGAGGCAGTGAGCGGACACTGACCAGCAGTGTTGCACTTTTGCAGCTAGCACCCTGAGGCGTTCTGTTCTCTCTGGAGGGAGGAAGACCTTGGCCTGAGTGTGTCCAGCTGAGCCCCTATGAACGCCAGGCACTGCGCCGGAGAGAGGTGGGACTTGCGGTAGTTGATGAACCCCAGATGTTGCAGGATGTGGATGGTGCACTTGGTGGCATAGTGTGCCTCTGCTTATGAGCCAGTCATCCAGGTATGGAAAGATGAAGGCCCTCTGGAGATGAAGGTGGGCTGCAAGCACCACTAGAGTACTTGGTGAAGACCCTTGGCGATGATGCCAGTTTGAAAGGTAGCACCCTGTACTCGTAGTGACCTCCTCCCACCACGAACCGGAGGTATTGTTGGTGGTTGGGATGGATCAGGATGTGTGTATAAGCATCCTTCAGGTCTAAGGAGCATAGCAGTCTTCCTGCTGGAGGTAAGGCAGCAGTGTTACAAGGGAGAGCATCTTGAACTTCTCCCTCACTAGAAATCTGTTCAAGTCCCATAGGTCCAGGGTGTTTGGGAAAGAGGAAATATCTGGAGTAGAAGTCTTTGCCCAAGAGATGCTTGGGAACTGGCTCCACCACACTGCCCATGAGGAAGCTTGCGAGCTTGGTGAGGAGCACAGTCTGGTGAAGGAGAAGCCTTACAGGTTCTCCTGGGAAGAATGAGGGTGGCGACTATTGCAGGTGGAGGAGGTATTCCTCCTTGACCACTTTCAACACCCAGGAATAGGTGGTGATGGAGGCCACCTGTGGGCAAACAGGGTCAGGCGCCGCCCTGTGGGCTACTGAGGGCCTCCTGGGGGAGAGGCTGCCATATCTAAGGTGTCAAAAACTCCCTCCAGGCTGGGCCACTCTGGCTGAGGATTCAGAGCCATAACACCCCTAAACAAAGACATGTGTAGGGGTGCACCTACTCCCTAAAAGACATGGGAAGGGGTGCACCTACTCCTGCCATATTGCTGGGCAGACTAGATGGACCATACTGGTCTTTATCTGCTGTTATTTACTATTTAACTATATGCTGCTCAAGACAGGAACTTTGAGCACTCCTTGACTGCCAAGGCCAAGAGGTTCCCCATCGAGCCTGCCATAAACTGGCAAGCTCTCTCGCCAGTTCTTTTAGGTACATGCCAATGTACAACTGGTAGGACTGGACTTGGCAAACCAGTATCGAGCCTTTGTAGCATTTTAAGCCAAGGGCATCCAAGGTCTGAGCCTATCTACCCGGGGGCACTGATTAATGAGTCTTTTGGCTCGAGCCACTGCATGGCTGACTCGATGACCATAGAAATGTGAGGGAGATGGGATTTTTCGAATCCTGGCTTCGGCAGACTTGTTACATGGAGTCGAGTCTTTTGCTCACAATGGACACAGACACCGGTGTTTCCCATATACGGAGATGGCGGCTCTCGAGGATCGTAGGGAAGGTCACTGTGAGGGCCTACTTCGGAGGCACTTTGTATTGGAGGATCTCAAGTTTCTCCCTGCGGGGGTCCTCCTCCGCCTTGGTTTCAAACGCGAGTGCCTTTGCCATATGCTGCACAAAGTCGAGGAAGGCAATGTCCTTGGGAAGGGAATGGCGCTGGGACATTGGTGGAGACGGGTCCGAGGGCATATCTTGGTGTCGCCGGGTATCTAGGGACTCCTCGTCTTCGGTCTCCCAGTCTGACTTGAAGTCAGAGGAAGAATCCATGGCTCCACGGCTCTCATGGTTGGGCCCCGAGCCTGAAGGTCCGCGAGCCCCTGGGGACCTGTGGTCCAAGCTGCATGCACTCACCAGAGAGGACCAGTGTCCTGAGGAACAGGATCGGGACCTCATCCGATGCCAATATGGGTGGTGCTAGAGGATCAGCTCGATGACTGGGGAAGTCCTTGAGGTCAAGGGTCCGGTCGTCACGGTGGATGAACTAGAGGAACCAGATATCAGTGCTTGATGCTGTGCCAGGAGGGCAGTGATAATGTGCTCCAATGCCACCATTCTAGTCTTCTTACCAAATGGATCCGAAGCTTTAGACGCAGGCACTGATGGCTTTGGGCCGTGTCGGTTCTGTCGATGGGGAGTCCTCAACCAGGATGGTCTCGGGGGTCTGAGGCCGGTCCCCCGATGATGATGACTCCTTCCAGGGCTTGTGAGGCCACTCCCACTCCAACCCCTCCCAGGGACTGCAGGGCCTGGTGTCGGATTTATCCACTTTTCTAGACCCGTCTTCCAAGGCAGTCTTTGAGGTTTTTAAGCTCTTCTTGCATTCCACCTCCAGGGAGTTCCTCTCGGAGAAGCCATGACCGCAGGACTCCAGGGCTGCCCAGGCATGGGGGGGGGGGGGCATCAAGGTCCCAGAGAGGGTCCTGGAGCGTGGTGTCCCCGAGGACTCCGGCGCAGAGTTGGATCTATGGAACAACTTCTCCTGTTGCAGCTGGCAGCTCTTGATGGTCTTTGCAGACATGGACTTGCAAAGGTCACAGCCCGAGTTGCTGTGGTCCGGCCCAAGGCCATGGAGACAGCAGTTATGTGGTCTGATGAGGGATATCATCTTACTGCACCGATCACATTTTTTTAAACCACTGGAGGCCATGGGGAAAAACAGGTCCTTGAACCCAGGAGAGGGTCAGAGGCCTACCAGCCAAAAAGGGCACAAAGTGCCGGTTGAGGGACACCTCAAGAAAAAACAAGAAAACAAACCCAAGGAGCGACGCCAAGGCAAGATGGCTCGGGGGCGGGTAGAGGAATCGGTACGTGTACTAGAAAGGAAAACTTTTAAGACAAAAGAGACTTTTTCCAGGAAAACAGCGAAGACATCCGGTGGGCTCTGTGGAAAAAAGGAGACTGAAGCAAGATGGTACTCTTGGACGGGAAGGGGACCACGCATGCTTGGTGCATTTCCCAAAGGCTTTCTTAGAAAGCTGGGGAGATGCTTGCACACGGGCTCCATCGGCACCGATGTCACCCATATGTGAGGACTGACTTCCTGCTTGTTCCCAGAGAATACACATGTATTTAGATGGTGGTAGTTATATTTCTATGTTTTCTTCCTTCCAACAACTCACTCTTAGCTCTTGCCCTTCCTCCTTTTTATTGAACATAGTTGCCAACCCTGGCATTACTCTTAAATTGTTAAATTGTGGATTGTTGAATGTTACCAACATATCAAGTTCTTATTCTCTGTACAACAGTTGTACCTCACACTGTGACAAGTTTGGTTTCATGTAAACCATTTTGAATTGTAGAAAGACGATATATAAGAACGTTTAAATAAATAAATAAATCTTTATTTAATTTCTTTGTAGGTTTTCATGATTTTATTGTTAGTCACCTTTGTGTCTTGACAAAAGGTAGTCTATCAAATTTCAAAAACATAATAAACCAGCATATCTTTATGCTATTTTTAATTGTAAACTGAGCTTTCTTTCACTTCGAGGTTTTTGTTTATGGTGTTTCTCAAGACTTCCTTATATCATTTTTCTACTTCCTCTTGAATAATTTATTTCCTTCTCTTACTTTAGCTATTATTTTAAATCCTAACATTTCAATAGCTTTTACTGAGTTTCCTTAGAAATCTTAAAGTCAGTTTTGAAAAGCCCTTATTTGGATGACCTCCGTGGTTATCCCAGAAATGGTACTGAGAGAGAGAGAGTGGCACAATCCAGTTAGTCCACTGACTTTTCTCATTTGACCACCACGGACCTATTTGGATAGTACCAGGGCAGTCTGAATGAGTGTCGATCTTATCCGGGTAGCAGTGATTTTCCAGATAGCTTAGGTCAGCCAAAAAGCCGGTTTAGCGTAGTTACTCACCCGCAACGGGTGTTCTCCGGGGACAGCAGGAATCAGTCCTCACATATGGGTGATGTCGGCACCGACAGAGCCCTTGTGGAAGCATCCTCTCAGCTTTCAAAGAAAGCCTTTAGGAGATACCACCACGCATGTGTGGTCCACTTCCCGCCCAAGGGTGCCATCTTGCTCAGTCAGATGACATAGCCAAAAGATGGTAAAAATAAAAGATGATAAAGGAGCAACTCCAAGTGGAGAAGGGAAGGTTGTGAGGACTGATTCCTGCTGTCCCCAGAAAATACCTGTTATAGGTGAACAACTACACTTTCTCTGGGAACAAGCAGGAAGTCAGTCCTCACATATGGGACTCCCTAGCTACAGGCTACTGAAAGCTCATAGCAAAAAGCAGGGGCTCCCTAATGGGGAGCCGCAAGCAGCAGCAATTGAGTCTGTGCCCAATGAAACCAGCACTCCGGTAGCCTGAACACAGAAGGGTCAGAGGGTAGGCGTTGCCTAAACCCCGAAAAGATTATGGAGCACAGCCTGGCCGAAGGTACTGTCCCGTCAGTACTCTCTTTCCAGGCAGTAATAGGCTGCGAAGGTATGGACTGAAGACCAGGTGGCGGCCCGGCAGATGTCCACCATCAGGACAGAGCGCATGTTTGCCACCGAGGCCACCATGGCCCTGACATGGTGCGCCATAACGCGGCCTTCCAGCGGGAGACCCGCCTGCTCATAGGCAAGGGCGATACAGTCACTGCCTCCCCCAGCCTACTGGGGTCAGAGGAGATGAAAAGCTGAGAAGCTCTGCAGTGCCTCTGAGTGCGTTGGATATAGAAGGACAAAGGCGTGTGGTGGACTGTCTCCACCCGACTGGAGTGAAGGACTGTCTCCACCCGACTGGAGTGAAGTCTTGGAAAGAATGTAGAGAGCACTAATTCCTGGCTGAGATGGAAGGGCAATACTACTTTCGGAAGGAATTTGGGATGCATGTGAAGCACCACTCTGTTCTTGTAGAACCTGGTATAAGGCACCTCTGTCACTAGTGCCTGAAGCTCGCTAACTCTGTGAGCAGAGGTGAGTGCAACCAGGAATGCCACATTCCAAGAGAGGTAGCAAAGGTGGCAGGTATCCAGAGGATCGAAGGGTGGGCGAGTAAGCTGCCCCAACACTATGTTGGAGGTCCCATTCGGATGCCAGAGGAGCAGAAAACGGGTCACCAAAGGTTGGACCGAGAAGGGCTTGCCATCCACCAGGTAGTGGTACGCCACCAGGGCACTAAGGTCCACCCGGACGAAGATAGACTTGAGCCCGGATTCTGAGAGGTGGAGAAGGTACTGTAACACCAGTCCCACTAGGCAAGAGAATGGGTAAGCACCATGCTCAGTGCACCAAGCCGAAAACCTGCGTCATTTGAGGGCATAAGCATTCCTAGTAGATGCCTGCAAAATCTTTTCCATCTAAACCGAAAGGTTGAAAGGGGCCAGAGTCACCCTCTCAGCAGCCACACTGTCAGCAACAGGCATCCCCAGGTTGGGGTGCAAAAGAGAGCCCCTCTCCTGAGACAGGAGTCTCAGAGAGGTCCCCAAGGGGATGGGGGTCTCCACCATCAACCGGAGGAGCAATGGGAACCACAGTTGCCTGGGCCACTGAGGAGCTATCAGAATAAGCAAGGCCCTGTCATGGAGGGTCCTGAACAAGGTTTTGGTGATCGATGGTGGGAGGGAAGGCGTACGAGAGGCCTGACCATGAGACAAGGAACGAGTACGCTGCCACTCTTGAGGGGTGGACCTGCCAGGAACAGAAGCGGGGCAACTGGAAGTTGTCCAAGCTGGCGAACAGATCCATCAGAGGTCCACCCCCCCCCCCCCCAGATCTGGAAAAGCCGATTGGCTACCCTGGGGTCCAGCTACCATTTGTGTGGCTTGAGGACTCTGCTCAGTCTGTCGGCCAGAAGACTGCCCTGGCCTGGTAGGTACACTGCCCGCAGGAGGACACCCCTGTTGCATTGCATATGAGAAGAGGACCACTGCCTCCAGACAGAGGGCACGAGACCCCATGCCCCCCTGTTTGTTCACATAGAACATTGCCACCTGGTTGTCCATCTGAACTAGAACCGGCACGTGATGCAGGTGGTGGCAGAAAACTTGCAGGGCTAAGTATATGGCCCACAGCTCCAGGAGATTGATCTGCAAGGTGCTCTAATCTGGTGACAAGTTGCCCTGGGTGCGGAGTTCCCCACAGTGGGCTCCCCAACCAAGCAGGGAAGCATCCGTGGTGAGGACCCTTGAGTGGCTCGGGGCCTGAAAAGGCATGCCCGCCTCGAGATGCTGGAGAGATTGCTACAAGACCAGGGAGTCTTCCAGTTGGTCGGTTACAGAGACTCTGTCTTGGAGGCATCCCGTGGCCTGAGACCACTGGTCCCAGAGACACCACTGCGCTGCCCTCATGTGGAGGCGAGCATCTGGGGTAATGTTGCCTGTGAAGGCCATGTGTCCGAGGAGGCACAGAAGAAGCCGAGAGGACACCGAAGGATGGTACTGAATGTCCCATGCCAGAGTCCTGAGAAGGTCGGCTCAATCCATGGGCAATGCGGCCTTTGACTGGAGAGTGTCAAGCTTTGGCCCGATGAACTCCAGACACTGTGCCGGGAGGAGGTGAGACTTGGGGTAGTTTACGACAAAACCCAAGTGCTTCAGAACCTGGATGGTGTGTGCGGTGGCCTGCTGCACCTCTGAGGCCATGCCTCCCTTTATGAGCCAGTCGTCCAGGTAGGGGAAGATAAAGACCCCCTGGAGACGGAGGAAGGAGGCCGTGACTGCCAGGCATTTTGTGAAGACTTTTGGGCAGAGGCCAAGCTGAAAGGGAGCACCCTACACTGAAAATGCCCGCCCCCTACTATGAACCACAGGTACTGCCTGTGGTTGGGGTGTATGAGGATGTGGGTATAGGCATCTCTCCTTACAACCCCACTCGGAAACTCCGCTCTTCTAGCCAACTGCTTCTATCCATGCCCTTCTTTCCTACTGCCAACTCCAGACTTCGCTCTTTTCACCTTGCTGCACCTTACGCCTGGAAGAAACTACCTCTGTCTGTATGCCAGGCACCTTCTCCAACCCTCTTCAAATTCAGGTTGAAAGCTCACCTCTTCGCTTCTGCTTTTGGATCTTGACTCATCTGATCTCATTTTCCTTCCCCTTGATTTACCCCGATTACACCTTCTGTGTTTTGTCTTGACTAGATTGTAAGCTCTGACGAGCAGGGATTGTCTCTTACATGTCTGTGCAGCGCTGCATACGACTGGTAGCGCTATACAAATGCTCAGTAGTAGTAGTAGTAGTAGTAGTATTAAGGAGCATAGCCAATCTCCCTGCTGGAGGTATGGCAGCAATGCTCCAAGAGAGAGCATCTTGAACTTCTCCCTCACCAAAAATTTGTTGAGGTTGCGCAGGTCGAGGATGGGCCATAGGCCCCCTGTTCTTTTTGGCACGAGGAAGTATCTGGAGTAGAACCCCTTGCCCTTGAGATGGTGGGGCACTGGTTCCACCACTATGTCCTCGAGAAGACCTGCCAACTCCGTCAGTAGAAGGTCCCGGTGGAGGGGAGACCTGATGGGCTCTCCTGGGAAATAAGGGGGAGGTATCTGAGTCAGGTGGAGGGGGTAACCCTCCCTGACCACCTGAAGTGCCCAGGAGTCGGTGGTGATGGTCAACCACCTCTGGGCATAGTGGGCCTGTGGGCTGCTGATCTCCTTGGGGTAGAAAGGCTATGCTCAAGGAGTCAAAATCTCCCCCCCCTGGCTGGGCCGGAGCCAGTGCCTGGGGTTTGGAGCCTTCTGCTTATGAGGGCCATGCCCATGTCTCTTGGCCTGCTGATCCTGTTAGGGAGCTGGAGAAGCCTGAAAAGGTGGGCAGTTTCTGTAAGCAGCCCCTTTCCTCGGGTAGAAGGACTTTTTACCCAAACCCTTCCAACATGGAGGGGCAGCAGTCTTTCTTGAGAGCCTGGTCTGCATCATGAACTCGGTCTCCAGCTTGGCAGCCTTGTCGGTCATGGGTTTGCCAAAGAGGTTCTCTCCTTGGCATAGGACATCAACCAATTTTGTCCTGAACTCACTGCTCGAGGTCAGACGACTGTAGCCAAGCTTCGCGCCGTGCACTGATGCCCGCCGCTGCTATTCGAGCCGCCGACTCTAACCATTACAGGCCTCTCGAGACATGAATTTGGAGCACTCACGGACTGTCTTAGCCAGGTTCTTGAACCACTGCAAGGACTCCTTGGAGAGACCAGCTGAGAACCCAGCAAGTTCCTTCGAAAGGTCTCTCAGGTACATGCCCATGTACAGCTGGCAGGCCTGGATGTGGCCGATGAGCATCGAGCCCTGGTAACACTTTCTGCAGAGGGTGTCCAGTGTGTGGGCCTACCTGCTGGGGGGCACCAAGGAGTGCGTCTAATGGCTTTTCAGCCGACACATGGCTGACTCCACCACCATGGAGTTATGCGGCAGCTGTGACTTTTGGAAGCCCGGGCTCCGGCAGACTCGATACATCGAGTCGAGTCGTTTGCTCACCACCAGTACCGATGCCGGTGTCTCCCACATCCTGAGCATGAGCTGTTCCAGGATGGGAGGAATGGGCACTGTGATCGATTCCTGCAAAGGAGCCTCGTACTGGAGGATTTCCAACTCATTTTTCCGAGGGTCCGCTTCCGACTCTGTAGGGAACACCAGGGCCTTTGACATATCCTTGACACATTCAAGGAAGCCCATATCCACTGGCATGGACCGTCGTTGAGGATCCGAGATGGGAGAGTCAGATGAGATGTTGCAGTGGCAACAGATGTTGGGGGACTCCTCATCCTTCATCTCCCACTCGGAGTAGTCTGTCGAGAACTCATAGAAGGGATGCTCCATGACCAGTGCCCGGCATACTTGCCGGGGATGATTGTGGTCCCATCAAGCAGGATTTGGATTGCGACCTTGGTCAAGGATTGACTCGAGGATCGGCTCAGCCTCCGGGGAAATCTTGAATGCTGAGGTCCTGGTGGTTGGGGCAGATGAACTGGTCGTGCCCGACAACAGCACCCGCTGCTGGTCCATGAAGGCAAACAAACTGTGCTCCAGGGCCACCATTCTGGACTCCAGGCTAGAAGGCTCTGCAGTCTTCGGTGCAGGCACCAAGGGACTCGGACCTAACGCCGGCTCCCCAGAAGGGGAATCCTCAACGAGGATGGTGTCTGGGGACCAAGGCCGGTCCGAGATGAAGTCCTTTCGGGGGACCTTTGCAGGCCGCTCCCTTCTCTGAAGCCTCGGATGAGTGGCCGGTCAGAACCATCCAAATATGCTGCCTTCAAGGGTTTCTTCTTCTTCCTGGGTTACCTCGAGGGAGACCCCCTTTCCGAGGACCCACAATGGGGCTCAGGTTCAGAAGATTCTCCCTGAGGCATCGAGGCCACAGACCTGGCCTTCGGAGGCGCCAAGGACTCGGGGAAAATCTTATTGTGCTGCTGCTGGCAGCTCTTGAGGGCCTTGCTGGGCATCCTTTTTGCAGAGACCACAGACTGCCAGGTCATGGTTTGGCCCGAGGCAGCAAAGACAGCAGTCGTGTGTGTCAGTCAAAGACATAATTTTAGAGAACCAATCACACTTCTTAAAGCCATGGGGGAAAAAAGTACCCCTGCGAGGTCAAAGACTCTCCAGGCTGCCAGTTAGAAAAAAGGCACGAAGAAGCCAGAAAAAGAAAGAACAAAAACTACAAAAACAGACCCGAACTTGACGCCAAGGCAATGAGGTCTGGTGGCAGGAAGAGTACTGGTACGATACCGGAGGCAAGTATGAAAATCGGAGAGACAAATCAACTTTTTCTGGGGACAAGCCAGACAAACGTCTGAAGGGCTCTGCGAAAAAAAGGAGACTAAGAGGGCACCCTTGGACGGGAAGGGGACCACACATGCATGGTGGCATCTCCCAAAGACTTTCTTTGAAAGCTGGAGGATACTTCCACAAGGGCTCTGTCGGCGCTGATGTCACCCATATGTAAGGACTGACTTCCTGCTTGTTCATGGAGAAAAATTGCTATCTGGTTAGCTATACAGATAGTGGCTAAAAATCACCACTGGATTCACCAGCACACACATGGATAAGGTCAGCCTTTATGAGAATAGTGATCTTCAGCTGTGATACTGCTGTGAATATCCAGACTATATTCAAATGTCTCCGCTGACTACTGCAGTGTTTTAAAGCGGCCGACATTTAAAATCTGCCTCTTTATTGAATTCGGTTTGGAATAATTGGACACATTCATGCATCACTTTTCTACAGATGTTTTTAAGACGCTCTCTTCTTGCACATAAGGACATGTCTCAGCTGTAACTCTTTTTCTCTAGTCTCTTCTGTTTAAAATATTTTGGACTGAGAGACAATGATCATGTTGCACACACCATGTTGTAGATTTGGGCTCCATTCATGAGCTCAGTTTTTCTTCCTTGGGCTGGTCAGAACTAGGGTTCTTACAAGATTTGGGAAGGGGGAAAGGAGGATAGAAGGCAGGAAGTTGTTCCTGCTATGGCACAATAGTTCTATCTACTGGCCAGATCACAAATACACACAAACTGGGTACTGAAGGGTGTCACAGTTTGTGAGACTCTAAGCACTGTTACTATGAGGACAAGGTTAGATAAGAAGGCTGGCTAATTGTGCTGTAGACCAGAATAGGCTGGCTCCAGTTGAGCTGAAAGTACAAAGAAGCCAGCAAAATCTTCTGGGTCACAAAAAAATGTATTTCTTTAAAACATTTATATTCTACTACATCATATATTCTGAGCAGATTACAACAAAACATTTGAAATATTCAGTATTTCAGAAATCTGAAATGTAGGCTTTACAGGTACAGTGCGCCTTGCAAAAGTATTCATCCCCTTGGTTTTTGTCCTGTTTTGTCGCATTACGTACAACCTGGAATGAAAATGGAGATTCATTTGGATGTTATGTAATGGACCTAACAATATTGTCCAAATTGGTGAAGTGAAAAGACAATAAAATATCTTGTGTGTGATAAGAACATACGATATGCCATACTGGGTCAGACCAAGGTCCATCAAGCCCAGTATCCTGTTTCCAACAGTGGCCAACTTAAATGTTGTGAGTGCATATGCATTCATCCCTTTGCTATGAAACCCCTAAACAAGATCTGGTCCAACCAATTAACCTCAGAAGTCACATAATTAGTTGATTAGGGTTCACCTGTGTGCAATCAGTGTCACAGGATCAGTCACATAATGCTTGTATAAATATACCTGTTGTGAAAAGCTCCTGACTCTGCAACACCACAAAGCAAGCAACATGAAGACCAAGGAGCACTCCAAACAGGTCAGAGACAATGTTGTGGAGAAGTATAGATCAGGGTTGTGTTATAAAAAAAAATCCCAAATTCTGAATATCCCATGGAGCACCATTAAATCCAGTATAACAAAATAGAAAGAATATGGCACCACTACGAACCTGACAAGAGAAGGCCGCCCACCAAAACTCACAGAGCAGGCAAGGAGGGCATTAATCAGAGTTGCTACAAAGACACCAAGGATAACACTGAAGGAGCTGCAAAGATCCACAGCAGAGATGGGAGTATCTGTCCATAGGACCACTTTAAGCCGTACACTGTACAGAGTGGGGCTTTATGGAAGAGTGGCCAGAAAAAAAGCCATTGCTTAAAGAAAGAAATGAGAAAACATGTTTGGAGTTTGCACAGCACGTGGCGGATCCCCCAAACACACTGAAGAAAGTTCTCTGGTCAGATGAGACGAAAATTAAACTTTTTGGCCATCATGGGAAACGCCATGTGTGGCACAAATCCAACACTTCCCATCACCCCGAGAACACCTTTCCCACAGTGAAAAATGGTGGTGGCAGCATCATGCTGTGGGAATGTTTTTCATTGGCAGGAAAACTGATAAGGATGAAGGAATGATGGACGGCACTAAATACAGGCAATTCTTGAGGAAAACCTGTTTTTGTCTGCCAGAGATTTGAGACTGGGATGAAGGTTCACCTTCCAGTAGACAATGACCCTAAACATACTGCTAAAGCTGGTTTAAAGGGAAACATTTAAATGTCTTGGAATGGCCTAGTCAAAGCCCAGGCCTCAATCCAATTGAGAATCTCTGGCATTACTTGAAGATTGCTGTACACCAACGCAACCCATCCAACTTGAAGGAGTTGGAGTAGCTTTGCCTTAAGGAATGGGTGAAATTCCCAGTGGCTAGATATGCTAAGCTAAAAGAGACATACCCCAAGAGACTTGCAGCTGTAATTGCAGCAAAAGGGACTCTACAACGTATTGACTTTGGGGGGTGAATACATATACACACTTCTGCTTTCAGTTTATTTATTTAACAGAGTTTTTTATACAGCTTTATCATTTTAATCAAAGTGGTTTACATTGTAACTTAAACTTGGTAAACATACATTAAACAGGGACATTGATAACTTGGATTTTTCTGAGCAATGAAGGGTTAAGTGACTTGCCCAAGGCCACAAGGAGTGCTAGTGGGAATCGAACTCTGTCCTCTGCCAGTGCTCTAACCATTAGGCTACTCCTCCACTCCATTTACTGTTTATGTCACAATAAAGCATAGTTACTCACCTGTAACAGGTGATCTCCGGGAACAGCAGGAATTTAGTCCTCACATATGGGTATCGTCGGTACCGACGGAGCCTGTGCGGGAACGCTCCACAGCATCCAATTAGAAACTTTTGGGAGCATCCCACAGCGCCTGCGTGCTGCCTTCCCGCCTTTCCCAACTGCCTCTCTCCAGTTGAGTTTTAAAGCTGAGACAAAGAGAGAGAGAGAGGGAAAGGGAAAGAGACAGATAGAGAGATACAACTCCTAGGGAAGGTGGGTGGATTGTGAGGACTAAATTTCTACTGTTCCCGGAGATCACCTGTTACAGGTGAGTAACTATGCTATCTCCAGGAACAAGCAGGAATGTAGTCATCACATATGGGGACTCCCTAGCTTTAGATGCCAGGGAGAGACCCCAGAGGTTGTGCATTCCTCCACGTCCTCGCATGGATCTCTGGCATCCTACCAGGAATGGTGGGTAGGAGTTGATTAGGTATGGAACAAGTGTTGGAGAACAGCCTGACCAAACAAGGCATCCCGGAGGGAGTCCTTGTCCAAGCAGTAATGGGCTATGAAGGTATGAACCGAGGCCCAGGTGGCTGCTCGACAGATGTCGTCGATAGACATAGAGTGTAGATGAGCCATTGAAGCTGCCATGGCTCTCACATTGTGAGCTGTGACATGGCCATCCAGAGGAAGATTCTTAATCTGATAGGCAAAGGAAATACATTGAGCAATCCAGTTAGACAGTGTTCTCTTGGAGACTGGAAGTTCCAAATGAAAAGGATCAAAAGCAACAAAGAGTTGAGAGGACTTTCTATGTTGCTGTGTTCTTTGTAAGTAAAAGGCTAAAGCTCTTTTACAGTCCAAGGTATAAAGATTCCTCTCTGCATTTGATGCATGAGGCCTTGGAAAGAACACAGGTAGGTAGACTGCTTGGTTTAGATGAAAAAGCGAGACCACCTTTGGCATAAAGTGTGGATGAGTCCTAAGGGCTACCTTGTCATGATGGAACCTTGTATAAGGTGGATGAGCTACTAGTGCTTGCAACTCACTAATGCGACGTGCTGATGTGATTGCAATGAGAAAGATAACCTTCCAAGAAAGGAATTTCAAAGAGGTAGTAGCTAAGGGTTCAAAAGGTGGCTTCATGAGCTGCCCAAGAACCAGGTTTAAGTCCCATGCCACAGGTGGTGGCCTAATGGGAGGCTTAGTTAGAAGAAGGCCTCTCATAAATCTTGCTATAAGAGGATGAGAGGAGATAGGTTATCCATTTAGAGGCTTGAAGGAAGCTGCAATAGCACTCAAATGGACTCTTACTGAGTTAGTCTTAAGTCCTGCATTGGATAAATGAAGGAGATACTCCAGTAAAGATTCCAAAGATATCGCAAGGGGGTTAAGAACCTTCTGCGAACATCATATGGTAAACCTTTTCCACTTGAAAGCATAAGAGCGTCTTGTGGAAGGCTTCCTGGAAGCAAGAAGAATATCCTTCACCTGTTGATGGAGGTTAAGATCATGGAGATCTAGGCCTTCAGCAACCAAGCCCTGAGATGCAAAGACTGGGGAATGGGATGCCATAACATTCTGTCCTCCTGAGATAGGAGATCTGGAGCAGACCCTAACTCCAGAGAGGAAGCTTGAGAGAGATGTAGAAGCAGAGGGTACCACACTTGCCGAGGCCAATGTGGAGCTAAGAGAATCATACGGCCTCTGTCTCTCTGAAGCTTGAACAGGGTTTTGGGAATTAGGGGAATGGGTGGAAAGGCATAAAGGAAGTCTTGGCCCCAGTGAAGGAGGAAAGCATCCTTGGCCTGAGATCCCTGAGCCGGAATTCTGGAACAGAACCGGGGAAGTTTGGCATTCAACGGACTTGCAAAGGGGTCTATGTCCGGGGTTCCCCAAATTTGAAAAATCTTGGCCACCTGGTCTACATGTAGAGACCATTCGTGTGGAAGCAGAACTCAACTGAGTCTGTCCGCCCAAGAGTTTTGTATGCCTGGAAGATACACTGCCAGGAGATGAATCTGATGCTCTCTGGCGAGGGCCCATAGTCGCAAAGCTTCGTTGCAAAGCGACAGAGAGCCTGTTCCTCCCTGCTTGTTCACATAGAACATGGCTACCTGGTTGTCTGTGTGAATAAGGACTGTCTTGCAGCTGAGCAGGGAATGGAACACTCGAAGAGCAAGAAAAATTGCTCTGAGCTCTAAGAGACTGATATGTAGATGAGTCTCCTGTGGAGTCCGAGTGCCTTGGGTGGAGAGGTCTTGCAGATGAGCTCCCCAACCCATTGGAGAAGCATCTGTTGTGAGAGTTGCTTGGGGTAAGGGTTGTTGGAACGGGGACCCCAGCAACAGGTTTTGAGTGGACTGCCACCATTGAAGGGACAAAATAAGGCGATTTGTGTTTATGATTTTGTCTGACAGGCACCCTGATGCCTGGGTCCACTGGGTGGATAAAGTCCACTGGGCTGCTCTCATATGGAGGCAAGCATAAGGAACCACATACACAGTAGAAGCTATGTGGCCTAGTAGTTGTAACATTTCTCGAGAGGTGAGATGGGACTTTAGCACTGCTTGAGAAGCTAACTGCACCATGCGCAGGCAATGGCTCTAAGGGAGAAAGGCCCTTGCCTTTCTGGTATCCAGGACAGCTCCTATGAACTCTAGAGAATGAGTGGGAGTTAGGCTGGATTTTGGGATGTTTATGACTAGACCCAAATACTGAAGGATACGCATTGTGCAAGATAGAGCTATCCTGGCCTCTGACTCTGAAGGAGCTCGAATGAGCCAATCGTCTAAGTAGGGGAAGACGAATATTCCTAGAGTGCAGAGAAATGCTGCTACTACAGCCATGCATTTCGTGAACACCCTTGGAGCTGAGGCCAGGCCAAATGGGAGCACCCTGTATTGGTAGTGCTTCCCTTGAAAAAGGAACCGAAGGAACTTCCTGTGAGAAGGATGGATGAGAACATCAGTATACGCATCCTTGAGATCTAGAGAACACAGCCAATCCTGACTCTGAAGGTATGGCAGCAGAGTTCCTAGAGAAACCATTTTGAATTTCTCCTTGAACACGAATTTGTTCAATTCTCTGAGGTCTAAAATAGGTCTGTGACCTCCTGTTTTCTTTGGGATAAGAAAATAGCGGGAGTAAAACCCTGTACCCTGTTGAAGAATGGGTACTTCTTCTATTGCCCCTTGGGCAAGAAGCATGGTGACCTCTTGATCTAACAAGTTGAGAGAGGTCTGAGAATTGAACTGTTTTACTATTGTGGGAGGGGGCATGCTCAAGAAATGAAGCTTGTACCCCTCTTTTATGATGGAGAGTGTCCAATACTCTGCTGTTATCTGCCCCCATCTTGGGGCAAAGTGACACAACCTTCCTGGAATGGTGGAAGGCTCTGGTCCATTTAGAGCCAGGAAGGCTAAGTTCTCTAGATGCAAGTCAAAGGCCTTGTGGAGGCTGAGACTGCTGAGGTGGTTGAGGCTTAGCAGTCTTTGCTTTTCTTTGCTTGGATGGTTGCTGACCCTTCCAGACAGGCTGACCTGCAGAGCGTCCCTGCTGGGAATAAGCAGGATAAAATCTTTTCTTTTTGGAAAAGAATGTTTTTTTGAAAGATTTCTTTCTTGCAGGATCAGCTGTGCCCTTGGATAATCTATTCAAGGTGGAGTTGTCAGCATCCAACTCATTGGCCTTTTCCTGCCAATCTTTGCCAAACAGGTTCTCACCAGTACAAGGAATATTGCCCAATTTGTCTTGTATCCAGAGCTCCAAATCGGATGCCTGGAGCCAGGCAATTCTACGTGCACCTATGGCAATGGCAGAGGTTCTGCTTATGCACTCAAAACAGTCAAAAGCTGCACGGTTGACAAATTTGGAAACATCCTGGGCATGTTTGACCAATGTGAGAAAATCCTGTCTCCTATCCTCAGGAAGAAGAGGACTCAAAACCTCTAAATCTCCTGTGATTTCCTTCAGGAACATTTCCATATATAAAATATAGGAACTGATCCTGGCAGAAAGCATGGAAGATTGGAAAGTACGATGACCAAAAGCATCCAAAGTTCTGCACTCATGGTCCTGAGGGATTAGAGGCATGCCTCTTTGCACTCCTGATCCTTCTCAAAGCTGATTCCACTCAATAGAGTGGTGAGGGAGCTGAGTTTTCTGGAAACCAGGACAAAGAGGGACTCGATACATAGTGTCAAGTCTACGAGAATGAGGAGAGGTGGTAAGAGGGGTCTCCCACATTCTTAGCATGAGATCATGCAAGATCTCATGGATGGGCAAAGTAGCTGCCTCCTTAGGAGCTTTGGGATATTGTAAAATTTCCAACTCCTTTCCTCTGGGCTCTATTTCAGGAGCCACAGTAATGGAGAGACCCCGAGCCACCTCCCTGATGAAATCCTGGAAGGAGATATCCTCTGGAGGAGACATCCTGCGTTTAGGGGAGGAGGACTCCTCTGGAAGAAGTGCTCCGGTATCGACAGAACTATCGGAATCCTCAGATTCCTCTGAGGACTCCAAGTACCTTCTGTCCGGATGCTCTTGTAGAGCCCGATACTCGTAACGACCGAAGTCGGTACCGGGGGGAATCGGTACCGGAGGGCATCGGGTGACTGGGTGCCAGCAATGCGGACACCAATGTCGATGCTATCGGTACCGGTACCGATACCCGTGCCGGAGTCGGTACCGGCTGAACTGTCTGACGCAGTTCCGAGGGTGTTGATGCCGCAAGGTGAGCCGCCAGACTGCGTTCAACAGCCAGGAACTTCTGATCTATTGATGCTGCCGATGCCTGGATGTCGGTACCGGAGAAGACAGCTGATACCCCAGAGCATGGCACCAGTAGTTCTGCCGAGGTCGAGGCCTCAAGAACATCCTGGAGCCCCGATAATGCTTTGGAAGCCGAAGCCTCCCGCCGGGGCAATTTTTAGAAGGAGATCTACCCTTTGAGGACCGGCTGGACTTATGTTTAGTTACCTGAAATCCACGGGAGGAAGAGGAAGCCCTGGAAGACGTTGATGCCACCGAAGCTGCATCAGAGGGAAACAGGGTACTGAGCTTAGCAGCTCGGTTCTGCCGACCTCTTTTGGACATCATGGCACAGGACATAATCCGTGATGGAGTGGTCACAGAACCTAAACATTTTAGACACCATTCATGGGAGTCGGTGACGGAGAATGGTACCTCCACACTTGGTGCACTTTTTGAAACCTGAAGGAGGTTTCTCCATTGAAGGAAAAATTTTTGGGCCTAAGGCCCAAAATGGCGCATGCACCTGGGAAAAAGGGGAAAAAAGAACTAAGTTTTTTTTTTTTTTTTAAAGAACAGAAATAAAGAAAGAGGAACCAGCGGTACCAGTAAAGCATCGAAGAAGGCAGATGCGACCACAAAAAAGAAAGTAACAAGGAAGAATTTTCTGCAGTGACAGAACGACGACCTGCTGGCTCCACGGAAAACAAAGAACTGGAGAGAGGCAGTTGGGAAAGGCAGGAAGGCAGCACGCAGGCGCTGTGGGATGCTCCCAAAAGCTTTCTAATTGGACGCTGGGGAGCGTTCCCGCGCAGGCTCCGTCGGTACAGACGATACCCATATGTGATGACTACATTCCTGCTTGTTCCTGGAGATAGGATATTTTGCACTTTCAAAGTCGTAGGCATATTGTGTATATCACATGGTGCTAACCCCGAAAACTCCATTTTAATTCCAGGTTGTAAGGCGACAAAACAGGAGAAACACCGAGGGAATGAACACTTTTGCAATGCACTGTATGCATTAGACCATAATAACTTTGCTATTTAATATACTTTACTCTAGCAATCAGAACAAAAAAGCACCTGAGCCATTTAACAGCATATATAGAGGGCGAGCCACTTAACCCTCCATTGCCTCAGGTACACTTAGATTGTGAGCCCTTTGGGGACAAGGGAATAAAAAGTACCTGTTAGTATACATGTAAACCGCACTGATTCTAAATAGCGCGGTATAAAAAATAAATAAATAAAATAAAATAAAAAAATAATAAATGCCAGGACAGTATTTGAGGGACAAGTACAAAATGCGATATAATGCGTTGAGAAAACAAAATTGTTTAGAAAATTAGCATGACTAACTGCCCGAGTAAATGCAATGCAAGGACCACTGCGGAACACAGGATGTAACACTAACAGTCATGTTTCTACCCATACATGACATTTTTAACTGAACTTTAAACAAAGTATGAAAGCTGCTAGTTATAAGCTCTGACTGCAATTCTAATATTTCTACATAAGAACATAAGATATGCCATACTGGGTCAGACCAAGGTCCATCAAGCCCAGTATTCTGTTTCCAACAGTGGCCAATCTAGGTCATATGTACCTAGCAGTTTCCCCAAGAGACACAAGTTCTACAATGCTTGTACTGGGTCAAGCATTGATATCTTCGGTCACTTCTTAATAATGGTTTATGGACCTTTCCTCCAGGAACTTGTCCAAATCTTTTTTAAACCCAGCTACACTAAAAGCCTTTACTACATCCTCCGGTAACAAATTCCAGAGTTTGATTACACGTTGAGTGAAAAAATATTTTCTTTCTTGCACACAATATTCAAGGTGCGGTCTCACCATGGAACGATATAGAGGCATATAATATCTTTTGTTTTATTTTCCATTCCTTTCCTTATCATACCTAGCATTCTATTTGCTCTCTTGGCCGCCGCTGCACACTGGGCCGAGGGTTTTAACATGGTATCCACAATGCCGCCTAAATCTTTTCCTGGGTGGTGGTTCCTAATGTGGAACCTTGCATCGTGTAACCATAGTTTGGGTTGTTCTTCCCTAGGTGCATAACCTTGCACTTGTCCACATTAAATTTCATCTGCCATTTTGATGCCCAGTCTTCCAATTTATCAAGATCCTCTTGCAATTTTTCACAATCCTCTTGGGTTTTAACAACTTTAAATAGTTTTGTGTCATCTGCAAATTTGATAACCTCACTCGTTATTCCACTTTCCAGGTCATTTATGAATATGTCAAAAAGCAGCGGACCCAGCACAGATCCCTGGGGTACACCACTATTCACCTTTCTCCATTGGGAAAATTGGCCATTTAGACCTACCCTCTGCTTTCTATCTTTTAACCAGTTCCTGATCCACAATAGTACACTGCCTCCTATCCCATGACTCTCTAGTTTTGCCAAAAGTCTCTGATGAGGGACCTTGTCAAAGGCTTTCTGAAAGTCCAGATACACAATATCAACCGAATCACCTTTGTCCACCTGTTTATTCACACCTTCAAAAAAACATAACAGAATAGTAAAACAAGATCTTCCTTGTCTAAAGCCAAGTTGGCTGTCTCCCATTAGGTTGTGACTATCTACATGCTGAGTAATTTTATTCTTTATGATGGTTTCTACCATTTTTCCTGGTACTGACGTCAGGCTCACCGGTCTGTAGTTTCCCGGATCACCCCTGGAACCCTTTTTAAAAATTGGTGTTACATTGGTGATCCTCCAATCTTCAGGTATTAGAGATGATTTTAATGATAGTTCACAGATTAATGATAGCAGGTCTGCAATCTCATATTTCAGTTCTTTCAACACCCTTGGATGTATACCATCCGGCCCAGGTGATTTGCTACTCTTCAGTTTATCTAATAGTTGTAACACATCTTCCTGATGTATCGATATTTCCTTCAATTCTTCCGCACCTTTAAATACCACTTCAGTCATGGGTAACATCCCTACATCTTCCTCAGTAAAGACCGAAGCAAAGAATTCATTCAGTCTGTCCGCTATCGCCTTGTCGCCTCTTAGTGCTCCTTTAACCCCTTTATCATCTAATGGACCAACTGACTCTCTCACAGGTTTTTTGCTACGAATGCACTTGAAAAGGTCTTTATTTCGCGTTTTTGCTTCCACAGCAAGCTTCTTCTCAAATTCTCTCTTTGCCTGCCTTATCAATGCCTTGCATTTGACTTGCCAGTGCTTGTGCTGTTTCCAGGTTTCGTCGTTTGGCTCTTTTTTCCATTTCCTGAAAGATGCTTTTTTGGCAACAGCAGCCTCTCTGACCTCACCTTTAAACCATGCTGGCAGCTTTTTGGACTTCCTTCCACTTTTCTTAAAGCGTGGAATACAGCTGGTCTGGGCTTCCAAGATAGTATTTTTCAACAACACCCAAGCTTGATGTACGTCTTTAACCTTTGCAACTGCTCCTTTTAGTTTTTTCTTAACTGTTTTCCTCATTTTATCATAGTCTCCCTTTCGAAAGTCTCCCTTTCTGAATTTTGATTTTGATTGCCAGGGGTTCAATTCATAGCATGCAGAATTTGGCCCCATTTATCAAGAAGCATCCATTACCATGTTGACAAATTATCTGATTTAATCTAATGTTCAATCACAACAAATTTCCAACTCATCACAAATTGCAGTCCTTCAAAACCTAAAAAATTGTTTGAAAATAACCAAAAGCAAACATCCTCCAAACTATTTTTTCTAATGGAGCACTACATGAACTTTAATAAGCCACAAATAGAAGAGTGAAACGATTTGTTATATCCATGCACTATTGTTATATGTATTATTTACTCAAAATCAATTGCTGAATCTCATATTTGCTACCCAAGTTTGTAACCTTGCTGTATCTTGCTTGAATTAGCACTTTATTTTATGTATAGTTTTATATTTCAATTATTCTTTCAAGCTGCAAGTTACAAGCTGCAAGTTCAAGCTGCAAGTAAAATGGGCTACAACTTATTACACACAATAATTACCTGCAAGTATGTTGGAAAGGTTTCTTCAAGTTTATTTTTCTTTTTCCTGTAACGTTTCTTTAATTTTTCAGTACTTTCTAACCCAGGAATGGATTCATCAACTGGTGTGTCTGGTAGTTGCTCACTCCAGCCTGTAATAAAATAGATATATGAGGTGGAAGGGAGCGGTCACATGATGAACACTAGCTCAATGAACAAATCTAAGCTCAGCTCTGGTTGGACCCTCAAAAGAAAAACAGGAAGAACAAATCAAATCTTGCTTAAACACACTGTGTAATAAACTTATTGCTTCTTAAGATATCATTGCAGCACTGGAAACGTGAAAGATTGAATCTGACATAGGAATCTAAAGAGTTATCACAAGCAAAGCACAAAGACCCATAAGAGTGAATGCCCTGCCGCAGGAAGAGAAACGGCCACTGAATTACCCAAGGCAATTTTCACACTGCAGAAGGCAGCAGCAGTCAAAAAATTAATGAGAAACCTGTCAACAGTCATTCAAGGCCATTTAATCAGATTTAACTTTTGATCGAGGAAATTAAAAAAGGGCTGGAAACCCAAGTAGAATGCAGCACACGGAAAAACGCAAGTCATGGCAGGAAGATAGCATAGTTACTCACCTGTAACAGGTGCTCTCCAGGGACAGCAGGAATCAGTCCTCACATTTGCATGACATTGACGCAGACGGAGCCCTTGTGGAACCATATCCCCAACTTCCAAAGAAAGCCTTTGGGAGATGCAACCACGCATGCGTGGTCCCCTTCCCGCCCATGGGTGTCATCATGGTCAGTCAGATGACACAGCTAGAACCGATAAAGAAAGATGGCTAAAATGAAGAGCAACACCAAGGGGATGAGGGAGGATTGTGAGGACTGATTCCTGCTGTCCCTGGAGAACACATGTTACAGGTGAGTAACTATTCTTTCTCCAGGAACAAGCAGGTAGTCTGTCCTCACATATGGGAATCTTTAGCTCCAGGCTACCGACGACCGGTAGAAAAAACACGGCCTAGCCATGAGCAGCCGCAAGTGCATCTGAGGACAGACCCAAAGGACCCCGATGTCCTGGGAGAAGCATGGCTCCGGTAGCCTGAACAAGAAGGGACGGAGGGCAGGAGTTACCTAAACCCCAAACAGATTATGGAGTACAGCCTAGCTGAAGGCACTGACCCGTTGGGACTCCCTCTTCAGGCAGTAACGAGCTGCAAAAATGTGGACCGAAGAAAAGGTTGCGGCCTGGCAGATGTCTGCCATGGGAACTGAGCAGAAGCTGGCAACCAAGGTTGCCATAGTTCTGATATTATGTGCCGAGAACCGGCGCTCTAGCGGCAGCCCAGCCTGATTGTGGGCAAAGGTGATGCAGTCCCCCACCCAGATGGACAGGGTTTGCTTGGTAACAGTCTCCCCCAGATGACTGGGGTCATATGAGATAAAAAGCTGTGAGCCTTTGCGGTGGCTCTGAGTGCACTGTAAATAAATGGACAGGATCCTTTTGCAGTCCAATGTATGGAGAACGGCTGACGCCTTGTCAGTGTGGGGGCCATGGAGAGAAGGTAGGGAGTACTACATTCTGACTGAGGTGGAAATCTGATACCACCTTCAAAAGAAACTTAGGATGGGTGTGGAGCATGACCCCATTCCTGTAGAACCTGCTGTAGGGTGGCTTGGCCACCAGGGCCTGGAGATTACTGACTCGGCATGCCTAGGTTGAGTGCTACCAGGAAGGCCACCTTCCAGGATAGGTATCGGAAGTGGCAGGTAGCCAAGGGTTTGAAGGGCAGCTTAGTAAACTGTGCCAGGACCACATTGAGATCCCATTCTGCCAGGGGCGGCCAGATAGGGTGTTTAGAGAGCAGTAAGCCCCTCTTTAATCGAGTGATGAGGGGCTTCACGGAAAGGGGCTTGCCGTCTATGGAATGGTGCTTCGCAAAGAGTGTTCTCAAGTGCACTCTCACAGAGTTGGATTTGAGTCCAGACTGAGAAAGGTGGAGTAAGTACTGCAGTTCTGCCTGTACCGGGCAGGAGAATGGGTTCACCTGTGCTCTGTGCAACATAAGGAGAACCGGTGCCACTTGAAGGCATAGGCCCGATGCGTGGAGCCCTTGAGAGAGGCAAGGAGGATCTCATCCACCTCATTGGGAAGGTTGAGGGGCACTAGGTTGACCCGTTCAGCAGCCATGCTATGAGGGACAAGGATCCCAAGATGGAGTGGAGGATTGAGCTCTCCTCCTGAGTGAGAAGCCCCGGTGAACTCCTGAGAAGGCCCGGGGATTCAGTCACAAAACAAAGCAGGAGAGGGAACCAAGGCTGTATGGGCAATCTTGGGGCCACCAGAATCAGGGAAGCCTTGTTCCGCTAGGCCTTGAAGAGAGTCCACGCTACAGAGGTGTGGGAGGAAAGGCATACAACAGGCCCTCTGACCATGAGATAAGGCAGGCATCTGGTGCCACCCAGGCTGGGTGCAGCTGTGGGCAGCAGAAGTGCAGCAGCTAAGCGTTGGTCAGGCTGGCCAACAGGTCGTGGCTCGGGGTGCCCCATAACCTGAAGAGCAACTGTGCTGCCCCAGGCGCCACTCGTGTGGTTGGAGAACCCTGCTCAGCCTGTCCGCCAGGACACTGTCCTGGCCCAGGAGGTACACCACCTGGAGGAGCATATCCTATCTCGCCATGTATAAACAGACGGCTACTGCCCACTGCCAAAGGCGGTAGGAACCTGTGCCCCCTGCTTGTTCAGGTACATAAGAACATAAGATATGCCATACTGGGTCAGACCAAGGTCCATCAAGCCCAGTATCCTGTTTCCAACCATGGCCAATCTAGGTCATATGTACCTAGCAGTTTCCCCAAAAGACACACCTTCCACAATGCTTGTACTGGGCCAAGCATTGATATCCTGGGTCTCTTCTTAATAATGGTTTATGGACTTTTCCTCCAGGAACTTGTCCAAACCTTTTTTAAACCCAGCTACACTAACAGCCTTTACTACATCCTCCGGTAACAAATTCCAGAGTTTGATTACACGTTGAGTGAAAAAATATTTTCTTTTATTAGTCTTAAATAGTTTACCCTGAAGCTTCATTGCATGTCCCCTAGTCTTTCTATATTCTGATAACGTATACAATTGATTTACGTTTACCCGTTCCACTCCATTCATTAATTTATAGACTTCTATCATATCTTCCCTCAGCCGTCTCTTTTCCAGGTTAAAAAGCCCCAACCTTTTTAGCCTTTCTTCATAGGAGTATCCTTCCATCCCCTTTACCATTTTGGTGGCTCTTCTCTGAACCTTTTCTAAAATCGCTATATCCTTTTTGAGATACGGCGACCAGAATTGCACACAATATTCAAGGTGCGGTCTCACCATGGAACGATATAGAGGCATTATAATATCTTTTGTTTTATTTTCCATTCCTTTCCTTATGATATCTAGCATTCTATTTGCTCTCTTGGCCGCTGCTGCACACTGGGCCGAGGGTTTTAACATGGTATCCACAATGACGCCTAAATCTTTTTCCTGGGTGGTGGTTCCTAAATTGGAACCTTGCATCGTGAACCATAGTTTGGGTTGTTCTTCCCTAGGTGCATAACTTTGCACTTGTCCACATTAAATTTCATCTGCCATTTTGATGCCCAGTCTTCCAATTTATCAAGATCCTCTTGCAATTCTCCACAATCTTCTTGGGTTTTAATAACTTTAAATAGTTTTGTGTCGTCTGCAAATTTGATAACCTCACTCGTTATTCCACTTTCCAGGTCATTTATGAATATGCCAAAAAGCAGCGGATCCAGCACAGATCCCTGGGGTACACCACTATTCAGCTTTCTCCATTGGGAAAATTGGCCATTTAGCTCTACCCTCTGCTTTCTATCTTTTAATAAGTTCCTGATCCACAGTAGTACACTACCTCCTATCCCATGACTCTTTAGTTTTGCCAAACGTCTCTGATGAGGGACCTTGTTAAAGGCTTTCTGAAAGTCCAGATACACTATATCAACCGACTCACCTTTGTCCACCTGTTTATTCACACCTTCAAAAAAACATAACAGATTAGTAAGCAAAGATCTTCCTTGTCTAAAGCCATATTGGCGCTGCACCTTGGTTGCCAGGGCCGTGAGGCGATCCGCCCTATCTTAGGGGAGGAAAGCTGCGGCCTGGAGAGTATCCAGTTGGGCCCTTATGAACTCCAAGTGCTGAAAGGGGTGAGGTAAGATTTTGGGTGATTTATCACAAGACCCAGGTGTTGCAGGACCCTGAAGGTGCAGCCTGTGGCCTGCAGCACCTCTGAGGCTGTGTCCCCTTTTACAAACCAGTCATTCAAGTAAGGGAAGACAAATGCCCCTTGGAGACAAACAGGCTGCCACCACAGCCAGGCATTTGGTGAAGACCCGTGGTGCGGAGGCCAGGCTGAAGGGAAGTACCCTGTACTGGTAGTGGTCTCCTCTGACCACAAATCTTAGGTACTGTCTGTGACTGGGATGTGAGTAAGAATCATTTAGGTCCAAGGAGTATAGCCAATCTCCCTGCCAGAGGTAGGGCAGCAATATTAAAAGGGAGAGCATCTTTAACTTCTCCCGCATCAGGAACTTATTTAGGTTTCTCAGGTCCAGGATGGGCCTTAGTCCATCTGTTCTTTTTGGGACCAGAAAGTACTTGGAGTAAAGCCTCTTTCCTTTCAGGTGATGTCGTATGGGCTCCACAGCCCTGTCCCTGAGATGGCCTGTGAGTTCTTACATGAGCATAGCCTGGTGCAGGGGAGACCAAAGAGGCTCCCCTGGAAAGAAGGGTGGAGACAGCTGGTCCAGGGGAGCCTCCCTGACCACCTGACGTGCCCACAAGTCTGTGGTGATGGAAGGCCACCTGTGGGTTAAATGGACCAGATACCACCCCCTCCACCCCCCCCCCCCCCGTGGGTAGTTGATCCTCCACAGGGAGAGTGGCTATGCTGGGGGCATGAAACCCCCAACCCAGGAGGGGCTAGGGCTGGAGTCTGGGGCTTGGGGCCCTTGGGCTTGCATGGGCCTTGACACACTCCCTTGCCCTGGTGGTCCTACTGAGGGGTCTGGGAAGCCAGGTATGGAGGGTTGCCTCTTTCTATGGGAAAGGGGGCATCTTTCCTGGAGGCTTCTTCCTGGGAAGTGTGGAAGTCTTACTCGAGAGTCAAGTCCGAGTCACATACTCTGTCTCGATCTCGGTGGCCCTTGTCTTCCATGGGCTTGCCGAAAAGCTGCTCCTCAAGCATGGGATGTCAAGGAGCTTCTCATGCACCCATTGCTCAAGATTGGATGTCTAGAGCCAAGCCTGGTGTCGGACGCTGATGCCTGCAGCCACTACTCATGCGCTGGACTCAAAGCCATCAAAGGCGGCTCAGGAGAGGTACTTGGAATACTTACTGACAGACTTCGTAAGTGGCTGTAATCGCCAGACATGATCCCCATCGAGGCAAGCTGCAAAGCCTCCGAGTTTCTTCAACAGGTCTCAGAGGAACATACCGATGTAAAGTTGATATATTTGGATGCAGCACTCAAGCATCAAGACCTGGAAGCATTTTCATTGGAGGGCGTGGGACTTCCTGCCATAGGGCACCAAAGAGTGCGTCTTTGAGCTTTTCTGTCAGCGTTTGGCCAACTCCGCAACCATGGAGTTGTGGGACAGTTGGATCTTCTGGAACCCTGAGCCATGCTGGACCTGGTACATGGTATCCAGGTGGCAGCTGACAATCGGCACCGAGGCTGGGGCCTCCCACATCCAGAGAAGGAGCTTTTTAAGAATGGAGGGGACCAGGACCCATCAGGGTCTCTTTAGGTGGCGCCTCGTACTGGAGGACGTTGAACTCCTCCATAAGACGGTCCTCCTCTGACTCCATAGTGAGGGAGAGGGCTCACGCCATGTCCTGGACATACCTAAGGAATGAGGTGTCCTCAGGTGGGAATTGGTGCCTAGCCGCTGGTGGGGATTGATCCCAAGGGATGTCCCGGTGGGCCTGGGACTCCGGAGATGTCTCGGCATCGGAATCCCAAGCTGAGTAGTCCAAGGCCCGATGGCTTGGGATTCCAATGCTGATTCCAGGGATTCCAGGTGGTGTTGACTCTGGTCTTTGATGCTTCAAGGCTGAGGCATGACCCGGGCCAGAGGCACTTGCCTGCAAAGACCTTGCCCCCGAGGAGCGAGTGTGAAATTAAGACCCTCGCAGAGGATCTACCCAAGGCGTCTGACTCTCGAGGATCACTTTGGCAGCCCGGGGAGTCCTTGGTATCAAGGTGCCTGAAGTCTCGGTGTGAGCACCAGCAGGGCCGGGTCTCAACGCCTGTTGAGACGTGAGGAATGCAGAAACGCTGCTTCAAGCACCAACATATGAGTTTCCCTCTCGGAGGTGGCTGTCAGAGACATTGACGCCGGGGTTACCAGGTCTGGTGTTGAAGAGCAGAGGGAGGGCCTTCAGCAGGATGGCCTATGGGAGACCGAGGTCCGTCGCCGGAAGCCTCGACTTCTGTCCTGGGTACTTTCTGGGGCCACTCCTGCTCAGACTCCTCAGAGACCCGTCGGGGGCTAAGGGACTGCACACGGGATTTCGCCTGCTTATCCGTCTCCCAGAACGAGGTCCTCGAAGTCTTCTTTTTCTTCTTACGCTCTCGCTCCAGGGACCCTTGCTTGGAATGTCTGCGAGCCTGCTCGGGAACCACAGGGGCCTTCCACAACTCAGAGGATCCATGCGAGGCCTTTGAGCATGAGGCTACCGGTGATACCGGGGTTGAGTCCACCCTGTGGAAGATGTCCTCTTGCTTTTGCCAGTGGCTCTGGATGGCCTTGGTGGACATTTTTTTGCACAGAGGCATTCCTCTGGGTCATGGTCGGCGCCCAAACACCGGAGGCAACAATCATGAGTGTCGGTGAGTGGCATGTTTTTGGAGTACCAATCACATTTCTTGAAATCGGTGGCCATGGGGCAAAAAGGACCCACATGAGGTCGAAGCCCTTCAGTGCGGCCAGTGGATGGAAAAGGTGAAAAAGCGCTGAAGGAACCTACCAAAAAATAAAACTAAGTTGTGAGACCTGATGCTGGGGCAGTAGGCTTCGAAGGCGGGAAAGGGACCGGCGAAGGCTGGAAAGATGTACAATAGTGTATAAAAAAACCTTTTTTCTGGGGGGACAAGATGTACATCAGTAGGGCTCCATAGAAAAAGGGAGAATGACCAAGATGTGGGTGGGAAGGGGGCCATGCATGCATAGTGGCATCTCCCAAAGGCTTTCTTTGGAAGGTGGGGAGATGCTTCCGTGAGGGCTCCTTCGGCATCGACATCACCCATATGTGAGGACTGACTTTCTGCTTTTTCCTGGAGAACAAGCAGATAGCATAGAAGCAAGAATGAAAGAACTGGAGACCATGATATAAATAAATATTGTATTGCACTGAAACCAGGAAAATAGAGGGAGAACACAAGAACTGCTATAATGGGTCCGAGCAAAGGTCCATCGAGCCTAGTATCCTGTTTCCAACAGCAGCCAATCCAGGTCAAAAGTATCAAGCAGGATCCCAAAAGGTAAACTAGATTCCATGTTACATACCTACAGAGATAAGCAGTGGTATTCCCCAGGTCTGCCTTAATAATGGTTTAGAGTCTTTTCCTCCAGAACTTGACCAAGCCTTTTCTAAACCCAGCTAACTGCTTTTAACACAGCATCTGGATTTTCAGAAAGCCTTTGACAAGGTCCCCCCATGAGACACTCTTGAGGAAATTAAAAAGCCATGGAATAGGAGACAGTGTACTAGTGTGGATTGGAAACTGGTTAAAAAATTGAAAACAGTAAGTATGGCTAAATGGAGAAAGGTGAATAGTGGAGTACCCCAGGGATCTGTGCTGGGTCCACTGCTTTTTAACATATTTATAAATGACCTAGAAATGGGAACGAGTAAGGTGATCAAATCTGCAAATGACAAAAAAATTATTCAAACTGTTAAATCACAATGGGATTGTGAAAAATGGCAAGAGGACCTGGAGAAATTGGGAGACTGGGTACTCAAAATAGTAAGCAAAACTCAATGTGGACAAGTGCACGTAGGGAAGAACAACCCAATTACATAATGAAAGGTTCTACATTAGGAATTACCATTCAGGAAAAGGATCTAGAAGTCATTGTGGATAATTTGTTGAAATCCTCTTCTCAGTGTGCTGCGATGGCCAAGAAAGCAAATAGAATGTTAAGAATCATAAAGAAAGGAATGGAGAATAAAACCAAGGATATTATAATGCCTCTGTATCATTCTATCTATAAAAGGATATAGAAGAATCAGAAAAGGCACAGAGATGAGTAACCAAAATAATAAAGGGAATGGAAGGATACACCTATGAGGAAAGCTTAAGAGGATGTGCTCTACAGTTTGGAAAAGAGATAGCTGAGGGGAGATATGATGAGTGGAGTGGAACGAGTTAACATAGATCAGTTGTTTATATCTTGAAATGTAGAACAAAGCTACAAAGTAACATATTTAAGACTAATCAGAGAAGACATTTTTTTCACTCAACACATAATCAAACTCTGGAATTTGTTGATGGAGGATGTAGCAAAAGCTGTTAGCATAGCTGCATTTAAAAGAGGTTTGGACAAGTTCCTAGAGGAAAAGTCCATAAACCATTATTAAAGTGGACTGGTGAAATACACTGCTTATCCCTGGGATAAACAGCATGGAATCTGTCTATCTTTTCAGAACCTGACAGTTACTTCTGATTTGGATTGGCCACTGTTGGAAACCAGATACTGTGATTGATAGACCTTTGGTCTGACTCAGTATGGCTTATATTATGTTCTTATGGCAATGACTGTCAAAGCTTAACTATGCACTGAATGCTTTTTTTTATTATCTCCTATTTGTTTTAAATATACTACTTAGAAACTTAATTGATTTGAGTTTCCCTAGTACCACTCCATTCAGGATTTTACAGACATGACTCATTATCTCCGATCAGAACAGTCCTAACCTCTTTAGCCTTTCCTCAAAGGACAATAATTCTATCTCTTATTATTTTGTTCACCTTTCTGTGTGCTTCCCAAATTCCACTATACCCTTTTTTGAGTTTCGGTGACCAGAACTGCACACAACACTCAAGGTGTGGTTGCACCATGGAAGGACACAGAGGCACTATGATATTTTTAATTTATTCTCCCTTCCTAATAATTCCTACCATTCTGTTTGCTTTTTTGGCTGCTGCCGTACACTGAGCAGATTTTAATATATTGCCTATGATACGTAGATCCTTTTCCTGTGTGATGACTCCTAATGTGGAATCAAACACTATGTAGCTATAATTTGGGTTATTTTTCCCTATCGGCATCGCTTTGTACTTGTACACATTAAATTTCATCTGCCATTTTGATATGCAGTATATCAGTCTTGCAAGATCCTCATGCAATTTCTCCCAATTTACATGTCATTTAACAACTCTGAATAATTGGTTGTCATCCGCAGATTTGATTACCTCGCTTTTTGTTGCCATTTCCAGATCATTTATAAATATGCTACAAAGCATTGGTCTCAGTACTGAACATAAGAAATGCCATACCGAGTCAGACCAAGGTCCATCAAGCCCAGTATCCTGTTTCCAACAGTGGCCAATCTAGATCATACGTACCTAGCAGTTTCCCCAAAAGACACAGGTTCCACAATGCTTGTATTGGGTCAAGCATTGATATCCTGGGTCCCTTTTTAATAATGGTTTATGGACCTTTCCTCCAAGAATTTGTCCAAACCTTGTTTAAACCCAGCTACACTAACAGCCTTTACTACATCCTCCGGTAACAAATTCCAGAGTTTGATTACACGTTGAGTGAAAAAATATTTTCTCTTATTTGTCTTAAATAGTTTACCCTGTAGCTTCATTACATGTCCCCTAGTCTTTCTATATTCTGATAACGTAAACAATCGATCTACGTTTACTGACCTGCAAACAGCCTAAATAGTGCTCTGTGGACTATTAGAACATAAGATATGCCGTACTGGGTCAGACCAAGGTCCATCAAGCCCAGTATCCTGTTTTCAACAGTGGCCAATCTAGGTCACAAGTACCTGTTAGGTTTCCAAAAGGCACACAGGTTCCACAATGCTTGTCCTGGAGCAACCAATGGATTTCCTGGGTCCTCTTTAATAATGGTATATGGATCTTTCCTCCAGGATCTTGTCCAAACCTTTTTTAAACCCAGCTACACTAACAGCTTTTACTACATCCACCGGGAATGAATTCCAGAGTTTAATTACACATTGAGTGGTTAGTGCTGCTGAATATCCCCAGGTGCCAGCACTGAATGCCCTGGTGCTAGCTGGCTAACATCGGGGCATTCTGGGAGTGGATTGGAGGCAGCAGCCAGGGATAACCAGCTAGCAGCAATATTCAGCCACTAGCCAGTTATCTGAAATGCTCGCCTAACTTTTGCTGCTGAAGCTAACTGGACAGCAGTTGAATATCACCACTGCCAGTTAGGTTTGGCGCTAACTGGCCAACCCGAATATTCATGCTGGTCCCTGGATAGGGCCCCGACATTAAATATCTGGGTGCAAAGTTCAGCAATGATGGCTAACCACAGTAGAAGCACTAGCCACTGAATATCCCCCCCTATATGTAAACAATAATACTAGAGCAACAGAATTGCAGGGCTTGCGAGATAAGGAGGCGGCACAGTGAGTTAATCTGTAAAGAAGGAATGAATCATCTATTTACATTGGTGTGATATACAGACCTCCTTCATAGGCAGAAGTAGACAAAGATTTAATTGAAGACATTTACAGTATTGCTATGAAAGAAGTGCTACTGATAAGTGATTTTAATATACCGGATGTTGAGTGGAACACCCCTGTTGCAGTGTCATCTAGAAGTAAAGGGATCTCTACAGGAGAAATGGTCCAACACCTGGCAATTTAATGCATGTGTGTGGGGGCCATAGTGGAGAGTGTTTCTGATTATATTGCAGGTGATCATCTTGTCTCCACTGATCACCAAATGGTGTGGTTCAGTATAAGACGATAAGGGTGGAGATGGTTCATTCAAAAGTGAGAATCCCAGACATTAGGAAAACTAACTAACTACGTCAAGGAGTCATTAGCCAGATGGGAACATCTGGGGGATGTAGAAAAGCAGTGGGAGAAATTGAAATGGGATATTTTATGGCCACTATTGTTCTAAAAAAAAATACAGGGCTTATGAAGGAAGGAGGAAGAACTGTGAGTGGGGAATGGAGAATCATCACTGCCCAGTTAGCATATAGTTAGCTAGTTGGGGATATACATACCTCCCCTTTCAGGCAAAAGAAATAGATTTAATTAAAACATTCACAATATTTCTATGAAAGAGGAAGCAATTTTGATAGGAAATCTCAATTTGCCAAATGTTGACTGGGATATCATTAAGAAATAGGAAGATCCTGGATTCTCTATAGGGAGAACTGTTCTGGCAACTGGTAATAGAACCCACATGGGAAGGCAAGATACTGGAGAGTGCTTACAAATGGGGAGAGTACGTCTGATGCTGTAGGGAGTGATCATCTGGCATGCGGTGATCACTGGATAGTAAGCATCAATATTAGGAACTGGTGGAGATGGTTCATTCAAAAGCAAGGGTCCTAGACTTCAGGAAAACTAACTTTGCAAAGATGGAAGAACACTTTCAAGGAGTCATTAGCTGGATGGGAACATCTGGGGGAAGTAGAACAACAATGGACAAAACCTAAAACGAGATATTTTAAGGGCAACAAACCTTTTTGTTAAGAAAATAAATAGGTGGGGGGAAATCCAAGATGGCGTTTTGAAGGAGTGTGCTAGTGGCACGGCGATTCGTATGGGGAAGAAGCGTAAGCCTAGGGATGCCAAACAGCCATCAACGGCACCCCAGGCTTCTACACCATTACCTTCGACAGTTACGGGACCGATGGATGCTTTTGTTTCGCCTGTGCCACGGCAGTCAGCGGTAGATGGGGAGAGTGGCTCGGCTGAGCGGCGGTTGGAGGTGGAGTCCTCGCTGTCCGCCTCGTGTGGTGATTCTTCCTCCCCTGGCTTAATCCGAGTCTCCAAGGTTCCTCGGTCAGATACTGGCACTGCGAGTAACCCGGAAGAGGGAGCTGATCTGCTGGGTGACATCATGGAGCGGAGCGTGGTCGGCGTCTATGACCAGGACCGTCTGGCTCCCCCGGATTTGAGTTCGAGTGGGGAGTCAGGGGAGAGACGTGCAGAGGGAGGTGTGGGTGTGGGCCTTGTGCCTACCCAGTCGGTTCCTGCCTCAGCAGCGGGTGGATTGCAGGACTTGGTAGTTGAAGAGCATGTCTCTGTTCCTGTTTCTGTTTCGGCACAGGGAGTCCCAGAAGTGGTGACCCTGAAGAATATCTGGGCTGCGATTATGCAACTTCGAGAAGAACTGGTTCCGAAGATTAATAGCTTGGTGACTCAGGTTTCTAGTATTACTGATAGTATTCGGGAGAATGTTGAAAATATTTCTTTGCTTCGGACTGAGATTTCAGATGTTTGTGCAAACAATGTGACTTTGGAGAGGGACATGGAGTGCTTTAGGAAGAATGTTGCCCCAATGCGGTTTAAGTTGGAGATGTTGGAGAATGCGATTCGAGCTACGAATATTCGCATGATTAATTTTCCTAAAGTAGAGTTGGTTTCTCCTAGGGATATGTTCCGTTCTTATTTAGTAGAGAATTTAGGTATCCCTCGTGAGTCCCATCCCCCCATTGTTAAAGTGTATTATCTTCCTACTGGGAAAAGAGTAGTGGGAGGTGGGGTGGTTCCAGGGGTGGTTAGTGCTGATGTCCTAAATGTAACTGAAATGCTGGAATCTTCTCAGGAGCAACATGTAGTTCCATCTACTTTATTGATCATGTTAGCTTTGTTGTCTGATAAAGAATGGCTTATGAGGATGTTTTTTAAAAAACGGCATATGTTGTTTAAAAGTTTAAAGGTTTCTATGTTTCCAGATTTATCTAGAGAGACTCAGAAGAGGTGGCGGGATTTCCTTTTATTAAGACCTGGGGTTCAGCAGTTGGGTGGGCTCTTTTTTTTGAAATTTCCTTGTAAGTGTATGATTAAATATCAGTCACATTCCTATATTTTTTATGAGCCCACCCAATTGGTGGACTTCATTAATGCCTGACATTCTGAGGCCGGAACAGATCCTCCTTCTGTTTAGGACAAGCATGATTAGGATTTGACTGTATAGGTACACTCTTTTTTCCTTCGTATTTTGATGGATGTTTATTTCTTTCTAGGTATCCCCCCATATGGTGGGCTAGGATGAGCGGGGAATGTTTATATTATGTTACCTGTATTAATTTGAGGGACTTAATTGACTCTTGATGTATTTTCTTTTTCCTGCTCTAGTTTCTTTTTCAAGATGTATTTCTTGATAAAATTTGCATAATGTTATAAATATAAAATAAAAAAAAAAGAAAATAAATAAAAGTACGAGAAAAAGGGAGCCATTATGGTTTTCAAAAGAAGTAGCTGAAAAGGTAAGAAAAAGAGGGTACCCTTCATAAGAGATCACAGAAAGAGAATGTCAAAAAATAGTACCTGGAAAAGCTAAGGGAAACTGGTAAAGCATAGTTATTAACCTGTAACAGGTGATCTCCGGGAACAGCAGGAATTTAGTCTTCACATATGGGTATCGTTGGTACCGACGGAGCCTGCGTGGGAACGCTCCCCAGCGTCCAATTAGAAAGCCTTTGGGAGCAACCCACAGTGCCTGCGTGCTGCCTTCCCACCTTTCCCAACTGCCTCTCTCCAGGTGAGTTTTAAAGCTGAGACAAAGAGAGAGAGAGGGAAAGAAAAGAAAAGAGAGATACAACTCCTAGGGGAGGTGGGTGGGTTGTAAAGACTAAATTCCTGCTGTTCCCGGAGATCACCTGTTACAGGTGAGCAACTATGCTATCTCCAGGAACAAGCAGGAATGTAGTCTTCACATATGGGGACTCCCTAGCTACAGATGCCAGGGAGAGACCCCAGAAGTTGTGTGCCCTTGTGAAAGTTCTCCACTTCCCCACATGGATCTCTGGCATCCACCGGGAATGGTGGGTAGGAGTTGATTAAGTATGGAACAGGTGTCGTAGAACAGCCTGACCAAACAAGGCATCCCAGCGGGAGTCCTTGTCTAAGCAGTAATGGGCTGTGAAGGTATGAACCGAGGCCCAAGTAGCTGCTTGACAGATGTCGTCAATAGACACAGAGTGTAGATGAGCCATTGAGGCTGCCATGGCTCTCACATTGTGAGCTGTGACATGGCCTTCCAGAGAAAGGTTTTTACTCTGATAGGTAAAAGAAATGCACTGTGCAATCCAATTGGACAATGTTCTCTTGGAGACTGGAAGTCCCAAATGAGAAGGATCAAAAGCAACAAAGAGTTGAGAGGACTTTCTATGTTGCTGTGTCCTTTGTAAGTAAAACGCAAGTGTTCTTTTACAGTCCAAAGTATGAAGATTCCTTTCTGCATTTGAAGCATGAGGCCTTGAAAAAAATACAGGTAGATAAACTGCCTGGTTGAAATGAAAAGGTGAGACCACCTTTGGCATAAAGTGTTGATGAGTCCTAAGGACTACCTTATCATGATCTTCATTATAAAGCATATGAGGACAGACTGAAGGATCTTAATATGTACACCTTAGAGGAAAGGTGGGATAGAGGTGATATGATTGAGATGTTTAAATACCTCCGTGGCATAAATGTTCAGGGAGAGAGCCTCTTTCAATTGAAAGCAAGTTCTGCTATGAGGGGACATGGGATGAGGGTGAAGGGAGATATATTCAGGAGTGATATGCGGAAATATTTCTTTACGGAAAGAGTAGTGGATCCGTGGAATAGTCTCCCAGTGGAGGTGGTAGAGGACAGTAACTGAATTCAAAAAAGCATGGGACAAACACAGAGGATCTCTAAAAGTAAAAAGGGGACTGTTGTAGTTGTTATGAAAGGCCAGACTAGATAGGCCATGTGGTCTTTTTCTGTCGTCATATTTCTATGTTTCTATGAAATTCGTATAAGGAGGATCAGCCACTAATGCTTGAAATTCACTGATGCGACGTGCTGATGTGATTGCAATGAGAGAGACAACCTTCCAGGAAAGGAACTTCAAGGAGGTAGTAGCTAGAGGTTCAAAAGGCGGCTTCATGAGCTATCCAAGAACCAGATTTAGGTCCCATGCTACTGGTGGTGGCCTAATGGGAGGCTTAGTTAGAAGGAGGCCCCTCATAAATCTCGCTATGAGAGGATGAGAGGAAATAGGTTGTCCATTTAAAGGCTTGAAAGAAGCTGAAATAGCACTTAAATGGACTCGTACTGAGTTAGTCTTAAGCCCTGCATTAGATAAATGAAGGAGATACTCCAATAATGATTCCAGAGGTACTGCCAGGGGGTCAAGACTCTCCTGGGAACACCATGTGGAAAACCTTTTCCCACTTGAAAGCATAAGAGCGTCTTGTGGAAGGCTCTCTAGAAGCATAAAGGATATCGTTCACTTGTTGAGACAGGTTAAGACCATGAAGGTCTAGGCCCTCAGCAACCAGGCCCTGAGATGCAGAGAGTGGGGATTGGGATGCCACAACATCCTGTCCTCCTCAGACAGGAGATCTGGAGCAGATCCTAACTCCAGAGATGGAGCTTGAGAGAGATGTAAGAGCAGAGGGTACCACACCTGCCGTGGCCAATGTGGAGCTATGAAAATCATATGGTCTCTGTCTCTATGAAGCTTGAATAGGGTTTTGGGAATTAGGGGAATGGGTGGAAAGGCATATAGGAAGTCCTGACCCCAATGGAGGAGGAAAGCATCCCTGGCCTGAGAACCCTGAGCCGGAGTTCTGGAACAGAATCGGGGCAGTTTGGCATTCAACGGACTTGCAAAGAGGTCTATGTCCGGAGTTCCCCAAATTTGAAAACATTTTGCTACCTGGTCTGCACGAAGAGACCACTCGTGCGGAAGCAGAACTCGACTGAGTCTGTCTGCCCAGGAGTTTTGAATGCCTGGCAGATATACCGCTAGGAGATGGATCTGATGCTCTCTGGCGAGGGCCCATAGTCACAAAGCTTCGTTGCAAAGTGACAGAGAGCCTGTTCCTCCCTGCTTGTTCAGACAGAACATAGCTACTTAATTGTCCGTCTGAATTAGGACTGTCTTGTAGCTGAGCTGGGTGTGGAACACTCGAAGAGCAAGGAAGATTGCTCTGAGCTCCAAGAGATTGATGTGTAGATGGGTCTCCTGTGGAGTCCAGGTGCATTGGGTAGAGAGATCTTGCAGGTGAGCTCCCCAACCCACCTGTGAGGCATCTGTTGTTAGAGTGACCTGGGGTGGGGGCTGTTGGAAAGGGGACCCCACCAACAGGTTTTGGGTTGACTGCCACCACTGTAGGGACAAAATAAGGCGACTCGAGTTTGCTATTTTGTCTAATAGGCAGCTGATGCTTGGGTCCACTGAGTGGATAGAGTCCATTGGGCTGCTCTCATATGGAGGTGAGCATAGGGAACCAAATGCACGGTAGATGCCATGTGGCCTAGCAATTGTAACATTTCCCAAGCAGTGAGATGAGTCTTTGACACTGCTTGGGAAGCTAACTGCACAATGCGAAGGCAGCGGGGCTGTGGAAGATAGGCCCTTGTTTTCCTGGTATCCAGCATAGCTCCTATAAACTCTAGAGATTGAGTGGGAGTTAGGTTGGATTTTGGGATGTTTATGACCAGGCCCAAATACTGAAGTATACGCATTGTGCAAGATAGGGAAATTCTGGCCTCTGTCTCTGATGGGGCTCGAATGAGCCAGTCATCTAAGTAGGGGAAGACAAATATTCCTAGAGTGCGAAGAAATGCTGCCACTACAGCCATGCATTTGGTAAACACCCTTGGTACTGAGGCCAGGCCAAAAGGAAGAACCCTGTACTGGTAGTGCTTCCCCTGAAATAGAAACCGAAGGAATCTTCGGTGAGTTGGATGGATGAGAACATGGGTGTACGCATCCTTGATCTCTAGAGAACAAAGCCAATCCTGACTCTGAAGGTAAGGCAGAAGAGTTCCTAGAGAAATCATCTTGAACTTCTCCCTGAACAGGAATTTGTTCAATTCTCTGAGGTCTAAAATGGGTCTGTATCCCCCTGTTTTCTTTGGAATAAGGAAATAGGGAGAGTAAAACCCTGTACCCTGTTGGGAAATGGGTACGACTTCTATTGCCCCGTGGGCAAGAAGTAAATTGACCTTTTGACCCAACTGATTCTCGAGTGAAGTCTGAGAATTGAACCGTCTTACAACTGTAGGAGGGGGCATGTTGAGGAAATGAAGCGTGTACCCCTCCTTTACAATGGAGAGAGTCCATTCTTCTGCTGTTATCTGCTCCCATCTGGGGGCAAAATGACACAACCTTCCTGGAATGATGGAGGGCTCTGGCCCATTGAGGGCCAGGAAGGCCAAGTTCTCTAGATGGGAGTCAAAGCCCCTGTGGAGGCTGAGTCTGCTGAGGCTTAGAAGACTTTGTTTTTCTTTGTTTTGGTGGCTGCTGTCCTTTCGGGCAGACTGACCTGTAGAATGCCCCTGTTGGGTATAGGAGGGGTAAAACCTCTTCTTTTTAGAGAAGAATGGTTTCTTGTAGGATTTTCTCCTTGCAGGATCAGCTGTAGCCTTGGATAGTCTATCCAAAGTGGTGTTATCAGCATCCAGCTCATTAGCCTTCTCTTGCCAATTTTTGCCAAAGAGATCTTCGCCTGTGCAAGGGATATTCCCCAGTTTGTCCTGTACCCAGAGTTCTAAGTCAGATGCCTGGAGCCAGGCAATCCTACGAGCACCTATGGCAATGGCAGAGGTTCTGCTTATGCACTCAAAGCAGTCAAAAGCTGCATGATTAACAAACTTGGAAACATCTTGGACATGTTTGACAAGTGTAAGATAGTCTTGCCTCTTTATCATCAGGAATGAGAGGGCTCATAAGTTCTAGATCTTCTGTAACCTCCTTAAGGAACATTCCCATATATAAAATGTAGGAACTAATCCTGGCAGAAAGCATAGAGGCCTGGAAGGTTCGATGCCCAAAGGCATCAAGAGTGCTACATTCACGTCCTGGCGGATTAGATGCATGTCTTTGTGCACTCTTGATCCTTCTCATAGCTGATTCCACTACCATGGAGTGGTGTGGTAACTGGGTTTTTTGAAATCCAGGACAAGGAGGTACTCGATACATGGTATCAAGTCTACGAGAATGAGGAGAGGTGGTAAGAGGTGTTTCCCACATTCTTAGCATGAGATCATGCAAGATCTCATGAATAGGCAAAGTAGCTGCCTCCTTGGGAGCTTTAGGATATTGTAAAATCTCCAATTCCTTTTCTCTGGGCTCTGTTTCAGGAGCCACTGTGATGGAAAGACCTCTAGCCACCTCCCGAATGAAATCCTGAAAGGATATATCCTCTGGAGACACCCTACGTTTAGGAGAGGAAGGCTCCTCAGAGAGAAGTACTCCGGTACCGACAGAGCTGTCAGAATCCTCAGACTCATCAGAGGATTCAAACTATCTCCTGTCCAGGTGCTCTTGCAAAGCACGATACCGGTACCGATCGAAGTCGGTACTGGAGGGGTCCGGTACTGGCCTGTCGATACCCGAGGAAACAGCATGACTCGGTGTCGGCAACACAGTCGCCGATGTCGATGCTGTCGGTACCGGTATCGGTAGCAGTATCGATATCGGTGCCAGAACCAGTGTCGATACCGGTTGAACCATCTGAAGCGGTCCCGAAGGCACCAAAGTCGCAAGGAGAGCCGCCATACTGCGTTCAATAGCCAAGAAACTCTGGTCTATTGACGCTGCCGATGCCTGGGTATCAGTACCGGACGAAGTGGCCGGTACCCCAGAGCATGGCACCAGTAGTTCTGCCAAGATTGAGGCCTCGAGAACATCCTGGAGCCCCGATAGTGCTTTGGAAGCCGAAGCCTCCCGTGGGGCAATTTTGCCAGTACAAGTCCCTCAAGGGCAACGCCAGAGGCATCTCGATGCTTGGAAGGAGATCTACCCTTTGAGGACCGGCCAGATTTATGTTTGGTTACCTGAGATCCATGGGATGAAGACGAAGCCCTGGAAGACGTCGATGCCACGGATGCTGCATCGGAGGGAAAAAGGGTGCTAAGCTTAGCAGCTCGGTTTTGCTGACCCCTCTTCGACATCATCCCACAGGCAACACACTCTGAGATGGAGTGGTCAGGACCTAAACATTTAAGGCACCACTCGTGAGTGTCGGTGACGGAGATGGTACTGCCACACTTGGAACACTTTTTAAAACCCAAGGCGGGTTTTTCCATTCTGAAGGAAAAGTTGGGCCTAGTGCCCAAAATGGCGTGTGGCACCTGACAGAAAAAAAGACTGGAAAGTCCAGCAAAAAGATTACATTTTTTTTTTTTGAAGAAAGAAAGAAATAAAGAACTGGTGGTACCGGTATAGCGTCGAGGAAGGCAGACGCTACCACAAAAAAGAATGAAAAAGATGGGATAATTTCTTTGGTGACAGGAAAAACGACCTGCTGGCTCCGCGGAAAACGAAGAACTGGAGAGAGGCAGTTGGGAAAGGCGTGCTGTGGGATGCTCCCAAAGCTTTCTAATTGGACGCTGGGGAGCGTTCCCACGCAGGCTCCGTCGGTACCGACGATACCCATATGTGAAGACTACATTCCTGCTTGTTCCTGGAGATAATAGGAAAGCAACAAATGCAAATGAAAAAAAATATAGCCAAGAGTGGAGGAGTAGCCTAGTGGTTAGAGCAACTGCCTTGTACCCAAAAGATCAAGGGTTCAATTCCCACTGGCACTCCTTGTGACCTTGGGCAAGTCACTTTACCCTCCATTGCCTCGGAAGAAAAGGCTGGCAATCTACTTCCAGTGATACATTGCCAAGAAAACCCAGAGGTAGCTGGGTCGCTATGAGTCAACACTGACTTGATGGCACTAAAAAAAAAAAACAGTAAAAAATGAAGATAAGACTTTTTTTTGGGATATGTTAATGAGGAAGTGTAAAGATGGCATTGTGAGGCTCAAGGGTGAACAGGAAGACTATGTAGAGGCTGATGAGAATAAAGTGGAAATGCTTTAACATTTCAGTTCTGTGTTCATAGATGAAGGACTGGGAATGAGACCTCAGAAAACCAATGGAAGTGGACAAGAACACTATTTTCAGAAGACTGTGTTCCTGAGAAGCTAGTAAAACTAAAACTGGACAAAACAATTGGGCCAGACGGGATTCATCAAAGGGTATTGAAAAAACTTAGGGAAGTACTGGAGGCTCTGCTTGGCTGACCGTTTCAATGGTGCTTTAGAGTCAGGAGTGAACCCAGAGGATTGGAGATGAGCGCATGTCATTCTGGTCCACAAAAGTGGAACTAAAGTAGCTTCAAACCAGTTAGTCTGCCCTCTGTGATGATTAAATTAATGGAAATTCTGCAAAAGGAGAGGATGGTGCAGTTTCTGAAATCCAAATGGCTTTACTAGTGGCAGGTCTTATCGATGAATGCGATTGATTTCTTTGACTGGGTGATCAAGAAATTTGAACAGGGGCGAGGGCTAAATATGGCATACTTAGATTTCAGCAAGGCCTTTGACATTATTCCACATCAGCAATTTGTAAATAAACTGAGTGCCCTAAAGTGACTGACTGGTTAAAAAACTGGTTCAGTGGGGAGCATCAGAGGGCAGTAGCAAATGGAGTTTACTTTGAAGATAGGGATGTTACCAGTGGCATGCCTTGGGGTGGGAGGGGTCGGTTCTTGGTCTTGTTCTTTTCAGCATTTGTTTCAGTGATATTACAGATGATCTGTTGGGAAAGGTATGCCTCTTTGTGGATGATACCAAAATCTTCAACATAAGACATTCTGTAAGGTGTGGATAACATGAGGGGGAGGGGGCCCTAACAAAACTTCAAGAATGGTTGAGAATTTAGGTGGTTAAGATTTAAAACTAAAAAATGCAAGTTCATGCATTTAGGCTGTAAAAATCCAAGGGAGCAGTACAGTATAGGGGGTGAATTACTTCAGTGCATGAAAAGAAGAGCAGGACTTGTGGGTGATCATATTGGATGATCTTGAAGTGACCCAAATAGATAGAAAAGGCGAAAGCAAAAGCAACAAGGATGTTTGGGTGCATAAGGGGAGGAATGACCAGCAGAAAAAAGGAGGCAAATGTGCCTTTGTATAGGTCTCTAGTGAGACCTCTTTTGGAGTACTGTGTATAATTCTGGAATGATCCTAGAGGACTGGAGCCAGCTGCAGCATGTTAGATAAATAAACCAGTGCTATTTCAAAAGGATATAAGCAGGATGGAGTCGGTTCAGAGGGTAGCTACTAAAATGAAATAGTCTTCATCATAAGTTATACTGGGATAAACTTAAAGAACTCACTATGTATATTTTTGAGGAAATGCAGGTAGGGGGCAATATGATAGAGACGTTTAGATAGCGTAGTTACTCACCTGTAACAGGTGTTCTCCAGGAGCAGCAGGAATCAGTCCTCACATATGGGTGACGTCGGCGCCGACGGAGCCCTCGCGGAGCAATTTTCCCCAGCTTTCAAAGAAAGCCTTTGGGAATTGCAGCGCGCATGCGCGGTCGCCTTCCCGCCCAAGGGTGCCATCTTAGCCAGTCTGATGACATAGCTAAAAGACAGCATAAAAATTTGCAAAAAAACTTAAGCAGATGATTGCAACTCCACGGAGAGGAGGGAGGGTTGTGAGGACTGATTCCTGCTGCTCCTGGAGAACACCTGTTACAGGTGAGTAACTACGCTTTCTCCAGGACCAAGCAGGAAGTCAGTCCTCACATATGGGACTCCCAAGCTTAAGGCTACCGGAGACCCTAAGCACAAAAATGAGCTCCCTCTAGCTCAGCGGCACAGAAGGAAGGAATCTTCACTGAATTATCAACCAACGGTAGCCCCCATCAGGGATGGAGGGTAGGAGTTGCTCAAACCTCGAAGAGATTTCGGAGGACTGCCTGTCCAAAAGCACTGTCCCTGCGGGACTCCCTCTCGAGACAGTAATGGACCGCAAAAGTCTGGCTCGAAGACCAAGTAGCGGCCCGGCAGATGTCTGCCAGCGGAACAGAGCGGAGGTAAGCCACTGACGTAGCCTTCGCCCGAACACAATGAGCCGTGACTCGACTTTCTAAGGAGAGTCCGGCTGCCCCATAAGCCCAAGCGATACAGTCAGCAACCCAGATGGACAGAGTATGCTTGGAGACCGGGAGCCCCAATTTATTGGGGTCAAAAGACACAAAAAGCTGAGCAGCTTTACGGTGCTCCCGCGTACGGTCAAGGTAGAAGTTCAATGCCCTTCTACAGTCCAGGGTACGCAGGACCTTTTCAGCTCGGCTGGAGTGAGGCCTGGGAAAGAAGGTTGGAAGTACCACCTCCTGATTGATGTGAAAAGGGGAGACAACTTTTGGAAGAAATTTTGGGTGAGTCCGTAGGACTACCCTATTTTTGTAGAACCGAGTGAAAGGGGGATCAGACACGAGGGCCTGCAATTCACTTACGCGTCTAGTGGAAGTGAGGGCTATCAGGAATAAGGTTTTCCACGAAAACAGGTAGCCATCGGTTCAAAAGGCGGACAGGTGATCCCCTGTAAAACCACATTCAGATCCCAGTCAGGTGCTGGCGGGCGCAGAGGTGGTTTAAGTAGAAGGAGACCTCGGAGAAACCGTGCTACGAGAGGGTCGCTGGAAAGAGGTCTGCCGTCCACGGCACATGGTGCGCTGAAAGAGCACTGAGGTGGACTTTGACGGAGTTGGACTTAAGTCCCAGATTAGAGAGGTAGAGCAGGTACTGCAAGATCACCGACACCGAGCAGGAGAAGGGATCCTGAGACTGCTGTACACACCAAACGGAAAAGCGACGCCATTTAAGGGCGTAGCATTTGCGGGTAGAAGGTCGCCGAGAAGCTAGGACGACCTCTTCCACCTCTGCCGGCAGGAGAAGGGGAGCAAGGACTACCCTTTCAGCTGCCAGGCCATTAGATTGAGAGACCTGAGGTTGGGGTGTAGCAGAGACCCCTGATCCTGTGTTAGGAGATCCGGTTGAAACCCCAGAGGGAACGGATCCTCTACCGCTAATTGCAACAGAAGTGGGAACCACGGCTGTCTGGGCCAGCGAGGAGCCACCAGGATCATGGAAGCTTTGTCCCGGAGAACGTGGAATAGAGTTCGAGAGACTAGCGGTATGGGAGGAAAAGCATAGAGAAGGCTTTCCGACCATGAGAGTAGAAAAGCATCTGCCGCTACCCGAAGGGGATGTGGCTGACGAGAGCAGAAGCGAGGAAGTTGCCGGTTGAGAGGACTGGCAAAGAGATCCATCGTGGGGAGGCCCCACTTCAGAAAAAGTTTCTGAACTACCAAGGGATCCAGACGCCACTCGTGCGGCTGGAGTATCCTGCTGAGTTTGTCCGCCAGGCAATTCTCTTGGCCTGGGAGATAAACTGCCTTGAGAAGAATGCCGTGACTGACGGCCCAAGAGCAGAGCTTCTGAGCTTCTCGGCAGAGAAGGAAGGAGCCCGTGCCCCCCTGCTTGTTCACGTAGAACATGGCAACTTGATTGTCCGTCTGGATAAGGACGGACCGGTGAGAAGTCAGGTGGGAGAAAGCCTTGAGCGCCAGACGGATTGCTCTGAGCTCCAGGAAGTTGATCTGTTAAGCAGATTCCCACGCGGTCCAGAGACCTTGAGTACATGCTCCCTGGCAATGTGCTCCCCAACCCAGGAGGGAAGCATCGGTCGTCAGCACTTGAGCCGGCTGAGGCGACTGAAACGGCATTCCGAGCACCAGGTTCGGCCGATGAAGCCACCACTGTAGGGAAGAGGCCAGCGGCCCGGAGATGCGCACTAAGTCGGCTAGTCCGCCGGTGGCTTGTTGCCACTGCTTGCGAAGGCACCATTGAGCCGGCCGCATATTCAGGCGAGCATTGGGGGGTCACGTGGACGGTGGAAGCCATATGGCCGAGTAGTCTCAGGAAGCGCCTGGCGGAGACCAGGGACTGGCTGCGAAAACGGCCGGCTAGGTCCATGAGCCGTTGAGCCCTGTCGAGAGGCAGGAAAGCTCGAGCCTGAGGAGTGTGCAGTCTTGCGCCGATGAACTCGAGATCCTGTGAGGGGAGCAAAGTGGACTTTGCGAAGTTTATGACAAAGCCCAAGTACTGCAGAAGAGTCACCGTGCGGTGTGTGGCATTGGTGACTGCCGGAGAGGACGACGCTCTGATGAGTCAGTCGTCGAGGTACGGAAAGACATAGAGGCCGTGAAGCCGGAGATAGGCCGCCACCACCGCGAGACATTTTGTGAAGACTCGCGGTGCGGAGGATAGGCCAAAGGGCAGTACTCTGTACTGGTAGTGATTTCCTGCCACCACAAACCTTAGGTACTGGCGGTGGCTTGGGTGGATGAGGATGTGCGTGTAGGCATCCTTTAGATCTAAGGAGCATAGCCAATCTCCCTGCTGGAGGTAGGGCAGAAGGATTCCAAGGGTAAGCATCTTGAACTTTTCCCGCACGAGGAACTTGTTGAGGTTGCGCAAGTCCAGGATGGGTCTGAGGCCTCCTGTCCTTTTTGGTATCAGAAAATACCTGGAATAAAAGCCTTGACCTCTCAGGTGGTGGGGCACCGGTTCCACAGCCTGTTCCTGAAGAAGACTTGCTAACTCCTGAAGGAGTAAGTCCCTGTGCAGAGGGAGTCGAGGAGGTTCTCCCGGAAAATAAGAGGGAGGGACCTGATGGAAGTGGAGAAGATATCCTTCTCGCACGACTTGAAGCACCCAGGCATCTGAAGTGATGTTGGACCACCTGTGGGCGAAGTGAACCAGCCGGCCTCCGGTGCTGGGAGGAACCAGCTGAGGGGGAGAGGCTATGCTGAGGAAGTCAAAAACCCCCACCCTGCTGAGCAGGGGCTGGTGGTGCAGGCTTGGGGGCTTGCTGCCTACGGGACCCGTTACCCCGTCCCTTGGCCTGCTGGCCCTGTTGGGGAGCTGCGGAGGCCTGATATTGAGGGTAGTGTTTATAGGCAGCCGCCTTTCTCGGGTAAAAGGGCTTCTTTCCCGAGCCCTTCTTTTTCTGGGAAGGGGCGGAGATCTTCCTAGAAAGCCTGGTCCTGGTGAGAGTCTCCATCTCGATTTGTGCAGCCTTTTCAGCCATGGGCTTGCCAAAGAGGTTCTCACCTCTGCAGGGGACATCGACCAACTTGTCCTGCACCCAAGGTTCAAGGTCAGAAGACTGAAGCCAAGCCTGTTGGCGGGCACCGATGCCAGCTGCGGCTACTCGAGCCGATGCTTCAAAGCCATCATAGGCTGCTCGGGACATGAATTTGGAGCATTCTCGAATACCAGTTGTCAAGGCCAGGAACCTCCGCAAAGGTTCCTCGGACAGTCCAGCGGAGAATCCGGCTATCTCTTTAGCCAGGTCTCGGAGATACATGCCCATGTATAGCTGGTAGGTCTGGACACAACAAGCCAGCATAGAGCCCTGGAAACACTTCTTACCAAGGCCATCCAGGTTACGGGCCTCCCTGCCAGGAGGCACCGAGGAGTGCATCTTTTGGCTCTTAAGCCTATGCATGGCCGATTCCACTACCATGGAATGGTGTGGCAGCTGTGCTTTTTGGAAGCCAGGACTCTTGCGGACTCGATAGATGGAATCGACCCGCTTGCTTAATACCGGCGACGAGGCCGGACTCTCCCACATGCGGAAGAGTAGTCGTTGGAGGAACCGGTACAGTAAAGTGCTCCCGGGCGGGAGAGTCGTACTGAAGGGCGTCGAGCTCTTCGGCTCGAGGCTCCTCCTCGGGATCCGCAGGGAAGGCCAAAGCCTTGGCCATATCCCTGACGAAGTCCGAGAACCGGGCATCCTCCGGAGGGGACTGTTTCCGAGGTTCGGACTCAGGTGAGTCCGAGGGGACACACCGAGTCCGAAAGGAATCAGGTGACTCCTCCTCTTCAGACTCCCAGGCCGACTCCGAGGAGGAATCAGTGGGGTCGGCTCGGGCAGGCAGAGGCGTCGGCCGCCCCGACGCCGAGGGAGTCAGCGGCGACGACCTCGGTCCCGAACGGGAGGCCGAGGGTGACCTCGACCGAGGATCGACTCGAGTTCGCATGGACTCGAGGATCGGCTCGGTCTCCGGGGTCGACTTAGACGTCGACGTCCCGGCGGTCGGGGCAGCGGCGCCAGCGAGGCTAGCGATCAGTGCCCGCTGCTGGTCCATGAAGGCAGATAGTCTGCTCTCCAAGGCCGTCAACCTGAGTCCGACCTCAGGTGACCCAGCAGCCCCCGACTCGGGCCCCGACGGCGTCGGGCCCGACGTCGGACCTCTCGGAGGCGAGTCCAGGAGGACTACAGGACTTACCCGAGCAGGCAACTCCGACTCCAGGCGAGGTCGCTTCGGGAGGTGCTCCTTCTCCAAAGACCCGGGACGGCTGTCGGGGCTATGCGACCTGGCCCTCGCGGAGCCAGGAGCGTCCACCGACGCCGCCCTCGCGGGTTTTGTCTTCCGTCGATGGTCTCCGGAGGGAGAACCCCTGTCGGAGGAGCTTCGGCGATGGTCAGAGCTGGAGCCTCTGGATGCCGAGGCCTCCGACGAGGTCCGGGTACGGCTGGGGTCAGCGAAGATTCTATCCCGCTGGTGCCGCCGACTCCTCAACGCTTTGGAGGACATTTTGCCACAGGCTCCACAGATCATTTCTTCATGATCCGGGCCTAGGCAGCGGAGGCAATTATCGTGTGTGTCAGTGAGTGACATATTTCTGTCACACTGACCACACCGCTTGAAACCACTGGCAGCCATCGGGGGAAAAAGGGCCCCTGCAAGGTCAAAGGACCGGGCTGCCAGCGAAAAACCGAAAACGAAACTGACCAAAAATCAGAAAAACCGAAAAATAAGAGAAGGACTCGCAACAGCGTCGCGAGTCCGGGCAGGAAAACGACCGGCGTCGAACCGAAGTGAAAAAAGAGAAAAACTCACGAAAATCAACTTTTTTAGCGGGGACACGACGGGTACGTCTGTAGGGCTCCGCGGAAAAAAGAAGACTGGCTAAGATGGCACCCTTGGGCGGGAAGGCGACCGCGCATGCGCGCTGCAATTCCCAAAGGCTTTCTTTGAAAGCTGGGGAAAATTGCTCCGCGAGGGCTCCGTCGGCGCCGACGTCACCCATATGTGAGGACTGACTTCCTGCTTGGTCCTGGAGAAAAATCCATTGTATAAATGCCCAGGAGGTGACCCTCTTCCAGTTGAAAAGGAAGCTCTGGAATGAGATGTCACTGGATGAAGGTAAGATAGGACAGATTCAGTAGTTACCCGAGGAAATATTTTTTTATAGAAATTGTGGCAGATGCGTGGAACAGCCTCTCAGTGGAGATGGTGGAGATGAGAACCATATCAGAATTCAAGAAAGTATGGGACAAATACAAAGGATCTCTGAGGGAGGGAAGGAATGCAATTTAAAAATTAATAGGCCATATGGTCTTTATCTGCCATTGCTTTCTATGTTTCTGTTTCTATACATTTTGAATGCTTAATATATTTTGCCTGCTTTTATTTTGATCAACTTGCACATCACTTTACTTGAATGACTCTGTATAAATGACAATAGGTTACATGTATAAGAGGCTTTGCAGTGGAGAATAAAGACAATCAAAAATCCTCTTCCCCTGCAATACATACCATCATCCCGACCAGGCAGCTGCTCAGTAACAGAGCCTGAAGAGTCCTTCCTGGAAAGAAACCTTTTTTTCCCCTGACCAGTACGACTTCTTTGACGAACCATAAATCCACCAATACCTATCAAAGGAAACAAATATTGAACCAGAGCACACAACTTTATTGGGCTACTAAGGAGATTCAAATACTTTATGCCGTTTTGTATGAAATGAAATACCAATATTTTCTGCATAATCAAAAGATACAAAACTCACAAAAAATTGAATATCAAGTTATCAATATTTTTGCATGATTTTAATTTGTATTTCTTAATGTCATCTGCCATTGTTTTATTTTATAGCATTATTTCAACTATTTGATATCAAACAAGCTAATTGGCTAATTAAAGTATAATAATCGGTTGAAATCCCTGTACATTCAATAATATGAATTTTAGAGAGTCAGTGCTGTTGCCTAAACTCCCTTGAGCATCACTGTCTCTGCCTTTCCTACTTCTGGTTTTGGTTCCTTCCCCAATTATAATATCCTGCTGCATCAGTCCTGTTTTTTTTGGGGGGGTGGGGGAGGAGAGGAGGGGCAAGGACTTAATTTCCCAATGTGCCTTCAGTTTTACTGTTGCCCAAGGAGACTGAAAGGACATTTATTTAGGACATCCTTTGGCTGCAGCTACTATAGCTGTTTGCTGCCACTGTCACAGTAAATAGGAATTTACATCTCCTAAAGCTATAAAATCACTACAGGCATGTTGGGAAATTAAGTCCTTGAGCTCCCTCAAAATGTATGTGGGTGACTCAGCTATCTACCAAAAAGTGATGCTTGAAAAAAGGTCCCCAGAGAGTTTTACATAGAAAATTAGAGTATGACAGCAGATAAGGATTCATCTACTGTAGTCTGCTCACTTTCATTTCATTTAGTTAAGACTTTTAGCCAGTCTTATCATTATAGAATTCCAGTGTTCTAGGCATACAGCACTTGAAAATCTACAATGTTCAAAACAATAATTCCTGGTAAATGTCTTGGATGCTGGATTATCACTTTTGATCTCTGTAACCATGGATTAGCTGTCCCTATGCCATGATTTATTGAGTTCTCTTACTATTCTGCTTCCATCCTCTCCCCTGAAAAGCTATTCCATGAATCCCTTTTACGAAGAAGTATTTTCTGATGTTAGCTCTGGGTATACCACTTTGAAGCCCTATGTTTTTTAAGACTCTTGTTCTGTAACTCTCTAATCACAAAAAAAGGTTTACTTCTTTTACAGTTATATCTTTGAAGTATTTGGCTATCTCTATCACATCCTCCTTCTGCCTATCTTTCCCCTTTTTTAAGGTTGTAACATTAATTAATGGTGCTAACATTCAAATGTTTAAAACTTGTTTCAACTGTCAAATTTCTTCTATTTGACATACCACCCTTCGAGTTTAATTTTTAGGCGTTTTACAAAAATTGCCTTCTAAAACCATACAAATGAAAACAAACAATATGATAAAAAGACTACAATATGACATAAAAAAGAGTCACCAAAACAAAACCGAAAATACAGGTTGGCAAAAAAACAAACACTCAGACATCCAGGTTCATCCCCAATGTCTAGGATGCAAAGTGGTACCTTCATTGAAAGGTTTTGGACCCAGAGGCTCTCAAAATAAGGAGACTTTTAAATAGTGCTAATTTAACCCTTTCAATGTCCTGTCCTTTAGGGCATACATACTTAGGTCAACTCTCATGGCATAGGGCTATCAAATGCAGGCCCTGCATCAATTTTGTAGTCCTTCTCTCGACTGCCTCCGGATTGTCTATACCTTTTAGGAGGTATAGTTTCCAGAAATGAATACAATACTCTGTGATAGGCGATGGCCTAATTCATCTTGTAAATGTAAAAGTGTGGCAGAGGCCTGTCTCTGCCTGTCAGCTCTGCTTGAGTCTCCCTCCCCCCCTTTTTAGAGTATTATAGCTGACTTTGGAATATTACAGAAATGCCAGTAGCAGTAGAAAACTGCTTTGCTCTGCCTTGATAAAACTTGTCTTCTGATAAGAACGTAAAACTTTTCCACTGTTTTTGTTATGGTTTAAGCACAGATGTCTCTTCAGCATTATTGCTTGCACGCTGTATCCTTGCTAATACACTGACCTTGTAGAGAATAGCAGCCTGAATTTTTGAAGAAATATATTTTGTCTAAGCATTTGAGCCATGGCTAGAGAGATTTGCACGGGGGGAACACGGGGGTAAGCCCAGTCACAGATGGCTATTGGATGAAAGTAGCTGGGCCACCAAGACCAATGAGGAGGTTGACCTGTATTAGATTGGGGAAGAAAGGCATATATGCTGTTGTCTAGCGTAGTTCAGGGCTCAGCCATTTTGCATGTAATCATTTGTCTGAGTCTGTGCACATTAAACTGGTTTGAATTCTAGTCAATAGACTCTGGTTTTATTGGTTGCGGACACTTCGCTATTACATATTCTTGGTGCATTGGCCGGGAAGGCGTAATACGCAAATGGTCCGCAAGTAAATACTACCACGTATTACCGCCTCCAGGTTTGGTCCGGCTGGGCCCACAGCCGACCGACGTGGAGAGGATCCCAGGCGCCGACCGGTCCCTTGCATCGGAGGGTTCCGCCCTGCCTCGGCGGCCTGCTGGGTCCAGCTGGCCAACACCTCGAACCCAGGGGAGTCCAGGATTCAACCCAAGGTGGAACTGGTTGCGCAGCGCATTAGCTACCAGATCCGGTGAGTATTGATTTTTCTGGTTCTTAGTCAGTTAGTTTTGGAAGAGTCTCGAGACTGATTTGATACAGTAACAGGTAAAGGAAGTCTGATCAACTTCCAGGGCGATCCTAGTACCCCTGCAGGAGTATGCGCGGGGCGAAGCCATCGACCCTTTTGGTTTGGTAATTTAGGTTCAGTCAGTTAGCCTGGGAATTTGGAATTGGGAAATGCTAACATGTTTGGTTGTGTGAAGTGTGCTTGAGAGGTCTTGCAATACAGGCCAAGCGAGAGCGGACTCCTAAGTAGCGGAGTTCCTGACCGGGCGACCGCGTTCAGGTCGCGAACAGGAGGAAGCGTTTGGTGTTTGTCCCCCTCATTGTTTTGTGGGCTACGCAGACCCCTTACCCGTAGCCATCCTACCTACCCTTTCTGTTTGCTGTCTTGTACGTTGTACGTTATAATGGGAGGGGCGGAGTCCGTACAAACTCCGCTGAACTGTATGATCACGAATTTTAAGAAAGGTTTTAGTGGTGATTATGGGATAAAAATGACAGCGACCCGCTTAGAAATATTGTGTAGTAGGGTGTGGCCGGCGCTGGACGCCGGGTGGCCACCAGAAGGTACTTTTGATATCCAAACTGTGTCTCGTGTGCACAAGGTGGTGCGCAGCTATAGTCCTGAACAGTTTTCCTATATAGACTCCTGGTTAGGTATCTGTGAGAAACAGCCCTCTTGGATGAAGCGTTGCAATGAGGGACAGAGTAAAATTATGTTAGCAACTGCCACGAGAGTCCCTGCCAAGAAAGAAAAACCCCCTATTTATGTGGCCCAAGAGTCTCCACAGATCCCAAGGTATCCACCCGCCTTTCTGTATACTCCAGTCCCGTCAGCACCACCCCAAGTACCCCCAGCAGTACCCCAAGTAGAGCCGGAGGTAGCGAGAGTACCTCCAGCCGAGGTGCCTCCACCCGAGCAACCACCTCCAAAACTTGAAGAGCAGACCCCTCCCCGCAGAAGTCGGTGCCCTAGTCCTGAGCAGCGCTCTGATGTGGAACAGTCATCCCCCGAAGAATCCGCTAGTGGAGGGTCAGATGCCAGTCCAGTGCCATCCACCAGTCCAGACACCAGTAGCAGAGCCACCCCCAGATCTGCTAATCTGCGTTACGTCCTCAGAAGCAGAAAAGCGAAAGAAGTCCGCCAACTGCCACTGCGGCAGGTCTCAGGATTACCCATTCAAGACAACGATGGTCAGGTTGTGCCCGGACCGACCAGTCTAGTTTATGTGCCTTTTTCTACGACAGATTTATTAAACTGGAAAACGCATTATGCCTCCTATACTGCAAAGCCCCAAGATTTGACAGAGTTAATGACTAGTATTATGCAAACCCACCAGCCCACCTGGTCTGACTGTCGCCAGCTCTTGGCTACCCTCTTTACTACCGAAGAGCGGGCACGGATAGTGTGAGCAACCACTAAATGGTTGGAAGAGAACCCTGAAGTTGGAAGAAACCTAGATCTAGATCCCCGCCAGGCAGCAGCCACAGATTTCCCCAATGAAGATCCCAGATGGGACCCAAATAGTGATGTAGGAGAAAAGGTCCTCACCCGGTTTCGCCAGGCTCTGTTGCAGGGCCTAAAGAAGGGAGGCCAGAAAGCTATGAATATTGGATAAGTAGCGGACGTCCTTCAGCGCCCAGATGAGAGTCCAGCTGCTTTCTATGAACGATTAACTGAAGCTTATAGACTTTACACCCCTTATGACCCAGCAGCCCAGGAGAATTTACGCATGGTGAATGCTGCTTTTGTGAGTCAGTCCCAGGGAGACATAAAGCGAAAACTGCAGAAATTAGAAGGATTTGCGGGCATGAACTCAGCACAGCTAATGGAGGTTGCACAAAAGGTATATGTGAATCGTGATCAAGAAAGCAAACGTGAAAGTGAAAGAAGGATAAGGAAGAAAGTGGATTTGCTTGCTGCAGCACTAGTGGAAGGACGCGGAGGAGGATATCCTAACCGAAGAGCCAGAGGATGGGGAAGGGGACGAGGGAGCTCTCGGCCCCCCTTAGGTGCAAATCAGTGTGCTTATTGTAAAGAGGAAGAACATTGGAAGGTTACATGCCCAAACATGAGCTCCCCCCCCTGGAGGGGACACGGAAGCGCTAGGAGAGGAGGGGGGCAATTCCAGCAGCGAGGGGGGATGCAGCACGCAGTTTCAACAGTTCCAGTAAAATGAGACTGCCGTGCAAGGAGTGGCAGTCACCGAAGCAGATTTCATGGATGATGAGGAATAGGCCAGACCGGGCTCCAAGTTCTTCTTGGGTCTCCAGGAGCCTATGGTCAAGTTAAAGATTGGAGACCAGCATATGGACTTTATGGTAGACACAGGGGCTGAGCATTCAGTAGTAGCCAAGCCTGTGGCCCCTGTGTCCTCTCGATCTGTAACAATTGTGGGAGCTACTGGAACTAGAACCGCAAGACCTTTCCTGCAGAACCGTGCCTGTGAACTAAGGGGGCAGCAGATAACATACCAGTTCCTGTACATGCTTGAATGCCCAGTTCCCGTACATGCTTGAATGCCCAGTTCCCCTTTTGGGCCGAGACATGCTTGCAAAGCTTCAAGCACAGATATCCTTTGTTGAAGGGGGAAAAATGGAAATGACTATAAACTCAAAAGCTGCTGGCCTGATGGTGTTAACTGTCCCCCGAGAAGAAGAATGGCGGTTCTATTCACCTGTATCCAAAGCAGCAAGTTCCTGTGTACTTACCAGCATTGCAGCCCCACCTGGAGTATGGGCAGAGAATAATCCACCTGGCCTAGCTAAGAATATAGCTCCTGTACTTGTTACCCTTAAGCCAGGAGCAGAACCAGTGCATGTGCGTCAGTATCCCCTCCCACGACCAGCAATTGAAGGTATTCATCGTCACCTGAAGAAATTGTTGCAGTATGGACTTCTTAGAGAATGCCAATCACCCTGGAACACCCCACTTCTCCCAATCAAGAAGCCTGGGACAGGTGAATACCGCCCAGTGCAGGATCTACGTCGAGTGAACAGTGCAGTTGAAACCATACATCCAGTAGTACCAAATCCTTACACCCTCCTGGGACCGATTCCAGCAGAAGCCACTCATTTCACTGTCTTGGATTTAAAAGATGCCTTTTTCTGTATACGCCTGGCAGAAGCCAGTCAGCTTTTGTTTGCATTTGAATGGGAAAACCCTACCACAGGAAGACGAGGACAACTCACTTGGACTCGATTACCACAAGGATTCAAGAACTCGCCCACTATCTTCAGTGCAGCCCTCAGTCAAGATCTGTCAAGTTACCCTGTAACTCCGGGAAAGAGAATCCTACTTCAATATGTGGATGATTTGCTCATAGCCACTAACAATGAAACTGATTGTGTACAAGCTACTAGTGATCTTTTGCACCTTTTGAATGAAGCTGGATACAAGGTCTCAAGAGCCAAGGCACAATTATGCCAGACAGAAGTGAAATACCTAGGGTTCCATTTGTCCAAAGGAACCCGGAAATTAGGACTCGAGCGAAAGGAAGCAGTATGCCGCATCCCAACCCCCACAACCAGAAAACAGGTGCGAGCTTTCTTGGGAGCTGCAGGCTATTGCCGAATATGGATACCAAATTTTGCGCTCATGGCAAAACCCTTGTACCAAGTCACCCAGGGAGTTGAACGATCCCCCCTGGAATGGGGCCCAGAACAAGATAAAGCATTCAAATCATTGAAAACAGCATTGATGTCATCTCCAGCTTTGGGCCTACCGGATGTGCAGAAACCCTTTCGTCTATATGTCCATGAGTCCAGCGGAAACGCATTGGGAGTCTTGACCCAGCCTCTTGGGTCCTGGCAGCGACCCGTGGCCTATCTGTCAAAACAATTGGATCCTGTTGCCAAAGAATGGCCACCTTGCCTGAGAGCTGTAGCAGCCACAGTCCTCTTAGTGAGCGAAGCTGACAAGCTCACCTTAGGACAAAATCTTCAAGTCACTGTACCACACTCTGTTCTAACCCTGATGGAACACAAAGGAAATCATTGGCTCACTAATGCCCGAATGTTGAAATATCAAAGTATGCTATGTGAGAATCCGCGATTGCAATTGAGTGTCAGCTAAATTCTGAACCCAGCTATCCTATTGCCCACCGGTCCAGGCCCTCCTGACCATGATTGCTTGGAAGTAATGGACACTGTATATTCAAGTCGCCCAGATTTAACTGATGTTCCCCTGAGCCATCCAAACAAAACTTTCTTCGTGGATGGGAGTAGCCTCATAATTGAAGGACAGCGATGTGCTGGTTATGCAGTGGTGACTCTGGACATGGTAGTAGAATCGTCAGCCCTAGCCCCAGGAACCTCAGCACAGAAAGCTGAATTGATAGCTCTCACACGTGCACTCAGAATTGGAGCAGGAATCAGCCTGAATGTATATACAGACTCTAAATATGCTTTTACAACACTACATGCCCATGGGGCCCTGTACAAAGAACATGGATTGATCACCTCAGGAGACAAGTCTGTCAAGTATGGCCCAGAAATATTGACTTTGTTGGAAGCAGTATGGGCCCCCAAACATGTTGCTGTAACGCATTGCCGAGGCCATCAAACTGGAGATGGAGAAGTGTCCCGAGGAAACAGATTTGCTGATGCCTCAGCCCGAGAAGCAGCCATTGCAGGACAAATTATCACCCCAAATGTCACAATACAAGCAGCCATATTTCCAGTACCTCTTAGTGCGTGGACACCCAGATATACCAAAATAGAGATGGACCATTACTGTCAAAAGGAGGGGGGGCAATTATCAGAAACTAGATGGATAGTGTTACCACCGCTTGAAGGGAGCTCAACCCCTGGTATGACCGTGATTCCTGAAGCACTAGGCCCTGCCTTTGTCCAAGCCTTTCATCAAGCCACACACTATGGAAAAACAAAGATGGCAGAAGCTTTGAAGCCATATTTCTATATCTCCTTGCTGGGGACCTTTGACCACCTCAATAGCCCGAAGATGTGTGACTTGCGCCAAGAACAATGCCCGGCAAGGTCCTGTACCACCCCCAAGAGTTCAGTCAGTAGGAGTTACCCCCATGGGAAATATCCAAATAGACTTTGCAGAAATGCCCCGAGCAAATGGATATCGCTACTTGCTAGTCCTAGTTTGTACTTTTTCTAGATGGGTGGAAGCTTTTCCCACCAGAACTGAGAAGGCCAGAGAAGTCACTAAGGCCTTGCTCCATGAGATCATTCCCCGATTTGGAATACCATTGACTATGGGGTCTGACAATGGGCCCTCTTTTATATCACAAGTAACCCAGCAGCTAGCCCATGCCCTGCAAATACAATGGAAGTTACACACAGCTTATAGGCCCAAGAGTTCAGGGAAAGTAGAGAGAATGAATCGTACCCTGAAGTCTCAGATATCCAAACTTTGTCAGGAAGCCCACCTGAAGTGGCCCCAAGCTCTCCCCATTGCCCTTCTCCGAATACGTTCAGCCCCCACCACGCCATTAGGAGTATCCCCATTTGAGATTGTGTATGGGAGGCCCCCGCCTATAATACAGGGGATAAGAGGGGATATGAATCAAATTGGATCAGAAATCACTAGGCAAGAATTGTTGGCTCTAAGTTCTGTTTTGCAGAGCCTTCATACCTGGGTGCAGGACCAGTTGCCTATCAATCTAACAGAGCCCTTGCATCCTTTCAAGCCTGGAGCCTCGGTGTGGGTAAAGGAGTGGAAGAAGACACCGCTGGCGCCTCATTGGAAAGGGCCATATATCGTGTTGCTATCTACTCCAACAGCAGTTAAAGTGGCCGAGATCGACTCCTGGATCCACCACAGTCGAGTGAAGCCGGCAACAGTTCCTGAGAGTCGCCCCTGGACTTCGATCGCTAATCCTGCAGCACCATTGCGCCTCACGCTGTGAAGAAAAGATCCGTCATCATAAAGACGTCGCCAACCTGCTCCTGAAAGAGACGTCCTTCAGTTTTATATCACCCTATCAATCCTTAACTCTCTACCTCAATCAACCATCATCTACCTCAGTAATCATCAAAGACTATAATCATGATGATTACCAATTGCTGCTTGCAAATCGATAATGAAGAACAGGTTGTAGAAGGCATAGCCAATCACATGAGAAAGCAAACGTGGCATGGCTTGCAACTAGATGGCTGGTTTGGTTCTTGGTTTTCAGGCCTAGGCGGCCTGAAGACACTTGTCATACTTGTATTCTTGATTGTAGCTGTTTGCTTATGTATCCCATGTTTCCTTCCCTTATGCTTGCGTATGCTGAACTCCCTTATTGATAGTATTATTGACCGCAAGGCAGCTGCACAAATATTAGCAATGTGGGACTATTACCCTATACCACGGAGTGAGCCCTCTACCATAGTTTGAGGTATTTTACTATATATATGTGTGATTTGATTCTCCCCCTTTCTCATGTGCGGGTGTGAATAATCAAAAGGAGGGAATATGATAGGCGATGGCCTAATTCATCTTGTAAATGTAAAAGTGTGGCAGAGGCCTGTCTCTGCCTGTCAGCTCTGCTTGAGTCTCCCTCCCCCCCTTTTTAGAGTATTATAGCTGACTTTGGAATATTACAGAAATGCCAGTAGCAGTAGAAAACTGCTTTGCTCTGCCTTGATAAAACTTGTCTTCTGATAAGAACGTAAAACTTTTCCACTGTTTTTGTTATGGTTTAAGCACAGATGTCTCTTCAGCATTATTGCTTGCACGCTGTATCCTTGCTAATACACTGACCTTGTAGAGAATAGCAGCCTGAATTTTTGAAGAAATATATTTTGTCTAAGCATTTGAGCCATGACTAGAGAGATTTGCACGGGGGGAACACGTGGGTAAGCCCAGTCACAGATGGCTATTGGATGAAAGTAGCTGGGCCACCAAGACCAATGAGGAGGCTGACCTGTATTAGATTGGGGAAGAAAGGTATATATGCTGTTGTCTAACGTAGTTCAGGGCTCAGCCATTTTGCATGTAATCATTTGTCTGAGTCTGTGCACATTAAACTGGTTTGAATTCTAGTCAATAGACTCCTGGTTTTATTGGTTGCGGACACTTCGCTATTACAACTCCATGTGATGTCTCATCAATGACCTACATTATCACCACTTATTTTTTTCAATCCACCTTAGCACTTCTATGGTTCATTCCTTACCTTGATATCATTAGATATGATTATTTTGAGGTGTGCCATTCACTCACTGTGCACTGTTAACTTGGCTTTTTATACTTTTAAGCATGGCTGAAAACATTTTGTATTCAAGTTTAATTGTCAAGTTCCAGACCACTTCCTGGCCCTTCAAACTACCTGCTTTTTCAAGGAAGTCTGCTACAGATCTTAAAGTTAACAGCACAGAGAATTATGATAATGTTTAAATACATGATAAAGCCTAGTGAAAGATCAAAGGGGCAAGTTGAAAGGCTTCCTCTACCAACCAAAGGGCAGAGTGAATCACCAAAAGAACTGTTAAAAGAGATTGCCTTAGAAGCACAGATATAAGTAGGCCAATTAGAGCTCTGTGATATTCAGTCTTGAATGACTGCTGAGAAGGAATTGCACTTGTAAGCATTTACCTGCTAGGAAAAGGGAATTCTTTGGATTAAGCTGATAAACTCTGTGTCTATTTAAAATTCTGAGTTTAATACGTCAATTAGGGTATAGTTTAACAGGCAAACCTTCAGTTAGTATTTAATTCCCTACCCATCTACTCCAAGCACAATTTTTTACTTTTAGGCTCTTAAACCAGTTAAGGGGAAAGGAGGGAAATTTTCACTTTCAGGTTTAACTAGTTATCTTCATCAGCAAGTTATTAGGCCTTAGGAATAGATTAATTCTTGGACCATGCAAGTTCATCTTGAGATGAACATTAAACAAAGTCCCTTAAACATATTGGGTATATTTGTATTGGTTTCAAGTATCACTATTCCCCTAAAACCTTTAAGCTAAAAAAAAATCATTATAACTAAGATGCAGACAACAGTCCAGAAGAGAGATGGGGCTATACAGTCTTTTGCACGGATTGTCACATGTATGATTATCTTCCAGAGAAGAGCCACCAAAATGGTAAAGGGGATGGAAGAATACTCCTAAGAGGAAAAGCTTAAAAGGTTAGGGCTTTTCAACTTGAAAAACAGACGGCTAAAGGGAGATACGATAGATGTCTGTAAATTAATAAATGGAATGGAACGGATAAAAGTAGATTGTCTGTTAATGCCATCTAAAAGTAGGAAGACTGTGGGCGGGTGGGCAGGACAGTAGAGCATCGGGAGGGGGTTCACCTGCAATGCAGCAGGTGGCGGGGGTGTAGGATGGGGTACGGGCAAAGGGAAGGAGGAAGAGGGCAGGGCAATTTTCGTTGATGATGTTGTGGAGGGGATGGAGGGCCTTCAAACCAGGGTGGGAGGGGGGGCGATTTGACCGGTGGACAGAAAAGGGGTTGGAGTGTTTTTACCAATTAACCGAAGAGGGGGAGGTTGAAGCCCTTCGAGGAGGTTAAGGTGAGATTTGGGTAGGAGGAACAGGAAAGGTTCCCATATATTCAGGCTAGATATTTTTTGCAGGGGAGAGGGGGGTGGGAGAGTTGGGGAGAGAAGTGACGGAGATAGAAGCTCTCTGGTATGGGAAATTGGGGATGAAGGGGATGATATCGAGGTTGTATAAAGGTGTGCAGGAATCTGAAGGAGGTAAGTTCCGATATATGGAGGAATGGGAGAGGGAGTTAGGAGGAGCAGTGACACCGGTGGATCATAAGATCATAAGATATGCCATACTGGGTCCGACCAAGGTCCATCAAGCCCAGTATCCTGTTTCCAACAGTGGCCAATCTAGGTCATACATACCTAGCAGTTTCCCCAAAAGACACAGGTTCCACAATGCTTGTACTGGGTTAAGCATTGATATCCTGGGTCCCTTCTTAATAATGGTTTATAGACCTTTCCTCCAGGAACTTGTCCAAACCTTTTTTAAACCCAGCTACACTAACAGCCTTTACTACATCCTCCGATAACAAATTCCAGAGTTTGATTACACGTTGAGTGAAAAAATATTTTATTTTATTAGTCTTAAATAGTTTACCCTGTAGCTTCATTACATGTCCCCTAGTCTTTCTATATTCTGATAACGTAAACAATCTATCTACGTTTACCCGTTCCACTCTGTTCATTAATTTATAGACTTCTATCGTATCTCCCCTCAGCCATCTCTTTTCCAGGTTAAAGAGCCCTAACCTTTTTAGCCTTTCTTCATAGGAGTATCCTTCCATCCCCCTTACCATTTTGGTGGCTCTTCTCTGAACATTTTCTAATAACGGTATATACCTTTTAAGATATGGCGACAAGAATTGCACACAATATTCAAGGTGCGGTCTCACCATTGAACAATATAGAGGAATTATAATATCTTTTGTTTTATTTTCCATTCCTTTCCTTATGATACCTAGCATTGTAATTGCTCTCTTGGCCGTCGCTGCACACTGGGCTGAGGGTTTTAACATACCATTCACAATCCCAACACTCCCATTACAACTGTTAACAGAATGCTTCTCTGAATTAACAATCTGGCTAAAAGACCACAATCTCCACATCAATCATTCTAAAACTGATATATTAATAGTAACTAAAAATCAATCCTACATACCCCCAACACACATCACTCTCCAAAATCACAACATTACAATAAAAAATGAAGTAAAATACCTAGGTGTCACCCTTGACTCACACCTTAGCATGGACACACATATTAGAAACATCACTAAGAAAATCTACTTTAAACTCAAATTTTTAAAACAATTACGCCCTCTTGTACTTCTACACGATTTTCTGAGCATTATTCAGGCTATCATCACCCCACACTTTGATTTCGCAAATCTCACCCTACTAGGAACAACAAAACAGAACATTAAGAGACTCCAACTTGCCCAAAATGCAGCAGCAAGAATTGTAATGAAGGTTCCACCATTTGAGCACATTACACCTATACTCGCAAACCTTCACTGGCTCCCAATTCAATCCAGAATAAATCACAAATTGATTATCACTACTTTTAAGACACTAAATACAATGGCCCCAGTCTCTTTAACAAAACTTATCACTAAAGACACATCCCAAACTGCGCTACGGAGAGGCCACACGAATAAAATTAGGATCCCAAAAGATTTCACAACTACCAAAAAAACAACTAATAAAAAAGCGTTTTCACATGCAGCTCCCACCCTATGGAACTCCCTCCCCGAAGAAATAAGAGCATTAAATGATGCAAAGGAACTCCGCAAGAAATTAAAAACATTTCTATTCATCTCCCATTTCGGCACACTAGAAAATACCTTACCACTAACAGGAAATGGTTAATAGAGACCTCAGGGAATACCAATTCAAATGTTTTCTATCTAACTACAATTCAAGCCGATTAAATAACTATTTGTAAATCCTGTAAATAGATATATGTAAATAGTTTGAAATATGTAAATAGTTTGATTGTTATTTAACAAATTATTTACCATACTTAGTCCAATCATGTTTAATGTATTTAGCAAAATTGTACCTAGTTAATTAATGTTTCATGTAAAACAGACCTGTTAATCTGTTCATTCCTTGTTCATTGTAAACCGCACCTGATCTGTGGAAGGTAGCGGTATATAAGCAACTGTTAAATAAATAAATAAAATAAATAAACATGTTATCCACAGTGATGCCTAAATCTTTTTCCTGGGTGGTGGTTCCTAATGTGGAACCTTGCATCGTGTAACCATAGTTTGGGTTGTTCTTCCCTAGGTGCATAACTTTGCACTTGTCCACATTAAATTTCATCTGCCATTTTGATGCCCAGTCTTCCAATTTATCAAGATCCTCTTGCAATTTTCCACAATTCTCTTGGGTTTTAACAACTTTAAATAATTTTGTAAATAGTTTTGTCTCATCTGCAAATTTGATAACCTCACTCGTTATTCCACTTTCCAGGTCATTTATGAATATGTCAAAAAGCAGCGGACCCAGCACAGATCTCTGGGTACACCACTATTCACCTTTCTCCATTGGGACAATTGGCCATTTAGCCCAACCCTCTGCTTTCTATCTTTTAACCAGTTCCTGATCCATAGTAGTACACTGCCTCCAATCCCATGACTCTTTAGTTTTGCCAAAAGTCTGATGAGGGACCTTGTCAATGGCTTTCTGAAAGCCCAGATACACTATATCAACCGACTCACATTTGTCCACCTGTTTATTCACACCTTCAAAAAAACATAACAGATTAGTAAGAAAAGATCTTCCTTATCTAAAGCCATGTTGGCTGTCTCCCATTAGGCCATGACTATCAACATGCTGATTAATTTTATTCTTTATGATGGTTTCTACCATTTTACCCTGTACTGACGTGATGCTCACCGATCTGTAGTTTCCCGGATCACCCCTGGAACCCTTTTTAAAAATTGGTGTTACATTGGCGATCCTCCAATCTTCAGGTATTAGAGATGATTTTAATGATAGTTCACAGATTACTAATAGCAGGTCTGCAATCTCATATTTCAGTTCTTTCAACAGCCTTGGATGTATACCATCCGGCCCAGGTGATTTGCTACTCTTTAGTTTATCTAATAGTTATCGATACATCGGGAAGATGTATTACATTTCCTTCAATTCTTCCGCACCTTTAAATACCACTTCAGTCATGGGTGACATCCCTACATCTTCCTCAGTAAAGACTGAAGCAAAGAATTCATTCAGTCTCTCAGCTATCGCCTTGTTGCCACTTAGTGCCCCTTTAACTCTTCTATCATCTAATGGACCAACTGACACTCTCAGGTTTTTTGCTACTAATGTACTTGAAAAAGTCTTTGTTTTGCATTTTTGCTTCTGCAGCAAGCTTCTTCTCAAATTCTCCCTTTGCCTGCTTTATCAATGTCTTGTATTTGACTTGCCAGTGCTTGTGCTGTTTCCAGGTTTCGTCGTTTGGCTCTTTTTTCCGTTTCCTGAAGGTTGGTTTTTCGGCAACAGCTGCCTCTCTGACCTCACCTTTAAACCATGCTGGCAGTTTTTTGGACTTCCTTCCACTTTTCTTAAAGCATGGAATAAAGCTGGTTTGGGCTTCCAAGATAGTATTTTTCAACAACACCCAAGCTTGATGTAGGTCTTTAACCTTTGCAACTGCTCCTTTTAGTTTTTTCTTAACTATTTTCCTCATTTTATCACAGTCTCCCTTTCGAAAGTTAAAAGGTAGTACTGTGGATTTCCTTACTATCCCTCCTCCACTAATTAAATCAAAGGTGATCATGCTATTATCACTATTGCCAAGTGGCCCCAACACCCATATCTCTTGCACTAGGTCTGGTGTTCCACTAAGAACTAGGTCTAATATTGCTTCCCCCCTCTGTTCGGTTCATGAACCAGCTGCTCCAAGAAGCAGTCATTTATTTCATCTAGGAACTTTATCTCCCTAGCATGTCCTGCCGTGACACTGACGCAGTCGATACCAGGGTAATTGAAATCACCCATTATTATTACTGCACTGTAACTTTTGTTAGCTTCCTTGATTTCTTTGAGCATTTCATCATCCATTTGTTCAGTATGGCCAGGTGGTCGACAGTACACCCCCACTGCCATCGCCTTCCCCTTTTTACATGGAATTTCAATCCATAGAGATTCTACAGCAAATTTTGTTTCCTGCAAAACTTTAATCCTTTCTGACTCAATGCCCTCTCTAACAGAGCGCAACCCCTCCACCAATTTGATCAGCTCTATCATTACGATACAGTTTGTACCTAGGTATCACAGTGTCCCACTGGTTTTCCTCCTTCCACCGTGTCTCTGATATTCCAATCATATCTAACCTCTCATTTAGTGCTATATATTCTAACTCTCCCATCTTATTTTTTAGACTTCTAGCATTTGCATAGAAGCATTTTAGAGACTGCATTTTATTCATATTAATTCGGCTATTGGTAGACATGGGTAATTTGGGATCTTTAAGCTCTGTCTGCTCCATACTCGAGGGCATTTGGGCTACTTTACTCTTTTTTGGAACCTGTCTGCTTTTGGTAGTATCCTTCAAGGATACATTCTTCCGAACCATCCGCTCTTGGGTGACTGTCGGCTTTCCCCTGTTATCTAGTTTAAAAGCTGCTCTATCTCCTTTTTAAAGGTTAATGCCAACAGCCTGGTTCCATCCCGGTTAAGGTGAAGCCCATCCCTTCGGAAGAGCCCCTCCTTTCCCCAGAATGTTCCCCAGTTCCTAACAAATCCAAAACCCTTATCTCTGCACCACTGTCTCATCCACGCATTGAGACTCTGGAGCTCTGCCTGCCTTTTGGGTCCTGCGTGTAGAACGGGAAGCATTTCGGAGAACGCTACCCTAGAAGTTCTGGATTTCAACGTCCTACCTAAAAGCTTAAATTAACCTCCAGAACCTCCCTACCACATTTTCCTATGTCATTGGTGCCGATATGTACCAAGACAACAGACTCCTCCCCAGCACTATCTAAGACCTTATCTAGGTGGCACGTGAGGTCCGCTACCTTCGCACCAGGCAGGCATGTTACCAGGCGATCCTCACGTCCACCAGCCACCCAGCTATCTACATGCCTAATGATCGAATCACCAACTATAACGGCTGTCCTAACTCTTCCCTCATGGGCACATGGCTCTGGAGAAACTTCCTCGGTACGAGAGGGTTTTACATCACCTGGAGGACAGGTCCTAGTTACAGGATCACTTCCTGCCACACCAGGTTGATGCTCTCCTGTCACGTGACCTCTCTCCTCCATGGCAACAGGGATGCTGCCAGACTGGAGGTGGGACTTCAGGACTATATCCCTGTAGGTCTCGTCTATGTACCTCTCTGTCTTTGTTATGTTTTCCAAGTCTGCTACTCTAGCCTCTAGAGAACAGACTCGTTCCCTGAGAGCAAAGAGCTCCTTGTACCTAGTGCACACGTAAGACCTCTCACCAACTGGAAGAAAATCATACATGTGACACGCAATGCAAAAGACTGGAAAGCCCCCATCTCGCTGCTGGACTGCTGTCTGCATCTTAGTTTTAAGTTTGTGTTTAGATCTTTAAGTTCTTTACTTACTAAGGGTTGCTATGGATATTTATACCAATAAAACTGTACCTAATACGTTTAATATACCTTGTTCACCTGAAGCTTAATTAATCTCAGGTCCTTACTGTATGACTGATTTGGGTCTCTTGCCCCCTAGGTAGAAGGCCTCTTTGTAAAGGTCTCTAGAAGACTTTATTTGCTGCTCAAAGAGTACTGACCCTGTTTGGCCTTTTGTGCTAAGCTATATTCTGATTTGATTTAAATTATAGCTCTTTGCTGCTGCTGCTAGGCTCTAACTTATTATGAAATTTAAACTACAAGCTCTCTGCTGGGTTCTAAATTTAACCAGAAAGCTGTCTTCTGTGTTTTAAATTTAAACTAAAAGTACTTTGTTGATACTAGGCCCTGAGTGACTATTAAATTTAAACTATAAGCTTTCTGCTGGATATGAAATGTAACCAGAAAGTTCTCTTCTGTGTTTTAAATTTAAACTTAAACTGCTGCTACTAGGCCCTGACTGATTTAACAAAAAATAGTGGGTTCACAGATTAATTAGCTTTAATAGAAAGAATTCCTCTCAGAAAATTCCCAGAAGTATATACTCACAACTGCAGATCTCTCTCCAGAAGTAACAGTCCCCTTTTCTAGTCCTTCAAGACTAGAAAAGGAAGCAGATTTCGGATCGGGCAAGGGGGCTACCTTGGGTGAGCAGTATTAGAGTAAACTGGTATAAAATTTTGTTTCGGTGATATTACACTCCAGAGAGACTCCATAAGATTTTTCCAGGGGTCATGGTGAGCTGTTGGAGGGAACGTGGGGAGGTGGGCACTTTTTGGCATATCTGGTGGGGTGTGGGAAGGTTAAAATATACTGGGAAATGGTCCTGGGATGGGTGCAACGAAATTTGGGGAAGGAGGTGGCAAGGGATCCATGGGTCTGTTTGCTTTCATGGTGGAGGGGGGGGCAAGGGGGGCCCAATGGTACAGGCTTGTCTGAGTGCAGCTAGATGTGAATTGGCGGCAGCATGGAAGCGGCTGGAGGTGCCAATGGAAGGGGAATTTGAGGGGAGGATTAGGCATATGTTTTGATGGAAAGGTTGACTGCAGCGCAGCGAGAGAGGGTGGATAAATTTATGGGAAAGTGGTTGGAAACTATGGCATGTCCTAGGGGAAGGGAGGCAGGGAGGGGGAGGGGTAGTGGGGATGATAGGGGGGAATATAGGAGGGGATGATAGGGGAAGGGAGCGGGTAGGAAGGGGGGGCTCAATTTCTCTGAGCTGGACTCTGTATAGAGGGAGGGGGTTGAAATGGAAGGTGGAGAATTGGGCACGTGGGGTTTGGTACTATCTATTGTATCATAGCGGATTAGTGGGTAATCTAAAAGTTGGTTGGATAACTTTATCTTGCTTAGGATGGGAGTGTTTGTATTTCATAATGGCAAAGAGAAACTCCGCTGATGTACATGTTAATGTCTTGGTGTTAATGTCTTGGTTGGTATTTAAAATTGTTCAATAAAAATTAAAATATAAAAAAAGGTAGAAAGACTAGGGGATATGCTATGAAGCTACAACATAAACCATTTAAGACTAATAAGAGAATTTTTTTTTCACTCAACATGTAATCAAACTCTGGCATTCATTACTGAAGGATGTAGTAAAAGCTGTTCCGGCCTCAGAATGTCGGGCATTAATGAAGTCCACCAATTGGGTGAGCTCATAAAAAATATAGGAATGTGACTGATATTTAATCAGACACTTACAAGGAAATTTCAAAAAAAGAGCCCACCCAACTGCTGAACCCCAGGTCTTAATAAAAGGAAATCCCGCCGCCTCTTCTGAGTCTCTCTAGATAAATCTGGAAACATAGAAACCTTTAAACTTTTAAACAACATATGCCGTTTTTTAAAAAACATCCTCATAAGCCATTCTTTATCAGACAACAAAGCTAACATGATCAATAAAGTAGATGGAACTACATGTTGCTCCTGAGAAGATTCCAGCATTTCAGTTACATTTAGGACATCAGCACTAACCACCCCTGGAACCACCCCCACTACTCTTTTCCCAGTAGGAAGATAATACACTTTAACAATGGGGGGATGGGACTCACGAGGGATACCTAAATTCTCTACTAAATAAGAACGGAACATATCCCTAGGAGAAACCAACTCTACTTTAGGAAAATTAATCATGCGAATATTCGTAGCTCGAATCGCATTCTCCAACATCTCCAACTTAAACCGCATTGGGGCAACATTCTTCCTAAAGCATTCCATGTCCCTCTCCAAAGTCACATTGTTTGCACAAACATCTGAAATCTCAGTCCGAAGCAAAGAAATATTTTCAACATTCTCCCGAATACTATCAGTATTACTAGAAACCTGAGTCACCAAGCTATTAATCTTCGGAACCAGTTCTTCTCGAAGTTGCATAATCGCAGCCCAGATATTCTTCAGGGTCACCACTTCTGGGACTCCCTGTGCCGAAACAGAAACAGAGACATGCTCTTCAACTACCAAGTCCTGCAATCCACCCGCTGCTGAGGCAGGAACCAACTGGGTAGGCACAAGGCCCACACCCACACCTCCCTCTGCACGTCTCTCCCCTGACTCCCCACTCAAACTCAAATCCGGGGGAGCCAGACGGTCCTGGTCATAGACGCCGACCACGCTCTGCTCCATGAGTCACCCAGCAGATCAGCTCCCTCTTCCGGGTTACTCGCAGTGCCAGTATCTGACCGAGGAACCTTGGAGACTCGGATTAAGCCAGGGGAGGAAGAATCACCACACGAGGCGGACAGCGAGGACTCCACCTCCAACCGCCGCTCAGCCGAGCCACTCTCCCCATCTACCGCTGACTGCCGTGGCACAGGCGAAACAAAAGCATCCATCGGTCCCGTAACTGTCGAAGGTAATGGTGTAGAAGCCTGGGGTGCCGTTGATGGCTGTTTGGCATCCCTAGGCTTACGCTTCTTCCCCATACGAATCGCCGTGCCACTAGCACACTCCTTCAAAACGCCATCTTGGATGTCCCCCCACCTATTTATTTTCTTAACAAAAAGGTTTGTTGCCCTTAAAATATCTCGTTTTAGTTTTTGTCCATTGTTGTTCTACTTCCCCCAGATGTCCATTGTTGTTCTACTTCCCATCCAGCTAATGACTCCTTGAAGTGTTCTTCCATCTTTGCAAAGTTAGTTTTCCTGAAGTCTAGGACCCTTGCTTTTGAATGAACCATCTCCACCGGTTCCTAATATTGATGCTCACTATCCAGTGATCACCGCATGCCAGATGATCACTCCCTACAGCATCAGACGTACTCTCCCCATTTGTAAGCAATCTCCAGTATCTTGCCCTCCCATGTGGGTTCTATTACCAGTTGCCAGAACAGTTCTCCCTATAGAGAATCCAGGATCTTCCTATTTCTTAATGATATCCCAGTCAACATTTGGCAAATTGAGATTTCCAATCAAAATTGCTTCCTCTTTCATAGAAATATTGTGAATGTTTTAATTAAATCTATTTCTTTTGCCTGAAAGGGGAGGTATGTATATCCCCAAATAGCTAACTATATGCTAACTGGGCAGTGATGATTCTCCATTCCCCACTCACAGTTCTTCCTCCTTCCTTCATAAGCCCTGTATTTTTTTTTAGAACAATAGTGGCCATAAAATATCCCATTTCAATTTCTCCCACTGCTTTTCTACATCCCCCAGATGTTCCCATCTGGCTAATGACTCCTTGACGTATTCCCTATCTTGACAAAGTTAGTTTTCCTAATGTCTGGGATTCTCACTTTTGAATGAACCATCTCCACCCTTATCGTCTTATACTGAACCACACCATTTGGAGACAAGATGATCACCTGCAATATAATCAGAAACACTCTCCACTATGGCCCCCACACACATGCATTAAATTGCCAGGTGTTGGACTATTTCTCCTGTAGAGATCCCTTTACTTCTAGATGACACTGCAACAGGGGTGTTCCACTCAACATCCGGTATATTAAAATCACTTATCAGTAGCACTTCTTTCATAGCAATACTGTAAATGTCTTCAATTAAATCTTTGTCTACTTCTGCCTATGAAGGAGGTCTGTATATCACACCAATGTAAATAGATGATTCATTCCTTCTTTACAGATTAACTCACTGTGCCGCCTCCTTATCTCGCATGCCCTGCAATTCTGTTGCTCTAGTATTATTGTTTACATATAGGGGGGGATATTCAGTGGCTAGTGCTTCTACTGTGGTTAGCCATCATTGCTCAACTTTGCACCCAGATATTTAATGTCGGGGCCCTATCCAGGGACCAGCATGAATATTCGGGTTGGCCAGTTAGCGCCAAACCTAACTGGCAGTGGTGATATTCAACTGCTGTCCAGTTAGCTTCAGCAGCAAATGTTAGGCGAGCCTTTCAGATAACTGGCTAGTGGCTGAATATTGCTGCTAGCTGGTTATCCCTGGCTGCTGCCTCCAATCCACTCCCAGAATGCCCCGATGTTAGCCAGCTAGCACCAGGGCATTCAGTGCTGGCACCTGGGGATATTCAGCAGCACTAACCACTCAATGTGTAATTAAACTCTGGAATTCATTCCCGGTGGATGTAGTAAAAGCTGTTAGTGTAGCTGGGTTTAAAAAAGGTTTGGACAAGTCCCTGGAGGAAAGGTCCATAAACCATTATTAAAGAGGACCTGGGAAATCCACTGCTTGCACCAGGACAAGCATTGTAGAAACTGTGTGCCTTTTGGGAACCTGCCAGGTACATGCAACCTGGATTGGTCACTGTTGGAAATAGGGTACTGGGCTTGATGGAACTTGGTCTGACCCAGGTATGGCATTTCTTATGTTTCAGTTAATGAGAAGTCTTGCGTGCACTAGATGTAAAGAGCTCCTTGCTCTTAGGGAAAGAGTCTGATCTCTGGAGACTAGAGTAGCAGACTTAGAGAATCTGAGGCAGACAGAAAGGTATATAGTGGATACCTTCAGATACACCTAGAGAAGTCCCACTTGCAGTCTGGCAGTCTCTCTGCTGTCATGGAGGAGGGAAGTCACATGAAAGGAGAGCATCACCTGAGTGTGGCAGAACTGATCCTGTAGCTAGCACCTGTCCTTCAAACGATGGAATATCCTCTCGCATCAAAGATGTGTCTTCAGGAACATGTGCTCATGAGAGAAGTGTTAGGATGGTCTTTATAGCTAGCAATTCATTCATTAGGGATATAGATAGCTGGGCAGCCGGTGTAGGTGAGGATTGTCTAGTAACTTGCTTGCTTGGTGCAAAGATGGTGGACCTTACGTGCCATCTAGATAAGGTTTTAGACAGTGCTGGGAAGGAGCCTGATTTGGTACATGTTGGTACCAATTGCATATGAAAGTGTGGGAGGGAGGCTGTAGAAGCCAATAAATTTAGGATTTTTGTTAGAAATTTAAAATCCAGAACCTACAGGGTAGCATTCTTGGACATTAACTCCCATTCCACGTGCAGGACCCAAGAGGAAGGCAGAGCTCCAGAGTATCAATGTGTGAATGAGACAATTGTGCAGGGAAGAGGGTTTCAGATTTATTAGGAACTGGGCAACATTCTGGTGAAGGGGGGGGGGGGGGTCTTTTCCAATAGGATGAGCTCCACTTTAACTAGAGTGGAAGCAGGCTGCTGGCATTAACCTTTATGAAGGAGATAGAGCAGCTTTTAAACCAAATAATGCGGGAAAGGTGACAGTTGCCCAAGAGTGCATAATTTGGAATGATGTATCTTTAAAGGATATTAGCAAAACAGGGAAATCAGGACATCCTGATAGAGAGGTTCCAATAAAGTTAAAAGTAACCGAGGTGCCTTTAAGTAAAGAGCAGACAGAGTTGAAAGACAAGTTCCCCTGTCAACTGATAACCAAATTGTTAGTATGAACAAAAAAACAAACTTTGAAGTGCCTGTCTGCAAATAAAAAAATAAGATGGAATAGTTAAAATATATAGCACCGAATGAAAGGTTAGCTATTGGCATCTCAGAGACCTGGTGTAAGGAGGATACAAATTATATTGCAACCATAGGGTAGATCAAATTGGTAGAGGGATGGCAGTGCATGTTAAAGAGTACAAAACCTTTGGAGGAAACAGAATACGCTGTAGGATCTCTATGGATAGAAAGTCCATGTAAAAAGGAGAAGGAAATGGTAGTATGGTCTACTATTGTCCGCCTGGTCAGAATGAATAGATTGATAACGAAATCCTAACAGAGATAGGGATGCTAACAAAATGCAGATCACCGTAATACTTGTTTTTTTTTTCACCTACTACTACTAATCATTTGTATAGCACTAAAAGGTATATGCAGCACTGTACATATAGATGTATGAGACAGTCCCCTACTCATCAGAGCTTACAATCTAATCAAGACAAATTATCACATTCATGGAGCAGCTGGTTCCGGAACAGACAAGAGGGGAAATCATTCTAGATTTAGTCCTTAGTGAAATATAGGATCTAGTGCGAGAGGTTGACAATACAAACATAGTATAATCACATTTGATTTAATAAATGGGAGGGAGGACAGCAAGAAAACCCATGGCCTTAGCCTTTAACTTTCAAAAGGAGACTATGATAAAATGAGGAAAATGGTTAAGAAAAAACTAAAAGGAACTGCTGCAAGTTTAAGGTTTCTGCTTATTGCAATAAATAAAACTCTTGAGGTGAGTTCTGACAAAACGAGGTTGTGCTGGGATTAAATAATGCATGTTTTATAAATCTCTTTAGTTTAGCCTTAAAGCACAGTTACTTACCTGTAACAGGTGATCTCTGGGAACAGCAGGAATAAGTCTTCACATATGGGTATCGTCGGTACCGACGGAGCCTGCGCGGGAAAGCTCCCCAGCGTTCAGTAAGAAAGCTTTTGGGAGCATCCCACAGCGCCTGCGTGCTGCCTTCCCGCCTTTCCCAACCGCCTCTCTCCAGTTCGAGTTTTAGAGCTGAGACAAAGAGAGAGAGAGGAAAGGAAAGATAGACAGAGAGATACAACTCCTAGGGGAGGTGGGTGGGTTGTGAAGACTTATTCCTGCTGTTCCCAGAGATCACCTGTTACAGGTAAGTAACTGTGCTATCTCCAGGAACAAGCAGGAATGAGTCTTCACATATGGGGACTCCCTAGCTGCAGATGCCAGGGAGAAAACCCAGGTTGTGTGTTCTTGAAAAGGACTCTACCTCCCCAATGGATCTCTGGCATACGACCAGTGTAGGTGGGTAGGAGTTGATTAGGAATGGAACAGGTGTTTGAGAACAGCCTGACCAAACGAGGTATCCCGGCGGGAGTCCTTGTCCAAACAGTAATGGGCTGTGAAGGTATGAACTGAGGCCCAGGTGGCCACTCGACAGATTTGGTCGATGGACACAGAGTTTAGATGAGCCATTGAGGCTGCCATGGCTCTCACATTGTGAGCTGTGACATGGCCCTCCAGAGAAATGTTCCTACTCTGGTAGGCGAAAGAAATACACTGAGCAATCCAGTTGGACAGTGTTCTCTTAGAGACTGGAAGTCCTAGATGAGAAGGATCAAAAGCAACAAAGAGTTGAGAAGACTGTCTACGTTGCTGTGTTCTTTGTAAGTAAAAAGCGAGAGCTCTCTTACAATCCAAGGTATGAAGATTCCTCTCTGCACTTGATGCATGAGGTCCTGGAAAAAAGACAGGTAAATATACCTCTTGGTTCAGATGAAAAGGCGAGACCACTTTGGGCATAAAGTGTGGATTGGTCCTGAGGACTACCTTATCATGATGGAACCTTGTATAAGGTGGATTAGCCACCAAAGCTTGCAACTCACTGATGCGGCGTGCTGAGGTGACTGTAATGAGAAAAATAACTTTCCAAGAAAGAAATTTCAAGGAGGTGGTGGCTAAAGGTTCAAAAGGTGGCTTCATAAGCTGGCCAAGAACCAGGTTTAAGTCCCATGCCACTGGAAGTGGTCTAATGGGAGGTTTAGTTAGAAGAAGGCCTCTCGAAGGGGCGGAGCCTGATGTCCAGCGGGATGGTCGCATAACGCTGTGGCTCCCGAGAGGCCTACTCAGAATCCTGAATTAACACCGTAAACACTTGGAACTTCTACTCTGATCCTGCCGGGGCACATTGGTGAGATGGCGGGGACCAAACCCACGCGCCTGGAATTTGGATCTCCAGCGGCTTCTCATGGCAAACGATCCAAAACTGAACCTCCGTCCCCGCAGAAGGGGCTGGCCTTGCGCGAGGGCCCCGAAATGCAGCAGGAAATCCTCGCAGAGATTAGAGGGGTCAAAGACCTCGTGCAGTCAAACGGTGAGGCACTCCGAGCGCTGCGGGAAGATCTTGGTGTGCTGCAAAGCAAGCTAGAAGGGCTTTCTTCGCGTCAGGACAAAATGGAGAGCATATTGGACTCCCATGCGGCCCGGTTGTCCAAACTCGACAAAGTTGAACGCCAGGTGCGGGCCTTGCAGAAAGAGGTGGAAGATGGCAATAATAGAGCGCGCCGCAACAACATTCGACTCGTGGGCATACCGGAGGGAGCGGAATCGGGAGACATGAAAGAGTTTTTATGCAAAATCCTCCCTTCCCTGCTCCAAACCACTTTTACCAAAGATTTGGAGATCGATCGCGCTCATCGTGTGCCCACAAGCATAACGCTCAACAGGAAGACCCCGCGGCCTATCATTTTTCGACTTCTGAGATATCAACACGTTGAGCAAATTCTAAGTGCCTCTCAGGCAAAGGGCCATATGGAGTTTGAGAGCCACAAGATCTCCTTCTATCCCGACCTGGCTAAACCCACGGTCGACCGCCGAAAGCGCTTTCTGGAATTCCGGCCGAGGCTTCAACAACTACAAGCACGCTATGGCCTGATGTACCCGGCCAAGTTCCGAGTCACGCTTCACAATCAGACAAGAACATTTGAGGACCCTGATCTACTAGCGGAGTTTTTGGATTCCAAAGAAGCCGACTTGATGCGCTGACTTCCAGAATATTCCTGCAAGTATTCTCATATCCGCTACACCCGCCATATTGGATCTGCCGCAACCCAGCAAAGAGTCTGGCGAGGGCAGTTTGTTGCCTTATTTTTGATGATATCTGTGACCCGACTCCATCTACCCACAGTAGCCTCGATGAGTATCAGAGACAGTGTTAACTATGGACTCTGGTGTTTCTTTTCTTTGTTTCATGTCTTTCTATTCCCTCTCTAGGGCCTCCTCCCGCAGACATATGGTCGCCATATTCTTTGGGGGTTTTGCTTCTTCTCTAAGATACTTTGGTACATACTTTTCAATATGGGGTGTATTAGTCAGACTACTTGGTGATTATGTCATTGTTGCACAGATTCTGATTATGTTGTATGTTTTCAAGCGCCCTTACCTCAAATGTCTATTACCGATTGATGGCACCATGTAAGATTTTCTCATTGAACATAAAAGGAATCAATAATCCGATAAAACGGAAGAAAATCCTAAGCTACCTAAGTCAGGAAGCCGCGGATCTGATCTTTCTCCAAGAAACGCATTTAAATTCGAAGGAAACTCAAACTCAATATTAAACCTTACATGGTGGCCGCCTATTCCCCAGCCGTTTCTAAGAAATGTGGGGTCGCCATACTGGTTAGGAAATCTTTGCATGCTACTATTATTGCGACTAGCTCAGATACAGAAGGTAGATGGTCCAGAGTTCACCTCAAGATAGGTAGCCTTGAAGTTACATGTATATGCCTTTACGCTCCTAATGTGGATGACCCTGCCTTTTTTGCTACCATTGCTCAGGTTGCACAGGCCTCTGCTAATACTTCATTGATAATTGGGGGGGATTTCAATCTAGTCCTTGATCCCCTGATTGACAAACAGCCGCCTAGGACAAGTGGTCCCCCCAAGAGTCACACCACGCTTACCTCCCTGATCAAAGATCTTGCTTTAGTTGATCTATGGAGGTTACTACACCCCAATGAGCTTGACTTCACCTTCTTCTCTTCCCCTCATAAATCCCAGTCTCGCATAGACTTCTTTCTAATATCAAAACTGTTAGTTCCTCAGGTGGATACTGCAAAGATTCACTCCCAACATATTTCAGATCATGCCGCCATTTCCTTTCAATTACACACTACTGCACCCCAAGGGAATACGGGGGCCTGGTTCTTTGATAGAGCCCTGTTAACTCAGCCAGAGTTCCAGGTAGAAATTCGAGCAGCCATACAGGATTACTTCCATTTTAATCTACCCCAGGATACTGCGAATTGGGCTTGGTGGGAGGGCTTCAAAGCGGCCATTCGAGCAACGATCACTAGCTATCAAATCCGCCTGCGGAAACAACGCAAACAGCAGCTATTCACACTAGACCAACAAATAAAAGCAGGCGAACGAGTTCTAACTTCACGTACTGAACCATGTGTATTAATTCGATTACAGCGTCTCCGTTTTCAATATAACTCAATCCTCTCAACTGCAGCTTCTAAGAGTATTGAGCTTCAGCGAGGGACCTATTATCGTGAAAATAACCGAGCCGGTCGACTCTTAGCCAACGCCTTGAAAGGTCAAAAAGAAGCCAAACGCGTAGCGGCCCTTCGAACTCCACAGGGAGGGGGCATAGTAACCACAGACTCCGACATTGTAGAGCTCTTTCGGGATTTCTATACCCGCCTATATCAATCTGAATGTGAGTTCTCGTCAGAGACATTCGAGCGATTGCTTTCTGGCATTCAGCGGCCGACCCTCTCTGAAGATGATAGGGATGCGATGGATGAACCCTTCTCTACTTCAGAGATCCAATCTGCCCTAACACGAACAGCCTCGGGCCGTGCCGCAGGGCCCGATGGTCTCCCGACCAAATTCTACAGAACGTTCAGTGTAGATCTAGTTCCCTATTTAAAACTCTATTTTACTGCCCTTGCGGTAGATACATCCTCTTTGGGATCCTTTTCTGCAGCTAATGTGGTAGTCTTTGAGAAAGAAGGCAGAGACCCGCTACTAACCGCCAACTACCGTCCAATCTCCCTACTTAATGCCGATTATAAGATCTTCGCAACACCTCACTCTCGCTTGTCTAAATGGCAGATGCTTAATGATTATGTAGAATCTGCTCATTGCTCCAACATGCCTGTATAATGTGCACTCATCATGTTTCCGGTCACCGTTAGATTTGTAACACAATAATGTAAGTACACGCCCGCTTCGGGAATGATTAGTTTTCTAGAGAAGAAGCAGGGGGGAGGGGGGTGGTAGGGGTTTACTTTGGTGTATGTATTACATTTTTGTATTTGTCTTTTAGCTGTATGTCTTCCTTTTCCTTTGTTGTTATAAAACGAAAATAAAGAATTTAAAACAGAAGAAGGCCTCTCATGAATCTTGCTATAAGAGGTTGAGAGGAAATAGGCTGTCCATTGAGAGGCTTGAGGGACGCTGCAATAGCACTCAAATGGACTCTTACTGAATTCGTTTTCAGACCTGCATGGGATAGATGCAGGAGATACTCTAGTAAAGAATTCAAAGGTATTAAAAGAGGGTTAAGACCCTTCCCTGAACACCAAATGGTAAATCTTTTCCATTTGAAAGCATAGGAACGTCTAGTAGAAGGCTTTCTAGAGGCATGAATAACATCTCTGACTTGCTGAGAAAGATGAAAATCTTGAAGGTCTAGGCCCTCAGCAACCAAGCCCTGAGATGGAGAGACTGGGGGTTTGGGTGCCACAACATTCCTTCTTCCTGGGATAGAAGGTCTGGTGCAGAGCCCAAGTCCAGGGAAGGAGCTTGAGAGAGATGCAGAAGTAGAGGGTACCACACTTGGCGTGGCCAATGTGGTGCTATGAGGATCATGGTCCCTCAATCTCTCTGAAGCTTGAATAGTGTTTTGGGAATTAGGGGAACTGGTGGAAAGGCATAAAGGAAGTCTTGACAACAGTGAAGGAGGAAGCATCCTTGGCCTGAACTCCCAGACACGGTATTCTGGAACAGAACCGGGGAAGTTTGGCATTCCACGGACTTGCAAAGAGGTCTATGTCCGGGGTTCCCCAAATTCGAAAAATCCTGGCTACCTGGTCCATGTGGAGGGACCACTCGTGTGGGAGCAGAACTCGACTGAGTCTGTCCGCCCAAGAGTTTTGAATGCCTGGAAGATATACTGCCAGAAGATGGATGTGATGCTCTCTGGCGAAGGCCCACAGTCGCAAAGCTTCATTGCAAAGCGACAGAGAGCCAGTCCCGCCCTGCTTGTTTACATAGAACATGGCTACTTGGTTGTCCGTATGGATGAGGACTGTCCTGTAGCTGAGCAGGGAATGGAATACTCAGAGCTAAGAATATTGCTCTGAGTTCCAAGAGATTGATATGCAGAGAAGTCTCCTGTGGAGACCAGATGCCCTGGGTGGAGAGATCCTGCAGATGAGCTCCCCAACCCATTGGAGAAGCATCTGTTGTCAGAGTTGCTTGGGGTAGCGACTGCTGAAACGGGGACCCCAGCAACAGATTTGTAGGGGACTTCCACCACTGGAGAGACCAAAATAGGCGACTGGAGTTTGCTATGTTGTCTGACAGGCAACCTGATGCCTGAGTCCATGGGGTGGACAAAGTCCATTTTGCTGCCCTCATGTGAAGGCGAGCATATGGAACCACATGCACGGTGGATGCCATGTGGCCTAATAGTTGTAACATCTCTCGAGCAGTTAAATGGGACTTTAACTGTATCTGGGAGGCTAACTGCACCAAGCGTAGGCAACGGGCCTGAGGAAGATAGGCCCTTGCAGTTGTGGTATCCAGCAAGGCCCCTATAAACTCCAGAGACTGAGTAGGGGTGAGATGGGATTTTGGGATGTTTATTACCAGTCCCAAATACTGAAGGACACGCATTGTGCAGGTTAGAGAAATCTGGGCCTCTGACTGGGATGAAGCTCGAATGAGCCAGTCGTCCAGATATGAGAAAACAAATATTCCTAGAGTGCGTAGAAATGCAGCTACTACAGCCATGCATTTCGTGAACACCCTTGGTGCAGAGGCCAGACCGAAAGGAAGCACCCTGTATTGGTAGTGCTTTCCTTGAAAAAGGAACCGAAGGAACCTTCTGTGTGTTGGATGGATGAGGACATGGGTGTACGCATCCTTGAGATCTAGAGAACAAAGCCAGTCCTGACTCTGAAGGTATGGCAGCAGAGTACCGAGAGAAATCATCTTGAATTTCTCTTTGAATAGAAACTTGTTCAATTCTCTGAGATCTAAAATGGGTCTGTAGCCCCCTGTTTTCTTTGCAATAAGAAAATAAGGGGAGTAGAACCCTGAGCCCTGTTGAAGAAGGGGTACTTTTTCTATTGCCCCTTGGGCAAGAAGGGTAACAATCTCCTGTCCCAGAAGGTTGAGGAGAGATGTTGGAGAATTGAAACTGTTTCACCATGGTGTGGGGAGGAAGGTTTAAGAAACGAAGCTTGTACCCTTCCTTTATAATGGAGAGGGTCCATTGCTCTGCTGTGATTTGCTCTCATCTGGGAGCAAAGTAAGCTAACCTTCCTGGAATGGTGAGGGGCTCTGGTTCTTCCAGAGCCAGAAAGGCTAAGTTCTCTAGTTGCAAATCAAAGGCCTTGAGGAGGCTGAGGCTGAGGCTGCTGGGCCATGGGAGGCCTGGCAGCCTTTGACTTGGCCTGTTTAGGTGGTTGCTGACGCTTTGCAGCAAAACGAACTGCAGAAGATGCCTGCTGACCATAAGCAGGATAGTATCTTCCCTTTTTAGAAAAAGGTGTCTTTTTGAACAATCTTTTCTTAGCAGGAGCAGAGGTAGACTTTGAAAGTCGATCCAAAGCAGAATTCTCAGCATCCATCTGAGTGGCCTTTGCTTTCCAATCCCTGCCAAAAAGGTTTTCACCTGTACAAGGAAGATTTCCCAATTCATCTTAGACCCAGAGTTCCAAATCAGATGCTTGTAACCAAGCAATTCTGCGTGCACCTATGGCAATAGCTGAGGCTCTACTTACACATTCAAAAGAGTCAAAGGCTGCACGGTTGGAAAATTTGGAAACATCTTGGGAATGTTTAAGCCAAGTGAGAAATAACTGCCTTTTATCTTCTGAAATAAAAGGGGCTAACGTCTGCAGATGATCTGTAACTTCTTTTAGAAACATCCCCATATAGAGACTATAGGAGTTGATTCTGGCAGCAAGCATATTAGCTTGGAAAACCCTTCTGCCAAAAGCATCAAGGGTTCTGCATTCACATCCTGGAGGATTAGATGAGTGTCTCTTTGCACTCTTTATTTTCCTCATGGCAGACTCTACCACAATAGAGTGGTGAGGAAGCTGAGACTTATGAAAGCCAGGACAAGGAGGGACACGGTACATGGTGTCTAACCTACGAGAATGAGGAGAGGTAGTAAGAGGAGTCTCCCACATGCTCAACATGAGATCGTAGAGAATCTCATGAACAGGTAAGGTGGCTGCTTCTTTAGGAGCCCTAGGGTATTGTAAAATATCTAATTGCTTGGCTCTAGGCTCTGACTCAGGGGCCGCTGTAATGGAGAGGCCCCTAGCCACTTCCCTAATGAAGTCTTCTGGAGGAGACATTCTTCGTTTTGGAGAATCAGACTCCTGAGGAAGAAGTACCGGTGCCTCGACAGAAGCCTCCGACTCATCAGAGTCTTCGGAGGAATCGAAGTATCGCCTGTCTGGATGCTCCTGTAAAGCCCGATACGCGTACCGATTGGGATCGACATCGGGAGTAAGCGGTACCAGTTCGGTACCGATGGGCATCATAGGACAGGGTACCGTTGCAGTCGACACCGAAGCCGATGTCGATGCAATCGGTACCGGCACCGGAAACTATGCCGGTGCCGGAGTCGGTACCGGCAACGGAGATTGTTGCGGTACCGAAGGCGTCGAAGCCTGCATAAACGCCGTTAGGGTGCGTTGCATGGACAGAATCTTCTGATCCATCGACGCCGCCAGAGTCTGGATGTCGGTACCGGTGGAGGCCACCGGTACCCCAGAACACGGCAACAGGTGATCAGTCGAGACCGAGCCATCGATGTCAACCTGTGACCCCATAGATAATGCTTTGGAAGCCGGAACTTCCTGCCGGGGTAATTTTGCCGGTGCGGATTCCTCGAGGACAAGCCCGGAGGCATCTCGATTCTTAGAGGGAGATTTTCCCTTCGAAGACCGGCTAGATTTATGTTTGGTTACCTGAGATCCATGGGCCTGGAAGACGTCGATGCCACCGAGGCTGCATCAGAGGGAAACAGGGTACTGAGCTTGGCTGCTCGGTTCTGCCGACCTCTTTTAGACATCATGGTACAGGACACACAATCCGTGATGGAATGGTCAGGACCCAAACATTTTAGACACCAATCATGGGTGTCGGTGACAGAAATAGTACCGCTACACTTTGTGCACTTTTTAAACCCGGAAGCGGGCTTCTCCATGAGGAGAAAAATGTTCAGGCCTAAGGCCCAAACCACAAATGCACAGTTGAAGAAAGAAAAGGTTTTGGTTTTTTTTTTGTATAGAAAGAAAAGAAAAGACCGGCGGTACCGGTCTGACGTCGAAGAAGGCAGATGCGACACAGAAAAATAAAGAAAAAAATAAAGAATTGTTCTGCGGTGACAGGAACATGACCTGCTGGCTCTGCGGAAACGAAGAACTGGAGAGAGGCGGTTGGGAAAGGCGGGAAGGCAACGCGCAGGCGCTGTGGGATGCTCCCAAAAGCTTTCTTACTGGACGCTGGGGAGCGTTCCCGCGCAGGCTCCGTCGGTACCGACGATACCCATATGTGAAGACTCATTCCTGCTTGTTCCTGGAGATCACCTATTACAGGTGAATAACTACGCTTTCTCCAGGAACAAGCAGGAAGTCAGTCCTCACATATGGGACTCCCTAGCTCCAGACTGCTGAGGACCAAACCACAACAGCACCAGCGGCGACCAATTGGATAGCTGTGAGTTGCAGAAGGTGAGTCCCCATTGAGAAACTCTGCAAGACCCTAGCGTCCATTGACACTATCACTCCGGTAGCCTGAACACAGAAGGGTCGGAGGGCAAGAGTTGCCTACACCCCGAGAATATTATGGAGTACTGACTGGCCAAAGGCACTGTCCCTGCGGGATTCGCTCTTCAGGCTGTAGTGAGCTGTGAACATATGACGAAGACCATGTGGCGGCCTTACAGATCTCCGCCACCGGCACCGAGCAGAGATTGGCCACAAACGCAGCCATCATCCTCACGCGATGCGCTGTGATCCGGTGCTCAAGGGAGAAGCCAGCTCCCTCACAGGCGAGGGCAAAACAGTCTGCCTCCCAAATGGACAGAGCTTGCTTAGTCACGTGGAGCCTGGGGTCATATGATACAAAAAGCTGAGGAGCTTTGCGATGGGCCTGAGTCCACTCTAAGTAGAAGGACAGGGCCCATTTACCAGTGTATGAAGCACTAGTTTCTCCCTGCAGGCGTGGGGCTGTGGGAAGAAGGTGGGGAGGATCACCTCTTGGTTGAGGTGAAAAGGAGAAACCACCTTCGAGAGGAGTTTTGGGTGCATGCGGAGAACTACCCTGTTCTTACTGAATCGTGGTATGGTGGATCTGCCACCAGAGCTTGGAGTTTGCTCACTCTACGAGTGGACGTGAGGGCCACTAGAAAAGCCACTTTCCATGACAGGTACCAAAGGGGCTTGAATGCTGGTTTGGTGAGCTGAGAGAACACCACATTGAGGTCCCATTCCGCTGCTGGTGGGCGGAGAGGAGGCTTGGATAACAGGAGGCCCCGGAGGAACCTGGAGATCAGAGGCTGGCTTGAAAGGGGCTTTCCATCTATAGAGTGTTGGGTCTGCGGACAAGGTATGGCTGGACAGAGCCCATAGAGTCATAGATGCCCTGTGCCCATATATGAAGACTCATTCCTGCTTGTTCCTGGAGATTACAAAGGATATAGCAGAATTAGAAAAGGTACAGAGAAGAGTTACCAAAATGGTAAAGGAGATGGAGGATACACCTATTAGGAAAGGCTTAAAAGGTTAGGGCTCTTCAACTTGGAAAAAAGACAGCTGTGAGGAGATATGATAGAGGTCTATAAAATAATGAATGGAGTGGAATAAGTAAGGTTAAATTAGACTTACCTGCTAATTGTAGTTCCTGGAGTAGATCCAGTCTAGTCCCGTACTATTAGAGTTGTGTATGTCCTCCCGCAGCTAGGAGACTGAGCATGTCCATCTTTCAGTGAATCCAGTATAAGTAGCTCAGGGACCGCCCCCAGCCCCAGTTTACTACTGTCAAAGCAGACTCACCAGAGCAAAGAAAAAACAAAACCCTTCCCAACTGGGAAGCAAAACTGAAGCTCCAAAAAACCCAAAATCCAAAAATCATGGCTGGATAGAGGAGCCGCCCCTCTGCTCACGCCCCCACAAGGCGGCAGTTCACTCTTTCGAGAAGTTAGCGGCCCTACACTTCAATATCCAGACGCGCTGTCAACTGCCCCTACTCGCAAGTGGAGCCTAATCTTCCTCAGTGCTCAGGCTACCCCTCGACAATGATCTTCCGGGTGGGAAGCGGGACTAGACTGGATCTACTCCAGGAACTACAATTAGCAGGTAAGTCTAATTTAACCTTCCTTATCGTAGCTCCAGTCTAGTCCCGTACTATTAGAGATGTAGCAGAGCAGTGAACAATCTCAACGGGAGGGACCTTGCAGACCAGCCTGCAGCACTGCTGATCCAAACCTCGCGTCCCCCTCCGCCTGTACATCAATTCGATAATGCTTGACAAAGGAGTGCAACAACGACCAAGTCGCAGCCTTGCAAATCTCCGCCGCCGGCACCAGGCTATACTCCGCCCAGGATGCCGCCTGCGACCTCATAGAATGAGCTCTCAAGCCATGAGGCACTACTCTGCCCTTCAGGATATAGGCCGACGCAATCGCCTCTTTAATCCACCTGGCAATGGAAGCCTTAGACGCAGGCTCCCCCCGTCGAGAGTTCCCGAACAGAACAAACAGCCTGTCAGACCTGCGCCACTCCGCTGTCCGCTGCAAATACACCTTCAGAACTCTGCCGATGTCCAACCTATGCAGTCTACTCGCCGTCCCCTTATCACCCGATCTTTTAAAAATCGGAAGAGCCACCACCTGATTAACATGGAAGGCGGAGACCACCTTAGGCAAAAAGGACGGCACCGTCCGCAGCACGACCTTCTCCCTCAAAAAGGACAAAAAGGGCTCCTTACAAGAGAGGTCCTGTAACTCCGAGATCCTCCTCGCTGATGTGATCGCCACCAAAAACACCACCTTCAGCGTGAGATCTTTCAAGGTCGCCGCAGAGAACGGCTCAAAGGGCTCCTTCACCAATGCCTCCAACACAACGTTGAGATCCCACCCAGGGACCCCTTTTCTGCAGGGGGGCCGCAACAACGAGGCGGCTCGCAAGAATCTCTTGATATCTCGATGAGCTCCCAGCGTCTGCCCTTGCACCTTTCCCCGGTAACAGGCTAGCGCCGCCACCTGTACCCAGAGTGAAGACGCCGCTAAGCCCTTATCCAATCCATCCTGCAAAAAGACCAACACCTGCACTACCGTGGACCGCAAAGCTCGCAGATGTCTTTCCTCACACCAAGCCTCAAACAATCGCCATACTCTCACATAAGCCAAGGACGTGGATCGCCGCCTCGACTTCAACAACGTAGCAATCACTGCTGGCGAATAGCCTTTACTCCTTAGCCGTGCCCTTTCAAGAGCCAAGCCGTAAGCGAGAAACGATGTACCTGAGGCATGCTTAACGGACCCTGCACTAACAGATCCCCCCTGTCCGGCAGCCTCCATGGAGGCTCCACCAGCAGATACCTCAAGTCGGCATACCACGGCCTTCTTGGCCAATCCGGCACTATGAGCAGAACCGTCCCCCTGTGCCTCTCTATGCGTTGGAGAACCCTGCCGATAAGCACCCACGACGGAAACACGTACAGAAGCCCTTCTGCCGGCCAACTTTGAATCAGAGCATCCAGGCCTTCCGACATCCGCTCTCTCCTTCTGCTGAAAAACCTGTCGACTTGTGCCGACTCGAACGTAGCCATCAGATCCATTACGGGCAGACCCCAACGTTGCACCAACTCCGCGAATACATCCGGATGCAGTGTCCACTCCCCCGGATCCACTCGCACGCGACTCAGCAAATCCACCGTCACATTCTCCACTCCGGCCACATGCGCCGCCGACAATGCCTCCAGATGGCTCTCGGCCAATTCCAGCAGACCGTCCGCTTCGGTTTCCAACTGCACGCTGCCGGTTCCGCCCTGCCGATTTATGTAAGCCACAGCCGTGGCATTGTCCGAGAAAACCCTGACAGCTGTCCCCTGCAGAAACTCCTGCAAGGCCCTCAGCGCCAAGAATACCGCCCTCAACTCCAGCCTGTTGATGGACCATTCCTTCTCCTGGAGGGACCACTGACTCTGGGCAAACTGCCCCTCGTAGGTCGTCAATGCCTTCCACTCCGGCGCCTCCAGTGGCATGCCCCACTCCAGGTTCCCTGGACGCAGCCACCACCGCAGCGACCGTCGAGCCTCCCGCGGACACACCAAAGGCTTGGACAACGGATCCACCTGATGAGACCACCTGCGAAGCAATGATCTCTGCAAGGGCCGCATATGAGCCCTGGCCCATGGCACTACCTCTATCATGGCCATCGTTCCCAGCAGCTGCAGATACCGCCACGCCGAAGGCATTCGAGTCCCTCGAAACTCCCGAATGAGCCTTCTCAACTTTTGAATCCGTCCTACCGGCAGGAACACTCTTCCGCTGCGTGTATCGAAACGAGCCCCCAGATATTCGAGATCCTGCATCGGAGTCAACTTGCTCTTTGCCACGTTGACCACCCAACCTAAACTCTGCAAAAAGGCTACCACCCGATTGGTCGCCTGCTGACTTTCCTCCATTGATTTCGCTCGAATTAACCAGTCGTCCAAATACGGGTGCACCAACACCCCTTCGCTTCTCAACGCCGCCGCCGCCACCACTACCATAATCATGGTGAACGTTCTTGGCGCCGTCGCGAGCCCAAAGGGCATCGCTTGGAACTGGAAATGCCCCATCGGCACCGCGAAGCGAAGGAACCGCTGGTGCTCCCTCCTGATCGGAATGTGCAGGTAAGCCTCCAACAGATCCAAGGAAGTGAGATAGTCTCCCTTTCGTACCACTACCATAACCGACCGCAAGGTCTCCATCTGAAAATGCGACACCCGGAGACACCTGTTTACTCGCTTTAGATCCAGGATAGGGCGCATGGTACCTTCCTTATTTGGCACCACAAAATAAATCGAGTACCGACCACAGCCTCGTTCCGCCGGCAGCACCGGTACCACCGCCTCTAGAGCTAGCAACCTCTCCAGTGTCTAGCTGACCACCACTCTCTTTGAAGACGTCCTGCACGGAGACTGCACAAACGCGTCCTTCACTGGGCGCTGGAACTCTAGCGCATAACCCCTCTGCACGATCTCCAACACCCATTGATCCGAAGTAATGTGGGCCCAGGCAGGAGCGAAATCTCTTAAGTGACCTCCTACCGGCACTGTCCCTGCCTGGACCCCCCTCACTTCATTGCGGCTTCTTGGCTCCAGTGACCCCAGAGGCTGCAAAGCCCCTTCCTGCCCCTCGAAACCCTCGAAAACCTTGAGACCTATAGGGAAACCTCCCTCTCTGAGCTGGGGCAAACCTGTAAGGCCGAAAACGCCGAAACTCTCTTAACTGACTTCTAGATGGGCCTCCCATCTGATTCTATTTCGGCTTGTCCTCGGGCAAACGACCACCCTTAGACTCCCCCAAATCCTTAACAAGCTTCTCTAAATCCTCCGCAAAGAGGAGCTTACCCTTGAAGGGGAGCTTAGCCAACCTCGTCTTGGAAGCCCCATCCGCCGCCCAGTTCCGCAGCCAAAGATACCTCCGTGCCGCCACTACCGAAGCCATACTCTTAGCTAATCCCCTGATCAAGTCATACTGGCTATCCGCGAGATACACCGTCCCCGACTCAATCCAGGCTGCCTCTTCTGCTGCTTCCTCCGCCTGAGCCCCTTCCACTTCTGGGACCAGCGCAGACACGCCCTTGCCACCCACGCCCCACAAATCGAGGCTTGCAAGGAAAGGGCGTTCACCTCAAAGACCTGTTTCAACAAAGAATCTATCCTCCTATCCTGTGCATCCTTAAGAGCGGCACTTCCTTCAACTGGGATAGTAGTCTTCTTAGTCACCGTGGACACCACCGCATCCACCTTCAGCGGCTTAAAGTTATCCTTATCGGGTTCCACCAGAGGATACAGCCGAGCCATGATCCTTGCCCCCTTGAGGGCCGCCTCCGGAGTATCGCATTCCTCTTGGATCATTTCCTTAAAAATCCTATGAATAGGAAAGGACCGTTGGGATCTCCGCACCGCCTGCAATAGCGGATCCTCCAGCGCAGGATCCGCAGCAGAACCCAGGACTGGAACATTCAAGGCCTTAAGGGTCTCTGCAATCAAAGCGGACAGCTCTTCCTTCCTAAACACTCTAACTATGCGTGACTGCTCCTCCGGTTCCATAATCTCACCTTCTTCTAAATCTTGCTCTCCATCTGAATCGTCCAATACCTCTGACTCCCCCAAGTCTTGCTCTTCTCCCTCCAAGCGCAGCTTGGGCCGCTTAGTAGCCCCATCCTCGGCTACATCTTCTAACCTAGACCCCGGTCTCTTAACTGCTCGGGCCTCCGCTCCCGAGAGCCCCGTCCCCCCAGAACTAGGCCTCCCAAGAGCATGCTGTAAAAGAGACAGAAAGTGCTGTGAAAAAATCGCCCCCAGACCTCCCTGCAAAGGGTCCTGAGGCAAAGGGCCCTCCGGCGCAGACGAGGGACCGGCAAGGGCTCCGAAGAATCCTGCAGGACTGCCACCTCAGTAGACAGGGCCCCCTCTAACACCTTGTCTGCCATAGAGGACTCAAAAGTACAGCCTCTACACAATCCAACCTCCGAAACCGTACTCTTACGTGCCCCACACAAGAGGCACCTAGCTTTACCTGGCATGCAGCACGTTCCCCTTACTGTGCCTATCCAGAAAACCCAGGTCAACCTCTGGTCGCAACAGCTGAAACACAGAAAAAAACCCTTTGAAACGAACCAGTTCTGTTTCTAACTGTCTCCTCTGTTTTCTTTTATTTTGCTATATTTAGTTATTGATTTAGCTAACTTTGATAACACCCCCCACAAACGGAGAGGCTAACTAGGCCTTTATGCCTAAACCGCTGTTCCCGCGCTTTTCCACGCAGCCGTAAGCGCGCCCAAAGCACTGCACCCGGCTCCATAGGCTCCCCGCGGCCCCTCGCAACCCGCCGTGGTCTCTGCCACCGGTAATAGCTAACCAAAGCTTAACACGCCGCAGATCGCTTACCCCGTGCTGTTCCTGCAGCCACGTGTTGTCTGCGCCGCCGGTCCTCCACCACACACGTCAACGGAGGCGCACGAACGCTGCACTGCCCTCCACGGCTCTTTTTCCGCCTCGGGGGAAAACAGAGCCGGAGGCCCCAGCTCGACTCCCGCACACACTGCTAGCCACCCACCGTGCCAGAGAGAGGGGGAGAAGGGGGGAGGCTCACCAGCCCAGATTCTGCTGAACTAGCAGCTCACTGAAACCGCAAATTTAAAAGGCCAGTACCCTTTTCTCAGTTATATATATATCTTTTCTTTTCTTTTTTTTTTTTTCAAATTAGACTACTTAAACACTTAATTTAGCGCTTCTCCTTTGCTCCAGTGAGTCCAGGACCATTAGATCCACAGCCTCCTGCTGCACGAAGACTGAGCAAAACTGGTGCTGGGGGCGGTCCCTGAGCTACTTATACTGGATTCACTGAAAGATGGACATGCTCAGTCTCCTAGCTGCGGGAGGACGTACACAACTCTAATAGTACGGGACTAGACTGGAGCTACGATAAGGAAACATGGATTGTTTTTTCAAAATAGAAAGACTAAGGGGTTTGTTTAAAAAGTCGCGGTAGCGGTTTCCGATCGTTATCGGAGCCGCAGCCCCATTGATTTCATACTACATCGTCATTGCATAACAGGGGAGGAGTAGCCTAGTGGTTGGGGCATGGTACTTCAGGCCGGAAGGTCGGGGATTCAAATCCCACTAGAAGACAGCAACCTTGGGCCGGAAGGACTGGGGTTTCTAGTCCCACAGATGCTCCTTGTGGTCTTGGGCAAGCCACTTAACCCTCCATTGCCCATGTTCCCTGTAAGATTAGTGTATGTGTCTCATATCCCCGCGTGTTAAATGTATCCAATTGTGTTGTGACCGCTTTGATTGAAGGATAAGGCGGTATACAAAAACTGTCTAAATAAATAAATAAATAAATAATACCATTTTAGTAACTATGGCTGGGACTTCACTCTACACAAATATAGATCAACAGGAAGCCTTGGAGATTCTATATTCCATTAAGTTGCACTTACCAGATAGGTTGCCTGCTCATTTTTTCATATCGCTCTTTGAATTCGTGTTGAAACGTAGTTATTTTTGTTATGAATCACAATTTTATCTACAGGTTTATGGAATACCAATGGGAGCCACGGTGGCTCCATCAATAGCCACCCTATAAATGGCACATTATGAAGAAACTTATATTTATTCTTCTCCTTGGTTCCAGTATATTTCATTGTGGAACTCGCTACTGCCTGAAATCCGTGCCATAACCGACCTAGCCCAATTCAGAAAGGCCCTTAAATTTAACTTATTTATCAAATACTACCCTTTATGAAGTACAACATATTAATTCCACCAAAATCCTAGCATCCATGCTAATGTATCTATTCTATGTAAATAGTTCGATCATGTTTGATCATGTTATCTAGTTATCAGATTTTATATTCTATGTAAATAGTTCCCCCATGTTTTTTCCAAGTTGATTCTCCTGTTAAATGTAACACCGAACAACCTGTCGTTCTGGTCTTTTGTGTTATCTGTAAACCGCGCTGATGCCGAATAGTGCGGTATATAAAAAATTGTAATAAATAAATAATAAATAAATAATAATAGATGATATCTTTTTTGTATGGACGGAATCAGTGGAGCATCTACAGGATTTTTTTCATTGGTTGAATTTGGTAAAACCAAACATTCAGTTTATCCGGAATATCATTCCTCACAAATTAATTTTTTGGATTTGACGATTTATAAATATGGAGATAAATTATATCCACTCTATCGCAAGCCGGTTCAGAGAAATACCTTGTTAAAATTTCATAGCTATCATCCGATTGCTATGCGACGTGGACTCCCGGTGAGTCAATTTTTCCGTATTCGCCGTTTGTGTACAACGTTATCTGAATTTCATAAGCATGCGAATGATCTCTCACAGCATCTTATAGCCAGAAGATATCCTGCAGACCTAGTCAGAAAAGCTTACAAGCATGCACAATTTAACCATCCTGAATGGTGGCAATTTAATAAGGACAAAGTCACTACTGCGAGAGGAAAACCAATAGTAGGGTTTCTGCCCTATATGCATATGACCGATAGAGTCAGTAGTCTGCTGCGAAGGCATTGGCATATTCTGGAGGTCCATCCATGTTTTCAGTGTCCTCTAATGTTGGCATATAAATGTGGTCGCAATATAGCTGATTATGTAATACGCAGAGACATCTCTCAGGATATGCAGGTGATAACACATGATGGCCCTATAGGGCATTACCCATGTGGTGATTGTGATTTTTGCACAGGTATTTTATTGGGACCCCACTGGATTGATTCATTTTCTAATATTCACTATATAGCTTTTTACCACACCAATTGCATGTGGTTTATTTATTAATTTGCCCATGCTCTCTTAAATATATAGGGCGAACTACACGATCTATTAAGGTGCATCTGCAAGAATACCGTTCTAGGCATCGTACACAGACATTGACGGAACCGATCGTGTCACACAGCATTCCTAAAAGAACATGCCTTTCATGAGTATCGGTGGCGAGTGATAGATCATGTTCCTTTATCATTTTGAGGTGGAGATAGAACACAACGATTGCAACATTTAGAACAGAAATGGATTTTTCGGCTGAATACAGTAATCCCACAGGGCTTGAATCTGGAACTGGATTGGTGGAGCCTGTTATGTGAGCATTCAGATGTTTTTTGAATGGTTCTAATTCATTTTGACGTCATTAGAAAATTTCCCCATATTAGTAGACTGTGTTTCAGGTGAATTATTCAACCTGAGATTTAGCCTAATGAAGGGTCGGGAGGAATCGGAGACCTGAAACATGGCGCTGTGTAGCTGTTTATACTACATAAATTGAAATTTCTGCTACTAGCCACTGTTGTTCAAACAAAGGTGGCGTTTTTGTCTTTCTGATGAAATTCCTGGGAACGAAGTAAGCTGTTTGACAAGAATTTGTGAGAAGATAGCAGCAGTTCTTCTTCCCTGACAGAACATTGAAGTTTTTGCGGATTCGCCTGGAAAGTTAAGGTGGGGTTTTTTTCTGATTTTAAGGGTGCTCAATGGTTGTAAGTACCCTATTGATTCACTGTTCAGTGAATTTGAGTGTTGTTAACTCATTAAAATGAATAAAAGGAACATTTGCTACGAGAGGGGGAACCCCTCATGGCAAATAGTCAGACAAAAATAGGAAATATAAATTAATTTTGATAGGGGATGGCGATAGGGAATTAACAATTCATATCAATACTACAAAAGCATTTGATAGAGTTGGCTGGACCTGTTTGTGGAAGATAATCTGACATATGAGGTTAGGGTATAAACTTTCTTCTATGGGTGCAGAAATTTTACGAGTGTCCAATGGCTAGAGTAAAAGTTAATGGGAGGTATTTTGAGGTCTTTGCCTTTGAAAGAGATACGAGACATGGGTGCTCACTTTTGCCTTTATCAGAGTAATCATGGGGAAAGGAACACAAGATCTCTTATTTGCAGATGACATTTTGAGGTATGTTAAAGATCCCTTTTTGTCAATGCTGGTTTTGATGAAGGGGTTGAGGGCATGCTTATTTATTTAACTCAGTTTTATACCACTTTTCTATAAGTCAAAATGGTTTACAATAAACTAGGTGCCATCAGAAAACATGTGTGTGTTAAGTAACTTACAGGTAACGTTAATGAGAACATCGACAATTGGTAACAAATGGAACCAGCTTACTGACTTAAGTAACTTATGTACAAAGTACAGGCTATGGTAATGTAACATTGTTGCATGTTGTCAGTTCTAATTTATCAGTTCTAATTTAATTGGTTAAGGGGCATTGGGGGAGTCACAAGTGAGGGAATTCTTTTGATGTCTGTAGGCAATTTGAGAGGTGTGTCTTATGTTGTTTTTCAGTTCATTGGATAGGGATGTTGTGGTGGTGATGTTGCAAGTAGATTTGTGTCTGGTGGTTCTGATATACTGAATTGATATGAGTTTAATCCTGTTGGGGGTCTGTGCCGTAGTATTCTAGGAAGAGATGGGGTTTTAGCTTCTTGCGGAAGTCTGCTAATGATTCAATGGCTTTTATGTTAAGAGGTAGAGCAATGGTTGGAGCATAGAGGGTGAATGCCCGATTGCATGTGCTCTATTTGCTCTTAAGCCTCTGGTGTGGTTTGGTGAGGAGATTTTGTGTGTTGTATCTTCTTAACCTATCGCTCTTGGGTCTACTTAATAGTGTTTGTATGTATTCCACTGATTGGTTGTGTATTATTTTGTAGGTGTTGAGAATAGATTTATATTTGATTCTGGAGATGATGGGGAGTCAATGCAGTTGTTTTAAGATAGGAGTGATGTGGGCTTGTCTTGGTGCTCCGTGGATGATCCTTGCTGCTGTATTTTGTGCCAGCTGTAGTGGGTATAATGATTCATTAGCTACTGGGACTAGAAATGGTGTTGAAGTCATTTGCAGCTAAATAGTCAGCTATTGCACAGGGGATGACCATGGCTCAATAGGGAGCAAGAAGGTGTTGTTGCTGGATCTGCCCTATCAGAGTGAAAGAGATCTTGTGCCAACTTAGTCTGCTCATAATCTCTGCTTAATGATTATTATAAAGACTGCAGTGAGAGGACGAGACTTGCCAACAGTACTATTCTGGTGCAGTCTCCTTGATGGGATAGACTGCATGGGAAATAAATGTGCACTTTAGGGATACTCCTTAAAAGACATCAGTACTATATATGGTATAAGTGCTGTTCTAGTACTTTAGAAGGACCTGTTGAAGAAACCGTCCCCGAGGCCTCTGCAACTGTTTGCAGGTTTTGCACTTGGAAACCTCCATAGAGTTTTTCAGCAATTTTGAAAATCCTTGGTGCTACTCCTTCGCAGCTAGACTTTTGAAGCCACTGTGCAGGGAAGCAGATAGAACTTGCACAGACAATATCCTTTTGTCTTCTTTTTCAGCTAGCAGAAGCCTACTCTCCATAATGATTTCAGAATCAGTTCAGGCGGTCTTTTTAGGTTTATGAAGTCTGCAATGCTTCCATATAGGCTAGTTGTGGTTTAAGCACAAATTAAACATGTGGAGTGGCTGATGAAATTCTAGATCTTTCTTCCACACTATGGACATGGACGGAACCCTGTCTTTGGGACATTTTTGCAAAAAACAAAGAATCAAAATAGAACACACTTATTTTAATTTTTTTAGAAAGATGACAACAAAAACATCATCAGAATAACACGCCATGGTTTAAAAGCCTCTAGCATATGGGAGAGCTTTGTTTTCACATCCATTCTGCAGAGTGGAAAAAAAAAAAGAGGTATTGAGGAAATCGTCGTGTGCATTCTCAGAAGGGCTTGCTTTCTCAGAACTCTGCACTCAGTTCTGGGCTCTGGGAGCCTCTGCTCCTTCCAGGTGATATGCGATTATTTCACCCACTTGTGCCTGACTCAATCCTGCTTGTTGACCAAAAGCAGTTATTAAAAAGGGTGCACATTTCTGCTGAAAAAGTTAAGTATGTAAATATTTGAAAAGCATTTTTAGATAACCAACAATTATCACACTATGAGTTCAAGAAAGATTATTCACAGCAGATGGTTTTGATTTTTGGTTTGTAAGCTAAAGATTTTTTTTTTCCATTTAGAGATATGTAGATCATATACCCTTACCAGGTCTATATGGTTTCCGTTTTCTCTTTTTGATCCCATCAGTTCCTTCAATCCCCTTGGCATCATCATCTATAGCTTCTCGTTCAGGACTAGAGTCCGATTTTACATCACAATCCACAAGATCACCTTCTGGAAAAAAAGTATTTGCAACATACAATTTGACTATCATATGATGCTTAATGGCTTGAACTACAGTAAGTTATCTCAACTACCATATCTGAGGGAAAAATATAAATATTGTGGCAAAGTCAGCTATCCTGAGAGTGGGGGAGGTGAGAAGCATAACGAATTCACCCTAGTTAAGGGTCCCCTTCTAGGAGTGCAGGGAGAGAAAGCCACAGCCAGGTTTCAAAGACAGAAAACCCCCAGCTGGAAAAGGTTTCAGCCAATGACTGGTAAAGTAAGAAAGAGGGATTGCAAGCACGAGGACCAAAGCCCTTACTTTAACAAGTGCACTGATTATTCTAATACCAGACGGCAGGGGGATTACCAACACCTGGGAAAGAAAGAGGTGGGGTTAGAACCCTGGAGGTATAAGCCTGGGTTAGATTATGCAGAGAGAGGGAGATGAGAAGGAGAGCAGCCGGGAGAGCAGCTGAGAAAGAAGCAGAGAGGAGGAGTGGATTCTTGGAGAATAGCTGAGCTACCCAGAGCTGAGAGAGCTGAATTCCCTGCAACAGGTTGGCAACAGGGGTGGGGACCAGGAAGTGGAGAAGCTTTCAGACCACAAGAGAGGTTGTCAGCTGAGCAGTCTGACCAGGTCGGTGAGTCAGAACCCATGCAGTTGGGAGAACCAGTGTCAGAGTTGGGGGAAGAAGATTGCTTTATGTATTGCTCTCTATGCCAAGCTCTAGACAGGAGGTCTTGAGGAAAAGCTAGCCCTAAAAGAGGTAATTCTCCTTGGAAGTTAATCATATGGCAGAAGCAGTGTGGAGGTAAATTCTTGTCTGTTTTAAAAGGGAAATTTACTGCAACGTAAGCCTGATCAGGAAGCTCTGATTCATGCTTGTTTGTCACCTGTGTTTGAAATGTGCAACGGCAAGAAAAGCCAAGTTAGCTGCTATAAGAGTTTTTGCTTGCTCCTCTCCTATATGAAAAGCCTGCTAAGAGTTTTGATAACAGCTTGGAACGTTGGTTTTGTTCTAAGTTTGGTTTCACGTAGAAATGCAGCCTAGAGAGGTCTTTAAGGCTGGCAGAAACCAAATTGCTGTAGAAGAATTAAGCTTGAATTTTTCTTTATGCTCTGATTAACAAGGACTAAAAAGGAAAGTGGCAGCCTAATTTCTAAAGGCAATTGCTTCTGTAAGTAAGAGGACTTTAAAAAGCCATTACTTTTGGTTTGTTTGCCATTATTTGCTGTACCTTAAGCAAATCCTAGTTATAATCCTGTAAATGATACCTTGAACCTGCTGTGTTTTGTGTTATGGAAATAAACTTTCTGTTACAAGCCTTACCCTCGGTTACCTCAACTACAAACCTTCTACTTAAAGCACCAACATATTTTAGCAGTACTACACTTCCCAGAAGCCGACACGAAGAAATAGGCTGCCAGGAGCCGATAGAAGAAGGAATCCTCAACCACCACGCCCCTCGACCACTAGAGGCAAGTGGCTTCGGGCGTTGTGCTTGTGACAATATATTTCTTTCACCTGACATTCACAGAGTCAATGGGATTATAACAGATACTGGGGTTTCTCAGTTAAGGAGATGACATTAAAGAAACAGGCCCACCTCATTGGCTGTTTCATGTTTTCTATTAATGTCCGTTACATTTCTCCTATATAAATAAGGAAATTTATGGAATGATAAATATATTTTTTGATATCAAGCAGAAAGCAAGAGGGTAACAGATGAGCAATTAAATAAGAACCTACAATCTCTGGTTAGCTGGACAATGATTAGGAGCTTTCTCATGTTTTTTAAAGCAAAATTTTGGGGATGTGAGAAAATAAAGTAGAGTCTACATAAGAAGTGATCAACTCAACTGGCTCTCAAAATCGCAGTTTAATTTCTTAAGAAACTGCATTATATAAACAGAATATAATTTGCACTGTAATAGTCTCGCGCTTACATTATACTTCAGGAAAAAACTTTTATGAAACAATTTATTGAAAACTGATGTCCCAGTATTCAAAAGCACTTATCCGGATAGCAGTACTTGCTATCTGGATAAGTGCCACTGATGGATGGATGTGCTGATTTTCATCACTGACCATCCCAACACTATCCATATAGTGCATGGGCAGATTCAGAAATTATTTGAAAGGCATCAATAATTTAGTCCACTATTCATATAACTTTAGGGCAGAATAAAGGCTGTCTTGAGTCATCTGGAGAGTGAACCCTGGCACTGACTGCATTATATTTATGTTCAGCTCTGGCCACTATCCGAACAGTGGTACCGAATATACATATTGTATTTCAGCGCCAGGGTCATTGTTTTAACAAAAAGCCAACAGCAGGCTGTGAGTGGTCTTAATATATGTAACAACTGCTATTACCTCTGCTGTCATCCATCTCTCCATCTCGGGAGTGCTCAGACTGGGGATCAGGCGGTGTCTGCAGCACAGCCACACTATTCTGGTTTATAATTTTTAGCTTTAGCTTTGGTTTGGATCGCTTTCTTCTTGGTAGCATAATGCTGAGGCTTTGTAGCTGTAACATCCCGGACTCTGTTAGACAGACTCCATCCTGGGCGTATGTCTTTGGTGGGTCTAAAATGATTACAATAAATATTAGGTATATTAACAAATGCTAAACATGCCATATCACTTACTATCACTACTTTTATATTAACTACTAAGTACATTAGCAATAAACAAGAAAACATTTTAGCACTGAAATTGGAAGAAAGCCGACATCCTACCCATTGTATCTTACTGTGTTAGCACAATCCCTGCACAACAGAAAGCCCAGCAAAGAAATAAATCCCACAGGAATGTAAAGCGTAGTTACTCACCTGTAACAGGTGATCTCCAGGAACAGTAGGAATTTAGTCCTCATATATGGGTGACATCGGGTACTGATGGGAGACTGCACGGGAATCTCCCCAGCTAACAATAGGAAAGAGTTCGGGAACAGTCCACTGCGCATGTGCTGGTGCCTTCCCACTCTTCTAACTGACTCTCCTCAGTTGAGTGTATAGCTGAAGAAAGTCAAGTAAAGGAGAGATAGAGAGAGAGAGCTACAACTCCTTGGGAAGGTGGGCGGGTTGTGAGGATTAAACTCCTGCTGTTCTTGGAGATCACCTGTTATAGGTGAGTAACTACGCTATCTCCAGGAACAAGCAGGAATGTAGTCCTCACATATGGGACTCCCTAGCTGAGAGTTCTCGGGGATGTCTGTGAATTGTTGGCCTCAACCTCCCATAGCCGAGATCTGAAAGAGTGGGCAGGGGGGTAGGAGTAGTGCTAAGTTCCAAAGAGATATTGAAGGACCGCTTGGCCAAACACTGCATTGCGGTGGGAGTCCTTGTCCAAGCAGTAGTGGGCCACAAAGGTGTGGATGGAGGACCACGCAGCAGCTCAGCATATTTCAGAGAAGGGGACTACTCGGAGGTTTGCAACCCAGGTAGACATTGCTTGAACTTTGTGAGCAGTGACGTGCCCTACTAAGGAGAGTCCAGCTTTACTGTAGCAGAAAGATATGCAGTCTGCTATCCAGTGTGAAAGGGATCGCTTGGTTATTGGTAGGCCCAGGTGAGCTGGATCAAAGGCTACGAAACGTTGAGAGGACTTCCTGATGGTTTCTGTCCTCTGTAGATAGAAAGCCAAAGCCCTTTTGAAGTCCAGGGTATGCAGGGAGGCGTGTGGTCTGGGGAAGAAGACAGGGAGGTTGACTGTCTGATTGATATGAAAAGCGGAGACCACCTTCGGGAGTAAGTGTGAGTGTGTCCACAGGACCACCTTGTTGTGATGAAAGCAGGTAGAAGGGGCATGAGCCACTAGGGCCTGAAGCTCACTTACACATCTGGCTATGAGGAACAGCACTTTCCAAGAGACATAGCAGAGCTGTGCTGTAGTCAGTGTTTCAAAGTGAGGTTTGAGTAGTTGAGCCAGAACCACATTGAGATCCCACACCACTGGTGGTGGGCGGATAGGCGGCTTAGTTAAGAGGAGGCCCCTCAAGAACTGTGCTACTAGGGGGGCAGTGGAGATTGGTTTACCATTCAGTGGGGTATGAAAAGCTGAGATGGTGCTGAGGTGCACTCTTGTCAAATTGGATTTGAGGTCCGGAACAGACGCCTCAAATGGATTGTGGGCATTGTTGGAAAACCATGAGGCGTATCTGCGCCACTTAAGGGAGTAGGACTTTCTAGAGGATGGCTTCCTGGAGAGGAGGATATTTTTTAGCTTACATTGAAAGAGGAAGATGGCGTAAAGCTAAGCTCTCAGGAGCCATGCTGTCAGTCGAAGGGACCGCAGATTCGGATGGAGGAGTGTTCCGTCTTTCTGAGACAGAAGACCCGAGTGGGATCCTAGATGGATCGGTGGGGTCTGAGAGAGCTGCTGGAGAAGGGGAAACTATGGCTAGTAGGCCCAGTAAGTGGCTATGAAGATCATGTAGCCTTTGTCCTCCTTGAGTTTCAACAGGGTTTTCAGTATTAGGGGTGTGGGGGGAAACACGTAAAGCAGACCCTGACCCCAGTGAATCATGAAGGCATCAGCTGCGTTGCTGAGTCTCGAGGGGATCTTCGAGCAGAAGCGGAGAAGTTTGGCATTCAGTGGAGTAGAAAAGAGGTTGATCCATGGAGTCCCCCAGGTGTTGAACAGGTTTGTCCACCTGTAGATTGTCCTGACCTGGAATGTAGACTGCTCTCAATTGCATGTTTTGCTGAATGGCAAAATTCCATAGCTGGCAAGCTTCCTGGCATAGGAGAAGGGAGCCCGTCCCTCCTTGTTTGTTTATGTAAAACATTGCTACTTGATTGTCTGTACATATGAGGATAGAACTGCTGGAGAGATGGTCCTCGAAGACCTGGAGAGCTCTCGACACTGCTTGAAGTTCCAGGAGATTTATTTGTTGTCTGGACTCCTGGGCAGTCCAAAGGCCCTGAGTGGAGAGAACATCTAGATGAGCTCCCCATCCATGCTTTGAAGCATCCGTGGTTAGGGTATGCTGTGGATTGGGGTGTGGAAATGGCAATCCTTTGAGGAGATCTTCTGGAACGGACCACCATTGGAGAGAGTATGCCATGGGAGGCGTGATTTGGATGGAAGCACGCAGATCCCCTGTGGTATGAGACCACTGAGTCAATAGAGTGCATTGAGTTTGCCGCATGTGCAGTCTGGTGTATGGAATACATGAACGGTGGAGGCCATGTGTCCCAGCTGCTGTAAGGAGTGTGCTGGAGCATGATGGCGCTAACGCATGCTATTCACTAGGGGAATGAGTCTTTGCAATCAGTCTCATGGGAGAAAGGCCTTGCACTGGGTGGTGTCCAGGATGGCTCCAATGAACTATAGCTTTTGAGTGGAGATGAGGTGTGATTTTGGAAAGTTTATCATAAACCCTAGGGACTGCAGAAGTCCTATGGTTATGGACTGGGCTGAGCAGAGTTTTCGGGGGGAGTCTGCCTTTATTAGCCAGTTGTCTAAGTAAGGGAAAACAAACACTTTGCTGATACACAGATAAGCAGCTACCACGGCCATGCATTTTGTGAAAACTCTTGGTCCCGAGGCTAGGCCAAAGGGAAGAACTCTGTATTGATAATGCGCCCCTTGGCACATGAATCTGAGATATTGCCTATGAGAGGAGTAGATGAGTATGTGAGTGTAGGCCTCTTTGAAGTCCAGAGAACAAAGACAGTCGTTTTGTTGGAGATGAGGAAGAAGGGTTCCCAGTGAGATCATCTTGAATTTTTCTTTTACTAGGAACCGGTTGAGATTTCAGAGATCCAGAATGAGCCTGAGGCCTCCTGATTTCTTTGGAATGAGGAAGTAGGGGGAGTAGAACCCTTTGCGGTGTTCTTGAGGAGGTACCGGTTCGATGGCTCCCTGGGTTAGGAGAGAGGTTACCTCCTGTTGTAGAAGGGCATTGAGGGAGGCCTGTGAAGGAGCTTGGTTTCTGAAGTGGTGAGAGGGGAGCTCCTGAAAGTTGAGATGGTATCCATTCTGGATGATGGCAAGGGTCCATCTCTCTGAAGTGATTTTTCTCCATTGTGTGATAAAGTTGGAGAGTCATCCTGGGATGGGCAGTGCATCTAAATGGGATGGACTGGCTATGCTCCCATGGAAGGAGTCAAAAAGACGATGTGGCAGCTGCTGGTGGCTGCGGCTATGGTTGCTGTTTTGACAGCCTGGGCTTTTTGGTCTGTGTGGGCCCTGCTGTTTTTGCTGTGAAAGGTAGGTAGATGGGGAATTCTGATAAAACCTCCTCTTTTTTGGGGTAGAAGGGTTTTTCGATTGGGCCTTCTTTTTAGAGAGGTCAGATGCTTTTCTTGACAGCCTTTTAAGGGTGGTGTCATCAGTTTCCAGCTCATCGGCCTTCTCACACCAGTTCTTGCTAAACAGGTTCTCACCTGTACAGGGGATGTTAGCTAGCTTGTCTTGTACCCACTGTTCTAAGTCAGAGGATTTGAACCCATGCTAGTCGCCTTGCTCCAATGGCTATGGAGAAGACTCTACTAGAGGATTAAGATGCATCAAAGGCCGCCCTGTTCATAAACATTGACACGTTCTGGCTGTGGGACAAGACTGCTTGGAAGGCTGGGCATTTCTCTTCTGAAAGGAAAGGTAGAAAGCCCCCCAGTCCTTATTCAGTTCCTTGAGGAACATCCCCATGTAGAGGATGTAGGAGTTCATTCGGCTAGCTAACATGGAAGCCTGGAAAGTACGGCGAGCGAAGGAATCGAGGGTTCTCGATGCCCAGCATGGAGAAAGGGATGCGTGTGTTTTCCTGCTTTTAATGCGGTGCATCGCCGATTCTGAGTGGTGGGGAAGGTTAAAGGTATCTCCCACATCCTCAACATCAAGTTATGGAGGATGTGATGCACTGGAAGGATGGTGGCTTCCTTTGGTGCAGTCAGGTATTGCAGTATCTCCAAATCCTCTGCCCTGGGTTCTGGCTCCAAAGCTGCAGGGATGGAAACGTCCTGCTGCCATGTCACGAAAGAATTCTTGAAATGACATGTCCTCCGGCGGGGATTTTCTCCAGGTACTGAATTGTGGAGGAGATATCTCCGGTGCAAAATCCCTAAGATCCTCAGAGTCCAGAGATCAATGATCTGAGTGTGAGGAATAAAAATAGGACTCCGGAGAATAGCGGTGGTGCCAGTGTCGAGTATCGTGGCATGTCACTCGATGTCCTCCAGTTCCATCTGATGTCTGGACCATGAAGGGTGCGAGCTCAGTGGGAATTGAGAAGGTAACAGCATCAGAGATGGCGTTGGCATCGGGGGCGCCATCAGTATCGGAACCGGTATCGGGAACATTGAGGACATCATAACCGGCATCGAGGGCATCGGTACCTGCTGGGACGATACCGGTGGAAGCATCGATGGAAGAGTCTCCGGGGCCGAGGGCGTTACTGGCACCAAGGCCTCTAGGAGAGCTGCTAAGGTCCATTCTAGAGTCAGCATGCACTGCTCTAGAGTGGTCACCTGTGCCTGGTCATCGGCTTGAGTAAGACTAGCTGCCATCGTATCGGGGCATGGTATCGAGGGTTCGGCAGAGGATGAAGCCTCGGGAACCTCTCAAATTCCCACCAAGCTTTGGAGGATGTCCTCCCACCAGGGATGACTGGACTCATGGGATAGGAGGCAGTGTACTACTGTGGATCAGGAACTGGTTAAAAGATAGAAAGCAGAGGGTTGGGCTAAATGGCCAATTTTCCCAATGGAGAAAGGTGAATAGTGGTGTACCCCAGGGATCTGTGCTGGGTCCGCTGCTTTTTGACATATTCATAAATGACCTGGAAAGTGGAATAACGAATGAGGTTATCAAATTTGCAGATGACACAAAACTATTTAAAGTTGTTAAAACCCAAGAGGATTGTGGAAAATTGCAAGAGGATCTTGATAAATTGGAAGACTGGGCATCAAAATGGCAGATGAAATTTAATGTGGACAAGTGCAAAGTTATGCACCTAGGGAAGAACAACCCAAACTATGGTTACACAATGCAAGGTTCCACATTAGGAACCACCACCCAGGAAAAAGATTTAGGCGTCATTGTGGATAACATGTTAAAACCCTCGGCCCAGTGTGCAGCAGCAGCCAAGAGAGCAAATAGAATGCTAGGTATCATAAGGAAAGGAATGGAAAATAAAACAAAAGATATTATAATGCCTCTACCGTTCCATGGTGAAACCGCATCTTGAATATTGTGTGAAATTCTGGTCGCCGTATCTTAAAAAGGATATAGCGTTATTAGAAAAGGTTCAGAGAAGAGCCACCAAAATGGTAAAGGGGATGGAAGGATACTCCTATGAAGAAAGGCTAAAAATGCTAGGGCTCTTTAACCTGGAAAAGAGACGGCTGAGGGGAGATATGATAGAAGCCTATAAATTAATGAACGGAGTGGAACGGATAAACACAGATCGATTGTTTATATTATCAGAATATAGAAAGACTAGGAGACATGCAATGAAGTTACAGGGTAAACTATTTAAGACTAATAAAAGAAAATATTTTTATATTTTTATTATATATAAAGCAGTGGTCAGCACCATCATTATCTAGGGTATGTGTGTGTGTGGAACACTTAGGAAGTGAGAAGCTAGAAGCAGGAATGTGGTAGTGGATTAAGGACATCCGAGAAGAGCACTAGTGGGTTTGGGGGTATGGTAGGGGGTCATTCAGTCGTATGTTAATCGGTTGCAGGGTTCAGGATACCCCATACCTGGGAAGTTCACATATGGAGCTTCAACCCACATCCAGAAAACATCTACACCCTTTAACAGATCTCCCACTATGGGCATCTGCTCACTAAGCCTAGCCCACCCACTAGCCCATCACCCCTTACCATGACTCCCTATTCTAGCTCTCATCGCTCCACTATGACACCCCATTCAAACCTATAAAACCCCTACTATGACCCATCCAATCATACTATCCCCCATCCAACCATACTATCCATCCTTCCCCCAACCTGCTGAACCCCTAACCCACTAAAACACTCCCACTCAGCTCCCCGACACCTCTCACCTCTTTCTGACACAGTCCTTTTAAAAAAACCTTCAGCAGCAAATGTTCAGTCTAGAATGAAAAGTAAAGTCAACTGCTACTAAAGTAGCAAATCAATTCCTTGGGTAACCATTAGGCTTATTTTAGACTGACTGCTGAGTAAACAGAAGTTGCTAAATTAATTGTTTGATGGGTTCCAGTAATAGAACAGCAGCAGTTTTTATTTAAGCTTGCAGTGTTTAAGTAAACATAGCTGTGGTTCAATTAATGAAACCTAGCTACAGCTCATACCTGCTGCTGAGATTACAGAACTCACTGAATAGCTGAGTTCTGTGACCTCAGTTCATCTGGTACAATTTTTAAAACGGCAACTGAGAAAGAAAGGAGGAGAAGGGACAGGGGTGTACCCATGTTGAGGGTAAAGGCCAAGGCAGAGAGGCTTGCATCCTGGAGATGAATGCATGGCTGCATGGATGGTGCCATCGAGAGCGTTTTGGTTTCTTGGACCATGGGATGCTGTTCCAAGGGTTGCAGAGCAGAGATGGTGTCCATCTGTCAAAGAAAGGTCGACACGTCTTCAATAGTAGACTGGCTAATCTACTGAAGAGGGCTTTAAACTAGATTCGTTGGGGATGGGTGAAGAAAGCCCCCAGGTAAGTAAAACATTAAATACCTTTATGGAAATGGCTAAAAGGGGAAAGCAGTGTGTATAAATGCCCGTAGCATGGGAAATAACATAGTAACATAGTAAATGATGGCAGATAAAGACCAGTATGGTCCTTCTAGTCTGCCCAGTAAGCTGGCAAGAGTAGGCGCACCTGCCGAACCGTGCAGGCCACCCCTGTATGTTGAGAAATTAGATAGTTAAGTTTATTTTGATTTTATCCTGTTGCTGTAAAGGGATCCACTGTGTCTGTCCCATGCCATTTTGAATTCTGTCACTGTATTTGCCCCCAACACTTCCATCAAGAGGGCATTCCAAGCATCCACCACCATTTTCAGTGAAAAAGTATTTCCTGACATTGCCTTTCAATTTACCCCCTTGCAGCTTCATGTTATGCCCTCTAGTTTTGCAGCTTCCCCGTCTTTGGAAGAGGTTTGTTTGCAGGGTTTGTTTGTTCACGGATAAACGTGGATCAATTGTTTACGCTATCAGAATATAGAAGGACTAGGGGACATGTAATGAAGCTACAGGGTAAACTATTTAAGACAAATAGGAGAAAATATTTCTTCACTCAACGTGTAATCAAACTCTGGAATCTGTTACCGGAGGATGTAGTAAGGGCTGTTAGTATAGCTGGGTTTAAAAAAGGTTTGGACAAGTTCCTGGAGGAAAGGTCCATAAACCACTATTAAAAAGGGACCCAGGATATCAATGCTTGGCCTAGTACAAGCACTGCAGAACCTGTCTTTTGGGGAAACTGCTAGGTACGTATGACCTAGATTGGCCACTGTTGGAAACAGGATACTGGGCTTGATGGACCTCGGTCTGACCCAGTATGGCATTTCTTATGTTCTTATTATTTCTCTTTAAATATTTAAAGGTTTGAATCATATCTCCCCTGTCCCTCCTCTCCTCCAGAGTGTACATATTTAGGCCTTCAAGTCTCTTCTCATAAGGCTTCTGACGCAGGCTCCAAATCATTTTGGTCGCCTTCCTCTGAACAGTTTCCAGTCTTTTTATATCCTTTGCAAGATATGGTCTCCAAAACTGAACACAGTATTCCAAGTGAGACCTCACCAATGACCCAACAACCTCCTGGCTTTTGCCACTGCCTTGTCACACTGTTTTGCCACTTTGATATCTGCAGAAATAATCACACCAAGGTCCTTCTACTGGTCCTTGCACAACAACCTCTCGCCCCCTATCACGTACATTTCCCCTGGAGTTCTGCTTCCCAAGTGCATGACACTGCACTTCTTCGCATTAAATCTTAACTGCCAAGCATTAGACCATTCTTCCAGCTTTTGTAGATCTTTCCTCATGTTATCCACTCCCTCAGGGGAGTCCACTCTGTTGCAAATGACAGACTTTTCCATGCAGTCCTTCAGCAATATCACTCACAAATACATTGAACAGTGCTGGGCCCAGGACCGAACCCTGGGGCACCCCGCTAATCGCCCTCCTTTCATCCGAGTGAGCTCCATTTACCATCACCTTCTGTCATCTGTCAGTCAACCAATTTCTGATCCAGTTCACCACCTTGGGACCCATCCCCAAACTACTGAGTTTATTGATAAGCCTCCTATGAGGAACAGTATCAAAGGCTTTGCTGAAATCCAGGTAGATGACATCCATCGCGTGCCCCTGATCTAGTTCTTTGGTCGCCCAAAGAACTCAATCAGATTTGTTTGGCAAGATCGTCCTTTGGTAAAACCATGTTGCCTCAGAACATGCAACCTGTTGGTTTTGAGAAAGTCCACTATTCGCTCTTTCAGAAGTGCCTCCATTACTTTTCCCACCACCGAGGTAAGGCTCACGGGCCTGTAGTTTCTCACTTCTTCCCTGTCACCACTTTTGTGAAGAGGTACCACATCCGCCCTTCTCCAGTCGTAAGGAAATACTCCTGTTTCCAAGGATCTGTTGAAAACATCCTTTAACTGCCCTGCAAGAACCTCTCTGAGCTCTTTCGGTATCCTGGGATGTTTCCCATCCGGTCCCATGGCCTTGTTCACTTTCAGTTTTGCAAATTTATTTATTTATTTAATATTTCTTATATACCGCCTTTCATGATATCAAGGCGGTTTACATTGAACTAACTGAAATTACATTGAACAGGGCATTATAACTTGGAGATAACTATTTTACAGGGAACATGGGCAATGGAGGGTTAAGTGGCTTGCCCAAGACCACAAGGAGCACCTGTGGGACTAGAAATCTCAGTCCTTCCGGCCCAAGATTGCTGTCCTCTAGTGGGATTTGAACCCCCGACCTTCCGGCCTGAGGTAATTTGCCCCAACCACTAGGCCACTCCTCCCTAATATATATAAAATTGTTCTAACACATCATTTTCAGCCAATGCTGTGGTATCTACTTCATTCTCATTTTTATATTTGGGAGTCACAGATGGTCCTTCTCCAGGATTTTCTTTAGTAAAAACAGAGCAGAAGTATTTGTTTAGCAATTTTGCTTTTTCAATGTCACTTTCCACAAATCCATTCCCAGCACTTCTGAGTCCTGCAATTCCATCTCTGATTTTCCTCCTCTCCCGAATATACCTGAAGAAAGTTTTGTCGCCACACTTCACATCTTTAGCCATCTTTTCCTCTGCCTTTTTTTTTTGCTTTCCTTATTTCTCTTTTTGTCTCTTTTAGTTTGATCCTGTATGCCTTACTGTGTTCCTCTGTTTGCAAGCTTTTGAATTTTGTGAAAGCTGTGTTTTTTGACTTTCTTTGAGCAGCCACTTCCTTCTCCTCTTGGTTTTATTTACTTTCCTTACATATTTATCTGTTGCCCCTTTTAATGCCACCTTTAGTTTAGCCCATTGCAATTCCACTTCCCTTATCCCCTGCCACTCTGCCAACTACTCCCTGAGGTACTTGGCCATTTTACTGAAGTCAGTGGTTTTGAAGTTTAGGACTTTGAGCTTGCTATGATTGGACTGTACCTTGGCTTTTATCTCAAACCACACCATGTGATGATCGCTGCTGTTCACAGGGGCACCCACCCAGACATTCGACGCGCACTAAATCCAGCATTCAGCTTTCCCTGGTTGGTTCCATCACCATTTGTTTAAGTGATGCATCTTGGAAAGCATCCACAATTGTTTTGCTTCTTGCCAGATTTGCAGAAGGAGTACTCCAGTCCACATCGGGTAGATTAAAGTCACCCAATACGATCACTTCCCCCTTTCTGGCTATCTTGGCAATATCTATAATCAATTCATTATCTATTTCTACGATTTGAGTTGGAGGTCTGTAGACTACAGCAGTATGGATGACAGTGCCATCTCCTCTTTCCAACACAATCCAGAGCGCTGCTTCTTTTCCCCATACCCCCTGCATTGCAGTAGCTTTAATATTGCTTTTTACATACAAGGCTACTCCTCCTTCTTTTCCACTTTCTCTGTCTCTTCTGAATAGATTATAGCAAGCTATGGCTATATCCCATTCATGCGATTCATTAAACCATGTTTCTGTAATGGCCACAATGTCCAAGTCCATTTCCACCATTAGGGCTTCCAAGTCTGGAACTTTGCTGGCTAAGCTTCGAGCATTTGTGTGCTTATTGCTTTCCAGCATATAACTGGCTTGCATGTATTTTGCATTGATTTTGTTCTGCCCACTTCTTCCCACTTGTCGTTGAGGTGTGGTTTAAGTGTGGCTGTTTCTGATGTTGTTCTGCTTTTGCAGGGAGTGACTTCCTGAACTAGTCCTTCCCCATCCGTCTCCCCCTTTTTCTAGTTTAAATGCATATCCACATACTGCCTGAATTTTTCACTTAGGATTCTTTTCCCTGCGACAGAGAGATGTAGTCCATCAGCACAGTATAGTCTCTTGTTGGTCCATCTGTTTCCCCAGTCGCCAATAAATCTGAATCCTTCTCGTTCGCACCAGGTCTGGAGCCATGTATTAAAGCTGTTTATGCGATGCAGCCTTTCTGCCCCCTAACCATGAACAGGTAGAACTTCTCAGAATGCTACAGTGTTAACAATGAGTTTGTGTTTCTCTCCCAGAGTCTGGAAGTCCCTTTGAACTGCAGAGGCACTGTTTCTAGCCAGGTCATTTGTACCCAGATGGATGACAACATCAATTTTGGAGTGCTCACTTTCTGTGCCAAGAACATCAACAATTTGGTTTGTATTTCTGCTGGCTGAAGAGCCTGAGAGGCATAAGAACATAAGATATTCCATACAGGGTCAGATCAAGGTCCATCAAGCCCAGTATCCTGTTTTCAACCGTGGCCAATCTAGGTCATATGTACCTAGCAGTTTCCCCAAAAGAGACAGGTTCCACAATGCTTGTATTGGGTCAAGCATTGATATCCTGGGTCCCTTCTTAATAATGGTTTATGGACCTTTCCCTCCAGGAACTTGTCCAAATCTTTTTTAAACCCAGCTACACTAACAGACTTTACTATATCCTCCGGTAACAAATTCCAGAGTTTGATTACACGTTGAGTGAAAAAATATTTTCTTTTATTAGTCTTAAATAGTTTACCCTGTAGCTTCATTGCATGTCCCTGGTCTTTCTATATTCTGATAACATAAACAATCGATCTACGTTTACCCGTTCCACTCCATTCATTAATTTATAGACTTCTATCATATCTCCCCTCAGCCATCTCTTTTCCAGGTTAAAGAGCCCTAACCTTTTTAGCCTTTCTTCATAGGGGTATCCTTTCATCCCCTTTACCATTTTGGTGGCTCTTCTCTGAACCTTTTCTAATAGGCATTTAACTATCTTCTCTCCATTGAACTGTGTTCCCAAGTTGGTACCTCTGATGATCGGAATCTCCAAGAAGTAGTAGTTTTCTGTTTGGTGAGTTGTTCTTCATATTTGGTGCTTTAGCAGGAGATTGGGCATTGACTGACTCATTTAAGGGCCCTTCATTTTCCATGGATTGGAGATCCTCATTAACCAAAGCAGAGAAGGCATTATGCAGAGATATCTCTTGATGTATAGGATATCTCTGCGCTACAGGTCACAATCTACCTGAGCCCACTGTAATCCCTGATGTTGAAGCTTTGGTGGGAGTGGCTGACTTGGATTTAGTGGCAGTTACAGAAACAGTTAACAGAAAACCATGACTGGGATGTAACTATACCAGGCTATACTTTTTTCAGAAAGGACAGGGTAGGAAGAAGGGGAGGAGGAGTGGCACTATATGTATTATAGCTTTGGAATTTCAGAGCTTAAAAGGGAGAGAGGAGGCACTGTGGGTTAAACTAGAAAAAGGGAAAGGTGGAGAGAAAGTTAATTGAAGACATACGCAGCATTGCTAGGAATGGGGAAGTGCTACTGATAGGGGATTTCAATTTGCTAGATATTGATTGGCACATTCCTGCTGCAGTATCATCTAGAAGTAAGAAGATCCTGGATTCTCTACAGGGAGAACTATTCAGGCAATTGGTAACAGACCCCACACGTGAAGGGGCCATACTGGACTTGGTGCTTACCAATGGTTAACATGTTTCTGATATAATAGTAGGAGATCATTTTGCATCCAGTAATCACCAGATGATGTGGTTCAGTATTAGGACTAGGGCTGTTAGAATCCAATCAAAAGCGAGGGTCTTAGACTTTAGGAAAACTAACTTTGCCAAGATGGGCCAATACTTCAGGGAATCGTTAGCGGGATGGGACAAGCTGGAGGATGTAGAAAAACAGTGGGCAAAACTGTAAGGGGATGTTTTAAGGGCAACCAACCTTTTTGTTAAAATGGTAATTCTATGGCTTTCGAAAGAAGTAGCTGAAAAGGTGAAGAAAAGGGAGGCAGCCTTCATAAAATACAATATATCACAGAGAGAGGAAGACAGGCATCTATATTTGGAAAAACTTAGAGAAGCTAGCAAAGTAGTCAGGAAAGCAAAGATTCAAAAAGAGGAGGAAATAGCCAATGCAATAAAATGGGGGGGGGGGGGAGGATAAGACATTTTTCAGATATGAGGAAGGACAAAAGTGGTATTGTCAGACTCAAGGGTGAAGGGGAGGAATATGTAGAAGCTGATGAGGATAAAGCGGAATTGCTTAACAAATATTTCTGTTCTGTGTTCACAGATGAAGAACCAGGAACAGGACCTCAGAAAACACCCACAAACAGGAACAGAAGCGAGGGGCAACTTGTTTGTGAGAAACTAGCTAAACTTAAAGTAGACAAAGCGATGGAACCGGATGGGATACATCCTAGAATACTGAGGGAACTTGGGGATGTTCTAGCAGCTCCACTGACTGACCTTTTCAATGCCTCCTTGCAGTCGGGAGTGGTGCCAAAGGACTGGAGAGAGGTTCATGTGGTGCCTTTACACAAAAGCAGAAGTAAGGATGTGGTTGAAAACTACCGGTCGGTTAGTTTAACTTCGGTGGTGAGTAAATTATTGGAAATGCTGCTGAAAGAGAAAATAGTGAGGTTTCGGGAGCCCAGCGGATTACAGGATCTGAGGCAGCATGGATTTACCAGAGGCAGGTCTTGTCAGACAAATATTTGACTGGGTGACCAGGGAGTTGGACCGAGGGAGAGCCTTAGATGTGGTGGCACCGTTCCTCACAGGTGACTTATAAACAAACTGAGCACCCTAGGGATGGACTCCAAAGTAACATAGTAAATGACGGCAGATAAAGACCAGTATGGTCTATCTAGTCTTCCCAGTATGGTGTCAAGAGTAGGTACACCGGCCGCTCTGTGCAGGCCCCCCTTCCCCATGTCTTTGTTTAGGAGTGATCCCACCACTCCATGTAGGACACCCCTATTTGTTAAGGAATTAGATGGTTCATATTATTTTGATATTTTCTTGTTGCTGTAAAGGGATCCACTGTGTCTGTCCCATGCCCTTTTGAAATCCGTCACCGTATCTGCCCCCACCACTTCCATCGGTAGCGCATTCCAAGCATCCACCACCCTTTCAGTGAAAAAGTATTCCCTGACATTGCCTTTCAATTTACCACCTTGTAGCTTCATGTTATGCCCTCTAGTTTTGCAGCTTCTCCATCTTTGGAAGAAGTTTGTTTGTTCATTATTTCTCTTTTAAGTATTTAAAGATCTGAATCATATCTCCCCTGTCCCTCCTCTCCTCCAAAGTGTACATGTTTAGGTCTTCAAGTCTCTTCTCATAAGGCTTCTGACGCAGGCTCCAAATCATTTTGGTCGCCTTCCTCTGAACAGTTTCCAGTCTTTTTACATCCTTTGCAAGACATGGTCTCCAAAACTGAACACAGTATTCCAAGTGAGGCCTCACCAGCGACTTGTACAGTACCTCTTCCTTTCTGCTGGTAATTCCTCTTCGTATGCAGCCCAACATCCTCCTGGCTTTTGCCACCGCCTTGTCGCACTGTTTTGCCATCTTGAGACGTTCAGAAATAATCATTCCAAGGTCTTTCTCCTGATCCGTACACACCAATCTCTCGCCCACTACCGCGTACATTTCCCTTGGATTTCTGCTTCCCAAGTGCATGACTCTGCACTTCTTCGCATTAAATCTTAATTGCCAAGCATTAGACCATTCTTCCAGCTTTTGTAGATCATTCCTCATGTTAACCACTCCCTCGGGGGAGTCCACTTGGTTGCAAATTTTCATGTCATCTGCAAAAAGACAGACTTTTCCATGCAGTCCTTCAGCAATATCACTCACAAATACAATGAACAGTGCTGGGCCCAGGACCGACCCCTGGGGCACGCCGCTAATCACCTTCCTTTCATCTGAGTGAGCTCCTTGTACCATCACCTTCTGTCCTCGGTCAGTCAACCAATTTCTGATCCAATTTACCATCTTGGGATCTATCCCCAAACTACTGAATTTATTGATAAGCCTCCTATGAGGAACAGTATCAAAGCCTTTGCTGAAATCCAGGTAGATGACATCCATCGCATGCCCCTGATCTAGTTCCCTGGTCACCCAGTCAAAGAACTCAATCAGATTTGTTTGGCAAGATCGTCCTTCGGTAAAACCATGTTGCCTCGGATCTTGCAACCTGTTGGCTTTGAGAAAGTTCACAATTCGCTCTTTCAGGAGCGCCTCCATTACTTTTCCTGCCACTGAGGTAAGGCTCACAGGCCTGTAGTTTGACACTTCTTCGCTGTCACCAGTTTTGTGTAGAAGTACGACATTAGCCATTTTCCAGCCCTGAGGAACCTCTCCTGTTTCCAAAGATCTGCTGAAAACATCCTTTAACGTTCCTGCAAGAACCTCTCTGAGCTCTTTCAATATCCTGAGATGTATCTCATCCGGTCCCATGGCCTTGTCCACTTTCGGTTTTGCAAGTTGTTCTAACACATCATCTTCTGTGAATGGTGTGGTATCTACTTCATTCCCAGTTTTATATTTGGGAGTCACAGGTGGTCCTTCTCGAAGATTTTCTTTAGTAAAAACAGAGCAGAAGTATTTGTTTAGCAATTTCGCTTTTTCAATGACACTTTCCACGGGTGCGTTCCCAGCACTTCTGAGTCCTGCAATTCCACCTCTGATCTTCTTCCTTTCCTCAACATACCTGAAGAAAGTTTTGTCGCCACACTTCACATCTTTAGCCATCTTTTCTCCAAGTTACTGCTTGGGTTAGAAATTGGTTGAGTGGGAGGCGACAAAGAGTACAGGTAAATGGAGCTCAATCTGAGGAGAAGGAAGTTACCTGTGGTGTGCCCCAGGGATCTGTCCCTGGTCCGATTCTTTTTAACATCTTTGTTAGTGATATAGCGGAAGGGCTGTTGGGTAAGGTTTGCCTCTTTGCGGATGATACCAAAATCTGTAATAGCGTAGACACCCAGGAAGGTGTGGATAACATGAGGAGGGATCTAGCTAAACTTGAAGGATGGTCTAGAATTTGGCAGCTGGGATTTAATGTTAAAAAATGCAAGGTCATGCATTTGGGCTGCAGCAATCCAAGGGAGCAATATAGTATAGGCGGTGAAGTACTTTTGTCCACTAAAGAAGAGCGGGACCTAGGTGTGGTTGTGTCTGATGATCTTAAAGTAGCTAAGCAGGTAGAAAAGGTGACGGCAAAAGCAAGAAGGATGCTTGGGTGCATACAGAGAGGAATGGCTAACAGAAAAAAGGAGGTGATAGTGCCTCTGAATAAGTCTTTGGTACGACCTCATTTGCAGTATTGTGTGCAATTCTGGAGCCCGCACCTTCAAAAGGATATAAACAGGATGGAGTCAGTACAGAGGGTGGCTACTAAAATGGTTAGTGGTCTTCATTATAAAGCATATGAGGACAGACTTAAGGATCTTAATATGTACACCTTAGATGAAAGGCGGGATAGAGGTGATATGATTGAGACATTTAAATACATTTAAATGCACAGGGGGAGAGCCTTTTTCGATTGAAAGCAAGTTCTGCTATGAGGGGAAATGGGATGAGGATGAAAGGGGATAGATTCAGGAGTGATATGCGGAAATAATTCTTTACGGAAAGAGTAGTGGATCCATGGAATAATCTCCCAGTGGAGGTGGTAGAGATGAGGACAGTATCTGAATTCAAAAAAGCATGGGACAAACACAGAGGATCTCTAAAGGAAAAAAAGGGGACTCCTGTAGTTATTGATATGGAAGGACAGACTAGATAGGCCATATGGTCTTTTTTTGTCGTCATTTTTCTATGTTTCTACTACTACTGAACATTTGTAGAGTGCTACAAGGCATACACAAAGCTACACGGGCACATGTAAAAGACGGTCTCTGCTCATCAGAGCTTACAATCTGGTCAAGACAGAGCACAGCAGATGTGAACAATGATACATCTAGGGGGAATGGTAAGGAAACGCAAAGGAGATTATGCGCATCAGGATCCAAAAGCGGCAGCAAAGAGGTGAGTTTTCAGGCTGGATTTTAAAAGAGCCAGAGAAGAAGCCTGATGTACAGACTCAGGTAGTTTGTCCAGACATAAGGAGCAGCAAGATGAAAGGAGCGAAGTCTGGAGTTAGCAGTAGAAGAAAAGGGCATGGATAGAAGCGATCTGCCAGAAGAGCCGAGTTCCCGAGGAGGGTGTAAGGAGAGATAAGAGAGGAAAGATAGTGAGGAGCTTCAGAGTGAATGCACTTATATGTCAACAGAGGTATCACCTGGATGCGAAAACGGACAGGGAGCCAATGAAGTGACTTGAGAAGAGGGGTTATATGAGCATGACAAGGCTGTCGGAAGATTAGCCGCAAAGCTGAGTTTTGAACAGATTGAAGGGAAGAGAGATGATTCAGAGGGAGACCAACAAGGAGGAGGTGGCAATAGTCTAGACGGGAGATGACTAAAGAGTGGATAAGTGTCTTAGTAGAAGTTTGTTCAGAAAGGAATGGGTACATTTTGTTGATGTTATAGAGAAAGAAATGACAGGTTTTAGCTATCAGTTGGATGTTTGTGGAGAAGGAGAGGGAAGAGTCAGAAAGCGTTATCCACCAAGATTGAGAAAGAGGAAGGGGAGAGGAGGGTTTGGGGGAAAAATAAGAAGCTTTTTTTTGGCCATGTTCAATTTCAGATGGCAGTGAGATATCCAAGCAGAAATGTCAGAAAGGCAGGCAGAGATCCAGGCTTGAATTGCCAGAGAGATTTCAGGTGCAGAGAGGTACATATGAGAGTCATCAGATAGTTACCCCGGTTATCCAAGTTATTTATACCCTGTTACCTGTAAACTCATACGTGTTAAATGTACTGAGCATTTTGTTCCATGTGAACCGCGCTGATGCTGAATAGTGCGGTATATAAGAGACTGTAAATAAATAAATAAATAAATAAAGATAGCATTGAAAGCCATGAGAACAGATAAGCGCACCAAGAGAGAAAAAAGGAGTGGGCCCAGGGCAGACCCTTGGGGTACACCAACAGAGTGGGATAGCAGTAGAGGAGGATCCACCAGAACAAACAAATGGGAGCGATAAGAAGAGAACCAGGATAGCACAGAGCCCTTAAAACCAAGCGAGGACAAGGTATCGAGGAGGTGGTTATGGTCAAAATTAAGCAGCAGAAAGTTCAAGAAGGATGAGGATTGAGTAAAGGTCCTTGGATTTCACCAGGAACAGGTCGCTGGAGACTTTGGCAAGAGTCATTTCAGTAGAATGTAAAGGACGAAAGCCAGATTGCAAACAATGCAGAAGGGCCTGAGAGGAGTTAGTCAAGGAAACAGCGGTGAACCGCACATTCAAGAAGTTTAGAAATGAAGGGGAGGAAGATGTGTTGATAGTTAAGACAGGTAGGATCTAGTGAGGGTTTCTTGAGGAAAGTTGTGACCATAGCATGGTTGAAGGCCACAGGAAAGCACAGTTACTTACCTGTAACAGGTGATCTCTGGGAACAGCAGGAATAAGTCTTCACATATGGGTATGTCAGTACCGACGGAGCCTGCGCGGGAACGCTCCCCAGCGTCCAATCAGAAAGCTTTTGGGAGCATCCCTCAGCGCCTGCGTGCTGCCTTCCCACCTTTCCAACTGTCTCTCCTCAGTTGAGTTTTATAGCTGAGACAAAGAGAGAGAGAGAGGAAAGGAAAGATAGATAGAGAGATACAACTCTTAGGGGAGGTGGGTGGGTTGTGAAGACTTATTCCTGCTGTTCCCAGAGATCACCTGTTACAGGTAAGTAACTGTGCTATCTCCAGGAACAAGCAGGAATGAGTCTTCACATATGGGGACTCCCAAGCTAAGATGCCTGGAGCCCTAGCATGTTGGAGATTGAAACATGCTACACCTCATATGGCCAGGCATCCTGAGGATGGAGGGTAGGAGTTGAAAAAGAGAGGAGCTGTAGAAAACAGCTAACCTAAGATAGGACTACAGGCAAGGAGTCCTTGTATGTATGATAATTATCATGAAATATATTGAAATGAACAATCGCAATATGGACCTCACCTACTGGATTGCAGGAAGTAGAGAGGCTGATGGAGTCTACTGGGGATCCAGTAGAGGAATCTTCAAGGTGACCTCACTAAAGTGAAGGTGAAGGTCAAAATCTGGAAGTGACAGGTGACCCCAGGATTCAACTGGGGTAGTACAAAAATGGCAGGTCTTTAGTGGGAAGCTTTATGGAAAAAGCTGAAAACTCTTTTGGCTACAGAGTTACTCACAGTTAGGAGCAAAAGAGGAAGACTGACCGATTTGGACAAACTGGCCTAGTCCTTGAGGGAAGAAGGGGTATGGAAAAAACCCCGTATTCCCAAAGGAAGGACAGATGTCTGAGGAGTTGAAACCTCAGATCTACTGAAGATCCACCATGTCTTTCCTAACTGGTGAGAGGTAGGAAGATATTCGAGCATGGAGCTTCAGGGATACCTAAACCTAGGGTTATGGAAGGAGCTGTCAGTACCACAGCAGTGGTTGTGTGCATAATACTCAAAACATACTGTGGAACAGTATGAAGATGTGCAAAGCCCACTGTCTGGAACATATAGGAAGGTAAAACCTTTATGAGCCTAGACAGAGAGATAAGTTTTTATTTATTTATTTATTTATTTATTTAGCTGCATTTATATTCCGCTTTTCACCGGGTCAAAGCGGTTGGGGGATACATTTAACACGAGGGGATATGAGACACATACACTAATACTTACAGGGAACATGGGCAATGGAGGGTTAAGTGGCTTGCCCAAGACCACAAGGAGCACCTGTGGGACTAGAAACCCCAGTCCTTCCGGCCCAAGGTTGCTGTCCTCTAGTGGGATTTGAACCACCGACCTTCCGGCCTGTAGTACCTTGCCCCAACCACTAGGCCACTCTTCCCTCCCTTCCCGTTATAAGTAGATAAGTATGTAAATACATATCTACCTATAACGAAGCATCTCGACAGATACACACATATATATACCGGTATATATATATATATATATATATATATATAAATATATGGGTATATATATATGTCTATAGTGAGATTTAGAGGGGCATAACATATGCACACGCAGCTGACAGACATATGTATCTATAGAGAGGTATATAGATATATATACATATATGAATATATAGGTCGAAAGATAAATGTCTGCAATTAAGCCCATAGAACATTCACATGAGAGATGTGAAGAGGAAAGATTCATCTGATAACAAGAAGGAAGAACCTACTTGAGAAGATATATAGAGAATCTATTCCCCCTGGTTATGATGGGAATGCTATCCAGTGAAATAAGCAGGATGGTTACGTGAAAAAACAGTCAGTAAGCAGCAAGTCCTGAGTCTTGTAGAACTCTAGCATGGTAAAGGGACAGAGAACGCATAAGAATGAGATACCAGGTTGACCCACTTGAGGGACAAAAAGGGTATCATGCGTTCTTTAGTTAAATATGTGCTGTCCCTGAAGGATTAGGATACCATGAGGACAAGCTGCAAGGAAAAAAGAGCATATTCCCTGTAGGAATTGACCACTCTTTAGGCTTTCACGTAGAGAAGGCTTATGTCCTTTGTTTTAAAAGGAAATAGTAGGGTATCAAGAACCCTCTCAGTCATGGGGGGCATGACTGAGGAAGACTTTTTTCAACCATGTAGGATAGTCATTAGAGAAAAAAACCCATGCTCTCTAGCAAGGGCCCATAGTGGAAAGCTTCTATGTAAAATTGCAGAGAGCATTATGCAGGAGAGTTGGGAGATAGAACTGGCTGTTGGAAAAGCCAGCAGCCACGTCAACTATGCTGCCAAACCCAAAGGAATTGGAGATGGCGAGAATAGAAGATAGTGTGATAAGCCTGTAGTGATAAGGATTGCCCAAGAAAGATGTATGCACTGTCTTGGAATCACTACTAAGGCCAGACAGAAAGTGGTGGAGGACAACTGTGTATACTTGTGGAAAAGTACCAGTGGTCCAATCACTAGAGCTCCTGCATGGGCAGCTGCTGATAAGACAGCAGAGAGAATCTTTCTGTGTAAAACAGAAAGAACAGACAGAACAAGAGTAAGAAATCTCTGTCCCTGTCTGATGAGCTGCCCAAGCAAAAAGAAGGGAGTTTACTCAAAAGAAAAAACTCCACACTGGAATGGAAAGACTAGAAAGGCTGAAAAGAAGAAGCCCTCCAGTGCAAAGGTACCACTCTTACAGGGGAAAAACTGGATAAGAGGGTAGAGAAACAAAAGCTGAAAAGTGACTTACCATGTGGTAAGTCTGTAGAAGGATGAATTCATGTTGGTACAGAAACTATCATGTGATAGTTGTTAAACCCCTCTTCTTAGAAGGAAGAAGAGGAGAAAGCTGTGACCCATAGACATGAATATCCTGACAGCTCAGTATATCTAGGAGAACTGGACGTCATGTGTAAAGTTTAGAATGAAAACAGTGAAAAACTTCTGCTGAGAAGAAGTCAACTGTAGGTTCTAAATCCCAAGAGGCAGAAAAAAGACTAATCAGAACCCTATGGTTGCTGGGTTTGTTTAGCCTGGCGAGAGTTTGGATTCTTCAGACCAGGGCGATGCCTCCCCTGTTTGGGAACATCTGTATGATGGGCAGGAGAAGAGTAAAACCTTCTCCTCCTAGGGAAAGAAGGTTTGGCAGGGCATTTCCTTCCTACTGGGGAAGGAGAAGGCTTAGGATAGCCTTCAGAAACAGGGAAGTCAGTGGACCACTGAGCAACCTGATGTAAAGAGACTCCTTATGGAAGAGATTTTCTCCAGTGCAAGGAGTATTACCCAGTCTTTGCTGTGCCCATTTGTCTAAGTCTGAAGCATGGAGCCAGGCTCTACGTCGTGCCCCTATGGCTATAGCAGAAGTTCTGCTAACAGACTCAAATGAGTCTAGGGAAGCACGAGTAAGAAACCAAGAGATATTTTGAATATGACTAAGTAGTAAGGAATAGTCTGCAGTCTTGGGCTCTGAAAGAAAAGGAGTCAAAAGATATAATTTCTTTGTGACCTCCTGAAGAGATAGACTCATATAAAAAATATATGAGAGAATCCTTGCTGACAGCATGGATGTCTGGAAGGTTTGACGTCCAAAGGCATCTAGTGTCCTAGACTCATGACCTGGTGGGTAAGAAGAGTGCTTTTTCTTACTTTTCACCTTCCTCACTGACCACAATGGAATGATGAGGAAGTTGAGTCTTCTGAAACCCTGGAGAGGGGGGCACTTGATACAGAAGATCAATTGCTCTAGAAGGTGGGGGTACCCCTAAAGGTGCTTCCCACATTCTTAGAAGAAGATCCCGCAAGGAATGATGCAAAGGAAGCATTATGTTCTCCTTTGTTTCAGTAGAAACAGAGCCTTGTGTGGGATCATGGCCAGGGATAGGAATGGAAAGGGATCTTGCCATATCCAAGAGGAAATCCTGAAAAGAAGGACCTCCAAAGAGAACCTTCCCAGGACAGGCTAGATCTGAAGAACTAGCCTGGGCACCGGAGGATCTACCTGAGTATATAGGAAGATAAGATCCTGCACGGTGCAAAAAAGGATCCTTAAGGGATGGATGCTGGTACTGGAGGTCAGGACCTGTGACAGTCAGTACTGCATCGTCCATGCCAGGTATCGACTCCAGACTTGGTAAAGAAAGGAGCGACCCTGGTGAAAGAAGCATGGAAGGAGCTGGCCCTGATGCTACTGTGGATACCGGTACCGATACCGATACCGGTAGCGCTGTCGGAATCGAAGACGACACCGACACCGGAGCAGTCATCGGTGTCAGCTCAAATGGTACAGAGGTAACTGAACGCCTTCGGTAATCATCCCCAGTACCTAGCGTCCGGTACCGATAGATATCGGTACCGAGACGTGTCGTACCCAGTCTTCCAGACTAGAGATCGATTCCAGACTCGGCATCGAGGGGAGCAAGTCTATCGATGCGTGTCTAGAGGGTACCGACTTCGGTGGTAGTTTCGGCGTCGATGCCGATACTGGAAAGTCAATCTGGAGCGTATCCACTGGTCCCGATGGTACCGAGAAAGCCAGATGACGATCCCTGGTGAGGAGTTTAACGTCCAACACCAGTGCCGATGCCGGGGTATCGGTACCGCTTGAAGCGGATGCCACCACCGAGCATGGCTCAGGTATGTTCTGTGAGGGGTGAGCCCCAGGAACAACCTGAAACCCCTCATAGGCTTTAGAGGCCGAAGATTCCCGCCGGGGTTTTGAAGCCAATGGACCCTCGAGGGCAAGGCCGGAGCCGTCTTCATGCTGTGCATGACACCTACCACTCGAGGGTTGGCTAGTCTTAACAGACTGTTTGTGGGTTACCTGATCCTGTGTAGAAGAAGAAACGGTCGGTGCCCTGACACTGGAAGGGAACCTGGTATCGAGGGAAACTCGAGGTTGAAAATCTCTTCTCACAATACTGTAGCCTGAGGGCTCCGGAGGAAAATGGTCAGGACCCAAACAGGTTAGACACCAGTTTTTGGAGTCTAAAAATAAAACTGTACCGCCACAGCTTAAACATTTCTTAGAGAAAGTGGCTGGCGGTTCCATGAGGGACATGGACAGGCCTAGAAGGCCTAAAAATTTAAAACAAAAAAACTGAGGGAAAAAAATATTCCCTGAAGGGAAAAAAGAAAATAGAAAACACTGGCGGTACCAGTGGAGTCGGAGAGGCAGCCGCGACCATAAGAAAACAAAAGAATTAAAGAAGAATTTTCTGCGGTGACAGGAGGACGTACTGCCGGCTCCGCGGAAAAACGAAAACTGAGGAATGACAGTTGGAAAGGCGGGAAGGCAGCACGCAGGCGCTGAGGGATGCTCCCAAACGCTTTCTGATTGGACGCTGGGGAGCGTTCCCGCGCAGGCTCCGTCGGTACTGACATACCCATATGTGAAGACTCATTCCTGCTTGTTCCTGGAGATCACAGTTGCGGCGGAGAGTGATATGTTGAGAATAAGAGAGATGGAAGGGATTACAGTGGAGGAGATGGAGCTTAGGAGGCGGGTGCAAGGTGTACCAGTAGGTTGGGCTATATAGGGACATATGTCCTATATAGGGACATAAGTCAGTGGGTGGACTATATAGGGACATAAGAGGTGGGTAGGAAAAGGGAAGTAGCTTAGTGGTCAGTGCAGCAGCTGATAACCAAGAAAAGCAGAGCTCTAATCCTGTAAACAGTCCATGTAATTTTTGACAATTCATTTTGCCCTCCATGCCTCAAGTACAAACATTTATGGACCAATTCAGTCACAGCAGTTGCTGCATTTTTAAGGGGCTGGCTGTGATTACAAAAAATAATTTCTATATTCAGCACCAGTATCCTGATAATGGACAGCAATGTATATCTAGATAATGCGATGACCAGCACCATTATCTGGATAATTACCAGTCCACCCTCACAGCTCCCAAGATTCGGCAGTGGCAGCTAGCACCACTACAGCAGTTAGCTGAAGCCATTAAATGCCAAATCTGCTATTCAATGCCGGGACCATATCCAGAAACTGGCACTGAATATCTGGGTTGGTCGGCTAACCAGTTCGCATCAGGGCATGTAGCAGGCAGCACCCATGGATATTCAGTGGCATTAACCATGTTAGTGCCGTTAAATCTTTTAACATCTTTGTTAGTGATATAGCGGAAGGGCTGTCGGGTAAGGTTTGCCTCTTTGTGGATGATACCAAAATCTGCAATAGAGTAGACACTCAGGAAGGTGTAGATAACATGAGGAGGGATCTAGCTAAGCTTGAAGAATGGTCTAGAATTTGGCATCTGGGATTTAATGTTAAAAAATGTAAGGTCATGCATTTGGGCTGCAGCAATCCAAGGGAGCAATATAGTATAGGGGGTGAAGTACTTTTGTCCACTAAAGAAGAGCGGGACCTAGGCGTGGTTGTGTCTGATGATCTTAAAGTAGCTAAACAGGTAGAAAAGGGAACGGCAAAAGCTAGAAGGATGCTTGGGTGCATACGGAGAGGAATGGCTAGCAGAAAAAAAGGAGGTGAAAGTGCCTCTGTATAAGTCTTTGGTGCGACCTCATTTGGAGTATAGTGTGCAATTCTGGAGACCGCACCTTCAAAAGAATGTGAACAGGATGGAGTCGGTGCAGAGGGTGGCTACTAAAATGATTAGTGGTCTTCATTATAAAGCATATGAGGACAGACTGAAGGATCTTAATATGTACACCTTAGAGGAAAGGCGGGATAGAGGTGATATGATTGAGATGTTTAAATACCTCCGTGGCATAAATGTTCAGGGACAGAGCCTCTTTCAATTGAAAGCAAGTTCTGCTATGAGGGGACATGGGATGAGGGTGAAGGGAGATAGATTCAGGAGTGATATGTGGAAATATTTCTTTACGAAAAGAGTAGTGGATCCATGGAATAGTCTCCCAGTGGAGGTGGTAGAGATGAGGATAGTAACTGAATTCAAAAAAGCATGGGACAAACACAGAGGATCTCTAAAGGTAAAAAGGGGACTGTTGTAGTTGTTGATATGGAAGGACAGACTAGATAGGCCATGTGGTCTTTTTATGTCATCATATTTCTATGTTTCTAAATATCTCACTTTGTGGCATTTACACAGTAATTGTGTAAATGAATATCAGGCCATTCTGCCCACAGACCAGCCTGGCACTATCTGAATAATGTAGCTGCAAAATAATATAACTAGCTCTACTCTTTTACCATTAACAAACTCTAGTATCCTATAACAAGAGTGTATTATTTCTTGTATAGCAAACAGATCTCAGAATCGAATCGGCTATAGACTGCTTTCACTTTCGTAATGCAGCCAGGTGCCTTCAATACATCAATGATCTGTTAATTTTGCTATTAACTTTTAACTTATTTTCCTTCTTTAAATTAATTTTTCTTTTTATTTTCAATAAAATTATTTTCAATAAAATTAAACTGCAGTTGAAGCTTGGTATTTCTTCTTTGTTTGGAACAACTTTAAATGGCGTTGTAAATCAGCCTCAAGCAATCGAAAATCTCTCAAATCAATTAATGCTATAAAGTTGACAGTGAATCTCTCTGGGCTCGTTGTAGAGCGATGAAAATACTTCCACTCTAACTATAGCACTTCCATTGTCACCATGCTGCATTCAAAAGCCTCGTAGTGAGGGATTGTCCAAAAGTATCCTATAGCTTGTAACTTTGTGTCATATGATGGACACTGTGCTGATCCAAAAGATTTTTCTTCAACGCTCCATGTATTTAGGCTTCACGGCCAAGCGTCTCACACTCAATGTTCCAACATGAAAGCTGCTGCTGCAGTGTTTTAAACCATTATAAATTACTTCATTCCATTTTAAACTGTTAGAAATTGCTCCATTCCCGACGCATTAATAGGCGCCACAGCGTTTCACTATTAGTGTTTCTTCAGGGGACTGCGGTCGCTCCCATACTGAGCCTTGCATTGAAAAAACGCCGCGCATCTGAATAATGCCAAGGTGGTTAAGAAGACAGTCAGCGACACTATCAAATAGTGCTGTTGAATAATTCTGGATAGCACCTGCTATATGGGTAAGTACCACTGGCTAGAGCTAAGTGTCACTGAATATTTAATTCCATAGATTGTAAGCCCTCTGGAGAGAAGGAAAGATCAACCGTCTTTGAATGTAGCCCACCTTAAGCTATCAATGAAAAGATGTGAGCTAAATCCAAAAAACTAAATAGACTGAACAGTGACTGGAACTGGAGATGGGGAGACTAGAGAGGAATTTGATGTGAGGCTCTCTGGCTCAGGACGTAGGTTTCCTAAAAGGATGGGTCCCTTGATTTGTGCTTCCTAGACCACAAAGCATCCAATTTTCTATTTTTTTTTTAATTCAGTGGCTATAATTGTGAGCTAAATTAAATTTATAACTCTAACTATTGATTTATTTTTAATCTTAACCCCCAAAATATGGTACGCATAAAAGAGACCCCCAGACCAAGGTAGGAGAAAGGCATCCATCGCTACACGGTTTGGGGCCGGCCTCTATGAGCAGAAGCATAGCAGCTGCGTGTTTTGGGGCTAGCGAAGAGATCCAACGTCGGGTTCCCCCAATGTCAGAAGATGGAGTTGGCCACCATTGAGCTGAGGCACCACTCATGGGGCTGAAGAACTCTAAGAAGCCGATCCACGAGCAGATTGTCCTGGCCTGGCAGATAGACTGCCCGGAGGATCATGCCATTCTCTGTGGCAAAGTTCTACAAGCAAACTGCCTCATTGCAGAGGATGTATGAGCCTCTTCTCCCCCGTTTGTCGATGTAAAACATCACTACTTGGTTATCCATCTGGAGATGCACAATCTGGCCCGCCAGGTGGGTCCGGAACACCCAAAGGATGTTCGTTACCGCTTGGCGTTCCAAGAGGTTGATCTGGAGGGCATTTTCCTCCTGAGCCCAGATGCCCTGGGACCACAGACCGTCACAGTGAGCTCTCCAACCGAGCTTGGAGGCATCTGTGGTTAGGACATGTTGTGCTAGTGGGGCCTGGAAGGGTAGGCCAGCCATGAGATTTGGTAGGCACTGCCACCAGGTGAGAGAAGCCACCAGGGGTCGGGTGATCCAGACTCGATAGTCCAGTCGGTCTGTGGCCTGAGTCTATTGAGAGCTAAGGGTCCATTGGACCTGAAGTATCCGGAGATATGTCTGTGGGGTCACGTGAACGGTCGAGGCCATGTGCCCCATAGGTACAGCAGAAGATGGGTGGACGCCGATGAGCGGTTCTGTACTTCCCCTGCTAGGGCTGCCCGATGCTGTGCCCAGTCCAGAGGGAGGAAGGTTCTGGCCTGGGTCGAGTCCAGAAGGTCTCCTATGAACTCCAGGTGGTGAGTTAGGAGCAGATGCAACTTTAGGAAGTTGATCGTGAACCCTAGATGTTGCAGCACCCTTATGGTGTGGCGGGCTGTGTGGCATACCTCCTCTGGCAAGCTTGTCTTTATAAGCCAGTCATCCAGCTAGGAGAAGACAAAGACTCCCAGTAAGCGGAGGTGAGCAGTGATGACCACCAGGCACTTGATCAACACCCTGGTGGCTGAGGAGAGGCCGAAAGAAAACACCCTGTACTGGTAGTGGCAACCTCCAATGACAAAGCGGAGGTACTGAAGGTGCCGGGGATGGATCAGGATGTGGGTATAGGCATCTTTGAGATCCAAGGAGAATAGCCAATCTCCCCAGGGGAGGTAGAGCAGCAATGTTCCAAGGGATAACATCTTGAACATCTCCTTGACCAGAAAGTGGTTTAGGTCCTGCAAATCCAGGATGGGCCAAAAGCCGCCTGTCTTTTTTGGGATGAGGAAGTACCAGGAGTAGAACCCCTTGCCCCAGAAGGGCTGAGGTACTGGCTCCACCACCCGATCCTTGAGTAAGGCCTCTAGTTCCCTCTACCAGAGCTCCGTGTGCAGGGAGGTCATGGGAAGTTCCCCTGGAAAAAAAGGTGGTGGTGTCTGGTCAAAGTGCAGAAGATAACCTTTGTGCACCACTTGCAGAACACAGGCATTGGTGGTGATGCCCAGCGAGAGGTGAGCAAAGTGGACCAGACGTCCTCCCGTGTGCCTTGGACCCTGGTCCTCCAAGGGAAGACAGGCTATGCCCAGGGAGTCAAAAGCCTCCCAGAGGCTGCGGCTGGGGCTTTGTTTGGGGCTTGGGGGCTTTCAGCTTATGGGGGCCATGCCCCTGGCCCTTGGTCTGCTGACCTTGTTGGGGAGCCCAATATGCCAGAAATTAGGGGTATTTTCTATAAGTCTTCTCCCCTTTCAGATGGAAGGGCTTTCACCCGGAAGCCTTCCGACAGGAAGGGTCAGCCATCTTCCGGGACAGCCTGGTCATGAACTCAGACTCCAACTCGGCCGCCTTGTCGGTCATGGGTTTACTGAAGAGGTTCTCTCCTCAGCAGGGGACATAGGCCAGTTTGTCTGGTAACCATTGCTCCAAGTCTGATGACTGTAGCCAAGCCAGGTGGTGGGCACTGATGCCCACCACAGCTACACAAGCCATGGACTCAAAGCTGTCGAAGGTTGCTTGAGTCTGAAATTTGGAACATTCCTTGACAAAGGAGACTAGGGTCCGGAAGCGCTCCAGGGATTCACCTGCAAGCCAGTTGATAACCCAGCAAGTTCCTTCATCAGGTCCCTCAGGTACATGCCCATGTACAGCTGGTAAGCCTGGATGTGGGCCACCGTCAAACCCTGGTAGCACTTTCTGCCAAACCCATCCATGGCACGGACCTCCTTACCAGGGGGCACCGAGGAGAGTGTTTTCTGACTTTTTATCAGATGCATGGCCGACTCCACAACCATGGAGTTGTGAGACAGCTGTGTCTTCCGAAAGACGGGGCTCTTCCCAATTTGATGCTGGAAATCGAGTCACTGGCTCACTATTGGCACCGTCACCGGACTCTCCCACATCCTGAAAAGCAAGCGCTCCAGAATGGGGGGAACTGGCACAGTCGGTGCCTCCTTCGTAGGGACCTCGTACTTGAGGATCTCTAAATGTGAGGCTCATCCTTGGGCTCCGCTATGAAGGCCAGGGCCTTCGACATCCTGTGGACGAAGTCAAGGAATGCGAAGTCCTCAGGCAGAGATTTCTGGTGCTCCTATGGGGGAGATGGCTCGGAGGGCAGATCCCTGCAACATGGTGTCAGGTGACTCATAGTCAGTCTCCCAACTCGACTCTGAAATGGAAGAGACCTCGAATCCAGGGCAGTCACTGAGTCAATCAGTCATCAGCACTGAAAGGGAGTGCGGTGCCTGGCACATGGGCTCTGAGGAACTCAGGGGAGAGTCGCGCCTCAAGCGGGAGGCCGATAGATGCGGCTCCGAATGGGTGAAGCATTCCAGCACAGGCTAGACATCCGAGACTGAGGTAAGATGGCACCCTTGGGCAGGAAGGTGACTGTGCATTCGCGGTCTAACTCCCATATGTGAGGCCTGACTTCTTCCTTGTTCCCGGCAAAATATAGATATGCATTCCCCATTTTACAAGGGGAATACAGATGCCCTTATATTTTCATAACATGCAAGCTAGCTTTTTGGGGTCAATTGTCTGTGTATTTCGTGACTTTCTTGGTCTACCCAGGCCCAAAGGAGATCCTTCCTGACCTTACGGTCAAGAGTGGTGGCCCTTGGGACTGGGTTTGCCCTAAAATTTCCCTGCAAATGTGTGGTTTCCTTTGAGGGTAAAGTTATTGTGTTCTTTGACTCTGGTCAGCTGGATAAATTTGTTTGCATTAGAGAGGGTAGTCTGGGTACAGTATGGCTAACACAATAAGTGTGTTCAGTTGCTTATGCTGAGATTAGCCACCTCCAGTATATAGAAAACCAATGATTAGTATTATTTACCTATGATTAGTATTATTTCTTTTTGTAATTTTCTAATACTTTACCCTCTTATGATGGTCTATTATGTAAGACTGCATTGTTTAGTGTTGTATATTTCCTTTGATTTTGTGTGATTTCCTATTATGTATCCAGGTGATATGTATTTTTTGAAATGTGTACCAAAAAAAAGTACATAGCTGAAAGATTTCAAATTATACCTATCAACTGATAACCAGGTTAATATGAATAAAATACATCCTCTAAAATGCCTGTATGCAAATGCTAGAAGCCTAAAAAATAAGATGAGAAAGCTAGAATATTTAGTACTAAATGAAAGGTTAGATATGACTGTCAATCTCAGAGACCTGGTGGAAGGAGGACAACCAATGGGACCCCTGTGATACCTGGGTACAAACTATATTACAATGAAAGGGTAGATCAAATTGGTGGAAGAGTTGCACTCTATGTTAGAGAGGGCATTGAGTCACATAGGAGCAAAGTTTTGAAGGAAACAAAATACACTGTAGAATCTCTATGGATAGAAATCCCACGTAAAAAGGGGAAGGCGATGGCAGTGGGGCTGTACTACTGACTGCCTGGCTAGAATGAACAGATGGATGATGAAATGCTGAAAGAAATCAGAGATGCTAATGAAAGTTACAGAACATTAATAATGGGTGAATTCAACTACCCCAGTATCGAATGGGTCAGAATCACAGCAGGACATGCTAGGGAGATAAAGTTTCTAGCTGTAAAGGTTAAAGATTTACATCAATCATGGGCGTTGTTTAAAAGTACTGTCTTGGAAGCCCAGACCAGATGTATTCCACGCTTTAAGAAAAGTGGAAGGAAGGCCAAAAAACTGCCAGCATGGTTTAAAGGCAAGGTCAGAAAGGCTGTTGCCAAAAAAGCATCTTTCTGGAAATGGAAAAAGGAGCCAAATGACAAAAATGGGAAACAATATAAACATTGGCAATTTAAAGACAGGCAAAGAAAGAATTTGAAAAAAAGCTTGCCAGCAAAAACACATAATAAAACTTTTTTAAGTACTATAGTAGCAAAAAAACTGAGTGAGTGTTACATGGACCACCGGATGACAGAGGGGTAAAAGGGGCACTAAGGGAGGACAAGGCCACAGTGGAGAGACTGAATAAATTCTTTGCTTCAGTCTTTACTGAAGAAGATGTAGAAAAGTTACTTGTGCCTGAAATGGTATATAAAGGTGATATATTGGAAGAATTGAAAGAAATATCAATAAACCGGGAAGATGTATTAGAACTATTTGATAAACTGAAGAGTAGCAAATCACCTGGACTGGATGGCATACATACGAGTATGTTGAAAAAACCAAAATACGAGACTGCAAATTTACAATTAGTAATCTGTGAACTATCATTAAAATCATCTGCGGTACCAGAAGATTGGAGAACGGACAATGTAGTGCCAATTTTTAAAAAGGGTTCCGGGGTGGCCCGGGAAATTAAAAACTGGCGAGCCTGACATAAGTACCGGCAAAATGGTAGAAATCATTATAAAGAATAAAATTACTGAACATGTAGATAGTCATGGTTTTATAGGAGAAAGCCATCATGGATTTAGCCAAGGAAAGATTTGTCTTACTAATCTGTTATATTTTTTTGAATGTGTAAATAAATAGGTAGACAAAGATTAGCCGGTTGATATAGTGTATCTGGAGTTAAAGAAAGCCTTTGACAAAGTCCCCCATGAGAGATTCTTGGCAAAATTAAAAAGTCATAGGATTGGAGGCAGTGCAGTACTGTGGATCAGGAACTGGTTAAAAGACAGAAAGTAGAGAGTAGGGCTAAATGGCCATTTTTCTCAATGGAGAAAGGTGAATAGTTGAGTACCCAAGGCATCTGTGCTGGGCCTGCTGCTTTTTAACATATCCATAAATGACCTGGAAATAGGAACAACAAGTGAGGTGATCAAATTTGCAGATGACACAAAATTATTCAAAGTTGTTAAAACACAAGAGAACCTCAATAAATTGGAAGACTGGACAACCAAATGGCAGATGAAATTTAATGTGGACAAGTGCAAAGTTATGCACCTAGGAAAGACCCAAAACTTTGGTTGCACGATGCAAGGTAACACCTTAGAAACCACCACCCACGAAAAAGATTTAGGCATCAGTGTTGATATGTTGTAACCCTCTGCCCAATATGCAGCGGTGGCCAAAAAAGAAAACAGAATGCTAGGAATCATAGGGAAAGGAATGGAGAATAAAATGAAGGATACATCTATTCCAGTGCCACTACAATCTGGTGTAAACCATAGGGGTCTACAAGATGCCCCTAAAGGAACCATAGATGCAGTTATGTACATATGTAAATATGTGAATCTCTGACCCCTCTCCTTAAGACCCACTCACTGTGTGCTGTGCTGTGCTTTCCCTTTCGAATCAATGTGTATTTTCCTCAAAATTTCTGTCATGATTTGTCAATTTACCATCTGTAATCAAACCGCTACTGATCGCTGGAAGTAGCGGTATACAAATGTATGCTAAATAAATTATAATGCCTCTATCATTCCATGGTGTGACTGCATCTTGAATATTATGTGAAATTCTGGTCGCCAGATCTTAAAAAGGATAAAGCAGAATTAGAAAAGATGCAGAGAAGAGCAACAAAAATGGTAAAGGGGATGGAAGAATACTCTTATGAGTAGAGGCTTAAATGGTTAAGGCTCTTCAACTTGGAAAAGAGACAGCTGCGGGGGGGATATGATAAAGGTCTATAAATGAATGAATGGAGTGAAATGGGTAAATGTATATTGGTTGTTTATGCCATCAAAAAGTAGAAAGACTAGAGGACATGCATTGGCATATTCTGGGTTTGCATGCCTGCTTTAGTAAACCTCTTATGTTGGTGCACTCCCGAGAAACTAACCTTTGTGATCAGCTGGTCAATTCAGCTTTTAGAATGGATCGCTCTCCTACTTCTCATTTGGACCATTATGCTTGTGATGTCTGCAGATATTGTGCATCAACTTTACAAGAGAAATCTTGGTTCAATAAACACCAGGGATTTGTATCGAGGTCTCGCTAGCATACTACTTGTGTTTCCACTTTTGTAGTGTATCTCATTATCTGTCTGTGCCAGTTGTATTATATTGGCCGGACCACACAACAGGTAAAAATTCATTTGCGGGAACATGCCTCTCGAATTCGAACAGAAGCTTTCTCTGCTCCTATGTTTGAGCATTGTCTACAAACTGGCCACCTTTCTTAACAATTACAATGGCGAGTCATTGATCACATTCCGGCCGATCCACGAGGAGGTGACAGGACTTACCAGCTTCAAAGATGGGAGCACTTTTGGATATTTAAAACAACAGACAGTCGCTCCTCAGGGACTTAATTTGAAGTTGGACTGGTCGAGTTTATTTTGATCTAACACTGATCACTGTAGGGTATATCCTCTGACATGGACATCCCCTACAATTGGACTGGTTCATTACTAGTTCTGTCACTCATGATGTCAGACGCCATCTTTTATAAAAGTGGTTGTTTTTTTATTGTATAAGCGTGAGAGATTTGATTTTTGGAATTCTGCAAAACCTGAAGTAGGCCCTGGAGTTGGGTTCGAAATGTGGCATGTTGTAAGGGATTCCTGAGTTGCCATCTATCTACATCTGGGCTTTGTTTAATGAGCTAAGTGCATGTTTATTAAAAGGAGCTGTTACTTTGGGGGGGGGGGGGGTGAGTTTGCTTCTCTCTTTTCCCCTTCCAACAAAAATAATATTTTTCCTGCCATTATACACTTGCGATATTTTATATGTGAGGACATGATTATTGGCACTCTTATAAATAATTCAAATCAGTTTGAACAGAAGAACCACATTCCCACTTCAGTGAAGCGTAGTTACTCACCTGTAACAGGTTATCTCTGGGAACAGCAGGAATTTAGTCTTCACATATGGGCAACATCAGTACCGATGGAGCCCACGCGGGAACACTCCCCAGCGTCCAACAGGAAAGTTTTTGGGAGCATCCCATTGCACCTGCGTAGCTACCTTCCCGCCTTTTCAGCTCTCCCTCATCAGTTGAGTATGTAGCTGAGATAAAAGGAGAGAAGAAGAAGAAGAAAACCTACAACTCCTAGGGGAGGAGGGCGGGTTTTGAAGACTAAATTCCTGCTGTACCCGGAGATCACCTGTTACAAGTGAGTAACTACGCTATCTCTAGGAACAAGCAGGAATGTAGTCTTCACATTTTGGAGTCCCTAGCTCGAAGATGCCAGAGAGATAACCTCAGGGTGAGCTGTGGATCACAGGCATAACTAAGTAGGTCATATATCCGCCAAGGATGTTTGGTATCGAAACACAGGACGGAGGGTAGGAGTTGATCTAAGTGTGAAAGAGATGCTGGAGAACAGCTTGGCCAAACAAGGCATCCTGGTGGGAGTCCTTGTGCAGGCAATAGTGAGCAGCAAAAGTGTGGACAGAAGACAAAGTTGCTGCTTTGCATATCTCATCAATTGCTACAGAGCGCAGATTTGCCATGGAGGCAGCCATGGCTCGAACATTATGTGCAGTGACGTGACCCTCAAGAAAGAGTCCTGCATTTTCTTAAGCAAAGGAGATGCAATCCACTATCCACATGGAGAGAGTATGCTTAGATGCTGGCAAGCCCAGGTGACTCGCGTCAAAGGCGATAAAAAGTTGGGAAGCTTTTCTGTGCTCTCGAGTTCTCTGGAGATAAAAAGCCAAGGCACGTTTGTAATTCAGAGTGTGAAGGGTTGCCTCTGTCCTAGAGGAATGAGGTCTAGGGAAAAAGACAGGAAGGTAGACTGACTGGTTTAAATGGAAGGGCAAGACCACCTTTGGCATAAAATGAGGATGAGCCCTAAGGACTACCTTATCATGGTGGAATGGTGTATAAGGACGGTCAGCCACCAAAGCTTGGAGCTCACTAATGCATCTCACTGAAGTGAGAATAAGGAAGGAGACCTTCCACATGAGAAACTTCAGAGAGGTAGTGGCTAGAGAGGTTCAAAAGGTGGCTTGAGAAGCTGTCCTAGAACAACACTGAGATCCCTATCCCGCTGGAGAGGGCTTAATGGGAGGTTTGGTTAATAGAAGACGCCTCACGAAGCGTGCTAAAAGCGGCTGAGAAGAGATGGGTTGATCAACTAAGGGCATGTGAGAGGCCGCAATTGCACTTAGGTGAACGCTTACCGAATTGGTTTTAAGTCCAGAGGAAGACAGATGGAGAAGATACTCAAGTAATACATCCACCAGAGCTGAGAAGGGGTTAAGCGCCCTCTGCGAACACCAGAGAGAGAATCTACGCCACTTGAAGGCATAGGAGTGCCTGGTGGAAGGCTTCCTGGAAGCTAAAAGGATATCCTTAACCTGCTGAGAGAGGTTAATGTCCTGGAAGGCTATGCCTTCAGCAGCCGTGATGTGAGATGGAGGGACTGCAGATTGGGATGGAGCAGCGTCCCCTCCTCCTGAGAGAGATGATCTGGAGCAGACCCCAGATCCATGGGTTGAGCCCGAGACAGACGTAGAAGGAGAGGATACCATGGTTGTCATGGCCAGCATGGGGCTATGAGTATCATGAAGCCTGTATCTCTATGGAGTTTGAAAAGTGTCTTGGGAATGGGAGGGAAGGCATATAGGGAGCCCTGACCCCAGTGGAGGTGAAAAGCATACACTTGATGGCTGTCCAATGCGGGAGTCCTGGAGCAGAAGCGAGGAAACTTGGCATTCTGAGGACTTGCGAATAGGTCTATCTCTGGGGTTCCCCAGATCTGAAAGATGTGAGAAACTTTGTCTGCATGGAGAGACCACTTGTGGGGTAGAAGGATTCGACTGAGTTTGTCTGCCAAGACATTGTGTTTGCCCGGAAGATACACCACAAGTTGGTGAATGTGATGCTGTATGGCAAAAGACCACAGATGCAGGGCCTCGCTACAGAAGGTCCAAGAGCCTGTTTCACCCTGCTTGTTCAAGTAGAATATTACTATTTGATTGTTCGTCTGAAATAGAACTGTGTGGAATCGAAGATGGTCCTGGAACACTTTGAGAGCATTGTGGATGGCTCTGAGTTCTAACAGATTTATGTGAAGTCATGACTCCTGTTGAGACCAAAGTCCCTGAGTGGAGAGATTGTCCAGATGAGCTCTCTAGCCCAATTTGGATGCATCCATCATCAGGTTACATTGATGTGCTGGCATCTGAAAAGGTGACCCTAACAAGAGGTTTTCTGGGGATTGCCACCACTGGAGAGATGAAATTAGGTGAGCAATGACCATTATTTTGTCTCCCAGGGAACCGGATGCCTGAGACCACTGGGAAGCCGGTGTCCATTGAGCTGCGCACATATGTAGACGAGCGTATGGGACAACATGTACTGTTGATGCCATATGACCCAGAAGGTGTAGCAGTTCTCGAGCCGTGAGAATGTTCTTGAGGCTTGCTTGAGATGCTAATTGATTGAGTCGAGCGCAGCGGAGTTGAGGCAGAAATGACTTTGATTGCTGAGTATCTAAAAGAGCACATATGAACTTTGGAGTCTGAGAGGGAATGAGTTGGGACTTTGGAAAATTTATTACAAATCACAAGTGTTGCAGTACTTGCATGGTGCGCGAGAGGAAGAAACTAGCCTCTAGACAAGCGTCTGCTTGAATGAGCCAGTCATCTAAGTAAGGGAAGACAAATATCCCAAGAGTCCTTAGGAATGCGGCTACTAACGCCATGCATTTTATGAAAACTCTTGGGGCAGAGGCAAGGTCGAAAGGCAGGATTCTGTATTGATAATGTCTTCCTTGAAACAAGAAGCACAGGAACTTCCTGTGCTGTGAGTGAACAAGTATGTGAATATATGCCTCCTTTAGATCTAGAGAACAGAGCCAGTCCTGGCTCTGGAGGTTTGGGGAGAAGGGTGCCTAGTGAGATCATTTTGAACTTCTCCCATAGCAGGAACTTGTTCAGTTTTCTGAGGTACAGAATGAGCCTGTATCCTCCTGATTTCTTTGGAATGAGGAAGCATGGAGAATAAAAGCCCATTCCCTGCTGGGATGGTGGAATCTTCTCTATTGCGCCCTGAAGAAGAAGGGAGGTGACCTCTTGCAAAAACAGAGCAGTGAGGTGAGGTTGAGAGTGGAACTCTCTTGGAGGAGTCCGGGGGGGGGGGGGGTAGACTTTGTAGATGAAGCTTGTACCCCTCCCGCACTATGGACAGTGTCCACTGCTCTGATGTGATAAGATGTCACCTGTGGGCAAAGTGACAAAGTCTGCCAGGAATGTGGGTGGGATTTGGAATCTCCAGAGGCAGAGTGGCTAAAAGGAGTCTAAGACCCTGAGGAGGCTGGGTCTGTTGAGGTGGCTGTGACTTAGGAGTCTGAGCCTTCTTTTGCTGTTTTGGTGGCTGCTGCCCCTTCTGAGGAGCATGGTGCTGACACTGTACAGCAGGGGTGTAAGAAGGATAGTACTTATTTTTCTTATTGAAAAAAAGCTTTCTTTGCTGCTTTTTTCTTAGCTGGGTTGGCAGTAGATCTAGATAGTCAATTAAGAGTGGTGTTCTCGGATTCTAACAGATGCCTTGTCCTACCAAGCCTTTCCAAAAAGGTTTTCACCGATGTAAGGGATATTACCCAGTTTATCTTGAATGCACTGTTCAAGATCCAATGCTTGGAGCCAAGCAATTCTGTGTGCTCCAATGCAGATAAATGAAGCTCTGCAGATGCACACTCAAAACAGTCAAATGTTGCCCTGTTAACAAGCTTTGAAACATTTTGAGCATGTTTTACAAGGGTGAGGTAATCTGCTCTCTTGTCATCTGGGAGAAGAGGAGCCATTAACTCCTAATCCCTAGTTACCTCTCTAAGGATCATTCCCATATAGAGTATGTAGGAACTGATTCTGGCCAATAATATGGAGGCCTGAAAACAACATCCACCAAAGGCATCGAGGGTTCTCGATTCCCTACCTGGAGGGTTCGAGGAACGTGTCTTAGTACTCTTTATTCAATGCATTGCCAATTCAACCATTATGGAATGTTGTGATAATTGCGTCTTTTGAAAACCGGGACACTCCAGTACCCGGTACATGGTATCGAGTCATCGGGTATGTGGAGAGATGGTAAGGGATGTCTCCCACATACGAAGCATAAGGTCGTGAAGTATGTGATGAATAGGGAGAGTAGCAGCTTCCTTCGGGGCTGTGGGGTATTGAAGGATTTCAAGTTCCTCAGCTCTAGGCTCTTTCTCTGAGGTCACCATTATGGACAGACCCCGAGCAACATCACAAATAGAGTCTTGGAAAGACATGTCCTCCGGAGGAGACATGCGATGTTGTGGAGAAGGAGGTGGGTCTTCCGGGAAAGTTCTCATGTCCAGGGTATTGGCCGATTCATCATCTGACGAATCAGAGCCAAAGACTCAAAGTATCGACGGGCAGAGTGTTCCCACTCTGCCTGTACTCGATACCGATCAAAACCGGTAGCCAAAGCTGGTGATGCTGGAACCTCGGGACCAGAAACGGATTCGAGGGCCGGCATGGGTGGTAGCGTGGTAAGCGGCAAAAAAGTCGATGCAGGCTGTCTCAGTACTGGAGCCGGTACCGATGCCTGAGGGATCGACTATAAAGGCTTTACTGGTATAGAGTAGCACTGTAGGAAGCAGAACTACCACGTAGATGAGAAGAAACAAGTCCAAACGTGGAGTAAGGAAAGACCAATCTTTATTATGTATGACTGGAAACACCCAACACAGGCCGTGTTTCGTTGCCTTCATCAGGGGTAATTGTAATTTTACTGTTCAGAAGACTCACAGTGGGCTGCGCTCTTGTGTTCTAACAGAGATTTTTATACATTACCTCCTTTTATATGGTCTACTGCCAATTGGTATCACCAAGTTACGCTACAAGTTGATATTCACCATAAGTGTGCCAGGTGTATTACCCCTGACGAAGGCAACGAAACACGGCCTGTGTTGGGTGTTTCCAGTCACACATAATAAAGATTGGTCTTTCCTTACTCCACATTTGGACTTGTTTCTTTTACTGGTATAAAGGCCACCATTAAGGCCACTAAGATATGCTCATTAGCCAGGATACGGTGATCCATGGAGCTTGACGATGCTTGGGTATCTGTTCCGGAATGGCGGGCCACGATCCCTGAGCATGACACCAGGAGCTCCCCAGAGGTGGAGGTCTCGGGAGCATTCTGTGACCCCACTAAGTCTTTGGAGGCAAGGTCCTCCTGTCAGGGTTGTTTGGTCGGTGTGTCCCCCTCCAGGGCAATGCCCAAGGCATCTCAATGCTCAGGAGATCTACCCTTGGAGGGCTGGCCAGTCTTTGATGAAGACTTAGATTTCGATACCTGAGATCCTTGGGAGGAAGATGAAGCTTTCGATGACGTCGATGTTAAAGATGCTGCATCGGAGGCAAAGAGGGTGCCTAGCTTTGCAGCTCGGTTCTGGAGGCCTCTCTTTGTCATCTTCCTACAAAGAGGACATTCAGACGGTTGATGATCTGGTCCTAAACGTTTTAGGTACCAGTCATGGGTGTCTGTGGCTGAAATGGTACTGCCACATTTAGAACACTTTTTAAAACCACTGGATGGTTTTTCTATTTTGTTCTGTGATGAAAGGAAAGGCCTAAGCCTAAGATGGCACCGATGTGCCTGAAGGAAGAAAAAAATTCCTTCCCTCACAGATTTTTTTTTTTGAAAGAAAGAAAGAAAGTACCAATGGGGTTCGGTACCAGCGTCAACTGGAAGGCAGACGCAACCACAAAAAATAAGAAAGGACAAATTTTCTGTTGTGACAGGAACTGCTTCTTGTCGGCTCCACGGAAAATGAAGAACTGAGGAGGGAGAGCTGGAAAGGTGGCTGCGCAAGCGCAGCGGGTTGCTCCCAAAAGCTTTCCTATTGGCCGCTTGGAAGCATTCCCACGTGGGCTCTGTCGGTACCGACGTTACCCATATGCGAAGACTACATTCCTGCTTGTTCCTGGAGATAATTAGATGTACCTGTGATCAACTGTCAGTATTCACATGACTTGAATCAACCAATGAATGATGGCTCTAATGTTTAAAATGGCCACATTCACTCACTGTTCCATTTTCACAATGGTGAAGACAAGAGAGCTGCGTGAGACCATCAGAAAAGCCATTATAACCAAACATCAAACTTCAAAGGGATACAAGGCCATCTCCAAAGACCTTGGGATTCCTGTGTCTACAGTTTGCAATGTTATTAAGAAGTTTTCTGCTCATGGAACAGTCAAGAGCCTCCTAGGACGTGGTGCGAAGAAGAAAATTAATCCAAGAAGTCATCAACGGTTAGTGCGAACTGTTGGAAAAACTCCACGTACAAAATCCAAAGAGCTTAAAGCTGACCTGGAGCAATCTGGAGCAGTGGTTTCAACCCGCACCATACGCAAACAAAGGAGGACTTCATGGGAGAAGGCCAAGGAGGACCCCATTGCTCAAAGACAGACATAAAAAGGCACACCTGATCTTTGCCCAAACCCACCTTGAGAAACCACAATGTTGCTGGGAAAATGTTCTGTGGACAGATGCAACCAAACTTGAGCTCTTTGGCAATGCAGACCAGTGATATATTTACAGGTGAAGAAATGAAGCTTATAAGGAAAAAAACACCCTTCCTACAGTTAAATATGGTAGAGGTTCCATAATGTTGTGGGGCTATTTTGCTGCCTTGGGAACTGGAGGCCTGGAATGTATTAAAGGAATAATGAAGTCAGAGGACTATCAAGGTATTTTGGAGCGAAATGTACTACCTAGTGTCAGAAAACTAAGTCTTGGTTGAAGATCTTGGGTCCTCCAGCAGGACAATGACCCAAAACATACACCAAAAGTACAAAAGAATGGTTAAAAGGAAAAAATGGACTGATTTTAACTGGGCAGCAATGAATCCTGATCTCAATCCAACTGAGAACCTTTGTTAAGAGTTGAAATTTGCTATAGGTAAAAGGAATCCTGGTAACATGCAAGAGCTGGAACAAATCGCAGTTGAAGAGTGGGAGAAATTACCAGAAAATGTATGATACTTATAGATGGCTACAAGAAATGTTTTGAGGCTGTCATCACTGCCAAGGGTTTAGCAACAAAATATTAGTATAAGGTGCCATTATTATTCCTGTTCAGATCATATTTTATTTTTCTCAGAAATTTACTATATCTAAGTTGCACAGACATCTCTTTTTTTGTTGTATACCTTTGAACATACTATTACGATCATTTGTATAGCGCTATAAGGCGTACGCAGCGCTGTACAGACAAAGAGACGGTCCCTGCTCATTGGAGCTTACAATATAGTCAAAGAACTTACAAATATTATGATGATGTACAGTTGGAATATTTCCAATTATTTCTCAAGATACTGTACACAACATACCTAAAATGCAAGGGTGCCAATAATGCTGACCACAATTGTACATGTTTAGACCAAAAGATTTTTCTGTCAGCTTATACACCTGCACTGAAGCTCACACAAATGCCATCTTGAAGGGGCAGGTGCAAAAAGTGTCACTACTACCCCTCTGCCAATCCCTAACAGCAGCATCAATCCCCCTCTCGATACCAGTCTGCCCACCACTCTCACTGACATCAAGAACCCTTCCACTAAATAGCCCCCCACAGTAAGAACCCTGGTTCTTACTGGAGTCCCTAGAGGTCCAGTAGGAGCAGGAGTGATCCCCAGATGTTCATGCTTATTGCAGCACTGGATTCAAAATGATGCCATTGAGCCCCTAGGGGTAAGCTTGTGATACTATCAATAGAGGTCAAGCAGCCAAATAAAGTATATAACAAATAGAAGTACTTTTGTATTACTTTTAAATTAAATTATTGATTTCATTAGCAACAAATATTTTTTTAGCATTGGAAATGGGAAAAAACCCTGAAATCCTACTTAATGTTAGCACAATCCCTGCACAACAGAAATCCAAAGAAAGAAATCCCAAAAGAATGTAAACTACTTTATTTATAACCATAGAGAAATAAAAACATTAATGGATCTCTTGAAGACATACTTTAAAAAATGACAACATAGTGGAAATTCCACCATTAGTTATGCTCTTGATGGAAGTCACGTTCTTTTAGTTGGGAGAACCTGATTTATGCCTATATAGTTTGTACAGACCAATAGACTCATGAGTAATAAGCGGAAATATTTATTTATGGAAAGAGTGATAGATGCGTGGAATAGTTCCCCAGTAGAGGTAGTAGAGACAAGGACAGTATCTGAATTCAAAAAAGCACAGCCGGACAACCAGCATGATGGCCTCAGGTAGCTACTCCTATCTCCTTCCCTCCCTTCCCCCACCCCAAACCCCTCCCCCGGACATATCAGATAGACACTGTTAGTTTTTTCACCAAAAACATCATTTGTTTATTTGACAACATTGGAAATAACAGTAAAGCACAGTTACTTACCTGTAACAGGTGATCTCTGGGAACAGCAGGAATAAGTCTTCACATATGGATATGTCGGTACCGACGGAGCCTGCGCGGGAACGCTCCCCAGCATCCAATCAGAAAGCTTTTGGGAGCATCCCACAGTGCCTGCGTGCTGCCTTCCCGCCTTTCCAACTGTCTCTCCTCAGTTGAGTTTTATAGCTGAGACAAAGAGGGAGAGAGAGGGAAAGGCAGAGAGAGAGAGAGAGAGAGACAACTCCGAGGGTAGGTGGGTGGGTTGTGAAGACTTATTCCTGCTGTTCCCAGAGATCACCTGTTACAGGTAAGTAACTGTGCTATCTCCAGGAACAAGTAGGAATGAGTCTTCACATATGGGGACTCCCTAGCTTTTGATGCCAGGGAAAGCACCCAGTTGTGTGACCCTGGGACAGGGCTGCACTTCCTCACCTGGATCTCTGGCATCCCCTGAGGGATGGTGGGTAGGAGTTGATTAGGTAAGGAACAGGTGTTTGAGAACAGCCTGACCAAACAAGGCATCCCGGCGGGAGCCCTTGTCTAAGCAGTAATGGGCTGTGAAGGTATGAACCGAGGCCCAAGTGGCTGCTCGACAGATGTCGTCGATAGATACAGAGTTCAGATGAGCCATTGAGGTTGCCATAGCTCTCACATTGTGAGCTGTGACATGGCCCTCCAGAGAAATGTTCTTGCTCTGATAGGCGAAAGAAATACATTGGGCAATCCAGTTGGAAAGAGTTCTCTTGGAGACTGGTTGTCCCAAATGAGAAGGATCAAAAGCAACAAAGAGTTGGGAAGACCTTCTATGTTGCTGTGTCCTCTGTAAGTAAAAAGCCAGAGCTCTTTTACAGTCCAGGGTATGAAGATTCCTCTCTGCAGGTGATGCATGAGGCCCTGGAAAAAAGACAGGTAGGTAGACCTCTTGGTTGAGGTGAAAAGGCGAGACCACCTTAGGCATAAAATGTGGATTAGTCCTAAGGACCACCTTGTCATGATGGAATCTTGTATAAGGTGGATTAGCTACTAGTGCTTGCAATTCACTGATGCGGCGTGCTGATGTGATTGCAATGAGAAAGATAACCTTCCAAGAAAGGTATTTCAAGGAGGTAGTAGCTAAAGGTTCAAAAGGCGGCTTCATAAGCTGACCAAGAACCAAATTTAAGTCCCATGCCACCGGAGGTGGTCTAATGGGAGGCTTTGTTAAAAGGAGGCCTCTCATGAACCTTGCTACAAGGGGATGAGAGGAAACAGGTTGTCCATTTAGAGGCTTAAGTGAAGCTGCAATAGCACTCAGATGGACTCTTACTGAATTTGTCTTAAGGCCTGCATTAGACAGATGCAGGAGATACTCCAACAACGATTCCAGAGGTATGGCACGGGGGTTAAGACCCTTTTCAGAACACCAAATGGTAAACCTTTTCCACTTGAAGGCGTAAGAACGTCTAGTGGAAGGTTTTCTGGAAGCTTGAAGAACATCTATCACTTGCTGAGAAAGAGGAAGATCTTGGAGATCTAGGCCTTCAGCAACCAAGCCCTGAGATGCAGAGACTGGGGATTGGGATGCCACAACTTTCCGTCCTCCTGAGAGAGGAGGTCTGGAGCAGACCCTAACTCTAGGGAGGGAGCTGAGAGAGATGTAGAAGCAGAGGGTACCACACTTGCCGTGGCCAATGTGGAGCTATGAGAATCATGTGGCCTCTGTCTCTCTGAAGCTTGAACAGGGTTTTGTGAATTAGGGGAATGGGTGGAAAGGCATACAGGAAGTCTTGACCCCCGTGAAGGAGGAAAGCATCCCTTGCCTGAGCCCCCTGAGCCGGAGTTCTGGAACAGAACTGAGGAAGTTTGGCATTCCACGGATTTGCAAAGAGGTCTATGTCCGGGGTTCCCGAAATTTGAAAAATTTTGGACACCTGGTCCATATGTAGGGACCACTCGTGTGGAAGCAGAACTCGACTGAGTCTGTCTGCCCAAGAGTTTTGGACCCCTGGAAGATAGACTGCCAGAAGATGAATGTGATGCTCTCTGGCGAGGGCCCACAGTCGCAGAGCTTCGTTGCAAAGCAACAGAGAGCCATTTCCTCCCTGCTTGTTTATTTAGAATATGGCCACCTGATTGTCCGTGTGGACAAGGACTGTCTTGTGGCTGAGCAGGGTGTGGAAAACTCGTAGAGCAAGGAAGATTGCTCTGAGTTCCAAGAGATTGCTGTGGAGACAAGTCTCCTGTGGGGACCAGATGCCCTGGGTGGAGAGGTCCTGAAGATGAGCTCCCCAGCCCATTGGAAAAGCATCTGTTGTAAGAGTTGCCTGGGGTAGAGGCTGTTGAAAAGGACACCCCAGCAAGAAGTTCTGAGGGGACTTCCACCACTGGAGGGACAAAATGAGGCGACTTGTGTTTGCTATTGTGTCTGACAGGCAGCCTAATGCCTGGGTCCACTGGGTGGATAAAGTCCACTGAGCTGCTCTCATGTGAAGGCGAGCATATGGTACCACATGAACGGTGGAAGCCATGTGGCCTAGCAACTGTAACACAGTGAGTAGGGATTATAACTCTGCTTGAGAAGCTAACTGCATCAAGCGAAGGCAACCGGTCTGGGGAAGAAAGGCCCTTGCCTTTGTGGTATCCAGCAGTGCCCCTATGAATTCCAGGGACTGAGTAGGGATCAAACTGGATTATGGGATGTTTATTACCAGCCCTAAGTATTGAAGGATATGCATTGTGCAGGTTAGAGCAGTCCTGGCCTCTGATTGAGTGGGAGCTCGAATGAGCCAGTCGTCCAGGTAGGGGAAGACAAATATTCCCAGGGTGCGCAGAAAAGCAGCAACCTCTGCCATGCATTTCGTGAACACCCTTGGTGCAGAGGCCAGTCCAAAGGGGAGCACTCTGTATTGATAGTGCTTCTCCTGGAAAAGGAACCGAAGGAACCTTCTGTGAGTTGGATGGATGAGAACATGAGTGTACGCATCCTTGAGATCTAGAGAACAAAGCCAATCCTGACTCTGAAGGTATGGCAGCAGAGTTCCCAGAGAAACCATCTTGAATTTTTCTTTGACTAGGAACCTGTTCAATTTCTCTGAGATCTAAAATGGGTCTGAAGCCCCCTGTTTTCTTTGGGATAAGAAAATAGGGGGAGTAGAACCCTGTGCCCTGTTGTTGAGAAGGCACTTCCTCTACTGCCCCTTGGGCTAGAAGAGTGGCAACCTCCTGCTCTAATAGGCTGAGGAGGGAGGTTGGAGAATTGAACTGGTGCACTCTTGTGAGAGGGGGCAAGCTGGAAAAATGAAGTTTGTACCCCTCTCTTATGATGGAGAGTGTCCACTGCTCTGCTGTGATTTGCTCCCATCTGGGAGCAAAGTGACATAGCCTTCCTGGAATGGTGGAGGGTTCTGGTCCTTCTAGAGCCAGAAAGGCTACGTTCTCTAGCAGAAAGTCAAAGGCCCTGAGGTGGCTGAGACTGCTGGGCTGGAGCAGGCCTCGCAGCCTTTGCCTTGGTCTGTCTGGAGGATTGCTGACGTTTGTAAGGGAACTGAGCTGCAGAAGATGCTCTCTGACTATAAGCAGGATAGGATCTTCCCTTCTTTGAAAAAGGTGTTTTCTTGAACAACCTTTTCTTAGCAGGAGCAGCTGTAGATTTGGATAGTCTATCCAAAGCAGAATTTTCAGCATCCATCTGATTGGCTTTTGCTTGCCAATCTTTACCTGTACAAGGGATATTTCCCAATTCATCTTGGACCCAGGTCTCCAAATCAGATGCTTGAAGTCAAGCAACCCTACGTGCTGCTATAGCTATAGCTGAGGCTCTGCTTACGCATTCAAAGGAATCAAAAGCGGCACGGTTGGAGAATTTGGAGACATCCTGGGCATGTTTGAGCGCAGAGAGAAATTCTTGCCTTTTATTGTCAGACATAAAAGGACTTAAAGTCTGCAAATGGTCAGTGACCTCTTTTAAGAACATGCCCATGAAGAGACTATAAGAATTAATTCTTGCAGCAAGCATGGAAGCTTGGAAGATTCTTCTACCAAAAGCATCCAGGGTTTTACATTCACTTCCTGGAGGATTAGAGGCATGTCTCTTGGCACTTCTAATCTTTTTCATTGCAGACTCAACCACAATAGAGTGGTGAGGAAGCTGAGCCTTATGGAAACCAGGACAAGGAGGGACACGATACATGGTGTCCAACCTGTGAGAATGAGGAGAGGTGGTTAGAGGTGCTTCCCACATCCTTAACATGAGATCATACAGAATCGCATGAATAGGCAAGGTAGCTGCCTCTTTAGGAGTTTTAGGATATTGTAAAATATCTAACTCCTTAGCTCTAGGCTCTGACTCTGGGGCTACTGTAATAGAGAGACCCCGAGCCACCTCTCTGATAAAGTCTTGAAAAGACAAGTCCTCTGGAGGAGACATCCTTCGTTTAGGAGAGGACTCCTCCTGTGGAAGAAGCATCGCTGCATCAACAGACTGTTCAGAATCCTCAGAGTCATCAGAGGAATCGAAGTATCGTCTGTCGGGATGCTATTGCAAAGCCCGATACCCGTACCGACCGGGGTCGGTATCGGGAATCATCGGTACCGGGGTATCGGTACCGGAGGGCTGCAGAGGGCAGGGTACCGGCATGGCTGACACCGATACCGATGCCGATGCCACCGGTACTGGGATCGGTACCGATGGCGATACCTGAGCCGGTACCTGCGGAGTAGTCTGATGCGGTACCACGGGCGTCGATGCCACAAGGAAAGCCGCCAGACTGCGTTCCATGGACAGAATCCTCTGATCCATGGACGCTGCCAATGCCTGGAAGTCGGTACCGGTGGAGGCCACCGGTACCCCAGAGCATGGCACCAGGAGATCGGTTGAGGCCACACCATCTAGATCATCCTGGAACCCCGATGATGATGCTTTAGAAGCCGAAGCCTCCTGCCGGGGTAATTTTGCCGGTGCAGAATCCTCGAGGGCAAGGCCAGAGGCATCTCAATGCTTAGAAGGAAATTTGCCCTTCGAGGACCGGCTGGATTTATGTTTAGTTACCTGAGATCCATGTGAGGAAGAAGAAGCCCTGGAAGACGTCGATGCCACCGAAGCTGCATCAGAGGGAAACAGGGTACTGAGCTTGGCAGCTCGGTTCTGTCAAACTCTCTTAGACATTATGGAACAGGACATACAATCTTTGATGGAATGGTCAGGGCCTAAACATTTGAGACACCAGTCATGGGTGTCGGTGACGGATATAGTACCACCACATTTTGTGCACTTCTTAAAACCTGAGGCAGGTTTTTCCATATTTGAGGAAAAAGGTTTTGGGCCTAAGGCCCAAAACTGAAGTACACCTGAAGAAAAAATAGAAGGTCTTTTTTTTTTTTTTAGAAAAGAATAAGAACCGGCGGTACCGGTATAGCGTCGAGGAAGGCAGACGCGACAGAAAAGAAATAAAGAAAAAAATAAGGAAATTCTTCTGCGGTGAGAGGAACACGACCTGCTGGCTCCGCGGAAAAAGAACAACTGAGGAGAGACAGTTGGAAAGGCGGGAAGGCAGCATGCAGGCGCTGTGGGATGCTCCCAAAAGCTTTCTGATTGGACGCTGGGGAGCGTTCCCGCGCAGGCTCCGTCGGTACCGACGTACCCATATGTGAAGACTCATTCCTGCTTGTTCCTGGAGATAAAACTGTTGGCCACAGCATAATCTGCATATTCTGAAAACATTACAATATAATTTCCTCATTGCACACAATTAACAATAACCAGTACATTGCCATTTCCTAGAGCTATCTCCTCTCCCCGTAAGAGGCACAGCCCGTGCTATCCCATGACGGCTGGCAGGGATGTTGGAAAAATGCTGTCCAAGCCTTTTCCCCACTGCCCCAAATTACCATATAATAGGTAAGGGGTGCCTGTCATTAGAACAGGTCAGCAGCAGGGCTCTGTTATTAATTTTCATATTCATCCCTCCCTCACCCCCCTGACGTGAAAGCATAGGGAGGCCCTCTACACACTGCTCCTGTTTCGACTCTGTGCACCATTGGGGGGAAGGTCAGCTCCTATACAACCATGTCTGGGCTGTGCGCTCTCTCTCCCTAGCTCTCCTGCCAACCCCTCATGGCAGCGACTCCTCGCTTGTCGTGTGGGGCCCCACCCTGCTCCGCAGCCATGGCCAACTCCTGTTTCTGTCATAGTCATTCGACCGTGTCTTGTATGGCACACAGGAACACATCCATCCCAATTTCCGATAGATGTATTCCATTGGCGCCATACAGACCGGGGCAGTGCTCATCTATGAGGTCATGCCTGATGCTGCACCCCCCAATCTCATGAAATGGGCCATCCACCTGTTCACTTTCCTCCTCGTTCTCTCGACCGCCTGGTGTGACCGCTCGCCCCTCCACACCCGTCGCGGTATGATGTGTGACCATACCAGCCATGCCCCTGGGAAGGCATTCGCCAGTGTCCGCATGTCCCTCTGCATTTTTATTTTTTAAATTTATTTTATTTATTTATTTATTTATTTTTAATACTGCACTCTTTAGAATCAGTGCGGTTTACATGTATACTAACAGGTACTTTTTATTCCCTTGTCCCTGAAGGACTCACAATCTAAGTGTACCTGAGGCAATGGAGGGTTAAGTGGCTTGTCCAAGGCCACAAGGAATGGTCATCGGACTAGAGACCCCAGTCCCTCCGGCCTGAAGTTGCTTGTCCCCATGTGGGAATTGAACCCCCAGCCTTCCAGCCTGAGGTAACCTGTCCCAAACACTGAGCCACTCCTCCCTGTTTTCTTTGTTAGTTCCACACTGCGTCAGCCGGCCAGGTCATTACCTCCCAAATGGACCACTACTGTCCATGGCTTTTCCCCTGCTCTCTTCTTTTGCAGGAGGAACAGCAGCAGCTGGTCCCATACCATACCCCACCGGCCCATCCACACAACTGACACTCTTGATCTTGGTAAGCCCAGATTGAGCCCTTGGGGTCTGATCCTTGTCCTCTTTTGCGCCCAGTGAACAAAGGAATGGCCGCATATCTACGATTCCTGAGGAGGGCTGACACCTATGTTATATTATTGACACAAGATTGCATAGTCATCGGTGTATCATTGCATGCTATACAAACATCCTATGTTTCTTATTCTCGTTAAGGACTTTTTTTTTTTTTTAATATAACCTAAACATTTGTTTCTTTAACAATATTGGAAATACACACTACACCGAAACGGCCTAGAAGACATTCACAACTCAATTCGCCAGCGTTAAACCGGGCATACATAAAGCCTGTACCTGTCTGAACGCCATCTGCCAATTTTCATAATCTGTTCCCTTGTCATCCCTATGTTGGCTGCCGTGGAAGCGGCCCCAATATGGAAGGAGTGAGTGCCGTAAGAGCATGCCTCCAGACCCGCTGTTTCCAAGCTTAGCTTAAGCACTCTAGCAAATTGGAAATGTGATAGGGGGGCACCGTTCTTGTGCACCAAACATTGTTCGCCCCCTGCTGGGCGGAGTTGTTTGTATTCCGTGAAAGTCTTCACTGGGCAGGATGGGTCACCTGGTAGCAGGGCTAACATCACACAGGCACCTTTTCTTTCGGTATCCGTCTTTGACTTGCGGACGAATAACACTAATGCCCCATCCTGCATGCTAACATCCATCTTCCTAATGCCCCCTTCGGCTGACTCGCGACTTGCCAAGGCCACCAATTCCCCTATCCTGAATGCTCCGAAGAACGCCCAGGAAAAGGCACATCTGAACAACCGAGTCTCAAATACATCGAAACATATTTGGCCTGTGGCCGATATAAGTTTCCTTAATATTTGGTGTGTGATTGGACGCCGCCTCTCTTCTCTGCGGGCCCGCTCCGATGACCAGCCCTTCATTACCCTTGTGATAACGAAGTCCGTTCTTGGGCTCCTCTTACCCATTGCTTTAGCGAAGAATGTGATTGCCGCCAGTTGCATCTGCACAGCCGATTTTTTAACTCTGCTACTTTTACAATGTAGGATCCACTTCAGGATCGAATCCGTCGTGGGACCATCTGTGTCCCCCATCCCTCTATTTCCGCAGAAAGCTTGAAACTTTTCCCATGCAGCCAGATATTTTCGCCTCGTCTGTTCTGCTAGTGAACTCATCAAGAGCTCCCAAACCTCGGCGGACCAAAGTCCCATACCTGCTCTGGGATGGCTGTCTTGACTGTGTCGGCCTCGGGGGCGAGTGCCCGGAAGAGCGGGATCTTGCAACAAGAAAGCGCATCAGCAAGGTTATTACGCTGACCTGGAATATGCTCTGTCCTAATAGTCACATTATGTGAAAGGCACAACTTCACTATCTGCCTCAACAATGCCACCACCCACGGTGTTTGGGCAGGCATTCTATTCAGTGCATGTACCACCGCCAAGTTATCCGTGTGGAATATGATTGCTTTGTTCACTAGCCATGGGGCCCATATGTATAAGGCTACCATGATGGTAAAGAGTTCCAGGAACGTGATGTCCTTTGGGCTCCCCCAGAGTGCCACTCACTAGGCCATTTCTCGGAACACCACACCCCTTTGAAATAGATCCCGAAACCAATCGCCCCTGCGGCATCTGTGAATAATTCCAGGTCCTTGTTCGACACCGGATACTCTTGGCAGAATGCAAGCCCATTAAATGATTGTAAGAACTGCTCCCACATATGCAGGTCTTCCTGAATATATTTATTTATTTAACATTTCTTATATACCGCCTTTCATGATATCAAGGCGGTTTACATTGAACAAACTGAAATTACATTGAACGGGGCATTATAACTTGGAAAATTTACAGGGAATATCTTTGCTGACCCAGATTTTGAGGGGTCTTTTTCTGACCCCTTTTGTTGCCAGCGCCATGCGACGACAGAAGACTCACCCCATTGGCATAACCCTACAAGCAAAACACAGCAAACGCAGCAATGATTGGAACTGCTCCAATGTCGCTTTTTGTCGCCCATGCATGTTCTGATTGGCGCTCCTCAGTTTCTCTAGTTTCTCGTCTGGCAAACGTGACAATTGTGCTATCACGTCAAGTTCTATGCCCAGAAATGTGATCACCCTCACGGGCCCAGAGGTCTTCTCCTTCGCTAGGGGAATACCGAATCACTGAGAAACCTGCCTGAAGACATTGAGGATCCTCTTGCAGTCCTCAAAATCAGTTCCTATAAATAGGAAATCGTCCAGGTAGTGCACTACCTTATTGTGGCCAGCGATGTCCTCCACAACCCAATGTATGAATGAGCTAAACTGCTCAAAATAAGCACATGAGATTGAGCAGCCCATGGGCAAACATTTGTCATAGAAATACTCCCCACTGAATGTGAACTCTAATAGTGAAAATGACTCTGGGTGCACCAGAAGCAATCGAAAGACCGATTCAGTATCAGCCTTTGCCAGCCGAGTCCGCTGTCCTGACTTCCGTATGACTGCCACTGCCTGATCGATAGTCGCGTATTTCACGGAGCATAGCAACGGATCAATGTGGTCGTTAACTGAACTCGTCTCTAGGTATGATAAGTTGTGAATCAAACGGAATTTGCCCGGCTCCTTTTTTGGCACTCCTTTTTTGCAGCACACCTGTACTTTTTTAAAATCACGTGATGTTTAGTATCATTTATTTATTTGAACGGTTTATTTTTATACCGCTCCTTCAAGTGATCAGGGGCAGTTTACATGGAACTACAACACAGAAGTACAGGAAACATATTTAACCAATACAATTTAAACAAGGAACTTAGAACAATAACTATATACATACCAGTGCACACTAATTACAGAGGCGTAGTGATGGCTGGATTTTCTTAGCTATATTCATTGAAATAAGGGAGGGAAATGGGAGGTGTTAGACTGTTGGGGTAGAAGGGGGGGTGGAGTTATTGGTGGTATTGTTTATTAGGTGAGCATTATAATATTGTGAGAAAAGGTGTGTTTTCAATTCCTTGCGGAAAGTTAGGAGATCTTTGATCTTTGATTTGATTTGATTTGATCATGTAAAAGCAGTTCATCAGATTTACAATGAGTGAAAATATTTAACAGCGAATTTGTATTAAATTATGCCAGATACTTGGAGAATTGTGCAAAGAGACTTTGGACAAGTTACAGCAAGTGTATGGCGATGAATGCATGAGTCGCGTTCGAGTTTATGACTGGTATAAACGCTTCCAAGAGAACCACCAAAGTGTTGACAGTGATGAACGTTCTGGAAGGCCATCCACAAGCAGGAATGAAGAAAAAGTTGAAGCAGTGCATGCCACAATACACTCAAATCATCGATTGACTATCAGGGAAGCTTGCTGAGAACATAGACATCAGTTTCAGGTCGGTACAGTCCATTCATACTGTCAATTTGGGGAGGAAATGTGTGTCTTATCCTCTAATACTATGTGATTTTTATAATTTATAATTTTTATTAACATTTATAATAACACTCAAGTATTTACATGAATGACTAGAAATATCGGGATCTCCACAACATTCCAACTATTTTACAAAGAAATATTCAAAGTAATCTTTCCCTTAATTAGTCCACGATTATCAAAGGGGGCTACAGGAAATTTTTAAACATTGACCATGGTTTCAACAGTTCTCAAAGCAAAAACACAGTCAAGGTAACACTAGAAAAATATATACATTATAAGCAGGATAAGATTTATGCGTCAGCCGTAATGGGGCACACCTCCACCCGTAGCTCTTCCCTTGCACATATAAATTCTGAGAGCTGCTTAGGTTCAAAAAAAGAAAATTCTTCCCTTGATAGGAAACATAACATCTAGATGGATACTTTAACACAAAAGTTGCACCCAAGGAAATAATCCTGGGACGATAAGCCAGGAATTCTTTCCTCCTTAATTGGGTTACTCGAGACAAATCTGGAAAAATTCTAACATTTGAACCTAAGAATTTCTCATTAATATTCTTAAAAAAAGAATGAAGAATCAATGCCTTGTCGGCCTCCAAAGCTAGAGTTACAAGCATAGTAGTCCTTTCAGTAACCACGTCTAAAGAACTTTCCAAAAAACCTGTCAGGTCCCCAAATTCCACTGACTGATGCCTCCAAATTTCTCCCCCCGTACTTCCAAGTTGTTCACCGACAGATATTGTGCCCTAATAAGTGGTGGAGGAGTAGCCTAGTGGTTAGAGCAACTGCCTAGTACCCAGAAGATCAAGGGTTCAATTCCCACTGGCACTCCTTGTGACTTTGGGCAAGTCACTTTACCCTCCATTGCCTTGGAAGAAAAGGCTGGCAATCTACTTCCAGTGATACATTGCCAAGAAAACCCAGAGGTAGTTGGGTCGCTATGAGTCAACAGTGACTCGATGGTACTAAAAAAAAAAATGTGGTGGCAGGTGCTCAGTTGGTATCTTGAGCACCTCTCTCAGATATTTCCACACCATTTCCAAGGGGGACATGAGTGGCGATCTTGGAAAGTTTAAAAGACGAAGGTTATTTCATCGGGCAAGATTTTCAAGGTGCTCAGTTTTTCGTATCAGCACTGTTCTCTCCTTCATTAGAGCATTATGCTCCTCCTTGAGATGCCCCAGATCTTCCTTCACCTGCAGCAAAGAACTCGCTTGCAGCTCTTGGCTCTTAGAGGACTCCAATCTCATAACAGATAATTCAGTACTTACGGAACCCACCACTCTTGAAAGGGTTATAGTGAAGGCAGAGATAGCATCCCAAAGTGCTTCCAACGTAATTAGAGCTGGCTTTTCCAACACCCAACTTACTGGTATAAGCCCTACTCCAGGCTCCAACTGCCGTGGGGCTACCACTCGAGGAAGCGGGTCTTCCACACCACGTTCCTCTGGCTGTCTACCCCCTCTGGAGATCAAGGCCGACTGCTGCAGCACTTGCTCCCCACCAACAGGCAAGGGAGTGCTCCCCCGGAGATCAGGTTGGCAGTGAAAAACCAAAATTCACTCCTGTCGGTCCACGTTTCACAGAGTATATGTCAATGATATATGTTAAGACTCTGTATTAGAACTAGAAAGTAATGTTAGTTCTAATTAAGACTGTAGGAACTCAATAAAATAGAGCTTTCACAACCAGATTTATTATCAGGAGCTAACGTGGTCTCAGTATTCATGGACAAGAATAAGAAACTTCTGATTCTCTGTCCCCACTTTCACATCAATGACCACAGTGTTCTAGCTGCCACTTTTTTATATTATCTTAAAAAAACTCCATCAGGAGAAAAAATCAAAATCGCTTAGCTTTTAGGCAATCGAGCTTAAACTTTGATCAACTTCCAATGGTGTTGTATTTCATTCCCGATGCTAACCAGCGCTAGGCGTTTCGCCACTCGGGGGTTCTTCAGGGGAAATGCTAAGCTTTTTTTCGCGAAACGCCTAGCGCTGGTTAGCGTCGGGAATGAAATACAACACCATTGGAAGTTGATCGAAGTTTAAGCTCGATTGCCTAAAAGCTAAGCGATTTTGATTTTTTCTCCTGATGGAGTTTAACACTGTGGTCATTGATGTGAAAGTGGGGACAGAGAATCAGAAGTTTCTTATTCTTGTCCATGAATACTGAGACCACGTTAGCTCCTGATAATAAATCTGGTTGTGAAAGCTCTATTTTATTGAGTTCCTACAGTCTTAATTAGAACTAACATTACTTTCTAGTTGTAATACAGAGTCTTAACGTATATCAGTGAAAAACCAAAGCCATCTGCAGAAGGAAAACTTCTGGGTTGTGTCGGGGGCTCCCGTTGTTCAGGAGACAAACTCATTCCCGATGCGCCCAGCACAGAGATCGACTCCTCCCGCTGTGCTGGTGAAGACGCCGCTACTGGTCTGGCAGCCGCAAAACCGCAATGCTCAAGAGTCCTCTGGCCATCGGCAGAAGCTTGCGGCGGAGCACAGGGGTAGCCCGCTTGCTTCCTTTTCCTCCGCCCCATATTCGACGAGGCGGAGCTCACCGAAAAGAACAGGAACGCTGAGCAATCGCAGAGCAGCCAACACAGGTCAGGTTCCTGCCACCATCTTGCCCCCCCCAGTGCGGGTCAATACTATGTGATTTTAAATTTTAATTGTAAACTGCTCTGGTGTTACCATTAAGGGCGGCATATCACGTTTTAATAAATGAAAATTAAATGAATGAAATGTCTGCAAAATTTGTGTCAAAACTCCTGTCCCCTGAACGAAAAAAAGATCGACTGCAGCCAGGGAGTTGTTGGAATGCATTGAAAATGACTCAGATTTCATCAAAAAGATTATTATTGGTGATGAATCATGGGTTTATGGTTCTGATCCGGAAACTAAGGCTCAATCCTCACAATGGAAGACTCCAGACTCTCCCAGACCCAAGAAAGCCTGTCAAGTGAGGAGAAATAATAAAGTCATGCTCACAGTTTTCTTTGATTACCATGTTAATCATGAGTATGCTCCAAAAGGCCAAACTATCAATAAGGAGTACTATGTCCAAGTTCTGACTCATTTAAGAGATGCAGTTCATCGTAAGAGGCCATAGTTGCACAAGCATGGTGAATGGTTGCTTTGTCATGATAACACCCCAGCTCACATATCACACCTTGTCCAGCCGTTCTTGGCCAAACACCAAATTGAGCAAGTCTATCAGCCTCTCTACTCACCTGCCCTCACACCCTGTTTCCAAAACTGAAATTACCACTGAAAGGAAGGAGATTCAACGACATGGAGATCATTAAGCAAAATCTGACACAGCAGCTTCACAGCATAATGAAATAGACATTTCAAAATTGTTTCCAGCAGTGGCAGGAACACTGGAGGAAATGTGTTTTATCAGAAAGGGACTACTTTGAAGGAGACTGGATGCATTAACTGTCAGTGTTATACTTCTTGTATTACTGTACAAGTCTCAATACATTTTGAACGCACCTTCGTAGATAGGCCATATGGCCTTTTTTTGCTGCCATATTTCTAATTTTCTATATGCAAGAAGTCATTTGCCTTTATTTGGCAGCTTGATCCCTAGCAGTAGTATTATGAGATTATCACTAGGTGTCAAGGATTCCATTTTGAACCTGGCATCGCAATGAGCAGGAGAGACTGGGAAACATTCCTGCTCCCAGCAGACTACCAGGGACCCTGGTAAGAACTGGGGTTGAGAGCAGGGGTAGGGGTTGGTCTCTCATAGGGCACCATCAGGGCGGTTCTTTGGGGTAATTTCTTCAAATGGGCAAGTGTTGTGCATACTATGACAATCATGAACCTTACTTCTAAGCCAGGGTATGCGGAGTATGATCTCAGTCTCTCAAAGTTACTGCTAATGCTCGGCATAGTACTTGCATCATGCCAAAGTGAGCCTCCCTCTGAAGTTCCTAAGATATTAACTGTATGGGTAATTTATCAAGTTGTGCTTGGAAAATCCTCTTAATTAAGCCTGTGGCACCCAACATAATGGGAAATAACTTGGTATCTCTCTGCTACATTTTCTTGGCCTTCAACGGCATTTCTTGGTATCTGAAAATTTTCTCCCTCTATGTGATTCACAGAGTAGTCGCTTGGAACTGATAACTCTATAATCAATTCTATTCTGGTATTTTTCTCCTTTACCAACATATCCAGCTTCCTTGCATGCAGATTTTTATTGGTCAGAATGGAAGTATCCCAGCTGATGATAAAGCGTAGTTACTCACCTGTAGCAGATGTTCTCCATGAACAGCAGGAATAAGTCCTCATGTATGGGCGATGTCACTGATGGTGCTCCACATGAAAACACTCCACTGCTTCAAAAGGAAGCTTTTGGGAGGCACACCACACATGCTTGCCTACCTTCCCGCCAGCTGTGGCACCATCTTCTCTAGTCTAACAACATAGCAGGAACCGAAAGGTAACTCCTTGTGAAAGTGGGAGGGTTGTGAGGACTTATTCCTGTTGTTCATGGAGAACACCTTCTACAGGTGAGTAACTATGCTTTCTCTGTGAACAAGCAGGAAATAAGTCCACACGAATGGGACTCCCAAGCTACAGGCTACTGGAACCCGAGGAGATCAACAGCCCAACAGGGGAAACCAACTGGAGAGACCAGGAAGAGCAACAAGGTAGTTCCCCCCAAGGGACTCATCTGATTCAGCATCCTCAGCAGACATCGACCTGAGGGGTTTTAGCAGGTAGCCTGGATGGACAGAAGGGCCGGTGGGCAGGAGTTGATCCTAAGACCCAAAGGGATGCTGGAGCACGGCTGGGCCAAAATTGCTGTCCTGATGGGAATTCCCATCCAGACAGAATGGGCTGCAAAGGTATGGCTCGAAGACCACATAGCAACCTTGCAGATTTCCTCTGCAGAAATATATCCAAAATTGGCCACCGATGCAGCCATAGCTCAGACACTGTGAGCCGTGACATGACCTTCGAAGCTAAACCCAGCCTGGGAATAAGCATGAGTGATGTAGTCTTCCAGCCAAAGAGATAGTGCGCGCTTCAAGTCAGTGGTGCCCAGCTTACTGGGAGCAAAGGAAATAAACAACTGGGTGGATCGGCGGTGTGCCTTCACGCGCTCATGGTAGAAGGCTAGAGCCCACTTGCAGTCCAAGGTATACAACGCTGCCTCACCCTGGTCAGTGTGAGGCTGGGGGAAGAAAGACAGCAAGACTTGAGGAAAGAGGGGCCTAGTGGTTGGGGCAAGTTACCTCAGGCCCGAAGGTCTGGGGTTGAAATCCCACTAGAGGACAGCAACCTTGGGCCAGAAGGACTTGGGTTTCTAGTCCCACAGGTGCTCCTTGTGGTCTTGGGCAAGCCACTTAACCCTCCATTGCTTATGTTCCCTGTAAAATAGTTATCTCCAAGTTATAATGCCCTGTTCAATGTAATTTCAGTTTGTTCAATGTAAACCGCCTTGATATCATGAAAGGCGGTATATGTTAAATAAATAAATAAATAAATAAAAGACTATCGACTGGATAAGGTGGAACGCAGAGACCACTTTTAGCAGAAAGCAGGAGTGCATGTGGAGAACCACCCTCTTCTGGTGAAATCTGGTGCAAGGGGTGAGCCACCAAGGCTTGGAGATCACTGATGCATCAGGCCGACATAACCACCACCACAAAGGGGACCGTCCAGGTTAGAAATTTCAGGGCTCAAACGGGGCCCATATCAACTGGGCGAGTAACGTGTTGAGATCCCAAGTCACCATAGGGGCTTGAGCAAAGGCATCGTGAGAAGTAGGCTCCGCATGAAGCGAGCCACGAGAGGCTGGGCCGAAATGGGCTTCCTCTCGAAACCATGATGGTACAACCCAATCGCGCTGAGCTGAACTTGCACCAAATTTGACTTAAGGCCCGGATTCAAGAGGTACAGGATACACTCCAGCAGCTGGTTTATGATACAAGAGAAGGGATCCAATGACCTGTCTAGGCACCAGGTGGCAAAATTCTGCCACTTTCTGGATAGGCTTTGCACATCGAATCCTTGTGGGATGCTAGAAGGACTTTTGTAAGAGCCTTGTGAAGATGGAGCAAATGAGTGGACACTGGGATGCAACAAGGTTCTTCTCTCCTGTGAGATGAGGGCCGGGGCAGAGCCCTGGTGGTGAGGTTCCCTCTGTGAGAGCTGCAGCAGTAGTGGGAACCACGGCTGCTGAGGCCAATTAGCGATAAGGATGATGGAGCCCTTTTGGCCTGGAGCTTCAGGAGGGTTTTTGCTATGAGTGATATCAGGAGGTATGCATATAGCAAGCCCTCCACTCAGTGAAGGAGGAAGGCATACGAGGCCAGGAAGTTGCTGGCTGGCCTCTCCTGGAGAAGAACTGGCCCACCTAGGCATTGTGTGCTATGGCAAAGAGATCCACCACAGGAGTGCCCCATTCCTGAAAGATGGTTCACCACCTCCCTGATGAGGGCCCACTAATGTGATTGAAGGACTCAGCTGAGCTGGTCTGCTAGGCTGTTGAGCTCGCCGGGTAGATAAGTTGCTCTTAGGCCATGCCGTGAAGCAGGGAGAACTTCCACAACCAAACCGCCTCCCAACAGGTATGAGCCTGAGCTCGCCTGCTTGTTCATGTAGAACATTGCCGCCTGATAGAACATTTTGATCAAGACTATCTGATCGGTCAGGTGAACGGGGGGCATTGACTATCGGCCAAAGCTCAAGAAACATAAGAACGTAAGAAATGTCATACTGGGTCAGATCAAGGTCCATCAAGCCCAATATCCTGTTTCCAACCGTGGTTAATCCAGGTCACAGGTACCTGGCAGGTTCCCAAAAAGGCACAGATTACACAATGCTTGTCCTGGGGCAAGCAGTGAATTTCCCAGGTCCTCTTTAACAATGGGTTAAGGATCTTTCCTCCAGAAACTTGTCCAAACCTTTTTTAAACCCATCTATACTAACAGTTTTTACTACATCCTCCGGTAATGAATTCCAGAGTTTGAGTGAAAAAATATTTTCTCTTATTAGTCTTAAATGGGTTACATTGTAGCTTCATTGCATGTCCCCTAGTCTTTTTACTTTTTGATGGAGTAAACAACCTACCTATGTTTACTCGTTTTACTCCATTCATTAATTTATAGACCTCTATCATATCTCTCCTCAGCTGTCTCGTTTCCAAGTTGAAGAGCTCTAACCTTTTAAGCCTTTCCTCATAGGGATATCCTTCCATCCCCTTTACCATACTGGTGGCTCTTCTCTGTACCATTTTTAATTTTGCTATATCTTTTTAAAGATATGGTGACCAGAACTGCACACAATATCACTGGTCAACATTGAAATCGTTACTGACTTTAAAAGGCCCTAATCTGTAGTAATTTGGTGAACTGAACATGAATATAACATAAAAAAAAATGTATTGGCTCTCGTTTTGAAGATATTGCATGTAGTTCATTTTTGACATTTCACCGTGTAAATTTATCCAGCAGGACATCAACAACATCCCAAATAAGCCTTGAATGATGAGATATTGCACCACATTGCATAATACCAGCATGCACACATCATCCAGAGTTGACTGCATTATTTTCTGATGCAATGCAATTTCTGAAGCCATCTGACGTCAGCAGTGTACTATACGCAGTCGGAAAGGAAAGTAATCTGGTATTCAGTTCCGATATTGAAAGCCTCATGAATGCCTTAAAAATCACTCATGACCCACAAGACTGGAGACTATTTATAGACTCTTCGAAACTGAGTCTGAAAGCTGTGCTTTTGAACAATGGAAACCGTCTTCCATCTATTCCAGTAGCGCATGCCGTCCACATGAAAGAGACATACGATAACTTAAAACATCTACTAACTTCCATTAACTATATCAAGTACAGCTGGCACCTGTGTGGTGATTTGAAGGTAGTTGCCCTTTTAATGGAACTGCAGCAGGGATATATAAAATACATGTGTTTCTTATGTGAGTGGGATAGCCAAGCAAGGGATTGGCACTACTTGCGGAAGGAATGGAATCGCAGACAAAATGTAACAGTTGGAGAGAAGAATATCCAGCACCCAGCTCTGGTTGAGGCTCACAAAATCCTGCTACCACCCCTTCACATCAAACTAGGTTTGATGAAAAACTTCATGAAATCCATGGACCGCACTTCGCCAGCTATGCGATACCTGCATGAAAATTTCCCTCGACTCAGTGAAGCAAAGATTAAAGAGGGAGTTTTTGTGGGTCCTCAGATTTGAGAGCTCTTCAAAGATGACCGGTTCAACAACTTGCTGCAGGGTGATGCGAAACAAGCATGGGATGCTTTTCGCCTAGTGTCAACAAACTTTCTCGGGAATGTTAGGGCAGAAAACTACAAGGAACTAGTAGAAGACATGCTGATGCAGTATCAGAAACTTGGCTACAATATGTCTCTAAAGATCCATTTCCTTGATTCCCATCTCGATTTCTTTCCTGACAACTGTGTTATGGTTAGTGATGAACAGGGCGAACGTTTTCACCAGGATATTGCAATGATGGAGCAAAGATACCAGGGAAAATGGTCCACTACAATGCTGGCTGACTACTGCTGGACATTCCCCAGAGAAGCTTCCGAACAGCTGTACAAGAGACAGGCGAAAAAATCTAAGAAGTAGTCTAGGACTTGTTTTTTTTTTACAGGTATTAACCGAAGGCCTATTATATTTACTATTGACATGCATTTCGTGATGCAAACATTAATTCTTGTAGATTACAAAAAAACTAGAGCCAACTTTGCAATTTCACTGTCATATTCGTGTTCAGCATATAAAAATTGATAAGAAATGACTTTTTATTTCAGTAACATGACTTTTGTAAAAATTTGTTGACCAGTGTATTCAAGGTGTGGTTGCACCATGGAACAATACAGAGGCTTTATAATACTTTTGGTTTTATTATTCATTCCTTTCCTTATGATTTCTAGCATTCAATTTACTTTCTTGGCCACCACTGCACATTGGACGGAAAGTTTCAACGCATTATCCATGATGACATCTAAATCTTTTTCTTGGGTGGTGGTTCCTAATGTGGAACCCTGCATCGTGTAACCGTAGTTTGGGTTGTTCTTTCCTAGGTACATAACTTTGCACTTGTCCACATAAAATTTCATCTGCAATTTGAATGTCCAGTCTTCTGATTTATCAAGGTCCTTTTTCAATTTTGCACAATCCTCTTGCATTTTAAGAATTTTGAATAATTTTGTGTCATCTGCAAATTTGATTACCTCACTCGTTATTCCCATTTCCGACTTTATGTAGCAATATTTGTAAATAGTTTGCCACTGTTATACAAGTTTAGGTAGCAAATGCTGTAAATAGCTTACCCTGTTATCCAAGTTACTTGCCCTGTTATCTGTAAACTCTTACATGTTAACTGTACTGAGCATTTTTGTTCCATGTAAACCGCGCTGATGCCGAATAGTGCGGTATATAAGAGACTATAAATAAATAAAATAAATAAATAGGTTATTTCTGAATATATTAAAAAGCAGTGGGTCCAGCACAGATTCCTGGGGTACTCCACTATTCACCTTTCTCCATTGATTCACTACAGATGATTTTAATGATAGTAAGCTGATCTGGAGCAGGCTCTACTGTTCGGACCATAGGTCTTGTGTGCGTGGGCCACCAGGTAAGCTCCCCAGTCGAGCTTAGACACATCAGTCATGAATGTCTTGTGAAGACCTGCCATCTGGAACAGGAGGCCTTTGAGCACATTCTCCGGCTCAAGGCATAGTCAAGGGACTGCACTAGTGGTGCAGTGACCACCACTTTTTCTCAGAGGCAGCCCGTTGCCTGCTTCTATTGCATGCTTAAGGTTTATTGGGCCTGCCACATGAAGAGAGGGGGGCCTGAGGGGTGACATGCATCATGGTGACCATATGACTGCGCACCCTCAACATCCCCCAGACCGTTGTGCTACCAGCCGCTTCATGCGGTCTGCCGGCATAAAGGTCTGTGCCCGAGCGGTATCAAGAAGGGCCATGATAAACTCCAGCTGCTGCATGGGCTGGAGATGGGACTTCGGGTAGTTGATCACAAAGCCCAGCTGCTCGAGCACCTGAATGGTGAGGAGGCAGACTGCCAGATGCCATCTGGTGTGGGACTCTTGATGAGCCTGTCATCCACGTACAGGAAGATGAAGATCCCCATGGTTCAGAGCGTAGGTGGCCACAACCGTAGGGTACTTCATGAAGACCTGTGGAGCTAAGGCCAGCCCAAAGGAAAGCATTCTGTATAGATAGTGCTGGCCTCCCAGCACAAACTGTAAATGTAGTCTGTGATTCGGGTGGATTGGGATCTGTGTGCACGCATCCTTTAGATCAAAGAAGCATAGCCAATCCCCAGTGAGACCATTTTGAACTTCTCGGGCACTGGTTTAGGTTTTGCAGGTCCAGGATGGACCTGAACCCGCTGGTCTTCTTGGGAACCAGGAAGTATCTGGAATAGAAGTCCCATCAAACCTGAGCCGGGGGGACCGGCTCGACGGCTAGATCAGCCAACAGAGTGGAGACTTCTGCTTGTAGTAGGCTCCACTGAAATGGGTCCATAGGGAACCCCATGGGGTGTATGGAGGTGGCAACTGGGCGAGATGCAGCCAATATCTGCTTTGGATGATCTGCAACACCCAGACATCTGAGGGGACAAGGGGCCATCTGTGGGCAAAGAGGATGAGTCGTCCCCCCCTACCTAAGGGGGTACCCCGGCAGACAGCAGCTGGCTCGCTATGCTCCTGAGGAACCCCTCAAACGCCTGCCTCTGGCTTGGGCTGTGGGGCAGGCTGAGCCTTTGGAGCTTTCTCACTCCGCTAATGGAAGGGGGGGGGCTGCGCGTTCAGCTGAGCCAGTTAATACCAGTGCAGGCACGGGAAAAAGGCCTTTTTACCCTGATGTTTCTTCTGTGAAGAATTCACAACCTCCTTTGAGAGGGTCATATGCTCCTTCTCGAGCTCTCTGCTTTCTCTTCCACCGGTTTCCCGAAGAGGTTCTCATCCTGGCAGGGGACACTGGCCAACTTGTCCTGGACCCACTGTTCCAGGTTGAAGGACTGCAGCCAAGCCAGCTGGCGGGCAGTGATGTTCACTGCTGGTGCACTCAAAAGCATCATAGGTGCCACACACCATGAATTTGGAGCAGTCCTTGCCATAGCCCACCAAGGTCTGAAGGGCCTCAAGGCAGTCACTGGGGGACATGGGTGGCAAATTCTGCAAGGTCCAACATGTTATTTTTCAGGAAAATGCTCCTATATGTCTGGTAGGCCAGAATCCTGGCCACCAGTATAGAACTCTGATAGCATTTTCTCCAGGAGTCCAGGGTTCGAGCCTCTTGGCCCGGGGCACCAAAGAATGGGTCTGGTGCTCTTAAACCTCTTCAAGGCTGGCTCACTCATGACCGAGTTGTGTGGCAGTTGAGGCTTCTTGAAGCCTAGGGCCTTCTGGACCCAATACAAGTCTCTGTCTGATGACTGGAACCATGAGAGGGGTTTCCCCACAGCCATAATAGAAGCCATTGGAGGACGTGGTGCACGGGTACCATCACTGACTCCCTGAAGGCCAAGGTGTACTGGAGAAGCTCCAGCTCCTCCACCCTCAATTCCTCCTCCTATTCCAGGGAGAAGGGAATGACCTTGGCCATGTCCCTGACAAAGTCCTGAAAGGACATGTCCTCTGGAAATAACTTACACCGCTCGGGTGGGGAGGCAACAGATTGGATGGGAGATCAGGGGACCAGAGGTCCGATGCTGTCAATTTCTCCTTGGTCTCCCACTCTGATTCGGATTAAAAGAGGAAGTTGAAGCAGTGCCAGGTCTCCTCTTGTGGTCAGCTCCATGACTGGGGAGAGGGTGAACCCCAGTGTGCCCCCATGCTGCCACACTTGAGGGTGCCATAGCCCCTGGGCATTGTATTCTTTCACACTAAACAAGGAGATGGACATTGGAACTGGTACAGATTCTGATCTCCCACCTGATGCGCCTGCCTCAGCAAGCAGGGCAAGGGTCTCCAGACACGGCTGGACAGTGTGGTGATGACGATGCTGGCTCCGCAAAGCCTGAATTCTGCAAGGCAAGAACCACTGCCAAGTGAGTTTTGAGGGCTCAAAGGCATTCCTCCAGAAGCACCACCTGTGAGGGGGCAGAGCCGCTGCTACAGTCACTGGCATCGATACCTCGGGTGGGGACTCCACGATGATTGGTACATCGGGAGAAAACCGGCTGCCCTTCTGGGCAATGGGTGTCAACTCCTCCATTCTGGGGGTCAATTTCTCCTGCCAGGGAAACTTGGCCAGCTGTTCCAGGCCTTTTCTCTCTATGTCATGTCGAGAGTGGCTGCAATGACTATGCACCCAGACCTCATCCCAGTAGTCCTCCTTCAACATTGACGGGGTCTCACCAGAAAGTCTCCTCTCACTGCTTGGGCCCCCTGGCTCCAAATGAGCATGGACTTTCTTCCCCATGGATGACTCAGCAGCAGCCTTGGAAGGGGTCGACATCAGGGTCGGTGCTGAATTCGATGAGTCTTAGAGGGACACCTTCTGTTTTTCCCGACCCTTTAGTTCCTGTCACATCATCTGCAGGCACAGATTGCAGGCTGAGGGCTGATGATCAGCTCGAAGGCACTGCAAGCACCAATTGTGAAAGTGAGTGGCTGAGATGGTCCTTGCCATACTTGGTGCATTTCTTGAAGCCACTAGCAGGCTTAGACATCAAAAAAGAGTAGTTACTCACCTGTAACAGGTGTTCTCCAGGAGCAGCAGGAATCAGTCCTCACATATGGGTGACATCGACGTCGATGGAGCCCCCTGCGGAGCATTTCCCCAGCTTTCTAAGAAAGCCTTTGGGAATGCAGGCATGCATGCGTGGTCCCCTTCCCGCCTAAATGTGCCATCTTTGCCAATCAAATGACATAGCTAATAACAGCACTTAAAATGCAAAACAATAAACTATGTACAACTGCAACTCCAAGGGGAGGAGGGAGGGCTGTGAGGACTGATTCCTGCTGCTCCTGGAGAACACCTGTTACAGGTGAGTAACTACTCTTTCTCCAGGACCAAGCAGGAAGTCAGTCCTCACATATGGAACTCCCCAGCTTCAGGATACCGGGGACCCCAGAGCTGTAAAATGAGCTCCCTCTAGCCACAGCATCAGAGAAAAAGGATTTCACTGGACTACACCTCCACCAGTAGCCCAACCAGAGGGCTGGAGGGTAGGAGTTGCCTAAACCTCGAAGAGATTCCGGAGCACTGCCTGACCGAAAGCACTGTCCCTACGGGACTCCCTCTCCAGGCAGTAATGAGCTGAAAAAGTCTGGCTTGAGGACCAAGTTGCAGCCCTGCAGATGTCTGCCAATGGTACAGAGCGGAGATGAGCTACTGAGGCAGCCATAGCCCTGACACGGTGGGCCGTGACCCGACCCTGCAAGGGAAGGTCTGCTGCCCTGTAAGCCCAGGTGATACAATCAGCCACCCAGATGGACAAGGTACGCTTGGCAACAGGCAACCCTAAGTTATTAGGGTCAAAAGACACGAACAGCTGAGTAGCCCTTCTATGCCCCTGCGTACGCTCAAGGTAGAAGGACAAGGCCCTTCTACAGTCCAGGGTATGCAGGACTGTCTCAGCCCGGCTAGCATGGGGCCTAGGGAAGAATGTTGGAAGAACCACCTCCTGGTTGAGATGGAAGGAGGAGACAACCTTAGGGAGGAACTTAGGATGAGTCCTAAGGACTACCCTGTTCCTATAGAAGCGAGTGTAAGGCCTATCACACACCAAGGCCTGAAGTTCACTTACTCGCCTGGCCGAGATTAAGGCCACTAGAAAGAGAGTCTTCCAAGAAAGGAAGCGAAGATGGCATGTAGCCATCGGTTCAAAAGGTGGGCGAGTTAACTCCTGCAAGACCACATTCAACTCCCACTCAGGGGCTGGTGGACGGATAGGAGGCTTGAGCAGAAGCAAGCTTCTGAGGAATCTGGAAACCAACGGGTGAACCGACAAGGAGTGTCCCTCCACCAGTGAGTGGTGAGCTGCTAGAGCAGAGAGGTGTACCCGAACAGAATTAGACTTAAGGCCCTGATTGGACAAATGCAAGAGATATTGAAGCACCACTGGTACAGTGCAGGAGAAGGGATCTGCCTGGTGTTCTCGACACCACAAGGAGAATCACTTCCATTTCAGGGCATAGGTTTTCCTGGTGGATTGCTTTCTAGAGGCTAATACCACCTCCTCCACTTCCTGAGGCAGGCCCCAGGGAGTTAACACTACCCTTGCAGCCTCCAGGCCATCAAATTGAGAAATTTGAGATTGGGGTGGAGAAGGAAACCCTGATCCTGAGATAGGAGATCGGGCTGTAACCCCAGAGGCAGTGGGGTATCCACTGCCAGTTGAAGCAAAAGTGGGAACCAGGGTTGCCTCGGCCATCTGGGAGCTACCAGAAGCACCGAGGCCTTGTCCCTCACAATCTTGAACAACGTTCGGGCCACCAAAGGCATGGGTGGAAACGCACAGAGAAGGCCCTGGTTCCAGGAAATGAGAAAAGCATCCGCTGCTATTCGTAGGGGATGCGGTTGCCTGGAACAGAACCTGGGTAACTGGTGGTTCAGGGGACTGGCAAAGAGATCTATGGATGGAAGTCCCCATTTCAGAAAAATTTGTTGAACCACTAATGGGTGCAGCTGCCACTCGTGGGGCTGCAGAACCCTGCTCAACCTGTCTGCTAGGAAGTTCTATTGACCTGGCAGGTAGACCGCCTTGAGCACCATGATGTGCTCGAGCACAAAAGAGCAAAGGGCCTGTGCTTCCTGACGCAGGAGTCTGGACCCAGTGCCCCCTTGTTTGTTCACATAAAACATGGCCACCTGATTGTCCGTCTGTACCAGAACAGACTGGTGAGCCAGGGTGTGAGAGAAGGCCTTGAGGGCTAAGTGAATGGCTCTAAGCTCTAAGAAGTTGATCTGCTGAGTGGCCTCCATAGGAGACCACAGGCCTTGGGTGCACTTGTCTGCACAATGAGCACCCCAGTCCTGCAGAGAGGCATCCGTGGTCAACACCACAGTGGGGACAGGGACTTGAAAGGACACCCCCTGTAGTAAGTTGGGGGGGGGGTGTAGCCACCACTGAAGGGAGTCCAGGAATGGCTTGGACACCCGCACTCTGTCCGTGAGGTGTCCTGTGGCCTGCTGCCACTGAGTCCCGAGGCGCCACTGGGCCGGCTGCATATAAAGACGAGCATTGGGGGTCACATGCACTGTTGATGCCATGTGGCCCAGAAGCTGTAGGCAAAGCTTGGCAGACACCCTTGGCACAGTGAAAAATTGGTGTGCCAAGGTGATGAGCCTCTGTGCTCTGTCCTCTGGCAAGAAGGCCTTCGTCTCCTTGGAGTCCAGCCTTGCTCCTATGAACTCTAGGTTCTGGGAGGGGAGCAAAGTGGACTTTGCAAAGTTTATGACAAAGCCGAGGTGTTGCAGGAGGGACACCACTCTGGAGGTGGCCTGTCTGGCTTCCTGGTAAGTCTGACCCCTGATAAGCCAGTTGTCCAGGTAGGGGAAGACAAATACCCCCTGATTCCTCAGGTAGGCCGCTACTACAGCCAGGCACTTTGTGAAGACCCTTGGTGCGGAGGTGAGGCCAAAGGGCAGTACCCTGTACTGGTAATGGTTTCCTCCCACAATGAACCTGAGATACTTTCTGTGGTCTGGATGAATGAGGATGTGAGTGTACGCATCCTTTAGATCCAAAGAGCATAGCCAATCTCCCTGCTGGAGGTAGGACAGAAGTGTTCCAAGAGTAAGCATCTTGAACTTTTCTTTCACTAAGAACTTGTTGAGGTTCCTGAGGTCGAGAATGGGCCGGAGGCCCCCTGTTCTCTTTGGTACCAGAAAGTACCTGGAGTAGAACCCTTGCCCTTTCAGGTGTGGAGAGACAGGCTCCACCGCCTTGTCCAGAAGCAGGCCTTGAAGCTCCTGAAGGAGAAGGTCTGTGTGTAAGGGAGGCCTTGGAGGCTCTCCTGGGAAGTAAGCAGGAGGGAACTGTTGGAAATGGAGCATATAGCCCTTGTGGACTATGCTCAGAACCCATGCATCTCCCGTTACTGGTGGCCACCTGTGGGCAAACAGGGCCAGATGACCTCCTGTGCAGAGAGGGGACAGCAAAGGAGGAAAGGCTATGCTTAGGGTGTCAAAAACCCCCTCCCTGCTGTGCAGGAGCAGGAGCCGGAGGCATGGGGGTTGGCTGCCTACGGGGCCCACGTCCCTGCCCCTTGGCCTGCTGCCCCTGTTGGGGAGCTGGGGAGGCCTGGTAATGAGGGAAAGGTTTGTAGGCAGCCGCCTTCCTCGGGTAAAAGGACTTCTTACCCGAGCCCTTCTTTTTCTGAGAAGGAGCAGAGGTCTTTCTGGACAGTCTGATCCGAGTAAGGTGCTCGGTCTCGAGCTCAGCAGCCTTCTCGGCCATGGGTTTGCCAAAAAGGTTCTCACCTCGGCAAGGGACATCAACCAACTTGTCCTGAACCCAAGGCTCGAGGTCCGATGACTGCAGCCATGCCTTGCGTCGGGCGGCGATGCCGGCTGCCGCTGCTCGGGCCGAAGCCTCGAAGCCATCGTAGGCCGCTCGGGACATGAACTTCGAACAGTCCCGGATACCTGTAGACAATGACTGGAACCTCTGCAAAGGTTCCCCGGAGAGGCCAGCTGCGAACCCGGACATTTCCTTGGCCAGGTCCCGAAGGTACATGCCCATGTACAGCTGGTAAGACTGGACACGGCAAGCAAGCATCGAGCCCTGGAAGCACTTTCTGCCGAAAGCATCCCGGTTCCGGGCCTCCCTGCTTTTCAGATGATGCATGGCCGATTCCACCACCATGGAATGGTGCGGCAGCTGTGCCTTCTGGAATCCAGGGCTCTTCCTGAGTCGATAGATGGAATTGACTCTCTTGCTTAAGACCGGCGCCGAGGCCAGTGCCTCCCACATCCTGAAGAGGAGCCGTTCCAGCATTGGAGGAACCGGCACAGTAAAAGCCTCCTTCGGAGGAGAGTCATACTGGAGGGCCTCGAGCTCTTCAGCTCGAGGCTCCTCCTCGGGGTCCGCCGGAATGGCCAAGGCCTTAGCCATATCCCTGACGAACTCCGAGAACTGGGTATCCTCCGGAGGGGACCTACTCCGGGGTTCAGACTGTGGTGAGTCTGATGGGAAGCACCGAGTCCGGAAGGTATCGGGGGACTCCTCGTCCTCCGTCTCCCAAGCAGACTCATCCAGGGAGGAGTCGGGGGACTCCAACCGCGTGGGCCTCGGTGGCACCCGCCCCGACGCCAAAGGCACCGGCGTCGACACCCTCGGTTCCGAACGGGAAGTCGAGGGTGACCGCGACCGAGGACGACCTCGAGCCTTCATGGTCTCAAGTATCGGCTCGATCTCCGGGGTCGACTTCGACGTTCCGGTGGTCGGGGCAGATGCACCAGCGAGGCTGGTCATCAGTACCCGCTGCTGCTCCATGAAGGCAGACAATCTGCACTCCAAGGCTGTCAGACTGAGTCCCAGCTCAGGAGACGCAGCAGCCCCTGACTCGGGCCCCGGCGGCGGTGCTGGGCCCGATGTCGGCTCCCTCGGAGGAGAGTCCACGAGGACTACAGGACTTACGTGTCCGACGGGCTCCGACTCCACACGAGGCATTTTGGTCGGCTTCTCCGGCTCCGAAGGCCCGGGGTGGCGGTCAGTGGTCTGAGACCTGGCCCTCGAGGAGCCAGGGATCTCTTCTGATGCCACCCTTGTGAGCCGCTTCTTCCTCTTGTGTTCCCGGTCGGGGGACCCCCTGTCCGAGGAATCCCGGCGATGCTCGGGATCCGACTCCCGAGACGTCGAGGCCTCAGACGAGGTCCGGGCCCGGCTGGAGGCAGAGTCCGAAAAAAATCCTTTCCTTTTGATGCTGTCGGCTGCGTAGTGCCTTGGTAGATATTTTACCACATGGGCCACAGGACTGAGGATCGTGGTCCGGGCCCAGGCACCGAAGGCAGCAGTCGTGTGTGTCGGTGAGAGACATGAGTTTCTTACACCGATCACACTTTTTGAAACCACTGGAAGCCATCGGGGAAAAAAGGGCCCCCGCGAGGTCAAAGGACCGGCTATCCAGGGAAACAGAGAAAAAGGCGCGAACGCCAGCCACGAAGGGCAAAAACCGAAAAATAGAAAAACGGGCTCGATACCGGTGTACCGAACCCGGCAGGAAGGGGAACCGGAGTCGAACTGGGGAAAAAAACGAAGAATCGCTGAAGAAGAGAGTCAACTTTTCCGGGCGACTAGGACAAGTGTCCGACAGGCTCCACGGAAAAAGAGAGACTGGCAAAGATGGCACCTTTAGGCGGGAAGGGGACTGCGCATGCGTGCCTGCATTCCCAAAGGCTTTCTTAGAAAGCTGGGGAAATGCTCCGCAGGGGGCTCCATCGACATCGATGTCACCCATATGTGAGGACTGACTTCCTGCTTGGTCCTGAGAAATACAGCTACGGCCACGTTAAACTCAATAAAAAAGCCCCAGAGGGGATAAAAACACCAAAAGGTGAGAAAAAAATTAACCCAAGTCAGTTGGGACCAACTAAGCTGATGACAGGTAACAAGAAAAGCAGAAAAAAAGGGGCCCACGAGGGCCAAGAAAGAAAACTTTTTTCCCGGTATGCAGGAATACATCCTAGAGGCTTCACAGAAAAAAAAAGAAGACTGGAGAAGATGGCACCGCGGCAGGGCGGGCGAGCGTGCATGCACGGTGTGCCTCTGAACAGCTTCCTTTGGAAGCTGGGGAGCGTTCCCATGCGGAGCTCTGTCAGTGACGTCACCCACATGTGAGGACTTATTTCCTGCTTGTTCATGGAGGACCTTTGAATTCTCTGTAATTTTTTTAGGTTCATGATCCCAGTGCTTCTTAAACACAGTTACGCTGTAGTGTCTACAGAGTTTCCAATGGATAAGGCTCCAATGGATAAGGCGTGCTGCTTTATTGTACTTATAGAATTTTTCTGCCATCAGAACTTCACAGCCAGCTATGAGGTGAGTCATTGTTTCCAGCTCTTTCCCACAGAATCGACAAAGGGTACCTGGAGTAACATTCTGTATTTCCCACTGTATGTGTGCATTTACTACTTGTTTTTTCTTGTTTGTTGATCTAATTCTTTGAAGAGTTTTCCTCCTGTTCTGCAAATTCTGTTACTTCCTTCCCTGCGTATACTTCTGGATTCTCACTCATTACTTCTAGTCGTCGGAATGCTTTCCCAAGTTTGATGATGGAGATAGATTCTGGACGTTTACTTTCATATTTCAGCACTTTTTGTGTATTTCGATCCAGTGATGCAGTTAGGTAGTCCTGGAGGCCTATGACAGTAGCTCAGTATGTGTAATCAATCCCTATGAGGCCTAGCCCTCCTAGGAATGTTCAGTCTTGGTATACACTGATTCTTGTAAATTACTTCATGAGCATAGAGGAGTTTTCTTGTTCACACATCCAGTTTTTCAAGATCTTTAAGAGGCCAGTCCACAATCCCAAAACTGTATGGGAGTACAGGAATTGCCAGCTGATTGATGGCTTGTATCTTATTCCATGATGTTAAAGCACTTTTCAATAATGATTTTAATCTCCTGTAATATTCTCTCAATTTTTGCTTGAGTGTTGTTCATTCCTCTACTCCGAGATAATTGACACAGTCCTCAGCCAGGGAGATGTTTTCCATTTTGCTTAATTTTTCGCTAAAAAAAAAAAAAAAAGTTGCCTTAGCATATCTGACAATGCCAAAAGTCATCCTGTCGTCACCAGAAAAGCTTTTCACTACACGGAGTTGCTCTGCTAATTGTTGGTTGCTGGAAATGTAGAGCTTCAGATAGTGTACAAATAATAAATGGGATGATGTTTCTGGGTTGCTGCCTTCTTTAGGATTCAGGCTAAATCCATATCCAAAGAGTTGATGAGAGTACTCATTGGATTAAGTGTCACACAAAACAGAAGTGGCGACAGGGAATCTCCTTGCAATATTCCTCACTGGATCGTAATGTTAGGAATGATGTACTGACCATCCTCATATTTCAAAAAGAGAGTGGTTTGCCACACTACCATGGTGAACTTAATGTACCCTGTCAAACCAGGATTTATTTTATATATTTCAAGACAATTTATTATCCAAGAGCATGGGACACTGTCAAAAGCTTTCTTATAACTAATCCATGCTATATGGAGATTTCTGCTTTTCTTAGCGCTGGCAATGATGGCCTTATTCTACATTAACTGGTCTTTGGTACCGTGTGTTCTCCTCTTATTGCCCTTTTGCTCTATTGCTATGATGTTATTGGACTCAATATAATCATATATTCTGTCTACAACTATTGCAGTGAACAACTTATAGACTAGCTATTGGTCTGTAATTATTGGGAAAGCTACTTGAGTCCCCCTTTGGAAGGAGAAACATTCTTCCTTTAGTAAGCCATTGTGGTGTAAAATCTGGCTGCTCCGACAATTGATTTTTGCAGTTCATTCCATAGGTTTGATGTTTGCTTTTTCTAATTGCTCCTGTATGCAGGGTAACCATTCTGCTTCTTGATTGTGCTCTGTGGGGTCCTCATATAGTTTTCTCCAGAAGGTTTATGTTTCGGCTTTGCTTGGTGGGATTTTTACCATATTAATGTTCTTTCCCAATTCCTTGTAGAATTGTTTTGGGTTCTCCCTAAATAGTTTACTTTGATATCTTTCTTTTCTGTTATCTTCATATCTTCGTAGTTTTTGTACTTCTGTTGCTACTTCTTTTCATTTATTGCTGGAACATATAAATATCAGGTCTTCTGTTAATGAAGCATGCTTCAGCTTAATGTCTTGAATCTTCTTCAATATCTTTGATGATCTTAATACTTTTAGAAACCAGTCTATCAGGGATACCTATGCACGCAATGATTGCATTTTTCCTTTGATGCATTTTTTCCAAGGAAGAACTGTTAATGTTCTCTTTTTCTTCTGGTGCTGCACTTTAGTTGGTAGTATTCTTGCAGTAATAATTTTAGCTGCACAATATTGTATTTGATTTATTTCAGTGATGTTGATAAATGATCCCTTTATATAGGATATGGTCTTGTTCATTTTAATTATCATACTTTTTACCTTAGGTGTTAAATTTAGCTTGGTAATCTTTCCCTTGCCCGGAAACAAGCATATTCATATTTTTCCATGTGGACTAGGCATTCGATCTTGAATACCTTCACCTCTGGGTCTTCCTCCTTCTCATCAGCTGATTTGTTGACGTGTCCTTTATTCCTCTCACTCCCCTGCAGTTCCAGATCTCTAAAGCTCAATCTCCCCCTCAACTGCTCTTTCTTTTTGTGTGTATTCCTTTCTTCTGGTACTCTCACCTAGGTCTCCTCCTCTTCCCTGTATTTCTTTTTCCACGGAAGCCCTTAGTTGCTTCAAGATGTTATTACTCATATACTTCTTTACTTTGGTCTTTGAAATTAAAGATCTTAAATTTGCATCCGTTGTTTTTTGCAGTTTTAATTGTCGCAATTTTCCTCTTCCAGTTTTTGGCGGATTCTATTTGTATACCTCTTGATTTAAATATAGAGTTTGTAGCATGAAAGTGGCAGTACATTATCTCCTCTTTATCTGCAGAAGTCCACTTAACCGTAGCTAATCCTCTTACTTTTTCATTAATTTCTGTGGTTTATCTAATGCCACAGTGAGTCCATAAACATGCTTATTATATGCCTTTATCTGTGGCAAGGATTTTATCTACATCAGCAGTGCTTGCACTATTGCAACCACAATCATTAGCTCAAGTGTGTAAGCTATGAGTGGGAACCTTTTTATCCTGGGCGAAGTGCAGCCAGTATGTATTTTTCTTTTTCATTACTGCCATACTTCAATTGTAGTATTGCCTTGCTGAGATTTAGTATAGATGTTATACAACAGGGTCACCATGTGAACATACTCAGCTAGACTTGAGGAAGGAATTTTATTCTCTCTCTCGAAAAGATGCACATTAATTCCCCAACAACTGTTAGAGAATTTTTATGTTGTACTCCCCTTTGGATTCTTGATGTGGGGGCAGGTATTATGTACTGGTGTGTTCTTCATATTGGGGATGTTCTCAATGCTGGGAGGCACTATCAGGGGAGCTCCGAGGTTGAGGAGATCATCGGGGGTACTGAGGTCGGGTAGATGTCAGGGGAAGTCTTAAGGTTGGATTGTGTGGTGGGGTTGATGTTAGGAGGGGGAGATGTTGGGGAGAACTGATGCTGTTGGAAGCAGCGATTTTAAAAAGCTGCTACCATGCACAATTGGGGAACATAAGGAAGCTTTTTTCCCCCTATACGTGCAGCTCTGTAAAATCACAGCTCCCACTGAATGTGGTGGGAACCGCATGTGCAGTCCTGCATATCCTTAAACATTTTCATTTATTTTATTTATTTGGGATCTTATATGCCACTGTCAACACAGGCATTACAGCAGTTTACAGACATATGCAGGCAGGAGGTTCATGCACAATTAGAAAGGTACATAAAGGGGAGGGAGGGTACTACGACTTCTGAAAATTGCTGAGGGCAGCAGGAGGGGTACAGGAGGCTAAAGAGTGACAGGCTGGATTTCAAAACCCTGAACAAAAAGGTCAGTCTTCAGGCCTGATTTAAATTTAACATAAACGGGCTCTAGCTGGAGTTCGATGGGCAGAGAGTTCCACAAGTGAGGAACTTGGCTATAAAAGCAAGTGATCTATACATGGCTAGGTGCAATGTTTTTACAAGAGTGTCTGTGTTTGGAAGAGCCTTTGTAAAATGCATGGGGAACTGTGTACATTCCCACCTGAATATCTCAGTTCATGACATATCTAAAATGGACCTTTCTAGTCTTTTAGTACTAATTTTGTTTTAACTAGTATAGTGCATATTATCTTATTACATGGGACAAACTTTTAATAAGGTTGTTAAAACAACAATCAATACCAAAATCTTAAGAGCAGATCTTTACTACATTTTTCTTACTTAGGTATAGTGGTGTAAATTCTGCCCAAGCAGCCCCCGCAGAGAGAGGGTGTGTGTGTGTGTGGGGGGTGGGGGTGGGGGTGGGGGGGGGGGGGGGGGGGGGGGGGGGGGGGTGGGGGTGGTGGTGTTGGGGGACATCAGGCAGAAAAGGAGCCCATAGAGCAATGGTGAATTTACTGTTATCATTGGCGTGCTGCCTCTGCTCTTTGTAAATTTCCTCATGCCCGGTGACTGTTCCCTGCCAGGATGAAGTTTCACAACAACAGTCACACCAAGAGACTTTGGCTCAGCAGAAAACAGTTGTTGGTCATGAGGAAACATACAAAAAGCAGAGGCAGTGTAGCATGGGGGAGAAGGGGCTGCTACCATGGAAGAATCTGCATGGGGGAGGGCACCACATGAAGGGGGGCCAACACAACCATTGCGACAATGACCCGCCTTCAGCTAAATTTTGCTTGGGAGCCCCTTATTATAACTTATGCCAGTGATTAGGTTGAATCTCATTTAACCACTCAGTGATCAAAGAGTCAGTTAATTTTAGTAAAATTTTGAAACTCAAATTCTCTGGGCTAGTTTGTATTGAATGTTTGCTTTAAGTTAGTCAACTAAGTTTAATTAGCTTCTTATGTATAGGTTAGGCAACTGAAGTTAGCAAGCTAAGAACATAAGAACATAAGATATGCCATACTGGGTCGGACCAAAGTCCATCAAGCCTGTTTCCTGTTTCCAACAGTGGCCAATTTAGGTGACAAGTACCTAGCAGTTTCCCCAAAAGACACAGGTTCCACAATGCTTGTATTGGGTCAAGCAGTAGATTTCCCGGATCCTCTTTAATAATGGTTTATGGACCTTTTCTCCAGGAACTTGTCAAAACCTTTTTTAAAACCAGCTACACTAACAACATTTACTAATTCTCTGGTAACAAATTCCAGAGTTTGATTACACATTGAGTAAAAAAACATTTTCTCTTATTAGTCTTAAATAGGTTACCCTGTAGCTTTCAATGCATGTCCTCTAGTCTTTCTATATTTTGATGGCATAAGGAATCAATCTACATTTACCTGTTCCACTCCATTCATTAATTTATCTCCTCAGCCGTCTCTTTTCCAGGTTGAAGAGCCCAAACCTTTTTAGCCTCTCTTCATAGGGGTATCCTTCCATCCCCCTTACCATTTTGGTGGCTATTCTCTGTACCTTTTCTAATAACACGATATCCTTTTTAAGATACGGTGACCAGAACTGCACACAATATTCAAGGTGCGATCGCACCATGGAACGGATACAGACACATTATAATATCCTTTGTTTTATTTTCCATTCCTTTCCTTATGATACCTAGCATTCTATTTGCTCTCTTGGCCGCCGCTGCATGGAGGGTTTCAACGATGATGCCTAAATCCTTTTCCTGGGTGGTGGTTCCTAATGTGGAACCTTGCATTGTGTAACCATAGTTTGGGTTGTTCTTTCCAAGGTGCATAACTTTGCACTTGTCAACATTAAATTTCATCTGCCATTTGGATGCCCAGTCTTCCAACTTATCATGGTCCTCTTGCAATTTTCCACAAGCCTCTTGGGTTTTAACAACTTTGACTAATTTTATGTCATCTGCAAATTTGATTACCTCATTCGTTATTTCCATTTCCAAGTCATTTACAAATATGTTAAAAAGCAGCGGACCCAGTACAGATCCTGGGGTACTCTACGATTCATCTTTCTTCACTGAGAAAATTGGCCATTTAGCCCTACCCTCTGCTTTCTATCTTTTAATCAGTTCCTGATCCACAATAGTACAGTCTCCTATTCCATGACATTCTAATTTCGCCAAAAGTCTCTCATTAGGGACCTTGTCAAAGGCTTTCTGAAAATCCAGATATACTATATCAACCGATTCACCTTTGTCTACCTGTTTATTCACACCTTCAAAAAAACATAACAGATTAGTAAGACAAGACCTTTCTTGGCTAAAGCCATGTTGGCTGTCTCCCTTTAAGCCATGACTATCTATATGTTAAGTAACTTTGTTCTTTATAAGGGTTTCTACCATTTTTCCTGGTACTGACGTCAGGCTGACTGGTCTGTAGTTTCCTGGATCACCCCTGGAATCCTTTTTAAAAATTGGCATTACATTGGCCATCCTTCAGTCTTCAGGTATTACAGAGGATTTTAATGATAGTTCACAGATTACTAATAGCAAGTCTGCAATCTCATATTTCAGTTCTTTCAACACCCTTGGATGTATACCATCTGGTTCAGGTGATTTGTTACTCTTCAGTTTATCAAATAGTTGAAATACTTCTTCACGGTGTATCGATATTTCTTTCAATTCTTCTGCGGCATCACCTTAAAATACCATTTCAGTCATGGGTAACATCCCTACATTTTCCTTAGTAAAGACTGAAGCAAAGAATTTGTTTCTTTCTTTCTTTAACAGTATTTCTATACCGCCTTATCCTACAATCAAGGCGGTATCACAGCAAAACAATCAAAAGGAGTGAACGTGTTTTTCATGCAGTGAGGTTATATTGTGATTTGTGTGTAAGATGTTGTCGTGTGTTTGATTAGGTTGAGCTATGTACATTGTGCGCTATGATACATCGTGTGCTATAATACATTCTTCTATACACTGAGTGTTAAGAAACATCATGTGCCGTTATACATTCTCTTATCAGTGGGTCCGAGGGGGGTATGTTGGTTGTTCCTGGTAGTTAGATCATGTGACGTGTCCATAGTGTTCTATGAACAGCGTTGTCTTCAGCTGTTTGCGAAAGTCTTTGAGGTCCGTCGTCGATCTCAGCTCGTCTGGGAGGGTGTTCCAGATTGTTTGTGTAGCCAGGGAGAGTGCTCTTTCTGTGGTGTCCTTGCGTGTTTTTCTGAAGTCTCTAGGGGTGTTAACTCGGTTGGAGGTTCCTTTTCTTCTTGGGTGTGTGCTGGTGTCTGGTTGTATGAGGGTGTGCAGGCTGTTGGCTGAAGTGTGTTGTTTGATCTTAAATATGTTTGTGATTGTTTTGTATTTGATGCGTGAACTGATTGGGAGCCAGTGGAGGTCTTTCAGAACAGGTGTGATGTGTTCATGTCTTGTTGATCCAGATATTATGCGGGCAGCTGTGTTTTGTGCTAGTTGTAGTGGTTTGAGTGTTTGTTTTGCTAGTCCAAGGTAGATTGGGTTGCAGAAGTCCAGTAAGGGGGTTATTAGTGCTTGGCTTACAGTACGGAAGTGCTCGGCGGCGAGGAGGGGTTTAAGTCTTCTGATGATTCTCATCCTGTAGTATGCATTTTTGATTGCTTTGCTTACGTGTGGCTTGAGATTTAGCTCATTGTCCAGGGTCACTCCGAGGTATTTTACTTCCGATTTTATTGGTATGGTTGTGTTTTGTATCTTGATGTCCGGTGGGTGGATGAAGTCTGGGTTACGAGTGATGATTAATGCCTCAGTCTTGCTGTAGTTGATTGTGAGGTTGTTGTTTTGACACCATCTTGTCATTTGTGTGAGGCAGTTTGTTATTTTAGAGTAGTCCGGGTTGTCAACTGAGATAGGTGTGTATATCATGATATCATCTGCATAGATTTTATATTGAATGCTGTTCTTTTTCAGGATGTCGCATATTGGCTGGATGTAGATGTTAAACAGTAGTGATGAGAGGGCGGATCCTTGTGGTACTCCTTGGAGGACTTTTATGGGTCGAGAGGTGTTGTGGCCTACCTTGACCTGTATCTGCCTGTTGGTTAGGAATGAGTGGAACCATTTTAAGGTGGTACCATGTAGCCCAATGTTTTTTAGTCTTTCCAGGAGAGTTTTGTGGTCTACTGTGTCGAATGCTGAAGAGATGTCAATGAAGATCATTATGATTCCATTATTGGTGTTGTCTATGATTCGGAGGATGCTGTCAAAGAGGTAAATCAGTAATGTTTCGACTCCATGGTTGGGGTGAAAGCCGTGTTGGTTGTCATCCAGTGGTGCATGGTTGTCAATGTGTTCCTGTAGTTGGTTTTGTACTGTTTTTTCGATGATTTTTGCCAGAAAGGGTATGCTGGATATTGGTCGGTATGCTGCTGGGTTGTTCTTGTCGAGAATTGTTTTCTTTGGGATCAGTCTTACTGTGGCGAGCTTTAGTTGATCTGGCATGAATCCTTGAGTGAGGGAGTTGTGCACCATGTTGTGTATGATGTGGATGAAGCTTGATTTGGTGGCTTTGGTCCATGACACTGGGCAAGGGTCTGTAGGAGCGGTGCTTGTGTTGATTGCAGAGATGATGTGGGAGAGCTGCTCTGTTGATGGTGAGCAGAATGTGTCCCAGGTCTTAGGGTGTGAGTTAGACTTATTGGGTGCGCTGGGTCTTGTTTGTTCTGCAAAGTGAAAATTTTCCTTGATATGGTCAGCAAATTTCTACGGGTCTATTTGTACTTCATCTTCTGTCCTTTGCTCTTTTGTGAGGATTTTCACTATTTCGAATAGCTCTCTGGGTTTGTTTATGGAGATATTTATCATGTTTGTATGGTATTCTCTCTTTGATTGGTTGATGTGTTCATTGTATTGTTTTTGCTTTGTTAGGTATAGTTGCTGGTTTTCAGATGCCTTGGTCTTTCTCCATCTCCGTTCTATCTTTCTGAGTTCCCTCTTTACTTGTCGTATGTTTTTTTGAGTACCACGGCTTGTGTTGTATCTTGTTGCAACGGTGTTTCTTGGGTCTGGTATCTGTTGCTTTGGCGGTGTTAGATAGAGTGCTGTTCCAGTTGGTGATTTGAGCCTCCAGGTCGTCTGTTTCTATGGTCAGTTGTTGTATCGTGTCCTGTAGGAACGTGTCTCTGTCGAAGTTCTTGAATCGTCTTTGTGTGGGTGTGTTGTCTGAGCATTCGTTTAGATTGTCTTTTTGTAGTAGCATCTTTATCTCAATTATGTAGTGGTCTGACCATGGAACTGGGGTGATGGTGGGTGTTGATATTAGACCTCTCGAGGTTAGGTAGTTGGTTGCGAAGATGAGGTCTGGGGATGATCTGTGTCTCTGAGTTAGGGCCTTGCCCACTCTTAGTGCTCCTTTTACCCCTCTATCATCTAACAGTCCAAATGATTCTCTCACAGGTTTTTTGCTATGAATGTACTTGAAAAAGTCTTCATTACATGTTTTTGCTTCCCCAGCAAGCTTCATCTCAAATTCTCTCTTTGCCTGCCTGATCAATGCCTTGCATCTAACTTGCCAGTGCTTGTGTTGATTCCACTTTTCGTCATTTGGCTCCTTTTTCTATTTCCTAGAGTTGCTTTTTTGGCAACAACAGTCTCTCTGACCTCACCTTTAAACCATGCTGGCAGTTTTTTGGACTTCCTTCCACTTTTCTTAAAGCATGGAATACAGCTGGTCTGGGATTTCAAGATAGTATTTTTAAACAACACTCATGCTTAAAGTAAGTCTTTAACCTTTGCAACTGCTCCACCTAGTTTTTTCTTAACTATTTTCCTCATTTTATCATAGTCTTCCTTTTGAAAGTTAAAAGGAGTACTGTGGATTTCCTTACCATCCCTCCTTCATTTATGAAATAAAACGTGATCATGCTATGATCACTGTTGCCAAGTGGCCCAACACCCTTATTTCTTGCACCAGATCTTGTGTTCCACTAAGGCCTAGGTCCAAAATGGCTTCCCCTCTGGTTGGTTCATGAACAAGCTGCTCCAAGAAGCAGTCATTTATTTCATCTAGAAACTTTATCTCCCTAGAATGTCCTGCCGTGACACTGACCCAGTCGATACCGGGGCAATTGAAATCACCCATTATTATTACTGTGCTGTAACTTTTGTTAGCTTCCCTGATTTCTTTGAGCATTTCATCATTTGTTTATTCACTCTGGCCAGATGGTCGATAGTACACCCCCACTGCCATTGCTTTCCCCTTCCTACATGGAATTTCAATCCATAGAGATTCTACAGTTAATTTTTTTTCCTGCAATTCTTTAATCCTTTGTGACTCAATGCCCTCTCTAACATAGAGTGCAACCCCTCCACTAATTTGATCTGCTCTATCATTACGATATACTTTGCACCCAGGTATCACAGTGTCACACTGGTTCTCTTCCGTCCACGATGTGTCTGAGATACCAATCATATGTAACCTCTTATTTAGTGCTATAAATTCTAACTCTCCCATCTTTATTTTTTAGACTTCTAGCATTTACATACAAGCATTTTAGAGTCTGTATTTTATTCATTTTAATCTGGCTATCGGTAAGCAGGGGTAATTTGGAATCTTTAAGCTCTGTCTGCTCTGTACTCAAGGGCATTTGGGCTACTTTTGTCTTTATTGGAACCTCTCTGCTGATATGCCCTAACTTCAATCGATTGCTAGTAACCTTCAAGGATACATTGTTCTGAACCATGCACTCTTGGGTGACTGTCATCTCTCCCCTATTATCTAGTTTAAAAGCTGCTCTATCTCCTTTTTAAAGGATAATGGCAGCAGCCTGGTTCCATCCCAGTTAAGGTGGATCCCATCCCTTTGGAAGAGCTCGTTCTTTCCCCAGAATGTTCCCCAGTTCCTAACAAATCCAAACCCCTCTTCCTTGCACCATCGTCTCATCCACACATTGAGACTACGGAGATCTGCCTACCTTTTAGGTCCTGCACGTGGTACGGGAAGCATTTCGGAGAATGCTACACTGAAAGTTTTGGATTTCAACTTTCTAATTAAAAGTCTAAATTTAGCCTCCAGAACCTCCCTACCACACTTTTCTAAGTCATTGGTACCGACATGTACCAAGACAGCAGACTCCTCCCCAGCACTATCTAAGCCCTTGTCTAGGTGGCGCATGAGGTCTGCTACCTTCGCACCAGGCAGGCATGTTACCAGACGATCCTCACATCAACCAGCCACCCAGCTATCTACATGCCTAATGATCGAATCACCAACCATAACGGCTGTCCTAACCCTTCCCTCATGGGCACATGGCACTGGAGAAACCTCCTCGGTGCAACAGGGTTTTACATCACCTGGAGGACAGGTCCTAGCTACAGGATCACTTTCTGCCACATGACCTCTCTCCTCCATGGCAAAAGGGATGCTGCCAGACTGCAGGTGGGACTTCAGTATTATGTCCCTTTAGGTCTCATCTATACATCTCTTTGTCTTCCTTTGCTTTTCCAAGTCTGCTACTCTAGCCTCCAGAGATAGGACTCGTTTCCTGATAGCAAAGAGCTCCTTGCACCTAGTGCATACGTAAGACCCCTCGCCAACTGGGAGAAAATCGTACATGTGACACTCAATTCAAAAGACTGGAAAGCCCCCATCTCGCTGCTGGACTGCTGCCTGCATCTTAGTTTTAAGATTTTGTTTAGGTATTTAAGTTGTTTACTTACTAAGGTTTGCTGGGGATACTTATACTAATAAAACTTTACCTAATACATTTAATGGACTTTGTTCACTTCAAGCTTAATTAATCTCAGGTCCTTAATGTATGCCTGATGAGGATAAACAGCTTAACCTGAGAGTTAATATGGCACCTCCTTCACTTTAAGAGGTTAAAGCACCTATAAAGCTACGATTATCCAGGGGTGGGAGGGTGTCAGGGAGGGAAAGAAGACATTAAAAGTTGACTGCTACACAGTGCTCTGTCCTGTGCTTCTAAGGTAATCTGTGACCAATATCCTGGGTGATTCGCACAGCCCTTGCTTGGATAGAGGGAGTCTTTCAAAATGCCCCTTTGATTTGTCATTTGGCTTGCCTCTTTGTTTTGTCACTTGGCTTTAACACCTATTTAAAACAATTTCACAGGTCCCTTGCCCCCTAACTAAAATATCTCTTTGTAAAGGTCTCTAGAAATAATTTATTGCTCAAAGAATACTGACCCTGTTTTTCCTTTTATGCTGTTATATTCTGATTTGATTTCAATTAAAGCTATTTGCTGATACTCCTGACTGAGTATTAAATGTAAACTAGAAGCTCTCTGCTAGGCTTTAAATGTAACCAGAAAGCTCTCTGCTGTGTTTTAAATTTAAACTGATACTAGGCCCTGACTTTCTCGGGAGTCCTCCGATGTATCATCGGAATTGGAAGAAGCAAAGTCAGAGTCTGACAGAAAGTCAAAGTATTGACAATCTTGTGCTTGATCTTGATACTTCCCCGATGTCTATGATAAACGGTGGTACTGATGATTGGTCAGTACAGCATTGGGAGCCTGCTGGGTACCAACAATGTCTGTCGGTTCCAAAGAGAAGCTCCTCCGATGCAGGATGGAGTGTCGGCATTGGCCACGGAACCAGCAGTTGGCAGGGTGCCGTTGCTTGCATTGCTGGAGCTGTTGATACCATTTGTACTGAAGCTGCCAGGAACGTGGCTAAACTCCTGTCGATAGCCAGTATTTATTGGTTGAGGGAGCTCAACGATGCCTTGGTGGAATCCCATACAGGACTTTGAGCCACAGTCCCAGAGGATGCAACCAGTAACTCTCCAGAGGTTGATGCCACAGGAGCATCCTGAAGCCCCTCTTATGCTTTGGAGGACAGGGTCTCCCGTCGGGGTTGTTTGGTAGGCCGGTCAGCATCAGACGCGCCTTTTGGTGAGTCTCACTCTGGAATCTGTATTAGTCCTCAATTCCGATGACTTAGACTTAGTTTTGTGTTTGGACTTTGAGAGACCTGGGAATCATTAGAGGAGGCCGATGCCCTTGATGTGGATGCCACTGAAAGAGTCCAGGGCGAATGGAGAAACATATTGTCTGGTCCTCTTCTTTAAGCCTCTTTTTGTCATTTGCTGACACAAAGGACAATCATTTGGAACATGGTTGGGGCCCAAACATTTTAAGCACCAGTCATGTTTATCCATGACTGATATATTACCAGAACATTTGGCACATTTTTTGAAACCACTGATATGTTTTTCCATCATGGTGAAGAAATGTAGGCCAAGGCCTAGCTGGTGGTGAAAACCACCAAAATTGAAATAAAAAATAAATAAATATGTGAAAAAAGAGAAATATAATCAGGGCCAGTATTGGTGAAGGCACCGGAATTGATGGAAAGGCCGAGCACAGAATTTAACCAAAAAAATAACGTTTTTCAGCAGAGACAGGAAAGGAACTACCTGCTCGCTCTGCGGAAAATGAAGAACTGAGGAGTGTTGGGAAAGCAGATGTGCAGACGTGGATTGCTCCCAAAAGCTTTCTGATTGGACTCTGGGGAGCGTTCCCACGTGGGCTTCTTCGGTAACAATGTCACCCATATGTGAAAACTGCATTCCTGCTTGTTCCTGGAGATAACATTTTCAGGTGTTTTTCTTGTCAGAGCAAGGCTGAGGATTCACTGAATGCCTTGAGGGTCTGACCACTCACCACTACTAAGTGGCCACCTAGAGCAGCAACTTCTGATGATCAGCAAAGAGTAGAAACTGTCAAAGCAAAACAACAGATCTTGATAGCCCCACAAACTCAAAGAACCATCAGCACATTCTTTTACTTGCAGGGAAAGTAGGTACATACAAACAAATCAAAGCTTAATATTTAAAAGTATCATGTCCAATTATGTATTTTTACAGGATTCGGTTTTTTTGGAAGGGAATGTCATGGTGTTGGGATAAACATGATTGTTGAGTTTATCAAAATCTTGGGGGTGGGCGGCATAAGGCTGTAGGTTCACCTATGGTGTCCAATGTCCTTGTATCGGCCCTCCTGGTCAGATGTGATTGGACCAGCCAACAGCACAGAATCCCTGAGCTGCTGTGTGATGTGGATGGCATCTCAGAATTCCTAAGTAGCCCAAGTCCAATGGGAGCATACAGTTGATTAAGCTTGTCTCATGCTGAGAGGTGTCAAGAGAGCTGCACCTACTATTGAAGCCATTAGGTCCAACAACTTCAGCATGTCTCATGCTGTCATCTGCTGACTCATTTTTTCCATAATGAACAACAAGGTAGTAAATCTTTGATGTGAAAGAAGGGCTTTTGCCCGATTCATGTCTAGCAGAGTTTCTATAAATTCTAATTTGGATAACAAGCTCAGGGGGGATCTAAAATAATTTATGACAAATCCTAATGTGTGACTCACACATAAATGGTTTTGTTTGCCAAGTGGCCTTGTGGTAACCATGGACAAGCATTGGACAATCTCTTCTATTGACAACTCCTCCATTTCATCTTTTCTTATTCTAATCTCTTTCCTCTATGACACTGGATAGCAAATTCTAGACAAATAAGAAGCCAGATACTGTTTTTGTTGGCTGTTAGACATCTAAAGACATGTCTACATTCCAGAATGCAGAATCTATTCCAGGAGCCTATGTCAGCTCTCTTTGTGGCTCTGCAGCCAGAAGGGTTGCCATGCTCCCTATGTTAAAAGGCTTGCTCAGTAGAGCCTACTGCTCTCAGGAGGTCCCCTACTGTCATTATGCTGTATATGGGGGGGGGGGGGGGAGGGAGTTCTGGAGGTGGATGACTCCTATGGGGAACAGAAATCTGAAGAAGCAGCAAAGATGGGGTTTCTGGGATGATACCAACAGAATCACAGAACTCCAGAGATCCAGGCATCGAGAGTAAGAAGAATAAGTGGAGGCTGAGGTAAAGCACACTCTGCCAATTTCCCAGGTCCTTCGGGCCTTTCCTCCGGAAGGCAGAGACATTTGGGCTCACCAAATCCTGAAACAACTTCTCCAAGAACTCCCCAAATGAGGCTTCCATTAAATGAGCCAGAACCACCAGGGCTCGGAAGCCAAGTCCACTACTCAGAGGCAAAGTCATGCCCATTGACTCATCACCATCAAAAAGGTAATGGGTCCGATATTCAGCACTGGTAGCTAGCGCTCCTACAGTGGCTAGCTGTCGGCACTGAACTTTAAACCCAGATATTCAATGCTAGGACCATATCCGGGCCCCGGCATTGAATATCCAGTTCACCTGGATTGCTGCAAAGCTAACTGGGCAGCAGCGATAATCAGTTGCTACCCAGTTTAGCTTCTCCAGCAAACCTTATGTCAGTGTTTCCTGTGCCTGACTTTTGTTGCATAACACTAACCAGGCAGCAGCTCAATATTAAAGCTGCCCGGTTAATAGCACCCCAGAACACTCCCTGCATGCCATGATGCTAAGTAGTTAGCATCAGGGCATGTAGCAGCGGCATCCTCTGCCATTCTTTGTGTGTCTGTTCCCCCCTCTCTCCCCTACTCCCCCCTCCCTCTCCTCCTTTCTTCCCTGCTCCCCCCTCTACCTCTGCCCTGTCCCATTCATGGTCTTCCTTCCACCCCATTTCCTCTGCTGAGCTCCTCAAGACTCTCTCATCCTCTTGCAAGTCCTCCAGTTCCTGTGATCCCATTCTCTCCTCTTGGTTTCTTGAACCTTCCTTGGCTCTCTTACCATTCATTCTCACTATCTTTAAGAAGTTCTCTTCTGGTTCCTTCCCCTCCCTTTGGAAACATGCCATTATCCTCCCCATTTTCAAAAACTCCTCTCTTGACCCTGGTGTCCACCCTTCCCTTTCTTCCTAAAGCCCTTGAAAAGCTGTTTTTTGCCCAGCTATCCTCCCATCTTGATGCTAACCATGCACTTCACTCTTGACAGTCCGGTTTCTGCCCAGGTCACAGCACAGAAACTATTGAACTTTCCCTCCTCAATGAGCTTCACACTTCCAATGACCACGGTGACATTTCCTTGGCTGTCTCTCTAGATTTTTCTTCTGCCTTTGACTTGGTTGACCACCACTTCCTTCTTTCCTGTTTGCATGACTTTGGGATTGCCGGTTCTGTTCTTCGCTGGTTTCGTTCCAATTCTATCTTCCTGGACCTTCTCTGTCTTTACTGGTTCCTCCTCCTCTCTAGTCACTCCCCTCCCCTGAGGTGTTCCACAGGGCTCTGTTCTCACCTCTCTTCTCTTTAATGTCTTTCTGGCCCCACTCACTCTTCTTATCCAGCAACACGGAATTTCTGCATACTGCTATACAGATGATATTCTTCTTCTTCACCATACCAGTCTGTCTACTCCCAACCTGGCCCCTCTGAATGCTGGTCTCTCCTCGGTTGCCGCCTGGATGTCATCTAATTTTCTTCATCTTAATTCACTTAAAATCTTTGCTATATGGTTCTCTCTTTCTTCTCTGGACCCTTCCCTGGCCCATTCTTTGCTGTCAACTCCTATACCCTTAGTTTCTTCCCTCCATTACCTAGGTATTACATTCGATTCCACTCTGTCCTTCCGTGATCACATATCATCCATCATCCAGTGCTCTTTCTAATCTTTGCGTCAGATTTGTTATGTTCATCCATTCCTTTCCCTCTCCTCTCTGACAATACTTCTTATTCTCCCTGGTTATGATCTGCATTGACTATTGCAATGTCGTCCTTGCAGATTTTCCCCAGTACCAACTTCGCAGATTGCAACTCCTTCAGAATACCGCCACCTGCATATTAACCCACTCTTCCTGCTTTGACAGTATTACTCCCCTTCTTGTTCGCTTACATTGACTGCCCATAAAATACTGTGTACAATACAAAATTCTTACCATGGTTCATCATGCCATTCACTCTGATACTCCTCAATATCATGTTGATTTAGTCCACTTCCACTGCTCTCATCATTCCCTTCATCGGATTCACTCTAATCGCCTCCTCCTACCTCCTCCCCCCACACGTGCTCACCTGGAATCTACCCACACCTCTGCTTTCTTTTTCCTTGGCCCCCTCCCTCTGGAACTCTCTCCCACCTGTCCATCATCTGGAACTATATTTTCCTGTTTCAAGTCCCTTCTGAAGACTCATTTATTTTCTATTGTTTTTGACCTTCCATCTACCCCCCTCTAGGTACTCCTTGCCTGGCCCTCTTTATTCTCTTCCCTTTCTTTGCTGGCTTGCTGTCTCTTCCTCTTTAAATTTATCCTTTCCTGTTATATTATGGCATTCTTTTTCCTTTCCACCTCTCGTAGTATGCAACCTTTGATTGTAAACCACCCAGATACTATGGTCCAGGGCAGTATATCAAAAGCTTTAATAAAGAAAGATATTCAGCAGCACTAACCATATTAGTGCTGCTGAACATCCTGCTGAGTGGCATTTACATGGTTTTCAGGTCTATCCAGAGGTACTATCAGAGGGAACAGCGGAACTCACTAAAGAGGAACTCGAGCCATCAAATCTGCTCATGCCACTAAACTGAAGTCACAAACTAACTTTCCAGAAGAGCTATCATGCTGTGATTAAAATGGCATTAATATCACGTTGGTGCTGGAGCTGCCCTCCAGATCTCAGGGCACAGGAGAGACAATCTGTACCTCTGGACTCCACAAAAACATTTGAGGCCATGGAGTCCAGGTTGGGCTTTGACCACCCTCTGATTCAGAATCTCTTCCAGCTGAAATGCCTAGAAACACCACACCATACTGCTGAAGAATAGAGAGGAATTCTGAGGTGGCCAATCCAAAACTGGGAGCGCCCCATCAACATGTGTCTTACTATCAGCAAAGGCAAAACACTATTGGGCCCCTAAGCAAAGGGGAGCAGCCCGTAGAACCAATGATCAAGTCTAAAGTTCACAGAACATCCTTCTGTACTTCTGCGTCTGCTGTTTCCTGCTGCAAAGATAAGGCAAGGACAACTGTATCCCTTTGCTGTGGGAGAGGGGGGAATGGGCCTTCAGTGGTGCAGACGCTTCATGTTCAGGTGCACAATGGGAACTCTGTGAAGAACAACTTCCCTCAGAGCAGCGGCCATTATTAGAAGGAAGCATACATCCGGACTAATATTGCGTGTGTTATGCATCATGAACAGCCAGCCTTCACAGGCTCAGGATGCACTAATAATGCATGCTACAATGCATGCTCTGGCTACACAGACACTGCTACTGCACGTTATGGCTGCATGCGGAATTAAGGCGTGAATCCAACAAACGTGGCATAGGAAGGTGCAACTAATGTGTGCAGGTAGCACAATGAGGCAGGAAACTGCAGGAAAAAAAACAAGCCACACCAATGGACGACCCAACCTGGCATATGCATCATACAGCAGACAAGGTCAGGTAGCTCTCTCCCCAAAAACAGCTTCAGGGAAGTACATGGTGTTGACACCATCCTCACAACCCTCTTTAACGACCTAGTCACAGGACTTGACAACATCCACCAAGGATTTGTCCTCATCTTTATGGACATCGCTGCCGCTTTTGACTCGGTGAACCATGAGATACTACTACTCCATCTCATAGAGAAAGGAATACAAGGCTCAGCTCTAGCATGGTGTAAATCTTATTTGGCCAACAGATGGCAACAAGTCAGAACAGGCCCCACGACCTCAGAGCCATTTCCACTGAAACAAGGTGTGCCTCAGGGTTCGTCCCTATCTGCATTGATGTTTAACATTTACATGCAGCCAATCTGTGCCTTAATCCGCTCTTTCAATGTTCGATGTCTGGCCTATGCAGATGACATCCTGATTTACATACCTTTCAAGATCGATCAACCAGACTTCTCACCAATATTAAGATGCTTTGAAGCGGTAGCAGACTAGCTCCTATCACAGAACCTACGAATTAACCACAGCAAAACTGATGTCCTATTTGTTACGAGAAATCAGAAGTTCTCGCCACCCTCCTCATTACATGTCAACAATGCCGAGTTGAAGACAAAATCCACAATTCGCTATCTGGGCATTACACTTGACCAACTGCTCGACATGTCTGCACATGTGAAGAGCACCACAAAAGCAATATACCACAAGATTCCGACACTACGTCATCTCCGCCCCTTACTTGACTTCACCGACTACCGAACAATCTTCCCAAGCCTTGGTACTCCCACATCTTGACTTCGCTAATATCATTCTCCACGGACTTCCTCAGTCAACACTAAGCCCGCTCCGTCTTGCCATGAACTCAGCTGCGAGGGTACTTGTAGGATTATCGAGGTCAGACCACATAACGCTAGTCCTGATGAACCTCCACCGGCTTCCTTTGCAGGCTAGAACCCAATACAAGACTCCAGTCCTGACATTCAAAGCCCTAAAGAACCAACCCCCCACGCCCATCAGTAAACTTATCCACAGCATGCCAGCCAACAGAAATAGAGATCCACACTGATGAACACTCTTGAAGTCCCTAAGATCCTGACAAAATGCTCAAAGACAACAGCCAGTAGGGCCTTCTCCATATTTGCACCCAGGGCCTGGAATGCCCTCCCTCCCGAAATCCGAGCCATCTCAAACTTATCGCTATTTAGAAAAGCCCTCAAACACCACCTCTTCCTAAAACATTACCCGGAAGCTAATCCTGGAAAACACACAGCCATTACCCCTCCCCACCCAAACCACCCCATAGCTCAGCCCCCCAAAGAGAATGGTTAGTCAGCTCCTCCCCGTCCACCCCCCGACTCTTGAACTTATGCCTCTGCAAAGACCCCTACATGTCTCTGATAAAGTTCCTTATATAAAAATGTACTATATTTTGTAAATAGTTAAATTGATAAAGTTCTTCATATATAAATGTACTATATTTTGTAAATAGTTCCCCCTGCTTACCTCCAGGTTTTAACTACCCTGTTCATTGTAAGCATTGTTCCTGTGGCATTGTAATATGTTTTGTTCAACTGTACACCGCACTGATTATAATAGCGCGGTATATAAGAAACAAATAAATAAATAAATACATAAAAGCAAATCAGACAAGACAAAGACTTTGTTTTGGTACTCATCCCTGTAGGAGCCGCAGGTAGGTAAAAACAATGCCGAGCTCAGGGCTACTCCCCCCAGCTGTCAGAACTTGCAGTCACATACCTCTGAGGATCCTTTTTCTCATCTTCAGGGGAGAGCTGGGAGAAGGAGAGGGAAGGGGGCACTGAGGTTGTGCAAAGTTTGAAGAATCCTTACAAGCTCCTTTCCAAATTTCTGGCTGCTCAACTGACCCTTAGCAGTATAAGGATGAGGAGCTGAACTGATTTTCCTTCCTCTGTATGGCAATGCCCAGAACACTACTGATTTTAAGAGTGACATTAGTGGAGTCTTCAGCACTGCATACCAGTGAGATAGTCAAGCTGAAGGGTGATGAAACACAAATTAAATCAATCCTCTCTCAACTGCTTTTCCATATCCTTTTCCACGTTTCACCAGAGCTGTAAAACAGTCCATCCAACCTCTGCTGGAGAAAGAGAAATACTGAGACATGCCCGGGGGGGGGGGGGGGGGGGGTTTGGGAAAGGGAAATTTGAGAAGGTTAAATACTCCGTCCTGGATTCAACCTCCTTCTCTAAATTCAATAGAATAATTTCAGTCATTTTGCAGATAAAAAACGGTGAAGGAAAGATCTTCCGGGGAAGAGAAACCCTTTCTTAATTTCTGGGGGAATGGCTTGGAATGCTGCTTATGATACTTTATTTTTTTAAGACTCCAGGGCAGCAGGGGTTTTCTGCTTCAGTCCCTCCCTTCCAGGCAGCCTGTAAGGAAAACGAGGGGAGGGATGAGTATGGAGTAGAGCAAAGAACAATTGCCTACTCCCTAATCCAGCCCTTCTGTTGCAACTGTCTCTGGCCTGCCCATCCTTCCCCTGGTTCCACAGTTACACTTCTTTTTTTATCTACAAATTAAGTTATACCTGTCAAGTAGATGTCTGAGGTAAGACCAGTAGATTCTTCCTAATCTAATAAATCTTATGATCTATAAGCAGAACCCCAAGACTGCTCAAATTCTGTATCAGAAAAATATGCTCTGGAGATGTTTGAATATAAGTGGAGTGGAGGAGGTTTGAATATAAGTGGAGTGGAGGAGTGGCCTAGTGGTTGGGGCAAGGTAATTCAGGCTGGAATGTCGGGGGTTCAAATCCCACTAGAGGACAGCAACCTTGGGCCGGAAGGACTGGGGTTTCTAGTCCCACAGGTGCTCCTTGTGGTCTTGGGCAAGCCACTTAACCCTCCATAGCCCATGTTCCCTGTAAAATAGCTATCTCCAAATTATAATGCCCTGTTCAATGTAATTTCAGTTTGTTCAATGTAAACCGCATTGATGCAGAATAGCGCGGTATATAAGAGAATGTAAATAAATAAATACATAAAAATAATAAATTGCTATTACAGTGGCTGGTACCAATGCTGAGATCCTTTGATTTCATGAACCCACGCAATACCATAGTTTCCTAATTGGCTGAATCTCCCTCAGCTTCAGTGTCTTCAGTGCTGATAGAGGGATCCAGCTAGATGACAGTTCAGCATCTTCTGGATCCTTCTGTCAAACTCCTCCTCAAAGACTGCCAATGCCAAGACTGGACAGAGTGAAGAAGAGGGGGCTATGCTTCTAAGTCATAAGAACATAAGAACATAAGATATGCCATACTGGGTCAGACCAAGGTCCATCAAGCCCAGTATTCTGTTTCCAACAGTGGCCAATCTAGGTCATAAGTACCTAGCAATTTCCCCAAGGGACACAGGTTCCACAATGCTTGTATTGTTTCAAGCATTGATATCCTGGGTCCCTTCTTAATAATGGTTTATGGACCTTTCCTCCAGGAACTTGTCCAAACCTTTTTTAAACCCAGCTACACTAACAGCCTTTACTACATCCTCCGGTAACAAATTTCAGAGTTTGATTACACGTTGAGTGAAAAAATATTTTCTTTTATTAGTCTTAAATAGTTTACCCTGTAGCTTCATTGCATGTCCCCTAGTCTTTCTATATTCTGATAAGGTAAACAATCGATCTACGTTTACCCGTTCCACTCCATTCATTAATTTATAGACTTCTATCATATCTCCCCCTCAGCAGTCTCTTTTCCAGGTTAAAGAGCCCTAACCTTTTTAGCCTTTCTTCATAAGAGTATCCTTCCATCCCCTTTACCATTTTGGTGGCTCTTCTCTGAACCTTTTCTAAAATCGCTATATCCTTTTTAAGATACGGCGACCAGAATTGCACACAATATTCAAGGTGCGGTCTCACCATGGAACGATATAGAGGCATTATAATATCTTTTGTTTTATTTTCCATTCCTTTCCTTATCATACCTAGCATTGTATTTGCTCTCTTGGCCGCTGCTGCACACTGGGCCAAGAGAGCAAATAGGGTTTTAACATGGTATCCACAATGACGCCTAAATCTTTTTCCTGGGTAGTGGTTCCTAATGTGGAACCTTCCATCGTGTAACCATAGTTGGGGTTGTTCTTCCCTAGGTGCATAACCTTGCACTTGTCCACATTAAATTTCATCTGCCATTTTGATGCCCAGTCTTCCAATTTATCAAGATCCTCTTGCAATTTTCCACAATCCTCTTGGGTTTTAACAACTTTAAATAGTTTTGTGTCATCTGCAAATATGATAACCTCACTCGTTATTCCACTTTCCAGGTCATTTATGAATATGTCAAAAAGCAGCGGACCCAGCACAGATCCCTGGGGTACACCACTATTCACCTTTCTCCATTGGGAAAATTGGCCATTTAGCCCTACCCTCTGCTTTCTATCTTTTAACCAGTTCCTGATCCACAATAGTACACTGCCTCCTATCCCATGACTCTTTAGTTTTGCCAAAAGTCTCTCATGAGGGACCTTGTCAAAGGCTTTCTGAAAGTCCAGATACACAATATCAACCGACTCACCTTTGTCCACCTGATTATTCACTCCTTCAAAAAAACATAACAGATTAGTAAGACAAGATCTTCCTTGTCTAAAGCCATGTTGGCTGTCTCCCATTAGATCATGACTATCTACATGCTGAGTAATTTTATTCTTTATGATGGTTTCTACCATTTTTCCCGGTACTGACGTCAGGCTCACCGGTCTGTAGTTTCCCAGATCACCCCTGGAACCCTTTTTAAAAATTGGTGTTACATTGGTGATCCTCCAATCTTCAGGTATTAGAGATGATTTTAATGATAGTTCACAGATTACTAATAGCAGGTCTGCTATCTCATATTTCAGTTCTTTCAACACCCTTGGATGTATACCATCCGGCCCAGGTGATTTGCTACTCTTCAGTTTATCTAATAGCTGTAATACATCTTCCCGATGTATCGATATTTCCTTCAATTCTTCCGCACCTTTAAATACCACTTCAGTCATGGGTAACATCCCTACATCTTCCTCAGTAAAGACTGAAGCAAAGAATTCATTTAGTCTCTCCGCTATCGCTTTGTCGCCTCTTAGTGCTCCTTTAACCCCTTTATCATCTAATGGACCAACTGACTCTCTCACAGGTTTTTTGCTACGAATGTACTTGAAAAGGTCTTTACTTCGTGTTTTTGCTTCTGCAGCAAGCTTCTTCTCAAATTCTCCCTTTGCCTGCCTTATCAATGCCTTGCATCTAACTTGCCAGTGCTTGTGCTGTTTCCAGGTTTCGTCGTTTGGCTCTTTTTTCTATTTCCTGAAAGATGCTTTTTTGGCAACAACAGCATCTCTGACCTCACCTTTAAACCATGCTGGCAGTTTTTTGGACTTCCTTCCACTTTTCTTAAAGCGTGGAATACAGCTGGTCTGGGCTTCCAAGATAGTATTTTTCAACAACAGCCAAGCCTGATGTACGTCTTTAACCTTTCCAACTGCTCCTTTTAGTTTTTTCTTAACTGTTTTCCTCATTTTATCAGTCTCCCTTTCGAAAGTTAAAAGGTAGTACTGTGGATTTCCTTACTATCCCTCCTCCACTAATTAAATCAAAGGCGATCATGCTATGATCACTATTGCCAAGTGGCCCCAACAACCTTATCTCTTGCACTAGATTTGGTGTTCCACTAAGGACTAGGTCTAATATGGCTTCCCCTCTGGTCGGTTCATGAACCAGCTGCTCCAAGAAGCAGTCATTTATTTCATCTAGGAACTTTATCTCCCTGGCATACCGGGGTAGTTGAAATCACCCATTATTATTACTGCACTGTAACTTTTGTTAGCTTCCTTGATTTCTTTGAGCATTTCATCATCCATTTGGTCATTCTGGCCAGGCGCTCGATAGTACACCCCCACTGCCATTGCCTTCCCCCTTTTACATTGAATTTCAATCCATATAGATTCTACAGCAGATTTTGTTTCCTGCAAAACTTTAATCCTTTCTGACTCAATGTCCTCTCTAACATAGAGAGCAACCCCTCCACCAATTTGATCAGCTCTATCATTACGATATAGTTTGTACCCAGGTATCACAGTGTCCCACTGGTTGTCCTCCTTCCACCATGTCTCTGATATTCCAATCATATCTAACCTTTCATTTAGTGCTATATATTCTAACTCTCCCATCTTATTTTTTAGACTTCTAGCATTTGCATACAAGCATTTTAGAGAATGTATTTTATTCATATTAATTTGGCTATTGTTAGACATGGGTAATTTGGGATCTTTAAGCTCTGTCTGCTCCATACTTGAGGGCATTTGGGCTACTTTACTCTTTTGTGGAACCTCTCTGCTTTTTGTAGTATAAGTCACTCGAGATGTATCCTTGCCTGCAGCCCAGATCCTTGGAGACTAAATTGCACTTCCTTAAACACGATGAGCCATCTTCTCAGCAGGTTTGTCTGGGAGGTGAAATAGCTGATGCAAAGATTTCCCTGCTCCTGGCATTGTGCACTGACAAGGACTAATGCCTCTTCACCTTTCCTCAAAGTGTAATATACTGACTCCTTGATGTTGGTGCCAAGGTACTAGAATCCTTGCTTTGCTCAAGTGGGACTTTATGATGTTGGTCCTAATGGCCTCTATTAGTACTTAATTTTGAAGAAACTTAATGTGCCCTTGATGTCAATGCATTCCCAGCAGATTATGGTTTGGGGGGGGGGGGGAGGGAACACCTCCGCCATCAGAGAGCTCCAATTGGCTTCAGGACAGGGAGCGGGAAGCTGCACTCCTCCCTGCTCTTCATTACAAGGCCAATCAGGGCCACAGAACCTGACTTTTAAACTGCAGCTCACCAGAAGGCCATTTGGCGTGGCCCTTAGCAGGGGACCGCAAAACACACCAAGCAACCCCACACATCCTCCAAGACAACTACAGCTCCAAGCCAACATAAGGCAAGTCTCCTCCTCTTTCTTCTAACACCTGAGCCTATACACTGCAGCCAACATGCCACACCATTGCATATACCTTTTTATCCTCCCATTACTCACTTTGCACACAATCACACTCACCTCAGCATTTACCACCTCTGAGATAATCCCGATCATACATCAACCAAACAGCAGATTACAGCCCTTTCTGCTAAAGCCATGTACCAGAAACCCATCTTAACTAATCAAATCAGTATTCCGCTCCACCCTCCCCCTCCTGCCAACTTGCCCATCTCCTCCCCCCCTCTCAAGTGCATACTCATCAATGCCAGATCCATCCGTAATAAGAACCCAATCCTCGTGGATCACATCAAGGACAACCAGATCGACATAGCATGCATCACAGAGTCCTGGATTGAGGAAATGGATAATGTGCTCCTAAACCACCTAGCCAGACCATCATACCAAATCTTCAAACACCCTAGGATCAATAAGAAAGGGGGAGGCGTCATCATCATAACTAAGGAATCTCTACAGTTCAAACCCATAAAACACAGCTCAATCCAAGAAATGGACTCAATTTCCATAACCAACCCCTATCTTTCCATGAGCCTGATGTACAGAACCCCTTGACCAGGACCCAGTGACCTATCCCCACTCATTAAAGAAGCCTGCTCAGAATACCACAAGAATAAATGGTTCATAATCCTGGAAGATCTCAACCTAACAACACCATCAGACAAGCAGACATCCTCCTTCCTACAAGCTATGGAGGCAATGCAACTTAACCAAGTAGTATCAGAAGCAACACACAGCAAGGGTAAAATACTAGACCTAATAGTCACCTCAGCAAACTGGCCACACCACCACCTTTCCTCTATGACTCGTAGCACCTCTGTACCATGGTCAGACCACAATCTTCTCCCCTTCTTCCTTCCAAGCAGCAATACCCAACACACAAACACACCTGCACAAGCACATTCCCAGAAATTCAGGATGTTCAACAAAGAGTCCTTCACCAACACAATCCAACCACTCATGCACTTGGACCCAGAGCTGAACAACCCCTGCAACAATGGAACTCTCATCTCCTCTTATGCCAACAGGCCAAACAGTACACCCAAAAAGATGAGAGCACACCTAGCACCATGGTTCACCCCAAGCTCAAATCAATGAAAACTGAGCTCAGATAACTAGAGCACACATGGAGAAGGCATAGGTGCCCAGACACACATATAGAATATGTCTCAGTCCTGAAGCAATACTGTTCTCTTACCCTGCTAAAGAAGAAGGAACATCAAACCAACCTACTCAACTCCTTCCTCTATCGACCCAGGGAATTATTTGACACTGCCCAGCACTTCATCAAAGCCCCTACCACCTCAAGAACCACCACAGCTATCTCCCCAACTGAGATAGCCTAACACTTACAAGCTAAGCAAGCAATTCAGCAGCAGTCTCATCACCACAATACATAACACCTTGGACTGCCTCGACAAGGGAATATGGTCAACCTTCAGTATAGTCTCCATCCGGCAGCTGGAGAACATCATATACAACCTAAACAGTACCACCTCCCTGCTGGACCCTTGCCCATTCACATGGATTAAAATATCCAAACAGAACTCATACCACTCGTTCTGCGCATTGTCCAGTCATCGTTCGCCATTGGATACATGCCTACCATACTGAAGAAAGCATCTATCGGCCCATTATTAAAAACCCACACTAGCAACACAGCTCTTCCCTCTTCATATAGGCCCATCTCAAACAACCCAGCACTTGTCAAGATCACTGAGAAGACTGTACTGCTACAAACTCAGTTTGTGGAATCTCACACCCTCTTGGATGAGCACCAGCATGGTTTAAGCTCTTTCACAGCACAGAAAAACGTCTAGCATCCCTCTTTAACATACTGATCATTGGCACAGAGAAAGCCTCACAAGGATTCATCCTAGTGTTCCTGGACCTGGCCACAGCCTTTGACTCCGTTGCATACCCCCAGCTCATAGCATGTCTATGGCCTAAGAGGAAAGACCTTACAATGGTTCAATCATATCTTTCAGACTGCTCTTAACAAGTCAGAATAGGATCACAAACTTCATCCATTCAAGCTCCTCCAAGGATTGCCACAGGGCTCAGCATTATCCTCCCTGCTCTTCAACATCTTCATACAACCCCTCTGCAAGGTCATACAGGAATACAAGATTGTTTACCACCTTTGGGGCATAGATAAAGATACATCAGCGTATTCTCCATCATCAACTCAAATTACTCCACAATCAGCAGATGCCTAGAAGCTTGGTCTCTACAACCTACGCATCAACCCCAACAAGACTGAAGTACTGTTTATAACCAAGCACCCCTCCTTCTCCCCTCCAGCTACAATTAACCTTTCAAATTTAACTTTACAAGTAAAACAGCACGTAAAATACCTGGGCATAACTCTGGATCAGAATCTGAACTTCAAAACCCACATCAAGAACATTACCAGAGCAATATACCACCGTATCAGAACCCTGAGGAACCTTAGACCACTCCTAATCTGTGAACCCACTATTTTTTGTTAAATCAGTCAGGGCCTAGTAGAAGTAGTTTAAGTTTAAATTTAAAACACAGAGGAGAACTTTCTGGTTACATTTCATATACAGCAGAGAGCTTGTAGTTTAAATTTAATAGTCACTCAGGGCCTAGTAACAGCAAAGTACTTTTAGTTTAAATTTAAAACACAAAAGAGAGCTTTCTGGTTACAGTTGGAACCCAGCAGAGAGCTTGTAGTCTAAATTGAATAGTCACTCAGGGCCTAGCATCAGCAAAGTACTTTTAGCTTAAATTTAAAACACAGAAGAGAGCTTTCTGGTTAAATTTAGAACCCAGCAGAGAGCTTGTAGTTTAAATTTCATAAGAAGTTGGAACCTAGCAGCAGCTAAGAGCTATAATTTAAATCAAATCAGAATATAGCTTACCTCATCAGCACAAGACAGGGTACTGTGTAGCAGCCCTCTTTTAATAAGTGTTATTTCCCTCCCTCCCTCCCCACACCCACCCACCCCTGGGATAATCGTAGCTTTATAGGTACTTACACACCTTAACAGGCAGGAGGTGCTCTCAGGTGAAGCTCATTACCCAAATCAGTCCTACACTAAGGACCTGAGATTAGTTAAGCTTCAGGTGAGCAAGGTATATTACACGTATTAGGTACAGTTTTATAAGTATAAATATCCATAGCAACCCTTAGTAAGTAAAGAACTTAGATCTAAACACAAACTTAAAACTAAGATGCAGACAGCAGTCCAGCAGCGGGATGGGGGCTTTCCAGTCTTTTGCATTGAGTGTCACATGTATGATTTTCTCCCAGTTGGTGTGCACTAGGTGCAAGGAGCTCTTTGCTCTCAGGGAACGAGTCCGTTCTCTAGAGGCTAAAGTAGCAGACTTGGAAAGCATAAGACAGACAGAGAGGTACATAGACGAGACCTACAGGGATACAGTCCTGAAGTCCCACCTCCAGTCTGGCAGCATCCCTGTTGCCATGGAGGAGAGAGGTCACGTGACAGGAGAGCATCACCCTGGTGTGGCAGGAACTGATCCTGTAACTAGGACATGTCCTCCAGGTGATGTAAAACCCTCTCGCACCAAGGAAGTTTCTCCAGGGCCATGTGCCCATGAGGGAAGGGTTAGGACAGCCGTTATAGTTGGTGATTTGATCATTAGGCATGTAGATAGCTGGGTGGCTGGTGGACGTGAGGATCGCCTGGTAACATGCTTGCCTGGTGCAAAGGAGCGGACCTCACGCGCCACCTAGATAAGGTCTTAGATAGTGCTGGGGAGGAGTCTGCTGTCTTAGTACATGTCGGTACCAATGACATAGGAAAATGTGGTAGGGAGGTTCTGGAGGCTAAATTTAGGCTTTTAAGTAGGAAGCTAAAATCCAGAACTTCCAGGGTAGCATTCTCTGAAATGCTTCCTGTTCCACGCGCAGGACCCAAAAAGCAGGCAGAGCTCCGGAGTCTCAATGTGTGGATGAGACAATGGTGCAGAGATGAGGGTTTTGGATTTGTTAGGAACTGGGGAACATTCTGGGGAAAGGAGGGGCTCTTCCGAAGGGATGGGCTTCACCTTAACCGGGATGGAACCAGGCTGTTGGCATTAACCTTTAAAAAGGAGATAGAGCAGCTTTTAAACTAGATATTACGGGAAAGCCGACAGTCGCCCAAGAGCGGATGGTTCGGAAGAATGTATCTTTGAAGGATACTACCAAAAGCAGAGAGGTTCCACAAAAAAGTAAAGTAGCCCAAATGCCCTCAAGTATGGAGCAGAGCTTAAAGATCCCAAATTACCCATTTCTAACAATAGCCAAATTAATATGAATAAAATACATTCTCTAAAATGCTTGTATGCAAATGCTAGAAGTCTAAAAAATAAGATGGGAGAGTTAGAATATATAGCACTAAATGAAAGGTTAGATATGATTGGAATATCAGAGACATGGTGGAAGGAGGACAACCAGTGGGACACTGTGATACCTGGGTACAAACTATATCGAAATGATAGAGCTGATCAAATTGGTGGAGGGGTTGCTCTCTATGTTAGAGAGGGCATTGAGTCAGAAAGGATTAAAGTTTTGCAGAAAGCAAAATCTGCTGTAGAATCTATATGGATTGAAATTCCATGTAAAAAAGGGAAGGCAATGGCAGTGGGGGTGTACTATCGAGCGCCTGGCCATAATGACCAAATGGATGATGAAATGCTCAAAGAAATCAAGGAAGCTAACAAAAGTTACAGCGCAGTAATAATAATGGGTGATTTCAACTACCCCGGTATCGACTGGGTCAGTGTCACGTCAGGACATGCTAGGGAGATAAAGTTCCTAGATGAAATAAATGACCGCTTCTTGGAGCAGCTGGTTCATGAACCGACCAGAGGGGAAGTCATATTAGACCTAGTCCTTACTGGAACACCAGATCTAGTGCAAGAGATAAGGTTGTTGGGGCCACTTGGCAATAGTGATCATAGCATGATCGCCTTTGATTTGATTAGAGGAGGAGGGATAGTAAGGAAATCCACAGTACTACCTTTTAACTTTTGAAAGGGAGACTATGATAAAATGAGGAAAACAGTTAAGAAAAAACTAAAAGGAGCAGTTGTTAAAGTTAAAGACGTACATCAGGCTTGGCTGTTGTTGAAAAATACTATCTTGGAAGCCCAGACCAGCTGTATTCCACGCTTTAAGAAAAGTGGAAGGAAGTCCAAAAAACTGCCAGCATGGTTTAAAGATGAGGTCAGAGAGGCTGTTGTTGCCAAAAAAGCATCTTTCAGGAAATAGAAAAAAGAGCCAAACGATGAAACCTGGAAACAGCACAAGCACTGGCAAGTCAAATGCAAGGCATTGATAAGGCAGGCAAAGGGAGAATTTGAGAAGAAGCTTGCTGCGGAAGCAAAAACGCGTAGTAAAGACCTTTTCAAGTACATTCGTAGCAAAAAAACCTGTGAGAGAGTCAGTTGGTCCATTAGATGATAAAGGGGTTAAAGGAGCACAAAGAGGTGATAAGGCGATAGCGGAGAGACTAAATGAATTCTTTGCTTCAGTCTTTACTGAGGAAGATGTAGGGATGTTACCTATGACTGAAGTGGTATTTAAAGGTGCGGAAGAATTGAAGGAAATATCGATACATCGGGAAGATACATTACAACTATTAGATAAACTGAAGAGTAGCGAATCACCTGGGCCGGATGGTATACATCCAAGGGTGTTGAAAGAACTGAAATATGAGATTGCAGACCTGCTATTAGTAATCTGTGAACTATCATTAAAATCATCTCTAATATCTGAAGACTGGAGGATCGCCAATGTAACACCAATTTTTAAAAAGGGTTCCAGGGGTGATCCGGGAAACTACAGACCGGTGAGCCTGACATCAGTACCGGGAAAAATGGTAGAAACCATCATAAAGAATAAAATTACTCAGCATGTAGATAGTCATGACCTAATGGGAGACAGCCAACATGGCTTTAGACAAGGAAGATCTTGTCTTACTAATCTGTTATGTTTTTTTGAAGGAGTGAATAATCAGGTGGACAAAGGTGAGTCGGTTGATATTGTGTATCTGGACTTTCAGAAATCCTTTGACAAGGTCCCTCATGAGAGACTTTTGGCAAAACTAAAGAGTCATGGGATAGGAGGCAGTGTACTATTGTGGATCAGGAACTCGTTAAAAGATAGAAAGCAGAGGGTAGGGCTAAATGGCCAATTTTCCCAATGGAGAAAGGTGAATAGTGGTGTACCTCAGGGATCTGTGCTGGGTCCGCTGCTTTTTGACATATTCATAAATGACCTGGAAAGTGGAATAACGAGTGAGGTTATCAAATTTGCAGATGACACAAAACTATTTAAAGTTGTTAAACCCAAGAGGATTGTGGAAAATTGCAAGAGGATCTTGATAAATTGGAAGACAGGGCATCAAAATGGCAGATGAAACTTAATGTGGACAAGTGCAAGGTTATGCACCTAGGGAAGAACAACCCAAACTATGGTTACACGATGCAAGGTTCCACATTAGGAACCACCACCCAGGAAAAAGATTTAGGCGTCATTGTGGATACCATGTTAAAACCCTCTGCCCAGTGTGCAGCGGCAGCCAAGAGAGCAAATAGAATGCTAGGTATGATAAGGAAAGGAATGGAAAATAAAACAAAAGATATTATAATGCCTCTGTATCGTTCCATGGTGAGACCGCACCTTGAATACTGTGTGCAATTCTGGTCGCCGTATCTTAAAAAGGATATAGCGATTTTAGAAAAGGTTCAGAGAAGAGCCACCAAAATGGTAAAGGGGATGGAAGGATACTCCTATGAAGAAAGGCTAAAAAGGTTAGGGCTCTTTAACCTGGAAAAGAGACGGCTGAGGGGAGATATGATAGAAGTCTATAAATTAATGAATGGAGTGGAACGGGTAAACGTAGATCGATTGTTTACCTTATCAGAATATAGAAAGACTAGGGGACATGCAATGAAGCTACAGGGTAAACTATTTAAGACTAATAAAAGAAAATATTTTTTCACTCAACGTGTAATCAAACTCTGGAATTTGTTACCGGAGGATGTAGTAAAGGCTGTTAGTGTAGCTGGGTTTAAAAAAGGTTTGGACAAGTTCCTGGAGGAAAGGTCCATAAACCATTATTAAGAAGGGACCCAGGATATCAATGCTTGAACCAATACAAGCATTGTGGAACCTGTGTCCCTTGGGGATACTGCTAGGTACAGATGACCTAGATTGGCTGCTGCTGGAAACAGAATACTGGGCTTGATGGACCTTGGTCTGACCCAGTATGGCATATCTTATGTTCTTATGTTCCTTGCCCATGCAGACTTCAGAAATGCCTGCCAAACACTCATTGCCCTCATCTTTGACTAAGCTAACCTTATCTATCAGGGTCTCCCAAAATCCTCATTACAACCTCTGCAGCTTGTGCAGAATGTAGCTGCCAGACTACTTACATGATGCAGCCGTCACGATGACATATCACTCATACTGAAGCAGCTTCACTGGCTCCCCACCACAGCAGAGTGAGGTACAAGGTGGCATTAACAGTCTTCAGGACAATCTTCCAGCTTTCTACAGATTCTCTACAGGCCCTGCTTGACAAACCTCAATGCATAGAAGCGCAAACCACACTGTCCTCAGAGTTCCTACCTCAATCACCCACACCAGTGCCTCCACTTCTAACAGATCTTTCCGTTTCTATGCTCCAACCATCTGGAACTCTGTAACCCCAGATCTTCGCTCATTCACAAACATTGGAGACTTTCACCGAATGTTAAAAACACTCCCTGAAGTTCTTTGGCTCTGATACAATAGCCCCTCACACAGAACAGTGACCATAACAATGACCATAACTCTTAACATCTGGCCTCCAGACTCTTCACCAAGCCCACAAGCACATTACCCATACAATCCACAGAGCAACTCTCAGCTCTTTCCCTACTATACCCACTTTGTATATTACATTGTACAGTCCCCATGCTACCAGATCAGACGTTGGAGGACGACGCGGGAGCTGCTCGCCCATCCTGCTCCCCCACTAAAGCCCAATCGGGGCGCACCAGGACCAACAAAAGGAACGAGCTGGCAAACAGCAGCCCTCTTTCCCATGCTGCCGATCGGACATTGGGGGAGGAAGCGGGAGCTGCTCACCCCTCCCGCTCCCCCACCAAAGCCCAACTGGGGTGCACCAGGACCAACAAACAGCAGCTCTCTTCCCCACACTGCTGATCGGATGCCAGGGGAGGAAGCGGGAGCTGCTCGCCCCTCCCACTCCCCCCCACCAAAGCCCAATTGGGGTGCACCAGGACCAACAAAAGGAACGAGCCATCAGGCATGCCTGCGCCTGGCTGGCCCGTGCCTGAGGGCCCTTTGGCGTGGCCCTTAGGCATGGAACTAACTTGATACCCCTTCCAATGGAAACCCTTCCAACTACCAACGTGACCAGAACTCATACACCCCAAAGACAAGCTGTCCCAAACTGGTAAGCAGCACACGACAAGCAAGACAATCTGCACTGCATACCCTGTAGGATCCATAGCTACCTCATCACCACCTCATTGCTCGTTTATTAACATATGCTTCATAGCTGGTAGAATCCATTGTTACCTCACTGCTTGTATATTAACATATGCAGCATAGCCTGTAGAAGCCATTGCTACCTCACTGCTTGTATATCAACATGTGCTGTACAGCCTGTAAATCCATTGTTACCTCATTGCTTGTATATTAATATATGCTGCATAGCCTGTAGAATCCATTGCTACCTCATTACCTGTAAGTTACTATATGCTGCATAACCCCCCTCTGTCCCTCTTGCATGGCTCCACATCACATTGTCTTCCTCTTCTTCATACTCCCTGTTTCCCCTTCTACCGGCACCTTCACTCTGTCCCTCCTTACCCCCCATCCTCACCACCCCCTCCATCCTGTCCTTTACCCTATCATCAGCTCTTGAGCTCCATCACTTTCTCCCTCTCATTCAACCATCTCCTCTCTCTCTAAGGCAACCTCACCCTCGTTTCTGCCATACCGTCTCCTCTCTACCCCATACTCTGCTACTCCTTCTCTCCTCCGGAGATATCAACCCCAATCCTGGGCCCCCCCTAGATGTCTGTCTCACCCTGAAAAGAGATCTTCATGCAATGTGTCTAATCTAATTCATATCCCTCTCCTTTCCCCTTCCACACTCCCTTTCTTATGTGCCTTGTGGAACACACATGATCTCTTTATCTCTAATGCTCTACATCTTCTTGCTCTGAGACCTGGCTCCTCCCAGATGATACCGCATTTACTGCTGCTCTCTGTCATGGGGGCTATCAATTCTCCCACACGCCTCGTCCCACTGGCCGTGGTGGTGGTGTTGGGCTCCTACTTTCTCCCTCTTGCCAATTCCAACCCCTCCCGCTGCCTCAGTCTCACTCCTTTCCCTCCTTTGAAGTCCACTCCATCTGCCTTTTCACTCCACTAACTCTCCGGGTAGCTGTTATTTATTGACCTCCAGACAAGTCTGCTTCTATCTTTCTCACTGACTTCAACTCGTGGCTTTCCTTCTTTCTGGATTCCTCTTCCCACACTCTTATTCTTGGGGATTTCAACATTCATGTTGATAACCCTTCTGATCCTTACGCTTTAAAGTTCCTCTCCCTTACCTCCTCGTTTGACCTCCAGCTTTGTTCCACTGCCCCCACTCACCAGAATGGCCACTGCCTTGACCTGATATTTCTCTCTAGCTGCCTACCCTCAAACCTCTGCAGCTCAGTTCTTCCCTTATCCGACCATCACCTTTTAAGCTTTAATCTTCATCACCCACCACCTCAGCCTCATCCTGTCTCCTCCAACCTATTTAGAAATCGTCATGCTATTGATAACTTGGCTCTCTCTTCCATTATCTCTTCATCTCTTTCTTCCACTATGTCAGGCATGTCCAACTTCGAACAGGTCTTGATCTACTTTTTCCGGCCAAAAGTGCCAGTGATCTACCACCATGAAAATTAAGTTTCAAATTAGTTTCAAATTAAATTTTAACCCAATAAGGTTGGAGGATTCCGCCCCCCATTTTTAATGAACCTTCTGTCATTTACTTGGATGTGATCAGATGTTAAGCAAATTAAGCAAAAACAAAACAGAGAGACGAAGATCTAGTAAGAACTGTGAGGGGAAATGGAAAGTACATTTTTTCTTAAAGTTTTATTGAGTAATTTGTGTTAAATTTAGGTCGAGTATTGATCCAGGCTGATCTTTCACAATCTTTAATATTTTGCTCTTGCTCATTAGTGAAACGTCTGAGCCTGCATTTCATCCACCAGCTTTTTGAAGTTGGGTGAAAATTGCATGAGGGCCAGTCTCAGGGAATCCTGGAGATGTTCATCTGTCATGTTGGAATGTTGTATACTCTGTCATTTTCAGATGGGAAAACGCAGATTCACACAAATAAGTTGAACCAAAACAGGAGTGTATAGCTTCACTGCATCTTCTCAAGTTGGGAAATTTGTCTCTAGGTACTAGCTTCCAAAACGATTCTTGCTCAGTATGGGTCTTGAGAAAAATGCCATTTTTAAGGGTTAATATTTTGTTTTCAATAGATGGCTTGTTCAATGAGTACTGATAGCAGCTGCAGTTTCTTTAATGTCCAAATCTACTTTGAATGGGTATGACAAGTACTCCACAACTGTTCCAATTTTTTGGAAGTCACAGAATCTATTTTCGAATTCCTGGATAACAGAACAGATTTCTGTCACATACTTCTCGTTCTGAAAAACAAAATTTGGATATTGTTCCAGATGGTCCTGCGTATTAGGAAAATGATCAAAAGTATTGTTTGCAAGGTCAGTCATTAGCTCAAATTTGCTCTTATAGGATGAAACTGTACTCATCATCTCGCCAATGCATTTGTTTTTACCTTGTAGTTCAAGGTTCATATCACTTAGTTCGCCTGTAAAGTCAGCAAGAAATGCCAGATCACATAACCACTCCTCATCTTCCAACTCTGCTTGATCATCTCCCCTCTCCTTCAAAAAACTTCTTATTTCATTCAGCGAATCACAAAATCTTTGCAGAAATTTGTGCCTACTTAGCCACCTTACATCTGTGTGCAAAATGATTTCCGTTGCCCCTTCATCAAGAGTAAGATTGAAAAGCCGTCTTTGAAGTGATCTTCCACAAACTGAATTTACAATTTTGAAAGTGATGTCCACGACAGTCTTTGTATTGAGTCTCTTGCTTGCCAAAACTTGCTGGTGAATGATGCAGTGAAAGGAAATCTGGGAAGTCGTCATGCTGTCTACAGAGGGCTATGAAACCGTTAACCTCACCTGTCATTGCTCTTGCTCCATCAGTAGTGATGGAAACAAGTCTATGCAATGGAAGATTACACTTTGTCACAAAAGAATGGAAAGAACTGAATATTTCCTGACCGTTAGTTCTCCCTTTTAAAGAAATCATTCCAAGTAGTAGTTCTTTAACACTGAAGTCTTCAAAAACCATTCGGATAAAGACTAATAACTGGGCTATGTCTCTTATGTCTGTAGATTCATCCAGTTGGCGTGAGAAAGCAACACAATTTGAAACATCCTCCAACAATTGTTCAGTTGTGTCTCCACACATCTTTTCTATTCGCCGCACAACGGTGTTTCTTGACAATTGTACATCTTGAATAGCAGCTATGATCTCTTTCTTATTTTTAAATCCTTCAAAAAGATTGTCAGCTGCTTCAAGAAAACAACCTTTTACAAATTCCCCTTCAGTGAAAGGTTTGCATTTCTTTGCAATCAGATTGCTGACTTTGAAGGATGTTATGGTTGCATGGACCGAATGTGACCTTGGCTTTGCCATCAACTGTTGCTGAGTATCCAATTTCGATTCAAGTTCTTCGAGCTTCAGTTTACAAATTTCACTTTTGGGTGGAAAATCAGCATCAAACTTATTGCTATGCAGAGCCTTATAATGACGCTCCACATTACCCTTTTTGGGCAAAGATACTGGGGCGTTACAAATTAGACAACACTTGTCTTTCACCATGATGAAGTAGTAGTCCATTTCCCATTCATTATGAAAATGGTAGGTTTTGCTCTTCTTTGGAACACTCATCTTCGTTATACTGGGGTGGCTGGATGTAAGAAGACCAAATCTGCTAAGTTAGTATAAACACTGGCTGAATCTGGTCAAAACTGTCACTGTCCCAAAGTTTTAAAGATCAACAGGAACTGAAGACCTCTGGATGATGTGCAATACAAGGACTGGAGATGCCAAAACCACATATGCAGTTCTAAAAGTAAAAATGAGAATTCATCATACTGGCACCAATAATCAAATACCACCAAACAATCATCAAAAAAACTCAAACACCTGTCCAACAAACCAGATAAAATCAAATACCGCAAAACAAGTTCAAATACCACCACCCGCGATTTAATAAATTCTGCACACAGTGTAGAATCAACGCAAAGGCAAGGCAAAATAAAATTGCAGTGTAGAATCAACGCAAAGGCTAGACAAAATAAAATTGCAGAGGCAAGCAAAAATTACAGTGGTTTGAACCAATTCGAAGGCAAGGCATAGGCAAGTTAGAACAAAATTGGAAAAGCCCGCCAAAATCACCAAATTCTTGATACTTTGTTGTGTCTGCCCGAAAACATTTAATGAAAGCGAACTATAAAGCGACCAACAACCAGCACATGACACAACTAATACGGTAAGTGTATTCAGGTAAAGCCCGGGAGAATGGATATCGCCCGGTATATAACACACTTCTAAGGGGTGTTGGGGCGGGGATAGGAATGGGTGATTCTGAGAGGCAGGAGACCAGGTATGATGCTGGGCCTGTGGCGTCTCATCACGGGGGGCAGGCGGTGGCCTGCTGGGGTACCCACAAACTATTGGCACAAAAACAACAAGCGCCCCCAATACACCCGCAGGCAGAGAAAAAAGACAGGCAAAGGATCAGCAGCGGCGGCAAGCCCTCGGCAGGCGACCTGCCGGCACGAGCTCTCTCCTAGCGACGGGGTGAGCTGCTGGAGAGATGGAGCCAAGTGGGACTGGCGATCTACCTCTGACCCCTCCGCGATCTACAGGTAGATCACGATCTACCTGTTGGACATGCCTGCACTATGTCAACCAAGTCTGCTGACGAGACAGTAACTTTCTATAATGCTGCACTCTCCTCGGCTCTGGATGCCCTTGCTCCGCCCATCCCACGTCCTGTGAGACGTTCTACACCCCAGCCATGGCTTTCACCCACTAGCTGCTATCTACATTCCTGTGCCCGTTCTGCTGAGCGTGCTTGGCTCAAATACCACTCTCCTGCAGACTTTCTACACTTCAAATTCATGCTTGTCTCTTTCCAGTCAGCCATAGCCCTTGCCAAACAAGACTATGTCCATCTGACCAACTCCCTTGCCTCTGATCCTCGCCGTCTCTTTACTACTCTCAGCTCTCTCCTCAAAGTGCCTCCGCCTCTGATCCCTCCCTCTCTGCCCAAACCCTGACTATTTCCATGACAAAATCCACAAGATCACCCTCCAATTCCCCACAAAGTCAGCTACTTCCCCTCCTCCCCCTCTCCACTCTCAACCCCCCTCCCTACCTCTGCTACCCTCTCTTCCTTTCCTGTGATCTCTGAAGAGGAAACTGCACACCTTCTTTCTTCCTCCAAACTCACCACCTGCTCTTCTGATCCTATTCCCACCCATCTCCTAAGCCCCATCTCCTCCACCGTTGTCCCTTCCATCTCTCATATTCTCAACCTATCGATCTCCACCGCAACAGTCCCTGCTGACTTAAAGCATGCTGTAGTCACACCTCTCCTAAAGAAACCCTCACTTGATCCCACCTGTCCTAACTATCGACCCATCTCTCTCCTTCCCTTCATTTCTAAACTACTCAAACGTGCGGTTCACCACCGCTGCCTCAACTTCCTCTCCTCTCATGCCCTCCTGATCCCTTACAGTCTGGCTTTCGTCCTCTACACTCTACTGAAACGGCTCATGCCAAAGTCTCCAGTGACTTTTTCCTGGCAAAATCCAAGAGCCTTTCCTCTGTCCTCATCCTACTCGACCTCTCTGCTGCTTTTGACACTGTCGACCACAACCTTCTCCTCGATACCCTGTCCTCGCTTGGCTTTAGTGGCACTGTACTATCCTGGTTCTCCTCCTATCTCTCCCATCGCTCTTTCAGTGTGTGTTCGGGTGGCTCCTCCTCCTCTTCTACCCCGCTCTCAGTTGGTGTACCCCAAGGTTCTGTCTTAGGTTCACTCCTTTTCTCTCTCTATACCCAGTCCCTTGGTGTGCTTATCTCTTCCCAGGGCTTTCAGTACTATCTGTATGCTGATGACTCCCAGATCTACCTCTCTACGTCTGATATCTCTCCGGCAATCCAGACCCGGATCTCTGCCTGCCTTTCTGACACTGCTGCCTGGATGTCTCACCGCCGCTTGAAATTGAACATAGCCAAGACTGAACTTCTCATCTTTCCCCCTAAAACCTCCCTTCCCCTTCCTCCTTTCTCAGTTTCTGTGGATAACTCTGTACTCCTTCCTGTTCCCTTGGCCCGCAATCTTTGACTCCTCTCTCTCTTTCTCCACACATATCCAGCTCGTAGTTAAGACCTGCCATTTCTTTCTCTACAACATTAGCAAAATCCACCCTTTCCTATCTGAACACACTACTAAAACCCTCATCCACTCCTTAATCACCTCTCGTCTTGACTATTGTAACCTACTCCTTGCTGGTCTCCCTTTGAATCATCTCTCTCCCCTTCAGTCTGTTCAACACTCTGCTGCGCGACTAATCTTCCGCCAGCCTCGTCATGCACATATTACTCCTCTTCTCAAGTCACTTCACTGGCTCCCTATCCATTTCCACATCCAGTTCAAACTTCTGATGACCTATAATTGCATTCACTCTGCGGCTCCTCAGTACCTTTCTTCTCTTATCTCTCCTTACATCCCCTCTTGGGAACTCCACTCTTCTAGCAAACTACTTCTATCTATGCCAACCTCTACTACTGCTAACTCCAGACTTCACTATTTTCACCTTATTGCACCTTACGCCTGGAACAAACTACCTGTGTAAGTACGCTAGGCACCCTCTCTAACCCTCTTCAAATCCAAGTTGAAAGCTCACCTCTTCGCTGTTGCTTTTGGATCTTGACTCACCTGATATCCTTTTCTCTCCCCTTTTCTTTCCCTAGTTTATCCCTGCTTACACCTTCTGTGTTTTGTCTTGATTAGACTGTAAGCTCTAATAGGCAGGGACAGTCTCTTACATGTCTGTGCAGGGCTGCATATGACTTATAGCGCTTTACAAATGCTCAGTAGAAGTAGTACCGGTAGCTTTGTTACCAAGGTTTCCATTCTATGGTTACTCTGTTGCCTTGTCAAATATTTTATAGTTTAATTGATTGAATTTACTCTGCTAAGAATTGTTCTATGTAAGTTCCTTTAAGTTCTATGTAAATTGCCGTGACTAGTAGATACTGTGGTATAAAAGAGTTGTTAAATAAATAAATAAACACAGATGCCCTTAGATCAGACTTCAACAAACTGAAGAGCTTCTCCTGCTCTTAGTGGCAACAAAGACCCTTAGGTGTCATTTCTGGACATGTGGCATAGCCACAGATTTCATGACTGAGCTTAAAGCTGGTCACTGATACTGTCCTGCTATACCACCAGCACGCCCTGAAGCTGCTAGGAGTTTTTAGTTTCTAGGATATCAGGGAAAAAAGCATAGTTACTCACCTGTAACAGGTGATCTCCAGGAACAAGCAGGAATTTAGTCTTCACATATGGGTATCGTCGGTACCGACGGAGCATGCGTGGGAACGCTCCCCAGCAACCAATAGGAAAGCATTTGGGAGCATCCCACAGCGCCTGCGTGCTGCCTTCCCGCCTTTCCCAACTGTCCTTCTCCAGTTGAGTTTAAAGCTGAGACAAAGAGAGAGGGAAAGAGAGAGATACAACTCCTAGGGGAGGTGGGTGGGTTGTGAAGACTAAATTCCTGCTGTTTCCGGAGATCACCTGTTACATGTGAGTAACTATGCTATCTCCAGGAACAAGTAGGAATGTAGTGTTCACATATGGGGACTCCCTAGCTGCAGATGCCAGGGAGAAGGCCCCAGAAGTTGTGTGCCCCTGTGAAAGGGCTCCACTTCCCCTCCATGGATCTCTGGCATCCTACCAGGTATGGTGGGTAGGAGTTGATTAAGTATGGAACAGGTGTTGAAGAACAGCCTGACCAAACAAGGCATCCCGGCGGGAGTCCTTGTCTAAGCAGTAATGGGCTGTGAAGGTATGAACCGAAGCTCAAGTAGCTGCTCAACAGATGTCGTCGATAGACACAGAGTGAAGATGAGCCATAGAGGCTGCCATGGCTCTCACATTGTGAGCTGTGACATGGCCTTCAAGAGAAAGGTTCTTACTCTCGTAGGCAAAAGATATACACTGTGCAATCCAGCTGGACAGTGTTCTTTTGGAGACTGGAAGTCCCAAATGACTAGGATCAAAAGCAAGAAAGAGTTGAGAGGACTTTCTATGTTGCTGTGTCCTTTGCAAGTAAAAGGCTAAAGCCCTTTTACAGTCCAAAGTATGAAGATTCCTTTCTGCATTTGAGGCGTGAGGCCTTGGGAAGAATACAGGAAGGTAAACCGCTTGGTTTAAATGAAAAGGTGACACCACCTTTGGCATAAAGTGTGGATGAGTCCTAAGGACTACCTTATTATGATGGAACCTTGTATAAGGAGGATCAGCCACCAACGCTTGCAATTCACTGATGCGACGTGCTGATGTGATTGCAATAATGATGACCTTCCAGGAAAGGAATTTCAAAGAGGTAGTAGCTAATGGCTTGCAAGGCGGCTTCATGAGCTGCCCAAGAACCAGATTTAAGTCCCATGCCACCGGTGGTGGCTTAATGGGAGGCTTAGTTAAAAGAAGGCCTCTCATAAATCTCGCTATGAGAGGAAATAGGTTGTCCATTTAGAGGCTTGAAAGAAGCTGCAATAGCACTCAAATGAACTTTCACTGAATTGGTCTTAAGCCCTGCATTAGATAAATGAAGGAGATACTCCAGTAATGATTCCAGAGGTATTGCAAGATGGTTAAGACCCTTCTTCGAGCACCATATGGTAAAACCTTTTCCACTTGAATGCATAAGAGCATCTTGTGGAAGGCTTCCTGGAAGCATAGAGGATATCCTTTACCTGCTGAGAAAGGTTAAGACCATGAAGTTCTAGGCTTTCAGCAACGAGGCCCTGAGATGCAGAGACTGGGGATTGGGATGCCACAGCATCCCGTCCTCCTGAGAAAGGAGATTTGGAGCAGATCCTAACTCCAGAGGCGGAGCATGAGAGAGATGTAGGAGCAGATGGTACCACATTTGCCATGGCCAATGTGGAGCTATGAGAATCATATGACCTCTGTCTCTCTGAAGCTTGAGCAGGGTTTTGGAAATTAGAGGAATGGATGGGAAGGCATACAGGAAGTCCTGGCCCCAATGGAGGAGGAAAGCATCCCTGGCCTGACAACCCTGAGTTGGAGTTCTGGAACAGAACCGGGGAAGTTTGGCATTCAGCGGAGTTGCAAAGAGGTCTATGACCGGGTTCCCCAAATTTGGAAAATTTTGGCCACCTGGTCTGCATGGAGAGACCATTTGTGTCGAAGCAGAACGTGACTGAGTCTGTCTGCCCAAGAGTTTTGAATGCCTGTAAAATATACGGCAAGGAGATGACTCTGATGCTCTCTGGCGAGGGCCCATAGTCACAAAGCTTCGTTGCATAGCGACAGAGAGCCTGTTCCGCCCTGCTTGTTCACATAGAACATGGCTACTTGATTATACGTTTGAACTAGGACTGTCTTGTAGCTGAGCTGGGTTTGGAATACTCAAAGAGCAAGGAAGATTGCTCTGAGTTCCAGGAGGTTGATGTGTAGATAGGCCTCCTGTGGAATCCAGGTACCCTGGGTAGAGAGGTCTTGCAGGTGGGCTCCCCAACCTACCTGTGAGGCATCTGTTGTTAAGAGTAGCTTGGGGTGGGGGTTGCTGAAAAGGAGACCCTACCAAAAGGTTTTGGGGTGACTGCCACCATTGGAGGGACAAAATAAGGCGATCTGAGTTTGCTATCTTGTCTGACAGGCAACCTGATGCCTGAGTCCACTGAGTGAATAAAGTCCACTAGGCTGCCCTCATATGGAGGCGAGCATAAGGGACCACATGCACGGTGGATGCCATGTGGCCTAGCAACTGTAACATTTCCCGAGCAGCAAGGTGAGGCTTTAGCACTGCTTGGGAAGCTAACTGCAGAATGCGAAGGCAGCGGGACTGTGAAAGGTAGGCCCTTGTCTGTCTGGTATCCAGCAGAGCTCCTATAAACTCTAGGGACTGAGTGGGAGCAAGGTTGGATTTTGGAAAGTTTATGACAAGTCCCAAATATTGTACGAGAGAGGGCAACCCTGGCCTCTGGCTCAGAAGGGGCTCGAATGAGCCAGTCGTCTAAGTAAGGGAAGATGAATATTCCCAGGGTGCGGAGAAATGCTGCCACCACAGCCATGCATTTTGTGAACACCCTTGGTGCAGAGGCCAGATCAAAAGGAAGAACCCTTGTGATAAGGAAGCTTATCACAGCTCAGGAAGGAGCTATAGTAAAGGTGAAGTGACTCTGAACAAGCAACCTGTCAGTTCTGGTAGAAATAAGAAAACAGATTTTTTCCATAAAAGACTACCAGTCCCAGAATGCACCAGGTTTCCAACAGCCATTAGAGGAGCTGAAGTGGGGAAACGTGTGTTCAATCAGGAGGGCTATGAGGTAATCCCCAAGCACTCATCTCAAAGGGCAGGGCCTGATTCAGCACAGCTGCGCTGTGCTAGGGTGGAGCACTCATCTAAGCAGAATAAAGGTAGAGTTTATTCTACAGAGAATTATCCTAAGATTCAGCTTGGACATCCTCATCTTGGACAGCTTCATCATCTGGAGGATCATCAGAAGCAGAAGCCAGAGCGGACGGACAGAGAGGGCAAGAAACCCTTTGGAAGAAAGAAGAGAAAAGCATTTGGGAGGTCTAAAGGAGTCCAGAGCAGTACGTATACTGGGAGACATTCAAAAGGCCAGCATACACCATTGGACTGGGGAAAACCAGAGGAGTGGTGCTGCAGAGCTAGGAATCTCCAGACGGTACCTGTGAGGGAGACGGCTGAACTTGGAAGGGACCCTAGGACCCGTGCCAGAAGGTATGTGAAGAGAGATCCAGTGTCCAGGGATCTGGATTGGAAGGCTGGACATAAGAACTGGACTACATACTGGCCAGGCTATTTAGAGAGGAACTCTAACAGCAATGGAAGCTCAGGTATGAACACTGATCTATGCCCTAGCTATACCCTTGAAAGACAGCAGGGAAACAAGTATTCTCCTGAGTGCGCTCCACTGAGAAATTCCTCTGTGCCAATCCATGATATTGAACCCATGATTGTTGAAGAAGGGGGAGAGGTTATAGACACAGGCTGTGAATACATGGATTGCTCTCTGTCTAAACTCCTTTGGTAATTTACTGTTACAAAGTACAACAACCATCACAAAGAAATACAAACTTGTTCTTTAATCTACTCAGAAAAGCTCCTGAGTAGGATTTTGAGCCAAGCAGTAGAAAGTAAGCCAGCTAAGGTGTTTCAGCTGGGTAACTGCTAGCAATTGAGCCTTACCTAATTGCTTGTGAGCTCTGAGGAAATCACTTCTGAGTCTATGTGTGAAGATATAAGAAGTTAACCTGAAAAGAACAGTTTTTCCCTTCTTTGTGGGTTTTGTTTGTTGATTAAAGCACTGCTAAGAAAATATTAGCTAGAGCCTACAGAAAAGACCAGTTTGTTACCTACCAGGTCTTTATTCTTTTGCTTTGATTGCCTGACAAGTTCAGCTGTTGTTTTCCTGATTTTGTTTTTCTAAGTTTAACACTGAAAGCAAGTATCCTGTTTTATGTGCTACCAAGCATATCTGTGTTGGGAGAAATAACCCCATAAATAAATATCTTATTGGCTTTACACTCAAGCACAACTAATTATTGTGAATGGCTGTGTCTGGTGTGAATGGACCTACATTTCCCACAATCCCTTGCAAATCATATTAGTATATGCCTTTGCCAAGACTGTGAACATTCTCACCCAGGCATCCGTCTGACAAATGGCGTAGTTTTTCGGATTGCTTTTGCGCAAAGGGATTTACTTGCTAAGGATTACAACTCAAGTCTGAAGGAAAAGACAGTTCAAGCTTAAAAGCTGAAAGAAAAGATTTTCCCTCAACTGCACTTTGGAGGATAGGTGGCTGTTCCAGGTAGCTGTCCCAGGAGGAAAAGACCCTGTGCAGAGCTGGATTCATCACTGGCATAAGGTAACAAGTACCTGGGCATGTCTAGTGGTGGATGGGAGTAAGGCGCAGGGGTAATTGAAAAAAAAAAAGAGTAGAAAAAAAGACACCTGTTTGGAAGGTGGTGCACTGTGGGGGTTTTTTTTGTGTTTTCTTGCAGGGATCAAGATGGATCCAAGGGAACTAGCTGATTGGATGGCGGCCCAGTTTAGCAGGCAACAGGAGCTAGCACAGCAGGCTCAGGACACTGCTATGAAAGCCTTAATGGACCAGCAGAGGCCAGTGCTTGATCTGGTGCAAGCCCTAGTTAAACTGCAGAACCAAAGTGGACCAGATGCAAGACCAGCAGTAAATACTGGTACACCACATGTGGACAGTGTGGGACTCAATCAGGGAATTGGGGCATTTAGTTTTGGGAAGCTAACTCCAGATGATAATGTTGATGATTTTCTAGAGTCTTTTGAGAGAGTGGCACAAGCATTAGCATGGCCAGAGACCCAGTGGGCAGTAAGGCTGGCAGCCTCATTAACTGGAGAGGCGCTTGCAGCTTATAGAGCAATGCCAGCGGCCCAGGCTTTGAATTATAAGGATGTAAAGGCTGCTATTAGAGATCGCCTAGGGTTGTCTATTTCAGAGTATAGGCGAATGTTTAGAGCTACTACCTTCAGAGTGGGTGAAACACCCAGGGCTCTGAGTCAGAGAATCAGAGGATTAGCTGTAAAATGGTTGGAGCCTGAGCAAAAGATGGTAGAAATGTTATTAGACATTATTATGCTTGAACAATTTATGTCTGCTGTGCCTAAAGATTTGCACACTTTCCTTATACAGCAAAATTGCCAAAATCTTGGAGAGGCAACCATGCTAGCAGAGAGATTCTTGGAAGCCACGCAGGCTTGCCATAGAATGGGTGGCCCTCTGAAGATGGGTGCTGAGGCAAGCTGTGTTGTATCAGAAAAGAAAATAATTAAAAATGTTTCTGAAAATAAATGTACTGTGCCAAAGCAGATGATACAGTGGAGTGAAAAGAAATGTTTCAAATGTGGAAAATGGGGACATTTAGAAAAGGGATGCCAGACACACACTAGCTTAATGGGTGTGGATTTAAAACAGCCCAAAGAAGGATTTCTTTTGATGGTTGATGTGCAAGGAATTACCACAAATGCTTTGTTAGACTCTGGGGCAGACCAGAGTATGATGTCAAAAAGGCTTTGGAAGAGGATAGAGGCCCAAGAAGGATTTGTGCCTAGAACCCCTGAAAGCCAAGTTCACATCAGATGCATTCATGGTGCTGCAACATCATATCCCACCTATAGGCTAAAGGTTAAGTGTCTGGGGGAACAAGAGGAAGTCCTTTTAGCAGTGGTGCCTAGGCTACCCTTTGATTTGGTTCTAGGAAAGGACTGGCCAAGATTTAAGCAGGGTCTAGTGGAAGGGCTAGGAAAGAAGGAGGGAGAAGGAATAATGGAAATAGCTCTCGGGCCTTTCTTTGGAAGTCCTCAGTCCCTAGCTAAAAAGATGGTTAAGCTTCCAGAAGGCCAAACTATAGGGAATAAGAGGGGCCTTGTATCCACCCGCTCGCAGGCTAAGGTAGAGAGCCAGCAGAAGGAGGAGGGGGAGCAGGCAGAGTTATTAGGAGACTTACCCTCTCATGATGATTTAATAACCCCATCATCTGGGAAAGTAAGAAAGTTGAAAGCACAAAAGCGGCGTGAGAGACTTTGCAGAGCACAGGGTAGGGCTGAGATGGTAGCTGGTCAAAGTTTACCCTGGGTGCCAGCTGAGTTAGTGGCAAAGTTTCCTAACTTTCCACAAGAGCAGCGAGCTGATCAAGCTCTCACCCGAGCTTTTAAGTATGCTCATGAGGTCAGGGAGGAGTTGCCCAGATTCAGACTAGATAATGAAATATTATATAGAGAGAGTCAGGACCCCAGAAATGGGACCATACGAAAACAATTGGTGGTACCCACAACTTTCAAAGGGCTAGTACTTAGATTAGCACATGATCATCCAGTTGGAGGTCATAAAGGTATGCAAGGAACGCTGGATCAAATACTTATGCGTTTTTACTGGCCAGGTATTTTCAAAGAAACTGCTCAGTTTTGTGCTGCATGTCCAGCGTGTCAGCGAGTTACAGCGGCTCACCCACCGGTGGTGCCATTGATTCCCATGCCAATTATCACAGACCCAATTGGTCGCATTGCCATGGATATTGTAGGCCCATTAGTCAAAACGCCCCGAGGTTTCCAATACATCCTAGTTATGGTAGATCAGGCAACAAGGTTTCCCTGGGCCATACCACTGAGGAATGTTTCTGCAAAAACAATAGCTTTAGAGCTAGTAAAATTGTTTTGTGAAGTGGGATTCCCAAGAGAGGTGTTGACTGACCGAGGGTCCAATTTTGTATCCAAATATTTGGCCCAGGTCTGGGATGCCTTTGGCATTCGTCACGTGAAAACCTCAGCCTACCATCCACAATCAAACGGTTTGGTGGAGAGATTCAACCAAACTCTCAAACAAATGTTGAGAAGGGGGTTAGCAGGAGAGGTAAAAGAATGGGATATGTTATTGCCCTTTGCCTTATATGCCTGCAGGGAAAGAATTCTGAGGTCTAAAATGGGTCTGTGTCCTCCTGTTTTCTTTGGAATAAGGAAATAGGGGGAGTAAAACCCTGTACCCCGTTGGGGAATGGGTACCTCTTCTATTGCTCCTTGAGCAAGGAGCACAGTAACCTCCTGACCTAACTGGTCATTGAGAGAGGTCTGAGAATTGAACTGTGTTACCATTGTAGGAGGGGGCATGCTGAGGAAATGAAGCTTGTACCCCTCTCTTACAATAGACAGAGTCCAATTTTCTTCTGTTATCTGACCCCGTCTGGGGGCAAAATGGCATAACCTTCCTGGGATGGTGGAGGGTTCTGCTTTTGTCTTTCTTTGCCTAGGTTGTTGCTGCTGTCCCTTTTGGGCAGACTGACCTAAACAATGTCCCTGCTGGGTATAGGAGGGATAAAACTTTTTCTTCTTACTGAAGAATGGTTTCTTATAGGATTTTTTCCTTGCAGGATCCGCTGTAGATTTAGGCAATCTATCCAAAGTGATATTGTCAGCATCTATCTCATTAGCTTTTTCCTGCCAATTCTTGCCAAAGAGATTCTCTCCTGTGCAAGGAATGGTGAAATTTCACTTACCGTTAATTTCCTTTCCTAGAATACTGCTAGACCAGTCCAGACAAACGGGTTGTGTCCCCCTGCCAGCAGATCCTGGAGACAGAGAAGTCTACCAGAGCTCTAATAGGCTGATCCCTGGTGATGCTGCTGAGATGATGAGACTGTACCCCAAGGGGTCTCCCTCAGTATCGTCCACAAGCTGAACTTCATGAAAACTAAACAACTACATACAGCCAGTCAACTGACCCGGCCTCAACTATGTACAAGGTGCTGAAAGCATTCCCAGAAACTGAAGGCCGCCGAGAAGAACAAAGGGACTAGGGGCTCACTTGCCAGGCCTCCGGAAGGAAAAAACAAAAGCCAAAAGATAACGGCGGCTCCGCTGCACCAGCAGGACTGAGACTGACAGCAGGGTGGGTCCTGGACTGGTCTAGCAGTATTCTAGGAAAGGAAATTAACGGTAAGTGAAATTTCACCTTCCAATTCATACTGCTAGACCAGTCCAGACAAATGGGCAGTACCCAAGCTACCGACCTCTAGGGTGGGTCCAAAGCCACCGAAAGAACTGACGCGCCAAAACTCATCTCCTGCCGAGCGTGGACGTCCAATCGATAGTGACGGACAAAAGTCGATAGCGACGACCAAGTCGCCGCCCGGCAGATGTCGAGGGGTGCCACATGGGAACGCTCGGCCCAAGATGTCGCCTGCGACCGCGTGGAGTGTGCTCGGAGCCCTACAGGCACCGACTTGCGCTGAAGAATATAGGCTGCTTCAATAGCTCCTCTTAGCCACCTGGCGATAGTAGCCTTAGAGGCTGCAAACCCTCGACGGGAGTCTGCAAGAAGGACAAAGAGATGATCTGTCTGCCGAAAGGAATTGGTGACTTTAAGATACCGACAGAGGACCCATTTGAGATCTAACGTACGTAAGTGACGACGCCGACCTGTACACTGCTCTGGAGAGAAGGATGGCAAGAAGAGGGGCTGATTGACATAAAAAGGCGTAACCACCTTGGGCAAAAAGGATGGAACTGTCCGAAGAGTCACGGCCTCCGAAGAGAAAGAAAGATAAGGATCCCGACAAGAGAGCGCTTGGAGCTCGGAAATGCGCCGCACTGAGGTAATTGCCACTAGGAACACTGTCTTCAAGGTTAAGTCTTTGAGCAAAGAGGCCCGTAATGGCTCAAAAGGCAAAGCCACCAAGGCCCGGAGGACCAGGGCGGGATCCCAGGCCAGGAAGACCGGACGGCATGGGGGCCGCACGGATTTAATTCCTCTGAGGAAACGCGAGATGTCGACATGCGAAGCGATAGAGCGCCCCAAAACCGGACCACGGAAGCATGTAAGGGCCACCACCTGAACCCGAAGGGTACCGAGAGCCAACCCCTTGTCCAGGCCGGCCTGGAGGAACGCAAGAATATCAGGAATGCTGCTACTCCAGGGAGACACCCCACGCTGTGAGCACCATGATTCGAAAAGATGCCACACCCGAGCATAGGCTAAGGAGGTGGAAGAACGGCGCGCCTTAAGCAAGGTGGATACCACGCTAGCCGAATATCCCTTACGAACTAGCCTGCAGCATTCAAGAGCCAAGCCGTAAGTGAGTAAGGAGCCGGGTCTTCCATGGCAATTGGCCCCTGCTGCAGAAGCACTGGAAAACCCTGAAGCGGCAGAGGAGCTGCTCGCGCAAGCCGGATGAGATCCGCATACCAGGGCCTGCAAGGCCAATCCGGAGCTACCAGAATCACAGGACCGTGATGCTCCCTGATCCGTTGAAGATTCTTGCCGACCATGGACCACGGAGGGAAGACATACAGAAGGAGTCGGGCCGGCCACGGCTGCGATAACGCATCTATTCCGTGCGACCTGCTGTCTTTCCATCGGCTGAAGAAGATCGGTGCTTTGGCATTTTCCCACGTCGCCATGAGATCCACTGCCGGCTGACCCCATTGGCGGACAATCAGCTGAAAAGGTGCCGACGCCAGAGCCCATTCTCCGGGATCCAGCGTATGGCGGCTGAAGAAGTCCGCTTCAATGTTGCTCTTCCCCGCAATGTGCTGCGCCGAAATGGCGAGGAGAGGCCGCTCCGCCCAAGGAAGGAGAAGCCTCATTTCTTTGGAAACCCCCGGACTCTTCGTGCCCCCTTGGCGGTTGAGATACGCCACCGTCGTGGCATTGTCGGAGAGAACGCGAACTGTTTGCTGATGTACGAGAGGCAGGAAGCTTTGCAAGGCTAGGCAAACCGCTCTCGCCTCGAGGCGATTGATGGACCAGCGGGCCTCCTGAGGCGACCAGACCCCCTGTGCTGCGTGTTTGCCGTCCGTCCGTCCGTCGTCAGAAGCAGCCAACGTGGAGACTCCAAAGGAACCCCCCGTAGGTGGTTGCGTGCCTGGAGCCACCATCGAAGGTCGAGCCGGACCGACGGCGGAAGTGGAAGTCAAACCTGATAATCCTCCGACACCGGCGACCATCGCAACAGGAGCACCCTCTGCAACTCTCGCATATGCACCCGTGCCCAAGGCACCACATCGATGGTAGCCGCCATGGACCCCAGAAGCTGGTTGTAATCCCAAGCTCGAGGTGCCTCTCGCCACAGGAATCGCTGGAGCTGATCTACAATTTTCTGGAGGCAAACTCGTGTAAGCATCACCCGCCCACGGCGAGTGTCAAACCGAGCCCCGAGAAACTCGAGGACCTGAGACGGCTGGAGGCAGCTCTTGGAGTGACTGATCACCCAACCCAGGCCCTCCAGAAAAGCCACTACACGGTCTACCGTCTCGCGAGCCTCTGCCAGAGAGTCCGCCCGAATTAGCCAATCGTCCAAGTAAGGATGAACTCTGATCCCCTGCTTGCGTAAGGCCGCGGCCACCACCACCATTATCTTGGAAAATGTCCGTGGCGCCGAGGCCAAACCAAAAGGCATGGCTTGGAACTGAAAATGCCGGCCCAGGACCACAAATCGGAGGAACCACTGATGCTCCATGCGGATGGGAATATGAAAGTACGCCTCCGCGAGATCGAGCGATGCCAGGAACTCGCCCCTGCGTACCGCCTGGATCACGGAACGCAACGTCTCCATCCGAAAATAAGGAACCTGAAGGCTGCGGTTTACCCCCTTGAGATCTAGAATAGGCCGAAAGGAACCATCCTTCTTGGGCACCACGAAATAAATGGAGTACCGACCCGTCCCTTCTTCGAGAGGCGTGACGGGACGTATGGCGTTCAAAAGAAGCAGGCGTTTGAGTGTTGTCTGGACGATGCGGCGCTTCTCGGGAGATCCCGCCAGAGAGACTAGGAAGGCCTCGGAGATCAGGCAAGAGCACTCGAGGGAATAACCCCAAGAGATGCTGTCGAGAACCCAACGATCGGAGGTAATTCGCACCCACTCCTGAGAAAACAATGCCAGCCGACCCCCTACGGGCGGCACAGACCAGAGTGGACCTAGCGCCCCGTCAGCGGGAGGACCTCACGGTCCCTGAGAACTTTCCTCCTGCCGAGTAGGAGTCGGAGCCGGAGCGGGCCCCCCGAAAAGACCGACTTCCTCTTCCAGAGCGATTAGACTGAGTCGGAGGCTTGGAGGAGCAATACCTCCTAAAGTCCCTGCTCCTGGAGAAATGGCAAAAAGACTGTGCCCGCGAAGACTGGCGAGCCGAAGCTCACAGCCTATCGTCCGGCAAGCGTTGGGGCTTAACCTCCCCAAGATCCTTTACGAGCTTGTCCAGCTCCTCGCCGAACAGAAGCTTACCCTTGAATGGCAGCTTAGAGAGCCTGGACTTGGAAACAACATCCGCCGCCCATTGCGGAGCCACAGCCAACGCCTCGCCACCATCACGGCTGCCACCGATCGAGCCGAAAGGCGCAACAGGTCATAAAAAGTATCTGCCAAAAAGGCCGTGGCAGACTCCAAAAGCCCGAGAGAGGAATCTTCAGACAAGCGCTGGATCCAGCGCAACAGCGCTCGGGCCGTTAGCACCCCCGCATACCGTCGCCTGCAGAGCCATGGAGGACGCGGAGAAAGCCATCCTCAACAAGTTCTCCACCTTCCGATCCTGTGGATCCTTGAGAGCTGCTCCTCCCTCCACAGGGATGGTGGTACGCTTAGTCACTCCGGAAACCAAGGCATCTACCTTGGGGTACATGAGCCACTGCTCCAGAAGCTCTGGCGGCCAAACATATAACTGCCCTAGGCGACGAGCGTTTTGCAAGGGCGTGTCCGGAGAGTCCCATTCCCGGGACACCATTTGCTGTAATTCCGTAGGGAAAGGAAAAGCCTCAGAGGGCTTGCGAATGCCCAGCAAGATGGGATCTGCCTGAGAGGCTGGAGGCTCCGCCGGTGCCGAAAGACGGAGAGCTTCTGTCACCTGACCGATGAGGGCGGACAATTCTTCTTTGTGGAACAGCCGGATATCCTGTGACGCCTCCGGCCCCGGAATAGACGAATCCGATGCAGAATACTCCCCATCCTCGCGCCCAGAGAGGTCCTCGGACTCTCCCGCGGAAGACACCTCCTTGTCAGGGTCATGATCATCCTGCACAAGCAAGTGTAATGCCTTAGACGTACCCTTGTGAGCTACAGCACCCTTAGAATGCTTACGGCCAGCTGGAGCACCCAGGTGCTCAGGTGTCTTTGGCTGAAGCCCCACCGAGGGAGCCGAGGATTCAGCACGCCACAAAGCCCATGCCTGGCAGAAAAGATGGAGAAGTTGGTCCTCGGAAGGAGAGCCAGGCGCCAAGGAACTCAGGGCAGCCGGAGAGACCCCCGTAGGGGCTCCCTGCAAAGCCGCCACCGAAAAAGGAGGTAACGGACCCTCTACTGCAGGTAAGTCAGGAGCCGTAGCTTCCTGAGTGGCCAGCAACACTGAAGACTCCCCGGGGTGCGCCAAACAGGATGCGCATTGCTGATTTTGCAGTTCCTTCTGCTTCCTGTTACACACAATGCATCTAAGCCCAGAAGAAGGCATTGTGTGTGAAAAAGAATGATTTTAAATCTTATTCTCCGGAGCACTCCTCTTTCTATAGTACAATCCTAGTAAAACCCCCTTAAGAGAGGAGAAGGAACAGAGGCACATACAGCAGAGCAGAGCTGAGCTTCCCGCCAAAAAATCGGAGCTCTGTGGAAATTCAAAATGGCTGCCGGACAAATAAAAGTTAAATAAAAAGGTAAAAAAAGCAGCGAATTTTTGAAAAAAAGGCAGAAACCAGCCCCCCCAGGCCAGGATTGACACCTGTGCCAAAAATGGGACAATTCTGAGAACGCGGAAATTCGGAAGATTTGGACCCCTCAGGAGCTTCAGCATGCACTAAACAAAGGAAAGCTGTACTCACAGATGCCGGCCAGTGCAGGGATTCCAAGGGCAGGATCAGGAAAACCACATCTGATGCCAAGCGAGCACTAACGCAGAGGTAACCCTCGAGTGTTAGTGAGCCCTTCTTCCAGCCAAGGCTGCCCTCATGGCTAGCTGCTGGGAATGCCTTCAGTCAGCGAGCGTCACTGTTTCTATACAGGAGCTCAGCTGAAACACCCTGTCAATAGAGTGGATCACTCTCGAAGTAGAGGAGCCCCCAAGCTTCGTCCTGAAATAGGGAAATTAATTCTTTCTCCAAAGGAGCAAAACAAAAAAGCTACCAGGTCTGCTGGAGACAGAGAAATACTGGGGGAGACCCCTTGGGGTACAGTCTCATCATCTCAGCAGTATCACCAGGGATCAGCCTATTAGAGCTCTGGTAGAGTTCTCTGTCTCCAGGATCTGCTGGCAGGAGGACACAACCTGCTTGTCTGAACTGGTCTAGCAGTATGAATTGGAAATTCCCTAGTTTATCCTGTACCCAAATTTCCAAATCAGGTGCCTGGAGCCAGGCAATCCTACGTGCACCTATGGCAATGGCAGAGGTTCTGCTTATGCACTCAAAGCAGTCAAAGGCTGCACGATTCACAAACTTGGAAACATCCTGGGCATGTTTGACAAGGGCGAGATAATCCTGCCTCTTATCATCAGGAAGGAGAAGGCTCATAAGCTCTAAATCTCCTGTGACCTCCTAAAGGAACATTCCCATATATAAGATATAGGAACTGATCCTAGAAGAAAGCATGGAAGCCTGGAAGGTTCGACGTCCAAAGGCGTCAAGAGTCCTACACTCACGTCCTGGAGGATTAGATGCATGCCTTTTTGCACTCTTTATTCTTCTCATTGCTGACTCCACCACCATGGAATGGTGTGGTAACTGAGTTTTCTGAAACCCAGGACAGGGAGGAACTTGATACATGGTGTCGAGTCTTCGAGAGTGAGGAGATGTGGTTAGAGGTGTTTCCCACATCCTTAACATGAGATCATGCAAGATCTCATGAATAGGTAAGGTAGCTGCCTCTTTGGGAGCTTTAGGGTACGGCAGGATTTCTAATTCCTTTGCCCTAGGCTCCTTTTCAGGAGCCACTGAGATGGAAAGACCTCGAGCTACATCTCGGATAAAATCCTGAAAGGACATATCCTCTCGTGGAGGCATCCTATGCTGAGGAGAAGAGGAATCCTCAGGAAGAAGTACTCTGGTATTGGCAGAGCTTTCAGAGTCTTCAGCCTCATCCGAGGATTCGAATTATCTCTGATCCGGATGATCGTGCAAGGTACGGTACCGGTACCGATCGAAGTTGGCATCGGAGTGGTCCGGTACCGATCTATTGATACTGGATGGATACGCATGACTCGGTCCCGGTAGAATACCTGCCGATGCGGATGCAGTCTGTGCCAGTACTGGTTGAATTGTCTGAAGTGGTTTCAAGGGCATCGAGGCCGTGAGAAGAGCCGCCAGACTGCGTTCAATAGCCAAGAATCTCTGGTCTATCGACGCTGCCGATGCTTGGGTATTGGTACCGGAAGAAGCGGCTGGTACCCCAGAGCATGGCACCAGTAGTTCTGCTGAGGTTGAAGCGTCGAGAACGTCCTGGAGCCCCGTTACTGCTTGGAAGCCAAAGCCTCCCGCCAGGGCAATTTTGCCGGTGAAAGTCCCTCAAGGGCAACGCCAGAGGCATCTCGCTGTCTAGAAGGAGATATACCCTTTGAGGACCGGCTAGATTTATGTTTAGTTACCTGAGATCCATGGCAGGAAGACGCCCTGGACGACGTCGATGCCACGGAGGCTGCATCGGAGGGAAAAAGAGTGCTAAGCTTAGCAGCTCGGTTCTGCCGACCCCTTTTCGACATCATCCCACAGGCAACACACTCTGAAATAGAGTGGTCAGGACCTAAACATTTGAGGCACCACTCATGGGTGTCGGTGACAGAGATGGTACCGCCACACTTAGAACACTTTTTAAAACCCGAGGCGGGTTTTTCCATTCTGAAGGAAAAGTTGGGCCTAGTGCCCAAAATGGCGCGTGGCACCTGAGAGAAAATTACTGGAAAGACTCCAGAAGAAAGATTTTTTTTTTTTTTTTTTAAAGAAAAGAAAGAAGAAGAACCGGCGCTACTGATGCAGCGTCGAGGGAAGGCAGACGCGACCACAAAAAAGAAGAATAAAAGGGACTATTTTCTGTGGTGACAGGATATGCGTCCTGTCGGCTCCGCAGAAAATGAAGAACTGGAGAGGGACAGTTGGGAAAGGCAGGAAGGCAGCACGCAGGCACTGTGGGATGCTCCCAAAAGCTTTCCTATTGGACGCTGGGGAGCATTCCCGCGCAGGCTCCATCGGTACCGACGATACCCATATGTGAAGACTACATTCCTGCTTGTTCCTGGAGATTAGCCATGACAAACTCAAACTATTGATGTTTAAAAAAAGTATCGACTGATGCAGATTGTGGCTGCACCAAAAATTAAGGAAATGTTAAGAGATGATATAAAAGTCCCAGAAGGCTTTTTTTAAAGAAAGAAAAGGGATAATAAACCTAGTTGGCCCTGATGCAAACAGACTGAAATTAAATGCATGAAAAAAAAATACTCAGAGATTTTGTGGAAGAACCCTTATACACATAGTACGCCATACTAGAAAACTCTTCAGACTTAGAAAGTTTTGATATACTTTTTTTTCCCCCAACTTGGGCTCCCTTAGATGTCACTCAGTCAATAAGAATAGATATCCTGCCTTCCCTCAGTGAAAAGCTCTTCTTGCAAACACAAAATAATTAAATAGCAGTTAGAAAAATAGTTGTTGCTGTGATGAATGTCAAATTTGTGAATATTCTTTAGGTATCACATGTGACCGGTTATAGGGCCTATCAATATGACCGTATTCAAAATACTTACCTTTGAAAGGTGCACCCTATTTAGTGTCACTGGGCATAAGGAATTGACTACTTAACTGCTGACATAAAAGGAAAAGTTGTAGCTGAGAAAATCATTTACAGTGAAATATAAAATGTCTAAGGCTTAAGTAATTTTAACAAAATCAGTAACATATTTGATTTTAACATGTGAAAAATTCAGCATGCACAAGCTTAAGAATTAAAATGTTTACCTGGTTCTTTTATTTTTGTGATAATGTGTGCTACTATTGGTGACTCACAGCCATCTGTGGAAGGCACTAAAACAGAAAAATATACCTGTAATCTTAGAAAGATGTCGTAATTTATTAAGACAAAAGAGTAAACAATTTTAAAACTGATGGAATAAACTGCTGTTTATGCATAAACAAGCAGGAATTCATCAGCTTGTTATATAAAGAATCTGTTGAAAAGATAACTTTGTAGCACCAAGTATGCCACTCCAGAGGAAGCACAGAAAAGAAATTCAGAAGAAGAAAAACTTTTGTACTAACCCAAAAAAGACACCTAGTGGGTTAATATTCAGCTGCCATGGTCAGTGTGTGTTTGTTTTTGTTTAAACATCTGCCATGGTGGTTCAATAAGGTACATACATTCAGTGCCACTATCTGTTAGTGGCCATAAGTGCACAAACGAAATGAACAGCAGTGTTATTTAGGGTTGCTAGATACCTTTGGTCGAAAATCAGGACTTTTTTTTTAAAATAACACTTAAAAAAATCGTTTTATTAGGCATCAAACACAATAAAACATTTACATGTATTTATTGTTCGATGATATTTGATGTAGCAGATTTTTGTCAGCCAAAATCCTTTTGTCAGCCAAAATCCTTTTGTACATATCACCACAAGATAAAGAAGTTTGTTTTAACTTGAAGCAAGCATTTTACAGTTTTAACATCCAACTGATTTTGATCATCCATCCATTGTTTCTTGCACACCAAAAATACTCATTCCACTATTGACGCTATACATAATTGCAAATTAATTTATATTAGTAACATTACTATGATGACAAAAATTGAAAAAATTTAACAAATGATAAGCTATGATCAAGAATTCATGCTTCCTTTTTTCTTTGATGTTTAATGTTTCTTTTGCTATGTCTGTATTCGAATTACACTTAGTAAATTTTACTCTGGTGTATTTGAAAATTCAATAAAGAATAAAAAAAAAATCAATTCATGCTTCCAGAAAAATTTTATATTTTCCCCCTCTTTATATACGTCTTAAATTTGTTATATTTGGTATGTACAATGGAATCCAAACTTCCCCATTTTCAGGAAAGACCCCAAAATTTTTCCTCTTTTTCAAACGTCAAAAGGAACGTTTTTCAGCAAAAACACAGTCACACTCACACGTTGAAAAAGAAAAACCTTTAATTAATGTTTCATTTCTCTATTTTATGTAAAATAAGCAAATAAAAATAACTTCATTTGTATTACAATGTTCATCTTAATCATCTGTCAAAATTTTATAGAAATTCAGGACAAAATGGCAAAATTCAGGACAAAATCAGGACATTTTTCAAACAGGATAAGCTTCCAAAAATCAGTACAATCCTGATAAAATTAGGATATCTGGCAACCCTAGTGATATTTAGTTCGCTATTCAGATACAGTAGACTATGTGATTAATTTAGGACAGCCTTTCTACTTCCCTAAATTATCCGGATAGTGGATTGAATACTGCTGCTACCTGGATAAATCCAGGGACTTAGTCCATGCTTTTAAATATCGGGGCCCTATATGCCAAAATTAAAAGCTTTAGTTAGGAAACTCTTGCATTTAATAAATATACTGTAGATCACTTTGATAACACTCCCTTTCATCCCATCTCCAAGCCTATCTATGCCCTTCCCTTAAAATAACACACTTAGTCAAGTTTTTTTTTCATTTGTGGATAAGCTACTTTATGAAGAGTTTTTGCAGTATATAAACAAAAGAAAAATAGTAGTTGGCGTGTGCATGACACTTTTCTTCCAAATCAATTCCAAAGAGCTTTCTAGAAATTCCAGTAAATTTGAGCCAGGCTGAAATCTGCCTAGTTGATGTTCGATTGCAAATTGTTACACATCTCTACATATTGGGGTAAATACAGGGCTGGCCCACGGGTTTCTACCACACGCGGGGGAGGGCGGGAGGAATGCGGGGGAGGGGGGAAGGGACGGGACATGGTGGAGGGGCGTGTGCGAGGGACGCAGGGAGGGAAGGGGCATGTGCGAGGGAAGCAGGGGAGGGAAGGGCGTGTGCGAGGGACGCGGGGAGGGCGGGAGGGGGCGGGTGCGAGGGACGCCGGGAGGGCGGGAGGGGGCGGGTGCGAGGGACGCGGGGAGGGTGGGTGCAAGGGACGTGGGGAGGGCGGGGGGGCGGGTGCGAGGGACGCGGGGAGGGCGGGAGGGGGCGTGTGCGGGGGAGGGTGGGAGGGGGCGTGTGCGGGGGAGGGCGGGAGGGGGGCGTGTGCGAGGGACGCGGAGGGGGCGTGTGCGAGGGACGCGGGCGGAGGGGGCGTGTGCGAGGGACGCGGGAGGGGCGTGTGCGAGGGGGGGTGGGAGGGAGGGGGGAGGGGGCGTGTGCGAGGATGAGGGGGGGGGAGGGCGGGAGGGGGCGTGTGCGAGGGAGGGGGAGGGGGCGTGTGCGAGGGACGCGGAGGGGGCGTGTGCGAGGGATGAGGGGGAGGGGGCGTGTGCGAGGGGATGAGGGGGAGGGGGCGTGTGCGAGGGATGAGGATGAGGGGGAGGGGGCGTGTGCGGGGGGAGGGGGAGGGGAGGGGGCGTGTGCGAGGGATGAGGGGGAGGGCGAGGGAGGGGAGGGGGCGTGTGCGAGGGATGAGGGGGAGGGGGAGGAGGGGGCTGTTGCGAGGGATGAGGGGGAGGGGGCGTGTGCGAGGGATGAGGGGAGGAGGGGGAGGGGGGCGTGTGCGAGGGATGAGGGATGAGGGGGAGGGGGAGGGGGCGTGTGCGAGGGATGAGGGGGAGGGGGCGTGTGCGAGGCATGAGGGGAGGGGGGAGGGGGAGGGGCGTGTGCGAGGGATGAGGGGGAGGGGGAGGGGGCGTGTGCGAGGGATGAGGGGGAGGGGCGTGTGCGAGGGATGAGGGGAGGAGGAGGGGGAGGGCGGGAGGGGGCGCGTGTGCGAGGGAGGGGGGGAGGAGGAGGAGGAGGGGGGGGGGGGAGGGCAGGAGGGGCGTGTGCGAGGAGGAGGGGAGGGGGGAGGGCTGGAGGGGGGTGTGTGCGAGGGAGGGGGAGGAGGAGGGGGAGAGCGGGAGGGGGAGGGGGGTGAGGGGGGAGGGGGAGGGGAGGGGGAGGGGGGCGTGTGCGAGGGATGAGGGGGAGGAGGCAGGAGGGGGCGTGTGCGAGGGATATGGGGGAGGGGGCGTGTGCGAGGGATATGGGGGAGGGGGGCGTGTGCGAGGGATATGGGGGAGGGGGAGGGGGCGTGTGCGAGGGATACGGGGGAGGGGGCGTGTGCGAGGGACGAGGGGGGAGGGGGCGTGTGCGAGGGACGAGGGGGAGGGGGCGTTGGGGGCGAGGGACGAGGGGGAGGGAGCGTGGGGAGGGGGCGAGGGACGAGGGGGAGGGGGCGAGCGGGGCGGGGGGGCGGGGGGGGGAGGGGAGGGGGGCGAGGGGGCGGGGGGAGGGGACGAGGGGGAGGGGGGCGAGGGGGCGGGGGGGGAGGGGACGAGGGGGAGGGGCGAGGGGGAGGGGGCGAGGGGCGAGGGGGAGGGGACGGGGCGGAGGGGGGGAGGGGGCGGGGGGAGGGGGCGAGGGGGGGGGCGGGGGGGAGGGGGCGAGGAGAGGAGGGGGGCGGGCGGGAGGGGGCGAGGGGGACGAGGGAGGGGGCGGGCGGGAGGGGGGAGGGGACGAGGGCGAGGAGGGGGCGGGCGGGAGGGGTGGAGGGACGAGGGAGGGGGGGCGGGCGGGAGGGGGCGAGGGACGCGGGAGGGGGCGAGGGACGAGGGAGGGGGGCGGGCGGGGAGGGGGGGGAGGGACGAGGGAGGGGGGCGGGCGAGGGAGGGGGGCGAGGGACGAGGGAGGGGGCGGAGGGCGGGAGGGGGCGAGGGACGAGGGAGGGGGAGGGGGGGGGCGAGGGCGAGGCAGGGGGCGGTGCGAGGGAGGGGTGAGGGCGGGAGGGGGCGAGGGACGAGGGAGGGGGCGGGGCGGGAGGGGGGCGAGGGACGAGGGAGGGGCGGGGCGGAGGGGGCGGCGAGGGACGAGGGAGGGGGCGAGGGACGAGGGAGGGGGCGTAGGGCGGGGAGGGGGCGAGGGACGAGGGAGGGGGGGGGCGGGCGGGAGGGGGCGAGGGACGAGGGAGGGGGCGGGCGGGAGGGGGCGAGGGGGCGGGGAGGGGGGGAGGGGGGGCGGGGAGGGGGCGGGAGGGGAGGGGGGGGAGGGGGCGAGGGAGGGAGGGGGGGGGCGGGAGGGAGGGGGCGGGAGGGGGGAGGGAGGGGGCGGGGGCGAGGGAGGGGGGGGGGCGGGAGGGGGCGAGGGAGGGGGGGGGCGGGCGGGAGGGGGCGAGGGAGGGGGGGGCGGGGAGGGAGGGGGCGGGCGAGAGGGGGCGGGCGAGGGAGGGGAGCGGGGCGGGGAAGGGGCGAGGGACGAGGGAGGGGGCGGGCGAGGGACGAGGGAGGGGCGGGAGGGGGCGAGGGAGGGGGCGGCGCGGGGGCGCGAGGGAGGGGCGGGGCGGGGAGGGGCGGGGGCGAGGGCGGGGGCGGGAGGGGCGAGGGAGCGGGAGGGGGCGGGCGGGAGGGGCGAGGGACGGGGAGGGGGCGGGCGGGAGGGGGCGAGGGGAGGGGGCGGGCGGGAGGGGGGCGAGGGACGAGCGGGGGGGGGCGCGAGGGGAGGGGGCGAGGGAGCGGGAGAGGGGGCGGGAGGGAGGGGGCGGGCGGGGAGGGGGCGAGGGAGGGGCGCGGGAGGGGGGCGAGGGACGAGGGGGGGGCGGAGGGGGGGGGGGGGAGGGGGGCGAGGGAGGGGGGCGAGGGGCGGGCGGGAGGGGGGGGCGAGGGGGAGGGGGCGGGAGGGGGGGCGAGGGGCGAGGGGGGGGGAGGGGGGAGGGGCGAGGGAGGGGGCGGGGAGGGAGGGGGCGGGAGGGGGCGGAGGGGGGAGGGGGGGGGGCGAGGGGGGGGCGAGGGGCGGGGAGGGGGGGGGGGGGGCGGGAGGGGGCGAGGGAGGGGGAGGGGGCGCGGGCGGGAGGGGCGGGAGGGGGGGGAGGGAGGGGGGCGAGGGGGGGGGGAGGGGGAGGGGGGGGCGGGGAGGGGGGGGGAGGGGGGGGAGGGGGCGAGGGGAGGGGGCGAGGGGCGAGGGAGGGGGGGCGGGGAGGGGCGAGGGAGGGGGGGGGCGAGGGAGGGGGCGGGCGGGAGGGGGCGAGGGGGCGAGGGGCGGGGGCGGGCGGGAGGGGGGCGAGGGGCGAGGGGAGGGGGGGGGCGGGCGGGAGGGGGCGAGGGGGCGAGGGAGGGGGCGAGGGGGCGAGGGGCGAGGGAGGGGGCGAGGGGCGAGGGAGGGGGGGGCGAGGGAGGGGGCGAGGGAGGGGGCGAGGCGAGGGAGGGGAGGGGGGGGAGGGGGGGGCGAGGGACGAGGGAGGGGGCGGCGGGAGGGGGCGAGGGACGAGGGAGGGGGCGGGCGAGGGACGAGGGAGGGGGCGAGGGACGAGGGAGGGGGGCGGGCGGGAGGGGCCGGAGGGACGAGGGAGGGGGCGGGCGGGAGGGGGCGGGGGGAGAGGGACGCGGGGGGGGCGGGGGGAGGGGGGGAGGGACGAGGGAGGGGGGCGAGGGACGAGGGAGGGGGGCGGGCGGGAGGGGGCGAGGGGCGAGGGAGGGGGCGAGGGGCGGGAGGGAGGGGGGGGAGGGGGCGGGGGGGAGGGAGGGGACGAGGGAGGGGGGCGGGCGGCGGGAGGGGGCGAGGGACGAGGGGAGGGGGCGGGCGGGAGGGGGCGAGGGACGAGGGAGGGGGCGGGCGGGAGGGGGCGAGGGACGAGGAGGGAGGGAGGGGGCGGGGACGGGAGGGGGCGAGGGGCGAGGGACGAGGGAGGGGGCGAGGGGCGAGGGACGAGGGAGGGGGCGAGGGCGAGGGAGGGGGCGGGGGGGAGGGGGCGAGGGACGAGGGAGGGGAGCGAGGGACGAGGGAGGGGGCGGGCGGGGGGGGAGAGGGGGCGAGGGACGAGGGAGGGGGCGAGGGGCGAGGGGGAGGGAGGGGGCGGGGGGAGGGAGGGGGAGGGGAGGGGGGGAGGGGGGCGAGGGGGAGGGGGGGGCGGGCGGGAGGGGGCGAGGGGCGAGGGAGGGGGCGGGCGGGGGAGGGAGGGGGCGAGGGGGCGAGGGAGGGGGGCGGGCGGGAGGGGGCGAGGGACGAGGGAGGGGGCGGGCGGGAGGGGGCGAGGGACGAGGGAGGGGGCGAGGGGCGAGGGAGGGGGCGGGCGGGAGGGGGGCGAGGGGCGAGGGAGGGGGGGGCGGGAGGGGGCGAGGGGCGAGGGCGGGCGGGAGGGGGCGAGGGGCGCGGGAGGGGGGGCGGGAGGGGGCGAGGGGCGAGGGGCGAGGGAGGGGGCGGGCGGGAGGGGGCGAGGGGCGAGGGAGGGAGGGAGGGGGCGAGGGGCGAGGGGGCGAGGGGCGAGGGAGGGGGCGAGGGGCGAGGGAGGGGGCGGGCGGGAGGGGGCGAGGGGCGAGGGAGGGGGCGAGGGAGGGGGCGGGGGGCGAGGGAGGGGGCGGGCGAGGGAGGGGGCGGGCGGGCGAGGGAGGGGGCGGGCGGGAGGGGGCGAGGGAGGGGGCGGGCGGGCGAGGGAGGGGGCGAGGGAGGGGGAGAGGGGCGGGGGACGCGGGAGGGGGCGAGGGGCGCGGGAGGGGGAGGGGGCGAGGGGCGCGGGAGGGGGTGGGCGGGAGGGGGCGAGGGGCGCGGGAGGGGGGGGGTGGGCGGGAGGGGGCGAGGGGGAGGGGGCGAGGGATGAGGGGGAGGGGATCATGTGCGAGAGATGCGGGGGAGGGGAGCGTGCGCGTGCGCGAGCGACGCGGGGAGCGTGCGCGAGCGACGCGGGGAGCGTGCGCGAGCGACGCGGGGAGCGTGCGCGAGCGACGCGGGGAGCGTGCGCGAGCGACGCGGGGAGCGTGTGCGAGCTGCGGTGGAGGGGCGCGTGTGCGAGATGCGGTGGAGGGGCGCGTGTGAGAGATGCGGTGGAGGGGAGCGTGTGCGAGAGATGGGGGGCAGGTGGGAGAGACGCTGGGGAGGGGGCGGGTGGGAGAGAGACGTGAGGAGGGGCGGGCAGTGGGGCAGGAGGGATGCGGGGAAGGACGTGTGAGGGCGGGTGCGAGGGGGCGTGTGTGAGGGACATGGGGGCGGGCATGTGCGAGGGGGCGTGTGCGAGGGGCGGGGGGAGGGGAGGGGGCATGTGCGAGGGGGCGTGTGCGAGGGGCGGGGGGAGGGGAGGGGGCATGTGCGAGGCGTGGGCGGGAGGGGGAGTGGAGGGCGTTTGAGAGGGGCGCGAGGGAGGGGGCGTGGGCAGAGGCGGGCATGGGCGGAGGGGCGTGGGCGGAGGGGGGCATGGGCGGAGGGGCGAGCGGGGAGATGGGAGGGCGGGTGCGGGGGGCGTGTGTGCAGGGGGTGCAGGGGGTGCAGGAGGGCGGAGGGCGTGGGAGGGCACGGGGGAGGGGCATGTGCAAGGGGGCGTGTGTGAGGGCGGGTGGGAGGGGGCATGTGCAAGGGGCAGGCGGGAGGGGGAGAGGCAGGAGGGGGGAGGGGGGAGGGGGAGGGGGAGGGGCAGGCGTGTGCGAGGGGCGCGCAGGAGGGTGTGGGGGAGGGGGGAAGGGCGTGCAGGCAAGCGGGAGGGGGGGAGTGCAGGGGGGGAGTGCGGGGGGCGAGTGCAGGGGGGCGAGTGCAGGGTGTGTGTGTGCAGGGGGGCAGGGCAGGGGGCGGGGCAGGGGCACGGGGGGGCGGGGGGAGGGTGTGGGCCATGAAAACCACATGGATAGTCACAACAAAACAAATTACACTATAGTGCTGGAAAATGAGATCCCCAGATCGGAAGGCACTCAACTAGCTAAGGGGGAGGAGCTGAAGACTTTTCAGAGTAAAGTCAGCATTTATGATGTGGTTGGATCAAAGCCCTCGGGACATCTGACTGCTGAGGTAGCTGTGCATGAAATGAGAGTCAGAAACTGCAAAGATGTCTTACATACTGGGACATTGAACGTACGAAGCATGAACCAAGGGAAGTTGGAGGTGGTCAAGAATGAAATCGAACGTGTACAACTTGATCTGTTGGGTGACAGTGAACTAAAATGGACTGGCACAGAGTACTTTGAATCAGATGATCACATGGTCTACTATTCTGGAAATGAAAAACAAAGAAGAAATAGTGTTGCATTTATAATAGAGAAGAAACTTGCAAGAACTATAATGAAATACAATGCAGTCAGCGAACTCAATCTCTATTTGTCTACGAGGAACGCCTATCAACACAACTATAGTTCAAGAATATGCCCTAACAGTTGCAGAAGAGGATGAAATTGATGAGTTCTATGAACAAGTACAAGCTGAAATTGACAGAACATGCAAACAGGATATCCTGATAGTCATAGGTGACTGGAACGCAAAGGTTGGTAACAAAGAAGGTGGCAAAATGGTTGGAAAATATGGACTAGGCAACAGAAATGAAGCTGGAGAAAGACTGATAAAATTCTGCAAGACCAATGATCTATTCTTCTCCAGCAACACAAGCGGCATCTGTACACATGGATTGCAAAAAAATCTAATTGACTACATCTGTGGAAGTCAATGATGGAAAAGCTCTATAACATCAACAAAGACAAAACCTGGAGCTGACTGTGGTACACATCACCAACTACTAGTATGCAATCTCAAGCTAAAGTTGAAAAAGAGCAAGCCGCTCATGAATGTAACAAAATATGACCTTGAGAATATACCATTGGAATTTAAACACTGCCTACAAAATTGATTTGCTGCTTTAGATACAAATGACAGAGCTCCAGAAGAGTTATGGAATGACATCAAGAAGGTTGTGTTGGAATAAAGAGAGAAGTCTCTACAAAAGGTGAAAAAGCAAAAATGGCCAAAATGGATGATGGAAGAAACTGAAAATTGCTCAGAAAAGCAGAGAAGCTAAAGCCAGAGGAGAAAGAGAGGCAATCACAGAACTTAACAGAGATTTACAACGTGCAGGAAGACAAGATAAGGAAAAGTACTACAATGATGCATGCAAGAAAACAGAAGCAGAAACCGTTAGAGGAAGAGGAAGAGGAAGATCGGCTTTCCTAAAGCTACAAGAGTTAAAGAAAAAATTCCAACCTCGAATTGGAATGTTACAAGATGCTCAAGGTTCTATGTTGAATGATGCTGAGAAGGTGGAAAGAATATACAGAGTTTTTATATAATAAAAGATCAAGTGGACGAACAGCCGTTTCAACCTGTACTTTATGATCCGGAACCATTGGTGATGAAAGAAGAAGTTAAAGCAGCATTGAAAGCCTTATCAAAGAACAAGGCACAGGCATTGATGGCATTCCCATAGAAGTATTACAGCAATCTGATGCCGCTGCTATCATACTTACAAGGCTCTGCCAGGAAATCTGGAAGACAACATCATGGCCAACTGACTGGAAAAGATCTGTGTTTATACCAATACTAAAGAAAGATGATCCAACTGACTGTGGAAATTATCGCCCAATCGCTCTGATCACACATGCCAGCAAGATTCTACTGAAGATTATTCAACAGAGACTACAACCATACCTGGAACAAGAACTACCTGAAGTGCAAGCAGGGTTCAGGAAAGGATGAGGAACGAGAGGCATTATAATGGATGTGAGATGGATCCTTGAAAAGACTAAAAATACCAAAAGGTTATCCATTTGTGCTTTATTGACTACAGGCAAGGCCTTTGACTGTGTAAAACCATGAGAAACTCTGGGCCACATTAAGAAGCATGGGTATACCAGAACACCTGATCACTTTTCTTGCACAATCTGTACACTGATCAAGAAGCAACAGTTTGCAAGAAAAAGGAGAAACAGAATGGTTTAAAATAAGTAAAGGTGTACGACAAGGCTGCATACTTTCTCCCTACCTGCAGAACAAATCATCAGAGAAGATTGTATGAAGACAACAGAGATGTAAAGATTGGTGGAAGACTCATCAACAACCTTTGCTATGCTGATGATACCACATTACTGGATAAAGTGAAGATGATCTGAAACATTTGCTTCTCATGGTCAAGGAATATAGTCTTTAAATGGGTCTGCACCTTAATGTAAAGAAGACAAAGGATCATGACAACTTGGCAGAATGGCTATGAAGGACCTAGACAAGATTCTCATGAGCAGAGATGTCCTCTCTCTTCATACAAAGATTTGACTCGTTCAAGCCATGGTATTTTCAATAACATCATATGGGTGTGAAAGTTGGACGATTTAAAAGATAAGACAGGAAGAAAATTGATGCCTTTGAATTATGGTGCTGGCGGCGAATACTGTGTATACCATGGACTACCCGAAGAACAAACCCGTCAATACTAGAAGAGATCAAATCTAAAGTTTCTTTAGAAGCTGAAATGACAAGACTTCGACTTTCATACTTTGGACACATCATGCGAAGAGAGAGATCATTAGAGAAAGACATCATGCTTGGCAAGATAGGTGGTCAACGCAAAAGAGGAAGGCCAGCAATGAGATGGATCGATACAGTAACGGCAACTACGGGTGCCAGTCTGTAAACAATGAGCGGCCTGACTGAAGATTTAACACAATTTAGGACAACTATCCAGAGGGTCGCCATGAGTCGACACAGACTCGACAACACTTAACAACAATAACAACTTCAAATGCTTATCTATTTAGTGGTGGAATATTGTGCTAGATGTCAAAGTAACTACAGAAAAAACGGGTCTATATTTCACAGAGTAATATAATTGCTCCAAATAGTATTTGAATTACTCTACACTAACCAGCTCATACAGAAAAAAACGGAGGGTGATGTTATACTTTAAACGGCGAGCATAGAAATCGTCTCAGACTTGTCGGCTGCCCACTGCTGGAAAATGAAGGTTCAAATAGCCAGCGGCGCCTGTTGGCATCAATGACGGATTTCAGCTCTTTTTCAAAAATTTTTTTTTTTTTTTAACACCCTCTCTCCATGTGCTTTAAATATCAATCTTAAGTCTCTAATAAAAGTGAAACAAACACTTAGCTTCACTGTTGCTTCTCATAAAGTTCCTTGATAATATATGAGAATATTATCTTCGCTTTTATATTATATTATCTTCACTTGTGTCCTCTTGACATACAAGAGGATACAAGTGAAGATAATATAATATAAAAGCGAAGATAATATTCTCATATATTATCAAGGAACTTTATGAGAAGCAACAGTGAAGCTAAGTGTTTGTTTCACTTTTATTAGAGACTTAAGATTGATATTTAAAGCACATGGAGAGAGGGTGTTAAAAAAAAAAATTTGAAAAAGAGCTGAAATCAGTCATTGATGCCAACAGGCGCCGCTGGCTATTTGAACCTTCATTTTCCAGCAGTGGGCAGCCGACAAGTCTGAGACGATTTCTATGCTCGCCGTTTAAAGTTTAAAGTATAACATCACCCTCTGGTTTTTTCTGTATGAGCTGGTTAGTGTAGAGTAATTCAAATACTATTTGGAGATGTCAAAGTAACAGCACCACTTTCACCCCACTCCACCTGGTGCCATTTTATACACAAAAGGGCCAACTTTCAAAAGGCCAATATTTAAATGAGTCTGTAATCAGTTGTGGTGATCAATAACAGCAGCATATTCAGCAGAACTGTCTAAATAAGAGCTGATGCTGAATATCTGGGCTGAGCAGCACTATCTGGAAGTGCTAACACTTATCCGGTTAGTGCAATTTTCAGCTTTCACTTATATGGATTGCTCCTTAGGCTGCAAGAAAAGCCATCCTAAGTTGCCCGAATAAGTGCCAAATGAAAATCCTGCTAACTGGACAAAGTCAGCACTTATCTGGATAGTGTCAAAACTACCCTTGCTTCATCCATGGACCATCCCTGCACTAACAGGATAGTGATGGGATGGTCTGTGGAGATATGACATTACAGAATATTACAGCCGGTACTCTTAATCAGAAAGTCTCCCGTTGGCCGACTGGCTAAGCATTCTGAATATTGGCCCAAACGTATGGCTATTTAGTGAGTTAAAGATGTCCCATTTTAAGACAGTTACTCACCTGTAGCAGGTGTTCTCTGTTGGTAGCAGGAATAGGTCCTAATGTATGGGTAATGTCCTCTGAGCCCACACGGGAATGCTCCCCAGATCCTATTGGAAACTTTTGGGAGGCTCTACTGTGCCTGTGCGCCTCCTCCTCGCCTGCCACCGCGGCACCATCTTACACTAGTCTGATAGCATAGGTGTAGCAGAATACAACTCCTCGGGGAGGTAGAAAGGTTGCAAGGACTTATTCCTGCTGTCCACAAAGAACAACTGATACAGGTGAACAACATGTTTTCTCCGTGAGCAAGCAGGAATGAATCCTCACATATGGAATTCCCTAAGTACAGACTACAGAAAACTGAGGGGAATGCAGACAAGTCCAACAGGGGCAACAGCCCATCTATGCAATTGCAAATAACCTTAGTACTGCTACTACTACTGATCATTTGCATAGCGCTACAAGGTGTACGCAACGCTGAAGACACATGTAAAGAGCCCCTGCTCATCTGAGCTTACAATCTAGTTAGGACGGTTAACACAAACAGCTGAGGACAAGGAAATGTCAAGGGGAATGATAAGGAAATGTCAGGGGGAATGGTAAGGAAATACATAAGGGTCATAGCGGATCAGGATCCAAAAGCCACCTCAAAGAGATGAGTTTTTAGCCTCAATATGAAAGGGGACAGAGATGAAGCCTGACGTACTGACTCAGGTAGTTTGTTTCAGGCATAAGGAGCAGCAAAAAATGGACAGGTCAAAGTCTGGAGATGGCAGTGGTAGAGGAGGACACAGATAGAAGGGATCTGCCAGAAGAGTGGAGTATAGGAAGAGAAAAGACAGGAAAAGTAGTGAGGAGCAGAAGTCAGAAACCAACAATGTACAATAGGAGTATATCTCTCTTCCCCATCTTTTTTTTTGGTAGCCTGGAAGAACAGTATGGGCCTAGGGGGGATGGAGTTGGATGCTAATGCCCAAACGATTTTGGACTATAGATTTGTCAAAGTTTCTGTCACATTGTGCATCCCCATCTAGACAATAGTGAGATGTAGAGTATGTGTGGACAGAAGACCACATTGCAGCCCTGCTGAACTTCTCCAGGGAGACCAAGCATAAGATGGCCACCAATGTTGCCAGAGCCCTGACCATGTGAGTTGTGACATGACCATGAAGACTCGGGCCTACCAGGGCATAAGCAAAAGGGATGCAGTCTCCCAGTCAAATTGAAAGAGTGCCTGGCAGCGGCCGCCCTAGTTTGCTAGGGACAAAAAAAAACTACAGCTGAATGGACCTGCTATGGCTTTTATCCACTCCAGGAAGAGGTTTAAGGCATGCTTGCAGCCTCCCTTGTGGGCACAAGACCTTGGGAAAAATGGTAGAACAGTTGACCAATTCAAATGGAAATCCAATACCACACCTTTGGAAGTAATAAAGGAAGAGTTCAGAGTACTACTCTATTATGATGGAATTTGGTGGATAGAGCTTGAAGCTCACCGACTCTGTATGTTGAAGTGACCGCCACCAAACAATATCTCCAGGTCAAAGCTTGAAAGGGCAGGAATACAAAGACTCAAAGGGAGCTATCAGGAGCTGTGCAAGAATCATACTGAGGTCCCAAGACCCTGTGGGAGGCTTGTAGGTAGGCTTCCAGAGAAGCAATCCCTTGCATGAAGGGCAACACTAAAGGCCGTACTGAGATAGACGTTCAATCCACACCCCGATAGTAAGCTCCCATTGCACTGAGTTGGATCTTGATGGAGTTGGAATCAAGCCCCGTCATGGCGAGGTGCTGAAGATATGCAGCAGCTTTTGCGTGGAACAGATGAAAGGGTCTAGGGCCCGGCTTCCCACCAGACAGCAAGCCTCTTCCATTTGCAAGAATAAGACTCTCTCATTGACGTCATCCTGGAGGCCAAAACGACCTTGGTCACACCAATCAGCAGGTGGAGCTCAGATAGGGCCAAGGAATGAATCTTGGGGTGAAACATCCTCCCATCTTCCTGAGAATCAGCCAGTGTGTGGCCCAGCCAGGGTGGTTCTTGACTGGAGAGCTGTAGCCAGAGAGGAGACCAAGGTTGTCTGGGCAGTAGGGAGTGATCAGAATCATCATGCTTCCATCCATTTTGAGCTTCAGGAGGATCTTTGCAATGACAGGGACTGGAGAACATGCATACAGAAGACAATCCACCCAAGGTAGGAGGGAAAGCCTCTGAGCCTAGTTTGCTGTACGATTTTACCCTGGAGCAGAACTGATCCATCTGGCCATTCTGCAGAGTGGTGAACAGAACTACTGAGGGGGTGCACCACTCCCTAAAGATGCGAGGTGCAACTTCCCTGTCCAGTGTTTATTTGTGTGGATGGAGGACTTGACTCAGTCCGTCTGCCAGAGTGTCTTGTTCGCCTGGTCGGTACCCGGCTCTCAAGTCCATCCCATGTGCGATAGCCAACCTCCAGAACCTGACTGCCTAACCTAGGAGGTATGAGCCCATTTGTCTTTGCATGTTGATGTAGAACATTGCAACTTGATTGACGGTCTGAATCAGAACAATTTAGTTATTCAACCAATCTGGGAAAGCCTCCAGAGCATGTGTTACAGCTCTTAACTCCAAGAAGATAACCTGGCAAAGACTTTCTTGGATTGATCAAACACCCTGAGTGTGAAACACATCAAGGTGAGTTTCCCACGCTAGTTTGGATGCGTATGTCATCAAAATATCTGAGGAGGGGAAATCTGGAAAGCGCGACCTCTAAGCAAATGTGGTGGATTTTCCACTATTGCAGTGACTGAGCAAGAAGACTGGAGACATACAGATAATCCCAGAGTTGACTCGTGCCATTGAGTCCTTGGAGTCCACTGAATCTGCCTCCCATAGAGATGTGCCTAGGGCATGATGGTAGAGGTCATCTGGCCTAGTACAGTTAACCTCCTGCTGATTCAAATGAGTCTCCCACACTAGTGCTGCCAGTCTGTGAAGTCAGTCATGTGGGAGGAAGGCTCGCGACTGAATCATTTTGAGGAGGGCTCCTATGAATTCAAAATGTCAGGTGGGTTAAAAGTGTGATATGGGGGAAGCTATAATGAACCATAGTAGATCCAACACTCGTATGGTCAATTGTATTGATTCTTGAATCTCTTCAAGGGTGGTATTCTTAATTAGGCAATCGTTCAGATAGGGGAGGACAAACACTCCCAGTGACGACACAATTTGTGCACACGCAAGGTGCTGACTAGGCCAAAAGGCAACACTCGGTACTGACAGTGTTGTCCCCCCTCAGGACAAACTGAGGTAGCTCCTGTGGGTGGGATGTATCTGTCTATGGATCCAAGGAGCATAGCCAATCTTTTTTTTTGAAGGTAAGGATGATGCACCCTCGGGGCACTTTGGTGGCAGATCCAAAAATGCTGGTTGTAACCCCTTTGGACTAACTGTAAAACCCATAAGTCTGAGGTTGAGAGGAGCCACCTTTAGGCTAAAAGAGTGAGCCCTACCCAGAATGGTAGTTTTTTTTTCTGCAGTTACTGGTAGCGTGGTCACACTCCAAAGGAAACAGTCAAACATCCGCCTCTGGCCTTGGCAGAGCAAAATTCTGGGCTCTGAGGCTTTTCTGCAAACTGTTTCTAGATTGGGGTGGGGGGTTTGGGACCTGGAGAGTACCCATGCTTACAAGAATAGAAGTCCTGTCCTGACCACTCCCTTAGTACTTCCTGCGATAGAAGGCTAGCTTGGATGAGTATGAAATGTGGCATGCTACTTTCTAATGCAGGCAGCCTAGTCTTCGACCTGTTCACCAAAAAGATTCTCTTCCCAGCATGGAACATCAGCAAGCTTGTTCTGCACTATTTGTCTCAGGTTTTTGAACTAAAGTCAGGTGAGTGTCTACCAATAGCCAATGCCCAAGCTTTCGATACTGTCATGAAGATGTCATAGGTCGCTTGGGTCCTGAACCTCAAGGAGTTCTTGCCTTGAACCATTAATGAACAATACTGTTCCAATTACTATGGATGGAGGAACTGAGACAGCTCAGCGAGGTCGCAACTGATGTCCTTCAAGAACATGCCCCTGCAAATCCGATAAGCAGCCATGCAGCTCTGAGTATGGAACCTCAAAATACCTTCTCCCTAAAGCGTCCAATGTCTGTGATCCCTCCCCGGGGTGCCAAGGAATAAGACTTGGAACTCTTGGATCTCTTAAGGGCGGGTCCAAACCCCCAAGGAATGGTGAGGAAGCTGAGCTTCTGGAATACAGGAGCCTTCTGAACTCTGCACCTCAAGTCAAGTTGTCCACTGACTAGAGGCCCCATGAGATGAGTTTCCCATAATCTTATCTGCCTCTCTGCAAGATGCAGTGCATGAGCAATGTCACTGCCTCTTTAGGGGTAAAGGAGTACTGCAGAGTCAGCAACTCTCCTGCCCTGGGTTCTTCCTCCATCTCCCACAAAAATAGAATGGTTTGGCCTTCCCTACATCCTGAAAGGTCTGCAGGAAGGGACCTATGCCACTCATGAGGTGGAGAGTCTAACAGAGGTTCATGATCCATCTCTGAGACAGTCAAAGTGCCTCTGAATCTCTGCCTCTTGACATGAGGGGATCGAGAGCACCATGGAAAGCGATGATGCACTGACACTCTCCTAGATTACCACAGTGCATCGGGCCCTGACCTGAAATGGTGGGGTGGATATTGGTCAGGCAGGCATTGGTGCCGGGCCCTTCAATACCCCGATATCTATGCACAGCTCGCAGGCAAAGCGTGTACTGTGAAGATTGGCCATTCAATGTCGATGCAGCCGACATGGAGGACCCAGCCTGCTGCACCACTAAGAGCACCCCATTGCGCTCCTCGAGAGTCTGCTGACGGCACCACTTCATGGCTGCCAATTCCAAAGGCAGCTCAGTTCTGAAGCTCGGCTGGTTGATGTTAATGCTGCCAACACTGAAGCTCAGGCATGCTGCAGCCCAGATGTGCTCCTTGAGAGCGTACTGAAGGTGCCTCTCCATGACTACCAATTCCGAAGGCAGAGGAGCCTCAGTAACTCCAAGTGATGTACCTGGTATCTATGCAGAGTATTGGTGACTTGCTTATGGCCCTTAGCTGGCTGTCAGTGCCCTCTCGATGTCCTGGAGGATGAGCTAACCTCCCATCAGGTGCATTTTGAGGGAGCAGTCCTGTGGACCCTCATTGCTCTTGACGCTATGCCTCAATGGCTCTGATGTCAATGCACCACAGTCTTTCCTCAGTTCAATGTCCTATGACATCGATGGAATATGAAGCCAAATCAGTCCTCACCTCCGGATGGAGATTGATCGATGGCCGATGTTCTGGGGTATCCCAATGTACCACCCATATTGGAAGTAGCCTTGGAAGCCCTAGAGACCAGTACTTTTGATGCCAAAGATGATAGATCGGACTTCCGAGTGAATCATGCTACTTCACTCAAGACCCTCGCCAATGATTGGGTTCCAGGCACCGGAAGCACGATATCTGTGGCAGATATGGACTTAGGGTGCAGGAAACACCTTTTGAGCCCACTGACCAGTCTCTGAGACATGTTGTTCACAGCAAAATCAAGCAGCTGAAAGTGTAAGGCCCTGCCAGGGCACCAGCACCTAAGAGCCACAAAGAAAGGAAAAAATAAATAAAAAGAAAATTTGATGGCAGGCGATTAGAAAAAAATCAGAAATGTAGGACCCCCGCAAGGGAGAAAAATAAGATATGAAGTGGATAATGACCAGAACGTGTTGGGGTCTGCAGAAAAACAAAGACTGGTGTAAGATGGCGCCATGGCGGCAGGCAGGAAGGAGGTGCAGTGGCAGGCTTGGCAGAGTCTTCCAAAAACTTCCACTTTTTTTTTTCTCTCTCTTGTTGATGTGTCTGAGTTTTCAAAAAAAAAACAAAAAAACCCAAACTTTTCTTATTGTCCTGGTTTGTATGGTTTTTGTGTTACCGTTATAAAATATATAGTTTTGCAACTAACCTAATGCTTAACATGGATTTATTTATTTATTATTATGGATTGCTTATTCTATTGTGATCTTCAGAAATAAGATGTGTAAAGCTAAAACATAGCGTATGGTGTACTACAATGGCTTTGAAAAAAATAGAAAAATATAAATCTTTAAGAAACAGAATTCAATTATGTTTAAAATTTAGCAAAATGATATCCCAATTATAGAAACAGAGGGCAAATAAAGACCATATGTCCATTCATCCCTTCCTCTGCTTCATAGATCCACTGCCCCATACTTTCCCAAATTCAGATATAGTTTTTGTCTCTAACACCTCCATTGGGAGGCTGTATTCGCCACTCTTTCTGCAAAGTAGTTTTCATGTTACTTTCAACACCAAAATGACTAAGACAAGGCCAAAGACATTGAAAATCAGCATCTTAAAAATTTAAATTTAAAATGTAATCACTTTCTTACCATGAGTTGGTGTTACGTATGGCCTACACATGGTACAGTCAAACCCATTATCAGCTACACTTTCTACTTCCTCCTCTGTGTTTAGGTTTTGACACATGGCATGAATCCACCTAAAACAAAATGAAGAGAAACATGTTTCAAGGATATTTATATGGTACTTTTCAGAGACATATAAATGCTAACCAAGTGTGAAAAAATGTAATTGACTGCTATTTCAGCATATTTACAGCTCTAACAAAAATCAGCAATGGCAACTTATAATTTCAGTATACACGGAACTTGATAAGAAACTCAGAGCATGCTAAATGCAATCATATCAGTTCCCTTCATTTGAGAGAAGAGAAGTTCACAGAATTACTCTTTTAGTTTCATTCATAGCATTTGAGAAAAACGCATGTTGTTGTAAAGTGCCGTCGAGTCGGTGTCGACTAATGGCGACCCTCTGGATAGTTGTCCCAAATTGTGTTCGGTCTTCAGTAAGGCGGTTCATTGTTGACAGACTGGTACCCGTAGCTGCTATTATTGTATCGATCCATATCATTGCTGGCCTTTCTCTTTTGCGTTGACCTTCTATCTTGCCAAGCATGTTTTTCTCTAATGATCTCTCTCTTCACATGATGTGTCCAAATTATGAAAGTCGAAGTCTTGTCATTTGAGTTTCTAAAGAAAGCTTAGGTTTGATCTCCTCTAGTACTGACTGGTTTGTTCTTCGGGCAGTCCATGGTATACGCAGTATTCACCGCCAGCACCATAATTCAAAGGCATTCATTTTTTTCCTATCTTTTTCACTGTCAAGCTTTCGCATCCATAGGATGCTATTGAAAATACCATGGCTTGAACGAGTCAAATCTTCTGTATGGAGAGAAACATCTCTGCTCTTGAGAATCTTGTCTAGGTCTTTCATAGCCATTCTGCCAAGAGAAATGCATTGTCGGATTTCTTGACTGCTTGTTGCTTCTTTATTGATAGTTGATCCAAGTAGGTTAAAGTTGTCCACGATTTCAATTTCTTCTCCTTCAACGATGAACTTGTTGATTTTGCCAGTTGTCATGATCTTTGTCTTCTTTACATTAAGGTGCAGGCCGATTTTGAGACTATGTTCTTTGATCGTGAGAAGCAAATCTTTCAGATTATCTTCACTTTCAGCCAGTAATGTGGTATCATCAGCATAACGAAGGATGTTGATGAGTCTTCCACCAATCTTCACACCTCTGTTGTCTTCATACAATCCTGCTTCTCTGATGATTTGTTCTACATATAAATTAAACAGGTAGGGGGAAAGTATGCAGCCTTGTCTTACACCTTTGCTTATTTTAAACCATTCTGTTTCTCCTTGTTCCGTTCGAACTGTTGCTTCTTGATCAATGTACAGATTGTGCAAGAGAACTATCAGATGTTCTGGTATACCCATGCTTCTTAATGTGGCCCAGAGTTTCTCATGGTTTACACAGTCAAAAGCCTTGCTATAGTCGATAAAGCACAAATAGATATCCTTTTGGTATTCCTTAGTCTTTTCAGGAATCCATCTCACATCCGCGATGATGTATCTCGTTCCTCGCCCTTTCCTGAACCCTGCTTGCACTTCAGGTAGTTCTTGTTCCAGGTATGGTTGTAGTCTCTGTTGAATAATCTTCAATAGAATCTTGCTGGCATGTGGGATCAGAGAGATTCTGCGAGAATTTCCACAGTCAGTTGGATCACCTTTCTTTAGTATTTGTATAAAAACAGATCTTTTTCCAGTCAGTTGGCCATGATGTTATCCTACAAATTTCTTGGCACAGCCTTGTAAGTACGGTAACAGCTGCATCAGATTGCTGTAATACTTCTATGGGAATGCCATCAATGCCTGGTGCTTTGTTTTTTGATTAGGCTTTCAATGCTGCTTCAGCTTCTTCTTTCATCACCAATGGTTCCCGATCATAAGGTACAGGTTGAAACGGCTGTTGGTCCACTTGATCTTTATCATATAAGAACTCTGTATATTCTTTCCATCTTTTCTTGATCTTCTCAGCATCATTCAACATAGAACCTTGAGCATCCTGTAACATTCCAATTCGAGGCTGGAATTTTTCTTTAACTCTTGTAGCTTTAGGAAAGCCGATCTTGTTCTTCCTCTAATAGTTTCTGCTTCTACTTCCTTGCAAGGGTCATTGTAGTACTTTTCCTTGTTCTGTCTTGCTGCACATTGGAAATCTCTGTTGAGTTCTACGATTGTCTTTCTTTCTCCTTTGGTTTTAGCTTCTCTGTGTTTCTGGGGAATTTTCAGAGTTTCTTCCGTTATCCATTTTGGCCATTTTTGCTTTTTCACCTTTTGTAGAAACTTCTCGCTTTCTTCCAACACAACCTTCTTGATGTCATTCCATAACTCTTCTGGAGCTCTGTCATTTGTATCTAAAGCAGCAAATCGATTTTGTAGGCAGTCTTTAAATTCCAGTGGTATATTCTCAAGGTCATATTTTGCTACATTCATGAGTGGTTTGCTCTTTTTCAGCTTTAGCTTGCATTTGCATACTAGTTGATGATGATCTGTACCACAGTCAGCTCCAGGATTTGTCTTTGTTGATGTTATAGAGCTTTTCCATCGTTGACTTCCACAGATGTAGTCAATTTGATTTTTGTACAATCCACTGGGTGAAATGCATGTAGCCATCTTTATGTAAATAGTTTTAGGTATGAAGAAATAAGCAACAAGCTTATCTAATTAGATGAGAAATAGATGTAAAGGAAGGTCAGGTGAACAAGTGAACCAGTTTAAAAGCCAGGTGTGTAACATCTTCAACTTAATATAAACACAGAAACATGATGGCAGAAAAAGACCACATGACCTATCTAGTCTGCCCTTTAATGTCAACTACAATAGTCCCCTTAATAAGGTAATACTGAGCCCACAGTGGTCAGCCTTTTTTTTTTTTTAAAACACCGGCCACCATGGGCAAATATTCAGTGATAGTGTTGAGGTGCCAGCCCTCTCCAAATAGTGGTAATATTCAGCCACTAGCCATAGCCATTATTAATACACCTTGAAGTTGAAGTTTTGTTTAATGTAAATAGTTAAACTCAACCGTTCATTGTAAATAGTTAAATCTAATTGTTCAATGTAAATGTATACATCTGTGTACAGTTGTTAAAATGTTCCTTGTAAACCGCCCTTGATCGCTGGAAGGGGCGGTATAGAAATATATACATAAATAAATAAATAAATAAATAAATAGAGCACTTAGGACTGCTTTTTTGCATTCTAAGCCAATTGGAGAGCCCATAGAAAGAACAACCTTGCTCCTCCTCCTGCTGCCGAAGGATAAAAGCACCACACACCAAAGGTGCCTCTAACTGCAGTCCGCCGTGGCCCCATTTGGAGTCCCACAGCACAGGGTAAGGGAATGCAGGATTCTCCCGCCCCTGTGCCGCTGAAAGCCAATCGGAGAGCCTGAAGAAAGAACCACCTTGCTCCTCCTCCTGCCACCAAAGGATAAAAGCACCACAACAGCAAAGGTGGGCCCACGCCTGAGGGTCTTGCCAGAGGGCCCTTTGGCATGGCCCTTAGGCACGGACCGCAGACAAGGGCCAAAAACTAACAACAATGATCTAACGCAGCTGCCCCAACTTGCCTTGAAACCACAAGATGGACATCGACAACCAGGAACCAACCCAGAGACCAACTCGTCAGACAAAGGTCCGACAAAGCTCTCACCCACTCAAATCAAATCCCCCCCCCTTCAACCCAAGCCACAGTGGCTACTCCCAGGGCCACACTCACAATACCAGGGAAATAAATGCTCACACATTTGTCAACACAAATTGGCCCTCACACAGCTCACATATATTGCAAACTACACTCCATGCCTCCAACTCAACCTCCCCATGGAGACTCATACACATCATCCTCATACCAAGTCATTCCCCCCTCCCAGCACACACACACAAATGCTCTGCATTGACCTAATAAATGCACACTCAGTGAGGAACAAGCTCCATCTATTCCAAGACCTCATCTTATATCATCAGACCAATGTCCTCTGTATAACCGAAACCTGGCTAGCAAAATCTGACACCGTTCTTATGAACCAACACACACCTAATGGATACAATCTATACAACTGCTCACGAGCTCACTCTAGGGGAGGCCAGAATAAGGAAACTGATAAAAACACTCCTGTTAAATGAACAATTGGAATGAGTAACCAAAACATCTACACAGTCATCATAAGCTACAATTTCTACTCCATTCTCCCGTTGCTCACACCTGAACTTTTTTCTCGTAGGCAATTTGCCTCCTCCCTTCTTCTCTCACCTCCCTGTTGCACTTAGATGAGTTATATGTTATGGTGAAAGGATAGCCTTGACCACGTTAACCAGTTCTCTGTAAGGTTAAGTTTTATAACAGTTCTCTGGAATATTAAGTTGAGTTATATGTAAACTGCCTTGATCTATGGAAATGCGGTATATAAGCCTGTCAAATAATTACTTAATTAAATGAATGAATGAATCAGAGATACTGCCTGTGGCTGGGATGAATGAGGATGTGGGTATAGGTATCCTTAAGATCCAAGGACCATAGTCAGTCTCCCTGCTAGAGGTACGGCACCAAGGGAGAGCATCTTGAACTTCACCCTCACCAGGAACTTGTTCAGGTCACGCAGGTCTAGGATGGGTCTCAAGCCCCCTGTTCTTTTTGGCACAAAGAAGTACCTGGAGTAGAACCCTTTGCCCCAGAGGTGCCGGGGCACCAGTTCCACTGCCCTGTCCTTGAGGAGACCTGTGAGTTCCTGCAGTAGTAGATCCCGGTGAAGGGGAGTCCTGGGGGGATCTCCTGGGAAGAAAGGGGGAGGTGTCTGTCAGGTAGAAGAGGTAACCCTCCTTGACCACTTGGAATGCCCAAGTGTTGGTAGTAACATCTGGCCACTGATGGACAAAGTGGACCAGACGTTCCCCTGTGGGCTGCTGACCTCCTGGGGATGGAGACGCTATGCCCAAGTCATCAAAAACTCCCGCCAGGCTGGGCCGCAGCCTGTGCCTGGAACTTGGGAGTCTTCTGCTTATGAGAGCCATGCCCATGTCCATTGGCCTGCTGACCCTGCTGGGGAGAACTAGAAATACCAATAAGCCTCACAAGGAGCCCGAAAAAAATCAAAACCTAACCACAAACTTCTTACTAAACAAGACTTCAAAACCAAAACACAAATCAAAACTGTATATGAATATGTATGGATCTCGCCAATGAGCATTGAGCCCTGGTAGCACTTCCTGCTGAGGCCGTCCAAGGTGCAGGCCTCCCTACCCAGGGGCACCAAGGATCTGCTCAACATCTAGGTATGTCCTCAATGTCAAGGGCTCAGTGGTCTAGGCAGATAACCTGGCAGAGCCGGGCATCAGGGCCCGCTTCTGAGCCATGAAGACAGACAAGCTGCACTCCAAGGCTGCTATTCTGGTCTCAATTCCAGAAACGTCTGCAGCTACTGGTGCAGGTACCAGGGATACAAGCCTGGCACCAATTCCCCTGAAGGGGAGTTCTTGATGAGAATGGCCTCGGAGGTTTGAGGCCAATCACCGGAGGATTCTTTTTGGGCAACCTTGGTAGGCTGCTTCCACTCCACGCCCTCAGACAAGCGAGATGGACTGTGTGATCTGGCCCGGGACTTATTCACCTTTCTGGATCAGTCCACAGATGTGGCTCTTGAGGGTTTATTTTTCTTTTTGTGTTCCCCGAATGGGGAGCTCTGCTCGAGGACCTCCGGCCTCGCTCGGGGCCTGTGGAGTCACCACGTGAATCCGAAGCCTCAGAGGGGGCCTTGAAGTGCGGTGTCACTGGAGACTGGGAAAAATACTTGCCATGCTGCTGCTGCTGGCTCTTGAGGGCCTTGGATGACATTTTCTTGCACAGGCCACAGTCCACCAGGTCATGGTCTGGCCCAAGGCAACGGAGGCAGCAGTCATGTGTGTCAGTGAGGGACATGACCTTTGAGCACTGATCACACTTTCTGAAGCCACTGGAGGCCATGGGGAAAAAGGGCCCAGCTAAGTCGAAGATCCGAGGATCTGCCAGCGGTGAAAAAGGCGTGAACCGCACAGAGGGGAAATTTTTTTTTTTAAACAAACCTGAGACATGATGCCAAGGTAGCGCGCTCGGGGGTGGGGGGGGGGGGGGCAGGAAGAGTACCGGTCCAAGACTGGAGAAGAAAACAAAAAAACAGAAACTTTTTTTAGGGGAAAAACAGACAGACATCTGGTGGGCTCCATGGAAAAAAGGAGACTGAGGCAACATGGCACCCTTGGGAAGGGGACCATGCATGCGTGGTGGCATCTCCCAAAGGCTTTCTTTAAACACTGAGGAGATGCTTCCGCGAGGGCTCCATCGGTGCCGATGTCACCCTTATGTGAGGACTGACTTCCTGCTTATTCCCGGAAAACCTAGATATACCATCTTGAAATTTTCTCGCACCAGAAAGGTATTGAGGCTTCTGAGGTCCAGGATGATCCAATCCCCACCTCCCCCTTTTTTGAGGACCAGGAAGTACCTGGAGTAAAACCCCCACCCAATCTACTCTCGGGGTACAAACTCAATGATAAGATTGGGCAGAAGGGCGGAGATTTCCTTCTGAAGTAGGCCCAAATATAGAAGGTCGAGAGGTTACACCCTTGTGGGGTAATGAGGTGACAACTTTGCAAGGTACAACTTGTAAGTGTTTTGGACTATCTGTAGCACCCATGAGTTTAAAGTTATAAGGGGCTACCTGTGGGCAAAAAGTGTGAGCTGTACCCCCACTGGAGGTTTCCTCTCTGTGGTCACTGGCCAATTGGCTATGCTCTGGAGGAACCAGTCAAAATCCTGCTCAGGTTGTGGGGCAGGCTGAGCCTTTTGAGGCTTCTCATGATGCTGCAAGTGAGGAGCCTGTGTCTTTTGCTTGGAGGTTTGAGGACCAGGAAAGTACTTGTGCATACGTGGGTAGTAGACCTTCTTCTGGCCTCCACGTTGATACCTTCTGCAATAGGCAGCGGGATTCGACATGCATCTTGAGAGCCTGGTGAGGATAACATGCTGCTTCTCCACCTGCTCTCAAAAGAAGTTCTCTCCCCAGCAGGGCATGTCCGCAAGCTTATTTTGCATCAAACGTTCCAGGTCGGAAGAATGAAACCAGGCAAGCCTGCGGGCTCTAGTGTACACTGCTGCCGCTCTGGAGACCATTTCAAAGGTATCGTACATCGCCCTGACCAGGAACTTCAAGCAGTCCTTGCAATAGCCCACCAGGACACGATAATGCTTTGAAATTAAAAACAAAACAAAACCCATAAAGCAAAAATCACAGGCTCTTGTGACTCAAGACATGTTTGTAAGGCCCTGATGGGTCCTGCCCCCCCTCCGATGATGCTTTCCATGTCAGAGGTGGAGCAGAACCAGAAGAGACTTAGAAGCCAAAGGAGGCTTGAAAATCACGCACTATGCAATTATGGCTTTTGTTTGTATTCCTGCTGCCAAGAAGCATCAGCAGTGGCAGAAAGAGAGGTGGATGGCAGATACTGGATAACAGGGGAGGGAGCAGGAAGACAAATGCTGGACAACGGGGGAGAGCAGGAAGACAAATGCTGGACAACGGGGGAGAGCAGAAAGACAAATGCTGGACAAAGTGGGGGAAGCAGTAAGATAAATGCTGGAGAATGGGGGAGAGCAGAAACACAAATGCTAGACAACAGGAGGGGGAAAGCAGTAAGATAAATGCTGGATAAGGGGGGGAGCAGAAAGACAAATGCTGGCTAAAGGGGGGAAGCAGTAAGACAAATGTTAGACATGGGGGAGGATGGAAGACAAATGCTGGACAACGGTGGGGGGGGGGGGAGCAAGTCTACAAATGCTGGACAAGGGCCGGCACTACCACCTAAGCTGGGTAATTGTGGCAGGGAGGCACCGACATCAGGAGAGTGCTGTCGCTAGCTGTCTGTCTGCCACACACCCCCCCCCCCACACTCAGGGTGGCCTGCAGAGCGCCAGTGGCTTAGTGGAGAGCATGCTACAAGACACACGGCTCCAGTGGGTAGAAGGCTGTGAGAAGCAGCAATCACTACTCACAGTCTTCCTCCTGTGGGAGTAGTGTGCCCCGTGAGCAGGCTCTCCACTAGGCTGCCGGTGCTCCGCAAGTCATCCTGACCTGGGAGTGAGAGCAGACAACAACGGCGTCCTCCTGACATCAGCTCCTGTGGGAAGACTCTGTTTCTCAGGGCCACAGTCACAGCTTACATAGAAGGGTGTGGGAGGCAGCCAGGGGCGGCCCAAGGGTGTGTGGGGCCATGTGCGGAGACTTGGTGCGGGGCCTCATTTGCATAAATATTTGCATAATGTTACCATACACTAACTTTTAGTAAACATGCCTCTTAATGAGTGTATGGATAAAGAAAGACTAAAAGATTTCTACATTACTATAATCCAGTGCCAACCGCCAGGCACATTAGGAACTACTACAAACACTGCCCATTTAGAACCCATAGCAAACCCGCCATATCGTAACAGCACTACCAGGACTCACAAAGCACCAGACCCTACCTATCAAAAGACAACACTGCAAATATTAAACCAATACATTTCAGAGAATAACAATACATGACCTACTGGGGAAAGAGAACAAGTGACACTGTCAAATAGGAATTATATAAACAGAATACCTCAGCTCAGTTACACATGCAGAACATAGACCATCACCAAACAAGGAATCACAATTTAGAAACAGGAAGACAATAATTAAACTGGGAGCCCCAAAAGCCAAACTTGGAATGTACAACACCACTGCAGAAATAAAACTATAAATTAATTTCCTCTTGTACTAAACAAAGCGCAGACGTTAATGATGCACATTTCCCAGAGCTGACATATTCCAGTTAATAAATTCAAAATAAAGAGATATCTTTCTACCTTTTGTGCATTTTTTTTCAGTTGCAATTGCTCCAGCCACTTTCTTCTGGTTTCTTCATGTCTTCTGCTAACTCTCCATCGTCTGCTGTCCATTTGTCCTTTCTTCTCTCTTCTAGTTTTTTCCATTCTCTCTCTACATCTGCTTTAACATACTGATCTTTCTCCTTTTGCTCTTTCCTCATTCCTATTTCATCCACTCAAATTTTACCCCTCCATCCTCAATCCCCATTTACTCTCCCAATACCCGGACAATTGCAGATTTTTCTTCCCTTCCACACAAAATATTTTTCCCCTCTCCATTTCACTCTCCCAGCCCCATCCCATTCTAATCCTCCCCCAACATCAGCTCCCTTCTAGTTCCAGCCCCACCCAGCATCCGCTCCCTTCTAGGCCCCGCATCAGCCCATTTCCAGTCCTAGCCCCTCCATGAGCCCATTTCCAGTCCTAACTCCCCCATCCATTTCCAGTCCTATCCGAGTCCCTCCATCAGCTCATTTCCAATCCCAGCCCCACATCAGCTCATTTATAGTCCCTTTCCTAGCCCTACCATCAGCCCATGTCAAATCCTAGCTCCCCTCCACTCAGCCCATTTCCATTCCTAGCCCCCGTCCCCATCAGCTATTTGCAGTTCAAGCCTCCCCTTCCACTCAGCCCTTTTCCAGTCCTAGCAACCCCCCAACCCATTACCAGTCCTAAGCTCCCCATCAGCCCATTTCCAGTCCTAACCCCCTATCACGCCATTTCCAGTCCTAACCCCCTATCACGCCATTTCCAGTCCTAACCCCCTATCACGCCATTTCCAGTCTTAGCCCCCCACAGCCCATTACCAGTCCTAACCCCTCATCAGCCCACAGCCCATTACCAGTCCTAACCCCTCATCAGCCCATTTCCAGTCCTGGCCCCCCCGTAGCCCACTGCCAATCCTAACCCCCCCATCAGCCCACTTCCAGTCCTAACCCCCCATAGCCCATTACCAGTCCTAACCCCCCATTCATTCCATTTTCAGTTTTAGCCCTCCCATCAGCCCATAGCCAGTTCTAACCCCCTCTCCCCATCAGCAAAATTAAACAAACAAAAAAAAAGCTGGCTGCTTCCGCTGCCGCCGTGGCAGCGGCAGGATCGAGTGTCCGCGGAGCCCCCCTGCCCAACAGAGCCCTCCCACCCTGCATCCGTTCCCTCTCATGCTGGCTTTCAGATCCGCAAAGGAAGAGTTTCCCTTTCGCGGCTCTGTTAAGCCTGCCGGGCCTGGGGCTGATGGGAAACAGGAAATGCCTGTTTCCCATCAGCCCCAGCGGGCTTTACAGAGCCGCGAGAGAGAAGCTCTCCCTTTGCGGATCTGAAAGCCAGCGTGAGAGGGAACGGATGCAGGGTGGGAGGGCTCTGCCGGGCAGGGGGGGCCCCCGCGGACACTCGATCCTACCGCTGCCACAACGGCGGCAGCGGCAGCAGCCAGCTTTTTTTTTTTTTTAAATTTAACTATACAGAATGTTCTTTGCGCAGGGCCCCCTGAAACGCGGGGCCCTGTGCAAAAAACATTCTCGCTCAATGGACGGGCTGGCCCTGGAGGCAGCGATTGTGGCGCAGAGATCAGAAACCCACCTGCAGGAGGCTGGGAATGTGCAAGGCCAATTGTACCCTGCCTCTCTGGGCTGGGATCACTGCTTGCACAGCCCCTGAACATGGGACATGCTGCTCTGTGGGCAGGCTCTGCCCCTTGTATATACAAGGGGTGGACATGAAGGGGTGTTGGGAGGTGGATGCGGATGGGCACAGTAAGTCAGAAGGGAGACGCTGGGTGCGGGAGGAGGGAACAGGGAGGCCGCAAAGGTAAGATTGAGGTGGGGGGCTTGGGAGATATACTGGATATAGAAAGGGGCAAAGGGAGAAGCAAGGAGGGGAGATGGAGTGGTGATGATGTTCAGGGGGATATAGGGAAGCTATGGGAAAATGCTGGATGGGGAGGGGGGACAGAGCAGAGATGGTGGACATAGGTTAATAAGGGGAGAAGGCGATGCAGGACATGGGGGTGAGAGAGGAGAGGATAGAAGACACAGTGTAAATAGGTTGAGAAAGAGATGGAGAGATGCTGGACATGGAAGTAACAGAGAGAAGATGGTATGGTATGGAGATGCGGTAGATGCTGGTTGCCTAGTGTATAGGAAGGGAGAGGGCAGACATGGAAGGAAAGAGAGAGCAGGAGGTACTGAATAGAGGGGGGAGATAGAGACACTAGATGATGGGGGGAGAGATGTTAGACATGGAGAGGGAGAGGGAATGCGCAAAAGACTGGGGAATAATGGACCAAGGAAGGGGAATGGAACGACTGGGGTGAAGGTTGAAAAGCGGGAGGTAGATGGCGTAAAAAAGAGGGAGATTGAGAACTGGATAGTAGAGAGTAGTGAAATCTGGATGGACGAAGAGAGAGAGAAATGGAAGAAAGCTGAAAGGAAAAAAAATCAATATCCGAGATGGAAGGAAGTGAAAAAAACAAAAGGAGGCACAAAAAATGGCAGATTAACTAGCGACTGTAGCAGACAGAGGAAAGCAGAAGCCTCATATCAGGACCTGCATGATCAGAGAATAAAATGGTCAGACAAAAGGCAGAAAAAGTAATTTTATTTTTAATTTAATGATTGGACTTTGTGCTATTTTTATATTTTTACATAGTATCGGGAATTGCATCTCTTATTTCTCTGGTGTTGCACCGCATGTGGAGTCTGGCTTCTTGGATTTCAGGTTTGTTTGTTTGTTTTTTTTTAAGTTCTTTATTTCAGCTTTTAAAGAATCATACAACAAAACCAATACAGCTACACCACAATACAACCAACCACATCATAAAATAAAATAGAAATACAACAAAGAAATGATTCCCCCCCCCACCCCCGGCTCTCTGGAAATGTTTACAAACTACTCCTCCACCGACCCCCAACACCGCCAATCATCCTGGTAAGGAAGAGGATTGAAGTAGACCACCAAGACTACCCCCATATGTAACCTGCGAACGGGCAACATATTGATCCAATAAGGACCACCTTTTAAAGTTTAGCTCCCCATTCTCAGGCTGGTGAAGTTTACTGTAAATTTTTTCAAGCTTGGAGTAATAACAAACCAAATGCCACCATTTTTCCGAGCTCAGATTCTGGAAGTTTTTCCAGTGCTCCAGGATCGTCTTGATGGCAATGGCTAGCATATAGTTCAACAGGAAGCTTTCTGCGTCGTCCTGTCCGAAAAGGTCTCCAAAGATCGAAAAAAGATCATGCTCCTTGTCATCTCTAAAGGAAGGTTTAAAACATTGTGCATTTTGGCCCAAACTTGCCGCCAAAACCTCTGCACTAAAGGGCAGTCAAAAAACATGTGTAGAAAGGTGCCAACCTCCTTCTGACAAGACCAGCACAGGCCCGTGGCATCCTTATCCCATTTGGCCATTTTCGCCGGCGTGATAAACGCCCTATGCAGAAAAAAAAATAACGATTGCGTGATCGCGGCCGACCGACCGACCGGGAAGTTCTAGTAATGGGGCCCCATAAAAATTTCCAGTAGGAAATGGGTATCTGACGAGACAAATCAGACTCCCATACCCTAGACAACCCAAGCAATCTGACAGATGCATACTCTCTCCACAAGGCATAAAGTTTAGAAGTAACTCCCTGCTGTTCCGAAATAGCTTTCAACCCCTTAATTAAGAACCCTTCCGGAACCAACTCAGTCACTCTAATCTTAGAGGCGTCTACACAGTGCTTAAGTTGAACCCATTTTAAAAAACTGGAATCTGGCAGAGAGAACGTCCCCTTTAACGAATCAAAATCCTTCCATCCATTCGCCCCTACCAGCTGACCTAGCATCCATATGCCACACTCTTGCCATTTCTTCCAAGAGAACATTTTACCACAAATTCAAAACTGCAGGTTCCACCAAAGCGGAAGTTGGCAGGAAGGTGGATCGTCCATAGCGATCAAACGAGCAAGATTTAAGAAAGCGTCCTGCGTTGATCTAATCACCCGCCCAACAAGCGTCCATTCTGGATGCATAGAACCTAGCATATGAACCAGGGGGTAAGGGGCAGCTAGACGAACCTCCACCTCAACCCAAGTAGGTTGATGATCTTGATCCCCAAGAGCCAACCACCGCGCCCCTTGCTTTAAAAGAAGGGCCTGATGATACCCATAGAAATCAGGAAAGTGGACCCCCCCCTCTCCTTGGGGGCTTTTAATTTTTTAATGGCTATCCGTGGTTGACGACCATTCCACAAGAAATTTATGAGGCTTTTCTCTAACTTCCTATAAAGTGTAGATGGAAGCGTGAAAGGCATCATACCTAACACATAATTGATCTTTGGCGCTAATGACATTTTAATAACTTCCAACCTGCCCCACCAGGACAACTGAAGGGGGGGACCAGGCAGAAGACTTTTGCCGAATCAATTGCAATAACTCCTCACCATTCTTTTGGATCATGGCATCAACCGAAACATTATACCACGTTCCCAAGTATTTAATACTATCCGTTTCCCACTTAAAGGGAAAAGGCGCCATCCCCGCTGAATTGGAATAACAATTAAGTGGGAATGCCACTGATTTGGACCAATTAATCTTGTATCCTGAAACACTGGAGTAGGCATCTATCAAGGCCAACACATGCGAGATCTCAGAAGGCTGGGTAAACAGAAGTAAATCGTCAGCATAAGCGGAGATCTTTACTTGCAAATCCCCCACAGTTACACCCCTAATATCCTTGTTCTGTCGGACGGCAATAGCCAGAGGTTCCAAAGCAAGATTAAACAGCAAGGGGGAAAGGGGGCAACCTTGCCTGGTACCTCTGTGTAGGGAGAAGGAACGTGAAAGAATGCCATTCGCACAGATGCGGGCAGATGTATTTGCATATAGCACCTTAGCCTTATTTATGAAGCCATCACCTAGCCCAAACCATTTCAAAATAAAAAACAGGAATGGCCATTCTAACCTGTCGAAAGCTTTCCCTGCGTCAAGAGAAAGAGCAACATACGGACTACTATCCGTCGATGCACTCTCCATCAGGTTGCAGAGAAGGCGAGCATTATCTGCTGTGGATCTCCCAGGCACAAACCCGCAATGGTCTGGGTGGACCAGCTCCCCAATGACCGCCGATAGTCTCCTCGCTAAAATACTTGCATAGATCTTATAATCTGCATTTAAAAGAGATATGGGCCTATAATTTGCCACTTGACTGGGGTCCTTACCCAGCTTTTCGAGAACCGTGATAATAGCCTCTGAAAAATGACCTGTCCGAGACTGATCCTTCTCTAGCTCCACAAAATATACCAACAAATAAGGGGCCAGCTCATTACTAAAGACTTTATAAAATTCAGAAGGAATCCCATCCGCCCTTCAGCTTTCCCCGATGATATGGCCTTTATTGCCGAAACGAGCTCATCATATGAAAAGGGTTTACCAATATGTTGAGCTTGAGACTCCCTAAGATAGGGTGTATCAAATTATCAACAAAACAAGAGAATTCGGTTGTGTCTGCCTTCAACTCGGAGACATACAACTGACTGTAGAATTTGGAAAATTCGCCCACAATCTGATCATTATCCGTTAAACGCTCATGACTACCACCGAGAATAGAGACAATTCTTGATTTAACTTGCTTCCCCCGTACCATGTTTGCCAACAATTTACCTGCTTTATTCCGCTCGACGTGAAACCTAGCCGACTGTTTTAATAGTAGATGCTCCACCTAGGAACTAAGCACTTCATTGTATTGAAACCTTAACCTTTGCAATCTAGTCAAAATTCCAGTCTCCTTATGCTTAATCCACAGCCTTTCACCCACACGAATTTGCATATCTAAAGCCAACAACTGGGCTTTCTGCTTTTTAGACTCTTTAATTCTATAACTAGTGATCGTTGCCCGAAGTGAGGCCTTGAATGCCTCCCACCAGGCCCAGCTGGCTGTGTCTCCAACCTTGTTGCTAGCAAAATATGAGGCAATAGCGGTCCGAATTTCCTCCTGGAAACCTGGCTCCGCCAACCACGCCCTATTAAAAGACCAAGCCTGGCCAGGCCTCTCCAGCTCCGCAACATCCACTTTCAGCGTTATGGCTGCGTGATCCGAAACAGTCCTACTCAAAATCCTTGCATCAGTTACCAGACACCAGCGGTTTAGAAATCAGAAAAAAATCTATACGGGAAGAGGATTTATGCATGGGAGAAAAGAAAGAGAAGTCCTTCTCTCCCGGATGGAGCAACCTCCAGATATCCACCAAACCACAAGCGTCCATAAGGGCTGTAAGCGCCGTGCTCGCACGAAGGGGACGCTCCACCCTCCCAGGATTCCTATCTACCAAAGGGTCCCTTACCAAATTGAAGTCTCCCCCCATAATTGTAAGAGCCCCACTATCCCTCTGGATGACACCACTTAAATTACGAGAAAAGCTAGGATCATCGCTATTGGGTCCATATACATTTAAAAGAGACAATAGCACATTACCCACCATTAACTGTGAATAAGCCCACCTCCCATACGCATCATTGCTAGAATTCATAAGCTCGAAGCCAAGGGAAGAACTCATCAAAGTGGCAACCCCATTTTTCTTAAGAATCGCCGGGGAGGATCCCACCAGCCTATAATGCTTATCTTCTAATTTTACCATCTCTTGTGGAGAGAGATGCGTTTCCTGCAAGAGAATAAAATCTGCATGCTGTTGTTTACAGTATGCTAAAATCTTCTTGCGTTTTATCGGGGACTTAATTCCCTTCACATTTAGAGACAAAATCCTCAGCCCTTTATCCATCCCAACAGGGAAGTTATATTACAGAGAAGGTTGGCGGTAAGGAAGATAATACCCAACTCCTCTTGAAATCCCCAGAGAGCCATCCCCAACCCCCGCCCAACATAATAAGAAACAAACAATGGGTCAGACAGCGGGACCACTATTACAGCATAGGGCAGCCCGGGCCCCTAACAACCAACAACCAATCCCCACCACCCATCTAAAACAGGTACACAACACAGGAATCCAAGCATCCCTACCATTTGAACCTTTCACAATTTATTTTATTTATTTATTTATTTAACTGCATTTATATACCGCTTTTCACCGGGTCAAAGCGGTGTAACATATAACATGAGGGGGGTAGTATTTTACAGGGTGGGGCCATCACCAGGGACAACAATTAATGATTTGGATGGACATAGACATGCACACTTCTGCTGAATCTAGGTATTAGATCGTGTGGATAGGGTGGCAGTTCTGTTCAAGGTGTTCACGGAATAGGATTGTTTTCAGCTGTTTCTTGAATGATGTGATGTCAGCGTTGTTTCTGATGTGGTTTGCTAGAGAGTTCCAGAGGGATGGGGCATAAAGTTCGAAGGCTCTGTTGCAGGTCCGTTGTGTGGACTTGGTTCTTTTGTGGGGGACGGCAATGGAGTTATTGGAGGATTGTCTGGTTGATCTGTTGTGAGATGGGCGAGGCAGAAGGTGGTGGAGTGAGGTGTTCCGTGTTTGGTGGATAGTCTTGTGGATGAGTAGGATAGCTTTGTACTTTACTCTTGCTGGAATTGGCAGGAAGTGGAGGTCTCTTAGGATTGGGGTGATGTGATCCCGTTTTTTCGCATTCTGAATAATCCTTGCTGTGGTATTTAAGGCAGTTCGGAGGGGGTTGGTGTGTGAGGCGGGTAGTCCATGGTAGATTATGTTGCAGAAATCCAGATGAGGTAGTGTTACCGCTTGCATTACTGTCCTGAAGTCGTGGGGTTCCAGAAGGGGTCGAAGACGTTGCACAGTTTTAGCTTTGTGGAATATTGTCCCAGCGGTTTTGTTGATTTGTTGTTTAAAGGTGAGGGCCTGGTCAATGATAACGCCTAGATACCTTATTTGGGGCTGGATTTGGATTTGTGTGGTTCCCATGTTGAGGTGGGTAGGTGGTTTGAAGTCATGTTCTTTTGTTACTATAAGGGCTTCGGTTTTCTTCATGTTGATGGATAAATTGTTCTCTTGTAGCCAGTTGGCTACATCGTTGAAGCAGGCTGATAGCTGGTCGTTTTTTGGATTGGTGGTTGTAATCGGTGCGTAGAGCATTATGTCGTCAGCGTATATGTGGAAGTTGATGTTGTGGGTGCGGATGATTGAGCATAGTGGACGGAGGTATATATTGAACAGCATGGCTGATAGGGTAGACCCTTGGGGTACTCCTTGATGTTGTTGGTAGGGGGTCGAGGTCTTGGAGAGAGTGCGGATTCGTTGCTGTCTGTTGGTTAAATAGGATCTGAACCATTGGAGTACAGTGTCTTTGATTCCAATTGATTGGAGTCTGCTTATGAGGATTTCGTGGGAGATTGTGTCAAAGGCCGCTGATATATCTAGAAAGATCAGGATGTATCCGGATTGTTTCTCTTGGGTTCCAATGATGAGGGTGTTCATTAGAATGGTCATGAGGGTCTCAACTCCATGTAGTGGCCGGAATCCGTGTTGCTGCGGGTCAAGTATGTCGTTGGTGTCCAGGTGATCTTGAAGCTGACGTTGGACTATTTTTTCCATTATCTTGGTGGTAAGGGGAAGGCTTGCAACTGGTCTGTAGGAGGTGGGGTCTAGTGGGTCCAGATTGTTCTTTTTTATTGTTGGTCGAATGATTGATGTCTTGAGGGCGTCTGGTATGTATCCTTGTTTAAAGGATTCGTTTATGATGTGGGTTAATGGAGCACTCAGGTCTTCTTTTGTCTTCTTTATCCATTCCGTAGGGCAGGGGTCCAGCAGGGAGGTAGTAGTGTTCAGACAGGAGATGGTGGAAGCTATCTCTTCTTTTGAGGTTTCATTGAATGTACTCCAGGCTGTGTTTATTGTGGTGTAAGGATTTGTCTTTGCGGCTGTAGCACAGAGGTGAGGTTGTTGGAATTGTTTGTATTGACGTGCTAGAAGATCCGAGGGGATATCTGGGAGTTGATCGGAAGTGGTTGGTGCCTTCGTCAGTTTTTGGCAATTTGGAAGAGTTCTCGAGGTTTGTTTATAGCTGTCGTGATGATTTTGGTGTGGTAGTTTCTCTTCGCATTGTCGGTCTCTGAGTGGTAGTTAGTGAGTTCATAGAGGTATTGCTTTTTGTCCATTTCATTTTTGGTTTTCCTCCATTTTCTTTCTGCTCTTCTAAGTTTTGTTTTTAGTTTGTGGAGGTCAGGGGTGAACCAGCGGGCCTTTGAAGAGATGGGTTTGTTGCTGGTTTTGCTTATAGTTGTGCTGAATGCTGAGGAAATTGCGGTGTTCCAGTTGTTTATGAGGTCATCAAGGTTGTTGGAGTTCGTAAGTAGGTTAGGTAGGGTTAGCGTCAGGAAATCTTCTCTGCTGAATGCTTTGAATCTTCTTGTGTGTTGTGTGTTTCCTCTGCTTGTGTTTGGTTGATATGCGTGAGAGGTGGATGATGTAGTGGTCTGACCATGGTACTGGTAAGATTGTTGGGCTGCTGCATGAGGAGGCTGTTTGGGAGTTCAGAAATATGAAGTCCAGTGTGTTTCCTTTTTCGTGCGTTGGTTCGTTGATGATCTGTGTGAGGTCCATTGCAGTCATGGCGTTAAGGAATGTTTCTGTTTGTGTGCTTTGGAGGGATGGGAGATTGAAGTCTCCCAAGATAATTGGTTCTTTTGCTGGGTCAATGCTTTCAGAGATGAGGTGTAGTATCCTCATAATAATAGCAGATCAAAACACAAGCACGCCAGGGCACGCTTCCCACACCCAATACCATCATCAGCAGGCGCAAGGCCCAGAGAGCTTAATTTTGCTGCATCCGTAGTGCCTCTTGTGCAGCAGTAGCAGTTCCAAATGCAGGCACGCCAGGGCGTGCTCCCCACACACAGTAACACCATCCGCAGGCGCTAGACCAGGAAAAGCTTAATTTTGCTGCATCAATAATGCCTCTTGTTCCTCGACGAACTGTTGCAAAGCGCCAGGATCATCAAACGATTTGGTTGCATTGTTCAGAGTGACCTTGAACCTCGCCGGGCTGAACAAACCATACTTCGCTTGCAAACGCTGAAGTCTCGGCCGCAAAGCCAAAAATTGCCTCCGTTTCTCCACTGTATGCTTACAAAAATCAGCATAGAAGAACACTCGCTGCCCCTCATGCTGCAGGGGCTGCCGCACCTTGGCTGCAGCAAAAATTTGAATCACCTGTTGGTGTCGCAGCAGACACATAATTAACGGGCGTGGGCGCTTGCTGTGCAAATTGGGGGAGGTCGGGATACGATGCGCCCTTTCAATTTCCAACGGGCGAGCAAACTCGATGTTTAACAGCTTCGGGATGAAGCTCTCCAGGAATTGAATCGTGTTGCTACCTTCCGCACCTTCCCCTAATCCGACAATTCAAATGTTGTTGCGCCTGGCCCTATTGCCCATGTCCTCCAAGCTCTCCTCAAGCCAGTTCAGCTTTCGTATAGCAGGAGAAATCCTCTTGAATTGTTCCTCATGTCCGGCCACGGTCAATTCCACCTTGTCCACCCTGGTAGATAGAGAATGTAGCTGTGCACTCAATTCCTTCAAATCAGATTGTAGTTCCACTAGCGACTCCCCATTAGAGTCTACACGGCTGCGTATGGCTCTAGCCTCCTTAAGCAGCTCCTGTATCCCCTTCCGATGCTTCCTGCTGTGGCACCATTTTGTTTGGCGAGAGAGGATCCGTTTTGGATCTTTTAGACCCCGTCGTCGCGGGAGAGGTAAAGTCCAAACGTGTCTGTTTGCTCCCGGCCATCCTCCAACACTACCGCAGTGAAAATTACCTCTCGGAGGAACGATATGGTCGGTGGTACACAGGATTTAATGCCTGGGGCCCAGGAGAGCAACTCTTACACCTCCATGCTGGGTCCGCGCTGGCTCCGCCTCCCTGCTTCTTGGATTTCAGTTTAATTTTTGTCTACATATTTTTATTTTTTACTTTAGGTTGTGGTCACTTACTCTGTACTTGGTGATGGTCGGTGTTCTGACTGTGTGACCGCGGCCAAGTATTCTGTTAACATAGAGTTTGTACATAGGGATTTGTACTGTAGTAATTTGACTTGTTCAGCTTTTCAAATAGCTGAATGGATGTTCGAGGGGCCCGCTGCAGTATTTTATAGTGCTACTTTTTTCTAGGTAGGCCCCTTGTATGAGTTTTGGAAGTTTATGTTGATATGGTAGATTTGGCAGTGTAGATCTTCGGTGACTTTTGTAGAATTTTATATTAGTTCCCAATATGCCTGGTACTGGAGAATGATGTTTGTTGGTAAGATGACCAGAACTAGATTTTTTTAATATATTGAGTTCTGTGGGTGAATGTCCTACTTCTGCTCTGCACCCATTGTCGTGGGAGAAGTTTCTGTGGATGCAGAATATATATTCAAAAAGAAAAAGTGAGATCCATAATGCAGTTTATAACAAAATAAAATGAGTTATAATTTGGTGTTATAAACTGTGCTGTGGTTCTCACTTTTTCTTTTAGTTCCTTGGTGTGCCAGCATCTTGCATTTCCTTTGTTTTTTTATGGAATATATAATTACACGAACACCATCCTGGTCCAGTGTGCAGTTTCAGGAGTTATGTTGAGGTTGCCAAGCCCTTCTTGGTGTTTATGTTGGAGTGGGAGGTGTCGTGTTGGGGTCACAAGTCCCTCCTGTTTTTCAGAGAGTGAAAAGTGCTGTGTTGGGGTGCCAAGTTGCTCTTGTTTTTGTGGAAGTGGGAGATGGCTGCATGGGTGCTGTTGAGCCCCTCTTGTTTGACATATTTAGTCGCATGTTTCCTAGGCTCTGCGCTGGTAACATAAGAGCATAAGAAAAATGTCATACTGGGTCAGACCAAGGTCCATCAAGCCCAGTATCCTGTTTCCAACAGTGGCCAATCCAGGTCACAAGTACCTGGCAGGCTCCCAAAAAGCCAAACAGTTTCCACAATGCTTGTCCCGTGGCAAGCAGTAGATTTCCCAAGTCCTCTTTAATAATAGTTTATGGAATTTTCCTCCAGGAAATTGTCCAAACCTTTTTTAAACCCAGCTACATGAATAGCTTTTACTGCATCCTCTGGTAACTAATTCCAGAGTTTGATTATGCGGGGCCATAGGCTAACTGCAGGGAGGCCATTACATCCCCTTGCAGTTACTGCATTTCAATGTGGCAAAATGGCTGCTGGTGCAACTATGGCCATCCACTGAGGTGGCATTAGTTGCACTCATGCTACTTGCGCTGAGCCATTATGTTAGTTTCTGCTGACAATGCAGACACCTGCTTGTGAGAGTTTTCTCTTGCCTCACTCTGAAGTAAAGTATAATTTTGGGAAAGAAATCCTGTAAACCTAAGATTAATGGGTAAAAGCATATTTTGCCCTCATACAGTATATCTATTTGTAGTTTGTACTAATATATTCCCTACATGGTGAAGATCTCTCTCTGTTCTGCATGTGTGACTAAGGCTACATGCTCTGTTAGTATGGTGTTTCTATGTAGGAATCTGTATTAATCCAGCTTGTTCAGTTTTCTGAATAGGAATATGGATGTTCTAGAGCCCAATGCAATATTTATGGCGCTGCCCTTTTCTGGGTATGCTCCATATTGTGTGCTGAAAATTAGTGCTGTTGTGAAATAGTGATTTGCTCTATGGGTCCTGTACTCTGGGTTCTTGATGTGGTCCACTGTAGGGTGTTGGTTGGGGGTGGGGGTATTGGAACGGTTTCCTCCAAATTGTCTCTGACCTTGTTCAAGGTAATATTAAGTTGTAATATTAAGTTGTAATGTAAGCCACCTTGAACCTAAGATAAGACGGTATATAAAACCCATTAAATAAATATGTATTGCCTTTGAGATGTGCAGTTTTGCATTCTTTATACTGCCTGACTGAAATTTAAAATACTTTGTCAGTTCAGATTCAAGGAAATTTGTGATTTTGTTTAGTAGACCGACAGCTTCACTGTTGCTGAGTTCCGGACTTTTCGAGCTCTAGCACAATCCAGTTCAGCATTTGAATTCATGGCTACCCAGGATTAGTTTAGCTCATTTTGTATCTGCCCTCCTCAATAATCTGGTCATAGCAAAATAAATATGATGTGGCCAGCAGTGGTGCAAGATGGCCGCATAGTTTCCCATCTCCTGTGAATCCTAACTATAATCCTGCCTCTTACCCCTCATACAAGGCCACAAGACCCATGGACAAATCCGAGCATGGCCAGCAATAAGCCGATGCGGTTGGACTTTCCGGCAGGGCAAAATGCGGGAGACAAGAGGCCAAAGCCCAATCCTCCCTCCCCACTTAAGATGGTGGCTAATCAGGAGTATGTAGAGTGGTTGTCAGAACTGCTTGCAGAGATCAGGGCAGTCCGGGCAATGGTGGCGGTGAATGGAGAATCCCTCAATGGGATCCAAAGAGACATAACTGAATCGAAGGAGCAGATGACCGCACTCACCATATGGATGAATAATATGGACACCATGCTCATAACACATGAAGAGCGTTTGAAACAAGTGACAAAGAATGTGAAATGCATTGAGCAGTTGGAGCGCAGCCTAGAAGAGCTCAATAATCAATCACGCAGAAATAACATTAGGATCGTGGGGATACCGGAGGGCACCAAAGGTAGCAATCCGGTGAAATTTTTGGAGGACCTACTGCCTAAGCTTCTGCATGCCAGCTTTGTACACTTGCTGGAAACAGAGAGGGTGCATCGCGTCCCCTCGCATGCTGGACTGTACCCTGATGAATTGCGTACTGCACTACCAACATGTAGTGCACATAATGGCAGCAGCGAAGGTTCAGGCATCTGTGATGTTTGAAGGCCATAAAATTGTTTTTTTTTGCCAGACTTCAACAAGGCTACAGTCGAGTGGCGCAAACAATTTCTGGCCTTGAGACCACATCCCCAGCATCTACAGGTGTGATATGGTCTGTTTTTCTCTGCGCGGCTCAGTCATGCTGCATAATCAAATGCAGACTTTCAAGAAGCCAGACAAACTGTTGGCATATTTGGAGGAACAAGAAGCTGCAGTAATGTGATGATGGGATGAGCAGCCAAGACTGTACATGGCTGCCAGGGCGACCGGGAATGGGCACAGAACAGCTCAATGCATAGCAGGCAGTAAAATGATGAGACATGGGGGTGCAGGGCCTGTCAAGGCCTCTCCGCTGGGCCCTTGAGCCCCTTCTGAATTTTGGAACCTTTCAGTTTTCTGAGAGTCATTCCTTAGCGGGATAGAAGAGAGTGTTTGGTAGTATGAGTGGGATTTGTATGGTTGAATGTTCGTTTGCTTGGGGAAATAGGGTGGAAGATAGGCAGGAAGGTAGGTGGCAGTTGGGGCTAAGTTAAACCTACCATGCGGTATAGGGGGGAAATGATACACTATATGGTTAAGAGTTGGCCATAATTAAATACAACGCTACATGCTCTGCAAAATGGAACTAGGCAAAGCAGCGAGAATGCCCCGAACTCTGATTCAGGCTTGGAGAGGTAAGGGGTGCCTGAAGTTAATAGGTGGCTGATCCCCTGAGGATGTGAATTGGCAGAAAGGAGGGCAACTAAGCATAGTATCTGGTCTCTGCTTGGAGCAACTTGGCAGCCAGCTCGAGACAGAGGAGGGCTGACGAAGAAACGATGGAGGCTGGTTTTCTTCCCTGTACTAGTTCCTGCCCTGGAGGCTTGGTTGATCCCCCTTAGCTGCACAGCAGAATGGGAGAGAGAGGGAGTAGCTGCTTACCCTACAACAGTCTCAAGATGCGTGAGACCTCCGGGCTTATTTTGCAGAGCACTGCATGTTAGAATGGGAAGAAATGTTACTGTATTAGGCCCGTGGCACAATGCGATGAGAATGCTGGGAGATTACAGATTATGTTGAGACGGGCCACACCAGCGCAAGTACAGAGCCTTGTAGCTGTAAGCTTTGGTGGCCTGCTGCCCCATCCCTGCCCAGCAACTATTCTCCACATATAAATGTCTAATCTGGGTAGGCCAGGGTGTTTAAACATGCTGAGTGGGTCACTACAGGGTGGTGGGGGGGGGGGGAGTTGAAGGGAGGGGGGAGTTTTCTTAATAGGTAGTGCGGCGATATGTAATGTTTAGTAGTTTCTTATAGGGGGTGGGAGGGGAGATATGTACTGTGAGTTGATGGATTCTCATGGCGTAGTTTTGCAATAGCACTGGTTCACTCAAAGGTATTATCCCTGCTTAGGGTGTGTCTGATTCTTTGGTGGGTTGTGTTTAAAATGAACAGAACTGGGGGGACCACGTGATGTGGTGAGCTTGAGTGGACGCTTCTGCTTGAGCTCCGGGCTTCCTATCCCATGCCGGGCAACTGAGCCGTTTTTCTAACCCCGCAGTACAGTCCCTCCCGCCTAACAGAATCAGCTACTGATCCCTCAACATCTTAGCCGTGGGAAAGCCGGTATGGCAGCTGCAGCTAAAGCTAACCGGCGAGACAAAGAGCGGGGCCTGGGGCAGCAGAAAATGGCTGACTCGCCCCCGAAGAGTAGCTTACCCTCCCCGGCGGTCACCGGGTTGCTGTCCGAAGAGATTTCGGCGGCGGTCTCCACGGCGTTAGCGGCACAATTTGAGGTGCTACGGGGAAAGCTGGATGCCGTGCAACTCTCCGTCGATACCATCGGAGCCCGCATGCAACAGGCCGAGGAGCGGATCGGGCAGACGGAGGAGGAAGTGGAGGGATTGAAGCGGGAACTGTCTCAGTCGAGAGCCATGCTTCAGACCCAGGGCGACAAGATCGATGACCTGGAGAACCGATCGAGACAGAGCAACCTCAGGCTCTTGGGGATCCCAGAATCGGTAGGCGATGCAGCTTTATTGCCATATGTGGAAGCCCTATGTATGAAGCTACTGGGGGAGGGTGGAGAAACAGCCCGGGTCGTCCTAGAGAGGGCACACAGAGTAGGCCCCAAGCCCACGCGGGACATGAGACCCCGAATCGTGTTGGTAAAATTTTTACAATACCAGCAAAAAGACGCTGTCCTGAAAGAGGCTCGAAAAGCTGGAACCATAGAGGTGGACAACGTCAAGATCAGGATTACGCAAGACTATTCGGCAGTCCTCAGTCAACGCCGTAAGGCCTTTGCAGCCGTCTGCCAGAAGCTGATTTCGGCCCGAATCAAATTCACCATGCAGTATCCTGCACACCTGCACGTGGTACATCAGGGCCAGCATAGAGTTTTCGACTCTCCGGAGGCTGTGGCGGCGTATATTCAGCAGGTGGAAACAACGGTACCAACACAGGCTACGGGAACCCTGGGACAGGCCTGAATCAACTGGGATCATTGCAGAGAGCTACCTTCAGTGAGTGATGGGCCGGGAGTCAGGCACGCGGAGGCCCCGCTGAGTGATCTGTTATGCAAGACCCTGTAATTTTGCAGTTTGAGATCTAAGTGCAGGCCGTACAGGTCTGGGGCACTAACTTCCAGGCCCGCGGCCTTAATATACTTAAGGGAGACATATCGACGCTCCGGAGGCATGGGCGCTATTCCGGTGACAAAATAACACGGAGATGGTCTAGATCTAACAGGGCCGCCCTCAGTGCCCTTAGTCTCCTCATGATAATTGCTTATGGACTTTTTTTTTTTCTTTTGGTTTCCCTCCTTTTGACTGTGTTAATTTGCAATGCGGTGGTTAGCCTTTTAATCTGAGTTGGGTTTCTCTTTCTGATATGGGGGAAGCCTCAATGAATGTGAGGGGAAGATAGTATTACACTAAAAGGGGAGGCCAGATTGTTATACCTGTCATTACATGGCCTATATGTGCTGCCTATCCTGGGGGGCGGGAGTGGGCTCTTGCCTGGGGAGACATACCGGGTTAGAGGCGGGTGCAGACAGGAGGGGGGTACCATTTTCTCATGGGGGATGGGAAGCCTAGACACATCTAGCGGGGGTCGGGAGGTTGAAGGAGGTTATGAGTTGGGGAGGACGGGTTGGAGGGGAGGGGGGGCGGGGGGGCAGGGTAGGGGAGGGGGGATGGGATACGGGGTGGAGGGGAGGTGGGAGAGAGAGGGGGAGCAGGGTAAGGGGAAGGCAGGGTCGGAGGGGGGAGGGGCGTCGCAACCCCATGTTTACACACATCTCTCAAGTAATCCATTCCCAGCGATCTAAGAGGGGACCCCAGGCTGGGGGGGTTTCCTCTCACACGCAATACTGGCAGCGGGGCCTCAGAGACTGGCAGCGGGGGCCTCAGAGTCTGACATTTCCCTGCGGGTAATATCCTGGAATGTGTGTGGAATTGGTAGTCCGATAAAGAGATATAAAGTTTTAAAAGCGCTGGCCAGACAGCGGTGTGATGTTGCGCTGTTGCAGGAGACCCACCAGACAACCGAGGAACATGCTAAACTATGCCACGATTGGGTGGGTCAGGTGTGGGGAGCGCCTGCACTGGGGAAAAAAGGGGGAGTGGCCATTCTTATCCACAATAGGGTGCGTTTTACGATGCACCGACAGGTGACGGATCCAACTGGGAGGTTTTTGCTGTTACATGGGTCCTTAGAGGACCGGGAGCTCATCGTGGGAGACGTGTATGGCCCCAACCTCCTAGATCACAAATTCTTTGATCGTTTTGCGGCCCGAGTAGAGCAACTGCCAGAAGTGCCTTTGCTTTTAGGTGGGGACCTTAATGGGGTCTTTGAAGTAGGCCTAGATACCTCGAGTGGCAGGGGAACCCGAGAGAGGACTCTTACATCTCGGATGTTGCAAAGATTTAAGGCGCATTTAGAATTGGTGGATCCCTGGCAATTACTGCACCCCTCCGAGAAGGATTACACCCACGTCTCACGGGCGCATGGTACAAGCGCCCGCATTGATTACCTCTCGCTTTCTGCCCCCCTATTTACACACACGGGAGACGCACAGATAGGCCCCCTCGAGATTTCAGACCATGCAATGGTTTGGATAGAGTTACAATGGGGGAGAGGTGATGGACAGTCTCGTCTTTGGAGATTCCCCATTGATCTCTATAAGGACAGCCACTTCCAGCACTTCCTGGGTCAACGATGGCGCGAATTCGAACAAAACCACCAGACACATAGGGAAGACCCAGAGCTGGTATGGGAAACCGCCAAAGTGGTGTTAAGAGGGGATATCATAGGGTACGTGGCTAGGAAGAGGAGAATAATGGCTGCGCAGATTATCCGACTAGAACAGCAGGTGACACAGGCACGGGTGATTAGTGGCCGCAACCCTACGGTGACTAATAGGAAGCGGTTGTGGGAGCTGCAGGTTGCTTTAAATGAACTGATTCACCAGCGAGCCAAGAAATCGTTAATGTATTATAAATACCGGCTCTATTGTTTCGGTGATAAACCGGGTAGACTACTGGGGAGATGTCTAAAGGGTCAGAGGGGCGCTAAGTTAGTGGCGGCCCTCCGAGATGAACATGGGAGCCTTCAGCAGGACCGGGGGGTGATTAGTGCCATATTCAAAGAATTCTTTCAGAAGCTCTACGCGGCGGGGGAGACATCTCCGTCTACCATGGAAAAGTATTTCCAGGGATTGTCCTTACCAAGGGTGACTGCGGAACAGCGTAGCATCCTGGGACAACCAGTAACTTTGCAAGAGGTGCAGCGGGTCATTTCCACCGCTAGTTGTTATAAGGCCCCCGGACCAGACGGGTATGGGGCGGAATTTTACAAGCTTCTGACTAACTGGGTTAGCCCCCTTCTTGTGGAGACTTATCGCTATAGAACGGAAGGAGCGGGTCAGCGATGGGGGGATAATCAGGCTTACATCACGCTTATCCCTAAACCGGGTAAAGATCCATTGCAGGCAGCTTCTTATAGGCCGATTTCTTTATTAAACTTTGATACGAAGTATGACAAGGCAGAGCCCCAGAAACAGGAGAAAATGGGTTTAAATCACTTTCTGTCACCTCAGATGCTTGGAGAGGCAGGACAGGAAGGGGTTAAGTTTCCTGCTCACAAACATTCTATGCAGAGAAGAGCAGGGAAAGAACCACACCCTAGCTCTAGGCTAACCCAGAGACATAGCCAATCAGGGAGGTGGGAGGAGTCAGACCGGATTGGGCCACTCTGCACTCATAACCAGGAAGCAGCAGTTAGCAGTAGAGTCGGATTCGGAGGCAGAGAGAGGTCCAGACTCGAGAGAGGAATCAAGGAGGAGAGGAACTGGTTACAGAGCAGTGCAAGCAGAAAGGCTGAGCCCAAAGGAACTAAGGAGAGAACCAGGGAAGGGAGAGTTCCTGCAGGTGGTCCTGGAAGAGGGACAGGCAGACCTCAGCTCCATGAGAGAGAAAACCATGGAGGTGACCCAGAGCTGGATTCAGAAGCCTGGAATACTGACTGGGAGTCAGGGGAGTTCCCCAGAGGCGGACGCTGCAAAAACCAGGTCAGAGCAAACTCTTCTAAGCCTTGTAAAGTAAATAGCTTTGAGAGAAATCAGTCTATAGGAACTGACAATAGACTGCTTGCTAAAAATGGCTGGGGTAAACCAGACCCTGAATATAAACCTGAAGTTAATAGAGGGAAGAGGGGCTATAAAAAAGTCCCTGTTAGAAAGCTGCAAACATTTCCATGGTATAGACAGCGTGACCTAAGCTCTAGTTCAGAGGAGCACACACCTGCTTGCCAGCAAGAAGCTAATTGGCAGCAATCGTGCAGAGAGCTAAGGGAACCCTTTGAGGACCAAGAGGAAGCAATGGAATTGGGGGCTCCATTATCTAGTTCCAGTGAGTCAGAAATGGAGTGTGGAATTTGCATGATAGAGTGAAGAACTATAAGTATTCCTAATTGATGATTGAGTGCTGTGAAGCCTTAAGCTAATGTTCTAGAACTTGCATAAGAGACAGCAGCGTTCTAGTGAATGGAATGAATCAAAGCTTCATGTGGTACAGCTGTGAATAGAAGGCAATATAGAGAAACTGCTCCTACACAAGAAGGCAGTCATTAATAAGCCAGAGTTGTGGAGATTGCCATTTCTATGGGAAGCTGTTTGACACTAGAAAGAAGTACAACAGGAGAAAGATTCTTTATTACCAGCAGATACTGAGAAAGCAGTACTAGAAGATTGAAGCCCTGTTGTAGTAATGAAGCTGGAAGAATGATGAAAGCTTGTAAATATTTTATGTGTCCCTGAGAAGTATCAGGAGAAGCTATATAAACACTTGAACTTTTATTTGGTACAGAAGGTTACCATTATACTTCTGTGGCGGGGGAGTAAGTCCTGTACGGTGTCCTTTGCTATACTTTGTGCAAATACCTTATGCATGAATAAAGCATTACTTACTTTGGAAACCCAACCTTGGCTGTCGTCACTCACTCCACAACTACAGTAGGAAGGCTTCAGCACTAACAGCTAAACTATCAGACCATATCACACCTATTTTATTCACCCTACATTGGTTACCCATATTCAGCAGAATTCAATATAAGATACTGTTAACCACTTTCAAATTAATTAATGATATTGCCCCATCATACTTAACCACCCTCCTTCACAGCCCACCCGAAAATAGGATAAGACGGAGAAAAAACCTCAACACCTTAGCAGTCCCAGATATAATAAGAAAATCTAAACACTCAACAAGTAACAGTGCCTTTTCGCTTGTTGCTCCGATACTGTGGAACAATCTACCAGATCAACTAAGAGAAACAAAAGATCTTCTAACATTCAGGAAAACACTAAAAACCCATCTATTCACACAATACTACACCAATGGCCAAACAGGTATACCTTCCCAAACAGGTATACCTTCCCAACCTCCATAAACCAAATCAATTACTCTATCCAATGGTACACCTTAATTGGAATCACTACAACTTCAAATGACATAAGTACACTTCTCACATTAATATAACTATTAAAGTAAACTTATTTGTAATATAGTTCAATATTGTTATGTAAACTAGTTCATAATGTACTGAATCAATTGTATTGATATTTGATTTGTTATAATGTAAAATGTTCCTAGTTCTTAAAGTTCAATGTACCAGTTCTGTTTGTTATAATGTAAACCGCTGCTGATCCTTGGAAGCAGCGGTATATAAAAGCTGTCCAAATAAATAAATAAAATAAATAAGGACTCTTTTAAACTCACCCCACTGTGTGGCTCACATCCCCTTGGCCTGCTTACGCCACAGGCTAGGCGGTGCGTTGTCACATAGAGGGGGGTGGAGTTTTGGCGTAGTTGTTTCGGATTAAATAAAAAAAATTGCTGCCTTGCACAGAAGAAGTGATTAACCACAGATACCAGTAAAGTTCTGAAGAGTGGACACTTTGAAAAGAAAAAAAAAAAAAAAGGAGTTTTTTCACCAAGATACCTGAAGAGCTTACCAGTGCGGCAGATTACAAGTTTCAGCTGAGGAGGACCAGAGTTCCTGTTATTAAAGATACCATACTGCTGACAAGCGAGATACTCCACTTGTAGCAGGTAACCCGTAGCTAAGAGGGTCATCTTAGGACACTGCTACAAGGGGGTGGTAATCTGGCAGAGCTAATCTGGGAGCAAAGGAAGGTGCTTTTGTGGTGGTACCGCACTTGGTGTTTCTTTTTTCTGTTCCCTACAGGTACGTCGAAATGGATCCCACAACTTTGATGAGTTGGGTAGCGGAGAGATTCCAGGAGCAGGAGGCAAGATCGGTGCGGACCCAAGAGAAGATGGCGGCGATGATACGTGCCCAGCAGCAGCCGGTGTTGGACATGCTAGGATCCTGGATGAAAGAGCAGAAGCGGACGTCGGAGACTCTACAAAATGTGACCAGTTCGCTAGGAACTGCCACAGGACTTGGAATGCTTGGACAGGGAATGTTATCATTAGGCCAGTGGTCTAAGGACGCTAATATTGATGACCACCTCGAAGTGTTTGAGCGCATAGCAACCATGAGCGGATGGCCCAAAGAACACTGGGTTATCCGATTGGCTCCATCCCTCACAGGAGAGGCTCTCACGGCCTACAAGGAAATGCCCAGTGCTCTAGCCAACGATTATGGAGCCGTCGTTGAAGCAATACGAGACAGATTAGGCCTAACACCCGTGGTATATCGCCGACTTTTAAGAGGGTGCAGGTTAACCCCAGGCGAGACACCACAGGCCTTATGCCATAGGATAAAGGCTTTGGCATACAAATGGCTATCTCCACAAGGTAAGAGCATAGACACAGTAATAGATGATATTATACTTGAACAATTCTTAGAAGCACTACCCCGGGAAGTACAGTCCTTCCTAATCCTCCAAGACTGCCACAATACTAAGGACGCCGTTGCCCTTGCTGACCGGTTCCTAGAGGCGCAGGCCTTAGGTCAGAGGAGGAAAGGTGTTCCACAAAGTACAGTCTTGAGGGAACGAGGAATGAAGGGAGGAGTACAGATGGGTGAATCTTCATCTAGGCCTTTGTTTAGCCCTGGTATGAATGAGCGAAAGTGTTTTACCTGTGGTCAAAAGGGACACCTCAGGAGGAATTGTAGCACTAGGCTAGCACTAATCACCACCCAGTCCAAGGAGGTTGGGGAGGGATTCTTGCTGATGGTCACAGTAAATAATATCCCGGTTGAAGCCTTGTTAGATTCAGGCGCAGACCAGTCTATGGTCTCGGAAAGCCTATGGAAGGAGATAGGACCTCAGAGTGGGAGTGATAAAGAGCACCCTGAGGATAAAATTAAGATTCGGTGCGTGCATGGTGCTGCAACAGCATACCCAAGGCACACAGTAACAGTAAAGGGAATGGGTTTAAGTAATGACATCCCAGTAGCGGTGGTACCAAGGTTGCCCCATCCTATTGTATTAGGCAGGGATTGGCCGCAATTTCGAAAGGGCCTAGCTAAAGGTTTAGCGGCTACTGCAGAGGCCAAACACCCTGAACACCCTAGGGTAGAAAAGGACCCTGAGAGGAAGGAGCATGGGGAAAAACTAGTAACCACCCCTCAGAGAAGCCAACCCAGGTTAGGGATGATTCCAGCCCCATTATTTGCGAAACCTCAAGAGAAGACAGCTAGGGAGAGAATCTCTGTTCAAGACCCTCCCAATAAGAAAAACACATTTGTCTTGAAATGTTGTAGGGTCACCCCTAATGCAAGGATTCCTAAAAGAGCCACAGAGAATGCTGCAGGTTTCAACCTCTATAGTGCAGAGGACACTATAGTCCCTCGACAGGGTAGAGCCTTAATAGAGACCGGTATACAGCTGGAAATTCCGCCAGGTTGTTATGGGCGAATCACCCCACGGTCAGGCTTAGCTGTGAAGGACAACATTGATGTGGGTGCAGGGGTTGTAGACCCAGATTTTAGGGGTGTGATTAAGGTTTTACTTCTCAATTTTTCCCAGAAGGAGTTCAAGGTGACAGTAGGAGATAGGATAGCCCAGCTTATCATGGAAAGGGTGGGTTTTCCCTCAGTAGAAGAGGTCACAGAATTGAACACCACCGTGAGAGGCTCACGTGGGTTTGGGTCTACTGGCCGAGCCGTGTTGTTAGGCTTGACAGACCCCAAAGGGGAAGAGAAAACAGAGATGGATCTGGGACCCCAGCTAGAGGAGTGTAGGGCCAAAGGCCCTAAGCCTGCAAAAAGAGGGAAGCTATTAGTAACTAAGGATAGCGAGGAAGGATGGAGGCTAGGCTTAGAGCCCACACATAGGGTTTTGCCGGCTCCCTCCAGAGAATGCGTAGAACCCCAGTTTCTAAGGGAATCTAGGGGCGAGTTACAACACATGTCTCAGATAGGGGATGACAATATGGCAGCCAGCCAAGGTAGGCAAAGAAAATATTATGACCATCCCACGCAACCTCAACAATTAGAGGTCGGCGGAAAGGTCGTAGTAATGATACCGGGTCATCACCCGAAGTTTAAAACTACCTGGAAAGGACCCTGCCGGGTTGTCCAACAGGTAGGACCAGCCACTTATACTGTGAAAACTAGAGGAGGGAAACAGTATAATTTCCCCGTGAATGTTTTGAGGTTATGGCAGGAGCGTACAGCTTTACCTCAGTTAGCTATAAGAAGGGATACAACTGCTAGTCCTGATCACCAGAGTAAGATTCCGTGCTGTTCTGCATTTATTCAACCAGCCCGGAATATCTTAAATGGGGGGTTATGTGACAAGGCAGAGCCCCAGAAACAGGAGAAAATGGGTTTAAATCACTTTCTGTCACCTCAGATGCTTGGAGAGGCAGGACAGGAAGGGGTTAAGTTTCCTGCTCACAAACATTCTATGCAGAGAAGAGCAGGGAAAGAACCACACCCTAGCTCTAGGCTAACCCAGAGACATAGCCAATCAGGGAGGTGGGAGGAGTCAGACCGGATTGGGCCACTCTGCACTCATAACCAGGAAGCAGCAGTTAGCAGTAGAGTCGGATTCGGAGGCAGAGAGAGGTCCAGACTCGAGAGAGGAATCAAGGAGGAGAGGAACTGGTTACAGAGCAGTGCAAGCAGAAAGGCTGAGCCCAAAGGAACTAAGGAGAGAACCAGGGAAGGGAGAGTTCCTGCAGGTGGTCCTGGAAGAGGGACAGGCAGACCTCAGCTCCATGAGAGAGAAAACCCTGGAGGTGACCCAGAGCTGGATTCAGAAGCCTGGAATACTGACTGGGAGTCAGGGGAGTTCCCCAGAGGCGGACGCTGCAAAAACCAGATCAGAGCAAACTCTTCTAAGCCTTGTAAAGTAAATAGCTTTGAGAGAAATCAGTCTATAGGAACTGACAATAGACTGCTTGCTAAAAATGGCTGGGGTAAACCAGACCCTGAATATAAACCTGAAGTTAATAGAGGGAAGAGGGGCTATAAAAAAGTCCCTGTTAGAAAGCTGCAAACATTTCCATGGTATAGACAGCGTGACCTAAGCTCTAGTTCAGAGGAGCACACACCTGCTTGCCAGCAAGAGGCTAATTGGCAGCAATCGTGCAGAGAGCTAAGGGAACCCTTTGAGGACCAAGAGGAAGCAATGGAATTGGGGGCTCCATTATCTAGTTCCAGTGAGTCAGAAATGGAGTGTGGAATTTGCATGATAGAGTGAAGAACTATAAGTATTCCTAATTGATGATTGAGTGCTGTGAAGCCTTAAGCTAATGTTCTAGAACTTGCATAAGAGACAGCAGCGTTCTAGTGAATGGAATGAATCAAAGCTTCATGTGGTACAGCTGTGAATAGAAGGCAATATAGAGAAACTGCTCCTACACAAGAAGGCAGTCATTAATAAGCCAGAGTTGTGGAGATTGCCATTTCTATGGGAAGCTGTTTGACACTAGAAAGAAGTACAACAGGAGAAAGATTCTTTATTACCAGCAGATACTGAGAAAGCAGTACTAGAAGATTGAAGCCCTGTTGTAGTAATGAAGCTGGAAGAATGATGAAAGCTTGTAAATATTTTATGTGTCCCTGAGAAGTATCAGGAGAAGCTATAAACACTTGAAATTTTATTTGGTACAGAAGGTTACCATTATACTTCTGTGGCGGGGGAGTAAGTCCTGTACGGTGTCCTTTGCTATACTTTGTGCAAATACCTTATGCATGAATAAAGCATTACTTACTTTGGAAACCCAACCTTGGCTGTCGTCACTCACTCCACAACTACAGTAGGAAGGCTTCAGCACTAACAAGGACTCTTTTAAACTCACCCCACTGTGTGGCCACTGTTCCCTCTAAGCTGTGCGCGTGTGCGCGCGCACACACCTCGCCGAGCGAGCGCACATACTTTACAACAGAGCGCACAAAAATTACGGCTCTAATTCTGATACAAAACAACACAGACGTCTTAAAATTTAAAAGTTATGACTGTAATTACTAGAAATTTCCACTTCATTTAGTAATCATCTATTTTCATTTAATTTGATTAAAATCAATGTGGTGTACATACTGTATTCTGACGTGTAGTCAAATTTTAAAGTATATAACTCCGAGTGTCGTTATGTGGCGCACAAAAATTTAACCTTCCTTCAAAAGCTGCACACAGCTGATATTTTATGCGCACACAGCCTACAGAAAATTAGAGGGAACACTGTGTGTGGCTCACATCCCCTTGGCCTGCTTACGCCACAGGCTAGGCGGTGCGTTGTCACAGAAGCTGTTGGCGAAAATCTTGGCTGAGCGCCTTGCCGGCATTCTAGGCGACGTAGTTCATGAGTCACAGGTGGGATTTGTGCGAGGGCGCCATGCGGTACGTAATTTACGTAAAATCCTGGCGTCACTGGAATGGGTACATAACCAGCAGTTGCAATCTCTCTTGGTGAGTTTTGACGCTGAAAAAGCGTTTGACAGGGTAAATTGGGAGTATTTGCATTATCTGCTTCCCCTATATGGCCTGGGGCAATCATTTTGTGACATGGTTGATAGTCTGTATGTTAATCCGACTGCTAGGGTGCTGTGTAATGGGGTCCTATCAGATTCCTTTTCACTGCATAGAGGGACTCGACAGGGGTGCCCTCTATCCCCTCTGCTGTTCGTCCTGTCCTTAGATCCGTTGATACGGAGCATCGAAGCCGATAGCAAAATTCGCGGGGTCGAGGTGGGTGCACAGGGGTTCAAAATGTCGGCCTTTGCAGACGACATGCTGGTGCATCTGTTGGCTCCCAGGGAGTCACTTCCTCGACTGATGGAGGCCTTTCGACTGTTTGGTAGTTTTGCAGGACTTCGGATAAACGAGGATAAATCGGAGGCCCTAGATGTGTCAGGGCACCTGATGGGACATTGGGGGGGGGATTTCCCTCTAAAATGGACGGAACATCAGTTCAAGTACCTGGGTATTGTCTTAACTAGACTGCCTCAAGATCTATATCGGACTAATTTCGAGAAGGTTTTGTCAGGGTTGCGGATTCAGTTGAGAGCCTGGAATCCCCTGCCGCTGTCGCTTCTGGGGAGGGTGGCGGCGATCCAGATGGTGGTTCTGCCCCGTATTTTATACTGGATGCAGACCCTGCCCGTGTAGTTGCTACGCCGCGATTTGCATAGTTTAGAAAAGGAGATTCAAGGATTTTTATGGAAGGGGGCCAAGGCGCGTATTCCTATGTCTCGTATGGTTGGTAAATGGAAGAACGGCGGCCTGGGCCTCCCGGATTTGGGGACCTATGCCTTAGCCTGTCAGGCGCGGCATCTAGGGGATTGGCTGGGGGGGACTGATACCTTTACACCCAGGGAACTAGAGGCGGCGGTGGTGGCCCCGGTCTCTTTGATGGGGGTTTTACACGTAGAAGGGGTACATTTGCCAAGACGCATCACAAGCAGTGGCTTGTTTAGCTCTATGAGACGTACCTGGCGACAGCTGAATAGCTTTTGGCACCGGAACTGGCAGGTGTCGAGCTGGTTGCCCATCCGTGGTAATGTGCATTTCCTGCCGGGTTCTGAGTCCCGGGCATTCCAGCTGTGGCAAGCCCAAGGTCTCGAATATGTGGGTCATGTGGTAGGACCCACCGGTCACTGTAAATCATTTCAGGAGCTGTGTGCCGAGTTCATGCTGCCTCCATCTCAGTACTTTGCGTATATGCAACTTGCTCATTATGTGGCTACGCTACCCAAGGCAGAGCTAGGTGTGGATAGATCAGCGCAGATTCTTGACTTTTTCGAGATTGGAGGTGAGACCCCCCCGACGATAGCGGGGTTGAAAACCCGGTTGGAGTGTTTTAGGGCAAAACCGGATTATAGGACGGCTGAGCTGGCATGGGGGGCAGAACTGGGGCGAGAGGTTTTGCCAGACACTATCCGACAGGCTTTGGGGCGAATAGGAGGGTTAGTGGAAGGTGCCAGATGGCGGGAAGTGCAATATAAAGCTTTGACCCGGGTACATTTCTCCCCACGACGAGCTTTGCGGAGTCGTATTACGCAGGATGGGTCTTGCCCTAGATGCTCAGCACCCTTGGCTACTCTAACCCATATGTGGTGGCAGTGCAGGCGCATCCACCCCTACTGGTCCGGTATTAGTAACTATCTTATGGGATTATTGCAGCAGCGCTTTCCTTGGACCGGAGCTCTGGTTACACTTGATATGCTGCATCAGACTCTTCCAGTGGGATGGTGGGAGCGGCTACTGGTGCGTAAGGCATGTCTGGTGGGTAAGGGTCCTATCTTACATCATTGGAGAGATCGGAACCCGCCAACATTTTTGGAATGGCGCAACAGGTTTCATCAGTTGATGCTGGCGGAGCGCTGGAGAGCGAGGGGTAAGGTAAAGAGGTGGTCCACCTTTATGCTTATTTGGGAGCCCTACATTCAGAGCCTTGGCCCCCGCTGCCGAAATGAAATAGTAAATGTGGGATATTAGGGTACCAAAGTAGAGCCTTTTGAGAGAGGCACCTGGGGGTGGATTATGATTGTGAGTACGTATTTCAATGCAGCTTGATGGGGGTGACGATGGGTGGGGTGGGGTGGGGTGGGTGGGGGGGCGAGGGGGGGGTATACCACAGCATATAAAATTATGTAATTGTCTACATTGTGTCTTCTGTTCGCTGTTGATCCATAACTATTTGTGGTGTTTACCTCCTTGCGGGGATAAGAGTGCACTCTGCGGAGGCTCACTGTCTGCATTTTACTGGATGTTATGGTTACGATGATTACTAAATAAAGTTTCAAAAAAAAAAAAATGAACAGAACTGGACAGGTTTTGTGCAAGGGCGACTCTCAGCATCTGACCTTATTATGTAACTTTTCCAATGGGTCCCTTTAAATGTCTCTTGTTGAGCATTAATGGCATCAAAAACCCGAAGAAGTGAAAAAAAATCTTGATATATTGCCAGAAGGAGCAAGCCGATGTGATACTGTTACAAGAAACCCATCTCACTACTGAAGAAACAAAAAAATTGGGGAATGGGCAATTTACACTAGTGGGTCACTCTCCTGCTTGCCATAAAAAGAAGGTAGTGGCCATTTTAGTTTGCAAGGCCCTTGCATCTGAGGTGCAACAAACACAAGCAGATTTGGAGGGCAGATAGGCTAAGGTTCTGCTCCGGCTGGGAGGCCACGCTTTAGTGATATTTAATATCTATGATCCTAATTGCGATAGCCCTCGTTTCTTCCAGGTGATAGTGGAGGAGGCCTATGAGGCAACACCACATCAGAATATAATGGGGAACACTTTAATTTAGTGTTATACCCCTTGTTGGATCATCAGCCACGTAGACAGGGTGAAAGACCTAGGGACCCTCTGTTAGTACACTCTATCATGCAGGCCATTGGACTTGTGGACATCTGGTGGTTATTTCATCCCACAGAGCAGGATTACACTTTTTTCTCACTGCTGCATTGGCCCTTCTCCCGGATTGATTATTTCCTAGTCTCCAAATCCTTGAGTCACAGCATCAGAGTTCTCTCGTCAGCTCCTTAAGATACATGCCAATGTATAATTGGTAGGATTGGATTTGGCACACAAGCATCGAGCCCTGAAAGGCCTTTTGGCTAAGGGCGTCGATGGTCCAGGCCTCCCTACCGGGTGGCACCAAGGAATGGGTCTTTTGGCTTTTGAGTTTGCACATGGTGGACTCGACAACCATTGAGCTGTATGGGAATTTGGCTTTCTGGAACCCGGAGCTTTGGCTGACTCGGTACAAGGAGTCGAACTGTCTGCTTATTATGGGCACGGACGCCGGTGTTTCCCCACAGATGAAGGAGGAGGCATTCGAGGATTGGAGGGAGGGGCGCCGTGAGGGCCTCCTTCAGAGGGGCCTTCTACTGGAGAATCTCCAGTTCCTTCATGTGGGAGTCCTCCTCTGCTTCGGTCTCGACAGCGAGTGCCTTAGCCAAGTCCAGGAAGGCAACATTCCTCGGGTGGAGAACGGCACCTAGACCCCGGGGGAGACGGGTCCGAGGGCATGTCTCAGTGTCATCGAATGTTAAAGGGGATGGAAAGATACTCCTATAAAGAAAGGCTAAAAAGGTTAGGGCTCTTTAACCTGGAAAAGAGACGGCTGAGGGGAGATATGATAGAAGTCTATAAATTAATGAACGGGTAAACGTAGATCGATTGTTTATGTTATCAAAATAAAGAAAGACTAGGGGACATGCAATGAAGCTACAGGGTAAACTATTTAAGACTAATAAAAGAAAATATTTTTTCACTCAACGTGTAATCAAACTCTGGAATTTGTTACCGGAGGATGTAGTAAAGGCTGTTAGTGTAGCTGGGTTTAAAAAAGGTTTGGACAAGTTCCTGGAGGAAAGGTCCATAAACCATTATTAAGAAGGGACCCAGGATATCAATGCTTGACCCAGTACAAGCATTGTAGAACCTGTGTCTTTTGGGGAAACTGCTAGGTACGTATGACCTAGATTGGCCACTGTTGGAAACAGGATACTGGGCTTGATGGACCTTGGTCTGACTCAGTATGGCATATCTTATGTTCTTATGAATGTCCATGGACTGCTCATCCTCGATTTCCCAATCAGATTTGAAATCCAAGGAAGAGACCAAGGTCCCACGGTTCTCACGGTTGAGGCCAGGCCCTAAGGCCTGCCATCTCTGGAAGACCTGTCGATGTGTCTTCTTGAGGCTGGTGGCATTTGAGGAGCGGCTCTATTTCCAGGGAAGCCCTTGATGTCGAGGGTCCAGTCATCAGGGTGGAGGAACCGGACATGAATGCTCACTGCTGGGCCATGAAGGCAGAGATACTGTGCTCCAAGGCCACTATCCTGGTCTCCATGTCTGTTGGTTCTGCAGCCTTCAACGCAGGCACCGAAGGCTTTGGGCCTGACATCGGTTCTCTCGAGGGGAGTCATCGATGAGGGTGGCCTCCGGTGTCTGTAACCGGTCGCTGGCTGCTGACTCCTTCCAGGGCAGCTTGTGAGGCCACTCCAGCTCAGACTCCTCAGACTCACACCTGGGGCTGTGGGGCCTGGAATGGGATTTTCCCGATTTCCTAGACCAGTCCTCTGGGGCGGTCTTAGAGGGTTTTGATTTCTTGCGTTCCACCTCTGGGGATTTTCTCTCAGAGGACCCGCGGCCGTGTGACTCCGAGGCTGCCCTGGCATCGTAGAGCACCGAAGTACCAGGGGCCCTGGAGTCCGGTGTCGCCAGAGACTCTGGCAGAGTGGGACTTGAGAAATCTTATCCTGCTGCAGATAATGGCTCTTGATAGCCTTTGTGGTCATCGTCTTGCAAAGTTCACAGTCTGAGTTGTTGTGGTTCGGCCCAAGACAGCGGAGGTAGCAGTCATGTGGACTGGTGAGAGACATCATCTTACCGCACCGATCACATTTTTTGAAACCGCTGGAGGTCATTAGAAAAAGGAAGCCCTGCCACCTGGGCACGGGTCAGAGGCCTGCGACCAAAAAAGGGTGCAAAACTCCGGTCGAGGAACACCTTGAGAAAAAAAAAAAGAGAGAGAGACAAACCCGAGGAGCGATGCCAAGGCGAGCTGGCTCGGGGGTGGGAAAGGAACCAGTACGCGTACCGGATAAAACAAGAGAAAAAAGGCACTTTTTCCTGGGGAAACTGGACAGACGTCCGAAGGGCTCTAAGGAAAAAAGGAGACTAAGGTAAGATGGCATCCTTGGGTGGGAAGGGGACCACACACAAGTGAAGCATCTCCCAAAGGTTTTCTTTGAAAGCTGAGGAGATGCTTTGGTGGGTGCAACATTGGCGTCGCATATGCGAGGACTGACTTCATGCTTGTTCCTGGAGAAGATCAATTATGTCCTTGAGATGGTTCCCTGTGGCCTTCCCTGCAGCAGCATATAAGACATTGGAACACCTGCTGGTTTCTTTCCTCTGGCAGGGTAAACCACCTAGAATTGAGACACAAAATTTAAAAGCTAGCAAACTTGGGGGGGGGGGGGGTGCAATTTCCAGACTTCCGGTAGTATCACTATGCCTTTCTCCTTAAGCAGGGGGTCCTGTGGACTGTATCGGTGGAGGGTGTGCAGAGGCCAGTATGGTTGGAGCTGGAAAAGCGACTAGTGGTGCCCGTCCCCTAGGCATTAATAGGCATGCAACATTCAGTGTTCTCAGCGGTGCGGAGGGTCGTGATGTCCACTCAGGACGCATTTCAAACTCTCAGCTCCGTTTTAGGTAAGGACAATCCCCCTCAGTCCTGCTCCCAATCTGGCATAACCCTCTGCTCAAGGTCGGGCGTGAGACTTTCACCTGGAAGGGTTGGCAGATGCATGGTATCTGGATAGTATGTCAGCTATTGAAGGAATCAACATGGAAGTTTTTTGCAGAGCTTCAATAGAAGTTTGGTCTACCCTCTTCTAGCTATTTTCAGTGGTTCCAAGTGAGGCACTGTGTGTTCAAGTCAAAGGTTAAAACTTTCTCCTAGGACTGGGGGCTCAAAAAGATGCATCTGTTCATAGAACGTTCAGATAAACCAATGCAGACCTCTTCCCCATGTAACACGATACTGGTTCCTTTCCCCTCCCTCTAGAGTCTAGATTCCCCCACGAATACCTTCGCTGCCCACTACTGCCTAGAGAGGGAGTCCCGCCGGGACAGCGCCTTCGGCCAGGCTGTACTCCATAACCTGTTTGATTTTATGAATTGTGCTGTGGTTCTCACTCTTTCTTTTAGTTCCTTGGTGTGCAAGCATCTTGCATTTCCTCCATATTATCTAATTGGCTTTTTGGCTTTGTTCAGTCCCTTACTAGTTTTATTTATTTATTTATTTATTTTTATTCTGTTATATACCGCGCTATTCTGCATCAGTGCGGTTTACATTGAACAAACTGAAATTACATTGAACAGGGCATTATAACTTGGAGATAACTATTTTACAGGGAACATGGGCTATGGAGGGTTAAGTGGCTTGCCCAAGACCACAAGGAGCACCTGTGGGACTAGAAACCCGTGTCCTTCCGGCCCAAGGTTGCTGTCCTCTCTTGGGATTTGAACCCCCGACCTTCCGGCCTGAAGTACCTTGCCCCAACCACTAGGCCACTCCTCCACTCCTAGTTTTGAGAAAGACCCTCCCCCCCGGGGGGGGGGTGCCATCTCATCCCTTGCTTTAGGCAGCAGATTGCCTTGAGCCACTTCTGCACATGGGGTTCCGTCGGTGACATCAACCATAAGTGAGGACTTCATTCCTGCTTGTCCACAGAGAATCAGTGGCACCAAATGCTGCTGCTGAATATCTGTCTCAGCAGCAGGTTCTGTCACCTGGATAAATACTTTTGAATATCAGCCTCTAAGTGACAATACCTGTCAAAGTAACCAGATTTTTAAACTGAGTTGGAGTGACTGATTTTAATTGACGTTTTAGATGGAATCAACAAAAGCTCATCTTGCAAAATGCCTCCCTAACATAGCAGAACATAGGGAGTATCAGAATGCATCCACAAAAAACAGAAATAATGTAGAGACTAAAAGAAAGGTGCATTCATCTTTGAAACTTCAATATTCCCTGCAGCATCCAAGGTGCGCTAACCAAAAATCGCACTATGATGAATAGCCTTGAGTCTTCTTTGCAACCTGAGGTATACTCAATACCTGAATGGCAAAATTCACAAACTACTGTTAGGTACAAAGCCAATTATTTTAGGATCGAAAGAAACTCCTACATTATGGAGGGGAATTTACCTCAATTCAGTCAGGCGAGGTCAGTGATATTATAGAGTCGGACTACCACAACCCCTATATCTGGATCCCTGCCCGACATGTTGGATAATGTTTATGTTTATTGAACTTGCTTGACCGCCCTTCAGTATTAAGCAGGGCGGTTTACAATCACAAAAAGGTTAAAGTACAGCAGGCACAAGGCCGGAAACGGAAAAGGAAGTTACAAGTTTTCTTTGACAGGAAAGGAGAAGTAGTAAAAAAAGAAAAGCGGAAACAAAAGGGGGGGTAGACAATGTGGGGGGAGGATGGGCTAGAGGGGAGGGTGATTGAAGGCAAGGGAGAAAAGGTGGGTCTTCAGGGCTTGTTTGAAAGTGGTGTGATGAGACTCCAGGCGGAGAGAGGTGGGTAGGGAGTTCCATAGGGCTGGGCCAATGAAGAAGAAGGCTGAGGATCGGGTAGATTGAAGATGAGCAGCTGAGGGGGAGGGGAGTGCAAGGCGGTTGAGGTGGAAGGAGCGAGGGGTGTGTCTGGGGGTGTGGAAGTGAATGAGATCGGACAGGTATAGTGGTGTGGAGGTGTGGAGAGCTTTATGGCAGTGTACCGTATGTTTAGAAGTGAGGGAAAAACTGTTAAAATTATTCATGCTTCACTACTACTACTATTTATCATTTGTAAAGCTCCAGCTAGCGTAGTTACTCACCTGCAATAGGTGTTCTCCAGGGACAGTAGAAATCAGTCCTCACTTAAGGGTGACGTCGGCACCAACGGAGCCCGAGCAGAGCAATTCCCCAGCTTTTAAAGAAAGCCTTTGGGATTGCTGCCACGCATGCGTGGTCCTCTTCCCGCCCACGGGTGCTATCTTGCTCAGTCAGGTCCCTTAGCTCGAACCCTACCAAGCAGATAGCAAGGGAAAAACAAAAATTCAGCAACTCATCAGGGGAGGCTGGAGGGTAGTGTGGACTGATTGCTGCTGTCCCTGGAGAGCACTTATTACAGGTGATTAACTACGCTTTCTCCAGGAACAAGCAGGAAGTAAGTCCTCACTTATGGGACTCCCTAGCTACAGGCTACAGAACCTGTAACCAAAAAACGCTTCCGCAAGGCCGTGAGCAGAAGCCGAAGCCCGAAGGAGCCGGAGTCCTCGGGGCGAAGCCCTCGGTAGCCATGAAGAAGGGTCGGAGGGCAGGAGTTGCTTATACCCCAAACAGGTTATGGAGTACAGCCTGGCCGAAGGCGCTGTCCCGGCGGGACTCCCTCTCTAGGCAGTAGTGGGCAGCGAAGGTATTCGTGGAAGACCAGGTTGCCACCCAGCAGATGTCCATCAGGGGCAAGGAGCACAGCAAAGCCACCGAGGCTACTTTGGCTTGGACCCCGTGTGCAGTGACTCGATGATCTAGTGGGGCGCCAGACTTCGCATGGGCGAAAGCGATGCAGTCCGCCATCCAAACCGAGAGGGTGCGCTTGGTGACTGCCTGCCCTGGTCTATTGGGATCATAGGTCACGAAAAGCCGGTCAGACTTGCGATGAGTCTGGGTATGCTGCAAATAAAAGGCGAGGGCCTGTTTGCAGTCAAAGGTGTGGAGACCTGTCGTCGCCTGGTCGGTGTGGGGCCTCAGGAAGAAGATCGGCAGGACTATCTCTTGGTTGAGATGAAAGTTCAAAACAACTTTAGGCAGGAATTTAGGGTGGGTATGGAGGACCACCCTGTTCTGATAAAACCTGGTGTAAGGGGCGCCAGACATGAGAGCCTAGAGCTCACTGACTCGGCGGGCTGAGGTCAGCGCCACCAGGAAGGCTACCTTCCAGGACAGGTGCCGGAGCGAACATGTCACCATTGGCTCGAAGGGTGGACGGGTGAGCTGTATGAGTACCACTTTCAGGTCCCATTCCGCCGGAAGAGGACGGATGGGCAGCTTGGAAAGCAGAAGACCCCGCATGAAGCGGGAGACTAACGGCTGCCCTGAGAGGGGTTTTCCCTTGATGGGGAGATGAATTGCCAAGATGGCACTCAAATGAACCGTGACAGAGTTTGACTTCAGCCTTTCTCTCGCGAGATGGAAGAGGTACACTGGAGAACCCATCGAACGGGGCACGAGAAGGGGTTGATCTGGCACTCCGAGCACCAGACGGAGAAGCATCTCCACTTAAAGGCATAGGCTCGCCTAGTGGAGTCCTTCCTCGAGGCAAGGAGGACTTCCTTGACCTCCTCTGGAAGGGCCAGAGAGGCTAGGGAGACCCGTTCAGCCACCAGGCCATGAGGGATAGGGAGGTTAGGTTCGGGTGCAGCACCCGACCCTCCTCCTGTTGTCAGCAGAGCCCAGGAGAACCAGAGGCTCTGTTGACAGCTGGAGCAGGAGGGGAAACCAAGGCTGCTGAGGCCATGAGGGGGCCACGAAAATCAACAATGCCCCGTCCCACTGAGCCTTGAAAAGAGTCCTCGCAATGATGGGGAAAGAAGGGAATGCATAGAGGAGGCTGGATGACCAGTCCAGGAGAAATGCATCGAGGCCCTCCATGCTCGGGTGTGGCACCGGCCTGCAAAAGTGGGGTAGCTGCATGTTCTGGGGACTATCGAAGAGGTCTATCACCAGCATCCCCCAGTGGAGAAACAGCCAGTCTGCTACTGTGGGATCCAGCCGCCATTCGTGGGGGCTAAGGATTCTGCTGAGATCGTCCGCCAGGCCATTCTCCTGACCCGAGAGGTATGTCGCCTTGAGGGACATCCTCCAATGGACAGCAAAAGAGCAGATGAGGACCGCTTCCTAGCAGAGGGAGTGTGATCCCGTGTCTCCCTCCTTGTTGATGTAGAACATCGCTACACAGTGGTCGGTCTGCACGAGAACAGACCTCCCGCTGAGGTGTTCCCCGAAAGCCCTCAGGGTCCATCGAATTGCCCAAAGTTCGAGCAGGTTTATTTGCTGCTGAGGCTCCTCGGGTGACCATTGTCCCTGCATGCAGAGTGGCCCACAGTGGGCTCCCCACCCTAACAAGGAAGCGTCTGTCGTCAGCACTGCATCTTGCTGCGGGGCATGAAATGGTAATCCCTACAGGAGGTTGCAGGAATTTTGCCACCAGCTCAGGGACAAGCGTAGGTCGGGAAGAACCCTGATGGGGTCCCTGAGGTGTCTGAGGAACTGGCTCCATTGGGCACTGAGAAACGACTGAGCCGTCCACATGTGCAGGCGGGTGTGGGGAACAACATGTACGGTCGAGGTCATGTGGCCCAGGAGACGTAGCATGGTCCGAGCGGTGACCTGGGGAGCACTTTGGACGCGAGCCGCCAGAGCTCGGAGGCAGGTGGGGCGATCCAACAGCAAGGCGGTGGTCGCCTGCTGAGTATTGAGGTGCGCCCCGATAAAGTCGAGAGCCTGCACTGGCTTGAGGTGAGATGTCAGATAGTTGACCAAGAACCCCAAGCTCTCCAAGAGAAGAACAGCGCGCGACATCGCTCGCCGAGCCTCCTCGACCGAGGAGCCCGTAACGAGCCAGTCATCGAGGTAGGGAAAGATTGGCACTCCTTGACGCTGAAGGTAAGTGGCGACCACAACGAAGCACTTTGTGAAGACTCGTGGGGCAGACGTGAGGCCGAAGGGGAGCACCTTATACTGGAAGTGCTCTCCCTGCACCCTGAAATGCAGATACTGCCTGTGTGGGGGTGGATTAAGATGTGAGCGTAAGTGTCCTTTATATCCAAGAAGCATAGCCAGTCACCCTGCCAGAGGAAGGGCAGCTGAACACCAAGAGATAACATCTTGAATTTCTCCCACACCAGAAACTTGTTTAGCCTGCGGAGGTCAAGGATGGGCTGCAGACCCCCTATCTTTTTTGGGACGAGGAAGTACCGGGAATAGAAGCCCTGACCTCGAAGGTGGGGAGGGACCTTCTCAACTGCCCGTTGGGCGAGGAGAGAGTGTAATTCTGGCTGCAGCAGAAGCTGGTGCAGGGAGTCGAGGAGGCTCCGCCGGGGAGAAAGGAGGTGGAAGCCTGTTGAAGCGATCGCCATCTCGGACGACTTGGAGGACCCAAGTATCTGAAGTGATGGAAGCCCACCAAGGGGGGAAGCGGGACAGGCATCCCCCCACTGGCTGCTGTGTCGCCGGCGGGCGAGGGGCTATGCCAATGGCATCAAAACCCCTGAGCGGGTTGTGGGGGAGCCGGTGTCTGGGACTTCAGTCCCTTTGGCTTACGATGCCCTTGGCCAGATTTTCCCTGCGCCGGAGTGGTCGTCGTGGGGGTAGCCCCAATACTGGAGACCCTTTCTAGGGAAGAAGGGCTTCTCGATTGGCTGCTTCTTCCAAGGCAGTGTGGAAGTTTTGCAGGAGAGACGGGTTCTGGTGACGAACTCTGTTTCAATTTCCATGGCCTTCTCCTCCATCGGCTTGCCGAAGAGCTGCTCACCGAGACAGAGCATGTCCAGGAGCTTCTCCTGCACCCTTTGCTCCAAATCCGATGATTGGAGCCACGCCTAGTGGCAGGCCTCAATGCCCGCAGCCGCCACCCAAGCTGATGTCTCGAAGCCATCGTAGGAGGCTTGGGAGAGGTACTTAGAACACTCCACGACGGACTTTATTTATTTATTTATTTAACATTTCTTATATACCGCCTTTCATGATATCAAGGCGGTTTACATTGAACAAACTAAAATTACATTGAACAGGGCATTATAACTATTTTACAGGGTACATGGGCAATGGAGGGTTAAGTGGCTTGCCCAAGACCACAAGGAGCACCTGTGGGACTAGAAACCCCAGTCCTTTTGGCCCAAGGTTGCTATCCTCTAGTGGGATTTGAACCCTTGACCCTCTGGCCCAAGGTACCTTGCCCCAACTACTAGGCCACTCCACTCAACTTTCGCAGGGTGCAGAACCTATTGAGGGGTTCTCCTTCAAGGCCACGGAGAAACCCCCAAGTTCCTTAGCCAAATCACACAGGAACATACCAATGTTCAGTTGATATGCCTGGATGCGACAAGAGAGCATGGAGCCTCGGTAGGCCTTGCGGCCCTGGGCATCAAAGGCTTTCGACTGTCAGCCGGGTTATACCGACAAGTGAGATTTCAGGCTCTTTTGCTTCCTCATGGCTGATTTCACCACCATCGAGGTGTGTGGGAGTTGAGTCTTTCGGAAGCCTGGCCCACGTTGTACCTTGTACATCGTGTCAAGGCGCTTGCTTACGATGGGGAGCGAGGCCAGGGCCTCCCACATGCGGAGCAGTAGCCGAGATAGAATAGAAGGTAAAGGCACAGTGAGGGATTCCCTGGGCGGGGACTCGTACTGAAGAATGTAGAGTTCTTCAGCAGGAGGGTCCTCCTCAGCCTGCGTGAACAGGCTAAGGGCCTGTGCCATGTCCCGAATGAACACCAGGAAGGAGGTGTCTTCAGCTGGCGAGCACCGCTGGAACGCGGGAGGTGAGGGGTCCGATGGAAGATCCTAGTGGTACAGGCTTCCGGGGAGGTGTCCTCATCGGACTCCCACTCCGAGAAATCAGTTGAGGAGTCCGAGCCGGGCAGATCGCCCTGTCCAATGACCGGTAGTCTGGTGCCGGAGGCCCTGGACGATCTCGCCTCCGAGGAACGGGAGGGCAAGTGAGACCAATGTCGAGGACCCTCACGAGGCCCGTGGCTCTCGGGGGTTTCCTGGACAGATTTCGGTGTCCCACATGAGGGACCCGCGGTCTCTGGGCATGAGTCAGCAAAGCTGGCCACGAGCGCCTGCTGGGAAGCAATGAACGAAGAAACACTGCATACCAGCACCAGCATGCGGGACTCCTATGTGGGCATGGGGCCCTGCGACACTGATCCCAGGGTCAACGGGTCGGGCGTCGAGGAGGAGAGGGTATCCTCACCGGGACGACCCTCCAGAGACCGGGTGCCTTCGCTGGAGGCCTCCGCTTCTGTGTGGGGTACCTTACGGGGCCGCTCCTTGTCCAACTCTCGGGAACGCCGAACGGGGCTAAGCGACCGGGCACAGGAGCGCTCGCACTTGTCGGGGAGCCCCGGACAGCGACTTTGAGGCCACCTTCTTTCTGTGCCGCTCCACCTCGGGGACCCCTGGTTGGAGTGCTGTTGAAAACGCGGGGCCATAGGGGGGGAACCCACCAGAGGAGAGATGCCCAAGGGTGCCACCGGGGGACTCTAAGGCGGCCTTTCGGAAAATGTCTTCGGATTTCTACTTACGGCTGGAGCAGGGCCTTAGAGGACATTTTCTTGCAGAGTGAACAGAGCTCTGGATCATGGTCGGCTCTGAGGCACCGCAGACAACAGTCATAAGCATCATGTTTCTAGAGCATCTATCGCATTTTTTGAAGCCAGTGGCCATGGGGGCAAAAATGGCCCCTGCGAGGTCGAAGACCCACGCGGCCAGCTATTAGAGAAGAAAATGGCACGAAGCCCGTAACAAAAAAATGAAAAGAAAAGGAGTATCCCCGATAGCTCTAAAAAATAGAGCAGGGGAAGGATGGGTAGAGGACCAGTGCAACCGGAAAACAGAGAAGCCTGTAAGGTGAAAAAATGAAACTTTTTCCGAGGGACGAGGATGTGCATCTGAAGGGCTCCATGGAAAAAGGGAGACTGAGCAAGATGGCACCCTTGGGCGGGAAGAGGACCACGCATGCGTGGCAGCAATCTCAAAGGCTTTCTTTGAAAGCTGGGGAATTGCTCTGCGCGGGCTCCGTCGGTGCCGATGTCACCCATAAGTGAGGACTGACTTCCTGCTTGTTCCTGGAGAAAGGGGTTTTATCCAATAAGCTTCAAAGGGCAAGTGTATGCCCTGTGCTGAAGAATGCTAAGTTAAGTGGATGGGATCCAAGTTCATCTCGTCCTATTTCTAAATTACCCTTTTTAGCTAAACTAATAGAACGTATTGTACTGGAACTACTACAAGGTGATATTGAGCTCTACCCTCCCAGCTTTGATCCCCATCAACATGATTTTAGAAAGTTCCATTCAGTAGAGACTTTGTTGATACCCATGCTTGAGCAGGTAATTCAGGGGTTAGAAAAAGGGAGCTGGATACCTAACAATATTCTTGGATATCTCTGCATTCTGCCCAGTACACCACCATCTGCTTCTCCATCGGTTGTGGTCCACAGGACAAAAAGCGTAGTTACTCACCTATAACATGTGTTCTCCGGGAACAGCAGGAATCAGTTCTCACATATGGCTGACGTCGGCTCTGACGGAGCCCTCATGGAAGCATCTCCCCAGCTTTCAAGGAAAGCCTTTGGTAGATGTACCATGCACGTGTGGTCCACTTCCCACCCAAGGGTGCCATCTTGCTTCAGTCTAATGACATAGCTAAGATGGCAAAAATATAAGATGGTAAAGAAGCAACTCCAAGGTGAGGAGGAATGGTTGTGAGGACAGATTCCTGCTGTCCCTCGAGAACACCTGTTACAGGTGAGTAACTATGCTTTCTCCGGGAACAAACAAGTCAGTCCTCACATATGGGACTCCCCAACTACAGACTACCAAGAACCTGCAAAGGGAAAGCCATAACCAGCAGCAGTTGAGTCCCAAGAGAGAGACTCTCGAAAGTCCCAAGCATCCAGTGGACACCAGCACTCCAGTAGCCTGAATACAGAAGGGTCGGAGGACAGGAGTTTCCTATACCATGAAAAGATTAGAGTACAGCCTGGCCGAAGGCACTCTCCCATAGGTACACCCTCTTCAGGCAGTAGTGAGCTATGAAGATATGGACTGAAGACCAGGTGGCGGCCCAGCAAATTTCCATCATGGGGACAGACCACAGATTAGCCACAGAAGTAGCCATGGCTCTGACATGGTGTGCTGTGACTCTCTGGTCCAGTGGGATCCCCACTTGCTCAAAGGCAAGGGTAATGTAGTCCGCTACCCAGGTGGACAGAGTTCGCTTAGTTACTGGGAGCCCCAGATGGCTGGGGTCATAGAATACAAAAAGCTGTTGCAGGTAGACGGACAGGGCTCTCTTGCAATCCAGAGTATGGAGAACAGTCTCCACCCTGCCGGCGTGAGGCCTGGGAAAGAAGGTGGAGAGTACCACCTCCAGATTGAGGTGAAATAAGGACACTACCTTCGGCAGAAACTTAGAGTGTATTCGGAGCACCAGCCTGTTCTTGAAGAACCTTGTGTAAGGGGGCTCTGCCATCAGAGCCTGGAGCTCGTTAACTCTGTGAGCTGATGTGAGTGCTACCAGGAAGGCATCCTTGCAGGAAAGGTACTGCAGGTGGCAGGAAGCAAAATGCTCAAACAGAGGCTTAGTAAGTTGTGAGAGCACCACATTAAGGTCCCATTCTGTCGATGGAGGGCAGAGGGGGGGATCTGGACAACATGAGGCCCTGTAGGAACCAAGACACAAGGGGCTGAGCCGAGAGGGGCTTCCCCTCGATGGAGTGGTGGATGCGCCGCGATAGAGCTTAGGTGCACTCTGACCGAGTTGGATTTCAGTCCCGCCTGCGATAGGTGGAGCAGGTATTGGAGCACCACATGCAGTGAGCAGGAGAACGAGTTAGTCCATATCTATGTGCACCACAGTGAGAAACATCACCACTTGAAGGTGTACGCCCTTCTTGTGGAGGCCTTCTGAGAGGCCAGGAGGATTTCTTCCACGCCCCATGGAAGGTTAAAGGAGGCTAGTGCTATCCTTTCAGCAACCAAGCAATGAGCGAGAGGGACCCAGGTTGGGGTGTAGGAGAGTGCCCTTGCTCCTGCGAGAGCAGTCCTGGGGCTCAGTCCAGGGGAATCGGTGGTACTGTTGATAAGGAGAGGAGCAGTAGGAACCAGGGCTGTCTGGACCACCAAGGGGCTATCAGCACTAGCAATGCTCTGTCACGTTGAGCCTTGAACAGGGTCTTGGCTAACAGCAGTGTTGGGGGGGAAGGCGTACAGGCGGCCTTCTGACCACAGGATGAGGAATGTATCCACCGCTACCTGAGATGGGTGCAATCGGTGGGAGAAGAAATGTGGCAACTGTGCGTTGTCTGGGCTGGTGAACAGGTCCATCACTGGGATTCCCCAGACTCGGAACAGCCTTGAGGCCACCAATGGGTTCAGGTGCCACTTGTGTGGCTGGAGTACCCTGCTCAGCTTGTTTGCCAAGATATTGTCTTGGCCCTGGAGGTAGACCGCTCTCAGGAGCATCCCACTGTCCGTGGCATAAAAGCAGAGGGCTACCGCCTCCTGGCAGAGGGGTACAACCTCGTTTCCCCCTGTTTGTTCATGTAGAACATCACAACCTGATTGTTGGTCTGGATCAGTACCATGTGATGCTGTAGCTGGTGGCAGAAGGCATTGAGGGCCAGGAATACAGCCCTGATTTCCAACAGGTTGGTCTGCATTTTGGATTCCCTCTGGGACCAGCAGCCTTCTGTCTGGAGGCTGTTGGAATGCACTCCCCATTCCATTAGGGAGGTGTCCGTGGTGAGGACTTTCTAGGGGGTGGGTGCCTGGAAGGACATCCTGGCCTGAAGGTGACCTGGGTTCTGCCACCATCCGAGGGAGTCCGCCAGCAGACAGGTCATGTGCACCCTGTCCCTCAGCCTGCCTGTAGCTTGGGTCCGCTGAGAGCAGAGGCACCACTGAGCAGCTCTCATGTTTAGGCGGGCATCAGGTTAGTTCCCTTAGGCATGCTGACCTCTCCTGAGGGAGGAAGGCTTTTGTGTGATGGGTGTTCAGGTGTCCAGCTGCGCCCCTATGAACTCTAGGCTCTGAGCAGGAGTGAGGTGGGATTTGGGGTAGTTTATGACAAACCCGAGGTGCTGCAGGGAGTTTATTGTGCATCCGGTGGCGCATTGTGCCTCTGCAGCTGTGGCCCCTTTTATGAGCCAGTTGTCCAGGTAGGGGAAGATGAAGGCCCCTTGAAGCCTGAGGTCGGCTGTGACCACCACGAGGCACTTTGCAAAGACTCTTAAAGAGGAGGCTGCCTGAAGGGCAGTACCCTGTATTGGTAGTGTTGTTTCCCCACCACAAACCAGAGGTATTTTCTGTGGCTGGGATTGGGATGCAAGAGTAAGCATCCTTTAGGTCTAAGGAGCAAAGCCAGTCTCCCTGCTGGAGGAATGGCAGCAGTGTTCCAAGAGAGAGCATCTTGAATTTCTCCCTGACCAGAAACCTGTTGAGCTCTCACAGGTCCCAGATGGGCCTGAGGCCCTCAGTCCTCTTTTGGGATGAGGAAGTCCCTGGAGTAGAAGGTGGTGCCCCAGAGATATTTTGGGAATGGCTCCACTGCCTTGTTCCAGAGTAGTCCTGTTAGTTCAGTGAGGAGCAGGGTCTGGTGAAGGAGAGGCCTGGTGGGCTCTCCTGGGAAGAACAAGGGTGGTGTCTGATGTAGGCAGACAAGGTAGCCCTCCTTGACCACCTGTAACACCCAGACATTGGTGGTGATGGCTGTCCACCTGTGGGCAAACAGGGATAGGTGCCCCTCTGTGGGCAGCAAAGGACCCCCCCTGGGGGTCATGCCCAAGCAATCAAAAGCCTCCCTCAGGCTGGGCGTGAGCCTTTGGGGCTTAATGCTTTCTGGGAGCATGTCCCTGGCCTTTTTGTTGCTGGGCCTGCTGAGGCTTGGAAGTGAGGAGTAGTACTGAAGCTCCCTTTCTTCCTCAGGAAGAAGGGCTTTTTCCCCCAGGGTTTTCTTTCGGGGTTGCACCAAGGTCTTTTTCGAGAGCCTGATTCTCATCCCATAATTGGTCTCTATCTCTGCTCCTTTGTTTGCCATGGGTTTGCAAAACAGGGACACAATGGAGCAAGACCGGAGAAATGTGGATGTTTGTAAGACCTTTATTGGAAAGAGTCAGAACCCCGACGCGTTTCGGCGTGGGACGCCTTCTTCAGCGGGTACAAAGCTTAAAAAGAGGGGGAAGATAATATATAATGTTTGATTAAAATTATAAATATGTATACAAGAATAAACATATTAACAAGAACTCATGAAAAACTAATTAATGAACCATCAGATTAATACCGTATGCACATTGAAAAACATAAATATATCAAAATTAGTACTAAAGTGATTCAACCTGTCTACCTATCTTCAATCATGTATTTTAATAAAAAATTATATATATGTATAAAATTATAAAAATATAAAACATAAACATTATGTATCGACTGTGGGAATCACATGAATATATAAATAAATGCTAAATGAATACTAAAAAAACGCAGGATATGAGGAATTAAACCATAATAGGCAGACAACCTAGTTGCGTAAACAATATATACACATAATACAATGTTGTTTAATAAATATATATATAGAAGGGGGTGGTGTTATTTTAAACATCCAGGTGGTATTGAAAAAACTTGACATACGTTCATAATTATAAATATAATTGGTATTTTAGATAAATCATCTTAAAAATATGCTTTGGCAAAGACAAAAATGTCATAAAATTAATCTGAGATAATACTTAGATAATGATTACTTAAGAATAGGATAAGAGCTGTGCTAGTGAACTGTCTCAGGTTATGAGTTAAAATTGAAATTTGTATTGTGGCTATTGGAAATCAGACTAAGGGTTATATTCAGTGGCCAATCAATAGTTATTATTAATCCTAAGGTATAATTAGAATGTTAAAATTAACTAGAATGTTAAAGATAACTAAATGTTAAAAATAACAATAAGTGCACTAACCTGGATTGATCCACTTAGTTGTTTACATCTTATTCATAAATTATTCATGAAACTGTTAAGCTAAAATTTCAAGACCAAAAAGGAGAACCATGAAATGATTAGTTCAATTAAAACTACAGAACTGTTGAATGATATTGTATGTCTGTGTAGAACTTTGAACCTTTCATGAAAACATGTGACTCATGAATATATTGAATGGGACTTATATCAGATTTTTAAAAATAAAAATAGAAGTGTTGTACATCAAAATTGTAATTTGGCTATCCATGATTTAACTCCTGTAAAAACTGTAGCATCATTGAGGTATTGGAGACTATATGTTCAACCCTTGTGAAACCGAACGGCTTTTAAACTATATGAAGAGATTACTTTTCTATAAAGTTTATGAACCATAAGAATTGTATTATGCGGAGGAATAATGAAAAGGTACATTTAAACTAACCCGGACTTAAAATTCGTATCTTCTGTGTCGTCCTATTACAGGGCGAGAGAAGCCGCTGTTCTAAATCTGAGGAAACATAAATACAATGGATCTAATATTAGAATGAAATGTTGGCTAAACCATACACACATATGTTGAAAGTACTTATAGGTAAACTGTCCTTAATTGAAAATAACGATTTTTGTTGCTTAAAAATCGTTTTGGTAAAAATGCTCGTTGGGACTCCAGTGCCTATTGAGCTCTATGTAGTCATTATGTGAAAGGTGACATTGCGATCCTGAACCTGGAACCCGATGTTGAAGGGAATCTGTTTGCAGTGCATAATCAGACTGAACTTATCATTATAGATTGCTGAACTAATGACTATCTAAAATTTTTAAGGCACGCTGGCTTGTGATATTTCGTTTTTTTGATAGTAATCCGTGATTTGGCTCCCGTGATTACTAAGGCGTCATAAAAGTACTGGGGATTGTGTATTGAACCATTGTAAAACCAAACAACTTGTAAACCAGAATAATGATGAACACAATCGTAACAACACAGCGGTATTTATCAAGAGGGGTTTATTAAGTAAGATTGTTGACAAGCCCATATATTAGCCCCTATTAATATGATGCCTACGATTTTTTAAGTATAATTGTAATTTTTAACACATAAGGGCTTGCATCCATTACAGATATTGCTGATAAGTTTTGTCAAATCAGCTTCTCTTCTCCCAGCAACTCCTCCCCTTTTGGCGGGAACACTGACGTTCTAAAGTTGGGCTTCTTACAAGCGCGTTCTTCAATTCCTCATACATTGCTGCAGGCAGTATTCTCAGCTCTACAGGTATGTTTTTTAGATAGATGATCATAATTTTTAACACTCTACGACGATAAGGTTAGTCTATCCATGCACTGTAAACAGTTTCCCTTGCACATCGTGTTTTAGGTTCAGAATCGGAACGCCACTTTAACAGAGCGACTACATTGAGCTCATGAGGCACTGCAGCCCTAACTAGTTTTTTCGAGTGTAATTTTACCATAAAGGATTTTAAATAAAGTATATCGTTATTTTTCATTAAGGACAGTTCATCCATATGTGATTGTCACATGCATGGTTATATATATATTTTTTAACGAATGTTTCATCCTTAATTTTAGATTTATTTTTCTCTAAGATTAGAGCGCCCGTCCCTTCGCCTAGTAATAAGATGATACAAAAGACAGTTATCTTAAGCTGGGACAGCCTAAATGTATTCTCATGTTTTAAGCCTCCACATAACATAACCTTCATGGTTTATAACTCTACAGAAATAAAACCTTACCAAAGGTTTACAAGTTGTTTGGTTTTACAATGGTTCAATACACAATCCCCAGTACTTTTATGATGCCTTAGTAATCACGGGAGCCAAATCACGGATTACTATCAAAAAAACGAAATATCACGAGCCAGCGTGCCTTAAAAATTTTAGATAGTCATTAGTTCAGCAATCTATAATGATAAGTTCAGTCTGATTATGCACTGCAAACAGATTCCCTTCAACATCGGGTTCCAGGTTCAGGATCGCAATGTCACCTTTCACATAATGACTACATAGAGCTCAATAGGCACTGGAGTCCCAACGAGCATTTTTACCAAAACGATTTTTAAGCAACAAAAATCGTTATTTTCAATTAAGGACAGTTTACCTATAAGTACTTTCAACATATGTGTGTATGGTTTAGCCAACATTTCATTCTAATATTAGATCCATTGTATTTATGTTTCCTCAGATTTAGAACGGCGGCTTCTCTCGCCCTGTAATAGGACGACACAGAAGATACGAATTTTAAGTCCGGGTTAGTTTAAATCAGGGGTGTCAAACTCAAATACACAGTGGGCCAAAATGTAAAACTTGAACAAAGTCGCGGGCCAGCATTGAACAAATGAACCTTTTAATATGGACCCAAACAAGATTTGCTTTAACATTGAATATGAAGCAACACTTATTACTATACAATTTATAACTTAATAGTTCAGATATGCAAAAACCAATTTCAAATAAAAAAAACCATCAATGACATTCATTAATTAAATAAGATTTAAATAATAATAAATTATAATTTTTAAAATAAAATAACAATAAAATTAATCAACCATTCAAGCCCATGTCTTGGAGTAGCAAGAAAAAGTGCATAAAGAAAACGTTAATTATTGCTCAGTTTGCTGCACACTGATCTAATCTGATGTGCCCAAGCCAGATACCTGGCATCTCTTCTTGGATGATAGTTCATCAATGTCTGGGCTCAGGCTTTGAGCTGAGGAAATCCTCAGTATCGAGCGAAGGTGTTCATCAGTCAGACGTCTCCTGTGAGATGTTTTGGTCATCTTCATCGAGGAGAAAAGTTGCTCACATAGATAAGTGCTGCCGAACATGGAGAGCATCTGAGCAGCTTGGGTGCGGAGCTGAGGCATTGTGTCAGGGATGAACTGTGGAAACTGGGCGGCGCCCACAGCATCATACTTTGACTTCAGCGTGTCATTACACTGGAGTTCAATTAGCTCCATTTGGAGATTGGTTGGTGCGTTTTCCATATTAACTGCAAAGGGATTACTGAGCAGTTCAAACCTACATTTCTGGACATCAAAGTCGGCAAATCGCCGGCTAAACTCAGCGCCGAGTACACTGAGTTTTTCAGCAAACTGTGCGCATGGGAACAAGTTGGTAAAGAACTGCGTTTTCATGGTTTGGCAGCAGGGAAAATGGCCAAGGTTTCCTTGCAGCATCTGATTCTCCCACAGGCACAGTTTAGTTTTAAAAGCCCTCACTGCAGCGTACATGTCTGTGATGATGCGCCCCCGCCCCTGAAGCTGCAGGTTCAGCGCATCGAGATGGCTCGAGATGTCACACAGAACGGCCAGCTCACACAGAAACTTTTTCTCCCGAAGCTCTGCTGTCCCCTTCCCTTTGCTTTCCAGAAACTGACATATTTCCTCATGCAGCTCAAAACATCTATTCAGTACTTTTCCTCGGCTTAACCATCTCACCTCTGTGTGATACGGCACGTCTGCGTATTCCTAACCACACTCCTCCAGAAAAGACTTAAACTGGCGGTGATTCAGACCTTTGGCTCTTATAAAGTTAACTACTTGTGTTACTGTGGTCATAACATGTTCTATCTTTAGGGCTTTGCCACACAATGATTCCTGATGTATGATGCAGTGATAAACAGTTAGTTCACCTGCACAGTTCTCTTTCTGCATCTTCTCCCGGACCCTGCCCACCAGTCCACTTGTTTTACCGCACATCGCTGGCGCACCATCTGTCGTTAATCCCACGAGTTTATCCCACGGCAGCTTTATTTCAGTTACGCATTTGGAAACCTCCTCAAAAATTTCCTTTCCTGTGGTTGTGCCATGCATTGATTTGAATCCCAATAGCTCCTCCGTAACACACATATTTGAGTCCACTCCACGGATGAAGACTGACAGCTGAGCAGTATCAGATGCGTCGCTGCTCTCATCCACAGCAAGGGAGAATGCAACGAAATCTTTTCCCTTTTCCAAAAGCTGGTCATACAGATTGGTGGCAAGATCACATGTGCGATCAGCTACTGTGTTTCTGCTCAGGCTCACGTTTGAAAAGGCTTGCTTTTTCTCTGGGCACACGATGTCACAAACTTTCAACATGCACTTTTTCACAAACTCTCCCTCATTAAAGGGCCGGGCTGATTTTGCGATCTCTGCTGCCACAATATAACTAGCCTTTACAGCAGCCTCACTTTGTGATGTGGCTTTTTTGAACATATTCTGTTGTGAAACCAAACTTCTTTTCATCTCCTCCACTTTCTGGCTCCTTTGAGTCATGTCCAGGTCCTTGTACTTGTCATGGTGTTTTGTTTCATAGTGTCGTCGAATGTTATACTCCTTAGTTATAGCCACGTTGACTCCACAAATCAGACAAACAGGTCTGTCTTTTACATATGTAAACAAATATTCTGTCTCCCACCTGTCCAGAAAGTTCCTGTTGTCTGCCTTTCTTTTTGCCATTTTTGGGAAGGGGTTCCACAGTGACAGTTGTAGCTTGAGATCGCTATGACTTCTGTCACACAGGAGAGGGCGTTTCTGGGACCTGTCCTGATTGACGCGCCAAAACAACAGCAAGGCATTATGGGATTTGTAGTATTAGCGATGAATGAATGCGCTGTATAATACCGGCGGGCTAGCTCTAGTAGTCATTTGGTATAGCTCGCGGGCCAAATATAATTACACTACGGGCCAAATTTGGCCCGCGGGCCAGAGTTTGACACCTATGGTTTAAATGTACCTTTTCATTATTCCTCCGCATAATACAATTCTTATGGTTCATAAACTTTATAGAAAAGTAATCTCTTCATATAGTTTAAAAGCAGTTCGGTTTCACAAGGGTTGAACATATAGTCTCCAATACCTCAATGATGCAACAGTTTTTACAGGAGTTAAATCATGGATAGCCAAATTACAATTTTGATGTACAACACTTTTATTTTTATTTTTAAAAATCTGATATAAGTCCCATTCAATATATTCATGAGTCACATGTTTTCATGAAAGGTTCAAAGTTCTACACAGACATACAATATCATTCAACAGTTCTGTAGTTTTAATTGAACTTCTAATCATTTCATGGTTCTCCTTTTTGGTCTTGAAATTTTAGCTTAACAGTTTCATGAATAACACAGGTACACTACCAAAAAACTGCCTCCAGTTTTGCAACTGATTCCTATAGATTTTGGGGTGCTGAATCCAGGAAAAATAGCCAAAATGTTCCATCACGTCACGTTTTCTTGCAAAATTAGATTTCTTACCCATATAAGGAATGTTCACATAATTTCTTTTTAGCCGACTGCAGTTTATTTTCTTGGCCCAAAATAGAGGTTGTAATGGTTAACTAACTAGAAACACTCCCTCATGATATTTTAGAGTGTTTTGTATTCATTTTATACATTAACAGGACAACTGGGAGGCGGGGGGGGGGGCTAAATCCAGTACTCGCGCTGGCGCATGTTCTTTCCTGTTCGCCTCGCCTCGTTCGCTCGCTCAAACACGGTGGTTGCGACATGAACGTTCCTGTCAAATTTCAGTTTCTTGCAAGTTCATTATTACCTTTTGTTTGCTCAGTCGTAATCCAGCTTTATTCCGAAGTGGTTCACTACAGTTGTAGTTTGCAGTGCTGTGTATTTGTGATGGCTCACAGAGCCAGAGGTTGCGTCAACTCTCCGGACAGTTTTTGTTTTATTTGTGGGGAATATACCGTGAAAAAGCGGCAGAGGAACATTTCTGCATTTATTAAAAAAGTATATTTCGCCTATTTCGGTTTGAAGTTAGGCGATCAAGACAAACCGTGGGCTCCTCACAAAGTGTGCAAGACATGTGAGGAAGATCTACGCTTATGGATGAAAGGTAAAAAACAAGTATTTCATTTCGGAATACCTATGATGTGGCGTGAACAAAGAAACCACAGCAGTGACTGCTATTTTTGCTCTTGCATTGTGAAGGGATACAACTTAAAAAATAAGAACGTAATAAGTTACCCCAACCTTCCCTCAGCAATTAGGCCTATGCCTCATAGCAACGAAGTACCTGTGCCTGAACCACCAAAATCTTTGGATCATATTTGTGTGGACGGTTTCTGATCATGATGAGACTCATCAGATGGCTTTTCCCGATGAGTCCAGTACTTCCGAGTTTGAAACTGAACCAGATCCAAAACCTGAACTTTTCTCTCAAGCTGAATTGAATGATTTAGTCCGGGATTTAGGACTCCCAAAAGATGCTGCCCAACTGCTAGGTTCTCGGCTTAAACAGAAAAATCTATTGTCACCAGGAACAACTTTTTATTGGTACCGCAACCGCGAGACACAATTTTTGAAGTATTTCAGCAAAGAGGAAGATTTGGTATTTTGCAACGATATATGCGGAGTGATGGAAAAGTTTAAACTCAAGTATGATCCTGCTGAATGGCGGCTGTTCATTGATTCGTCAAAAGACAGCATAAAAGGTGTTCTTCTTCATAATGGCAACACATTCGCTTCAGTTCCTATTGCTCACTCTGTTATTCTCCAAGAAAAATACGAGAATTTGGCCCTGATTCTTCAGAAGATTCGTTATGATGAGCATAAGTGGATGATTTGTGGAGACTTTAAAATTCTATCCATGCTATTAGGGCAGCAATCCGGTTTCACCAAATATCCCTGCTTCCTTTGCTTGTGGGATAGCCGGGCCCGCGACCTACACTGGGGGGAAAAGACTGGCCAATTCGGGAGTATTTGAGACCCGGTGAGAAAAATGTTCTTCATGAGAGCTTGGTACCTCGTGATAAAATTCTATTACCACCTCTCCACATTAAGTTGGGTCTCATTAAGCAATTCATCAAGTCCCTTCCAAAAGATGGTGAGTGCTTTCGGTACCTTTGCTCAAAGTTCCCCCGACTTTCTGAAGCAAAGCTAAAGGAAGGAGTGTTTGTTGGCCCTGAGATAAGGAAACTCATTTCAGATGGAGCATTCGCTGAAACGATGTCTGAGAAGGAAAAAGAAGCCTGGGATTCCTTCAAGGATGTTGTTCTCAAATTCTTGGGGAACAGGCGGGATGAGAACTATAAGGATATTGTTGACAGGATGCTCAATGCCTTCAAAGAACAAGGCTGTAACATGAGCCTGAAAGTCCATTTCTTGCACTCCCATGTGAACTACTTTCCCGAAAACTCGGGGGCGTACAGTGAAGAACAAGGTGAAAGGTTTCACCAGGACATCAAGGACGCAGAGAGAAGGTACCAAGGAAGATGGAACACCACTATGATGGCTGATTTCTGCTGGTTGCTGCTGCGGGAAAACCCCAGATGAAAAATACGCCAAGCAGCGCACCAAGAGAAGCATTCGGGGGAAGAAGAAACGGGCCCACCAGGAGATTGATTGACCCAAGAATGACTTTAAAATCTAAACTGTGTTGACAAATATCGTGTTTTTACTAAACTTTGAAATTAAAATTTGCTAGTTATTACCACAGTGTCGGATCTCATTTATTAGAATTTTATTTTCACACCATCGGGTGTTTGTCTTCATGTATTGCAATGGTGCGGTTTGCGTTTTCTATTCTTACATACATACCTGTACAACATTTTTTGCACATTTCTTTGCTTTGCTTTGTGTCTAACCTCGCTCTTATATGCTCAATGTTTGTGCACATGTATGGGGCTGTTTTAAGTGCAGACAATTTTGCTACCATCACAGTGTGTTTTGTTGACATTACTCTATTCTTATGTGCTGCCTTGTTACAATTTTCTTTATTCTTATTTGAATAACTACTAAACAATTAGTATAAAGAATTCATCCAAGAAACTTTTATCTCGATCGCACTCAATCTGAAACGTTCACCTCAAACTGCTAACCCAATGTAGCAAAAAATCTGTACGTGATGGAGCAAATTGGTTACCAGATTTGGATTCAGCGCACCAAAAAAACGTAAAAATCAATCGAAACATTAGAGGCAGTTTAAAAAAATTTTTTTTAGTGTACCTGTGTAATTTATGAATAAGATGTAAACAACTAAGTGGATCAATCCAGGTTAGTGCACTTATTGTTATTTTTAACATTTAGTTATCTTTAACATTCTAGTTAATTTTAACATTCTAATTATACCTTAGGATTAATAATAACTATTGATTGGCCACTGAATATAACCCTTAGTCTGATTTCCAATAGCCACAATACAAATTTCAATTTTAACTCATAACCTGAGACAGTTCACTAGCACAGCTCTTATCCTATTCTTAAGTAATCATTATCTAAGTATCATCTCAGATTAATTTTATGACATTTTTGTCTTTGCCAAAGCATATTTTTAAGATAAGATTTATCTAAAATACCAATTATATTTATAATTATGAACATATGTCAAGTTTTTTCAATACCACCTGGATGTTTAAAATAACACCACCCCCTTCTATATATATATTTATTAAACAACATTGTATTATGTGTATATATTGCTTACGCAACTAGGTTGTCTGCCTATTATTATGGTTTAATTCCTCATGTCCTGCGTTTTTTTAGTATTCATTTAGCATTTATTTATATATTCATGTGATTCCCACAGTCGATACATAATGTTCATGTTTTATATTTTTATAATTTTATACATATATATAATTTTATATTAAAATACATGATTGGGGACTTCCGGTGGCATGGTGAGCTAGGTGAGACGCATCTCTCTTAGCTCCGGAGCCCTCTTCTTCTTCCCAGCCCGTTTTATTATCTCTTCTCCTCTCCCGATACGTCGCAGTGGGGGAGCTGCTTTTTGATAGACCGGAGCCGGACCGCAGCACTTCAACTGTTGAGAGGGCGCGCTGCATGGCGACAAAATCAGTCCGGCGGGAGAAACCACGTGGCGGTGAGGCCAAGATGGCGGAGGGAGCGCCGGAGGGCCCGCTGCCGGTGGATACAACAGCGATGGTGGCTGAGGTGTCCCGAGCAGTGGTGGAAGCCCTCGAGGATCGTTTCGGGGGCTTGGCGGCACAGATTACTGCCGTGGGGCAGGCTGTGTCGGATTTCACGGCCCGGGTTGAGCTTGCCGAGAGGCGCATCGGATCCCTAGAAGACACGCGGGTCCAGGATGAAGCCCGGATTAAAAAGCTGGAGGAGGCCCTCACTAAACACCAAGATAAATTAGAAGATCTCGAGAACAGAAGTAGGAGAAACAATTTACGTTTTATTGGAGTGGAGGAGTCTGTGCCTGACCGCGACCTGCGGGCTTACCTGGAGAGATGGCTACCGGCACACCTGCCCCTGGAGGAGGGCATTGGGGGTATCGTCTTGGAGAGAGCGCACAGGCTGGGGCCCCTTCGTGCTGGAGATAATCGGCCCCGAGCTGTGATTGCACGGTTCTTGAATGAAAGGCAGAAGGAAGGGGTCCTGCGAGCCTCGAGACAGGCGCGGCGCTCGGAGGCCAATGCTCCCTGGATCCTGATTTTCCAAGATTACTCATCTGGGGTCTCTCTTAGACGGAAAGCCTTTAAGGAGGTCTGCGGCCGCTTCGTGGAGCGGGGCATCCGGTTCACATTGACTTACCCTGCGACCCTGAGGGTGGATGCCCCCGGCGGACGTCGGGCATTTTCGTCCCCAGAGGAGGCGCTGGCTTATTACCACAGCCTCGGCTGACCAACGGAACGGTGACGGGTGCGAATGCTGTGCATCTTGGGACGCCTGAACATTCTCTCACTCCCCTCTTCAGTTCTTGTGGAACGTTTCAATGAGGTGGGATGTCCCAGGGACGCTGATCTGGTTCTCCTGCCTTGGGGGCGCCTAGCCCCGGTCCCGTTGGCCGAGCGGTGAGGCTTTTGCCCCTTCTTGGTTTGGCTGGCCTGCCTAGCTTTCTGAACGCTCGGGCCGGCGCTTGGGCCGGTCCTCTGAGGGACTATCTGCGAGGCCATGGTCTATATTTTTTTCTTTTCCTTTTTTTGGTCTATTTTTCACGGGCACCGCAGTGTCTCGAACTCTGACTCTCATTATGGTCTGTAATTTGATATTATGCTGTCTCCACTCTCACTGCCTTGAGTACGGTTCTGTTCTCCCGCCAAAGATAGTGTACAGTACTGGGCATCAGGGGGAAAAGGTTTTTCTCTTTCTTTTTTCCCATTTGGTAGGTTGGTTTGTTTCCTTTTTCCCTCTTCCCCCTTTTTTTCTCTCTTCTTTTTTTTCTCTCTTCTCTTCTTTTTTTTATGCTTTACATCTTCTTTTCCTTTTTGTTTCTACTCTTGCCCCATGAACCTCCCCCCCCATTTACATTTACATTTACATTTATATTTGCATTTATATTTATATTTATATTTATATTAATAGTTATATCTCTTTATATTTCTTTATACTTATTTATATTTACTACTTTTACATTGATGTCTATGATTATACTTATTCGTTCTACTGCATTCATTGTTATCGCGTTGCTGTTCGTATGTTTTTACTAATCCTGCTGACTATGGTCTTGCGGGGGTGGTGGGTTGGACCCCATGGGCTGGTTGGTGCTGGGGCGGGGGGCTGCCCCGCCACTGCCCGTTGGGGCGTGGCGGTGTGGGGCTCCGCCCAGGTCTGCTAGCCGTGGCTATTGCCACCTGGGTTCCGGCTGCGTGAGCAGTCTGGAATTGTCCCTGCTTTTCCTTACACTGTTGCGGTGGGGCCCTTTCCCTATGTGCGCCTCTGTTTGCGCGACGGGGGATTGTTTTCCCGTGGGGCTGGCTACTGCCACCATTGCTGTTGTGCCCTGTGTATTTTTCTGCAGGGGGGGGGGCTGATGATAGCTCTTTTTGCTCACGGAGTGCTCTGCGAGACAGGACCTGTTTGTGAGGGCGGGAGGGGGATAGGTTAAGGGATGAGGGACATGGGGCGGATGGTTTGGTTGGGGCTGGGGGGACGGGGAGGGCTCCTCATGCTCAAGAAGTCATGGTGGTGCCGGAGCTACGTGGCTGGCGGGTGGAGATGGGGGTAGCGAGGGAGAGGGCGGGGGGGAGTTTGCTCTAAGGTTTGGTGCGGGGGAGGGGTGGGAGGGGGTTAGTAGGATTAGCAAGCTGCAGGGGTTAGTGTTACTGGGGAATAAAGGGGTGGGGTGGGAGGGTACTACTTGTTTTCAGGAGGGCTGGGGTGAGGTATGGGCTGGCTGTTGGTTGGTGGCTATTCAGGCAGGGCTGTCTGGGTCAGGGGTGCCATTTTGGGGGGCGGGGGCCCCAGGCTGGGGGGGCTCCCACTTAGGTGTTGGTAGGCATAATGTTCTACTGCAGACCTCTTGGACTCATGATTATGGGTGATCCTATCAGAGTAGCCTCTTGGAATGTCTGTGGGCTAGGTTCCCCCATGAAGCGTTACAAAGTGTTTCAACATCTTAAGCGTCAGCGGTTAAATGTAATCATGCTGCAGGAGACACACCAGTCCGCAGCCAAACATGCTAAGTTGTGCAAGGGGCCATTTACTCGTTTATATGGGGCTCCAGCGGTGGGAAGAAAGAGGGGAGTGGCTATCTTGATCAATAAATCTGTGAGTTGGGTCGAAGAGCGGGTTGTAGCGGACGCGGAGGGTCGGTATGTTTGTGTATGGGGCTTGATGAATGGCATGAAAGTTGCTCTATGTTCTGCCTATGGCCCAAATGTGTATGAATCGAGTTTTTACCTGGCGCTTACCCGCTTCTTGGCTGATACTGGTGGCTATCAGGTCATAATGGAAGGGGATTTCAATGAAGTGCTGGAAGTCACGATGGACCGCTCGGGTACGACGGGGGGTGGCAGTCGGAGGGCCCGGAGGCGTCTGTGGGGGCTCTGCGAGGCGCACGGGCTCCTGGATATTTGGCGAATCATGCACCCAGGGGATCGGGATTATACCCACCTGTCTCGAGCTCATGGCACGTGGTCCCGTATCGATTTCTTCTTGATATCGGAGTCGTTATTTAGTTGAGTCTCACGGGCTGAGATCGGATCCTCTGTGTTGTCAGATCATGCGATGGTGCTCTTGGAGCTCCGGGGTGCTGGTCCTCGCCGCAATCGTCTCTGGAGATACCCATTGGATCTCAGTGGGGATGCGCTATTCGAGGCCCACCTTCGAGCTCGCTGGAAGGAGTATGTGAATTTCAATGACCGCCCGGATATCTCTCCTGCTCTTTTTTGGGAAGCGGGGAAAGCTGTTCTTCGTGGGGAGATTATTAGTTTTCACAGCCAGAAGCGTAAATGGTTTGCAGCAGAGGATTTTGATGCTCGAGCGTGAACTGGGCAAAGCACGGAGGATGGTGGCTGGGCATAAGACTGCTGTGAACCATAGATATTTGCGGGAAATCCAAACCGAATTGGAGACGCTTCTCCACAGCCGGGCTCAAAAATCGATGTTATATTACCGCTACCAGTTGTATCAGCATGGCAACAAGACGGGGAAGTTGATGTCTTCTTTGGTGAGGCCCCCAGGGGGACCCCAACGCATCGGGGCTGTTAAACGCGCGGATGGGACTCTTTGCAAGTCTGCAGAAGACATTGAGAGTGCTTTCCTAGATTTTTTTCAGCAGCTGTATGCAGGGGAGGGAGATGGGGTGCAGGAGGGACGTACATTTCTGGCTGGTTGTGCTTTGCCGCGACTTACTGAGGAGCATTTACAGGCTCTCAACCAGCCCATCTCAGGGCAGGAGGTACAGGCGGGCATTAAGAATCTCAAGAATGGCAGAGCTCCGGGGGTGGATGGCTATAGGGGAGAGTTCTATAAACTTCTGGGGGAGGCTGTGGTCGCTCCCCTGGTAGGCTACTTTGAAGATCTGGTGCAGCGGAGGGCCTTCCCGTTTGAGCCGAATAAGGCCGTGGTTACCATTCTACCTAAGCCGGGGCGGGATCCTCTTCTTCCGGGTTCTTATCGACCCATTTCACTCTTAAACGTTGATATTAAGATCCTCGCGAAAATAATGGCGGATCGGTTAGCTGCTATTTTACCGACGTTGATACATCGGGACCAGGTGGGGTTCGTTCGTGGCCGCCATGCGGCGTATAGTCTCCAGCGGATCTTGCTCTCTCTTTGTGGGAGACGCCGGGCGGGGCAGCGTTCCTTGCTCATCAGTTTCGACGCTGAGAAAGCATTTGACAGAGTGAACTGGGCCTTTATGTATCAAGTGCTGGACGCGATGGGTTTTACAGGGTTCTTTGTGGATGTGATCAGACTCTTGTACGCTAACCCAATTGGTGCCCTTATGATCAACGGAGCATTGACTGCCGACTTCGCGATCCAGAAGGGAACTCATCAGGGTTGTCCTCTGTCGCCCCTTCTATTCGTTCTGACTCTGGAACCGCTCTTAATTCGAATTAGAACTGATGTTGGATTTCATGGTGTCTCAGTGGGGAGGGAGGACTTCCGGGTAGCGGCCTTCGCGGATGATCTTCTGGTTCATCTGGGTGATCCCCTTACAGGACTTCCCAATTTGTTACAGCTTATTCGAGACTACGGGGTTCCCTCGGGCTTCCGCCTTAATCTTGACAAGTCCGAAGCTATGTTGATCGGCGAGGGTGGGGCCTGGGGGTGGCCGGGCGACTTTCCTTTAAAATGGGCGAGTGGCCATTTCAAATATTTAGGTATCTATTTACCTGGGAATATCGGGGAGCTTTATCATTTGAATGTATCTAAGGTACTGCAGGCGGTTGAAACCTGTGTTGATAAATGGCGTGATTTGCCACTTTCCTTGGGGGGGCGAGTAGCCCTGTGTAAAATGGTCCTCTTCCTTAAGCTTCTTTATATGCTCCAGACTCTCCCGTTGCTTCTCCAACGCCTCGATCTCCGACGTCTAAGGCGCCTGTTAAACAGATTCTTGTGGCAGGGACGGAGACCGAGGGTTCGCCTTGAGGTCCTCAGTCAGCCTCGTAGCCTGGGCGGGCTGGGTTTCCCAGATATTCGGAAATATAACATTGCCTGTTTGTTGCGCTTTGCTCGAGATTGGCTGTGGGATCTGGAGGATTACTCTCCTATGGCGATGCTCCGGGGCGCAGCATATCCTTTTCATCTGCGCTATCTTTTACACGTCGCCCCGATTAAAGGGCTCGAGAGTACTCTTTCGAGGGTGGTGCTCGCTCCCGTGCGGACAGCCTGGAGGCTCTTCTGCCGGGAGAAGGAGCTATGCGCGACTTCTTCTCCTTATCTTCCTATTAAAGGTAATCCTGACTTCACCCCAGGTATGGGGGGGATCACAGTTTACAAGGTGGGAACAATTGGGGATAGTTAATCTTGAGCATGTGGTCACCCCGGAAGGCGAGATGGTGGGTTTTCCCAGGCTATGTCAACATTACGCTCTGGAGGGTCGTGACCTTTTCTTGTATGCCCAACTCCGTAGCTTTGTTCGGCGGGTCCCCCGGGTTCATTTACGAACGGAAATTTGCTCGGTGGTTGAGCTTGCGTTATTGGGAGGCGAGTCCGGGATACGGGTATCTTGGTTGCACAGTATGTTGTGGGAGGCGGCCTTGCCCCTGGGCATCGACTCTCTGGCAGAGGCATGGACTGTAGAGTTGGGAGAAGAGGTTTCAGGTGATGGATTGCTCTGTAGCCTGGCGGATATCACCTCACTGACTGTGTCGGTGCTGTACAGAGACACCCAATACAAAATCGTACGTCGTCTATATTTTGCCCCCTTGAGGGCCTGGCGCGCCGGAGTGGGTACTACTCACTGTTGCCCGCGCTGCGCTGAGCCGAGAGCGTCCCTGGGCCACATGTTTTGGAAATGCCCTCAGGTTCAGGTTTATTGGGGGCGCATAATGGGGTATCTAACGGTGTGCCTCCAGCAGTCGGTAGTTTTGTCTGCAGGGAATGCTGTTCTAGATGTCTGGGAGGATTCGTGGGGGGCACTGCTGGGGCCTGTGGCTCTACGTTGGCTACGTCTGGTACTGGTGCCTGCTCGTCAGGTAATCTTACAACAGTGGCTCGAGGCCAAGGGCCCAACGTATGGCCTTTGGAGGATACAGCTCCATAGGCTCCTGCTCATGGAAATGTTGCGTGCCTGTGGGGCGGCCAGACGTTGGCAATGTTTCTTGGATAGCTGGGGTCCTCACCTGCAAGCTTTGCCCTGGCGGGTGCATAGCAGGATTCTGAGCATGCCTTGACTTTTGTGTTTCCTTTTTTTTCTTTCTTTTCTCTTTGATCCCTTTTCGATCTTTGTTTTCTTTCCTCTCTTCTTCTTGTTTTTCTTTCTTCTCTCTTTCTCTTTCTTTTCTCTTGTGTCTCGGGCCCCTTTCTTCTTCTTCTTTTTCTTCTTCTTTTACTTTCTTTTCTTTCTCTTCTTCCTTTACTTCTTTTTCTTTCTTTCTCTCTTTCCGATAACGCTTCTTACACTTTGGCCCGCTCATGATCTTCTTCCGCCCTGGTCCTGCTTTCGCTGGTCTTCTTTCTCGGATGGCTATGCCTGTAGGCCGGTAGTAGTAGCCCTGACAGCCCGCAACTTGGCCAGTTGGATTGGGGGGGGGGGGAGGGGGGAAGACAAAAAAGGGGGGGTCGATATAGGGGTTGGGTTGGGTTATTAGTTTGGTTATCAGGGAGGGAGGCATTGGGAGGTGGGATAGGATTCGGAAGGAATGGGATCTTCATGGGTCTTCCGGGGGATGGTTGCCTAGCTGGGGACGGGCCCGGGAGCAGAAACCACCCTGGGCGTGTCCTAACTTTTTGTACTATTCTGTGCTGGGACCAACGGGCGGCCCGTGCTTGACTGTATCCCAACCGGGGGGGGGGGGGGGGGTTGGTTGGGAGGGGAGGGTCGGGCGGGGTGGGGGTGATTCCTGCCGAGAGGGTGCACCCCTCCCTGGGCATTTTGGTGAGTGCGGTGGTTCAGCACCGTCTGCTGTTGGTTCTGTATGTGTACTTTGTGCTGCATCAGCGGTCTTTATGTTTCAACCTTTCTTCTATATGATGTTGGTTTGGTGTGATGTATGCTGTTGTGCATTGTATCGTGTATTCTTGCTGAACTGCTGTTATTATATTTATATTGTTGTACTGTGGTGCACTGTGTTGTATGCTGGTGGGTTATTTATACTAATAAAAAATGTTTCAACATAAAATACATGATTGAAGATAGGTAGACAGGTTGAATCACTTTAGTACTAATTTTGATATATTTATGTTTTTCAATGTGTATACGGTATTAATCTGATGGTTCATTAATTAGTTTTTCATGAGCTCTTGTTAATATGTTTATTCTTGTATACATATTTATAATTTTAATCAAACATTATATATTATTTTCCCCCTCTTTTTAAGCTTTGTACCCCCTGAAGAAGGCGTCCCACGCTGAAATGCGTCGGGGTTCTGACTCTTTCCAATAAAGGTCTTACAAACATCCACATTTCTCCGGTCTTGCTCCATTGTGTTCCTGGTTGGCAGTGCAAGACACGCTGCTCCTCCTTGTGTTTTTTGCAAAACAGGGGACATCGATCAGTTTGTCCTGTACCAACTGTTCTACGTTGGACGACTGCAGCCATACTTGGCATCGTGCCCCGATGCCTGCGGTGGCCACACTAGCCGATAACTCGAAGACATCAAAGGATGCTCAGGACAAGAGCTTTGAACATTCCTTTACCACCAAGGTTAGGGTCTCTGTAGGGGTTCTCCATCGAGGCCTGCCGAGAATCCCCCCGAGCTCCCTCGACAGTTCCTTCAGATACATGCCGATATACAGCTGGTTAGAGTGGATTCGGCATGTTAGCATCAAGCCTTGAAAAGCCTTTCGGCTGAGGGCATCAAGGGTTCGGGCCTCCCTGCCAAGTCGTACCGAGTGTGGTCTTTTGGCTCTTAAGCTGGCGCAAGGCCGACTCCATGACTATTGAGTTGGAGGGGAGCTGGGCCTTTTGGAACTCAGGTCTCCGGCATATCCGGTACATGGCATCGAGGCACCAATTGGTACCGACGGAGGTATGTCCCACATTCGGAGGAGACAATGGACAAGGATCGGGGCCCTGGGACCATAAAGGTTTCCCTTCAGGGGTGCCTCATATTGGAGTATCGCCAATTCCTCAGATCACAGGTCCTCCTCAGCCTCGGTCTCAATCATGAGAGCCTTGACCATATCCCTCATAAAATCGAGGAATGCAATATCCTCAGGTGGGGAGCAGAGTCATGTCACCGGGTAAGATGGATCTGAGGGCATGCCACGGTGTCGTCTTGTGTCCGGGGAGACTTCATCCTTGGTCTCCCATTCGGACTCGGTTGGAGTACGAATCCAACACCACACAATCACCTCGGTCAAGGACTGCACTCCGTGGAGCAGGACCCCTGGAGGATCGTCGGTCCGAGCCGTGGGTGCTCACCAGGGAGGACCAATGTCCCGAAGAATGGGACAGGGACCTCGACTGGGGCTCTCTTAAGGCTGATGGTGCTTGAAGAACAGCTCGATGTCGAGGGTCCTGTCATCGTGGCAGATGAACTGGACATAAACGTCTGCTGCATGGCCACTAGGGCAGATATACTGCTCTCTAGGGCTGCCATTCTGGTCTCCATGCTAGTTGGCTCCGCAGCCTTTGATGCAGGCACAGAGGACTTTGGGCCCGGTGTCGGTACTGTCAAGTGGGAGTCCTCGATGAGGATGGCCTCGGAGGCCCGAAGCCAGTCGGCGGGAGCCAACAACTCCTTGCAGGGCAACTTAGAGGGCTGCTCTTGCCCCAACTCCTTGGACTCATGCCTGGGGCTGCAGGACCTGGGGTGGGCTTTCACCTTCTTCCCTGATCTGTCCTCCGAGGTGGTGTTTGAGAATTTTTTCTTCTTTTCTTCCACCTCCGGGGACTTCCACTCAGAGAAACCCTGGGATTTCGAGGAGGCCCTGGCTTTGTGGTGCACCAAGGTATCAGAGGGGGCCCTGGAGCATGGTGTTATTGGCGACTCCAGGGAGGAGTCAGACTTAAGAAAAATCTTTTCCTGTTGCTGATGGCGACTCTTTAAAGCCTCTGGGGTCATTGTTCTGCAGATTCATAGTCAAAGTCGTCATGGTCCAGGCTAAGGCATCGGAGGCAGCAGTTGTGTGGATCAGTATGTGACATAACTTTGCCACATGGGTCACATTTTTTGAAGCTACTTGAGGACATCGGAAAAAAATGCTCTCTGAACAGAAAGGTTTTTATGAGCTTGCGAAAATTATTTGATTCCTTAGTATCCCTTATGTTGTCTGGGAGCGAGTTCCATATTGTTGGAGCATATAAAGAGAATGCTCTCTTTGTTGTAGCTGCCTTACTGTTTCTGAAGATCGAGGAAACTGTTAATATGTTTTTATTGCTGTTTCTTCTTAATCTGGTTTCTGGGTTGGTATGTATTAACGACTTTAAGCTTGAAGATAATTCATTTTGTAGAGTCTTGAATATTGTGTGGATTGTTTTAAACTTTATTCTGCTGGCTACTGGCAACCAATGACGTTCTTTTAAAATTGGTGTAATTTGTTCCCTGACTGGTATTTGTGTGATTTATTTATTTATTTACATTCTCTTATATACCGCGCTATTCTGCATCAGTGCGGTTTACATTGAACAAACTGAAATTACATTGAACAGGGCATTGAACTTGGAGATAACTATTTTACAGGGAACATGGGCTATGGAGGGTTAAGTGGCTTGCCCAAGACCACAAGGAGCACCCTGTGGGACTAGAAACCCCAGTCCTTCCGGCCCAAGGTTGCTGTCCTCTAGTGGGATTTGAACCCCCGACCTTCCGGCCTGAAGTACCTTGCCCCAACCACTAGGCCACTCCTCCACTCCTTCTATTTGTGTGATGACTCTCGCTGCTGTGTTTTGGGACAGCTAGAGTCTGCGAATAGTTTGTTTAGGGAGACCCATTAGTACACCACTGCAAAAATCTAAGTGTGGGAAGATCATAGCCTGGACTGTTGTTCTGAAGTCACTTGCTGATAGTAGGGGTCTTAGGTGTTGAAGCATCTTCAGCTTTGAGAATATGGCCTTTGATATATTGTTTATATGTTTGGAAAAATTGAGTTGTTGATCTAGCATGACTCCCAGGTATCTCACTTCTTTTTTTTACCTGCAGAATTGTTTTATTTCTATAGTTTCTGGTGGGATCAAAGTGGTATCTTTTGCGATGAACAGGACTTCTTTCTTCTTATAATTGATCCGTAGGTTATGGCTGGCTGGCTAGCCATGTGACTGTGTCCCTGAAGCATTCTTCTATTTTTTTGTGGGTTGGCTGCTTGATGTCGAATTGTGTATACAGCATATCATCATCCGCATAAAGGTGATATTGAATATTGTGGTCTTGGATTATTTTGCATAAAGGTTGAATATAAATATTGAATAAAAGAGCTGATAATGACGAGCCTTGAGGAATACCCAACCTTTGGTTGAATGGTTTAGATGTGTCGTTCCCTATTTTCACTTGCTGGGTTTGATTGGTTAAGTAGGAGTTGAACCACATTAGGGTTTTTTCATTAGGTCAATTTCTTGAAGTCTGATTAGGAGATGTTCATGTATTATGGAGTCATATGCTGCTGTTATATCTAGGAAAATTAGGATGAATCCTGATGTCTGTTTTTTCATTCCTTTTAATAGCCTGTCTGTTAGAGTAAATAGAAGGGTTTCTACCCCGTGACCTATTCTAAACCCATGTTGTTGTGGGTCGAGTGGTGCAAAGTTATCTACATGGTCCTGTAATTGTATCTGTACTGCTTTTTCTAAGATTTTTGCCACAAATGAAAGACTCAAAATTGGTCTATATGAGCTTGGGTCGGTTTTATCCAGATCTTTGCCTTTATAGATAGGGCGTATTGATGCGACTTTTAATTCATTGGGTATGCAACCTTGTTCTAATGAAGAATTGATTAAATTGAGCATAAAAGGTGAAAGTTGATTGCATGCCATTCTTATCCATGCTGCTGGACATGGGTCTGGTGGTGAAGTTGACATGTTTAATAGCTTAATGGTGTTATCCAACTGCTTTTTTGATATTGGAGTGAATTTATTCCAGATGTGTATGGTGGTTAAGTTAACTGTTATAGGTGATGGTTCTTTTGGTGAAAAGTTGTCTATTTTTTCCTTGAAGTATTTAGCCATTACATGTATGTTTGGAGAGTCTTTTTTTGGGTTCGATAATAGGGATCTGACAATGTCAAACATCTCTCTTGGTTTATTCAGAGTTGCCATAATAAGTTTAGAGTGGTAATCTCTCTTATTGTTGTTAATGCTGGTTCTGTATTCTGTCAACTTGTTTAAGTAGGATAGCTTTTCTGCTTCGCTTTTTGATTTCCTCCATTTCCTTTCTAGTTTCCTTAGCTGTTTCTTGATGTCTCGGATTTCTTTTGTGTACCATATTGCACTCTTCCTTGTCACTTTCTTGGTAGTGGGAACCCACTACAGACTGCACAGACATACCCTGAGATTGACCAATGCCAGTGCTAACTTTGGGTCCCTAACTTGTAGGCATCCAGATGCAACACACCTCTTCCCCTCAAGAGGGGGATTAACCAATAGTGAAAAAAACTGGAAGTCATCCTTGGCTTAGTGGTCACTTGGCCCAGCATTTTCCTGCATCACATGTTCAGCTAGGCACATCCTGGATTTCTCTTCTGTCATTTGCTCAGCGTTTTATCAAACCACTATGGGCCCGATTTTGAGATTGGCAGTGCTATGTGCCGCATCGGCGCATAGCCCACCCACTTCCCGCCTAACCCAGATTTTCTATGCCAGGGTCATATGTGACCCTGGCATTGAAAATCCAGGTGTCTCCGCAAAGCCAAGTAGCTGCAGGAGCTACTCGTGTAGCACTGATTTTCGATGCTATACAGTTACCCCCAGCGCCTTAAAGATTGGCAAGGTTTTCCCATACTTATCTTTCAGGAACAGAGTGCTAACCGTGTAGCATTGAAAATTGGTGCTACACAGGGTAGCACCATGGCCTGCCTCCGCTCTGCCCTGGAATGCCCCCAACATGCCCCAGATATCAGGGATTTTTGAAGGGCACTACCCGTGTAGGTGCCCTTCAAAAATCTCGGATAAGGTCTTTACACAGGTAACTAGGGAAGTTACCTGTGTAAAGGCCTTCAAAAATCGGGCCCTACAACTTCAATACAACCATCTGGATCTGGAGATGCTGAAGAAACATTGAATTGAATGTAGAGGCATGGGGTGGGGGGAATTTACAAAAATCTTTAAGTCATGATAAAAAGTATGATTGAGAGGGACATTTCACTTTCCCTTCAAGAGCTGTACTAGTGGAATACATACTGTAGACTATGAGGAGCTTAAGAAAACATCTACAGGCCCTGGAATGAGGGCTGGAAGTACTACAGTGGTGTGCAAAAGTCTGGAATCGCTTGTAAATTTGACGTTTTTTCAACTTCGTGACCTTATATCTTAATTTCTTTTTCCTCCCGGTGGCTTTTTCTGTGTATATCATGATAAGTGATAGATTTGGCTATTAGGGCCAACTTTTAGTATTGGTTTGGCTCTTATTTTCTGAGTTTGTTCCCCATAGTTGTCCTGTTGATAGATTTTCTGTGAAAATTGTGTAATGTACATCGTTGGCCAACGATATATTATTGTAAGTATGCTTTAAAATATTATGGACGCACGCCATGTTTCCTTCAAATTAATGTATGTGACCTTGAAAAAGGCCGTTTTTGTGTCAGTGATGGCTCAGTATTTGATGGGCCACACTTTGTTCTTGATCACCTGACTGTACCTTGTCGGCGCTGGATGAACCAGTCTGACAAGGTGATCGTTGGTGACAACGCGGTTCCAAGCTGCAATGAGTGACTCAATCAGCTCACGCTTTGATGTCGGATGCCTGTTGGATATTTCCAAGGCCACCTTGTGCCACAGGTTCTCTACTGGATTCAGATCTGGAGACTGAGCAGGCCAGTCCATTGACTTGATGTTCCGCTGCTTCTAGATGATCACCTGTTTGGAGCGATGGCAGGGTGCATTGTCATCTTGGAACAGGAAACTGGCCAGGAAACAGCTGGTGTGCTGATGGCACCATGAACGTTTGCAGTATGATGATGTACTTGGCCCCATTGACCATTCCATCGACGATGTGAAGACGTCCAACACCACTAGCAGCCATGCAGCCCCAGACCATGACCTTCAAAGGATGCTTCACAGTGAGGTTGAGACACTCAGGCTTGAATTCCTCTCCAGGAAATCTCATCACATAGGTGTGGGCCTGGTTACCAAACAGGCAGAAGGTGCTTTCATCGCTGAATAACACCTTTTCCCACATTTCATCGACCAGGTTGAGTGCTTTCTCGCCCACACGATCCGGTTGCGCCTTTGTATGTCAGTCATCAGTGGCTTATTCTGTGCTTTGCAGCCCCGGAGACCAAACTGCAGGCACTGGTGACAAACTGTTGATGAGCTGACACTGACCTCACTCTTGTCTGACCACTCTCGAAGTAGCTGAGGAGAGGTCAACTTGCGATTAGTCAGTGAAATGCGTCATAGTGCGCGGTCCTGGCATAATGTTGATTCATGTGGATGACCGACCTGAACAAGGCTTGTCCAGCACTGAACCCATTTCTTTCTTCTTCTGTACAATCTTAACAGCAGCGCTCTGACCGCAGTCAACTTTCCTGCCGATCTGATGGCTTGAAAATCCTTCCTCGCTCATAAAGGACACACGAACACCCTCCTCCAACGTCAGGTCCGAGTCATCTTCATGGTCGATCCAGAAAGCGTATGAAATTCAAAATTTCTGCACGTTTTTATAGCTGCACTGTTGGCTAGATATCTGCATTGTGATTGGTTAGTGAAACCAGCCTCCTGATTGGTCAGAAATAATGTGTGCATATTGGATAATCTTGATCCAGTTTTGACGCAGGATCCACAAAACTTGCAGTGGCTATCTCCCAGTGTCTGTAAAGTATTTAAATTGGAAGCAAGGAATGCAAAAAAGTCAACTCTAATAGCCAAATGTATCCCTTTTAACGTGGTAGAAAGATGAATATGCTGGGCTAACGCAAAATTTAAAAAAAAAAAGTTAGAAAGTACGAAAAACGCAAAACGCAAAACTCACAAGTGATTCCAGACTTTTGCACACCATTGTATATAATAAAACTTTACTTTATCCTTCTGTTCTACCATATTGAGGAGTAATCATAAAGGGACAATAATAAAGGTCTGAGGACTCAAGGATCCAACTGAAGGCTGATCATGAGCTGATGCCATCCTGGTTCCTCTTTCTAACACAGATTCTGATGACTTAATGATTTTGATGGCACCACTAAATGGGACTTCAAAGCAATCACAGAACAATAACATTATATATAGCAGGTAATTAATTTATTAACCTACTAATCGTTGCTGCCTCTTTTAAATGTGATTCTTATAACTAGATATCAGAAAGGCCTTCCAGTCCTAGTTCGTCAGTAATCATTAACCAGAATTCAAGAAATTATCTAACAACCATCAGATAACCAGAAATACCATTAACCAATGATAAATTAATACGAATTACTCACCTATCACAGTGTCTACACTGAAGCATAAGCTCTCCTTCCCTATAGCTGCAACAGCAGACAGGACACGTGGATAGGCTGGCACAAGGAGCACATTGTGTGTAATTATTCTGCCATTCACACCTTAATCCTGGAGATACTGCACCACATTGTGTGCACCAAACACACCTAGGGAAAAAAAATCAAAATGAATTTGTAGATTCATTTATTTACTTTTATGGGAGACATCCAAAAGCATGACATTAAGTTACTGAAGATTGAGTTGAAGATATAATATGTATCAAAAGATCGTTAGTATTAACTTATTGAATGAAAAAAAATAAAATTACGTATCAATACTTTATGCCGGTCATTGGCGAGACTGCATCTCCAAAGCAAAGTTTTACCAGACTGGTGCAAAGGTTGCACCAAATGTCCCATGAAAAGACATTTAACGAGATAAATATAGTAACCCTAGAAGAAAAGAGTGAGAGGCAAAATGATGAAAGCATTCGAGTTTCACAAAGGTACTAATAATACATAAAACACAAGGCTCTTCCGGTAGAAAGGAAATTTAAAATAAGGAGTCATGATGTGAGGCTCGAAAGGGGTAAACTCAGATGAAAAATAAGGAACATTTCTTCACAGAAAGAGCTGTGTATATATGCAACACTTTCCCAAGATGGAGTGGTGGGGGGAGGGAGGGCGGGCAAGGGTAGCCTAGTGGTTAGAGCAGAGGGCTGGAACCAGGGAAGCCAGAATTCAAATCCTACTAATACTCCTTTTGGTCTTGGGAAAGTCATCAATCTTCTATAGTCTCAAGCACAAACTTAGGGCCCAATGCAGAAACCCTATGCCTGAACCCAGTGCTAAGGCTACTATTACTACTACTTATCATTTGCATAGCGTTACAAGACATACTCAGCGCTGTACATACAGATGTAAGACATGTGTAAGAGCATCACAAAACTGGGAATGAGAATATAGTAAGATACACATAAGTAGTAACAAGAGAGTGAGGAGCATCAGGATCCAAAAGCAGCCTTGAAGAGGTGGGTTTTCAGCCTGGATTTGAACAGGGCTAGAGAAGAAGCCCAACGTACTAACTCAAGTAATTTATTCCAGGCATAAGGAGCAGCAGGGTGGAATGAATGAAGTCTGGAATTGGCAGTGACAGAGAAGGGCACAAATAAAAGGGATATGCCAGAGCAGCGGAGCTCCCAAAGTGGGTTGTAGAGTGAGATAAGAGAGGAAAGATAGTGAAGCTCTAACGCAGGGTTTCCTAACTCTAATTTACAATGACATTTTGCGCAGCCATCCTGTAAGTTAATAGCATGCAAATCAGCTGTAGACAAAAAGAAATTGGTGCTAAACAATGGGAGCAAGCCAAACACATACACACAGAGGTCCGGGTTAATTCTGGCACCTGTGCACGTGGACTGGATTCTCAAAAAAACAAACAAACAAAAAAAACAATTCATGTAAGGTGAAGTTTGACACTTCACCTCAGATGCCCAGACTTCCCCAATCTCAGCCTGAGCCTCGATCCTGCACCAATTTCAGCCCCCCCTGTAACAATATCTCCTGGTGTCCTAATGGCCCTTAGCCCTCACCCCCCCCAAAAAAAAAAAATTAAATCTCCTGTGACCCCAATATCTCCTCCCCTGAAAAAATAAAACTGCCTAGTGGCCCAATTACCCCAAACCATCCCGGTAAGGTAGAAAACCTCTGCCCTGGTATTCAAGTCAGAGGATAGGAGCAATGCACACATGCTGCTGCCCTCTTGGAAAATTTCTTATATGGCAGTGACCCCACCCAGGTGCTTCCTGAGATGCACAATATGGGGGTCATCTGTCCCAGGATGCATCCTTGGGGGGGGGGCACTCTGCCATATAAAAAAATGTGTGTCTTATATGGCAGTCTGGCCCCACCTGATGCATCCCAGAATGCACAGCACAAGACCAGACGCTGCCATTTTTCAAAATCCACCATAACCCCAGATTAAAAAACCCCCAATACACCTAAAAAGAAAAATGAAAGTCTTACAGAACTACGATTAATGAGAAATGTTTGTAAATAGTTAATGGCATGCTATCGCATGTTAATGAATTGTTATCGTTGCTTGAGTTGACTTCAATTAATTTCAAGATGTAAAAAGTTACTACAATTTGATATTGTTCATGAAAGGTTAAATGTATATAGTTAAAACGCTGTTCCATGTAAAACCTTGTTTAATATTTGTTATATGTAAACCGCCTTTGATCTCTGGAAAAAGCGGTATAGAAGAATAGCATAAATAAATAAATAAATAAATAAAATGGTGGCACAAGGTGGGGGAGGGGACATCGCTCATCACTCCCATCCACAACTTCTGAGGTTCCCGGAGTGGGGATCTGTCTTACAGGGGAGGTTTAGGGGGGTGAGGGTCACTAGGCCACCAGGTGATTTTATTGTTTCTAGGACAGGGGAGGTGGGGGGCTAGGGGCCAATAGGACACCAGCAGAGTTTGTTATTTCAGGGATGGAGCCAGCAGACAATGTTATTATTTTGCCTTGGAGGCAGGCCACAATTGGAGGGGGGCAGATCAGGGGGCTCTTTGTCTTGGATTTCTATGCATGCTTCAAGTAGGCTTAAAGATTCAGCGTTAAAATAAAAGTAAGAAACTGCACTAAGTTTCAGTGCACTTTTTTAAATCCCATTCATCATTTTGCATCAAATTAGCATGCCCATTGCACAGGTTTAGTGCAATGGTTTTGTTGGCAATTTTCCTGCACTAGCTTGCTTTCTGCACTGGAGAGCAGGACTAGCTTGGGAAAATAGCCAGCAATATGTTGCTCTAGAGCATAGCACAATGCATTTAAGCATTTGCTCCTTAGACTGTAAGTCTGCAAGGGAATGGGAAATACTTGCTGTACCTGAAAGTAACTCACACTGAACTGCTACTTGAAAGGTGTAAGCTAAATAACTAAGTAAATAAAAAAGGGGTTCAGCATTTGCCAAGTGCGCCGTGTTGAGTTTAGTGCAGAGTGCTGTGCAAAAAATCCCATGCTAACTGGGGAGCGTGAATGGGAAGGGATAGGGCGAGTTAGGCAGCATAGCATGGGCGCGTTGATAGTAACATAGTAACATAATATATGACGGCAGATAAAAACCAGTATAGTCCATCTAGTCTGTCCAGTCAGGTGGTAAGAGTAGGTGACCCTGCCGCACCGTGCAGGTCACCCTTCCCCATGCCTTTGTTTAGGGTGTACCCACCGCTCCCTGTAGGTCACTCCTACTTGTTGAGATATAAGAGTTATGATTATTTTGATTTTATCCTGTTATAAAGGGATCCACAGTGTCTGTCCCAAACCACTTTGAATTCCATCACTGTATTTGCCCCCACCACTTACATTGGGAGGGCATTCCAAGCATCTACCACCTTTTCAGTGAAAAAGTATTTCCTGACGTTGCCTTTCAGTTTCCCCCTTGCAGCTTCATGTTATGCCCTCTAGTTTTACAACTTCCCCATATTTGGAAGAGGTTTGTTTGTTCATTAATTCTCTTTAAGTATTTAAAGGTCTGAATCATATCTCCCCTCTCCCTCCTCTCCTCCAGAGTGTACATATTTAGGTCTTCAAGTCTCTTCTCATATGCCTTCTGACGCAGGCTCAAAATCATTTTGGTCGCCTTTCTCTGAATTGTTTCCAGTCTTTTTATATCCTTTGTGAGACATGGTCTCCAAAATTGAAGATAATATTCCAAGTGAGGCCTCATCAGCGACTTGAACAGTGGCATTAGTACCTCTTACTTTCTGCTGGTAATTCCTTACTGTATGCAACCCAACACCCTTCTGGCTTTTGCCATCATCCTTGTCACACTGTTTCGCCACCTTGAGATCCTCAGAAACAATCACTCTGAGGTCCTTCTCCTGGGCCGTGCACACAAACCTCTCACCTGTTGTTGCATACAATTCCCTTGGGTTTATGCTTCCCAAGTGCATGACACTGCACTTCTTCACATTAAATCTTAACTGTCAAGAATTAGACCATTCTTTCAACCTTTGTAGATCTTTCCTCAGGTTTTCCACTCCCTCACGGGAGTCCACTCTGTTGCAAATTTTCGTGTCATCTGCAAAATGACAGACTTTTCCATTCAGTCCTTCAGCAACATCACTCACAAATACATTGAACAGTACCGGTCCCAGGACCGAACCCTGGGGCACACCTCTAATCACCTTCCTTTCATCTGAGTGAGTTCCGTTTACCATCACCTTCTGTCTGTCAGTCAACCAATTTCTGATCCACTTCACCACCTTGGGACCCATCCCCAAGCTGTTGAGTTTATTGATAAGCCTCCTATGAGGAACAGTATCAAAGACTTTGCTGAAATCTAGGTAGATCACATCTATTGCATGCCCTTGATCTTGTTCTCTGGTCACCCAGTCAAAGAACTCAATCAGATTTGTTTGGCAAGATCGTCCCTTGGTAAAACCATGTTGCATAGGATCATGCAACCAGTTAGTTACGAGAAAGTCCACTATTCGCTCTTTCAGGAGCGCCTCTATTACTTTTCCCGCCACTGAGGCAAAGCTTACTGGCCTGTAGTTTGTCACTTCCTTCCTATTACCACTTTTGTAAAGAGGTACCATATCAGCCCTTCTCCAGTCCTGTGGAACTTCCCTTGTCTCCAAGGATTTATTAACAACATCCTTTAACGGCCCTGCAAGAACCTCTTGGAGCTCTTTCAGTATTCTGGGATGTATGACATCTGGTCCCATGGCCTTGTCCACTTTCAGTTTTGCAAGTTGTTCTAACACATCATCTTCTGTGAATGGTGTGGCATCTACTCCATTCCCATTTGTATACTTGTCCAGGACCTTCTCCAGGATTCTCTTTAGCAAAAACAGAACAGAAGTATTTGTTTAGCATTTGTGCTTTTTTCAATGTCACTTTTACACAAATCTATTCCCAGCACTTTTGAGTCCTGCAATTCCACCTCTGATTTTCCTCCTCTCCCGAATATATCTGAAAAATGTTTTGTCGCCACATTTCACATCTTTAGTCATCTTTTCTTCTGCCTTGGATTTTGCTATCCTTAGTTTTCTTTTTGTCTCTTTTAGTTTTATCCTGTATTCATTTCGATGTTCCTCTGTTTGCGAACCTCTGAATTTTGTGAAAGCTGTGTTTTTGTCTTTATTTGTGCAGCCACTTCTTTGGAGAACCAAGTAGGTTTCCTTTTCCTCTTGTTTTTATTTACGTTCCTTTCATATGTATCTGTTGCCCCTTTTATTGCCTCTTTTAGTTTAGCCTACTGCAGTTCCACTTCCCTTTATCCCCCTCCCATCCCACCAACTCCTCCTTCAGACACTTGGCCATTTTACTGAAATCAGTGTTTTTGAAGTCTAGGACTTTGAGCTTGCTGTGATTGGACTCCGCCTTGGCTTTTATCTCAAACCACACCGTGTGGTGATCATTGCTGCTCATATGGGCACCCACCCAGATATTCGACATGCTATCTCTGCTGGTGAGTACTAAATCCAGCATCGAGCCTTCCCTGGTTGGCTCCATCACCATTTGTCTAAGTAATGCATCTTGGAAGGCATCCACAATATTTTTACTTCTTTCCAGTTTTGCTGAAGGAATACTCCAATCCGCATTGGATAGATTAAAGTCACCCAATATGATCACTTCCCATTTCATAGCTATCTTTGCAATATCAATAACCAATTCGCTATCCATTTCTTCGGTTTGAGTTAGAGGACTGTAGACCACACCAGTATGGATGACAGTGCCACCTCCTCTTTCCAACACAATCCACAGTGCTTCTTCTTTTCCCCACATCCCCTGCATTTCAGCAGCTTTAATATGTCTTTTGACATATAGGGCCACTCCTCCTCCTTTTCTACTCTCTCTATCTCTTCTAAATAGATTGCAGCCAGCCATGGCTATATCCAATTCATGTGACTCATTAAACCACATTTCGGTAATGGCCATAATGTCCAAGTCCATTTCCATCATTAGGGCTTCCAGGTCAGGAACCTTGTTGGCTAGACATCGAGCATTTGTGCTCACTGCTTTCCAGCATTTGTTGACTGGCTTGCCTGTATTTTGCATGGATTTTGTTTTACATGCCTCTTCCCACTTGGCATTGATATGTGGGTTAATACTGTGGCTGTTTCCAATGTTATTATGTCTTTGCTGGGAGTGATGTCCTGAACTTGTTCTTTTCCATCCGTCACCCCCTTTCCCTGGTTTAAATGCCTGCCCACCTAATGCCTGAATTTTGCACTTAGGATCCTTTTCCCTGCAGCAGAAAGATGTAGTCCATCAACACAGTATAGCCTCTTGTTGTTCCATCTATTTCCCCAGATGCCTACATATCTAAATCCTTCTTCTTTGCACCAGGTTTGGAGCCATGTATTAAAGTTGATTATACGATGCAGCCTTTCTGGCCCTTTACCAAGAATAGATAGAACTTCTGAAAATGCTAGTGTTAGCAATGGGTTTGAGTTTCTCTCCCAGAATCTGGAAGTCCTTCTGAATTGTAGAGGCATTGTTTCTAGCCAAGTCATTTGTACCCAAGTGGATGACATCATCAATTTTGGAGCGCTCACTTTCTGCACTATGGCAGCAATTTGCTTTGTATTCCTGCTGGCTGAAGAGCCTAGGAGGCATTTGACCATCTTCTCCCCTTTGAACTGTGTTCCCAAGTTGGTGCCTCTGATGATGGAATCCCCAAGTAGTAGTAGTTTCCTCTTTTGTGTCAGTTTCTTTATATGCAAGGCATTATCAATAGATTGGGTATTAACTTTCTTTTTTAAGGACACTTCAGTTTTCACGGATTGGGCACTTGAATTTCCCAAGATAGAGAAGGCGTATGCAGGGATCTCTCTTGATGGCAAGGTTATTACAGGTTGCAACCTACCAGAGCCTACTGTGATCCATTTGTTCCTGGGTTGTTTGATTCTTTGTGGGAGTGGTGGTGGATGTTTTTCAATTTGTGTTCTAGAGGAGGCATGTTTAATTGTATCTAATTCTTCCCTTAATAGAATCAATTCTTTATGCATGGCAGATAACTTGAGACATATAGGGCAAGCTCTTAGGCTCCAAATGATTCTTCTTAGAATGAAGGCACCACAACTATTGCATTGAATATACGACATGCTGATTAATATAGCTATAAAGCAGTTCTAGGACAAGGAGAAAAGGTGGGTGTTACAGTGAATTGAAAGACAGATGCCAATTTATATGATGGACTATATAGGCAATGCAACCCTGGGGTGGGTGGGAATTTAAGTGTCCCTGGTCAGTAGACCTTCTATGAAGGGAGAGGACACTCAAATCTAAGAGAATATAAACAGATAATAACTAGGCAGGGAAAACCTATATAAAAAACCAGCCAAAATAGTACCTTTAGACAGGGCCGGATTTACCTTGAGTGAGGCCCTACGCCAACAAAAATTGTGGGCCCCCAGCAGGGGCGGCCCAAGGGGGGTGTGGGCCTCATTTGCATAAGGGGCCTCATTTGCATAAATATTTGCATAATGTTACCATATACTAACTTTTAGTAAACGTGCCTCTTAATGAGTGTATGGATAAAGAAAGACTAAAAGATTTCTACATTACTATAATCCAGTGCCAACTGCCAGACACATTAGGAACTACTACAAACACTGCCCATTTAGAACCCATAGCAAACCCGCCGTATCCTAACAGCACTACCAGGACTCACAAAGCACCATACTCTACCAATCAAAAGGCAACACTGCAAATATTAAACCAATACATTTCAGAGAACAACAATACATGACCTACTGGGGAAAGAGAACAAGTGGCAATGTCAAATAGGAATTATATAAACAGAACACCTCAGCTCAGTTACACATGCAGAACATAGACCATCACCAAACAAGTAATCACATTTTAGAAACAGGAAGACAATAATTAAACTGGGAATCCCAAAAGCCAAACTTGGAATGTACAACACTGTAGAAATAAAACTACACATTAATTTGCTCTTGTACTAAACAAAGCGCAGACGTTAATGATGCACATTTACCAGAGCTGACATATTCCAATTAATAAATTCAAAATAAAGAGATATTTTTCTACCTTTTGTGCATTTTTTTCAGCTGCAATTGCTCCAGCCACTTTCTTCTGGTTTCTTCGTGTCTTCTGCTAACTCTCCATCGTCTGCTGTCCATTTGTCCTTTCTTCTTCTCTCTTCTAGTTTTTTTTCCATTCTCTCTCTACATCTGCTTTAACATACTAATCTTTCTCCTTTTGCTCTTTCCTCATTCCTATTTTATCCACTCAAATTTTACCCCTCCATCCTCAATCCCCACTTACTCTCCCAATACCCGGCCAATTGTAGATTTTTTATCCCTCCCACACAAAATATTTTTCCCTTCTCCATTTTACTCTTCCAGCCCCATCCCATTCTAATCCTAGCCCAACATCAGCTCCCTTCTAGTTCCAGCCTCACCCAGCATCCATTCCCTTCTAGTCCCTGCATCAGCCCATTTCCAGTCCTAGCCACCCATCAGCCCATTTCCAGTCCTAGCAACCCCCCAACCCAATACCAGTCCTAGCCCCCCATCAACCCACTTACAGTCCTAACCCCCCATCACCCCATTTTCAGTTTAAGCCCCCCCTATAACCCATTACCAGTCCTAACCCCCCATCAGCCCACTTCCAGTCCTAACCCCATCAACCCATTTCCAGTCAGCCCCCCATAGCCCATTGCCAGTCCTAACGCCCCCCCCATCAGCCCACAGCCCAGTACCAGTCCTAACCCCATCAGCCCACCTCCAGTTTTAACCCCCCCCAGCCCATTTCCAGTCCTAGCCCCCCAATAGCCCATTACCAGACAGCCCCCATCAGCCCACAGCCCATTACCAGTCTTAACCCCCCCAAAGCCCATTACCAGTTCTAAACCCCCCCAACAGCCCATTATCAGTCCTAACCCCATCAGCCCACCTCCAGTCTTAACCCCCCCAGCCCATTTCCAGTCCTAGCCCCCCCATAGCCCATTACCAGACAGCCCCCATCAGCCCACAGCCCATTACCAGTCTTAACCCCCCCCAAAGCCCATTACCAGTTCTAACCCCCCCAACAGCCCACAGCCCATTACCAGTCCTAACCTCATCAGCCCACCTCCAGCCTTAATCCCCCAACCCATTTCCAGTCCCAGCCCCCCCAATAGCCCATTACCAGTCCTACCCCCCCCCTCCCCCTCCCCCTCCCCCGGCCTACCGTAAACTTTGATTTAAAAAAAACCCCTCCTGGCTGCCGCCGCGGGGCCCCCTCTGCTGCCGCGGCAGCATGGACTGACCCGCGGGGGCCCCCTCTGCACGCTCGATCCCTCCGTGCCTCCCTCCGTGCAGGCTGTGAGAGGCGCGAAGGAAGACTGTCTCCTTCGCGTCTCTGTTAAGCCCGCAGGGGCTGATGGGAAATGTCCCACCAGCCCCTGCGGGCTTAACAGAGACGCGAAGGAGACAGTCTGCCTTCGCGTCTCTCACAGCCTGCACGGGAGGGAGGGAGGGATCGAGCTTGCTGAGGGGGCCCCCGCGGGTCAGTCCATGCTGCCGCGGCAGCAGAGGGGGCCCCGCGGCGGCAGCCAGCAGGTTTTTTTTTTAATTTTATTTTTAAAAAAAAGCCCAAGTTGTTCCTTTTTTGTGGGCCCTTCCCAGCTGTGGGCCCTATGCCATGGCGTATACGTAAATCCGGCCCTGCCTTTAGAAACGTATCTTTGCAGGGCTGGATTAGAACCCTTGCTCAGGTAGAAGAGAGATTGATTGATGGCATCTCATCGCTTGTTGTTAAGTGCTGTCGAGTCGGAGTCGACTCATGGCGACCCTCTGGATAGCTATCCTAAATTGTGTTCGGTCTTCAGTCAGGCGGCTCATTGTTGACAGACTGGTACCCGTGGCTGCTGTTATTGTATCGATCCATCTCATTGCTGGCCTTCCTCTTTTGCGTTGACCTTCTATCTTGCCAAGCATAATGTCTTTCTCTAATGATCTCTCTCTTCGCATGATGTGTCCAAAGTATGAAAGTCGAAGTCTTGTCATCTGAGCTTCTAAAGAAAGCTTAGGTTTGATCTCCTCTAGTACCGACTGGTTTGTTCTTCGGGCAGTCCATGGTATACACAGTATTCGCCGCCAGCACCATAATTCAAAGGCATCAATTTTCTTCCTGTCTATCTTTTTCACTGTCCAGCTTTCACATCCATGTGATGTTATTGAAAATACCATGGCTTGAAAAAGTCGAATCTTTGTATGGAGAGAGACATCTCTGCTCTTGAGAATCTTGTCTAGGTCTTTCATAGCCATTCTGCCAAGAGCAATGCGTCGTCTGATTTCTTGACTGCTTGTTGCTTCTTTATTGATAGTTGATCCAAGTAGGTTAAAATTGTTCACAATTTCAATTTCTTCTCCTTCAACGATGAACCTGTTGATTATGCCAGTTGTCAAGATCTTTGTCTTCTTTACATTAAGGTGCAGGCCCATTTTGAGACTATGTTCTTTGATTGTGAGAAGCAAATGTTTCAGATCATCTTCACTTTCAGCCAGTAATGTGGTATCATCAGCATAGCGAAGGTTGTTGATGAGTCTTCCACCAATCTTCACACCTCTGTTGTCTTCATACAATCCTGGTTCTCTGATGATTTGTTCTGCATATAAATTAAACAGGTAGGGGGAAAGTACGCAGCCTTGTCTTACACCTTTGCTTATTTTAAACCATTCTGTTTCTCCTTGTTCCATTCGAACTGTTGCTTCTTGATCAATGTACAGATTGCGCAAGAGAACGATCAGGTGTTCTGGTATACCCATGCTTCTTAATGTGGCCCAGAGTTTCTCATGGTTTACACAGTCAAAAGCCTTGCTATAGTCGATAAAGCACAAATAGATATCCTTTTGGTATTCTTTAGTCTTTTTAAGGATCCATCTCACATCCGCAATGTCGTCTCTCGTTCCTCGCCCTTTCCTGAACCCTGCTTGCACTTCAGGTAGTTCTTGTTCCAGGTATGGTTGTAGTCTCTTTTGAATAATCTTCAGTAGAATCTTGCTGGCATGTGGGATCAGAGTGATTGTGCGATAATTTCCAGAGTCAGTTGGATCACCTTTCTTTAGTATTGGTATAAACACAGATCTTTTCCAGTCAGTTGGCCATGTTGTCGTCTTCCATATTTCTTGGCAGAGCCTTGTGAGTACGGTAACAGCTGCATCAGATTACTGCAATACTTCTATGGGAATGCTATCAATGCCTGGTGCTTTGTTCTTTGATAAGGCTTTCAATGCTGCTTCAACTTCTTCTTTCATCACCAATGGTTCCCGATCATAAGGTACAGGTTGAAACGGCTGTTGGTCCACTTGATCTTTATCATATAAAAACTCAGTATATTCCTTCCACCTTTTCTTGATCTTCTCAGCATCATTCAACATAGAACCTTGAGCATCTTGTAACATTCCAATTCGAGGCTGGAACTTTTTCTTTAACTCTCGTAGCTTTAGGAAAGCCAATCTTGTTCTTCCTCTAATAGTTTCTGCTTCTATTTCCTTGCAAGTGTCATTGTAGTACTTTTCCTTGTCCTGTCTTGCTGCACGTTGGAAACCTCTGTTGAGTTCTGCTATTTTCTTTCTTTCTCCTCTGGCTTTAGCTTCTCTGCGTTTCTGGGCAATTTTCAGAGTTTCTTCCGTCATCCATTTTGGCCGTTTTTGCTTTTTCGCCTTTTGTAGAGACTTCTCGCTTTCTTCCAACACAACCTTCTTGATGTCATTCCATAACTCTTCCGGAGCTCTGTCATTTGTATCTAAAGCAGCAAATCGATTTTGCAGGCAGTCTTTAAATTCCATTGGTATATTCTCAAGGTCATATTTTGCTGCATTCATGAGTGGTTTGCTCTTTTTCAACTTTAGCTTGAGTTTGCATACTAGTAGTTGATGATCTGTACCACAGTCAGCTCCAGGTTTTGTCTTTGTTGATGTTACAGAGCTTTTCCATCGTTGACTTCCACATATGTAGTCAATTCGATTTTTATATAATCCATTTGGTGAAGTCCATGTGTACAGTCGCCGCTTGTGTTGCTGGAAGAAGGTGTTTGAGATGAATAGATCATTGGTCTTGCAGAATTCTATCAGTCTTTCTCCAGCTTCATTTCTGTTGCCAAGTCCATATTTTCCAACTACTTTGCCTTCTTCTTTGTTGCCAACATTTGCGTTCCAGTCACCCATGACTATCAGAATATCCTGTTTGCATGTTCTGTCAATTTCAGCTTGTACTTGTTCATAGAACTCTTCAATTTCATTCTCTTCTGCAGCTGTTGTTGGGGCATATACTTGAATTATAGTTGTGTTGATAGGCAATCCTCGTAGACGAATAGAGATTAAGCGTTCGCTGACTGCATTGTATTTCATTACAGTTCTTGCAAGTTTCTTCTTTATTATAAATGCAACACCATTTCTTCTTTGTCTTTCATTTCCAGCATAGTAGACCATGTGATCATCTGATGCAAAGTGCCCCATGCTAGTCCATTTCAGTTCGCTGACACCCAACAGATCAAGTTGTACACGTTCCATTTCATTCTTGACCACCTCCAACTTCCCTTGGTTCATGCTTCGTACGTTCCATGTTCCAATGTGTAAGACATTTTTACAACTTCTGACTCTCATTTCATGCGCAGCTACATCAGCAGTCAGACTTCCCGAGGGCTTTGATCCAACCACATCATAAATGCTGGCTTTACTCTGAAAAGTCTTCAGCTCTTCCCCAGTAGCTAGTAGAGTGGTCTCATCTTCCAGCACCATAGCACAATTTCTTTTGTTGTAACTATCCATTGGGTTTTCATGGCAAGATACAGAAGTAGATTGCCGGGCCTTTCTTCCGCGCAGTTTAAGTTTGGTGTTGTTGCCGTTGTCACGAAAATGTGATCCTCCGCCGTCAACACTGTCCCATTCTGCTGCTGCCCAGATGGGTGGTTTGTCTTGGTCTGGCACCTCAGCTGAGACCTGTCCATCTTGGGAGACCCTGCCAGTAGTTAAACTACCGATAGTTTAGCTCTCAGCATCACTGATGCACGCAAGTCCTCACAGCACGACAAGCTGCAAACCAAGTGAGAGATGTCATCGCTTGTGCAGGCCTTATGGGTGTGCACTGACCATGAGAGTTACCATTAGTGTGGGTACATTTAATGCCACCTCAATGGGTTGCATTAAGTGCACCCGGATGCTGGTTAGTGTAGTGCTACATGACTGCTACATGATTGCAACATGCTACTAGCATGGGGGAGGAGGCACACAGCCACAAACAACAGCAGTGGTCTCCACACCGATATCATACCACAATCATGCGCTTACAGCCTTTAGTAAACATACCCCTAAATCAATGGACAGATGTCCTTAACATATAACGCACTGTCAGTTGAAACCTGCTAAAATAATAGTATTAGAACAATATTCACCATTTGCACTTCCAGCCTCCTTTAGGGACTGTCTGTAGTGGTGGATTCAGACAGTAAGTATGGTAGCTGATGTCACAGTCATCACACAGCAATAATCTCCCAGGGTCTGTAGCCTTCCCACAGGCTTCACAAACTGTACACTCCAAGCACCGCCAGCCTTTACTGAGTATAACCTTTGTAATCTGGAGATAAAGATGAAATAAACTGATAATCCAGAACTGTTTTATTCTTCATATATAGGATATTAAAATTATACTCATTTTCACTTCCACATCCTGGCAACTCCTCTGCACAACCAATCTGCCTAACAAACTGAAGAAACTAAGCTAGATTAATATTAACAAATTAAATAATATAATAAGGCACCTAAGAAACTTTTAACATTTCTGCATAACATTATAGTTTATAATTAACTTCCTGATAGGACAATTTACTAATGTTATGCTTTAATGTGCCTTATTAGTGAATAAGTCCCATTAGAAATAAAGGTATGAGAACTTTTACTGTATATTATGCATGGCTCATTGTAACTTGCATGGCTTATCCTAAGAATGGGATAAATAATGAAGAAAACGTGTAGCAACATATAATACACAAATTGCAAAATACACTTGCAAAGCAATTCTCACCTTAATACTGACACAGTATGGATGGTAACACTGACCACACTGAGAGCATGCAAGCAATCTTCCCTCTGCACCTCGGCCAAAACTCCCACAAACTACACACATATCCTAAAACATTGAAACAGCAAATTAATTTCAACTTTATACAAGAAAATAATTACACAACCACTGCATTTTCACTTTCACATGATATATAAATTTGAACTTTAGTGATACTGAACAAATAGCCCTATGACTATTTTTAAAGGACTTCAAAGTTTAAAACTTAGGGATGTACCAACTTTTCTCCAAAAAAAACCCCCAATGGGAACAAACCCTTGAGTACACAGTCCTCTTAGGGTGCTAGTTACTAAACTGCAGTAAAATTCTGCATTTTACTGCAGCTTAATTTACCACAGGAATCACTAGTCTGTGCTACCTCAGTACTGCAGGTTAACTACTCCTGTGGTAAATGAATAATGCAACTAGTGATCAATCTCATAAGCCGCCTCATTCAGTTCTCCAGGAGCACCAGGCCACTAACATGCAGTCTAATGCTTCTAGGGAGACTTCTTAAAAGGGCCAGTATCTCTCTAAATCTGCTTAGTCAAGACCCCCAAAGATATCCCATGAACCTTCTCTCTCTCCAACAAACTCCCATGGGCCTAGTCCTAAAAATATCTGGTGGTTAAGGGGCAGGAGCGATCATGTTCAATCTGACACTGGTTCAAAATGGCACCAGTTGATACCTAGGAAGAACAAAAGAGCGGAGCCTGGACTGACAAATCGTGAACCTTGTTTATTACGCCCCAACGCGTTTCGGCCAACCGGCCTTCTTCAGGGGGTCTTGAAGAGCACACCTCAAAAATAATTAATAAACATAAACATATAAATAAATAAATACAACATAACATAAAATGCACTATCATATATCAGTAAAAAAGATTAAAAACATATAATATTCCAAAATGTATAAAGGACAATCTGTAAAAATTAATAAAAAACAACTTGTAGACAAAAATTGTTAAGAAATTATTAAAAATAATATATAATAAGAACATATTAAACAACTAAAAAGGAAGAAAGAGAGACGAGGAGGAACCAAAAGGGAGTAAATACCTTATTATGGTCAATTGGAATATTATCATGGATCAAACCTGTAAGGTGCTAACAGCTGATAATAAATAAATAAATAAATAAATCAATAAATAGGTAAGTGTACATTTGTAAAACAAATATATACAATTCTAAAACTGACATTCCATATTGATTAATATATAACCAGCTAATAATAAATAATTAATTACATAAATAAATATACATATACATAAAATATATGAAAAAACATATATATACAATTTCAAAACTGGTAATTCATAACGTTCCGTATATGAACATCAAAAAGGCACTTGAAAAGCAAGAAAAGCATGTAAATATGAAAATATATAGAAAAAAGATAAAAAAAGATAAAAAAAATTTTGAAAAAATATTATAAAAAATATTTGAAAATAATATAAAAATAAAAACCAGCTAAATGGAAACCACATCATAAATAAAATGTACAAAAAAGGTGGAGACGCTCTTAAAATAAAAACCAATATATTAAACGTTTATACAAACGCATTAAGGAGCCTTACAAAGAATTATGTGTCTGAATTAAGTGACCTATATGGGCGCCTATAACATGCATATTATTCAAACGACATATATTCCAGAATGATCGCAAATGGTAAACAAAATAGATTACCAGTTGTAAAAAATTTTTTGTAGAATGAAACAAACATAAGTCAGACACAAAGGCGTGCTGCACAGTAGAACTGTTAAACAATGCAGTGACATTTACTGCTAGTAAAACATCTAAAAATAAACGATTTCCCACCTATATAGGCAACGGATAACCGACTAAAACAAGGAAGCAAAAATGAATTCTTAAAAATGCAAAAATCATTCTTAAAAATTAAACAAATATATATTATGTTAAAAAATAAATCATGAAATGTTGATACCGGCACTTTTTAAATAAACAGAGATCGGCAATTAAAAGGCTTCTCACAACCACGCAGCGTTTTTCCATATTAGAAATGCAAGTAGAACAAAATAAAAATATGTACACGGTTTCTTTGCAGAAACATAAGTGATGTTAGCATGGCCCAGCCAATATATTAAAAAAGGAGAAGATCGTGTAGAAATGCTGCTTACTCCTACTTGCTTGGCTTGCCCCTTTTAAAACTCACAAAAAGTAAAAACGCACCTCGTGAAGTCAGATAAACCGGATAATCAAAAAAGAACTTTGAACCCGTGATCGCAGCGTAAGATCGCTGAAAAAATAAAAGAATATATATAATGACCTGTAGCAGAAGCATCTAATTATGTCGCTCAGGTTTGTGTAGTATTTTTTAGAAAATCTAAAAGGATGTCAAGAAATTATAAATAAAAGTCCAAGTTTACCAAAGAACAGCGTTCTGCACTGCTGCACTGCTGAATAACGTAGTAGGACATACTATGAATGGACGCCTAAATACTGGCATTTTCCCGCCCGTGCAGGTTAAGGGTCACTGACTCAAAATAACGAATAAATGTATAAATGCTAACAAAAATACTATTTATGTTGGATGCACATCAATCAATTATGAAAGCTATGGAGCAAAAGGAATCTGAAGAAAAAATATATGAACTCATAAAGAAACAGGAAAGAAGGGAAGAGATAGAGAGGAAGGGGGAGAGGAAGGGAAGAGAGGAAAGGGAGAAAGGGAGGGAATGAGAGGGAGGGAAAGGGGGGGGGAGGAGGGGGGGGGAAAGGGCACCTATAACATGCATATTATTCAAACGACATATATTCCAGAATGATCGCAAATGGTAAACAAAATAGATTACCAGTTGTAAAAACTTTTTGTAGACGCAGCGTTTTTCCATATTAGAAATACTAGTAGAACAAAATAAAAATATTACACGGTTTCTTTGCAGAAACATAAGTGATGTTGGCACGGCCCAGCCAATATATTAAAAAAGGAGAAGATCGTGTAGAAATGCCGCTTACTCCTACTTGCTTGGCTTGCCCCTTTTAAAACTCACAAAAAGTAAAAACGCACCTCGTAAAGTCAGATAAACCGGATGATCAAAAAAGAACTTTGAACCCGTGATCGCAGCGTAAGAACGCTGAAAAAATAAAAGAATATATATAATGACCTGTAGCAGAAGCATCTAATTATGTCGCTCAGGTTTGTGTAGTATTTTTTAGAAAATCTAAAAAGATGTCAAGAAATTATAAATAAAAGTCCAAGCTTACCAAAGAACAGCGTTCTGCACTGCTGCACTGCTGAATAACGTAGTAGGACACACTATGAATGGACGCCTAAATACTGGCATTTTCCCGCCCGTGCAGGTTAAGGGTCACTGACTCAAAATAACGAATAAATGTATAAATGCTAATAAAAATACTATTTATGTTTGATGCACATCAATCAATTATGAAAGCTATGGAGCAAAAGGAATCTGAAGAAAAAATATATGAACACATAAAGAAACAGGAAAGAAGGGAAGAGATAGAGAGGAAGGGGGAGAGGAAGGGAAGAGAGGAAAGGGTGAATGGGAGGGAATGAGAGGGTGGGAAAGGGGGGAAGGGAGGGGAAAGGGGGGGGAAGGGGGGGGAAAGGGGGGGGGGGGGGGGAAGAGAGGGAAGGGAGGGGGAGGGGAAGGGGGGGAGGGGAAGAAGGGAAGAGGGAAGGAAGGGAAGAGGGAAGGAAGGGGAGAGGGAAGGGAGGGGGGGGAAAAAGGGGGGGGGGAAAAAGGGGGAGGGGGGGAGGGGGGAGGGAAGGGGGGAGGGGGGAAAGGAGAGGGGAAGGAAGGGGGGAGAGGGGAAAAGGGGGAGAGGGGAAAGAAGGAGAGGGGAAAGAAGGGGAAGAAGGAGAGGGGGAAAGGGAGGGAGGGGGGAGGAGGGGGGGAGGGGGAGGGGGAAAGGGAGGGGGGGGAGGAGGGGGGAAGGGGGGGAAGGGAAGGGGGAGGGGGGAGAGGGAGGAGGGAAGGGGGGAGGGGGAGGGGGGAGAGAGAGGAAGGGGAAGGGGGAGGGAGGGAAGGAAGGAGGGGGAAGGGGAGGGGAAAGGGGAGAGAAGAAAAGGAAATGAAAAGAGATGAACCAACCTTATAAAAAGACAGAAAGATCAACTTCTTGGTTTAAACCCAATGGATGTAATGTACGTAATTCATAAATGAATCTCTGCTCAAGACGTAGGAGGAGTTTATCTAAATTGCCCCCTCGCCAATGAGGCCGCCACTACTTTCAATACCAAAAATTTCAGATCTGAAAGAGTGTGATGAGCTGCCAACCAGTGATCTACTAAAGGTTTGTCCACCGCCTGTCTCCGAATGTTACTCTTGTGCTCGATAATTCGTGTCTTGATGCACCTTTTGGTCTTTCCAATGTAACAGAGGTTACACGGGCAAAGAACCAAATAGATGACATTCTGAGTGTTACAGTTGGAGAAATCTTTTAACAATACTTTATATGTTGAGTTCGGCTTAGAGAACTCTTTCTTAGTTACTAGAACATTTTCACAAACGCAGCATGTGCCACATTTGAAATGTCCACACGCTTTTGGAATAAATTTCGGTTTACCTAAAGCAGATGGTACTAAAATGTCTCTTATATTCCAATTTCTCTTGTATGCAACCAAAAGTCTTGTCTCACTTAAGGAGGAAAGAGGATCTAAAATATGCCATGCTCTCCTTAATATACTAGCAATCTCCTTTGAGTGTTCTGAAAACGTAATTGTACAGACAATATTATTAGATGCGTTGGGCACACGTTTCTGTAACAAGGACATTCGATCAGCTGACCAAGCACGTTGGCAGGCTTTAGTAATACAGGCATCTGGATATCCACGATCTTTAAATCTTTGGCCTAAGCTGCCAGCCTGGATTGTAAAATCCTCATCTGTAGTACAGAGTCGTCGGATTCGCAGGAACTGGCTCATGGGAAGATTTTCTTTCAACGACCGGTTGTGGAAGCTACTAAAGTGTAGAAGAGAATTTCTATCGGTAGGTTTACGGTACAAGGTAGTAATGAAACCTTCTGGAGTGTTTTTAATTAATATATCCAGATACGCTATTTCATTTGGGCTATATACATGCTCAAACTGTAAGTGCGGGTCACAGGAGTTAAGCCACCGAATGAAACCTAACAACAAGTTTTCTGTGCCTTCCCAAATGAGAAACACGTCATCAATATAGCGTTTCCACATTTTTATATTCAGCTTATAAGGGTGTGCATTTAGAAAGACTGATTCAAAATGTGAGACATAAAGGTTGGCCACATCTGGTGCTACCGATGAGCCCATTGCAACTCCTTGTATTTGATGGTAATATAGATCCTGGAAACAGAAAAAATTATTACATAGTATTAAAGACGCTAATTGAATAAGAAAACTGGTAGGAGTGCGAACAGGTGTAATCCTAGTGATCAAATAATCTGCTATAACTTCAATCGCAGCTTTCTGAGGAATGTTAGTGTAGAGAGATTTAATATCCAATGTGACAAGAAAAATCCCATTATGAGCACCATCATAGGCACTGAGTAAATGAATCATATGTGATGAATCTCGCACAAATGACGGAGTGAGTTGTACGAATGGACGAAGAAAGAAACACGTCCAGATATTTCGATATGGGCTCAAACAAGGACCCTATGGCAGAGACAATGGGTCTGCCAGGGGGATTATCTAAAGATTTGTGAATTTTGGGTAGAACATATATCGTAGGCATCACTGGATGAGATACTGTGAGAAACTGTGCTTCCTTAGGTGTAAGATACCCAGCTTGTATACCAATATAAATTAACGTGTCAGCCTGTTGTTTAAGAGCCGGAGTGCGATCTTCACGTAATCTTGTATAATATCTTGTATCCTTAATTTGTCGTAAAATTTCTTGAATATAATCATCTCTGTCTTGAATAACGAGCGCTCCACCTTTATCTGCCGGTTTTATGATTTCAAAATTCGTTTTTAAACTGGAAAGTGCATGCTTTTCCTCTTTACTTAAATTAAAATAAGTATGCGTCTTTTTTGTGTCATACATTTTTTGTATCTCATGAAGTACCACTTGCTGGAACGTATTAATAATAGCATTATCAGCTTTAGGCATCCAAGTAGAGTGGTTTTTAATGACAGAAAGATCTCCATTACCTGCTTCTTGATTTTTAAAAAAATCTTTAATATGAAGCTTTCTGAAAAATTTAAACAACTCTACTTGGGTATTGAAATGGTCGTGTCGAACTGAAGGAACAAAAGACAACCCCTTTTGTAAAACTGAAATCTCAAGGGGACTAAGGACATATTTAGATAAAAGGGCACTTCCTCTCTCTCCCCCCTCCCCTCCTCCCCCTTCCCCCTCCTCCCCCCCCTTCCCTTCCTTCCTCCTTCCCCTTTCCCTCCCCTCCCTTTCCCCCTCTCCTTCTTCCCCTTCTTTCCCCTCTCCCCCTCCCCCCACTTCCTTCCCCTCTCCTTTCCCCCCTCCCCCTTCCCTCCCCCCCTACTCCCCTCCCCCTTTCCCCCCCTCCCCCTCCCCACCCCTCTTCCCTTTCCTCCCCCCTCTTCTCCTCCCCCCCTCCCCCCCCTCTCCCCTTCCTTCCCTCTTCCCTTCTTCCCCTCCCCCCCTTCCCCTCTCCCTTCCTCAATCCCCCCTTCCCCCCCTCCCCTTTCCTCCCTCCTCCTTTTCCCCCTCCTTCCCCCCTTTCCCCCCCTTCCCCCCCTTTCCCACCCTCTCAAACCCACCCTTTATCCCATTACACTCTTCCCTTCCTCTCCCCCTTCCTCTCTATCTCTTCCCTTCTTTCCTGTTTCTTTATGTGTTCATATATTTTTTCTTCAGATTCCTTTTGCTCCATAGCTTTCATAATTGATTGATGTGCATCCAACATAAATAGTATTTTTATTAGCATTGATACATTTATTCGTTATTTTGAGTCAGTGACCCTTAACCTGCACGGGCGGGAAAATGCCAGTATTTAGGCGTCCATTCATAGTGTGTCCTACTACGTTATTCAGCAGTGCAGCAGTGCAGAACGCTGTTCTTTGGTAAGCTTGGACTTTTATTTATAATTTCTTGACATCTTTTTAGATTTTCTAAAAAATACTACACAAACCTGAGCGACATAATTAGATGCTTCTGCTACAGGTCATTATATATATTCTTTTATTTTTTCAGCGTTCTTACGCTGCGATCACGGGTTCAAAGTTCTTTTTTGATCATCCGGTTTATCTGACTTTACAAGGTGCGTTTTTACTTTTTGTGAGTTTTAAAAAGGGCAAGCCAAGCAAGTAGGAGTAAGCGGCATTTCTACACGATCTTCTCCTTTTTTAATATATTGGCTGGGCCGTGCCAACATCACTTATGTTTCTGCAAAGAAACCGTGTACATATTTTTATTTTGTTCTACTAGTATTTCTAATATGGAAAAACGCTGCGTCTACAAAAAGTTTTTACAACTGGTAATCTATTTTGTTTACCATTTGCGATCATTCTGGAATATATGTCGTTTGAATAATATGCATGTTATAGGTGCCCTTTCCCCCCCCCCTCCTCCCCCCCCTTTCCCTCCCTCTCATTCCCTCCCTTTCTCCCTTTCCTCTCTTCCCCTTCCTCTCCATCTCTTCCCTTCTTTCCTGTTTCTTTATGAGTTCATATATTTTTTCTTCAGATTCCTTTTGCTCCATAGCTTTCATAATTGATTGATGTGCATCCAACATAAATAGTATTTTTGTTAGCATTTATACATTTATTCGTTATTTTGAGTCAGTGACCCTTAACCTGCACGGGCGGGAAAATGCCAGTATTTAGGCGTCCATTCATAGTATGTCCTACTACGTTATTCAGCAGTGCAACAGTGCAGAACGCTGTTCTTTGGTAAACTTGGACTTTTATTTATAATTTCTTGACATCCTTTTAGATTTTCTAAAAAATACTACACAAACCTGAGCGACATAATTAGATGCTTCTGCTACAGGTCATTATATATTCTTTTATTTTTTCAGCGATCTTACGCTGCGATCACGGGTTCAAAGTTCTTTTTTGATTATCCGGTTTATCTGACTTCACGAGGTGCGTTTTTACTTTTTGTGAGTTTTAAAAGGGGCAAGCCAAGCAAGTAGGAGTAAGCAGCATTTCTACACGATCTTCTCCTTTTTTAATATATTGGCTGGGCCGTGCCAACATCACTTATGTTTCTGCAAAGAAACCGTGTACATATTTTTATTTTGTTCTACTAGCATTTCTAATATGGAAAAACGCTGCGTGGCTCTGAGAAGCCTTTTAATTGCCGATCTCTGTTTATTTAAAAAGTGCCGGTATCAACATTTCATGATTTATTTTTAACATAATATATATTTGTTTAATTTTTAAGAATGATTTTTGCATTTTTAAGAATTCATTTTTGCTTCCTTGTTTTAGTCGGTTATCCGTTGCCTATATAGGTGGGAAATCGTTTATTTTTAGACGTTTTACTAGCAGTAAATGTCACTGCATTGTTTAACAGTTCTACTGTGCAGCACGCCTTTGTGTCTGACTTATGTTTGTTTCATTCTACAAAAATTTTTTTACAACTGGTAATCTATTTTGTTTACCATTTGCGATCATTCTGGAATATATGTCGTTTGAATAATATGCATGTTATAGGCGCCCATATAGGTCACTTAATTCAGACACATAATTCTTTGTAAGGCTCCTTAATGCGTTTGTATAAACGTTTAATATATTGGTTTTTATTTTAAGAGCGTCTCCACCTTTTTTGTACATTTTATTTATGATGTGGTTTCCATTTAGCTGGTTTTTATTTTTATATTATTTTCAAATATTTTTTATAATATTTTTTCAAAATTTTTTTTATCTTTTTTTTATCTTTTTTCTATATATTTTCATATTTACATGCTTTTCTTGCTTTTCAAGTGCCTTTTTGATGTTCATATACGGAACGTTATGAATTACCAGTTTTGAAATTGTATATATATGTTTTTTCATATATTTTATGTATATGTATATTTATTTATGTAATTAATTATTTATTATTAGCTGGTTATATATTAATCAATATGGAATGTCAGTTTTAGAATTGTATATATTTGTTTTACAAATGTACACTTATCTATTTATTGATTTATTTATTTATTTATTATCAGCTGTTAGCACCTTACAGGTTTGATCCATGATAATATTCCAATTGACCATAATAAGGTATTTACTCCCTTTTGGTTCCTCCTCGTCTCTTTCTTCCTTTTTAGTTGTTTAATATGTTCTTATTATATTATTTTTAATAATTTCTTAACAATTTTTGTCTACAAGTTGTTTTTTATTAATTTTTACAGATTGTCCTTTATACATTTTGGAATATTATATGTTTTTAATCTTTTTTACTGATATATGATAGTGCATTTTATGTTATGTTGTATTTATTTATTATATGTTTATGTTTATTAATTATTTTTGAGGTGTGCTCTTCAAGACCCCCTGAAGAAGGCCGGTTGGCCGAAACGCGTTGGGGCGTAATAAACAAGGTTCACGATTTGTCAGTCCAGGCTCCGCTCTTTTGTTCTTTCTTGCTGTGCGGATCCTTAGCTCCCTTTGGTACTGTTACCAGTTGATACCTAGCAATAGTACTACAAGAGGTCAAACGACACCATTCTGAACCTGACACCAGATGGGCAGAAGCAACTAGGGATCACTCCTGTCCCTTAACCCTAGACCACAAGGAATTACTAGAGGTAGGCCTGGGGGGTCCTCTCCAGGGGATCTACAGCAGGGAAGATGGTCTGCAGGGTGTCTTTGGAGGCAAGGTGTTTTGATTTGAGCTCTGCTGGTGGGAGGTCTACAGGGTTTAGAAAAGTACCGCACCTGGCAGCACTGGGCTACATCTTAGCAGCTCCATGCCCATGGGCAAGAAAAATAATGCTATCTTTGAGCTGGTGATATTTTTCCAGAAATAGCATAGCTTGTGAAGGTCAATGCAAGCTACATTATTTGATTTGCATAAGAAGATGACATTTTACTTACCACATAATGTCCTTTCCTTGAGTCCTGCTAGACCAGTTCAGACAAGTGGGTTGCGTCCCCCTACCAGCAGAGGAGACAGAGAAAAAATTCCAGAGGTTTCTTATGACCTTGTTCTGCTATACTAATCAATGTAGCTAGGGGCACAGCTTAGTATTTGTACCCAAGCACATGGTCAAGAATCCCTGACCACATATGACCTCAGTGAGGATTCAAGGTTCAACAGATAAACTATTACAGGATCATCTTCAAACAGGCCTGTCTAGAGGACATGGGACTGCAGGACCAACCGCAGAGAAACACAACAGACCATAACCAGTCACAGGGGTGGTCTTGGTCTAGTCTAGCAGGACTCTGGGAAAGCATAGTTACTCACCTGTAACAGGTGATCTCCGGGAACAGCAGGAATTTAGTCCTCACATATGGGTATCGTCGGTACCAACGGAGCCTGCGCGGGAATGCTCCCCAGCATCCAATTAGAAAGCTTTTGGGAGCATCCCACAGTGCCTGCGTGCAGCCTTCCCGCCTTTCCCAACTGCCTCTCTCCAGCTGAGTTTTAAAGCTGAGACAAAGAGAGAGAGAGGGAAAGAGATAGAGAGATACAACTCCTAGGGGAGGTGGGTGGGTTGTGAGAACTAAATTCCTGCTGTTCCCGGAGATCACCTGTTACAGGTGAGTAACTATGCTATCTCCAGGAACAAGCAGGAATGTAGTCATCACATATGGGGACTCCCAAGCTTTAGATGCTAGGGAGAGACCCCAGAAGTTGTGCGTCCCTGAGAAGGGCTCCACTTCCCCCCATGGATCTCTGGCATCCTACCAGGGATGGTGGGTAGGAGTTGATTAGGTGTGGAACAGGTGTTGGAGAACAGCCTGATCAAACAAGGCATCCCGGCGGGAGTCCTTGTCCAAGCAGTAATGGGCTGTGAAGGTATGAACCGAGGCCCAGGTGGCTGCTCGACAGTTGTCGTCGATAGACACAGAGTGCAGATGAGCCATTGAAGCTGCCATGGCTCTCACATTATGAGCTGTGACATGGCCCTCCAGAGGAAGATTCTTACTCTGTTAGGCAAAGGATATATACTGAGCAATCCAGTTAGATAGTGTTCTCTTGGAGACTGGAAGTCCCAAAATAGAAGGATCAAAAGCAACAAAGAGCTGAGAGGACTTTCTATATTGCTGTGTTCTTTGTAAGTAAAAGGCTAAAGCTCTTTTACATTCCAAAGTATGAAGGTTTCTTTCTGCATTTGATGCATGAGGCCTTGGAAAGAACACAGGTAGGTAGACCACTTGGTTTAGATGAAAAGGCGAGACCACCTTTGGCATAAAGCGTGGATGAGTCCTAAGGACTACCTTGTCATGATGGAACCTTGTATAAGGTGGATCAGCTACTAATGCCTGCAACTCACTGATGCGACGTGCTGATGTGATTGCAATGAAAAAGATAACCTTCCAAGAAAGGAATTTCAATGAGGTAGTAGCTAAGGGTTCGAAAGGTGATTTCATGAGCTGACCAAGAACCAGGTTTAAGTCCCATGCCACCGGTGGTGGCCTAATGGGAGGCTTAGTTAGAAGAAGGCCTCTCATAAATCTTGCTATAAGAGGATGGGAGGAAATAGGTTGTCCATTTAGAGGCTTGAAAGAAGCTGCAATAGCACTCAAATGGATTCTTGCTGAGTTAGTTTTAAGTCCTGCATTAGATAAATGAAGGAGATACTCCAGTAATGATTCCAGAGGTATCGCAAGGGGGTTAAGACCCTTCTGCGAACACCATATGGTAAACCTTTTCCACTTGAAAGCATAAGAGCGTCTTGTGGAAGGTTTCCTGGAAGCATAAAGGATATCCTTTACTTGCTGAGGAAGGTTAAGATCATGAAGATCTAGACCTTCAGCAACGAAGCCCTGAGATGCAGAGACTGGTGATTGGGATGCCATAACATTCCGTCCTCCTGAGACAGGAGATCTGGAGCAGACCCTAACTCCAGGGAGGGAGCTTGAGAGAGATGTAGAAGCAGAGGGTACCACACTTGCCGTGGCCAATGTGGAGCTATGAGAATCATTCGGCCTCTGTCTCTCTGAAGCTTGAACAGGGTTTTGGGAATTAGGGGAATGGGTGGAAAGGCATACAGGAAGTCTTGACCCCAGTAAAGGAGGAAAGCATCCCTGGCCTGAGCCCCCTGAGCCGGGGTTATGGAACAGAACCGGGGAAATTTGGCATTCCACGGACTTGCAAAGAGGTCTATGTCCGGGGTTCCCCAAATTTGAAAAATCTTGGCTACCTGGTCTGCATGCAGAGACCACGCGTGTGAAAGCAGAACTTGACTGAGTCTGTCTGCCCAAGAGTTTTGTATGCCTGGAAGATACGCCGCCAGGAGATGAATCTGATGCTCTCTGGCGAGGGCCTATAGTCGCAAAGTTTCGTTGCAAAGCGACAGAGAGCCTGTTCCCCCCTGCTTGTTCACGTAGAACATGGCTACTTGATTGTCCGTATGAATGAGGACTATCTTGTAGCTGAGCAGGGTGTGGAACACTCGAAGAGCAAGGAAGATTGCTCTGAGCTCCAAGAGATTGATATGTAGATGAGTCTCCTGTGGAGACCAGGTGCCTTGGGTGGAGAGGTCTTGCAGATGAGCTCCCCAACCCATCGGAGAAGCATCTGTTGTGAGAGTTCCCTGGGGTAAGGGTTGTTGAAAAGGGGACCCCAGCAACAGGTTTTGAGTGGACTTCCACCACTGGAGGGACAAAATAAGATGACTTGTGTTTGCTATTTTGTCTGAAAGGCATCCTGATGCCTGGGTCTATTGAGTGGATAAAGTCCACTGGGCTGCCATCATATGGAGGCGAGCATAGGGAACCACATGCACGTAGATGCTATGTGGCCTAGTAGTTGTAGCATTTCTCGGGCAGTGAGATGAGGCTTTAGCACTGCTTGAGAAGCTAACTGCACCATGCGAAGGCAACGGGCCTGGGTGAGATAGGCCCGTGCTTTTCTGGTATCCAGCAAAGCTCCTATGAACTCTAAAGGCTGAGTGGGAGTTAGACTGGATTTTGGGCTGTTTATTACCAGACCCAAATACTGAAGGATACGCATTGTGCAGGATAGAGAAGTCCTGGCCTCTAACTCTGTTGGGGCTCGAATGAGCAAATCGTCTAAGTAGGGGAAGACGAATATCCCTAGAGTGCGGAGAAATGCTGCTACCACAGCCATGCATTTTGTGAACACCCTTGGTGCTGAGGCCAGGCCAAAAGGAAGCACCTTGTATTGGTAGTGCTTCCGTTGAAAAAGGAACCGAAGAAATCCTCTGTGAGTTGGATGGATGAGAACATGGGTGTACGCATCCTTGAGATCTAGAGAACAAAGCCAATCCTGACTCTGAAGGTACGGCAGCAGAGTTCCCAGAGAAATCATCTTGAATTTCTCTTTGACAAGGAATTTGTTCAATTTTCTGAGGTCCAAGATAGGTCTGTATCCCCTGTTTTCTTTGGGATAAGGAAATAGGGGGAGTAAAACCCTGTACCCTGCTGATGGATGGGTACTTCTTCTATTGCCCCTTGGGCAAGCATAGTCCTGACCTAACAGGTTGATGAGAGAGGTCAGAGAACTGAACTGCCTTATCATTGTGGGAGGGGGCATGTTCGAAAAATGAAGCTTGTACCCCTCTTTTATGATGGAGAGTGTCCAATGCTCTGCTGTTATCTGCCCCCACCTGGGGGCAAAGTGACACAACCTTCCTGGAATGGTGGAAGGCTGTGGTCCAATGAGAGCCAGGAAGGCTATGTTCTCTAGCTGAAAGTCAAAGGCCTTGTGGAGGCTGAGACTGCTGGGATGGCTGAGGCTTAGCAGTCTTTGGTTTTCTTTGTTTGGGTGGTTGCTGACCTTTCCGGACAAGCTGACCTGTAGAACGTCCCTGCTGAGAATAAGCAGGATAAAATCTTTTCTTTTTAGAAAAGAATGGTTCCTTGAAAGATTTCTTTCTTGCAGTATCAGCTGTGGACTTGGATAATCTATCCAAGGTGGAGTTGTCAGCATCCAACTCATTGGCCTTTTCCTGCCAATCTTTACCAAACAGGTTCTCACCAGTACAAGGAATATTTCCCGGTTTGTCTTGTACCCAGACCTCCAGATCATATGCCTGGAGCCAAGCAATTCTATGTGCACCTATGGCAATGGCAGAGGTTCTGCTTATGCACTCAAAACAGTCAAAAGCTGCATGGTTGACAAATTTAGAAACATCCTGGGCATGTTTGACCAATGTGAGAAAACCCTGCCTTCTATCCTCAGGAAGAAGAGGACTCAAAGCCTCTAAATCACCTGTGACTTCCTTCAGGAACATTCCCATATATAGACAATAGGAACTGATCCTGGCAGAAAGCATGGAAGCTTGGAAGACACGACGTCCAAAAGCATCCAAAGTTCTGCACTAACGTCCTGGAGGATTAGAGGCATGCCTCTTTGCACTCTTGATCCTTCTCATAGCTGATTCTACTACAATAGAGTGGTGAGGAAGCTGAGTTTTCTGGAAACCAGGACAAGGAGGGACTCGATACAGAGTATCCAGTCTACGAGATTGAGGAGAGGTGGTAAGAGGTGTCTCCCACATTCTTAACATGAGATCAAGCAAGATCTCATGGATGGGCAAGGTAGCTGCCTCCTTAGGAGTTTTAGGATATTGTAAAATTTCCAACTCCTTTGCTCTGGGCTCTGTTTCAGGGGCAACAGTAATGGACAGACCCCGAGCCACCTCCCTGATGAAATCCTGAAAGGAAATGTCCTCTGGAGGAGACATCCTGCGTTTAGGGGAGGAGGGCTCCTCCGGGAGAAGTATCCACGCATCGACAGAACTGTCAGAATCCTCAGATTCCTCTGAGGACTCGAAGTACCTTCTGTCGGGATGCTCTTGAAGAGCCCGATACCCGTACCGACCGAAGTCGGTACTGAGGGGAATCGGTACCGTTCTAACGGTACCGGAAGGCATCGCATGACTGGGTACCGGCAATGCAGACGCCGATGTCGATGCTGTCGGTACCGGTACCGGAGTTGGTGCCGGTACCGGTTGAACTGTCTGACGCGGTTCCGAGGGTGTCGATGCTGCAAGGAGAGCCGCCAGACTGCGTTCAATAGCCAGGACCCTCTGGTCTATCGACGCTGCCAATGCCTGGATGTTGGTACCGGAGAAGACCACCGGTACCCCAGAGCATGGCACCAGTAGTTCTGCCGAGGTTGAGGCCTCGAGAATGTCCTGGAGCCCCGATAATGCTTTGGAAGCCAAAGCCTCCCGCCGGGGCAATTTTGCCAGTGCAGAATCCTCAAGGGCAACGCCAGAGGCATCTCGATGCTTAGAAGGAGATCTACCCTTTGAGGACCGGCTAGACTTATGTTTAGTTACCTGAGATCCACGGGAGGAAGACGAAGCCCTGGAAGACGTCGATGCCACCAAAGCTGCATCAGAGGGAAACAGGGTACTGAGCTTGGCAGCTCGGTTCTGTCGACCTCTCTTGGACATCATGGCGCAGGCCATACATTCCGAGATGGAATGGTCAGGACCTAAACATTTCAGACATCACTCATGGGTGTCGGTGACGGAGATGGTACCGCCATACTTGATGCACTTTTTAAAACCCGAAGAGGGTTTTTCCATTGTGGAAAAAATCTTGGGCCTAAGGCCCAAAACGGCGCGTGCACCTAGAAAAAATGGGAAAAAAGTACTAAGAAATTTATTTTTTTTTTTTTAAAGAAAAGAAAGAAAGAAAAAACGGTGGTACCGGTAAAGCATCGAGGTAGGCAGATGCGACCACAAAAAAGAAGGACAATTTTCTGCGGTGACAGGAACACGACCTGCTGGCTCCGCGGAAAACGAAGAACTGGAGAGAGGCAGTTGGGAAAGGCGGGAAGGCAGCATGCAGGCGCTGTGGGATGCTCCCAAAAGCTTTCTAATTGGACGCTGGGGAGCGTTCCCGCGCAGGCTCCATCGGTACCGACAATACCGACAAGCAGGAATGTAGTCATTATGTGATGACTACATTCCTGCTTGTTCCTGGAGATAGGATATTATCAGGTAAGTAAAATGTCACCTTCCATTTTGTCACACTAGACCAGTCCAGAGAAGTTGAACATACCAAAGCTACTACTCCATTGGGCAGAAAGAAGATATGGCAGTTTTCAGGTTGATCTTAGTGTGGCGGACTTACTTTCCTCGCTTGCCTTTTTTCAGGATAGCCGTGACAAGGGCCTTTCCTTTAATTCTCTGAAGGTTCAGGTGGCAGCTTGTCGTGTCTCAGGTCTTGGCACCAGACCTCAAACAGACACTAGACATGCATGTAGGCAAGGCTAGAAGAACCTCCCCTCACTTTTAGGAGCATGGAAACCATGGCAGAGGAATAGTCATAGGTGTGCCGGGTTGTCCAGGCAGTGATGAAACAATTAATTATGGTCTCTCTCTGAGCAATTACTTATTAGTAATACTAACAATAAACTGACATGCTCAATATTATCAATACGGAACCTTGATCACATTCAGGTAATCTCTTATAGTCACTACAAACAGTTGACGTTTTTTATATCTATATCGTTGGAGGTCTCAGACTCGTTTGGCACTCGTTTATGGACACGCACTGTGTTCACAGGTAGTGCCTAATAGCATCAATGATGCTATTAGGGGTTGTCCAGACAGAGCAGTCCTTGCCACAACAGTCCCTGGGCTGTATGAAGTCACAGAGGAGGCACCTGCAGGAGTCATATCAGGTCCTCAAACCACTTCTTCTATGATGCCACAAGGACAAACTACAGCAGCCTGGATATCATTCTATGCGACTAAGTACATACCCCATAAGCATCCATGGAGGGAACATGTATAGCAGACATTGGTGCCCTTGGAGACTGCTTTCTTATAGCAACTTGCAGCAACTGTGCACTTTGGTAATGGATCAGGTCATCATCAGATCCATCTCAGGACAACTCCAGAAGCCCAGAATCTGCCAAAACAAATGGCTTAACTCCCATGCTCCAGGATTGAGGGAGTGGTGACTGAGGAAGTCCACCTTCAAACTGTCAACACAGGCAATGTGTTTTGCCAAGAAAGCTAGAAGGTTCCTTTCCACCCAAGAGAACAAGAGGGTCATCTCTAGGGCCATTCTGGCACTCTGTGTGCCTCCTTGCTTTTGGACATAAACCACCACAATGGCACTGTCTGAGAACACCTGGATCACTCTGCCCCTGACCAAAGGACCAGAGGTATATCAGGGCCAGATGAAAGGACCTTGCCTTGAAGCGATTGATAGGCCATGCTGCCTCCCAGCTCTTCCAACAGCCCTGAGCAGTTTTGCCCTTGCAATGGGCACCCCATCCAAACAGGCTGACATCCATTGATAGGCGAAGACACAAAGCATTGTCCAGTGGCATACCCTTCCTCAGATGCTGGTGCTGCCCCCACTAACACAGGCTGGACACCACCGAGGGAGGGAGGGGAAGCTTGGCTTCAAAATCTTGAGAGCTTGGAGACCAATGAGACAGCAAGCAGTTCTGCAGTGGCCTCATATGAGCTCAAGCTCAAGGAATAATTTTGACTGATGGCACCATCAAGCTGAGAATCTGTAAGTAATCCCAAACTCTGGGAACCTGCTGTGCCCAGAAGGCTGTTAGCTGAGACAATAGCTTTCTCACTTTCTCCTTGTGAAGGAATACCCTGCCTACATGAGTGTTAAACTGCGCTCCCAGAATTCTAGCAACTGGGAAGGCTGCAACTGACTCTTCCCATGATTGATAACCCCGCTGAGACTTTCCAGAAACTGTACAACTTGGGACAACACCAGAGATGCTTCCAATTGCAACCTGGCTCAGATGAGCCAGTTGTCCAGATATGAGTGAACACAGATCCCTTCATGTCTCAGTTCCATGGTCGCTGCCGCCACCATGACCTTTGAGAACATCCTTGGGGCAGTGGAGAGGCCAAAGGGAAGAGCAGCAAACTGAAGAGAGCTGAGAATGGCAAACTGGAAAAAGTGTTGCTGATTTTTGTGAATTGGAATGTGGAAATAGGCCTTGGCCAGATCCAGGGTCAGGAGAAACTCCCTGCACCACACTGCCTGGATCACGGATTATAGAATCTCCATTTGGAAGCGCATGGTTCACAGGTGGGCACTGACACCTTTGAGGTTGAGGAATGGATGGAAGGAGCTGTCCTTCTTCGGAGTATGGGCCCTTGTTCCTTGTCCCACACAGCAGAGGGAATTGAGGTAACTGCCCGTAGACTGAGCAATTTTTCCAGCAAGCCTGAATGGTTTTCTTCCCACCAAATTTTAAATTTATGTTCTAGTGAACTGTCCTCTACTGCTATCCTGTTTTCAGTCTGTGTACCCCAGGGCTCTGTCTTGAGCCCGAGCCCTCTCTCTCTCTCTACACTCAGTCCTTTGGAGTACTCATCTCCTCGATGACTCCCAGATCTACCTCTCTGCACCTGAAATCTCTCTGGGAATCTAGATCCGGATCTCTGCCTGCTGATCTGACATTAGTGCCTGGATGTGTCGCCACCATCTGAAATTGAACATGGCCAAAACTGAGCTCCTTATCTTTCCCTCTAAGATCACCTTTCCCCTTCCTTCTACTCCTCCCTGTTTCCTCAGCTCGCAATCTCGGGGTCATCTTTGACTCCTCCCTTTTCCTTCTCTGCATATATCTAACAGATAGCTAAAACCTGTCACTTCCTTAACACTGGCAAAATTCGTCCCTTCATTTCTGAACACACTACTAAGACTCTTATCCCATCTCTAGTCACCTCCTGTCTAGACTATTGCAACCTCCTCTTCGCTGGTCTTCCTTTAATCATCTCTCCCTACTTCAATCTGTTCAAAACGCAGCTACATGGCTAAGCTTCCTCCAGTGTTGCTATGCTCATGTCACCCCTCTTCTCAAATCACTTCATTTTCCCTACCCGTTTCCGCATCTAGTTCAAACTTCTACTAAATGTCCTATAAGTGCCTTCATTCGGCTGCTCCTCACTATCTTTCCTCTCTTATCTCTCCCTACACCCCTCCTCGGGAACTCCACTCTTCTTGCATATCCCTTCTATTTGTGCCCTTCTCTTCCACTGTCAACTCCAGACTTCAATCTACCATGCTGCTCCTTATGCTTGGAGCAAACTAACTGAGTCTGCACATCAGGCACATTCTATGGCCTTTTTAAAATCGAGGCTAAAAACTCACTTCTTTGTAACTTCTTTTGGATCCTATTCCCTTTAGTCTCCTGTTCACCTCCTATGAGTTTCCTTTACATTTCCCTGCAGCGTCCAATAGGAAAGCTTTTGGGAGCATCCCATTGTGCCTGCGTAGCTGCTTTCCCACCTTTCCCGCTCTCCCTCCTCAGTTGAGTTTGTAGCTGAGATAAAAGGAGAGAAGGAGAGAAGAAGAGGAAAAGTACAACTCCTAGGGGAGGAGGGTGGGTTGTGAAGACTCAATTTCTGCTGTTTCCGGAGATCACCTGTTACAGGTGAGTAACTACACTATCTCCAGGAACAAGCAGGAATGTAGTCTTCACATATGGGACTCCCTAACTTGGAGATGGCCAGAGAGATGACCTCAGAGCGAGCTGTGGAACACAGGGCTAAGTGGTAGGTCATATGTCCTCCAAGGATGACTGATATCGGAACCCGGGACGGAGGGTAGGAGTTGATGTAAGTCTGAAAGAGATGCTGGAGAACAGCTTGGCCAAACGAGGCATCCCGGCAGGAGTACTTGTCTAGTCAATAGTGAGCAGCAAAAGTATGGACAGAGGACCAGGTTGCTGCTTTACATATTTCATCAATCGCTACAGAGCAGAGATTTGCCATGGAGGTAGCCATTGCTCGAACATTATGTGCAGTGACGTGACCCTCAAGAGAGAGTCCTGCACTGTCGTAAGCAAAGGAGATGCAATCTGCTATTCATTTGGAGAGAGTTCTCTTGGATACTGGTAGTCCTAGATGACTAGAGTCAAAAGCGATGAAAAGTTGGGAAGTTTTTCTGTGCTCCCAAGTGCTTTGGAGATAAAAGGTGAAAGCATGTTTGCAATCCAGAGTATGAAGGGTTGCTTCTGCCCTAGAAGAATGGGGTCTAGAGAAGAAAACAGGGAGACACACTGACTGATTCAAGTGAAATGGCGAGACCACCTTTGGCATAAAGTGAGGATGAGTCCTAAGGACTACCTTGTCATGGTAGAAACGTGTAAGGAGGATCAGCCACCAAAGCTTGAAGCTCACTGATGCGCCTTGCAGAAGTGAAGGCAATAAGGAAGGTGATCTTTCAGGTAAGAAACTTCAGGGAAATAGTTGCGAGGGGTTCAAAGGGCGGCTTCATAAGCTGTCCTAAAACCACATTAAGGTCCCATGTCACTGGGGGTGGTTTAATGAGAGGCTTAGTTGATAGAAGCCCTCTCATGAAGCGTGCTACAAGCAGTTGAGAGGAGATGGGCTGACCATTCAAGGATATGTGGGAAGCTGCTGTAGCACTTAGGTGGACTCTTACCTAATTAGTTTTGAGTCCAGAGGAAGAGAAGTAGAGAAGATATAAAAGTAATGTTTTCACGGGAGCTGAAAAGGGGTTAAGATCCCTTTTCAAACACAAGAGAGAGAATCTACACTACTTGAAGGCGTAGGAGCGCTTTATGGAAGGTTTTGTAGAAGACGAAAGGATAACTTTCAGTTGTTGAGAGAGGCTGATGTCCTGGAATTCTATGCCTTCAGCAGCCATGCTGTTAGGTGTAGGGACTGTGGATTGGGATGCAGCAGTGTCCCGTTCTCCTGTGAAAGGAGATCTGGGGCAGACCCCAAATCTACTGGTTGAACTCGAGAGAGACGCAGAAGCAGAGGATACCACGGTTGTTGTGGCCAACATGGGGCTATAAGAATCATGTAGTCCTTGTCTCTCTGGAGTTTGAAAAGAGTTTTGGGGATGAGGGGAATGGGAGGAAAGGTGTATAGGAAGCTCTGACCCCAGTAAAGGTGAAAGACATCTACCGCTAGGCTGTTGTGAACAGGGGTTCTGAAACAGAATCGGGGAAGTTTGGCATTCTGAGGACTTGCAAACAGGTCTATGTTTGGGGTTCTCCAGATCTGGAAAATGTGAGCAACCTTGTCTGCATGGAGCGACCACTCGTGGGATAGTAAGGCCCAACTGAGTTTGTCCGCCAAGAGATTCTGCTTGCCTGGGAGATAAACTGCAAGTAGGTGAATCTGATGCTGTATGGCAAAGGACCATAGGTGCAGGGCTTCGCTGCATAGCGTCCAAGAGCCTGTTCCGCCCTGCTTGTTCAAGTAGAACATGGCTAACTGATTGTCCATCTGGACTTGAACTGTGTGGAAGCAAAGGTCGTGGAACACCTTGAGAGCATTGTGGATGGCTCTGAGTTCCAGCAGAATTATGTGGAGTTGTGACTCCTGATGAGACCAAAGACCCTGAGTGGAGAGGCTGTCCAGATGAGCTCCCCAGCCCATTTTGGACACATCTGTCATCAGGGTACATTGATGTGGAGGCTTCTGAAAAGGTGATCCTACAAGAAGGTGTTCTGGGGATTGCCACCACTGGAGAGATAAGATGAGACATGCAGAGAGTGCTATCTTGTCTCACAAACGACCAGATGCTTGAGACCACTGGGAAGCCAGAGTCCATTGAGCTGCACGCATATGTAGATGAGAGTATGGAACTACATGTACAGTAGATTGCATATGGCCCAAGAGTTGCAACATTTCTCGAGCAGTGAGAACGGTTTTGAGACCTGCTTGGGATGCAAGCTGGATGAGTCAAGCACAGCTGGATGAGTCAAGCACAGCGGGCTTGAGGCAGAAAAGCCCTTCACTGTTGAGTGTCTAGGAGGGCTCCTATCAACTCGAGTTTGAGAGGGCATGAACTGGAACTTTGGAAGATTTATTACAAATTCCAAGTGTTGCAACACATGCATGGTGCACGTGAGAGAAAGACTGGCCTCTAGAGGTGTGCTTGCTCGGATGAGCCAATCGTCTAAGTAGGGAAAGACAAATATCCCTAGAGTCCTTAGGAATGCAGCTACAACTGCCATGCACTTTGTAAAGACTCTTGGGGCAGAGGCGAGGCCAAAAGACAGGACTCTGTACTGATAATGTTTCCCATGGAACAGGAAACTCAGAAACCTTCTGTGATCTGCGTGGATAAGAATGTGAGCATATGCATCCTTTAGATCTAGAGAACAGAGCCAATCTTGACTCAGGAGATAATGGAGAAGAGTACCTAGGGGATCATCTTGAACTTCTCCTGGAGTAGATACTTGTTCAGTTTTTATTTTATTTATTTAACTAGACTTATATACCACTTTTTCTACCAGTCAAAGCAGTGTACATTCAGGTACTGTATATATATTTTTCCCTTGCCCCCGAAGGACTCACAATCTGTTTTTGTACCTGAGGCAACGGGGGGTTAAGTGGCTTGCCCAAGGCCACAAGGAGCACCTGTGGGACTAGAAACCCAAGTCCTTCCAGCTCAATGTTGCTGTACTCTAGCGGGATTCGAACCTCTGGCCCTCAAGCCTGAGGTAACTTGCCACAAACACTAGGCCACCACTCCCTCAGTTTTCTGAGGTCCAGAATGGGCCTGTATCCCACTGTCTTCTTTGGAATGAGGAAGTAAGGAGAATAGAAACCCAGACCTTGCTGGGAGAGTGGCACTTCCTCTATTGCACCTTGTGAGAGCATAGCCATCCTGACTCTGGAGATTACAGATTCCATCCGCATTCCAGGCAGACTATGTCACTTTGCCCACAGGTGGCATCTTGTAACATCAGAACTGTATATATATTTTTCCCTTGCATTCCTCAAACCATCTGAGCAGGGAATCGAGACTCACAGAAAGGCTCAGACTCACAGGTCTCAGCCAGCTCAGTAGACCCAACCTCCTCAGCAGACAATAACAGAGTGGTGAGAGGGGGTTTGAGAACTGAACTCTCTTAGAGGAGACTGGGGGGGGGGGGGGGAGCGCGTAGACTCCGGAAGTGAAGCTTGTACCCTTCCCTTACTATGGAGAGAGTCCAGTGTTCTAATGTTACAAGATGCCACCTGTGGGCAAAGTGATATAGTCTGCCTGGAATGCGGATGGAATCTGGAATCTACAAAGTCAGGATGGCTATGTTCTCCAGAAAGGAGTCAAAGACCCTAAGGAGGTTGGGTCTGCTGAGCTGGCTGAGACCTATGAGTCTGAGCCTTTCTTTGTTGTTTTGGTTGTTGTTACCCCTTTTGAGGAGCATGAGCGAGACAGTGCACCGCAGGGTTGTAAGAAGAGTAATACTTCTTTTTCTTATTGAAAAAGGGTTTCTTTGCTATCTTCCTTTTAGCTGGGTTGGCAGTTGATTTAGAAAGTCTATTTAGAGTGGTGTTCTCAGACTAAAATTGAGACTCCTTATCCTGCCAGTCTTTGCCAAAAAGGTTTTCACCTGTGCAAGGTAAATTACCCAGCTGGTCTTGAACCCACTGTTCAAGATCAGAGGCTTGGAGCCAAGCGATCCTGTGTGCACCAATGCATATAGCTGAAGTTCTGCTGATGCATTCAAAACAGTTGAAGGTTGCCCAGTTAAGAAATTTGGAAACATTTTGGGCATGCTTCACCAGGGTGAGATAATCCAGTCTCTTATCATCAGGGAGGAGAGGAACCATCAACTCCAAATCCATAAACACCTCTCTAAGAAACATACCCATATAGAGTATGTAGGAACTGATTCTGGTCAATAACATAGGTGCCTGAAAACATCGACGAACAAAAGCATCGAGGGTTCTCGATTCCCTGCTCAGAGGGTTTGAGGAATGCATTTTGACACTTTTAATTTGACACATTGCCGATTCCACCACCATGGAATGGTGTGGTAATTGCATCTTCTGGAATCCGGGGCACTCCGGTACCCGGTACATAGTATAGAGTCTTCGGGTATGTGGAGAGATGGTTAAGGGTGTCTCCCACATTTGAAGCATAAGGTCGTGAAGTATTTGATGAATAGGAAGAGTAGCAGCTTCCTTTGGGGCTGCAGGGCATTGAAGGATTTTCAAGCTCTTCAGCCCTAGGCTCCTTCTCCTAAGTCACCGTGATGGAGAGGCCCCGAGCAACATCGCGGATAAAATCTTGAAAAGACATGTCCTCCAGAGGGGACATGCGATGTTGTGGGGAGGGAGATGGATCCTCCAGCAGAATTCTCATCTCCCTTTTACCGGTTGATTCATCATCCGATGAACTGGAGTCCGAAGACTCGAAGTATCGACGGGCCGGGTGCTCGCGTTCTGCCCATTCTCGATATCGCTCGAAACAGTCATTGGATAGTTTCGATGCCGGAACCTCGGTACCGGAAATGGACTCAAGGGCTGGCACAGGTGGTAGTGTGGTAAGCGGCAAAAATGTCGATACCCGTACCCTCAGTACCGTTGTCGGTACCAATGGTTGGGGAATCGACTGTAGAGGCTTTACCTGTATGGAAGCCGCTAGCAAGGCCACTAAGCTCCGCTCAATAGCCAGGATACGTTGATTCATGGAGCCTGCCGATGCCTGGGTATCAGTACCAGAGTTGAGGGCCACAATCTCTGAGCATGGCATTAAGAGCTCTCCGGAGGTCGAGGCCTCGGGAGCATCCTGGGACCCCGCTAATGCTTTGGAGGCAAGGACCTCCCGCCGGGGTTGTTTGGTTGGTGTGTCTCCCTCCAGAGCAACGCCTAGGGCATCTCGATGCTTAGAAGGAGATCTACCCTTGGAGGGCCGGCTAGTCTTCGATGAAGACCTGGGTTTCGTTACCTGAGATCCCTGGGAGGAAGATGAAGCTCTCGATGATGTCGATGCTACAGACATTGCATCGGCGGCAAAGAGGGTGCAGAGTTTCACAGTTCTGTTCTGCAGGCTTCTCTTTGTCATCGTCCTACAGAGAGGACAGTCAGTCGGTTGATGATCCGGTCCCAAACATTTTAGACACCAGTCATGGGTGTTTGTGGCCGAAATTGTACTGCCACATTTGGAACACTTTAAAACCACTAGCTGGTTTGTCCATTTTGGAAAATGAGGCCTAAGCCTAAGATGGTGTCGATGCGCTCTGAGGGAAGGGATTTTCCCCTCAGAAAAGGTTGCTTTTTTTTTTTTTTTTTACAGAAAGAGAGGACTGACAAGGTCGGTACCAGCGTTGACAGGAAGGCAGACGCGACCATGCGGTGACAGGAATTGCTTCTTGTTGGCTCCGCAGAAAATGAAGAACTGAGGAGGGAGAGCGGGAAAGGCGGGAAGGCAGCTATGCAGGCGCAAGTCGGATGCTCCCAAAAGCTTTCCTATTGGACGCTGGGGAGCGTTCCCGCACGGGCTCTGTCAGTATCGACGTCATCCATATGTGAAGACTACATTCCTGTTTGTTCCTGGAGATCAAGTGAATCCATTGGAGGAGAGCTCGAGTCATCAGACCCACACACACACCCCTAACTGTAGAATAATAGAGGAAGTTGAAACGTGACTCTTCAGGAGAGCCTCCATCTTGTAATCCAAGTGGTCTTTTAAGTGCCACACCCTCCACTGGGATAGAGGTCCGCTTCATGACCACAGTGACATGTGCTTCTACCTGAGGCATGTTGAACCACACAGCATAATGGCCTTTGGCATGACATAGAACTTTTTCATGACCCTGACCCCTTTCAATGGGGAATAGGGTAGGTCCCACTCAGAGCAGACCTTGCTCCTGATAAACTCTGGAAAGGGAAAAACCCTAGTAGGCTTCCGAAACTCTTCCAAGAGGAAGTGTATCTGCAGCATCTGGTATACCACCAGGTGGTCAGCTAATTGCAAAGTAGAAGACCCCTGAGTAATCCACGCCACCAGTTCTGCCTTCCTCAACAGGCAGATGATACGGAAATCATTCTGATCCTCTGAAGGAGAAGACATTTTGTCCTCAAGACTGGTATCCTTGGCCAGAGGTGTTGAACTAGATGCTGGACTTCAGGCAAAGGAGAGACACCTCTGGACTCCAATATCCCCCATGATTGCTTGGTCCACACAGCCCCACCTCAGGGCTTTGCCTATCCTGTGTAGCAGAGCCCTCTCTTCTGATTGATCAGAAAGAGATATAAATGACTCAGAAGCCCTCAGGTCCATATTGTCTTGCCAGAAGGACCAAGCTTGCTGAAGAAATCAAAAGAATTCCAGGGAGGACAACCTGGAGACCAGGAGCTCCCTGTCAGGATTAGCCCCACACCAGCGGGGGCAGACTTACTGCTGGGCCCCTAACAGAAGTGCAGCGGCCAACAAAGCGAGAGCCTGAGTCCAAGGCTTGGGAATTATCCTCCTTCACCACTACATTTGCTGCCTCCTGCAGCAAGGATGACAAAGGCAAGGCACCCATGTTCCCTTGCTGCAAGAGGGGAATGGGCCCTCCAAGGGTGCACAAGAAGCCTTCATGCAGGAATCACAAAAGCTGGAGGCCAACAACATAACTTTCCTTTTTCTGAAGACCAAGCAACATTTCTTAGAAGGTGGCATGGCATCCTTTCCTCTAATGTGTGCTTTATGTGTCACTAACAGCCTGGCTTCACAGGCTCAGGAAGCTCTAAGGGCACTGCAACATGCATTCTGGCCACATGGGCACCACCATCGCGCAAATCCAAGACATGCAAAAGTAATACACAGTAAGGTGTGTACCAAGCATGTATAGTACAGCTAACATGTGCAGACAAGTTGGGAACTGGCAGGAAAAAAAATGTCTCACCAATTGTTACTCCGAATGGCTTACCAATTGTTACTCCGAATGGCCAAGAACCCATCTGACACACCTCTCAGTGGACAAGGTCAGGTAGCCCCCCTCCAAAAAAAATAAGTCAGACAAATCAGAAACTTAGTTTTGGTACTCACCACAGGGAGTCCAAGGCAATAAGACTGTGCCAGGCACAGAGCTACTTCTCTGCTGCCACGGCCTGCAGACCAATACCTCTTAGGAGTCTTCTTTTCATCTTCGAGGGAGAGTTGGTGGAGAGGTGGGGGCAGGAGGGAGGGGGCCCTGAGGTTGTGCATGACAAATAATTCTTTCCCAGCTCTTTTTTCAACTAACTCAACTAGCACTTAACCAGATAAGGATGAAGAACTCAAAAAAGTCCTCTCCTCTGTACGGCAATACCCAAAAGAGCAACGGCTTAAGGGGTAACTCTAGTGGAACCCCCAGAGTCAAGCTCCAGTGAGGAAGTCACCCCTAAGGGTGGTGACTCATGACTAAATCTTTTCCAGAATTTTCACTAGAGTTGCTTTGATGCATCCACCATCTGCAGGAGGATGAGGTTATAAGAAACCTCTGGAAAATTTTCTCTGTCTCCACCTCTGCTGGTAGGGGGGACACAACCCACTTATTTGGACTGGTCTATCAGAATGAGGTGATTAGTATGTATTTGCACACACTGATTCTCAGTATTACTTAACACACATTGCATTTAAATAACACATTTTTATGTCACTTGGTGTTTCATAAGAGGTCATAGTTTTTCTATGGAATTCAAATTTCTCAAAGGTTTCTTTCAAAACTTTAAATAAAGTTGATGTGAAAACATTGTCAACACCAAAAACATTTCTCAATAGCAATTAGGTATTGTAAAACAGGCTTTATACTACTCTGTTTTCTAAACAGTTAGCATCATTTTGCCCTCTGCCTTTGGCCCCATATCTTAAGTTTACAAGTATGATAATGAAAACCACTATCAATTTCTGAAAATATTTAAAGCGAAATTGACTGCGAAAGAGAAAATAAATGGTATGCCAAACCTGATATAAAGTAAACTTGTCACTGTTAGAAAACAAGACAACAGTATTATGCATTGAGTTTTCTTCCTCATCCTTATTTGAAGTAGTATCTACAGCAGTCATCTGAAATAACAAAATATATAGTTTGAACAGTTTGGTGGTAGTCAAAACACTATTTGCATTACAAAGAATCCATGTGTAGTTTAATTTAATTATTTAATTATGTAACAAGTGATCTCTGGGAACAGCAGGAATAAGTCTTCACATATGGGTACGTCGGCACCGACGGAGCCTGCGGGGGAACGCTCCCCAGCGTCCAATCAGAAAGCCTTTGGGAGCATCCCACAGCGCCTGCGTGCTGCCTTCCCGCCTTTCCCAACTGTCTCTCCTCAGTTGAGTTTTAAGCTGAGACAAAGAGAGAGAAAGAGAGAGAGAGAGGGAAAGGAAAGATAGAGAGATACAACTCCTAGGGGAGGTGGGTGGGTTGTGAGGACTAAATTCCTGCTGTTCCCAGAGATCACCTGCTACAGGTAAGTAACTGTGCTTTACTGTAGCTTAAGTTCAGGTTATTAAAGTGACCCATAATTAAAGAACACAGGTAGGTAGACCGCTTGGTTTAGATGAAAAGGCGAGACCACCTTTGGCATAAAGCGTGGATGAGTCCTAAGGACTACCTTGTCATGATGGAACCTTGTATAAGGTGGATCAGAGAAAGGTTCTTGCTCTGATAGGCGATAGAAATGCACTGGGCAATCCAGTTAGAAAGTGTTCTCTTGGAGGCTGGTTGTCCGAGATGAGAAGGATCAAAGGCAAAGAGTTGGGAAGACTTTCTATGTTGCTGTGTCCTTTGTAAGTAAAAAGCCAGAGCTCTTTTACAGTCCAGGGTATGAAGATTCCTCTCAGCACTTGATGCATGAGGCCCTGGAAAAAAGACAGGTAGGTAGACCTCCTGGTTGAGGTGAAAAGGCGAGACCACCTTAGGCATAAAGTGTGGATTAGTCCTAAGGACCACCTTGTCATGATGGAACCTTGTATAAGGCGGATTAGCTACGAGTGCTTGCAATTCACTAATGCGGCATGCTGATGTGATTGCAATGAGAAAGATAACCTTCCAAGAAAGGTATTTCAAGGAGGTGGTAGCTAAAGGTTCAAAAGGCGGCTTCATAAGCTGACCAAGAACCAAGTTTAAGTCCCATGCCGCCGGGGGTGGTCTGATGGGAGGCTTTTTAAAAGGAGGCCTCTCACGAATCTTGCTACAAGAGGATGAGAGGAAATAGGTTGTCCATTTAGAGGTTTAAGGGAAGCTGCAATAGCACTCAAATGGACCCTTACTGAATTTGTGTTAAGGCCTGCATTAGACAAATGAAGGAGATACTCCAGCAATGATTCCAGAGGTATGGCATGGGGGTTAAGACCCTTCTCAGAACACCAGATGAAAGCGTAAGCATAACCTTCCACTTGAAGAACGTCTAGTGGAAGTTTTTCTGGAAGCATAAAGAACATCTTTCACTTGTTGAGAAAGATGAAGATCCTGGAGATCTAGGCCTTCAGCAACCAAGCCCTGAGATGCAGAGACTGGGGATTGGGATGCCATAACCTTCCGTCCTCTTGAGAGAGGAGGTCTGGAGCAGACCCTAACTCTAGGGAGGGAGCTTGAGAGAGATGTAGAAGCAGAGGGTACCACACTTGCTGTGGCCAATGCGGAGCTATGAGAATCATGTGGCCTCTGTCTCTCTGAAGCTTGAACAGGGTTTTGGGAATTAGGGGAATGGGTGGAAAGGCATACAGGAAGTCTTGACCCCAGTGAAGGAGGAAAGCATCCCTTGTCTGAGCCCCCTGAGCAGCAGTTCTGGAACAGAACCGGGGAAGTTTGGCATTCCACGGACTTGCAAAGAGGTCTATGTCCGGGGTTCCCCAAATTCGAAAAATCTTGGATACCTGGTCCATATGTAGGGACCACTCGTGTGGAAGCAGAACTCGACTGAGTCTGTCCGCCCAAGAGTTTTGAACACCTGGAAGATAAACTGCCAGAAGATGATTGTGATGCTCTCTGGCGAGGGCCCACAGTCGCAGAGCTTCATTGCAAAGCAACAGAGAGCCAGTTACTCCCTGCTTGTTTACATAGAACATGGCTACCTGATTGTCCGTGTGGATAAGGACTGTCTTGTGGCTGAGCAGGATGTGGAAAACTCGCAGAGCAAGGATGATTGCTCTGAGTTCCAAGAGACTGATATGTAGACAAGTCTCCTGTGGGGACCAGATGCCCTGGGTGGAGAGGTCCTGAAGATGAGCTCCCCAGCCCATTGGAGAAGCATCTGTTGTAAGAGTTGCTTGGGGTAGAGGTTGTTGAAAGGGGGACCCCAGCAACAGGTTTTGAGGGGACTTCCACCACTGGAGGGACAAAATGAGGCGACTTGTGTTTGCTATTTTGTCCGACAGGCAGCCTAATGCCTGGGTCCATTGGGTGGATAAAGTCCACTGAGCTGCTCTCATGTAAAGGCGAGCATATGGTGCCACATATATGGTGGATGCCATGTGGCCTAGCAACTGTAACATCTCTCGAGCAGTTAGTAGGGGCTTCAACTCTGCTTGAGAAGCTAACTGCACCAAGCGAAGGCAACGTGCCTGGGGAAGATAGGCCATTGCCCTTGTGGTATCCTGCAATGCCCCTATAAATTCCAGGGACTGAGTAGGGATCAAATTGGATTTTGGGATGTTTATTACCAGCCCTAAATACTGAAGGATACGCATTGTGCAGGTTAGAGAAGTCTTGGCCTCTGATTGAGTGGGAGCTCGAATGAGACAGTCGTCCAGGTAAGGGAAGACGAATATTCCCAGGGTACGCAGAAAAGCAGCAACCACTGCCATGCATTTCGTGAACACCCTTGGTGCAGAGGCCAGACCAAAAGGGAGCACTCTGTATTAATAGTGCTTTTCCTGAAAAAGGAATCGAAGGAACCTTCTGTGAGTTGGATGGATGAGAACATGAGTGTACGCATCCTTGAGATCTAGAGAACAAAGCCAATCCTGACTCTGAAGGTATGGCAGCAGAGTTCCCAGAGAAACCATGTTGAATTTTTCTTTGACTAGGAATCTGTTCAACTCTCTGAGATCTAAGATGGGTCTGAAGCCCCCTGTTTTCTTTGGAATAAGAAAATAGGGGGAGTAGAACCCTGTGCCCTGTTGTTGAAAAGGCACTTCTTCTATTGCCCCCTGGGCGAGAAGAGTGGCAACCTCCTGCTCCAACAGGCTGAGGAGGGAGGTTGGAGAACTGAACTGGTGCACTCTTGTGAGAGGGGGCAAGCTTGAAAAATGAAGTTTGTACCCCTCTCTTATGATGGAGAGTGTCCAATGCTCTGCTGTAATTTGCCCCCACCTGGGAGCAAAGTGACATAACCTTCCTGGAATGGTGGAGGGCTCTGGTCCTTCTAGAGCCAGGAAGGCTAAGTTCTCTAGCAGAAAGTCAAAGGCCCTGAGGAGGCTGAGGTTGCTGGGCTGGAGCAGGCCTCGCAGCCTTTGCTTTGCTCTGTTTGGAGGACTGCTGACGTTTGGAAGGGAACTGAGCTGCAGAAGATGCCCGCTGACCATAAGCAGGATAGAATCTTCCCTTTTTAGAAAAAGGTGTTTTCTTGAACAACCTTTTCTTAGCAGGAGCAGCTGTGGATTTGGATAGTCTATCCAAAGCAGAATTTTCAGCATCCATCTGATTGGCTTTTGCTTGCCAATCCTTACCAAACAGGTTCTCACCTGTACAAGGGATATTTCCCAATTCATCTTGAACCCAGATCTCCAAATCAGATGCTTGAAGCCAAGCAATCCTACGTGCACCTATGGCAATAGCTGAGGCTCTGCTTACGCATTCAAAGGAGTCGAAAGCTGAACGGTTGGAGAATTTGGAGATATCCTGGGCATGTTTGAGCCCAGTGAGAAATTCTTGCCGTTTATCTTCAGACATAAAAGGACTTAAAGTCTGCAAATGGTCAGTGACTTCTTTTAAGAACATTCCTATGTAGAGACTATAAGAATTAATTCTCGCAGCAAGCATGGAAGCTTGGAAGACTTTTCTTTCAAAAGCATCCAGGGTTCTACATTCACGTCCTGGAGGATTAGAGGCATGTCTTTTGGCACTTCTAATCTTTCTCATTGCAGACTCAACCACAATAGAGTGGTGAGGAAGCTGAGTTTTATGGAAACCAGGACAAGGAGGGACACGATACAACCTGCGAGAATGAGGAGAGGTGGTTAGAGGTGCTTCCCACATCCTCAACATGAGATCATACAGAATCTCATGAATAGGTAAGGTAGCTGCCTCCTTAAGAGTCTTAGGATATTGTAAAATATCTAACTCCTTGGCTCTGGGCTCTGTCTCAGGTACCACTGTACTAGAGAGACCCCGAGTCACCTCTCTGATGAAGTCTTGAAAAGACAAATCCTCTGGAGGAGACATCCTTCGTTTAGGAGAGGACTCCTCCTGTGGAAGAAGCATCACTGCATCGACCGACTCTTCAGAATCCTCAGAGTCCTCAGAGGAATCGAAGTATCGTCTGTCCGGATGCTCTTGCAAAGCCCAATACCCGTACCGACCGGGATCGGTAATAACCGGTACCAGTGTATCGGTACCGGAGGGCTTCAGAGGACAGAGAACAGGCATAGCGGACACCGATGCCGATGTCAATGCCACCAGTACCGGAATCGGTACCGATGGCGATGCTAGAGCCGGTACCAGCGGAGTAGTCTGTTGCGGTACCACCGGTGTCGATGCCACAAGGAAAGTCGCCAGACTGCGTTCTATGGACAGAATCCTCTGATCCATCGACGCCAATGCCTGTTAGTCGGTACCGGTGGAAGCTACCGGTACCCCAGAGCATGGCACCAGGAGACCTGTCGAGGCCACGCCATCGAGATCATCCTGGAACCCCGATGATGATGCTTTAGAGGCCAAAGCCTCCCACCGGGGTAATTTTGCCGGTGCAGAATCCTCGAGGGCAAGGCCAGAGGCATCTCGATGCTTAGAAGGAGATCTACCCTTCGAGGACTGGCTGGATTTATGTTTAGTTACCTGAGATCCATGTGAGGAAGAAGCAGCCCTGGAAGACGTCAATGCCACCGAAGCCGCATCAGAGGGAAACAGGGTACTGAGCTTGGCAGCTCGGTTCTGCCGACCTCTTTTAGACATCATGGAACAGGACACACAATCTGTTATGGAATGGTCAGGACCTAAACATTTTAGACACCAGTCATGGGTGTCGGTGACGGAAATAGTACCACCACATTTTGTGCACTTTTTAAATCCTGAGGCAGGCTTTTCCATATTTAAGGAAAAAAAGTTTTGGGCCTAAGGCCAAAAACGCAAGTGCACCTGAAGAAAAAGAATGGAAAAAAGGGTTTTTTGTTTTTTTTTTACAAGAAGAAAAGAACAAAGACCGGCGGTACCGGTACAGCGTCGAAGAAGGCAGACGCGACACAAAAGAAATAAAGAAAAAATAAGAAAGTTCTTTTGCGGTGACAGGAACACGACCTGCTGGCTCCGCGGAAAAAGAAGAACTGAGGAGAGACAGTTGGGAAAGGCGGGAAGGCAGCACGCAGGCGCTGTGGGATGCTCCCAAAGGCTTTCTGATTGGACGCTGGGGAGCGTTCCCGTGCAGGCTCCGTCGGTGCCGACGTACCCATATGTGAAGACTCATTCCTGCTTGTTCCTGGAGATAATTAAATGCAGAATATGCAACAGTTTGAAGTTGTACATAAGGTATCAGGTTTGCATGGATCCTTAATTTAAAAAAAATTATAAAACTGAAAACCATAAAATATATTTTGAGGGCTCCACTGTTGTGCCATGGCAGAGCACTGTAACTTTTTATCCATCTACTGTATGAAGGATTTCAGCTTTCGAACTTACACCCTCTGGCTTTGACAAGGTCCGGGCTAAAAGTGAAGCTATTGTTAATCAGCTAGGAAAAGAGACGATTGAAGGAAGATATGATTGAGGTCTCTAAATAATGAGTGGAATGGAACGGGTAAATGTAGATCACACACAATGTAGGGGACACAATAAAGCTACAATGTAGCACTTTTAAGATTAATTGAAGAAAAAGCACAGTTACTTACCTGTAACAGGTGATCTCTGGGAACAGCAGGAATTAGTCATCACATATGGGTACGTCGGTACCGCCGGAGCCCGCACGGGAAAGCTCCCCAGCTTTTCAGATTAAAAGCTTTTGGGGCCTCCCACTGCACATGCGCGCTGCCTTCCCGCCTTCCTGACCAGCTCTCGTCAGTTTGAGTTTAAAGCTGAGACAATAGAGAGAGAGAACAGGAAGATAGATAGATAGAGATACAACTCCTAGGGGAGGTGGGTGGGTTGTGATGACTAATTCCTGCTGTTCCCAGAGATCACCTGTTACAGGTAAGTAACTGTGCTATCTCCAGGAACAAGCAGGAATAAGTCATCACATATGGGGACTCCCTAGCTAAGATGCCTGGGAGATCCCCCTCCAAGGGTAAACCATCTTCGTATGGATCTCAGGCATCCATCCAGGGAAGGTGGGCAGGAGTTGTTTAAGTATGGAACAGGTGTTTGAGGACAGCCTGACCAAACAAGGCATCCCGGCGGGAGTCCTTGTCCAAGGAGAAATGGGCTGTGAAGGTATGAACCGAGGCCCAAGTGGCTGCTCGACAGATCTGATCTATGGACACAGAGTGAAGATGAGCCATAGAAGTGGCCATGGCTCTCACATGGCCCTCCAGAGAAATGCGCCGATGAACTCGAGATCCTGTGAGGGGAGCAAAGTGGACTTTGCGAAGTTTATAACAAAGCCCAAGTACTGCAGAAGAGTCACCGTGCGGCCTGTGGCGTTGGTGACCTCCGGAGCGGACGCTGCTCTGATGAGCCAGTCGTCGAGGTACGGAAAGACAGAGGCCGTGAAGCCGGAGATGGGCCGCCACCACCGCGAGACATTTTGTGAAGACTCGCGGCGCGGAGGACAGGCCAAAGGGCAGTACTCTGTACTGGTAATGATTTCCGGCCACCACAAACCTTAGGTACTGGCGGTGGTTTGGGTGGATAAGGATGTGCGTGTAGGCATCGTTTAGATCCAAGGAGCATAGCCAATCTCCCTGCTGGAGGTAGGGCAGAAGGATTCCAAGGGTAAGCATCTTGAACTTTTCCCGCACGAGGAATTTGTTGAGGTTGCGCAAGTCCAGGATGGGTCTGAGGCCTCCTGTCCTTTTTGGTACCAGAAAATACCTGGAATAAAAGCCTTGACCTCTCAGGTGGTGGGGCACCAGTTCCACCGCCTGTTCCTGTAGAAGACCTGCTAACTCCTGAAGGAGTAATTCCCTGTGCAGAGGGGGTCGTGGAGGTTCTCCCGGAAAATAGGAGGGAGGGACCTGGTGGAAGTGGAGAAGATAGCCTTCTCGCACGACTTGAAGCACCCAGGCATCCGAGGTGATGCTGGACCACCTGTGGGCGAAGTGAACCAGCCGGCCTCCGGTGCTGGGAGGAACCAGCGGGGGGGGGAGAGGCTATGCTTAAGGAGTCAAAAACCCCCACCCTGCGGAGCAGGGGTTGGTGGTGCAGGCTTGGGGGCTTGCTGCCTACGGGACCCGTTACCCCGTCCCTTGGCCTGCTGGCCCTGTTGGGGAGCTGCAGGGGCCTGATATTGGGGGTATTGTTTGTAGGCAGCCGCCTTTCTCGGGTAAAAGGACTTCTTTCCCGAGCCCTTCTTTTTCTGGGAAGGGGCGGAGGTCTTCCTAGAAAGCCTAGTCCTGGTGAGAGTCTCCGTCTCAATTTGTGCAGCCTTTTCAGCCATGGGCTTGCCAAAGAGGTTTTCGCCTCGGCAGGGGACATCGACCAACTTGTCCTGCACCCAGGGCTCAAGGTCAGACGACTGAAGCCAAGCCTGTCGGCGGGCACCGATGCCGGCTGCGGCCACTCGAGCCGATGCTTCAAAGCCATCATAGGCTGCTCGGGACATGAATTTTGAGCATTCCCGAATGCCAGTGGACAAGGCCAGGAACCTCCGCAAGGGTTCCTCGGACAAACCAGCGGAGAATCCGGCTAGCTCTTTAGCCAGGTCTCGGAGATACATGCCCATGTATAGCTGGTAGGTCTGGACACGACACGCAAGCATAGAGCCCTGGAAACACTTCTTACCAAGGCCATCCAGGTTACGGGCCTCCCTGCCAGGAGGCACCGAGGAGTGCATCTTCTGGCTCTTAAGACGATGCATGGCCGATTCCACTACCATGGAATGGTGTGGTAGCTGTGCTTTTTGGAAGCCAGGGCTCTTGCGGACTCGATAGATAGAATCGACCCGCTTGCTCAGGACCGGCGAGGTGGCCGGACTCTCCCACATGCGGAAGAGTAGTCGTTCCAGCATGGGAGGAACCGGTACAGTAAAGTGTTCCCTGGCGGGAGAGTCATACTGGAGGGCGTCGAGCTCTTCGGCTCGAGGCTCCTCCTCGGGGTCCGCAGGGAAGGCCAAAGCCTTGGCCATATCCCTGACGAAGTCCGAGAACCGAGCATCCTCCGGGGGGACTGCTTCCGAGGTTCGGACTCAGGTGAGTCCGAGGGGACACACCGAGTCCGAAAAGAATCAGGCGACTCTTCCTCTTCAGACTCCCAGACCGACTCCGACGAGGACTCGGTGGGGTCGGCCCCGGGCAGGGCGCGGCGCCTGCCGCCCCGACGCCGAGGGAGTCGGTGTCGGCGACCTCGGTCCCGAACGGGAGGCCGAGGGTGACCTCGACCGAGGATCGACTCGAGTTCGCATCGACTCGAGGATCGGCTCGGTCTCCGGGGTCGACTTAGACGTCGACGTCCCGGCGGTCGGGGCAGCGGCGCCAGCGAAGCCAGCGAGCAGTGCCCGCTGCTGGTCCATGAAGGCAGACAGTCTGCTCTCCAAGGCCGTCAACCTGAGTCCGAGCTCAGGTGACCCAGCAGCCCCCGACTCGGGCCCCGACGGCTTCGGGCCCGACGTCGGCTGTCGCGGAGGCGAGTCCAGAAGGACCACAGGACTTACCCGAGCAGGCAGCTCCGACTCCAGGCGAGGTCGCTTCGTGAGGTGCTCCTTCTCCAAGGACCCGGGGCGGCTATCAGGGCTATGCGACCTGGCCCTCGCGGAGCCAGGAGCGTCCACCGACGCCGCCCTCGCGGGTTTCACCTTCCGTCGATGGTCCCCGGAGGGAGAACCCCTGTCGGAGGAACTCCGGCGACGGTCCGAGCTGGAACCCCTGGACGCGGAGGCCTCCGACGAGGTCCGGGTACGGCTGGGGTCAGCGAAGATTCTATCCCGCTGATGCCGCCGACTTCTCAACGCTTTGGAGGACAGTTTGCCACAAGGCCCACAGATCATTTCTTCATGATCCGGGCCCAGGCAGCGGAGGCAATGGTCGTGTGTGTCAGTCAGTGACATATTTCGGTCACACTGACCACACCGCTTGAAACCACTGGCAGCCATCGGGGGAAAAAGGGCCCCGGCGAGGTCAAAGGACCGGGCTGCCTGGGAAAAACCGAAAACGAAAACTGACTAAGTCAGAAAAACCGAAAAAGAAGAAGAGGACTCGTGACCGGCGTCGCGAGTCCGGGCGGGAAAAAGACCGGCGTTGAACCGAAGGAAAAAAGAGTAAATTATGAAGAAAAATCAACTTTTTCGCGGGGACACGACGGGTACGTCTGTAGGGCTCCGCGGAAAAAAAGAAGACTGGCTAAGATGGCACCCTTGGGCGGGAAGGGGACCGCGCATGCGCGCTGCAATTCCCAAAGGCTTTCTTTGAAAGCTGGGGAAAATTGCTCCGCGAGGGCTCCGTCGGCGCCGACGTCACCCATAAGTGAGGACTGACTTCCTGCTTGGTCCTGGAGAAATGTTCTTACTCTGGTAAGCAAAAGAAATACACTGAGCGATCCAATTGGAAAGTGTACGCTTGGTGACTGGAAGTCCCAAATGAGAAGGATCAAAAGCCACGAAAAGTTGGGAAGACTTTCGATGTGGTTGAGTCCTGTTGAGGTAAAAGGCAAGAGCTCTTTTACAATCCAGAGTATGAAGGTTCCTCTCTGCACTGGATGCATGAGGAGCCGGGAAAAAGACAGGTAGATATACCTCTTGATTAAGATGAAAAGGCGAGACCACTTTGGGCATAAAGTGGGGATTCGTCCTAAGGACCACCTTATCATGATGAAACCTAGTATAAGGTGGATGAGCCACTAAAGCCTGCAGTTCACTGATGCGGCGAGCCGAAGTGACTGCAATAAGGAAAACAACCTTCCAGGAAAGAAATTTGAAGGAGGTAGAGTCCAAAGGCTCAAAAGGTGGCTTCATAAGCTGACCTAGAACTAGGTTCAAATCCCATGCTACCGGGGGAGGTCGGATGGGAGGTTTAGTTAGGGTCAGGCCTCTCATGAAACGTGCAACAAGAGGATGAGAGGAGACAGGTTGTCCATTTATAGGTTTTAAAGATGCTGCAATAGCACTCAAATGGACCCTTACTGAATTTGTCTTAAGGCCTGCATTTGAAAGATGCAGGAGATAGTCCAAGAGGGAATTCAAAGGAAGTGCTAGAGGGTCAAGACCCTGCTGAGCACACCAAATGGAAAAACGCTTCCATTTGAAAGCATAAGAACGCCTCGTGGAAGGTTTCCTAGAGGCATGAAGGATATCTTTCACAGGCTGAGAAAGATTAAAGTCTTGAAGACTTAGGTCTTCAGTAACCAAGCTTTGAGATGTAGGGATTTGGGGTTTGGGTGCCACAAAGTCCCCTTCTCCTGAGACAGGAGGTCTGGCGCAGCTCCCAGGTCCAGGGAGGATCCCTGGGAGAGATGCAGAAGTAGAGGGAACCACACCTGGCGTGGCCAGCGGGGAGCTATGAGGATCATAGTCCCGTGATCCCTCTGGAGCTTGAACAGAGTCTTGGATATTAGAGGAATGGGTGGAAAGGCATAGAGGAATTCCTGACCCCAATGCAGGAGGAAGGCATTGTGGGCCTGAGCTCCCTGACACTGAGTTCTGGAACAGAACCGGGGAAGTTTGGCATTCCACGGACTTGCAAAGAGGTCTATGTCCGGGTCCCCCATTCCTGAAAGATTCTGCGTATCTGGTCCATATGTAGGGACCATTCGTGTGGAAGCAGAACTCGACTGAGTCTGTCCGCATGAGAGTTTTGAACTCCTGGAAGATACACTGCAAGAAGGTGAATTTGATGCTCTCTGGCGAAGGCCCATAATCTGAGAGCTTCGTTGCAAAGCGACAGAGAGCCTGTCCCTCCTTGTTTGTTTATATAGAACATGGCTACCTGATTGTCTGTCTGTCTGAACTAGGACAGTCAGGTTGACAAGGAGGGTATGTATAGAAGACCTTGAGGGCAAGGTAAATTGCTCGCAGTTCCAGGAGGTTGATATGAAGGGTGGTCTCCTGTGGAGACCAAGTGCCCTGAGTGGAGAGGTTCTGAAGATGAGCTCCCCACTCTGTCTGGGAGGCATCTGTTGTGAGGGTTGCTTGGGGCAACAAAGGTTGGAAGGGGGCCCCCAACAACAGATTCTTGGTGGATGTCCACCATTGGAGGGACCAAAACAGACGGCTTGAGGTGAGTATTTGGTCGGAGAGCGCTCCAGATGCTTGAGTCCACTGGGTGGCCAAGGTCCATTGAGCTGCTCTCATATGCAGACGAGCGTAGGGCACCACATGTACCGTGGAGGCCATGTGGCCCAGAAGTCGCAGCATTTCCCGGGCTGTCAAATGACTGCTGGACTGAGCTTGGGAGGCCAAACTCAGCAGGCGTTGGGCCCTGAGCTGAGGCAGGTAGGCCCTCGCAGTGATGCCTTATGCGGTCCAGGGAAATTTGGGCCTGGGACTGAGATGGAGCTCGGATGAGCCAGTCGTCCAGGTATGGGAATATGAAAATTCCCAGGCCTCTTAGAAAGGCAGCTACGACTGCCATGCATTTGGTGAACACTCTTGGAGCAGAGGCTAGACCGAAGGGGAGTACTCTGTACTGGAAAAGTTGTCCCTGAAACAGAAATCGAAGGTATTTTCTGTGGGATGGGTGGATGAGTATGTGTGTATACGCATCCTTTAGGTCTAGAGAACAAAGCCAATCCTGACTCTGAAGGTATGGAAGGAGAATGCCCAGAGAAAGCATTTTGAATTTCTCCTTGAAAAGAAATTTGTTCAATTCTCTCAGATCTAGAATTGGTCTGAAGCCCTCTGTCTTCTTTGGTATTAGAAAATAAGGGGAGTAGAATCCCGTGCCCTGTTGAAGAAGAGGGACCTCCTCTATTGCCCCTTGGGCAAGGAGGGAGGAGACTTCCTGACCCAAGAGGGTCAGGAGAGATGGGGGAGAATTGAACTGCCTCACCATAGTGGTGAGGGGCTCTGGTTGTTCTAGAGCCAGAAAAGTTAAGTTCTCTAGGGGCAAGTCAAAACCCCTGAGGGGGTTGAGCCTGCTGAGGCGTAGCAGACGCCGCAGGCTTTGACCTTGCCTGTTTAGGTTGCTGACGTTTAGCAGCAAAACGAGGCTGAGAGGATTGTTGGCCAGTATTTGTGGAAAATCTGGACTTCTTGTAATAAGGCCTCTTAAAATACTTCTTTTTGGCAGGAGTGGAGGTAGACTTAGAAAGTCTATCTAAGGTGGCATTTTCTGCGTCCATTTGAGTGGCCTTAATTTGCCACTCCTCACCAAATAAGTTCTCACCTGTACAGGGCAGATTCCGTAAGCCATCTAGGACCCAAGGTTCTAGATCAGAAGCCTGGAGCCAAGCAAGACGTCGGGCTGCTATAGCAATGCCCGAAGCCCTACCAGCATCCTCAAAGGAATCAAAAGCTGCCCTGTTGGAGAACTTTGAAATATCCAAAAGGTGTTTCACTAAGAAAATGAACTCCTCCCCTTTTATCCTCAGGGATGAAGGGGGCAAAATGCCGAACTTTTAGAGCGATTTCACTGAGAAACATGCCCATGTAAAGACTATAGGAATTAATCCTGGCTATAAGCATAGTAGCCTGGAAAATTTTCCTGCCAAAAGAGTCTAGAGTCTTACATTCTCGCCCTGGAGGAGTAGAAGAGTGCCTTTTGGTACTCTTTATCTTCTTCATTGCAGACTTCACCACAATAGAATGGTGAGGCAACTGGGTTTTTTGGAAACCAGGAGAAGGGGGGACACGGTACATGGTGTCCAACCTGCGAGAAGAAGGAGACAATGTTAGAGGAGCCTCCCATAAGTCCATCAAGTGTTCTTGAAGGATTTCATGGATAGGCAGGGTGACTGCCTCTTTAGGAGACTTAGAGTATCCTAAAATATCCAGTTTCTTTGATCTGGGTTCCTTTTCAGAGGATGAAGCAATAGAAAGACCTTTAGCTATTTCTATGATGAAGTCCTGGAAGGACAAATCCTCTGGTGGAGACATTCTCCTTTTAGGAGAAGGCGGCTCCTCAGGAAGATCAAGGGAGAACTCATCAGAATCATCAGAGGAGTTAAAATCCTCTGAAGAAGCAGAGTATCCTCTATGTGCTTCCAACGCACGATACGCATACCGTTCGGTATCGACATCGGGCGTACCGGGTATGGGATCGGTACCGGGCAAAAGCCCGGATCCGGCATGCGGAACCGATCTGCGTTTGGAAGACGATGGCCTCGGTTCCGGTATGGAAGCCATTACCGGAACCGGACCCGGTACCGCTGGCCGCGGTACCGAGGGCGTAGCAGCATTAATAAAAGCCAGAATGGCCTGCTGCATGACTTGGACAGTATTGCCCATAGACGCCACTGCTGCCTGGATGTCGGTACCGGGATGGGCCGGTACCCCAGAGCAGCACAACAGGTGATCTGTCGAGGCCGCGCCATCGATGTCAACCTGTGACCCCATGATTGCTTTGGAGGCCGGAACCTCCCGCCGGGGTTTTTTGGCCTGGGCAGAATCCTTGAACTCAGAATTGAGAGCCTCTCGATCTTTAGAAAGAGATTTGCTTTTAGAGGATTTGCCCACTGGAGTTTTGGTTACCTGAGATCCATCCGGAGAGGAAGACCTGGATGACTGTGATGCTTCTGAAGGAAACAGCACATGGAACTTGTTGGCCCGATTCTGCAATCCACGTTTCGACATCTGGGAGCAGGATGGGCAGTCCAGTATGGAATGGTCAGGTCCTAAACAATTAAGACACCATTCATGGGTGTCTGTAACAGGAATGACAGCACTGCACTTGGTACACTTTTTAAAAGCAGGAACTGGCTTCTCCATGAGGAGAATTTGTGTAGGCCTGAAGGCCTAACAAAGTACAAAGGTGTGCTGAAGAAAAGAAAAATATATATATTTTTTTTTTTTAAAGAAAGAAAGAGAGACCGGCAGTACCGGTTTCAGAATGGGGAAGGCAGGTACGCGGTCTAAAGAAAACAATAAAATTAACAATTTCTTCAGCAGTGACAGGAACACGACCTGCTGGCTTCGCGGAAAAAAAGAAACTGACGAGAGCTGGTCAGGAAGGCGGGAAGGCAGCGCGCATGTGCAGTGGGAGGCCCCAAAAGCTTTTAATCTGAAAAGCTGGGGAGCTTTCCCGCGCGGGCTCCGTCGGTACCGACGTACCCATATGTGATGACTTATTCCTGCTTGTTCCTGGAGATTACTTTTTCACTCAACACATAACCAAACTCTGGAATTCGTTGCCGAAGGACATAGTAAAAGCTATTAGTGTAGCGAGTTTTAGAAGAGGTTGGACAAATTCCTAGAGGAAAAGTCTATAAACCATTATAAAAATAGATTGGGGAAATCTACTGCTTACTCCTGGAATAAGTAGCATGGAATCTGTATACCTTTTGAGAATCTGACGGTATTTGTGGAGTGGAGGAGTGGCCTAGTGGTTGGGGCAAGGTACTTCGGGCTGGAAGGTCAGGGGTTCAAATCCCACTAGAGGACAGCAACCTTGGGCCAGAAGGACTGGGGTTTCTAGTCCCACAGGTGCTCCTTGTGGTCTTGGGCAAGCCACTTAACCCTCCATAGCCCATGTTCCCTGTAAAATAGTTCTCTGTGTGCTGTGCTTTCCTGTCTAATCAATGTGTTTATACCTCAAAAATTTCCTGTCATGATTTGACAATTTCCAATCTGTAATCAAACCGCTGCTGATCGCTGGAAGTAGCGGTATACAAATGTATACTAAATAAATAAAAATAAATAAAATAAATTTGTGACTTGGATTGGCCACTGTTGAAAATAGGATACTGGGTTTGAGGGACCTTTACTTTCACCCAGTATGGCAAATCTTATGTTCTTAAGTCTATTTACTCAGGGTGATGGTAATAGTTATGCTAAGAAGCAAAAGTAGATGGATCTAAAGTGTTTCAGGTCTTCCAATAATAACATGGAAGAAGAAAAGATGAAAATAAGCTAGTTCAGCCAAAACAGAGCACTAATAAAAGCTGAATATATTCAGTACCCTCAGCTCATAATGGTTTTAAAAGTGAGAGTTTACAAAATTCACTTCCTAGACATTTAATTATTCAAATTTGTATCTGAAGCTTTGTAGATTATTTTTATTCTACTTTAACACTGATTCAGAGAAGACAGATATGATTTAAGATATTTATGTAGTTACACAATTTAAGTTTATTTGCTGTTTAAGGACTATATTGGCTGAGTCAGCCTTTTATGAGAAAAGCTTAAAGATGCAGATTAAATATTTAATCTCCGCAGTATTTTCTTTTAACACAGTATTAGAAAAGCACAATTTATTTTCTTTAACTAGAGTGGGAATCCCCTCTCCTCTCTAGGGTTTTCTGACCTTTGATGGGTAAGTTAAGAGGCTGCTCTTTCTGATAGGAAATAAAGAGAGGGAGAAGCCCATCAAATAAAGACATTGACGGGCAATGGTTTATTTTTCCACTGAAGTACATACATTGCTACCATGTAAGAAAATTTTACCCTGAACAATACTTTTACTGAACTTATTTTATTTTTATAATTCACAAATCCAGAATCCTAAGCAGAATACTATTAAAACACACACATATAAACCATAAAGACAGACAACCCATATTTTGTTGAACTACTATTCCAACCTAAAAAAATCATTATGAAGTACTTTTCTAGTAGCCAGTATAACTGTAAATTAGGGGGTGTGTTTACTAGGAGTGGAGGAGTGGCCTAGTGGTTGGGGCAAGGTACTTCAGGCCAGAAGGTCGGAAGTTCAAATCCCGCTAGAGGACAGTAACCTTGAGCCGTAAGAACTGGGGTTTCTAGTCCCACAGGTGCTCCTTGTGGTCTTGGGCAAGCCACTTAACCCTCCATAGCCCATATTCCCTGTAAAATAGTTATCTCCAAGTTATAAGGCCCTGTTCAATGTAATTTCAGTTTGTTCAATGTAAACCGCACTGATGCAGAATAGCGCGGTATATAAGAGAATGTAAATAAAATAAATAAATAAAAATGCATTAGACTTTTACAGCTATCATGGCGATTTTGTGCAAACAGTACTGCGCTAGCTGCAAACACCATGTGCATAGCATTTTCTCAGCAGATAATGCACCAAAATTGCAGAGTGCACCTGGCAGCACCGGTGTTATCTGCATCTGCGCTGTCTGCAACTTTGACTACTGTGTGCTATTCATGCCCATTGTAACTTCATGTTGCAGATTCTCTACCCATATCCCGCCCACTCTGGCAGCTAGTGCAGAGCAAATGCAGATATCACAGTAATTTTCTGTGCTGTTAACACGGGCTGAGAGCATGCACTATCGGCTTTGTAACAGGTAGCACAGCTTAGTTAACATGCTCCTATGTCTCTGCTTCTACTGCATATCCTTTACATTAATTTTCAAAATTTAGGACTGGCAAACACTGAAGATACTAGAGGTCAAAGTGGATAAGAGTACAGGGTTAGTGCATTTTGCGCTATACTGCTTTTTGCTTGAATCTTGGAGCAGCAAATGGGATGTATGTTGTTGAGGTTAGATAAGAACAGATCCACTTGAGGAGCTTCCCACTCTTTGGAGAGGTTTATTTATTTATTTTATTTGCACATATTTATATACCGCCCCTTCCAGAGATCAGGGGTGGTTTACATCATAGCAGTTTAAACTGTTACAAGGAGAGATCACGTGATGTGGTGAGCCGGGGAAGCTGTGTCCCTTCCTGAGCTCCGGGCTCCCTAGCTCCAAACCGGCTCATAGTGCCTTTTATACAGGTGCGAATAACAGGAATTTATCCCTACCAAAGGGCTGCAGATACACAGAGCCCGAACGGGGGAACTGGATGAGGATGGCAGCGGCAGCGAGACTTGGCAGGAGGGAGAAAGATCGTGCTCTGGGGACCTCCAAGATGGCGGAATCGCCTCCGAGCTCAGGGGCCTTAACGGTTATGGCGCCGGTGGCAACTGTTACAGAGATCTCGGCAGTGGTCTCGGAGGCTCTATCCCTGCAATTTGAGACCCTCCGGAGCAAAATAGAGGCGGTGCAGACCTCGGTCGACGCGTTTGGGCTCCGCAAGCAACAGGCGGAAGCACGGATATCGCAGGCCGAGGAGGAGGTGGAAAAGCTTACCCTGGAGCTCGCACAAGTTCGTGTGACCCTGACAGACCAGGCTGAGAAATTGGAGGACCTGGAGAACCGTTCCAGATGCAGCAATCTACGGTTCCTAGGGATCCCGGGCTCCATAGGAGACAAAGAACTGCGTGCATATATAGAGGCCCTGTCAGCATCTTTGCTGGGGGAGAAAGAACTGGACTCCTCTCTGGTAATTGAACGGGTGCACAGACTGGGCCCCAAGAAATCTACCGACGCAAGGCCTAGGATTGTGTTGGCCAAATACTTACAGTTTCAGCAGAAAGAAGCGATCCTGCGGGAGGCCCGGAAACGTGGGATCATTGAGCGGGACAACGCAAAGATTCGGATAACACAAGATTACTCTGCAGCGGTGAGTCAGCGTCGCAGAGCTTACGCCCCGATCTGCCAGAAGCTGATCGCAGTGAACATCAAATTTATGGTGCAGTATCCAGTGCGCCTACACGTGCTCCACTAAGGCTGCCCTCGGGTGTTTGGTTCGGCGGCAGAAGCGGCAGTATATGTTGAACAGCTGGGAAAACAGGACACATCTTTGACTAACACACCTGATTGATTGCTGTGAGATTCAGAGGACCACCCTCGTTGTGCTTGGCCTTGTGAGTCCTCGGGGCGATTGGGAGAGTTTGAGCAGCGAGTGCTGCGATGCTGCCCCGGTGGGGTTGCTCCATCGGGGGTGCCCCGAACTCCTGGGAAGGCCTTGAGTGCTGCCAGAAATGTTCTTTATTGTGGACTCTATACACTGTTGATACATTACTGGGCTGAGCAGCCCAGTGGGGGGATGTACTTGAAACCATGCTGTGCCCTATAGGAAGGGCTGGGGGAGGGAGGGGCAGGGGATGAGGGCTTGGCCCTACCTATCCATCGGCCTGGGCCCCTGTTTCTGGCTCCTCTGGGCCTGTCCTTAGGAAGGGGAGATTAAACCAGGCTGATATAACAAAGTCTCACTTTAAGTTATCCTCTGTTACTGTGTTAAGGCACTGTTATTTGTTGGGGAGTATTACTATTTGCTAGGATTGGTTAAGTTCTTCTTGGGGTGTAGGGTATGTAATAGGGGGGATATGGAGCGGGAACTTAAGGGGTTTGGGGAGCCTGGACACATCAAGGTGATTGGTTAGTAGGGGAGAGAGTGAAGATGGGGTTGGAGGTGGAGAGAGGGAGGGGAACAGACGAGGAGAAGGGGGAAGGGTGTGGAGAGGAGGGTGGGGGGTTGGAGGCGGGATTGGCCGGGTTTAAGGGTGGAGGGATGGGAGTTGGGGGGCTTTGGAGCTTGGGGAAAGGGGATAGTCGCAAACTTAACGCTCTAAAAGGGCAGAGCTTCGCTCTGCGAGGGGGAACTAGGGGGGGGGGCCGCAGGCTGGGAGGGCCCCTTCCGGAATGTTGAGCTCTTTGCTGGAGATGGGGGCTGATTTTTCCCATCCTCCCTGAAGAGCATATCATGGAATGTTTGTGGTTTAGGTAGCCCAGTGAAGAGATATAAAATCTTGAAGGCCCTGGCTAGACAGCGCTGTGACATTGCGCTCTTACAGGAAACCCACCAGACAGCCGACGAGCACCGCAAATTGTGTAGAGATTGGGTGGGTCACGCCTGGGGAGCCGCAGCAGTGGGTAAAAAGGGGGGGGGGGTTATTTTAGTTCATAAACGAGTGCGTTTTTCCCTGATTAGGGAGGTGATTGATCCTTCCGGTCGTTTTGTGTTACTCCATGGCAAATTGGAAGACCGGGAGGTGATTTTGGGGGACCTCTACGGGCCTACGACGTCTGACCCAGCTTTTTATGACCAGGTGGCAGCGAAAATAGAACAGTTTGAAGATCTCCCGCTTATTTTGGGGGGGGGGATTTTAATGGGGTTCTGGATGTCGATCTGGATATTTCTCGAATTTCGGCTTCGCGGGAGAGGAACCAGACAGCTAAGATATTGCAAAGATTTCGGGCAAGACTGGGGCTGGTGGATCCTTGGCGCTTGCTCCACCCCCTGGAGAGGGATTTCACCCATCAATCTAGGGCTCATGGAACCAGTGCCCGTACAGATTACTTGATGATTGCGGGGGGTCTTTTTTCCAGGGTGGGAGCGGCACAGATCGGTCCTACGGAGATTTCTGACCACGCCCCAATTTGGATAGAAGTGCAGTGGGGAGGGGGGGAGACTTTCAGTCGCATTTGGCGGTTTCCCGTAGAGCTTTATAAGGATAGACAGTTTTCCCAATTTCTTCGCCAACGCTGGCAGGAGTTTGAGCTGAATCATAGGAGCCATAAAGACGATCCAGAATTGGTCTGGGAGACAGCTAAAGTCGTATTGAGAGGTGACATCATTGGATATGTGGCTAGGAGGAGGAGAGTGATGGCGGAGCAGATTATTAGACTAGAGCGGCAGGTGATGAGGCTGCGACATCTTTGTGTGCGTTGGCCCACAATGCAGAAGAAGAAGCAGTTCTGGGAGATGCAAGTGGCATTAAATGAATTGCTACATCAAAGAGCTAAGAAATCGCTGCTCTATTATAGATAGCACAGTTACTTACCTGTAACAGGTGATCTCCGGAACAGCAGGAATTAGTCTTCACATGTGGGAGACGTCGCCGACGGAGCCCGCACGGGAATGCTCCCCAGCATCCAATCAGAAAGCCTTTGGGAGCATCCCCCGCGCCTGCGCGGTGTCTTCCCGCCCTTCCTACTGCCTCTCCCCAGTTGAGTTTTATAGCTGAGCCGGAAGGAGAGGAGAGGAAGGAATAGAGAGATAGAGACACATCTCCTAGGGGAGGTGGGCGGGTTGTGAAGACTAATTCCTGCTGTTCCGGAGATCACCTGTTACAGGTAAGTAACTGTGCTATCTCCAGGAACAAGCAGGAATGAGTCTTCACATGTGGGGACTTCCTAGCTGAGGATGCCCGGGGAGATCCCATCAGCGCAGCCCAGGCCAGGATGGCTTTTACCCAACCTGGATCCCCGGCATCCCCTGAGGGATGGAGGGTAGGAGTTGAGAGAGAGGAACAGCAAAACCCAAAGGCTACAGGGAGAGTAGCCTTTAAAATGCATGAGAAGTATCATTAAGCACTTAATGAATTAAGGACCTAGTACCATGTAGAGCTTACCTACTGGGTTGTAGGAAGTGGAGCTGTGATGAATGTACTGTAGACGCAGTAGCGAGGTCTTCAAGGGAACTTCACAGCAGCGAGGAGAAAGTTCCAAATCCGGAAGGACAGGAGATCCAGTTGTCAACTGGGCCAGGAGGAGGACAGCAGGTCTTCAAAGAAGCTTTATGCAAAAAGCTGAGCACTCCCTCAGAGGACTAACAGTAGAAGACTGGCCGATCTGGATAGCCTAGTCCGGAGAAGAGTAGGGGTGTACCCCGGAGCAGAAGGAGTACACAGTCTTCCCTAGCTAAGGGATAGGGAGACAAGGGTCTGAACCTTCGGGAGGAGGGCATAACTAAAAGTAGAAGCTGTTGACTTCACAGCAGTACGCAGAGTACAACCAGTCCGAGGGCCGATCCAAGGAAAATAGGCAGGCGGACTGGCCGGACCTCGGAGGGGGGGGGGGGGGGGCGTGAGTACCGGCCATAGGGGAAAAAGGCGGTAGAGCACAGGCACTGTGGACACCTCCCAATATGCGCCTACCGAACAGGTAATATCTGATATATCTAGGTAGTTGGGCATGGAGAACACCCACCCAGGCACTAACGCAGGTATGCCGAGGAACCTACCTCCCTGAGCATAACACTGATAAGGCGGACCTGCCATTGATCCACAGAAACGTCCCCCCGGGGGGGGGGGCGTCAAGATCCGTCCGGGAGGAGGGATCTATTCCAGTGGAGCAGGGGCAGATCGGCGAACTAACAGCACGGTAGCATGAAGGACAGAGGGTATAGTCCTTGGTAAGCATTGGGGGACTATAGCCGGGTGGATTTGCCTGCCTGAACAGAGAAACCAGACAAGGGGAACAGGGCTGATCCGGCCTTGTCGAGGAATTGTTCCGAACATGCTGCAAGGGACAGCAGACAAACCGGTACGGTATCAATCAGCAGGGGAACCCTGGCAGAGAAGGGTTCGGGGAACGTACCTAAGGGTAAGTCAGTTGAGGGGTAGGAAGTCCATGGGCCAGAGCTAACATGGAATAGAGGTGATCTCCTTCTTCCAACAGAAGGAGAATACCTGAACCCCTGGATAAACATTCGAACCATTTGCCCCAGAGTAGAGCTCAATTTTTAGCTTCTGTTGAGAGAAGGTTAATTGCAGGCAGCCGCCTACAGGAGCATAAAACGGCTTGGTATGAGTATCCTGGCGCGGGCCCGGGAACTTCAAACCAGAGTGAGAGGTCCCTTGCTTGGGCGCCCCTGGCGGGTGGGCGGAGGGATGACCTTTCCTCTTCCTAGGGAAGGAAGGTGTAGAGAGGCATTTCACACCCCCGGGGGGAAGACGGGATCTAGGATGGCTTCTAACGCTGGGAGGGTTAGCGAAGCACTGAGCAACCTGACGTAAGGCTTCACTATTGAAGAGGTGGTCTCCAGCACAGGGAGAATTACCCAAGTTATGTTGTGCCCGTCTGCACAAATCTGACGCCTGTAACCATGCTGTACGATGTGCTCTAATGGCAATAGCAGAGGATCTGCTGACCGCCAGGAAGGAGTCTAGAGAAGCACGAGAAAGGAACCCAGAGATATTCCTGCAGTGATAAAGAAGCAAGGAATATTCAGAGGCCTTGGTTGCAGACAAAATGGGAGACAGCCGAGATAATCTCTCAGTGACCTCCCGGAGTATCAGGCTCATATAAAAAATATATGAAAGAATTCTGGAAGCCAACATGGACGTTTGGAAGGTTTGACGCCCCAGGATATCCAGCGTTTTTGAGGCGCGACCTGGAGGGCGAGAAGAATGCTTCTTCTTGCTTCCCACCTTCCTCAGCGCCGATTCCACCACGATGGAATGATGTGGAAGCTGGTGCTGCTGAAACCCCGGGGAAGGGGGCACCCGATACAGAGCATGCATCGCTGTCGACGGTGCCGGAACCCTCAAAGGCGACCGCCATGCCCCCAGTAGAAGATCCTGCAGGGAAGGATGTAGAGGAAGCATTACAGCCTCCTGCTCCGCAGGACCTGGACTTAGGGAAGGACCCTGGATGGGAATAGCAAGCAGGTCCGCCATGTCAAGAAGAAAATCCTGAAAAGACGGCTCTCCCAAAGGGGCTATGCCATGAGAGGCGATGGCGGGAGGGGCCGCCAGGGCACCAAAAGGCCTATCGGACTGATGTCCGCTGGGCCGAGGAGGTTACCAACAGTTCCGGATCGGGGCAGTCAACATGGCATCGTCGGTACCTGGAATTGATTCCAAGCTAGGCATCGAAGGGGTCGATGGCACCGATGGGATCGCAGGAATCGGCCTCGGCCCCGACCCTGGGGGCGGCACTGCCCCCGGCGATTGAAACGGTTCTGCGGCAGGCAGAGGGCAGTGGTTAGTAGTCTCTGCTCTGCGTTGCGGGAAGGGACAGGGGCCGGTCCCAAAGCGTGTCGTAGCCAAGCCTTCGAGGCTGGATACCGATTCTAGGCTGGGCATCGAACCGAGCGAGGAGATCGACTCCCTCCTAGGGGGCTCCGGCAGTGGCGGCCGTGCCGGCGATGCTGACCCCGGGGAGCGAATCGGAACCGTGTTGATCGGCGTTGCGGGCATCGAGGGCCCCCGAGAACGAAGCTCGGTGAAGAGGGGGTCATCCGACACCGGCGCAGATGTCGGGCGGCAGGCACTGCCAGACGCCGGGCCCCTTCCCGAACCCGTCTTGCCCGGAGGGAAATCCTTCCGGGGCAGACGACCCGTCCCCGAGGGTACCCCGGCAACCCGACGACGAGCCCCTGCAGGGAGGGAAGCGCAAAACTCCGGCACCGACACCGGGGCACCGGCGCCTCTTGACGCTGGAACTAACCCTCTGGTAGGCCAGGACGAAGGGAACCCAGGCTGGATCGAAGCGATTGAAGACACTGGGGTCCCCCTTCGAGCAATGGGCGGGGCCCTCGACGTCCGCGTCGATGCCGGGGATCGCCCGTCTGGGATTGATCGACATACCCCGAGGACAGCGGGGAAGGCCGATGGCGGTCCCTGGAGATGAGTGGAGCGCTTGACGCCCCTGCTGGCTCCGGGGTAGCGGCGCCGCCCAAATCCGGTACCACCCCCGCGCAGGGCGTGGATACCGGCAAACCAGCGCGGGTCGAAGCGATCGGCCCCGAAGGAAGCGAGGGCACCAGATGCCAATCCCCGGCGAAGAGTGGAATCCTCGACGCCGATGCCGAGGTGCCGCCCGAAGCGGGTACCACCCTTGCGCATGGCCGGGACGTCGGAATGCCATACTGGTTCGAGTCGATCGGCCCCGGAGGCACCGAGGACCGCAGCCGACGATCCCCGGTGAGGAGCAGAACGCCCGACGCCGAGGGGTCGGTACCGCCCGAAGCGGATACCACCCCCACGCATGGCAGGGACGTAGGAACGCCAGACTGGGTTGAGGCGATCGGCCCCGGAGGTGCCGAAGACACCAGATGACGATCCCCGGCCGGGAGTGGGACACTCGACGCCGAGGAATCGGTACCGCCCGAAGCGGGTACCACCTCCGCGCATGGCAGGGAGGACGGAACGCCAGACTGGGTCGAGTCGATTGGCCCCTGAGATGCCGAGGACAGCAGCTGACGATCCCCGGAGAGGAGCGGGTCACTCGACACCGATGCCGATGCCATGGGGTTGGTACCGCCCGAAGCGGATACCACCTCCGCGCATGGCTGGGATGTAGGGAAGCCAGACTGGGTAGAGTCGATCGGCCCCGGAGGTGCCGAGGACACCAGCTGACGATCCCTGGCGAAGAGTGGGACACCCGGCGCCGATGCCGGGGAAGCGGATACCACCCTCGAGCATGGCTCGGGAATGTTCTGTGAGGAGCGAACCCCAGGAACAACCCGAAACCCCGTGGATGCTTTGGAGCCCGAAGACTCCCGCCGGGGTATATTGGCCAAGGGGGGCTTGAGGGGTTGGCCGGAGCCGTCGCCATGCCGCGCATGAGACTTGCCCCTCAAGACTTGGCTAGTCTTAACAGACTGTTGTGTGGTTACCTGATCCTGTAGAGAAGAAAAACCCGATGACCGCGCCTTGGGCGGGAAGACGTCATCGAGGGATACCTGGAAAAGGGAAGGTCTTCTCCCGATACTGTAGCCCGGAGGACCCAGGAGGAAAGGGTCAGGACCCAAACAGGAGAGGCACCAGGCGTTGGAGTCTAAGTGGAAAACTAAGTCTCCGCAGTGAGGGCACTTCTGGGGAGAAGAAGGCTCCATGCTGTAAGCCCGGTAGGCCTCAACGATCCGAGGGAAAGAAAGGGTTCCCTCTAGGTGATGAAGAATAAGAAAGGAAAAGAAAAAAAGGGGCACGGAAGGTGCCGTTGTCGGCGGGGAAAAAAGGCCGCGACCACAGGAAACAAAAAAGAAAAAGAAATTTCTGCGGTGGCAGGAGGGATGTCCTGCCTGCTCCGCGGAAAACGAAAAACTGGGGAGAGGCAGTAGGAAGGGCGGGAAGCCACCGCGCAGGCGCGGGGAATGCTCCCAAAGGCTTTCTGATTGGATGCTGGGGAGCATTCCCGTGTGGGCTCCATCGGCGACGTCTCCCCACATGTGAAGACTCATTCCTGCTTGTTCCTGGAGATATAAATTGTACTGTTTTGGAGATAAACCGGGCAAGCTACTTGGACGGTGTTTACGGGGCCCAAAAGGGGGACGATCGGTGGCGGCCATCCACAACGCATATGGAGACCTGTGCAGTAGTCGGGGGGAGATAGTGGAAGTGTTTAAAACATTTTATCAAAAGATGTATAGTGCAGAGGCGGTGGCCCCCTGTGCCATAGATAGGTATTTACAAGATCTCTCCTTGCCTAAATTGACTGCAGAGCAAGCCACAAACCTAGAGCAGCCTATTACTCTCTTAGAAGTACAACAGGTGATATCGAAGGCGAGTTGTTACAAATCGCCAGGTCCCGATGGGTTCGGGGCTGAATTCTATAAATTACTATCGGATGGCCTGGGCCCTTTGTTAGTGGCTATGTTTGGCCAACGTCGGGATGCTGGTTCGTCGCGCTGGGGTAGTAACCAAGCCCATATAGTACTGATCCCAAAGCCGGGTAAAGATTTGACACAAGCGGCATCCTATCGACCGATATCCCTGCTGAATTTTGATTCAAAGTTGTTGGCTAAGATTTTGGCGTAACATTTGGCTGCGGTGCTGGGCAATTTGATACATGGTTCTCAAGTTGGTTTTGTCAAAGGGAGGTATGCGGTGCGTAATTTACGCAAAATACTGGCCTCGTTGGAATGGGTACATGAGCGGAACCTGCCGTCGCTTTTGGTCAGTTTTGATGCTGAAAAGGCATTTGACCGGGTTAATTGGCATTATCTACACCATCTACTACCTTTATATGGGCTAGGACCGAATTTTTGTGATTTGGTGAAAACTTTGTACTTTAAACCGACGGCTACGGTGTTGTGTAATGGGGTTTTATCTCAACCTCTCCTGCTGGAGCGTGGCACCCGCCAGGGGTGCCCGCTATCCCCGCTTCTGTTTGTTTTATCATTGGATCCTTTAATTCGTAGAATAGAACTGGACAATCGAATTGGGGGAATATGGATAGGTGGGCAGGAGTTTAAAATCTCGGCATTCGCAGATGACTTGCTGATTCATTTGCTGGATCCGAAGGAATCCTTGCCTCGCCTTTTGGCTGAGTTTCAGGCTTATGGAAGTGCATCGGGGTTTCGTATTAATAAAGAGAAATCAGAAGCGCTCGATATCTTAGGTCACCTTCGGGGGCGCTGGGGAGGGGAATTCCTGCTAAAATGGGCCTCAGATCAATTTGTTTACTTGGGAATCATTCTGACAAAACTGCCACAAGAGTTATATCGTCGTAATTTTGAGAAAACTCTCGTGCATCTGCGGACTCAGTTGCGTGCCTGGTCTCTGCTTCCGCTGTCTTTCTTGGGGAGAGTAGCGGCCGTTAAAATGGTGCTTTTGCCGAGAATTTTATATTGGCTGCAGACTCTACCGGTCTGGCTGCTGAGGAGAGATTTGCGAAAAATGGAGAAGGAGATACAGTGGTTTCTGTGGCGGGGGGCTAGAGCTCGTATATCTTTAAGTCATCTGGTGGGCCCTTGGAAAAAAGGGGGGGTTGGACTTCCAGATCTCGGGACCTATGCTTTAGCTTGCCAGGCCAGACACATTAGGGATTGGTTGGGGGGGACGGATATATATACGCCTCTGGCCTATGAAGAGGCCTGGGCTCGTCCGTATACGGTGCTTGCAGTGCTTCATATGGAGAATATTAGACTTCCGGATCGCCTCAAAAGGAGCGGGTTGTTAAACTCCATGCGTCGTACGTGGCGACAAGTTAACGTATATTGGAAACGGAATTGGATGGTATCGAGCTGGTTGCCGTTACAGGGTAATGTGAGTTTTCCCCCAGGCTCTGAAACGCGGGTGTTTCGAATCTGGTATGAGCAGGGTATTAGGAATATAGGACATGTGGTGGATTTATCTGGGAAATGCAAAACAATGGCAGTGCTGATGAGTGAGTATGAGCTGCGATCAACCCATTACTTTGCATATATGCAATTGGCTCACTATGTGGCGGGACTGCCGACGGGAGAGCTTGCGGCTGAGCGGTCCGCCCAGATTATAGAATTTTTTGATCTGGGAGGAGAGAATCCCCCTTCGATAGCTAAACTACGGGCCCGCTTGGAGTGTTATCGGCCTCAGCCGGACTACAGGGGGGTGGAGAAGGCGTGGGCTATGGAGCTGAGACGGGAGGTGCCCGCCGGCACTATTTTGAAAGCCTTGGGGGGGATTGCTGACTTAGCAGAAGGGGCTCGATGTCGTGAAATCCAATTTAAATGTCTCACTAGAACACATTTTTCGCCCAGAAGAGCTTTGCGTAGCCACCTCACCACAGACGGGAGCTGCCCTAGATGTGCAGAGCCGCTGGCTGGTTTAGTTCACATGTGGTGGGATTGCAAATGTTTCCGATCTTATTGGGCCCGGATACGGGAGTGGATAATGGACCGGCTCCAACAGAGGTTTCCTTGGTCGGGCTCCCTGGTGGTTCTTGATCAGTTACACAAAGACCTCCCCAGGGGGCGATGGGATAGGCTGTGGGTTCGTAAGGCTTGTCTGGTGGGTAAGGGCCCCATACTCCGAAGATGGAGGGAACAGCAGCCGCCAACATTCTGGGAATGGTGTAATAGCCTCCATCAACTTATGTTGGCGGAGCGATGGAGAGCGAGGGGCAATATACAGAAATGGACTACCTTTCTGTTGCAATGGGACCCCTATATACAAAGTCTGGGCCCCAGATGTCGTAATGAAATCCTGAATGTGGGCCATTAGAGACAGGGTTTGGGATAGGGCTATAAGGGGGGGAGGAGTAATGGGAAGAGTTTACTGTAAGGGGCAGAAGCGGTACAGAGCTATTTTGGCGAATGGGGGTGGGAGGGGGGAGGGCTTAATGTGTAATTTCTTATATGGTACAAAACATTTTTCTTGTTGTATGTTAATGTTGGTTCATATCTTCTGTCACCTTAATGATGCTTCATGGCCTCTTGGTAGGGATAAGAGTCGACCCTGTCTGGAGGCCGGTTATTGTTGATGTTGGATTACACAGGTACACTACCAAAAAACTGCCTCCAGTTTTGCAACTGATTCCTATAGATTTTGGGGTGCTGAATCCAGGAAAAATAGCCAAAATGTTCCATCACGTCACGTTTTCTTACAAAATTAGATTTCTTACCCATATAAGGAATGTTCACATAATTTCTTTTTAGCCGACTGCAGTTTATTTTTCTTGGCCCAAATAGAGGTTGTAATGGTTAACTAACTAGAAACACTCCCTCATGATATTTTAGAGTGTTTTGTATTCATTTTATACATTAACAGGACAATTGGGAGGCGGGGGGGGGGGGGGCTAAAACCAGTACACGCGCGGGCGCATTTTCTTTCCTGTTCGCCTCGCCTCGTTTCGCGGCATCGCTCAAACACGGTGGTTGCGACATGACGTTTCTGTCAAATTTCAGTTTCTTGCAAGTTCATTATTACCTTTTCTTTGCTCAGTCGTAATCCAGCTTTATTCCGAAGTGGTTCACTACAGTTGTAGTTTGCAGTGCTGTGTATTTGTGATGGCTCACAGAACCAGCGGTTGCGTCAATCTCCGGACAGTTTTTGTTTTATTTGTGGGGAATATACCGTGAAAAAGCGGCAGAGGAACATTTCTGCATTTATTAAAAAAAGTATATTTCGCCTATTTCGGTTTTGAAGTTAGGCGATCAAGACAAACCGTGGGCTCCTCACAAAGTGTGCAAGACATGTGAGGAAAGATCTACGCTTATGGATGAAGGTAAAAAACAGCATTTCGTTTTCGGAATACCTATGATGTGGCGTGAACAAAGAGACCACAGCAGTGACTGCTATTTTTGCTCTTGCATTGTGAAGGGATACAACTTAAAAAAATAAGAACGTAATAAGTTACCCAACCTTCCCTCAGCAATTAGGCCTATGCCTCATAGCAACGAAGTACCTGTGCCTGAACCACCAAAATCTTTGGATCATATTTGTGTGACGGTTTTCTGATCATGATGAGACTCATCAGATGGCTTTTCCAGATGAGTCCAGTACTTCCGAGTTTGAAACTGAACCAGATCCGAAACCTGACTTTTCTCTCATGCTGAATTGAATGATTTAGTCCGGATTTAGGACTCCCAAAAGATGCTGCCCCAACTGCTAGGTTCTCGGCTTCTTTTAACGAAAAATCTATTGTCACCAGGAACAACTTTTTATTGGTACCGCAACCGCGAGACACAATTTTTGAAGTATTTCAGCAAAGAGGAAGATTTGGTATTTTGCAACGATATACGAGAGTGATGGAAAAGTTTAAACTCAAGTATGATCCTGCTGAAATGGCGGCGCTGTTCATTGATTCGTCAAAAAGACAGCATAAAAGGTGTTCTTCTTCATAATGGCAACACATTCGCTTCAGTACCTATTGCTCACCTCTGTTATTCTCTAAGAAAAATACGAGAATTTGGCCCTGGTTCTTCAGAAGATTCTTTATGAATGAGCATAAGTGGATGATTTGTGGAGACTTTAAAATTCTATCCATGCTATTAGGGCAGCAATCCCGGTTTTCAACCAAATATCCCTGCTTCCTTTGCTGTGGGATAGCCGGGGGGGCCCGCGACCTACACTGGGGGAAAAAAAGACTGGCCAATTCGGGAGTATTTGAGACCCGTGAGAAAAAATATGTTCTTCATGAGAGCTTGGTACCTCGTGATAAAATTCTATTACCACCTTTTTGCTACCATCACAGTGTGTTTTGTTGACATTACTCTATCTTATGTGCTGCCTTGTTACAATTTTTCTTTATTCTTATTTGAATAACTACTAAACAATTAGTATAAAGAATTCATCCAAGAAACTTTTATCTCATCGCACTCAATCTGAAACGTTCACCTCAACTGCTACACCACTGTAGCAAAACATCTGTACGTGATGGAGCAAATTGGTTACCAGATTTGGATTCAGCGCACCAAAAAACGTAAAAATCAATCGAAACATTAGAGGCAGTTTAAAAAAAAATTTTTTTAGTGTACCTGTGTTATTGGTGACTTGTACTTTGGTTATAAATAAAATGATTAAAAAAAAATGTTACAAGGAACAGTATTTGTGAACTTTATACAAAGAACTCAGTAGATACATAGAGTGGTATTTCGAGATACAACTTCTAACTATTTACAGAGCTATGTACAGGTGTCAATCATAATAGTATGATCATCAAATGATTTCAAGGAATTAAATCAACAGGTTCAGATCAGAGGCTATTGGGACGGGGAGGGGAGAGGGAGAGGGAGGGGGAGGGGAGGGGGGAGAGCGGCTGAGAGGGTGGAACACCTTATTTATTTACATTCTCTTATATACCGCGCTATTCTGCATCAGTGCGGTTTACATTGAACAAACTGAAATTACAGTGAACAGGGCATTATAACTTGGAGATAACTATTTTACAGAGAACATGGGCTATGGAGGGTTAAGTGGCTTGCCCAAGACCACAAGGAGCACCTGTGGGACTAGAAACCCCAGTCCTTCTGGCCCAAGGTTGCTGTCCTCTAGTGGGATTTGAACCCCTGACCTTCCAGTCTGAAGTACCTTGCCCCAACCACTAGGCCACTCCTCCACTTATGTGTTGCTGGTCTTGGTATTGGTAAAATGTTCTATAAATAGGTGTGCTTTTAATTGTTTACGGAATGAGTTCAGGTCTCTGATCCCTCTTAGTGCTTCGGGGAGCGCGTTCCACTGCAATGGTGCTATGCATGTATATGCCCTATTGCTGGTAGATTATTTAGTGTTGCGGATTGTATGGGGCACTATTAAACTGTTTTGGTTGGGGGTTCTTCAGGGTCTGTTAGATGGTTGTGTTTGGATAAGTGTTGAGAGGTGTGAGGGTGCTAAGTTATGAACCAATTTGAATGTGGTCATTAGAATTTTATATCTTACTCTTGATGCGATTGGAAGCCAGTGGAGCTCAAAAAGAATAGGTATAATGTGTTCAGAGAGTCCTGTTTTCATTATAATTCTGGTTGTGACGTTTTGGGCCATTTGCAACATGTTTAATTTTTTTGGGGTATTCCTTGCAGGAGGCTATTACAGTAGTTGAAGTGAGGTGTTATTAGAGCTTGTATTACTGTTCTGAAGTCAGACAGCTCAATGAGGTTTTGCAGGGGTTGTATTATCCTTAACTTATAGAATATGGCTTTGTTTAGGAGTTTTAGGTGAGGTTCCATGGTAAAGAGTTTTATCCAGTGTGACTCCAAGATATTTGACTTCATGGGAATGAAGTAGATACCACACTATTCACTGAAGATGATATGTTAGAACAACTTGCAAAACTGAAAGTGAACAAGGCCTTGGGACCAGATGGGATACATCCCAGGATACTGAAAGAGCTCAGAGAGGTTCTTGCAGGGCCGTTAAAGGATGTTTTCAACAGATCCTTGGAAACAGCAGTAGTTCCTCAGGACTGGAAAAGGGCGTATGTGGTACCTCTTCACATAAGTGGTGATAGGGAAGAAGTGACAAACTACAGGCCCGTGAGGCTTACTTCGATGGCAGGAAAACTAATGGAGGCGCTTCTGAAAGAGCGAATAGTGGATTTTCTCAAAACCAACAGGTTGCATGATCCGAGGCAACATGGTTTTACCAAAGGATGATCTTGCCAAACAAATCTGATTGAGTTCTTTGACTGGGTGACCAGAGAACTAGATCAGGGGCATGCGATGGATGTCATCTACCTGGATTTCAGCAAAGCCTTTGATACTGTTCCTCATAGGAGGCTTATCAATAAACTCAGTAGCTTGGGGATGGGTCCCAAGGTGGTAAACTGGATCAGAAATTGGTTGACTGACAGACAGAAGGTGAAGGTAAACGGAGCTCACTCGGATGAAAGGAGGATGATTAGTGGGGTGCCCCAGGGTTCGGTCCTGGGCGCGACACTGTTCAATGTATTTGTGAGTGATATTGCTGAAGGACTGCATGGAAAAGTCTGTCTTTCTGCAGATGACACAAAAACTTGCAACAGAGTGGACTCCCCTGAGGGAGTGGAGAATATGAGAAAGATCTACAAAAGTTGGAAGAATGGTCTAATGCTTGGCCGTTAAGATTTAATGCGAAGACGTGCAGTGTCATGCACTTGGGAAGCAGAAATCCAGGTGAAATGTATGCGATAGAGGGAGACAGATTCGTGTGCACAGATCAGAAGGACCTTGGTGTGATTATTTCTGCGGATCTCAAGATGGCAAAACAGTGCGACAAGGCGATGGCAAACGCCAGGAGGATGTTGGGTTGCATACAAAGAGGAATTACCAGCAGAAAGGAAGAGGTACTAATGCCACTGTATAAGTCACTGGTGAGGCCTCACCTGGAATACTGTGTTCAGTTTTGGAGACAGAGTAGTTACTCAACTGTAACAGGTGTTCTCCAGGAGCAGCAGGAATCAGTCCTCACATATGGGTGATGTCGGTGCCGACGGAGCCCCTGTGCGGAGCATTTCCCCAGCTTTCAAAGAAAGCCTTTGGGAATGCAGCACGTAGGCGTGGTCCCCTTCCCGCCCAAGGGTGCCATCTTGCTCAGTCTGACGACATAGCTAAAAGACAGCAAAAAGTAAAATAAAGTATATAACTGTAACTCCAGGGGAGGAGGGAGGGTCATGGGGACTGATTCCTGCTGCTCCTGGAGAACACCTGTTACAGGTGAGTAACTACTCTGTCTGCAGGACCAAGCAGGAAGTCAGTCCTCACATATGAGACTCCCCAGCTCTAGGCTACTGGGAACCCTAAGCTGAAAAAATGGCTCCCTCTCAAGAGCCTCAGCATCCGTGATAAGAATATCCTCTGAGAACACCCCCATACGGTAGCCCAACACAAGGGACGGAGGGTAGGAGCTGCCTAAACCTCAAAGAGATTACGGAGTACCACCTGTCCGAAAGCACTGTCCCTTTGGGACTCTCTCTCGAGGCAGTAGTGGGCTGCAAATGTCTGGCTTGAAGACCAAGAAGCGGCCCGGCAGATGTCTGCCAACGGAACAAAGCGGAGATGAGCTACTGACGCAGCTTTCGCCCTGACACAGTGGGCCGTGAATCGACCCTGCAAGGGGAGGTTGGCTGCCTTGAATGTCCAGGTGATACAATCTGCTACCCAAGTGGACAACGTATGCTTGGAGACAGGTAATCACAGTTAATTAGGGTCAATGGAGACGAAGAGATGAGTAGCCCTTCGATGCCCCCGCATACGTTCTATGTAAAAAGACAATGCCCTCTTACAGTCCAGGGTATGCAAGACTGTTTCAGCCCGGCTGGTATGCGGCCTGGGAAAGAAGGTTGGAAGAACCACCTCCTGGTTGAGGTGGAAAGAGGAGACGACTTTTGGAAGAAACGTCTGGTGGGTCCGCAGGACCACCCTGTTCCTACAGAACCGTGTATGGTCTGTCTATCAGAAACCAGTGCTTGTAGTTCACTCACATGTCTGGCCGAGGTAAGAGCTACCAGGAAGAGCGCTTTCCAAGAAAGAAAGCGCAAATGGCAAGTAGCCATTGGCTCAAACGGTGGGCGAATAAAGTTGCTGCAAGACCACGTTCAAATCCCACTCAGTCACCGGTGGATGAACCGGAGGCTTGAGAAGAAGCAGACCTCTGAGGAAGCGGGACACCAAGGGGTGACCCGACAGAGACTGTCCCTCCACCGTTGAGTGGTGCGCTGATAGAGTGCTGAGGTGGACCCGAACAGAGTTAGACTTAAGGCCTAGGTCTGACAGGTGAAGTAGATACTGCAGTACTACTGGCACAAGGCAGGAGAAAGGATCTTCATTGCGCTGAGCACACCATATTGTGAACCTACGCCACGTGAGGGCATAGGACTTTCTGGTGGACTGCCTCCTAGAGGCCAAAACCACCTCTTCAACCTCCTTAGGTAGAATCAAGGGAGCTAGCACTATCCTTTCAGCAGCCAGGCCATCAGATCAAGGGACCTGAGATTGGGGTGCAGAAGGGAACCCTGATCTTGAGACAGGAGATCGTGCTGCAACCCCAGAGGGAAAGGAGTTTCTACCGCCAACTGTAGCAAAAGTGAAAACCACGGTTGCCTCGGCCATCTGGGGGCTACCAGAATCACCGAGGCCTTGTCCCGGAGAATCTTGAACAGAGTTCAGGCCACCAGGGGCGTGGGAGGAAACGCATACAGGAGGCCCGTAGACCAAGAGATCAGAAAAGCATCTGCTGCCATTCTCAGGGGATGCGGCTGTCTGGAACAAAACCTGGGCAGCTGACGGTTCAGTGGGCTTGCAAAGAGATCGATGGATGGAAGTCCCCATCGTAGAAAGATCTGCTGGACCACCACCAATGGATTCAACTGCCATTCATGGGGCTGGAGAATCCTGCTTAGCTTGTCTGCTAAGAAGTTCTCCTGACCAGGTAGATAAACTGCTTTGAGAAACATGCCTCGTTTGACTGCAAAGGAGCAAAGGGCCTGCGCCTCCTGACATATAGGAGTCTAGACCCTGTGCCCCCTTGCTTGATCACATAGAACATTGCTACCTGATTGTCTGTCTGAACTAAGAAAGACTGGTGAGAGAGGGCATGAGAAAAAGTCTGTAGAGCCAAGCGGATTGCTCACAGCTCCAAAAGATTGATCTGCTGTATGGCCTCCCGAGGAGACCAGAGGTCTTGAGTGCACATGCCCTGGCAATGTGCACCCCAGCCCTTTAAGGAAGCATCAGTCGTCAGCACACTTGTGTGTGCTAGGGCCTGAAAAGGTATCCCCCTGAGGAGGTTTGGGAGATGTAGCCACCACTGCAATGAATCCAAAAGTGGTTTGGACACCTTTACTCTGTCTCGGAGGTCGCCTGTGGCCTGCGCCCACTGAGCTCTGAGGCACCACTGAGCAGCCCGCATGTGCAGATGGGCATTTGGCGTCACATGTACCGTGGATGCCATGTGACCCAGGAGCCGCAGGAATTCCCTGGCAGAGACCTGAGAATTACTGTGGAATTGGTTGGCCAAGTCCATCAGTCTGTGGGCCCTGTCCTCGGGCAAGTAAGCTCTTGCCTGCAGGGTGTCTAATCTTGCCACTATAAACTCTAGGTTCTGTGAGGGGAGCAAAGTAGACTTTGTATAGTTTATGACAAAGCCCAGATGCTGAAGAAGAGAGACAGTGTGAAGAGTGCTCGTCTGGCCTCCTGGAGAGACTGGCCCCTGATGAGCCAGTCGTCCAGGTATGGGAAGACAAAAATTCCCTGATTCCTGAGATAGGCCGCCACCACCGCCAGGCATTTGGTGAAAACCCTGGGGGCGGAAGTTAGGCCAAAGGGAAGTAATCTGTACAGAAAATGGTTTCCTCCCACCACAAATCTGAGATATTGTCGGTGGTCTGGATGAATAAGGATGCGAGTATAAGCATCCTTTAGGTCTAAGGAGCATAGCCAGTCTCTCTGCTGGAGGTAGGGCAGCAGTATCACAAGGGTAAGCATCTTGAACTTTTCCCTCTCCAGAAACTTGTTTAGGTTTCATAAGTCTAGGATAGGCCGGAGGCCTCCTGTCCTTATTGGTACCAGGAAGTACCTGGAGTAGAAGCCTTGCCCTTCCAGGTGGTGAGGCACCGGTTCCACTGCCTGTTCCTTTAGAATACTTGCCAACTCCTGAAGGAGGAGGTTTCTGTGCAGAGGGAGTCTTGGAGGCTCCCCTGGAAAGTTGGAGGGGGGTAGCTGGTGGACGTGGAGCATGTAGCCCTTCTGGACTATGCTGAGGACCCAGGTATCCCCTGTGATGGCTGGCCACCTGTATTTTTATCTTTATCTTTATTCATCGCTTGATATACCGCCCAAGCGTGTGCGTCAGGGCGGTGTACAATATAAACAATAAAAGCAGGAAAAAGAAAAGAACGCCATTAATTAGACAGGATAGGAAGAGATAGAGAAAGATATTTGAGGAGAAAGGAGATAAGTCAGGAAAGGTCGTGGTAGAGAAAACTGGTCTTAAGGGTCTGGAAGGTCAAAGGCCTGCTGAAAAAGGTGAGTTTTGAGGGAGCACTTGAATCGCTGGAAGGACAGCTCGGTGCGGAGGGCAGACGGGAGCGAATTCCAAAGGGCTGGGGCCAGAAAGAAAAGGCAGAGTGACGTGTTGCTTCCAGGTGAGCTGCGGACGGGGAGGGGAGGTAGAGATGGTAACCGTGCGCTGAGCGGAGGTGGCGGGGGAAGGCTGTAGATGGATTGAATCAGCTAGATATTGAGGGGAGCCGGTGTGCAATGCTTTATGAGTGAGTATGAGAAGCTTGTAACGGAAGCAGAAGTTAAGTGGGAAGCCAGTGTAAATGAAGAAGGAGAGGAGTGATGTGATGTGTAGGCGTACAGGGTCAGCTGACCTCCTGTGCTGAGTGGAGCCAGATGCGGAGAAGAGGCTATGCTGTGGGAGTCAAAATCCTGCTCCCTGCTGTGCAGGAGCCAGAGCTGGCGGCTTGGAGTTATTCTGCCTACAGGGCCCATGCCCCTGCCCCTTGGCCTGCTGGCCCTGTTGGGAAGCTGGAGAGGCCTGATATTGAGGGTAGGATTTGTAGGCAGCACCCTTCCTCGGGAAAAAGGGCTTCTTTCCCGAGCCTTTCTTTTTCTGAGAAGGGGCAGAAGTCTTCCTGGACAGTCCTGGTGAGAGTCTCAGTCTCGATTTCCACAGACTTTTCAGTCATGGGCTTACCGAAAAGGTTTTCACCTCGGCAGGGGACATCGACCAACTTGTCCTGCACCCATGACTCCAGGTCCGATGACTGCAGCCAGGCCTGACGGCGTGCACCGATGTCGGCGACGGCGTGCACCGATGCCGGCGACGGCGTGCACCGATGCCGGCCACAGCTACCCGGGCCGAAGCCTCGAAGCCATCATAGGCTGCTAGAGAGATAAATTTCGAGCACTCTCAGATCCCTGTTGACAAAGCCTTGAACCTCTGCAAAGGTTCCTCGGAGAGGCTGGCTGAGAACCCGGCAATCTCCTTTGCCAGGTCTCATAGGTACATGCCCACATACAGCTGGTAGGTCTGGACACGGCAAGAGAGCATAGAGCCCTGGAAGCACTTTCTAGCGAGGGTATCCAGGTTCCGGGCCTCCAGACCAGTGGGGCACTGAGGAGTACATCTTCTGACTCTTCAGGCGGTGCATGGCTGATTCCACAAGCATGGAGTTGAACGGTAGCTGCGCCTTTTGGAACCCAGGGCACTTACGGACTCGATAAATGGAATCGACCCGTTTGCTAAGAACTGGCGCCGACGCCGGTGCCTCCCACATACGGAACAGCAGCTATTCCAGCATTGGAGGAACCGGTACAGTAAAGGCTTCCTTCGGAGGAAAGTCATACTGGAGGGCATCAAGCTCTTTGGCTCGAGGCTCCTCCTCGGCATCCGCAGGAAAGGCCAAGGCTTTGGCCACGTCCCTCACGAAGTCCGAGAACCGGGTATCCTCCGGGGGGGGGGGGGGGACCGTCTCTGAGGCTCGGACTCCGGTGAGTCCGAAGGGACGCACCGGGTCCAGAAGGTGTCCGGGGACTCCTCGTCCTCCGTCTCCTACGCCGACTCCTCCGAGGAGCAATCGAGTGGCTCCGGCCATGTGGGCCTCGGTGCCACCCGCCCCAATGCCGAGGGTATCGTCGTTGACAACCTCGGCCCCGCATGGGAGGTCGAGGGGGACCTTGACCGAGGATCGACTCGAGACTTTATTGACTCGAGGGTTGGCTCGGTCTCCGGGGTCGACTTTGACGTTAAGGTCCCGGTGGTCGGGGCAGATGCACCGGTCAGACCGGCGATCAGCACCCGCTGCTGTTCCATGAAGGCAGCCAAGCTGCTCTCCAAGGCCGTCAACCTGAGTCCAAGCTCAGGAGACTCAGCAGCCCCCGACTCGGGCCCCGATGGCGTCGGGCCCGACGTCGGCTCCCTCGGAGAAGAGTCCATGAGGACAACTGCACTTACGTGACTCGGGGACTCCGGCTCCACACGAGGTAACTTGGACTTCCTCTCTGACTCCGAGAGCCCGGGGCGGCGGTCAGGGCTACGCGACCTGGCCCTCGAGAATCCAGGAGCCTCCACCGATGCCACCCTCACGAGCTTCTTCTTCCTTCTGTGCTCCTGGGTGGGAGACTCCCTCTCAGAGGAACCCCGACGGCGCTTCGGGTCAGACTCCCGAGATGTCGAGGCCTCTGATGAAATCCGGGCCCGGCCGGACGCAGAGTCAGAAAAAATTCTCTCATGTTTATTTATTTATTACAATTTTTTATATACCGCGCTATTTGGTATCAGCGCGGTTCACATACAACAACATCAACAGAATAACAGGCTATTCCGTGTTTACAGCAAACAGGTATATAAACTTGGGTAACATAAGGTTAACTTATTACAAACATGATTATATAAAAGGTATCATGACAACACAAAAGTCCTAGTAATCTTACTGAGAAAGTGGGAGAGGCTATTTGAAGATAAGGCATGTCTCTTATTTGGGGGGGCTTTTGCTGGGGGTAATGTTTGGTGGGTAGTATATGAGGAAAAGGTGATATTTAAGTGCTTTCCTAAATTGGGTTAAGTCGGTAATGGCACGAACGCTTGTTGATGCTGATGGCTCCGAAGCGCCTTCGACGACTTTGGGCCGCATGGGCCACAGGCCAGCAGGTCATTGTCAGGCCCAAGGCAACGGAGGCAGCAGTCATGTGTGTCGGTGAGAGACATATGTTTCTTGCACCGATCACACTTTTTGAACCCGCTGGCAGCCATCGGGGGAAAAAGGGCCCCTGCAAGGTCAAAATACCGGGCTGCCAGTGAAAACACAAAGAGCGCGAACGCTAGTTACGACAGACAAAAACTGAAAATCAAAAAACTCCGGACTCGATACCGGTGTACCGGGCCCAGGCGGGAAAGGGAACCGGTGTCGAACCGGAACAGAAAAAGCCAAAATAGCCGAAAAAAATAGACTTTTCCCGGGTGACACGAACTCACGTCCGTTGGGCTCCGCGGAAAAAGAAAGACTGAGCAAGATGGCACCTTTGGGCGGGAAGGGGACCGCGCATGCGCGCTGCATTCCCAAAGGCTTTCTTTGAAAGCTGGGGAAATGCTCCGCACGGGGGCTCCGTCAGCGCCGACATCACCCATATGTGAGGATTGACTTCCTGCTTGGTCCTGGAGAACATATCTTATAAAGGATATTAAAAAACTGTAAACTGTTCAGAGGAAGGCGACCAAAATGAATTGGAGCCTGTGTCAGAAGCCATATGAGAAGAGACTTGAAGACCTAAATATGTACACTCTGGAGGAGAGGAGGGCCAGGGGAGATATGATTCAGACCTTTAAATACTTAAAGAGAAATATTGAATAAACAAATCTCTTCCAAAGACGGGGAAACTGTAAAACTAGAGGGCATAACATAAAGCTGCAAGGGGGCAAATTGAAAGGCAATGTCAGGAAATACTTTTTCACTGAAAGGGTGGTGGATGCTTGGAGTGCCCTCCCGATGGAAGTGGTGGGGGCAAATACAGTGACAGAATTCAAAATGGCATGGGACAGACACAGAGAATCCCTTTATAGCAACAGGATAAAATCAAAATAAACTTAACTAATTTCTCAACATACAGGGGTGTCCTATACGGAGCGGTGGGTTCACCCCTAAAACAAAGAGATGGGGAGGGTTCACCCCTAAGACAAAGACATGGGGAGGGGTGGCCTGCACGGAGTGGCAGGTGCACCTACTCTTGCCATCTTACTGGGCAGACTAGATGGAACATACTGGTCTTTATCTGTCGTCATTTACTATGTTACTATTTTTAACAGGGAATTGATTGTTATTTAAATGAATTGTTGATGGGGGGTTGAATTCTGGGTTTTTTTTATATGAACATCACTTCTGTTTTTTTTTTTTTTAAATTAATACTCATATTGTTCTCATGTAGCCATGTTTGAGTTTCTTTCAGGCATTCTTCTATTTTATCCTAAGTTGGATGTGTCCAATTCTGTGTAAAACTGTCGTCAGCATATATGTGATACTCTATTTTATGTTTTTTGAATATTGAACAGATTGGTTTTATGTACAGGTTAAACAGGATGGCAGACAGTGCAGATCCTTGGGGTATTCCCTGGGTTTGAGGGAACATGGCTGATGCATTGTTTTCGATTTGGACATATTGTACACGGTCCTTTATGTATGAAGTGAACCATTTGAGAATGTGTCCTTTTATGCCTATGGAGTCAAGTTTTGTGATTCACATTGTCAAACGCCGCAGTTATATCCAAGAAAATGAGGATGAATGCTTTTTTGGCATTCTCCATTCCCTGAATGATTTTGTCAAACAGGACTAGGAGTGGTGTTTATGGAATGGGCTGAATCCATATTATTGCTCATCTAGGGCGTCTGTTGTGTCTATGAAATCCTGGAGCTGGCATTGAACAGATTTCTCAATGGTTTTAGCTAAAAAGGGGATGTTTGAAATTGGTCTATATGCGGCAGGATCTTCTTTGTTTAGGTTTTATTTTTTAATATGGGACAGATTACTGATCTTTTGAGATCAGTCGGCATGATTCCCTGCTGGAGAAATTGGTTTACTCTATGTAAAAGGTAGGGGCAATTTCAGATTTTGTCACTTGGATCCATGGAACTGGACGTGGGATCCAGAGGGGATGCAGGAATAAGCAGTGGCTTTCCCAAGTCTAGTTTAAAAATGGTTTATTGACTTTTCATCCAGGAATTCATCCAGACCTTTTTTAAAGCCAGCTATGCTAACTGCTTTATCACACTCTCCAGTAAGGAGTTCCAAAGCTCAACTATGTGTTAATAGAAAATTATTTTCTCCCATTTGTTTTAAATGTACTACTTTGTAACTTCATGGTTCACTTCATAGTCTCTGCACTTTTTGAAAGAGTATGGTTTATGGTTTAACTTGTATTTGTTATATTGCTTATCTATAAAACACAGTGGTTTACAATATGTATAACAGGAAATAGAAAGGAACTCCATTACTTGATAACAGAAAAAAAGGATAGAAAGACGAACAGGAACAAGTACAGACAGGGTGGAATGTATCCCCCTTTTCCTTCATTCTTCTTTATTTTTTCACCTCCAAACCTTGATTATTCCCTTCCAATCAGTTCCTTTATTTGCTTAATATATTTTTAATAATTTTAGCCAATTGATATTAACAACCTTTTATATTATTTAAACAAATCTGATATATAATATTTGTAGGACATATCTCAGGTTGATTTTTAATTTTACTTTTAGTTGCATTTCAGTGATCTTATAAGAATTGTTACATTGTCTCTTAAAAAGCTTCTGTACTATCAGGTTTCACCTGTTAATGTCACTGGTGAAGTTGGATCTACTGATAATAGCAGTGGAGGTTTTAGTGTTTTAACCAATACTGAAAGGTAACACTATCAAGTCAATATAGTAACTTACTTACTTAAAAGCATTTATAAAACACCAAGTTCAAAGCATTCTAGGCAGTGTACAGATATCAACTAAAAAAATAGCAACAATCAAATACAAATTAAAACAATTAAAATAATCCCTTCCAACCCTTATAATTGCCTCGCTGCCACTGCATCCTTATCCCCCTGAACAAACAGGAGCTAAGGAAAGGTTTTTAAACCTTTACAAAAGTTCAAAAGGTTTAGCTCAGAAAGTAATGCCAGAGAAAGAGAGTTCCAAAACACAGGAGCACCTAATGAGAATGTAAGATCTTATGCCTTCGCTGCAATCGGGTTTGGCTAATCTCTGGAACTTGCAATATCTGGGTTTCTGCTGAACGCAGAGCCAGACCAGGGACATACCCATTGCAATAAATCCTCTAAATACCAAGGCCCCTAAAGCCCTGGAGAGCCTCAAATGCTAACACCAGAAGCTTAAAGACACATCTCTGTTTAATTGGAAGCCAAAGTAATTTTGTTAATAACCCTGCAGCAGAGTCTCTACGGCTAAGACCAAAGATAATCCGTGCCGCTGAATTCTGGACTACCTATAAACTTCCTAGTGGAATGTACCACTAGTCCCACATAGAGGGCATTGTAATAATCAAACCGGGAGAGTACTAACGCTTGAGCAACCAGGCAAAGTACATTCTGTCCAGATAAGGCCGTAGTTTTAATTAAAAGATCTTTATAGTGAATTTAGTGGTATGATATACAGTCTATTGAGTTGATTGATGGAACAAACATGAAATAGAATGCATCTGCTAAGCTACTGTAGTAGCATGAGCAAAGTAATTCATAAAGGGCAATGTGCTTTATGTAAAGCAGTCAACCCAGGATGATATTTAATTGATTAGTTAGTTTAGTATTAACCAATGACTTTAAAGTTTTACTCCAATTAGATAAGACTATGTTTATGTATACAAAAAAATATTTGTAATGCCCTAAATGGACAACTTAAAACAAACTGATTGTCAATAAGAATTTGCTCCCATATGAGTTGTGATTAGTTTCGACATTTGAAAAATCAAATCGCGCTGGTCCATCATATGAAGTGGGCGAGGTTATAGCCAGTTTGGTTATTTAAAGCTTACTTTGCATACTCAGAATTTTTTCACACTAAAGCCAACTTACACTGTGAGTATATATCATCTGATCACCCTTCTGATTATCAAATTTGGAGAATACAGAATAGCGCAATATCACAGAGCTCTTTAGGCCAATTTACATATGTCAAAAGAAGCTCTGGTAACTGCAATAGTTAGGAATGGCATGATATATCATTGTGGTTATTTTGCCTATATTTAATAAAGAACCCATCTAACAAAATTGTGTGTATAATTTTTTGTTGGATTACCCACCATGAGGGGAAACCCCCTCCTGTAGTAGGTTTTCTGTTTTAATCAAATTTAAGTAGACCTATACAGGCCTAAATCCACGGACCCGGCCGCATGAACGGCTGCCGTTCCAATACTGGATATGGTAAAAAATATGAAAAAGGAGGAAGTGCACGATGTAACATACTTGAATTGATAGCAATAACCTGTACTGGGATCTGTCCAAAACTCGCCTTGTAAAGTAGTCACACAAAAATCACAGAGTCCACAAGAATAGTGTCCCATTTGTTGTATTAATGATCATTATCATTCACCGACGTTTGATCAGTGGCTCCTCATGGAATGAATGCTGACATAGATTGGTGGGCATTACGTTCTTGAAAGCTGGCTGTTAGTTTCAGGATGTTCTAAATTTACGATCTGATTTTCTGACATTTTTTGCATAAACAGGAACCGGATACAGCAAGGTTCATTCGCCTGAGGAAGAGCTTTGAAGCTGGATGGCTTGAAACACTACGTGGTGTTGCGAGGACCTTGTAGTTTTCAATTTTGCAATTAGCCGCTGTCTGAACCAGTACAGGGGTACGGTCGACACTACAGTTTGAGGTGTTGCGGCAATCAGCAATATCTCACCACTGCCGGCGGGGTGTTTCCAGATTGATCAGCTAAGTATTGTATTAATGACTGTCTTACTTAGCAAATACTACTCGTTTTCGAATTTTTGGCACATGAATTGAGAAGCAGGAGGGTTGAGACATTGAAGACCTTTTTTACCATATCCCGTAATGGAACGGCAGCCGTTCATGCGGCTGGGTCTATGGATTTAGGCCTGTATTGGTTTTCTTAAATTTGATTAAAACAGAAGAACCACTACAGGAGGGGGTTTCCCCTCATGGTGGGTAATCCAACAAAAAATTACACACACAATTTTGTTAGTCAGGTTCTGTAGATAAACTTGTTCACTTTAGGAAATCATTTTTTTGTTTGGGAGATTCACATTTTGATGATTTCAATGGGCTTATTGTAGATTATATTTAATAAAGAGCAAGGAATTTTTATGGTTGCAGTAATAAAGCATTTTATCGTAAGTATAACAATTATATAAGATATTAGCAGTTATAGGTGTTGGGTACTACTTAACTTATTGGTGTAGCAAATAAACAATATTAGTTCTGAAAGGTTTCCTAGCTGGTGTTTTTTTTTAGAGCGTTCAGCCACTCAATGAGATTTTGAATTCATTATTAGAGATCCTTGATTATGGAATAGATATTAATTTGATAGACAATTTGATTCTTTTTTTAAATTATTGATATAAATTCAGTATGAAATATGTCTTATGATATAGCTGATATGACTTAATCTGTGACTATTTTTATTGTTTATATGAAAGGCACTTATTTATACTATTCTAAATTACTATTACTACTGCAGAATTCACTATATTACCAATTAATTGTATTTTAGCTTTTTAGAGAATCCCCTTAATGATAAATGTTAATTGGTTTTTAAATAATATAAGATGTTGTTTTCATTATATGAAATTACTATCGACATTGGTTATATAGAGTTTATATGTTTGATGTCCTTATAAATAGCAAGGGCGCAGGCAGGTTCCCGGCGGCCGACCGTAAGCGGGTGCGCAGCCCGGTGCGGGGACCCTACGAGCGGCCGAGGCTGGAGGCGTGTGGGTGGGGTAATTCAAATCCATTGGCTCTCGGAGAATGCAGTAGCGCGGGAGCCAATGGGGGAGCGATCCAGCAGCGTGGCGGGGGGGAGGAGTCTGCTGGAGGCCTCCGCGTGGTCATTCACAGTGGCGGAGGCCTGAGGGGTGCCGGCTTGGATCGTGTATGCGGTGGCGGTCTGGCTTGCTTCGGGGGCTGGGAGTGCAGCAGCGGCTCCTGGGTAGCGGGGTAGGAGCATTCGGTGGCTGGCTTTGCGGTGGAGGACCACGGGCGGAGTTCCGGCAGTGGCACTGTGTGGTGCTACACAAAAGATAAGTGTTTTGGCGGGTTTGGGGCGGCTGCACAGGTGGGAGTCTAAGTTTTGGGGGGTCCCATTGCTTGAGTGGGGGTAAGGGGGACTTTTGGGGTCGCGGTGAGAACAAAGAGGCTGTGGGAAAGGGTTAAAAAAAAAAAGAAAGAAGAAAAGTTGGGTAGACTTTTATTGCGCTCCTGTTTAATACCAATGGAAGATAGGCGGTTGCTGGGGGCAGGGGCATATAATCTGCCTGGGTGGGTTGCTGATGCCGCCGCATAGGGGGCGGTTGGGCCACGCAGGGGGGTGGGGCAGGGCAGCAGGGCGCCGGCACATGCCTGCGGGATCAGTGTCAGGTGGGCGAGGAGCTGGCAGGGGTGAGACAGAGATCAGGGATGTGGGGGGTTCGGCTGCTGGAAGGGGGCAGCGCAGAGTGGTGGCTCCATGGGGGGGGGGGCTTGGGGGTGGGTAGGGGGAGCGGGGGAACAGGGTGAGCAGAGGTTGAGTGTGGGGGGAACACGTGTGTGGGGGGCAGGGCTCGGGCGCGCGCCTCTCGGGGGGTTAGGCGGGCCAGGGGTGAACAGCGGGGGAGCGCAGTGTCACCACAGGAGGAAACTGGGCGGCGTGAGGGGGGGTGGTTAGCAGTAGTGGTGAGGGGGTGAGCGATCTAGGGGTAGTGGGGGGGGCAAGGGCAGGTGGGAGTGCTGCAGCCGAGTTGGGTGCAATGCGGTCTCGGTACCCCCGTCCCGGCAGCATGGCCACCAGTGCAGGGTGGCTATGTGGCAGTGGGGAGGCCATCACCTTGGGAACATTGGGTAGGGGGCGGCAAGAGACTTCTGGGTCTGAGTGGGGTGGGCCGTGGTCCCCCGTACGGTCTCCGGCAGTTTCCCTCCCAGGGTTTTTCTCTTCTGTTTCCACAGGTGCGAGGGATGGTGCACCCTTCCGGGGGGCATGGTGCGGGGGAGTCAGGAGCGGCTGATGACTATGGATGGTGGAGCGGCAGCGGCGGGAGTCGGGACGAGGCGGCGCATTTCGGTGAGGAGGGCGACCAGGTGGAGCATGGGCCAGCAGCTGCTGCTGCGCCGGATGATCGGATGGCAGGTGAGTTGTCTGGGGACCTGGGGGAGGGGTCACTGTATCCGGCGGCACGGTTCTGGGAAGAAAAGGTGTCGCTATTGCCGTCGACGGCGTAGTTCGGAGTCGTCCTCCTCCTCCTCCTCGGGTGCTTCGTCTTCTTCGTCTGGGGGGGAGGTATTGTGGCAGGTGGGGGACGGTGGGCGGGATGGGGTCCAGGGCTGGTGGGGGGGCCCCTTCTGTGGTTGCGTTCCCGGAGCTGTGGGAGGGGGTGCCGAAGAAACTGCACCGAAAAATTCGGAAACGGCGTTATATCGATATATTTCGGCTGTTGGAAGGCAGGAAGCGGTCAGGTGAGAGCCGGAAAAAGAGGAAGGAGGATGAAAAAGTGGGACGGATCAAGAAAGTGGCACGTAATGTTGTGAATTGGACTCGGTCCTTCCTGCGCCTAGCCAGTGTGTGGGGTCATCACTCGCCGGAGCATTACGGTATGTTACTGGCGTATGCGGATTCTATCTTAGAGGCGTCTCAGACGCACGATGGCTGGACGTGGTTAAATTATGATGAAAAGTTTAGGGACAAAATGGAGGAGAACAGATTGTTGTCCTGGGGCACGCAGGACATAAACCTCTGGCTGACACAAATGTCCGCTAGGGCGGGCCTTGGGGAGGGGGCGGGGGAGAGGCAGGGCGGTCGGTGCGCCGAGGGGTGGTCGTTCCTTTCGGACGGCGGCGGGGGTCTGCAGCAGAAATCTGGGTCGGGGGGGTGGGGGTTGGCGACGTTTGTTGGAGATTCAATAGGTCCACCTGCCCATTTCCTGACTGCAAATTCAAGCACTTCTGCTTCATCTGCGGCGGAGGGCACTCTGCCGCAAGATGCAATAAGAAAGGGGCCAATGGTGCCCCTGGGTCTGCCCCCAAGCCTCAATGAGGTGGGTGGTTGGGCGCGAACTCCGATACATTTGGATGCCTTGCAGAGTTGGCTCCAGCGGTATCCGAAGAGGCGGGATAAGGAGGTGTTGGGGGTTCAGTTTTCAGTTTGGCTTTGTTATTCCAGTTAAGGGTGTAGTGGCGGCATCTAGTGCCCGAAATTCACCTTCAGTGCGCCGCTTTGCGGCTGTGGTGCGAAACAAGTTATTGGTGGAGTTGAAGTTGGGACGAATCGCGGGCCCATTCACTGACCCACCTTTCCCGAACATGGTGATTTCTCCACTGGGGATCGTACCAAAAAAGGAGCCAGGGAAGTTCAGCCTAATTCATAATTTGTCTTGCCCACTGGGCGCGTCAGTGAATGACCACATTCCGCGGGAGCTGTGTACGGTGTGGTATGTGCCATTTGATTGGGTGGCGGAGATGGTGAGAGATGCGGGGAGGGCGACGTTGATGGCCAAGGTGGATATTGAATCTGCCTTCCGTTTATTGCCGGTGCATCCCTCCGCCTTTCATTTGCTGGGCTTCCGTTTTCAAGGGGAGTATTATTTCGACAAATGTATGCCTATGGGCTGTTCCGTTTCCTGTGCTTACTTTGAAAAGTTCAGTACGTTTCTGCAGTGGGTGCTTGTTCAGAAAGGGGGCTCAGCAAACGTGGTGCATTACTTAGACAATTTTCTGTTCGTGGGTCCGGCGCATTCAACGGAGTGCCAGCGGTTGTTAACGGCTTTTGGGGAATTATAGCAGGAGCTGGGTGTGCCGTTGGCGGTGGAGAAGACAGAGGGCCTGACGACGAGAATAACATTTCCGGGAGTGGAATTAGACTCCATGGATATGATCGCGTGTTTGCCGCCAGAGAAGGTGGCTAGCTTGTGGGCGTTGGTGGCTAACATAATGTTGTCCTCCAAGATCACCTTGCGTGAGATGCAGGCATTAGTAGGCTCTTTGAACTTCGCATGCAGAGTGATACCCATGGGCAGGGTATTTTCGAGGAGATTGGTGGCTTCAATGGCGGGGGTGCGGAAGCCGCACCACAGGATTAGAGTCACGAAAGTGATGAGGGCGGACTTGCGGGTATGGAGTCGATTTTTGGAGGATTTTAACAGGACCTCGGTTCTGATGGGGGCAGAGGTGTCCAGCGAGGAGTTGCAGCTTTATACAGATGCGGCAGGGGGGACGGGTTTAGGGGTGTACTTCGGTGGGGCCTGGTGTGCAGATAGGTGGCCACAGGCTTGGCATGCTTTGGGTTTGACCACCAACATAACTTTCCTGGAATTGTTTCCGATTCGGGTGGTACTGGAGTTATGGCCGGACAGGCTGCGCAATCGCAGGATTGTTTGGTGGTGCGATAATGCGGCGGTGGTCAGTGTGGTCAATCGCTTTTCTCCCAGATGTTTGCGGGTGGCGGGGTTAATGAGGGAGGTGGTGCTGGCGTGTTTACAGTTGAATGTGTCGGTGAGGGCACGGCATATCCCCGGCTGTTTTAATGAGATTGCTGATGCTCTCTCGTTTTCAGTGGGAGCGGTTTCGAGTGCTGGCTCCGGAAGCGGACAGAGAAAGATCCATGGTCCCAGAGATATTGTGGAGCATTGGCCTAGCGGGATGCTGAGCCTGCTGCGGAGTTTGGTGGCGGTGGGGACTTGGTTGGCTTACCAACGTGGCTGTGACAAGGTGGCCGAGTTTTTGGTGGTGAAAGGGTGGCAATCAGGCAGGGTGCCGGATGGCCTCATTGGTAGTTATATAGCTGAGGCAAGAGGCCGTGGGTTGTCTAGATCGGCGGTGCATTCGCATTTGGCGGGGTTCAATTTTTTCACGAGTGCGGTGGGTTGGGGGACGCCTGCCGGCAGATTCTTGGCTCGTAGGCTCCTTTGGGGGTGGGAACGTGCAAGGCCGTTGCCTTCGGACCCGCAGAGGCCCATCATGCACGAGTTACTGGTGAGACTCCTTGCGGTGTTACCGATGGTGGCAGCGTCCTGCTATGAGGTCGTTTTATTCTGGGCGGTTTTCTGTCTTGCCTTTTTTGGGGCCTTTAGAATTGGGGAGCTGGTAGTGAATTCGGGTAGGTCGGGGGGGGCGGTATGCAACGGCACCATGTGCGAATAGAGGGGGGACAGTTAAGGGTCCTACTGGAGAAATCCAAGACGGATCAGTGGGGTAGGGGGTTGTGGGTCGTTTTGAGGGAGACTGGGGGCCTCATTATGTGCCCGGTGGTGGCGGTGAGGCAGTATCTGAGGGTGCGGCCCGGGTATGCTGGGGGTCTTTTTCTTCAAGAGAATGCGCGCGTGTTGACCCGTTTTCAAGTAACTGCGGTGCTGCGGATGGCGCTGCATTTTTTAGGCGAGGACCCTACGCTTTTTGCGCCTCACTCCTTTCGCATCGGCGCGGCTACGAGCGCAGCGGGGGCTGGTTTGCCTGATCAGGTCATTCAGAGCCTTGGCAGATGGCGTTCTAAGGCTTTTAAGGGTTATGTGCGGCTGTGAAAGGTTTATTTATTTATTTTATTTTATTTACATTCTCTTATATACCGCGCTATTCTGCATCAGTGCGGTTTACATTGAACAAACTGAAATTACATTGAACAGGGCATTTTAACTTGGAGATAACTATTTTACAGGGAACATGGGCTATGGAGGGTTAAGCGGCTTGCCCAAGACCACAAGGAGCACCTGTGGGACTAGAAACCCCAGTCCTTCCAGCCCGAGGTTGGGGGGGTTCTGGGGTGGGGATGCTAACTCTTCATTTATTTTGCAGATGGGGTGTGGAGCCTTGTGGATGTTGGGTGATTGGCCATTCCTTCGTCCACTGGGCGGGGCAGCGCGCTGCGGCAAGGCCAATGGGCCCGAATTTGGGGATGGATCCTGCAGTGGTGTCGGTATCATGGCTGGGTGTGCGAGGACTTCATTGGCTGCAGCTGCTACCTTTGCTACGGCACCATGGGAGGACGTCGCAATAGCCGGCGGTGCTGATTGTACATTTGGGGGGCAACGACCTTGGCTCCTGGTCCTGCCGGCAGCTGATAAAGAGTGGCGCAGGAGGACCTGGCTGTGGTTCTGCGGATCTTTCCGGGGGTAATTTTGCTGTGGTCTGACATTATCCCAAGGCCTGCGTGCTGGAGCCAGTGGCGTTGTTCGAGGGGGTTGACTAAGATTAACCGTCAGATCGGTCGTTGGGTGTGCGAGAGGGGGGGTATCAGATAATGCATTCTTGGGTGGAGGTTGGTTGCGCGGGGCTTTATGGAGGAGATGGGGTGCACTTGTCTCCAGTTGGTATGGAGCTGCTTCTTAATGATTGACAGGAGGCTTTGGAGTATGTCATCTTGCGGGATATTCGCTGGTCGCAGCTTAGAGTTTGGAGGGGCGGCACAGGGACAGGATTGTAGCCTGTGCTGGTGGCGGGATCCCGGAGGTTTCCGGGGTCCGGAGCCTCAGGGTACACTTGGGCGGGGGTGGGGTGCCCCCGACCCGGACAAACCCTGGCCGACTTTTGCTAAGGGCATGGCGAAGTCAGGGAAAGGGGTAGGAGACTTGCCGGGGGCAAGTTTATGGCCGTAGCGGTGGGAATACACTTTGCTAAGGTATGGCTGGTGTGGCACTGCTCCGCTAAGAGGTTTTGTTAAGGTTTATGATGTTGGTATATTGTTAAATGGTTAACTGTGAATAAAGCTGCGACCAGTTGTGTTCCATAAACATTTGGTGTGGTGTGTTTTGTGGGATTGGGGGATGGTAGGGGCAGGGGCAGATTAAGAACATAAGAACATAAGATATGCCATACTGGGTCAGACCAAGGTCCATCAAGTCCAGTATTCTGTTTCCAACAGTGGCCAATCCAGGTCATACGTACCTAGCAGTTTCCCCCAAGAGACACAGGTTCCACAATGCTTGTATTGGTTCAAGAATTGATATCCTGGGTCCCTTCTTAATAATGGTTTATGGACCTTTCCTCCAGGAACTTGTCCAAACCTTTTTTAAACCCAGCTAAACTAACAGCCTTTACTACATCCTCCGGTAACAAATTCCAGAGTTTGATTACACGTTGAGTGAAAAAATATTTTCTTTTATTAGTATTAAATAGTTTACCCTGTAGCTTCATTACATGTCCCCTAGTCTTTCTATATTCTGATAAGGTAAACAATCGATCTACGTTTACCCGTTCCACTCTGCGTGGTCCTTTTTCCGCCCAAGGGTGCCATCTTGCTCAGTTAGGTCCCTTAGCTTGAGCCCTACCAAGCAGATGGCAAGGGAAGGACAAAAACTCAGCCACTAATCAGGGGAGGTGGGAGGGTAGTGAGGACTGACTCTTGCTGTCCCTGAACACCTGTTACAGGTGAGTAACTACGCTTTCTCCAGGAACAAGCAGGAAGTCAGTCCTCACTTATGGGACTCCCTAGCTACAGGCTACCGAACCTGTAACCAAAAAACACCTCCGCAAGGCCGTAAGCAGAAGCCGAAAACCCAAGGAGCCCGTGTCCTCGGATCCTCAGGGAGAAGCCCTCGGTAGCCGTGAAGAAGGGTCGGACGGCAGGAGTTGCTTATACCCCAAACAGGTTATGGAGTACAGCCTGGCCGAAGGCGCTGTCCCGGCGGGACTCCCTCTCCAGGCAGTAGTGGACGGCAAAGGTAAGTGTAGAAGACCAGGCTGCCACCCAGCAGATGTCAATCATGGGCATGGAATGCAGCGAGGCCACCGAGGCTGCTTTGGCTCGGATCTCATGTGCAGTGACGCGATGATCCAGAGGGACGCCCGCCTTCACATGGGTGGATGCAATGCAGTCCGCCACCCAAACAGAGAGGGTGCGCTTGGTGACTGCTTGTCCTTGCCTATTGGGATCGTAGGTCACGAAGAGTCAGTCAGACTTGCGATGAGTCTGGGTATGCTGCAAGTAGAAGGCGAGGGTCCGCTTGCAGTCGAGGGTGTGGAGAGTCGCCGATGCCTGATCGGCGTGGAGACTCGGGAAGAAGGTCGGGAGCACTATTTCTTGTTTGAGATGAAAGGCCGACACGACCTTCGGTAAGAATTTAGAATCAGTCCAGAGGACCACCCTGTTCCAATAAAACCTGGTGTAAGGGGCGCCAGCCATGAACACCTGAAGCTCACTGACTCGGCGAGCCGAGGTCAGTGCCACCAGGAAGGCCACCTTCCAGGACAAATGCCAGAGCGAACACATCACCATCGGCTCGAAAGGCGGATGAGTGAGCTGCGTGAGCACCACGTTCAAGTCCCATTCTGTTGGAGGGGGATGGATGGGTGGCTTGGAGAACAGAAGGCCCTGCATGAAGCGGGAGACTAGTGGTTGCCCCGAAAGAGGCTTTCCCTCGATAGGGAGGTGAATAGCTGATATGGCGCTCAGATGAACTCTAACAGAGTTTGACTTCAGCCCATCCCTCGAGAGGTGGAGAAGGTACTGGAGAACCCACCAAACCGGGCCCAAGAAGGGGTAGTTCTGGTGCTCTGAGCACCAGACGGAGAAGCATTGCCACAAAGTGGTAAGCTCGCCTAGTGAAGTCCTTCCTCGAGGCAAGGAGGATTTCCTCGACCTCCTCCGGGAGGGCCAGAGAGGCTAGAGAGACCCGTTCAGCCACCAAGCCATGAGGGATAGGGAGGGTAGATTCAGGTGTAGTACCCGACCCTCCTCCTGTGTCAGCAGGTCCGTGGCTGAGCCCAGGGGGATCGTAGGCTCCGACGACAACCGGAGCAGGAGTGGAAACCAAGGCTGCCGAAGCCACGAGGAAGCCACAAGAATCAGCAAGGCTCCATCCCATTGAGCCTTGAACAGAGTCCTCGCAATGAGGGTAAAAAAGAGGGAATGCATAGAGAAGACCGGAGGACCAATCCAGGAGAAATGCATCGGGGGCCCTCCCTCCTCGGGTGCGGCACCGGGCCGCAGAAGTGAGGGAGTTGAGCATTCTGAGGGCTGGCGAAGAGGTCCATCGCTGGAGTGCCCCAGCATAGAAACAGCCAGCCTGCTACTCTGGGATCAAGGCGCCAATCATGGGGGTGAAGGATTCCTCTAAGCTTGTCCGCCAGGCCATTCTGCTGACCTGGGAGGTACATCGCCTTGAGGGACATCCTCCTCTAGGCAGCAAAAGAGCAGATGAGGTCTGCTTCCCTGCAGAGGGAGCGTGAACCCGTGCCCCTCTCTTTGTTGATATAGGACATTGCTACCCGGTTGTTGGTCTGCACCAGAACCAACTTCCTGCTGAGGACATTCTCGAAGGCCTTCAGGGCCCACCAGATGGCCCGGAGCTCAAGCAGATTTACAGTGGAGGGAGTGGTCTAGTGGTTAAGACAAGGTACTTCAGGCCGGAGGGCCGGGGGTTCAAGTCCCACCTGGGGACAGCAATCTCAGGCCGGAGGGACTGGGATTTCTAGTCCTACAGGCACTCCTTGTGGTCTAGGGCAAGCCACTTAACCCTCCATTGCCCATGTTCCCTGTAAGTATTAACGTATGTGTGTCATATCCCCTCATGTTAAATGTATCCCCCAATTGACCGCTTTGACCCGGTGAAAAGCGGAATATAAATACAGCTAAATAAAATAAATAAAATAAATCTGCTGTTGAGCCTCCACCAGCAACCACTGCCCCTGTGTGCAGAGGGACCTGCAATGGGCTCCCCAACCTAACAGGGAAGCATCCGTGGTCAGTACCACATTGTGCTTTGGGGCCTGGAAGGGCGCTCCACCACAGGAGGTTGCGGGGGTTTTGCCACCAGTTCAGGGACAAACGAAAGTCAGGAAGAACCCTGACGGGGTCCCTGAGATGCCCGAGGGATTAACTCCATTGGGAGCTGAGGAACCATATGCACGGTCGAGGCCATGTGGCCCAAGAGACATAGCATGGACTGAGCGGTGACCTGGAGGGTGCTCTGAACGTGCACCGCCAGAGTCCAGAGGCGGGTGGAGCGATCCACTGGCAAGAAGGCCATGGCCAGCTGAGTATCAAGGCACGCCCCAATGAATTCGAGAGCCTGTGGCGGCTCGAGGTGAGATTTTGGGTAATCGACCAAGAACCCCAAACTCTCCAAAAGGAGGACAGTGCGTGACATTGCTTGCCAGGCCTCCTCGACGGAGGAGCCCGTAACAAGCCAGTTGTCAAGGTAGGGAAACACCGACACGCTCCAGCGCCGAAGGTGAGCGGCGGCCACGATGAGGCACTTCGTGAAGAGCCGTGGGGCGGATGCAAGGCCGAAGGGGAGCACCCTGCACTGGAAGTGCTTTCCCTGCACCCTGAAACGCAGGTATTGCCTGTGTTGGGGATGAATCAGGATATGGGTGTAAGCATCATTTAGATCCAAGGAGCATAGCCAGTCGCCCTGCTGGAGGAAGGGCAGCAGCATGCCAAGAGATAACATCTTGAATTTCTCTCGCACCAGAAACTTGTTAAGCTTGCGGAGACCGAGGAAGGGCCCCAGACCCCCTGTCTTTTTCGGGACAAGGAAGTACCGGGAATAAAAGCCCCTACCTCAAAGGTGGGATGGACCTTCTCGACTGCCCGTTGGGTGATGAGGGAGTGTAATTCCCACTGCAGCAAGAGTTGGTGTGCGGGGAGTCGAGGAGGCTCTGCCAGGGAGAAAAGGGGTGGGAGTCTGTTGAAGTGAAGGCGATAGCCCTCCCAGATGACCTGGAGGACCCAGGTGTCCAAGGTGATAAGCGCCAAGGCCGGGGTGAAGCAGGACAGGCATCCCCCCACTGGCTGCTGCACCACCGGAGGGCGAGGGGCCATGCCACTGGCGTCAAAACCCCTGAGGGGGTTGTGAGGGAGCCAGCGTCCGAGCCTTCGGGCCCTTTGGTTTACAGTGACCCTGGCCAGACTTCCCCTGTGCTGCAGTGATCGGCGTGGGGGTAGCCGGGTACGGCGGTTAGCCGCGGTACTGGAGGTCTTTCCTGGGAAAGAAGGGCTTCTTGGCAGGCTGCTTCTTCCGAGGCAGCGTCTAGGTCTTGCGGGAGAGACGTGTCCTAGTGACAAACTCTCTCTCAATCTACGCAGTCTTCTCCTCCATCGGCTTACCAAAAAGTTGTTCACTGAGGAGGGTACGTCCAGGAGCTTCTCCTGCATCCACTGCTCCAGATCCGAAGATTGAAGCCAAGCTTGGCAGCGGACTCCAATGCCCACGGCTGCCATCCGAGCCGATATCTCGAAGCCGTCATAGGAGTCTCGAGAAATATACTTGGAGCAATCCGCCACTGATTTCAACAGGGTGGGGAACCTGTCAAGGGGCTCGCCCTCGAGGCCTGCGGAGAAGCCTTGAAGTTATTTTGCCAAGTCGCGGAGGAACATACTGATATATAATTGGTATGCCTGGATGCGACAGGAGAGCATGGAACCTTGATAGGCGTTGTGGCCCAGGGCATCATGGGCACTGGACTCCTGGCCCGGCGGAACTGAGAAGTGGGACTTCGAGTTTTTCTACTTCCTCGTGGCTGATTCCACTACCATCGAGGTGTGTGGAAGTTGAGTCTTACAGAAGCCTGGCCCTCGCTGCACCTTGGTACCAACAGAAGGCACGGATCCACGTGCTAAAAGGCACCCAGTAATGACGTGGACAGCGGTTGGAAGATAAACCTTGTATTAATAAAGTTTATCTTCCAACCGCTGTCCACGTCATTACTGGGTGCCTCGCTGCACCTTGTACACTGTGTCAAAGCGCTTGCTCACAATGGGGACCGAGGCCGGGGCCTCCCACATGTGCAGCAACAGCTGGGAGAGGATCAGCGGCACCAGCACAGTGAGAGATTCCCTGGTGGGGCCTCGAACTGAAGAATATCAAATTCTTCAGCACAGGGGTCTTCCTCGGTCTGGGTGACCAGGTTGAGGGCCCGAGCCATGTCCTGAATAAATACCAAAAAGGAGATGTCCTTGGGCAGTGAACGCCGCTGAATATCAGGCGGCGAGGGGTCCAACGGAAGATCCCGGTGGGTGCGGATCTCCGGGGATGTGTCCCCATCAGATTCCCAGTCCGAGAAATCGATCTATGGATCCGAGCCGGGCGGTTTGCCCTGTCCAATGGCTGGCAGCCTGGAGCCGGAAGCCCTGGACGATCTCGCCCCCGAAGAACAGAAGAGCGAGTGAGACTGACGTTGAGTACTTTCATGAGGCCCGTGGTTCTCGGGGGTTTCCTGGACGGATTTGGGTGTCCCACACGAGGGACCCACGGTCTCTGGGCGCAAGTCAGCAAAGCTGTCCGTGAGCGCCTGCTGGGAAGCAATGAACGCAGAAATGCTGTGTTCCAGTGCCAGCATATGGGACTCCCATGCGGGCGTGGGGACCTGGGACACTGATACCGGGGTCACCGGATCGGGCGTCGAGGAGGAGAGGGGGTCCTCACTGGGAAAGCCCTCAGGAGACTGGGCGCCTTCGACGGAGGCCTCTGTTTCTCTGTGAGGAACCTTGCGGGGCTGCTCCTTGTCCAACTCTCAGGAACGCCGAAAGGGGCTGAGCAACTGGGCGTGGGAGCGCTCGCGCTTATCAGGGGCCCCAGACAGCGACTTCGAGGCTGCCTTCTTTTTGCGCTGTTACACCTCGGGGGACCTCTGGTCCGAATGCCGTCTGGAACGTGGTGCCACAGGGGACTCAGAGGCAGCCTTTCGAAAAATGTCTTCGGACTTCTGCTTACGGCTGAGCAGAGCCTTAGAGTACATTTTCTTGCAGAGCGAACAGAGCTCTGGGTCATGGTCAGGTCCCAGACACCATAGACAGCAGTCATGAGTGTCCGTAAGCGATATGTTCCTAGAGCATCTATCACATTTTTTAAACCCGGTGGCCATGGGGGCAAAAACGGTCCCTGTGTGGTCTAAGACCTATGCGGCGAGCGGTTGGAGAGAAAAAAGGGCGTGAATGCTGGGAAGAAAAAATTTAGAAAGGGTATCCCTGCAAGTTCCAAAAGAGAGCAAAGGGAAGGACGGGTAAAGGACCGGTGCAACCGGAAAAAAGAGATATAGCCTGTTAAGGCGTGAAAAATGAAAACTTTTTCCAAGGGACGAGAACGTGCGTCTGAAGGGCTCTGTGGAAAAAGGGAGACTGAGCAAGATGGCACACTTGGGCGGGAAGAGGACTTTGGGATGCGTGGTAGCAATCCCAAAGGCTTTCTTTGAAAGCTGGGGAATTGCTCCGCGCGGACTCCATCGGTGCCGTCACCCATAAGTGAGAACTGACTTCCTGCTTGTTCCTGGAGAAGATCTTGGATCAGTACAGTCTCACGCTTGAGTGATTGAGAATTTAACAGGCTAGCATGGATTTGAAAGAGAGAGAGAGAGAATCTATATCAGAAATGTAAGAAGCAGAGTTGACTGTACTAAATGAAAATAAGAATCTTATGTGTGGCTGAACAAAGGCAGGGTGGATGGCTCAGAAGACTAGAATAAGAGTTTCCTGCTATAGCATGTTCTTCCATGAGTGTAGTTGAAAAAAAATCATAGAAAACATAGGTGGCCCAAAGTAGTAGTGGGAATACCAACAGAGTCCACATAAAGCTCATACCTCAATATCGCACCAGCCATATAACTATTGACTATCATGTCAGATAGACCATGGCAATCCCCAAGCATCCGTAGAGCTCAAACTCTATGTAAATAGATAAATTGTTACATGTAAGCACTGTTAACAGATTTTGTATATAGTTCTGAAGAAACATTTTATGTAAACAAAGTTCTGTTCACTGCAAACCGCCTTGAGAATCTGAAAGGAGGTATATAAAAAAAATGTTAAATAAATAAATAAAATAAATACCACGCAATAGTGCTTTTGTATAGTGCATATCCCAGGGCTGCCCCTGGATTCATTCAGGGAACATGACTGGTTCTTGGGTACGTTCCTTTGACGAACTGCCGCTTGTTTGTTTTATTGCAGCCATGTTGATGTCATCTTGTGATTGGTGGTAGGTGAGCTTAGCACCAGAGGTATCAGGTAAGCATCTGAAATATTTATTTATACCGTTTTTATACACTGTCCCTTCCAGAGATCAGGGGTGGTTTACATTGAACAAACCAGTTACAAAGAACAAATGAAATAACCATAGGAAATTCTGAACTATATACAAAGTAGTTGCCTGAAAGGAGGAAAACAGCAGCAGCTGATAAGAGAAAGCAGAGAAATGACACTTCTAAGAGTGAGTCAGAACTAGAGCAGAGACGGATGGGCCAAAGCTAAAAGTCTAAACTACAATCAGGCAGGGAAGCTAGTATTGTTCCATGAAGAAAGGAGTGACGTTATGATATTTACGAGCATTGTCGATGATACAAATAGCAATATTTTGAACTGTCTGAAGTCTTCTGAGCATGGAGAAATGGAGGTTGATGAGAGTTACAGTAATCCAATCAGTTAAGTACAAAAGCACGTGTTAAGGTAAATAGGATCTTCCTATCTATGACATTCCTTAGTAAGCATAAGAACATAAGAAAGCACAGTTACTTACCTGTAACAGGTGATCTCCGGAACAGCAGGAATTAGTCTTCACATATGGGTATGTCGGCGCCGACGGAGCCCGCACGGAAATGCTCCCCAGCATCCAAACAGAAAGCTTTTGGGAGCATCCCTCGCGCCTGCGCGGTGACTTCCCGCCTTTCCCACTGTCTCTCCCCAGTTGAGTTTCATAGCTGAGACAGAAGGAGAGAAAGAGGAAAGGAAATAGATAGATACAACTCCTAGGGGAGGTGGGTGGGTTGTAAAGACTAATTCCTGCTGTTCCGGAGATCACCTGTTACAGGTAAGTAACTGTGCTATCTCCAGGAACAAGCAGGAATGAGTCTTCACATATGGGGACTCCCTAGCTGTGGGTGCCAGGGGAGATCCCATAAAATGCACATCCCTGGAACAGGACGGCATTTCCCAAACCTGGATCTCCGGCATCCCCTGGGGGATGGAGGGTAGGAGTTGAATAGAGCAGAGCTGTAGAGGAACAGCGAATCTAAAGACTACAGGGAAAAAAGTCTTTAGAAGGTATGTCAAGTATCATCAAAATATTTAATGAACTAGCACAATATAGAGCTTACCTACTGGATTGTAGGAAGTAGACTGTAGATGCTGTAGCGGAATCTTCAAGGTGACTCCACAGCAGCGAGGAAGAAGTTCCAACCTGGAATGGGCAGGTGACCCAGGTGTCAACCGGGGCAGGAGAAGATCGGCAGGTCTCCAATGAAAAGCTTTATGGGAACATTGAGGACTAAAAGAAGAAGACTGACCGATCTGGAAAATTAGCCCAGTCCGGAAGGGAAGAGAGGGTATGTAAAAAAGGCCCTATTCCCAAGGAGAACAAAAGTGTACTCAGGAACACTGAAGGTGTACACTGTCCTTCCTAGCTGTTAAGCGATAGGAAGACATAGAAGTTTGAAGACTGCACAGATAGGGAGATGTATAACAAAAATAGAAGCTGTTGACGTCACAGCAGCAATGGTTAGTATAACCCGTCCCAGTCACTGAGCCGTATGATAATAGGCAAGCTGACTGTCCGGACCCCATAAGAAAATAAAAACCTAAGCACCGACATTCAGGGAGATAGGTAGACATAGGGTGCTATGGACATCTCCCAATATGCGAATGCCTATATACATATATATATATATATATATATATATATATATATGTATATCCGGAAGACATACATATCTATACCTATGAAAATATATGTATGTAGACAAGGTGGGTTTTTTTTTTTATATACATATCTACATATAGACATGTAGACAGACATATGTTTAGGTAGAGGTAGGATGGTTGACGCCCACCCAGGGTACAAAACATGTATGCCCCCATACATAAAAATAATGTTTCAGAATACATGCCGCGGAAAAACGAAAACTGGGGAGAGACAGTGGGAAAGGCGGGAAGTCAACGCGCAGGCGTGAGGGATGCTCCCAAAAGCTTTCTGTTTGGATGCTAGGGAGCATTTCCGTGCGGGCTCCGTCGGCGCCGACGTACCCATATGTGAAGACTAATTCCTGCTTGTTCCTGGAGATCATAAGATATGCCATACTGGGTCAGACCAAAGTCCATCAACCCCAGTATCCTGTTTCCAACAGTGGCCAATCTAGGTCATACGTACCTAGCAGTTTCCCCAAACGACACAGGTTCTGCAATGCTTGTACTAGGTCAAGCATTGATATCCTGGGTCCCTTCTTAATAATGGTTTATGGACCTTTCCTCCAGGAACTTGTCCAAACCTTTTTTAAACCCAGCTACACTAACAGCCTTTACTACATCCTCCGGTAACAAATTCCAGAGTTTGATTACACGTTGAGTGAAAAATATTTTCTTTTATTAGTCTTAAATAGTTTACCCTGTAGCTTCATTGCATGTCCCCTAGTCTTTCTATATTCTGATAACGTAAACAGTGGATCTACGTTTACCCGTTCCACTCTGTTCATTAATTTATAGACTTCTATCATATTTCCCCTCAGCAGTCTCTTTTCCAGGTTAAAGAGCCCTAACCTTTTTAGCCTTTCTTCATAGAAGTATCCTTCCATCCCCTTTACCATTTTGGTGGCTCTTCTCTGAACCTTTTCTAATAACGCTATATCGTTTTTAAGATACGGCGACCAGAATTGCACACAATATTCAAGGTGCGGTCTCACCATGGAACGATATAGAGGCATTATAATATCTTTTGTTTTATTTTCCATTCCTTTCCTTATGATACCTAGCATTCTATTTGCTCTCTTGGCTGCCGCTGCACACTGGGCCGAGGGTTTTAAAATGTTATCCACAATGACGCCTAAATCTTTTTCCTGAGTGGTGGTTCCTAATGTTGAACCTTGCATCATGTAACCATAGTTTGGGTTGTTCTTCCCTAGGTGCGTAACTTTGCACTTGTCCACATTAAATTTCACCTGCCATTTTGATGCCCAGTTTTCCAATTTATCAAGATCCTCTTGCAATTTTCCACAATCCTCTTGGGTTTTAACAATTTTAAATAGTTTTGTGTCATCTGCAAATTTGATAACCTCACTTGTTATAGCACTTTCCAGGTCATTTATGAATATGTCAAAAAGCAGCGGACCCAGCACAGATCCCTGAAGTACACCACTATTCACCTTTCTCCATTGGGAAAATTGGCCATTTAGCCCAACCCTCTGCTTTCTATCTTTTAACCAGTTCCTGATCCACAGTAGTACACTGCCTCCTATCGCATGACTCTTTAGTTTTGCCAAAAGTCTCTGATGAGGGACCTTGTCAAAGGCTTTCTGAAAGTCCAGATACACTATATCAACCGACTCACCTTTGTCCACCTGTTTATTCACACTTTCAAAAAAACATAACAGATTAGTAAGACAAGATCTTCCTTGTCTAAAGCCATGTTGGCTGTCTCCCATTAGGCCATGACTATCTACATGCTGAGTAATTTTATTCTTTATGATGGTTTCTACCATTTTTCCCGGTACTGATGTGATTCACTGGTCTGTAGTTTCCCGGATCACCCCTTGAACCCTTTTTAAAAATTGGTGTTACATTGGCGATCCACCAATCTTCAGGTATTAGAGATGATTTTAATGATAGTTCACAGATTACTAATAGCAGGTCTGCAATCTCATATTTCAGTTATTTCAACACCCTTGGATGTATACCATCCGGCCCAGGTGATTTGCTACTCTTCAGTTTATCTAATAGTTGTAATACATTTTCCCGATCTATCGATATTTCCTTCAATTCTTCCGCACCTTTAAATACCACTTCAGTCATGGGTAACATCCCTACATCTTCCTCAGTAAAGACCGAAGCAAAGAATTCATTCAGTCTCTCCGCTATCGCCTTGTCGCCTCTTAGTGCCCCTTGAACTCCTCTATCATCTAATGCAGTGTTTCCCAACCCAGTCCTACGGGGCACACCGGCCAGTCAGGTTTTCGGGATATCCCTAATGACTATGCATGAGATATATATGCATTAGAGATATCCTGCCAACCTGACTGGTTTGTGGCCCTCCAGGGCTGGATTTGGAGACCCCTGCCTTACACCTCTGTCATTTAAGATTGTGAGTGGGCAAGGTGCAGATGTCCTAGACATCGAAAGGGTATATAGAATGTGACACATTCCTCCTCGATTCTCACCACCACCAAAAAGTTGTCTAATAGACAATATTTTGGTGGTGGTGAGAATCGAGGAGGAATGTGTCACATTCTATATACCCTTTCGATGTCTAGGACATCTGCACCTTGCCCACTCACAATCTTAAATGACAGAGGTGTAAGGCAGGGGTCTCCAAATCCAGCCCTGGAGGGCCACAAACCAGTCAGGTTGGCAGGATATCTCTAATGCATATATATCTCATGCATAGTCATTAGGGATATCCCGAAAACCTGACTGGCCGGTGTGCCCCGTAGGACTGGGTTGGGAAACACTGATCTAATGGTCCAACTGACTCTCTCACGGGTTTTTTGCTACGAATGTACTTGAAAAAATCTTTATTTCGCGTTTTTGCTTCCGCAGCAAGCTTCTTCTCAAATTCTCCCTTTGCCTTCTTTATCAATGCCTTGCATTTGACCTGCCAGTGCTTGTGCTGTTTCCAGGTTTCATCGTTTGGCTCTTTTTTCCATTTCCTGAAAGATGCTTTTTTGGCAACAGCCGCCTCTCTGACCTCACCTTTAAACCATGCTGGCAGTTTTTTGGACTTCCTTCCACTTTTCTTAAAGCATGGAATACAGCTAGTCTGGGCTTCCAAGATAGTATTTTTCAACACCCCCCAAGCTTGATGTAAGTCTTTAACCTTTGCAACTGCTCCTTTTAGTTTTTTCTTAACTATTTCCCTCATTTTATCATAGTCTCCCTTTCAAAAGTTAAAAGGTAGTACTGTGGATTTCCTTACGATCCCTCCTCCACTCATTAAATCAAAGGCAATCATGCTATGATCACTATTGCCAAGTGGCCCCAACACCCTTATCTCTTGCACTAGATCTGGTGTTCCACTAAGGACTAGGTCTAATATGGCTTCCTCTCTGGTCGGTTCATGAACCAGCTGCTCCAAGAAGCAGTCATTTATGTCATCTAGGAACTTTATCTCCCTAGCATGTCCTGCCATGACACTGACCCAGTCGATACCGGGGTAATTGAAATCGCCCATTATTATTAGCGCGCTGTAACGTTTGTTAGCTTCCTTGATTTCTTTGAGTATTTCATCATCCATTTGTTCATTCTGGCCAGGCGGTCGATAGAACACCCCCCCACCATCGCCTTCCCCTTTTTACATGGAATTTCAATCCATAGAGATTCTATAGCAAATTCTGTTTCCTGCAAAACTTTAATTCTTTCTGACTCAATGCCCTCTCTAACATAGAGCGCAACCCCTCCACCAATTTGATCAGCTCTATCATTACGATATAGTTTGTACCCAGGTATCACAGTGTCCCACTGGTTGTCCTCCTTCCACCATGTCTCTGATATTCCAATCACATCTAACCTCTCATTTAGTGCTATATATTCTAACTCTCCCATCTTATTTTTTAGACTTCTAGCATTTGCATACAAGCATTTTAGAGACTGTATTTTATTCATATTAATTTGGCTATTGGTAGACATGGTCAATTTGGGATCTTTAAGCTGTGTCTGCTCCATACTTGAGGGCATTTGGGCTACTTTACTCTTTTTTGGAACCTCTCTGCTTTTGGTAGTATCCTTCAAGGATACCTTCTTCCGAACCATCCGCTCTTGGGCGACTGTCGGCTTTCCCCTATTATCTAGTTTAAAAGCTGCTCTATCTCCTTTTTAAAGGTTAATGCCAGCAGCATGGTTCCATCCCGGTTAAGGTGAAGCCCATCCCTTCGGAAGAGCCCCTCCTTTCCCCAGAATGTACCCCAGTTCCTAACAAATCCAAACCCCTCTTCTCTGCACCATTGTCTCATCCACGCATTGAGACTCCGGAGCTCTGCCTGCCTTTTGGGTCCTGCACGTGGAACGGGAAGCATTTCGGAGAACGCTACCCTGGAACTTCTGGATTTCAACTTCCTACCAAGCAAATGTAATGTAAAGAGAAAAAGCAAGCTCAGGTCATCAGGGAGACATGGACATTGAAAGTGAGTAGCAAGTCAAACTTCATGCTTAGAATTCTAATAGATGAGAATAATGAGACTTGGTGATCATTAATAATAGTATTTAATCATGGTAGTGGAAGTTTATCAGAGAACAATATAATGCTTATGGTTCCTGGTTCTGTGAAAACCCTCAATGCAAGCTTCAACTAACTTTGTATGCTCTGTTCAGGTATTTTCCTGTGCCTGGTCAGTATCAAGCTTATTGTTTGTTTATTTATTGTTTTATCTATATTTCTGTCTTGTCAGTGTATGTCCAGCTTTCTGTAGTATTGTGGCTTCCTTCTCACCACTTTACTGCCTCTGTTTCCTGACTAGTTCTATCTGACTGCACATTTTGGTGTGTTTTTTTTCTCTACTTCTCCCTATTCCTCTCTAGTTGGTATTTTCAGTCCTCAGTTTTTTTACCTTGCCTGAGTTTCTTTATCAGGGCACATTCTGTGGACTCTGGTTGCTTCTGTTTGCATTCAGCACTTGCCCCACACCCCTCTTGTTCAGCTTTATTTTCAGCTGTGTGTGTGTCTCTCTTCTCTCCTCTTCCTTATTCTTCCACCCACCCTTCCCATGGCTTATAGTCTCTTATAGCTTGTCTTGTGCTCATTACCACAATCCTTCACAGGTGTACCTTAACCCCTGCAATTTCTATCATATTTTTTTATTTTTTTACTTCCTCTGACTTCCGTGCTTCTCTCCATCTCTATTTAATGGCTCCTCATCACTTTCTCTTCCTATTGCTCATACTCCCTAATCATTTCCCCTCCTACCAAAATCTTCAATCCCCTCCCCCTTATCTCCCCCCTTTACCATTCTCACTTCCCCACCCATCATGACATCTACCCTATCATCAGCTCTTGAACTTCACCACTTTCTCCCTCTCATTCAGCCATCTTCTCCCTCTCTCTCTGAAACAACTTCACATTTGTTATCGCTGTACTGTCTCCTCTCTGTCCCCCACTCTTCTACTCCTCCTCTCTTCCAGAGATATCAACCTCAAAACTGGCCCCCCCTATACTTCTGTTGTACTCCCAGAATAGATCCTTATGCAACAGCTCAAATCTTATTCATATCCTTCTCCTCTCTCCCCCTCTCATGTGCCTTGTGGAACGCACACTCCATCTCAAATTTGTCTTTACTGATGATCTCTTTCTCTCTAATGCTCTCCATCTCCTTGCTCTGAGACCTGGCTCCTCTGAGGACTCCGTCATGGTGGCTATCAATTCTCCCACATGCCTCATCCCACTGGCCGTGGTGGTGTTGGGCTTCTACCCTTTCCTTCCTGTCAGTTTTAACCCCTTCTTCTGCCTCAGACTCACTCTTTTTCCTTCTTTGAAGTCCATTGCATCTGGCTTTTTACCCCACTACCTCTCCGACTAGCTGTTATTTATCAACCCCCTGACAAGTCCACCTCTATCTCTGACTTTGACTCATGGCTTTCTTTCTTTCTGGATTCATCTTCCCCCTCCCTTATTCTTGGGGATTTTAACATTCATGTTGATAACCCCTCGTATCCTTATGCTTTAAAGCTCTTCTCCCTTACCTCATCATTCAACATCCAGCTTTGCTCTACTGCCCCCACTCTCCAGCAAGGCCACTGCCTTGACCCTGTATCCTTCTCTAATTGCCTACCCTCAAAATTCTATGCCTCACTTCTCCCCTTATCAGACAATCACCTGCTAAGTTTCACTCTTCATCACTCGCCGCCTCAACCTCACCCCCTCCAACCTCTCTAGAAATCTTCATGCTATTGACCCCTTGGCTCTTTCCTCCACTCTTATCACCTCTTTGCTGCAGTATGTCATCTGAATCTGTTGATGATGCAGTAGCTTCCTATAATGCTACACACTCCTCTGCTCTTGATGCTCTTGCTCTGCCCATGCCATGTCCTGGGAGGCGTACTGTACCTCAACCCTGGCTGACTTGTACCTCAACCCTGGCTGACTTCCACTACCCACTATCTATGTTCCTGTGCCTGCTTGGCTGAGCATACCTGGCTCAAATCCCGCACCCTTGCGGACTTTCTACACTTCAAATTCATGTTTGTCTCTTTCCAGTCAGCCATAGCATTTGCCAATCAAGACTATTATGTCCATCTGACTAATTCTCTTGCCTCTAACCCTCGCCGTCTCTTTACAACTCTCAGCTCTTTCCTCAAGGTGCCTCTACCTCCGACCCCTCCCTCCCTTTCTGCCTAAACCCTGGCTGATTACTTCCATGACAAAATCCACAAGATCACACTCCAATTCCCCATGAGGTCAACTACTCTCCCTCCTCCCCCTCTTCACTCCCAACCTCCCCCCCCCGCTACCTTTTCTTTGATCTCCGAGGAGGAAACCATTCATCTTCTTTCCTCATCCAAACTCACTACCTGCTCCTTTGATCCTATTCCCACCTGTCTCCATAATGCCATCTCCTCCACTGTAGTCCCTTCTTTCTCTCATATTCTCAACCTATCGCTCTCCACTGCAACTTTCCCTGCAGCCTTCAAGTATGCTGTGGTCACTCCTCTTCTCAAAAAACTCTCACTAGACCCTACCTGTCCTCCTCACAATTAACCCATCTCCCTCCTCCCCTTCATTTCTAAACTACTTGAACGTGCGGTTCACTGCCGTTGCCTTGACATTCTCTCCTCACAAGCCCTCCTAGAACCTTTACAATCTGGCTTCCGCCCTTTACATTCTACAAAAACAGCTCTTACCAAAGTCTCCAGTGACTTGTTCCTGGCAAAATGTAAGGGTCTTTGCTCAATCCTCATCCTTCTTGACCTTTCTGCTACTTTTGGCACTGTTGACCACAACCTTCTCCTTGATACCTTGTCCTCATCTGGTTTTAAGGGTTCTGCACTATCCTGGTTCTCTTCTTATGTCTCTCATCACTCTTTCAGTTTTGTTCTGGTGGATCCTCCCTCTACTGCTATCCCACTTTCAGTTGGTGTACCGCAAGGATCAGTCTTGGGTCCACTCCTTTTCTCTCTCTATACCTGTCCCTTGGTGCACTCATCTCTTCCCATCGCTTTCAGTAACATCTTTACACTGATGACTCCCAGATCTACCTCTCTACACATGAAATCTCTCCAGCAATCCAGACCCGGATTTCTGCCTGCCTTTCTGACATTGCTGCTTGGATGTCACACCACCACTTGAAATTGAACATGGCCAAAACTGAGCTTCTTATATTTTCCCCCCTAAACACTCCTCTCCCCTTCCTCTGTTCTCTGCCTCTATGGATAACTCCTCCCTGTCTCCTCAGCTCGGAACCTTGGGGTCATCTTTGACTCCTCTCCACACACATCCAACTGATAGCTAAAACCTATCGTTTCTTTCTCTGCATCAACAAAATTTGCCCATTGCTTTCAGAACACACTACTAAGACACTTATCCACTCCTTAGCCACCTCCCGTCTAAGACTATTGTAACCTGCTCCTTGCTGGTCTCTCTCTGAGTCATCTCTCTCCCCTTCAATCTGTTTAACACTCTGCTGCTTGGCTAATCTTCCACAAGCCTCGTAATTTATTTATTTATTTATTTGTTTGGCTAGGTTTATATACTGCCTTTTGCATTGGTCAAAGTGGTTTACAGAGAACAAGAGAATATACAAGCAATGTTTACATTCAAATGGATAACTTTGTACAATAAACAAGGGTAGGGCAGTTGGGATGGTTAACTATGTACAAGATAAGTTATATACATGTATGTAAGTTGACTATGCATTCTTATGTCATTTGATATGTTTATGTGTGTGATTGTGATCTGTCTGCATATTTGTATGGAGTTGTGTTTTGGGAGCAGGTTGAGAAGGGTGTTTAGCTGTTGGGATGTTAGGGGTGAGGTGGTGAAGTGATGGGTGAAGAGGTGCGTCTTGAGAAGTTTGCCGAAGGTTAGAAGGTCTATGGTGTTTCTTATGCTATCCAGGAGGGAGTTCCAGGTGTTTGGGGCATAAAATGTGAAAGCTCTGGTGAAGGCTTGTTGCATACTCTTTGTTATGGATTGGGGGGGAGGGGGGGAGTGGTTAGTGTATTTGTGATGGAGGTTCTCTGGGATCTGAGTGATTGTTGAGGAGTGATGCGAGTACTGAGGTGGGTGGAGGAGTGATGGTACAGGGCTTTGTGTGTCATTAGCAGGATCTTGTAGAGTATTCTACTTTGAAGCGGGAGCCAAAGGAGGTGTTTTAGGATGGGGGTGATGTGTTCATATTTGGATGTGTGTGTAATGGTTCTTGCAGCGGTGTGTAGTGCCATTTGGAGGGTGATTTGAGGAATCCATGGTAAACCAAGTTGCAGTAGTTGGCGTGGGGTGTGAGGGTTGTAGGACTGTGTGGAAGTCAGAGGGAGCAAGGAGGGGGAGGAGGTGTTGTGCAGGTTTTGTGATAGATTGCTCTAGCTGTGTTTGCTATTTGTGATTTCAGTGTGAGGTGGCGGTCGAGGGTGATCCCCAGGTATTTAACTTCTGATTTGATTAGAATTTGAGTGTTGTTGAGAATGATGGAGTCAGGGGGGAGGAATGAGATGTTCCTAGTGATGAGTAGGGCTTCCGTTTTATTTAGGTTTATGGATAGGTGGTTTTTGGATAACCACCAGGAGACATCAGAGAAACATTGTTGAAGTTCGTGATATGATGGGTTATTGAGGTTGATTGATGTGTAGAGCATAATGTCATCTGCATAAATGTGGTAATTGACATTATGTGTTTGGATGATGTTATAGAGGGGCTGTAGGTATATGTTAAAGAGGAGGGCAGAGAGGGTGGAACCTTGGGGGATGCCTTAATTTTGAGTGTAAGGAATTGAAGATTGTGTCCCAATTTCTATCAGCTGTGTTCTGTTGTGAAGGTAGATCTGGAACCATCTTAAAAAGGTGCCCTGGATTCCAAATGATTGGAGGCGTTGTAGGAAGGTATTGTGGTTGATGGTGACAAAGGCAGAGGAGATGTCAAGGAAAATCATGATGAAACCTTGGTGGATGTTCTGGGTTCCTTTTATGAGGTTGTTGAGTAGAGAGGTTAGGAGGGTTTCGACTCTGTGCTGAGGTTGGAAACTGTGTTGTTATGGGTCAAGTGGTGCATGTGTGTCAAGGTGGACTTGTAGCTGGGTTTGGACAGTTTTTTCTATTATTTTGGATCAGAAAGATAAGGTAGCAATAGGTCTATAGGAGGATGAGTCTGAGAGGTCGAGGTGGGGCTTTTTTAGGAGAGGGAAGATTGAGGAGGTTTTTAGGGAGGCCGGTAGGTAGCCGTGTAGTAGTGAGGTTTGGCTAAGTTTGGCTAGGAAGTGTGCAAGTTTGGGTAGAGTGGCTTTGATCCAACTTGGCAGACAGGCATCAAGGGGGGAGGTTGTGGTGTTAAGTGAGGATACTATGTCCTGGATGTTTTCATGAGAGATTGTTTCAAAGGAGGTCCAAGGGTTTGTTGACTTGGTAGAAGGTGAAGATGAGTTGAATTGGGCAGGAGGTTGGGAGTGGCAAGTGGAGTATCATCTGCTAGCTGTTGAGGGGTGATAGGGTAGCTTGTGGGGTTGTTGGAGGGTGGTGCCATGAGGTTTTTTATTTATTTTTAAATTTTTTATTTATAAAATTTCCAAATACATTACACCAATCTATCAGAAAGAGAAACAACAATCCTAATAAAAGAGAACAAACCCCCAAAAGGAAATACCAATAATTAGGAAATGACAAAATAGAGTAGTCCACAATCAAGGAAATGGGATCCAAGAAAAAGGAAAAAATAACTCAACAAAGAGAAAAACAATAATACAGAGGAAGCCCCCACTGGCACAGCTACTCTAAGGGTCATTACAGCTGTACCTGTGAGTGTATCAAGGCATTTTTCCCCTCCCTCCCAGACATAAATTCCACAAGTGATTTTGGCTCAAAAAAAACCCCATAAGTTTTACCCTCATAAGCTATAACACAAATACAAGGAAATCGCAACACAAAGTTTAGCCCCAAGGCCAAGGCTCTTGACTGCAGAGCCAAAAAGCCTTGGTGTTGCTTCTGTGTACTAGAAAAATCAGGAAAAATATGTATTACTGAGCCAAAAAAAGACTTATGCATAAACTGAAAATATAATTTAAACACTGCATTGCGGTGAAACTCCAAAGCGAATGTTACAACCAGAGTACACCTCTGGGTTACAACCTCCAAGGAGGATTCTAGAAACTCCATCAGGTTATCCCCAAAAGATCCACTCTGCCCTACGGGGCAATTACTCCAATTGGGGGCAATATATTGAGCCCTCACTATAGGGTGGAGATTTCCAGAGTCCATCCCTAGAGTCTCGGTTAAATATTTATTCATCATATCAATAGCAGAAATTAAAGGACACTTGGGAAAGTTCAGCAAACAAAATTATTACATCGAGCCTGATTTTCAAGATACTCCATTCGACGAGATGTAACATTGCTTCACAAACACTTTTCCCATCATCTGCACCGCATTCACTTTTGCTTCTATAATGTCCATTCTCCCAGATGATGAGTCCAATGCTTTGGCTTGATCAACCACGGCTTGGGAAATGACAGACAAATCACCCCCGATCTGATTAGATAAAGTATGGAGAGAAGAACTGAAGCCCTGAATAACCTCCCACAGCGACTCCATAGTCACTGCCTGTAGTTTCTGTACCTCACCAAACTTAATCCCCAAAGGCATCTCGCTCCTCTTTGCAATATCCTCCATAGTTCTCAAACAGGAAGTTGGCCCAACCTCTGATGTTTCTGCCGGCACAGGAGATGAGACAGTGAATGGTGTTCCTCCCGGAAAGGGCTCCGCTTCTGCCACTTTGGCCCGCGGAGACCCCACAACACCAGCCACAATAGCACTTCCAGGGTTCAGAGGAGGCATCTGTTCAACGGGGCTGAAAGACCCCCCCTTCGCAGCTGCAGACCCAGAGAAAACTATACCAGTGAAACTTGAGACACGCCGAAATCCATCATCGTCATCTGGTGCAAGGGGCCAAAAGAGGTGCTCTCCGGGATAGTAAGCATCTCCTTTCCCTTCCTCTTGCCCATCACCATATCAACTTGTAGCTCGACAGAATCAGTGGAGGAGAGCAGTGTGTCCTCAGACACACTCCTCTAAAGCACCATCTTGGATCACCATGAGTTTTTTTATGAGGGAGAATAGTTCCCGTGGGCGGTTGAGGGATCTTTGTATTAGTTTTATGTGGTAGCTTTGTTTGAGAGGTTGGCAGCTTGGTTGTACTCTCTCAGGAGGGTCATGTATTGAGTTTGATCTGTGGGTAGTCATGATTTTTTCCATCTGCGTTCTTGTTTCCTTAGTTGGGATTTGAGCTTGCGGAGGTTGGGGGTGTACCATGGGGTCAGTCTGTGGGAAGAGTTATGCGGTTGGGTCGAGGTTGGAAGAGATACGGCTTCGCAGAGGATATCACTCCAAATGTTGATGGCGGAGTCGAGGTCCTGGGGTTCTGTGGTAGTGATTGGGGAGATGTGGGTGAGGAGGGAGTCTTTGTGGAATTGTTTGAATCTGTTTGAATGCAGGTTGGGGGTTGTAGACTTGCAGAAGTTTTTGAGGTGTAGTGGGAAAGCTACTATCTTGTGGTCTGACCAAGGTACTAGGATGGTTTGGACTGTAGGTAGGGAGGTGATGTAGGTGGGGAGGTGATGTGGGTAGGGTTTTTTTTTATTTTAATTATTTATTTAGATTTTCTCAAATGCAAGAAAATATACAAAAAGTGCTTTCCACACAATGAGTAGTACATTCAAGAATACCATATCCATACAATACACATCAAGGAGAGAAAACTGCATACAATCCCACAAGGGGACAGAAAATACAATAGAAGAAAATAAGAGTTAAATTAAAACTCCAAATCAGGGAGCCAAATACACAAGCCATCCCACCTAAACATCCTCCTGTCTACCAACACCCTCCTTATCAACAATAAACTGATTAAGTGAAGCCACATCAACATAAACAATCATGACCTTCATAGGTTACCAAGCAACGACAAGGGAACTTCAAAAAAAAGGAAGCCCCCAAGGCGATCACTCGAGCTCTAAGCTCAAGAAACTGTTTCCGGCGAGCCTGAGTAACCTTGCCCACATCAGGAAAAACCTGAAGTTTATAACCACAAAATAACATATCTTTGCACTTGAAATAAGCACGAATAATTCTCAATTTAAGTGATTCTGACACGAAAGTCACCACCAAAGTACACCTCTTTGGGATGATATCAAGTGAATCTTGCAAAAACTCTGTAAGGTTAGGGCCTACCGAATCAACCAAAGGAGAAACCTCCTTGGCTTGATCTAAAGCCCCTACACCTTAGGAAAAAAGGAATACATTTGTACAACATCTACAGAGTCATCTAAATGCAAAATTTCAGACAAATATTTCCTTAATAGAATCTCAGGAGAAAGCAAGTGGGTGGATGGAAAATTTAAGAAACGGTTCCTAGCACGCTGGTGATTTTCCAAACATTCCAATCGATAGGAAATTGATGAAATATCTTTCAAATAGCCTAAGTGGCAATCCTTATTCGACTGGAGTTGGGAATCAACCAGGGTTAAGGAACCTGCAATATTGGTCATTTGATCATCAATTACATTGACTTTTTTAACATCATGTGTAAAATTGCATAAAGAAGTAACAGTAGAAGAGAGACGTGTCTCAATATTCAAAAGCATTGACCAAATATCAGAAAGTGTCACCTCACTCTTAGATGGTAAAGAATCAATGGTTGATGCAGCAGGGCTAACTGGAACTAACACCGGAGGTGTAACCAATGAAAGTACCTTCAAAGGAGTAGATGAGGAGGTAGGCAAAGGGAAAGGAGGTGGTGTCCGGACATCAGGGCTCAAAGACGCCCCGTCCAGAGACTGGCTAGCAAGCGGAAGAACAGTTACATGCCTGTCCATGGGGCCAGACACCTTACCTCCCCTCTTCTTGCGATGTCTTGGCTGATGCTTTAGCCTTACGTTTCCCCATAGGCAGGCCAAACTGCGAGTGCTTCTGGGTTTCCAAGAAGCACCCAAGGAGCACATAAGGAGCAGAAGATTCCCCTTGTAACGCGCCCCTTAGAACACGATCCCGCAGGCCGCGTTCACACAGCCGTGTGAAAACAGCTGGGCTTTGTAGGGTTCGTGGGGGGGTCCTCCACTCCGAGGGCGGCCACTCTGTGCCTGCGATGGATAGAGCAGGCACCGGACTCCAAACAACCACTTGCTCCGCGGTGCAAAGTAAAACCGCGGCAACTCCCACAGCAAGCAGATCTCTCCCAAGCAGGTCTCACCTCAGCTGGGCTTTGTAGGGCTCGTGGGGGGTCCTCCACTCCCGAGGGCGGCCACTCTGTGCCTGCAATGGATAGAGCAGGCACCGGACTCCAAACAACCACTTGCTCCGCGGTGCAAAGTAAAACCACGGCAACTCCCACAGCAAGCAGATCTCTTGCAAGCAGGTCTCACCTCAGCTGGGCTTTGTAGGGCTCGTGGGGGGTCCTCCACTCCCGAGGGCGGCCACTCTGTGCCTGCGATGGATAGAGCAGGCACCGGACTACAAACAACCACTTGCTCCGTGGTGCAAAGTAAAACCGCGACAACTCCCATAGCAAGCAGATCTCTCCCCGTGGGTAGGGTTTTTACTAGTGTAGATGATGTCTAGGGTGTTACCTTTACAGTGTGTGGGGGAGTTCACTATTTGTGAGAGGTCTATTGCTGTCATTGCTTCAATGAAGGCTGGAGATTGCTTGGATGGGGCTGAATGGAGGTTAAGGTCACCCATTAGGATGAGGTCCTTGTGCTTTTTATTGTTTGCAATAGTGTGAATCAGGTCACAGAGGTCGCTGGCAGGTGCTGATAGGGAATGGTAGACTAGGCAAATGGTGAGTTGTTTGTTTGTAATGGATAGTGCGTCGAGGGAGGTGGTGGATTCGGCGGCTTTCATGGTGAAGTTTAGATCATCTTTAGTGAGTATGAGGATGCCGCCGCCGCCGCCGCCACCACCTTTTTATGAGTGTGTGGGGAGTGAAGAGGCTGTAGTTAGGAGGTTGGATTTGGTTTAAGACGACTGTCAGTTTCTGCGAGCCATGACTCTGTGATGCAGAGTATGTCCAGGGTGTAGGTGAAGAGGAGATCTCTTATGGGTGTTATTTAGGTTTTTTTACTGAGCATGAGTTGATGATGGCACAGTTGAGGGGTATTGGATTTGTTTCCGATGGGTATGGTTCCAGAGTTGTGGGTTGATATGGTGTTTTGAATTGTGGGTGCGGGTTGGAGGGAGTTATGTAATATGAGGGTGGGAGGTGGGGTATGAGGAGAAGGGGGCTTGTAGAAGGTGGGCTGTAGGGGAGGGTTGGGTGGGGATATAGGAGGGAATTTGTGGAGTAAGGTAGTATAAGTTGGGCTAGGAGGTAGTAGGTGAGAGAGTGTAGTTGCAGCATGTTTGGTAATGGGGGAGATTGCTCCTGGTAGATGGCAGTTAGAGGTGTGATAAGGTGTTAGTTTGTGCTTTGGTTTGCCTGATTGTCCCAGGTTTCTGGGTAGTTGGAGTGTTGGAGATAACTAATCTGGTGGCTGAGGTTGTGCTGGTGACATAGGGTGAGGAGCTTGTTAGTGATTGATTATTATGAGAGCAGAGATATTCAGCATACATAAGTGATTAATGATTATGAGAGCAGAGATAAACAGTGAACATAAGGTAGAGACTTACATATTATGGCTAGGAGGAATGCGGCTTGCAAGCTTACAGCTAAAATGTCCAGGTTTCTGGGTAGTTTTGTGGGTAATTCGGCTTACTAGTTTAGGCTGATCACGCCCCTTTAGTTGTTCTCTCTTCAGCGGCTGTTTGGAGAGCAGTCTAAGGTCCTTGATTAGTGATGTTGCTTGGGGTGAAGAGGATTATGGAGAGAGGAACTTGGAGTGATGCTGTGGGGCTGTTGTTCCGGGTGGTTTTCGGATTGTTATTAGAACTTGTAACAGTGCTTCCTAATGAATGGAGTGGTTCTGGGCACAGAATTATTGTGGGGAGGTCTGCTGGTCTGGTCTTCCAGTGATTACTGGTCCGTGCCTTCGGTTCGCACCAAAGGGCCCTCTGGCAAGGCTCTCGGGTGCGGGCCCAGCCAGGCGTGAGCGCACCTGCTTCTGTTGCTGCTTTAAAAGGTGTCCGGTGCTGAGCTTCTGTTGGGTCCGATTGGCCTTGTCGGAGGGGAGCGGAGAGGAACTTACCTTCCCGCTCTCCCTTGATGGTGTCAATTGGGTAGTAGAGGAACAGGGAGAAAGGCTGTTTCCTGCTTCTGCTGCTGTTTTTAAGGTGTCCAATGCTGAGCTTCTGTTGGGGCTGATTGGCTTGTCAGAGGGGAATAGGGAGGAGCTTACCTTCCCATTCTCCCTCGATGAGATGTCATGCTCATATTACCCCTCTTCTCTTCACTGGCTTCCTATCCATTTCCGCATCCAGTCCAAACTTCTCCTGCTGACCTATAAGTGCATTCACTCTGCAGCTTCTTACTACCTTTCTTCTCTTATCTCTCCCTACACCACTCCTTGGGAACTCTGCTCTTCTGGCAAATCGCTTCCAACTGTGCCCTTCTCTTCTATTGCCAACTCCAGACTTGCTCCTTTCATCTTGCTGCTCCTTATGCCTGGAACAAACTACCTGAGTCTGCACGTCAGGCACCTTTTCTGACCCTTTTCAAATCCAGGCTGAAAACTCATCTCTTCGCTGCCGCTTTTGGATCTAGACTCACCTGATGTGCTTTTGTTTCCATACCATTCCCCCTAGCAGTATCCCATGTCTACAGCTACTGTGTTCGGTGTCACTATTAGACTGGAAGCTCCGATGAGCAGGGACAGCCTTTTACATGTTGTGCAGCGCTGCATATGCCTTGCAGCGCTATACAAATGTTCAGTAGTAGTAATGCATTTAGTGTAGTTTAGTTTGAGCTTATTGCTAGAAAACCAAGTGTCAACAATTGTTTAATGGAGTGAAATCAGGCTTTAAAATATCAATATAAGACACAATTTGCAGATTGACAAAAAAGAAACCACTTCGGCCGAGATCCTGGATTAATGTAGCCTTTTTTTTTTTTTTTAGTGCCATCAAGTCAGTGTTGACTCGTAGCGACCCAGCTACCTCTGGGTTTTCTTGGCAATGTGTCACCGGAAGTAGATTGCCAGCCTTTTCTTCTGAGGCAATGGAGGGTAAAGTGACTTGCCCAAGTTCACAAGGAGTGCCAGTGGGAATCGAACCCTTGATCTTCTGGGCACTAGGCAGTTGCTCTAACCACTAGGCTACTCCTCCACTAATGTAGCCTAGGGATCTAGAAAAAATGTTATATAAAATGGGAACAAGGACTGAGCCTTGAGATACTCCAAGCAACAAGGGTAAGACTGAGGAGGTATCACAATGAACGGAAAATGTATGCAGGTCTAGATAAGAGGCAAACCAGCTTAATACTGAGCCCTGAATACTGATCTTGGAGAGGCAAGTGATTAGCTGCTGATGGTTGATCTAAATCAAGAGAAGCTGGAACAACAAGTTTACTAATATTCAGAACACATTTAAATTAAGTTCGTTAAGCGAAGAAGAGAAGATTCAGTACTGTGCTCAGAGTGCAAGCCTGCTTGACGAGGGTGTAGAATGTTTAAGTTAGCTAGAAATCTGAAAAGCGGAGAGTGAACAATCATTTCTTCTCCAAGCTGAACTGCCCTAAATTTAGCCTTTCCTCGGAGAAGCGGGCTATTCCAACCCCTTTATCATTCTGGTTACCCTTTTCAGTACTTTTTCTAATTCCGCTATATATTTTTTGAGATGTGGCTATCAGAATTGCACACAGTACTCAAGGTGCGGTCGCATCACAAAACAATGCAGAGGCATTCTGATAATAACCATTTTATTCTCTATTCCATTCATAATAATTCCGAAAATTCTGTTTGCTTTTTTGACTGCTGCCACACACTGGGTAGATTTCAGCGTACTGTCCATGATGCCTATATCCTTTTCTTGAGTAGTGGCTCCTAATGTGAAATATAGCATCAAATCTGGGTTATTCTTCCCTATTTGCATCTCTCTGCACAGTCCACATTAAATTCCATCTTCTATTTGGATGCCCAGTCTCACAAAATGCACCTGCAATTTCTCACAACCTGATAACGATTAAATAACGTTGAATTATTTGGTGTTATCTCCAAATTTAATCACCTTGCTTGTTCCAGTTCAAGATGATGTACAAATATGTTAATAAGCAATGGTCCCAGTACAAATCCCTGGGGTACTCCACTAATGAATGATCTATAATCCACAAGGTCGCAAGATGTTTGTGTTTATTTCAAACCTTCTATGCCATCCTTCACATGCATCAAGGTGGTTTACAATTATTACAAAGGTGGCACTTTATTTACCAGATAATGTCCTTTCCTTGAGTCCTACTAAACCAGTATAGACAAGTGGGATGTGTTCTCCTACCAGCAGATGTGGAGACAGAAAAACATTCCAAAGGTTTCTTATCACATCAGCATGACATTATCAGCCTGAGCCTGTAGTTGCATGAATCAGTATTTGTACCCAAGCATCTAGTCAGGAATCTCTGTCACATGACCTCAATGAAAATAATGCTCAACAGAACAGGAAGCATAATTATATACAGAATCAGCTTCAACAGAAGGCTTCTCGGATGGCTATGAGCCCACAGGGACAACCACTGAAAGTACAGCAGACCAATACAGATTCCAGTGGCAGGTCCAAGACTGCTCTAGTAGGACTCAAGGAAAGGACATTATCTGGTAAGAAAAATGTTCCCTTCCATATCGTTCTGCTAGACCAATCCAGACAAGTGGAACGTACCAAAGCTTATACCTCCAATGGGCGGAAAGAAGACATGGCACTTGTAAGATCTCTGAGCCAAAGGATGTATCTGTCTGAGCATGGACCTCTGTGGTAATGCTTGACAAAGGTAGAAAGCAACATTTATGCTGCCGCTCAACAAACGTCTGAGGGGGCTACAGAGCTGCGCTCCATGCACGAGGATGCTCAAGTCCAAGTGGCATGTGCATGCAAACATTACAGAACCGGTTGGTTCCACATAAGTTATGGTGAGACAATGGCCTCCTTGATCCATAAGAACATAACATAAGAACATAAGATATGCCATACTGAGTCAGACCAACGTCCATCAAGCCCAGTATCCTGTTTCCAACAGTGGCCAATCTAGGTCATACGTACCTAGCAGTTTCCCCAAAAGACACAGGTTCCACAATGCTTGTAACTGGGTCAAGCACTGATATCCTGGGTCCCTTCTTAATAATGGTTTATGGACCTTTCCTCCAGGAACTTGTCCAAACCTTTTTGAAACCCAGCTACACTAACAGCCTTTACTACATCCTCCGGTAACAAATTCCAGAGTTTGATTACACGTTGAGTGAAAAAATATTTTCTTTTATTAGTCTTAAATAGTTTACCCTGTAGCTTCATTGCACGTCCCCTAGTCTTTCTATATTCTGATAAGGTAAACAATCGATCTACGTTTACCCGTTCCACTCTGTTCATTAATTTATAGACTTCTATCATATCTCCCCTCAGCCGTCTCTTTTCTAGGTTAAAGAGCCCTAACCTTTTTAGCCTTTCTTCATAGGAGTATCCTTCCATCCCCTTTACCATTTTGGTGGCTCTTCTCTGAACCTTTTCTAGTAACGCTATATCCTTTTTAAGATAAGGCGACCAGAATTGCACACAATATTCAAGGTTCGGTCTCACCATGGAACGATACAGAGGCATTATAATATCTTTTGTTTTATTTTCCATTCCTTTCCTTATGATATCTAGCATTCTATTTGTTCTCTTGGCCGCCGCTGTACACTGGGACGAGGGCTTTAACATGTTATCCATAATGACGCCTAAATCTTTTTCCTGAGTGGTGGTTCCTAATGTTGAACCTTGCATCGTGTAACCATAGTTTGGGTTGTTCTTCCCTAGGTGCATAACTTTGCACTTGTCCACAGTAAATTTCATCTGCCATTTTGATGCCCAGTCTTCCAATTTATCAAGATCCTCTTGCAATTTTCCACAATCCTCTTGGGTTTTAACAACTTCAAATAGTTTTGTGTCATCTGCAAATATGATAACCTCACTCGTTATTCCATTTTTCAGGTCATTTATGAATATGTCAAAAAGCAGCGGACCCAGCACAGATCCCTGGGGTACAGCACTATTCACCTTTCTCCATTGGGAAAATTGGCCATTTAGCCCTACCCTCTGCTTTCTATCTTTTCACCAGTTCCTGATCCACAGTAGTACACTGCCTCCTATCCCATGACTCTTTAGTTTTGCCAAAAGTCTCTAATGAGGGACCTTGTCAAAGACTTTCTGAAAGTCCAGATACACTATATCAACTGACTCACCTTTGTCCACCTGTTTATTCACACCTTCAAAAAACATAACAGATTAGTAAGACAAGATCTTCCTTGTCTAAAGCCATCCAGCACATCAAGGTAGACTTAGCCACCACATCACCCTTATGCGGATCTGCAAACAGCACAGAAAGATTGTGTGACTTACGATAGGAATTAGTAACTATCAAGTATTGGAGAAGCGCCCTCTGGACATCCAGCAGGTGAAGATCCTTGTCCTTCACATGGCACTGCTCCTTAGAAAAGGAGGGGAGATAAACCACTTGATTCACATGGAAGGAAGATGCCTATGGACTGTCCCGTCACCGGTCCTCTGAGGGAGGATAAAATTGCAACTTGAACTTTTAGGAAGCTAAGGTAAAGACCTCTGACCAAGCCATCTTGAAGGAAGGCAAGCAATGATGGTAACTCCGCCATATCAGGTCTAGTTTGATGTCCATGGCCGACCAAAAAAGAGCACAAACCGACCAAAGAAGAACACAAACACCTGTGGATGATAGATGAGAGCAGTACAGAACAGGTGCACCAAACAGTGGTGGTTAGAAACCTTTATTCAAAAACCCCAACGCGTTTTGGCTGGACGCCTTCTTCAGGGAGTATTAGTCTCAAATTTAAATCACAAAAGATAAAATAATCATAAAAACACCATACTGAAATACAGACATATAAAAACAAAAACAAATTATGAACCTTAAAACAAATACGCAGACACAAGTAGATAAAATGAATAAATACCAGTGTGCCTTTGTAAAACCAATGTGGAAAGAATACCAAATATAAAAACATTTGTATAAAAACAACTAATAAGTAAAAAAAACACTACCAGAAAGGCCGTAGACCAGACTAACTTAAAAAAGAAAGATAAAAATGTGGTATTGCATATTGCTGAGTCAGGGGCGGCCCAAGGGGGGTGCGGGGCCATGTGCGGAGACTCGGTGCGGGGCCTCATTTGCATAAGGGGCCTCATTTGCATAAATTTTGGATAATGTTACCATACACTAACTTTTAGTAAACATGCCTCTTCATGAGTGTATGGATAAAGAAAGACAAAGATTTCTACATTACTATAATCCAGTGCCAACCGCCAGGCACATTAGGAACTACTACAAACACTGCCCATTTAGAACCCATAGCAAACCCACCGTATCCTAACAGCACTACCAGGACTCATAAAGCACCATACCCTACCTATCAAAAGGCAACACTGCAAATATTAAACCAATACATTTCAGAGAATAACAATACATGACCTACTGGGGAAAGAGAACAAGTGACAATGTCAAATAGCAATTACATAAACAGAATACCTCAGCTCAGTTACACATGCAGAACATAGACCATCACCAAACAAGGAATCACAATTTAAAAACAGGAAGACAATAATTAAACTGGGAACCCTAAAAGCCAAACTTGGAATGTACAACAACAATGTAGAAATAAAACTATAAATTAATTTCCTCTTGTACTAAACAAAGCACAGACATTAATAATGCACATTTCCCAGAGCTGACATATTCCAGTTAATAAATTCAAAATAAAGAGATATCTTTGTACCTTTTGTGCATTTTTTTTTCAGTTGCAATTGTTCCAGCCACTTTCTTATGGTTTATTTGTGTCTTCTGCTATCTCTCCATTGTCTGCTGTCCATTTGTCCTTTCTTCTCTTCTAGTTTTTTTTCCATTCTCTCTCTACATCTGCTTTAACATAATAATCTTTCTCCTTTTGCTCTTTCCTCATTCCTATTTCATCCACTCAAATTTTACCCCTCCATCCTCAATCCCCACTTAGTCTCCCAATACCCTGCCAATTGTACATTTTTCTTCCCTCCCACACAAAATATTTTTCCCCTCTCCATTTCACTCTCTCAGCCCCATCCCCTTCTAATCTCCCCCAACATCAGCTCCCTTTTAGTTCCAGCCCCACCCAGTATCCGCTCCCTTCTAGTCCCCACATCAGCCCATTTCCAGTCCTGGCCCCCCATCAGTCCATTTCCAGTCCTAGCTCCCCCATCCATTTCCAGTCCTATCCGAGTCCCTTCATCAGCTCATTTCCAATACCAGCCTCCCATCAGCCCATTTCTAGTCCTTTCCTAGCCCCACCATCAGCCCATGTTAAATCCTAGCTCCCCTCCACTCAGCCCATTTCTAATCCAAGCCCCCCATGAGCCTACTTCCAGTTCTAGCCCCTCCATGAGTCCATTTCAATCCAAGCCCCCACCACAGCCCATTTCCAATCTTAGCTCCCCCAACACCCAATTCCCAGTCCTATCCTAGCCCCTCCATCAGCCCATTTCCTGTCCTAGCTCCCTCCCCTAAGAGCCCATTCCAAGCCCCCCTTCCCATCAGCTATTTGCAGTTCAAGCCCCCTTCCACTCAGCCCATTTCCTCCAAGTCCCCCTCCCCATCAGCTATTTGCAGTTCAAGCCCCCCACTATCCCTCAGCCCATTTCCATTCCAAGCCCCGTCCCCATCTGCTATTTGCATTTCAAGCCCCCCCCTTCCCCTCCGCCCATTTCCATTCCAAGCCCCGTCCCCATCAGCTATTTGCAGTTCAAGCCCCCTTCCACTCAGCCCATTTCCATTCCAAGCCCCCTTCCCCATCAGCTATTTGCAATTCAAGCCCCCTTCCACTCAGCCCATTTCCAGTCCTAGCAACCCCCCCAACCCATTACCAGTCCTAGCCCCCCATAGCCCACTCCCAGTCCTAATCCCACCAGCCCATTTCCAGTCCTAATACCCCATCACCCAATTTTTAGTTTAAGCCCCCCCATAGCCCATTACACAGGTACACTAAAAAAGTTTTTTTTTAAACTGCCTCTAATGTTTCAATTGATTTTTACGTTTTTTGGTGCGCTGAATCCAAATCTGGTAACCAATTTGCTCCATCACGTACAGATTTTTTGCTACATTGGGTTAGCAGTTTGAGGTGAACGTTTCAGATTGAGTGCGATCGAGATAAAAGTTTCTTGGATGAATTCTTTATACTAATTGTTTAGTAGTTATTCAAATAAGAATAAAGAAAATTGTAACAAGGCAGCACATAAGAATAGAGTAATGTCAACAAAACACACTGTGATGGTAGCAAAATTGTCTGCACTTAAAACAGCCCCATACATGTGCACAAACATTGAGCATATAAGAGCGAGGTTAGACACAAAGCAAAGCAAAGAAATGTGCAAAAAATGTTGTACAGGTATGTATGTAAGAATAGAAAACGCAAACCGCACCATTGCAATACATGAAGACAAACACCCGATGGTGTGAAAATAAAATTCTAATAAATGAGATCCGACACTGTGGTAATAACTAGCAAATTTTAATTTCAAAGTTTAGTAAAAACACGATATTTGTCAACACAGTTTAGATTTTAAAGTCATTCTTGGGTCAATCAATCTCCTGGTGGGCCCGTTTCTTCTTCCCCCGAATGCTTCTCTTGGTGCGCTGCTTGGCGTATTTTTCATCTGGGGTTTCCCGCAGCAGCAACCAGCAGAAATCAGCCATCATAGTGGTGTTCCATCTTCCTTGGTACCTTCTCTCTGCGTCCTTGATGTCCTGGTGAAACCTTTCACCTTGTTCTTCACTGTACGCCCCCAAGTTTTCGGGAAAGTAGTTCACATGGGAGTGCAAGAAATGGACTTTCAGGCTCATGTTACAGCCTTGTTCTTTGAAGGCATTGAGCATCCTGGCAACAATATCCTTATAGTTCTCATCCCGCCTGTTCCCCAAGAATTTGAGAACAACATCCTTGAAGGAATCCCAGGCTTCTTTTTCCTTCTCAGACATCGTTTCAGCGAATGCTCCATCTGAAATGAGTTTCCTTATATCAGGGCCAACAAACACTCCTTCCTTTAGCTTTGCTTCAGAAAGTCGGGGGAACTTTGAGCAAAGGTACCGAAAGCACTCACCATCTTTTGGAAGGGACTTGATGAATTGCTTAATGAGACCCAACTTAATGTGGAGAGGTGGTAATAGAATTTTATCACGAGGTACCAAGCTCTCATGAAGAACATTTTTCTCACTGGGTCTCAAATACTCCCGAATTGGCCAGTCTTTTTTCCCCCAGTGTAGGTCGCGGGCCCGGCTATCCCACAAGCAAAGGAAGCAGGGATATTTGGTGAAACCGGATTGCTGCCCTAATAGCATGGATAGAATTTTAAAGTCTCCACAAATCATCCACTTATGCTCATCATAACGAATCTTCTGAAGAATCAGGGCCAAATTCTCGTATTTTTCTTGGAGAATAACAGAGTGAGCAATAGGAACTGAAGCGAATGTGTTGCCATTATGAAGAAGAACACTTTTTATGCTGTCTTTTGACGAATCAATGAACAGCCGCCATTCAGCAGGATCATACTTGAGTTTAAACTTTTCCATCACACCGTATATATCGTTGCAAAATACCAAATCTTCCTCTTTGCTGAAATACTTCAAAAATTGTGTCTCGCGGTTGCGGTACCAATAAAAAGTTGTTCCTGGTGACAATAGATTTTTCTGTTTAAGCCGAGAACCTAGCAGTTGGGCAGCATCTTTTGGGAGTCCTAAATCCCGGACTAAATCATTCAATTCAGCTTGAGAGAAAAGTTCAGGTTTTGGATCTGGTTCAGTTTCAAACTCGGAAGTACTGGACTCATCGGGAAAAGCCATCTGATGAGTCTCATTATGATCAGAACCGTCCACACAAATATGATCCAAAGATTTTGGTGGTTCAGGCACAGGTACTTCGTTGCTATGAGGCATAGGCCTAATTGCTGAGGGAAGGTTGGGGTAACTTATTACGTTCTTATTTTTTAAGTTGTATCCCTTCACAATGCAAGAGCAAAAATAGCAGTCACTGCTGTGGTTTCTTTGTTCATGCCACATCATAGGTATTCCGAAATGAAATGCTTGTTTTTTACCTTTCATTCATAAGCGTAGATCTTCCTCACATGTCTTGCACACTTTGTGAGGAGCCCACGGTTTGTCTTGATCGCCTAACTTCAAACCGAAATAGGCGAAATATACTTTTTTAATAAATGCAGAAATGTTCCTCTGCCGCTTTTTCACGGTATATTCCCCACAAATAAAACAAAAACTGTCCGGAGAGTTGACGCAACCTCTGGCTCTGTGAGCCATCACAAATACACAGCACTGCAAACTACAACTGTAGTGAACCACTTCGGAATAAAGCTGGATTACGACTGAGCAAACAAAAGGTAATAATGAACTTGCAAGAAACTGAAATTTGACAGGAACGTTCATGTCGCAACCACCGTGTTTGAGCGAGCGAACGAGGCGAGGCGAACAGGAAAGAACATGCGCTAGCGCGAGTACTGGATTTAGCCCCCCGCCTCCCAATTGTCCTGTTAATGTATAAAATGAATACAAAACACTCTAAAATATCATGAGGGAGTGTTTCTAGTTAGTTAACCATTACAACCTCTATTTTGGGCCAAGAAAATAAACTGCAGTCGGCTAAAAAGAAATTATGTGAACATTCCTTATATGGGTAAGAAATTTAATTTTGCAAGAAAACGTGACGTGATGGAACATTTTGACTATTTTTCCTGGATTCAGCACCCCAAAATCTATAGGAATCAGTTGCAAAACTGGAGGCAGTTTTTTGGTAGTGTACCTGTGTTATCAGTCCTAACCCCCCATCAACCCACTTCCAGTCCTAATCCCACCAGCCCATTTCCAGTCCTAATCCCCCATCACCCAATTTTTAGTTTAAGCCCCCCATAGCCCATCACCACTCCTAACCCCCCCACCCCCAGCCCCCATCACCCATCACCACTCCTAACCCCCCCACCCCAGCCCAGCCCAGCCCAGGGAAAATTTAAAATAAAAAAAAGCTGTCTGCTGCTGCTTCCGGGGCTGCCGCGGCAGAATCGAGTGTGCCGCGGGGCCCCCCCTGCGCCCGGCAGAGACTGCCCTCCCCGGTATCAGCTCTCTGTTTCCAGCTTCAGTCACACGCGCCGGCTTTCAGAGCGCGAAGGGACTAGTTTCCCTTTCGCGGCTCTGTTAAGCCCGCGGGGGCTGATGGGAACTTCCCATCAGCCCCCGCGGGCTTAACAGAGCAGCGAGGGAGAAACTCTCCCCTCGCGCTCTGAAAGCCGACGCATGTGACTGAAGCTGGAAACAGAGAGCTGATACCGGGGATGGCAGGCTCTGCCGGGCACAGGGGGGGCCCCGCGGCACACTCGATTCTGCCGCGGCGGCCCCGGAAGCGGCAGCAGACAGCTTTTTTTTTTTTTTAAATTTTACTTTTGGATCGGAATGTTTTTTGCGCGGGGCCCTGTGCAAAAAACATTCTCGCTCAATGGACGGGCCGGCCCTGTGCTGAGTGCAACAACCTAAGGAGGGACGAGGAGGACATGAGTTGTTGCTAAGAACCTAGAAAGCTAGCAAGCATAAAATTTCTAGAGTATGAACAATGTAGCTGTGGAATTAAAAGATACTGTCATTGGAAGTAACCTGAGCACAGAAATAGAAAAGAGGGAAAACTCATTGTAATCTCTGGTGTATACGGAGCCTATTGGACATACTGTAATGCTGATAAAAGCAAAGCAAGGAGGTTTGCAGAAGCTCTGGAGTGCTTACAAAGCCAAAAGCTAAGATTATAATTTTCTTTCTTCTCTCTGCTGGTTTCCTGCTACCAATATAGAGTTTAACTGTTTGGATTTTGGAGATATCACTAATATAAGGTTTAACTGTGGTTATACATAAGGTTTGGGGATATTCAGACTACTGGGACCTGAGTATCCAGATAACAAAGAGTTAAATCTGTTGCACTGCTTGGAGAATAGCTTGCTCTCAGGGAGGGGGTGAAAGTTTACTCTCAGGGAAGGGCTGTTTTTAGACCATCTTACACCTGGACACATACCGGTCTAAGGCAGTCTGCAAAAGCTGTGGAGTGCTTACAAAGCCAAAGCTAAGATTATAATTTTCTTTCTTTTCTCTGCTGGTTTCTTGCTACCAATATAGATTTTAACTGTCTGTTTTTTGAGGATATCACTAATATAAGGTTTAACAGTGGTTATACATTAGGTTTGGGGATATTCTGACTGATTGCTTTCCCGTGTAGCCTTGGAGCAGATATCTGTGGGTGCCCCAGTTCAGGAACAGCCTACTGGCCAGAGACACTTAGGTTCCCGCCCACCCTACCCCTCACCCCACCCAGCCCCGGGGCTGCATTGCCTATATAGTGGTCACATACGTTGCCACCTATCACTTTAACTTGGGTTACAGCCCACCTCTTCTTCTTCCTTTCTTCTCCTTTCTTCTTCTTCTAGGACTGCTTATTCAGCATGTCGTGTATTCAGTGCAATGACTGCGGTACATTAATTCCAAGACAAATCATTTGGAACCTAAGAGCTTGTCCTCTGTGCTTCAGGTCAGCTGCCATGCACAAAGAACTGACTCTACTAAGGGAAGACCTAGCTGCCAAGCATGTGACCCTACTGAGGGAGGAACTGGCTGCAATGAAGCGCACCTCTTATAGGATACAAACTGAACAACGTCTACCACCGCTCCCACAAACAATCAAACACCCCAGGCACAAATGGATCACAGTGGGTTCTGGTAGATTGAGACCTGTAATACACAGACATCCTATGCATCAAGAAAGGTCCCTGCATGATGCCTCCTCTGCCTTGCCTAATGAGGACAAGGAACTGAGGGAGGAATTGACTGCAATGAAACGCACCTCTTCTAAGATACAAATTGAACAAAGTCCACCACCACTCTAACAAAGAATCAAACACCCCAGAAATAAATGGATCACAGTGGGTTCTGGAAGACTGCGACCTGTGACACAAAGACATCCTATGCATCAGGAGGTATCCATGCATGCCTTATCTGCCTTGGCTAATGAGGATGCCCAATCCAAAGAAAATGAAGGGCCCTTAAATGAGACAGCAATGCCCAAGCTCCTACTAGAGGACCAAATACGAAGAAAACCTCACCAAACGGCAAACTGCTAATACTTGGGGATTCCATCATCAGAGGCACCAACTTGGGGGGCACAGTTCAATGGAGAGAAGATAGTCAAGTGCCTCCCAGACTCTTCAGCCAGAAGGAATACAAACCAAGATGTTGAAGTATTTAGAGCAGAAAGTGAATACAGATGTGGGAGGTCAAGCTCTGGACGTCACCCCCTGCAAAAGCAGATCATCATCAGAAGCAGCCAGACTTTTAAACCACACATCAAAAACAAGTGGGAAGATGTGGACAGAACAAAAGCAATGCAAAATACACACAAGCCAGTTAAATCCTGGAAAGCAATGAGCACAAATGCTCGAAGCTTAGCCAACAAGGTTTCAGACCTGGAAGCCCTAATGGTGGAAATGGATTTCGACATTGTGGCCATTACAGAAACTTGGCTTAATGAATCGCATGATTGGGATATAGCCATAGCTGGCTATAATCTATTCAGAAGAGACAGAGAAAATGGAAGAGGAGGAGGAGTAGCCTTGTATGTCAAAAGCAATATTAAAGCTACTGAAATGCAGGGGGCATGGGGAAAAAAAGAAGTGCTCTGGATTGTGTTGGAAAGAGGAGATGGCACTGTTATCCATACTGCTGTAGTATACAGACCTCCGACACAAATTGAAGAGCTAGATAACAAATTGATTATAGATATTGCCAAGATAGCCACAAAGGGAGAAGCGATCAAATTGGGTGACTTTAATCGACCTGATGTGGATTGGATAACTCCTCCTGCAAATTTGAAAAGAAGCAAAAAAATTGTGGATGCTCTCCAAGATGCATTACTTAGACAAGTGGTGATGGAACCAACCAGGGAAAGCTCAATGCTGGATTTAGTGCTCACCAACGGTGATAGCGTGTCGAATGTCTGTTTGAGTGCCCCTATGAGCAGCAGCGATCATCACACGGTGTGGTTTGAGATAAAAGCCAAGGTACAGGCCAATCATAGCAAGCTCAAAGTCCTAAACTTCAAAAACACCAACTTCAATAAAATGGCCGAGTATCTAAAGGAGGAGCTGACAGGGTGGAAGGAGATAAGGAAAGTGAAATTGCAATGGGCTAAACTAAAGGTGGCAATAAAAGGGGCAATGGATAAATACGTAAGAAAAGTAAACCAAAACAAGAGGAGAAGAAAACCTATTTGGTTTTCCAAAGAAATGGCTGCTCAAATAAAGGCAAAACCCACAGCTTTTGCAAAATTCAAAAGCTTGCAAACAGAGGAACACAGAAATGAATACAGGATCAAACTCAAAGATAGAAATAAGGATAGCAAAATCAAAGGCAGAGGAAAAGATGGCTAAAAATATGAATGTGGCGACAAAACGTTCTTCAGGTATATTGGGGAAAGGAAGAAGATCAGAGGTGGAATTGCAGGACTCAGAAGTGCTGAGAACGCACTAGTGGAAAGTGACATTGAAAAAGCTAAATTGCTAAACGAATACCTCTGCTCTGTTTTTACTAAAGAAAGTCCTGGAGAAGGACCACCTGTGACTCCCAAATATAAAAATGGGAATGAAGTAGATAACACACCATTCACAGAAGATGAAGTGTTAGAACAACTTGCAAAACTGAAAGTGGACAAGGCCATGGGACCAGACGAGATACATCCTAGGATACTGAAAGAGCTCAGAGAGCTTCTTGCAGGGCCGTTAAAAGATGTTTTCAATAGATCCTTGGAAACAGGAGAGGTTCCTCAGGACTGGAGAATGGCTGATGTTGTACCTCTACACAAAAGTGGTGACAGGGAAGAAGTGTCAAACTACAGGCCTGTGAGCCTTACCTCAGTGGCAGGAAAAGTAATGGAGGCGCTCCCGAAAGAGCGAATACTGAACTTTCTCAAAGCCAACAGGTTGCAAGATCCGAGGCAACATGGTTTCACCGAAGGACAATCTTGCCAAACAAATCTGATTGAGTTCTTTGACTGGGTGACCAGGGAACTAGATCAGGGGCATGCGATGGATGTCATCTACCTGGTTTTCAGCAAAGCCTTTGATGCTGTTCCTCGTAGGCTTATCAATAAACTCAGTAGCTTGGGTATAGATCCCAAGATGGTAAATTGGATCAGAAATTGGTTGACTCACAGACGACAGAAGGTGATGGTACATGGAGCTCACTCGGATGAAAGGAAGGTGATTAGCGGGGTACCCAGGGGTTGCTCCTGGGCCCAGCACTGTTCAATGTATTTGTGAGTGATATTTCTGAAGGACTGCATGGAAAAGTCTGTCTTTTTGCAGATGACACGAAAATTTGCAACAGAGTGGACTCCCCTCAGGGAGTGCTTAACATGAGGAATGATCTACAAAAGCTGGAAGAACGGTCTAATGCTTGGCAGTTAAGATTTAATACGAAGAAGTGCAGAGTCATGCACTTGGGTAGCAGAAATCCAAGGAAAACGTACACGATAGGGGGCGAGAGATTGGTGTGCACAGATCAGGAGAAAGACCTTGGTGTGATTATTTCTGAAGATCTCAAGGTAGCAAAACAGTGCGACAAGGCAGTGGCAAAAGCCAGGAGGATGTTGGGCTGCATACGAAGAGGAATTACCAGCAGAAAGGAAGAGGTACTTATGCCACTGTACAAGTCACTGGTGAGGCCTCACTTGGAATACTGTGTTCAGTTTTGGAGACCATATCTTGCAAAGGATTAAAAAGACAGGAATCTGTCCAGAGGAAGGCAAACAAAATGATCTGGAGCCTGCATCAGAAGCCTTATGAGAAGAGACTTGAAGACCTAAACATGTACACTTTGGAGGAGAGGAGGGATAGGGGAGATATGATTCAGATCTTTAAATACTTAAAGGAAAATAATGAACAAACAAACCTCTTCCAAAGACGGAGAAGCTGCAAAACTAGAGGGCATAACATGAAGCTACAAGGGGGTGAGAATTGAAAGGCAATGTCAGGACATACTTTTACAGTGAAAAAGTGGTAGATGCTTGGAATGCCCTCCCGATGGAAGTGGTGGGGGCGCAAACAGTGACGGAGTTCAAAAGGGCATGGGACAGACACAGTGGATCCCTTTACAGCAACAAGAAAATATCAAAATAAACTGAATCATCAAATTTCTCAACAAATAGGGGTGTCCTACATGGAGTGGTGGGTTCAACCCTGGGCAAAGACATGGGGAAGGGTGGCCTGCATGGAGCGACAGGTGTACCTACTCTTAACAATGTGCTGGGCAGACTAGATGGACCATACTGGTCTTTATCTGCCGTCATTTACTATGTTACTATGTTTTTACTAAAAAACAAGAACTAAACTAAAGTTCAGAAATGAGGGCTATCAAAGTTTGAATGTCATCATTAAGGTGCAAACCATAAGGTTACTTGCCTCTTGCATTAAAAGCAGCAAATTCAAAAAAACCCAGCAGACTGGCAGAAAGAGAAAAGTAGTGTGATCTGCCGTTCTTTTAAAGGACATGTGCCAAAACTGTGCTCCGAGTTCAAAGGGAGTTGACCTTCAGAACAAACATGTGAGACTATGTTATAAATCAAAAATGTGTAATGTGATAAAAACTGTTTGATTAAAAAAGAACTAATGCATTTTTAGGCAAAAAAAAGAGAGGGTGCGGGGAAATCGTGTGCCTCTAGTTATCCTGTCATTATCTTACAGTTTGAAAAGCCAGCAGCATACTTTGTGCTTCATCAAAATCAGCAAATGCTTAGCAGCTTTCTCCATTACTTGGTTTTGGTGCCAGTAACAAGATGACAATTTGGGACCCAAAAAGCACAGTTACTTACCTGTAACAGGTGATCTCTGGGAACAGCAGGAATTAGTCCTCACATATGGGTACGTCGGTACCGACGGAGCCCGTGCGGGAAAGCTCCCCAGCTTCTTAGAATAGAAGCTTTTGGGACCTCCCACTGCACATGCGCACTGCCTTCCCGCCTTCCTGAACAGCTCTCCTCAGTTTCGAGTTTATAGCTGAGTCAACAGAGAGAGGACAGGAAGATAGATAGATAAAAGATACAACTCCTAGGGGAGGTGGGTGGGTTGTGAGGACTAATTCCTGCTGTTCCCAGAGATCACCTGTTACAGGTAAGTAACTGTGCTATCTCCAGGAACAAGCAGGAATAAGTCCTCACATATGGGGACTCCCTAGCTTAGATGCATGGGATCCCCTGTAAAGGTTCGCCATCTTCGTATGGATCTCAGGCATCCATTCTGGGAAGGTGGGCAGGAGTTGTTTAGGAATGGAACAGGTGCTTGAGGACAGCCTGGCCAAACAAGGCATCCCGGCGGGAGTCCTTGTCCAAACAGTAATGGGCTGTGAAGGTATGAACCGAGGCCCAGGTAGCGGCTCGACAGATCTGATCTATGGAAACAGAGTGCAGATGAGCCATAGAAGTTGCCATGGCCCTCACATTGTGAGCAGTGACATGGCCTTCCAGAGAAATGTTTTTGCTCTGGTAAGCAAAAGAAATACACTGAGCAATCCAATTGGAAAGTGTACGCTTGGAGACTGGAAGTCCCAAATGGGAAGGATCAAAGGCCACAAAAAGTTGAGAAGACTTTCGATGTGGCTGAGTCCTATTAAGGTAAAAAGCGAGAGCTCTTTTACAATCCAGAGTATGAAGGTTCCTCTCTGCATTGGATGCATGAGGAGCTGGAAAAAAGACAGGTAGATATACCTCTTGATTAAGATGAAAAGGCGAGACCACTTTAGGCATAAAGTGGGGATTCGTCCTAAGGACCACCTTATCATGATGAAATCTTGTGTAAGGTGGATTAGCCACTAAAGCCTGCAGCTCACTGATGCGGCGAGCCGAAGTGACTGCAATGAGGAAGATGACCTTCCAGGAAAGAAATTTCAAGGAGGTGGAAAACATTGGCTCAAAAGGTGGCTTCATAAGTTGACCGAGCACTAGATTCAAATCCCATGCGACCGGGGGTGGTCTGATGGGAGGTTTAGTGAGAGTCAGGCCTCTCATGAATCTTGCAACAAGAGGATGAGAGGAGATAGGTTGTCCATTTATATGTTTCAAGGATGCTGCAATAGCACTTAAATGGACTCTTACCGAATTCGTCTTGAGGCCTGCATTGGATAGATGCAGGAGATAATCAAGAAGAGAATTCAAAGGAAGTGCCAGAGGGTCAAGACCCTGCTGAGCACACCAAATGGAAAAACGTTTCCATTTGAAAGCATAGGAACGCCTGGTAGAGGGTTTCCTAGAGGCAGAAAGGATATCTTTCACTGGTTGGGAAAGATGAAAGTCTTGAAGGCTTAAGCCTTCAGTAACCAAGCACTGAGGTGAAGGGATTTGGGGTTTGGGTGCCACAAAGTCCCCTCCTCCTGAGACAGGAGGTCTGGCGCAGCTCCCAGATCCAAGTAGGATCCCTGGGAGAGCTGTAGAAGTAGAGGGAACCACACTTGGCGTGGCCAGCGTGGAGCTATGAGGATCATAGTTCCATGATCCCTCTGGAGTTTGAACAGAGTCTTGGGAATCAAAGGAATGGGTGGAAAGGCATATAGGAATGCCTGATTCCAATTCAGGAGAAAGGCGTCTGTAGCCTGAGCTCCCTGACACGGAGTTCTGGAACAGAACCGGGGAAGTTTGGCATTCCACGGACTTGCAAAGAGGTCTATGTCCGGGGTCCCCCATTCCTGAAAGATTCGGTTTATTTGGTCCAAATGTAGGGACCATTCGTGTGGCAGCAGAACTCGACTGAGCCTGTCTGCCCGAGAGTTTTGAACTCCTGGGAGATACACTGCTAGCAGGTGAATCTGATGCTCTCTGGCGAAGGCCCATAGTCTTAGAGCTTCGTTGCAAAGCGACAGAGAGCCCGTCCCTCCTTGTTTGTTTATGTAAAACATGGCCACCTGATTGTCCGTCTGAACTAGGACAGTGAGGTTGGCTAGGAGGGAGTGGAAGACCTTGAGGGCAAGGTAAATTGCTCGCAGTTCCAGAAGATTGATATGAAGGGTGGACTCCTGTAGAGACCAAGTGCCCTGAGTGGAGAGAGTTTGCAGATGGGCTCCCCACCCTGTTTGGGAGGCATCTGTTGTGAGGGTTGCTTGGGGTAGCAATGGTTGAAATGGAGACCCCAACAACAGATTCTTGGTGGAAGTCCACCAGTGGAGGGACCAAAACAGACGATCGGAGGTTTGTATTTGGTCTGAGAGCGCTCCTAACGCCTGAGTCCACTGAGTGGCCAGGGTCCATTGAGCTGCTCTCATATGAAGACGAGCATAGGGCACCACATGCACTGTGGAGGCCATATGACCCAGTAGGCGTAGCATTTCCCTGGCTGTCAAGTGAGTGCTGGACTGAGCTTGGGAGGCCAAACTCAGGAGGCGCTGGCCTCGAACATGTGGAAGGTAGGCCCTTGCAGTGATGGTGTCCAACTGGGCCCCTATGAATTCTAGAGATTGAGTAGGGATGAGTTGGGACTTGGGAAGGTTTACTACCAGTCCCAGATACTGCAAAAGGCTCCTTGTGTGGTCCAGGGAAATCTGGGCCTGTGACTGAGTTGGAGCTCGGATGAGCCAGTCGTCCAGATATGGGAAGACAAAGATTCCCATGCCTCTTAGAAATGCGGCTACGACTGCCATGCATTTTGTGAATACTCTTGGAGCAGAGGCTAGACCGAAGGGGAGTACTCTGTATTGGAAATGTTTTCCCTGAAACAGAAAGCGAAGATACTTTCTGTGGGATGGATGGATGAGTATATGTGTATACGCATCCTGTAGGTCTAGAGAACAAAGCCAGTCCTGACCCTGGAGGTAAGGAAGGAGAATGCCGAGAGACAGCATTTTGAATTTCTCCTTGAAGAGAAATTTGTTCAATTCTCTCAGATCTAGGATTGGTCTGAATCCCCCTGTCTTCTTTGGAATGAGAAAATAAGGGGAGTAGAAACCGGACCCTTGTTGAGGAAGAGGAACCTCTTCTATGGCCCCTTGGGCAAGAAGAGAGGAAACCTCTTGACCCAACAGGGTTAGGAGAGATGGGGGAGAATTGAATGGTCTCACCATATGATGGGGAGGAAGGCTGGAGAAATGAAGTTTGTAACCCTCTCGAATGATAGAGAGGGTCCATTGTTCTGTTGTGATTTGTTCCCATCTGGGAGCAAAGTGAACCAACCTTCCGGGTATGGTGAGAGGTTCTGGTTGTGTTAGAACCAGAAGTGGCAAGTTCCCTAGGAGCAAGTCAAAACCCCTGAGGGGTTGGAGCCTGCTGAGCTACAGTAGCTGCTGCAGGCTTAGCTCGTGCTTGTTTGGATTGCTGACGCTTAGCAGTATAGCGAGGTTGAGAAGACTGCTGGCCAGTATTTGAAGCAACTCTGGCCTTCTTATAGTAAGGCCTTTTAAAAGACTTTTTCTTAGTAGGAATTGAAGTGGACTTTGAAAGTCTTTCCAAGGTGGCATTTTCAGCATCCATCTGGGTGGCTTTGATTTGCCACTCTTCCCCAAATAAGTTCTCACCTGTACAGGGCAGATTCCGTAAGCCATCTAGAACCCAAGGTTCCAGATCAGAGGCCTGGAGCCAAGCAAGACGTCGGGCTGCAATAGCAATGCCCGAAGCCCTACTGGCTCCCTCAAAGGAATCATATGCTGCCCTATTAGAGAACTTAGAAACCTCTAAGAGTTGTTTCACTAGGGAAAGGAATCCCTGCTTTTTATCCTCAGGGATAAAGGGGGCAAAATGCCGCACCTTTTTGGCAAGTTCCTCCAGGAACATGCCCATATAGAGACTGTAGGAATTAATCCTGGCTATAAGCATACTAGCCTGGAAAATTTTCCTACCAAAAGAGTCCAAAGTCTTACATTCCCGTCCTGGAGGGGTGGAAGAGTGCCTTTTGGTACTCCTAATCTTCTTCATTGCAGACTTCACCACAATAGAGTGGTGGGGCAATTGAGTCTTTTGGAAACCAGGAGAAGGAGGGACCCTATACATGGTGTCCAACCTACGGGAATAAGGAGACAAAGTCAAAGGATTTTCCCAGAAATCCATCAGTTGTTCTTGAAGGATTTCATGGATAGGCAGGGTAACTGCCTCCTTAGGGGCCTTTGAGTATCCCAAAATATCCAGTTTTTTGGATCTGGGTTCCTTTTCAGAGGATGTGGTAATAGAAAGGGCTGTAGCCATATCTAAAACAAAGTCCTGGAAGGACAAATCCTCTGGAGGGGACATTCTCCTTTTAGGAGAAGAGGGCTCCTCAGGTAAGTTGAGTGAAAACTCAGCAGAATCATCAGAGGAGTGAAAATCCTCAGAGGAATCGGTGCTTTCCTCTAACGCACGATACGCGTACCGATCGGTATCGATATCGGGCGTATCGGGTATGGAACCGGTATGGAGCGAAAGCCCATACGGTACCGACTTGCGTTTAGAGGTGGACGGCCTCGATACCGGCATGGCGGACGATACCGGTATCGGGCCCGGAACCGCTGAAAGCGGAACCGATGGCGTTGCAGCTTTAATGAAAGCCATGACGGCCTGCTGCATGGACTGTACAGTATCGCCCATGGACGCCATAGCTGCCTGGATGTCGGTACCGGAGTGACCCGGTACCCCAGAGCAGGCTAACAGGTGATCTGTCGAGGCCGTAGCATCGATATCAACCTGAGACCCCTGAATTGGCGTTTTTGGAAGTTGGACTTCCCGCCGGGGTTGTTTGGCTGGGGCAGGGTCCTCAAGTTCTAAGCTAAGAGCCTCTCGATGCTTTGAAGGAGATTTGCTCTTTGAGGACTTGCCCACAGAAGGTTTGGTTACCTGAGATCCATCCGGAGAAGAAGACCTGGATGACTGTGATGCTGTATTCTCTGAAGCAAACAGCACATGGAATTTGTTGGCCCGGTTCTGCAGCCCACGTTTAGACATGTGGGAGCAAGATGGGCAGTCCGGTATGGAATGGTCAGGCCCCAAACATTTCAGACACCATTCATGGGTGTCTGTGACTGAAATAACAGCATTACATTTGGTACACTTCTTAAATCCAGGGGCTGGCTTCTCCATGAGGAGAAATTGAGTAGGCCGAGAGGCCTCTCTGAAGTGACCAAAAAGCTAAAAAATAAGAAAAAAGAATTATAATTTTTTAAAGAAAGAAAGAAAAGACCGGCGATACCGGTATCGGTATGGGGAAGGCAGGTACGCGGTCTAAAGAAACAAATAAAATAACAATTTCTTCAGCGGTGACAGGAACACGACCTGCTGGCTCCGCGGAAAAAAAAAGAAACTGAGGAGAGCTGTTCAGGAAGGCGGGAAGGCAGTGCGCATGTGCAGTGGGAGGTCCCAAAAGCTTCTATTCTAAGAAGCTGGGGAGCTTTCCCGCACGGGCTCCGTCGGTACCGACGTACCCATATGTGAGGACTTATTCCTGCTTGTTCCTGGAGATAGGAAAATTACAAAACTAAAAATGAATCTGGAAGTGCTAGCAGCAAAGTACAAAATTATGCCCATCATAAAGACCATTAGGGTACAACAACATAAGAACAAGACAAGCCATACTGGGTCAGACCAAGGTCCATCAAGCCCAGTATCCTGTTTCCAACAGTGGTCAATCTAGATTACAAGTACTTAGCAGTTGCCCCAGAAGACACAGGTTCCACAATGCTTGTATTGGGACAAGCAGTGGATTTCCCGGGTACCTTTAATAGGTTTATGGACCTTTCCTCCAGGAAATTGTCCAAACCTATTTTAAACCCAGCTACACTGGACTACAAAAGGGGAGTGCTACTTCTGGAGAGAGATCTGCAATTGTAAGTATTTACTTCTGGGAATTTTTCTAAATCTAGGGGAAAAAGGAATTCTTTAGATTAAAGCTGATTTATCTGTAAACCCAGTGTATTTGTTAAATCTGTCAGGGCCTAGTAGCAGCAAAGAGCTTTCAGTTTAAATTTAAAGAGAGCTTTCTGGTTAAATTTAGAAACCAGCAGAGAGCTTCTAGCTTATATTTCATACTCAGTCAGGGCCTAGTAGCAGCAAAGAGCTTTAATTTAAATCAAATCTGAATATAACTTAGCATAAAGGGCAAAACAGGGTCAGTATTCTTTGAACAATAAATTACTACTAGAGATCTTTACAAAGAGGCCTTCTACATAGGGGGCAAGAGCCTTGTGAAATTTTTTAAATAGGTGTTAAAACCAGATGGCAGATCAAAGGGCCATTTTGAAAGACTCCTTCTATCCAAGCAAGGAATGTGTTAATCACTCAGGAAATCGGTCACAGATTACCTTAGAAGCACAGGACAGGGTACTATGTAGCAGCCAGCTTTTCATAGATCTTCTTTACATCCCTCTCTTCCCAACACCCACCCACACCTGGGATAATCGTAGCTTTATAGGTAAAGAAAAGGAGGTGCCATATTCACTCTCAAGTGCAGCTGTTTATCCTCATCAGGCATACATTAAGGACCTCAGATTAATTAAGCTTCAGATAACAAAGTACATTAAACATATTATGTATAGTTTTTATTAGTATAAGCATCCCCAGCGACCCTTAGTAAGTAAAGAACTAAAATATATAAACAAAACCTAAAGTAAAACATAGATAACAGCCCAACAGTGAGATGGGGGTTTTCCTGTCTTTTGCACTGAGGGTCACATGTATGATTTTCTCCCAGTTGATGAGAGGTCTTACGTGTGCACAAGGTGCAAGGAGCACTTTGCTCTCAGGGAACGAGTCCGATCTCTGGAGGCTACAGTAGCAGACTTGGAGGACATAAGGAAGACAGAGAGGTACATAGACGGAGACCTACAGGGATATAGTCCTGAAGTCCCACCTCCAGTCTGGCAGCATCCCTGTTGCCATGGAGGAGAGAAGTCAAGTGACAGGAGATCATCACCCTGGTGTGGCAGGAAGTGATCCTGTAGATAGGACCTGTCCTCCAGGTGATGTAAAACTCTCTCGCACAGAGGAAGTTTCTCCATGGTTATGTGCCAAGGAGGCAAGGGTTAGGACAACCGTTATAGTTGTGATTCGATCATTAGGCATGTAGATAGCTGGCTGGCTGGTGGACATAAGTATCGCCTGGTAACATGCCTGCCTGGTGCAAAGGTAGCAGATCTCAAGCACCACCTAGAAAAGGTCTTAGATACTGCTGGGGAGGAGCCTGCTGTCTTGGTACATGTCAGTACAAATGACATAGGAAAGTGGTAGGGAGGTTCTCGAGGCTAAATTTAGGCTTTTAGGTAGGAAGTTGAAATCCAGAACTTCCAGGGTAGTGTTCTCCGAAATGCTTCACGTTCCATGCACAGGACCCAAAAGGCAGGCAGAACTCTGGAGTCTCAATGCGTGGATGAGACAATTGTACAAGGATGAGGATTTTGGATTTGTTAGGAACTGGGGAACATTCTGGGGAACGGAGGGGCTCTTCCAAGGGGATGGGCTTCAACTTAAATGGGATGGAACCAGGCTGCTGGTATTAACCTTTAAAAATGAGATAGAGCAGCTTTTAAACTAGATAATAGGAGAGAGTCAACAGTCGCCCAAGAGCGCATGGTTCAGAACAATGTATCCTTGAAGGATACTACCAAAAGAATGAAGTTAGGGCATAAAAGCAGAGAGGTTCCAATAAAGACAAAAGTAGCCCAAATGCCCTTGAGTACAGAGCAGACAGAGCATAAAGATTCCAAATTACCCCTGTCTACCGATAACCAGAATAAAATACAGTCTCTAAAATGCTGGCATGCAAGGGCTAGAAATCTAAAAAGTAAGATGGAAAGTTAGAATATATAGCACTAAATGGGAGGTTACATAAGATTGGTATCTCAAAGACATGGTGGAAGGAGAACAACCAGTGGGACACTGTGATACCTGGGTACAAACTATATCGCAATGAAAGAACTGATCAAATTGGTGGAGGGGTTACGCTCTATGTTAGAGAGGACATTGAGTCACAAAGGATTAAAGTTTTGCAGGAAACAAAATTTGCTGTAGAATCTCCATGTAAAAAGGGGAAGGTGAAGGCAGAGGGGGTGAACAAATGTATGATGAAATGCTCAAAGAAATCAGGGAATCTAACAAAAGTTACAGCACAGTAATAATAATGGGTGATTTCAATTACCCTGGTATCGACTGGATCAGTGTCACGGCAGGACATGCTAGGGAGAAAAAGATTCTAGATGAAATAAATTACTGCTTCTTGGAGCAGCTGGTTCATGAACTGACCAGAGGGGAAGCCATTTTGGACCTAGTCCTTAGTGGAACACCAGATCTGGTGCACGAGATAAGGGTGCTGGGACCACTTGGCAATAGTGATCATAGCATGACCGTGTTTGATTTAAATAATGGAGGAGGGATGGTAAGGAAATCCACAGTACTACCTTTTAACTTTCGAAAGGGAGACTATGATAAAATGAGGAAAATAGTTAAGAAAAAACTAAAAGGAGCAATTGCAAAGGTTAAAGACTTACATCAAGCTTGGGTGTTGTTTAAAAATACTATCTTGGAAGCCCAGAACAGCTGTATTCCACGCTTTAAGAAAAGTGGAAGGCAGTCCAAAAAACTGCCAGCATGGTTTAAAGGTGAGGTCAGAGAGGCTGTTCCTGTCAAAAACGCATCTTTCAGGAAATGGAAAAAACAGCCAAATGACGAAAACTGGAAACAGCACAAGCACTGGCAAGTTAAATGCAAGGCATCGATGACGCAGGCAAAGAGAGAATTTGAGAAGAAGATTGCTGTGTAAGCAAAAACATGTAATAAAGACTTTTTCAAGTACATTCGTAGCAAAACACCTGTGAGTCAGTCAGTTGCACCATTAGAAGATAGAGGGGTAAAAAGGGCACTAAGAGAGGACAAAGCCATAGAGGAGAGAATGAATGAATTCTTTGCTTCGGTCTTTACTGAGGAAGATGTAAGGATGTTACCCATGACTGAAGTGGTATTTAAAGGTGATACTGCGGAAGAATTGAAAGAAAGAGTAGTTACTCACCTGTAACAGGTGTTCTCCAGGAGCAGCAGGAATCAGTCCTCACATATGGGTGTCATCGGCGCCGATGAAGCCCCAGCGGAGCATTTCCCCAGCTTTCTATGAAAGCCTTTGGGAATGCAGGCACGCATGCGCGGTTCCCTTCCCGCCTAAAGGTGCCATCTTACCTCAGTCAAAAGACATAGCTAAGAACAGCACACAAAAATGAAAAATAAACTATGTACAACTGCAACTCCAAGGGGAGGAGGGAGGGTTGTGAGGACTGATTCCTGCTGCTCCTGGAGAACACCTGTTACAGGTAAGTAACTACTCTTTCTCCAAGACCAAGCAGGAAGTCAGCCCTAACATATGGGTGACTTCCCAGCTCTGGGCTACCGAGGAACCCAGGCTGAACAAAAGAACTCCCTCTAGTCTCAGCAGCAAAGAAAGGCTTTTCAAGGACACAACCTCCACCGGTAGCCCAACAGAGGACAGGAGGGCAGGAGTTGCCTAAACCTCAAAGAGATTCCGGAGTACTGCTTGGCCAAAAGCACTGTCCCTACGGGACTCCCTCTCCAGGCAGTAATGGGCCGCAAAAATCTGGCTTGAAGACCAAGTTGCAGCCCTGCAGATGTCTACCAACGGCACAGAACGGAGATGAGCCACTGAGGCAGCCATTGCCCTGACTCGGTGGGCCCTAATCCGACCCTGCAAAGGAAGGTCAGCCGCCTTATAAGCCCAGGTGATACAGTCAGCTACCCAGATGGACAAGGTACGCTTGGACACAACCAACCCCAACTTATTGGGGTCAAAGGAGACGAAGAGCTGGGTAGCCCTTCTATGCCCCTGTGTATGGTCAAGGTAGAAGGATAAGGCCCTCCTACAGTCCAGGGTATGCAGGACTGCTTCAGCCTGGCTTGCATGAGGCCTAGGGAAGAATGTTGGAAAAACCACCTCCTGGTTGAGGTGGAAAGTGGAGACAACCTTAGGGAGGAACTTTGGATGAGTCCTAAGGACTACCCTGTTCCTATAAATCCTGATGTAAGGCCTATCACAGACCAGGGCCTGAAGCTCACTTACTCGCCTAGCCGAGGTAAGGGCTATCAGGAAGAGTGTCTTCCAGGAGAGGAAGCGTAGTGGACAAGTAGCCATCGGCTCAAAAGGTGGGCGAGTCAGTTGCTGCAAGACCACATTCAGCTCCCACTCAGGGGCAGGGGGACGGATAGGAGGCTTGAGCAAAAGCAAGCCCCTAAGAAAGCGAGACACCAAGGGGTGACCAGACAGAGAATGTCCCTCCACCAGAGAGTGGTGAGCTGCTAGAGCTCATATGGAGCCTGGCATTGGGGGTCACATGTACTGTTGAAGCCATGTGGCCTAGAAGCCTCAGGCAGAGTCTGGCGGAGACCAGGGACCTGCTGAGAAACTGATTTGCCAAGGCCATCAACCTTTGGGCCCTGTCTGCTGGCAAGAAAGCCTTTGCCAGCAGAGAGTCCAGCCTTGCTCCTATGAACTCTAAGTTCTGGGAGGGGAGCAAAGTGGACTTTGCGAAGTTTATGACAAATCCTAGGCTTTGTAGAAGAGCAATAGTCCTGAGGGTGGCTTGCTTGGCCTCCTGGCACGTCTGACCCCTGATGAGCCAGTCGTCTAGATAGGGGAAGACAAAGATTCCCTGATTTCTGAGGTAGGCCGCCACCACTGCTAGGCACTTTGTAAAGACTCTGGGGGCGGAGGTGAGGCCGAAAGGCAGCACTCTGTACTGATAATGGTTTCCTCCCACAATGAACCTGAGGTATTTTCTGTGGTCTGGATAAATGAGGATGTGAGTGTACGCATCCTTTAGATCTAAGGAGCATAGCCAATCTCCCTGCTGGAGGTAGGGCAGAAGAGTCCCAAGAGTAAGCATCTTGAACTTCTCCTTCACTAGGAACTTGTTGAGGTTCCTGAGGTCCAGAATGGGTCGAAGGCCACCGGTTCTCTTGGGCACCAGGAAATACCTAGAGTAGAAACCGTGACCTTGTAAGTGGGGAGGCACAGGCTCCACCGCCCTGTCCACCAACACACCATGAAGCTCTTGTAGAAGGTCTGTGTGCAGGGGAGGCCTTGGAGGCTCCCCTGGAAAATATGGTGGAGGCAGTTGGTGAAAATGGAGGGCATAGCCCTTGTGGACTATCTCCAGCACCCAACTGTCCCCGGTGACAAGGGGCCACTGGTGGGCAAAGAGGGCGAGGTGACCTCCTTTGCAGGGTTGGGAGAGAAGTGGAGGAGAGGCTACGCTCAAGGAGTCAAAAACCCCCACCCTGCTGAGTGGTAGCAGGGGCCTGAGGCTTGGGGGTCTTCTGCCTACAGGGCCCATTACCCTGGCCCTTGGCTTGCTGACCCCGGGGTCAGCGTGGGCAGCCTGATATTGCGGGTACTGTTTGAAGGCAGTGCCCTTCCTTGGGTAAAAGGGCTTTTTACCCGAGCCCTTCTTTTTATGAGAAGGGGCAGAGGTCTTCCTCGACAGCCTTGTCCGTGTGAGGTGCTCAGTTTCGAGCTGAGCGGCCTTCACGGTCATGGGCTTGCCAAAAAGGTTTTCACCTCGGCAAGGGACATTGAACAACTTGTCCTGAACCCATGGCTCAAGGTCCGATGACTGCAGCCATGCCTGGCGTCGAGCCGCGAAGCCGGCTGCCGCAACTCGGGCCGAAGCCTCGAAGCCATCGTAGGCGGCGCGGGACATGAACTTCGAGCAGTCCAGAATCCCCGAGGACAAGGACTTAAATCTCTGAAAGGGTTCCCCGGAGAGACCAGCAGAGAACCCGGCCAATTCCTTGGCCAGATCCCACAAGTACATGCCCATGTACAGCTGGTAGGACTGAACACGGCAAGCAAGCATCGAGCCATGGAAGCACTTTCATCGAGGTTCCGGGCCTCCCTGCCAGGAGGCACCGCGGAGTGCATCTTCTGGCTCTTCAGACGATGCATGGCCGATTCCACAACCATAGAATGGTGTGGTAGCTGTGCCTTTTGAAAGCCAGGGCTCTTCCTGAGTCAATAGATCAAATCGACTCGCTTGCTGAGAACCGGTGCCGAGGCCGGTGCCTCCCACATACGGAAGAGGAGCCATTCCAGCATCGGAGGAACCGGAACAGTAAAGGACTCCTTCGGAGGAGAGTCATACTGTAGGGTCACGAGCTCTTCAGCTCGAGGCTCCTCCTCGGGGTCCGCCGGGATAGCCAAGGCAGCGGCCATATCCCGGACGAACTCCGAGAACCGAGTATCCTCCGGGGGGGACCTACTCCGGGGCTCAGACTGCAGTGAGTCCGAAGGGACGCGCCGAGTCTTGAAGGTATCAGGAGACTCCTCGTCCTCCATCTCCCAAGCTGACTCATCCGATGAGGAGTCAGGGTCCGACCCCACGGGGCCCTGGAGCACCCGCCCCGACGCCGGAGGCACTGGCGTCGACGTCCTCGGTCCCGAACGGGAGGTCGAGGGAGACCGCGACCGAGGTCGACTCCGAGCCACGATGGACTCGAGTATCGGCTCGTCTCTGGGGTCGACTTCGAAGTCGATGTCCCGGTGGTCGGGGCAGATGTGCCAGACAGGCTGGCCATCAGTGCCCGCTGCTGCCCCATGAAGGCAGACAATCTGCTCTTCAAGGCTGTCATCCTGAGACTCAGCTCGGGAGACGCAGCAGCCACTGACTCTCTGGGAGGAGAGTCCTCGAGGACTACGGGGCTTACGTATCCAGCAGACTCTGGTTCCATGAGAGGAACGTTTGCAGGCTTCTCGAGTACCACGGGCCCGGGGCGACGGTCGGGGGTGTTAGACCTGGCCCTCGAGGAACCAGGGACCTCCTCTGATGACGCCCTCGCGAGCCGCTTCTTCCTCTTGTGTTCCCGGTCGGGGGACCCCCTGTCCGAGGAGCTTCAACGGCGCTCGGGATAGGAATCCTGAGATGTCGAGGCCTCAGATGAGGTCCAGGTCCGGACCCGGCCGGAGGCTGAGTCCGAGAAAAGCCTTTCTTTTTGCTGCTGGCGACTTCGGAGTGCCTTGGAAGACATCTTCCCACATGGCCCGCACGACTTAGGGTCGTGGTCGGGGCCGAGGCACCGAAGGCAGCAGTCGTGTGTGTCGGTGAGAGACATCAGTTTCTTACACCGATCACACTTTTTAAAACCGCAGGAAGCCATCGGGGAAAAAAAAGAGTCCCCGCGAGGTCAAAAGATCGGCTTTCCAGGGAAAAAGGGAAAAAAGGGCGCGAACGCCAGCCACGAAGGGCAAAAACCAAAAAAGTAGAATCGGGCTTGATACTGGTGTACCGAACCCGGCGGGAGGGGAACCGGCGTCGAACTGGGAGAAAAAAAAAATAGCGAAAATCGCCGAAAAAAATCAAAATTTAACCGGGAGAACAGGACACACGTCCGGTGGGCTTCACGGAAAAAAAGAGACTGAGGTAAGATGGCACCTTTAGGCGAGAAGGGAACCGCGCATGCGTGCCTGCATTCCCAAAGGCTTTCATAGAAAGCTGGGGAAATGCTCCGCTGGGGCTTCATCGGCGCCGATGACACCCATATGTGAGGACTTACTTCCTGCTTGATCCTGGAGAAATATCGATACACCGGGAAAATGTATTACAACTATTTGATAAACTGAAGAGTAGCAAATCACCTGGACAGGACGGTATATATCCAAGGGTTTCGAAAGAACTGAAATATGAGATTGCAGACTTGCTATTAGTAATCTGTGAAGTATCATTAAAATCATTTGTAATACTGGAAGATTGGAGGATGGCCAATGTAATGTCAATTTTTAAAAAGGGTTCTAGGGGTGATCCGGGAAAGCTACAGGATCAGTGAGCCTGACACAGTACCGGGAAAAATAAAGAACAAAATTACTGAACATGGCTTAATGGGAGACAGCCAACATGGCTTTAGACAAGGAAGATCTTGTCTTTAATCTGTTATGTTTTTTTGAAGGTGTGAATAAACAGGTAGATAAAGGTGAGTCGGTTGATATAATTTTTCTGGACTTTCAGAAAGCCTTTGATAAGGTCCCTTATCAGAGACTTTTGGCAAAACTAATTAGACATGGGATAGGAGGCAGTGTACTATTGTGGATCAGGAACTGGTTAAAAGATAGAAAGGAGAGAGTAGGGCTAAATGGCCAATTTTCCCAATAGAGAAAGGTGAATAGTGGAGTACCCCAGGGATCTGTGCTGGATCCACTACTTTTTGACATATTCATAAATGATCTGGAAAAGGGAGTAACGCGTGAGGTTATCAAATTTTCAGATGACACAAAACTATTTAAAGTTGTTAAAACCCATGAGGATTGTGCAAAGTTGCAAGAGTATCTTGATAAATTGAAAGACTGGGCATCCAAATGGCAGATGAAATTTATTGTCGACAAGTGCAAAGTTATGCACCTAGGAAAGAAAAACCCAAACTATGGTTTCATGATGCAAGGTTCCAGATTAGGAACCACCACCGAGGAAAAACTTAGTGTCATCGTGGATAACATGTTAAAACTCTCTGCCCAGTGTGCAGCGGCAGCCAAGAGAGCAAATAGAATGCTAGGTATCATAAGGAAAGGAATGGAAAATAAAACAAAGGACATTATAATGCCTCTGTATCTTTCGATGGTGCGACCGCACCATGAATATTTTGTGCAATTTTTGTCGCTGTATCTTAAAAAGGATATAACGTTATTAGAAAAGGTACAGAGAAGAGCCACCAAAATGGTAAAGGGGATGGAAGGATACCTCTATGAAGAGAGGCTGAAAAGGTTAGGGTTCTTCAACTTGGAAAAGAGATGGCTGAGGGGAGATATGATAGAGGTCTATAAATTAATGGATGGAGTGGAACGGATAAACGTAGATCGACTTTTTACATCAACAGAATATAGAAAGTCTAGGGGACATGCAATAAAGCTACAGGGTAAATTATTTAAGACTTATAAGGGAAAATATTTTTTCACTCAATGTGTAATCAAACTCTGGAATTTGTAACTGGAGGATGTAGTAAAAGGTGTTAGTGTAGCTGGGTTTAAAAAGATTTGGACAAGTTCCTGGAGGAAAGGTCTAAAAATCATTATTAAAAGGGAACCAGGATATCAATGCTTGACCCAATACAAGCATTGTGGAACCTGTGTCTTTTGGGGAAACTGCTGGTACTTATGACCTAGATAAGCCACTGTTGGAAGCAGGATACTGGGCTTGATGGACATTGGTCTGATCCAGTATGGCATATCTTATGTTCTCAACTTTTACTACATCCTCCAGTAACGAATTCCAGAGTTCGATTACACGTTGAATGAAAAAATATTTTCTTATTAGTCTTATATGGGTTACACTGTAGTTTCATTGCATATCTCCTGCTTTCTACGATTTCATGATGTAAACAATTGATCTATGTTTACTAGTTCCACTACATTAAATATAGACGTCTATCATATTTTCCCTCAGCCATCTCTTTTCAAGGTTGAAGAGCTGTAACCTTTTTAGCCTCTCCTCATAGCTATAATCCTTCCATCCCCTTTACCATTTTGGTGGCTCTTCTCTATACCTTTTCTAATTCTGCTATATCCTTTTTAAAATAAAGAGACCAGAACTGCACACAATATTCGAGGTGCATTTGCACCATGGAACGATTATAATATTCTTTGTTTTATTCTCTATTCCTTTCGTTATGATTCCTAGCATTCTATTTGCTTTCTTGTCTGCCACTGCACACTGGACAGAGTGTCTGAACATGTTATCCACGATGACTTCTAAATCTTTTTCCTACGAACCTTGGATTGTGTAACCATAGTTTGGGTTGTTCTTTCCTGGGTGCACAACTTTGCACTTACCCACATTAAATTTCATCTGCTATTTTTTTTTTTTTTTTTTATATACTTTATTTAAATTCCACCAACAAGACATAGTAAAACAACCAATGAACTTATGCAACCCAGGTGGGTGTACTCTTATCCCACCCGGGAGCAACATACATAAATACAACAGGTGGGTTTTATCTCAGCCTTCACCTACCCTCCCACCCCCCCCCCCCGCCCCCCACCCACCCCCCGAACCCTGCAAGAAATTCTCATACTAACAAGCAGCAGCAGTCTCTGTTCACTCCCATCGCCCTGAGCATAGTCTAAACACATCAGGACCCCAGTTGGAGGATCGCATTACGGCTATGGACCCCGAGTTGTTGAATATAAGGTTCCCATATTAGCATAAACATTGTCCAACGCTTGGCGCTGCCCCTAGCCAGCCATCGCTCCGTTAACATCAGATGGTGGAAATTGTTCCGCCACTCCGCAAAGGTGGGCGGTTGATGGTCCCTCCATAAGCGGAGTATCGGCCCCTTCCCCACCAAACAAGCCTTCCGCATTAATAGCCTCTCCCCACTCTTGGCGGGGGAGGGAGATCCCATCAAATCTAACACTACAAAAAGGTCATTCCATCTCAGCTGCTGCTGCAGCAACCCACTCACAAAGGTGCATATCTTCGCCCAGTAGGAACGCAAACTCCGACATCCCCACCACATATGTAGGAGAGTGGCCAAAGGCTCCGAGCAACGCGGACAGCTGCCATCGGACATCAATTGACTACGGAACGCCTGCCGCGGAGAGAAATGAACTCTGGTCACACATTTAAATTGCACTTCTCGCCAGCGAGACACCTGCGCCACCCTGCTTATCCGTTTCAGAGCCGCCTCAACCATCCCTGGAGCAATTCCCTTCCCAACCTCCGCTGCCCAAGCCATCTCGATCTCCCTGTAGTTGGGGATTGCCCTAAACCGCTCCAGACGATGCTTCAAGATAGAAATCAATGGTGGTTCATCTTCTCCTAAACTAAAGAATTCTAATATTTGTGCGGATCGTTCAATTTGCAGTGCTCCTCGTGGCAGAGAAGAGATATAATGAGAGACTTGCATATATGCAAAGCAGTGTCTGGTGGGAAAGTCGTATTCCAGACTCAGTGTCCGGAAGGATTTACATTTTCCCCCTGGGTCTACCAGGTGCCCCACATTCTGTATACCCCGCAGCCCCCAATCCCGGAATGTCACCGTCTCAGACCCAGGGGAGAATTTGTCATTCCCCTGCAAGGGCAACCAACTAGATGCCTGCCAGGGTTCAGCCCACCACCCGTTGAGCTGCTGCCAAGTGCGCTTGACGGAGTTGACCAGTGCGCTCCTCAGCAGACCACCCGGTAGCTTACACTTCGTCTCATGCAGAACCCCCAGTAGAGTGTATGGGGCTACGAGACATTCTTCTAGCGACCTAGGCGTATAAACTTCAGTTTTCCCCAACCAATCCCCGAGGTGTCGAGCCTGACAGGCTAGGGCATACATCCTCAGATCTGGCAACCCCATACCCCCGTCCCTCCACTTCCCCACCATCCGGTCCCAAGGTATGCGCGCCCTCTTCCTTTTCCACAAGAATGTTTTAAGAAGGGTCTCTAGGCGACACAGGTCGCGACCTAACAACCACACAGGTAGGGTCTGTAACCAATACAAAAGTCGTGGTAGAATAACCATTTGTATCACCGCTATTCTCCCGGAAAGCGACAATGGTAAAGGTTCCCATGTTTTTAATTGTAAGGCCAGTCGCGTTAAAAAACGCTCCAAGTTACAGCCATAAAGCGCCTGGGGCCTGCGAGGCAGCACAATGCCCAGATAAAGGAAGTCCTCCCCCGCCCATCTAAGAGGAAACCCCCCCCCCGCCATGTGTCTCGGAGAAGCCCTGAAACATCCAAAGCCTCTGACTTGTCTTTATTAATGCGGAGGCCTGCAAAGGTGCCGAATCTCATGAATTCCCCCAATAGAGATTGTAGAGAAGCAACCGGGTTAGTCAGGTGAACCAACAGATCATCCGCATAAGCGGAAATGGTGAACTCGTGCGGGCCAATCTGCACTCCCCTTATCTCCCCCGAGCCCGCAATAGCCCGAATCAAGGGGTCTAGTGAGAGAACGAATAACAGGGGGGAGAGCGGACAACCCTGTCGCGTACCCCTCTCTAGCTCAAAGCCCTCGGAAAGCACCCCATTACACAAAATGCTGGCCGTCGGTGAGACATACAGGCTCTGTATGAGTTGACAAAATGCAGTGCCCAGACCGTAATACGGCAAGAGATTCCAAAGATAGTGCCAGTTGACCCTATCAAAGGCCTTCTCCGCATCGAAGCTGATAAGAAGTGAGGCCTGCTGTCGAGTATGCACCCACTCTAAAGATGCCAGGATTTTTCTAAGGTTCCGGACCGCATAGTGCCCCTTAACAAAGCCCACCTGCGCTTCATGAACTAAATATCCCAACACTACAGCCAGTCGAACGGCAAGGACCTTCGCAAGTAATTTTAAATCAAAGTTGAGAAGGGAGATAGGGCGATAAGAGGCAGCCAACATCGGGTCCTTACCCGGCTTTGGGATCAATGTAATGTGTGTATGGTTCTGACCCCAACGGAAGGCCCCCCCCTCCGCCCTTGCACTAAAGACCTCCTGTAATAGTGGACTCATAGAGTCACTAAGAAGTTTGTAGAGCTCTGCACCATATCCATCAGGCCCTGGCGCTTTGTAACAACTGGCCACCGAAATGGCCGTCTGTATCTCCTGTACCGTGATAGGCTGATCCAGTGCCTCCCTCTGTTCCTCCGTCAACTGCGGCAATTCCAGCCCAGCAAGGTAGGCAGACATTGTCTCCACAGATCCTGTCTCTGCTCTATACAGGGATTGAAAAAAACCACGAAAGACCCTCGCTATGTCCTTACTCTGTTTATACACATTGCCCTCGTCATCTCTAAGCGCTGCCACCATGGAGGAACCCCGCCGGCCTCGTAGGCAGCGTGCTAGCAGCTTCCCAGGTTTATCCCCGTAGCAGTGCAACCGATATCGATAGTACATAACCGATTTCTTGGCCCGTTGGTGCAATAACTCATTGAGATCCACCTGGGCTTCCCATAGTCGTTTCTTGAGTGTGGGCGACATCGTGTGTGCACACCCGCGCCGAAGCTTAGTCACCCGCCTCTCGAGGGCAATGATGCGCTCATTCAACGTTCGACGTTTCCTAGCCGCAAACCCGATGATATCCCCCCTAAGAACCACTTTTGCCGTCTCCCATACCAACTCAGGGTCCTCCTTATGAGCCTGATGATTATCCATGAACTCCTGCCACCGCTGGCGGATAAAATGGTGGAACTGGGAATCGTGATACAGTTCCAAGGGAAATCGCCAGAGACGGTCGCGAGAGGACACGTCGCCCCAGTGCAAGTCTACCCATATCGGAGTATGGTCCGAGATTTCTAAGGGGCCAATCTGGGCATCTCCTATGGAAGCAAACAGGGCTGCCGAGAATAAGAGATAATCGATACGGGCGCTAGTGCCATGAGCCCGTGATTGATGGGTATAGTCCTTTTCTGAGGGGTGTAACAGGCGCCAAGGGTCTATCAACCCCAGTCTCTTGCGAAACCGCTGCAGCAGCTGAGATGGTAACACCCTTTCCCTCACTCCCCCTCCCCTAGACGTATCCAAGTCTACATCTAGTACTCCATTGAAATCCCCCCCTAGTATCAGGGGATAGTCTGGGAGTTGCTCAATAACTGCAGCCAACCTGTTATAAAAACCAAAATCAAACACTGAGGGGTCGTAGAGGTTCCCCAAAATCACTGGTCTCCCCTCTAACATTCCTGAGACCAGAAGGTACCTTCCTGCTTCATCCGATCTAATCGAATCTGCCACAAAACGTACCCGTTTGTGGACCAGGATGGCTACACCCCCTTTAATCCCTTTAGCCGGAGATCCCCACACCTGTCCCACCCAGTTCCTACAAAGTTTAGCCTGCTCCTCCGCTGTCTGATGCGTTTCCTGGAGCATTGCGATGTCACACTGATGCCTAGCCAGAGCTTGTAAGATTTTATATCTCTTTATAGGAGACCCTAAACCACAGACATTCCAAGAGATGACTTTCAGAGCGTCAGGGCATCACCAAGGTTCCTACAACGGTACGTTCTCGCATGCTTGGGAAAGACCCCCCCAGCCCGGGGTCCGTCCGTGTCATTCCGTCGTTTAAAATTCTGCTGCCTACTTTGAAACCCCAAAGAAACCCCTATTCCCCTCTCCTCCCCTCCCCCCCCAGCTCTCCTCCCCCCCCCACCCCCCCATCTCCCCTCCCCACTCCCCTTCTAATAGTCCGTCCATATGGTCGGACAGCCTTCCTTGACAATCGGGCCTACCCCTCTACCCAGCTTTATCGTCCCCGCTATAGTTTGAACACAACCTGTATCCTCTCACCCACTCCATTCCCCAGTTCAGCCTACCAACCCCCTCCAATTCCCAGGCACCTCGTAGTGTCCTCCTCCTCCCATCGAGTCTTTCAAGACTGGGGGGGGTAATCGAAGAACACCGCTCCAGTTCACTGTAGGCAGCATTTTGGGCATAGCGCTCTCCGCCCTGGATAGGCAGCTCAGCTCCTCCCAGTCTACCCCCAGGGACTGCCCCCTCCGTGGCTACCGCTGCCCTACGAAGTGGGAGTGAGCAGGGGCCTGCGAGATATCAGTTATTAACATTATCTGGTAATTCCCGCACTTACTGGTCCCCTAAGCACTATCAGCCACGTGCCTAAACTGCCACAGTGGCATACTGGACCAAAGGTTTAACCCACCCGCTGTAACCTATCTGGCCCCACTCCCCCCTTCCAACCTACGGCTTCCCGCTCCCAGCCCCACATAGCTGTCACCTAATCCATCCCGCTCACCTCCTCCCCCTCCCCCCCCACCTCCCAAAGGATTGTAACCCTCAAACAGCAGTAGAAACATAGTAAAGAAAGTGAGCAACAAAACATCGTTACCATATAAAAGACACAAAATAACATTATCTCTGTAGAGTCTAACTAAGCAGCATAGCAGCCTAACACTTGAGTTCAACCCCCTCGAACACCTATCTAGGCCCCCGACCCCACAGGAGCAGTTTCCCATACAATTTCAAAAACCCTCAAAAGGAGTCGGGGGGGAGGGGAGGGGGGGGGAAGAGGAGCGGGAAATATACAATAGCTTAGAAGTGTATAAACCGTCCCCAGGTTCTCCAAAACCCCCAAAAAACCAGCTCCCCTTTGCATGGTTACTCCCTGCAGTACCGGTAGGTCAGCCAACCCGTCCTAAGTGTTGTCAAGGGTTAGTACCGGCAGAGCTGTTCATAGTGTCCAAGAAGGCCGTGGCCGCTTCAGGGGTAGACAGAAATCGAGGCCGGCCCTGAAAATCCACTCGGAGACGAGCTGGGTATAAGAGGGAGAAACGCACCCCCTTCTGCCTCAGCTGCGTGCACGCCGTAGAGAAGGCCCGTCTCTGTTGGCTGACCAAAGCCGAATAGTCCTGGAAAACCAGTATTCGCTCCGCCGCAGAGCTCTCCCAAGTACGACTCCGAGCCATTCTGAGCACCTCTTCCTTCTGTCTATAGTCCAGGAAACGTGCGATGACTGCACGTGGTCTTTGTGCCTGCTCCTTCTTCGGGCCCAATCTGTGCACTCGCTCCAACTTTATGGCCTCGGATCTTTTGTCGCCCAACAACTTAATGATCCAGTCAAGTAAGTATTCGTATAGGGCGCCGTCCAGTACAGTCTCCGGAATCCCGACGAATCTCAGATTTTTCCGCCGGCCCCTGTTCTCCAGGTCATCGAGCTTTTCGCCGTATTGCTTGACCAACTTTTCCAGTTTTTCCACTTTATTTTATAGCGAGTTCTGGGTGTCCTCTAAATCAGACACACGTGTCTCCACTTGTTCCACTCTTCCCGCAAAGTCGGCTACCCGCTGGTCAACCGTGTGCAGTCTCTCCGACAGATCCTGGAATCGTGCGGCAAGGGCTTGTACCACCGCTGCAGAGACCTCTGCCACTAGCCCCTGGGAGCCACCAGAGCCGGGGCTACAAGGCGCACTCTCCGCCATTTTAGCCTCCGGAATTCGGGGCTTCTCCTTCCTCGTCGTTTTTGTCGCCATTGAGCCACTAGCCTTGCCGCACTGTACGCCCGCTGTGAAGTTTAGCGTAGCTATTAATTCTAACAGGAGCTTCCACCTATAGTGGGAGAATATTGCAGGTTTTTGAGGGGCAGATTACCCGGAGCTGACCAGTGTCCGTCCGATCAGCTCATTTGCCAAACCGGAAGTCTTCATCTGCTATTTTAACACCCAGTCTTCCAATTTATTAAGGTCCTCTTGCAATTTTTCACAATCCTCTTCGGTTTTAACAACTTTGAATAATTTTGTGTCATCTGCAAGTTTGATTACCTCACTCACTCATTCCCATTTCCAGGTCATTTATGGATATGTTAAAAAGCAGTGGTCCCAGCACTGATCTCTGGGGTATTCCACTATTCACCTTTCTCCATTGGGAAAATTGGTCATTTAGCTCTACCCTCTGCTATCTAACTTTTAACCAGTTCCTGATCCACGATAGTACACTGCCTCCTATCCCATAACCTTTTAATTTTGCCAAGAGTCTCTCAAGAGGGACCTTGTGAAAGGTTTTCTGAAAATCCAGATACACTACACTGACCGACCCTCTTATGTCTATCTGTTTATTTACATCTTCAAAAAAATATAACAGATTAGTAAGACAAGACCTTCCCTGGCTAAAGCCATGTTGGCTTTCTCCCATTAAACCATAACTATCTCCATGTTTAGAAATTTCATCCTTAATAATGGTTTCTACCATTTTTCCCGGTAAAGACATCAGGTTCACTGGTCTGTAGTTTCCCAGATCACCCCTGGAACCCTATTTAAAAAATGGCGCTATATTGGCCATTCACCAATCTTCAGGTATTACAGATGAGTGTAATGATCGTTCACAGATTACTAATATCAGTTCTGCAATCTCTTATTTCAGTGCTTTCAACACCCTCAGATGTATACCATCCGGTCCAAGTGATTTACTACTCTTTAGTTTATCAAATAGTCGCAATACACCTTCCCAGTTTAGCAATATTTCTTTCATTCTCCAGGAAAAGCATTAAGTCAGTCCTCACTTATGGGTGACATCGGCGCTGACGGAACCCTCATGGAAGGATTTCCTCAGCTTTCAAAGAAAGCCTTTTGGAGATGCCACCATGCATGTGTGGTCCCCTTCCCGCCCAAGGGTGCCATCTTGCCTCAGTCTTTTTTTTCCCGTGGAGCCCACCAGATATCTGTCTGTTTTTTTAGGGCTTTTTTAAAACTTTTGTTCTCTGTTCTTGTACTGGTACTCTTCCTGCCCTCGAATGCCCTACCTTGGCATCGTTTCTCAGATACGTTTACATTTTTTTCTTTTTACCTCGGTGTGGTTCACTTCTTATTCTTTTTTTCTGATGGCAGCGCCTTGGTCTTTGACCTTGCTGGGGCTCTTTTCCCCCCATGGCCTCCAATGGCTTCAAGAAGTGCGATCAGTGCTCGAGGGTCATGTCCCTCAACGACATGCACGACTTCTGCCTCCATTGCCTTGGGCTGGACCACGTCCAGGTGGACTGTGGCTTGTACAAGAAAATGTCATCTAAGGCCCTCAAGAGCCATGAGCAGTAGCATGACGAGATCTTCCTGGAGTCTCCAGTGACACTGTGCTCCAAGGCCCCCTCTGAGGTCTCGGACTCCCATGGTGGCTCCATGGGCCCCGAACTAGGCTGCAGGTCCTCCTGGCGGGGAACACAAGAAGAAAAATAAATTCTCAAGGGCTGCATCCGTGGATGGATCCAGGAAGGCAGGTTAGTCCTAAGCCAGATCCCACAGTCCAAACTGCTCATCTGAGGGCACGGAGCAGGAGTTGTCTACCAAGATCATCTGAAAAGAATCTTCCAGTAATCAGCCTCAAACTCCCATCATCTTCAAGGACTCCCCTTCAAGGGAACCAGTGCCGGGTTGGAGTCCCTCTGTGCCCGTGCCAATGGCTGTGGAGCCTTCTGCACTGGAGACCAGAATGGTGGCCTTGGAATGCAGCTTGCCTGCCTTCATGGCTCAGCAGTGTGTCCTGACACCTGGCTCTGCCAGTCCATTCCCGGATGTCAAGCTGATCCTCGAAAGCATGCAGCCTCAAGTTGATCCTTGACAGCGATGTGTATCACCATCCCATTCTATGGGACAGAGGTCCTCCACAGTGAGTGCCCAAGGCTTTGGCTGCAGAGCCTCTGAGGGACCTGGACCGGATCAACCAGCCCAGCCCTCCCTCGATGACTCCACCAATTAGTTGGACTGGGAGACCAAGGATGAGGAGTCCCCAGACACCCATCACCACTGTGACATACCATCAAGACCCATCCTCCTCAGAGACTCGATGCCGATCCCCGCCCGAGGACATGGTATTCCTTGACTTCATACGGGACATGTCGAAGGCATTGGCATTCACCACAGAGTCTGAGGAGGACTCCTGCACGGTGGAGCTCGAGATCCTCCAGTATGAGGCCCCGCCGAGGGAAGCCCCGACAGTGCCCATACTATCCATTCTGGAATGGATGCTTCTCCGTATGTGGGAAACACCAGTGTCAGTGCCCATCATGAGCCGATGGCTCGACTTGATGTATCATGTCTGCCAGATCCCGAACTTCAAAAAAGCACAGCTGCAGCATAACTCCATGGTGGTGGAGTCAGCCATGCATCAGATCAAGAGCCAGAAGATGCACTGCTTGCTGCCCCCGTGTAGGGAGGCCCGCACCATGGATGGCCTCAGCAGAAAGTGCTACCAGGGCTCAATGCTCATCTTCCGGATCAAGGCATACCAGCTGTACATGGGCATATACCTGAGGAACCTCGCGAAGGAACTCGCCGCATTCTCAACTGATCGTTCCAAGGAGCCCCTACAAAGTCATCCGTGAGTACTCCAGGTTTATGACTCAAGCAGCCTATGATGGCTTCGAGTCGGTAGCTAGAGTAGCCATGGTGGGCACGGTTGACTAAAGTCTTCCGACCTGGAGCAATGGGTTCAGGACAAATTGATTGATGTCCCCTGCCAGGGAGAGAATCTCTTTGGCAAACACATGACCAATAATGTTGCTGAGTTGGAGACAGAGTTCATGACAAGGACCAGGCTCTCCAAGAAGACTACTACCCTCCCCCAACAGAAGGGCTTGAGTAAAAAGCCCCTTTACTCAAGGAAGGGAGTTGCTTACAGAAACTACCCACAGTATCAGGCCTCCCCAGCAGGGTCAGCAGGCCAAGGGACTCTGGCATGGCCCTCAAAAGCAGAAGGATCCCAAGCCCCAGACACAGGTCCCGAGTCAGTCAGGCGGGCGTTTTGGACTCCTTGGGCATAGCCTCTCCACCCCAGGTGGTCAGCAGCCCACAGGGGGATGTCTGATCCACTTTGCCCATCGGTGGACAGCCATTACCACCAACACTTGGGCATTCGCCCCCTTCTTCCCAGGAGAGCCCCCCAGGATTCCCTTTCAAAGGGATCTACTACTGCAGGAACTCGCAGGTCTCCTCAAGAACAGGGCAGTGGAGCCAGTGCCCCAGCACCTCTGGGGCAAAGGGTTCTACTCCAGGTACTTCCTCATGTCAAAAGAACAGGGGGCCTAAGGACCATCCTAGACCCGTGGGACCTGAACAAGTTCCTGGTGAGGGAGAAGTTAAAGATGCTCTCCCTTGAAAAATTGCTGCCTTACCTCCAGCAGGGTGACTGGCTTTGCTCCTGGGATCTGAAGGATGCCTATACTCACATCCTCATTCATCCCAGCCACAGGCAGTATCTCTAATTCATGGTGGGGGGTGGCCACTATTAGTATAGGGTACTACCCTTCGTCCTGGCCTCCACTCCAAGAGTCTTCACCAAATACCTGGCAGTAGTCGCTGCCTACCTCCATCTCCATGAGGCCTTTGTATTTCCCTACCTGGACAGCTGGCTCATAATGGGAGACATAGCCGCCAAGGTGCAGCAGGCCACCGCCTACACCACTACATCCTGCAACATCTGGGGTTCGTGATAAAATGCCCCAAGTCTCACCTCTTCCCGACACAGTGTCTGGAGTTCAGCGGGGCAAGGCTGGACACAGTTCAGGCCAGAGTCTTTCTCAGGGCACTGGCCGCAGACGTTCAACACCGATCCTCGGTGTTCGCTCACCTCCTGCTATGTTTACTCGGCCACATGGCCTCCATCATGGTCCATGTGACCCGAGACGCCTGTTTTCATATGAGGGTGGCCCAGTGGTGCCTCCATGCCCAGTGGACATAGGCCACAAGCCAACTGTGAGACAGAGTGTCAGAGACCCACCATCTGGCGGAGTCCCTGAACTGATGGCAGAACATAGAGCACCTTCGAGTGGGATGTCCTTTCAGACCCCCACCCCCCAGAGGGTCTTCACTATGGACGCCTCCTTGCTGGTCTGTGGAGCAATTGCAAGAAGCTCTGCACTCAAGGCAGTTGGTCCGAGGTAGAAAGCCAGCAGTAGATCAACCTCCTGGAGCTCCAGGCCTTAAACTTGACTCTCCGGGCCTTCAGCCACCATCTGCAGTGCTGATCCAAATGGACAACCAAGTGGCAATGTACTATGTAAACAAAAAAGGGGGCATGGAGTCCCATAACCTCTGCCATGGAGCAGTGGCTCTCTTCTCCTACATCAAGGGATGCTCCAGCAGGTGGTGTACCTGCCGGGACAGGACAACACCCTGGCGGACAGACTGAGCAAGGTCCTCCACACTTCAAGGGCATAGCAATCTGTATACACTCAGACAATGCCACAGCAGTGGCATATGTTAATTTGGAGGAGAGCACGAAGAGTGCTGGAGAGGACGTGGAGGCGACGACTCCTGTTCTCCTAGATGGAAAGGAATATCTTAGCTCTGTCAGTGCAACACATCGCCGGGATAGATAACATGGAGGCAGTTATCTTTAGTCACCACTCCCTTGATCCCAGGAAGTGGAAGCTAAGTCAAGTGGTATTTCAGTAAATTGTGTGCCACTGGGGCCATCCCGAGATGGAACCGATTCAATACAAATGTGTAGAAAGTCTGCAAGGGTGTGTGATTTGAGCCAAATGTGCTCAGCTGAGCGATACAAACTACATTGCAATGATAGGGTAGATCAAATCAGTGGAGGGATTGTGCTCTATGCTAGAGAGACATTGAGTCAAGCAGGATAAACCTTTTGCAGGAAACAAAATACACTGTAGAATCTTTATGGATAGAAATACCATATAGAAAGGGGAAGGCAATGGCAGTGGAAGTGTACTATCGCCCGCCTGGCCAGAATGAACAAATGGATAATGAAATGCTAAAAGAAATCAAGGAAGCTAAAAAAGTTATAACACAGTAATAATTGGGGATTTCAACTACCCCGGTATCGACTGGATCAATGTCACAGCAGGGTATACCAGGGAGATAATGTTTCTAAATGAAATGACTGCTTTTTGGAGCAGCAGGTTCATGAACGAACATGCCCTCATATGCCCTTATAGTTGTGCAGTTTTGGAATATGCTATCAGATCAGAGTGAGGTGGTAATCTAGATCACCTTTTATTTACTGTTTACGGACTACTCTTCCCTCAGGACTGAACTCTGCTATTGAGCAGAATATGTTTTATTGATTGTGGCAGATGTGTGTGATGTCAGAAGGGGAGAATGCTTCTGATGAGATTTTAAATGCCAATGATGGAGACTGTTTTTCTATAGCGTCTTTTTCTCAGCAGATTTTTGGAAGCTCTTTTGGTATGGCCATTGAAGCAAGTTAGTCGCTGAAACACTGATGTCAGGCCTGGATTTAATTGTAAAGATTGAACTATGAAGAGGGCTGTGTCTATTGCTTTCCTGCTTTGAATTGGCAGTTGGGATGCTACAGAGAAGACAACAATAAGATAAGTTTGCCATTACTTTCTGTGTTGGAATGTCTTATTCCTTTGTGGACTCCTGTGTGGCTGAATATTGGAACCATAAGTGCATTTTAAGTGAACATACGTACTTACGCCAAACAGAACAAAAGTTAAGAAACTGATTGGCTTGATGCAGGTGATAATGGGGCAGTTGTAGTAGGCTTTACAGAGCTTGGCTCAATTTGATGCCTTCTGACGTCTCACAAAGACCCTTTTTTTTAGTGTGTGTGGGATTGGCCCCTTTGGTTGGGGGTTCTTTGATATTTAGTGAAATGTAACATAGCAACATAGTAAATGACGGCAGATAAAGACCAGCATGGTCCATCTAGTCTGCCCAGCATGATGGCAAGAGTAGGTGCACCTGCTGCTCCGCCACCCCTCCCCACGTCCCTGTTTAGGGGTGAACCCTATTTGTTGAGAAATTAGATGGTTCAGTTTATTTTGATTTTATCCTGTTGCTGTAAAGGGATCCACTGTGTCTGTCCCATGCCATTTTGAATTCCGTCACCGTGTTTGCCCCAACCACTTACATCGGGAGGGCATTCCAAGCATCCACCACCCTTTCTGTGAAAAAGTATTTCCTGACATTGCCTTTCAATTTACCACCTCGCAGTTTCATGTTGTGCCCTCTAGTTGTAAAGCTTCCCCGTCTTTGGAAGAGATTTGTTTGTTCATTATTTTCCTTTAAGTATTTAAAGGTCTGAATCATATCTCCCCTGTCCCTCCTCTCCTCCAAAGTGTACATGTTTAGGTCTTCAAGTCTCTTCTCATAAGGCTTCTGACGCAGGTTCCAAATCATTTTCGTCGCCTTCCTCTAAACAGTTTCCAGTCTTTTTACATCCTTTGCAAGATACGGTCTCCAAAACTGAACACAGTATTCCAAGTGAGGCCTCACCAGTGACTTGTACAGTGGCATAAGTACCCCTTCCTTTCTGCTGGTGATTCCTCTTTGTATGCAGCCTAACATCCTCCTGGCTTTTGCCACCGCCCTGTCGCACTGTTCCGCCAACTTGAGATCCCCAGAAATAATCACACCAAGGTCTTTCTCCAGATCCGTGCATACTAACCTCTCGCCCCCTATCACGTACATTTCCCTTGGATTTCTGCTACCCAAGTGCATGACTCTGCACTTCTTTGCATTAAATCTTAATTGCCAGGCATTAGACCATTCTTCCAGCTTTTGTAGATCTTTCCTCATGTTAACCACTCCCTCGGGGGAGTCCACTCTGTTGCAAATTTTCGTGTCATCTGCAAAAAGACATACTTTTCCATTCAGTCCTTCAGCAATATCACTCACAAATATATTGAACAGTGCCGGGCCCAGGACCGACCCCTGGGGCACCCCGCTAATCACCTTCCCTTCATCCGAGTGAGCTCCATTTACCATCATCCTCTGTCGTCTGTCAGTCAACCAATTTCTGATCCAATTTACCATCTTAGGTTCCATCCCCAAGCTACTGAGTTTATTGATAAGCCTCCTATGAGGAACAGTATCAAAGGCTTTGCTGAAATCCAGGTAGATGACATCCATCGCATGTCCCTGATCTAGCTCCCTGGTCACCCGGTCAAAGAACTCAATCAGATTTGTTTGGCAAGATCCTCCTTCGGTAAAATCATGTTGCCTCGGGTCTTGCAACCTGTTCGTTTTGAGAAAGTTCACTATTCGCTCTTTCAGGAGTGCCTCCATTACTTTTCCCACCACCGAGGTAAGGCTCACGGGCCTGTAGTTTGACACTTCTTCCCTGTCACCACTTTTGTGTAGAGGTATGACACTCTCCTGTTTCCAAGGATCTGTTGAAAACATCCTTTAACGGCCCCGCAAGAACCTCTCTGTGCTCTTTCAGAATCCTGGGATGTATCCTATCCGGTTCCATGGCCTTGTCCACTATCAGTTTTGCACTTTTTTTTGTTTAGGCTTAGTTAACTGGCATGGAGGGCAGGACTGACAGTAAGTTGAACTTATTTATGCAACCCTGGATAACAGAACTGTGCTAATATTCATTCCCAAGTTTTCTTTTCCTCTAAGCAGCCCCCTCACAAATGGCTATGAGCCAAATGAAGCACTTGCTGACAAGTAGGGCTGGGTTACTAGGAGCTGCTCAACCAGTTACCCTTCCAAATTCTCTTTGTGACCCTCTATAAAAAGGGTGGAGATGGTCTCTGGGGTCCTAGGCTAGGGACAAACTCCCCATCTACCATCTGAACTTGTTTCCATGTGACTATAAAGGACTCATCCTTAACATGCCTCTCCTGAAGTTCCCTAGGTTAATCTTCCCTACTGATTCAGGCATAACAATTCAGGGTTCTTGGGGAATTTGCATATCCTTGGCTGCCCCCAAACTATTATCTACCTCAGCCCTTAAATTCTTGGGATACCGGAAATCATCTAGCCACTTATCAGCAAGCTTTAAGTATCTTGAGATCACTATCATACAAAATTGGGTCCTCCAGGAGAATGGAAATAACTCTTCTTCACAAGCTATTGATCCAGCAGTAAGCTGGGCCCACAAAGTCCCAAAGCTTGCGTAATCCCATCCCAGAATGATGAAGGTAGAGAAGCCAAAGTGGTATGCCATCTTCTAAACTGGCATGCCGAAGAGTTATCTTTACTGAGACCTGTGCAGTAGTCTTTGGTCTCCATTAACATAAACCAAAGTTAATCTCCACTCATAATCAAACTGGACTTTCTTAATCATCTCTTAACATAAGATATGCCATACTGGGTCAGACCAAGGTCCATCAAGCCCAGTATCCTGTTTACAACAGTGGTCAATTAAGGTGACAAGTACCTAGCAGTTTCCTCAAAAGACACAGGTTCTACAATGCTTGTACTGGGGCAAGCAGTGGATATTCTGGGTCCACTTTAATAATGGTTTATGGACCTTTCCCTCCAGGAACTTGTCCAAACTTTTTTTAAACCCGGCTACACTAACAGCTTTCACTACATCCTCCAGTAGCAAATTCCAGAGTTTGATTACACATTGAGTGAAAAAATATTCTCTCTTATTAGTCTTAAATAGGTTACCCTGTAGCTTCATTGCATGCCCCCTAGTCTTTCTATATTTTGATGGTGGAAACAATTGATCTACATTTACCTGTTCCACTCCATTCATTAATTTATAGATCTCTAACATATCTCCCCTCGGCTGTCTCTCTTCAAGTTTGAAGAGCCCTAACCTTTTTAGCCTCTCTTCATAGGGGTATCCCCTTTCATCCCCTTTACCATTTTGGTGGCTCTTCTCTGTATTTTTTCTAATAATGCTATATCCTTTTTAAGATACGCCGACCAGAATTGCACACAATATTCAAGGTGCAGTCACACCATGGAACGATACAGAGGCATTATAAAATCCTTTGTTTTATTGTCCATTCCTTTCCTTATGATACCTAGCATTCTATTTGCTCTCTTGTCCGCCGCTGCACACTGGGTGGAGGGTTTTTAACATGTTATCCATGATGAGACCTAAATCTTTTTCCTGGGTGGTGGTTCCTAATGTGGAACCTTGCATCGTGTAACCATAGTTTGGGTTTTTCTTTCCTAGATGCATAACTTCGCACTTGTCCACATTAAATTTCATCTGCCATTTGGATGACCAGTCTTCCAATTTATCAAGATCCTCTTGCAATTTTCCACAATCCTCGTGAGGTTTTTTTTTTTTTATAATTTTGATTTTTATTTAGTACATTATGAAACACCACATCATTTTTCAACTGCTTTACAAAATCCTGGTATAACCTACATCCAACTATATCCTTCATCACAACATGCAACTGCTTATTTATTTATTTATTTATTTAACATTTTTATATACCGCACTATTCTTTATCAGCGCGGTTTACAAAGAACAAGGAACTTCAGACAAGATACATTTATCTGGTTTTTACAATTAACAGGAACAACAACTTGGATAACAGGAATAACTATAAACACAACAACTATTTACATAACAGAGTCAGAGTATGATTAGTGTCATGTTAATTTGTTGAGGTAGTTTGATGAGCTGTTGAGATAGGGAGGTTTACGTGTTTGGAATGTAGTTATTGATGTCTGGATGAGGTTGCGCTTCATTATTCTCTGGAAAGTATTTGAGGAACAGGTGGTGCTTCAGAGCCTTCCTGAACTGGCTGAGATCAGGGATGGCCCTAATGTGTAATGGAAGGGTGTTCCAAAGTTTTGGGGCACATAGACTGAAAGCTCTGCTCGATGTTGTGGAGTTGTATTTTACTACTTCCTTCGGTACAATTAGCATGTTCAGTTCTGTGGTTCTTCTTAGTCTATTAGTAGTGACTGGTTGTATCATCTCAGATACTGAGGTGGAGGTGAGACCTTTGTGTGCTTTAAAGGTCAGGAGCAATATCTTGAAAGTGATTCTTGCTTGAATCGGAAGCCAGTGTAGATGTTTCAGAAGGGGTGTTACATGGTCCTTTCTGGATGCTCCAAAAAGAACTCTCGCTGCACTGTTTAATGCAAGTTGAAGAGGATTTAAGCTGGTTTGTGGAAGCCATTGAAGTATGGAGTTCGCGTAGTCAAAATGGGGAATGATTAGCGCCTGATAAACAGTGCGCAAATCGTCTGAATCAATCAGTTGTCGGAGATGTCGTAGGGAACGGATCTTAAAGTAAATTGCTCTTACTGTGTTGGATATGTGAGTCTTCATATCGAGGTATTGATCCAGCATCACTCCTAGGTATCGGATGTGGGGTTTTACTTGCAGCGTGGCATCTTGAACCTCCAAGCATGTAGGTGGTATGAAGTTAGGGTTCCTTGAGATGAAGAGAACTTCTGTTTTTTTGTGTTGGATTCTAAGATTTTGTGTCAGTAGCCAGTTTGATATGGTGTTGAAGCAGTTGGTTATGGGAGTGAGGTCCATCTTATCAAGGCAGATCGGCATGTATAACACATCGTCAGCATATATCATAGAATTGACATTAAAAGATCTGATGATGTTACATATAGGTTGCATGTATATGTTGAAAAGTAATGATGATAGCGATGATCCTTGAGGGACCCCTTGTTCTTGATGAAAAGGATCTGATATTGCCCCATCTGATCATACATGCTGCCATCTATCTGATAAGTATGAGTTGCACCATTCGAGTGCTGTTCCACAGATGCCCTTTTCTTTTAGACGGATGAGGAGAAGCTCATGACATACCGAATCGAAGGCAGCCGCGATGTCTAAGAAGATGAGGACAAATCCATTCCGGATGTTGTCAATACCGGAGTTTAGGTTATTGAGGAGGGTGGTAAGGAGCGTCTCGACACCATGTGATTCTCTGAAGTCATGTTGGCATGTATCCAACGGCGCTACAGAGTCAATGTGGTCTTGTAACTGCCTATAAACCACTTTTTCAATTATTTTTGCAAGTGTAGGTATGCTGGAAATGGGTCTGTATGAATCTGCCTTTTGTGGATCCAACTTGCTGTTTTTTAGTAAAGGTCTGATGGAGGTCTGTTTGAGAGTGGCAGGGAAAGAGCCTGTGTCAAATGATAGCCTTATAATTTTGGATATTATCGGAGCAAGCTCATTGCGAAGATCCTTCACCCAGAAGGCTGGGCAGGGATCAGTGTGTGCTGTGGAAACATTGAGAGTTGAAATAATGTTTTCAATTAGTTTCAATGAGGGAGTGGTGAACGACGTTAACAGTGCTGGGTGCCCTTGAATTGTGGAGGGAGCGGGTATGCAATTTTATTTGTCCTGCACATCTTAGATTGTATGTAGGCAGCAAATTCTTGTGGGCTGATTTCGCATTGGTGTTCGGGTGAAGGTTCCTTAGCTAATCTCTTGACTAAACTGAATAGGTCGTGAGGTTTATTTAGAGCACGTCTCAGGGTGTCTGTGTGGTACTGCTTCATCTTTTCACCAATGGATTTGCGGTGAGTGGCAAGATGCAGCATTTATTTATTTATTTATTTAGTAAAGACTTATATACCGCTCCTTCCAGCGATCAGAAGCGGTTTGATTACAAGTACGGGATTTGTCAAAAAATCAAAGACAGAAATTTGGGGAATAGATAGAGAGAGCAGGGGTAATACACCGCACACAATATGAGGGTCCATATAAAGACCTTAATTACTATCATACATTTACAACAGGCGATTATCCTTCCTCTATTTACATTTGTACATACAGTAAATCACTTTCTCTTATCTTTTTGGATTTACATCTGGACATAGTGACAATTGAACAGATGCGTCTTCAGTTGTTTTCTGAAGTTGATTATGTCTTTAATTGTTCTCAGCTCGTGTGGGAGCTGGTTCCATAAAGTGGGGGCAGAGAAGGAGAACGCTCTGCGACTAGTACTGACTTTTACATGCCTAAAGCTGTTTGGAACTATTAGTGTGTCAATGTTAATGGTTCTCCTGCTTCTGGTTGTAGGTTGCATGGAGATCAGGGTGGAGAGGAATGAGGGGGCCAGGTTATGAATTAACTTGAATGTAGTTACCAATGTTTTGTATTGAATCCTTGCAACGACTGGGAGCCAGTGCAGTTCCATCAATACAGGCGTGATATGTTGAGTGACGCCTGTTCCCATGATGATCCTTGCTGCTACGTGTTGTGCCAGCTGTAATATGTTGGTCGTTTTCTTTGGTAGACCCTGCAAGATGGCGTTGCAGTAGTCCAGGTGGGGCATGATGAGTGCTTGTGCAACTGATCGGAAGTCACACGGATCTAGTACGTTCCTCAGGGGTCGTAGCACTCTAAGCTTGTGGAAGATGGCTTTGTTGGTGTTGCTGAGGTGTTTTTCCATTTTCAGTTTGCTGTCGATTGTGACTCCTAGATATTTTATTTCTTTCTTAGTGTTGTAAGTGTTGTTGCACAGTGTGATTGTTGGAGGAGGTTCGAAGTCCGAGTTATTGGATATAAACATTACTTCTGTCTTCTTATGATTAATCGACATGTTATTTTGTTTTAGCCATCCCGACATCTCTCCCATGCAGGTTTCAAGCTGGGCGTAGTTCGGGTTGGTGGTCTCTAGTTGTGTGTACAGCATGATATCGTCCGCGTATATGTGGTAGTTGATGCCATATTTCCTGAATATTTCACTGAGTGGTTGCATGTAAATGTTAAAAAGTAGCGCCGAGTGCCGAACCCTGTGGAATGCCTTGAGTTTGGGTGAATGGTTCAGCTTTTTCTCCGTTGAATTGGACCTGTGGCTTTCTGCCCGTTATATATGAGGAGAACCATTTCAAGGCGGTTCCCAATATTCCAATTGATGCCAGCTTGTTAAGGAGGGTTAAGTGATGGACAGTGTCGAATGCAGCGGAGATGTCGATGAAAATGAGGATAAACATTTTCTTCCTGTATTCCAGACCCTTGAGGAGGTTGTTAAACAGGGCCAAAAGCAGGGCTTCGACCCCATGATTTTTTCTGAATCCGTATTGCTGTTTGTCCAGTATTTCGTTGTCCTCAAGGTGTTCTTGCAGTTGGATGAGGGCTGCTTTTTCAATGACCTTCGCTAAAAAAGATATGCTGGAGATTGGGCGGTAAGAAGATGGGTCTTCTTTGTTTAGCGAGTTGTTTTTTAGTATCGGTCTTATTATAGACTTTTTGAGCTGGTTAGGCATGATTCCTTGGGACAGTGATTGGTTCACAATGTGTGAGACTTGGTGGCCAATGTCCTTTTTCGCCGCTTTAATCCAGGTAGCTGGGCATGGATCAAGCAGGGAGGTGGTGGTATTGATACTGGTTATTATTTCACATGCTTGCTTATCATCAATTTTGCAAAATTCGTTCCACGTCTGTTCCTGCTTCACTATAGTTTCCCAAGTTGGGTTTGGCAAAACATAGCGTGGTTGCGGTTGCGGTCAGCTTGCTTGCGTAGTGGTTGGCATGTAGCATGTAAGCAGTGTGACTGCTATTAGTGTGTGATCTCCTCCATCGCTTCTCAAGCTTCCGTAGTTGTTGTAGTGATTCTTTCAGCTCAGGTGTGAACCATGGGGCCGTTGCTTTTTTCCTTGAAGAGTTGATCCTTGGTGGGCGTGAAGCAATGGAGTTGAGTCTGTGGTTCCACCCAGTGATCATCTCATCCAAGTTTAGAGAGGTGTCATTGAAGAGTGCATCTGTTTCGGCCAGGATACGTTCCCTGTTAAATGGTTGGAAGATTCTTGTTGTAGTGTTTGTGTGTTTGTTTAGATCTGTGTCACTTATGGGTTGTTTGCTTTGAGTAGGAATCTGGAAGACAATGAGTTTATGGTCCGACCAAGGTACCACTGTGATTGATGACAGTATGTTTTGAAGCTGACTGTGAGATGACTGTGGGACGAAAATAAGGTCAAGAATATTGCCTTTTACATGTGTGGCTTCATGCACTGCTTGCTTATATCCTAGGATTTCCAGGGCATCTATAAAGGCGGATGCTTGATTGTCATGTAGGGCTGGTAAGTTCATGTCTCCTAGAATCCAGTTGGGTTTGTTAGAGTTTGTTATGTTAGAGGCGAGATTTATTATAGCTGATAATTCGTCTGGGGATGATGATGGAGCTCTGTATAGTAAGTTTATAGAACATAAATTGTTGGAGATAGAGACGGTTTCAAGGAAGTTGTTGCTAGTAGAGTCCTCCATTTTGAACTGGAGTTCCGTCTTGGTGAGGATAAGAACCCCTCCTCCTCTTTTGTTTTGTCTGTTGCTGGTAAAAACTGCAAAGTTATCGGGTAGAAATTGGTTGATGATTGTATTGTCTTCAGAGGACAGCCATGTTTCGGTGACCATGAGGATGTCTAAGTTGTGAGCTGTTATTATGTCGGTGATAACTGGCCATTTTTTACGAAGTGAACGGGCATTAATGAGGGTGCACTTCAGGCTTCGAGGGAGATGGTGGTTTTCTTGCCATAGCATTGTAGTGGGTTGAAGAGGTATGTGTAATAGATAGTGATGATGAGATCGGTGGGACCAATTTGAGTTGTGATAATTTGTGCCTGACCATTTTCTCCAGTTATGTAAGATAGGTATGTAATTGTGTGATGAGGTTAGTGCTAGAATATTGGGTAGCAGACCTATAAGAAAGAGGTATAGGCCTATTGTTATCTTGATGATGAGCCCCATTCTCAGCCTATATAGTTGAGGAGTAAAATACTGATATGAGAAGGGAAGAACTTATCGTACGGTAATGTATAGTTGTTTTACAAATAAACTTGTGAGGATTTGTTTAGTGTTTGGACAAGTATGAACAGATGTAACAAGATGTAACTTTTACACATAACTTGTGAGGAGTTATGTAGTATTTGGACGAGCATGAACAGATGTTATAAGAAATTACCTTTAAAGTAATAGACATTCAGCGGGAAAGTACTTGTTGTCCAGTCAAGCAATGACATAAGGGAGAATGAATATCGTCTACTGAGGGAGAAACAAACTGTGAAATGTTACATATTGTTTGTCTAAGAATTCACAAGAGTTATGAGATACTTGCTTCATTAGGTAGAAATAATATGAAACAATACACGCAGTATTTGGACAAGGAAAAGTTATACAATGTTTGCTAGGTATCAGATAGCCAATGAAAGAATACATATTATTTATGCTTACGTGGATGAAGGAAGGAATGCAGGCGCAGGCCCGCCAGGCGCAGGTACGCCTGCCGGCGCGGTGTAATTTATGTGCACGTGGCTGCCCCGATTGGACAGAGGAAGCTCAGCTGTGCCGCAGTCCCTCCCGGTGCAGGAGGCTCGATCCTCCTGAGAGGAGAGCTAAAGATGGTGCCGGGGGGAGTCCTTTGCAGAGCGCCTGCCGGCGCGGTGGAATTTATGTGCACGTGGCTGCCCCGATTGGACAGAGGAAGCTCAGCTGTGCCGCAGTCCCTCCCGGTGCAGGAGGCTCGATCCTCCTGAGAGGAGAGCTAAAGATGGTGCTGGGGGGAGTCCTTTGCAGAGCGCCTGCCGGCGCGGTGGAATTTATGTGCACGTGGCTGCCCCGATTGGACAGAGGAAGCTCAGCTGTGCCGCAGTCCCTCCCGGTGCAGGAGGCTCGATCCTCCTGAGAGGAGAGCTAAAGATGGTGCCGGGAGGAGTCCTTTGCAGAGCGCCTGCCGGCGCGGTGGAATTTATGTGCACGTGGCTGCCCCGATTGGACAGAGGAAGCTCAGCTGTGCCGCAGTCCCTCCCGGTGCAGGAGGCTTGATCCTCCTGAGAGGAGAGCTAAAGATGGTGCCGGGGGGAGTCCTTTGCAGAGCGCCTGCCGGCGCGGTGGAATTTATGTGCACGTGGCTGCCCCGATTGGGCAGAGGAAGCTCAGCTGTGCCGCAGTCCCTCCCGGTGCAGGAGGCTCAATCCTCCTGAGAGGAGAGCTAAAGATGGTGCCGGGGGGGAGTCCTTTGCAGAGCGCCTGCCGGCGCGGTGAAATTTATGTGCACGTGGCTGCCCCGATTGGGCAGAGGAAGCTCAGCTGTGCCGCAGTCCCTCCCGGTGCAGGAGGCTCAATCCTCCTGAGAGGAGTGCTAAAGATGGTGCCGGGGGGAGTCCTTTACCTTACCTTTCTAGCCTTACTATACAATACGTAACAGTCTAGATTCCTCTCCAATTTATCTGTACAATTTTTATTATTTTACTGTTCTCTTCTACTCCCCTCCTCCCCCCCACCCCGGATCCTGTGGTGCTCCACTCCTCCTTATTAACAATTTCCATTTATACTCTTAATTAGTATCATGCTAATTAATCTGTGAACCCATTATTTTTTGTTAAATCAGTCAGGGCCTAGTAGCAGCAGTTTAAGTTTAAATTTAAAACACAGAAGACAACTTTCTGGTTACATATCATACCTAGCAGAGAGCTTGTAGTTTATGTCAATTTTCTTTTGAGTTACGAACAGGAGTGGAGGGGGGGCATTTAAGAGGTGGGAGGCGAAAGGGATATTAGCACTTGACCAAGTAGTGGATGGTGAAGGTAGGAGCTTGTAGTTTAAATTAATAGTCACTCAGGGCCTAGTATCAGCAAAGTACTTTCAGTTTAAATTTAAAACACAGAAGAGAGCTTTCTGGTTTAATTTGGAATCCAGCAGAGAGCTTGTAGTTTAAATTTAATAGTCACTCAGGGCCTAGCATCAGCAAAGTGCTTTTAATTAAATTTAAAACACAGAAGAGAGCTTTCTGGTTAAATTTAGAACCCAGCAGAGAGCTTGTAGTTTAAATTTCATAATAAGTTAGAGCCTAGCAGCAGCAAAGAACTATAATTTAAAATTTAAAATCAAATAAGAATATAGCTTACCTCAGCAGCACAGGACAGGGTACTGTGTAGCAGCCCTCTTTTAATAAGTGTTATTTCCCTCCCTCCTCCCCACACCCACCCACCCCTGGGATAATCGTAGCTTTATAGGTATTTACACATCTTAAAAGACAGGGGGTGCTCTCAGATGCAGCTCGTTACCCAAATTAGTCATACACTAAGGACCTGAGATTAATTAAGCTTCAGGTGAACAAGGTATATTAAACGTATTAGGTACAGTTTTATTAGTATAAATATCCATAGCAACCCTTAGGAAGTAAAGAACTTAAAGATCTAAACAAAAACTTAAAACTAAAGATGCAGACAGCAGTCCAGCAGCGAGATGGGGGCTTTCCAGTCTTTTGCATTGAGTGTCACATGTATGATTTTCTCCCAGTTGGTGAGAGGTCTTACGTGTGCACAAGGTGCAAGGAGCTCTTTGCTCTCAGGGAATGAGTCCGTTCTCTAGAGGCTAGAGTAGCAGACTTGGAAAACATAAGAAAGACAGAGAGGTACATAGACGAGACCTACAGGGATATAGTCCTGAAGTCCCACCTCCAGACTGGCAGCATCCCTGTTGCCATGGAGGAGAGAGGTCACGTGACAGGAGAGCATCACCCTGGTGTGGCAGGAAGTGATCCTGTAACTAGGACCTGTCCTCCAGGTGATGTAAAACCCTCTCACACCGAGGACGTTTCTCCAGGGCCATGTGCCCATGAGGGAAGGGTTAGGACAGCCGTTATAGTTGGTGATTTGATCATTAGGCATGTAAATAGCTGGGTGGCTGGTGGACGTGAGGATCGCCTGGTAACATGCCTGCCTGGTGCGAAGCTAGCGGACCTCACGCGCCACCTAGATAAGGTCTTAGATAGTGCAGGGGAGGAGTCTGCTGTCTTGGTACATGTCGGTACCAATGACATAGGAAAATGTGGTAGGGAGGTTCTGGAGGCTAAATTTAGACTTTTAGGTAGGAAGTTGAAATCCAGATCTTCCAGGGTAGCGTTCTCCGAAATGCTTCCCGTTCCACGTGCAGGACCCAAAAGGCAGGCAGAGCTCCGGAGTCTCAATGCGTGGATGAGACAATGGTGCAGAGATGAGGGTTTTGGATTTGTTAGGAACTGGGGAACATTCTGGGGAAAGGAGAGGCTCTTCCGTAGGGATGGGCTTCACCTTAACCGGGATGTAACCAGGCTGCTGGCATTAACCTTTAAAAAGGAGATAGAGCAGCTTTTAAACTAGATAATAGGGGAAAGCCGACAGTCGCCCAAGAGTGGATGGTTTGGAAGAATGCATCCTTGAAGGATACTACCAAAAGCAGACAGGTTCCAAAAAAGAGTAAAGTAGCCCAAATGCCCTCGAGTATGGAGTAGACAGAGCTTAAAGATCCCCAATTACCCATGTCTACCAACAGCCAAACTAAAATGAATAAAATACAGTCTCTAAAATGCTTGTACATGCAAATGCTAGAAGTCTAAAAAATAAGATGGGCTAGAACATATAGCACTAAATGAGAGGTTAGATATGATTGGGATATCAGAGACATGGTGGAAGGAGGACAACCAGTGGGACACTGGTTACCTGGATACAAACTATATCATAATGATAGAGCTGATCAAATTGGTGGAGGGGTTGCGCTCTATGTTAGAGAGGGCATTGAGTCAGAAAGGATTAAAGTTTTGCAGGAAACAAAATTTGCTGTAGAATCTCTATGGATTGAAATTCCATGTAAAAAGGGGAAGGCGATAGCAGTGGGGGTGTACTATCGACCGCCTGACCAGAATGAACAAATGGATGATGAAATGCTCAAAGCAATCAAGGAAGCTAACAAACGTTATAGCGCAGTAATAATAATGGGTGATTTCAATTACCCCGGTATCGACTGGGTCAGTGTCACGGCAGGAAATCCTAGGGAGATAAAGTTCCTAGATGACATAAATGACTGCTTCTTGGAGCAGCTGGTTCATGAACCGACCAGAGGGGAAGCCATATTAGACCTAGTCCTTAGTGGAACACCAGATCTAGTGCAAGAGATAAGGGTGTTGGGGCCACTTGGCAATAGTGATCATAGCATGATCACCTTTGATTTAATTAGTGGAGGAGGGATAGTAAGGAAATCCACAGTACTACCTTTTAACTTTCGAAAGGGAGACTACGATAAAATGAGGAAAATAGTTCAGAAAAAACTAAAAGGAGCAGTTGCAAAGGTTAAAGACTTACATCAAGCTTTGGTGTTTTTGAAAAATACTATCTTGGAAGCCCAGACCAGCTGTATTCCACGCTTTAAGAAAAGTGGAAGGAAGTCCAAAAAACTGCCAGCATGGTTTAAAGGGGAGGTCAGAGAGGCTGTTGCCAAAAAAGCATCTTTCAGGAAATGGAAAAAAGAGCCAAACGACGAAACCTGGAAACAGCACAAGCACTGGCAAGTCAAATGCAAGGCATTGATAAAGCAGGCAAAGGGGGAATTTGAGAAGAAGTTGCTGCGGAAGCAAAAAACCTGTGAGAGAGTCAGTTGGTTCATTAGATGTTAGAGGAGTTAAAGGGGCACTAAGAGGTGACAAGGCGATAGCTGAGAGAATGAATGAATGCTTTGCTTCGGTCTTTACTGAGAAAGATGTAGGGATGTAACCCATGACTGAAGTGGTATTTAAAGGTGTGGAAGAATTGAAGGAAATATCGATACATCGGGAAGATGTATTACAACTATTGGATAAACTGAAGAGTAGCAAATCACCTGGGCCGGATGGTACACATCCAAGGGTGTTGAAAGAAATGAAATATGAGATTGCAGACCTGCTATTAGTAATCTGTGAATTTTCATTAAAATCATCTGTAATACCTGAAGATTGGAGGATCGTCAATGTAACGCCAATTTTTAAAAAGGGTTCCAGGGGTGATCCGGGAAACTATAGACCGGTGAGCCTCACGTCAGTACTGGGAAAAATGGTAGAAACCATCATAAAGAATAAAATTACTCAGCATGTAGATAGTCATGGCCTAATGGGAGACAGCCAACATGGTTTTAGACAAGGAAGATCTTGTCTTACTAATCTATTATTTTTTTTTGAAAGTGTGAATAAACAGGTGGACAAAGGTGAGTCGGTTGATATAGTGTATCTGGACTTTCAGAAAGCCTTTGACAAGGTCCTTCATCAGAGACTTTTCACAAAACTAAAGAGTCATGGGATAGGAGGCAGTGTACTACTGTGGATCAGGAACTGGTTAAAAGATAGAAAGCAGAGGGTTGGACTAAATGGCCAATTTTCCCAATGGAGAAAAGTGAATAGTGGTGTACCCCAGGGATCTGTGCTGGGTCCGCTGCTTTTTGACATATTCATAAATGACCTGGAAAGTGGAATAACGAGTGAGGTTATCAAATTTGCAGATGACACAAAACTATTTAAAGTTGTTAAAACCCAAGAGGATTGTGGAAAATTGCAAGAGGATCTTGATAAACTGGAAGACTGGGCATCAAAATGGCAGATGAAATTTAATGTGGACAAGTGCAAAGTTATGCACCTAGGGAAGAACAACCCAAACTATGGTTACACGATGCAAGGTTCCACATTAGGAACCACCACCCAGGAAAAAGATTTAGGCGTCATTGTGGATAGCATGTTAAAACCCTCGGCCCAGTGTGCAGCAGCAGCCAAGAGAGCAAATAGAATGCTAGGTATCATAAGGAAAGGAATGGAAAATAAAACAAGATATTATAATGCCTCTGTATTGTTCCATAGTGAGACCGCACCTTGAATATTGTGTGCAATTCTGGTCGCCGTATCTTAAAAAGGATATAGCGTTATTAGACAAGGTTCAGAGACGAGCCACCAAAATGGTAAAGGGGATGGAAGGATACTCCTATGAAGAAAGGCTAAAAAGGTTAGGGCTCTTTAACCTGGAAAAGAGACGGCTGAGGGGAGATATGATAGAAGTCTATAAATTAATGAACGGAGTGGAACGGGTAAACGTAGATCGATTGTTTACCTTATCAGAATATAGAAAGTCTAGGGGACATGCAATGAAGCTACAGGGTAAACTATTTAAAACTAACAAAAGAAAATATTTCTTCACTCAACCTGTAATCAAACTCTGGAATTTGTTACCGGAGGATGTAGTAAAGGCTGTTAGTGTAGCTAGGTTTAAAAAAGGTTTGGACAAGTTCCTGGAGGAAAGGTCCATAAACCATTATTAAGAAGGGACCCAGGATATCAATGCTTGACCCAGTACAAGCATTGCGGAACCTGTGTCTTTTGGGGAAACTGCTAGGTACGTATGACCTAGATTGGCCACTGTTGGAAACAGGATACTGGGCTTGATGGACGTTGGTCTGACCCAGTATGGCATATCTTATGTTCTTATGTTCATGCAACCACTCAATGTACTTTTGCCATCTCCTTCGAAAGCTCTCAATCCTGTGTACTTTATATGCATTAATCTCACTCATCCTATAAATAAATGCTATTCTACTTAATATCTTTTCAGGTGCTGGTGCTCTCACCGATCTCCATCCCTTCGCTATTTCCATCTGCACTCCAATTGCAAGCATCTTCAACATATACACCATTTCGCTCTTCGGCTGCCTCCCATTCGTTCATTAATATTTCCTCTGGTGTAACATCTCCTACCCAGCCCACCATCTCCCGCATGAGATCCTTCAGTCACTGCCACGTTTATTGTAGGACTGGACAGCTCCATCATATATACATATACTCCCCCTTCTCCGCACCCCCTCCAACACATCATATCATATCTCCCCATCTTGCACAACCTTACTGGGGTTAGATACATTCGGAACATCATCTTATAACAATGTTCTTGGATTGCTGCCGAAACCAGGGGTATTTTAACCCCATCATATACTTTTTCCCATCTCTGTACATCCCAGTGACCCCTCAAGTCTGCCTCCCAGGCCCTCATACGCGTTCCCTGATCCATGGGGCTATTCAAGGCCTTATAAAGCCTAGAAATCACCCCTCTTGATAAGTCCCCCCACCCTAAACATCTTCTCAAAGAGTGTCTCTTTGCTTTTCAGGTCTTCTGTTATATCTTTTCCCCCTAAAAAATGTGCCAGTTGGAAATAGCCCAACCAATCACTCTTTGCTATTTGGAACTCTCGCTGGAGCTCAGCAAACGGCCTTAATTGACCAGCCTCTTTTAGTATCTGCCCCATACACTGTAACCCTTTCTCCTGCCATCTTTGGAATATCCCAGAACTTTCTCCCACCAAAAAACCCTCACATTGTGTAATCCGCTGTGCACTGATATTTCCTCCCATATGTGTTAGCACCTTATGTTTCCTATCCCAGGCTCTTAATGTATTTATTATATATGGGTTCTTAACTAGGCCTTGTTCTCTCTCCGCCCTATTCTTCCACAACAAATCCATAATATAGTTGGGTCTTACCATCACCTGTTCTATTTTACTGCATTGAGGCCCATCCTTCTCCAGCCTCCAACCCATTATAACTCGCAACTGAGCCGCCTTATAATAGCTTCCAATCTCAGGGACCGCCAGACCAACCTCCTTTTTTACTCTATACATTATTTTCCTTTGCACTCTAGGGGGCCTGTGTCTCCAAATAAAGGCAAAGATTCTTTTCTGCACCAAATTTATCATGGCTGTAGGAACTTCTATAGGCAAGGTCATAAACAAGAAAAGTAGTCTAGGCAGTATATTCATCTTCACTATGGCTATCCTTCCCATCCATGAGAATATGGGTTTATCCCATCTTACTAAATACATTAGCACATTCTTTACAGTTGGCTCATAGTTCAACATATAATTCAGACCCCTCCGCACTAATCTGGATCCCCAGATATTTCACACTTTTACTAGCCCATTTAAATGGAAATGTTTTCTGCATCCTACCCTCTTCCTGTTGAGTTCAACCTTAATTTGAGCACTTCTGTTTTTCCCATATTCATTTTATAGCTTGATACCGCACTATATTTCATAATCTCCTTACTAGTACTGTTATCAATTTCTCAGGGTGTCCTAGTGTATACATCACATCATCCACAAATAATGAAATTTTATATTCCTCCTCACCCAACTTTATCCCATGTATTTCCTTATTCTACCTAACACTTTCAGCCAGTGGTTCTATTACCATTGCAAACAGCAATGTCTTGTACCCCTGCCTAACTTAAACTTCTCTGAATAAATCCCATTTATGCGTATACGTGCATTAGGCTCTTTATAGAGTGCCTCTATACAGTTCTGAAAGTTCTCTTCCAGTTCCATCTTCTTCATAACTGCAAACAAACGCCCATTCTATTCTATCAAAGGCTTTCTCCGCATCCACTGCAATCATGATAGATTCTGTCTGCTCACTTCGCACTTGCCATATTAAATTCAGCGATTTACACACATTATCACTCGCTTGCCAACCCGGAATAAACCCTGCTTAGTCCTCCTTTATTAGCCCTGGAATATATTTCTGCAATCTAGCCGCCCATATTTTAGCTAATATCTTAGCATCCAAATTTATAAGTGAGATAGGTCTATAAGACTCACACCTCCCATGGTCCTTCCCTGGTTTAGGTATAACTACCACTCCAGCTGTTTCCATAGAGCTTGGTAACTTCTCACCTTTCAATAACACAGGTACACTAAAAAAAATTTTTTTTAAACTGCCTCTAATGTTTCGATTGATTTTTACGTTTTTTGGTGCGCTGAATCCAAATCTGGTAACCAATTTGCTCCATCACGTACAGATTTTTTGCTACATTGGGTTAGCAGTTTGAGGTGAACGTTTCAGATTGAGTGCGATCGAGATAAAAGTTTCTTTGATGAATTCTTTATACTAATTGTTTAGTAGTTATTCAAATAAGAATAAAGAAAATTGTAACAAGGCAGCACAAAAGAATAGAGTAATGTCAACAAAACACACTGTGATGGTAGCAAAATTGTCTGCACTTAAAACAGCCACATACATGTGCACAAACATTGAGCATATAAGAGCGAGGTTAGACACAAAGCAAAGCAAAGAAATGTGCAAAAAATGTTGTACAGGTATGTATGTAAGAATAGAAAACGCAAACCGCACCATTGCAATACATGAAGACAAACACCCGATGGTGTGAAAATAAAATTCTAATAAATGAGATCCGACACTGTGGTAATAACTAGCAAATTTTTATTTCAAAGTTTAGTAAAAACACGATATTTGTCAACACAGTTTAGATTTTAAAGTCATTCTTGGGTCAATCAATCTCCTGGTGGGCCCGTTTCTTCTTCCCCCGAATGCTTCTCTTGGTGCGCTGCTTGGCGTATTTTTCATCTGGGGTTTCCCGCAGCAGCAACCAGTAGAAATCAGCCATCATAGTGGTGTTCCATCTTCCTTGGTACCTTCTCTCTGCGTCCTTGATGTCCTGGTGAAACCTTTCACCTTGTTCTTCACTGTACGCCCCCAAGATTTCGGGAAAGTAGTTCACATGGGAGTGCAAGAAATGGACTTTCAGGCTCATGTTACAGCCTTGTTCTTTGAAGGCATTGAGCATCCTGGCAACAATATCCTTATAGTTCTCATCCCGCCTGTTCCCCAAGAATTTGAGAACAACATCCTTGAAGGAATCCCAGGCTTCTTTTTCCTTCTCAGACATCGTTTCAGCGAATGCTCCATCTAAAATGAGTTTCCTTATATCAGGGACAACAAACACTCCTTCCTTTAGCTTTGCTTCAGAAAGTCGGGGGAACTTTGAGCAAAGGTACCGAAAGCACTCACCATCTTTTGGAAGGGACTTGATGAATTGCTTAATGAGACCCAACTTAATGTGGAGAGGTGGTAATAGAATTTTATCACGAGGTACCAAGCTCTCATGAAGAACATTTTTCTCACCGGGTCTCAAATACTCCCGAATTGGCCAGTTTTTTTTCCCCCAGTGTAGGTCGCAGGCCCGGCTATCCCACAAGCAAAGGAAGCAGGGATATTTGGTGAAACCGGATTGCTGCCCTAATAGCATGGATAGAATTTTAAAGTCTCCACAAATCATCCACTTATGCTCATCATAACGAATCTTCTGAAGAATCAGGGCCAAATTCTTGTATTTTTCTTGGAGAATAACAGAGTGAGCAATAGGAACTGAAGCAAATGTGTTGCCATTATGAAGAAGAACACCTTTTATGCTGTCTTTTGACGAATCAATGAACAGCCGCCATTCAGCAGGATCATACTTGAGTTTAAACTTTTCCATCACTCCATATATATCGTTGCAAAATACCAAATCTTCCTCTTTGCTGAAATACTTCAAAAATTGTGTCTCGCGGTTGCGGTACCAATAAAAAGTTGTTCCTGGTGACAATAGATTTTTCTGTTTAAGCCGAGAACCTAGCAGTTGGGCAGCATCTTTTGGGAGTCCTAAATCCCGGACTAAATCATTCAATTCAGCTTGAGAGAAAAGTTCAGGTTTCGGATCTGGTTCAGTTTTAAACTCGGAAGTACTGGACTCATCGGGAAAAGCCATCTGATGAGTCTCATCATTATCAGAACCGTCCACACAAATATGATCCAAAGATTTTGGTGGTTCAGGCACAGGTACTTCGTTGCTATGAGGCATAGGCCTAATTGCTGAGGGAAGGTTGGGGTAACTTATTACGTTCTTATTTTTTAAGTTGTATCCCTTCACAATGCAAGAGCAAAAATAGCAGTCACTGCTGTGGTCTCTTTGTTCATGCCACATCATAGGTATTCCGAAACGAAATGCTTGTTTTTTACCTTTCATCCATAAGCGTAGATCTTCCTCACAGGTCTTGCACACTTTGTGAGGAGCCCACGGTTTGTCTTGATCGCCTAACTTCAAACCGAAATAGGCGAAATATACTTTTTTAATAAATGCAGAAATGTTCCTCTGCCGCTTTTTCACGGTATATTCCCCACAAATAAAACAAAAACTGTCCGGAGAGTTGACGCAACCTCTGGCTCTGTGAGCCATCACAAATACACAGCACTGCAAACTACAACTGTAGTGAACCACTTCGGAATAAAGCTGGATTATGACTGAGCAAACAAAAGGTAATAATGAACTTGCAAGAAACTGAAATTTGACAGGAACGTTCATGTCGCAACCACCGTGTTTGAGCGAGCGAACGAGGCGAGGCGAACAGGAAAGAACATGCGCCAGCGCGAGTACTGGATTTAGCCCCCCGCCTCCCAATTGTCCTGTTAATGTATAAAATGAATACAAAACACTCTAAAATATCATTAGGGAGTGTTTCTAGTTAGTTAACCATTACAACCTCTATTTTGGGCCAAGAAAATAAACTGCAGTCGGCTAAAAAGAAATTATGTGAACATTCCTTATATGGGTAAGAAATCTAATTTTGCAAGAAAACGTGACGTGATGGATCATTTTGGCTATTTTTCCTGGATTCAGCACCCCAAAATCTATAGGAATCAGTTGCAAAACTGGAGGCAGTTTTTTGGTAGTGTACCTGTGTAATTCATTAAAAACATCCCGCAGGATCGGGCTAACCTCACAGAATTTTTTATAAAACCGTGCTGTAAATCCATCTAATCCTGGTGCCTTCCCCAACCTTTATAGCCTCTACTACTTCCTCTCTATCTACTTCTGTTGTTCTAAATCCAATTGCTTCAATGTGGTCTCCGCCAGGTATCTCTCTATATTTACTCCCTCTTCTTGTTGCTCTGATTCATAGAGCTTACCATAATATTTCCGAAAGACTTTCTGAATATGTTCCGTACCTCGAACCCACTTTCCTTGTTCATCCTTTATTTTCAGGATCTGCTGATGCACCCTTTTCTCCCTTAATTTCCTGGCAAGATATCTACCTGGCCTATTACCCTGTATATAAAACTCATGTTTTAGTTGATTTAACCTATAGGGCGCCTCAGCTTCATGAAGGGCTCCTAATTCTTCTCGTATTTTCCGAATTTGTTGTAACCGCTTCCTTCCCCCTCTCTGCTTGTGCATTATTTCTTCTGATCTCAGCTCTTTTAACAACTCCCGCTCTTTCTGTTTTTTCCTCTCTTCCATCTTGCCGCCAAGACAATACACTGTCCCCTTACAACCCATCCCATACACCAGCCAGCCCCACTTTCCCCCCTTCGTTATGACACATACACTCCCTTATAGTGCTCTGTATACTTTTTTGCCCTTCCAATGAATAAGGGATTCATTCAACTTCCAGAAGCGCAAACCACCTCCTTCCTTTCGTAACCTCAAGGAAGCCTTCACCGGGGCATGGTCTGACAAACTTATAGACCCGATCTCCACCTTCTTAACTTGTTCTATTATCCTCCCATCCACCCATATCATATCTGTTCTGCTGTATCTCTTATGCAGGAGAGAGTAGTATGTATATTCCCTCTTATTCCCATGTATGTGCCTCCAAACATCCACTGACCCCAATTTATGCAGCAGCTTCCCCAGCTTCTTACTTACCTCCTTTGGCCCACACTTGTTGTCCCCCGTAGTGTCTATTCTGGAGTTCAGTGTTGCATTAAAACTCCTCCTAATATTACTGGACTTTGCAAATAGGGTTCCACCACCTCATGAAACTTCCCATAGAACCACCCTTGCTGTATATTTGGCGCATATATACTCCCCACTACTGCGGGACTTTCTTCTATTTTCCCTTTCCACTAAATGTAGCGCCCTCCCGGGTCTCTCTCCACATGCTCTTTTTCGACATTCAATCCTTTTGCAAATATTATGCCCACTCCTCCCCTTTATGGCGATTCCCGATTATGGGCCAGATATACTTTATCATATTCTTTACTCATCAACCATCTTTCTTGTACTTTTTAAAAATGTGTTTCTTGTATAAGCAGAATATCCGCTCTTACTCTGCTGCCCTCTTTCAATAGGGCCTGTCTTTTAAACCAGGAATTAAGTCCTTTCACATTTATGGTTACAATCTTACATTCATCCAATTGTTTTTGATTACTACCCATAACTGCCAATCTCTGCACTTCCTCTTCTTACACACACAGGATCTGGGTACCCTCCCCTCTTCCCTCCCTTTCCTCCCCCCCCCTTTCATTCTTACTACCATTAGTAGCTTCCGCTTCCTCCCAGACATCATCTTCCCCCTCCCACTCATGTTACACATTTCACATTATACTCTATCTTAATCCCCCCCCCCTTTCTTAACACTTCACATTTAGCTTTACACCCCTCTCCCCCTTCACATCACAAACTCAGTCCAGCTTTGCGGCTTCTTCAACCTTGCTGTTGCTTTCCATACTTTTTCCATTTCTCTTTCCTCTGCTTATTTACTCAGTCGCATGTCCTTTCTTTTTTGCATCACGTGTTTACTCTTTCTCTCTTTGCTCTCCACTCTCTGCCATCTTGTTGTCTGTCCATTCACAGGTTTTCTCACTTCTCCCACCTCTGGTAAGCGTGTCACTCCTGCCTCCTTCATCTCTGCCGCCAGTTGCATTGCTGTTAACACCCGCCTTGTAATGCCTTGACTGGTGAACGCAATTCCTATGGGGTACAGCCATTTTTATTTAATGTTCTCTTCTCTTAACCTCATTGTAAATCCTTTCCATTCTCTTCGGCGTTGTAGTGTGGCTGCAGCTAAGTCCACAAAAATTGCAACTTTATTGCCTTTCCACTCTAGCGGGCCTGCTCCCTTCACCTTATTTATTATTTTTTCCTTAATTTTAAAGTCCTGGAGGCAAATAATAATGTCCCATGGTGCCTCCCCTCTCCTTGGGCCCAGCGTGTGGTGCGCTCTGTCTATTTTAACTTCCGATGTCTGCCCTCCATCCTCGGGCTCCTCCAACACTGCCATATATATGTCTCGTGCAGTCTGCTCAGTCTCTGTAATCCTCATGTTCCGGCACCCCGTTTATTCAGAGATTTTGCCTTCTCGCACAATTTTCCAAATCTTCCAGCTTTAGCTCTATCTGTTCCTTTGCAGCTTCTAAACTGTTCACTGCTTTGTTTATCACAGTCACATTGCTTTGCACCTCTTCCACTTGCCCTTCCACTTCCTCCGCTCTTTTCCACAGCTCCTGCACATCAGCATGTAACTCCATTATGGCCGCCTCCATATCATTTCTGAATCCCGCCATTTCAGACCTCAGCTCACCAAACCATGACCGGAGTTCTTCCTTTGAAATCTGCACCACGGCACTTCTGCTCTGCACCTCTTCCAAGGTATTCAACTACTCTTCAGCCTCAGCCTCAGTGTATCCTTCACCTCCCATTTTCCCTCCTTCTCTCTGCTCGCCACACACATATATTCTCTGATATCTGCAGTCTTTTTCCTCGCTATCGTCATTCCCCCCAGTCTCCGCTCCCAGTAACCACTCCTCTCCTCTTGGGGTGCTTATAATCCTTTATTTTGGGGGAGATTAATCACTTTTGCAGGGGTGAACGGCAGAGCTCGTTTTCAGCCATCCATGTAGTTCGGTGATGTCACCGGAAGCCCAATCCTCATGAGTTTTAACAACTTTGAATAGTTTTGTGTCATCTGCAAATTTGATAACCTCACTCGTTATTCCCATTTCCAGGTCATTTATGAATATGTTAAAAAGCAGCGGACCCAGCACAGATCCCTGGGTACTCCACTATTCACCTTTCTCCATTGGAGAAAATTGGCCACGACTCACCTTTGTCTACCTGTTTATTCACACCTTCAAAAAAACACTTCCTGTTGTCCACCACAGCTTGAGTGGGGGATCTGTCCAACTCGACCCTGACCACAAAAGTAATGAGCTCCAGGCTGCGGGGCATTATCAAAGTTGCAGGCATGGATCTCTGTTAGGTGAAGGTCCACCATTTTGTCCTCAAACCCTGGGCATTATCTTGCAAAATGACCCCGTCCCTCAAAATTAACATAGGTTGAGGGTTCTGAATCTCATGAATGGTATGTGGCTAGAAGATGTCTCTTCTCCATGGTTGACTGCAATCTACTTTTCATCTGTAGCTTCTGGAATCCTGGAATGACTTCCTTTCCTTTGGTCTAGGGCTTCCCAGACTGGATCAAGCTTGGTGGAAGATGCCTTCTACTTCCAGGGCACCTTTTAAAATGAACTTACCACTATTTATTTTTATTTATTTTGACTATTTTTCTATACTGCTTTTCTCCAGGTCAAAGCAGTTTACAAGGAACAGTAACAGTTTTACATAAAACAAGGAACTAAAAACAGGATAACATAGGATATACAAGTTATTCATGTTCTTCAACTGGAAGAGAGAGAGGGGAAAACACTGCAAGATTATGAACATCAACAACAGAAAATTGAGCATAGCTACCTGTTGGTGGGGTATGAGATTTATGCTATTACGTCTCCAAAGTGCTCCATGAATAGATGGGTTTCTAGTGCCTTGAAGAATGCTATACATTCAGATATGTTTCTGGTCTTCTCAGGCAGTAGATTCCATAGTCCTGGAGCATACAGGGAGACTGAGCGGTTGCTGGCATATTTGTTGCTTTTTATTCTTTAGATTGGAATCATTAGCATACTTTGTGTGCTTTGTCTTCTGGCCCTGCTGATCTGTGCCATGTGTAAGAGCGTGTTTAGGTATGTGGATAAGTTATGCGTGATTATCAGTAGCAGGATTTTGTATCTAATTTAACTTGTTATTGGGAGACAGTGCAGTTATTTCAATATTGGCGTAATGTGCTCAAGTCTTGATGCTCCTTGGATGATATGGGCCATTAAATGTTGTGCTATTTGTAAAGGATGGAGAGTACATTTTGGTAGTCAATGGTATATAATGTTGCCATAGTCAAAATGTGGGAAGACTATCACCTGAAATACTGCAGGGAAATCATGTGGTTCAAGTAATGGATGTAGATGTTGCAGGGTTCGCATTTTGTGGTATATTGTGTTGATCTAAAGTTATTCCTAAGTATCTAACTTCGATTTTAACTTCTAGCTCAATTGAATTAATTCATAGCATTGTTGGTGGGAAGAATGTTTTATTGCTAGTGATGTGTAGTACTTCCATTTTTTAATAGTTTATTGATAGGCCACAATCTGTTAGCCAATAAGCAATATCCTTGAAGCAGTCTGTTATTACATTATATGTAGGTTTTGTTGTATTAAAGGGTGCATAGAGCATAATACCATCTCCATATAAGTGATAGTGAACTTTGTGAGAATGCATAATTGAGCATATAGGTTGTATATACAGGGTGTCCCAAAAAAAGTGAGAACCTATCATAGCATATAAGTTATTTAAAAATTCAAAAAGACAGATGTAAACAATTGACAAATTTAAAAAAACAAAGATGGCGACCGGAAATTGTCGAAATAAAGATGTTATATAGCTAAAAAAGGTAAATAAGTAAACTATTTAAGCTTTTAATTTACGAGATGTTCTCACTTTTTTTGGGCCACTCTGTTTATATTGAAAAATAGGGGGGGATAAAGCTGATCCTTGTGGGACACCTTGCGGTTGATAGAATGGAGCTGATATGGTTGATCCTTTTTTCTCCTGTAGCTAGTGTTATGCCTTGTAGTCCAATTGATTGTAGTCACACTTATAGGATGTTATGAGGGATCGAGTCAAATGCTGCTGCTATGTTCAGAAATATTAGTATGAAACCCTGCTGTTGCTGGGTGCCTTGTAGGACTCTGTCTATGAGAGACATTAATAGTGTTTCAACTCCATGAAGTAATCTAAAGCCATATTGTTGTGGGTCCAGCGGTGCATACTGTACATATTGACATAATCTTATTTTTTCAATTATCTTAGCCAAGAAGAGTAGGCTAGATATGGGCCTGTATGATTCTGGGTTATTAGTATCAAGTAAGGGGTTCTGTAATGTTGGGCGTACTGAGGTGATCTTTAGGCTGTTAGGCACGTATCCCAGCTCAAGAGAGAGTTGTGCTATTTTTGTTATTATCAAGCATAGCTCGGTTCTGGCTATCTTAATCCAGTTTATTGGACATGAATCTGGTGGGGATGATGATGTTGTTCAGATTTGTGATTATGTTTTCTGTGTATTGCAGGATGATGGAGTTAAGTGTCTGCCACGATATATACTGGTTGATGTGAAGCATTGTGGTGTGGCTGATTTTATTTTGTCTCTGTAACTCTGCTTTGGAAGGACTCTGCTAGACGTTGTGGGCTGGGGACACAGACTGTGCTGTCTAGGGTTGGGATCTTAACTAAGGAATTTACTATGTTAAATAGTTCTCATGGTCAATTGAGTGAGTTCATAATTAGTTTTGTGTGGTAGAGTTTTTTGTCAGTTGTCATTTGTATAGTGCTACAAGGGCATACACAGCACTGTACAGACACATGTAAGAGACAGTCCCTGCTCAGAGCTTAAAATATAGTCAAGACAGACAACAACTGGGGACAAGGTTAAGTCTAAGGGAATGGTAAGGAAACACGTAGTTGGAGAGCAGGAGACTACATGGATCAGGATCCAAAAGCGGCCTTGAAAATGTGAGTTTTCAGCCTGGATTTGAAAAGGGCCAGAGATGAAGCCTAACATACAGACTCAGGTAGTTTGAAGGTTTGAAGTTTGGAGTTTGCAGTAGAAGATGGATCCACTGTCCTGTAAGCGGGCTTAACCACAAACCCTTCTAACAAGATTATCTTGGTTGCCTGAACACAAATTTTCCCTTCTAGTTGTAGCCACTTTCATTCTATTCTTTTAATCAACAGAAACATAGAAACAGATAAAAACCATACAGCCTATTCAGTCTGCTCTTCCATACCAACTACTACAGTCCCTTTATAGAAACATGATGGCAGATAAAGAACCCTCCCAGATTTTCCTCTGTTGGAGGGTTCCACTCTGGGATGCTATCTGTATACTTTGGGGGTGCATCTTGTCCTCTCGAGGATGGCGGTCTTGATCTCAGCATAGGTAGTTCTCCCTTCCTAAAGGCAGCTTGGCTGTTGCCCATCAGCAAGCTAAGTGGTCCAAGTGGTCTCCAGCCACTCAAAATATCATCTGGATCCTCTCTGGAGACAATCAGATATCACATGAGCAGAGAGATGGGCTGAACAAGGTTGTCTTGAACAATTTTGACCATCTGTATCAGTATGACCTGCAGCTCTGCTAACTCTCTACGAGGAGTTGTAGTAACAGCCTGGGGCTGTTTCTCCAAATGGGTTTGTTTTGCATATACCATGACAATCATGAACCTCACTTTTAAGCCAGGGCATGGGGAGTATGATCACAGTCTCTCAAATTCATTAAGGCTCGGCGTAGTACTTGAATCATGCAGTTGTAACATGTATGGGTAGTTTGCCAAGATGGACTTGGAAATTCTTCTTTATCAAACCTGTGGCACCCAACACAATAGGAAATATTTCTGTATCTTTCTGCCACATTTTCTTGTTCTCTGACTGCATTTCCTGGTATTTCAGGATCTTCTGCCTCTCCACGCGATTCACAGAGTAGTCACTTGGAATTGACACCTCTATTATCAATGCCCTTCTGATGGTTTTCTCCTTAACCACTATTTCATTTATTTATTTGAGTGATTTTTATACCGCCATTTCAGGAAATCATAGCGGTTTACATTCATAACTGAGATATATTGAATATTTTAACACCATAACAGGTGCATGTATACAAGCAATCAAGGATATTTACATGAGTCTTACTATTTTAACTTATTTACAAATAAAGTTGAAATCCACAAATGTTTCCTGTTGTACGCACAGACCCCAAAATGCAGGCAAAACACCGGAGTCTCAATGCTTGGATGAGAAAATGGTACAAAGAAGAGGGTTTTGGATTTGTTAGGAACTGGGCAACATTCTGGGGAAAGAGGGGCTTTTCCTAAGTGATGGGCTCCACTTTAACCGGGATGCAACCCGGCTGCTGGCATCAACCTTTAAAAAGGAGATAAAACAGCTTTTAAGATAGATAACAGGGGAAAGTCAACAGTTGCCCAAGAGTGCATGGTTTGGAATAATGCAACCTTGAAGGATACTAGCAAAAACTGAAGTTAGGAATATCAATAGAGAGGTTCCAATAAAGACAAAGGTAACCCAAATGCCCTTAAGTACCGATCAGACAGAGCTAAAAGATTCCACATTTCCCCTGCCTAACAATAGCCAGATTAATATGAATAAAATACAACCTCTAAACTGCTTGTATATATGCTAGAAGTTTAAAAAATAAGATGAGAGAGTTATAATATATAGCACTAAATGAGAGGTTAGATATGATTGGTATGTTCCCAGATGTAACTCCCGTAATGTAAATATGTTCTCAGTTATACCTCAGATGTAAACTCCTGTAAGGTAAATATATTCCTAGCGATATGTCCCTGGTTTCACCCTAGATGTAAACCATGTTAGATTGTAAACCATATAAGCCATATAATCCATTCACTATGATATCTGTAAGTGTTATTTGTAACACACATTCATATGTTTCATGTAAACCGCACTGATCTGTAATAGCGCGGTATATAAAAGCAAATAACTAAATAAAAATAAATAAATAAATCTCAGAGACATGGTGGAAGGAGGACAACCAGTGGGACACTGTGATACCTGGGTACAAACTATATTGCAATGATAGAGTAGATCAAATTGATGGAGGGGTTGCACTCTGTTAGAGAGGGCATTGAGCCGCACAGGATTAAAGTTAAGCAGGAAACAAAATACACTGTAGAATCTCTATGGATTGAAATTCCATGTAAAAAGGGAAAGGTAGTGGCAGTGGGGGTGGGGGTGTACTATCAACTGCCTGGCCAGAATGAACAAATGGATGATGAAATGCTTAAAGAAATCAGAGATGCAAATAAAAATTACAACAAAATACTAATAATGGGTGATTTAAATTACCCCGGGGTATCAACTGGGTCAGTGTCACGGAAGGACGTGCTAGGGATATAAAGTTTCTAGATTAAATAAATGACTGCTTCTTGGAGCAGAGGGTTCATGAACCTACAAGAGAGAAAGCTATTTTGGATCTAGACCTTAGTGGAACACAAGATCTGGTGCAAGAGATAAGTCTGTTGAGGCCACTTGGTAACAATGATCATAGCATGATATCACATTTGATTTAATAAATAAGAGGAAGGATGGCAAGGCAATCCACAGTACTGCCTTATAACTTTCAAAAGGGAAACTATGATAAAATGAGGAAAATAGTTAAGAAAAAACTAAAAAGAGCAGCTACAAAGGTTAAAGACTTACATTAAGCATGGGTGTTTAAAAATACTATCTTGGAAGCCCAGACCAGCTGTATTCCACACTTTAAGAAAAGTGAAAGGAAGTCCAAAAAACTGCCAGCATGATTTGAAGGTGAGGTCAAAGAGTCAGTTGTAACCAAAAAAGCATCTTTGAGGAAATGGAAATAGGAACCAAATGATGAAATTTGGAAACATAAGTACTGGCAAGTTAGATGCAAGGCATTGAAAAGGCAAGCAAAGAAAGAATTTGAAAGAAAGCTTGCTGTGAAAGCAAAAATGCATAAAGCGAAGTTACTCACCTGCAACAGGTGATCTCTGGGAACAGCAGGAATTTAGTCTTCACATATGGGTGACATCGGGTGCAATGCAGCCCACATGGGAATCACCCCAGCTACCAATAGGAAAGCCTTTGTGAGCACTCCACTGCACCTGCGCTACTGCCTTACCACTCTCCCTAACCCCCTCTCTTCAAGTTGAGTTTGTAGCTGAATAGAGGAAGGAATGCAAACAAAACACAACCCTACAACTCCATGGGGAGGAGGGCGGGTAGTGAAGACTACATTCCTGCTGATCCCAGAGATCACCTGCTACAGGTGAGTAACTACACTATCTCCAGGAACAAGCAGGAATGTAGTCTTCACATATGGGACTCCCTAGCTCCCAGATCTCTGAAGAGTTGAACTGGGTCAGGAAGTCGGACAAGATCATCTGAACCTAGACTTCCCCACCAAGGATATTTGGCAAGAAAATGGGGGATGGGGGTAGAAGTTGTGTCTATATCTCAAACAGAAGTTGAAGGACCTCCTGGTCAAAGGCAGTATCCCAGCAGGAGTCCTTGTTCAATCAGTAATGGGCAGCAAAGGTATGGACCTTGTTGCAGCTCGGCAAATATCCTCAATGCCTACTGAACATAGATTGGCCACCGATGCTGTCATTGCACGGACATTACGTGCAGTGACATGACCCATGAGGTTAAGTCCTGCTTTGCTGTATGCAAGAGAAATACAATCCGCTATCCACCTGGAGGGTGTATATTTAGTTAAAGGAAGACCCAGATGATAAGAATCAAAGGAGACAAATGATTGGGAGAACGTCCTACTGTCTTCCGTCCTTTGAAGAAAGAAGGCTAGAGCACTCTTACAGTCAAGTGTATGTAAGGTTGTCTCTAAACAAGATGCATGAGGTCTTGAGAAGAAGACTGGCAGGATGACTGACTAATTTATATGGAAAGGAGACACCATTTTTGGCAGAAAGTGGGGATGTGTACAAAGGATGACTGTCATGAAGAAATCTTGTATATGATGGATGCGCCACTAAGGCCTGCAGCTCGCTGATGCATCAGGCTGATGTCAGGGGATGAGGAATAAAACTTTCCAAGATAGATAACACAGGTATGTGCTTTCTAAGGGTTCAAATGGAGGCTTTAGAAGTTGAGCCAATACTGCATTGAGATCCCATGCTACTGGGGGTAATCAAAGGGGTGGCTTGGTGAGGAGGAGGCTCCCCATGAAACGTGCCACGAAAGGAACTGTGGAGATGGGTCAACCATCTGCAGGTTTATGAAAACCTGAAATAGCACCGAGGTGTACTCATACTGAATTTGTTTTGAGTCCTAAGAAGGACAAATGAAAAGGTATTGAAGATGTGTAGGTACTGATGCTTCAAAGGGATTTTGATTATTTTGAGAGAACTATGAGGTGTATCTATGCCACTTGAAAGAGTATGTCTTCCTGGTGGAAGGCTTTCTGGAAGAAAAGTATATCCTTTACGGCTGTTGATAGTGATAGATTTTGAAAGATCATGCTTTCAGCATCCACGCTGTTAGAGAGACTGCAGATTGGGATGGAGGAATGCTCCGTTGTCCTGATCCAGAAGACCCGGCCTGGATCCCAATGGAACTGGAGGAGTCTGCGTCAACCAAAGCAGGAGGAGAAATCAAGGCTGACGGGGCCAGCAAGGGGTTGTGAGGATCATAGATCCCTTGTCTGCTTGTAGTTTGAGGGGGGTCTTCGGGATGAGGGGGATGGGGGAAATGCATAAAGTAGTCACCGACCCCAGTGGATCATGAAGGCACCGGATGCCAGACTGAACGTGAATGGCCTCCTGGAGCAGAACTGTGGAATCAGAGTTCTGTGGAGTGGCAAAAAGATATATCACTGGAGTTCCCCAGGTCTGGAAGAGCTTTGCCACTGTTTTCAGATCTAAGGATTGCTCGTGATGTTGCAAGATCCGACTCAGCTTGACCAGCAAGTGATTGCACTCTCCTGGACAGCGTAGTTACTCACCTGTAACAGGTGATCTCTGGGAACAGCAGGAATTTAGTCATCACATATGGGTATCATCGGCACAGACGGAGCCCACGCAGGAACGCTCCCCAGCGTCCAATAGGAACGCTTTTGGGAGTATCCCTCAGCACATGCGCGCTTGCCTTCCCGCCCTTTCCAACTGTCCCTCTTTCGTTAAGTTTGTAACTGATTGAAAGGATAAAGGGAGAGAGGAGAGGAAAGAGACAGAGAGAACAACTCCTAGGGGAGGTAGGTAAGTTGTGAAGACTAAATTCCTGCTGTTCCCGGAGATCACCTGTTACAGGTGAGTAACTACGCTATCTCCAGGAACAAGCAGGAATGTAGTCTTCACATATGGGGACTCCCTAGCTGAAGATGCCGGGGAGATGGCCTCAGGAAGCTGCCACCTATAGTGAGGTGGGCCATGCTTCCTCCCATGGATCTCTGGCATTCTACAGGGTTGGTGGGTAGGAGTTGAATTAAGTCTGAAAGAGATGTTGAAAAACAGCCTGGCCAAAGAAGGCATCCCGACGGGAGGCTTTATCTAGGCAGTAGTGGGCTGTGAAAGTGTGCACCGAAGCCCAGGTGGCTGCTCGACAGATGTTATCGATAGACACAGAGTGGAGGTTAGCCATAGAGGCTGCCATGGCTCTCACATTATGCGCTGTGACATGGCCTTGGAGAGGAAGACTCTTACTCTCATAAGCAAAGGATATGCATTGTGCAATCCATTTAGATAGAGTTCTTTTGGAGACTGGAAGTCCCAAATGACTAGAATCAAAAGCAATACAAAGTTGAGAAGACTTTCTATGTTGCTGTGTTCTTTGTAAGTAAAAAGCAAAGGCTTTTTTACAGTCCAAAGTATAAAGGTTCCTTTCTGCCTTAAAGGCATGAGGCCTCGGAAAGAATACAGGAAGGTAAATCGATTGATTTAAATGAAAAGGCGAAACCACCTTTGGCATAAAATGTGGATGAGTTCTGAGAACAACCTTATCAGGGTGAAACCTTGTATAAGGAGGATCAGCCACTAAAGCTTGCAATTCACTAATGCGACGTGCGGAGGTGATTGTAATCAGGAAGATGACCTTCCAGGATAAAAACTTTAGAGCTGTAGTGGCTAGATGTTCAAAGGGCGGTTTCATGAGCTGTCCCAGAACTAGATTTACATCCCATGACACCGGTGGTGGCCTGATGAGAGGCTTTGTCAATAGAAGACCCCTCATGAATCTCGTTATGAGTGGATGAGAGGAAATTGGCTTATAGGAAGCTGCAATTGCACTAAGATGGACTCTTACTCAATTGGTCTTTAGACCAGAATTTGATAAATGAAGTAGGTACTCTAGTACCGATTCCAAAGGTATCACAAGGGGGTTTAAGCCCTTTTGAGAACACCACATAGTAAAACGTTTCCACTTAAAGGCATAAGAACGTCTTGTGGAAGGTTTTCTAGAAGCTTGAAGGATATCCTTTACCTGTTGGGAAAGGTTAAGATCCTGCAGGTCTAGGCTTTCAGCAACCAGGCCCTGAGATGCAGGGACTGGGGATTCGGGTGCAACAGCATCCCGTTCTCTTGGGAGAGAAGGTCTGGAGCACAGCCTAACTCCAGAGGTGCAGCTTGAGAGAAATGTAGGAGCAGGGGATACCATGTTTGTCGTGGCCACCGTGGCGCTATGAGGATCATACAAACTCTGTCTCTCTGAAGCTTCAAGAGTGTTTTGCGGATGAGGGGAATGGGTGGGAAGGCATAGAGGAAGTCCTGACCCCAGTGAAGGAGGAAGCCGTCCCTTGCCTGGAAATTGTGAACCGGAATTCTGGAACAGAACCGGGGAAGTTTGGAATTCAGTGGACTTGCAAAGAGGTCTATATCTGGGGTCCCCCAGATCTGAAATATCTTTGTCACTTGGTCTAGGTGGAGAGACCATTCGTGAGGCAGCAGTACTCGGATGAGTTTGTCTGCCCAAAGGTTTTGAATGCCTGGAAGATATACCACGAGAAGGTGAATTTGATGCTCTCTGGCGAGGGCCCATAGTCGTAAAGCTTCGTTGCAAAATGACAGAGAGCCTGTACCGCCCCTGCTTGTTCACATAGAACATGGCTACTTGATTGTCCATTTGAATTAGGACTGTCTTGTAGCTGAGCTGGGCATGGAATACTCTAAGAGCTAGACAGATTGCTCTTAATTCTAGGAGGTTTATGTGAAGACAAGCCTCCTATGGAGTCCAGGTATGTTGGCTAGAGAGATGGTGCAGGTGTGCTCCCCAACCCACCTGTGATGCATCTGTTAGGGTGGCCTGCAACAGGGGTTGTTGGAAAGGAGACCCCACTAAAAGTTTCTCCAGTGATTGCCACCATTGTAGGGACAAGATAAGTCGTTGAGAATTTGATATCTTGTCTGACAGATGTCCTGTGGCCTCTGTCCACTGTGTGGATAGGGTCCACTAGGCTGCTCGCATGTGGAGGCGAGCATAGGGAACTACATGAACTGTGGATGCCATATGTCCCAGAAATTGTAGCAGGTCTCAAGCACTTAGGGAGGATTTTCCCACTGCTTGAGAAGCTAGTTGCACTATGCGAAGACATTGGGGCTGTGGGAGGAAAGCCCTTCACTGTCTGGTATCTAAACAAGCTCCTATGAATTCCAGGGACTGGGAAGGAATAAGTTGGGATTTTGGGAAGTTTATTACCAATCCCAAGTATTGGAGGATTTGCATTGTGCGAGACAGTGCAGAGCTGGCATCTGCAACCGTGGGGGCTCGAATGAGCCAGTCGTCCAAGTAAGGGAAGACGAATATCCCTAGGGTTCGCAGGAATGCAGCTATTACTGCCATGCATTTCGTGAATATTCTTGGTTCCGAAGCCAGACTAAAGGGAAGAACCTTGTATTGGAAGTGTTTTCCCTTGAAAAGGAATCGTAAGAGTTTCCTGTGATCCGGATGGATCAGAATGTGATTATATGCATCCTTTAGATCTAGAGAGCAAAGCCAATCCTGACTTTGAAGGTATGGCAGAAGAGTTCCCAGAGAAATCATTTTGAACTTTTCTCAAAATAGATATGTGTTCAATTCTCTGAGGTCTAGAATGGGTCTGTGTCCTCCTGTTTTCTTTGGAATAAGAAAATAGGGGGAGTAGAACCCTGTACCCTGTTGGAGAATGGGTACTTCCTCTATTGCTTCTCGAGAAAGGAGTGTTGAGACTTCTTGATCCAGTAGATTGTCTGCAGAGGTTTGGCAATTGAACTGTGTTACGATTGTAGGAGGGGGCATGCTGTGAAAATGAAGCTTGTACCCCTCTCCTTTAATGGACAGAGTCCAATTTTCTGCTGTTATTTGGTGCCATCTGTCGGCAAAATGACACAACCTGCCTGGAATGTTTAGGGGTTTTGGACTCTTCAGAGGCAGGAAGGCCAAGTTCTCTAAGAAGGAGTCAAAACCCTTGAGGGGGCTGAGCCTGTGGAGCTGATTGAGCTCTCGGGCCTTTTGGCTTCATTTGTTGTCTGGATTATTGTTGTCCCTTTTGGGCAACTTGACACTGACCTTGCCCTTGCTGGGTATAGGACTGATAAAACTTCCTCTTTTTGCTGAAAAAGGTTTTTTATAGGGTTTCTTTTTGGCTGGAGTGGCTGTAGATTTTGACAATCTGTCTAAAGTGATATTGTCAGCATCTATCTCATTAGCCTTTTCCTTTCAACTCTTGCCAAAGAGGTTTTCTCCTGTGCAAGGGATATTTCCTAATTTATCCTGTACTCTAATCTCCAAGTCTGATGCCTGAAGCCAGGCAATCTGACGTGCACCAATGGCAATAGCCGAAGTTCTGCTGATGCATTCAAAGCAGTCAAAGGCTGCACGATTTACAAACTTGGAAACGTCTTGAGCATGCTTGACAAGAGTAAGGAAGTCTTGTCGTTTGTCATCAGGGAGAAGGGGGCTCATAAGCTCCAAATCTCCTGTGACTTCTTTGAGGAACATTCCCATATATAAAATATATGAGCTGATCCTAGGTGAAAGCATGGAGACCTGAAAAGTTCAACGCCCAAAGGCGTCAAGAGTCCTGCATTCACGACCTGGAGGATTGGATGCATGGCTGACTCCACTGCCATTCAATGGTGTGGCAGCTGAGTCTTTTGAACATGGTGGAACTCGATACATAGTATTTAATTTTTATTTATTTTATTTATTTAACAAATGCTTATATACCGCTACCTTCCAGAAAGATCAGGTGCGGTTTACAATGGAACAATTTAAGCAGGGTAAACATTCTGCTTTTTACATAGAACATAGGAAACTGTGGTTATACATTACAATAGTATGGAGTCTCCTCGAATGAGGAGATGTTGTCAAAGGTGTTTCCCACATTCTGAGCATCAAATCATGAAGAATTTCATGAATGGGCAGAGTGGCTGCCTCTTTGGGAGCCTTAGGGTATTGGAGAATTTCCAATTCTTTTGCTCTAGGTTCCTTTTCATGAGCTACCGTGATTGAAAGGCCTCGGGCCACATCACGAATAAAATCCTGAAAAGACATGTCCTCCGGAGGAGACATTCTACATTGAGGAGAAGAGGAGTCTTCCGGGAGAAGCACTCTGGTACCGGCAGAATTATCACAGTCTTCTGAATCGGAGGATTCGCAGTATCTCTATTCCTGATGTTCATGCAAAGCATGGTATCGGTATCGATCGAAGTCGGCACTGAGTTGGTCCGGTACCAATCTGTCGATGCCAGAAAAAGTCAGCCTGGGAAGAATTCCCACCAGGGCCGGTACCGTCAGTGCTGGTACCGGTATCAGTACTGGTGCCCGTTGAACCGTCGGTAGCGGTGTCAACGGTACCGCAGCTGAAAGGAGAGCTGCAAGACTGCACTCAATAGCCAGGAACCTCTGGTCTATCGACGCTGCCGATGCCTGGGTGTCAGTACCAGTAGAAGCGGCTGGAACCCTTGAGCATGGCACCAGTAGTTCTGCCGAGGTTGAGGCCTCGAGAACATCCTGGAGCCCCACTGGTGCTTTGGAGGCCGAAGCCTCCCACCGGGGCTGTTTTGCCAGTGTAATTTCCTCAAGGGCAATGCCAATGGCTTCTCGATGCTTGGAAGAAGATCTACCCTTTGAGGACCAGCTCTTATGTTTAGTTACCTGAGATCCATGGGAGGAAGACGAGGCTCTGGAACACGTTGATGCAATGGACATGGTATCTGAAGAAAAGAGGGTACCGAGCTTTGCAGCCCGGTTCTGTCTTCCTCTTTTAGTCATCCCCATACAAGAGAGACACTCCGATGGAGAATGGTCAGGGCCTAAACATTTGAGACACCAGCCGGTGTCAGTGACGGAAATGGCACTGCCACATTTTTTAAAACCACTAGCTGTTTTTTCCATTTTTCAGGAAAATGGGACCTAATGCCCAAAATGGTGCCTAGCACCAAAAAGAAAAATTTCTGAAGAGAAACACTTTAGAAAGTATATATATATATATATTTTTTTTTTTTTTTTTAAAGAAGAAAAGAGAACCGGCGGTACTGGTAGGTGTCGAGCGGAGGCAGATGCGACCACAAAAAAACAAGTTTAAAGAAGAAATTTTCTGCTGTGACAGGGTATGTGTCCTGTCGGCTCTGTGGAAAACAAAAAACTGAAGAAGAGTAGTTGGAAAGGCAGGAAGGCAGCGCGCATGTGCTGAGGGATGCTCCCAAAAGCGTTCCTATTGGCCGCTGGGGAGCGTTCCCGCGCGGGCTCCGTCGGTGCCAACGATACCCATATGTGAAGACTACATTCCTGCTTGTTCCTGGAGATTATAAAGTGCACAAAGATGCACGTGGTGGAGAATGGCAAAATTCCAGAAGTGGTAGGCATACTGGCAGAAAGGAAGGGATCCTGTCCCCCCTTGTTTGTTTATGTAAAACACTGCCATCTGATTATCTGTCCTGACCAGTATCTGACTGCTGGAGAGGTGGTGTTGGAAAACCCGCAGGGCATTCATGACTACTCAAAGCTCGAGGAGGTTTATCTGTTGGGTTGATTCCAGGGATGTCCACAGACTTTGTGTGAAGATGGAATCCAGATGTGCTCACCAACCGAACCTGGACGCATCCATAGTCAGTATATGCTGAGATTGGGGGCATCCAAAAAGGTGACTCTACGAGAAGATTTGTTGGGGTGCACCACAACAGAAGAATTTCAGCCAAAGGGCGTGCTACTTGCATGATATCCCGCAGACTCCCTGTGGCCTGGGTCCACTGGTTTGAGAGAGTCCATTGTGTCAGTTGCATGTGGAGTCTCATGTAAGGTACTACATGTACTGTAGAAGCCATGTGTCCCAAGAGACAAAGGAAGTCTCGAGCCATGGCAGTCAGTTGCTGGCACATGTGGGAGGCTAGGTCCACTAGCTTGTTCATATGGTCCCTAGGAAGAAAGGCTTTGGACTGTTGGGTATCCAGTACGGCTCCTATGAACTCCAATCTTTGGGTTGGAGTGAGATGGGATTTTGAGAAGTTTATTACAAATCCCAGATGCTACAATAGTGCAAGAGTTCTTTGACGAGATGAGCAAAGTTCTCCAGGAGAGACAGCCTTTATTAGCCAGTCATCTAAGTAAGGGAAGACGAAGACTTTATTGTTTCAAAGATATGCTGCCACCACAGCCATGCGCTTTGTGAAGACCCTTGTTTCAGATACAAGACCGAAGGGAAGGGCCCTGTATTGGTAATGCATGCCCTGACAGATGAAGCGAAGATACTGTCTGTAATCTGGATGAATCAGAATGTGAGTGTTAGCCTCTTTGAGGTGTAGGGAGAGAGCCAGTCGTGTTCCTGTAAGTAGAAAGGAGGGTTCCTAGAGAGATAATCTTGTATTTCTCTTTTACAAGGAACATGTTTAGCTCCCTGAGGTCAAGAATAGGTCTGTAGCTTCCTGACGAGTAGTTATTCACCTGTAACAGGTGTTCTCCAGGAGCAGCAGGAATCAGTCCTCACATATGGGTGATGTCGGCGCCGATGGAGCCCCCGTGCGGATCATTTCCCCAGCTTTCAAAGAAAGCCTTTGGGAATGCAGCGTGCATGTGCGGTCCCCTTCCCGCCCAAGGGTGCCATCTTGCTCAGTCTGATGACATAGCTAAAAGACAGCAAAAGTAACAAAATAAAGCATATGACCGCAACTCCAAGGGGATGAGGGAGGATTGTGAGGACTGATTCCTGCTGCTCCTGGAGAACACCTGTTACAGGTGAGTAACTTCTCTTTCTCCAGGACCAAGCAGGAAGTCAGTCCTCACATATGGGACTCCCCAGCTTAAGGCTACCAGAGACCCCAGCTGAAAAAATGAGCTCCCTCTAGAGCCTCAGCATGTGAGAAAAGAATCTTCTCTGATAACGCCCCCGAACGGTAGCCCAACACCAGGACCGGAGGGTAGGAGTTGCCTAAACCCCAAAGAGATTATGGAGCACCTCCTGTCCGAAAGCACTGTCCCTGCGGGACTCTCTCGCAAGGCAGTAGTGGGCTGCAGAAGTCTGGCTTGAAGACCAAGTAGCGGCCCGGCAGATGTCTGCCAACGGAACAGAGCGGAGATGAGCCACTGACGCAGCCTTCGCCCTGACACGGTGAGCTGTAACTCGACCCTGCAAGGAGAGGCCGGCTGCCCTGTATGCCCAGGCGATACAGTCTGCTACCCATATGGACAAAGTACGCTTGGAGACAGGTAACCCCAACTTATTAGGGTCAAAAGAGATGAAGAGCTGAACAGTCCTCCGGTGCTCCTGTGTACGGTCAAGGTAGAAGGACAACGCCCTCCTACAGTCCAGGGTATGCAAGACCATCTCAGCCCTGCTGGCATGCAGCCTGGGAAAGAAAGTTGGAAGAACCACCTCCTGATTGAGGGAGGGAGGAGACAACCTTTGGAAGGAACTTAGAGTGAGTCCGTAAGACTACTCTGTTCCTATAGAACCTAGCATATGGAGTATCCGATACTAGGGTCTGAAGTTCACTCACTCGCCTTGCTGAGGTAAGAGCCACCAGAAACAACGCTTTCCAGGAGAGAAAGCGCAAAGAGCAAGTAGCCATGGGCTCAAATGGAGGGCAAGTAAGCCATTGCAAGACCACATTCAGATCCCATTCAGGGGCAGGTGGACGCACTGGAGGCTTAAGCAAAAGCAAGCCTCTGAGGAAGCGAGCCACCAAAGGGTGGCTGGAGAGAGACTGACCCTCCACCGGTGTGTGGTGCGCTGAAAGAGCACTAAGATGAACTCTCACAGAATTGGACTTAAGGCCTAGGTTAGACAAGTGAGGCAAATATTGCAGCACCACTGGTACCAGGCATGAGAAAGGATCCTCGTTGTGCTGAGTATACCAGGCAGAGAATCTACGCCACTTGAGGGCATAAGACTTTCGAGTGGACTGCCTCCTAGAGGCCAAGACCACGTCCTCCACTTCCTTAAGCAGCAGTAAGGGTGCTAGAAGTACCCTTTCAGCAGCCAGGCCATCAGATTGAGGGACTGGAGAGTAAAAGAGACCCCTGCTCTTGAGACAGGAGATCTGGTTGCATCCCCAGAGGAAGAGGGGTATCCACCGCTAGTTGCAACAGAAGTGGAAACCACGGCTGTCGGGGCCATCTGGGGGCCACCAGAATTACGGAGGCCCTGTCCCAGAGCACTTTGAACAGTGTCTGGGGCACTAGAGGTGTGAGAGGAAAGGCATATAGAAGGCCTGTAGACCACGGAATGAGAAACGCATCCGCTGCTAATCTGAGAGGATGCGGTTGTCTGGAGCAGAACCTGGGCAGTTGATGGTCCAGAGGACTGGCAAAGAGATCTATGGTTGGAAGACCCCATCTCAGGAAGATCTGTTGAACCACCAAAGGATTCAACTGCCATTCGTGTGGCTGCAGGATCCTGCTCAATCTGTCTGCCAGGTAATTCTCTTGACCTGGGAGATAGACAGCTTTGAGAAGAATGCCGTGATTGACTGCCCAGGAGCACAGGCTCTGCGCTTCTTGAGAGAAAAGGTGGGACCCTGTGCCCCCTTGTTTGTTCACATAGAACATAGCAACCTGGTTGTCCGTCTGAACTAGGACGGATTAGTGAGAGAGGAGATGAGAGAAAGTTCTCAGAGCCAAGCGGATAGCTCTCAGTTCTAAGAGATTGATCTGCTGTGCAGCCTCCCAAGGAGACCACAGGCCTTGAGTACATGCTCCTTGGCAATGTGCACCCCAACCTTGAAGAGAAGCATCGGTTGTCAGCACTTGAGAGTGTGGAAGTGTCTGAAAAAACACCCCTTGCACTAGATTCGGAAGATGAAGCCACCACTGTAGAGAAGACTCTAGTAGCTTGGACACCCTCACTCTGTCCTTGAGGCTTCCTGTGGCTTGGTGCCACTGAGTTCTGAGGACCCATTGAGCTGGCCTGATGTGTAGACGGGCATTTGGAGTTACATGGACCGTGGAAGCCATGTAGCCTAAGAGCCTCAGGAATTGTCTGGCACAGACCAGAGAATTGCTGTGGAACTGCCTGGCTAGATCCATCAACCTGTGGGCCCTGTCCACGGGTAAAAAGGCCTTTGCCTGAAGGGTGTCCAGTCTTGCTCCTATGAACTCCATGTTCTGTGAGGGGTGCAAAGTGGACTTTGCGAAGTTTATAACAAACCCCAGGTGCTGAAGCAGAGCGACAGTGCGAAGGGTGGCTTTATTGGCCTCCAGTGGGGATTGACTCCTGATGAGCCAGTCGTCCAGGTATGGAAAGACAAAGAGGCCTTGAACCCTGAGGTAGGCTGCCACCACCGCCAGGCACTTGGTGAATACCCTGGGGGCGGAGGTTAGACTAAAAGGCAGTACTCTGTACTGATAGTGGTTTCCTCCCACTACAAATCTGAGATATTGTCTGTGGTCTGGATGAATGAGGATGTGAGTATAAGCATCCTTTAGGTCTAAGGAGCACAGCCAATCTCCTTGCTGGAGGTAGGGCAGCAGGATTCCAAGGGTAAGCATCTTGAACTTTTCCCTCTCCAGGAACTTGTTCAGATTCCGCAAGTCTAGGATGGCCCGGAGGCCTCCTGTTCTTTTTGGTACCAGAAAGTACCTGGAATAGAAGCCTTGACCTCTCAGGTGGTGGGGCACCGGTTCCACTGCCTGTTCCTTTACAAGACTTGCTAACTGCTGCAGGAGTAAGTCCTTGTGCAGAGGGAGTTTTGGAGGCTCCCCTGGAAAATAGGAGGGGGGTACCTGGTGGAAGTGGAATAGATAACCCTTCTGGACTATAGTTAGTACCCAGGTATCCCGTGTTACGGCTGACCACCTGTGGACGTACAGGGCCAGCCGGCCTCCTGTGCTGATAGGGGCCAGCTGAAGAGGAAAAGCTATGCCACTGGGGTCAAAATCCCGCTCCCTGCTGTGCAGGAGCCGGAGCTGGCGGCTTGGGTGTTTTCTGCCTACAGGGCCCATGCCCCTGCCCCTTGGCCTGCTGACCCTGCTGGGGAGCTACAGAGGCCTGAAAATGAGGGTATGTTTTATAGGCAGATGACTTCCTCAGGTAAAAGGTCTTTTTCCCCAAGCCCTTCTTTTTCTGAGAAGGAGCAGAGGTTTTCCTGGACAGCCTTGTCCGGGTAAGAGTCTCGGTCTCGAGTTCTGCAACCTTTTCAGCCATGGGCTTGCCAAAGAGGTTCTCACCTCGGCAGGGGACATCGACCAACTTGTCCTGCACCCATGGCTCGAGGTCCGATGACTGTAGCCAGGCCTGATGGCGTGCACCGATGCCGGCACAGCTACTCGGGCCGAAGCCTCGAAGCCATCATAGGCTGCTCGAGAGATAAACTTTGAGCACTCTCGAATACCTGATGACAGTGCGTTGAACCTCTGCAAAGGTTCCTCGGAGAGACCAGCAGAGAACCCGGCAATCTCCTTTGCCAGGTCTCGAAGGTAGATGCCCATGTACAGCTGGTAGGTCTGGACAAGGCAAGCAAGCATAGAGCCCTGGAAGCACTTCTTACCGAGGGCATCCAGGTTCCGGGCCTCCCGAACAGGAGGCACCGAGGAGTGCATCTTCTGACTCTTCAGACGATGTATGGCCGATTCCACAACCATGGAATGGTGAGGCAATTGTGCCTTTTGGAACCCGGGGCTCTTGTGGACTTGATAGATAGAATCGTCCTGCTTGCTCAAGACCGGCGTCGAGGCCGGCGCCTCCCACATACGGAAGAGCAACCGTTCCAGGATCGGAGGAACCGGCACAGTAAAGGCCTCCTTTGGAGGAGAGTCATACTGTAGGGCCTCGGGATCCGCGGGGAATGCCAAGGCCTTGGCCATATCCTGCACGAAGTCTGAAAACCGGGTATCCTCTGGGGGGGACCTTCTCCAAGGCTCGGACTCCGGTGAGTCCAATGGGACACACCGAGTCCGAAAGGTGTCGGGTAACTCCTCATCCTCCGTTTCCCAGCCGGACCCCTCGGAGGAGGAATCAAGCGGCTCCGGTCGGGCAGGCACCGATTCCATCCACCTGACGCCGAGGGTACCGGCGTCGACGACCTCAGTCCCAAATGGGAGGCCGAGGGAGACTTTGGCCGAGGATCGACTCGAGACCACATGGACTCGAGGATCGGCTCGGCCTCCAGGGTCGACTTGGACGTCGATGTCCCGGTGGTCGGGGCAGATGCACCGGTGAGACCGACGATCAGTGCCCGCTGCTGTTCCATGAAGGCAGCCAAGCTGCACTCCAAGGCCGCCAACCCGAGTCCAAGCTCAGGAGACTCCGACTCGGGCCCCGACGGCATCGGGCCTGACGTCGGCTCCCGCGGAGGGGAGTCCACGAGGACTACAGTACTCACGTGACCCGGGGACTCCATCTCCACACGAGGCTGTTTGGCATGCCTCTCCGACTCCGAAGACCCGGGACGGCGCTCGGGGCTATGCGACTTGGCCCTCGAAGAGCCAAGTGCATCCACCGCCGCCGCCCTCGTGGGTTTTTTCTTCCTGCAGTGCTCCCGTGAGGGAGACCCCCTCTCAGAGGAGCCTCAGTGCTGCTCGGGGCCCGAGTCCCGAGACGTCGAGGCCTCTGATGAAGTCCGGGCCCGTCCGGACGCGGAGTCAGAGAATATTCTTTCCTTTTGGTGCTGCCGACTCCTCAACGCCTTCGAGGACATTTTCCCACACGGACCACAGATCATCGGGTCATGATCGGGTCCGAGGCAGCGGAGACAGCAGTCATGTGTGTCGGTAAGAGACATAAGTTTCTTACACCGATCACACTTCTTAAACCCGCAGGCAGCCATCGGAGGAAAAAGGGCCCCTGCGAGGTCAAAAGACAGGGCTGCCAGTGAAAAATAGAAAAATGGCACGTACGCTAGTCACTAAGGACAAAAACCGAAAAAAGAAGTCCTGGCTCGATACCGACGTATTGGGCCCAGGCGGGAAAGAGAAACCGGCGTCGAACAGAAGAAAACGGGATCACGCAGAACAAAAAACTTTTTCATCAGGTGAAAACGAAACATGTCCGTCGGGCTCCACGTAAAAAAAGAAGACTGAGCAAGATGGCACCCTTGGGCGGGAAGGAGACCGCACATGCGCGCTGCATTCCCAAAGGCTTTCTTTGAAAGCTTTGGAAATGCTCCGCACGGGGGCTCCGTCGGCGCCAATGTCACCCATATGTGAGGACTGACTTCCTGCTTGGTCCTGGAGAATTCTTTAGAATGAGGAAGAAGGGGGAGTAGAAGATTTTTAGAAGTTGGTCTGGGAGAACTGCTTCTATGGCTCCTTGGGTAAGAAGATTTTTGATTTCCTGCTTGAGCAGGGCATCCAGGGGAGGATAAGAACATAAGATATGCCATACTGGGTCGGACCAAGGTACATCAAGCCCAGTATCCTGTTTCCAACAGTGGCCAATCTAGGTCATACCTACCTAGCAGTTTCCCAAAAGACACAGGTTCCACAATGCTTGTACTGGGTCAAGAATTGATATCCTGGGTCACTTCTTAATAATGGTTTATGAACCTTTCCTCCAGGAACTTGTCCAAACCTTTTTTAAACACAGCTACAGTAACAGGATGAATGGGAAAATCTCCTCTGAAGTGGTGAGGGGGAAGTTTCTGAAAATTTAATTGGTAACCTATTTGAATTATGGACAGAGTCCATTGCTCTGTGGTGACGGAATGCTATTGATGTGTGAAATGGGAAAGTCTCCCTGGGATAAAGGTGGGCTTCTGAATATGCAGGAGAAGACTGGCTGTGCTCCCTATGTGGGAGGCAAAAGCTTGGTGTTGTCGGTGCCTGGGTGGCTGGCTATTCTGGGCTTTTTTGCCTGCTTAGGATCCTGTTGCTTCTGTTGGGTCAGATAAGCTGGCTGGGAATGAGGGGTAGACCCTTCTCTTTTTAGGGTAGAAGGGAGGAGTGGCTCAGTGGTTGGGACAAGTTACCTCAGGCCGGAGGTTCAATTCCCGCATGGGGACAAGTAACCTCAGGCAGGAGCGACAGGGATCTCTAGTCCCATGGCTACTCCTTGTGGCCTTGGGCAAGCCACTTAACCCTCCATTGCCTCAGGTACACTTAGATTGTGAGCCCTTCGGGGACAAGGGAATAAAAAGAACCTGTTAGTATGTACGTATATGTAAACCACTCTGATGCATAAGTAAAGGGCGGTATATCAAATGCCTAAAACCATAACTGCTGCCTTTTTCTTAGTATGGTCAGCAGTTTTTCTAGAGAGTCTCTTTAAGGTGGTATCATCCATTTTAAGCTCTCCAACCTTCTCCCTCCAGTTCTTTCAGAAAAGTTTCTATCCTCTGAAGAGTATATTGTCCAATTTATCATGGACCCATTGTTCCAGGTCCAAAGCCTGGAGCGAAGCTAACCATCTTGCACCAATGGCAATGGAAGAGTCCCTGCTGGTTGACTCAAAGGCATCAAATGCTGCCCTATATACAAACTTTGAGACATTTTGGCTATATGCCAAAACAGCCTGGAAGGCAGGCCTCCTTTTCCTCTGAAAGAAAGGGAAGGAAACCTTCACAGTTCCGGTTGAGTGCCTTAAGGAACATCCCCATATAGAGGATGTAAGAATTAATCCTGCTGACTAGCATGGATGCCTGAAAGGAACGTTAGGCGATGGAACAGAGATTTCTCGGTTCCCTTCCTGGAGGAATTGAGGCCTCAGGTGCCTCCTAATTCCCCATTAAGGCTTTGTAGGACAAGTCCTCCCAGCAGGGATGCCTAGAGCAATGGCCAGAGTTGGAAGAAGTCCTGGAATAGTACCGGTGTAGAATGGGATCCTGAGGCTTGCTCAAGGAATCTGTGTAGCTTTCATTCGGATCCTTCAACTTCTCTGAGGACTCCCAGAGCTTTACCTCATCTTTTGTAGGTTTTGAAGGAGACATGGTTTTTTTGGTCTTCTTCTCTGAGTGTCTCGACTATTGAATGCTTGGAACCGTGGGAGCATGAGGATGCTCTGGAGGAAGTGGAGGCCAGAGACAGTGAGTCCGATGGAAAGAGCTCTTCAAACTTTTTGGCCGGATCCCTAGGTCCCTCTTCATCATCTATTTGCAGAGGGAGCATTCTTGGGGTATATGGTCGGGACCAAGGAATTTCAGACACCAATCGTTTTTATCTGTCACCGAAATGGTGCTGGAGCACTTGGTACATTTTTTGAAACCATTGGAGGGTTTCTCCATGGTAAGGAAAGTGGGCACAAGGCCCCCAGGTAAAGAAAAAAAAAATTTGAAAGAAAGAAAAGAATTTGAGAAGAAAAAATAAAAGAAAAAGGAAACCAGTATCAAGCGATACCGATGCAGTTAGGCAGAAGCGGTTCTAAGAAAAGTTCTGAAGCTCTTTTCTCCGGCGAGAGAGTGATGACCCGCTGGCTCCATGGAAAAAGAAGAACTGAGAAGAGGGATTTGGGAAAGCAGGAAGGCAGTAGCGCAGGTGCAGTGGAGTGCTCCCAAAGGCTTTCCTTTTGGTAGCTGGGGAGCTTCCCGCGCAGGCTCCATTGGAACCTGATGTCACCCATATGTGAAGACTAAATTCCTGCTTGCTCCTGGAGATTAAATGCTATTTCAAGTACATTTGTAGCAAAAAACCTGTGAGTGTGTCAGTTGGGCCATTAGATGATAGAGGGATAAAAGGGGCACAAAAAAGGGAACAAGGCTATAGTGAAGAGACTGACTTAAATACACAGGTCTGCGACTAAAAAGCTGTTTGATTATTTTCATCTAATTTCCATGTATTTTGGTGTGCTGAAAACAAATAAAATATTGAAAAAACTCCTAGACATCATGATTTGCCACAACATGCAAAATTGTCTTCAAATTTATCAAATTTTTTCAAATTACTATAAATTAATTCAAATTACTATTAACTAATTCACATAAGTGCATTTAAGATATAAAATGCCAAAAAAAACCTTAAAGGGGTTGTCCGAGTTATGTAAAAAAACATATAGCACTGTAAATCTGATGGTCAGCAATATATACATAAGCTAAGCAAGTTTTAAGTCCGTGCTTCTAATGGTAGAAGGGGTTAATCTTTCCTGAAGAATCCAGTGGGAGGGAGACACAGGGCAGATAGCAGCAGCTCCGGTCAGTGAAGGGGGGCATGGCCAGCACTGTGATGTCTCGTGTACAGACACAGAGCTGCTCTCTCCTGCATGCCACACTTGTGCACGAATCATCATCAGGTTCTTGGTTCTAGGCTGTTCACACTTTTTCATCGCAATTCGTGTTAGCTCGTCATTCTTCAACTGTTATGTTATGGCTCCGCGAAAGTGTATTAATTCGCCAGACAGTTTCTGTTTCATCTGTGGTGAATATACAGTGTTGAAGCAACAGCAGAATATTACAGACTTTGTGAAAAAAGTATACTTTGCAAACTTTGGACTAAAAATTGGAGATCAAGATAAAGTCTGGGCGCCTCATAAAGTGTGCAAACGGTGTGTTGAGGACCTCAGAAACTGGTTCAAGGGTAAGAAAAAATCTTTCCGTTATGGGATTCCTATGGTATGGCGAGAGCAAAAGAACCATAGTGACGACTGTTACTTTTGTTCATGCGATGTGAAAGGGTTTAATTCCAAATGGAAGCATTCCATTTCATACCCCAATCTTCACTCGGCAATTCGTCCCACCCCCCATGGCACAGATATACCAGTACCCAAGCCCCCTGCTATCTTGGAAGAGATACCTAGATCCGATGAAGGGGAAGTCATACCTGAACCAGATGACGAATCAAGTTCTGACTTTGAAGATGATACAAGACCAAAATTGTTTTCTCAGGAGGAGATGAATGATTTGGTAAGAGACTTGAATCTTACCAAAAATGCCGCTGAGTTACTCGGATCAAGGCTGAAAAGCAGGAATTTATTGTTGCCAGAAGTGTCATCTTCATGGTTCAGACATCGTGAAAAGGAGTTCGTTCCTTACTTCGGCCAGGAAGACAAGTTGGTTTATTGCATCGATGTTGAAGGTCTGATGGGTCAATTTAAAATCCAATATGATTCAGAGTAATGGCGTCTTTTTATAGATTCTTCAAAAAGAAGTCTCAAAGCAGTTTTACTCCACAATGGTTTTTACGCTTCCATACCTGTAGGTCATTCCGTACACTTGAAGGAAACCTACGAGAACTTGGAATTGGTTCTTCGTAAACTTAAATATGAAGACCATGGTTGGCAAGTGTGTGGGGACTTGAAGGTCTTGTGCATGCTGCTCAAGCAACAAGCTGGGTAAACCAAATATCCTTGTTTTCTGTGTCTATGGGACAGTCGAGACTGAGAAAATCACTGGACCAAGAAGAGTTGGCAGCCGAGGGTGCTAACAGTCGGTGAAAAAAATGTCCTCCAAGAAACTTTGGTACCTTCCCATAAAGTTCTTCTACCACCTCTCCATATAAAATTGGGATTGATGAAGCAATTCGTAAAATCACTTCCAAGAGATGGAGAATGCTTCTAATACTTGGTCACCAAGTTTCCAGGCCTGTCGGAGGCAAAATTGAAGGAAGGTGTGTTCGTCGGACCAGACATTAGAAGGCTTATAGTTGATCAAGAGAGAGTAGTTACTCACCTGTAACAGGTGTTCTCCAGGAGCAGCAGGAATCAGTCCTCACATATGGGTGTCATCGGCGCTGATAAAGCCCCAGCGGAGCATTTCCCCAGCTTTCTATGAAAGCCTTTGGGAATGCAGGCACGCATGCGCGGTTCCCTTCCCGCCTAAAGGTGCCATCTTACCTCAGTCAAATGACATAGCTAAGAACAGCACACAAAAATGAAAAAATGAACTATGTACAACTGCAACTCCAAGGGGAGGAGGGAGGGTTGTGAGGACTGATTCCTGCTGCTCCTGGAGAACACCTGTTACAGGTGAGTAACTACTCTTTCTCCAGGACCAAGCAGGAAGTCAGTCCTCACATATGGGTGACTCCCCAGCTCTGGGCTACCGAGGAACCCAGGCTGAACAAGAGAACTCCCTCTAGTCTCAGCAGCAAAGAAAGGCTTTTCAAGGACACAACCTCCACCGGTAGCCCAACAGAGGGCAGGAGGGCAGGAGTTGCCTAAACCTCAAAGAGATTCCGGAGTACTGCCTGGCCAAAAGCACTGTCCCTATGGGACTCCCTCTCCAGACAGTAATGGGCCGCAAACGTCTGGCTTGAAGACCATGTTGCAGCCCTGCAGATGTCTACCAAGGGCACAGAGCGGAGATGAGCCACTGAGGCAGCCATTGCCCTGACTCAGTGGGGCGTAACCCGACCCTGCAAAGGAAGGTCAGCCGCATTGTAAGCCCAGGTGATACAGTCAGCCACCCAGATAGACAAGGTACGCTTGGACACAGCCAACCCCAAGTTATTGGGGTCAAAGGATACGAAGAGCTGAGTAGCCCTTCTATGCCCCTGCGTACGGCCAAGGTAGAAGGATAAGGCCCTCCTACAGTCCAGGGTATGCAGGACTGCTTCAGCCTGGCTTGCATGAGGCCTAGGGAAGAATGTTGGAAGAACCACCTCCTGATTGAGGTGGAAAGAGGAGACAACCTTTGGGAGGAACTTTGGATGAGTCCTGAGGACTACTCTGTTCCTATATAACCTGGTGTAAGGCCTATCACAGACCAGTGCCTGAAGCTCACTCACTCGCCTAGCTGAGGTAAGGGCTATCAGGAAGAGTGTCTTCCAGGATAGGAAGCGTAGTGGACATGTAGCCATCGGCTCAAAAGGTGTGTGAGTCAGTTGTTACAAGAACACATTCAACTCCCACTCAGGGGCAGGACGACGGATAGGAGAGGCTTGAGCAGAAGCAAACCCCTGAGGACGCAGGACACCAAGGGGTGACCTGACAAAGAATGTCCTTCCACCAGAGAGTGGTGAGTTGCTAGAGCAGAGAGGTGGACCCGAACAGAATTGGACTTAAGTCCCTGATTTGATAAGTGCAGTAAGTACTGAAGCACTACTGGAACAGTACAGGAGAAAGGATCCTCTCTACGTAGCTGACACCACACAGAAAACCTTTTCCATTTGAGAGCATAGGTTTTCCTAGTGGACTGTTTCCTAGAGGCTAGGACAACCTCCTCAACTTCCTGAGGTAGGCCCCAGGGAGCCAAAACTACCCTTGCAGCCTCCAGGCCATCAAATTGAGAGGTTTGAGATTGGGATGCAGAAGGGAACCCTGATCCTGTGAGAGAAGGTCGGGTTGCAACCCCAGAGGTAGTGGGGGATCCACCGCCAGTTGAAGCAGAAGTGGAAACCAAGGCTGTCTCGGCCACCTGGGAGCCACCAGCAGGACCGAGGCCTTGTCCTGAAGAATCTTGAAGAGAGCCCGGGGCACCAAGGGCGTGGGAGGAAACGCATACAGGAGGCCCTGAGACCAGGGAATCAGAAAAGCATCCGCTGCTATCCTCAGAGGATGCGGTTGCCTGGAGCAGAACTTTGGCAGTTGCTTGTTCAGTGGGCTGGCAAAGAGATCTATCAAAGGGAGACCCCATTTCAGGAAGATCTTCTGAACTACTAAAGGATGCAGCTGCCACTCGTGTGGCTGCAGAATCCTGCTCAACCTGTCGGCCAGGCAATTTTCTTGACCTGGAAGATACACAGCCCTGAGGAGCATGTTGTGCTTGAGGGAAAAGGAACAAAGGTCTTGAGCATCTCGACAGAGGAGTCTGGATCTAGTGCCGCCCCGTTTGTTCACATAAATCATGGCTACCTGGTTGTCTGTTTGAACCAGGACAGATTGATGAGCCAGGGCAGGAGAGAAAGCTTTGAGGACTAACCGAATAGCTCTGAGTTCGAGGAGATTGATCTGTTGTGCAGCCTCCCAAGGAGTCCACAGGCCCTGGTTGCACTTGCTCAGACAATGAGCTCCCCAGTCCTGCAGAGAGGCGTCTGTGGTCAGTACCACAGTGTAGCCAGGAATCTGAAAGGGCATCCCTTGCAGGAGATTTGGGGGGTGCAGCCACCAGGTGAGGGAGTCCAGAAATGGTCTGGACACCCTTATTCTGTCTCTGAGGCTGCCTGTGGCCTGTGACCACTGAGTCTGAAGGCACCACTGTGCAGGCCTCATATGGAGCCTGGCATTGGGGGTCACATGAACTGTCGAAGCCATGTGGCCAAGCAGCCTCAGGCAGAGTCTGGCGGAGACCAAAGACCTGCTGAGGAACTGATTTGCCAAGGATATCAACCTCTGGGCTCTGTCCCTTGGCAAGAATGCCTTTGCCATGGTAGAGTCCAGCCTTGCCCCTATGAATTCCAAGTTCTGGGAGGGGAGCAAAGTGGACTTTGCAAAGTTTATGACAAACCCCAGGCTTTGAAGAAGAGCAATAGTTCTGAGGGTGGCTTATCTGGCCTCTTGGCACGTTTGACCCCTGATGAGCCAGTCGTCCAGATAGGGGAAGACAAAGATTCCCTGATCTCTCAGGTAGGTCGACACCACCGCCAGGCACTTTGTGAAGGCTCTGGGGGCAGAGATGAGGCCAAAAGGCAGCCCTCTGTACTGATAATGGTTTCCTCCCACAATGAACCTGAGGTACTTTCTGTGGTCTAGATGAATGAGGATGTGAGTGTACGCATCCTTTAGATCTAAGGAGCATAGCCAATCTCCCTGCTGGAGGTAGGGCAGAAGTGTTCCAAGAGTAAGCATCTTGAACTTTTCCTTCTCCAGGAACTTGTTGAGGTTCCTGAGGTCCAGAATGGGTCGAAGGCCACCGGTTCTCTTGGGCACCAGGAAATATCTGGAGTAGAATCCGTGACCTTGCAAGTGGGGAGGCACAGGCTCCACCGCCCTATCCACCACCAGACCTTGAAGTTCTCGAAGGAGGTGGTCTGTGTGCAGGGGAGGCCTTGGAGGCTCCCCTGGAAAGTAAGGAGGAGGCAGTTGGTGAAAATGCAGAGCATAGCCCCTTTGGACTATGTCCAACACCCAACTGTCCCCGGTGATGAGGGGCCACTGGTGGGCAAAGAGGGCGAGGCGACCTCCTGTGCAGGGTTGGGAGAGCAGGGAAGGAGAGGCTACACTCAAGGAGTCAAAAACCCCCACCCTGCTGAGTGGTAGCAGGGGCCGGAGGCTTGGGGTCCTCTGCCTACGGGGCCCATTACCCTGCCTCTTGGCTTGCTGACCCTGGGGGGCAGCTTGGGCAGCCTGATATTGAGGGTACTTGTTTATAGGCAGTGCCCTTCCTCGGGTAAAAGGGCTTTTTACCCGAGCCCTTCTTTTTATGAGAAGGGGCAGAGGTCTTCCTAGACAGCCTTGTCCATGTAAGGTGCTCTGTTTCGAACTGAGCGGCCTTCTCGGTCATGGGCTTGCCAAAAAGGTTTTCACCTTGGCAAGGGACATCGACCAACTTGTCCTGAACCCATGGCTCGAGGTCCGATGACTGTAGCCATGCCTAGTGTCAAGACGCGATGCCGGCTGCCGCAACTCGGGCCGAAGCCTCAAAGCCATCGTAGGCGGTGCGGGACATGAACTTCAAGCAGTCCTGAATCCCCGAGGACAAGGACTTGAATCTCTGCAAGGGTTCCCCAGAAAGTCCAACAGAGAACCCGGCCAACTCCTTGGCCAGGTCCTGCAAGTACATGCCCATGTACAGCTGGTACGACTGGACACGGCAAGCAAGCATCGAGCCCTGGAAGCACTTTCTACCGACGCCATCGAGGTTTCGGGCCTCCCTGCCAGGGGGTACCGCGGAGTGCATCTTCTGACTCTTCAGACGATGCATGGCCGATTCCACAACCATGGAATGGTGTGGTAGCTGTGCCTTTAGAAAGCCAGGGCTCTTTCTGAGTCGATAGATCGAGTCGACTCGCTTGCTTAGAACCGGCGCCGAGGCCGGTGCCTCCCACATACGGAAGAGGAGCCGTTCCAGCATCGGAGGAACCGGGACAGTAAAGGCCTCCTTCGGAGGAGAGTCATACTGCAGCGCCTCGAGCTCCTCAGCTCGAGGCTCTTCCTCGGGGTCCGCCGGAATAGCCAAGGCAGTGGCCATATCCCGGACGAACTCCGAGAACCGAGTATCCTCCGGAGGGGATCTACTCCAGGGCTCAGACTGCGGTGAGTCCAACGGGACGCACCGAGTCTTGAACGTATCGGGAGACTCCTCGTCCTCCATCTCCCAGGCGGACTCGTCCGAGGAGGAGTCAGGGTCCGACCCCGCGGGGCCCTGGAGCACCCGCCCCGACGCCGGAGGCACCGGTGTCGACGCTCTCGGTCCCGAACAGGAGGTCGAGGGAGACTGCGACCGAGGTCGACTTCAAGCCATGATGGACTCGAGTATCGGCTCGGTCTCCGGGGTCGACTTCGAAGTCAATGTCCCGGTGGTCGGGGCAGATGCGCCAGACAGGCTGGCCATCAGTGCCCGCTGCTGCTCCATGAAGGCAGACAATCTGCTCTCCAAGGCTATCATCCTGAGACTCAGCTCGGGAGACGAAGCAGCCACCGACTCGGGCTGGAATATTTATTTTATTTATTTATTTATTTAAAGTCTTTTCTATACCACGCTTTTCAAATTCAGCTTGGTTTACAATAAACATTAACTTTGTCCAGTCGAGAGGTCCGTACTGAACTTACAGAGAACAGGGTTGGTAAACTTGGGTTGAACTGGGTAAACTATATAAAGGTTTAAGCTAGATATTTACATTCTAGGTTATTACAAACATTCTTAGATACTATGTACATGGTCCTAGTCAGGTTCCGGTAGGGCTAACATGTTGTGCTGGTGTCATGTATAATGGATGGCGTGGGATGGCTGTTTAGTTGATTGGAGATGACTGGTTGTTGTGTGGTGCCGTAGTGTTGCATGAAGAGGTGATGTTTCAGGGCCTTTCTGAAGGTGGTGAGGTCTGTAATGGATCGGATGTTAGGTGGGAGGGTGTTCCAGCACAAGGGTGCGTAGTACTCAAAAGCTCTCTTTTTTGTGGACTGCGAGCATTTTGTGATCTTGGTGGGGATACTCAGGGTGTTTACTGTAAATGATCTTCTGACGCTGTTTGTGGGAGTGGGGATGATGAGGTCTGTGATAGAGGCGGAAGTGATTCTATTGATGGCTTTGAATGTCATCAGTAGGGTCTTGAAGGTGATTCTAAAATGAACTGGTAGAAGAGAGTCACGTGGCACATGAGCAAGTGAAGACGTGTTTTCGCTAGCTCCGGGGCTGCCTCGGCGATATAGATATAAAATCAGCGTTTTGAGTGCCTGGAGGTGATTGCCGGTGGAGAGAGTGTTTACCCCAACATTGTGCAGCAGCCCGGTGTTGCTCTGAGGCTGGTATGCCGCCCCCGGTACGCCGAGAAAAGGAGAAGGAGAAGGAGAAGGCGCCAAAATCAAGGGCCTCAGTCTCCGCCTCGGCGTTGTTGCAGCCCTCGTCTCCCGGAGCGGAGAGTGGGGATTCAGCCACGGAAGAGCTCGCAAAAGAGGTGGCTAGGCATCTTGACCCCAAGCTAGATCGAATACTCTCTAAGCTGGAAGAGATGGGGGAGGCGATAGCAGCACAGGGGCAGCGGATAGATGAGTTGAAACACCGCGTGTCTGCCATAGAGGATGAGGAGGGGCGGCAGGAAAGACTGCATGATGGCCTTCGTGCGCAACTTACAGCATGCCAAGCTAAGTTGGATGACTTGGAGAATCGCTCCCGCCGAAATAACATTCGGCTGGTGGGTATCCCGGAATCTATGAATGATCAGCAAATTCTGCCCCTCATTGAAAAATGGCTCCTGGAGGCCCTGGGACTACCTACCATGGTTGGTGAGCTTAAGGTGGAGAGGGCCCATCGAATTGGACCTCGACAGGATAACCGCTTAAAGCCCCGAGTGGTGATCGCGCGCATCCTGAATTTTGCACATAAGGACAGACTGCTGCGAGCGTACAGGCAGCACGAGGGCCTTGTGCTGGAAAACTCCAAAATACTCCTTTTTCAGGACTACTCCACAGTAGTATCAGCTAAGCGCAAGGAGTTCTCGGCGGTCTGCTCGATCTTGTTCCAAAAGAAGATCCGTTTCACCCTCGCCTTCCCTGCGACTCTTCGCCTACATCACCTGGGGAAAAACATGGTGTTTTCTACTGCTGGGGAGGCTACCGCATACTTGGAGCGCCTGCCTGCGGACTCCCCACTACGAGCGGCGGAATCAACTGCGGCTGCGGAGCCATAATTGAAACTGTGATGACTCTGCCCGGATTAGGCGGTAAACCTGTACTCCTTGTACTGCCTGTACTGGGCTAGCGAGCGACCTGTCGTCCTCACGGGACATCGGGAAGGACGCCCAAATATATTCTGTAGGCTTCACCGTTGGCCACCTGTAGGCCCCATCACTGCTCATATGTGGCTCAGCGGTACCTTGGGAGGACATTGCTCAGGTTCCCTGGGACATAATGTTTTACCATTTACCTGCTCCCTGTTTCCTTTCAGTTTAGATCCCGCAAGGGTTTTGATGCTATTGTATGGTTTCAGTGGTTATATTGTTGTGTGCCTGATTATCCTGCCAGGTGGCTGGTATTATTTCTCTTTCTGGGATAGTATACTCTCCAACGTTGTAATTGTACTATTCTTTCCCTCTATTCGTTTCTATCTTTTTTCCTCCTACCATGTTCTGTTTTGATGGTGTAGTTGAGCCGGTTATATGTTTTTGGGTCTGGTGGGATGGAAGGGATAATGGGGAGGGGGAGTTAGTGGGGGGGAGGCATTTCTGGGGCGGGATGTTGTCATTGAGGAGGGGTAGGCATGCATATGGACATGGGCCTGGCTGTGCGTCCGGGGCAGCCCCGAGGTGCCCGCTAGTGACTTCTGTTCAGCTCTCTGGCTGACGTAGGATGTGTGTTTTTAGGGGGGTTGGGTGGCGGGGGGGTTAGGGGGGAGGGGGGGGAGATAGTAGAGGGGCTAGAGTCTTTGGGGGGAGGAGGGGGGAAGGGGGAAGGGGGGAAGGGGAGGGGAGGGGGGGATAGCCAGTATCCAAATACCCAGAGACCTCGGCACCTTGCGATCCCCTGATGGCCGGGATCAAGCTCCTTCCGGACGCCGAGGCTGGGCGGCTCCGGGGGTTTGTCTGGGAGTGTCTGCAGTGGAGGCTCACAATACTCGGGTGCCATAATCAGCAGATTAAATTGATTTCCTGGAATGTAGGTGGCATCAACTCCCCCATTAAGCGCACTAAAATATTACAGGCGCTCAAGCGGAAGGGGGCTCACTTAGTCCTACTGCAGGAGACCCATTTGAGTGCTCTAGAGCATCAGAAGCTGGTGAGGGATTGGGTGGCGGGCATGTATGGGGCCTCCGCTGGGGGCAAAAAGGCGGGGGTGGTAGTCTTAGTGAAAAAAGGAGTCCCTTTTGAGGTGAAACATGTTGAATCAGACCCGCAGGGGCGGTACGTCTTTCTTCAAGCCAAACTGTATAATAAGGAACTCTGGATCGGCAATGTGTACGCCCCTAATGTGTATGATCATGCTTTCTTTAAGTGTCTGTTGAGTCTGGTGCAGAAGGTGGGGGATGGTGACTTGGTATTGGCGGGAGACTTTAATTGTCCTAGTGATCCACGCCTCGACAAATCGATGGCAAGTGCTCATGGGGCGTGGACTAATAAGGGAGTTGGCTACTTGTGTAGATTAGGGGGCCTTGTGGATGTGTGGCGCCTCTTGCACCCAGGAGAGCGTGTGTACACACACCAATCGAGGGCCCATCTCACGTGGTCCCGAATAGACTACATACTGGTGGGTGAGAGGGCGATTTCTAGGGTAGAGCGAGCAGATATAGAACCCATAGCCATCTCAGATCATGGAATGGTTTGGATCACTTGGGACTGCCAAGGGGTGGGCACAGGGGGATGGCGTTTTCCGGCCCATCTGTGGGAGGATGCTGATTTCCGATCTTTCCTAGAGCAGCAATGGTCGGAGTATGTGCTTTTCAATGACACCCCTGATTGCTCCCCCTTACTCTTCTGGGAGGCCAGTAAGGCGGTTATGCGCGGTTCTATTATTGAGTATACCGTTCGCAGGAAGCGTCACCTTGACCGCAGTATTGTGGTCCTGGAGCGCAATCTTCGAGCTTTACAATCCAAACTAGCCACTTTGCAAGGACGCGGGGCTAAGATTAAGCAGCAGGAGTTCGCTAGGGCCCAACTAGCTCTTAATGAGCTACTTCAGCGGAGGGCGAGAATGTCTCTGCAATACTACCAGCACAAGCTATATCGCTTCGGTAACAGATCTGGGAAGCTTCTTGCGCGGCTGGTTCGCGACCCGGGTGGGGCACGCTTCATTCCGGTGCTACGTGATTCACAGGGAAGGGTTTGCCATCAGCCCCAGCAGATTGCGGATATATTTCGTGAGTATTACGCTCACCTTTATACAGCAGAAGATAATACGGCGAGCTCGAGTGCGGCATTTCTGGATAGGGTCACCCTGCCCCAGCTCTCCGAAGCGGCCCTGGCATCGCTCAACGCCCCGTTGACGGGAGCGGAGATTCAAGCGGCCATAAAGCGTGGGAAGCCGCATAAGGCCCCGGGCCCGGATGGGTTTGGTGGGGAATATTATAAGATGCTTTCTCCTAGGCTGGTCCCTAGTCTGGTCGCTATGTATGAGGAGGCGTTGTCTCAGGGAAGCTTTCCTAGGGACATGCGTTGTGCTAATATTACACTTATTCCGAAGCCGGGTAAGGACTCGCTCGATCCGGCGTCTTTTCGTCCCATCTCCTTAATCAACACTGATGCTAAGATCTTGGCTGCGGTGCTAGCTCAGCGTTTAAATCCTTTACTTCCATCCTTAATTGGGGATAGACAGGTGGGCTTTGTCATGGGCAGGGATGCCACTAAGAACATAGCTAAACTCCTCTTGGGTATGGAACACTGTATTGGACGGGACTCTCCCTTGCTTCTTGTCAGCCTCGATGCTGAAAAGGCGTTTGATAGAGTGGCTTGGAAGTACCTTTGGGAGGCGCTCTTACGCTTTGGGGTTCGGGGAGAGTTTGCCCGGTGGACTCAGGTTTTGTATCAGCTCCCGGCGGCGCGGGTGGGGGTAAACGTGATTTATTCAGCCCCTTTTGTTTTAGAACGCGGTACACGGCAGGGCTGTCCGCTGTCGCCCCTTTTATTTGTGTTGGCGCTGGAACCCCTTCTGCAAGCTATACAGCAAGACCCTCACGTGGTCGGTGTTCGGATGGGAGGGGAGGAAATGAAAATCAGTGCCTTTGCGGATGATATGCTCCTTTGCCTGACTGATCCGCTGAACTCCTTGCAGAGGGTTTTGCATCTAATCCAGGACTTTGGCGGGTTTTCAGGCTTGAAGATCAACATGTCTAAATCTATGGCGTTAGACGTGGGCGGGAAGGTACGGGCGGTATGGCAGGGGACGTTTCCCTTGGCGTGGGCTGAGGACTCTAAGTATTTGGGCATACAATTGCCGGCCGATCCGGGGCGTTTATATCAAGCGAATATACCTGGTATGCTGGGTAAGGCACAACTTGTGTTTCAGCGTTGGCGAGCCTTTCCGTTGTCTCTCCGTGGCCGTATTGCATTATTTACTATGGTGGAACTCCCTAGATGGTTGTATCTGCGCGGCTCTTGCCATTATGGGTATGTGCGAAAGATTGGAAACTTTTTGATTAGTATTTGACCGGCTTTTTATGGGGGGGCCGTCGTCCTCGTATACCCCTCCGCGCTCTGCGACGCAGGCGGGAGGAAGGGGGTTTGGAGCTTCCCTCGTTATCCCATTACAATCTCTGCTTCTTGACGCGACATATTTGGGGTCTATTGGAGGTGGAGGAGGGTTGTGCGCCTATTCATCAACTTCAGGCATTTTCGCCCCCCTTACACGGTTTGTTCATTCTTCATCGTGCTAGTGGTCACCGTCTGGGGACCGGGAGGATCCCCACTTACTTGCGGACCCTGCGGTTGGCATGGCGGGAGATTTGCCGGTGTGTTGGGTGGGATCCGTCATGCTCCTTGCTATTGCCCTTAGTTGGAAACTCGGATTTGTGCCGGGTTGTGCGGATTCCTCGATCTTCCATGTTTGGCGTCGGAAGGGGATAGTGTGCTTGGGGGATCTTGGTAGAACCGAAGGGGGTGCCCTGGAGAGCTTTCAATCTTTGAGCCATACTTATCATTTGGACCCAAGGGATTTCTATGGCTACCTTCAACTCCGCCATTATATTGATCAGCTGAGGAAACAAATCCCCAATCTCTTACTTACGCGGGACCCGCGTAAACTACTAGGTGGCTGGGTAGGGAAAGAGCTTCTGGACCGGGCGGAGCGAAAGCAACTGCTCTGTCACCCGTAGATGGGTCGCTGATGGGTTATCTGATCTGACTGTAGACCTGTTGCAACTTGCCTTCGATCGCGTTCCCAGGGGGGCAATATGGATTTACTTGCAGGAGATGCAATTTAAATTTCTTTGGAGGGCATATGCGAGTGATAGCTGGGCCCACCGGGTGGGGTTACGAGATACCCCTACGTGCGGTTGGTGTCAACAGGCTGAAGGCACCCTGCTTCACAAATTTTGGCTGTGCACCGCTGTGCAATCCCTTTGGAAGTTGGTGCTGTCCTCCCTAGGGCAGTGGCTGCCTGTGGGGGAATTGGGGCACTGGCAACTCTGCCTTTTTCATTGTTGGGGGGAGGTCGGGCCTTTGCCCCCGGCGTCTCACCGGGCCTTGCTGGATCGGGGTGTTCTGGTGGCCAAGAAGGTGTTGTTGGAATGTTGGCTTATGAGATCTCCCCCCCCCTTCGTGATGTGGAGGAGAGCTTTGCTGAACCTGATGTATATGGAAAAGCTCACGGCTAAACAAGTGGGGGGGTCTGGCTGGGATCGCTTCCTTGGAATCTGGCAGCCCTTTATTAATACGCTATCCCCCCCAGAACGCAGCGCGGTGTTGAATATATAATTTCTATAGCTCCAATTTCCGTACCTTGACCCATGCTGTTTACTGTTTCTACTTGAATAGGCCACTGGGTAAGGGACCAGGGTACTCCTTCTTGGGTTCTACATCACGGTGTATCAAGGGCATCGGGGTTTGAGAGAGGTTTGGTGTTTTTTTTTTTGGATTTGGTTTTGGGTATTGGCTTGCTTTGGGGTGGAGAGAAGGGGGGGTGAGGTTGGGGGGGTAGTAGTAGATGGGGGGGAGGTAGGGGGGGAGGTGGGCACTGGGGCATATAAGTAGTAGTGAGATTGTTGGATTGGGCGGTTTTGCCCACCCTTTATATCTGCACCAGCGACTGCTAGTTCATTGGGGTGTGGTATTTCCCCCGTCCTGACCTCTTCTAGTCCTTGGCCCCCTCGGGGAGTCTTCGCTTTCCTGCCCGCCCTGGGACTGGGTGGGCAGGAGCGGGGGGGGGGGGGGCCGCCTACTTAACACTATATCTCAATGCACTCAGGTGCTACATATATTCCTGCACATTGATACTCTCATCTTTGATGTTTCCAAGTGATAACCTATGTCAGTTGATTGCTTGTTGCATTCATCTGTCCACTCTGCTCTTAATTTATTTGGTGTTGTATTGTATGTGTTCAAGCCATGTTCTGAATGTGTGTACATGCCCTCAGTGTGGGCCTCGTTTTATGTGTATGTACCTGTTATCAATAATATTCAAATAAAATACATTTTGAAGTAAAATGAACTGGTAGCCAGTGAAGTTGCTTCAGGATTGGTGTTATGTGGTCCCTCCTGGATGCACCATGTAGAATTCTGGCTGCGGCATTCATGGCTAGTTGTAGTGGGATCAATGCATTTTTTGGTAGCCCCTGTAGGATGATATTGGCATAATCAAAGTGGGGCATGATTCGTGCCTGGTAGACTGTCCTAAAGTCATCCGGGTCTAGCAGAGGTCGTAGGTGGCGAATTGTGCGAATCTTAAGATATACTGCCTTGACAGTGTTTTTTATATGGGCTTTCATGTTCAGTTGCTGATCAAGTGTTATCCCTAGGTATCGGATGGCTGGCTTGCTTTGAAGTTCAGCATCTCTTACTTTTAGTACTGCCAGTGGTGTGAAGGCTTGGTCCCTGGTAATGAATAGTGCTTCGGTTTTCTTTAAATTTATCCTTAGGTTTTGGGTGCAGAGCCGGTCTGCTATGGCGCTGAAACAGGAGGTTAGTGTTGAAAAATCTGGCTGTTCTGTGGTGAACGGCGTATATAGTAATACGTCGTCGGCATATGCAAGGCATGAGATGCCGAAGGCTTGAGCGAGAGTGCAGATGGGCTGCATGTATATGTTAAAAAACAACGCTGAGAGGGATGATCCCTGTGGAACACCTTGTGTTTGCTGGAAAGCTTTGGATGTTTTGGATCCTGTCCTCACGTGCTGCGATCTGTCTGCAAGGTAGGATTCGCACCACCTCAATGCTGTGTCCTGGATCCCTTTCTCTGCCAGCCGCTCCATGAGTAGTGTGTGGTCCACGGAATTGAACGCTGCGGCGATGTCGAGGAAGATAAGAGCATAGCCTCCTCTAGTTCTGTTCAGGCCAGTGATTAGGGAGTTGAATAGGCTGGTTAGTAGTGTCTCAACCCCGTGTGTTTCTCTGAATCCATGGGTCTAGGGGTGCATTGGTCTCGATGTGGTCCTGGATTTGTTGTAGAGCAATTTTTTAAATTATCTTGGCCATTAAAGGGATACTTGAGATCGGCATGTATGAATCAACTTTCTGGGTGTCCAGCTTGCAGTTTTTTATTAGTGGTCTGATGGATGTTTGTTTCAGGGTCTGTGGGAATGATCCCGTGCTGAAGGAGAGATCAATGATTTTGGTTAGGAAAGGGCTGAATTCTTTACACAGTGTCTTTATCCAGAACGCTGGGCAGGGATCGTTTAGCGCTGTGGTGGTGTTGATCACTTTGATTATGCCTTCAACGTGCTTCGCTGAGGACGGTGAGAAAACAGCATCTCAACATGAGTCACCCTCCAGACAGTAGTTTGCAACAAAGGTATGAATAGAGGACCAAGTAGCTGCCCAAAAGATCTCGGCAATGGATATTGAATGGAGATTGGCTTCTGAGGTTGCCATAGCCCACACATTGTGAGCAGTGACATGACCCTCCAAAGAGTCCTGCCTGTGCATAAGCGAAATAAATTTAATCTGTTATCCATGTGGTTAGAATACATTTCATTACCGGTAGACTTAGGTGACTAGGATCAAAGGAAATGATTAACTGAGAGGATCATCTGTGATCCTTAGTTCTATCCAAGTAGTAAGCCAGCACTTGCTTACAATCTAAGGTGTGTAGCGTGGCTTCAGCTCGAGAGGTGTGTAGCGTGGCTTCAGCTCGAGAGGCATGTGGTCTAGGGAAGAAAATTGGGAGGATTACCGACTGGTTTAGATGGAAAGAGGAAACCAGCTTTGGGAGGAAATGTGGATGAGTACAGAGCCACCTTGTCACGGTGGAACAGAGTATAGGGGGCATCCGTCACGAGAGCTTGTATCTCACTGATGTGGTGAGCTGAAGTGAGGGCAACAAGGGAGATGACCTTCCAAGATAGAAACTTTAATGAAGTGGTGGCTAAAGGTTTGAAAGATGGCTTTAGGAGTTGCACAAGAACCACATTGAGATCCCAGGCCACTGGAGGCAGTTTAATGGGTAGCTTGGACAGCAGGAGACACTGCATGAAGTGTGCTACTAAGGGGTGTGAGGAGATAGGCTGCCCGTCCACTCGTCTGTGAAAGGCTGCAATGGCACGAAGGTGAACTCTCACCGAGTTAATTTTAAGACCTGTCAAGGATAAGTGGAGGAGATATTGTAGAAGTGATTCTACTGGGCAAGAAAAAGGGTCAAAGTCCTTCGGGGAGCATCAGAGGGCAAACCTATGCCATTTGAAGGCATAAGATCGTCTGGTAGAATCCTTACGAGATGCTAGGAGGACATCCTTGACACAGTGTGGTAGGTCGAGGTCGGTGAGTACTAGCCTTTCAGTGGCCATGCCATCAGGCATAGTGAGTGCAGATTGTGATGGAGAAGCATCCTGTGGTCCTAAGAGAGGAAGTAGGGCACACATTCCAGGCTGAGAGGTTGAGTCTGCGCATGGCAAAAAAAGTAGAGGAAACCATAATTGACGGGGCCAGAAGGGGGCTATGAGAATCATGGAGACCCTGTCGGCCTGTAGCTTGAACAACATTTTGGGTATCAAGGGAATGGGAGAGAATGTGTAAAGTAGTGTGTCCCCAGGGGAGAAGGAAGGTGTCTGAGGCCTGTCTGTGCAGTGATGGAACCCTGGAGCAGAAGCGTGGCAGCTGTGTGTTTTGTAGAGTGTCAAAAAGATCTATGAGTGGGGTTCCCCACGTCTGGAAGATATGAGCAGCCATCTCCCAGTGCAAGATCCATTCATGTGGATGAAGGATATGGCTTAGCTTGTCCGCAAGGACATTGAGTTCACCCGGAAGGTACATTGCTCTGAGGTAAATGTGGTGTGAGATGGCAAAAACCATAGGTTTATCGCTTCCTCACAGAGGGGACGGGAACGCCGTTCCCCCCTATTTGTTCATGTTGAAAATAGCAACTTTGTTGTCTGTCCTGACTAGCACAGGTTGCCCCAAAAGTTGGGGTTGAAAAATCAAAAGAACAACTGTCAGTGCCCATAGTTCTAACATGTTGATCTGCAGGGCAGATTTCTCTTGTGGCCACAGCCACTGTGTTAAGTCGTTCAGATGCGTCCCCCAATCCAGCTTGAAAGCATCCGTTGTCAGGGTTCATCGAGATGGAGGCATCTGAAAAGGTGATCCGACAAGTAGGTTTTGTGGGGACCAACACCACTAAAGGGACTTGATCAGTTGAGGGGTGATGCAGATCTTGTCTCTGAGATGCCCCTTTGCTTGCATGCATTGAAAGGACAGAGTCTACTGCACTTCTCGCATGTGTAATGGAGCATAGGGGACGGCATGGACTGTGGAGGCCATGTTTCCTAATAGCCTTAGTGTCTCTCAAGCTGATATTTTGCTTTGCTCTTATATCCCTCCTGCCAGCTCGATGAGTCGGGCACAGAAATCCTGTGGGAGGAAAGCTTGGGCCTGTTGTGTGTCTAAGAATGCTCCAATTAACTCCAGTCATTGAGTTGATGGTATGATGAAGAGAGAGTCTTAACTATTGAGGGGAGACTCCCCTAATCAGCCAGTCATTTAAGTAAGAGTCATCTAAGTAAGGGAAGACTAATATCCCCAAGGTGCGTAGGTAGGCAGCGACTACAGCTATTTTATTTATTATTTTATTTATTTATTTAGCTGTATTTATATCCTGATTTTCACTGGGTCAAAGCGGTCAACTGGGGGATACATTTAACATGAGGGGATATGAGACACATACGCTAATACTTACAGGGAACATGGGCAATGGAGGGTTAAGTGGCTTGCCCAAGACCACAAGGAGTGCCTATAGGACTAGAAATCCCAGTCCCTCCGGCCTGAGATTGCTGTCCCCAGGTGGGACTTGAACCCCCGGCCCTCCGGCCTGAAGTACCTTGTCCTAACCACTAGATCACTCCTCCCATTAATGCATTTGGTGAAGATCCTTGGGGCAGAGGCTAAACCGAAGGGGAGAACCTGGTATCGATAATGGTTTCCTTACAACATGAAGCGAAGATATTGTCTGTGCAATGGATGTATCAGTAAATGCATGTACGTCTCTTTTACGTATAGAGAACATAGCCAATCATATCTCTGAAAGAATGGAAGAAGAGTTCCTAAAGAAACCATTTTGAATTTTTCTCGTACCATGAACTTGTTTAGGTCTCTGAGATCCAAGACGGGCCTGAATCTTCCTGTTTTCTTTGGAATGAGAAAATATGGAGAGTAGAAGCCTATCTTTTCTTGAGGAGGAGGAGGAACTCTTTCTACGGTACTCTGGAACAGCAGCAGGGTGGTCACCTCTTCTTTTAAGAGAGTGCCTTTGAAGGGGCTGGGTGGGATAATCCCTTGTGAAGTCGGTGGGGGGTAAGGTTTCAAAGTGAAACTGATAACCTCTTTGGACAATCTGGAAAGTCTATTTCTTAGATGTTAGGAGGTGCCACTTGTGGACATAGTGACAGAGTTTGCCTGCTATATGGAGGGGCTGGGGACTCTCCTCCAGAGCCTGACTGGCAATGCTCTCTAGAAAGGAGTCAAAAATCACGCGCAGGTTGTACCTGTGCAGTTGGTTGAGGCTTAGGAGCCTTGGGCTTCCTTGGTTGGCAAGGGCCCTGTTGACTCTGCTGAGGAAGCTGAGGCTGATAGGTAGCTGAAGGTGGGTAAGGAGGATAGTATCTCTTTTTTTTTAGAAAAGAAAAACTTCTTGGAAAGATCCTTCATCTTGGATGGGTCAGCTGTCTTTCTGCAAAGGCGTTTCAGTGTGAGATCATCTGTCTCAATCTCTCCTGTCTTTTCCTTCCAGTCCTTATCAAAAAAGGTTTTCATCAGTACATGGGATATTGGCGAGTTTATCCTGGACCCATTGCTCAAGACCTGATGCCTGTAACCAGGCCATTCTGCCAGCCCCAATGCAGACTGCTGAAGCTCTGTTGTTGATACAAAGGCATCAAAAGAGTCTCTGGTAAGAAACTTGGAAGTATTTTGGCCTTGCTTGATGAGTGTCTGGAATGCACTCCACTTATTCTCAGAAAGCAGGGGGGTGAAAGTCTCCAGATCCCTGGTGACATCCCTCCAGAAACATGCCCATGTACAGCATGTATGAGTTTATTCAGGATGCCAACATGCAAGCTTGGAACCAAAGGCATCGTGTGTTCTCGAGTCCCTGCCTGGAGGCATGGATAAATGGTTCTTTGAACTCTTTATTCGGCGCATCACTGATTCCACCACCATTGAATAGTGGAGGAGTTAAGGTTTTTGGAATCCTGGCACTCTGATACTTGGTACATGGTATCAAGCCTCTTGCTGATAGGTGAAACTGTGAGCGGGGCCTCCCACATGCAGAGCATAAGATTCTGCAGGATATGATGCACCGGTAAGATAGCTGTCTCGTTGGGCATGGAAAGATATTGGAGTATCTCCAATTCCTCTGTCCTCTATTCCTTTTCCGAGGCTACTGTGGTGGAAAATATAGTTACTAACCTGTAACAGGTGTTCTCCGGGGACAGCAGGAATCAGTCCTCACATATGGGTGACCATCAGTGCTGACACAGCCCTTGGGGAAGCATCTTCCAGCTTTCAAAGAAAGCCTTTGGGAGATGCCACCACACATGTGAGGTGCCGTTGCAGCGCAAGAGTGCCATCTTGCTCAGTCAGATGGCATAGCTAAAAGACAGCAAAAGAAAATGGTAAAGAAGAAACTCCAAGGGAAGGAGAAAGGGTTGTGAGGACCGATTCCTGCTGTTCCTGGAGAATACCTGTTACAGGTGAGCAACTTTGTTTTCTCCAGGAACAAGCAGAAAGTCAGCCTTACATATGGGACTTCCTAGCTACAGGCTACCTAAAGCCCATAAGGAAAAAACATGATCGCCTTCAAGGGGAGCCATGAGCAGCAGCAATTGTGTCCGCAGAATAGACTTCAGTAGGACTTGTGTGTCTGATGGAACCATTGCTCCGGTAGCCTGAACACAGAAGGGTCGGAGGGTAGGAGTTGCCTAGACCCTGAAGAGATTACAGAGCAAGGCCTGGCTGAAAGCGCTGTCCCGTTGGGACTCCCTCTATAGGTAGCAGTGATCTACAAAGGTATGGACTGAAGACCAGGTGGCGGCCCAGCAGATGTCTAACATCGAGACGAAGCGCAGGTTTGCCACAGAGGCCGCCATGGACCAGACACAGTGTGTCATGACCTGGCCATCCGGAGTGAGCCAAGCATGCTCATAGGCAAGGGTGATGCAGTCTGTAACGGTTCCTTCCCTTGCCAGTCACTCCAGGCCGGGGAAGTCCCGAGCACCCATCTTGCTGTCTGCTGCTCTGGCTGTCTGGACTCCAGGGGAATGAACTCACAACCGCACAGAGGGACAGTATGCAAGTTTATTCCACCGGTTAGAGGGGCTGTCTGTCTTTTATACATTAACAGAAACATATACATACGTCATCAACTCATCCCCTGAGGCCAACCACAGTTTATCAGTAACTTCTCAGATGTTAGTCGTCTCTGTGTAGAACAATTAATTTGTCTTAGCACAGCACATTCCTTTCCATATATAGGTATATACAGAAGTCCTATTTGACCTTGCGAGCCTCTCAGTCCTGCTATATACTTTAAGCTTTATTTTTCCCCTATCACAGTCTGCCACACAGATGGACAGTGTTCACTTGGTCACCGCTTCCCCCAGCCAACTGGAGTTGAAGGAAACAAAAAGCTGAGCAGCTTTGCAGTGGCCCTGCATACGTTGAATGTAGAAGGACAGGACCCTCTTACAGTTCAAGGTGTGAAGGATGGTCTCCACCCTGCTGGAGGGAGGCCTTGGGAAGAAGATGGGTAGCACCACCTCCTGGTTGAGATGAAAGGAAAATACCACCTTCAGAAGGAATTTGGGGTGCATGCTTAGCACGACCCTGTTCTTGCAGAATCTGGTATACAGCGCCTCTGCCACTAGGACTTGGAGCTCACCAACCTTGTCTCAAGTGGCAAGTAGCCAGGGGCTCAAATGGCGAGCAGTTGAGCTGTGCTAATACTACACTGAGGCCCCACTCTGTCACCGGAGGGCAGATGGGGGGTTTGGACAGCAGGAGTCTTCTCAGGAAGCGGATCACTAGAGGCTGGACAGAGAGGGACTTGCCCTCAACTGGGTGGTGATGTACCGCTAGGGCACACGGAGGTGTATTCTGACAGAGTTCGATTTGAGCCCGGATTGAGAGAGATGAAAAAGGTACTGCAGCACCATCTGCAATGGGCAGGAGAACAGGTTTACCCATTGCTCCAAGCACCACACTGAGAATCTGCACCATTTGAAGGCGGAAGCCCTCCTGGTGGAGGTCTTGCGGGAGGCCAGCAGTATCTCTTCTACTTCTCTCGAGAGGTTGATAGGGACCAAGATTACCCTTTCAGCAGCTATGCCGTCAGTGATAGGGACCCCAGGATGGGGTGCAGGAGAGAGCCCTCCCCCTGAGACAAGAGCCCTAGGGAACTCCCCAGGGAAATTGGAGCCTCCACTGACAATCAGAGGGGCAGCGGGAACCACGGCTGCCTGGGTCACCGTGGAGCCACCAAGATCAGCAATGCTTTGTCACAAAGAGCCTTGAAGAAGGTCTTGGCAATCAACGGCATGGGTGGTAAGGCGTACATGAGGCCTTCTGAGCACAAAATGAGAAACACATCTGCTGCAACCCGGGACGGGTGGGACTGATGAGAACAGAAGCAGGGCAACTGGTGGTTGTCCGGGCTGGCGAAAAGGTCCACTCATGGGATCCCTCAGAGTCAGAAGAGCCAGGTGACTACTCTGAGGTCCAGCTGCCATTTGTGCGGTTGGAGGACCCTACTCAGTTTGTCCGCCAGGGTTTTGTCCTGGCCTGGTAGGTATACAGCCCGTAGGAGAATTCCCTGATGAACTGCATAGGAGCATAGTGTCATTGCTTCATGGCAGAGGGTGTGAGACCCCGTGGCCCCCTGTTTGTTGACATAGAACATTACCACCTGATTGTCTGTTTGGATCAGCACAAACTGGTGCCTCAGGCGGTGGCAAAATGCTTGGAGGGCTAGATATATTGCTCAAAGCTCCAGGTTGTTGATCTGCTGGTTGCCTTCGGCTTGTGACCAGCTGCCCTGGGTACAAAGTTCCTCACAGTGGGCTCACCATCCCAGCAGGGAGGCTTCTGTTGTGAGGATCCTTCGGGGACTTGGATTTTGGAAGGGCATCCCTGCTTGAAGGTGTTGCAGATTTTGCTACCAAGTCAGAGATTCCGCCAATTGGTGGGTCACAGACTCTTTCTTGGAGTCGGCCTGTGTCCACTGGTCTCGAAGGCACCACTGAGTGACCCTCATGTGTACATGGGCATCTGGGGTGATATGGACTGTGGAGACCATGTGCCCGAGTAGGCGCATCAGGGGCCGAGCCGATACTGAGGGGTGGTATATGTCTGCGGCTAGTGTCCTGAGATGGGCAGTCCAGTCCAGGGGGAGGAAGGACTTTGCCTGAACGGTGTCCAGCTTTGCCCCATGAACTCCAGACATTGTGTCGGGAGGAGATGGGGACTTGGGGTGCTATATCACAAACCCCAGATGTTGTAGAATGGTGCGTGCCATAGCTTGCTGCACCTCTGTGGTTGTGCCTCTATTAAATGAGCCAGTCGTCCAGGTAGGGGAAGACGAATACCCCCTGGCAGTGGAGGAAGGTGGCCACTACTGCCAGACATTTGGTGAAGACCCTGTGGGCGAACACCAGGCCGAAGGGTAGTACTCTGTACTGGTAGTGGCCTCCTCCCACCATGAAGAAGAGGTATTGCCTGTGGCTGGGGTGAATGAGGATGTGGGTATAAGCATCCTTCAGATCCAAGGAGCATAGCCAATCTCTCTACTGGAGGTAAGGCAGCAATGTTCCAAGGGAGAGCATCTTGAACGTTTCCCTCACCAGGAATTCATTCAGGTTCCACAGGTCCAGGATGGGCCTTAGGCCCTCTGTCCTTTTTGGCACGAGGAAATGCCTGGAGTAGAGCCCTTTGCCCCTGAGATGTTATGGTACTGGTTCCACCGCCTTGTCCTCGAGAAGGCCTGTGAGCTCCTGCAATAGAAGGTCCCGGTGAAGGGGAGACCTTGGGGGCTCTCTGGAAAGAAAGGGGGAGGTGTCTGTGCCAGGTGGGGGAGGTAGCCGATGGAATCGGTGGTGACAGCCGGCCACCTGTGGGCATAGTATATCAGATGTCCCCTGTGGGCTGCTGTCCTCCTTGGGGTAGAGAGGCTATGCCCAAGGAGTCAAAAGCTTCCCCCAGGCTGGGCTGGATTTGACGCCTGGGGCTCAGGAGCCTTCTGCTTACAAGGGCCATGTCCCTGTACCTTAGCCTGCTGACCCTGCTGGGGAGGCCTGAAAATGTGGGTAGTTTTGGTAAGCAGACACTTTCCTCTGGCAAAAGGGCTTTTTACCAGAGCCCTTCCATCGGGGAGAGCCAGCGGTCTTTTTGGAGAGCTGGTCCTCGTCACGAACTCAGTCTCCAACTCAGCAGCCTTTTCTGTCATGGGTTTGCCAAAGAAGTTCTCCCCTTGGCATGGAACATTGACCAATTAGTCTTGAACCCCTTGCTCAAGGTTGGAAGACTGTAACCAAGCCTGGCGATGGGTACCGATGCCCGCTGTGGCTACTCTAGTCACCGACTCAAAGCCGTCATAGGCTGCTCGAGTCATGAATTTGGAGAACTCATGGAGAGCTTTGCCCAGGTTCTTGAACCACTGCAGGGGTTCCTCAGAAAGACCAGCTGAGAACCCGGTGAACTCCTTCTGCAAGTCTCTCAGATACATGCCCATATACAGCTGGTAGATCTGGATCCGACCGATGAGCATCGAGTCCTGGTAGCACTTTTTGCCAAGGACATCCAGGGTGAGAGCTTCCCTATCCAGGGGCACCAAGGAATGTGTCTTCTAGCTTTTCAGCTGACACATAGCCGACTCCACCACTATAGAGTTATGCAGAAACTGTGCATTCTGGAAGCCAGGGCTCTGGAGGACCTGATACATTGAGTCAAGCCGCTTGCTCACGACGGGCACCAAACACCAGTGTTTCCCAGATACAAAGCATTAGCCTTCCAGGATGGAAGGAATGGGAACCATGAGCGATTCCCTCGGTGTGGCCTCGTATTGGAGGATTTCTAGTTCCTCTATTCGAGGGTCCTCTTCTGATTCCATTGGGAATGCTAGGGCCTTTGATCATGTCCTGCACGAAGTCGAGGTATGCCATATCCTTGGGCAGGGGACAGATGCTGAGGCTAAGAAGGTGGTGAGTCCGAGGGGACGTTGCAGAAGCGGCGGGTGTCCAGGGACTCCTCATCCTCAGTCTCACATTACGAGTAGTTGGTCGAAGACTCACAGGACGGGCAGCCCGCGGGTTCCAGAACTGAGCCCTGCCCACATCCCTCGAAGGCCCTGCAGCTGGTGCCATGTGTGCTAGCCGGGGAAGACCTCAGTCCCGTCGAATGGGACTCAGATTTAGACCTCGGCCGAGGATCGACTCGAGGCCACATGGTCTCGAAGATTGGCTCGGCCTCTGGGGATTTCCTCAACATCTAGGGCCTGGTGGTCTGGGCAGAGGAACCGGCTGTGCCAGACAGCAATGCCCACTGCTGGTCCATGAAGGCAGACAGGCTGTACTCCAGGGATGCCATTCTGGTTTCGAGTCCAGAAGGCTCCACAGTTACGGTGCAGGCACCAAGGAATTCAAGCCCAAAGCCGGTTTCCCCGAAGGGGAGTTCTCAACAAGGATGGTCTCGGAGGTCCGAGGCCGATCTCTGGGCGATTCCTTCAGGGCGACCTTGGTGGACAGCTCCGAGTCCTCGGACGAATGTTGTGGACTGTGAGACCTAGCTCGGGGCTTACCCAACCTGCCCTAACCATTCAGGGATGCTGCCTTCGAGAGTTTCTTCTTCTTATGTTCCCTCGGGGGAGACCCCCTTTCTGAAGATCCGCAGCATCGACCGGGGTCCTCAAGGGCTCCACAAGAGTCCATGGCTTCATAAGGGGCTTTGGCTTTCAGAGGCATCGGGGACTTTGGGAAGAAGTTATTGTGCTTCTGCTGGTGATTCTTGAGGGCTTTAGTAGACATCTTCTTACAGAGACCACAAGCCACGGGGTCGTGGTCCAGTCCTAGGCAGCAGTTGTGTGTATCGGTAAGGGGCATTGTTTTTGCACACCGATCACAAAGCCACTGGTAGCCATGGGAGAAAAAAGTAACCCAGCAAGGTCGAAGACCCGTGGTGCTGCCAATTGGAAATAAAGGCGCAAAGGCGCCAAGAGGAAAAAATATCTACAGACCCGAGACTCGATGCCAAGGCAGCGGGCTTGGGTGGCGGGAAGAGTACCGGTGCGCAACCAGAGGAGAGTATGAAATAGAGGCACAAAGAAATCAACTTTTTCCGGGAGAAAGCAGACAGAAGTCTGAAGGGTTTCACGGAAAAAAGGAGACAGAACAAGATGACACACTTGGTCGGGAAGGGCACCCCCCATGTGTGGTGGCACCTTCCAAAGGCTTTTTTTTAAAGCTGGGGAGATGCTTCTGCGAGGGCTCAGTCGGCGCCGACATCACCCATATGTGAAAACTGACTTCCTGCTTGTTCCCAGAGAAAGCCCAACTGTCATGTCACATATGAATTCCTGAAAGGACCAATGCCATTCCTGAGGTGGTGAATGGTCCGAAAGGATGTCTGGGAGTTCTAGGGAATTAAATGATCCTTCATCAGATATTGAAGAACTGGAATCAGAGTCTGGCAAGAAGTCAAAGTATCAACGGTCTTTGGTTTAACATCTATGCTTCTTGTATGTCAAAGGTCAATGCTCATACCGATGCTCAGAGGTATCAGAATCAAGAGCCATGACAGTTTGAAACTATTGGGTACTGGGGGTCATTTCCAACTGAGCTATCAGCCTCGAGGGGTTCCGACGATGTCAGTTCAAGGGCCAGCATCGAGGCTGATACAGTTGACTGTATACTTTGTGTGGATGCCTGCACTCCTGGAGCTCTCGATGTTATCTGTATCGAGGCTGCCAAGAGTGCAGCCAAACTCTTCTCGAGAGCCAGCATGTGCTGGTCCAGGGAGATGTCTGATGTCTGGATGGAGTCACCTATGGGGCTTTGAGCCACCTTTTCAAAACATGGAACCGGTAGCTTTCCGGAGGTCGATTCATCGGAAGTGTCCTGGAGCCCCTCCTGGACTTTGGAGGACAGATCCTCCTGCTGGGGCTGTTTGACTGGCAGGTCTGCATCAGAAACACCCCTTGTGAAGTCATGCTGCTTATACTGGGACTTCTCTCTGGTTTCAGTATCTGTCTTCAATGCCGATGCCGATGACCTGGGAGCGGCCAGAGACTCTGTCTTACTTTTATGTTTGGACTTTGAAGAAACCTGTGACCCATATAAGGAAGTTGATGCCCTCAATGAAATCGAAGCCATTGAAACAGAGTCTGAGGCTAACAATGGTTCATACTTGTTGGTTCGGTTCTATAGGCCTCTCTCTATCATTTGTTGACACAAAGGAAAATATTTGGGTTGATGGTCAGGGCCCAAATATTTGAGACACCAATCATGTTTCTCAGTGACTATTATGGAACCGGCACATTTGTTACATTTTTTGAAGCCACTAGTTGGCTTTTCCATGCCTTCAAAACTTGTCTTCAAGGTTGAAGAGAAGGCTATGGAGGCCTAGAGATCTAGTTTAGTGGTGAAACCCATGTAAAAATGTGGAGAAAAATTACAAAAATAAAAAAAGAATTATCGGGGCCAGTGGCGGAATCAACGGCGATGGCAAGGCAGAAGCATGATGCTCCACAAATAAAGTTATTCGGCGGTGACAGGATTGTATGTCGTGCGGCCTCCATGGAAAATGAAGAATTGAGGAGTTAGGAAGGCAGGCACACAGGCGCAGTGGAGTGCTCCCAAAGGTTTTCCTATTGGACAATGTGGAACGTTTCTTGTGCAGGCTCCGTCGCGATGTTCACCCATATGTGAAGACTGCATTCCTGCTTATTCCTGGAGATTGGGTCTTACATCTAAATGTTCAGTGCTGCGTTCACCTTGTAGGGCTATACAAATGATGAGAAGTAGTAATAAAGATTCCCTCAGGACTTATGGAATCCTATTTTTAATTATGGCCCCATCTTTGGGAGAAAGGGCAAACTCTTCATCTATGATTGTGCTTACTAGAACCCTCTCAAAGCTAGAAATTTCTGAGCCTGATTTTCAAAAAAATCTGAGTTCCTAGGTTTAGGCTCCAAAATTTGTACTCTATTTTCAAGCAAACTTGGGAGCCTAAGTTTTCAGCTTAAAATTCATCTTAAATTAAAAGCTTAAAAGTTATGCTTCTAAATCTGGCCTGCTATCCATTGCCTAGATTTACAAGCCCGATTTATGAACCTAGTGTTAAAAAATCAGTGCTCAGCTCCTAACTTTTTTCCAGGCTTAAATTGGTTTCTGTTACCACCCACTTTTTATGCTCGTAGATTTAGGAATTTGTACAATTTTGACTATAAATTTAGGTACTAGACCTTAGTAAATTTTCAGAAAGAGCAATTTGTAAGTGCAACTTTCAAAAATAGGATAATAAATCCTTTGAATATGAGGCTTTTCTGAGTTTAAACAATATCAAACATTTAACTGGCAGATCGGAGAGACCACGTGACGCATGAGCGGGTGAGAGGTCTCTCTGCTCGCTCCGGGACCGTCCTGTATTAAGCGGCATATTTTCATTTCCTACCCCAAGAACTTTGGACAAAAATACCGGGGAACACCGGGGGTTACCTGAGGGCTACCCCGAGTTGCAGCGCACGTCGTACAAATGCCTCCTCCAGCGCGGAAAGAGAAGGAGAAGGTGCTCCGGGCTGGGCCCTCCGCGGCTGCTGGACCAGTTGCCGCGGTGGTGGTGGCGCGGTCGCCGGGGAGTGAGAGCGTGGACTCAGGCCCGGAAGAGCTGGCGAGGGAAGTGGCTCGGCTGCTTGAACCTAAGTTCGATTTGATCCTCAGCAAACTGGAAACTGTGACCGAAGCGCTCACTGAGTGCACTCACCGGGTGGAGGAGCTGGAACACCGGGTGTCGGCGCTGGAGGAAGAAGAAGGCAAGCATGCACGGGATGAGAGCCAGCTGCGGAAACATGTGGACGCGCTGCTGGAAAAAGTCGATGATTTAGAAAATCGGTCCAGAAGAAACAATATTCGGCTTGTGGGCATACCAGAGTCACAAACGGATGCGATGCTGATAGACCTCGTGGAGACTTGGTTGCCACGTGAGCTGGGCCTTACCGACCTTGTGGGTCACATAACAGTAGAACGTGCACATCGTCTGGGGCCTATTGGGGAGCTCCGACAGCCCCCTCGAGTAGTGCTTGCCAAGATATTAAATTTTCAACATAAGTGGCAGCTGATGCAAGCGTTCCGCAAAAAGCGGGACCTGCGCTTAGAGAATATACATTTGTAAAAAGTTTGATGTGTTTGCTTTAATACCTACAAAGTTCTTGCTTTAATACTTAAAAGATGTCTCTGCTTATTGTTTTTCTTTAATATATTTACTGTTCAATGTAAATAGTTGATTTCTATTGTTCTATGTACAATGTTCAATGTAAATAGTTGATTTCTATTGTTCTATGTAAAATGTATACAAACTGTGTACAAGACTGTTAACCTGTTATATGTAAACCGCCCTTGATCTCTGGAAGGGGCGGTATAAAAGAAATAGTTAAATAAATAAATAAAATAAATAAAATAACTCTGTGCTGATTTTTCAGGATTACTCTGCCTCCGTGGCGGCGCGAAGGAAAGAGTTTTCCCCAGTGTGTGCAGCGCTTTTTAGTAAGCATGTCCGCTTCAACCTTGCCTTCCCGGCGACCCTTAAAGTGCACCATGAGGGGAAACAACGGGTGCTGGCTACCGCGGCAGAGGCAAAGCGGTTTCTTGCGGACCTGGAGCAGAGTGGACAACAGAAGGCCAAGCTGCAGGAAGCTACCACAGGGAGTGTGAATTGACTTTCCTAGCTGGTAGAGGACTGGACTGAGAGTTGCGGGTGGCCGGGCCCGGACTCGCTGCCCAGACAGTGTAGTGTTATTTGCTGTCTAATTGTGTTTAAAATTCTGCTTGAGGGTGACCCGGAAAGATTTTGAGTCAGAGGCAGCATGGTGGTTGTATTGTTGAATGCGTGAGTGAATGTCTAGTAATGGGGGGTTAGCTTGGGGAGGGTTTGCATCGGTTTGGGATGGCAGGGGGTTTTTTGCTTCTTGTTCTTTTCTCTTTCTTTTTATCTTGGCTGGAGGTTGTGTGGTCTTGATGAGACTGGGGGTTCCCGGTGTGTGTGTGGAGGGTGGGAGGGGGGTTTGTGTGCATGTTTGGGACGCCGAGTTTCTTACCCCGGGCTTCATGTTGTATTATTGAATGGGGGTTTTAGCTCTGTCCCCTTACTAGGGGATTAGGCGCTTCGGGGCAGGACGGCCCTGCAGCGCACGGTGATAGGTCTCAGGCCTGGCAGGGTGGGCCAGGAGTTACTCACATGGTGTTTTTATAGAGGGGGGGAGGGGGGCAAGGGGGAGTAAGGGTACAGTATTGGGAAGAAGGGACAGGGGGGTGGGGGGCTGGGGGGAGGGTATGATAGGGTTGGGCTGGGTGGGGATTCCTAGGAGGGATTGGGAGGGTAGGGGGTGCAGTCTCACGGTTTGGGAGAGGGGGTTACGTGGCTCTGGATTAGTGTCTTCGGGGAAGAAAAGCTGGAGCGGGGTGCTGAGCGCCGAGGCTGGGCGGCTCTCAGCACGCTGGTTGCACTTATGGATCTGTGCTCAGCAGGGCAATGGGGGCTAATGGGTTCTGATTTGCGATTTGTATCTTGGAATGTGGGTGGATTAAGTACCCCGATAAAACGTACAAAGGTACTTCAGGCGCTGCACAGAGCGCGGGCCCAAGTGGCTTTTCTGCAGGAAACACACTTGACTGATAGAGAGCATGCTAAGCTGCGGCAGAAATGGGTGGGTCATGTTTGTGCTGCGGAAGCAGCTGACGGTCGGAAAAAGGGGGTTGCACTCCTTTTTCATAGGAGCCTTATGGTTGAGATTATCAGTGAAGACCTGGATCCCCTTGGGCGCTATTTGTGGGTACATGTGAAATTGAATGGAGAGGAACTGATTTTGGGTAATATCTATGCCCCCAATCAATATACGCAAGGCTTGTTCGAGCAGATTACTCGTAAGCTTGGCGATTTGCCTAATGTGTCCCTGGTATTGGCCGGTGACTTTAACTGCCCTAGCGATCCGGCACTGGACAAGTCCTCCTCCGGTGAGAAACCGGGTAGGTGGAAATCCCGGGGGGTGAACTATGTATGCCAGGTCAGTGATTTGATTGATATTTGGCGGCTGCTACATGGGAGTGAGCGGGACTATACCCACCTATCTCGAGCGCACCAGACGTGGTCCCGTATAGACTATATTTTGGTGCGGCGGGTTGACCTGGGGAAGGTACGGAAGGTTGACATTCGTCCAATTGTGGTGTCGGATCATGCGATGGTGGCGCTGGACTGGGCGGGTTGCCGCAGAGCGGGGGGAAGATGGTCTTTTCCAGGCCACCTCTGGCTTAGAAAGGATTTTCAGGAGTATGTCAGGGCTCATTGGCAAGAATATTTGGAGCTCAATGAGGGCAGCGTTGCCTCTGTGACTACATTGTGGGAGGCGGGCAAAGCGGTGATTCGCGGACATGTGATGGCTTATGTAGTGCGAGCTAAGAAAAAGGTTAATGCTGACTTGGTGCAACTTACGCGGGTGCTGCAAACGCAGAAACGCGCTGCGGTACGCTGTTCGGGGAGTGGTGCGGCCTATCAGGCCTATCTTGAAACTCAGCGCCAGGTAAATGCTTTGTTACAGGATCGAGCGGTCTTCGATCAACAGTTTTATCGGCATCAATTATTTCGTTTTGGTAATCGCTCGGGGAAATTGCTTGCGCGGTTGGCGCGAGGGCGACAGGGCAGACATTTGGTGATGCGGATTCGGGATGAGCAGGGTCGAATGAGGACAGACCCCACGGAGATTGTCGAGGTTTTTCGGCGTTTTTATAGTCGTCTTTACTCCCCGGAGGGGGAAGACCTGCAGAATAGGCAGGCGTTTTGGCATGGTGTGTCGTTGACTCAAGTGACCCCACAGGAGCGAGAGATGTTAAATCAACCACTTTCAGGGCCGGAAATCCAGAGGGTGATACGGGGGGGCAAACTGCATCGGGCGCCGGGTCCCGATGGGTACGGTATGGAGTTTTATAAAATAGTGGAACGGCAGGTGGTACCTACGTTGGGAGCGGTATATGCGGAAGCGTTGGAGACAGGCCAATTCCCACGGGATATGCGGACAGCCTCCATCACGCTGCTTCCCAAGGCTGGGAAGAACCTTGAAGATCCCGCCTCCTATAGACCTATATCGCTCATTAATGTCGACATGAAGATCCTCGCAGCGGTGTTGGCCGCGTGAGCGCAGGAGGTTCTCTCCCGATTGATTGGGCCCTATCAGACGGGCTTTGTCCGGGGGAGGGTAGCTGCTAAAAACATATTGCAGGTGCTCCTGAGTATGGAACGCTGTCTCCAGCAACGCTGCCCTTTATTACTTGCTAGCCTGGATGCCGAGAAGGCTTTTGATCGGGTTTCCTGGAGTTATCTGTTTGAGGCGCTGCATCGATTTGGCTTTGAGGGTCAGTTTGTAGGGTGGATCCGCGCTTTGTATGCGGAACCTAGGGCGTTCATTATGGTGGGGGGGGACCGCTCGGAACCATTTGTGCTACAGAGAGGGACTCGTCAAGGGTGCCCATTATCGCCCCTTCTTTTTATTCTACATCTGGAACCTTTATTGGTGCAGCTAATGGGAGAGCGGGCTGTGGCGGGGGTGCCCTGGCTGGCTGGGGAATTTAAGGTCAGCGCTTTTGCAGACGACATGTTGCTTTGCCTTACGGACCCGCAGGTGTCTTTACCGCGAGCCTTGCAGTTGATCGAACGTTTTGGTACTTTTTCGGGTTTGAAAATCAACACGGCTAAATCTCTAGGACTCGACGTGGGTGGGTATTCTCAGCGGTGCTGGGCGGGTCGGTTCCCCCTGCTTTGGGCGGACGGACAGCTCCGCTATCTCGGCATTCACCTTCCTGAACGGCCAGACCAATTGTACCAGGTGAATGTCCCTCTTCTTATTGATGGGTTGGCGCGGCGCCTACAGTCTTGGCTGCAGTTGCCCCTATCGCTTCAGGGAAGGATAGCTTTGTTCAATATGGTGGAGTTTCCTCGCTGGGCCTATGTGTTGCATCACCTCCCCATATGGTTGTCGCGCTGTGACCTTGAGCGGATCGGCCGACTTCTGTCGCGGTTCTTGTGGAAAGGACGGCGAACGCGCATTGCGCTACACACCTTATTGCTGCCTCGCGAAGATGGAGGAGCTGGCTTACTATCGCTTCGGTAGTACAATTTAGTTTGTTGGACACGTATTCTGCGCGACCTGATAGACGGGACATCGGAGGTGGTCCCTCTCCCCATTCTTGATGAAATGGCGACTCCACAACATCGCTTATTTGTGGTCCACGCGTCTGGTAGGCAGCTCTCCGTGGGCTGTAGGCAATCGTACTTTTGGCTCGGCGTGCGCAAGGTGTGGGGGGCCCTCTGTCGTCGGCGTGGGGTGGCTCCTCGTGTGACAGATTGTCTCCCGCTGGGGGGAATCCGGCCTTTCCGCCAGGCTGTGGAACCCGGGTGGCTTCTGCCTGGGCCTCTAGGGGTGCTTGTTTTGTAGGGCACCTCCGTATGCCGACTGGAGCCGTGGTGGACTCGTTTGCTTCTTTGCGTGGGCGCTATGACTTGGAACCCCGGGATTTTTACTTTTACTTACAGGCCCGCCATTACATGGGAGCCCTGCGCCGGGAGTGCGCAGGTGTGTTGGATGGTGAGGGGATGCTATCGCTGTTCGGAGCTTTAGATGGGAAGATTACCATCGCGGCTCTCCGCAGAGTGTTTTCGCCTGAGGGTCAATTACACGGCCTGCTTGGTTTGGTAGAGAGGTGGCGTAGTGATGGCATGCCCCAGCTTACAGTGGAGTGTCTGCGGGGGGCATTCCAGGGAATTAAATCTCTTTCTGAATCGATTCAACTACAGGAGCTTCAGTATAAATTCCTCTGGCGTGCCTATGTTCATAACATTTGGGCAGCGCGGGCTGGATTGACGACGTCAGATCTCTGTACTCTTTGCAAGGTGGATAAGGGTGGTCTCATGCACCGCTTTTGGTCCTGTAGTCAGGTCCAGGGGCTTTGGTCTAAGGTGGGACGTGTGTTGGGGGGTTGGGTACGGACACCTGTGGTGTTGTCCCCCGAGTGGTGCCTTTTTGGTTCCTGTGAAGGAGTGCAACCCCTTGGAGATGGAGCCCGCCAACTCTGTGCTAAAGGCTTTATTATAGTTAAACTCTGCCTCCTGAGACACTGGCTGAGAGATATGGTCCCAGGGGTAGCGGAGTGGGAACAGGCTGTGAGGGAGCTGATGCACATGGAACAGCGCACGGCTCGGCTATTGGCGGGAGGAGCGTGGGAACGCTTTGTAAAGGTGTGGGGCCCCTTGAGGATGGCGAATTGAAGCTGCAAGTAGAGGTTGGGTGCGATGTCTGTGCTGTTCATAATAGGAGCCATGGAGCCATTATTGTGGGATGGGGCTGAGGGGGAGGGGGTGGGCTGGGGGGGATGGGGTGGGGTACTCTGGGTTTATGGATTTTCCATGTTTTTTTTTTTTTCTGTGGCCCTTTGCTTGGGTCTCATAGCGTGGGTGGGGGGCATGTGGAGTTTGTTTGTACAACGTTATATTGTGTATTGGTTGTTTGCACAGCACTGTATAGCATGTTGCCCCAGGGTGCTCTCAAGGGCCGTTGTTGATTTGTTGCTTTGATATGGTTGGCCCATGCAGGGCGTATTCTGCTGTTTGCTACTTTGTCCTTTTAATAAAAATGATTTACTTAACTGGCAGATCCTTTATCATACCATAGAAAGTTGGTAAGAACATACATGAGCAAACAGTATGGTGTTTTGAAGAACCTCTTACCAAAAAGGAACAAATGTTTGTGGATATTTGTGTCTGGAAGAACTGGAGGAATCAGTTTATGACTCTTTGAATTTCTTTGAAGTTCAGTTTACCATGAAGTAGCAGTTAAATCATTTCAAAACCAGAAGTTGCTTGTACTTGGTATTTTGTAATCTTCCTTTTGCTGACTGGTGAAGAAGCAAGCTTACCAGATTTTCATCTCTAGCTCATTTAGTATCTGATGACCTAGGACTGCTACTGTAATTTTAGGAATTTTTTCAGAGTCCTAGCATAAGAACTCTAGATTTCCCTTTTATCCGCAGGTCAAAAGAAACAGCCTCTGATATCTTGATGAAGACTAGAAAGAAAGTGCTCCTACTTGGAAGCAGCGATGAATCAAACGGTAGACCTGAAGAGTCATCCATATGAAAATCAAACTCCATGGATATGCAATCAATGTTCCATTAGCAATAAGACTCGAGTAAGGAAGGAAAAACATGATGTACTGGGGAATAGTAAGGCATTTGCCTGATTTGAGGAATGCTCCTGGAAGCCTCCGAGTGAGGAACTGAAAGAGATAACTTTCAGAGGCTGATTAATTCCTCTGCTGAATGGCTGTTACTGTTGAGATGGATCATTGCCAGCCTTTTGGCATTGAAGGCAGTTGCTGACTTACGGATGGAAAGATTCCACTAGCGGTTCTATATATAGAGAAGTACTAGGCATCAAAGGGAAAGAGATTTAGATAAAATGATACATCATCTCCTGGCTCAGCATATAGCTAAGCTCATACAACATTGGTGGAATCACTATCAAAGCTGTATGGAGCTTAGCTAGACGCTGAACTAAGAGATCATGTATCAGTTTATCTACATTTTTTCATATATTATCCCAGGTATTGACTCAGGAGAGGCTGCTGTGGATAGCACATTCTCCTGTTTAATAACTAAGGAGATTACCACTACCACGATCTGTATGTATGATGGCTAATTTGGAGGAAACAGATAATGCCACGGGAACACCTATAGTATATGCAATGCTCACATAAGTACATGCTGTATTGGCGCAAGTACTTTTATGCACATATCGGGATTCACGATTTTATAAGAGACCTTTTCCACATGTAAAACATGCTTTACATACTACGGACCGAATATGTGCATACAAATACGTGTGACAACAAGATGACGCGTGTTTATAAGTGTAGCACATATAGGTGTTCTTATAAATGTAGTTTGGGCAGAGCTGGGTCAGAGATGCGATGCATGTAGACAGAATTCACGCCCACATACCTTCATCAGGGCAGGTATAGCGTAGTTACTCACCTGTAACAGGTGATCTTCAGGAACAGCAGGAATCAGTCCTCACATATGGGTGACGTCGGCGCCGACGGAGCCCTCATGTGGAGAAATTTCCCCAGCTTTCAAAGAAAGCCTTTGGGAATGCCTCACGAATGTGCAGTCCCCTTCCCGCCCAAGGGTGCCATCTTGCTTAGCCAGATGACATAGCTAAAAAGACGGCAAAAATAATAAAAAGCAATAATAGGACTGCAACTCCAGGGGAGGAGGGAGGGTCGTGAGGACTGATTCCTGCTGTCCCTGGAGAACATCTGTTACAAGTGAGTAACTACGCTTTCTACAGAAACAAGCAGGAAGTCAGTCCTCACATATGGGACTCCCTAGCTACAGGCTACCGAGAACCTATAGCTGAAAAAAGGCTCCCTCTAGGCGAGCCGCAACAGCAGGAACTTTCTCCGAGAATGCATCCCCAATGGTAGCCTCACACCAGAGGACCGGAGGGTCAGAGTTGCCTAAATCTCAAATAGATTCCGGAGTACCGCCTGACCGAAAATGTTGTCCAGTCGGGACTCCCTCTCCAGGCAGTAATGTGCTGCAAAAGTCTGGCTTGAAGACCAAGTTGCGGCCCGGCAGATGTCTCCCAACGGAACAGAGCGGTGATTAGCTACTGATGTGGCCTTAGCCCTGACACAGTGGGCCGTGATACGACCCTGCAGCTGAAGATTGGCTGCCCTGTACGCCCAGGCAATGCAGTCTGCCATCCAGATGGATAACGTGCACTTGGAGACCGGTAGACCCAGTTTACTAGGGTCATAAGAGACGAAGAGCTGAGAAGCCCTCCGATGTCCCCGCGTACGCTCCAGGTAGAAGGCGAGCACCCTCTTACAGTCCAGGGTATGCATAACTGCTTCTGCCCTGTTGGTATGTGGCCTGGGAAAGAAGGTTGGAAGAACCACCTCTTGGTTGAGGTGAAACGAGGAAACCACTTTTGGGAGGAACTTGGGGTGTGTGCGGAGCACTACCCTGTTCTTGTAAAACCGTGTGTACGGCCTATCTGACACTAGAGCCTGCAGCTCACTCACACGCCTAGCCGAAGTGAGCGCTACCAGGAAGAGTACCTTCCAGGAGAGGAAGTACAGATGGCAATTGGACATTGGCTTGAAAGGAGGGAGAGTAAGTTGCTGCAAGACCACGTTGAGATCCCACTCCGTCGCCAGAGGGAAGATTGGAGGTTTCAGCAGGAGCAGGCCCCTGAGAAACCTGGATACCAATGGGTGAGCCGAGAGAGGCTGACCGTCTATCGGTGCATGGTTAGCCAACAAGGCACTCAGGTGGACCCTGACGGAGTTAGACTTGAGGCCTAGCTCCGAGAGATGAAGTAGGTACTGTAACACTTTGGGAACCTGAGATGAGAAGGGTTCTACGGAATGTTGGTGACACCACACTTGGAACCTGCGCCATATACATGCGTAGGATTTTCTGGTGGATGGCCTCCTGCAGGCTAAAGCGTAGTTACTCACCTGTAACAGGTGATCTCCTGGAACAGCAGGAATTTAGTCTTCACATATGGGTATCGTCGGTACCGAGGGAGCCTGCGTCGGAACGCTCCCCAACATCCAATAGGAACGCTTTTGGGAGCATCCCTCAGCACATGCACGCTGCCTTCCTGCCTTTCCAACTATCCCTCTTCAGTTAAGTTTGTAGCTGAGTGAAAGGCTAGAGGGAGAGAGGAAAGAGACAAAGAGATAGAGAGACAACTCCTAGGGGAGGTGGGTGGGTTGTGAAGACTAAATTCCTGCGGTTCCCGGAGATCACCCGTTACAGGTGAGTAACTATGCTATCTCCAGGAACAAGCAGGAATGTAGTCTTCACATATGGGGACTCCCTAGCTGAAGATGCCAGGGAGATAGCCCCAGGAAGGTGCCACCCTAGAAGGTGGGAATCCTTCCTCCCATGGATCTCTGGCATTCCACTAGGGTTGGTGGGTAGGAGTTGATTTAGGTCTGAAAGAGATTTTGAAGAACAGCTTGGCCAAAGAAAGCATCCTGACGGAAGGCTTTACCAGGCAGTAGTGGGCTGTGAAGGTGTGTACCGAAGCCCAGGTGGCTGCTCGACAAATGTCATCGATAGACACAGAGTGGAGATTAGCCATAGAAGCTGCCATGGCTCTCACATTATGAGCTGTGACATGGTCCTGAAGAGGAAGACCCTTACTCTCATAAGCAAAGGATATGCATTGGGCAATCCATTTAGATAAAGTTCTTTTGGAGACTGGAAGCCCCAAATGACTATGGTCAAAAGCTATAAAAAGTTGCGAGGATTTTCTATGTTGCTGTGTTCTTTGTATGTAAAAGGCTAAGGCCCTTTTACAATCCAAAGTATGAAGGTTTCTTTCTGCATTAGAGGCGTGAGGCCTCTGAAAAAATACAGGAAGATAAATTGATTGATTTAAATGAAAAGGCGAAACCACCTTTGGCATAAAGTGTGGATGAGTTCGAAGAACAACCTTATCATGATGAAACCTAGTATAAGGAGGATCAACCACTAAAGCTTGCAATTCACTAATGCGATGGGCAGAGGTGATTCCAATTAGGAAGATGACCTTCCAGGTCAAAAACGTAAGGGCTGTAGTGGCCAAAGGTTCAAAAGGCGGCTTCATGAGCTGCCCGAGAACTAGATTTAGATCACATGCCACCGGTGGTGGCTTGATGGGAGGTTTAGTTAATAAAAGGCCTCTCATAAATCTTGATATGAGTGGATGAGAGGAAATTGGTTGTCCATTCAGAGGCTTATAACAAGCTGCAATTGCACTAAGTGGAGTGGAGGAGTGGAGTGGAGTGGAGTGGAGGAGTGGCCTAGTGGTTGGGCAAGGTACTTCGGGCCGGAAGGTCGGGGGTTCAAATCCCACTGGAGGACAGCAACCTTGGGCCGGAAGGACTGTGGTTTCTAGTCCCACAGGTGCTCCTTGTGGTCTTGGGCAAGCCACTTAACCCTCCATAGCCCATGTTCCCTGTAAAATAGTTCTCTGTGTGCTGTGCTTTCCTGTCTAATCAATGTGTTTATACCTCAAAAATTTCCTGTCATGATTTGACAATTTCCAATCTGTAATCAAAAACCGCTGCTGATCGCTGGAAGTAGCGGTATACAAATGTATACTAAATAAATAAATAAAAAATAAGATGGACTCTTACCGAATTGATCTTTAGACCAGAATTTGATAAGTGAAGGAGATACTCTAGTATCGATTCTAAGGGTATGACCAGGGGGTTTAATCCCTTCTTGGAGCACCATATAGTTAAATGTTTCCACTTGAAAGCATACGATTTTCTTGTGGAAAGTTTCTTAGAAGCCTGAAGGATATCTTTTACCTGTTGGGACAGGTTGAAATCTTGGAGGTCTAAGCCTTCAGCAACCAGGCCATGAGGTGCAGGGACTGGGGATTCGGGTGCCATAACATCCCGTTCTCCTGGGAAAGGAGATCTGGAGCATGCCCTAACTCCAGAAGTGCCGCTTGAGAGAGATGTAGAAGCAGGGAATACCACGTTTGGCGTGGCCATCATGGTGCTATGAGAATCATGCGACCCCTGCCTCTCTGAAGCTTGAAGAGTGTTTTGGGGATGAGGGGAATGGGTGGGAAGACATAAAGGAAGTCCTGACCCCAGTGAAGGAGGAAGGCATACCTTGCCTGACAGTTGTGAGCCGGAATCCTGGAACAGAACCGGGGAAGTTTGGCATTCAGTGGACTTGCAAAGAGGTCTATGTCTGGAGTGCCCCAGAGATGAAATATCTTTGCCACCTTGTCTAGGTGGAGGGACCACTTGTGAGGCAGCAGTACTCGACTGAGTTTTTCTGCCCAAAGGTTTTGAATGCCTGGAAGATATACCACTAGAAGGTGAATTTGATGCTCTCTGGCGAGGGCCCACAGTCGTAAAGCTTCATTGCATAATGACAGAGAGCCTGTTCCGTCCTGCTTGTTCACATAGAACATGGCTACTTGATTGTCCGTCTGGACCAGGACTGTCTTGTAGCTGAGCTGGGCGTGGAAAACTCGAAGAGCTAAATAGATTGCTCTTAATTCCAGGTGGTTTATGTGTAGACCAGCCTCCTGTGGAGTCCAGGTGCCCTGGATAGAGAGATGATTCAGGTGTGCTCCCCAACCCACCTGTGATCCATCTGTTGTTAGGGTGGCCTGAAAGAGGGGTTGATGGAAAGGAGACCCCACTGTCAGATTTTCTAGTGATTTCCACCATTGGAGGGACAAAATTAGTCGTTGAGAGGTTATTATTTTGTCCGACAAATGACCTGTGGCCTGTGTCCACTGTGTGGAGAGGGTCCACTGAGCTGCTCGCATGTGGAGGCGAGCATATGGGACTACATGAACTGTGGATGCCATATGTCCCAGTAACTGCAGTAGCTCTCGAGCAGTGCGGGAGGATTTGCCTGCTGCTTGAGAAGCTAGTTGCAAGGGCTTGTGGAAGGAAAGCCCTTGCCTGCCTGGTATCTAGAAAGGCTACTATGAATTCTAGGCATTGGGAAGGAACTAGTTGAGATTTTGGGACGTTTATTACCAATCCCAAGTATTAGAGGATTCGCATTGTATGGGAAAGTGCAGTGCTGGCCTCTGCAACTGTAGGGGCTCGAATGAGCCAGTCGCCTAATTAAGGGAAGACGAAAATCCCCAGGGTTCGTAGAAATGCAGCTACCACTGCCATGCATTTCGTGAACACCCTTGGTGCTGAAGCCAGACCAAAGGGAAGAACCCTGCACTGGAAATGTTTTCCCCTGAAAAGGAAACATAAGAATTTCCTGTGATCTGGATGGATGAGAATGTGAGTGTATGCATCCTAGAGTCTAGAGAGCAAAGCCAATCCTGGCTTTGAAGGTATGGCAGAAGAGTTCCTAGAGAAATCATTTTGAATTTCTCTCGAAACAGATATTTGTTCAATTCTCTGAAGTTCAGAATGGGTCTGTCCCCTCCTCTTTTCTTTGGAATAAGAAAATAGGGGGAGTAGAACCCTGCACCGTGTTGAAGAATGGTACTTCCTCTATTGCCCCTTGGGCAAGAAGCGTGGGGACCTCGTGATCTAGCAGATTGTCTGCAGAGGTTTGAGAATTGAATTGCTTTAGAATTGTAGGAGGGGGCATGCTGTGAAAATGAAGCTTGCACCCTTCTCCTACAATGGACAAAGTCCAATCTTCTGCTGTTATCTGATGCCATCTGTCGGCAAAGTGGCATAACCTGCCCAGAATATTGGGGGGTCGGGGACCACTCAAAGGCAGGAAGGCAAAGCTCTCTAGGAAGGAGTCAAAGCCCTTGAGGGGGCTGAACCTGGAGAGCTGGTTGGGCTCTCGGGCCTTTTGGCTTCTTTTGCTGTCTAGTTTGTCCCTTTTGGGCAACCTGACCTTGAGGCTGACTCTGCTGGGTATAGGAAGGATAAAACTTCCTCTTTTTGCTAAAAGAGGGATTTTTATATGGCTTCCTTTTGGCAGGAGTGGCTGTAGACTTTGATAATCTATCTAAGGTAGAATTGTCAGCATCTAACTCGTTAGCCTTTTCCTGCCAGTTCTTACCGAAGAGATTCTCCCCTGTACAAAGAAAGGTTGCCTAATTTGTCCTGTACCCAAGCCTCCAAGTCTGATGCCTGTAGCCAGGCAATCCATCGTGTGCCAATGGCAATAGCAGAGGTTCTGCTGATGCATTCGAAGCAGTCAAAGGCTGCACGATTAACAAACTTGGAGATATCTTGAGCATGCTTAACTAGAGCAAGAAAATCTTGTCTCTTGTCATCTGGGAGAAATGGGTTCATAAATTCCAAGTCTCCTGTGACTTCCTTGAGGAACATTCCCATATATAGGATATATGAACTGATCCTAGCTGAAAGCATGGAAGCTTGAAAAGTTTGGCGCCCAAAAGCATCCAGAGTCCTGCATTCACGACCTGGAGGATTGGATGCATGCCTCTTTGCACTTTTCATCCTACGCATGGCTGATTCCACTACCATTGAATGGTGTGGCAGCTGAGTTTTCTGAAATCCAGGGCATGGCGGAACTCGATACATAGTATCAAGTCTCCTAGAGTGAGGAGAAGTAGTCAGAGGTGTCTCCCACATTCTGAGCATCAAGCTATGCAGAATTTCATGGATAGGTAGAGTGGCTGCCTCCTTAGTAGCTTTAGGATATTGGAGAATTTCCAATTCCTTTGCTCTGGGTTCCTCTTCAGGAGCTACTGTGATTGAAAGACCTTTGGCCATATCACGGATGAAATCCTGAAATGACATGTCCTCTGGAGGTGACATTCTGCGTTGGGGAGAAGAGGGATCTTCTAGGACAAACATTCTAGTGCCAGCAGAATTGTCAGAGTCTTCGGAATTGGAGGAATCAAAGTATTCCTGACCCCGATGCTCTTGGAACGCACGATCCTGGTACCGATCGAAGTCGGTACTGAGGTGACCCGGTACCACTTTGTCAATTCCAGCCAGAGATGGCATGGGAAGAGTTCCCACCGGACCGGTACAGTCGATACCGGTATTGTTGGTGTCGGTACCAGTGTCGGTGTCGATGTCGGTACCGGTGCCCGTGGGACCACCAGTACCGCAGCTGAAAGAAGAGCTGCGATGCTGCGCTCGATAGCGAGGAACCTCTGGTCTATCGGCGCTGCCGATGCCTGGGTGTTGGTACCGGTAAGGACGGACAGAACCCCTGAGCATGGCACAGGTAGTTCTTGTGAGGTTGAGGCCTCGAGAATATCCTCAAGCCCCATCGATGCTTTGGAAGCCGAAGCCTCCCGCCGGGGCTGTTTTGCCAGTGTGGTTCCCTCAAGGGCAATGCCAATGGCCTCTCGATGCTTAGCAGGAGAGTTACCCTTTGAGGACCGGCTTTTATGTTTAGTTACCTGAGATCCATGGGAGGAAGAAGAGGCCTTTGACGATGTCGATGCAATGGATCTGGCATCTGAAGAAAAGAGGGTACCGAGCTTTGCAGCCCGGTTTTGTCTTCCTCTTTTAGTCATCCCCATACAGGAGAGACATTCAGTTGGAGAATGTTCCTAAACATTTCAGACACCAATCATGGGTGTCAGTGATGGAAATGGTACCGCCACACTTAATACATTTTTTAAAACCACTAGTTGGCTTTTTCATGTTTTAGGAATATGTAGCCTAGTGCCCAAAATGGCGCCTAGCACCAAAGAGAAAAGTTTCTGAAAAGAAACAGTCTAAAGTCTAAGTTGTTTTTTTTTTTTTTTTGTATGGAAAGAAAAGAACCGGCGGTACCGGTAGGCGTCGTGTGGTAGGCAAACGCTACCACAAGAAAAGAAATTTAAAGACAAAATTTTCTGTGGTGACAGGGAATAGATCCTGTCAGCTCCGCGGAAAACGAAGAACTGAAGAGGGACAGTTGGAAAGGCGGGAAGGCAGTGCGCATGTGCTGAGGGATGCTCCCAAAAGCGTTCCTATTGGACACTGGGGAGCGTTCCCGCGCAGGCTCCGTCGGTACCGACGATACCCATATATGAAGACTACATTCCTGCTTGTTCCTGGAGATCAACACTTCTTCTACTCCTTCGGGTAAGAGAAAAGGTGCAAGGCCTACCCTCTCAGCAGCCAGGCCATCAAATTGAGGGATCTGGGATTGGGGTGCACTAGGGAACCCTGCTCCTAGGTGAGGAGGTCAGACTGTACCCCCAATGGGAGAGGGGTTTCAACCGCCAGTTGAAGAAGAAGTGGAAACCAAGGCTGTCTGGGCCACCTGGGTGCTGCCAGGATCACCCAGGCCTTCTCCCTGCAAATCTTGAAGAGAGTTTGTGCTACCAGAGGTGTAGGCGGAAAAGCATAAAGGAGGCTTCCCGACCAAGGAAGAAGAAATGCATCTGCTGCTACCCTGACGGGGTGAGGCTGTCTGGAGCAAAAGCGGGGCAACTGATGATTCTGTGGACTGGCAAGAGATCCATGGACGGGAGGCCCCAGTGGTTGAAAATCTGCTGGGCAATCTCCCTGTTCAGTTGCCATTCGTGGGGTTGAAGAACCCTGCTCAGTCTGTCTGCCAGGCAGTTCTCCTGGCTCAGTAGGTAAACTGCATGGAGCGACATGTTGTGTCAAACTGCGAAGGAACAGAGATCCAGAGACTCCTGGCAAAGGATCCGTGAACCTGTGCCACCCTGTTTCTTCACATAGAACATAGCCACCTGGTTGTCCATCTGTACTCGGACAGACTGGTTGGAGATGACAGGAGCAAAGGCTTTTAGAGCTAAGCGAATGGACCGGAGTTCCAACAGGTTCATCTGGAGTGTGGCCTCCTGAGGAGTCCACTGACCTTGAGTGCAAGAGCCCTGACAATGGGCTCCCCAACCCATCAAGGAGGCATCCGTGGTCAGCACGGGAAGCTGGAACGGTACCCCCCCGCAGGAGGTTCCGATTGTGACCACCACTGCAGGGACTGCACTAGAGGTTTGGATACTGCCACTCTGTCAGACAGGCATCCCGTGGCCTGTGACCACTGGTCCCGTAGGGTCCACTGAGCTGTCTGCATGTGCATGCGTGCGAAAGGAATAACATGAAGCGTGGAAGCCATGTGGATGAGAGGGCGTAAGAACCTCCATGCTGACACCTGGGGTACTTGACTCACCATGCCCACCTGAGACAGCAGGCGGTCTGCCCTGTACAGTGGCAAGTAGGCACTCGCCTGTACGGTGTCGAGCCTTGCCCCTATGAATTCCAAGTTCTGGGTGGGGAGCAAAGAGGACTTTGCGTGATTGATGACGAACCCCAGATGCTGAAGCAGAGCTACTGTGCAAGTTGTGGCGTGGTGCGCCTCCTGAGCTGACTGGCCCCTTATGAGCCAGTCGTCTAGGTAAGGGAACACAAAGATCCCCTGGCTCCTGAGGAAGGCCGCTACCACAACTAGGCACTTGGTGAAAACCTTTGCAGCGGAAGCTAGACCAAAGGGAAGCATTTTGTATTGGAAGTGATTTCCTCCGACCACAAACCTGAGGTATCGTCTGTGGTCTGGATGTATGAGGATGTGTGTGTAAGCACCCTTTAGGTCCAAGGAGCATAGGCAGTCTCCCTGCTGGAGGTAAGGCAGAAGTATCCCAAGTGAAAGCATCTTGAACTTTTCCTTTACCAAGAACTTGTTGAGATTTTGCAGGTCTAGGATGGGGCCAAGGCCTCCTTGTCTTTTCGGTATCAGGAAATACCTGGAGTAAAAGCCTTTCCCCTGAAGGTGGTGGGGTACCGGTTCCACCGCCTGATCCTTGAGAAGACCAGCCAACTCCTGCAAGAGGAGGTTCCTGTGCAAGAGGGGTCTGAGATGCTCTCCTGGAAAATTGGAGGTAGGTACTTGGCTGAAATGGAGCAGATAGCCATCTTGGACTATCCTTAGAACCCAAGTATCGGATGTAATGGCTGGCCACCTGTGGGTGTACAGGGACAGCCGACCTCCTGTGCAGGGCCAAACCACTGGTGGGAGAGGAGCTATGCAGAGGGAGTCAAAAACCCCCTCCCTGCTGGGCAGGAGCAGGAGCTGGAGGCTTGGGGGTTTGAGGCTTATGAGGGCCATTCGGAGCTGGGGAGGTCTGGTAAGTGGGTTAATTTCTGTAAGCCTGTCCCTTCCTCAGGTAAAAGGGCTTTTTCCCCGAGGCCTTCTTCCTGTGAGAAGGAGCAGATGTCTTCTTCGACAGCCTTGTCCGGGTCAAGTACTCGGACTCGAGTTAAACAGCCTTCTCAGTCATGGGTTTGCTGAAGAGGTTATCTCCTCGGCAGGGGACATTGACCAACTTATCCTATACCCATGGCTCGAGGTCAGACAAGATGAGCCAAGCCTGGCGTCTTGCACTGATGCCTGCTGCGGCTACCCAGGCCGAAGCCTCAAAGCCGTCGTAGGCTGCTCGAGACATAAACTTCGAGCACTCTGGACAGGGCCTTGAAGCACTGCAAGGGTTCCTCGAAGAGGCCAGAATAGAACCCGGCAATCTCCTTTGCCAGGTCTCTTAAGTACATGCCCATGTACAGCTGGTAGGTCTGGACACAGCATGACAGCATCGAGCCCTGGAAGCACTTTCTGCCGAGGGCGCACAGGTTCCGGGCCTCCCGGCTGGCACCGAGGAGTGCGTCTTTGGGCTCTTGAGCCTTTGCATGGCCGATTACACAACCATGGAGTTGTGCGGCAGCTGCGCCTTTTGGAACCCTGGGCTCTTACGGACTCGATAAATGGAATCGACCCATTTGCTGAGGACCGGCGCTGAGGCCGGGGACTCCCACATGCGAAGCATCAACCGCTCCAGCATCGGAGGCACCGGTACAGTAAGGGCCTCCTTCGGAGGAGAGTCATACTGGAGGGCATTGAGCTCCTCGGCTCGAGGCTCCTCCTCGGCATCTGCAGGGAAAGCCAAAGTCTTGGTCATATCCCTCAAAAAAACAGAGAACCTGGTGTCCTCCGGGGGCAACCGTCTCTGGTTCCGAACCCGGGGAGTCCGATGGGATGTACTGGGTACGGTGGGTATCGGGTGAGTCTTCCTCCTCCATCTCCCAAACTGAGCTCTCCGAGGAGGACTCGATGGGCTCCGGCCTCGAGCATATCCATCCCAACGCCGATGGCCCCGGCGACGACGACTTCGGTCCCAAACGGGAGGTCGAGGGAGACCTTGGCAGAGGATCAACTTGAGCCTGCATGGACTCGAGGATTGGCTCAGCCTCCGGGGTCGATTTAGACGTCGAGGTCCCGGTGGTCAGGGCAGATGCGCGGGTGAGACCGGCTATCAGCGCCCACTGCTGGTCCATGAAGGCCAACACGCTGCTCTCCAAGGCCGCCAACCTGAGACTCAGCTCAGAAGGCTCCGCAGCACCTGGCTCGGTTCCCGACGCCGGGACCGACACCGGTTCTCCAGGAGGAGAATCCACGAGGACAACAGGCATTACCTTGTCTGACGCCTCCGGCTCCGTATGAGGTATTTTAGCAGGCCTCTCCGACTCGGCGAACCCAGGGCAGCGTTCAGCACTCCACGACCTGGAACCCGAGGGCCCTGGCCGATCAGAGACACAGCCCTCGCGGGTTTCTTCTTCTTACGGTGCTCCCGGGTGGGAGACCCCCTTTCAGAAGACCCCAACGGTGCTCGGGTTCAGAGTCCCAAGACGTCGAGGCTTCTGCCGAGGTCCTGGCTCGGACGGATCCAGACTCGGAGAAAATAGTCTCGCGCTGGTGCTGCCTGCTCCTCAGCGCTTTGCGGGACATCTTGCCACATGGACCGCAGACCACTGGGTCATGGTCGGAGCAGAGGCAGCAGTCATGGGTGTCAGTGAGGGACATATGTTTTTTACACCGATCATACTTCTTGAACCCGCTGGTAGCCATCGGGGGAAAAAGGGCCCCTGCGAGGTTGAAAGACCAGGCTGTTAGTTAAAAGAAAAAGAGTGCGAATGCTAGTCACTAAGGACAGAAACGAAAAAGTTAGTCGGACTTGATACCGGTGTACCGAGCCGAAGAGGGAAGGGGAACCGGCGTTGAACCAGTACCAAAAATGGTAGAAATAGTCAAAAAACAATCAACTTTTTCCAAGGAAAATGGGACGACGTCTGTCGGGCTCCACGGAAAAAAAGAAGACTGAGCAAGATGGCACCCTTGGGCAGGAAGGGGACCAGGCATGAGCGAGGCATTCCCAAAGGCTTTCTTTGAAAGCTGGGGAAATTGCTCCGCACGAGGTCACCCATATGTGAGGACTGACTTCCTGCTTGTTCCTGGAGAAAAATCTGTATGAAAGAACTGGTGGAATAGGAGTAGGAATAGTTTTGACAGTCTATTTTATAAAGGCTCATAGGTCTCTATGTCACCTTTATAAAAAAAAAAAAAAAAAAAAAAGAGTATAAAACAGCTACATTTTTGGACATTTTACACAAGCAACTTTCATAAAATTACCTCCTATATGGCCAAAATTAAGCATTTAAAATTGGAGCAGGATTTAGGGAGTTTGGGATGCAGGGTTAAACCACACAGCATCAATATTCAGCTGCTATGCATGAAGCATGAAGACATACTGTAAGTGAAAGGTATAATGTTGAATGAGTAAGTTGTCCATTTAATGTTATAAATGAAAATTTTTAGCATTCTGACCTGTGCATTTAGGGTCACAGAAAAGCCACATAACTTAATATGAATAGCTTATATACAGATTATGAGGGTCATTTTAAAAGCCTTAGTTGTGATTTGGATGCCAGAAAATGCAGATGTCCAAACTACAGAGATGTCCCTGGAGCCATTTCACAAATAGGTTTTAAAGATGTTTCGGGTTTGGGAATGTCTAAGTAGGCTGGGGGTGTGGCAGAGGCATGTCTGGGTTGGTGCAATTGACTTAAATACTATTCCAGGGACATCTATGTAGATGGCCCCATAGACGACCATATTGGGCACGTCCACATTTGTGAAATTGTGCCTGAACTGCGATGCACCTGCTTTTTTTTTTTTTTTCAGATGTTTAGACTTGGATGTCCCAGATAGCACTTTGATATTATTTGTAAAATGTGCCTTCTTTTGAATACTATTTTGGAAGCCCAGACCAGCTGTATTCCACGCTTTAAGAAAAGTGGAAGGAAGTCCAAAAAACTGCCAGCATGGTTTAAAGGTGAAGTCAGAGAGGCTGCTGTTGCTAAAAAAGCATCTTTCAGGAAATGGAAAAAAGAACCAAATGACGAAACCTGGAAACAGCACAAGCACTGGCAAGTTAAATGCAAGGCATTGATAAGGCAGGCAAAGGGAGAATTTGAGAAGAAGCTTGCTCTATATCGTTCCATGGTGAGACTGCACCTTGAATATTGTGTGCAATTCTGGTCGCCGTATCTTAAAAAGGATATAGCATTATTAGAAAAGGTTCATAGAAGAGCCACCAAAATGGTAAAGGGGATGGAAGGATACCCCTATGAAGAAAGGCTAAAAAGGTTAGGGCTCTTTAACCTGGAAAAGAGACGGCTGAGGGGAGATATGATAGAAGTCTATAAATTAATGAACAGAGTGGAACAGGTAAACGTAGATCGATTGTTTACGTTATCAGAATATAGAAAGACTAGGGGACATGCAATGAAGCTACAGGGTAAACTATTTAAGACTAATAAAAGAAACTATTTTTTCACTCAACGTGTAATCAAACTCTGGAATTTGTTACCAGAGGATGTAGTAAAGGCTGTTAGTGTAGCTGGGTTTAAAAAAGGTTTGGACAAGTCCCTGGAGAAAGGTCCTTAAACCATTATTAAGAAGGGACCCAGGATATCAATGTTTGACCCAGTACAAGCATTGTGGAACCTGTGTCTTTTGCGGAAACTGCTAGGTAAGTATGACCTAGATTGGTCACTGTTGGAAACAGGATACTGGGTTTGATGGACCTTGGTCTGACCCAGTATGGCATATCTTATGTTCTTAACTTATATATGGAGAACTTAGCTGTATAAATGTATGCAGTCATACTGCAAAATGGATCCTCTAATACTTCATAGCTCTGCTTAATACAACATTCAATTCTTGAAGCTGTTAGATGGCATTTATTTACATGAAAAGCTTATATACCATTCTATGTGGTTTATACAGGGCTGGTGTAAGAATATGAGGTGCCCTAGGTGAACCTCATTCCCAGCGCTGCCCCTGCTCCATCTCCACATCCACTGCCACCATTGCTGCTCCTCTCTGGGATGTGCACCGGTGACAATACATTCAAAAAGACATTCTGGTACCGGAGTTACCTTCTGTTTCAGTGCCATGGTGCCGTTCGTGCTTCCACCCAACTCCGATTCCACTTCCTTCCTGTTAAGCATGCTTAAGCAGCACATTGGAGGAATTCTGAGTTTATCTCATAATTTCAAGTCTTGCAAGACCTGAATCTGCAAGATCAGCCTGAATTTCCTCCACTGCATGGCTTGACTATGCAGAGTGCCAATAACAGTGGGGGAGGGGAGGGGAGGGGAGGGGAGGGGAGGGGAAGTGTGAAACGCCATGTTTTTCAGGAGCTGTAGCCAAATCAGGGGCATGCGTAAACATATACATATATATATATATATTGATAGACGAAATTTGCACAGTTGCCCGAACCCTTGACAACAGGCACTACACCTAAGCAAAATGTGCCTAAAAAGAATGCACTGTTGCACAGGTAACTAATGAAGATACTGCAGATTTGGTGAAGCATGGTCAAACCATCTGTAACATGTCAAAACCTGTCTGGATGGCTTTATCAACCTGCATGAGCATGGAAAATACTGTTCATTGAAACATGATATTTAACCGGGAATATGAATCAGCATTCTTACAGTGACTGAATATTTTTACAAACAGCAAATTTTGTTCATTTTATAATTAGTTGTACTTTGGTTCCATTAAGTTCTAAAGGGTCAAAATTAAAGGTTGCATATGTCTACATCATCCAAAAATGAGGACAATAATTAGCAGCTAAGAAAAGTACAAATAACTAAATTAGCTCCCTTTTGTTAAATAATTTTTAAGTAAGCGGCTAGCTTTTGTATATGAGTCACTTGCTTTCATAGAGTTAAACGGTTTGGAATAACTTTGGAGTATTGTAATGAGACTCCCTGCAGAGTCCACTACACATGCATCCTTTATCTGGCAAATAGATGTCACTACTGAATAACGCTGGTCTGCCTCTCACTCCCCCCCCCCCCCCCAATACTCCCTCTTCTGGAAGAAAGCTGTTAATTTTACATTCACAGACCTAAATCGCTGGAGGAGCAGAAGGCAAGTTAAGAAATAAACTAAGCCACATTTTTATGCCTGGCAGCAGGCAACACTGCCCTCTCTTAAGCAAGTAGTATGTGCCTTAAAATGTTTTGCTTCAGCAAGAAAATAAATTCATAATATAAAAAAATTTCATTTAGAAAATGATAAAGGGTAGGAGAGCAATGGGGCATCCTGAAAAAAAAAGCCATATTAGCAAAAAGAATTCTTCTTACCCCTGGAATTACTATTGTACCAATCCCATTTTTTAGTTTTGATCGTCCTCTTCCTCCTCGTCCTGAAAGCCCAGAGCCACGTGGCCTCCTCTTCCCTGGAAATCCAGATCCACGACCCTGTGTACACAACAATGCTATTACTTTTTAGAAACGCCAGGCTATACAGACTTTGAAGGAAAAGGTGTTCACATATATTTCTGCCTTTTACCCTCCACTCTCGCCCCATTTCTTTTCCTTCCAGAACAACAAATTCCACATAGGCATGCATATTGACAGAACCCCTCAGGAATCTAAAAGGATCACCTGTACAAGAGGGTCTAGACCACACCACCTACTTTACTATATGCCACAATATGACTTTTAAATGCTTAGTGTTATTAAACTAGAACAGATATGCCACATTTTAAAGTATTCTCTTTATGAGAACTCATACACTAAAATATATTACATGCTCTTTTTAGATGTCATCGAAATGAACCTGACATGTTTAGTAATTTGCCATGAAGACATGCCAAATTAAACTGGTTACCATGTAAAAGCCCCAGTTGTGGAACAATGTTTAATAATAAAACAATTCTCAGTTTATTGTTCCAGCAGATAGTAGAGCTGCAAGAAACTCAAAATTAAATACACAATACAAACTGTAAATGTAAATAATAATCAGAAGGTTCCTCTAAAATGCACATCCCTGACACAATACTTCAGAGTCTATCCAGTCTCCAGTTTTACTGTCACATCCTTGCAGCTAAGTATTCTCTGTGCTTGTTCCATGTATTTTATTTAAAATTCAGTTAATGTATCTCCACTAAGAGCTGTTATATGTAGTCATGACACTCCTAAATCTAACTCCTTTGATGTTCTATACCTTTGGTTCTAAACCTCCTATCAAAAAGATGTTTGTTCCTGAATATTTATACCTCAGATGTATTTTAAGGTTTCTGTCATCTCTCTCCTCTACACAGGGCCGGATTTACCTATACGCCAGGTACGCCGTGGCATAGGGCCCACAGCTGGCAAGGGCCCACAAAGAAGAGTCCCCAGGACTGAGAAAACCCGCACCCGGGGCCGGCCCACACACCGGAGGGCTTCAGAGGGAGCAGGGTAAGCTTGCGCGAGGCCCCGGCTCCCTCTGTACAGCCGCCAGCGTGAAGAGCCTTTTCCTTCACGCTGGCGGCTGTATCTGTAAAGCCGCGATTGCTGGGAAAGGTTAAAAGCAATACCCTTTAACCTTTCCCAGCATTCGCGGCTTCACAGATACAGCCGCCAGCGTGAAGGAAAAGGCTCTTCACGCTGGCGGCTGTACAGAGGGAGCGGGGCCTCGCGCGCTCCCTCTAAAGCCCCTCAGACAGCCGCGGTGCTGGTCGGGGGGGAGGCCAAGGACTGCATGGGCTGTGATTGGGGGGGGACCTGGACCGGAAAAGGGCTATGGGGGGGACTTGGACTGGAAAGAAATGGGCTGTGATGGGGGGGGGGGGACCTGGAACGGAAAAAGGGCTAGGGGGGGGGACTTGGACTGGAAAGAAATGGGCTGTGATGGGGGGGGGGACCTGAACTGTAAAAGGGCTACGGGAGGGGGGACCTGGACTGGAAATGGGGTGTGATGGGGAGGGGGACCTGGACTGGAAAAGGGCTATGGGGGGGGGGGGGTAACCTGGACTGCAAATGGGCTTTGATGGTGGGGGGGGGGAACTAGGACTGCAAATGGCTGTGATTGGGGGGGGGACCTGAACTGTAAAAGGGCTATGGGGGGGGGGACATGGACGGGAAATGGGTAGTGATGGGGAGGGGGACCTGGACTGGAAAAGGGCTATGGGGGGGGGACATGGATTGGAAATGGGCTATGATGGTGGGGGGGGGAACTAGGACTGCAAATGGGCTGTGATTGGGGGGGGACCTGAACTGTAAAAGGGCTATGGGGGGGGGGGACATGGACTGATGAAGAGCTGGAATAGGACTGGAAATGGGCTGATGTGGGGCATGGGAGAATGGGACTAGAAGGGAGTGGATGCTAGGTGGGTCTAGAACTATAAGGGAACTCATTTTGGGGGAGGACTAGAATGGATGGGGAATGAGAATGGAGAGGGGAAAAATATTTTGTGTGGAAGAAAAGTCTATGATGGGCTGGGTATTGGGAGAGTAAGAGGGGCTTGAAAATGGAAGGGTGAAATTTAAATGGATGATAAAGGAATAAGGAAAGAATTGGGGGAAAGAGCAAAAGGGAAACAATCAGTATGTTAAAGCAGAAATAGAGAGAGAATGGAAAACATCTAAAAGAGAAGAAAGGACAAATGGATAGCTCGCAGAAGACACGAAGAAACCAGAAGAAAGTGACTGGAGCAATTGCAACTGAAAAAATGCCCAAACAGAAGGTAGAAAAATACTTTTTATTTTGAATTTATTAACTGGAATATGTCTGGTCTGGGAAGTGTGTATTGCTAACATCTTTGCGTTTTTGTTTAGTGCAAGAGGAAATTACTTTATAGTTTTATTTCTCCAGTGTTGTACATTTCATGTTTGGATTTTGGGGTTCCCAGTTTAATTATTATCTGACCAAGGAAGTCAGCCTACACGTATCCTCGGTAATTTTTGTGGGTGGGGCTGGGGGCGGGGCAGGGGTGGGACTAGGGGCAGAGAATGGGTGGAGCATGGCAAGCCACAGGTGTCGGGGTTTTTCTCTCGGTGAAAAAGTTGGCAACCCTATTTGTGGGTGTGTTGGGTATAGTCAGAGTGAGAGGCAGGGTTGTGCGAGCCTGGATCCCTCGCTCTCTAGAGAGAGTTGAAATTGCTGCGGCCTAGCTGAACGGGGCCGTCCGCGAGCTTCTCCAGGCCCTGGCATGAAGGGGAAAGAGGAAAAGGAGAGTGGGGGAGGCGGGAGTCCGGAGAAGAGAACTAGCGCTCAGGAGTTAAAGGAGCAGGGAAACAGACTCTTCGTCACCCGCAAGTACCAGGAGGCGGTGGCCTGTTACACCAAAGCCATAGTGAGTACCGGGGAGCAGCGACGGCCAGGTCCGTTTCCTGTAGCTGCTGTAGTACCGCTGGATCATTCAGTGATCCTCTTCCCTGATGGATAAGACATTTTTTAATGTATTTCTTGAATTCCGATGCTGATTTTGTCCCTATTGCCTCTTTATGTCAGGCAATTCTATACATCTATTGCCATTTTTTTTTTTGGTAAGTTGATCTCGTTTTTATTTTTTCTGGGGGCCCACAATTTTTGTTGGCGTAGGGCCTCACTCAAGGTAAATCCGGCCCTGCCTCTACAGTATACATACTTCAATCTAAGTCTCATTTCAGTATTTTGGTGGCAGACACTGTACCATTCAGTTAACATGTTTCTGGAATACGCCATCTACATCTAGTTTCCAAAAAGTTGCAACAAAGGACTACTTTCATTTTCTGCTCATTAGTTTAGCATTTGTGTGACTGCGTGTTGTATGTTTCAGTGTGTGAGGGTTTAGGATTTCTTTTTGGTTTTATTTTTAGACTTGTTAAAGTGTATTTACTGTAGATGAGATAGGTGCCCATATTTGGGTTATTTGGGGCAGAAAAAGCTGCCTGCCAGGAAAACACTTTGGAAAAGTGTTTTAGCTTCTGTGACTATCTAAATCTGATGTGGGGCAATCAATTATCTCCCTATTGCTCATAAAGCTGCTTAATCTGAGATCAGTGAGATTTAAAATATGTCTGGCTGATAAAGTTTCAGATGTGAAACATAGATTACGGATAAGGATTTATTTACATTGACACTCATATAGTACAGCAATTTTGAACCAAGAATGTTTTTCATTTAGAACTCTACAAATCTAAAGAGAGCATGAGATTTGATTATCTGACAGTTAAACTTTGGAGAAAGTCACTGCTTTAGATTAATGCTGATTTATCATGTACCATCCATCAGGTGTACTTTGCTCTCTATTTGCTTTGGCTGAAGCCATTTCTGAGTTTGAAATGTAGGGGCATGTTTACTAAAGGTTAATGTGTGTTAAGTAAGGTCAATGTCAGTTAAGTAAAGATAATGTGCATTAAGTGCTGCCACTGCCCATTATAGGCTATAGCAGCATTTAACACACATTAAACTTTACTTAATACATTTTTAATACATATCAACATTTAGTAAACATGCTCTTTAGTAATGGGTAATTTTAATCTTCATCTTGACACCCCTAGCCTTGTAAATATGGTAACAGCCGCATCCGATTGTTGTAATACTTCAATAGGAATACCATTAATGCCTGGTGCTTAGCTCTTTGATAATGCTTTCAATGCTGCTTTGACGTCTTCTTTAATCACCAAAGGTATATAATTTTGTTGTTATATTGCTCTATGTAAACTGCTTTGATTAATCAAGTAAGCAGTACAGGAAAACAGTTAAATAAATAAATAAATAAAATAAAATAAGGTACAGGTTGAAATGGCTGTTGATTCTATTGATCTTTATAGTATCATAACTCTGTGTATTCTTTCCACCTTTTCTGGATGATCTCAGCATCATTCAACATGGATCCTTGAGCATCTTGCTGCATTCCAATTCGAGGCTGGAATTTTCTCTAACTCCCATAGCTTTAGGAAAGCTGATCTTGCTCGTCCTCTAACAGTTTCTGATTCTATTTCGTTGCATGCATCATTGTAGAAGTACTACTTGTCTCATCTTGCTGCATGTTTGAAATCTCTGTTGAGTTCTGTAATTGCCTCTCTTTCTCCTCTGGTTTAGCTTCTCTGTGTTTCTGGGCAATTTTCAGAGTTTCTTCAATCACCCATTTTGGTTGTTTTTGCTTTTCACTTTTTGAAGAGAATTCTCACTTTGTTCAAGCACAACTTTCTTGATGTCATCCCATAAATCTTCTGGTGCTCTGCCATTTGTATCCAAAGCAGCAAATCAATTTCACAGGCAGTCTTTAAATTCTGGTGATATATTATCAAGGTCATATTTTGCTACATTAATGAGCGACTTGCTCTTTTTCAGCTTTATCTTGAGTTTGCATACTAGTAGTTGGTGATCTGTACCACAGTCAGCATGATGTAATTGAGCTTTTGCATCAATGACTTCCACAAATGTAGTCTATTGGATTTTTGTACAATCCATTGGGTGAAGTCCACGTATACAGTCATTGTGTTGCTACAAGAAGGTGTTTGAGATGACTAGATCGCTGGTCTTCCAGCATTCTATCAGTCTTTTTACAGTTTCATTTCTGTTGCAGTCTATATTTTCCAACCACTTTGTCTTCCTCTTTGTTGCCTACTTTTGCATTACAGTCATCCATGGGTATCAGGATATCCCGTTTGCATGTTCTATCAATTTCAGTTGTTCATATAACTGATCAACATCATCTTCTTTTGCAGTTGCTGTTGGGGCATATACCTGAATAGTTGTGTTGATGGGCATTCCTGGAAGAACAGAAATTAAGCATTCACTGATTGCACTTATTTCATTATAGTTCTTGCAAGTTTCTTCATAATTATAAATGCAACCCCATTTCTTCTTTGTCTTTCATTTCTGGCATAGTATATACCATGTGATAATCAGATGCAAAGTCCCCAATGCCAGTCCATTTCCATTCGCTGACCCTCAACAGATCGACATGTATGCATTCCATTTCATTCTTAACCACATACAACTTCCCTTGGGGTTCATGCTTTGTACGTTCCATGTCCCAATAAGTAAAATATCTTTGCAGCTTCTGACTCTCATTTCACATGCAGCTACATCAACAGTCAGACTTCCTGAGGACTTTGATCCAATCATATCATAAATGCTGGTTTTACTCTGAAACGTCTTCAGCTCATTCCCAGTAGTCAATTGAGTATCTTCTGACTGGGTGGGGGGGGGGGGGGTGTCTGATCTTCCAGCATTGTGTGCTGCAATTGCCGCAATGTTGCCTTCAATCACTCCAGGATAATCGTCTGGTCCTTCTGTCCCAAATAAGAGTCCACGCGCCGGTCTGCTTTTTTCATCTTGGCCTCTTCTCTCTGGAATTGCCTTTGTCCTCATCTCATAGAAACATAGAAATATGATGACAGAAAAAGACCACATGGCCTATCTAGTCCGTCCTTCCATATTAACAACTACAACAGTCCCCTTTTTAGCTTTAGAGATCCTCTGTGTTTGTCCCATGCTTTTTTGAATTCAGTTACTGTCCTCATCTCTACCACCTCCACTGGGAGACTATTCCACGGATCCACTACTCTTTCCGTAAAGAAATATTTCCGCATATCACTCCTGAATCTATCTCCCTTCACCCTCATCCCACGTCCCCCTCGTAGCAGAACTTGCTTTCAATTGAAAGAGGCTCTCTCCCTGAACATTTATGCCACGGAGGTATTTAAACATCTCAATCATATCACCTCTATCCCGCCTTTCCTCTAAGGTGTACATATTAAGATCCTTCAGTCTGTCCTCATATGCTTTATAATGAAGACCACTAATCATTTTAGTGGTCTTCATTATAAAGCATATGAGGAGATTGGAACCATCTCTTCCCTGAGTTTAGAAACTTCTAAAAGCCTTCCTATTTACCCAAGCCTTTGGAGTAGATTTCACTTGAGTCAGGTTCTACATGCAGCCCTCTTTCCCTGTTTGCCTGGTTGTTTCCTCTTTCTTTTCTCCTCTTTCTGCTTCCCTATGCTGTGACTTTCCTGGCATATTATGGAGTTCCTTTCTTATTCTTGCTTTCTGTTGATGTGTTTTTTTTTATTGTAAGCCTCTCTGTATGCCTGGCTGAGAGTGGTTAAACAAGTGCTAATAAACCATAAACATAAACCACTATAGCACAATTTCTTTTGTTGTGACTATCCAATAGGTTTCCATGGCAAGATACAGAAGTAGATTGCCAGGCCTTTCCTGCATGCAAGTAATGCTAGTGATGTTGCCATTGTCACAAAAATGTGATCCTCCATGGCCAACACCATCCCATTCTGCTGCTTTCCAGATTGGTGGTTTGTCTTTGTGTGGCACCTCAGCTGAGACTTGTCCATTCTGGGAGACCCTGCCAGTAGTTAAACTAATGATAGTTTAGCTCTCAGCATCACTGATGGACACAAGCCCTCACAGCACGACAAACTGCAAACCAAGTGTGTCTGTATAGAACTGCATATTGTATTCCAGACAGCATTTTGAAATTGTAAGTAGTAGCAGCAACATACAGTAGTTATATGTGATGGGTTGGAAAGGATCTTTAATGGGACCAAGGATGATAATATGAAGAGTTGCTCAGAGCTTTTTCTCTTCACTTGATTTTAAATATGTATGATGGACCGTCAATTGGTTTGAATCAGAGAGTTTTAACATCACAAGCCTTATGTATGCTGGTGATATGCAGCTGTGGACAACTGTTGAGTCAGATTTATCCACAACAATTGTTGATTTGAATGTGTATCAGGCAGCAGTTGCCAAATGACTAGAGATTCATAAAATCATGCGGAACCTAAGTGAATCAGAATTACTTTGGTTTAACAAGCAGGAGAGCACAGTTAGTTACCTGTAACAGGTGATCTCTGGGAACAGCAGGAATAAGTCTTCACATATGGGTACGTCGGTACCGACGGAGTCTGCGCGGGAACGCTCCCCAGCATCCAATCAGAACGCTTTTGGGAGCATCGCACCACACCTGCGTGCTGCCTTCCCGCCTTTCCCAACTGCCTCTCTTCAGTTAAGTTTTAAAGCTGAGACAAAGAGAGAGAGAGAGAGGGGGAAGATAAAGATAGAGAAATACAACTCCTAGGGGAGGTGGGTGGGTTGTGAAGACTTATTCCTACTGTTCCCAGAGATCACCTGTTACAGGTAAGTAACTGTGCTATCTCCAGGAACAAGCAGGAATGAATCTTCACATATGGGGACTCCCAAGCTAAGATGCCCGGAGGGAGTCCTAGCATGTTGCGAATCTAAGATGAGCCATGCTTTCCCTCAGAACCTCAGGCATCCTGGGGATGGAGGGTAGGAGTTGAAATAAAAAGAGAGACGCTGTGAAACAGCTAGACTAAACCAGGATTTCCGGATGGGAGTCCAGGTGTAGGTGATCATAATAAGTAAATATTGGAGAGCAATATTCCAATATGGACCTCACCTGGTGGTACTGTAAAACGTTTATTGAGTTTCACATGGATCTGTTAGTAAGAACCAGTAGAAAACCCTCAAGGAGTACCTCACTGTGAAGTAGAGGTAATCAAACTGTAGAAGGACAGGTGAAGGTTAGAACCATCAAGGGTGAGAGTAGCCCCAGGGAAAAAACTGGGGTAGTGTAATGAGGAAGGACTTCAGCGAAAAATGCAGAAGGCTGTATCAGACAAGGCTTAAAGTCTTTTGGCTTGAGAAAGCGTAGTTACTCACCTGTAACAGGTGTTCTCCAGGAGCAGCAGGAATCAGTCCTCACTTATGGGTGACGTCGGCGCCGACGGAGCCCTCGCGGAGCAATTTTTCCCAGCTTTCAAAGAAAGCCTTTGGGAATTGCAGCGCGCATGGCGCGGTCGTCTTCCCGCCCGAGGGTGCCATCTTAGCCAGTCAGATGACATAGCTAAAAAAGACAGCATAAAAATTTGCAAAAAAGAACATAAGCAGACGATTGCAACTCCAAGGGGAGGAGGGAGGGTAGTGAGGACTGATTCCTGCTGCTCCTGGAGAACACCTGTTACAGGTGAGTAACTATGCTTTCTCCAGGACCAAGCAGGAAGTCAGTCCTCACTTATGGGACTCCCAAGCTCAAGGCTACCGGAGACCCTAAGCACAAAAATGAGCTCCCTCTAGCTCAGCAGCACAGAAGGATAGAATCTTCGCTGAATTATCACCCACCGGTAGCCCACATCCGGGATGGAGGGTAGGAGTTGCTCAGACCTCAAAGAGATTACGGAGGACTGCCTGTCCGAAAGCACTGTCCCTACGGGACTCCCTCTCGAGACAGTAATGGACCGCAAAAGTCTGGCTCGAAGACCAAGTAGCGGCCCGGCAGATGTCTGCCAGCGGAACAGAGCGGAGGTAAGCCACTGACGTGGCCTTTGCCCGAACGCAATGAGCCGTGACTCGACTTTCTAAGGAGAGTCCGGCTGCCCCATAAGCCCAAGAGATACAGTCCGCAACCCAGATGGACAGAGTACGCTTGGAGACCGGGAGCCCCAATTTATTGGGGTCAAAAGACACAAAAAGCTGAGCAGCTTTACGGTGCTCCCGCGTACGGTCAAGGTAGAAGTTCAATGCCCTTCTACAGTCCAGGGTATGGAGGACCGTTTCAGCTCGGCTGGAGTGTGGTCTGGGAAAGAAGGTTGGAAGTACCACCTCCTGATTGATGTGAAAAGGGGAGACCACTTTAGGCAGAAATTTTGGGTGAGTCCGTAGGACTACCCTATTTTTGTAGAACCTAGTGTAAGGGGGATCAGACACGAGGGCCTGCAATTCACTTACGCGCCTAGCGGAAGTGAGGGCTATCAAGAACAGTGTTTTCCAAGACAGAAAACGGAGAGAACAGGTAGCCATAGGTTCAAAAGGCGGACAGGTGATCCGCTGCAAAACCACATTCAGGTCCCAGTCAGGCGCTGGCGGGCGCAGAGGTGGTTTAAGTAGAAGGAGACCTCGGAGAAACCTCGCTACGAGAGGGTCATTGGAGAGAGGTCTGCCGTCCACTGGCACATGATGTGCTGAAAGAGCACTGAGGTGAACTTTGACGGAGTTGGACTTAAGTCCCAGATTAGAGAGGTGCAGCAGCAAGTACTGCAAGATCACCGACACCGGGCAGGAGAAGGGATCCTGAGACTGTTGGGCACACCAGACTGCAAAGCGACGCCATTTAAGGGCGTAGCATTTGCAGGTAGAAGGCCGTCGCGAAGCTAAGACGACCTCCTCCACCTCCGCCGGCAGGAGAAGGGGAGCAAGGACTACCCTCTCAGCAGCCAGGCCATGAGGTCGAGAGACCTGAGGTTGGGGTGCAGAAGGGACCCCTGATCCTGAGTGAGGAGATCCGGTTGTACCCCCAGAGGGATTGGATCCTCCACCGCCAGTTGCAGCAGGAGCGGAAACCACGGCTGCCTGGGCCAGCGAGGGGCCACCAGGATCATGAAGGCTTTGTCTCGGAGAACCTTGAAAAGAGTCCGAGAGACCAGCGGGATGGGAGGGAAAGCGTACAGAAGGCTCCCCGACCACGAGATCAGAAAGGCGTCCGCCGCCACCCGAAGGGGGTGTGGCTGACGAGAGCAGAAGCGAGGAAGCTGCCGGTTGTGAGGACTGGCAAAGAGATCCACCGTGGGGAGACCCCACTTGAGGAAGAGCTTCTGAACTACCAAGGGATCCAGACGCCACTCGTGCGGCTGGAGGACCCTGCTGAGTTTGTCTGCAAGGCAATTTTCTTGGCCCGGGAGATAAACTGCCTTGAGGAGAATGCCGTGACTGACGGCCCAAGAGCAGAGCTTCTGTGCCTCCCGGCAGAGGAGGAAGGAGCCCGTGCCCCCCTGCTTGTTCACGTAGAACATGGCAACTTGATTGTCCGTCTGGACAAGGACGGACTGTTGGGAAGTCAGGTGGGAGAAGGCCTTGAGAGCTAGGCGGATCGCCCTGAGCTCCAGGAAGTTGATCTGCTGAGCAGACTCCCACGTGGTCCAGAGGCCCTGAGTACGTGCCTCTTGGCAATGTGCTCCCCAGCCCAGGAGGGATGCATCGGTGGTCAGCAACCGGGTCGGCTGAGGTGACTGGAAAGGCATTCCGAAAATCAGGTTCGGCTGCCGGAGCCACCACCGGAGAGACGAGAGCAGCGGCTCGGAGACGCGCACTAGGTCTGCCAGGCCGCCTGTGGCTTGTCGCCACTGCTGGCGGAGACACCATTGAGCAGACCGCATATTCAGGCGGGCATTGGGGGTCACATGGACGGTGGAAGCCATATGGCCGAGCAGTCTCAGGAAGCGCCTGGCGGAGACCAGGGGCTGGCTGCGAAAGCGGTCGGCTAGGTCCATGAGCCGTTGAGCCCTGTCGAGCGGTAGGTATGCTCGTGCCCGAGGAGTGTGCAGCCTTGCGCCGATGAACTCGAGATCCTGTGAGGGGAGCAAAGTGGACTTTGCGAAGTTTATAACAAAGCCCAAGTGCTGCAGCAGAGTCACCGTGCGGCACGTGGCGTTGGTGACCTCCTGAGCGGACGCTGCTCTGATGAGCCAGTCGTCGAGGTACGGAAAGACATAGAGGCCGTGAAGCCGGAGATGGGCCGCCACGACCGCGAGACATTTTGTGAAGACTCGCGGTGCGGAGGATAGGCCAAAGGGCAGTACTCTGTACTGGTAATGATTTCCTGCCACCACAAACCTTAGGTATTGGCGGTGGCTTGGGTGGATGAGGATGTGCGTGTAGGCATCCTTTAGATCCAAGGAGCATAGCCAATCTCCCTGCTGGAGGTAGGGCAGAAGGATTCCAAGGGTAAGCATTTTGAACTTCTCCCGCACAAGGAACTTGTTGAGGTTGCGCAAGTCCAGGATGGGTCTGAGGCCCCCTGTTCTCTTTGGTATCAGAAAATACCTTGAATAAAAGCCTTGACCTCTCAGGTGGTGGGGCACCGGTTCCACCGCCTGTTCCTGCAGAAGACCTGCTAACTCCTGAAGGAGCAACTCCCTGTGCAGAGGGGGGCGCGAAGGTTCTCCCGGAAAATAGGAGGGAGGGACCTGATGGAAGTGGAGAAGGTAGCCTTCTCGCACGACCTGAAGTACCCAGGCATCTGCGGTGATGCTGGACCACCTGTGGCCGAAGTGAACCAGCCGGCCTCCGGTGCTGGGAGGAACCAGCGGGGGGGGAGAGGCTATGCTGAGCGAGTCAAAAACCCCCACCCTGCTGAGCAGGGGCTGGTGGTGCAGGCTTGGGGGCTTGCTGCCTACGGGACCCGTTACCCCGTCCCATGGCCTGCTGGCCCTGTTGGGGAGCTGCAGGGGCCTGATAATGGGGGTACTGTTTGTAGGCAGCCGCCTTCCTCGGGTAAAAGGACTTTTTTCCCGAGCCCTTCTTTTTCTGGGAAGGGGCGGAGGTCTTCCTAGAAAGCCTGGTCCTGGTGAGAGTCTCAGTCTCAATTTGTGCAGCCTTTTCCGCCATGGGCTTGCCAAAGAGGTTTTCGCCTCGGCAGGGGACATCGACCAACTTGTCCTGTACCCAGGGCTCAAGATCCGACGACTGAAGCCAAGCCTGTCGGCGGGCACCGATGCCGGCTGCGGCCACTCTAGCCGAGGCCTCAAAGCCATCATAGGCTGCTCGGGACATGAACTTTGAGCATTCCCGAATGCCCGTGGACAAGGCTAGGAACCTCCGCAAGGGCTCCTCGGAGAGACCAGCGGAGAATCCGGCTAGCTCTTTAGCCAGATCCCGGAGATACATGCCCATGTAGAGCTGGTAAGTCTGGACACGACATGCGAACATAGAGCCCTGGAAGCACTTCTTGCCAAGGCCATCCAGGTTACGGGCCTCCCTTCCAGGAGGCACCGAGGAGTGCATCTTCTGGCTCTTAAGACGATGCATGGCCGATTCCACTACCATGGAATGGTGTGGCAGCTGTGCCTTCTGAAAGCCAGGGCTCTTGCGGACCCGATAGATAGAATCGACCCGCTTGCTCAGGACCGGCGAGGAGGCCGGACTCTCCCACATGCGGAAGAGTAGTCGTTCCAGCATAGGAGGAACCGGCACAGTAAAGTGCTCCCTCGCGGGAGAGTCATACTGGAGGGCGTCGAGCTCTTCGGCTCGAGGCTCCTCCTCGGGATCCGCAGGGAAGGCCAAAGCCTTGGCCATATCCCTAACGAAGTCCGAGAACCGGGCATCCTCCGGGGGGGACTGCTTCCGAGGCTCGGACCCCGGTGAGTCCGATGGGACACACCGAGTCCGGAAAGAATCAGGTGACTCTTCCTCCTCAGACTCCCAGACCGACTCCGACGAGGACTCGGTGGGGTCGGCCCGGGCAGGATGCGGCGCCAGCCGCCCCGACGTCGAGGGAGTCGGCGTCGGCGACCTCGGTCCCGAACGGGAGGCCGAGGGTGACCTCGACCGAGGATCGACTCGAGTTCTCATTGACTCGAGGATCGGCTCGGTCTCCGGGGTCGACTTGGACGTCGACGTCCCGGCGGTCGGGGCAGCGGCGCCAGCGAGGCCAGCGAGCAGTGCCCGCTGCTGGTCCATGAAGGCAGACAGTCTGCTCTCCAAGGCCGTCAACCTGAGTCCGAGCTCAGGTGACCCAGCAGCCCCCGACTCGGGCCCCGACGGCGTCGGGCCCGACGTCGGCTGTCGCGGAGGCGAGTCCAGAAGGACTACAGGACTTACCCGGGCAGGCATCTCCGACTCCAGGCGAGGTCGCTTCGGGAGATGTTCCTTCTCCAAGGACCCGGGGCGGCTGTCGGGGCTATGCGACCTGGCCCTCGCGGAGCCAGGAGCGTCCACCGACGCCGCCCTCGCGGGTTTTTCCTTCCGACGATGGTCCCCGGAGGGAGAACCCCGGTCGGAGGAGCTCCGGCGACGGTCCGAGCTGGAGCCCTTTGACACGGAGGCCTCCGACGAGGTCCGGGTACGGCTGGGGTCAGCGAAGATTCTCTCGCGCTGATGCCGCCGACTTCTCAACGCCTTCGAGGACAGTTTGCTGCAGGGCCCACAGATCAGTTCCTCATGATCCGGGCCCAAGCAGCGGAGGCAAAAGTCGTGTGTGTCGGTTAGTGACATATTTCGGTCACACCGACCACACCGCTTAAAGCCACTGGCAGCCATCGGGGGAAAAAAGGGCCCCTGCGAGGTCAAAGGACCGGGCTGCCAGGGAAAACGAAAATGAAAGCTGACTAAGTCAGAAAAACCGAAAAAACGCTAGAGGACTCGAGACCGGCGTCGCGAGTCCGGGCGGGAAAACGATCGGCGTCGAACCGAAAGAAAAAGTATAAAATAAAGAGGAAAATCAACTTTTTCGCGGGGACAAGACGGGGACGTCTGCAGGGCTCCGCGGAAAAAAGAAGACTGGCTAAGATGGCACCCTCGGGCGGGAAGACGACCGCGCATGCGCGCTGCAATTCCCAAAGGCTTTCTTTGAAAGCTGGGAAAAATTGCTCCGCGAGGGCTCCGTCGGCGCCGACGTCACCCATAAGTGAGGACTGACTTCCTGCTTGGTCCTGGAGAATAGCACAATCCTAGGACCAAAAGGAGATAAGTTTGACCAATTTGGACGGACAAATAGAAAATAGTCCTTGTAGGAGAGAAGGGGTATTGAAGACCCCTGTATCTGATGAGAAATAAGGACAGATGTCCGAGGCATTATAGCCTCTGATTAACTGAAGATCAGTAACATCTTTCCTAATGGATGTTAGGTAGGAAAGATAATGGTACATGGACAGCTTCAGAGGTACCTAATCCTGAAGGGTTATGGTAAGAAAATTGTTAATTACCACAGAGAGTGGCTGTATATGTAGAACCCTATGCATGCTGGCACAGCATCGATAAGGGTAGTGCCCAGCTGTCAGAGTCATATAGGAATATATGAACCTAGACAGACAGAAAGATAAGTATCTAGATACATATCTACCTATGATGATATGTCTCAACATATATATATATACATATATAGAGATATACATGGGCATAAATATACATATATAGATATATATATAGATATAAATATAGCTGCATATACATGTCTCCACATATGTAGGTAGAGACATGCCTATATAACTATATCCACATAGGAGTATGTGGAGAGAGAAAGGTGCATCTAATAACAAGAAGGGTAATACCTGATTGAAGAGATGCAAGAAAACCTTTCTCCCTGGTTATGAGTCAGGGGAATCCTCTCTATGACAAGGAGCAGTCTAGATTCATTTAGGAATTCTAGCCCTTGAATAACTAGGATGGTTTACGTGAAAAAAGTGCAGATGATATCTTCAGTCTGCAGGCAGCAAGTCCAGGTCCTTTTAGAACTGTAGTATGGTAACTGGATAAAAGACGCAATGGAAAAAGATACCATGTCGACCCGCCTGTGAGGGTAAGATGGGTATCATGCGTTCTTCAGCTAAATATGAGCTTCCCATGAGTATTGGGAATGGAAATGAAAACCATATAAGGACGAGCTGCAAGAAAAAGAAAAAAATATCCCTGGTGAAGGAGTCCAGTGGAGATGTGGACGAAGCCAGGGAATTGAGCAATTCTTTAGGTTTTCACGTGATGTAAGGCATGTGTCCTTTGTTTTAAAAGGAGACCTTACGGGAGATGGTAAAGGTAGGGAAAACCCTACCAGTCATAAGGGGGCATGACTGGATGAGGCCTTCCTAACCATCTGGGATTATCTGCTAGGAAGATGCAAATGCTCTCTAGCAAGGGCCCATAGTGCAGAGCTACTCTGTAGAGTTGCAGAGAGCATGTTGCAGGTTGGTTAGAAGAAAAAAACTGGCTGTTTAAAAGCCAGTATGTAATTTAAACTATTCTGCCAATGCCAAGGGAATTGGAGATGGCGAGGAATAGAAATGAAGCCGGTAGGCCTGTAGTAATAGAGTTTCCAAAAATAAGGTTGATAACCTGTTTTGGACTTACTACTAAGGCCAGAAAGGATTGCTAGTGGAGGACAAACCTTGGTTGCTTGGTAAATAGAACCAGTGGGTAACCACTAGGAGCTCCTGCCATTGCAGCTATTACCAAGGCAGCAGAAAAGAATGAACAGACATAAGCAGGAGTGGCAAGACTCCCTTATTGACTGATAAGCTGCCCCAAGTAAGATTGAAAAAGGTGTGTGGGGGGGGGGGGGGGGAGACAACTCTGAAAAGGAAACCCCTTGCTGGAATAGGTAGAAACCTAAAGGGGTTTTAGAAAAAACCCTCCAGCTAAATGGTACTGTCAGCATACATCAGCATGGCATAAGTGTCATGGCCTTTTCCCCAGACCTTGGATTTCATGCAGCTTTGTTACTCTGGTGATATCAGTCTCAAAACTTAATGAGGGTAGTTTACAAGATGAGATTAACTCTGACCCCCTGGTGATGTCAGTCTCCGGGCCCGATGAGATTGGTCTGCAGCCCCTCCTTGCTAAATCAAGAATAGCAGACCTCAAAGGGAGGTGCTAGAGAACATTCACTATAAAGGACAGAAATACTTCCTCTTTCTCTCTCTCTTCCTCTATTCATCGGACATGAAGCTCTGATAATCAATTCTCTTCACCCCTCCCCCCCCCCTCTCTCTCTCTCTGATCTCTCTCACACACACAGAGTCTTTCATATACTCTATTCTCTCTCACACTTCACACACACACAGATCCATTGATGTACACTGAAGCAGCTTTTTAACAACCACTAGATAACTCTGTTCTGTACCTATGTAATAAGCCTATTTCTACATAAAGACCTGTTTCCAAGCCACACCTGGTTGGTTGTCTTATTTGTGCTGCTTACCCTACTGTCTCTGTGAAATGAACCCAGGACCAAAGAGAGTAGACCAGAAGATTACAAGTCAGAAGATTACAATTCAGAAGATTACAGGTACCACTCTTACAGACGAAATGTTTCAGTAAGAGGGTAGGTAAAGACAGAGTTGAAGGAGACTTACGATGTGGTAAGTCCCTGGAAAGGTATGATGATACATACTGGAACAGGGAACTGTCTTATTGAGAGTTGTTACACCTCTTTTCCCTCCCAGGAGGAAGAGAAAAACCCCTGTTACTTATAAACATGATCATCCTGCGAGCTCATAGAACAAAAAGAATGGATGTCTGTTGAGAAGAGATCCGTGTCTAGAGTTTAGGATAGAAACAGTGTAGATGCTTCTATTAAGAAGAAGCAGACTACAGGTTCTAATCCCCAAACAGGAAAGAAAGATGCAATGATAATCTATCAGAAGACCTGCGGATGCTGGGTTTGCTGAACCTGTTGAGATTGTGGTTTCCTTAGCCTGGTTGGATGTTTCCCCTGTCTGGGAACATCTGTATGATGGGTAGAAGATGAATAAAACTTTCTCCCCTTCAGGGAACAAAGCTTGTTAGGAGATTTCCTACAAACTGGGATAGAGGAAGGCGCAGACAAGCCTCTGAAAGCAATAGTGTCAGTAGTTAACTGAGCAGCTTGGAGTAAAGCCTCCTTGTTAAAGAGATTCTCTCCAGTACAAGGAGTATTTCCCAGTCTATCTTGTACCCATTTGTCCAAGTCTGAAGCTTGGAGCCAGGCTCTACGTCGTGCCCCTATGGCTATAGCAGAAGTTCTGCTAACAGACTCAAAAGAGTCCAGGGAAGCACAAGTAAGGAACCTAGAAATATTTTGAGTATGATTGACTAGTATAGAAAAATCTGCTCTTTTAGGCTCTTGAAGAAAAGGGGTCAAAGTAGTAAATTCTTTGTGACCTGCTCAAGAGATAATCCCATATAGAAAATATATGAGAGAATTCTTGCTGAAAACATGGATACCTGGAAGGTTTGGCATCCAAAGGCATCTAAAGTCTTAGCCTCACGACCTGGCGGATAAGAAGAGTGCTTCTTAGTACTCTTAACATGCCTCATTGCTGATTCTACAACAATAGAATGATGAGGGAGCTGAGGCTTTTGAAAACCTGGAGAAGGGGGCACCATGTATAGAAGATCAGTTGCCCTAGAAGGTGGGAATACCGTTAAAGGAGCTTCCCACATTCTAAATAGGAGATCCTGCAAGGTCTGATGCAAAGGAAACATAATGACTTCCTTTGGATTGCAGGGGATCTGCAGAGGTTCTGGATCCCCTGGTGCAGGATATTGACCAGGTATAGAAATGGCAAGTAACTTTGCCATATCAAGCAGGAATGCTTGAAAAGAAATCTTCCCAGAGGGGAGTCTTCTACAAAGAGGAGTAAGAACTAGATCTGTTGAAGAACTAGCTCTAGCACCGACCGGTTCATTCAGATTCTCTAGAATAGAAGATCTGAAGGGGTGGAGCATCGGATTGTCCTTGAAGGATAGTTGTCGGTACCGCTGGAAGCCGGTACCGCAACCCGTCAGTAGCAAATCGTCCATGCTAGGGATCGATTCCAAACTCGGTATGGAAGGAAGCGAGCCGGTTGAAACAAGCATGGGAGGTACCGACACCGATATTGATGTCAATACCGGTACCGAGACCGGTACCGTCGTTGATACCAATACATGAAGATCAGTCTGTGATAGCTCTATCGGTACCAAAATAACCGAGCGTGGCAGACCTTGATCATCGGTAGAATGTCTTCGGTACCGTTTGAAGTCGGTACCGAGACGAGTCGGTACCCAGTCATCGAGACTAGAGATCGATTCCAGACTCGGCATCGAAGGAAGCGAGTCTATCGATGCACATCTGGAGGGTACCGACGTCGATACCAGTACCGGTACCGGGATCGATACCGATACTGGAAGATCAGTCAGCAGCGGCTCAGTCGGCCCCGAAGGAACCAAGAGCGCTAGACTGCGATCTTTGGTGAGGAATGTTTCATCCAACACCATTGCTGATGCCGGGGTATCGGTACCGCCTCAAGCGGATGCCGCAACCGAGCATGGCTCAGGTATATTCGTAGAGGTGAGAACCCCGGAAACAACCTGAAACCCCATAAATGGCTTGGAGGCTGAAGACTCCCACCAGGGTTTTAATGCCAAGGTGTTCTCGAGGGCAACGCCAGAGGCATTTCTATGCTGAGCATGAGATCTACCACTCGAGGCCTGGCTAGTCTTAACAGACTGTTTTTGGGTTACCTGATTCTGTGAAGAAGCAGCGTTGTCTGGTACCCTGAAGTTTAATGGGGACTGCATATCGAGACATGCTCGATGCTGAAGACTTCCTCTGGATACACTGCTGCAGGAGGAACACTCCAGCGGATGGTGGTCAGGACCCAAACAGGGTAGACACCAATTATGAGTGTCTACAATTAATTTGGTACCGCCACAGTTTAAACATTTCTTAGGGTTAGTGGCTGGTATTTCCATGAAGGAGAGTGAGTAGACCTAGCAGGCCGAAAAACCGTCAGACACTAACAGGGAAAAATATTCCTCAGAAAGGAAATTTTGTAAGAAAAAAGAAAGAAAGAAACACCGGCGGTACCAGTGGCATCGGGGAAAGGCAGACGCGACCACAGAAAACAAAAAAATAAAAGAAGAATTTTCTGCGGTGACAAGAGTACATCCTGCCGGCTCCACAGAAAAACAAAAACTGAGGAGAGGCAGTTGGGAAAGGCGGGAAGGCAGCACGCAGGCGTGGTGGGATGCTCCCAAAAGCGTTCTGATTAGACGCTGGGGAGCGTTCTCTCGCAGACTCAGTCGGTACCCATGTACCCATATGTGAAGACTCATTCCTGCTTGTTCCTGGAGATAGGAGATTTTCAATGGCTACATCTTTGCTGGGGATTTCTCTTTTAATGGCTAAGGTAGTGGGAAGCTTAGGAGTTTTTCTCTGGATCCACTGTTTGCAATGGAACCTCAGATTTCTATGATAGTGAAAACTTTGTTTGCTGGGATATGAATGAGCTGTCCTGGAGAGAAAAGATCCAATACCTTTGATTCATACTCATTACTTTTATTGAATATTGTAATTCTTTCTATTGAGCATAGTTACTCACCTGTAACAGGTGATCTCCGGGAACAACATGAATTTAGTCTTCACATATGAGTATCGTCGGTACCGACGGAGCCTGCGCGGGAACGCTCCCCAGCGTCCAATAGGAAAGCTTTTGGGAGCATCCCTCAGCGCCTGCATGCTGCCTTCCCACCTTTCCCAACTGTTCCTCTCCAGTTGAGTTTAAAGCTGAGACAAAGAGAGAAGAACGAGAGAAAGATAGATACAACTCCTAGGGGAGGTGGGTGGGTTGTGAAGACTAAATTCCTGCTGTTCCCGGAGATCACCCGTTACAGGTGAGTAACTATGCTATCTCCAGGAACGAGCAGGAATGTAGTCCTCACATATGGGGACTCCCTAGCTGCAGATGCCAGGGAGAAGGCCCCAGAAGTTGTGTGCCCCTGTGAAAGGGCTCCACTTCCCCCCATGGATCTCTGGCATCCTACAAGGGATGGTGGGTAGGAGTTGATTAAGTATGGAACAGGGGTTGAAGAACAGCCTGATCAAACAAGGCATCCTGGCGGGAGTCCTTGTCTAAGCAGTAATGGGCTGTGAAGGTATGAACCAAAGCCCAAGTAGCTGCTCGACAGATGTTGTCGATAGACACAGAGTGAAGATGAGCCATAGAGGCTGCCATAGCTCTCACATTGTGAGCTGTGACATGGCCTTCAAAAGGAAGGTTCTTACTCTCATAGGCAAAAGAAATACACTGTGCAATCCAGCTGGACAGTGTTCTTTTGGAGACTGGAAGTCCCAAATGACTAGGATCAAAAGCAACAAAGAGTTGAGAGGACTTTCTATGTTGCTGTGTCCTTTGAAAGTAAAAGGCCAAAGCCCTTTTACAGTCCAAAGTATGAAGACTCCTTTCTGCATTTGTGGCGTGAGGCCTTGGGAAGAATACAGAAAGGTAAACCGCTTGGTTTAAATGAAAAGACGACACCACCTTTGGCATAAAGTGTGGATGAGTCCTAAGGACTACCTTATCATGATGGAACCTTGTATAAGGAGGATCAGCCACCAATGCTTGCAATTCACTGATGCGAAGTGCTGATGTAATTTCAATAAGAAAGATGACCTTCCAGGAAAGGAATTTCAAAGTAGCAGCAGCTAATGGTTCAAAAGGCGGCTTCATGAGCTGCCCAAGAACCAGATTTAATTCCCATGCTATCGGTGGTGGCTTAATGGGAGGCTTAGTTAAAAGAAGTCCTCTCATAAATCTCACTATGAGAGGATGAGAGGAAATAGGTTGTCCATTTAGAGGCTTGAAAGAAGCTGCAATAGCACTCAAATGAACTCTCACTGAATTGGTCTTAAGCCCTGCATTAGATAAATGAAGGAGATACTCTAGTAATAATTCAAGAGGTATTCCAAGAGGGTTAAGACCTTTCTGCGAGCACCATATGGTAAACCTTTTCCACTTGAATGCATAAGAGCATCTTGTGGAAGGCTTCCTGGAAGCATAAAGGATATCCTTTACCTGCTGAGAAAGGTTAAGACCGTGAAGTTCTAGGCTTTCAGCAACCAGGCCCTGAGATGCAGAGACTGGGGATTGGGATGCCACAGCATCCCGTCCTCCTGAGAAAGGAGATTTGGAGCAAATCCTAACTCCAGAAGCGGAGCTTGAGAGAGATGTAGGAGCAGAGGGTACCACATTTGCCATGGCCAATGTGGAGCTATGAGAATCATATGACCTCCGTCTCTCTGAAGCTTGAACAGGGTTTTGGGAATTAGGGGAATGGGTGGAAAGGCATACAGAAGTCCTGGCCCCAATGGAGGAGGAAAGCATCCCTGGTCTGACAACCTTGAGCCAGAATCCTGGAACAGAACCGGAAAAGTTTGGCATTCAGTGGACTTGCAAAGAGGTCTATGCCCGGGGTTCCCCAAATTTGAAAACTTTTGGCCACCTGCTCTGCATGGAGAGACCATTCGTGTGGAAGCAGAACTCGACTGAGTCTGTCTGCCCAAGAGTTTTGAATGCCTGGAAGATATACCGCAAGGAGATGAATCTGATGCTCTCTGGTGAGGGCCCATAGTCGCAAAGCTTCGTTGCATAGCGACAAAGAGCCTGTTCCGCCCTGCTTGTTCACATAGAACATGGCTACTTGATTGTACGTTTGAACTAGGACTGTCTTGCAGCTGAGCTGGGTGTGGAATACTCGAAGAGCAAGGAAGATTGCTCTGAGTTCCAGGAGATTGATGTGTAGATAGGCCTCCTGTGGAGTCCAGGTTCCATGGGTAGAGAGGCCTTGCAGGTGGGCTCCCCAATCCACCTGAGAGGCATCTGTTGTTAGAGTGGCTTGGGGTGGGGGTTGCTGAAAAGGAGACCCCACCAAAAGGTTCTGGGGTGACTGCCACCATTGGAGGGAAAAAGTAAGGCGATCTAAGTTTGCTATTGTGTCTGACAGGCAACCTGACGCCTGAGTCCACTGAGTGGATAAAGTCCACTGGGCTGCCCTCATATGAAGGCGAGCATAAGGAGCCACATGCACGGTGGATGCCATGTGGCCTAGCAACTGTAGCATTTCCCGAGCAGTGAGGTGAGGTTTTAGCACTGCTTGGGAAGCTAACTGCACAATGCGAAGGCAGCGGGACTGTGGAATGTAGACCCTTGCCTGTCTGGTATCCAGCAGAGCTTCTATAAACTACAGGGACTGAGTGGGAGCAAGGTTGGACTTTGGGAAGTTTATAACAACTCCCAAATACTGAAGGAGATGCATTGTGCGAGAGAGAGCAACCCTGGCCTCTGGCTCTGAAGGGGCTCGAATGAGCCAGTCGTCTAAGTAAGGGAAGACGAATATTCCTAGGGTGTGGAGAAATGCTGTCAGCACAGCCATGCATTTTGTGAACACCCTTGGTGCAGAGGCCAGGCCAAAAGGAAGAACCCTGTAATGGTAGTGCTTCCCTTGAAATAGAAAGCGAAGGAACTTTCGCTGAGTTGGATGGATGAGAACATGAGTGTACGCATCCTTGAGATCTAGAGAACAAAGCCAATCCTGACTCTGAAGGTATGGCAGCAGAGTTCCTAGAGAAATCATTTTGAACTTCTCTTTGAAGAGGAATTTGTTCAATTCTCTGAGGTCTAAAATGGGTCTGTGTCCTCCTGTTTTCTTTGGAATAAGGAAATAGGGGGAGTAAAACCCTGTACCCCGTTGGGGAATGGGTACCTCTTCTATTGCCCCTTGAGCAAGAAGCACAGTGACCTCTTGGACCCTACTGGTCGTTGAGAGAGGTCTGAGAATTGAATTGTCTTACCATTGTAGGAGGGGGCATGCTGAGGAAATGAAGATTGTACCCCTCTCTTGCAATAGACAGAGTCCAATTTTCTGCTGTTATCTGACCCCATCTGGGGGCAAAATGACATAACCTTCCTGGTATGGTGGAGGGTTCTGGGCCGTTCAAAGCCAGGAAGGCAAAGTTCTCTAGATAGGAGTCAAAGCCCCTGTGGAGGCTGAGTCTGCTGAGCCGGTTAAGGCTTAGCTGCTTTTGTCTCTCTTTGTCTAGGTTGTTGCTGCTGTCCCTTTTGGGCAGACTGATCTAAACAATGCCCTGCTGGAGGGATAAAACTTCTTCTTACTGAAGAATGGTTTCTTAGAAGATTTTTTCCTCGCAGGATCAGCTGTAGATTTAGACAATCTATCCAAAGTGATAGGAGTGGAGGAGTAGCCTAGTAATTAGAACAACTGCCTAGTACCCAGAAGATCAAGGGTTCGATTCCCACTGGCACTCCTTGTGACTTTGGGCAAGTCACATTACCCACCATGGCCTCGGAAGAAAAGGCTGGCAATCTACTTCCAGTGATACATTGCCAAGAAAACCCAGAGGTAGCTGGGTCACTGAGTCAACACTGACTTGATGGCACTAAAAAAAAAAAAATCCAAAGTGATATTGTCAGCATCTATCTCATTAGATTTTTCCTGCCATTTCTTGCCAAAGAGATTTTCTCCTGTGCAAGGAATATTCCCTAGTTTATCCTGTACCCAAATTTCCAAGTCAGATGCCTGGAGCCAGGCAATCCTACGTGCAACTATGGCAATGGCAGAGGTTCTGCTTATGCACTGAAAGCAGTCAAAGGCTGCACAATTAACCAACTTGGAAACATCCTGAGCATGTCTGACAAGGGTGAGATAATCTTGCCTCTTATCATCAGGAAGGAGAGGGCTCATAAGCTCTAAATCTCCTGTGACCTCTTTAAGGAACATTCCCATATATAAGATATAGGAACTGATCCTAGCAAAAAGCATGGAAGCCTGGAAGGTTCGACGTCCAAAGGCGTCAGGAGTCCTACACTCACGTCCTGGAGGATTAGATGCATGCCTTTTTGCACTCTTTATCCTTCTCATTGCTGACTCCACCACCATGGAATGGTGTGGTAATTGAGTCTTCTGAAACCCAAGACAAGGAGGAACTCGATACATAGTATCGAGTCTTCGAGAGTGAGGAGATGTGGTTAGAGGTGATTCCCACATCCTTAACATGAGATCATGCAAGATCTCATGAATAGGTAAGGTAGCTGCCTCCTTGGGAGCTTTAGGGTATTACAGGATTTCTAATTCCTTTGCCTTAGGCTCTTTTTCAGGAGCCACTGTGATGGAAAGACCTCGAGGCACATCTCGGATAAAATCCTGAAAGGACATATCCTCTGGTGGAGACATCCTATGCTGAGGAGAAGAAGAATAATCCTCAGGAAGAAGTACTCTGGTATTGGCAGAGCTTTCAGAGTCTTTAGACTCATGCGAGGATTCAAAGTATCTCCCGATCCGGGTGATCGTGCAAGGCACGGTACCGGTACCAATCGAAGTTGGCATCGGCGTGGTCTGGTACCGACCTGTCGATACCGGATGGATACACATGACTTGGTCCCGGTAGAATACCTGCTGATGTCGATGCAGTGGGTGCCGGCACCGGTTGAGTTGTCTGAAGCGGTTTCAGGGGCATCGAGGCCGTGAGAAGAGCCGCCAGACTGCGTTCAATAGCCAAGAATCTCTGGTCTATCGATGCTGCCGATGCTTGGGGATCAGTACCGGAAGAAGCGGCTGGTACCCCAGAGCATGGCACCAGTAGTTCTGCCGAAGTTGAAGCCTCGAGAACATCCTGGAGCCCAGTTAGTGCTTTGGAAGCCGAAGCCTCCCGCCGGGGCAATTTTGCCGGTGAAAGTCCCTCAAGGGCAACGCCAGAGGCATCTCGCTGTCTAGAAGGAGATCTACCCTTGGAAGACTGGCTAGATTTATGTTTAGTTACCTGAGAGCCATGGGAAGAAGACGAAGCCCTGGAAGACGTCGATTGCCATGGAGGCTGCATCGGAGGGAAAAAGGGTGCTAAGCTTAGCAGCTCGATTCTGCTGGCCCCTTTTCAACATCATCCTACAGGCAACACACTCTGAAATAGAGTGGTCAGGATCTAAACATTTGAGGCACCACTCATGGGTGTCGGTGACGGAGAAGGTACCGCCACACTTAGAACACTTTTTAAAACCCGAAGCAGGTTTTTCCATTCTGAAGGAAAAGTTGGGCCTAGTGCCCAAAATGGCACGTGGCACCTGAGAGAAAATTACTGGAAAGACTCCAGAAGAAAGCTTTTTTGTTTTTTTTGAAGAAAAGAAAGAAGAACCACCGGCGGTACCGGTGTAGTGTCGAGGGAAGTCAGACGCGACCACAAAAAAGAAGAATAGAAGGGATTTTTTTTCTGCGGTGACAGGATGTGCGACCTGTCAGCTCCACAGAAAATGAAGAACTGGAGAGGGACAGTTGGGAAAGGTGGGAAGGCAGCACGCAGGTGCTGTGGGATGCTCCCAAAAGCTTTCCTATTGGACGCTGGGGAGCATTCCCACGCGGGGTCCGTCGGTACCGATGATACCCATATGTGAAGACTACATTCCTGCTTGTTCCTAGAGATTGATGTTTGCAGCTCATCCAAAATGAAGTAGCACAGCTTTTAGTGGGTAAGAAAACATCTGGGCATGCACCCAACTGTTAGAGAAGTTGCACTGGCTATCTATTGAGAGAAGAATCCAACTTAAACAATTATCTTTAGTAACAAAGAAGGTAATTTATAAGGTGGTGGTGTACTTTGAGGTAAAGTACATGCCGGCTTGGGGGTATTTTAGTCATTTATGAGTTAAGTGGCCACATAAGCATATGAATAGTCTAGTATAAAATACCAACCAATTTAAAAATATGTGCATTCACACGATGGTGTGTACTTTGTCAGTGGTGGGTATAAGGGTGGAGTTTGGGTGGAGCATTGGCAGAGTGCCAGGGACATCCCAAGGATTTCTGCTGCCCTAAGCAGACGCCCCAACCATGCCACCCTCCTTCCTCCATGCTGAGCCATGCTCCCCCCTTGCTGTTGCTGGTTTCGGCAGTGGGCGGCTCACTGGCAGGGCATGAGCTTTAGCACATGGCCTGCCGTGGGCTGCCTTTACTGAGCCTAATCTCCTGCAGCCAGAATCAGTGGCAGCAGGGGGGGGGGGGGGGGGGCGCAGCATCGGTTCAGCATGGGGGGAGAAGGCAGCATGGCTAGGCGTGTGGGGGCGGCAGGCCATGTGTGCTGAAGCACATGGCCTGCCGCCCACAAAAGCATGCTGCCTAGTAGACAGGCCGGCCCTGCACAGTACAAAGTACACACGTACATTATAAAATACTATAATTAACAAGTGTACTAGAAAATTAGAGGCTTGGGCATTTACACCTGCTCTAAAGGTGCCTATTTCATAGAATTCTGCAAGACCAACAATCTATTTGTTTCAAACACCTTCTTCCAGCAACACAAGTGGCGACTGAGCACATGGACGTCACCCAATGGATTGTACAAAAATCAAATTGACTACGTTTGTGGAAGTCAACAATGGAAAAGCTCTATAACATTACCGAAGACAAAACCTGGAGCTGACTGTGGTACAGATCACCAACTACTAGCATGCAAACTCAAGCTAAAGTTGAAAAAGAGCAAGCCACTCAATAATGTAGCAAAATATGACTCTGAAAATGCCCACAAAATCGATTTGCCGCTTTAGATACAAATGACAGAGCTCCAGAAGAGTTATGGGATGACATCAAGAAGGCTGTGTTGGAAGAAAGTGAGAAGTCTCTACAAAAGGTAAAAGCGCAAAAACAGCCAAAACGGATGACTGAAGAAACTATGAAAATTGCCCAGAAATACAGAGAAGCTGAAGCGAAAGGAGAAAGAGAGGCAATCAAAGAACTCAGAGATTTTCCAACGTGCAGCAAGACAAAACAAGGAGAAACACTACAATGACGCATGCAAATAAATAGAAGCAGAAACTATTAGAGGAATAACAAGATTAACTCTCATAGCTTTAGGAAAGCCAAAGAAAAAAATCCAGCCTTGAATTGGAATGTTACAAGATACTCAAGGATCCATGTTGAATGATGCTGAGAAGATCAATAAAAGGTGGAAAGAATATACAGAGTCATTATATGATAAAGATCAAGTGGACCAACAGCTATTTCAACCTGTACCTTATGATCAGGAACAATTGGTGATAAAAGAAGTCAAAGCAGCATTAAAAGCCTTATCAAACGACAAAGCACCAGGCTTTGATGGTATTCCCATTGAAGTATTACAGCAATTGGATGCAGCTGAAGCCATACTTACAAAGCTCTGCCAGGAAATTTGGAAGACATCATCATGGCCAACTGACTGGAAAACATAAGTGTTTATAACAATACTGAAGAAAGGTGATCCAACTGACTGTGGAAATTATTGCATAATTGCTCTGATCCCACATGCCAGCAAGATTCTACTCGAGATCAATCAGCAAAGACTACAACCATACCTGGAACGAGAACTGCCTGAAGTGCAAGCAGGGTTCAGGAAAGGGCGAGGAATGAGAGATGATATCACGGATGTGAGATGGATCCTTGAAAAGATAAGAGAATGCCAAAAGGATATTTATATGTGTTTCATCAACTACAGCAAGGTTTTTGACTGTATAAACCATGAGAAACTCTGGGCCATGTTAAGAAGCATGGGCATACAAGAATACCTGATTGTTCTCTTGCGCAACCTTTACACTGATCAAGAACCAAGAGTTCATATAGAACAAGGAGAAATAGAATGGTTTAAAATCTCTCTTTCTTCCAACACAACCTTCTTGATGTCATTCCATAACTCTTCTGGAACTCTGTCATTTGTATCTAAAGCAGCAAATTTATTTTGCAGGCAGTCTTTAAATCCCAGTGGTATATTCTCAAGGTCATATTTTGCTACATTCATGAGTGGCTTGCTCTTTTTCAACTTTAGCTTGAGTTTGCATACTAGTAGTTGGTGATCTGTACCACAGCCAGCTTCAGGTTTTGTCTTTGTTGATGTTATCGAGCTTTTCCATCATTGACTTTCACAGATGTAGTCAATTTGATTTTTGTACAATCCATTGGGTGAAGTCCATATGTACAGCCACCGCTTGTGATGCCGAAAGAAGGTGATTGAGATGAATAGATGATTGGTCTTGCAGAATTCTATCAGTCTTTCTTCAACTTCATTTCGGTTGCCAAGTCCATATTTTCCAACTAATTTGCCTTCTTCTTTGGCTTATCCCCTCTTTTGTCTTCTAGTCACTCATGACTATCAGCATATCCTGTTTGCTTGTTCTGTCAATTTCAGCTTGTACTTGTTCATTGAACTCATCAATTTCATCCTCTACTGCAGCTGCTGTTGGGGCATATACTTGAATTATAGTTGTCTTGACAGGCATTCCTCGTAGACGAATAGAAATTAAGCGTTCACTGACTGCATTGCATTTCATTACAATTCTTGCAAGCTTCTTCTTAATTATAAATGCAACACCATTTCTCCTTTGTCTTTCATTTCCAGCATAGTAGACCATGTGATCATCTGATGCAACGTGCCCAGTTCGCTGACACCCAACAGATCAAATTGTACACGTTCCATTTCATTCTTGACCATCTCCAATTTCCCTTGGTTCATGCTTCGCACGTTCCATGTCCCAATATGTAAGACATCTTTGCAGCTTCTGACCCTCATTTTATGTGCAGCTACATCAGCAGTCAGACATCCTGAGGGCTCTGATCCAACTATTTCATAAATGATGGCTTTACTTTGAAAAGTCTTCAGCTCCTCCCCAGTAGCCAGTTGAGTGCCCTGCGACCTGGGGGTCTTATCTTCCAGCACTATAGTGCAATTTGTTTTGTTGCGACTATCCATTGGGTTTTCATGGAAAAATACGGATGTAGATTGCCAGACCTTTCTTCCATGCAGTTTAAGTTTAGCTTTGTTGCCATTGTCATAGAAATGTGATCCTCTGCCGCCAACACTATCCCATTCTGCTGCTGCCCAGATGGGTGGTTTGTCTTGGTCTGGTACCTCAGCTGAGACCTGTCCATCTTGGGAGACCCTGCCAGTAGTTAAACTACTGATAGCTTAGCCCTCAACATCACTGATAAACACAAGCCCTCACAGCACGACAAGCTGCAAACCAAGTGAGGGGAGGAGATGTTAGAGTCTCTGAAAAAGACTAAATCACGGCAATGTCCTGATGAATGGGGAGATTGGTGGTTAAGATAGAGAAATCAAGGTCAGATATAAAAGACTTGAAATCCAGACTGGTTGAGGAACACAGGTTGTCTAGCTGGATGTTAAAATCACTGAATATCAGGATGGATAGCAAAATCTGATAACTGAAGAAGTTCTCCATAAGAGACAGAAGTTACAGGGGGAGCCAGATACAAAAGGAGGCAGTAGAAAGGTATTGGAAGTCCGAAATGGAGCACTAGGGATTCACTTGTAGAGACCTCTAGAGGAAACCATCTGGAGTGAATGACGAGTGCTACCCTTCCCCAATGCTTGGAAGGTTGATTGCAAAAATGAGCAGAGATGTTATCTGGGAGAAGTTGGGCAATGTAATCGACATATAAAAGGAAGGGAGCTAGGCGATAAATAGCCTACAGCTAAGTGTATAGTTTTCATAATGTTTTTATTGACTGCACATGTCTTGTGAAAATTCTGGCCCAGGGAAATAATAAACCTGGTTACCGGTGTAAGTCATAGCACTAGCTGTTAGTGCATCAGCTCCGTCAAAGTGATTATGCATCGAAGGTCATTGATGCTATAAGGCACAGCACAGAAACGAGATGTTAGTTTGAAAAGCAGTGCCGATATAAATCTGAGACCTTCGAAATCATCTAAACGTGCCTGTATTATAATAAACAGGAAGGAGTTTGGCAGTACTCCAATTCTTGAAGTGTTATAGTGAACGACTTGTAATTGTGGTTTCATTGTTGATCGTTCAGAAGACCAAGAAGTAGTGTGTTTCCACTGGGAGGCAAGAGTCCATTGAGTTGTCCACATGTGTAGACGAGCACATGGCACTATATGAATCGTAGAGGCCATATGGCCTAACAGTTGTAGCATCTCTCTGGTCGAGAGACTGTTTTTTAACCTTACTTGAGATACCAGCTGCACTAGTCAAGTACAACAGTCCTGGGGTAGAAATGCCCTTGACCGTCGAGTATCTAGAACAGCGCCTATGAATTCCAGTGTTTGAGTAGGTACTAGATGGGATTTTGGAAGATTTATCACAAATCCTAGATCCTGTAGTACTGGAATTGTACGAAAGAGGGATAGGTGAACTTCCTGAGAAGTGGCTGCCCTTATTAGGCAATTGCCTAAATAAGGGAAGATGAATATCCGAGAGTCCTTAGATATGCGGCTATGACCACCATACACTTTGTGAAGACTCTTGGGGCAGAGGCGAGCCCGAATGGAAGGACTCTGTATTGGTAGTGATTTCCTTGGAAGATGAAGTGTAGATACCTCCTGGATGAATTAGGATACGAGTATATGCTTCTTTGAGATCTAGAGAGTAGAGCCAGTCCTGATTCTGGAGATAAGGAAGAAGAGTTTTCCAGCTTATCTTGAACCCACTTTTTGAGGTCTGATGCCTGAAGCCAGGCAACACTACGGGCATCTATGCAGATAGAAATTGTTCTGCTAATGCATTCAAAATGGTCAAAGGTTGCCATATTGACAAACTTGGAAACATTTTGGGCATGTTTGACTAAGGTAAGGTAGTCTGCCCTCTTGTCATCCGGGAGAAGCGGTGCCATTGATTCCAGATCTTTAGTCACTTCCCTAAGGAATATACCTATGTAGAGTATGCATGAACTTACGCGGGCTGAAAGAATGGAAGCCTGAAAACATCGGTGGCCAAAAGCATTGAGGGTTCTCGATTCTCTGCCCAGGGGATTGGAGGAATGCTTCTTAGAACTCTTAATTCGATGCATAGTTGTTTCCACTACCATTGAATGATGTGGAAGCTGCGTCTTCTGGAACCCAGGGCTTTCTGGTACCCAATATATGGTGTTGAGTCACCAGGAATGGAGAGAGATGGTAAGGGGCGTCTCCCACATCCGGAACATTAGGTCCTAAAGCATGCGGTGTATCGGGAGAATAGTCACCTCTTTAGGAGCTATAGGATATTGGAGAATTTCAAACTCCTCTGCTCTGAGTTCTTTCTCCGATGCAGGAGTAATGGATAGGCCTCTCACCATATCTTTGATAAACTCCTGGAAAGACACGTCTTCAGGAGGAGACGTGTGCCGCTGTGGAGACGGAGAGGGACCCTCGGGAAGACTCCTCATCTCTCTGGTACCAAATGATTCATCGTCCGAAGAATCAAAATCAGTAGATTCAAAGTATCGACGAGAGCGACGTCCTTGTTCTTGTAAGGACCAGTACCAATCGTGATTGGTATTGGCACGAGAGACCTGTCATGTTGGTACCTCTCATCCAGGAACAGACTCGAGTGCTGGCATGGGCGGGAGTGTACCGAGGGGCATGAAGCCCGATGCTAATTGTATCGGCATAGTCAACTGTATCAGTACTGACAATATCGGCGGTAATGTCTTGACTAGTACAGATGCTGCTAATAGAGCCACCAGACTCCACTCGATGGCTAGCATGCATTGATCCATCAAGTTTGCCAATGCCTGGGTATCAGTACCGGAAGCTTGGGCTACTGTTCCAGAGCATGGCACCAGGAACTCTCTGGAGGTGGAGGCCTCGGGAGCATCCTGGATCCCTTGGAAGGCTTTGGAAGGGAGGTCCTCCCGCTGGGGTAGTTTGGCCAGTTGATCCACCTCTAGGGCAATGTTCGAGGCATCTCTATTTTTAGATAGAGATCTACCCTTAGGAGGACAGCCTGTCATAGAAGAAGACTGATGTTTAGATACCTGAGACCCATGTGAAGAAGACGATGTCCTCGATGACATCAAAGCAAGCGAGACTGCATCTGAGGCAAACAGGGAGCAGAGTTTCGTGGCCTGATTCTGTAGGCCTCTCTTTGCCATCTTTTTACCTAAAGAACACTCAGTCAGCTGGTGATTTGGGCCAAAGCATTTGAGACCCAATGGTGGGTATTAGTGGCAGAAATGGTACTACCACACTTGCAACATTTTTTGAAACCACTAGTTAGTTTTTCCATCATGTCAGTAGACTGGATGGAAGGCCTAAGGCCTGAAATGGCTTTGAGCACCTAAAGAATTAATTTTTTTCTACTTTTTTTTTTTTTTTTTTTAAAGGAAGAAATAAAGATGATAGTACGGTTATGGCGTCGACAGGAAGGCAGACGCAACCACAAAAAATAAAAAAGAAATTTTCTGCAGTGACAGGATTTGCTTCCTGCTGGCTCCACAAAAAACGAAGAACTGAGGAGGAAGCGTCACAAAGGCAGGAGGGCAGCAACACAGGCACAGTGGGATGCTCCCAAAAGCTTTCCTATTTGACATTGGGGAGCGTTCCCGCACGGGCTCCGTCAGTTCTGACGTCACCCATATGTGAAGCTACATTCCTTCTTGTTCCTGGAGATAAAATAGTATACGTTTCCAAAGTATTTGGGACCTCTGAGTTTCCTTCAACACTGGCTTTCTGCTGTTTAATTAGTCAAGATTAATTACAATTTTTGGTTTTTTTAAAACAAAAAAATAAAAAGTGAAAAAAGTAATAAGCCATACTTAGAATAGTAACTGCCTTTCAAGAGTTTTATTCTCTTAAGAATTCAGAATATGATGGGAAATAAAGACTGCTAGGCCCACCTATTCTGCTCAATTTACTTTCCTGTTGTAGTATCATAGATCCTGGCAGAGAAGCCCAATCTTATACTCTACAATCAAAAGGTTGCAAGAAAATGGTTAAATAAAAACACAATTTTTCCAAAATTGAAAGCTAAGACAACATCTGGGCAGACAAAGTAATCAGAATAGATCAATAACATTATACACCCATGTCAAAATTCAATCTTTAATTGCTAAGTTTCTATAGATCTTCGAATGCTTTGCAGCATGTTCATTTGTTCTACATACAGATAGCACAGTTACTTACCTGTAACAGGTGATCTCAGGGAACAGCAGGAATTAGTCTTCACATGTGGGTACGTCGGCGCCGACGGAGCCCGCACGGGAATGCTCCCCAGCATCCAATCAGAAAGCTTTTGGGAGCATTCCTCGCGCCTGCGCGGTGACTTCCCGCCTTTCCCACTGCCTCTCCCCAGTTGAGTTTCATAGCTGAGACAGAAGGAGAGGAAGAGGAAAGGAAATAGAGAGATACAACTCCTAGGGGAGGTGGGAGGGTTGTGAAGACTAATTCCTGCTGTTCCCTGAGATCACCTGTTACAGGTAAGTAACTGTGCTATCTCCAGGAACAAGCAGGAATGAGTCTTCACATGTGGGGACTCCCTAGCTGAGGGTGCCACGGGAGATCCCATAAAATGCGTAGCCCTGGACAGGGTGGCATTTTCCCAACCTGGATCCCCGGCATCCCCTGAGGGATGGAGGGTAGGAGTTGAGGAGAGAAGAGTTGCAGAGGAACAACAAAAAACTAAAGACCACAGGGGAGATGAGTCTTTAGAATGCATGTCAGGTATCATTAAAGCATTTAATGAACTAGTACCATATAGAGCTTACCTACTGGATAGTAGGAAGTAGAACTGTGATGGAAGGTACTGTAGACGCAGTAGCGGAATCTTCAAGGGAACTTCACAGCAGTGAGGATGAAGTTCCAAATCTGGAATGGGCAGGTGACCCAGGTGTCAACTGGAGCAGGAGAAGAACGGCAGGTCTTCAATGGAAAGCTTTATGTGAAAAGCTGAGAACTCTTTTAGGCACAGAGTTATTAACATTGAGGATTAAAAGAAGAAGACTGACTGATCTGGAACTAGCCCAGTCCGGAAGGGAAGTGAGGGTATGGAAAAAAACCCTTTTCCCAGGGAAAACAGGAGGGTACTCCGGAACACTGAAGATGTACACTGTCTTTCCTAGCCAATAAGAAATAGGAAGACATTGAAGTTTGATACCTCATAGATAAGGAGGTGTATAACAAAAATAGAAGCTGTTGACGCCACAGCAATAATGGTGAGTATAACCAGACCCAATCACCAAGCCGTATGATAATAGGCAAGCGGACTGTCTGGACCCCTTAGAAAGTAAAAAAAAAAAACTTTTTAGTACCGACAGTTAGGGAGATAGTGGGTAATACACAGGGTGCTATGACCATCTCCCAAAAAGCGGATACCTATATATATATATCTATCTATATGAAACTATATACATAGCAATACAGATGTGAATATATATGTCTAGACAAGTGTGACATATATAGCTATATATAGATATAGATGGCATGGTTTATGCCCACCCAGGGTACAAAAAACATGTATGCATAGGACACATACATACATGAAAACAATACTGCCTGCAACTGGGCCACAGAAGAAACATCCACATGGGAAACGTGATGCGAAAAACTGCATCTAATAGTAGGGGGAGAAAACCACCCAAAGAGTATAGAGAATCTATTTCTGTGGTACAGGGATGCAGATCAGTGGAATTAGCAGTATAGTTGCGTGAAGAACAGAGGACTATATCAGTCTGGGGAGAGCACGTCAGGAGCACTTTAGGCTGCTGATGCGTCCCAAGGACAGAAAACGCATATACCAAGATACCAGGATGACCCAGCCAAGGGACTCAGGGGTATCATGTACAGTAAAAGAGTATGTGTTGTCCAAGTGGAGCAGAAACATAATGCCAAGCTGTAAGGAAAAAAAGGGGGAATTCCTGCCAGATTGGGAGCTCCTTGGACATTCACGCAGAACAAACCTGTCTTCTGCATCACAACGGAAGACAAGAGGGTATAATTATCTAGATAGCCATGGAATGACTATATAAGCCTCTTCTATTATATGGAAGACCCTCAGAGACAAAGTCAAATGCTCTATGGCAAGGGCCCATAGTGGGAAGCCTCTCTGACGATTGCAGAGAGCATCGTGCAGGAGATGGGACTGACAGAAGTCGACAGGTTGCCACATCCTCGATAAGGACATGGCCAGGAGAAGATAACCTGCAGTGAGTGTCAGCACGCAGATTGAGAGCAGCGTGCCGAAGCATTAAAGTACGCACTGGAACTCCTGCACGCACAGCAACTGAACAAGATAGCAGAGGGGATTCTCCCGTATGAAACAGGGAGAAGACAGACCAAGGGAGCGGGGATATTCCGGCCCTGTCTGAGGAGTTGTCCAGAACATGCGTTGAAGGATAACAGGAAGCCTACACTGAAAGAAAGAGAAAGAGAGATGTTCCAGTATGGTACCGACTCAAGCAGGGGAAACCCTGGAAGAGAGGGGTTGAAGGTGACGTACCATATGGTAAGTCAGCAGAAGGAAAGAATGTCCATGTGGGGACAGAAGCTATCATGGGATAGTGGTGATCTCCCTTTATAGCAATAAGAAAGGGAGAATACTGTGACCCATGGACAAAAGCATACTGAAAAGAAAACCCAGTGTAGAGTTGGAAGAAAAACTTCTGGTAAGAAGAAGTTAATTGTAGACTGCAGCATACAGGAGCCTATGGCTGCCGGTGATGATTATCCTGGTGAGAGCCTGGGAACTTCAGACCAGGATGAGATGTCCCTTGCTTGGGGACATCTGGAGGATGGGCAGAAGGAGGATGAAACTTTCTTTTCTTAGGGAAAGAAGGTTTGGTAGGACATTTCCTACATCCTGGGGAACAAGAAGGCTTAGGATGGTTTCCAGAACCAGGAAAGTCAGTGGAGCACTGAGCTACCCGACGTAAAGCCTCGATATTGAAAAGATTTTCTCCAGTAAACGGAGAATTACCCAGTGTATGTTGTGCCCATCTGCTCAGGTCTGAAGCCTGCAGCCAGGCTGTACGACGTGCTCCAATGGCAATAGCAGAGGACCTGCTAACAGACTCAAAAGAGTCTAGAGAAGCACGAGAAAGAAACCAAGAGATATTCCTGCTATGGTTAAGAAGCAAGGAATAGTCAGAGGCCTTAGTATCTGACAAAAAAGGAGACAAAAGAGATAATTTCTCTGTGACCTCCCGAAGTGTTAGACTCATATAAAAGATATATGAAATAATTCTGGAAGCCAACATGGAAGTTAGGAAGGTTTGACGCCCAAAGGCATCAAGTGCTTTAGATGCACGACCTGGAGGAGAAGAAGAATGCTTCTTCTTGCTTCTGACCTTCCTCATTGCCGATTCCACTACAATGGAATGATGCGGAAGTTGGTTCTTCTGAAACCCCGGAGAGGGGGGCACCTGATACAGAACATGCATGGCTGTAGAAGGTGCAGGAACCTTTAAAGGCGACTGCCAAATCCCCAGAAGAAGGTCCTGCAAAGAAGGATGTAAAGGAAGCATCATGGTTGCTTTTCCTGCAGGATCTTGGTTAAGAGTAGGGCCAGGAATAGGAATGGCAAGAAAGTCTGCCATGTCAAGGAGAAATTCCTGAAAAGAAGGAATTCCCAGAGGAACTATTCCTGGGTAGGCTGAGGTTGAATGATCAGCTTGAACACCAGAAGACCTATCGGACTGGTGCACCAAAGGAATCCTGCTAGATGGAGAATGATACCGACAGTTCCGATTCGAGGCAGTTAGCACTGCATCGTCGGTTCCCGGTATCGATTCCAAACTAGGCATAGAAAGGATCGATGGCACCGATGGAACAGCAGGAGTCGACATCGATACCGACACCGGCATCGGGGACGGCAATGCCCTCGGAGCCGGCAGCGGCGGCTGCCGAAGTGATACCGAGGCAACCAGAGAGCTTTGATACCGACAGTTCCGATTCGAGGCAGTTAGTACTGCATCGTCGGTTCCCGGTATCGATTCCAAGCTAGGCATCGAAAGGATCGAAGGCACCGATGGAACTACAGGAGTAGACATCGGTACCGTACTGCGTAGCCGGAAGGGACAAGGATCGGTTCCGAAACCCGTCGGAACCAAGTCATTTATTTATTTATTTATTTATTTAACATCTTTTATATACCGCGCTATTTGTTTTCAGTGCGGTTTACAAGTAACAGAACTGCACAATCAGAAAACACTGGTGTGCTTACATTATAACAGGTAACTTAAACTTGGAAAACGGGTAATAAAAATATAACTATGTATACACAGTGAAACTATATACAAAAACAGTGTAAAAACTGAGCTATGTATAAACATATTGGGTTGTTTAGTAGACTGGATATCGATTCTAGACTGGGCATCGAACCGAGCGAGGTTATCGACGCCCGTCTAGAGGGCACCGACGTCGGTGGTGGTGTCGGCGATGCCGATCCCGGAAAGTTAATCAGAATCGCATCGATCGGCGCCAAAGGATGCCAAAGGCGCCGAGGACGTCCGAAGACGCCACTCGGCGAAGAGAGGAACACTCGACACCGGCGCTGATGTCGGGGCATAGGTACCGCCCAAAGTCGGTACCCCCTCCGAGCATGGCGTAGCAAGAGGAAAAACCATCTGGGGCGTATCGCTCGGCCCAGGATACCCGACGCCAAGCCCCGGTGGAGAGTGGAACACTCGACACCGACGCCAATGCCGGAGCATCGGCGCTGCTTGAAGCCGGAACCAACCTCGCGGCTGGCTGTGACAGAGGAAAGTCAGTCTGGGTCGTATCGATCGAAGGCACCGAGGACCCCAGATGACGATCCCTAGTGACAAACGGAGCACTCGGCACCGGCGTCGATGCCGGGGAATCGGCCCCGTCCGAAGTCGGCACTAACCCCGCTTGTGGCTGGGATGCAGGAAGGCCAGTCTGGGTCGACTCGATCGGTCCCGAAGGCACCGAGGACACCAGTTGACGATCCTTGGCGAAGAGTGGAACACTCGACGCCGGCGCCGATGCTGGGGAATCGGCACCGCTCGAAGCGGATACCTCCCCCGAGCATGGCTCAGGTATGTTCTGTGAGGAACGAACCCCAGGAACAACCTGAAACCCCGTGAATGCTTTGGAGCCCGAAGACTCCCGCCGGGGTTTTATCGCCAAAGGGGTCTTGAGGGGAAGGCCGGAGCCGTCGTCATGCTGGGCATGAGACTTACCCCTCAAGAATTGGCTAGTCTTAACAGACTGTTTGCGGGTTACCTGATCCTGGGGAGAAGGAGAAATCGATGTCCTCACCTCAGGAGGAAAAACAGCATCGAGGGATACCCGAAAAAGAGAGGGTCTTCTCCCAACCCTAAAGCCCGATGGACCGGGGGAAAAAGGGTCAGGACCCAAACAGGATATACACCAAGTGGTGGAGTCTAAAAAGAAGATTAAGTCTCCACAGTGGAGGCACTTCTTAGGGGAAGAAGGCTCCATGCTGGAAAGGCCTGGAAGGCCTCAGAAGGGACTTGAGGAGAAAAAGACCTCGAAGTGGTTAAAAGAAAAAAACAAGGCACCGGCGGTGCCGGTATCGGCGGGAAAACGGCCGCGACCACAAGAAATCAAAAAATAAGGATTTAAGAGAAAAAGTTTCTGCGGTGACAGGAGGTACGTCCTGCCGGCTCCGCGGAAAAACAGAAACTGGGGAGAGGCAGTGGAAAAGGCGGGAAGTCACCGCGCAGGCGCGAGGGATGCTCCCAAAAGCTTTCTGATTGGATGCTGGGGAGCATTCCCGTGCGGGCTCCGTCGGCGCCGACGTACCCACATGTGAAGACTCATTCCTGCTTGTTCCTGGAAATAGTATGCACCACTAATTCACTATGAATTAATGATGAAATAAAAATCAAATTTGTAAATCCCAAATCTGTTAATATGATTACTAAAATTTACATTACTAGCAAACAACTTGGATTTATTAAAGATCTGATAGGTGTATCTTTAAATTCAAATTTTATGAAAGCTGCACATGTTGCTTATTTTCCTAACAAAGCACTAGTGAGTGTAAAGAGTAGTTACTCACCTGTAACAGGTGTTCTCCAGGAGCAGCAGTTATCAGTCCTCACATATGGGTGTCATCGACGCCGATGAAGCCCCAGCGGAGCATTTCCCCAGCTTTCTATGAAAGCCTTTGGGAATGCAGGCACGCATGCGCGGTTCCCTTCCCGCCTAAAGGTGCCATCTTACCTCAGTCAAATGACATAGCTAAGAACAGCACACAAAAATGAAAAATAAACTATGTACAACTGCAACTCCCAGGGGAGGAGGGAGGGTTGTGAGGACTGATTCCTGCTGCTCCTGGAGAACACCTGTTACAGGTGAGTAACTACTCTTTCTCCAGGACCAAGCAGGAAGTCAGTCCTCACATATGGGTGACTCCCTAGCTCTGGGCTACCGAGGAACCCAGGCTGAACAAGAGAACTCCCTCTAGTCCCAGCAGCAAAGAAAGGCTTTTCACTGACACATCCTCCACCGGTAGCCCAACAGAGGGCAGGAGTTGCCTAAACCTCAAAGAGATTCCGGAGTACTGCTTGGCCAAAAGCACTGTCCCTACGGGACTCGCTCTCTAGACAGTAATGGGCCACAAAAGTCTGGCTTGAAGACCAAGTTGCAGCCCTGCAGATGTCTACCAAGGGCACAGAGCGGAGATGAGCCAATGAGGCAGCCATTGCCCTGACACGGTGGGCCGTGACCCAACCCTGCAAAGGAAGGTCAGCCGCCTTGTAAGCCCAGGTGATACAGTCAGCCACCCAGATGGACAAGGTACGCTTGGACACAACCAACCCCAACTTATTAGTTTCAAAAGAGATGAAGAGCTGAGTAGCCCTTCGATGTCCTTGCTTGTGTATGGTCAAGGTAGAAGGATAAGGCCCTCCTACAGTCCAGGGTATGCAGGACTGCTTCAGCCTGGCCTGCATGAGGCCTAGGGAAGAATGTTGAAAGAACCACCTCTTGGTTAAGGTCGAAGGAGGAGACAACTTTTGGAAGGAACTTTGGATGAGTCCTAAGGACTACTCTGTTCCTATAAAAGCGAGTGTAAGGCCTATCACAGACCAGGGCCTGAAGCTCACTCACTCGCCTAGCCGAGGTAAGGGCTACCAAGAAGAGTGTCTTCCAGGACAGGAAGAGTAGAAGGCAAGTAGCCATCGGCTCAAAGGGTGGGCGAGTCAGCTGTTGCAAGACCACATTCAACTCCCACTCAGGAGCAGGAGGACAAATTGGAGGCTTGAACAAAAGCAAGACCCTGAGAAAGCGGGACACCAAGAGGTGAACCGACAGAGAATGTCCTTCCACCAGTGAGTGGTGAGCTGCTAGAGCTGAGAGATGGACCCAAACAGAATTGGACTTAAGTCCCTGATTGGACAAGTGCAGTAAGTACTGAAGCACTACTGGCACAGTACAGGAGAAAGGATCCTCTGTACGTAGCTGACACCACACAGAAAACCTTTTCCATTTGAGAGCATAGGTTTTCCTAGTGGACTGTTTCCTAGAGGCTAGGACAACCTCCTCCACTTCCTGAGGTAGGTCCCAGGGAGCCAAAACTACCCTTGCAGCCTCCAGGCCATCAAATTGAGAGGTTTGAGATTGGGGTGCAGAAGGGAACCCTGCTCCTGTGAGAGAAGGTCGGGTTGCAACCCCAGAGGCAGTGGGGGATCCACCACCAGTTGAAGCAGAAGTGGAAACCAAGGCTGTCTCGGCCACCTGGGAGCCACCAGCAGGACCGAGGCCTTGTCCTGAAGAACCTTGAAGAGAGTTTGGGCCACCAAGGGCGTGGGAGGAAACGCATACAGGAGGCCCTGAGACCAGGGAATCAGAAAAGCATCCGCTGCTATTCTCAGAGGATGCAGTTGCCTGGAGCAGAACTTTGGCAGTTGCTTGTTCAGTGGACTGGCAAAGAGATCTATCAAAGGGAGACCCCATTTTAGGAAGATCTTCTGAACTACTAAAGGATGCAGCTGCCACCCGTGGGGCTGTAGAATCCTGCTCAACCTGTCGGACAGGTAGTTGTCCTGGCCTGGAAGGTACACAGCCTTGAGGAACATGTTGTGCTTGAGGGCAAATGAACAAATGTCCTGAGCCTCCCGACAGAGGAGTCTGGACCCAGTCCCGACCTGTTTCTTCACATAACACATGGCTACTTGGTTGTCCCATCTGAACCAGGACAGATTGATGAGCCAGGGTAGGAGAGAAAGCTTTGAGTGCTAATTGAATAGTTCTGAGTTCTAGTAGATTGATCTGCTGTGCAGCCTCCCAAGGAGACCACAGGCCCTGGGTGCACTTGTTCAGACAATGAGCTCCCCAGCCCTGCAGGGAGGCATCGATGGTCAGTACCACTGTGTACCCAGGAATTTGAAAAGCCACTCCTTTTAGTAGATTGGGTGGGTGCAACCACCAGCTGAGGGAGTTCAGAAATTGTCTGGACACCCTTATCTTGTCCCTGAGGCTGCCTGTGGCCTGTGACCACTGAGTCCGAAGGCACCACTGTGCAGGCCTCATATGGAGCCTGGCATTGGGGGTCACATGTACTGTCGAAAAGCCATGTGGCCTAGAAGCCTCAAACAGAGTCTGGCGGAGACTAGTGACCTGCTGAGAAATTGGTTTGCCAAGGCTATAAATCTTTGTGCTCTGTCTTCTGGCAAGAAAGCCTTTGCCAGCAGAGAGTCCAGCCTTGCTCCTATGAACTCCAAGTTCTGGGAAGGGAGCAAAGTGGACTTTGCGAAGTTTATTACAAATTCCAGCCTTTGAAGAAGAGCAATAGTTGTGAGGGTGGCTTGTCTGGCCTACTGGCACGTCTGACCCCTGATGAGCCAGTCGCCCAGATAGGGGAAGACAAAGATTGCCTGATTTCTCAGGTAGGCTGCCACCACTGCCAGGCATTTGGTAAAGACCCTGGGAGCGGAGGTGAGGCCAAAAGGTAGTACTCTGTACTAATAATGGTTTCCTCCCACAATGAACCTGAGGTACTTTGTGGTCTGGATGAATGAGGATGTGAGTGTACGCATCCTTTAGATCTAAGGAGCATAGCCAATCTCCCTGCTGGAGGTAGGGCAGAAGTGTTCCAAGAGTAAGCATCTTGAACTTTTCCTTCTCCAGGAACTTGTTGAGGTTCCTGAGGTCCAGAATGGGTCGAAGGCCACCAGTTCTTTTGGGCACCAGGAAATACCTGGAGTAGAACCCGTGATCTTGCAAGTGAGGAGGCACAGGCTCCACCGCCCTGTCCACCAACAGACCTTGAAGTTCTCGAAGGAGAAGGTCTGTGTGCAGGGGAGGCCTTGGAGGTTCCCCTGGAAAGTATGGCGGAGGCAGTTGGTGAAAATGCAGTGCACAGCCCCTGTGGACTATGTTCAACACCCAACTGTCCCCAGTGATGTGGGGCCACTGGTGGGCAAAGAGGGTGAGGTGACCTCCTGTGCAGGGTTGGGAGAGCAGGGACTGAGAGGCTACGCTCAAGGAGTCAAAAACCCTCACCCTGCTGAGTGGGAGCAGAGAACGGAGGCTTGGGGGTCCTCTGCCTACGGGGCCCATTACCCTGCCCCTTGGGTTGCTGACCCTGGGGGGCAGCTTGGGCAGCCTGATACTGAGGGTACTGTTTGTAGGCAGTGCCCTTCCTCGGGTAAAAGGGCTTCTTACTCGAGGCCTTCTTCTTGTGAGAAGGGGCAGAGGTCTTCCTAGACAGCCTTGTCCTTGTAAGGTGCTCCGTCTCGAGCTGTGCTGCCTTCTCGGCCATGGGCTTGCCAAAAAGGTTTTCACCTCGGCAAGGGACATCGACCAACTTGTCCTGAACCCATGGCTCGAGGTCCGATGACTGCAGCCATGCCTGGCGTCGAGCTGCGATGCCGGCTGCCGCAACTCGGGCCGAAGCCTCGAAGCCATCACAGGCGGCGCGGGACATAAACTTCGAGCAGTCTCGAATCCCCGAGGACAAAGATTTGAATCTCTGCAAGGGCTCCCCAGAGAGATCAGAGAACCCGGCCAACTCCTTGGCCAGGTCTCGCAAGTACATGCCCATGTACAGCTGGTAAGACTGGACACGGCAAGCAAGCATCAAGCCCTGGAAGCACTTTCTACCCACACCATCGAGGTTCCGGGCCTCCCTGCCGGGGGGCACCGCAGAGTGCATCTTCTGACTTTTCAGACGATGCATGGCCGATTCCACCACCATGGAATGGTGTGGTAGCTGCGCCTTCTGAAAGTCAGGGCTCTTCCGGAGTCGATAAATCGAATCGACTCGCTTGCTTAGAACCAGCGCTGAGGCCGGTGCCTCCCACATCCGGAAGAGGAGCCGTTCCAGCATCGGAGGAACCGGGACAGTAAAGGCCTCCTTCGGAGGAGAGTCGTACTGTAGGGCCTCGAGCTCTTCAGCTCGAGGCTCTTCCTCGGGGTCCACCGGAATAGCCAACGCGGTGGCCATATCCCGGACAAACTCCGAGAACCAGGTGTCCTCCAGAGGGGATCTACTCCAGGGCTCAGACTGTGGTGAGTCCGAGGGGACGCACCGAGTCTTGAATGTGTCGGGGGACTCCTCATCCTCCGTCTCACAGGCGGACTCGTCCGACGAGGAATCAGGATCCAACCCCGCGGGGCCCTGCAGTACCTGCCCCGACGCCGGAGGCACCGGCGTCAACGCCCTCAGTCCCGAACGGGAGGTCGAGGGAGACCGCGACCGAGGTCGACTTCGAGCCACGATGGACTCGAGTATCGGCTCGGTTTCCGGGGTCGACTTCGATGTCGATGTCCCGGTGGTCGGGGCAGATGCGCCAGACAGGCTGGCCATCAGTGCCCGCTGCTGCTCCATGAAGGCAGACAGTCTGCTCTCCAAAGCTGTCATCCTGAGACTCAGCTCGGGAGACTCAGCTCGGGAGACGCAGCAGCCACCGACTTGGGCCCTGGCGGCGCCGGGCCCGACGTCGGCTCTCTGGGAGGAGAGTCCTCGAGGACCACAGGGCTTACGTGTCCAGCAGACTCCGGCTCCACGCGAGAAACTTTGGCAGGCTTCTCTTGTTCCAGGGGCCTGGGGCGACGGTCGGGGGTCTTAGACCTGGCCCTCGAGGAGCCAGGGACCTCTTCTGATGACGTCCTCACGAGCCGCTTCTTCCTCTTGCGTTCCCGGTCAGGGGACCCCCTGTCCGAGGAGCTTCGACGGCGCTCGGGATCCAAATCCCGAGATGTCGAGGCCTCAGACGAGGTCCGGGCCCGGCCGGAGGCTGAGTCCGAGAAAAGCCTTTCCTTCTGCTGCTGTCAACTTCGCAGTGCCTTGGAAGACATCTTCCCACATGGTCCACACGTCTTAGGGTCGTGATCAGGACCGAGGCACCGAAGGCAGCAGTCGTGTGTGTCGGTGAGAGACATCAACTTCTTACACCGATCACACTTTTTGAAACCGCTGGAAGCCATCGGGGAAAAAAGAGTCCCCGCAAGGTCAAAGGACCAGCCTTCCAGGGAAAAATCAAAAAAGGGCGCGAACGCCAGCCACGAAGGGCAAAAACTGAAAAAGAAGAATCGGGCTCGATACCGGTGTACCGAACCCGGCGGGAGGGGAACCGGCGTCGAACCGGGAAGAAAAAAAGCGAGAATCGCCGAAAAAATCTAACTTTTATCCGGGATGACAGGACGCACATCCGGTGGGCTTCTCGGAAAAAGAGAGACTGAGGTAAGATGGCACCTTTAGGCAGGAAGGGAACCGCGCATGCGTGCCTGCATTCCCAAAGGCTTTCATAGAAAGCTGGGGAAATGCTCCGCTGGGGCTTCATCGGCGTCGATGACACCCATATATGAGGACTGACTTCCTGCTTGGTCCTGGAGAAAAAGCAATTTCTTGTTACTGGCCACACGTTTGGCTTGGCTTTTATATAGTAAATGAACACATGCCTTTATTCCATAGTCATCATGCAACCTTTTGATTCATGATGGAGTATGGGAATGGACTTCTGAACTGTGTCCAATGCTTGCTGCTTGTTCTGAAATCCCCCAAAAAATACATTAGAATAAGTGCCTAATAACCATCCACCCCCTTAAGTGATTAGTGTATGTGCACCCAGTTAATTAATGGAAAATTATTATAAAAGTGGGGATGACCACCATCAGATCGAGCCACGTTCTGTCAGTTGGAATAATGGCGATACACATAGGCTCCCTTTTCAGTCATCAGTTTCACTCAAACCCACTATTAGTCCATTCAGAACACAAAAAATATAACTTTATTATGTCACTGTAAAGTCCACTCAATTCACATCTCTCTGCTACTCTTTATGTTTCTGCTTTTATATAAAAATCAGAAACATAAAGAGTAATATAAAGAGATATGAATCATAGAAACATGACGACAGAAAATGACCACATGACCTATCTAGTCTGCCTTTCCATATCAACTACAATAGTCCCCTTTGTACCTTTAGAGATCCTCTGTGTTTGTCCCATGCTTTTTTGAATTCAGATACTGTTCTCATGTCCACCATCTTCACTGGGAGACTATTCCACGCATTTACCACTCTTTCCATAAAGAAATATTTCCGCATATTACTCGAGTCTATCCTCTTTCACTCTCATCCTATGTCCCCTCGTAGCACAGCTTGCCTTCAACTGAAAAAGACCTCCCTGTGCATTTATGCCACGGAAGTATTTAAATGTCATTGAAACATAGAAATGTCATAGAAACATAGAATAAAAAACATAAAGAGTAATGTAAAGACATGTGAATTGAGTGGACTTTACAGTGACATAATAAAGTTATATTTTTGGTGTTCTGAATGGACTAATGGTATGATTGCGTGAAACTGATGATTGATGTATCATCATTATTCCAACTGACAGAACGTGGCTCGATCTGATGGTCTCCTCCCCACTTTTATAATATTCTTTGGTTAATTAACTGGGTACACATACACTAATAATCGTTTAAGGGGGTGGATAGTTCCTAGAGGTGTTCTTGGTTGTTGTGAAATCCCAGTATCACATAATGTTTTCTTTTTATTATAATTCAATGTGAGAGCTCTTATATTTACAGTAACATCACGGATTCTCCTTGATTTACAGCTTTACCTTTACTTCTATTTGTGGTTAGCCTATACACTCGAATTTGGGTATTGATTTTGCCACAACTACTTTCATTGGGGGGCTATTTTAGGCACCTATTACTTTTTCTGTGAAATTTGTATACACTACAGACAGAGGGGCATGTTTACTAAAGTGTGCTACCCAAGTAGCATGGGACAGTGCATGCTTTTGGTGCCACACTGCAAAGTAGCATGGGGCCCCTGTGCTAAAAACCTACACGACCTTGGCAGAACACATCTGGGTGGTGCCTGGGCGGAGCATGGGCATTCCCACTGCAGTGCTTCTAGCGCAGACCTTGAAAACCTATGCTGCTGGTGCTTGGCAAGGAGCAACTACCGCCAGCACAATGGGTGGTGGTGGTAGTTCCTCTCAGTGGTATTAATACCTCGAGCAGCTATCTCTGTCTCCTGCATCTGGCACAGTGCCCTGTGCTAGTAATGCTGATCAAACACACGTACAAGCATGGGATTTAGGAAACCTGCCTGAGCGTGTCTAATGTCCAGTTGGGTACCCCACTTAAGCACCAGTGATCATGTGATTTGATATGAAAACTAGGATGGAGACTAGAGACACAAGGATGAAAGTCCTAAATTTCAAAAATGCTGACCGACAAAATGCTCAAGTACCTGAAGGAGAAAATGGATTAAGCTATATTGTATTAGATTTCATCTATACCTAGATCTCATCTAAACTAAAAGAAGTTATAGTGGCATTGAATCTTTATGTCAGAAAAGTAAATAAAAGAAATTAAAAAAGAGAAATATTTCATTTAAGTGTGGAGAAGGAAGAAGAATTCATTGGTAATCCTAAAAATCTCAACATAATTTGTCTCTCTATTTTGAGATAACCACTTAGCATTCTGCTCTAAGACTGAAGTATCCAACTTGTCACTAGCTTGCAAAATGAAAAATTCAAAGCCTATCATATACCATGATGTTTAATATTTATAAGCTCAACAGCAACAAAAAAGGGCAAATACCATATTTTCGTGTATATAACCTATATACATGTTTTTACATTCTGCTGAAGGGGGGTGGGGGGGTGGGTGCAAGTTAAAAAATGGTGTAGGTTATGCTCACATGTTATAAAAAACAGTAGAGAACATGTTTGATGTCAGTATTAACTGTGTGTATTTTGTATTTCCATATTTCAAACACTAAACAGTTTGCATTTCCTTAACAGGCACACTGAAAGCTAATAATAAAATTCATAACCGAGTTTTAGCTTTTCTGTAATTGGTTTGATTAAAGCATGGTGCTTTTTATTTAAAAACAAAACATTAGTACTGATAAATGTTTCAAACATCATCTTGGAGCAAGGTGAAAGAAAAACTCAACCCTTAAGAGACGATAACCAGCTTTATTGACTAATAAAGCATAGTTACTCATAGAAACATGACGACAGAAAAAGACCACATGGCCTATCTAGGCTGCCTTTTTATATCAACCACTACAATAGCCCCCTTATAGAAACATGACCCGTAACAGATGTTTCTCCAGGGACAGCAGGAATCAGTCCTCACATATGGGTGACATTAGTGCTAACGGAGCCCATGCGGAGCATTTCCCCAGCTTCAAAGAAAGCCTTTGGGACATGCTACCATACATGTGTGGTCCCCTTCCCGCCCAAGGGTGCCATCTTGCTCAGTCAGATGACATAGCGAGGGCGGTAGTAAAAAAATAAAACAAGGTAGGGAGGCAACTCCCAGCGGAGGAGGGAGGGTTGTGAGGACCGATTCCTGCTGCCCTGGAGAACACCTGTTAGAGGTGAGTAATTACACTTTATCCAGGAAGAAGCAGGAAGTCAGTCCTCACATATGGGACTCCCTAGCTCCAGGTTGCCGAGGACCAAACCATGACAGCAACAACAGTGGCCAAGTCAGGGAGCCGTGAGTTGCAGAAGATGAGTCTCCACTGAGAGACTTTGCAAGACCCTAGCATCCAGCAACACTATCACTAAGGTAGGCTAAACACAGAAGGGTTGGAAGGAAGGAGTTGCCTACACCCTGAGAATATTACGGAATACTGCCTGACCAAATGCACTGTCCCTGCGGGACTCACTCTCCAGGGAGTAGTGAGCTGCGAACATATGAATTGAAGACCATGTGGAGGTCTTACACATCTCTGTCACTGGCACTGAAAGGAGGTTGGCCACTTATGTGGTCATCACCCTCACACGATGCGCTGTGACCTGGTGCTTAAGGGAGAGGCCAGCTAGCTCACAGGTGAGGGCAATACAGTCCGCCACCCAAGTGGACAGAGTTTGCTTATTCACGGGGAGCCCCAGTCTGCTGGGGTCATAAGACACAAAAAGCTGAGGAGCTTTTCGCAATGGGCCTGGGTCCACTGTAAGTAGGACAGGGCCCGTTTGTAATCCAATGTATAAAGTACTAGTTCCTTCCTGCCGGTGTGAGGATGCAGGAAGAAGGTGGGGAGAACCATCTCTTGGATGAGGTGGAAAGGAGATACCATCTTCGGGAGGAATTTGGGGTGTGTGTAGAGCACTACCCTGTTCTTAAACTACCTTGCATATGGTTGATCCACCACCAGGGCCTGGAGTTCACTCACTCATCAAGCGGATGTGAGGGCCAAAGAAAGGCCACTTGCCAAGACAGGTACCGCAGGTGGCAAGTGGCTAGGGGTTTGAATGGCAGTTTGGTGAGTTGGAAGAGCAACACATTGGGGTCCCACTCTGCCGCCGGAGGACAGAGAGGGGGCTTGGAAAACAGGAGGCCCTGGAGGAACCTGGAGACCAGAGGCTGGCCCGAGAGGGATTTTCCCTTGACAGGGTGATGGTGAGCGGCTATCATGCTCAGATGCACCATCACTGAGTTAGGCTTCAGTTTTTCAGTCCTTGGAACACTCATAGTTTATTTCAAGCAGGTTTCCCTGGTTAGGGTGACAATGTGATGACCGATCCTGGTGGCTACGAGTTTTGATACAATCCAATGGGGATTTTCATTACATATACCTGAATATAGCGTGAGCCATATACCCCTGAGGAAGTATTGTACGAAACACGGCCAGTGTCAGGTCATTTGGCACACTCATTCCTTTGGATTAATAAAGGCTGATTTTGCCCCTTCTGCCACGTTTCTAGACTGGTTGCACTAATTTCACATGGCATAAGCCTACCTGGTGGAGGGTTTTTGGGAGGCCAGTAGGATCTCCCCGACTTCTCTCAGAAGACTGAAAGGGCACAGTGCTATCCTTTCAGCAGCCAGGTTGGGGTGCAGGAGTGAGCCCCCCTCCTGAGACAGGAGGTCTGGGGCTCAGCCCAGCAGGACTGGGAGTGCCACCGACAGGGAGAACAGCAGTGGAAACCAGGGTTCAAGCGCCAATTATGTGGCCGAAGGGCTCTGCTCAACCTGCCCACTAGGCAGTTGACATGGCCCGGGAGGTAGACTGCTTTCAAGATCATGTTGTTGTGAACAGTAAAGGAGAGGAGCGTCCAAGCCCATGCACCCCTGCTTGTTGATATAGAACATTGCAACTTGATTGTCCATCTGGATCAATACGGACCGGTGTCACAGGCAGTGGCGGAACACTCGTAGGGCTAGGAAGATTACCCTGAGCTCCAGGAGACTGATCTGTAGGAGAGACTCCTCCTGGGACCAGCTGCCTTGTGTGCGGCGGTCCCCACAATGCACTCCCCAACCTAGGAGGGAGGCGTCCATGGTCAGGGTTCTGTGAGGTGCAGGTGCTTGGAAGGGCATTCCCGCCCTGAGGTGGTGGAAGTTTTGCCACCAATTGAGGGATTCCGCCAGTTGGCAGGTAACCCTGACACTGTCCCGTAGCCTACCCATGGCCTGGAATCACTGTGAGCAAAGGCAACACTGGGCTGTCTGCATGTGCAAGTGAGATGAGGGTGTAAACTGGACCGTAGAGGCATATGGCCCAATAGGTGGAGGAGGAGACACACTAGCACTGACCAGTGACATTGTACCTTTACTGCCAGATGTCTGAGGCGTTCTGCCCTGTCTGTGAGGAGGACCACCTTGAATTGCAGTATGTCGAGCTGACCACATATGAACTCCAGATTTTGGGCTGGAGAGAAATGGGATTTGGGGTAGCTGATGACGAACCCCAGGTGCTGTATGAGGAGGGATGCACACTCTGCTGCCTGACTGCCCTCTGTGGATGTGCCGCCCCTGATCAGCCAGTCTTCTAGGTAGGGGAAGACGAAGGCCCCTTATAGGTGGTGCAGGTGGGCAGCCATCACAATCAGGTATTTGATAAAGACCCTTGATGAGGAGGCCAGGCCGAAGGGTAGTACCCTGTATTGGTAGTGCCCTCCTCCTACCACAAACCTTAGGGACTGCCTGTGGGAGGGGTGGATTAAGATGTGTTTATACACATCCTTTACATCCAAAAAGCACAGTCAATCTTCCTGGTGGAGGTAAGGAAGCAGTGTTCCAAGGGAGAGCATCTTGAACTTCTCCCTCACCCAAAACTTGTTTAAGTTTTGCAGGTCTAGTATGGGCCTGAGGCCCCCAGTTCTCTTTAGGACAAGGAAGTACCTGGAATAGAAGCCCGTTCCCCATAGGTTTGGGGTACAGGCTCTACTGCGTTGTCCCTGATCAGACCTGTGAGCTCTATAAGCAGAAGAGTCTGGTGAAGGAGGGGTTGTACCGGCTCTCTTGGGAAGAACCTGGGTGGTAACTGCTGTAAGTGGAGGATGTATCCTTCCCTTACCACTTGCAGTACCCACTGGTCAGAGGTGATGTTGGTCCATCTGTGGGCAAAGAATGCCAGACACCCCCCCCCCCCCCGTGGGCTGGTGAAGGTCTATTGGGGGGAGGGGAGGCCCTGCCCTGGGAGTCAAAAGCTCCCCCCAGGTTGGGTGGGAGTTCTGGCCTGAGGCTTTGGTATTTTCACCTTCGGAGCCCCATAGCCTTGCCTCTTAGGGTAAGAATCTTGTTGCTGGCCCGAGAAGGGATGGTAGTGGTGATCGGGAAAAAGGGTCTTTTCCCCACTGGTTTCCTGCGGGGAAGGGATGAGGCCTTTTTAGAGTGCCTCTAGTGTGCCACCATGTCGGCCTCAATCACAGCCATCTTGTCGGCCATGGGTTTGCTGAATAGGTTCTCCCCCTGGTGCAGGGAACGTCGAGCAGCTTGTCTTGGATCCATTGCTTGAGGTCGGAAGATTGTAGCCAGGGCTGGTGTCGGGTGCTGATGCAACCCGAGCCGCTGACTCAAACCTGTCGTAGGCTGCTCAGGAGAGGAACTTGGAGTAGTCCTTGATCCCCGAGGTCAGGGGACTGGAACCATTGGAGGGGTTACCCGACAAGGTCAGCTGAAAACACTGACACAGCGCCTGGGTTAGAGCTTTTAAGTACATACCTATGTACAATTCATAGGCTTGGATCAGACACCCCAGCATCGAGCCCTGGTAACACTTGCGCCCGAGGGCTCTGGCCGCCCTTCTGGGGAGCCCAGTCTATGTGTGGTAACCAAAAAATACTTTATTAAAGGTTCTTTACCAGGGGTACAATATGATAGCCCAACAGAGGGGTATCACAGCCTTCTTCAGGAGTTCTCTTGGCGTGCGTAAATGAATTATTCCTCTGACAAAAACCCTTCTGTTATGCCTTTTAACTTTTTAGCATATAGTCCAAGGCTATAGTCCTGAAAAAAAGCCTGGACTATATGCTAAAAAGTCACAAGGCATAACAGAAGGGGTTTTTGTCAGAGGACTAATTCATTTATGCATGCCAAGAGAATCCCTGAAGAAGGCATAGCCGAAACACGGCTTGTGTCAGGTTTGGCTGTGATACCCCCCTGTCAGGCTATCATATTGTACCCCTGGTAAAGAACCTTTATAAAGTATTTTTTTGTTACCACACATAGACTGGGTCTTTGTTTCACGTGGTACAGTGCTTTTATGTTGGATCTTTCCTTCCGAGGGGAAGAGGAGTGGGTCTTTTGACTCTTTTGCATGGTTGACTCGACAACCATGGAGTTATGTGGAAGTTGGGGTTTGTGGAACCTTGCGCCCTTCCGGACATGGTACATGGTGTCGGGTGCTGGCTCACCACTGGTACCAATGCTGGTCTTTCCCACATTCTGAGCAGTAGCCACTTGAGGATTTGCTGCATGGGCACCGTGAGAGTTTCCTTGGATGGAGATTCATATTAGAAGATGTCCAACTCCTCGGTGTGCAGGTCTTCTTTTGCCTCGGTCTGGAAGGAGAGTGGGTCTGAGGGAATGTCTCGGTACCTTTTAGTCTCTGGGGATGCCTCATTGTCGGTCTCCCATTCTGAGTCGAGCAGTGACGATGAATCTGAGGCCCTGCGACTCATTGCCTCAAGGCCGGCGCTGATAAATTGGTGGCCTCCGGAGGACCAGGCATCCAAGTCACGGAAACTAGCTGGGGAGGACTGGATGTTTGAGGATCAGGACCAGGACCAGGACCCTGATCAGCACTGAGGGCTTACCTGAAGCCGGTGGTGCTCTGAGCTCGACTTGATGACCAGGGACTCCCCTGCAGTCACAGCGGATGATGTGGATGAACCAGCCATCATTGCCTACTGCAGGGCCAGGATAGCAGTGATATTCTGCTCCAGGGCCACAATTCTGGTTTCCAAGCCAGATGGCACCACAGCTTTCAGTGCGGGCACCAAGGATCTCTGGCTTGGCACTGACACTCTGGCAAGTGCATCCTCGACAAGGACTATGGCCTCTAGGAACCTTACACGGTCTCCGTCAGTTGAGGAATTCCTCTTAAGGACCTTGGCAGGGCGCTTCTTGGAGCAGCTCAAATTCCTCCTGGCGGTTTTACCGGGTTTTTCCAGTGCAACCTCAGAAGACCAACTTTTTATTGGGGCCCGAGGTCTTCTCGGAGAAGCCACCACTGCAGGATTCAAAGGATGCTCAGGCCTTGTGGGAAGTGCTGGGATTGGAGCTCGGCATAGAGGAGGGCGGGACCAAGTCAGACCTGGGGAGCAGTTTCGCCTACAACTTGGACTTCTTCTTGTTGGTCTTAGGCATCATGGCCTGGCACAGGTCACAGGAGGTGCTGTCATCGTCCGGTCCCAGGCAGCGTAGGCAGCAGTCATACGTGTCATAGTAACATAGTAAATGACGGCAGATAAAGCGTAGTTACTCACCTGTAACAAGTGATCTCCGGGAACAGCAGGAATAAGTCTTCACATATGGGACAGAGCCTGCGCGGGAACACTCCCCAGTGTCCAATAGGAAAGCTTTTGGGAGCATCCCACAGCGCCTGCGTGTTGCCTTCCTGCCTTTCCAACTCTCAGTTGCATTTATAGCTGAGACCAAAGGAGAGAGTAGACAAAGAGAGAGAGAGAGATAGAGAACAACTCCTACAGGAGGTGGGTGGGTTGTGAAGACCTATTCCTGCTGTTCCCGGAGATCACCTGTTACAGGTGAGTAACTACGCTATCTCCAGAACAAGCAGGAATGTTGTCTTCACATATGGGGGGGGGGGGACTCCCCAGCTGAGAGATGCCAGGGGGATGACCCCAGCAAGCTGCGAACTCCAGGTGACATGGGTCATGCTTCCTCCCATGGATCTCTGACTTCGAAACCCGGGACGGTGGGTAGGAGTTGTCCTAAGTCTGAAAGAAATGCTGAAGCACAGCCTGGCCAAACAAGGCATCCCGACTGGAGTCCTTCTCTAAGCAAAAATGGAGTGTAAAGGTGTGCACCGAAGCCCAAGTGGCTGCTCTACAGATGTCATCAATGGACACAGGATGAAGATTAGCCATTGAGGCTGCCATTGCTCTCACATTGTGAGCTGTGACATGGCCTTCGAGAGTAAGTCCCTTACTCTCATATGCAAAGGATATGCAATTTGCAATCCACCTAGAGCGAGTTCTTTTGGAAACTGGAAGTCCCAAATGACTAGAATCAAAAGCAACAAAAAGCTGAGAAGATTTTCTATGTTGCTTAGTTCTTTGAAGGTAAAAAGCCAAGGCTCTTTTACAATCTAAGGTATGAAGATTCCTTTCTGCATTAGAGGCATAAGGCCTAGGGAAGAATACAGGAAGGTAAACTGCTTGGTTTAAATGAAAAGGTGACACCACCTTTGGCATAAAGTGAGGCGGTGTCCTAAGAACTACATTATCATGGTGAAATCTTGTATAAGGAGGATCCGCCACTAAAGCCTGTAACTCACTAATGCGTCTTGCAGAAGTAAGTGCAAATAGGAAGATGACCTGCCAAGAAAGAAACTTTAGAGATGTAGTGGCTAAAGGCTCAAAGGGCAGTTTCATGAGCTGCCCGAGAACAAGATTCAGATCCCATGCCACCAGCGGTGGCTTAATGGGAGGTTTCGTTAAAAGTAAACCTCTCATAAATCTCGCTACGAGTGGATGAGAGGAAATAGGTTGTCCATCCAGAGGTTCGTGAGAAGCAGCAAAGGCACTAAGATGGACCCTTACTGAATTAGTCTTAAGAGCAGAATCTGATAGATTGAGTAGGTACTCCAGAAGCGATTCGACAGGCACTGTATGGGGGTTAAGGTCCCTTTCCAAATAAATAAATAAATTTGAGGACACCATACAGAGAATCTCTTCCACTTAAAGACGTAGGATCGCCTCGTGGAAGGCTTCCTGGAAGCCACAAGGATATCCTTTACCTGTTGAGATAGGTTGATATCCGGGAATCCTAGGCTTTCAATAACCAGGCCTGAGTGCAGGGAGTGGGGATTCGGGTGCAATAGCGTCCCGTTCTCCTGGGAAAGAAGATCTGGAGCACATCTCAACTCCATAGGTATGGCTTGAGAGAGACGCAGAAGCAAAGGATACCATGTGCGTGGCCAACGTGGAGCTATGAGTATTATATGACCACTGTCTCTCTGAAGCTTGAACAAAGTTTTGGGAATGAGGGGAATGAGTGGGAAGGCATAGAGGAAGTCCTCACCCCAATGAAGGAGGAAAGCATCCCTTGCCTGACAGTTTTGAGCTGGAATTCTGTAACAGAATCAGGGAAGTTTTGCATTCTGTGGACTTGCAAAGAGGTTTATATCTGGAATTTCGCAGATTTGAAACACTTGAGCAAGCTGGTCTGACTGCAGAGACCATTTGTGTGGCAGCAGTATTCAACTGAGTTTGTCTGCCCAAAGATTTTGCATGCCCGGAAGATATACCACTAGGAGGTGGATTTGAAGCTCTCTGGCGAGGGCCCACAGTCGCAAAGCTTTGTTGCATAACGACAGAGAGCCTCTTCCGCCCTGCTTGTTCACATAGAACATGGCTACTTGATTGTCGGTCTGGACCAGAACTGTCTTGTAGCTGAGATGGGCCTGAAAAACTCAGACAACATGGAAAATGGCTCTCAGCTCTAGGAGATTTATGTGAAGACAAGCCTACTGTGGGGTCCAGAGACCCTGAGTTGATAGATCGTGCAAGTGAGCCCCCCAACCCAACTTGGACGCATCTGTTGTTAGGGTGGTTTGGCATAGAGGCTGCTGGAAAGAAGAACGCACGAGAAGGTTTTCCAGCGACTGCCATCATTGTAGGGACAAAATGAGACGTGTGGAGTTTCTGATTTTGTCCATTAACCGACCCGAGGCCTGTGTCCACTGAGAGGATAGGGTCCACTGGGCTGCGAGCATATGAAGGCGAGCATAGGGAACCACATGGACCATGGATGCCATATGCCCCAGAAGCTGAAGCATCTCCCAAGCAGTCAGGAAAACCTTCATAGCTGCTTGAGAGGCCAGCTGTACTATACGAAGACACTGTGGCTGTGGAAGGAAAGCCCTTAACTGCCTTGTGTCTAGACAGGTCCCTGTGAATTCTGGAGACTGAGAAGGGGTGAGATGAGATTTTGGGAGGTATATGACCAGTCCCAAGTATCGAAGGATTCGCATGGTGCGAGAAAGAGCGAAGCTGACTTCTGGAGCCAATCATCCAAGTAAGGGAAGACGAATATGCCTAGAGTCCAAAATCTGTCAGCATGGTTTAAAGGTGAGGTCAGAGAGGCTGTTGTTGCCAAAAAAAGCATATTTCAGGAAATGGAAAAAAGAGCCAAACGACGAAATCTGGAAACAGCACAAGTACTGGCAAGTCAAATGCAAGGCATTGATAAGGCAGGCAAAGGGAGAATTTGAGAAGAAGCTTGCTGCGGAAGCAAAAACGTGAAATAAAGACTTTTTCAAGTACATTCGTAGCAAAAAAAACCTGTGAGAGTCAGTTGGTCCATTAGATGATAGAGGGGTTAAAGGGGCACTAAGAGGCAACAAGGTGATAGTGGACAGACTGAACAAATTCTTTGCTTCGGTCTTTACTGAGGAAGATGTAGGGATGTTATCCATGACTAAAGTGGTATTTAAAGCTGCGGAAGAATTTAAGGAAATATCGATACATCGGGAATATGTATTACAATTATTTGATAAATGGAAGTGTAGCAAATCACCTGGGCCGGATGGTATACATCCAAGGGTGTTGAAAGAACTAAAATATGAGATTGCAGACCTGCTATTAGTAATCTGTGAATTTTTATTAAAATCATCTATAATACCTGAAGATTGGAGGATGGCCAACGTAACGCCAATTTTTAAAAAGGGTTCCAGGGGTGATCCGGGAAACTACAGCCGGTGAGCTGGACGTCAGTACCGGAAAAAATGGTAGAAACTATCATAAAGAATAAAATTACTCAGCATATAGTCATGGCCTAATGGGAGACAGCCAACATGGCTTTAGACAAGGAAGTTCTTGTCTTACTAATCTGTTATGTTTTTTTGAAGGTGTGAATAAACAGGAGGACAAAGGTGAGTCGGTTGATATAGTGTATCTGGACTTTCAGAAAGCCTTTGACAAGGTCCCTCATCAGAGACATTTGGCAAAACTAAAGAGTCATGGGTTAGGATGCAGTGTACTATTGTGGATCAGGAACTGGTTAAAAGATAGAAAGCAGAGGGTAGGGCTAAATGGCCAATTTTCCCAATGGAGAAAGGTGAATAGTGATGTACCCCAGGGATCTGTGCTGGGTCCGCTGCTTTCTGACATATTCATAAATGACTTGGAAAGTGGAATATCAAGTGAGGTTATCAAATTTGCAGATGACACAAAACTATTTAAAGTTGTTAAAACCCAAAAGGATTGTGGAAAATTGCAAGAGGATCTTGATAAATTGGAAGAATGGGCATCACAATGGCAGATGAAATTTAATGTGGACAAGTGCAAAGTTATGCATCTAGGGAAGAACAACCCAAACTATGGTTACACGATACAAGGTTCCACATTAGGAACCATCACCCAGGAAAAAGATTTAGGCGTCATTGTGGATAACATGTTAACACACTCGGCCCAGTGTGCAACGGCGGCCAAGAGAGTAAATAGAATGCTAGGTATCATAAGGAAAGGAATGAAAAATAAAACAAAAGATATTATAATGCCTCTATATCATTCCATGGTGAGACCGCACCTTGAAAATTGTGTGCAATTCTAGACGCCATATCTTAAAAAGGATATAGCGTTATTAGAAAAGGTTCAGAGAAGAGCCACCAAAATGGTAAAGGGGATGGAATGATACTCCTATGAAGAAAGGCTAAAAAGGTTAAGGCTCTTTAACCTGGAAAAAAGACGGCTGAGGGGAGATATGATAGAAGTCTATAAATTAATGAACGGAGTGGAACAGGTAAACGTAGATCGATTGTTTACATTATCAGAATATAGAAAGACTAGGGGACATTATTAAGAAGGGACCCAGGATATCAATGCTTGACCCAGTACAAGCACTGTGGAACCTGTGTCTTTTGGGGAAACTGCTAGGTACGTATGACCTAGATTGGCCACTGTTGGAAACAGGATACTGGGCTTGATGGACCTTGGTCTGACCCAGTATGGCATATCTTATGTTCTTATATTATGTTCTTAGAGTTCTTAAGAATGCTGCTATTATTTTATTTATTTATTTATTTATTTATTTAACAGTTTTTATATACCGTCTTTCTACTAGTCAAGATGGTTTACATGAAACATTGGTACAGTGTATTACAACTGTTTACAAGGAACAATTAACAATATAGGCTAATAGGGTTACAAGTGAACTGTATAATAAATTAAAAGTAACAAGAACAAGTTAACAATGTAATGGAGAGAGGTAAAGGAGAGCTAACTGGTTAGGATAACTATTTACATTGGCTAAATTTGAGAACTTGGTTGCATATAGTTTTGGGTAGAAATAAAGGAGTAGGGTAGAGGTGGAGACTCTTGGGGCAGAAGCCAGACTGAAGTGAAGAACCCTGTATTGGAAGTGTCTTCCCTGGAAAAGGAATCTAAGGAATTTCCTGTGATCTGCATGGATGAGAATATGCATATATGCATCCTTTAGATCTAGAGAACATAGCCAGCCCTGACTCTGAAGGTATGGCTGGAGTGTTCCGAGGGAGATCATTTTGAATTTTTTCCGGAAGAGATACTTGTTTAATTCTCTGAGGTCTAGTATAGGCCTGTGTCCCCCTGTTTTATTTGATATGAGAAAGTAGGGGGAGTAGAATCCCATACCCTCTTAGGGTAGGGGTACCTCTTCTATTGCTCCTTGAGCAAGAAGTGATATGACCTCCTGACCGAAGAGACTGGTGGCAGGGAACTGAGAATTGAACTATCATTGCAGGAGGGGGCATAGTGTGAAAATGAAGTCTGTACCCTTCTCGTACAATGGACAGAGTCCAGTTTTCTGATGTTATTTGTTGCCATCTTCTGGCAAAATGGCATAACCTGCCTGGGATGGTAAGGGGTTCTGGACCTTTCAGGGGCAGAAAAACTAAGTTCTCTAGGAAGGAGTCAAAGCCCCTGAGGAGGCTGAGTCTGTTGAGCCGGTTGAGCTCTTGGAACTTGTGGCTTCCTCTGCTGTCTGTTCTGTTGTTGTCCCCTTTGGGGAACATGAACTGGACAGTGTTCCTGATGGGTGTAAGATGGGTAAAATTTCTTTTTCTTGTTGAAAAAGGGTTTCTTGACTATTTCTTTGATAGGTTGGCTATAGACTTTGATAGTCTGTTCAAGGTAGTATTTTCAGATTCAATCTGATTAGCCTTTTCTTGGCAATCCTTACCAAAGAGGTTTTCTCCTGTGCAAGGAATATTTCCCAGTTTATCTTGCACCCATTGTTCTAAGTCTGATACCTGAAGCCAGGCAATACGACATGCACCGATGGAAATAGCAGAGGCTCTGCTAATGCATTCAAAGCAATCAAAGGTTGCACGGTTTACAAATTTTGAGACATCCTGGGCATGTTTGACCAGAGTAAGGAATTCCCCCCTTTTTTCCTCAGGGATAAGAGGGCTCATGAGCTCCAAGTCACCTGTAACGTCTTTGAGGAATATTCCCATATATAGAATGTAGGAGCTAATCTTGGCTGCCAACATGGAGGATTGGAAACATTGATGCCCAAAGGCATCGAGAGTCCTCGATTCATGGCCCAGAGGATTGGAAGAATGTGCTTTAGCACTCTTAATCCTACGCACTGCCGATTCCACTACCATTGAATGGTGTGGTAACTGAGTCTTTTGAAAGCCAGGACAGCTTGGAACTCGGTACATGGTATCGAGTCATCGAGAATGTGGAGACACCGTCAATGGAGTTTCCCACATTCTTAGCATAAGATCATGCAAGATTCTGTGAATAGGCAGAGTAGCTGCCTCTTTAGGAGCCTTAGGGTACTGAAGAATTTCTAATTCTTCTGCTCTAGATTCCTTCTCTGGAGTCACCGTGATTGCAAAACCTCGAGCTAAATCACGTATAAAATCCTGGAAGGACATGTCCTCAGGAGGAGACATTCTTCGTTGAGGAGGAGATGAATCCTCCGGAAGGATAGCTCTAGTACCGGCAGAGTCATCGGAATCGGATGATTCGAAGTATCTCTGCGCCGGGTGTTCTTGCAACGCACGGTACCGGTATCGCTCGAAGTCGGTATCAGGGTGTCTCGGTACCAATCCATCGATACCTGAGATAGACTCAAGGCTCGGCATGGGGGGGGAAGCATACCCACCGAGGCACTCGGTACCGGTACTGATACCTGTGGAACCGTCTGTAGCGGTCTTAGCGGTACTGAAGCTGCTAAGAGGGCCACTAGACTTTGTTCGATAGCAAGGATTCTGTGATCCATCGCTCCTGCCGATGCCTGGGTGTCGGTACCGGTGGAAGTGGCTATGATCCTAGAACATGGTACCAGTAGTTCTGCAGAGGTGGAAGCCTCTGGAACATTCTAGAGCCCCATTAATGCTTTGGAGATCGAGGCCTCCCGCCGGGGCTGTTTTGCCAGTGAACTTTCCTCGAGGGCAAGGCCAGTATCATCTCGATACTTGGAAGGAGATCTACCCTTCGAGGACCGGCCAGTCTCGGAAGACTTAAGTTTAGTTACCCGAAATCCATGGGAGGAAGATGAAGCCCTGGAAGACGTCGATGCAACTGACATTGTATCTACGGCAAAAAGGGTACCGAGTTTTGCAGCTCTATTCTGCAGGCCCCTCTTGGTCATCTTTCTGCAGGAGAGACACTCCGATGGAGAATTGTCAGGACCTAAACACTTAAGACACCATTTATGGGTGTCAGTGACGGAAATGGTACCGCCACATTGAGAACATTTCTTGAAACCACTAGCTGGTTTCTCCATGTTTGAAGAAAAATGGGCCTAGTGCCCAAAATGGCACCTAACCCTGGGAGGGCCCCTGAAAGAAAATCTTTTAGAAAACGTTTTTTTTTTTTAAAAGAAGAAATGAGAACTGACGGTACCGGTAGGTGTCAAGGGCAGGCAGATGCAACCACAAAAAACAAAAGAATAAGGATAACATTTTCTGTGGTGACAGGGTATGCATCCTGTCGGCTCAGCGGAAAACGAAAAACTGAAGAGGGAGAGTTCGAAAGGCTGGAAGGCAGCACAAAGGCACTGTGGGATGCTCCCAAAAGCTTTCCTATTGGACGCTGGGGAGCGTTCCCGCGCAGGCTCCGTCGGTACCGACGATATCCATATGTGAAGACAACATTCCTGCTTATTCCTGGAGATAGACCAGTATGGTCCATCTAGTCTGCCTAGTAAGATGGCAAGAGTAGGTGCACCTGCCGCTCCATGCAGGTCACCCCCTCCCCCATGACCTTATTTAGTGGTGAACCCACCGCTCCGTGTAGGACTCCCCTGTTTGTTGAGAAATTAGATAGTTAAGTTTATTCTGATTTTATCCTGTTGCTGTAAAGGGATCCACTGTGTCTGTCCCATGCCATTTTGAATTCTGTCACTGTATTTGCCCCCACTACTTCCATCGGGAGGGGCATTCCAAGAATCCACCACCCACTGATATCGTTTGACTGCAGTGGTCACATTTTTTGAACCCACCAGGGGACATGGTGGGAAGCACCTGGCCAGAGTAGACGACCCCCAGGTGAAAAAAGGCACAAATGCCGGTCGAGGCAAGTCTCGATCAAAAAAGGGAAAAGGAGCCGAGGACAGAGCTGGGTTCGGCACCAGCTAGAGGCAGGAAGAGTAACTGTTACCCAAACTGGGAAAAGCTAACTTTTAGGATATTTAGCAAGGATTTTTTCTGGGTAAACAGGACAGATGTCCATTGGGCTCCGCAGAAAAAAAAAAGGAGACTGAGCAAGATGGCACCCTTGGGTGGCAAGGAGACCATGCATGTGTGGCAGCATGTCCCAAAGGCTTTCTTTGAAAGTTGGGATTCCACACAGGCTCTGTCAGTGCAGACATCACCCATAAGTGAGGACCGACTTCCTGCTTGTTCCTGGAAAAAGCTGGTTCTCTTAAGGATTGTGTTTTTCTTTCACCTTGCTCCTGTTGCTTCTTCGTAGTTGCCTGAAAGAGTGAGTGCCCTTGTTGGACTGCTTAAACATTGTCTTGTTCATTCTCAGAAGCCTTCAAAGTACATATCTTCATCTGAGCTGGCAAAATGTTCATCAGTGAATGCTTCCACTTTATCATCGTCAAATTCATAGTCCTCCTCATTAGTTGAATCACCAGACATCTCTCTTAGTATGCTTGCTTTTATGAATCTGTTTATGGTGGAATTAGGTTTCACAGCTTCCCATGCAGCTTCGACCCATTTGCACACTTATGCATATGTAGCTCTCCTCTGTTTCCCTGAAGGCGGGAAGGTATGTGTGCCCTCGTGCATCCACTTATCCCACTCTTTTCTAACAAGACATTTAAATGTGTGGTTCACAGCTATGTCTAAAGGCTGTAACTTGCATGCGAGTCCACCAGGGATAACTGCTATGTGGGCTCAAGCAGCATTTAACAATTTCTTAACTGAGTCCTGCTTGTGGGCTGCCATAGAATCACAAATGAATAAAGATTTCTTAGCAATCGATCCACCCAATCGAGCGCGGAAGCATTTTCCAACCCAGTCTTTCATGATATCCTCGTTCATCCAACCCTTTTTGTTGCACATGACAATAATTTACTTCACAAAATTTTCACATGGCATAGTTATTATGCACTTGAAGATTATGAGGGGCTTAAGCTTCCTGCCATTTGCAGTACATGCAATAGTGAAACTGGTTCTTTCATGACCATTTGTAACTGATACCATCTTTGAGCCACGCTCAGCAATAATTGTTGTGTTCGGAATATCAAAACTCATCGAGACTTTATCCATGTTAATTATATCTCCTGGTTGGAGGTTACTTTTCATGCATTCTTCATTAACAAAATCTATGAATATTACCATTTTCTCCTCCCAGTCATCTGGCAGTTTTTGACCCACTGTAGTTCTTGCTCGTAAAAGTAAGTCATTCCTACGAATAAACGTATACACCCAGTTCACACCCCCAGAAAAATCAGGGATCTTCTTCTCAGTGGCTAATTCTCTAGCCTTATTTTTGATGCTGATAGGGGAAACAACCCTATTACTTTACCGTAGCTCATTTACCCACTACTTCAGATTCACCTCAAGATTTGGCCATTTGGCTGGCTTGCCATGCCATGCTTGCTTACTAGGATTCATTACCTTCAAAGCATTTTGGTCTTTGCATCACTCGCAAATCGACTTCTCATCAACGGAAAATATACGTCCAGCTTCCCGGTTTCCATGGACTTTTGCGTACTCGATTGCAGATAATTTGAAATCAGCTGGTATGACTTTCACTTTGACATTGTTAATTGGGGCTTATTTAACCAAAAAAATACCCAGTATATACAACTGATTTAACAAAACATTTATATTTCGGTTTAACTACAGCAGATTCAGAAGAAATATAAGCCTCTACATAGGATTGCCGCCAAAAACAAATAAGATGATGTCATGTATTTAAGCAAGTATGTGTGTCAGTAAACCTAAAGATGAACAAAGCTAGGTAGTGATAGCAATTTCTATGCTGTGTTTAGCCGTTGATCTCAATTCCAAATTGCCTTTGACATAGCTCACCATAACTGGACACACTTAGGCCTATAGATGTGTTCATTCCGTTTCCAAACTTTCAATCCTATATTTAACTTTTACTTGAATTTTTTACTAAGTCAAGTCTGAAAGGAATACAAGGATGTGGGTAATGCAAAACTTTATTTACAGAAATTCTGATTTTCCACAGGCTATACATGGGTGAGAGATATACTCATGTGTGGGCTATAAGTGCGAAAATACGGTATAAATTCTATATTATATAGACAAATACTCTATTAATATACACAAATAGTTTTGTGGTAGAAACGTGTTATTTTGTTATAATGCTAAAAAGTCTTAACATTTAAACAGATATTTAAAATAAAAATGATTACTAAATAAAACAAAAATAAATATGTTGTATGATCTGTTACATTAATGTAAAAGGTAAAAACGTACTAGTAATAGCTGTTCCTCAGATACAGCATCTGAACTGAAACAAACAGGAAGCTTGCCCCTTGAAATGTTCCAAGCAGAAGTCATTTTTAATCCAACTCTAACTTAAGAAGCTTTTGCACCAATAGATGGTATTACATTCACTGGAAATCAACAGGATCAGTTACATTTTGATAGCACAATATAAAAACACATAAATTCTCAAACTAAGTCCATGAAGCTCGATATTCTCTTTCCAACAGTGGCCAATCCACGTCACAAGTACCTGTGTCAGGATTCCAAAAGGTAAACAGACTCCATATTACTTACTCCTTAGGGCATGGGTTCTCAACCCAGTCCTCAGAACACACATAGCCAGTTAGATTTTCAGGATAACCACAATGAATATGCATGGGAAAGATCTCCATACAATGGAGGCAGTGCATACAAAATTCTCATGCATATTTTCTTTGTGGTTATCCAGAAAACCTGATGGACTTGGTGTGTCCCCCGGATTGAGTTGAGAACCCCTGCCTTAGGGGTAAGGAGTGGATTTCCCAGTGTTTACCTTAATAAGGGTTTATGGACTTTTCCACCATGAACTGTCCAAACCTTTTTGAAATCCACCTGCATGAACAGCTTTTACCACATCTTTCTGCAACGAATTCCAGAGTTTAATTATGTGTCAAATGAAAAAAATATTTTTTACAATTTGTTTTAAATGTACTAATTTGTAACTTCATTTTGTGTCTTCTAGTCTCTGTACTTTTTCTGATTTAAGTTTACCTAGTCTACTCTACTCATTTAATAGACTTATATCACATTTCCTCTCAACCATCTCTTTTTGAACTGAAAAGCCCTAACTCTCTTTAGCCTTTCCTCATAGGGTAGTCATTCCATCCCCTTTAACATTTTGGTCAACTTTTGCTGTACCTTTTCAAATTTCGCTAAATCTTTTTGGAGATTCAGTGACCAGAACTGCACACAATATTCAGGTTGTAGTCAAACCATGGAGCAATATAGAGCCAAATAATTCCTAACATTCTATTTGCTTTCTTGACCACCACAATGGACAGAACAAAATGGAGGGGGTTCAAAGGGAATAAAAAGTACCTGTTAGTATATACATGTAAACTGCTCTGATGTGTTAAGTAAAGGGCGGTATATCAAACGCCTTCACCATAATCATAACCATGTGTAATTATTCAAATGCTACAGTCTGAAAACAATTATTGGCAAATACCCTTTCATAAAAAATAAGTATCCTGAACACAGACTCCTGGAATTAGTAGATTCTTTCTAGAAGTGAACTATTTGAGAGACTGAGCTGGAATGACCAGAAGAATTTATCACTTCATTCCCAACATTAAATTCTCTAGCCAGCTGGACATAGTATTTGGGCAAGACATTGGAGCTTGAGGTGAAGTAGTTCTGCAATATTGAGGATGGAGAGTTTTCCTACCTCAGTATTGCATAACTACTTCAATTCTATTTACAATGTCTTGAAGGACTAGAAAAAGGGACTGCTACTTCTGGAGAGCGATCTGCAATTGTGAGTATATACTTTTGGGAATTTTCTGAAAGGACTTCTTTGTATTAAAGCTAATTAATCTGTGAAACCAGTGTTTTTTGTTAAATCAGTCAGGGACTAGTAGCAGCAGTTTAAGTTTAAAACACAGAAGACAACGTTCTGGTTACATTTCATACCCAGCAGAGAGCTTGCAGTTTAAATTTAATAGACACTCAGGGCCTAGTATCAGCAAGGCACTTTTAGTATAAATTTAAAACACAGAAGAGAGCTTTCTGGTTAAATATGGAACACAGCAGAGAGCTTGTAGTTTAAATTTCATAATAATAAAAATCTAAACACAAACTTAAAACTAAGATGCAGACAGCAGTCCAGCAGCAAGATGGGGGCTTTCCAGTCTTTTGCATTGAGTGTCACATGTATGATTTCCACCCAGTTGGTGACAGGTCTTACGTGTGCACTAGGTGCAAGGAGCTCTTTGCTCTCAGGGAACGAATCCGTTCTCTAGAGGCTAGAGTAGCAGACTTGGAAAACATAAGAAAGACAGAGGTATATAGACGAGACCTACAGGGATATAGTCCTGAAGTCCCACCTCCAGTCTGGCAGCATCCCTGTTGCCATGGAGGAGAGAGGTCATGTGACAGGAGATCATTACCCTGGTGTGGCAGGAAGTGACCCTATAACTAGGACCTGTCCTCCAGGTGATACAAAAAACCCTCTCGCACCAAGGAAGTTTCTCCAGTGCCATGTGCCCATGAGGGAAGGGTTAGGACAGCCGTTATAGTTGGTGATTCGATCATTAGGCATGTAGCTCTCTGACTGGGAGCTCCTAAAAGGGTTTTTTATACATTTTTAAAGCAAGGTTACTTTCATTTTGGTGCTTTAGTGGGACTTTCCTTGAGCACAGTAGGTGGTTGAACTCCAGTAACCTCCTCAGCTTTGGGAACTGCTAACACCAAATCAGGAGTTAGTGGGCCTGATTACCTGAGAGCAGCTGAGGGCCTGCATAAAAGGCTCCAGTGCCCTGCCCTGTTCAGGATTTCCTACAGGAGCTCTCCAGATCAACCAACAATACCAAAGCTCCACGAACAGAACAATGGCTGGGAAAAATCGTATCGCTAAAGCTGTTGCCCCCGTTACAGCTTCTGCCTCGGTCCAGACAGAGGTCCTAATGCCAGTTGAAGGACCGGTTCCATGTGCAGGGTGCCTGCATGCTGAAGCTCTGAGGAAACAAGTGGAGGAACTCAGAGAGGAGGTGGCGAGGCTGAGGAGCATTCAAGACAGTGAGAAGTACATTGATGAGATGCTTCTTGCAGCAACCAAGCTCTCCAGCAGAGGAGAAGATGGTTGCCAACAGAATGTCGATGGTTGGACACAAGTCACCAGGGCCTGCAAAATCACCAATCCAACTTCTCCAGCCCTTGAACTGAAGAACCATTATGCAGCCCTGGAAGTGGAGGAGGTGAAAGCATCCCTGGAAAGGGAAGAACCAGAGCTCAAGTGCCCCAAAGTTGCAGATCAGTGACCACAAGGAAACGAAGGGTAGTGGTGGTTGGAGACTCTCTTCTGAGGGGTACTGAGGCGTCCATCTGCCAACCAGACTTGATGTCCAGAGAGGTATGCTGTCTGCCTGGTGCCAAAATCCAAGATGTTACGGAGAGTTTGCCGAGACTCATCAAGCCCACTGACTATTACCCAATGTTGCTAATCCATGTTGGAACAAATGATACTGCCAGGTATACCTCGGAACGTATCAAAAGTGACTTCATGGCTCTGGGACAGAGGGTGAAGCAGTTAAGTGCACAGGTGGTGTCCTCTTCAATCCTCCCTGTTGAGGGTAAAGGCCAAGGCAGAGAGGCTCGCATCCTGGAGATGAATGCATGGCTGCGTGGATGGTGTCATCGAGAGCGTTTTGGTTTCCTAGACCATGGGATGCTATTCCAAGGGTTGCCAGAGCAGAGATGGCATCCATCTGTCCAAGAAAGGTCAACGCGTCTTCAGTAGTAGACTGGCTAATCTACTGAAGAGGGCTTTAAACTAGATTCGTTGGGGATGGGTGAAGAAAGCCCCCTGGTAAGTGAAAGCCCCCAGGTAGGTGATACATTAAATAACTTTATGGAAATGGGTAACAGGGGTAACATATGGAAAGCAGTGTGTATAAATGCCCGTAGCATGGGAAATAAGATCCCTGATGTTGAAGCTTTGGTGGGAATGGCTGACTTGGATTTAGTGGCAGTTACAGAAACATGGTTCACAGATGTAACTATACCCGACTATACTTTTTTCAGAAAGGACAGGGTAGGAAGTAGGGGAGGAGGAGTGGCACTATATATAAAAACTACTATTAAAGCTTTGGAATTACAGAGCTTAAAAGGGAGAGAGGAGGCATTGTGGGTTAAACTAGAAAGAGGGAAAGAGAAATCTATTTACATTGGTGTGACATACAGAACTCCCTCACAAGAGGAAGAGGTGGACAGAGAGTTAATCGAAGACATGCGCAGCATTGCTAGGAAAGGGGAGGTGCTACTGATAGGAGATTTCAATATGCCAGATGTTGATTGGCACATTCCTGCTGCAGTATCATCTAGAAGTAAGGAGATCCTGGATTCTCTACAGGGAGAACTATTCAGGCAATTGGTAACAGACCCCACACGTGAAGGGGCCATACTGGACTTGGTGCATACCAATGGTGAAAGTGTTTCTGATGTTGTAGTGGGAGATCATTTTGCATCCAGTGATCACCAGATGGTGTGGTTCAGTATTAGGACTAGGGCTGTTAGAATCCATTCAAAGGCGAGGATCTTAGACTTTAGGAAGACTAACTTTGCGAAGACGGGCCAATACCTCAGGGAGTCGTTAGTTGGATGGGGACAGCTGAAGGATGTAGAAAAACAGTGGGAAAAACTGAAAGGGGATATTTTAAGGGCAACCAACCTTTTTGTTAAAATGGTAAATAAAGGTAAAAGGAAAAGGAGACCGCTATGGTTTTCGAAAGAAGTAGCTGAAAAAGTGAAGAAAAAAAGGGAGGCCTTCATGAATTACAAGAGATCACAAAGAGAGGAAGACAGGCATCTGTATTTGGAAAAACCTAGAGAAGCTAGCAAAGTAGTCAAGAAGGCAAAGATTCAAAAGGAGGAGGAAATAGCCAAATCAATAAAATGGGGTGGATAAGACATTTTTCAGATTTATTAGTGAGAAGAGGAAGGGCAAAAGTGGTATTGTCAGACTCAAGGGTGCAGGGAAAGAATATGTAGAAGCTGATAAGGATAAAGCGGAATTGCTTAACAAATATTTTTGTTCTGTGTTCACAGATGAAGAACCATGAGCAGGACCTCAGAAAACACCCACAAATAGGAATTGAAGCAAAGGACATCTTGAACAATTTTCAAAAGACTGTGTTCGTGAGAAACTATCTCAACTTAAAGTAGACAAAGCGATGGGACCGGATGGGATACACCCGAGAATACTGAGGGAACTTGGGGACGTTCTAGCAGCTCCACTGACTGACCTTTTCAATGCCTCGTTGGAGTCGGGAGTGATGCCAAAGGACTGGAGAGAGGCTCATGTGGTGCCTTTACACAAAAGCGGAAGTAAGGATGTGGTTGAAAACTACAGGCCGGTTTGTTTAACTTCGGTGGTGAGTAAATTTTTGGAAACGCTGCTGAAAGAGAAAATAGTGAGGTTTCTGGAGTCCAGCGGATCACAGGATCCAAGGCAGCATGGATTCACCAGAGGCAGGTCTTGTCAGACAAATCTGATTGATTTCTTTGACTGGGTGACCAGGGAGTTGGACCGAGGGAGAGCCCTAGATGTGGTGTATTTAGATTTCAGTAAAGCCTTTGACACTGTTCCTCACAGGCGACTTATAAACAAACTGAGCACCCTAGGGATGGACCCTGAATTTACTGCTTGGGTTAGAAATTGGTTGGGTGGGAGGCAACAAAGAGTACAAGTAAATGGAGCTCGCTCTGAGGAGAAGGATATTATCAGTGGTGTGCACCAGGGATCTGTCCTTGGTCCGATTCTTTTTAACATCTTTGTTAGTGATATAGCGGAAGGGCTTTCAGGTAAGGTTTGCCTCTTTGCGGATGATACCAAAATCTGCAATAGAGTAGACACCCAGGAAGGGGTAGATAACATGAGGAGGGATCTAGCTAAGCTTGAAGAATGGTCTAGAATTTGGCAGCTGGGATTTAATGTTAAAAAATGTGAGGTCATGCATTTGGGCTGCAGCAATCCAAGGGAGTAATATAGTATAGGGGGTGAAGTACTTTTGTCCACTAAAGAAGAGTGGGACCTAGGCGTGGTTGTGTCTGATGATCTTAAAGTAGCTAAACAGGTAGAAAAGGCGACGGCAAAAGCTAGAAGGATGCTTGGGGGCATACGGAGAGGAATGGCTAGCAGAAAAAAGGAGGTGATAATGCCTCTGTATAAGTCTTTGGTGCGACCTCATTTGGAGTATAGTGTGCAATTCTGGAGACCGCACCTTCAAAAGGATGTGAACAGGATGTAGTCGGTGCAGAGGGTGGCTACTAAAATGATTAGTGGTCTTCATTATAAAGCATATGAGGACAGACTGAAGGATCTTAATATGTACACCTTAGAGGAAAGGCGGGATAGAGCTGATATGATTGAGATGTTTAAATACCTCCATGGCATAAATGTTCAGGGAGAGAGCCTCTTTCAATTGAAAGCAAGTTCTGCTACGAGGGGAAATGGGATGAGGGTGAAGGGAGATAGATTCAGGAGTGATATGCGGAAATATTTCTTTACGGAAAGAGTAGTGGATCCGTGGAATAGTCTCCCAGTGGAGGTGGTAGAGATGAGGACAGTAACTGAATTCAAAAAAGCATGGGACAAACACAGAGGATCTCTAAAGGCAAAAAGGGGACTGTTGTAGTTGTTATGGAAGGACAGACTAGATAGGCCATGTGGTCTTTTTCTGTCGTCGTATTTCTATGTTTCTAGATAGCTGGGTGACTGGTGGACGCGAAGATCACCTGGTAATATGACTGCCTAGTGCGAAGGTAGCGGACCTCACGCGCCACCTAGATAAGGTCTTAGAGATAGTGCTGGGGAGAAGTCTGCTGTCTTGGTACATGTCGGTACCAATGACATAGGAAAATGTGGTAGGGAGGTTCTGGAGACTAATTTTAGGCTTTTAGGAAGGAAGCTGAAATCCAGAACTTCCAGGGTAGCGTTCTCCGAAATGCTTCCCGTTCCATGTGCATGACCCAAAAGGCAGGCAGAGCTCCGGAGTCTCAATGCGTGGATGAGACAATGGTGCAGAGATGAGGGTTTTGGATTTGTTAGGAACTGGGGAACATTCTAGGGAAAGGAGGGGCTCTTCCGAAGGGATGGGCTACACCTTAACCGGGATGGAACCAGGCTGCTGGCATTAACCTTTAAAAAGGAGACAGAGCAGCTTTTAAATCAGAAAATAGGGGAAAGCCGACAGTCGCCCAAGAGCGCATGGTTAGGAAGAATATATCCTTGAAGGATACTACCAAAAGCAGAGAGGTTCCAAAAAAGAGTAAAGTAGCCCAAATGCCCTCGAGTATGGAGCAGACAGAGCTTAAAGATCCCAAGATCCCAAGATCCCTTTTATTCCATGTTTTATATTCCCTTGTTCTCTGTAAACTCGATGTTACCTGTACACATTGCAGTATATTTTGTTCGATGTACACCGCGCTGATTTTAATAGCGCGGTATATAAGAGATGTTAAATAAATAAATAAATAAATAAATAAATAAATTATCCATGCCTACCAACAGCCAGATTAATATGAATACAGTCTCTAAAATGCTTGTATGCAAATGCTAGAAGTCTAAAAAATAAGATGGGAGAGTTAGAATATATAGCACTAAATGAGAGGTTAGATATGATTGGAATATCAGAGACATGGTGGAAGGAGGACAACTGTGATACCTGGGTACAAACTATATCGTAATGATAGAGCTGATCAAATTGGTGGAGGGGTTGTGCTCTATGTTAGAGAGAGCATTGAGTCAGAAAGGATTAAGGGTTTGCAGGAAACAAAATTTGCTGTAGAATCTCTATGGATTGAAATTCCATGTAAAAAGGGGAAGGTGATGGCAGTGGGGGTGTACTATCGATTCGCCTGGCCAGAATGAACAAATGGATGATGAAATGATCAAAGACATCAAGGAAGCTAACAAAAGTTACAGTGCAGTAATAATAATGGGTGATTTCAAATACCCGGGTATCGACTGGGTCAGTGTCACGGCAGGACATGCTAGGGAGATAATGTTCCTAGATGAAATAAATGACTGCTTCTTGGAGCAGCTGGTTCATGAACCAACCAGAGAGGAAGCCATATTAGACCTAGTCTTTAGTGGAACACCAGATCTCGTGCAAGAGATAAGGGTGTTGGGGCCACTTGGCAATAGTGATCATAGCATGATTGTATTTGATTTAATTAGTGGAGGAGGGATAGTAAGGAACTCCACAGTACTACCTTTTAACTTTTGAAAGGGAGACTATGATAAAATGAGGAAAATAGTTAAGAAAAAACTAAAAGGAGCAGTTGCAAAGGTTAAAGACTTACATCAAGCTTGGGGGGTGTTGAAAAATACTATCTTGGAAGCCCAGACCACCTGTATTTCATGCTTTAAGAAAAGTGGAAGGAAGTCCAAAAAACTGCCAGCATGGTTTAAAGGTGAGGTCTGAAAGGCTGTTGCCAAAAAGCATCTTTCAGGAAATGGAAAAAAGAGCCAAGCGACGAAACCTGGAAATAGCACAAGCACTGGCAAGTCAAATGCAAGGCATTGATAAGGCAGGCAAAGGGAGAATTTGAGAAGAAGCTTGCTGCGGAAGCAAAAACGCGAAATAAAGACTTTTTCAAGTACATTTGTAGCAAAAAACCTGTGAAAGAGTCAGTTGGTCCATTAGATGACAGAGGGGTTAAAGGGGTACTAAGAGGCGACAAGGCAATAGCGGGGAGACTGAATGAATCCTTTGCTTCAGTCTTTACCGAGGAAGATGTAGGGATATTACCCATGACTGAAGTGGTATTTAAAGGTGCGGAAGAATTTAAGGAAATATCGATACATCGGGAAGATGTATTATAACTATTAAACTGAAGAGTAGCAAATTACCTGGGCCGGATGGTATACATCCAAGGGTGTTGAAAGAACTGAAATATGAGATTGCAGACCTGCTATTAGTAATCTGTGAACTATCATTAAAATCATCTGTAATACCTGAAGACTGGAGGATGGCCAATGTAACGCCAATTTTTAAAAAGGGTTCCAGGGGTGATCTGGGAATCTACAGACCTGTGATCCTGCCGGCAGTACCGGGAAAAATGGTAGAAACCATGATAAAGAACAAAATTATTCAGCATGTAGATAGTCATGGCCTAATGGTAGACAGCGAACATGGCTTTAGACAAGGAAGATCTTGTCTTACTAATCTGTTATGTTTTTTTGAAGGTGTGAATAAACAGGTGGACAAAGGTGAGTCAGTTGATATAGTGTATTTGGATTTTCAGAAAGCCTTTGACAAGGTCCCTCATCAGAGACCTTTGGCAAAACTAAAGAGTCATGGGATAGGAGGCAGTGTACTACTGTGGATCAGGTACTGGTTAAAAGATAGAAAGGAGAGGGTAGGGCTAAATGGCCAATTTTCCCAATGGAGAAAGGTGAATAGTGGTGTACCCCCAGGGATCTGTGATGGGTCCGCTGCTTTTTGACATATTCATAAATGACTTGGAAAAGGGAATAACGAGTGAGGTTATCAAATTTGCAGATGACACAAAACTATTTAAAGTTGTTAAAACCCAAGAGGATTGTGGAAAATTGCAAGAGGATCTTGATAAATTGGAAGACTGGGCATCAAAATGGCAGATGAAATTTAATGTGAACAAGTGCAAAGTTATGCACCTAGGGGACAACAACCCAAACTATGGTTACACAATGCAAGGTTCCACATTAGGAACTACCACCCAGGAAAAAGATTTAGGCGTCATTGTGGATAACACGTTAAAACCCTCGGCCCAGTGTGCAGTGGCAGCCAAGACAGCAAATAGAATGCTCTAGGTATCATAAGGAAAGGAATGGAAAATAAAACGAAAGATATTATAATGCCACTATATCGTTCCATGGTGAGACCGCACCTTGAATATTGTGTGCAATTCTGGTTGCCGTATCTTAAAAAGGATATAGCATTATTAGAAAAGGTTCAGAGAAGAGCCACCAAAATGGTAAAGGGGATGGAAGGATACTCCTATGAAGTAAGGCTAAAAAGGTTAGGGCTCTTTAACCTGGAAAAGAGACGGCTGAGGGGAGAAATGATAGAAGTCTATAAATTAATGAACAGAGCGGTAAACGCAGATCGATTTTTACGTTATCAGAATATAGAAACACTAGGGGATATGCAATGAAGCTACAGGGTAAACTATTTAAGACTAATAAAAGAAAATATTTTTTCACTCAACGTGTAATCAAACTCTGGAATTTGTTACCGGAGGATGTAGTAAAGGCTGTTAGTGTAGCTGGGTTTAAAAACGGTTTGGACAAGTTCCTGGAGAAAAGGTTCATAAGAACATAAGATATGCCATTATGGGTCAGACCAAGGTCCATCAAGCCCAGTATCCTGTTTCCAACAGTGGCCAATCTAGGTCATACGTACCTAGCAGTTTCCCCAAAAGACACAGGTCCATAAACCATTATTAAGAAGGGACCCAACTAACTTCAGGCATCTAAGCAACATTGTAACAAATCTCTTCTTTAATTCAAAGCAGAATACACTCCAGATCACTGAGTGATTGGGTGGGCCCTCGACTGATCTGGTAAGACTCCAGGACAGAAAATTAATGGTAACTTCAAATTTCACATTCCTGTACATCCTTATCAGTCAAGATGAGTGGGATGCACCTAAACTCCCAAAACCACTCTAGGCGCAGCCTTAAGAACACCTTCACTAAACAATATCACACTCTGAAGACTGGATGTGCATGCACAGACGTCAAACATTCTGTCCAAGACGATACTTGTGCCCTGATAGATTGAGCTCACAACCTCTTGTCTACCCCTCACAATACTTGGAAGCTATTGCCTCCTTAATCCACTGCACAATGGACGCTTTAGACCATTTCACCTTTCTTTGAACCTCTAAAGAGAGGGAACAGCCTATCTATCTTTCTGAAATGATTAACTACTTTTAAATATCTCAACAGGCCTGGCCACATATCCAACAAATTAAGTTCCTTCCATACATCTGGCCCCTCTCATCTGTGGAAGGCCAGAAACAATCACCTTGTTTGCATAAAACAAAGATATTGCTTTAGGCAAAAATTATGGAATCGGAAAATGGTCACTGCTTCCCTGTAGAAAACTGTGTTTATATCGCGGTGAAAAGCGGGATATAAATACAGCTAAATAAATAAATAAAATAAATAAGGCGTCCCTGCAGGACAGAGCATGCAAATCAAACTCTACTTGCTAAACAAATGGCTACCACGAAGATTGAAAGACTATTTATTTATTTATTTATACATACGGTTTCCAACATATACAGCACAAAGTTGAGGCCCCAAGGAGGAAGCACAGACCTAAAGGACATTGTATATGGTTGACACTCTTGAGAAACCTCCCGACATCCACATACAGACCCAATGACCTTCTTTAAATTTTTTCTGGAAAAACAAAAGGGGCTGTGACCTTAAGAGAATTCAGAGGTAGACCCCAGTCTAATCTGTCTTGGAGAAAGGCCAAAATCTACCAGACACTCTCTCATAGGGACCAGTGAGAAAAATTTGCACCACTGCTCAAAGGTTTTCCAGAATTCCACACAGTCCCTTCTCTGAGCCCTCAGCTGTGAGATACTTCTTCTTTCTGAGCCTGCTCTTCTCAAGAGCCAGGTCCTGAGTGACTAAAGTGCCAGGCTGTCCATTCACAGGTCCCTGGTGAAGCAATTCTCCCTCTTGTTGGCGTTTCAGTGGTTTCTCCAATAGAATCCATATCAGACTGGCGTACCAAGACCTCTGAAGCTACTTAAGAGCAACAAGGATGATTGAAACTGGATGATCCACTGCCTTGTGCACTACTCTGCCCACTAAAAGCCACAGTGAAAACACAAACAGAAGCCCATCAACTAGACACGACTAGCTAGAGAATTTAAAACCATGGCTGAAAAATACTGCTGTGTTGGCATTCTGATGGCTAGCCTTTAAGTCACTCAGGCATTCCCTACCTGCTGACTACTGTAGTGAAGGGCCCCATCTGAGTGTTCCCATGCCCGGGGGTCTAGTGTGTGTTGGCTAAGAAATTTGTGTGTGCCAGGATCATGGCCTCCCAGGCAACCATGGGATTCTGGGTACCTCCTGTCTGTTAATAGAAGTCATTGCCATTATGTTGTCTAAAAGAATCCTCACCACTTGCCCCTGGGTATAGGGATGGAGCTTTTCCAGATTTAACCTCTACTATCCTGATTCCCAGATAATTGACTAACCATGTTGCCTTAATTGGGAACCATCAATCTTACACTACTGTATACCTTGGCAATGTGTACCTCAACCCTTGAAACTGATCTGTGGTAACCAGCACCCATTGGGCAACACTAGATATGGGCACCCCTGAATGAGATATTCTGTCTGAAGCCAACATCTCAGACTCATCTGGCTACTGCTGTTGGCCATAGTTTCCCAGCAAGCTCCTTTAATTGCATGGACCATTCAAAGAGCAGCACATTTTACAAAGGCCTTCTATGAGCTTGAGCTCATGAGATAAGAAGAGCATAAGATTTGCTATATTAGGTCAGACCAAAGGTCTATCAAGTCCAATATCCTGTTTCCAACAACGGCCAATCCAGGAAACAAATAATTAGCAGGATCCTAAAAGGTAGACAGATTCCATGCTGCTTATCCCACTGTATTCCAGTGAAATATAAATGGCTTTTTTTTCATAGCTGCAATTCTCTTTTAGAACCACAGTATTAAGTTTATTAAATATTTTTACGACTGTGCCTCCTTTGTTTAAAAGCCCTTTCGCACATGTGTTGCATTCTTAGAAGAAAATGGCACACACCTCCAGTAACTGAAGATCTTGCTGATTCCTAGAACTAGAACTTCTAGCTATAAACATTTTTGTTATACGAATTCACAAAGCTATAATCATTTATATTTTCTCTCAACTTCTTTGTAGAAACTGCTTGAAAAATCTCAGTGAAAGATGAAACCATGGTCATAGTAATTAGTGGCCAAGTATAATTGATTACATGAGAGGACCTTGAAATGCAAGGAGACCTGGGACATTTGTCAAGATAAGTGGATGTTTATAAACAGTGCATTTTACGTGGACACCTTTGGAAGCAGAGATATTCAGTACTTTTTTATAAGATGAAAATTAGAGCATCAAGCAAAAAAGGTGGACTGAGTGATGATGAATTTGTGATGAAACTGGTAGATGCATCTAGTCCGGTACATCTTTTGAGCTCCAATACCCCACATCAAAAAATTGTTTTCTTTCCACGGGATTGGTCAGTTAAAGGGTTTTAGGTCTGTGCAGTAGTGATCTTGTTTCGAATAAAAGTACAGTGGAACATAAACATTTGGTTAAGAAGTATAGTTGTACTACTGCACTGGAATGGAACTGATGGTTAATAAAGAAGAAAATCCAAGTTATTAAATAGTATGATATTTATTTGTTCAAGAGTTGGGGTTTTGTTTAAGGGATATACTGTGTTATATTTTGCTTATCCCAAAGAGGTTTTGGATACTGGTCCTTTCCCTTTTTCTTTTCGCGTCTACTATTCCTATAAATACTATGGAAATGGGGTCTTTAGGACAAAATTGAAGAGTACAGGAGTAGCCCAATGGTTACAAGCACTGGCTTGGTAACCAAAAGACCAGGGTTCGATTTCCACTAGCGCTCCTTGTGGCCTTGAGCAAGTCACTTAACCCTCCATTGTCTTGGAAGAAAGATCTGGCAATCTACTTCCAGTCACACTGCTAAGAAAACCCAGGAACTGCTGGATTGCCAGAAGTCAGTAGTGACTTGAAGGAACACATTGCATTGTAGGACAAAATTTTGAAGGGAGAGCTTTTTGGACACTTTTGGTGAATAGATTTAATAAAGGATTATGAGTCATCTTAAGTATGTCTATACTGGAAATTTATAACGCTTTTTCATTTTGTGTTTCTTTATTGAGAAGGATGGTTAAGTTAGAATTGTGCATATTGAGTTTTTTTAATAAAGTATATTTAAACTACATTCCCTATGTATCATAACGTATGATGACCTCTTGCTCTAGAATTTCCTTTCCACTGAGAAATGCATGCTTTCCATGCATTACACCTTTTCAGATATTTGAATGTCCCTATTATATGTTCCATTTTTAAAATACACATATTTAGGCCTTATTTCATGGGCTTGTGGCACCGACCCTCTGCACCATTTTCTACTCTGAGCCACTTTCATTCTCTCTAAACCTTTCAGAAGTATGGCCTCCAGAACCAAATAAAATGCTCCAGATAAAATCTTATCTTATCACCACCTTTTTAATTTAAAATCTATGCCTCTTAGATACATCCTAACATTGCTTTTCTCTGGCTACCACTGTTGCACCCTTTTTCTATAAGATTATAAATTATCAGCAGAGGCCCTCTCTTAATTTTGTTATGTATATCATATACAATGCTCCCTTGAATTTCTGCACTCCAAAAACGTAAAAAATGTTTAAATTTAATCTTAGCTGTTGAACACTTGTCCACATCTCAAATTTTTTAAAAAGAACTCAACTGACAACTTATTCAGAAGTAGCCACTCAGAAACAGATTTTAGTATCATCTGCAAAAAAAAAAAAAAAGACAAACCTTTTCCTATAAAAGGGCCACTTAACAATAGCATGCACTCTTTGCCACAGGGCCCATCTTGTTCCTGCAGACCTTATGGCAAATAGCACATGGTAACACCATTAGTGCACACGGTTAGTAAATTACCCTATAAACCTATATTAAATGCTTATAAAAATATTGAACAGAACTACTTTCCAGACCAAACCTGAGACATTCCATGAATAAACCCCCTTTCCTTAAAATGAAATCCATTTACTATATCCCTCTGGTTGTCTAGCACTCAGTTTCAAACTCTTGCCAACCTCCCTATCCTTGGCTGTTCAATTTTTGTATAGGACTCTTTCAAAACTTTGCTGAAATCCAAGTATACGATATCTAGTGCTCGCCAAAGATCTAATTCTTTGATCATTCAATCAAAGAAATTGATCAAATTTGTTTGACAGTACCCTCCCCCTCTTTGGTAAAGCCATGTTGACTTGGATCCTGCAACTGCCTAGATTCAAGATACTTTGCTATCATTTTCTTCAGTAGTGACTCCTTTAATTTATTCACTACTAAAAACAGATTTAAAAATCTTTAATTACCGACCACTTTCCTTACATCACTTTTATGATGAAGGATGACATTTGTTCTCCAGTACTCTGGAACCACTTCCATCTCCAGAGACTGACTGAACAGAAAAGTCAATGCAGCAGAACCTGCTTAGCTCCCTTAATACTCTAAGTTGCATCCCATTTGGTCATCCTGCCTTGCTCACACTATTTTGCTAGTTCCAAAAAATCATCTCTTCCATAAATGAAATAACAACTACTCGTATTTTCATATATACTATTGCTAATTACACAGGTACACTACCAAAAAACTGCCTCCAGTTTTGCAACTGATTCCTATAGATTTTGGGGTGCTGAATCCAGGAAAAATAGCCAAAATGTTCCATCATGTCACGTTTTCTTGCAAAATTAGATTTCTTACCCATATAAGGAATGTTCACATAATTTCTTTTTAGCCGACTGCAGTTTATTTTCTTGGCCCAAAATAGAGGTTGTAATGGTTAACTAACTAGAAACACTCCCTCATGATATTTTAGAGTGTTTTGCATTCATTTTATACATTAACAGGATAATTGGGAGGCGGGGGGCTAAATCCAGTACTCGCGCTGGCGCATGTTCTTTCCTGTTCGCCTCGCCTCGTTCGCTCGCTCAAACACGGTGGTTGCGACATGAACGTTCCTGTCAAATTTCAGTTTCTTGCAAGTTCAGTATTACCTTTTGTTTGCTCAGTCGTAATCCAGCTTTATTCCGAAGTGGTTCACTACAGTTGTAGTTTGCAGGGCTGTGTATTTGTGATGGCTCACAGAGCCAGAGGTTGCGTCAACTCTCCGGACAGTTTTTGTTTTATTTGTGGGGAATATACCGTGAAAAAGCGGCAGAGGAACATTTCTGCATTTATTAAAAAAGTATATTTCGCCTATTTCGGTTTGAAGTTAGGCGATCAAGACAAACCGTGGGCTCCTCACAAAGTGTGCAAGACATGTGAGGAAGATCTACGCTTATGGATGAAAGGTAAAAAACAAGCATTTCGTTTCGGAATACCTATGATGTGGCGTGAACAAAGAGACCACAGCAGTGACTGCTATTTTTGCTCTTGCATTGTGAAGGGATACAACTTAAAAAATAAGAACGTAATAAGTTACCCCAACCTTGCCTCAGCAATTAGGCCTATGCCTCATAGCAACGAAGTACCTGTGCCTGAACCACCAAAATCTTTGGATCATATTTGTGTGGACGGTTCTGATGATGAGACTCATCAGATGGCTTTTCCCGATGAGTCCAGTACTTCCGAGTTTGAAACTGAACCAGATCCGAAACCTGAACTTTTCTCTCAAGCTGAATTGAATGATTTAGTCCGGGATTTAGGACTCCCAAAAGATGCTGCCCAACTGCTAGGTTCTCGGCTTAAACAGAAAAATCGATTGTCACCAGGAACAACTTTTTATTGGTACCGCAACCGCGAGACACAATTTTTGAAGTATTTCAGCAAAGAGGAAGATTTGGTATTTTGCAACGATATATACGGAGTGATGGAAAAGTTTAAACTCAAGTATGATCCTGCTGAATGGCAGCTGTTCATTGATTCATCAAAAGACAGCATAAAAGGTGTTCTTCTTCATAATGGCAACACATTCGCTTCAGTTCCTATTGCTCACTCTGTTATTCTCCAAGAAAAATACGAGAATTTGGCCCTGATTCTTCAGAAGATTCGTTATGATGAGCATAAGTGGATGATTTGTGGAGACTTTAAAATTCTATCCATGCTATTAGGGCAGCAATCCGGTTTCACCAAATATCCCTGCTTCCTTTGCTTGTGGGATAGCCGGGCCCGCGACCTACACTGGGGGAAAAAAGACTGGCCAATTCGGGAGTATTTGAGACCCGGTGAGAAAAATGTTCTTCATGAGAGCTTGGTACCTCGTGATAAAATTCTATTACCACCTCTCCACATTAAGTTGGGTCTCATTAAGCAATTCATCAAGTCCCTTCCAAAAGATGGTGAGTGCTTTCGGTACCTTTGCTCAAAGTTCCCCCGACTTTCTGAAGCAAAGCTAAAGGAAGGAGTGTTTGTTGGCCCTGATATAAGGAAACTCATTTCAGATGGAGCATTCGCTGAAACGATGTCTGAGAAGGAAAAAGAAGCCTGGGATTCCTTCAAGGATGTTGTTCTCAAATTCTTGGGGAACAGGCGGGATGAGAACTATAAGGATATTGTTGCCAGGATGCTCAATGCCTTCAAAGAACAAGGCTGTAACATGAGCCTGAAAGTCCATTTCTTGCACTCCCATGTGAACTACTTTCCCGAAAACTTGGGGGCGTACAGTGAAGAACAAGGTGAAAGGTTTCACCAGGACATCAAGGATGCAGAGAGAAGGTACCAAGGAAGATGGAACACCACTATGATGGCTGATTTCTGCTGGTTGCTGCTGCGGGAAACCCCAGGTGAAAAATACGCCAAGCAGCGCACCAAGAGAAGCATTCGGGGAAGAAGAAACGGGCCCACCAGGAGATTGATTGACCCAAGAATGACTTTAAAATCTACACTGTGTTGACAAATATCGTGTTTTTACTAAACTTTGAAATAAAAATTTGCTAGTTATTACCACAGTGTCGGATCTCATTTATTAGAATTTTATTTTCACACCATCGGGTGTTTGTCTTCATGTATTGCAATGGTGCGGTTTGCGTTTTCTATTCTTACATACATACCTGTACAACATTTTTTGCACATTTCTTTGTTTTGCTTTGTGTCTAACCTCACTCTTATATGCTCAATGTTTGTGCACATGTATGTGGCTGTTTTAAGTGCAGACAATTTTGCTACCATCACAGTGTGTTTTGTTGACATTACTCTATTCTTATGTGCTGCCTTGTTACAATTTTCTTTATTCTTATTTGAATAACTACTAAACAATTAGTATAAAGAATTCATCCAAGAAACTTTTATCTCGATCGCACTCAATCTGAAACGTTCACCTCAAACTGCTAACCCAATGTAGCAAAAAATCTGTACGTGATGGAGCAAATTGGTTACCAGATTTGGATTCAGCGCACCAAAAAACGTAAAAATCAATCGAAACATTAGAGGCAGTTTAAAAAAAATTTTTTTTAGTGTACCTGTGTTATTAGTGGTCCATCTGCAATCCCTTCTTTGGTAACCATTTAACAGATGTATTATGGGAGAAAATAGCATGATCTTATTACAAAAGGTATTAAAACAAATTTGTGTTATATATTTATTATCTTACTGTCATATTCAGTGCATCCGTACAGCACGAGGGCTGGAAAAATAGTTAGGAAGGGAAAGAGGCCACTCTACATAAACCCTAGTTCTTACAAATTTTCTTTAAGCAGCTGCTGTTTGCACTGTCGGACTGGAGGCTGGATTAGATATAGCTTCATCTAACCACCATTAAGCAGTTCTTATACTTATAGGGGGGATATGCAGCAGTGATGGCTAGCCGTTGCTGACCAGCACTGAACATACAGATCGGCTATATAGTGCAGAAGTTAACTGGGCAGTGGCAATGTTCAGCCACTGCCTGGCTAACTTCAGCAGCAAAGGTTAAGCGAGTCTTTCAGGTGCCTAAGTTTTGCCACTGAGGGATAACCGGCTACTGAATGAATATTGCTGCTGGCCGATTATCCTCAGGTGCTGCCTTCGATCCACACCCAGAACACCCACACAGTGGCTGGCTAGTGTTTGGATGTTCAATGTCGGCACCCAGGGATATTTTAAAATGCCCCCCCCCCCATATTCTATCATAAAATTCAAGTAGATTCTAAATTAAGCCACCATTCTGATCTTTTTGAGTATTAACAAAAACAAGAAAAAGTCAGAGCCCTTTAATGCATAGTATAACAAAATAAGCACGCTAACCATTTTTATTTGTATTATACAATTTGTTCTACCACCACAGTGGTTCTCAACCCAGTCCTCTGGGACCTCCAGGCCAGTCAGGTTTTCAGGATATTCACAATGAATATGCATGAGATAGATCTGCATACAATGGAAGCAGAGCATGCAAATCTGTCTCATGCATATTCATTGTGGATATCCTGAAAACCTGACTGACCTGGGGGTCCCAGAGGACTGGGTTGAGAACCACTGTAAGGGTAAAAGGAGCTGTGCATGGTCTTGAAATTGTTTGGGGATTGCAACTCTTTCCTAAGCATATGTTGATATCCACAAGAGCAGGAAACTCTTAGTCAAGCTTTGGATCCAGTTCCACTCCAGCTTATTACCACCTGCCATTCTAGATCTTCAACCCCACCCATGAAGATCATAGGTGGAGTCTGTGGAGAGCAAAATGTTGTAGGCACTAATGGTGAACTCCCCCCCACCCCCCGCCAGCATGACATCCTTACCCTTTGCCGCCCCACACCCCTCCAAGTAAGAAGGTAAACTACTCCGATGATGAACATCCAGATTCATTCTTAGGGATTCAAAAGAGTTGCTGGGAAAAACACAGCTGCTGCTGGCAACTCGATGGTTGAACGCTGTGCTGAGGATCCCAAAAGCAAGGGAAAAACTTTCTGTACCTGTTAATTTTCTTTCACTGAATTCTGCTAGACCAGTCCACGAGTGGGTTATGCTCTCCAGCCAACAGGTGGAGGCAGATCAAGGCAATTTCTAATGATATCACGTGTGTGAGATATAGATATATATATATATTGGTGCAGCACTGAGAAACCAGTATGACACTTCTCAGGCAGCAAGCAAGACTAAAATGTCAACTCAGAATATTAAATCAACAAAAGCTTTATCCAAAACAGCGTAGTTACTCACCTGTAACAGGTGTTCTCCAGGAGCAGCAGGAATCAGTCCTCACTTATGGGTGACGTCGGCGCCGACGGAGCCCTCGCGGAGCAATTTTCCCCAGCTTTCAAAGAAAGCCTTTGGGAATTGCAGCGCGCATGCGCGGTCCTCTTCCCGCCCAAGGGTGCCATCTTAGCCAGTCAGATGACATAGCTAAAAAGATAGCATAAAAATTTGCAAAAAAATAAAGCAGACGATTGCAACTCCAAGGGGAGGAGGGAGGGTAGTGAGGACTGATTCCTGCTGCTCCTGGAGAACACCTGTTACAGGTGAGTAACTACGCTTTCTCCAGGACCAAGCAGGAAGTCAGTCCTCACTTATGGGACTCCCAAGCTCAAGGCTACCGGAGACCCTAAGCACAAAAATGAGCTCCCTCTAGCTCAGCAGCACAGAAGGAAAGGATCTTCGCTGAAGTATTACCCACCGGTAGCCCACATCCGGGATGGAGGGTAGGAGTTGCTCAGACCTCAAAGAGATTACGGAGGACTGCCTGTCCGAAAGCACTGTCCCTACGGGACTCCCTCTCGAGACAGTAATGGACCGCAAAAGTCTGGCTCGAAGACCAAGTAGCGGCCCGGCAGATGTCTGCCAGCGGAACAGAGCGGAGGTAAGCCACTGACGTGGCCTTTGCCCGAACGCAATGAGCCGTGACTCGACCTTCGAAGGAGAGTCCGGCTGCCCCATAAGCCCAAGCGATACAGTCCGCAACCCAGATGGACAGCGTACGCTTGGAGACCGGGAGCCCCAATTTATTGGGGTCAAAAGATACAAAAAGCTGAGCAGCTTTACGGTGCTCCCGCGTACGGTCAAGGTAGAAGTTCAAAGCCCTTCTACAGTCCAGGGTATGGAGGACCGTTTCAGCTCGGCTGGAGTGTGGTCTGGGAAAGAAGGTTGGAAGTACCACCTCCTGATTGATGTGAAAAGGGGAGACCACTTTTGGAAGAAATTTTGGGTGAGTCCGTAGGACTACCCTATTTTTGTAGAACCGAGTGTACGGGGGATCAGACACGAGGGCCTGCAATTCACTTACGCGTCTAGCGGAAGTGAGGGCTATCAAGAACAGTGTTTTCCAAGACAGAAAACGGAGAGAACAGGTAGCCATAGGTTCAAAAGGCGGACAGGTGATCCGCTGCAAAACCACATTCAGGTCCCAGTCAGGCGCTGGCGGGCGCAGGGGTGGTTTAAGTAGAAGGAGACCTCGGAGAAACCTCGCCACGAGAGGGTCGCTGGAGAGAGGTCTACCGTCCACCGGCACATGATGTGCCGAAAGAGCACTGAGGTGAACTTTGACAGAGTTGGACTTAAGTCCCAGATTAGAGAGGTGTAGCAAGTACTGCAGGATCACCGACACCGGGCAGGAGAAGGGATCCTGAGACTGTTGGGTACACCAGACGGCAAAGCGACGCCACTTAAGGGCGTAGCATTTGCGGTTAGAAGGCCGTCGCGAAGCCAAGACGACCTCCTCCACCTCTGCCGGCAGGAGAAGGGGAGCAAGGACTACCCTCTCAGCAGCCAGGCCATGAGGTTGAGAGACCTGAGGTTGGGGTGTAGTAGAGACCCCTGATCCTGAGTGAGGAGATCCGGTTGTACCCCCAGAGGGAATGGATCCTCCACCGCTAATTGCAGTAGGAGCGGAAACCACGGCTGTCTGGGCCAGCGAGGGGCCACCAGGATCATGAAGGCTTTGTCTCGGAGAACCTTGAAAAGAGTCCGAGAGACTAGCGGGATGGGAGGGAAAGCGTACAGAAGGCTCCCCGACCATGAAATTAGAAAAGCGTCCGCCGCAACCCGAAGGGGGTGTGGCTGACGAGAGCAGAAGCGAGGAAGCTGCCGGTTGTGAGGACTGGCAAAGAGATCCACCGTGGGGAGGCCCCACTTTAGGAAGAGCTTCTGAACTACCAAGGGATCCAGACGCCACTCGTGCGGCTGGAGGATCCTGCTGAGCTTGTCCGCCAGGCAATTCTCTTGGCCCGGGAGATAAACTGCCTTGAGGAGAATGCCGTGACTGATGGCCCAAGAGCAGAGCTTCTGTGCCTCCCGGCAGAGGAGGAAGGAGCCCGTGCCCCCTTGCTTGTTCACGTAGAACATGGCAACTTGATTGTCCGTCTGGACAAGGACGGACTGGTGGGAAGTCAGGTGGGAGAAAGCCTTGAGAGCCAGGCGGATCGCCCTGAGCTCCAGGAAGTTGATCTGCTGAGCAGACTCCCACGTGGTCCAGAGGCCCTGAGTACGTGCCCCTTGGCAATGTGCTCCCCAGCCCAGGAGGGATGCATCCGTGGTCAGCACCCGGGTCGGCTGAGGTGACTGGAAAGGCATTCCGAGTATCAGGTTCGGCTGCCGAAGCCACCACCGGAGAGACGAGAACAGCGGCTCGGAGACGCGCACTAGGTCTGCTAGGCCGCCTGTGGCTTGTCGCCACTGTTGGCGGAGACACCATTGAGCAGGCCGCATATTCAGGCGGGCATTGGGGGTCACATGGACGGTGGAAGCCATATGGCCGAGCAGTCTCAGGAAGCGCCTGGCGGAGACCAGGGGCTGGCTGCGAAAACGGTCGGCTAGGTCCATGAGCCGTTGAGCCCTGTCGAGCGGTAGGTACGCTCGTGCCTGAGGAGTGTGGAGCCTTGCGCCGATGAACTCGAGATCCTGTGAGGGGAGCAAAGTGGACTTTGCGAAATTTATAACAAAGCCCAAGTGCTGCAGAAGAGTCACCGTGCGGCGTGTGGCGCTGGTGACCTCCGGAGCGGACGCCGCTCTGATGAGCCAGTCGTCGAGGTACGGAAAGACATAGAGGCCGTGAAGCCGGAGATGGGCCGCCACCACCGCGAGACATTTTGTGAAGACTCGCGGTGCGGAGGACAGGCCAAAGGGCAGTACTCTGTACTGGTAATGATTTCCTGCCACCACAAACCTTAGGTACTGGCGGTGGCTTGGGTGGATGAGGATGTGCGTGTAGGCATCCTTTAGATCCAAGGAGCATAGCCAATCTCCCTGCTGGAGGTAGGGCAGAAGGATTCCAAGGGTAAGCATTTTGAACTTCTCCCGCACAAGGAACTTGTTGAGGTTGCGCAAGTCCAGGATGGGTCTGAGGCCTCCTGTTCTCTTTGGTATTAGAAAATACCTGGAATAAAAACCTTGACCTCTCAGGTGGTGTGGCACCGGTTCCACCGCCTGTTCCTGCAGAAGACCTGCTAACTCCTGAAGGAGTAACTCCCTGTGCAGGGGGGGTCGTGGAGGTTCTCCCGGAAAATAGGAGGGAGGGACCTGGTGGAAGTGGAGAAGATAGCCTTCTCGCACGACTTGAAGCACCCAGGCATCTGCGGTGATGCTGGACCACCTGTGGGCGAAGTGAACCAGCCGGCCGCCGGTGCTGGGAGGGACCAGCGGGGGGGGAGAGGCTATGCTTAGTGAGTCAAAAACCCCCACCCTGCTGAGCAGGGGCTGGTGGTGCAGGCTTGGGGGCTTGCTGCCTACGGGACCCGTTACCCCGTCCCTTGGCCTGCTGGCCCTGTTGGGGAGCTGCAGGGGCCTGATAATGGGGGTATTGTTTGTAGGCAGCCGCCTTCCTCGGGTAAAAGGACTTTTTCCCCGAGCCCTTCTTTTTCTGGGAAGGGGCAGAGGTCTTCCTAGAAAGCCTGGTCCTGGTGAGAGTCTCAGTCTCAATTTGTGCAGCCTTTTCAGCCATGGGCTTGCCAAAGAGGTTTTCGCCTCGGCAGGGGACATCGACCAACTTGTCCTGCACCCAGGGCTCAAGGTCTGACGACTGAAGCCAAGCCTGTCGGCGGGCACCGATGCCGGCTGTGGCCACTCGAGCCGATGCTTCAAAGCCATCATAGGCTGCTCGGGACATGAACTTTGAGCATTCCCGAATGCCAGTGGACAAGGCCAGGAACCTCCGCAAGGGTTCCTCGGACAAACCAGCGGAGAATCCGGCTAGCTCTTTAGCCAGATCTCGGAGATACATGCCCATGTATAGCTGGTAGGTCTGGACACGACATGCGAGCATAGAGCCCTGGAAACACTTCTTACCAAGGCCATCCAGGTTACGGGCCTCCCTGCCAGGAGGCACCGAGGAGTGCATCTTCTGGCTCTTAAGACGATGCATGGCCGATTCCACTACCATGGAATGGTGTGGTAGCTGTGCCTTTTGAAAGCCAGGGCTCTTGCGGACTCGATAGATAGAATCGACCCGCTTGCTCAGGACCGGCGAGGAGGCCGGACTCTCCCACATGCGGAAGAGTAGTCGTTCCAGCATAGGAGGAACCGGTACAGTAAAGTGTTCCCTTGCGGGAGAGTCATACTGGAGGGCGTCGAGCTCTTCGGCTCGAGGCTCCTCCTCGGGGTCCGCAGGGAAGGCCAAAGCCTTGGCCATATCCCTGACGAAGTCCGAGAACCGGGCATCCTCCGGGGGGGACTGCTTCCGAGGCTCGGACTCCGGTGAGTCCGAGGGGACACACCGAGTCCGGAAAGAATCAGGTGACTCTTCCTCCTCAGACTCCCAGACCGACTCCGACGAGGACTCGGTGGGGTCGGCCCGGGCAGGGCGCGGCGCCTGCCGCCCCGACGCCGAGGGAGTCGGCGTCGGCGACCTCGGTCCCGAACGGGAGGCCGAGGGTGACCTCGACCGAGGATCGACTCGAGTTCGCATCGACTCGAGGATCGGCTCGGTCTCCGGGGTCGACTTGGACGTCGACGTCCCGGCGGTCGGGGCAGCGGCGCCAGCGAGGCCAGCGAGCAGTTCCCGCTGCTGGTCCATGAAGGCAGACAGTCTGCTCTCCAAGGCCGTCAACCTGAGTCCGAGCTCAGGTGACCCAGCAGCCCCCGACTCGGGCCCCGACGGCGTCGGGCCCGACGTCGGCTGTCGCGGAGGCGAGTCCAGAAGGACCACAGGACTTACCCGAGCAGGCATCTCCGACTCCAGGCGAGGTCGCTTCGTGAGGTGCTCCTTCTCCAAGGACCCGGGGCGGCTGTCGGGGCTATGCGACCTGGCCCTCGCGGAGCCAGGAGCGTCCACCGACGCCGCCCTCGCGGGTTTCACCTTCCGACGATGGTCCCCGGAGGGAGAACCCCTGTCGGAGGAACTCCGGCGACGGTCCGAGCTGGAGCCTTAGGACGCGGAGGCCTCCGACGAGGTCCGGGTACGGCTGGGGTCAGCGAAGATCCTATCACGCTGATGCCGCCGACTTCTCAACGCTTTGGAGGACATTTTGCCGCAGGGCCCACAGATCAGTTCCTCATGATCTGGGCCCAGGCAGCGGAGGCAAAAGTCGTGTGTGTCAGTTAGTGACATATTTCGGTCACACTGACCACACCGCTTAAACCCACTGGCAGCCATCGGGGGAAAAAGGGCCCCTGCGAGGTCAAAGGACCGGGCTGCCAGGGAAAAATCGAAAACGAAAGCTGACTAAGTCAGAAAAACCGAAAAAGGAAGAGGACTCGTGACCGGCGTCGCGAGTCCGGGCGGGAAAAAAGACCGGCGTCGAACCGAAGGAAAAAGAATAAAATAATGAAGGAATATCGACTTTTTCGCGGGGACAAGACGGGGACGTCTGTAGGGCTCCGCGGAAAAAAGAAGACTGGCTAAGATGGCACCCTTGGGCGGGAAGAGGACCGCGCATGCGCGCTGCCATTCCCAAAGGCTTTCTTTGAAAGCTGGGGAAAATTGCTCTGCGAGGGCTCCGTCAGCGCCGACGTCACCCATAAGTGAGGACTGACTTCCTGCTTGGTCCTGGAGAACTTTGGATCTCTTACCATATCTGACTCTGCATCAAATACAGATACTGAGAATGTAGAAAAAGGCAGCAGGGCTCCCAAACCTGTAGGAGTAGTCTTCCCAGGGTGAGTCCTAGACTGGTCTCGCAGGATTCAAGGAAAGAAAACTAACAGATATGGAACATTTCTCTCTCATTCAGCTAGACCTGTCCAGAACAGTAGAACATACCCTAGCAGTCAGGACACGAGGTTGGAGGATGACGATGCTCTGGACAGAAATGCTCTGCCAAAGGTGCCCTTCGCCCCAGCTCTCATATGCAACCTGTAATGCTTCACAAAGATGTTGAAGGAAGACCAGGCAGCTGCTCTACAGATGTCTTCCTGAGACTCAAAGTGGACTCTGCCCAAGAGGAGGCTTTTGTCCAAGTAGAATGAGCTTTGACCCCTTCTAGCATTTTCTTCCTACACAGGATGTAGGTTGAACTGATAGCCTCCTTAAGTCAGTAGGCAATCAAGGAATTGGTCATTGCCTGTCCTCTCTTTGATTCACTGGATAGGGCAAAGAGATATCTGAATGATGGAGGTATTAGTAACTTCCAGATACTTCACCAATGCCATCTTCACATCAAGCAGACACAGTGAGGAGTCTGCCCAAAAGTTATCTTCCAAGATGGAGAGCAGGAGTGCCATCTTTTGGAAGAAAGGACATAACTATCCTTAAGGAGACCAGTACTATCGAGAATACCAGGAAAGACTCACTACAAAGACAAGGGAGTGTAGCTCTGACACCCATTTGGCAGATACAATAGTCACAAGGAACCTCCCACCTTCAGGGCCAAATCCTTGAGGAGAGCCTTCAGAAGGGGCTCAAAAGGGGGTACCTTCAAAACCAGAGAAAGACTCTCTTATGATGCCATCAGCCATATGTATGTATGTATGTATGGATGGATCCGTTTCTCCCTTTTGAAAAAATGGGACACACCAGGGTGCTCCACCAGGGACATGCCCTGAATCCACTCCTGGTAGCATGTTAGGGACACCACCTGAACTTTGAGAGAGTTCAGAGCCAAGCTTTGGTCCAGTCCAGACTGTAAGGACGACAAAATGGCAGCAATCCCTGCCTTTACAGCTTGAGAGGAACACAACCACTCGATGACCCTCCAGATCCTAACAAAGGCCAAGGAAGTAGAAGACCTCTGGACTCTAAGAAGAGTGTTGACTACTACTCCTGAATACCCTTTCTTAGCTTAAGACTCTTAAGGGCCTGGCCATAAGTAAGGAGGGAACAGAATACTCCATGACCAGAGGACCCTGTTGCAGAAGCCCTTTTTCTCATGAGGTAGCAATAAAGTGAACCCTGCCAACAGGCTCAAGAAATTCAAGAACCATGACCTGCGTGGCTAAATGGGCACCACTAGAATGACCAAATCTGGGTAAGAAGGCGGCCATGGGATAAAGACATATAGAAGCTCCTTCTTAAGGGTTGTACATAAGTTCAACTGTTAACACGTTTCTACTGTATTTCAAATAAATGTTCGATGCAAATCTGTTTAGTTCTTGTTCCATGTAAACCGCCTTGATTCCCAGATAAGGCAGTATAGAAAAACAGTTAAATAAATAAAATAATTAAATCTACAAGCCCACCATCTGAGGATTTTTCCTGTGGCTGAAAAAATTCCTCACCTAGTCATTTTCCTGGATGGCCATCAGATTGAACATGTGCAGGACCCATGTTCACACAATAAGGTCAAACACAAGCAGGCTTAGGTTTCACTCACCAGGATCCATGGTGTTCCAGCTCAGGGCCATTGTCAGAGCCACCTCATGAGCTTCTGCCTATACGCAGAGCTTCACCACCTCTGAGGCTACTGTGACACTGCAAGTGCCACCTTGCTTGTTGATGTAAGTCACTGTCCTGACATTGTCTGAGAACACCGACTGTCTTGTCCTCCAGGAGGGTCCAAAAGCTCTATAGAGCCAGAAAGCTTCCTGACGAGACCAGTGCTCCTGCAAAAAATGACCCAGCTAATGCACTCCCCACAGCCCAGGAGGCTGGCAACTGTGGGGACTATCACCCAAACTGGCGCCTCTCTAGAGGCATCCCCCATCCATCAGGGGTTGAGTCTGCAGTCGCCAGGCCAATTCTTCCTTGATCCTGTGGAGGCGAGCTAGGCATGGTTTGAATAACTGGGAGCAGGGAAGATAGGGAGTCAGGTGGTGTTCAGACAGGGGGTGCATGTATGCTCTGTCCCAAAGTACCAGTGCCAGGGTTGATGCCATGGAATCCAGGAACTAAAGGATGTTCCAAGCCCTGGGAGATAACTGCCCTGAGCTGCAGATGCAGCTTGTTCAACCATTCTGGGGTGAGGAACACACTGGCCTAGTGGGGTGTTAAGGTGGACCTCCAAGATACTCCATTTCCTGAGAGGGAAACAGGTTTGCTCTTGAGGTAGCTGACCACTCAACCCATCCCCTCTCTAACCACCAGATCACCTGGGCTGTGTTTGCCCTGGACTTCTCCATAGAGAGAGAATGAATCAGTCAGTCATCTGGGTACAGGTGAATCCAAATTCCCTGCTTGTGCAAGAATGCCACCACCATCACCAACAAAAAATGCAATGCAATGTGTGCCTTCGAGTCAGTCCTGACTCCTGGTGATCCAGAAGCTCCTGGGTTTTCTTGGCAGTGTCACCGGAAGTAGATTGCCAGGTCTTTCTTCCGAGGCAATGGAGGGTTAAGTGACTTGCCAAGGCCACAAGGAGTGCTAGTGGGAATCGAACCCTGGTTGCTTGGTTACCAAGCCAGTGTTCTAACCACTAGGCTACTCCTCCACTCCACCAACACGACCTTCAAAAAAAAAAAAATGCAAGCTATGGCCAGCCCAAAAGGCAAAACAGAAAACTGAAAATGACAGCCCAGAACACAGAAGAGAAAAAACGTCTGAGGCTGCTCCCAGATAGGGATATGGAAGGCAGTTTCAAATAGGTCCAAGAAGGCTCAAAACTCTCCTTGATGCACTGACACAAAGTGCAACTGTAGGGTTTTCATGCTGAAGTGCGGTACTCATAGCTTGATGGTGACCTCCTTCAGGTCCAGAATGGGTCAGAAGGTCCCCCCCCCCCAATCTTTTTGGATATCACAAAGTCAAAAGGAAGACTACCCCTCACCTCGATCTATGGCAGGCATGGGTACAATAGTCCACAACTGCAGGAGGCACTATATAGCTTCCTCATCAAAATGTTCTTTAGATGATGTCAATCATAGGCTGAAATTAAATTAGTGCCCTATGCTCTTTGCCTGGGAGCCACAAGGCAACACCTCAAAGGATCTCAAAGAAGCTTCACAATCTCCAGCACATATCCCTTTTTCAGGACCTCAAGGACACACTGATCTGATGTGATATGGGCCCATTATGAGTGAAATAACTGGAGATGGCTCCCAACTGTATCTCACTGCAAGGGCTTACAGGCTCCTAAAGCAGCTTCTGCTAAATCTTAGGAAATGTTAAGATCCCTGAAAGGGTCTACCCTTCTTGGACTTGGACTGATTGGAGGAAAATGCCATAGAATGCTTTTTGTTCCTAAACTAGTTCCACGCTCCCCTCTAGACCCTACATGAGGAACCCTTGGGTCCTCTGGAAGCCTCTGCAGGCAAGCTGTGTCCAGCCCTTACAACCAGCTTCTCCAGGCCCTTCCCAAACAGCAACAAGCCTTTGAGATGGAGCTTATTGAACCGTAGCTTGGAGCCAGAGCCAGCTTTAGGATACCAGGTTCGCAGACATTGATTTAGAGGAGATCCTGATTAAGTCATACAGGACATTAGCCACAAACAATGCTTCAGAATCCAAACACACTATCTCTAGGCTGTCTGGCAAACTACTGGATTCCAGTGTAAAAGCATTGGGCCACTAGACCCGCACAAATTGCTACCCGAGTGCCCAAGGAAAAAGCTGTGAAGGCATTCTTGAGGAGGGCATCAGCTTACCTATCATGAATCTCCTTTAGCACAGTACCCCATCCACCAGAATGGTCATGCACTGTAACATCACTGTGACCAGGGAATCCACCTGAGGACTCCTAACAGCTGTCCATTTCTCCTTGGGGTAGAGAATACCTTGATGTTACATGTAAACCGCACTGATGTCGAAGAGCGCGGTATATAAAAGAGAAATAAATAAATAAATAAATACAGCCACAACAGCACCTAAGTGCCCCTCAGCCCCAACCCCATTGTCTCCCACAGAAAGGAGATAAACTGTCACCATGGCTAATACAGCCAGGTCAGCACCTTAGCTTCCCTTAGCCCTAGCCCCACTGTCTACCACTGAGAGGACACAAACTGCCACTATGGCTCAGGGAAGGAAAGAAGCCAGAGAGTTGTGCAATCCATGCAGGATAGGTTCCACTTCAGAAACCTCCATCAGAGAAGGCTCAACAATATGCAGGGCCACACCATGGCATCCTGAATAAGGGTGGAGAGATCCTTCCTGCAAAAAGATTAATCACTGAAAGCTCCTCTCTCTCCATCAGGAGAAGCTCCCCTTCCTCCTCTAACTTATCCATGTAAGACGGGGAATCCTCCTCGTCTCTCAAACAACTCCCATAAGGGTCAAGATTGGATTCTTGGAGGAATGAACAAGTGAAAATGACTGACAAGGGAGACTTGACAAGGGAGACCCAGGGGCCCCTAGATCCCCTATAGGGAGACCCAAGGGCCCAGAACCTCCAAGAGAGAGGTTGCCACACAGCTACCAGAGACCAAAAACAGCCCATGGGTTGTTTCAGAAGCTCAAAACCAGCTGAGACAGAGCTCTGGATCCACAAAGTATCCTCATTGGCTTGTCAGCCAGAGGCTGCACTTCTTCACCACATTCCCCTTCAACCTTGACCATCCAAGATGGCTGCCATCCCCATCAGTGGGAAAATCATGGGAGATACAGCAGAGGCAGCAGGCACTGCACCCTCCATTGGAAGGCCCAACATTGCCAATAAAATGTGCCCCAAGGCACTTGGGGCAAACAGAGCCAGAAGCAGAGCTCACTTAGTGGGAACTGCAGGCAGCACACATTCTGTACATCCAGCATCAAGGCTGAGCTCAAATGCAGTAAAAATAAAAATAAAATAAAATAAAAGCAAAGAAAAAGACAGACTGAAAAATTACACCTTGAGGAAAAAGGAACCCTGATTTTAAGGGAATCCATGCACCTGTCAAGCCGGCTGAAAAAAAACAGAGAATGGCCTCCCCAGCTGCGCACACAGACCTGAGAAAGCCCAGCTGTCTTGGAGATTTTTTTTCCTCTTTCTTTAAATTTGAAGATGCTTTCTTCAAGCAGTACAGAACAGAGTCAATTAAAGAAACATAAATGACATAAAAACTTTGCAAAAGATAGAAAAAAAAAGAACAGAACATGCAGATACAGGACAGTGAGAGGGAAGCCTCTTGGGGTCTTCTGCCTCGCTCTACAGCACACCAGGTCAACTGTCGGCTCAAGGAGACAACGGGCATACCAAGCACTGAGAAAATGCTGAGCAAGAGGTCTCAATTATACAGGCCACAAAGACCATGATCTGGGCCAGAGGAGACAGGCCTATCTGCACTACTTCACCAGTCCACATACCTTGCCACCCTCACACCCACAAGAGAACAAGTGCACCCTGGTAATCTGATATTATAAATCAAAGAGAGCACTAAGGAAACTTGAAAGGAAATCAGCAGCTCTCCCCTTCCCTGGGGATCGAGCCACCGACAGCGGGAGGGGCCTGCAGTCCAGCGAGGCCCAATCGGGGCAGGGCACAAGGCCTACAAAAGCTTCGCGCCATCGGGCGCCGACCCTTTGAGCCCCCGCATCCATCAGCAGCTCTCCCCTTCCCTGGGGATCGAGCCACCGACAGCGGGAGGGGCCTGCAGTCCAGCGAGGCCCAATCGGGGCAGGGCACAAGGCCTACAAAAGCTTTGCGCCATTGGGCGCCGACCCTTTGAGCCCCCGCAACCATCAGCAGCTCTCCCCTTCCCTGGGGATCGAGCCACCGACAGCGGAAGGGGCCTGCAGTCCAGCGAGGCCCAATCGGGGCAGGGCACAAGGCCTACAAAAGCTTCGTGCCATCGGGCGCGCCCGCGCCTGAGGGCCCTTTGGCGTGGCCCTTAGGCGGGGACCGAAAGGGACACCAGAAGACCGCTGCACCCCATCCAGCTCCAGACGGCGCACTCAAACAGCACACCCATCCAGCCACAAACAGTAACGCCGGTCAGTATTCCTGAACTAGTCCATTCTAATCTGCCAAGATCACATTTGAACAGCACTAAACAACGCAACCCTTTCGATGAACTATCGTAAGGCCACTTCAACTCACAAAGTCACCTACTAGCTTCTTAATTTATATTGTATCATCTCAGTATTGCAAGTTTGCCAGCTTAAATGTCAATATACTCTGCTAGCCTGTAATGTTTACTGTATCATCTCAATATTGCACATTTCATCAAAGATAGTCAATATCATAGCATGCAAACTGTACTTGCTCAATTTTGCATCCTTGTATAACTGCTCTTACGTTCTGAAGAATCTCATCACTGTACTGTGTCTCATATCTGCATTTCACTACCCCAATATTGCACTTCAGCACTTCGTAGCCACAGTGTATCACACACAATCCAAAACCTCAGAATGGCACTCCAGGTCGCTGTCATTCTTAGCTTCTACCTTCTCACCCACTGGCTTGGAACCTCCCAGGCCCTCTACACGTCACATGGCAGGATTCCAGTCCTGAATAGACATGGAAAAAGATGGAATGGTCCCCCATACTTCAACCCAGGAAGCGACGCGCACACGCGCCACTCCCACCTAATACATGTAGCACTCCAGCTAACCAAAACACCCAGCCAGGAAAAACCTTTTAGATGCCGACCCCTAAAATGTGCCAACATCAACGCATGCTCCATTCGCAAAAAATGGCCTGTTATCCTAGACTCTATCTCCTTTTATGACCTTGAGATTCTTATGATCACGGAAACATGGCTATCATCAGAAGACAACGTCCTCCTCAACCAACTTCTACCCCCCAATTTCTCCATACATACAAGACATCGGGAAAACAAAAAAGGAGGAAGGGTGCTCATAATCTCCAAATCAGACCTCAATTTCCACATTTTGGACTCCTCAAGCACAAACAGCTTGGACATCCTCTCCGTCGCAAACCAACAATGCTCCCTCAACCTGTTGTATAGAACACCACCTTCTTCTCCAGATGACCTTCCAACCATTGTTGACCTTGCAGCTAACACCCTCTCTCCCAAGAAACCAAATTGGATAATGGGTGATTTCAATCTCCCTTCTTTACCCCAAAGCCACGCAAATGCATTCCTTGAGGCAATGGAAGACCTGGGACTCAAACAAATCATCAATGAACCCACACATACAAAGGGGAACATTCTTGACATGGTATTTGTTCCACAACCAGTCATGGTCCAAAACCACAATCCTCCAGTATCAATCGTAGATGTACCCTGGTCCGACCACAAATTGATCATTATACAGATACCCATCAACAATGACCAGCTGAACAGAAGCCAACCTACAAACAACACCTCTCGAACTGCCACTAGATGCTTTCGCCCCTTCGATAGGGAACACATCCTTTCGGAGACCCCATCACTCCTCAACAAAATCACACCGGATCATGATGAACTAATCTCTCACTGGAACTCCAGCCTGCTTGCCATCTCACAACACTCAAACCCTAAGAATACAGCAAGGACAAAAAGAAGCTCCGCCCCATGGTTCTCACCTGAGTTGTGATCTTCTCTCACCCAACTACGTAGACTTGAACGCTGATGGCGCCGCTCGCGTTCAACTGAGGATCAGACCGCTTACCGAATCCACCTTGCAATACATCGAGAAACAATCACTACTAAAATGAGACAATATCATACTGACACCCTAAAGAGGTCTCTGAATAAACCACGTGACCTCTTCAACTTAGTCAAATCCCTCTCAAAGGAACCATCTCCCGAACAACATAGCGAGATTCACCCGCAAAAATTCGCTGATTACCTGCAATCCAAGATTGTGCAAACCAACAAGGTTTCAGCAGTCACATTTCAAGAACCGACGGGCCTATCCCCACTGAACATTCTCTCCACACCATCCACTAAATCTATCGAGGACACCATAGCATCTCTCAACACCTCCACTGCGCAGACTGACCCATGTCCAGCTTTTTGGATCAAGGAGCTACGTGATGTGTTCAGTCCTGTCATCGCAAATATAATGAAGATCTCCTTCACAACAGGATACTTTCCCACTTCACTCAAGCGGACCTCCATTAGGCCACTATTGAAAAACCCCAAACTTGACCCCCAAAGAGTTGACTCTTATCGACCAATAGCCAGCATCCCTCTCTTAGCCAAAATAATTGAGAAAGAGGCACAACGGCAAATTCAGGACCACATAGATGCCGCTGCTCCCTTAGACAGCTGTCAACATGGGTTCAGAGAACATCATGGGGTCGAGACACTACTCACTGGTCTATTCAATGACATCATCACAGGAATCGACAACATCCGTCAAGGTTTTGTGCTCATCTTCCTAGACATCGCCGCGGCGTTCGACTCCGTGAATCACGAAATACTCCTCGGAAGATTGAGAGAAAAGGGAGTCTGCAACAGTGCACTAGGATGGTGTAAATCCTACCTGGACGGTAGATGGCAATATGTGAAGTCTGGATTAGAAGAGTCAATACACTTCCATCAAAAGCAAGGGGCACCCCAAGGCTCCTCGTTATCCTCCTTACTCTTCAATATTTACATCCAGCCCATCTGCAATATCATAAGATCATTCAATGTGAACTGCTTGATATATGCAGATGACATTCTCTTATACATGCCTTTCTCCACAACGCACATGGACCTGACCCCACTCACGGATTGCTTCAATGCAGTTTCAACGTGGCTCCATTCACAGAACCTACGCATTCAACATAAAAAAACAGAGGTGCTATTCATCACCAGAGACCCCAACTTTACTCCGCCATCCCACGTCAGTATCAAGGAAGCTGACCTGCAAACTAAAGAGTCAATAAAATACCTGGGAGTTACTGTGGATCAACGTCTGGATATGAAACGCCACATAAGTAATATAGTCAAAGCCGTCTATTTTAAAATCCGTTCACTCAAGCACCTACGCTCCCTGTTGGACCCAGATGATTTCCGAACCATATATCAAGCACTGATCCTGCCACATTTTGACTTTGCAAATGCCATCTTACAAGGGCTCCCCCAATCCACACTAACCCCCTTACAGTTGGCCATGAACGCCGCAGCCAGGGTCATCTACGGAGCAGCCAGAAGCGACCACGTGACTCCCATTCTCAAACAGCTACACTGGCTACCTATTCATGGGAGGATCACCTTCAAAACACTTCTATTAGCATTCAAGGCAATCAAAGGCATTTCCTCCTCCTCATTTACACATCTTATCCACATTGTACCCCCCAACAGATCCAGAAGAGCAACAGCTGTCAACCTGCTAATCACACCAAAGGCATCGACAAAGTGCAACAAGACAACCACAAACAGGGCGTGCAGTTTCTATATCCCCAAATGCTGGAATGCTCTACCCCCTGACATTAGGGCCATAACCAATCTATATCAGTTCAGGAAGGCACTCAAAACCTACCTCTTCCCCCAATACTTCCCAGCCAGCAATTGAATCTAGATACCCTTCTCAAGAAATGACCCACTCTAGAAATGCCCTCATATTCATTATCTGATTTTTACCTATCCTTGCTGTGTAAATAGCTTATGTATATAGTTTACCCTGTTATCCAAGTTTGTATCCCTGTTCGATGTAAAACCTGACAACTTGTCGTTATGGTAGTTATGTTATGATGTAAACCACGCTGATACCGAATAGCGCGGTATATAAGAAACTCTAATAAATAAAAAAATAAATAAATAAAACACATAACTTACAGCAATATAGAGTTAAACAGCAAGAATACAACGATTTAATCTCCAAATCCAAGCAACAATACCACACTAACACTATTATGAAGGCTGTAAACAAACCTAGAGAGCTCTTCAACATAGTACAAAGATTCACTAGGGACACGACGCAACATGACAAACACATAGACCCCCAAATGTTTGCGGAATCCATAATTAACAAATTCAAAAACCTCTCCACAGACCTCCTTACTAGCCGGATTAACACAACAATCACAGAAATCCAAACAACCTGGGAGAACTTTTCTACTCCTTCAGTGCTTCAAATTAAGCAAATAATTGACTCCTTGAACACATCTACTTCTACTACTGACCCCTGCCCAATGGCTTGGATCAAAAATACCAAAGATCAACTAAGCCAACACATCCAGAAAATAGTGGAACTTTCCCTTCACCAGGGATATATGCCAACTTACCTTAAAAAGTCTATCATTCGCCCGGTTCTTAGAAATGTCACATTAGATCAGACAGATCCCAAATCTTTCCGTCCAATCCCCAGTCTCCCATTACTTGAAAATGTTGTTCTAAAGCAATTACAAGATCATATTGATTTGAATGCACCATTGGACATACATCAACATGGGTTCAAACCTCACCACAATGTTGAAACTCTTCTGACTTCACTAATAGATAGCCTTATAAGGGGTATAGATAATATTAAAAAAGGATTTCTCCTAATCTTTATGGACATATCCGCTGCCTTTGACACAGTCTCACACAAAGGAATAATACAACAACTTTATGAAATTGGTCTTCGCAACAACACATTAAAATGGTTCCAATCCTATCTCACCAACCAAACTCAACAGGTAAAATGTGGTGATTTAAAATAGTCATGCTTCAACATGACACAAGGAGTACCTCAGGGTTCCTCTTTGTCCTTTATTCTTTTCAATCTGTATATTCAACCCATCTGCAACATTCTTAAAAAACACAGGATGCTCTATCACATTCATGCAGATGATATTATGGTTTATACGCCAATAAAAATACAAACACCAGACCTCATCCCCTTAACTAACTGCTTGGTTGAGATGATTGCATGGCTTAATAACAACATGTCGATTAACTATAAGACAGAGGCAATGTTTATAACTAGAGGGGACAACTTCAATTTTCCTTCTACGATCTGCATCTGGGACAAACATATTAAAGTGAAAAATGAGGTAAAATACCTTGGAATCACGTTAGACACAAAGTTAAACCTCCATTCTCATATTAATAAAACTGCTGCAAAACCATATTATAAATTAAAACTCATAAGGAGGCTCAAACCAATTTTATGCCAAGACCATTTTAGAACTGTATGTCAGGCAATCGGCTATAATAGATTATGGAAATTTGCTTTATCATGGACTCCCTAATCAATCTATACACCCTCTCCAATTGGTGCAGAACACGGCAGCTAGAATCATCACAAATACTGCAAAAAACGATCATATCATTCCAGTGCTCCAGAACCTCCATTGGCTGCCCATCCAAGCTCGTGTAAAATTTAAGGCTATATTAAATATTTTCAAAATTATCAATAATATCTCCGCTAATGCCCTTCAGAACTTAATAATCAGGCTTACTAGTATGAGACCACTTAGAACCAGTATGGACAACAGAATAGCCACTCCACCTGATTTCCATAAAACAAATCAGACAACATCCAGAAGGGCTCCATCCCTTTTTTTGCACCTGAATTATAGAACACTCTACCTGATAACATGTGAGCAATGAGAGACTTAAAGGACTTTAGACAAATGCTTACATACAATTTTATGGAGTTTCTTAGGATCTAATATAAGCTTCTAATTTTAACAAATTGTAATTTTGTTTTTATGTACGAGGGTCATTTTTAAAGTAAGAACCGATTGCGCATCGTGTCCGCGCGATCTGTCAAGTGACGTCCGTTCAAGGTCAGCCACTCTTGGCCAGTCTCTCACTACGCCGCCATTATGTTTCACGTCTCTGCCAGTGTTGGTTGTATGGTTATACTGCCTCGTTTGTCGCCATGTCAATCAGTAATCCCTCCGACTGTGAAGTGCGCTCGGTTATCCGTTTTTTAAATGCAAAACAAGTTCGTCCAGCTGAAATTCACCGGCAGCTTGTTGAAGTGTATGGGGAAGGTGTAATGAATGATGTTTAAGGAAGGAAGGACAAAGGTTCATGATGAAGAATGATCTGGACGGCCTACTGTCATGAATGAAGACCTGACACAAGAAGTTGATGAGGAAATTCGCCAAAACAGGTGCTTCACTATAGACGAGCTGCATCAGACATTTCCACAAGTTTCAAGATCAGTAGTTTATCACATTGTTACTGACAAACTGCACTACAAAAAAATGTGTGCGAGATGGGTGCCGAAAATGCTGGACGAACTTGTTTTGCATTAAAACCGGATAACCGAGGGCACTTCACAATCGGAGGGATTACTGATTGACATGGCGACAAACGAAGCAGTATAACCATACAACCAACACTGGCAGAGACGTGAAATGTAATGGCGGCGTAGTGAGAGACTGGCCAAGAGTGGCTGACCTTGAACGGACGTCACTTGACAGATCGCGCGGACACGATGCGTAATCGGTTCTTACTTTAAAAATGACCCTCGTATATTCTTCCCTTTACCTCCCTACTACCTTTCCTTGCTTCTAACTATAATTAGAGGAGGAGTGGCCTAGTGGTTGGGGCAAGTTACCTCAGGCCGGAAGGTCGGGGGTTCAAATCCCACTAGAGGACAGCAACCTTGGGCCGGAAGGACTGGGGTTTCTAGTCCCACAGGTGCTCCTTGTGGTCTTGAGCAAGCCACTTAACCCTCCATTGCCCATGTTGCCTGTAAGTATTAGTGTATGTGTCTCATATCCCCTCGTGTTAAATGTATCCCCCAATTGTGTTGTGACCACTTTGATTGAAGGATAAGGTGGTATACAAAACTGTCTCAATAAATAAATAAATTGTATACGCTGTGTTGTGTAAACCACTTTGAATGAAGGAAAAGGTGGTATATAAAACTGGTTAAATAAATAAAATTACTGGCTTCTCTTAGATGACATAAGAAATGCCATATTGGGTCAGACCAAGGTCCATCCAGCCCAGTATCCTTTTTTGCAACAGTGGTCAATCCAGGTCACAAGTACCTGGCAGGTTCCCAAAAGGCACACAGGTTCCATAATGCTTGTCCTGGGGCAAGCAGTGAATTTCTCGGGTCCTCTTTAATAATGGTTTATGGACCTTTCCTCCAGGAACTTGTCCAAAACCTTTTTAAACCCAGCTACACTGATGGCTTTTACTGCATCCTCTAGTAATGAATTCCAGAGTTTGATTACACATTGAGTGAACATTTTCTCTTATTAGTCTTAAATGGGTTACATATTGTACCTTCATTGCGTGTTCCCTAGTCTTTCTACTTTTTGATGGTGCAAACAACCTATCTACATTTACCCATTCCATTCATTAACTTATAGACGTCTATCATATCTCCCCTCAGCTGTCTCTTTTCCAAGTTGAAAAGCCCTAACCTTTCAAGCCTTTCCTCATAGGTGTATCTTTGCATCCCCTTTACCATCTTGGTGGCTCTTCTCTGAACCTTTTCTAATTCTGCTATATCTTTTTTAAGATATGGAAACCAGTCATTACTGAAAGTTGTTCTGGTCTGCCTCCATCTGCTGGCTAGGGAGCATAACCCACTCATCTGAACTAGTCTAGTTAGATGATAAGAAAGCTCCATTACCTCGCTTGGTTCTTGACCCATCGATTTGTGCCTTTCATTTATAAAATTTTAAATAACGCAATTCCTGACCAATCATTCAATGAGATTTACAAAAAATATATATATTGAAAACACAAACATACAAGCAGAAAGGATCTACAATCAATCTCCTTTAGGAATGAAACAGGCAGAATGCCCAACCCAGTATCCCTTATCTAGGGAAAAGCAGAGTTTTATGTTTTTCTGGAAAGAGAGAAGATTTAATTCACTCTGTGCCAACAGCAAATCACACAAAGCTACTACAGCAATTATTAAAAATTTATAAGACCTCCAATGCTCCAGGTGTACAACAGACCTAAATTATATATTCAATAAACAGTCCTGACTGAATCAATGGTCTAGATGTCTGCTATCAATTGAATCTTTTGACGAGATATCCAGACTCCCCCTGTTCACAAGATCTTAAAAACGATCAGCTGGATGCACAATTATTTTAGTATTCAGCTCTAATGCCTTTCACTTTCCTCATGCCTATGTTAATTAAGGATTTCATTAGGCTGTCTTTATTAATTTATATTCTATTTGCATATTGTGCCAGCACTCTGACCTAAGATTGCAAGTGATGAAATGAATTTTCTGGGCAGAAATTGTGTCGATACTGGATATAGTTTTAAAATTTTGCCTTTTAAATAAAGCCACATTCACAAGCATCTGGAAAAGAATTACCGGTAGGTAAAATGGTCTAGTATTATGAAGCCAAGCTGATGTTCTTTTAGTTTCTTGTGGTTTCTCAAAAAGATCTGGAATGACAAAAACTGAACCCATAGGCAAACTGCCAACGTGTTCATGAACACTGAAGTCTTGTATTTTGGCATTCTAATTGCTTTTCTACAAAGTAAATGGATTTCAGCCAGTTTAAGCGAGCTGTGGCAAGTCCCAAACAAAATGCTACTGCACTGCTCATAAATTAGATACTGAGTGAAGAAAACAGCATCCATTAAATGTTTCTCTTAAAGTAACATTGCATATTATCACAAAGGCTATTTCTATAGCCAGAATATGGACTATTTAGGTTCCTTTTAAACCAAAAGTACCACCTCATATTTACTGCAAAACTAGTATTTGCCATGAACAAGAAGAAAACCCTTCTAACATTTAGGAAGAGGACTTGGCAGAAACCTCTCTCTAACAAGCCCATTTTGGCTTTTTCCGATTCTCTGTTTCTTTAAGTTAAGTCAATCATTGAAACTTTAAAGCAGCAATTAGCTAATTTATGAGCCATATCCCACCTTTTCAATCATGGACAAAGTACATAACAGTTTGGTGGTGGGATGGAAAAAGAAGGAACAGATCAATAACTTATTTTCTTGGGGGGGGGGGGGGGGGTTGATAGTCCAAGGCATTTACACAATTTGCAGACTTGGCACGGTTAGTGCCACTGAATGGCTGCAGGTGCCGCTTCTACATGATCCGGTGCTAACCAGTTAACATCGGGAAGTGTCGGGGGCATTTTGGGGCAGCACTTGTTGCTAACCAGGCAGCAGCATTATTGAGTTGCTGCCTGGTTAGCAAACCACGGGTAAAGTACGGCAGCGGTGATATTGAGCCACTGTGCAGTTAGCTTCCGGGTTCTGAGGCCAACCCAGATATACAGTGTCGGTGGCCGGATCTGGGGTTAAACTTCAGCAATGATGGTTTGCCACTTTAAAAGTGCTAGCTGCCATTGCCGCCACTGAATATCCCCCTTTGTTCCTAATAAATCATTTCCAAAACGTGTCCCTGACATTCCTTTCTAACTTAGAGTATTTTTCTCTTAACATATTTCAGGCACTGTTGCTTTAATAATAGTGAGAGAAGGGTGGAGTTTGATATTTTATACTACAAAAAAAGATGATGTAATAACTATTTACATAATAATGTTATCTTTATCACCCTCTTCATTCCTTCGAACAACTCCTGAATAGCTGACAGTATAACACAGGTTGACTGGCCAAGGGAAGAGCGGCAGTCTCTTCTGAGAATGAATCGCTTCCCTTAGCACCATTCTTCTGCTTGCGGAGGCTACAAGTGTATCAGCAGCCATTTTCCCTCACTCTGAAAATACAAGCTCTATGTCATGGCAAACCCACATGGACAAGCAACTTGAATCAGTCTCCTGCAGCATAGCAAAGAGTCAACTTGTGAGGCTACTTCGTGTTTTTACATTTTCAGAGTATTTAGAACCAACATAGTCATCTCTTCACTGAACTAATGCTCTATCTGGTCGATATGTTTTTTTTTCTTTTTCCACAAAATTTAAAGAAGGGACCTACACAGGCTTCAAAGCTCATATACAACATCTCTGGATAATTTTTATGTTGGTTCATAAAAAACAGCCTATACAAAATACACTTCTCTCTCAATCAATTGCTGTTACTGGCAGTCGCTATTATAGCTATATATTCTGATGGAAAGTAACTAGAGCTCAGTACTTTTCTGGACCTGAATATTTTTGTCAAGGTGACTGGGTAGTCTGGTACTAGCTCTCGGGTAGAAAAGTATACAAAACCTTATTCTGATGGCGCAGCAACAGAATGGAAAAGATAACTTTGCAACAGTTTCATTAAGTACTGCCAAAAAAACATGGCAGCAACATACAGTCACTAGTTTCTGGATTAAGTACTTTTTATGTGACTATTAGTTTATATTAAAAATTTACCAAAATAGGGCAATCTATCTATTCTATTTTATCTGCTCTATCCAACCATTATCACTGTTCCACCTGGTTTTCACAATGATTTGATTTTGAATCCTTCCACTTTAGGGTTTGCTTATACACTGTACACAAAGTAAACAAAGGATACAGGAATATAAATTCAATTTATTTACCACTTTGATGCTCCAAATGGCACCTCCGAGAAGCTGTCTTGTTTTAAAAATGTCCCGACCTTCTGAACCATCTGGGGACCAGGAAGGTGGGCTCACAGAATTATTGGTACTCCAAGTTCCCTAAGATATGGCAGGTGAGAAAATACATGGATAAAACTCAGCAACATAAAATTCAAAGCCAGCAAATAAAGAGTTTAGTAAAGCCAAGCAAAAGCAAATGTAAAGAAATTTAGGACAAATTGCCAAATAGTATTGTGTGTAGGATTGAAATCATCCTACTCTTCAGGAAAACCTGTTGTACAGGTAGCATAAACATTACATGGATCACTGATCAAGATTACCTACAAAAAAGCAGCAGACAACAAAATGTTAGAGCAAAATGTTTGGCACATATACTCATGCAGCTTATATCAGCATAAGGGTGCTCAAAGATGCAAATGTACAACGTATTAATGACAACAAAAATTGAGAAAGTGTAGCAGAAATCTTGTTGCAGCCAGTTTATTATATGTCTATAATAAAGTTTTAATTTTCTATATCCTAGCAGGTAATAATCGCATTGCAGAAACTTGGAGCATAGAGAGAGATTTAGCTGTATAGTATGGAGGTACATAAGAAAATGGCATGAATCTGAGCAAGTGGAAGAGCTCTCAGAACTTCAGAAACCTGGCATAACTATCAAGACTCCAAAACAAATGCTATACATAGAAATTGGGAAACTAGAAAAAAAACAAATCTGAAAACTATAAAATGAAATTCATAATTACATAATACTTGTGAAGGAAGAATAAAGATTAAGGGGTATGTTTACTAAATGACGGTAGCGGATTTCAATGGGGCCTTGGCTCCGATATCGCACGGAGTCCGCTACCACCGTTTAATAAACATACCCCTAAGAGAGATATTTAAGTTGGCTGATAAATAATTGAATTATTAAAGCTAAAAATTCACCCAAATGGTGGACTTTCAAACTCAGGGCCAGATACAAATAAATAAAAATATTTCATGCAGTCGTGTTATTAGCGCTATATGTACAATGCTCAGCTCATAGTGGAATCTGTCTAGCCCGTGTGTGTCATGTTGATGTCTAAAGGGAAACAATACTGGTTTCTAGCAATGTAGTAAAATACAGTACCCTAATTAGGAAAACTGACCAAGGAAAACCAGCAATAGTAAGAGCCAACTCATGTATTTTTAAGTCTATCTCACCCAACTAAGGCAATTTTGTCCTAAATTTACAAAATTATAATGGGCAAATAAAGTTTACAAATTATAATTGGGAAAATAGTTCTACTGAAAGCAAAATAAATAAATGGAATAAAGAACAACTATTTTGATAAAAATAAAATTCTAAAAATGGTAAGAAACCAAAATTAGCAATGTTTTGATAAAGAAAATCAGTAGTACATTTGCGTAACAGATTATATACTTGTAAAATGAAACAATGTCTATGTAATGAAAACATCAAACAGTAGCATAATTTCTTTTGTGTCCTTTCTGTCAAATATTCCTAATAACTGACCGAAGCTCTTTCATTTTTAAATTATAAACACATTATTTTTCCTTAAGTAATTGTTCTAACAGTACATTACATTCAACAAGGCTAAATATGTACACAGTTCCAGGCCAGCTGACAGAAGGTGGTCACTAGATTGATGTAAACCGCCTTGGATAAAGGCGGTATAGAAAAGCTGTTAAATAAAAATAAATAAATAAAAATAAGGTCTTCACAGCATGCTACTGTATTCAAAACTATTGTTTAAGGCTCAAAAGTGTTTCTATTTGGAAAATAGAACATTACTACATTTAGCACTATGAACTATATTTAGACAAAGGATAATTATCTTGACGGGTTTAGGTATATAATTTGGAGTAACATCAATACTTTGTCATATTGTGATCCTACATTCTGTCATATTAGTTGTTACAAAAAGTATTTATATAAATTGCAAGTAATTTCTTGTGCTCTGATCAAAACTATATGGGAATCATGGTCCCTACATCCAGCAGAAGTAATCTCCACCTTCTAATTGTCATATCCCCTGATCAACTAAGGGGTATTATTTACTAAAGTGTGCTAAGGGAGCATGCATTGAGTCCAAACAGCGCAGGAAGGGAAATTGGGAGCATGCCAAGCAAGTTCCCCAGCAGATAGAATGCTGTGAAGTACCACACCAGCAATCACGATGAATGTGGATGAACTTAGTGTCGCCCACTGAAGTGGCAGTAACTACAACTGTGCTAACTGCAACCATGATGATTAGCGTTTACTATTCACCTTCACACTAACCGCAATGTGTAATCAACACCCACTCTCTGTCCCTAACCCATCCAGTCTCCTCCCCGTCACACAATAAGTGGTTAACTTGAGAATTTTATCACGCTGGCCATTTTAGCATGCAGTAATAATTACTGTGTTGCAGTGAACCCGGCACTAACCATCAGTGCACATTAGTAAACATGTCTCCCTGAATTGCAGAACCTTATTTTCTATTGACATTCTGTAAATTAAGCGTTCTCATGGTCTAGATGTGGTGAGAACAGAAGTGACTATAAAAAAACAGGATAGTAAAAATTCAGAACAAGATAAAACTATTCTTACTAAGGTTTCTAGTAAAAACAGTTGGTTAGATTGGCTTTACATTCAGATGATAGCATAACTAAAAAAAACTGGGATTGTGGAAAAAATGTTTCAATGGAGTACAACAAGACAGAGTAAGGCTTTCATGAGTCTTGAAGGACTAGAAAGGGGGGCTGTTACTTCTGGAGAGAAATCTGAAATTGTGAGTATATACTTCTGGGAATTTTTCTGAAAGGAATTTTTTTCTTTTAAAGCTAATTAATCTGTGAACCCACTATTTTTTGTTAAATCAGTCAGGGCCTAGTAGCAACAGTTTAAGATTCAATTTAAAAACACAGAAGAGAACTTTCTGGTTACCTTTCATACCCAGTAGAGAGCTGTAGTTTAAATTTCATAGTCACTCAGGGCCTAGCATCAGCAAAGTACTTTTAGTTTCAATTTAAAACACAGAAGAGGGCTTTCTGGTTAAATTTAGAATCCAGCAGAGAGCTTGTAGTTTAAATTTCATAATAGGTTAGAGCCTAGCAACAGCAAAGAGCTATAATTTAAATCAAATCAGAATATAGCTTACCTCAGCAGCACAGGACAGGGTACTGTGTAGCAGCCCTCTTTTAATAAGTGTTATATCCCTCCCTCCCTCCCCACACCCACCTCCCCTGGGATAATCACAGCTTTATAGGTACTTGCACAACTTAAAAGACAGGAGGTGCTCTCAGGTGAAGCTCATTACCCAAATCAGTCATACACTAAGGACCTGAGATTAATTAAGCTTCAGGTGAACAAGGTATATTAAACTTATTAGGTACAGTTTTAGTGGTATAAATATCCATAGCACCCTTTAGTACGTAAAGAACTTAAAGATCTAAACACAAACTTAAAACTAAGATGCAGACAGCAGTCCAGCAGCGGGATGTGGGCTTTCCAGTCTTTTGCATTGAGTGTCACATGTATGATTTTCTCCCAGCTGGTGAGAGGTCTTAAGTGTGCACTAGGTGCAAGGAGCTCTTTGCTCTCAGGGAACAAGTCCGTTCTCTAGAGGCTAAAGTAGCAGACTTGGAAAGCATAAGACAGACAGAGAGGTACATAGACGAGACCTACAGGGATATAGTCCTGAAGTCCCACCTCCAGTCTGGCAGCATCCCTGTTGCCATGGAGGAGAGAGGTCACGTGACAGGAGAGCATCACCCTGGTGTGGCAGGAAGTGATCCTGTAACTAGGACCTGTTCTCCAGGTGATGTAAACCCCTCTCGCACCGAGGAGGTTTCTCCAGGGCCAAGTGCCCATGAGGGAAGGGTTAGGACAGCAGTTATAGATGGTGATTCGATCATTAGGCATGTAGATAGCTGGGTGGCTGGTGGACGTGAGGATCGCCTGGTAACATGCCTGCCTGGTGCGAAGGTAGCGGACCTCACGCGCCACCTAGATAAGGTCTTAGATAGTGCTGGGGAGGAGTCTGCTGTCTTGGTACATGTCGGTACCAATGACATAGGAAAATGTGGTAGGGAGGTTCTGGAAGCTAAATTTAGGCTTTTAGGTAGGAAGTTGAAATCCAGAACTTCCAGGGTAGCATTCTCCGAAATGCTTCCCGTTCCACGCGCAGGACCCAAAAGGCAGGCAGAGCTCCGGAGTCTCAATGCGTGGATGAGACAATGGTGCAGAGATGAGGGGTTTGGATTTGTTAGGAACTGGGAAACATTCTGGGGAAAGGAGGGGCTCTTCCGAAGGGATGGGCTTCACCTTAACCGGGATGGAACCAGGCTGCTTGCATTAACCTTTAAAAAGGAGATAGAAAAGCTTTTAAACTAGATAATAGGGGAAAGCCGACAGTCGCCCAAGAGCACATGGTTCGGAAGAATGTATCCTTGAAGGATACTACAAAAAGCAGAGAGGTTCCAAAAAAGAGTAAAGTAGCCCAAATGCCCTCGAGTATGGAGCAGACAGAGCTTAAAGATCCCAAATTACCCATGCCTACCAATAGCCAGATTAATATGAATAAAATACAGTCTCTAAAATGCTTGTATGCAAATGCTAGAAGTCTAAAAAACAAGATGGGAGAGTTAGAATATATAGCACTAAACGAGAGGTTAGATATGACTGGAATATCAGAGACATGGTGGAAGGAGGACAACCAGTGGGACACTGTGATACCTGGGTACAAACTATATCGTAATGATAGAGCTGATCAAATTGGTGGAGGGGTTGCGCTCTATGTTAGAGAGGGCATTGAGTCAGAAAGGATTAAAGTTTTGCAAGAAACAAAATTTGCTGTAGAATCTCTATGGATTGAAATTCCATGTAAAAAGGGGAAGGCGATGGCAGTGGGGGTGTACTATCGTCCGCCTGGCCAGAATGAACAAATGGATGATGAAATGCTCAAAGAAATCAAGGAAGCTAGCAAAAGTTACAGTGCAGTAATAATAATGGGTGATTTCAATTACCCCGGCATCGACTGGGTCAGTGTCACAGCAGGACATGCTAGGGAGATAAAGTTCCTAGATGAAATAAATGACTGCTTCTTGGAGCAGCTGGTTCATGAACCGACCAGAGGTGAAGCCATATTAGACCTAGTCCTTAGTGGAACACCAGATCTAGTGCAAGAGATAAGGGTGTTGGGGCCACTTGGCAATAGTGATCATAGCATGATCGCCTTTGATTTAATTAGTGGAGGAGGGATAGTAAGGAAATCCACAGTACTACCCTTTAACTTTCGAAAGGGAGACTATGATAAAATGAGGAAAACAGTTAAGAAAAAACTAAAAGGAGCAGTTGCAAAGGTTAAAGACGTACATCAAGCTTGGATGTTGTTGAAAAATACTATCTTGGAAGCCCAGACCAGCTGTATTCCACGCTTTAAGAAAAGTGGAAGGAAGTCCAAAAAACTGCCAGCATGGTTTAAAGGTGAGGTCAGAGAGGCTGTTGTTGCCAAAAAAGCATCTTTCAGGAAATGGAAAAAAGAGCCAAATGACGAAACTTGGAAACAGCACAAGCACTGGCAAGTCAAATGCAAGGCATTGATAAGGCAGGCAAAGAGAGAATTTGAGAAGAAGCTTGCTGCGGAAGCAAAAACACGAAATAAAGACCTTTTCAAGTACATTCGTAGCAAGAAACCTGTGAGAGAGTCAGTTGGTCCATTAGATGATAAAGGGGTTAAAGGAGCACTAAGAGGCGACAAGGCGATAGCGGAGAGACTGAATGAATTCTTTGCTTCGGACTTTACTGAGGAAGATGTAGGGATGTTACCCATGACTGAAGTGGTATTTAAAGGTGCGGAAGAATTGAAGGAAATATCGATACATCGGGAAGATGTCTTACAACTATTAGATAAACTGAAGAGTAGCAAATCACCTGGGCCAGATGGTATACATCCAAGGGTGTTGAAAGAACTGAAATATGAGATTGCAGACCTGCTATTAGTAATCTGTGAACTATCATTAAAATCATCTCTAATACCTGAAGATTGGAGGATCGCCAATGTAACACCAATTTTTAAAAAGGGTTCCAGGGGTGATCCGGGAAACTACAGACCGGTGAGCCTGACGTCAGTACCGGGAAAAATGGTAGAAACCACCATAAAGAATAAAATTACTCAGCATGTAGATAGTCACTACCTAATGGGAGACAGCCAACATGGCTTTAGACAAGGAAGATCTTGTCTTACTAATCTGTTATGTTTTTTTGAAGGAGTGAATAAACAGGTGGACAAAGGTGAGTCGGTTGATATTGTGTATCTGGACTTTCAGAAAGCCTTTGACAAGGTCCCTCATCAGAGACTTTTGGCAAAACTAAAGAGTCATGGGATAGGAAGCAGTGTACTATTGTGGATCAGGAACTGGTTAAAAGATAGAAAGCAGAGGGTAGGGCTAAATGGCCAATTTTCCCAATGGAGAAAGGTGAATAGTGGTGTACCCCAGGGATCTGTGCTGGGTCCGCTGCTTTTTGACATATTCATAAATGACCTGGAAAGTGGAATAACGAGTGAGGTTATCAAATTTGCAGATGACACAAAACTATTTAAAGTTGTTAAAACAAAAGAGGATTGTGAAAAATTGCAAGAGGATCTTGATAAATTGGAAGACTGGGCATCAAAATGGCAGATGAAATTTAATGTGGACATGTGCAAGGTTATGCACCTAGGGAAGAACAACCCAAACTATGGTTACACGATGCAAGGTTCCACATTAGGAACCACCACCCAGGAAAAAGATTTAGGCGTCATTGTGGATACCATGTTAAAACCCTCGGCCCAGTGTGCAGCGGCGGCCAAGAGAGCAAATAGAATGCTAGGTATGATAAGGAAAGGAATGGAAAATAAAACAAAAGATATTATAATGCCTCTATATCGTTCCATGGTGAGACTGCACCTTTAATATTGTGTGCAATTCTGGTCGCCATATCTTAAAAAGGATATAGCGATTTTAGAAAAGGTTCAGAGAAGAGCCACCAAAATGGTAAAGGGGATGGAAGGATACTCCTATGAGGAAAGGCTAAAAAGGTTAGGGCTCTTTAACCTGGAAAAGAGACGGCTGAGGGGAGATATGATAGAAGTCTATAAATTAATGAACGGAGTGGAACGGGTAAACGTAGCTCGATTGTTTACCTTATCAGAATATAGAAAGACTAGGGGACATGCAATGAAGCTACAGGGTAAACTATTTAAGACTAATAAAAGAAAATATTTTTTCACTCAACGTGTAATCAAACTCTGGAATTTGTTACCGGAGGATGTAGTAAAGGCTGTTAGTGTAGCTGGGTTTAAAAAAGGTCTGGACAAGTTCCTGGAGGAAAGGTCCATAAACCATTATTAAGAAGTGACCGAAGATATCAATGCTTGACCCAGTACAAGCATTGTGGAACTTGTGTCTCTTGGGGAAACTGCTAGGTACATATGACCTAGATTGGCCACTGTTGGAAACAGAATACTGGGCTTGATGGACCTTGGTCTGACCCAGTATGGCATATCTTATGTTCTTATGTACTATGGTCATGCCACCCTGAATGAGCCTGATCTCAGAAGCTAAGTAGATCAGGCCTGGTTCGTACTTAGATGAGACCATCTTGAAATATCAGATGCTGAAGGCTTATTGGGCAGAAGAAAGGCCTGTCAATCTATCCAGTTGTACCTTGCCAAGAAAAACCCAGGGGATGGGTCGCCATGAGTCAGCATTGACTTAACAGCACACAACGACACAGCTTTTTTGTATTGCCATTTCAGGTTTGAGTCCTGCTCTAATGGCAAAAAAATTATAATTTGCAAGAACACCTACACACATTTCTGCAACATTATTCCAAAGTAAATCAACAGAACTACATTAATACAGTACTGTATGGGCTTAAGCATATCAACATAGCCAGATAATACAGTAATAAAAAAGAATGAGAATGTGATTCTAGTCACCAAATTCTAATACCTTGACAGCACAATTAAATTATATTGTGTAGAGATTGAAGATTAGGGCTTTTAACAAAAATGCAAGGCACAAGTTGTGCTTTTGGGCGACTTTAAATACTGAAGTAAAATGTTTTTAGTAGCATGTTGCTACTTTTATACCACAATTTATTCTTAAAAATATGTAGTAGCAATTTTCACATTTTTATTTTCCTAATACCTCAAAGGGAATACTTGAATGATTTTTAGACCTTTTTCAGTTAAATTCATACAATGAGAAGAAAAGAGACTCGTGTATACACATCAGAAGTAGAATATAAACATCCTGTTGAGATCAGGGATGTTAAACTTCTCACTGGAAGGCTGCCACAACAGGGCAGATTTTCAGTATATCCTTAATGAATATACAGGAGAGATCATCATACAAGGGAGGCAGTGATTGCAAATCTCTCTTGTGAATACTCAGACAGACCAAGAACCTGGTCGGTTTGCAGTCTTTCAGGACTGCGGTTGGGCATCCCTGGTTTATATCTCATCAATTTGACATCTCTGTTCAAATGAATTAGAAATTCTCTCGGTGCTTTTTATATACTATTGACTGCCATTTGCGGTAAATTCTACTCTGTCCAAACTTACCTTTGGAAGTAAGAGTGCAAATTAGGCTAAAGGGGCTCTTAAAAATACTCTTAGGTCCATTTTGTTATTAGGTGATGTAAATGTGGGTAAAGAGATTTTGAGGAAGCAGCATCCTCTAACATAAAATCAATGAGTCGAAGTGAGACTGTTTTCAGAGCTTTACAGTGCATGAATAAGTAGCAACTGGAACTCATGAGAGCCATAACAGAAAATATTAATAAAAACATAAGTGTGTTTTATATCTCTGTTTACTCTAAAAAAAAAAAAATAAATAAAATAAAAAAAATGAAATGGGGAAACAGAATGTGAGCATCCTCCAGAGCATGATGTGCACTCGAGGCAGAAAGATGTCTATTAAGCTTCATGAAAGTAGAAGGTCTATCTCTCTGATTTCCATTTGGTAAATCAAACGAACCGGAAAAAAAAATATATATATACACACACCCCCGTATATATGAACATACTAACAACCAATATAGGTGACACCAGGCAAAATATAGTATAACAAAATGCTTTCTTAAAAGAAACAGTCATATAAAATGCTGAAAATTGTCAGATCACTTTTTGGTCACCGTAGCATATGATATAATCATAGGTCAACAGTTCTTTATATAATTTTTTAAAGAAGTATTCAGAATGATTTTGAAGAATATACTTAAACATTTCCTCTCTTGTCCATTCCATAAATTTTTAAATGAATTTTGGATTTAGTTGCAGCACTTTAATTGTTGCAAGAAAAAAAAAAGATATAATCTTAATTCCACAGTTATTTGTATCTTATGCTATGGTGGTCAAAAGTGGTCTAACATTCTCAGCATTTTATATGAGCATGTCTTTTAATTTTAGAAAAGCCTTTTGTTTTACTCCATTTTGCCTGGTGTCATCTGTATTGATTACAACATTTCCTTTTCCTTTTGACAAAGATATCATGATCAGTATAGTGACCCTTTATATACAGCATAATCTGATACAGTTCAATTCTATGCATTTAAAATCCAATACACACAAATTCTATTTTTTGTTTGAAATTATACACAACTAATTTAATGTTTCAGCTGAGCCTGTGGCCAATTATCAGTAATTTCCAAGCTGTGATTCTGCCAACTATGAAATATAATTAGGTGGATACTCTTGTCTTCTGGGTTGTAGACTTCAAGATGTGCAACATTAGAGTTCTCAGGAAGCTGCACACAAATAGTTCAAAATTTAAGGGCTTCTTGTCAGTATGCTTAGCTGAAGCATTCATGTTATGGTGAAAAACCATCTTTCTATTAACATCAAGTCCACCTGTAGAGATACTTTTCCAGCAAAAGCAGACAATAGAAAAGTATGAAACAGGCCCCAGTATCAGAATGAACAAAAGATTTACCAGTTTTCCTCCAAACCAAAGTCTAAATTTAGCCACAAAGTAACTATTACTCGTAATACTAAACAGCAGAATCAATGCTCTCAATAATGATCTTGAAATAACCACAATAATCTCAGGTAAAAGTATGAAAGATTAAAATAAGATATATTTTACTGACTTAACAGAGCAAACTTACCTGTCTTGATCTAGGTCTCCCAGGAGAAAACTTTCTTTTGGTAATAGCTGGTTTGCCCATACCAATTTTTGGAGTGAGGGATACATAAGCTGCTGGATGAGCATTGCCCATAGGGAAGTTAAAAGCAGGTGTATGACTTTGAAATATTTCACTTGTAGAATGCAGGTCTAATGAAACTGCTGGGGAGGATGAAAGACTTGTCTTGCTTGTATCCACGGAGGGTAATGGTGAATCTATGTCAGTTGGTGATTTTATAGACTTATCCACCATTGGTGAATTTATCTCTGCAAAGTTTTCAATTGCAGGAGTGCTTTCCATCTCTATAAGATCAAATACTTCTGAAGCATTACTTTCCTTTTTTTCCAGCACATGTATAGAATCTTGCACTACAGATAACTCAAAACCTTCCCTCTTGAGCTGTGTTTCCTCTTCTTCTGCTGACTTATTTGAGTCTGATGATGCAACTGTGGCCTCAGGCTCTAAAGGCAGAGTCGGAACTTCTATAAATATTTTGGTGGTATCAGATTCTTGAAACAACTTTTTATCCTCTTTCTCATGGTCTGATGATTGCTGCAGTCCCATGTCAGCGCTTTCTGCTACTTCCATGGTCTGTTCCATGTGACTGTCTTCTACCGTTGCTGCCATTTCAGTATTGCAAGTTTCCACATCATCTGGATTATCTCGACAAGAGTTTTTGGCTTTTAAAGTTGCACTTTCATCCTCCTGGCATGTTTCTATAAATTGAAGTCAGATTATTACAACATTAGACAATTACAGAGCTATATCTTATATATGAACATGCACATGTCACGTAATGCCATTTCTATTATATTTACTATATATCATCAATGAAAGATGTCCTCAGAGTTGCAAATGTCAGAAAAATGATCTCCATAAATGACATGATGGCATTACTTAAAGTTCAGCTTTATGTCAAAGCTCAGGTGTTGGTAACATTTAAGTGTTTAATTATATTGAACAAAACATAGCTAATGCAAAGCATACTTAAAGATGAAACTTTTGTGAACAGATTTCTACTTCAAGTATGTGTTACCAAGAAAAAACTATTTGTCAGTTTACACAATATATAACACACCAATGATGAATAGAGGCAAAGCTGGAAAGCAGGGCCTGGTGGTTCTTTCTGGAAGAGAGCTTAGCACATAAAGGTTTAGTCACAACCTCTTGGATGCGAGACAAAACAGACCTTGGCAAAGCTACAACATATGCTCTGTGGATTGTGGTTTGTCCGCTGAATTAAGATGTCATTTCTGAAAATCTCCTCTAGCTCTGTGGAGTTTACAAAATCATATCAGATGCCTCAGTTTAACAGCTTTTTAACTTTTACTATGAAATTTCTAGCCAAGAGTATTTCCATATTTTCTCCAAGAAAACTAAACCCATTTGTGCTGCAGGCATTCCTATTCAACTTATATGGGCGATATAGGGAGGTAATGGGAAAGACAACAAAAGAGAAACAAGAAATGAACAGCAGACATCTGAAAGACAGACAAAGAGACTGAGACCAATATAACTGGGAAAAGAAAATGCCCAGACAACTAAGGTAGAAAATATTTAATTTGAATTTATTGACTGAAATATCTTTGCCTTGGAAAGTATGAATTGGGGATGTTTTTATATTTTATTCAGTACAAGAGGAAATGCATTTGTGTTTTATTTCTCCAGTGTTCTTGGGGTCCCCATTTCAATTTTCAACTTAATATTTCTATTTTTAATTTGTGGTCCCTGGTTCTGCATTTGTTGAGAGTGCCTTTTGCATGTGACAAAGATACAGTATTCTTAGTGTGTAGTTTCTATGTAGAAATCTGTAGTAGGCCCACTTGTTCTGTTTTACCAGGAGTGTTCTGGGCTCCAATGTAATGTGCTGCCTTTCAATAAGTAGGATTCTTGCTGTTTAAATCATAGGAATTAGTGTCTGTGGCAGTTATGCTACATGTGTGTTCTGTGGGAATTCTTTTTTCAGGATTTGTATTTTACAATGTGCATGGCTCTAGAAAGTGTTATGTTGCTGATGCTTAGAAGACACTGTATGAGAATCAGAATATTCTTTTTGTATGGTGACTTCCATGAAGAAATGTCCTAGTTATGATCTGAAACTGTTGTTGGGGAAGGTAGGGCTTTTGTGGGTACAGAGCATGTTTACATTTAACTTTCATAATAGCTACTATACTGCAGACCAAAGGTTCATGAGGGTCATGTGGTTGGTATGCCATACATGCTAGCATCATCTCTTAGGTATGTCCTGACCAAAAAAAGGTTGAGAACCTCTGTTCTAGACCATCTTGGCACTACCAATATAGTGCTAGAGTACAGTGTTAACATTCCCAGAAATTATCCGGATGAGGGGGACATTTAGGGGCATGTTTACTAAAGGTTAACGTGCATTAGCATTTGTAAGCGTGTATTAAGTGCCACTGCAGCTTTAGCAATAAAATGGGCTAGGGTGGCACTTAACACATGCTAACAGACATCAACATATGTTTATGTTAATTTAAAGTTTGCCATACCATTTTTCTTTAGTTTTTATTAGATTGTAAACTACTCTCAAATGTAGTTACAAAAGAAAAAACAAAACAAAAATAAGAAATAAACCAGAGAGAGGAAAACAACAGATTAAAAACATAAAATAAGAATATAGGAAATGTCATCATATTGGGTCAAACCAAGGTCCATCAAGCCCAGTATCCTGTTTCCAACAGTGGCCAACCAGGTCACAAGTACTTGGCAGGTTCCCAAAAAGTATATACGTTCCAGAATGCTTGCCCTGGGATAAACAATGGATTTCCCTGGTCCTCTTTAATAATGGTTTATGGACCTTTCCTCCAGGAACTTGTCCAAACCTTTTTTTTTAAAGCACAGTTACTTACCTGTAACAGCAGGAATAAGTCTTCACATATGGGTATCGTTGGTACTGACGGAGCCTGTGCGGGAACGCTCCCCAGTGTCCTGAAAGAAAGCTTTTGGGAGCATCCCACAGCGCCTGCGTGCTGCCTTCCCGCCTTTCCCAACTGCCTCTCTCCAGTTCGAGTTTTAAAGCTGACACAAAGAGAGAGAGAGAGGAAAGGAAAGATAGATAGAGAGATAAACTCCTAGGGGAGGTGGGTGGGTTGTGAAGACTTATTCCTGCTGTTCCCAGGGATCACCTGTTACAGGTAAGTAACTGTGCTATCTCCAGGAACAAGCAGGAATGAGTCTTCACATAAGGGGACTCCCCAGCTAGAGATGCCAGGGAGATCACCCAGACTGTGAGTCCCTGAGAAGGGCTCTACCTGCCCCCATGGATCTCGGTTAAAAGAAAGCCTCTCATGAATCTTGCAATAAGAGGATGAGAGAAAATAGGCTGTCCATTGAGAGGCTTAAGGGATGCTGCAATAGCACTCAAATGGACTCTTACTGAATTCGTTTTAAGGCCTGCATGGGATAAATGCAGCAAATACTCTAGTAAAGAATTCAGAGGTATTGCAAGGGGGTTAAGACCCTTCTGTGCACACCAAATGGTAAACCTTTTCCATTTAAAAGCATAGGAACGTCTAGTGGAAGGCTTTCTGGAAGCATGAAGGCTATCCTTCACCTGCTGAGAAAGATGAAAAATTTGGAAGGTCTAGGCCTTCAGCAACCAGGCTCTGAGATGAAGAGACTGGGGATTTGGGTGCCACAACGCTCCCTCCTCCTGGGACAGGAGGTCTGGAGCAGATCCCAAGTCCAGGGAGGGAGCTTGAGAGAGATGCAGAAGTAGAGGGTACCACACCTGGCGTGGCCAATGTGGTGCTATGAGGATCATAGACCCCTTGTCTCTCTGAAGTTTGAACAGTGTCTTGGGAATTAGGGGAATGGGTGGAAAGGCATAGAGGAAGTCTTGCCCCCAATGAAGGAGGAAGACATCCCTGGCCTGAACTCCCTGACACGGAATCCTGGAACAGAACCAGGGAAGTTTGGCATTCCATGGACTTGCAAACAGGTCTATGTCCGGGGTTCCCCAAATTCGGAAGATCCTGGCTATCTGGTCCCCATGGAGGGACCATTCATGTGGAAGCAGAACTCGACTGAGTCTGTCTGCCCAAGAGTTTTGAACCACTGGAAGATACACTGCCACAAGATGAATTTGATGCTCTCTGGCGAAGGCCCACAATCTCAAGGCTTCGTTGCAAAGCGACAGAGAGCCAGTCCCACCCTGCTTGTTCACGTAGAACATGGCTACTTGGTTGTCCGTGTGGATGAGGACTGTCTTGTAGCTGAGCAGGGTGTGGAAGACTCAGAGGTAGAAGAATTGCTCTGAGCTCCAAGAGGTTGATATGTAGAGATGTCTCTTGTGGAGACCAGATGCCCTGGGTGGAGAGATCTTGTAGATGAGCTCCACAACCCCTTGGAGAGGCATCTGTTGTAAGGGTTGCTTGGGGTAGCGACTGTTGAAAGGGGGACCCCAGCAACAGATTTTGAGTGGACTTCCACCACTGGAGAGACCAGAAGAGGCGACTGGAGGTTGCTATTTTGTCTGACAGGCACCCTGATGCCTGGGTCCATTGGGTGGACAGAGTCCGCTGAGATGCCCTCATGTGAAGGCAAGCGTAAGGAACCACATGCACGGTGGATGCCATGTGGCCTAACAGTTGTAACATTTCTCGAGCAGTTAAATGGGACTTTAACTGAATTTGTGAGGCTAACTGCACCAAGCGTAGGCAACGGGCCTGGGGAAGATAGGCCTTTGCAGTTGTGGTATCCAGCAAGGCCCCTATGAACTCTAATGACTGAGTAGGGGTGAGATGGGATTTTGGGATGTTTATTACAAGTCCCAGATACTAAAGAACACGCCTTGTGCAGGCTAGGGAAGTCTGGGCCTCTGACTGGGACGGAGCTCGGATGAGCCAGTCGTCCAGATATGGGAATACAAATATTCCTAGAGTGCGTAGAAATGCAGCTACTACTGCCATGCATTTTGTGAACACTCTTGGAGCAGAGGCCAGACCGAAAGGAAGCACTCTGTATTGGTAGTGCTTTCCTTGATAAAGGAACCGAAGGAACCTTCTGTGTGTTGGATGGATGAGGATATGGGTGTACGCATCCTTGAGATCTAGAGAACAAAGCCAATCATGACTCTGAAGGTATGGAAGGAGAGCACAGAGAGAAATCATCTTGAATTTCTCCTTGCATAGAAACTTGTTCAATTCTCTGAGATCTAATATGGGTCTGTAGCCCCCTGTTTTCTTTGGGATAAGAAAATAGGGGGAGTAGAACCCTGAGCCCTGTTGAAGAAGGGGTGGTACTTCTATTGCCCTTTGGGCAAGAAGGATAGCAATCTCCTGACCCAGAAGGTCGAGGAGAGATGTTGGAGAATTGAACTGTGAGGACAGGCACAAAGAGAGCAGAGAAGCTTTGACCATATTTTTCCTGTTTTGCGGTTTCGCTACGATTGAGCGTTGTTTCATCACGATTGATCAAGTGCAGCATTACAATAGGTATCAGTTCATAGGCCAAACTGAACCCTCTCTCCAGCAGTGCCTTTGTATCCCCCTGAGGAAGGCTTTGGCCGTAACGCGTAGGGGACCACCAATAAAGGCACCTGTGTTCATCCAATCTCTTGCCTCACTGTTTCCTCCGGAGAATTGAACTGTCTCACCATGGTGTGAGGAGGAAGGTTTAAGAAATGAAGCTTGTACCCCTCCCTTATGATGGAGAGGGTCCATTGCTCTGCCGTGACTTGTTCCCATCTGGGAGCAAAGTGGGCTAACCTTCCTGGAATGGTGAGAGGCTCTGGTTCTTCTACAGCCAGAAAGGCTAAGTTCTCTAGAAGTAAGTCAAAGGCCCTGAGGAGACTGAGGTTGTTGGGCCGTACATAACATAAGAACATAAGATATGCCATACTGAGTCAGACCAAGGTCCATCAAGCCCAGTATCCTGTTTCCAACAGTGGCCAATCTAGGTCATACGTACCTAGCAGTTCCCCCAAAAGACACAGGTTCCACAATGCTTGTACTGGGGCAAGCATTGATATCCTGGGTCCCTTCTTAATAATGGTTTATGGACTTTTCCTCCAGGAACTTGTCCAAACCTTTTTTAAACCCAGCTACACTAACAGCCTTTACTACATCCTCCGGTAACAAATTCCAGAGTTTGATTACACGTTGAGTGAAAAAATATTTTCTTTTATTAGTCTTAAATAGTTTACCCTGTAGCTTCATTGCATGTCCCCTAGTCTGTCTATATTCTGATAACGTAAACAATCGATCTACGTTTACCCGTTCCAATCCGTTCATTAATTTATAGACTTCTATCATATCTCCCCTCAGCCTTCTCTTTTCCAGGTTAAAGAGCCCTAACCTTATTAGCCTTTCTTCATAGGAGTATCCTTCCATCCCCTTTACCATTTTGGTGGCTCTTCTCTGAACCTTTTCTAATAACGCTATATCCTTTTTAAGATACGGCGACCAGAATTGTACACAATATTCAAGGTGCGGTCTCACCATGGAACAATATAGAGGCATTATAATATCTTTTGTTTTATTTTCCATTCCTTTCCTTATCATACCTAGCATTCTATTTGCTCTCTTGGCTGCTGCTGCACACTGGGCCGAGGGTTTTAACATGTTATCCACAATGACGCCTAAATCTTTTTCCTGTGTGGTGGTTCCTAAAGTGGAACCTTGCATCGTGTAACCATAGTTTGGGTTGTTCTTCCCTAGGTGCATAACTTTGCACTTGTCCACATTAAATTTCATCTGCCATTTTAATGCCCAGTCTTCCAATTTATCAAGATCCTCTTGCAATTTTCCACAATCCTCTTGGGTTTTAACAACTTTAAATAGTTTTGTGTCATCTGCAAATTTGATAACCTCACTCGTTATTCCACTTTCCAGGTCATTTATGAATATGTCAAAAAGCAGAGGACCCAGCACAGATCCCTGGGGTACACCACTATTCACCTTTCTCCATTGGGAAAATTGGCCATTTAGCCCTACCCTCTGCTTTCTATCTTTTAACCAGTTCCTGATCCACAGTAGTACACTGCCTCCTATCCCATGACTCTTTAGTTTTGCCAAAAGTCTCTCATGAGGGACCTTGTCAAAGGCTTTCTGAAAGTCCAGATACACTATATCAAACGACTCACCTTTGTCCACCTGTTTATTCACACCTTCAAAAAAACATAACAGATTAGTAAGGCAAGATCTTCCTTGTCGAAAGCCATGTTGGCTGTCTCCCATTAGGCCATGACTATCTAAATGCTGAATAATTTTATTCTTTATGATGGTTTCTACCATTTTTCCCGGTACTGATGTCAAGCTCACCGGTCTGTAGTTTCCCGGATCACCCCTGGAACCCTTTTTAAAAATTGGTGTTACATTGGCTATCCTCCAATCTTCAGGAATTAGAGATGATTTTAATGATAGTTCAGAGATTACTAATAGCAGGTCTGCAATCTCATATTTCAGTTCTTTCAACACCCTTGGATGTATACCATCCGGCCCAGGTGATTTGCTACTCTTCAGTTTATCTAATAGTTGTAAGACATCTTCCTGATGTATCGATATTTCCTTCAACTCTTCTGCACCTTTAAATACCACTTCAGTCATGGGTAACATCCCTATATCTTCCTCAGTAAAGACCGAAGCAAAGAATTCATTCAGTCTCTCTGCTATCGCCTTGTCACCTCTTAGTGCCCCTTTAACGCCTCTATCATCTAATGGACCAACTGACTCTCTCACAGGTTTTTTGCTGAGAATGTACTTGAAAAAATCTTTATTTCGCGTTTTTGCTTCCGCAAGCTTCTTCTCAAATTCTCCCTTTGCCTGCTTTATTAATGCCTTGCATTTGACTTGCCAGTGCTTGTGCTGTTTCCAGGTTTTGTCGTTTGGCTCTTTTTTCCATTTCCTGAAAGATGCTTTTTTGGCAACAGCCTCTCTGACCTCACCTTTAAACCATGCTGGCAGTTTTTTTGACTTCCTTCCACTTTTCTTAAAGCATGGAATAAAGCTGGCTTGGGCTTCCAAGGTAGTATTTTTAAACAACACCCAAGCTTGATGTAAGTCTTTAACCTTTGCAATTGCTCCTTTTAGTTTTTTCTTAACTGTTTTCCTCATTTTATCATAGTCTCCCTTTCGAAAGTTAAAAGGTAGTACTGTGGATTTCCTTACTATCCCTCCTCCACTAATTAAATCAAAGGCGATCATGTTATGATCACTATTGCCAAGTGGCCCCAACATCCTTATCTCTTGCACTACATCTGGTGTTCCACTAAGTCCTTGCAGCCTTAGGCTTGGCTTGTTTAGGTTGTTGCTGACGCTTTGCAGCAAAACGACCTGCAGAAGATGCCTGCTGACCATAAACAGGGTAATATTTCCCCTTTTTGGGAAAGAAAGCCTTTTTGAATAACCTTTTTCTAACAGGAGCAGAAGTAGACTTTGAAAGTCTATCTAAGGCAGAATTCTCAGCATCCATCTGAGTGGCCTTTGCTTGCCAATCCTTGCCAAAAAGGTTTTCACCTGTACAAGGAAGATTTCCTAATCCATCCTGGACCCAGGGTTCCAAATCAGAAGCTTGTAACCAAGCAACTCTGTGTGCACCTATGGCAATAGCCGAGGCTCTGCTGGCACACTCAAAAGAGTCAAAGGCTGCACGGTTGGAAAATTTGGAAATAAAGAAATATAAAGAACTTCTTCAGCGGTGACAGGAACACAACTTGCTGGCTCCGCAGAAAAGAAGAACTGGAGAGAGGCGGTTGGGAAAGGCGGGAAGGCAGCACGCAGGCGCTGTGGGATGCTCCCAAAAGCTTTCTTTCTGGACACTGGGGAGAAGTCCCGTGCAGGCTCCGTCGGTACCGACGATACCCATATGTGAAGACTTATTCCTGCTTGTTCCTGGAGATCGAGTAAACGTAGATTGATTGTTTACGTCATCAAAATATAAAAAGACTAGGGGTCATGCATTGAAGCTACAGGGTAACCTATTTAAGACTAATAAGAGAAAATATTTTTTCACTCAACGTGTAATCAAACTCTGGAATTTGTTAGCGGTGGATGTAGTAAAAGCTGTTTGTGTAGCTGGATTTAAAAAAGGTATGGACAAGTTCCTGGAGGAAAGGTCCATAAACCATTATTAAAAGAGAACCGGGATATCACTGCTTGACTCAATGCAAGCATTGAGAAACCTGTGTCTTTTGGGAAGACTGCTAGGTACTTGTGACTTAAAATGGCCACTGTTTGAAACAGGATACTGGGCTTGATGGACCTTGGTCTGACCCACTATGGCATCGCTAGCCCTCCAACCGCCCTGGTGAAGCTCCTGCCCTATCCGGGCAGTGGGAGCCTTTCCCCCACACACTCCTGCCCTATCCGGGCAGTGGGAGCCCTCCCTCCACACACTCCTGCCCTATCCGGGCAGTGGGAGCTTTCCCTCCACACACTCCTGCCCTATCCGGGCAGTGGGAGCCCTCCCTCCACACACTCCTGCCCTATCCGGGCAGTGGGAGCCCTCCCTCCACACACTCCTGCCCAATCCGGGCAGTGGGAGCCCTCCCTCCACACACTCCTGCCCAATCCGGGCAGTGGGAGGCTCACACGCATGCAGGCAGAACCGCATAAAAGCGGCGTCCCTACTTTGTGGGAGCCACTGAGCATTGCTAGCCCTCCAACCGCCCTGGTGAAGCTCCTGCCCTATCCGGGCAGTGGGAGCCTTTCCCCACACACTCCTGCCCTATCCGGGCAGTGGGAGCCCTCCCTCCACACACTCCTGCCCTATCCGGGCAGTGGGAGCTTTCCCTCCACACACTCCTGCCCTATCCGGGCAGTGGGAGCCCTCCCTCCACACACTCCTGCCCTATCCGGGCAGTGGGAGCCCTCCCTCCACACACTCCTGCCCAATCCGGGCAGTGGGAGCCCTCCCTCCACACACTCCTGCCCAATCCGGGCAGTGGGAGGCTCACACGCACGCAGGCAGAACCGCATAAAAGCGGCGTCCCTACTTCGTGGGAGCCACTGAGCATCGCTAGCCCTCCAACCGCCCTGGTGAAGCTCCTGCCCTATCCGGGCAGTGGGAGCCTTTCCCCCACACACTCCTGCCCTATCCGGGCAGTGGGAGCCCTCCCTCCACACACTCCTGCCCTATCCGGGCAGTGGGAGCTTTCCCTCCACACACTCCTGCCCTATCCGGGCAGTGGGAGCCCTCCCTCCACACACTCCTGCCCTATCCGGGCAGTGGGAGCCCTCCCTCCACACACTCCTGCCCAATCCGGGCAGTGGGAGGCTCACACGCACGCAGGCAGAACCGCATAAAAGCGGCGTCCCTACTTCGTGGGAGCCACTGAGCATCGCTAGCCCTCCAACCGCCCTGGTGAAGCTCCTGCCCTATCCGGGCAGTGGGAGCCTTTCCCCCACACACTCCTGCTCTATCCGGGCAGTGGGAGCCCTCCCTCCACACACTCCTGCCCTATCCGGGCAGTGGGAGCTTTCCCTCCACACACTCCTGCCCTATCCGGGCAGTGGGAGCCCTCCCTCCACACACTCCTGCCCTATCCGGGCAGTGGGAGCCCTCCCTCCACACACTCCTGCCCAATCCGGGCAGTGGGAGCCCTCCCTCCACACACTCCTGCCCAATCCGGGCAGTGGGAGGCTCACACGCACGCAGGCAGAAACGCATAAAAGCGGCGTCCCTACTTCGTGGGAGCCACTGAGCATCGCTAGCCCTCCAACCGCCCTGGTGAAGCTCCTGCCCTATCCGGGCAGTGGGAGCCTTTCCCCCACACACTCCTGCCCTATCCGGGCAGTGGGAGCCCTCCCTCCACACACTCCTGCCCTATCCGGGCAGTGGGAGCTTTCCCTCCACACACTCCTGCCCTATCCGGGCAGTGGGAGCCCTCCCTCCACACACTCCTGCCCTATCCGGGCAGTGGGAGCCCTCCCTCCACACACTCCTACCCTATCCGGGCAGTGGGAGCCCTCCCTCCACACACTCCTGCCCAATCCGGGCAGTGGGAGCCCTCCCTCCACACACTCCTGCCCAATCCGGGCAGTGGGAGGCTCACACGCACGCAGGCAGAACCGCATAAAAGCGGCGTCCCTACTTCGTGGGAGCCACTGAGCATCGCTAGCCCTCCAACCGCCCTGGTGAAGCTCCTGCCCTGTCCGGGCAGTGGGAGCCTTTCCCCCACACACTCCTGTCCTATCCGGGCAGTGGGAGCCCTCCCTCCACACACTCCTGCCCAATCCGGGCAGTGGGAGGCTCACACGCACGCAGGCAGAACCGCATAAAAGCGGCATCCCTACTTCGTGGGAGCCACTGAGCATCGCTAGCCCTCCAACCGCCCTGGTGAAGCTCCTGCCCTATCCGGGCAGTGGGAGCCTGTCCCGCAGTACACTCCTGCCCTATCCGGGCAGTGGGAGCCCTCCCTCCACACACTCCTGCCCTATCCGGGCAGTGGGAGCTTTCCCTCCACACACTCCTGCCCTATCCGGGCAGTGGGAGCCCTCCCTCCACACACTCCTGCCCTATCCGGGCAGTGGGAGCCCTCCCTCCCCACACTCCTGCCCTATCCGGGCAGTGGGAGCCCTCCCTCCACACACTCCTGCCCAATCCGGGCAGTGGGAGGCTCACACGCACGCAGGCAGAAACGCATAAAAGCGGCGTCCCTACTTCGTGGGAGCCACTGAGCATCGCTAGCCCTCCAACCGCCCTGGTGAAGCTCCTGCCCTATCCGGGCAGTGGGAGCCTTTCCCCCACACACTCCTGCCCTATCCGGGCAGTGGGAGCCCTCCCTCCACACACTCCTGCCCTATCCGGGCAGTGGGAGCTTTCCCTCCACACACTCCTGCCCTATCCGGGCAGTGGGAGCCCTCCCTCCACACACTCCTGCCTGCCCTATCCGGGCAGTGGGAGCCCTCCCTCCACACACTCCTGCCCAATCCGGGCAGTGGGAGCCCTCCCTCCACACACTCCTGCCCAATCCGGGCAGTGGGAGGCTCACACGCACGCAGGCAGAAACGCATAAAAGCGGCGTCCCTACAGGGCGCGCCCACGCCTTGCGGGCCCGCGCCTGAGGGCCTCGCCAGAGGGCCCTTTGGCGGTGGCCCTTAGGCGGTGGAGATTAGGCGCAGTTGAAACATCATCTACTCAACCGCAACAAGGCTGCAAGTATCAAGAAGCCTGACTCACATGACCAAAACTCCGATAACGGACAGAAAACGAAAGTGCAACAATCAAATGACTGACGGCTTGAGCTCCCCAGGCCGGGTCTGAGCTCGCCGGTCCCGACCACCACGCTCCACGAGATTCCCATAGCTGGACCAAAATTCGAAATCAAGAGCTTTCAACTACAACGATATCACCCAGGTAAACAATTACTGGACTTATCTACCTCCTGATGCAAAAGACCACTGTGCAACCCTGGCCTAACCCCCCCCCCCCAAGTAGGAGCCAACATACCTCTGTATATATAATGTGTAAACTCCCCACTGTCACAAGCCCTGTTCTCCTCAAGCCAGCTGTTACATTGTAAACCCCTACCAACTCTAAAGGCTACTACTGTTTATTTAGAGCTAAATGAAACAAAGTATCTCTAACCAGCAAGTTGTTACATTTCAATGCAGTAACCCAATAACCTTCTTGCAATAACCTTAAGACTGTATCGCACAATACTGTATCTGTTTATACTGAATGATAGGTAACGATAGGACTGTATCGCACAATACTGTATCTGTTTATACTGAGTGATAAGGAACGTTAGGACTGTATCCCTATTTTGTTTAAGTAATAAGAAACGCTGTACCCCAACCCATCTATCCCTGCTAGACTGTTGGTACCCAACAACTATCTTGCCGGCCTACACTAACTCATCTCTAGGCCAGCTGCCTTGACTTCACCCCACACTGCGCCACTCGAATCCAAAATCCAAGTATTTCTGGCAGACATAAAATGGAGCCTGCTCACACCTTCCTGATTTTGTGCATGTGTATACTAACATCTTCATATAGAACCATCCCACACTCACAATACTGCATTCCTCTACTATATACACCAATCTACCTTCTCCACCCCCCCCTCCATTACCCATCCTGCATCAATACAACTTAAATCCTATCACCACCACACAAACACCAAGTAAATTACCCCAACGACACACCCATATCAAAGGGAACAAATCTCAAAAACACCCTAAAACCAAAGCAAAGAACACTATTGGATCTCAAATACAACTCACACGAACCACACACCAAGAACATCACACATGTAACATTATCCTTATTAATGCTAGGTCAATAAGGAATAAAACGCATATTATCCACAACATTCTAACTGACGAACAACCAGATATCCTATGCATAACAGAAACATGGCTCACTGACTCAGACTCTGCAACAATGAACCAAATACAGAAGCCCGGATACCAACTATACAACTGCCCACGCATCAACAGAAGAGGAGGCGGAGTCCTTATAGCAGCCAAAACCAGCCTTCAACTCACAACCACATCTACGGTCACAAATCCAGATCTTGACCTACTTAAAGTCGAGAGCATGGCATTATCCATCTGCCTAATCTATCGACCTCCCTCACCACAGCACGAAACACTAGCCACAGCACTAGAAACCATCACATCCACACAAAGCAAAAAATTTCAGATCATCCTCGGAGATTTGAACCTAGCATCAATTCCTCCGTCCCACACGGACTCCTTCTATGAAGCCATCGACCAATTGGGTTTCCAACAAATAATAAGCAACCCCACACACGATAGAGGAAACATCCTAGATATGATTTTCATACCCAGAAATCCACAACAAAGCAATGAACCACCTATAATAAACATAACTCAAGTACCATGGTCAGACCACCACCAAATCAACTGTAAACTTAAACTACAGTGCCAACCCAAAAACTCAAAGGAGATGAGAATGACCAACCCCATTAGGAAATTCAGCAAACTCAACGAGGAACACCTCATAAGCACCATTGCATCCCACATAAACCTAGATTCCACAGACCTAGACGAACTAACTAACAGATGGAACACACACATCCAAAATACATCTAACCCAACTCTGAAACACACATCAAACCCACATAAGACCAACTCGGAACCCTGGTACACAGGAACTCTAATAAAATCAAAAAGGGAGCTCCGTAAAATAGAGAGAAAATGGAGACAAACCAAATCCTCCGATCTCAAAACTAAATACATGGCCCATCTCGCAAAATACAAAGACGACGTGAACAATGCAAAAAAATTACATCACACCAACATCCTAAACAAGGCAATCAATCGCCCACGAGAGTTATTTGAACTAGTCAAATCACTAACCAAAACCGACCAAAATGCCAACCTCAACAAATCCATCAAGGTCCAAACACTGGCAAACCACTACGCGACCAAACTGACGGCCCCTGGTCCTCCACCCCCCCCCACCAACACCACAAATCAGAAGTGAGAACAACACAACGCAAAACCAGTTATGGGAGCACTTCCACAAAATAGGAACCAAGCAAATCACAGCCATTGTCACAAGCCTGAAAAGCACCACCTCCCCACTAGATCCCTGTCCTGCATCCTGGATCAAGGCAGTGAAACAAGACATAGCACCTCACATAGCACACATAGTTAACCTATCCCTACAACAAGGAATCATGCCCTCAGAACTAAAGAAATCAGTCATTAGACCGATCCTAAAAAACACTACACTCAACGGAGAAGACCCAGCGTCCTACCGTCCCATATCAAGTATCTCATTCCTGGCAAAGATCATAGAAAAAACGGTCCTTCTACAACTCCAAGACCATCTGACTGACAGTGCTCCTCTTGATGACCAGCAATATGGCTTCAGGCAACATCATGGAGTTGAAACCCTGTTACTAGTTCTACTTAACAACCTCCTAAAGGGCCTTGAAAACAAAAAGAAAATGTACATTCTTGTATTCATTGACATCTCAGCTGCCTTTGATACAGTTAATCATGGGACCCTCATAAATAGGATAAAATCAATAGGAATAACAGGAACCCCACTAAAATGGTTCTCATCCTACATCTCAAATCGAACACAACAGGTTCAATTCAACGGAGAAAAGCAGAATCTTTCTCACAAACACAGGGAATCCCCCAAGGCTCTGCTCTCTCAGCACTTCTGTTTAACATATATATGCAGCCACTATGCAAAATTTTCTCACGGCACAAAATTAATTACCACATCTATGCCGATGATATCATGCTATACACACAACTAGACACTAAAAACCCAGACTACAACCCACTGGAGACATGTATCGGAGAGATGCAAGACTGGTTACAACAAAGTAGTATGGCAATTAATCACAAAAAAAACCGAAGTAATGTATATCTCCAAAGAACCGAATTTTGACCCTCCCACATCAATAACACTATGTAACAACACTTACCAAACAAAAAAAGAAATAAAGTATCTAGGAGTCACATTTGACTGTGACCTAAAGATGGAAAAACACCTCCGAAAGACCAACAGAGCAGTTTTCCACAAGCTTAGAGTGCTCCAACCCATTCGGAATATTATTGATCCCCAAGACTTCAGAACAGTGGCCCAAGCACTCATCATGCCACATTTTGACTACTGCAACGCCATCCTACAAGGTTTACCTAAAAAAACCCTAAACACATTACAAATGGCACAAAATGTAGCTGCCAGGGTCATAATGAAGAAAAATCTAAGTGACTACATCACACCAGTACTAATTCAATTACACTGGCTACCCATAACAGCTCGCACAAAATACAAAATACTAACAACCACCTTCAAACTCATCCACAACTTAGCACCTTCCTTCCTCAACAACCTAGTAAGATTGCAACCTCCTACCCGAAACAGAAGAACCCACAATTCCAACATCCTTCACACTCCAACAGATATAAGATCTGCCAAAGCTAACACCAGCCACAGGGCTTTCTCATATGCGGCGCCAACACTGTGGAACCAACTCCCACCAGAACTACGAGCTAGCAATGACCTTCTAGACTTCAGAAAGAAACTCAAAACGCACATTTTCCAATCACATTTCAACCTGAACTAAACCCACAGATGGAGCAGCCCCTGACCACTGTGTCCAAGAAGATTATCCTGTAGATATGTATTTATGTATATATGTAAATGAACTCCCCCATAGCTAAGAAGTGTTAACTCTGTATGATGTGCTTTTCTGACAATCTGTATGTAAACAAAATTTGTACCTGCCTTGATTCGGCAGTTTCACAATAGTAATCCTACCCGCTTCTGATCGCTGGAAGGAGCGGGCTACAAATGCTTGCTAAATAAAATAAATAAATATTTTATGTTCTTATAAGATGAATATCCACAGAGATCTTAGATATGCAGCTACAACCACCATGCACTTTGTGAAGAGGTGAGCCCGAAGAGGAAGGACTCTGTATTGATAATGTTTTCCCTAAAAGGTGAAGCATAGATATTTCCTTTGTCCTGGATGGATGAGGATACGTGTATATGCTTCTTTTAGATCTAGAAAACAGAGCAGGTCCTGATTCTGGAGTTAGGGAATAAGAATCATGAGAAAGATCATCTTGAACTTTTCATGGACTAGAAACTTGCTGAGGTTTCTGAGGTCCAGAATGGGCCTGTACCCTCCAGTTTTCTTTGGAATGAGAAAGTACAGAGAGTAGAAGCCCATTCCTTGTTGGGATATTGGGACATCTTCTATGGTGCCCTAAAACAGAAGAGAGGACAATTTGTCCTGTAGCAGAGCAGTGAGTGGGTGTTGCGCTTGATATTCATCCGTGAATGTGGAGGGGGCAGAGTTTGTAGATGAAGTCTGTACTCCTTCTGGACTATGGTGAATGTCCATTGCTCTGAGGTAATGAGATGCCATCTGTTGGCGTAGTGGAAGGGGTGGGGGTACTCCAGAGGCAGGATGGCAATGTTCTCTAGGAAAGAGTCAAAAGACTGTGGTTGTGGATATGGTTGAGATTTCGCCACCTGTGGCTTCTTTTGTTGCTTAGAAGGCTGCTGCCACTTCTGTGGGGTGTGACCCTGGTACTGAGAAGTAGGAGGGTAAGAAGAGAAGAACTTTTTCTTTTTATTGTAGAAAGACTTCTTTGCAGGTCTATTTTTCCTAGCAGGGTCAGCTGTTACTTTGGACAGTCTCTGACTCTAATTGAGAGGCTTTATCTTGCCAGTCTTTGCCAAAGAGGTTTTCCCCTGTGCAAGGTACGTTGCCCCGCTTATCTTGAACCCAGTGTTCAAGATCTAAGGCTTGAAACCATTCAATTCTACGTGCACCAATGAATATTGCTGAGGCCCTGCTTGTGCATTCAAAGGCATCAAAGGTGGCGCTACTGACAAACTTCGAAACATTTTGGCTATGCTTAACTAGGACAAGATAATCTGCCCTCTTGTCATCTGGGAGGAGAAGAGGCAAAGCTTCAAAATCCAAGGAGACCTCTTTCAGGAACATTCCCATGTAGAGGATATAGGAGTTGATCCTAGCCGAAAGCATGGATGCTTGGAAGCCCAAAGGTGTAGAGAGTTCTCGATTCTCTACAGGAGTGAGTCTTTGAGATTTTGATTCAGTGAATTGATGATTCAACCACTATAGAGTGGTGGGGAAGTTGTGGCTTTTGGAAGCCGGGACACTCCGGTACCTGATACTTGGTATCAAGACGTCAATTTTGAGGTGAGCCTGTGAGAGACATCTCCCACATATGAAGCATAAGGTCATGAAGAATCCAGTGCACTGGAAAGGTGGCTACCTCTTTGGATGCTGTTGGGTATTGGAGGATAACTAATTCCCTGCCCCTGGCTCCTTCTCCGATGTTACCGTGATAAAGAGACCATTTGGCTAGGTCTCGAATGAGTTCCTGGAAGGACATCTTCCGGAGGTAGCATGAGTCGCTGTTGAGGCAGGGAAGGGTTCAAAGAAAGGTACCGGGGTCCCCGGGAATCAATTGACTCCACATCCAAAATAGGGGAATCGGAATCAGAGGATTCAAAGCATCAACGGGCATGGTGTTCAGTGGAAGCTGGATGCCAGTATTGATGCTCCGAGGTATTGAACTTAGAGAGATGCTTGGGTTTGGCACCAGTAACAGTAAGAATTTCAAGGGAGGTCATGGGTGGTAGTGATGTCGATGTCATCTGCAGCAGCTCCGATGTTGTGCTCGGGAACCATTGTCGATGTCGGAACCAGTGTCGACGGGACGGTGCCTGTAGCCAAGGGTTTTATAGATACTGAGGCTGCAAGGAAGGCTCCAAGGCAACACCTGAGAGGTCTCAATGCTTTGAGCAAGATCTTTCCCTGTAAGTATTGTCGGGCTTTGATACAGCCTTGTGCTTGGACATCGAAGATACCCGAGATCCATAGGAGGTTGAAGAGACCCTCAACGAAGTGGATGCCATCGATACAACGTCCGAAGCGAAGAGTGCTCCAAATTTAGAAGCCCAGCCTGTCCATGTCACTTTCTGACAGAGGGGACAGTCTTTTGGCTGGTGATCTGGGCCGAGGCATTTTAAACATCAGTCATGTGTGTCAGTAGCCAAAATGGTGCTGGCACAATTAGAACATTTCTTGAAATCACTAGTTGGTTTCTCCATGCCTTTGAGGATGTGAAGGCTATGGTAGGCTTAAGGCCTAAAAAGGGTGTCGACATTCAAGTATTTTTTTTTTAAAGAAGATAAAGAAGTAAAACAAAAGAATAAGGAAACCAGCGATGCCAGTGTTGATGGGAAGGCAGAGGCACTATCAACAAAAAGAAAGTTTTTCTGCGGCAACAGGATTTGCTTCCTGCTGGCTCCACGGAAAATGAAGAACTGAAGAGAGGGAGTTGGAAAGGCAGGAAAGCAGTCACGCAGGTACAGTGTAGTGCTCCCAAAAGCTTTTAAATTGGATGCTGGGGAGCGTTCCCATATGGGCTCCATCGGTACCGACATCACACATATGTGAGGACTACATTCCTGTTTGTTCCTGGAGATATGGGTATATGCCTTTTTAAGGTCTAGAGAACATAGTCAGTCATTCCTCTGAGAATAGGGCAGGAGTGCACTGAGGGAAATCATTTTGAACAATGTTGAGAGTCCACTGCTCTAATGTTATGATGTGCCACCTGTGGGCATAGGAACAGAGCCTGCCTGCTATGTGTAGGATTGGGGACCTTGCAGAGGTAGTGGCTATGCTCTCCAGAAATGAGTCAAAAACCAGATACTGGTTGTGGCTGTGCAGCTGGTTGAGCTTTAGGTTTCTTAGGTTGGAGAAGGACCTGCTGACACTGCTGTTGCAGCTGGTAAGCAGTTATAGGTGGGTAAGAAGGATATAATCTCTTTTCCTTGGAATAGAAAGATTTCTTTGGATTAGTCTTCCTCTTAGAAAGGTCCACTGTCTTTCTTGAAAGAAGTTTGAGGATGACATCATCTGTCTCAATCTCCCCAGCCTTTTCTCTTCAACCCTTTCTGAAAAGGTTTTCTCCAGAACAGGAAATATTAGACAATTTATCTTGGACCCACTGTTCAAGATCAGATGCCTGTAGCCAGGCCATCACGCAAGCACCGATGCACTGACAGATAGTCATGACTTAATGGGAGACAGCCAACATGGCTTTAGCCAAGAAAGGTATTGTCTTACTAATCTGTTATGTTTTTTTGAAAGTGTGAATAAACAGGAAAACAAAGGTGAGTCTGTTGATATAGTGTATCTGGATTTTCAGAAAGTCTTTGACAAGGTCCCTCATGAGAGACTCTTGACGAAGTTAAAAAGTCATGGGGTAGGAGGCAGTGTACTACTGTGGATCAGGAACTATTTAAAAGATAGAAAGAGGAGGATAGAGCTAAATGGCCAATTTTCCCAATGGAGAAAGGTGACTAGTGGAGTACTCCAGGGATCTATGCTGGGTGGGCTACTTTTTAGCATATTCGCAAATGACCTGGAAATGGGAATAATGAGTGAGGTAATCAAATTTGCAGATGACACAAAATTATTCAAAGTTGTTAAGACCCATGAGGATTGTGAAAAATTGCAAAAGGACCTTGATAAATTGGAAGACTGGATGTTCAAATGGCAGATGAAATTTAATGTGGACAAGTGCAAATTTATGCACCTATGAAAGAACAAGCCAAACGATGGTTATACAATGCAAGGTTCCACATTAGGAACCACCACCCAGGAAAAAGATTTAGGCGTCATCGTGGATAACATGTTGAAACTCTCCACCCAGTGTGCAGTGGCAGCCAAGAAAGCAAATGGAATGCTAGGAATCATAAGTAAAGAAATGGAGAATAAAATAAAAGATACTAAAATTCCTCTGTATCATTCTATGGTGCAACGACACCTTGAATATTGTGTGCAATTCTGGTCACCGTATCTTAAAAAGGATATAGAGTTATTAGAAAAGGTACAGAGAAGAGCCACCAAAATGGTAAAGGGGATGGAAGGATACCCCTATGAGGAGAGGCTAAAAAGGTTAGGGAACTTCAACCTGGAAAAGAAACGGCTGAGGGGAGATATGATAGAGGTCTATAAATTAATGAATGGAGTGGAACGGGTAAACGTAGATTGATTGGTTTTGCCATCAAAATACAGAAAGACTAAGGGACATGCAATGAAGCTACAGTGTAATCTATTTAAGACTAAAAAGAGAAAATATTTTTCATTTAACATGTAATCAAACTCTGGAATTCGTTAGCAGAGGATGTAGTAAAAGCTGTTAGTGTAGCTGGGTTTAAAAAAGGTTTGGACAAGTTCCTGGAGGAAAGTTGCATAAGCCATTATTAAAGGGGACCTGGGAAATCCACTGCTTGCCCCAATACAAGCATGGTGGAAACTGTGTCTGTACGTCAGGCACCTTTTCTGACCCTTTTCAAATCCAGGCTGAAAACTCACCTCTTCGATGCTGCTTTTGGATCTCGATCCACCTGATCTTCCTTGTTTCTTTACCTTTCCCCCTTGTTTTTCCCTGTCTACACACCTTCTGTGTTGTCTGTCTTGACTAGATTGTAAGCTCTGATGAGCAGGGAATGTCTCTTACATATCTGGGCAGTGTTGCGTACAACTTGTAGCGCTATACAAATGCTCAGTAGTAGTAGTAGTATTACTGTGTCTCTTGGGGAAACTGCTAGGTACTTGTGACCTATATTGGCCACTGTTGGAAAACAGGATTCTGGGCTTGATGGATCTTGGTCTGACCCAGTATGGCATATCTTATGTTCTTATGCTGAAGCTCTGCTGGTTGACTTAAAGGCATCAAAAGATGCTCTGGTAATTAATTTGGATGTATTTTGATTCTGCCTGATTAGGGTTTGGAATGCATTTCGTTTGTCATCGGGAAGGAGAGGTGCCAATGTCTCCAGATCCCTGGATACATCGTTGAGGAACATGCCCATGTAGAGCATGTAGGAGGTAATTCTAGATGTGAGCATGCATGCCTGAAAGCATTAGCAGCCAAAGCCATTGAGAGTTCTGGAGTGCTTGCCTGGAGGCATGGAAGAGTGATTCTTAGAACTCCTGATGTGGCGCATCACCGATTCTACTACCATAGAATGGTATGGGAGTTGAGGCTTATAAAAGCCTGGGCATGCTGGAACTTCGTACATGGTATCGAGTCATTTGCTGATAGGCAGAACTGTTAGAGGAGCCTCCCACATATGGAGCATTAGGATCCTTCAAGCTGTGATGCACTGGTAAAGTGGCCACCACCTTAGGTGTTGAGGGGTACTGGAACATTTCCAATTCCTCTGCCCTCAGTTCTGTCTCTGATGCCACAGTTATATGGGTCCTGCTGCCATGTCCCTAATGAAGTCTTGGAAAGACATATCCACTGGCGGGGAGCGACGCCACTCATGAGGCGAGGACAGGTCTGATGGAATGTCTCGGCTTTCTCGGGAGTCCTCCGATGTGTCATCGGAATCAGAGGAAGTAGGGTCAGAGTCTAACAAGAAGTCAAAGTATCGTCAATCTTGTACTTGATGTCGATATTTCCCTGTTATCAAGGACCAATGTCGGTACCGATGATTGGTCGGTGCAGCATCAGGAACCTCCTGGGTACAGATGATGTCAGTCAGTTCCAACAGGGGCATCGGAGGGAGAGGATCCCCCGATGCAGGTTCAAGTGCCAGCCTCAATCCCAGAACCAGCAGCTGTAGATAGGGTGCCATCACTTGAACTGCTGGAGCAGTTGATATCATCATTACTGAGGCTGCCAGAAGTGCAGTCAAACTCCTCTTGATAGCCAGTATGTGCTGGTCGAGGAAGCTGACCAATGCCTGGGTAGAATCACACATGTGACTTTGAGCCACCGTCCCAGAGAATGGAACCCGTAGCTCTCCGGAGGTCGATGCCTTGGGAGCATCCTGGAGCCCCTCTTGTGCTTTGGAGGACAAGGCCTCCTGCCGGGGCTGTTTGACAGGCCAGTCAGCATCAGACACACCTTTTGGTGAGTCTTGATGGTGATGAAGGGACTTACCTCTAGAATCAGTATCCATCTTCAATGCTGATGCCTTAGACTTGGTTTTGTGCTTGGATTTTGATGAGACCTGAGAATCATGAGAGGAGGCCGATGTCTTCGATGATTTGGAAGCCACTGAAATCGAGTATGGGGTGAATAGAGAACCATACTGTCTGGCCCTGTTCTTCAGGCCTCTTTTTGTCATTTGCTGTCGCAAAGGATAATTATTCAGTACATGGTCGGGTCCCAAACATTTTAAGCACCAGTCATGTTTATCTGCGACTTATCTAGTACCAGAACATTTGGTACATTTTTTGAAAGCACTGATGTGTTTTCCATCATGGTGATGAAAAAGTAGGCCAAGGCTTAGTTGGTGGTTGAAACCACTAAAATTGAAAGAAAATTAAAAAAAAAGAAACAATCGTTGAAAAGGAAAGAAAATATCGGGCCAGTGTCAGTAGATGCACCGGTGTTGCTAGAAAGGCAGAGAGTTTAACCAAAAAATAATGTTTTTCGGCTATGACAGGAAAGAAACAACCTGCTGGCTCTGCAAAAAATGAGAACTGGGGAGAGGACTTGGGAAGGCAGATGCGCAGGCACAGTGAATTGCTCCCAAAAGCTTTCCAATTGGAGCGTTCCCAAGCGGGCTCCATCAGTACCAACGACTGGGTGACCAGGGAGTTGGACCGAGGGAGGGCCCTAGATGTGGTGCATTTAGATTTTAATAAAGCTTTTGACACCGTTCCACACAGGCGACTTATAAACAAATTGAGCAAGCTAGGGATGGACCCTAAAGTTACTGCTTGGGTTAGAAACTGGTTGAGTGGGGAGTAACAAAGGGTACAGGTAAACGGAGCTCACTTTGAGGAGAAGGAGGTCACCAGTGGTGTGCCCCAAGGATCTGTCCTTGGTCCGATTCTTTTTAACATCTTTGTTAGTGATATTGCGGAACGGCTGTCAGGTAAGGTTTGCTTCTTTGTGCATGATACCAAAATCTGCAATTGAGTAGACACCCAGGAAGGTGTAGATAACATGAGGAGGGATCTAGCTAAGCTTGAGGAACAGTCTAGAATTTGGCAGCTGAGATTTAATGTTAAAAAATGCAAGGTCATACATTTGGGCTGCAGCAATCCAAGGAAGCAATATAGCATAGGGGTGAAGTACTTCTGTCCACAAAAGAAGAACGGGACCTAGGCGTGATTGTGTCTGATGATCTTAAAGTAGCTAAACAGGTAGAAAAATTGACAGCGAAAGCAAGAAGGATGCTTGGGTGCATAGGGAGAGGAATGGCCAGCAGAAGAAAGCAGATGTTAGTGCCTCTGTATAGGTCTTTGGTGCGACCTCATTTGGAGTATTGTGTGCAATTCTGGAGACCGCACCTTCAAACGGATATAAACAGGTTGGAGTCGGTACAGAGGGTGGCTACTAAAATGGTTAGTGGTCTTCGTTATAAAGCATATGAGGACAGACTTAAGGAGCTTAATATGCATACTTTAGAGGAAAGACAGGATAGTGGAGATATTATAGAGATGTTTAAATATCTCCGAGGCATAAATGCATAGGAGGAGAGCCTCTCATTTGAAAGCAAGCTCTGCTACTACGGGACATAAGAACATAAGATATAGATATGCCATACTGGGTCATCAAGGTCCATCAAGCACAGTATCGTGTTTCCAACAGTAGCTAATCTAGGTCATAAGTGCCTAGCAGTTTCCCCAAAAGACAGGTTCCACAATGCTTGTATTGGGTCAAGCAGTGATATCCTGGGTCCCTTTAATAATGGTTTATGGACCTTTCCTCCAGGAACTTGTCCAAACCTTTTTTAAACCCAGCTACACTAACAGCTTTTACCAATTACATGTTATGTGAAAAAATATTTTCTCTTATTAATCTTAAATAAATTACCCTGTAGCTTCATTGCATGTTCCCTAATCATTCTATATTCTGATGACATAAAGGATGAGGATGAAAGGGGATAGGAGTAATATGAGGAAATATTTCTTTATGGAAAGAGTGGTAGATGCATGGAATAGTCTTCCCAGTAGAGGTGGTAGAGCTGACGACAGTATCTGAATTCAAAAAAGCATGAGACAAACACAGAGGATCTCTAAAGGGAAAAAGGGGACTGTGTAGTGGCTGATATGGAAGGGCAGACTAGATAGGCCATGTGGTCTTTTTCTGTCGTCATGTTTCTATTGTTCCTGGAGATACTCTAAGTCCTGTATGGCCCTTTCATGTGTGGGTTTTGTTACCAATTGCTGGAATAGTTTTCCCTGTAGAGAATCTAGGATCTCCTTACTTCTAAATGACACTGCAGCAGGGATGTGCCAATCAACATCTGGCATATTAAAATCACCTATCAGTAGCACTTCTCCTTTCATGGCAATATTGTGTATGTCCTCTATTAAATCTAAATCCATGTCTTCTCCCTGTTAAGGAGATCTGTATATCACACCAATGCAAATGGATTTCCCATTCTCTCTTTCTATTTTAACCCAAAGTGTCTCCTCATTCTCAAGTCCTGTAATTCTATAGCTTTAATATTATTTTTAACATATTGCGCCACTCCTCCTTCCATTCTTCCTACTCTGTCCTTCCTGAATAAAGTATAGCCCAGTATAATAACGTCATGGTTGTCCATGAACCATGTCTCCATAACCAACAAGTCAGCCTCTTCTATTATAGCTTCAACATCTGGGATCTTATTTCTCATATTATGGGCATTGATGCACACTGCTTTCCAGATGTTACCCCTTTTATGCATTTCTACAGAGGTATTTAAGGTTTTACTTATCTGAGGGCTTTCACTTACCTGGGGGCTTTCTTCACCCATCCACAATGGATCTAGTTTAAAGCCTTCTTCAGAAGGTTAGCCAGTCTGCTGCGGAAGACACTTTGATCCTTCTTGGATAGGTGGATGCCATCTTGACTCTGCAGCCCTTGTAAAAACATCCCATGGTCTAGGAAACCAAAATGCTCTCGATGACACCCATCCAAGATTTCATCTCCAGGATGCAAGGAGCTCTGCCTTGACCTTTACTCTCAACAGGCAGGATTGAAGAAACTACCACCTGCACACCCTATCTGCTCCACTCTCTGTCCCAGAGAGTGGAAGTCACTTTTGATACACTTGGAGGGAGCAATTATCATATGGATGAACAAAGATCCTGTGCTGCCTCAGCGCATTGGCTGTCACCACCATTACTTTTGAGAATGTACTCAGGTAGTGCAGAGGCCAAAGGAAAGAGTGACAAACTGAAAATAAAAGCCAAGCATGGTGAAACTGAGAAAGTGCTTTTGATCCTTCTAGACAGGGATGAGGAAATAAGTCTCTGCTAAATCCAGAGACACAAGGAACTCCCTACTATGTACTGCATGGATCACTGATCACAGGGTCTCCATACAGAAGTGAAGGGTGTGCAGGTAAGCATCGACTCCCCAAGATCAAGAATTGGCTAAAAAGAACAATCTTTCTTTGGCACCACAAAGTAGGCGTTTCCAACCCTTTCCCAGATCAGTCAGGGGAAATGGGACTACCACCCACGAACAGTGCAACCTGTCCAGTATGATCTGAACGGTGATACTCTTGGCCGTGGAACCACATGAGGAGACGATGAAGGCATCTGGAATAGGCTCTCTGCATTCCAGAACATAGCCATACTGAATGGCGTCTAGCACCCAGTGATCCTTGGTGACCTGGGCCACACCTGGTAAAAAAGGTGCAGCCTATTGCCCACTGGGAGTATCCTGGAATGGGCCCCCAATCTGTCATTGCACTACATGGGACGAAGTACTTCTGGAAGTGATAGAATCCTGAGACTCGCAAGCTCTATGAAAGGACCTAGTCTGGGACAGAAAACCAGAACAGGAAGAGGAGGGCAGCTTTCCAAAGTGGTATCAATGGGAGTCCCGAGGCCCCGAGAGTCAGAGTAGCATGAATGAGGAAAATGGGCTTAAGTTTAGGACAACACACCTGTATGCCTCCCAGGCCCATTTTCTGGGAGGCGATGAGATGCTGGCTCGCCCAAAACCTTAAGCAGCTTTTCCAAGTCTGCCCCAAATAAGTGCTTCTCTTTAAAGGGTAGCTGGATCAACCAGGACTTAGAGGATGAATCCACCACCCAGTGGCAGAGCTACATCAGACACTGCATCACTTGACAGTGATGTCTTTAGCCACCAAGCAGACAAGATCATACATAGAATCTGACAGAAAGGCTGTTGCGAACTCCAAGAGAAGGGTAATATCCTCTAGTGTGAGAGACTGAATCCACTACAGCAGAGCTCAAGTTATCAGGCCTGCATATGCTGCCAACTGATGGATAAGAGCAGAAGTTGTGAACTGAGTCCTCAGGAGAAAGGCCAACTTACGATCCACAGGGGGCCCCTTCAGGGCCACTCCGCCCTCCAACGATGACCACTGTGAAATGTTCATCCACCCTCGCTATACTGAACCATGTGGTGCAGTTCTCCTGTAGCAGGGTATAAAATCTTCTGCAAACTGTCAGCGCCTTCACTGTGGAGTCAGGCAAGTCCCACTCCGAGCGATCATACTTTTGATAACCTCCAGAAAAGGAAAGACTGTCAAAGACTTCTGAACCTCTTGCAGGAGGGGGTGGATCTATTGCCCTTGATATACCACTGGATGGCCAGTCAAACACAGAGCAGACGACACTTCAGCAATCATGGCCATCAGTTCATCCTTCCCAAACAGGTGAATAATACTGGATTCGTCGTGATCTTCTGAAAGAGAAGACATCTCATCCTCCAAGTTGGAATCATTGCCCGAGGCATCGCAACTGGACTCTGGGTCTTGGCCAAAGAACAACTGATCTGAATCTCTCAACTCCAACCTTCACCGAGAGTGCTCATAAGGTGGCACCTGAGTCGGGCTCCAATTACCAGTTGTCCTGAGCAAGCAGAAAGAGAACAAGAGGACTCGGAGGCTCCTTTGACTGAGTTACCATGCCAGAAAAACCAAGCTTGCTACAGAAATGAGAAGGACAACCCAAGAACCAGAAGCGCCCTGCTAGGCATATGGCCCCCATCATTGAAGGAAACAGCAGCTGTCAGACTCTTATGAGAAAGGGAGTAGCCAAAGGAGTGAGCCTGGAACTCAAAGTCTGTCAATCACCCTTTTTAATGGAATCATCCACTGCCACCTATAAGTGAAGACAATAACGCTAGGGCAGCCATGTATTCCTGCTGCTAAAGGAGAGAGGGGCCCTCCAAGGGCACATCTGAAGCTTCCATGCAAGAAGTGCAGATATCAGAATCCAGCGATGAGGCTCTCTGCTTTCCGCAAACCAGGCAGCACTGCTTAGAAGCTGGCATGTGGATTTCCACTACCACAGGCAGCCAAGCAACGCAGTGCAGAGTGCTGCACATTAAAGCCATACAGACAGTAACAGCACACACTAGTGCTGAGAGGACAGTAACTGTGTATACTGGAGTCATGTGGATAAGTAACCATGTGCACTACAGTAGGGTTTCATAGACAAGTAACAGCGTGCTACCAGCATGGACCGGGGAATGCACGGAAGAGGCACGGAACAACATGGGAGGCGCAAAGCGCACAGGCAGTTGGACAAGACATGAAAAAAACAGCACTGACCTAAATTGATGCTCTGAGTGGCCCAACTTGACTTACAAACTACCAGCGGATGAGGTTGGAAGCCTCCCCACAAATAAATCAGATAGACAGAGGCTTAGTTTTGGTACTCACCCCTGGGGAAGCCCAAGGCACGAAAAACAGTGTCGGGCTCAGTGCTACTCCCCTGTTGCAAAACCTGCAGTCACATACCTCAGAAGAACCTATTTCAAATCTTCAGGGGAGAACAGGGGTAACTACTACCACTACTACTTAACATTTGGATAGCACTACAAGACATATGCAGCGCTGCACAGATAAATGTCAAAGATGGTCCCTGCTGATCAGAGCTTACAATCTAGTCAAGACAGACAACACAGTAGATTCTTCAGCCTCATACAACCTCCGTGCACCCTCCCTTCTCCTTACCCCTTCTGTATGTCAGGCGCCGTCTCTGACCCTTTTCAAATCCAGGCTGAAAACTCACATTTTCGCTGCCGCTTTTGGATCTTGACTCACCTGATCTCCTTTGTGTTTCCTTATCATTGCCCCTAGATGTATCCTATGTCTACAGCTACCTTATTAGAACTTATAAGGTGTTGCAAATAGATCCAACGATGGAACTTCAGCTTCAGATTGCTAGCCTCACAAAAGAAGCTTTGAATAAAAAGTTAATCTCTCAAAAACAACACGATTATTTGAACGTCAAAACTCCACAATTGGCCAAATTCTATACTGTCCCAAAAATTCATAAGGATTTGATTCGACCACCAGGACGGCCAATTGTGTCTACCAGGGGCACAATGTTGGAGCCCTTATCGACGTATTTGGATTCCTTCCTACGGCCTTTATTGATTGATATCCCATCTTATATACGGGACACTACACATTTTTTGAATATATTGCAAAATGTGACACATTGGGCAGTGGTGGAAGACATATTTTTAGTGACGCTTGATGTTCAATCGCTTTACAACAGCATACCTCAGCAATCAGCGCATGCTATAGTACACGACGCATTGGAGGTCAGAGGAGATTTATCACAGGAACAACTTGTATTTTTACAGAAGTTGACAGAATTAACCCTATATAAAAAGTTTTTGTTTTTGAAGGAACTTTATATCATCAAATTGCGGGGGTGGCCATGGGAGCCACCTGTGCTCCTTCAATAGCAAATTTATATATGGGTTCCTTTGAAAAGCGGAATTTGCCAACTTCTCCTTATACCACTAATATAAAATTGTGGCACAGGTACATAGATGACATCTTTATGCTGTGGCAAGGCACTGAATCTGATTTACAAGCCTTTGTGGTATGGCTTAAACATTGTGACATTAATTTAGGTTTTACTTATGAGTTTCACAAACAGCATATCACAATATCTGGATGTTCAGGTTGTTAGGGAAAACACATACTGGAGTACCACAGTTCATCGTAAGCCCACACATCGGAATACGTTCCTCCATTATGAGAGTGCACATCCCCCAGGATTAAAAGATAGTCTCCCTTTATCTCAATTTTTAAGGTATCAGCGAAATTGTTCAAATATAAGTGAGTTTAAGGTTTTATCAAAACAGTTGAAGTCTAGCTTTCAGAGACGAGGTTATCCTCATTCTACAGTTCATCGGGCTTATTTACGAGCGCTGCATAACAACAAAAATTTGCTATTAACACCAAAGGAAAGACCATTGGAGAAGAAGGAAAAAGAGTTTGTCAACTTTATCACCACTTACACCCCATTAAGTTTTAAAGTACAAAAAATATTAAAGAAACATAGTGCTATTTTGAGTACTTTACCAGGGATGGATAATAAATCTGTGCGCTGTGTGTGGCGAAAAAGCAAAAGCCTTAAAGAATATATTAGTCCGGCAGTATTGAGACCAATACAATCCATTGGAAAGGAGAAAATGATTGGGGGCCATAGCAGTTGTGGACATTGCACGATATGTGATATTACATCGGAAATATCAGAATTCATTCACAAAGGTATCAAATATCAGTTGAAACACATTACGACCTGTGAATCCACTTTTGTAGTATACGCTATTCGTTGTCCCTGTGATCTCCTGTACATTGGGAAAACCATACGCCCTTTATTTATTTATTTATTTATTTATTTAGCTGTATTTGTATTCCGCTTTTCACCGGGTCAAAGCGGCGTTACATAAAAGGGGGGGGGGGGGAATTTACGTATAAGGGTGGGGCCATCACCGGGGAGGCTACATTGATGATTTTAACATAAGATATAAAGTTAGAATAAAGGAACATGAGAGTAGAATACGGTGTAAACGACTGGAAGCTCCAATGGTCCAGCATTGCATGACATTGAGTCACAATTTTCAATCGTTGAGATGCTGGTGTATTGAAGAAGTGACCTGCGGCTCTTGTGTGCGATCGCAGGAACAAACGTTGCTATATAGAGAACAATGGTGGATATATAAACTTAAGACGGTTCAGCCTGATGTGTTAAATGTTAGTTTGGATTGGTCAGTCTGTGTCTGAGATTCAGTACTGTTTTGATAGAACGGAGTGTTTTTTGTCAGCTGTGGGTATTTAAACACGGCGTTGAGGAAGCCGACCCGCATGCGTGGCGTTTTTTCGCTGAGTTGAAGATAGTAGTAAAGAAGCTTTTTGGAGCGAATAATGTGGGCAGCAGTGCTGTGAAGGTATTTTTAAGTTTCTGACAACAGTAACATAGAGATATATTTCAGATGATGATAAGTATTGAGTTCAATTATCGTTTTATTGTCATTTTTACAGAAAACAAGTCAAACCAGTCCCTTTGGGAAATACAGTCCCCTTGAGAAACCCGACAGGAGAAACGCGAAGGTGCCTAGATATTGTGGTGTTGGGGCTTTTTGAACAAGACAGCAAATTTGGAAGATAAGTGTTGTTTTTTGTTGGGGCTAGAGATAAAAAAAGACAACAAAAGAAAAAGAAAAACTATTTATGCAATTGAAACCTTATGAGTAAATATGGAACTATATAAATAATTTATTTTTTAATAAAAGATTGTTCATGGGTCATTGATGTGAACGAGCACAATACTGGGAAGACAAAGTACCCAGAAGTCAACTGCATTAATCGGTTATCTGAGACCTGTGGCAGACAATAGTGGATTATTGGATTCTAGAGTATTTATGAATAAATAGAGTCATATGAAGACACGACAAGGGTATTATATATACCGTTGAGGCCATGTGGCCTAGTAATGTTTAGCATTTTGCGAGCTGTCACATGCTGACTCAGTTGAGTCTCTCACACTCTCGCTGTTAGCCTAGAGAGTATGTTGTGTGAAAGGAAAGCTCTTGCTTGAGTTATGTTGAGAAGGGTTCCTATGAATTCTAATTGTTACATGGAATGAAGGTGGAACTTTATAACAAACCCTAGTAGCTCCAGCACCTGAATGGTCAGCCGTGTTGTTTTGTGAACTCCTTCCTGAGTGGCACTTTTGATCAACCAGTTATCCAGATAGAGGAAGACATACACTCCCAGAGAGCGCATGTACGCTGCTAACATGGCAAGGCATTGGGTGAATACTCTAGGCGCTGATGCAAGGCCAAAAGGCAGAATGCAATACTGGAAGTTTTGTCGCCCTACTACGAATATGAGATACTTCCTTTGAGTGGGATGTATCTGTATGTGGGTATATGCATCCTTCAGATCCAGCTAGCATAGCCAATTTCCTTTATTTATTTATTTATTTTATTTAGTTTAAACTTATATACCGTTACTTCCAGCGATCAGTAGCGGTTTGATTACAAATTTGGGAGCTGTCAAATCAGGACAGAAAAATTGGAATAATATACATAGATTTGGGGTCTGGCACACCACGCAGGGTTAGGCACTTCTAGGTTAGGTTTACATATTTACATATTTACAGTTTATACAATAATTACGATTATACAGATCGGCTTCATGATTTCACATTGGTTAACATCTTGGATCCATTTTGGTTTACAACTGGCTATAGTGACATGCGAAGAGATGGGTTTTTAGTTTCTTTCTGAAGGCATTTAAGTCTTTTATAGCTCGCAGTTCGTGTGGTAGATGATTCCAGATTATTGGGGCAGAGAATGAGAAAGCTTTATTGCTAGTACTGGCTTTCACTGATCTGATGTTATTGGGGACTTGTAGTGTGTCAGAGTTGATAGTTCTTCTGTCTCTGTTGGTTGGTTGCTTGCTGACCAGGGTTGAGAGGAATGATGGCGCTAGGTCATGTATGAGCTTGAATGTGACCAAAGTTTTTTATTGTATCCTGGCAGTAACGGGTAGCCAATGTAGCTCGATCAATACAGGTGTGATGTGTTGAGCAATTCTTGATCGTGTGATGACCCTTGCCGCCACGTTTTGGGCCATTTGCAAAATATTTAGCATTTTCTTTGGCAGACCCTCTAGTATGGTGTTACAGTAGTCTAAGTGGGGCATAATGAGTGCTTGTGCCACCGTCCGAAAATCACGGGTTCAATTAGGCTCCTCAGCGGTTGTAGGACTCTGAGTTTGTGGAAGATGGCCTTGTTGGTTTTTCGCAGGTGTTGTTCCATTTTCAGTTTGCTGTCGAGTGTGACTCCCAGATATTTGACCTCGTTTTTTGAGTTGTATGTGTTGTTGCAGAGGGTGACTGTCGGAGGTGGTTCAAAGTTTGGTTTACTTGATATAAACATCACTTCGGCTTTCTTATGGTTGATTGACATGTTGTTTTGCTGAATCCATGCTAACATCTCGTACAGGCATGTTTCAAGTTGGGTATACTTCGGGTCAATTGCGTCCAGTTGCGTGTATAGCATAATATCATCTGCATAGATATGGTAGTTGATATTATGTTTTTTGAAGATGTCACAGAGGGGCTGCATGTAGACGTTGAAAAGTAGCGCCGAGAGAGCTGATCCCTGGGGTATGCCTTGAGTTTGAGTGAACCCTTCTGCTTTTTCTCCGTTGAATTGGACCTTCCTTTATGAAGATAAGGAAGCAGGGTACCTAGAGGAATCATTCTGAACTTTTCTCAGGCCAGATATTTGTTCAGATCTCTTAGATCTAGGATGGGAAGGAATCCCCATATCTTTTTGTTGATTGGGAAGAGCCTAGAATGAAATCCTTGTCCTCTTTGCTCTGGTAACATGAAATCAATCACCAGATGTTTTTGGAGGGCGATGACTTCTCGCTGAAGTAGTTCCTGATTGCAAGGGTCTAAGAACTGAACCCTCGATGGGCAATTTGGAGACAGAACAAATCGATGTAATTTGTATCACTATGGATAATTTGTAAGATCCATGTTTCTGAGGTTATAAGGGGCAACCTTTTGGGAAAAAGAGTGAGACTCCCTCTAACAGGAGAGTTCTCCACTGCGGTTACAGGTAGAATGGCTACACTCTTCAGGAATCCGTCAAAAACCTTGCCCCTGGGTTTTGGCTGAGGAGCCAGCTGGGCCTTCCGAGGCTTCTCTCACTTTGAGCTTGAGGAGCCTGCTTTGACTGGGAATGGTGAGAACCAGGAAAATACCTATGCCTATGAGAGTAATAAGTCTTTTTCCGCTTGCCACTTTGAAACCTCCTGTGATAGGAGGCTGGCTTGAACGTGAGCCTTGGGAGATTTTGAAGGGTGACATGCTGCTTTTCAATGAAACTAACCTTCTCTCTGACTTTCTCTTCAAAAAGATCCTCTCCATGGCATGGTACATCAGCAAACTTGTCCTGCACAGATTGTTTAAGGTCTGAAAAATACCCACTGCAAAAGCCCTCAATTCAGTTTCAAAGATGTCAGATGTCGCTCATACCATGAATTTTGAGCAGTACTTGCCATGTCTCACTAGGGAATGATACTGTTCCAATCTCTCTGGAAGGAGATATTATGACAGATCATCTAGGCCGCTCATGATGTCCTTCAAAAACATGCCCATGTAGAGATGGTAGGAGGCCATGTGGGCAAGCATGGCACTCTGGAAAACCCTTCTCCCAAAGACTCTAAAGTCCAAGAATCCCTGGTGGTGCCAAGGAGTGCATCTTGGAGCTTTTAGATCTCTTAAGGGTAGATTCGGCCATTAAGGAATGGTGAAGAAGCTGGGGCTTCTTGAAACCAGGAGCTCTCTGAACTTTGTACATAGAGTCAAACTTTCTACAGACTGGAGGTACAGAGAAGGGGTTCTCCCACATTCTCATCTGTACTCTCTGAAGGATGTAGTGCATGGCACTGTCACCACTTCCTTGGGGATGGAGGAGTACTGGAGGATCTCCAGTTCTTCTGCCCTGGGCTCATCCTTAGTCTCTGAAGAAAATGGTATGGCTTTAGCCATATCCAGCATAAAATCCTGGAATGTCATATCCTCTGGAGGTAATCTGCAGCTCTCATGAGGTGGAGATGGGTTAGATGGAAGTTCTGGGGACTTGTCCTCAAATATGCCCTCAGACTTCTCATTAGTGACCCAGCCTTCTGATTCCAACTCAGAGAAGAAATCAGAATATCTAAATGGCTCTCTTGTTCTTTGGGGATGGGGAGCTCTTTTGGGAGCATCAATGACTTTCTAGGTTTCAGGGGAGCATCGGACCTGTTGTACTAATAGCGACATAAGCCAACAGGCTCTTGTACTGGGGCTTTTTGACGCCTTGATAGTGAAGCCTCTCCAACAGGCAATCCATGCTTCTTGAGGATCGGCTGCACAGCTGTCGATGCTGATACAGCAGACATCAAAACACTGTCCTGCTGTATGGTGAACAGCCTCATTATGCATTCCTCGATAGCTCTCAGAAGATGTCTCTTCAGGACTGCTGACTCCAAAGGCTGTGGGCCATAGCAACATCGACCGATGTACCTGGAATAGGCTGTTTGGTCTCAGCTCTCTATAGGACATTGCTGCAGCACGGGCAGTCCTCTCTTCAGGGCTGCTTAGAGGGACATTTGATGTTGATGCACTGTCAGTGTCAAATACAAACTTTAATGTCATAGAGACCAGTGCTGCTGATGCTGATTTATTTATTTATTTTATTTATTTAGACAGTTGTGTATACCGCCTTATCCTTCAATCAAAGCGGTCATGACACAATTGGGGGATACATTTAACACGCGGGGATATGAGACACATACACTAATACTTACAGGGAACATGGGCAATGGAGGGTTAAGTGGCTTGCCCAAGACCACAAGGAGCATCTGTGGGACTAGAAACCCCAGTCCTTCCGGCCCAAGGTTGCTGTCCTCTAGTGGGATTTGAACCCCCGACCTTCTGGCCTGAAGTACCTTGACCCAACCTGATGTCAATAAATCGGTCTTCAAAGCACCAAAAATAGATTTACGCTATTTTTCATGACCTTTGAGCCCTCTTTTTGTCATTTACAAACACAAATTTCAGGAAGAGCACTGATGATTGAGTCCCAAGTACTGAAGGCACAAATTGTGAGCATCCATTATGGATATGGTCCTTGAGCACCTGGAACATATTTTAACCCAACGGTTAGTTTCTGTGACATATCGCCCAGATAAACAGCCAAAACAAAATCAAATGGCTCAATTTTTACTGAAAAAAAATGTAGTGATACGCAGCTGGAGCATCAATGGCTAAGGGGTCAATGGATGCCATGGAAAATAAAGGAAACTAAAAAATATCTATAAACACTAAACTAAGGAAAAAACTAATGGGAAAGGAAGAAAACTGTGGTGGCAGGCAGGCAGCTGAAAAAGATGGAGGAAACACTATGAGATAACCATGAACTTATTTATTTATTTAAAGATATTGTTATACCACCTTTCTATTATTCAAAGCGGTTTACAGTTGAACAACAATTAACATGACTATATGGTACAATGTTTTACATAAAACTGAAACAAACCATGAACTTATACGCGCCACTGACAAATCATCTGTGGGAAGGACGAGAGAAGGAAAATGGCGACGATGTGAGCGGATGCCTCAGCATAGCTCCGATTGAGGCTAGCTGTGTTTTCTTCATTTGCCTTTTCCATGCCGCATAGACTGCGTAAATGCAAAGCTAAGCTTCAGACTTAGCTCCTGGTGCCATCTGGGCCGATGGATGTGTTTCTTTGTCCCAGCGGAGGAGTGACGGCTTCGGGCAGCTTGCTAGTGGAGGTGGGAGGGTGGAAGATGGATCCCCACCTTGCTTAGGGCCAGATGTGTCACTCAGCCTAGAGCTCCAGCTTCCTCCGGTACAACCAACTGGTGTTATCGATACGGCTAAACGGGCAGAAGTCTGGTGGCTCAAGCCGAGGATTCTTCACTGCCTGTTGGACGGCCCATTTCCCTCAGTCAGAATCTCCGGGGATAGTATTATCTGCAGATGTAGCCGGAGACATGGGGACAGAATTTACTCAGATTGAGCAGATAAGTCTTTTAGAGTAGGAAAATAGTTCCTCTTTGGTTGCCCAAGGTTCGTCAGCTGTACAAGATACTGTTTTACTATTGAGAGTTGCTTTGCCACAGTCCGAAGTTTTTTCCCTGGAGACTATATGGGAAGCCTTGTATAAAACTTGAGCAATCTCTTTCGGGACAGTTGCAGGCTATATCCTGCCAGCAGAATAATGTGGGTCAGAAACTGGAAGTGCACGAGGCTCTCTTGGGAGACCTGCCAATGAAAGTTTCTTCTCTTGAGCAGAGGATAGACCATCTCCAGGACTCTGTGGGAGCTGTTATTCGGGATGCAGAGAATTTGCAGATGAAGACTGAGGTGCTGGAGAATAGGTCCAGAAGCAGGAACTGCTTTGAACTTTCCTAAAGTCCCTTTAATTTCACCACTGGTATGGTTTAAGAGGCTTCTGACTGAGATTTTGAAAATTCCGCTGGATTCTATTTGCCATCAGCTAAGCTTAGGGGAGTGGTGGACCGGGTCAGGGTGCAAATTCTACCCCGGCCTAGTCTGATGATAGCCTGACCTGACTGGGTATTTAGAGAGGTTTGGATCTGACTCCAGAGTGTCCGCTACAATGCTGGTCACCCTGGCGTTGGATGTAGACCGGGATTGGCTTCTTAGAATGTATTTTTGTTCTCCTGTAAAAGTGTTTATGGGGTTTAAAATTAGATATTTCCCTGATGTATCTAGGGTATGCAGAAGAGGAGGAAATAGTTCTTGCTTCTTAAATCTGGCGTGCTTCAGCTGGGTGTGTTATTCTTTCTTCGTTTTCCTTGTAAATCTCTGGTCAAGTTGGCTGGGAATACCTATGTTTTTTGGGAGCCCTGACAGTTGTCTGCCTTTATTTCCTCTAGGGTTGGTTCTCAATCTGGGGGTACTGCCCTTTCTGTAATGAGCTCTACTAGGTAATAGACTGAGTTAGCCAGTTATGTTAGGTAACTCCTCTGTCTGCTTTGCATTACTGCTTTTTATTGCTTTGCTTGAAAATTCTATCCTTTGTATTCTGTCTAATGTAAAACTGTCCCAGGCACATCAGCTATTGAATAACGGTTTGTCTTTTGTTCCAACAAGCACCCATGACCTTTTTCAATTTTGTGTAGACATGGAGAGTCTTCTACGAAAGCTTCATTTAAAAAAAATTTTCGCCTCTCAAACACAGTTGGTTGATGAGAATGTGGTCTCTTCAGAAGAGCAAAGAGTTCCTTTACTGTTTAAGTCGACTTGGTCTCCACCTGAACAGATGCATCCTGCTTTGGTCATTTTTCGTGATTTAGTGATACGAGACGTAACCAAATTGGAGAAACAGCATCCATACTCAATTAATGTGCTCTCAAAAATTGAGAGAGTGGCATTAAAAGAATTACAGTCTGGATCTGACATTGTCATTTGGCGTGCCGATAAGGGAGGAGCTGTAGTGATCTTAAGCCGGACTTATTACATGGAGGAAAGCTTTAAGACAATTATCGGATCATGCTACCTACCAAATTTTATTGTCTGATCCAACATCTGCCCTTCAAAATCAAATCCGGGAATTCACAAAACAGGCTTTGGAACATGGAGTCATTTCTAAGAAGGAACTGCGGTTTTTGAATGTGACATCGCCACGGGTGGCACAATTTTATCTAGTTCCTAAAATCCATAAAGATGCAGTTCGACCCACTGTCTCCACTTCAGGGACTTTATTAGAGCCAGCATCGATTTTTATTGATTTTTATTTACATCCTTTGTTATCAGCTGTACCTTCATACACACGTGATACAACTCATTTTTTTGATTTATTGGAGGAACATTCGTGTTGGGCGACCGATTCAGAGGTTATTTTAGTAACGCTGGATGTTATCTCATTATATACTAGTATACCTCAGGAACAAGCTTTTGCAACAGTAGAACGGGCATTACTAGGTCGGGGAGATTTGTCAGAAGAGCGACTATCTTTTCTGCTACGTTTGGCTACACTTACCATTTTTCAAAATTACTTTGTTTTTGCTGAGACATTTTATCATCAGATATCAGGTGTGGCAATGGGAGCAACATGTGCCCCATCCATTGCAATTCTTTTTATGGGTTATTTTGAGGAACGCTGGCTAGCTTCCTCCCCTTACATTTCCCACATTAAAATGTGGTATCGATATATTGACGATATTTTTGTTTTATGGAAAGGTTCAAGTGATATGTTGAGATCATTTTTTGACTGGCTTAATGGTTCGGATCAACATATTTGCTTCACCTCCACGTTTAATGTCCATGAGGTTACCTTTTTGGATGTGCGGGTGATGAAACATGAACAAGGGAGGGCAACTTCGGTTTTTAAAAAATCTATCGATCGTAACACCTTTTTGCACTATAAGAGTGCACATCCATCTAAATTGAAAGATGGATTACCATTTTCTCAATTTCTGCAACATCGAAGGAATTGTTCTAACATACTTGACTATAAGAGGTTTTCTCATACTTTATCTGAAAGTTTTTTGAAGACAGGATATCCCCCCCGAAGGTGATTCGGCAGGCTTACCATCGAGCATTGTATAATGAACGCACATGGCTGATGGGAACTAATAATAAAATGATTCAAAAACAAGTTATTGACAGTAGTCATGTGAACTTGGTGACTAAGTATTCTCCTTTTAGTTTTAAAATTCAAAAAATACTTCGAAAGCACAGTAACATACTGAGTAATATTCAGGGTTTACGGGATAAAACTATCCGCTGTGTTTGGTCTCGAGATAGAAATTTAAAAGAAAAGCTTAGTCCAGCAGCTTTACGACCTTTGTTAGAACAAGGACGGGACCAGATGGTGGGTCATAGAAAATGTAACCATTATAGTATCTGTGCAATTACTGTGGAGCTGCAAAGATTTACTCATCATGGAAAACAGTATCGTTTAAATACAGCTACTTTATGTGAATCGTCTTATGTGGTCTACGTGGTTTGCTGCCCATGTGATTTGCTTTACATAGGACAGACGAGATCATTTAAATTACGCATGGCGGAACATAAAAGTCGGTTAAAAAACAAAATTATTTCTGCGCCTCTAGTTCAACACTGTTTGGACCATTTCCATGTTTTTGAAGATCTGCAAATGCTTTTGCATTGATCAGATTGTTTCAGGTTCAAATGGCAAAACGCATGAACAATGTGGAGGAGTGGCCTAGTGGTTGGGGCAAGGTACTTCAGGCCGGAAGGTCGGGGGTTCAAATCCCACTAGAAGACAGCAACCTTGGGCCGGAAGGACTGGGGTTTCTAGTCCCACAGGTGCTCCTTGTGGTCTTGGGCAAGCCACTTAACCCTCCATAGCCCATGTTCCCTGTAAAATAGTTATTTCCAAGTTATAATGCCCTGTTCAATGTAATTTCAGTTTGTTCAATGTAAACCGCACTGATGCAGAATAGCGCGGTATATAAGAGAATGTAAATAAATAAATAAATAAAATAAACAAGCACTTTTGATAAAACAACAACGCTGGATTTTTACTTTAAAAACTCTGGCCCCCGCCGGTTTGAATACTTCTATCGAATGGGGAGCGTGTATATTATGTTATTACTGGTTCCTGTGATTATTAAATTGAGAGGATGACGTCATCACCCAAGATGGTATAATAGAGCGACTTCGATCTTCAATTTGCATGCGCGGCGTCTTTTGCAGAAGAAATAAAGTTTAAACCCTGAGTGAGGGAGAACGTCGGCAGCATCAGTTTTGATGATTTATTCAGAGGTATGTGATCTGAACAAGTTTAAAAAGTATTTTCTATTGTTTTAATGGAGCAATGAACATGAAGAACCTTGGAGTAGGTTTATGATCACTTTTCTGTTTGGTGGTTCATTTGTAGCTTTCGGCATTGTCCCCTGAAGAAACTCGGTTTTGGAGTGAAACGCAGGAAAAGGGCGCCAAGAGCTGGCGTTGGGATATACTGCACGATTAAGCAGCTGAGAAGCTAAGTAGTTGAAAAGCTAAACAAAGAATCCTTTCAACAGTATTTACAAATTCACTTGTGGTGGTTTTTACAAAAAGAAAAATAGTGCATACTGGTCATTGATGCTACTGGCCCTTCTGAAGTTTTACAATCAGATGTCGTGCCGCCGAGTCTGAGACCTTTAAAACACACAAAAAGGTTCTTAACCATAAGTGAATTATTATATGTTTAATTGCTGGCTGTTTTCAGTGGAGTGATTTTTTCTGATCATATCTGTTGTATATTATCGCTTCGAGAATTGACCTTTATATTAGTGTAGTGTTACTTTTTTTAAACTATGCATGTACATATATGTTTTATATTCAGTGAAATAACACTGTAGCTTTACTCAGTTACAGCACATTTTGGATATCATTCTGATGCTGTAAATATATGGTACCTAATCACTATTGTGATGTGCATTTCAGATCATGAATTGCTGGAGAAGTATTCATACTTGGAAAGAAGGACCTCTATGTTGTGATGGCAGAACAGGAAATGCTATGAGGCAGCTTCATGTTTGAATCTGTTGGTCCCAATTATGCGTCCCAAGTGTGTAATGCCAATGGTCCTGATTGCTGTAGAGGTTAACAGAACAGGAATCAATGGTAAAGAGAATTTCCATTAGTTTGCAACAGGCCACCAGGTCCTGCATAGTCAAATATATTCATAAGAAGGTTGGTTCTAACTGCCATAAATGGTAACAGAATAGAAATCAGCAGTAAGGAAAGTCTGTATTCCATTACATTTCTCAGGAGCCTTGAGCTATAGGATGTAACAGCCGTACTTTATAGAAATGGTGTCAAAGAAATTTAGATACTTAATTTTCAAATGCCTTTTCAACCAGTGTCCACCTATTCCCTCTGCAACATGTGTTGGCCATGTTACTAGCCATTTTTGTATCTCTTTTCCATGGATATTTGAGCTTTCTCAACTTAAGCAGTAGAGATGTTATAACGGAGTATGCGTGAAGGAAACTCATGGAAGTTCAATGGTTGTTTTATGCAACCAAAACAAGAAATTTGAAAAAGTCCTTAAAACATTATTTTGAGAAGGCTTTCCCGGAGTTTTAGGGGCGGGGTTGTGCCAGACGCCTTATACTTACAGCCTCCATCCTGTACACTGTAATTTATACTGTTTAACTATATATTCAATTGTTTTCCCTTTCTCTCCATGTCTTCTTTTTCTGTCCCATTTGTTTTATGGAATTCTTGTCTTCCTTTTATTTGATTTTTTTTTATTGTAAACTGCTTTGCTGCCAACCAAGCAAAAGATGGTATATTAAGATTTTAATAAACAAACTTCTAATCTATTCTCAAAGTGGATGCCTTACAAGTACCATACAAGATGAGCAATTGTTCAGAACACTGTTTTCCTATGTAGATGCAATGTTTTGTAATGAGTCCTGGTAAAGGCTACCCCAAAAATGCAAAAAGAAAAGGAAAGGTAGTACTTTAAGCCCTTTTAGTGCCTAATTTTTGAAAGGGCTGATAATTAAATGCAATGCCACAGCACTTAAATATCAACAGTATATTCAGCGGGAGTGTCTAGATAGGAGCTGCTGTTGAATATGTGGGCTGTGCGGTGCTATCTGGATAAATGCTGACACTTATACAATTAGCAGGAAGTTTAGCTGTCATTTAACTAGATTGTGTTTTGCAAGGACCACCACCAAACCTTATCCCTTGTTCGCCCTCCACTATGGACTTCTGCCCGGGCTCTGGCCCTCTCCCTGTGTTCCCTCTCTTGCACTTGGCTCTACTGAACTGCCGCTCCCTCCATTCTAAGTCTATCCCTATCCACGATCTCATGGTGCAATATTTCCTTGACCTCCTTTTCCTTACCGAGACCTGGCTCAGGAATGGTGAGGAGCCTCTCCTTAACCGCTGCCTTCCCCCGGGTTACTCCTCCTTCTCTACTCTCCGCTGTAGCAGGAGTAGCGGTGGAGTTGCAGCATTATTTTGCTTGTTCCTTCCCATTCAGGAGATATCCTCCCCTGCTCTCCACTATCCTGAATCCCTCCTCCTCTGCCTCAGCTCCTCATCTCCCTGCTACTTCCTCCTTATCTATTCTCCCCCTTCTCTGCAATCGTATCTTTCGGATTCCCTCCTTCTTACTTTGTCCGAGGCCTTCCTTCTCTATCCACGCATTCTGATCCTAGGCGACTTCAATAGTCACCTTGACTGCCTTACTAAACCCCAGGATATCGCCTTCCATTTGCTCCTGGCTGATCTCTCCTTGCAGCAATATGTCCGTTTCCCTACCCATTCCACTGGTCACACCCTCGACCTGCTCATTTCTCCCTCTGGTTCCTCCTTTGCTCCCTCTGCCCTTTCAACTCTCCCAGTCCCCTGGTCTGACCATTTCTGTCTCTTCTTTTCTTCTCCCCTTCTTCTCCCCCCCATTCCTCCGCAAGACACACCACCGCCCCCTCTCAATAGCACACCGCATCAAACCCAAGACCCTCCTGCAATTTCCTCCCTCTGACAGCCTTTTCCCACCCAATTTCCTTGGAACTCCACCCTATCAGCTGCATTGGACAAGCTGGCTCCCCTTCAACCTGTCTCAGGAGCTCATCGTTCCCACTACCATCCCTGGTACCACGCCGGCCTCTTTCTACATCGCTCTTACCTTTGCAGTGCAGAACACCTCTGGAGTAAGCATCCCTCCCTAGACTCCTTGACTCACTCTCGTTACTGCCACCACCACTACCACCTTCTCCTAAACTCTGCCAAACAAGCCTATTTTTCCCAATCTCATTTCCTCATCCTCCAATTCCTCTCAACAGCTCTGCTCTATTCTTCGCACACTCTCCGACCCTCATTCCTCCACCTCTTCCATCCCCCCCTCCCCCGGCTCTGCCTGACTCTGCCTTGCTGGATGCACATTTCAATGACAAGGTCCAAGCCTTTCGCTAAACTTTTTCCACTTGCCCTCCCCTCCCCTTTTTCTCTCACCTCCTACCCTCCTCCCATCTGTCATGGAAGGTCCTTCCTTTCCTCGTTTCTGGTCCTCTTTTCAGTCCATAACCCTTTCTGAACTAAGGCCCTTACTGTCTCCCGCAAAACCACCTGTCCATCTGACCCCATTCCATCATCCTGGCTGCTCAAACCCTCCCTAACTCTTGTTCCGCTTGTACTGAGCATCTTTAACTCCAATCTCTCCTCCGGTTTCTTTCCATCTCCCTGGAAACATGCCTTGATTCGGCCCACTCTCAAAAAAGCCTCCCTGGACCCCTCTGTCCCTGCTAACTGGCGCCCCATCTCCAACCTTCCCTTCCTCTCTAAACTTTTAGAAAAATTAGTTTTCACCCAGCTGTCTTCACACCTTGATGCCACCCTAGCACTTCACCCATGACAGTCAGGTTTTTATCTGGGCCACAGTATAGAATCCATTGTTCTTTCCCGCCTGAATGAACTTCATGCCTCACACGATCACGGTTCCATTTCTCTTGCAGTCTCACTTGACTTCTCCTCCGCTTTCGACCTAGTAGACCATCACACCTTACCTTAACCATCTTCATAATGTTGGGATCTTTGAAACTGCCCACCACTGGTTCCGCTCTTTCCTTACCAACAGGTCCTTTTCTGTTCTCTCTGGGTCAGCTTCTTTACCTGTTACCCCGCTTTCCTGTGGTGTCCCACAAGGGTCTGTTCTAGCCTCTCTTCTGTTCAACATCTTCTTGGCCCCTCTAACTCTTCTGATTCAGCAGCACGGCCTCTCTGTGTACGATTACGTGGATGATATTCTTCACCACAGTGACTCCTCCTCCTCTGATATTGGCCCCCTCAACGCTTGCCTTTCTTGCACTGATTCCTGTATGTCCTCTAATTTTCTTCACGTTAACCTCACCAAAACTATGGCTATCTGATTTACATTCAGCATCCCCTCCCCATCCCTAGCTCCTCTGTTTTCCTCTACCCCATCCCTATTTGTTTCCACCCTGCGCTATCTCAGTCTTACTCTGGATTCCGCACATCGTCTGTAATCCAATGCTCTTTCTAGTCACTGAGAAAAATACATGCCATCTGCCCCTTTCTCCCCTGATTACACTGCTTCTTTCCCTCGTCATGTCTCACCTAGACTACTGCAAAATCTCCCTAGCCGGCCTCAGTATCAACTTCGCAGACTTCAACTTGTAAAGAACACAGTAGCCCGCATCCCCACATATGCTTCCCGTTCAGACCACATCACTCCCCTCCTTCATTGACTTCCCGTGGCTTCTAGAATTCAGTATAAGATTCTTACCTTCATCCAAAAGGCAAGTCATACCGATGTTTCACACTCTCTCTCCAACCTTATCTGCCTCCATGCCCCCCAGTGCTCACACAGGTCCATTCACACCAATCGCATGTTACTTTCCTCCCCTTCTCAAGCCCATCTTGAATCAACCCGCACCTCTGCCTTCTTTCTTGGTCCTAAGCTCTGACACTCCCTTCTTCTGAACCTCCGTATGGAACCCTCTTTTGCCAGCTTCAAAGCAAGGTTAAAAACTCATCTCTTCTGCACTGCTTTCAATCTCATACCACCTGCCTCCCTCCCACCTTGATGCCCGCTCCTCTCTTTCCTCTCAAAGCATCATTTCTATCTCTCCTCTCTATTTCTTTCCTGTCTAATCATTGGCATTGTTTCCTTTCTAAGCAGCACCTAATTTTTATTGTAAACCACTCAGAAACCTGTGTGTTAGGCTGTATATTAAAAACTGAAAAAAGATAAAGAAATGATCATCACCCAGAGCAAAGAGCTTCATGTTAGCATGGATAACAGTAGATAAAAAAACAACTGGTTCATCCAGTATGACAAGTTATTCTGACCTACACTACTAAAGATCTCTCTCAACTGCCAGCTGTAGAAGTTTATGTAAGTCAGTTTTTGTGGTCATCATTTTTGGTTCTTCACTATCCTGAAAAGATTAGCATACAAATTTCCATACTTACTGCAACATCCAGGATCCCCTTCTCTTAGCATCAAGTTTTGTAAGAAGAAATTAGACCTTACCTGCTAATTGCCTTTCCTAGAGTTCTCTCCGGGCCAGTCCAGGACATTAGGGTAGTCAACCTCCTCCAGCAGCTGAGGACTGAATTCTGAAACTCTTGCTGACAGCCTACCCAGATCCCCCTGGTGTCAGATCCTCAGTCTACTACTGTCAAAGCAGCTTAACCTTCAAACTATAAACTATGAAATACTTTGCGATCTCTTCCTGCAGTATCTATTTATTTACATAATTATCTAATTTAAAAAAATTTGCTCTTTTTACTTTTCTCTTTTCTTTTTCGGATGACACCGACGGAGTCCCCTCTTTCTCAGAGGAACCCCCAAAATCCACATCGCAAAGTCCAAAACTCTCCGACGGCAGCCGTCCTAAGGTCAGCCTAGACCTCCTCTAGCTTCGGCTTACCATGCCATCAGCAAACTTCACAACTGAAATAACGGCCGAGCCCTCAGCCCCTGCTGAGCAACTCGCAGACGATCTGGGTGGGTCCTGGACTGGCCCGGAGAGAACTCAAGGAAAAACAATTAGCAGGTAAGGTCTAATTTCTTCTTCATCTCTCCGGGCCAGTCCAGGACATTAGGGCAGTACCAAAGCAGTACCTAAACTCGGGAGGGTCCTGCGAGCCCCGCCACAATTGCCACGGGCCCTACTTTCGCATCATCCCTCGCCTAAACATCTAACCTGTAGTGCCTCGTGAAAGTATGAAGCGAGGATCAGGTTGCTGCTCGGCAGATATCCACCGGCGGAACCAATGCAAACTCGGCCCACGAAGCTGCTTGGCCTCGAGTAGAATGAGCATTGAGCCCCTCCGGAGGCGACTTTCCGTTTGCCTCATACGCCGCCCTTATCGCCTGCTTCACCCATTGGGCAATGGAAGCCTTGGTAGCTGCCTTCCCTTTACGAGCTCCACTAAAAAGCACGAACAACCTATCCAACTTCCGAAATGACTCCGTTCTCCGAAGATATCTACGTAACACTCGTCCCAGATCTAGCTTCCGAAGCGCCCCATCCATTTTACTCCCGTCCTGACTTGAAAAGGTCAGAAGTATCACTGACTGATTCAAGTGGAACCCTGACACCACCATGGGCAGAAAGGACGGCACCGGCCATAACATCACCTTTTCCGCTGAAAACTGAATGTACGGCTCCCTACACGAGAGCACCTGCAGATCCGAGACCCGCCTAGGGGAACACAAGGCCATGAGAAAGGCTGCTTTCCAATACAGTTCTCTGAGACTCCATGACGACCCTATCTCAAAGAGAGGTAGCGTCAAAGAATCTAGCACTAAGTTCAAATCCCAAGGCGGTACTACCTGCCTCACTGGCGGCCTAATATTCCTCGCCACCTTCAGGAAGCGTTGCACATCTGGATGCGAAGATAAAACATACCCCTGCACTGTTCCTCTATAACATGCAAGAGCCGCTAGATGAACCTTGAGAGTACCGAGAGCTAGACCCTTTTCCAGGCCCCTTGAAGGAACGCCAAGACGTCTGGCAAGGCTGCAGAAAACAGCACAACTGCACGCTCCTCACACCAAACTTCAAAAATGCGCCACACTCGAACATACGCCAAAGACGTCGATCTCTTCCGAGCCTTCAACATAGTGGCTATCACTGACGCCGAGTATCACCGCCGTCGCAGCCATGTCCTTCGGCATTATCACAGGCCCTTGACTTAATAGGTTGATTCGATAGGGCAGCCTCCACAGCAGATCCACTAGAAGCCGCATCAGATTCGCATACCAGGGTCTCCTGGGCCAATCCGGAGCTATGAGAATCACCTTTCCATCGTGCCCTGCTATTCTCTGAATGTCCTGGCCTATCATCGGCCACGGCGGAAACACATAAAGAAGTTCGCCCACAGGCCAGGGCTGCACTAGACCATCGAGCCCTTCCGACATGTGCTCCCTGCATCTGCTGTAAAACCTGGTCGCTTTGGCATTGCACAGAGTGGCCATCAGATCCATGACTGGCTGACCCCACGGCACCGTAATGTCATGAAAGATTGCCATTCTCCGGGATCAAGGACATTTCAACTGAGGTAATCAGCGTGTATGTTGTCCTTTCCTGCTACATGTGCTGCTGAGAGAACCACGAGATGAGCTTCCGCCCACTGCATCAATTGCTGACTCTCTTCCAGCAATACTGCACTGCCTCTACCTCCTTGCCTGTTGATATACAACACTGTTATCACATTGTCGGAGAACACGTGAACCGCTCTACCCTTGAGCAGACCGATGAAATTCCAAAGCGCGAAACGCACCGCCCGCAGCTCCAAACAATTGATCGACCAACTGCTCTCCTCTGCCAACCAGCTCCCATGTGTCACTTGCGCCAAACAATGAGCTCCCCACCTGGAAAGGCTGATGTCCGTGGTGACCAACACCCATTCCAGTTGCTCCAGCGGCACCCCCACTTGAAGATGCCCTGGGACCAACCACCACTGCAGGCCACTGCGCACTTCCTCCAGGCATACCAGCCGCCGAGACAGAGGATGATCCTGCGGAGACCATCTGGACAGCAACGCCTGCTGAAGAGGATGCATATGAGCTCTGGCCCACGGAACCAGGTCCAAGGCCGCTGCCATGGACCCCAGTAACTGCAAGTACCTCCACGACATTGGAGCCTGTACCCTTAAGAACGCTCCAACCTGAGCCAAAATCTTTTGCACCCTGTCTTCTGGTAGCACCACCGACCCTGTGTTCATGTCGAACAAGGCCCCAAGGTAGGTAAGACATTTCACTGGGTCTAATTGACTCTTTGTTCAGTTGATCACCCAACCAAACTGTTCCAGGAACTGCACAACCCGAGCAGTTACCACGCTTGACTCCACAACAGACCCTGCCCAGATCAGCCAATCGTCCAGGTAGGGATGCACCTGAATTCCTTCCTTCCTTCCATCCGCAGCGCCGCCGCGACCACAACCATCACCTTTGTGAACGTTCGGGGAGCCGTAGCCAGAACAAACGGCAACGCCTGAAACTGAAAATGCCCCATGGGCACTGCAAAACGCAAAAACTTTTGATGATCCTCTCTGATTGTAATGTGCAGGTAAAGAGTAGTTACTCACCTGTAACAGGTGTTCTCCAGGAGCAGCAGGAATCAGTCCTCACATATGGGTGTCATCGGCGCTGATGAAGCCCCAGCGGAGCATTTTCGCAGCTTTCTATGAAAGCCTTTGAGAAGGCAGGCACGCATGCGCGGTTCCCTTCACGCCTAAAGGTGCCATCTTACCTCAGTCAAATGGCATAGCTAAGAACAGCACACAAAAATGAAAAAATAAACTATGTACAACTGCAACTCCCAGGGGAGGAGGGAGGGTTGTGAGGACTGATTCCTGCTGCTCCTGGAGAACACCTGTTACAGGTGAGTAACTACTCTTTCTCCAGGACCAAGCAGGAAGTCAGTCCTCACATATGGGTGACTCCCTAGCTCTGGGCTACCGAGGAACCCAGGCTGAACAAGAGTACTCCCTCTAGTCTTAGCAGCAAAGAAAGGCTTTTCAAGGACATAACCTCCACCGGTAGCCCAACAGAGGGCAGGAGTTGCCTAAACCTCAAAGAGATTCCGGAGTACTGCCTGGCCAAAAGCACTGTCCATACGGGACTTCATCTCCAGACAGTAATGGGCCAAAAAAGTCTGGCTTGAAGACCAAGTTGCAGCCCTGCAGATGTCTACCAAGGGCACAGAGCGGAGATGAGCCACTGAGGCAGCCATTGCCCTGACATGATGGGCCGTGACCCGACACTGCAAAGGAAGGTCAGCCGCCTTGTAAGCCCAGGTGATACAGTCAGCCACCCAGATGGACAAGGTACACTTGGACACAGCTAACCCCAACTTATTGGGGTCAAAGGATACGAAGAGCTGAGTAGCCCTCCTATGCCCCTGCGTACGGTCAAGGTAGAAGGATAAGGCCCTCCTACAGTCCAGGGTATGCAGGACTGCTTCAGCCTGGCTTGCATGAGGCCTAGGGAAGAATGTTGGAAGAACCACCTCCTGATTGAGGTGGAAAGAGGAGACAACCTTTGGGAGGAACTTGGGATGAGTCCTGAGGACTACCCTGTTCCTATAAATCCTGGTGTAAGGCCTATCACAGACCAGGGCCTGAAGCTCACTCACTCGCCTAGCCGAGATAAGGGCTATCAGGAAGAGTGTCTTCCAGGATAGGAAGCGTAGTGGACAAGTAGCCATCGGCTCAAAACGTGGGTGAGTCAGTTGCTGCAAGACCAAATTCAACTCCCACTCAGGGGCAGGAGGACGGATTGGAGGCTTGAGCAAAAACAAGCCCCTGAGAAAGTGGGACAGCAAGGGGTGACCTGACAGAGAATGTCCCTCCACCAGTGAGTGGTGAGCTGCTAGAGCTGAGAGGTGGACCCGAACAGAATTGGACTTAAGTCCCTGATTTGATAAGTGCAGTAAGTACTGAAGCACTACTGGCACAGTACAGGAGAAAGGATCCTCTGTACATAGCTGACACCACACAGAAAACCTTTTCCATTTGAGAGCATAGGTTTTCCTAGTGGACTGTTTTTTTAGAGGCGAGGACAATCTCCTCAACTTCCTGAGGTAGGCCCCAGGGAGCCAAAACTACCCTTGCAGCCTCCAGGCCATCAAACTGAGAGCTTTGAGATTGGGGTGCAGAAGGGAACCCTGCTCCTGTGAGAGAAGGTCGGGTTGCAACCCCAGAGGCAGTGGGGGATCCACCGCCAGTTGAAGCAGAAGAGGAAACCAAGGCTGTCTCAGCCACCTGGGAGCCACCAGCAGGACCGAGGCCTTGTCCTGAAGAATTTTGAAGAGAGTTCGGACCACCAAGGGCGTGGGAGGAAACTCATACAGGAGGCCCTGAGACCATGGAATCAGAAAAGCATCTGCTGCTATTCTTAGAGGATGCAGTTGCCTGGAGCAGAACTTTGGCAGTTGATTGTTCATTGGGCTGGCAAAGAGATCTACCAAAGGGAGACCCCATTTTAGGAAGATCCTCTGAACTACTGAAGGATGCAGCTACCACTCGTGGGGCTGCAGAATTCTGCTTAACCTGTCGGCCAGGTAGATGTCCTGGCCTGGAAGGTACACAGCCTTGAGGAGCATGTTGTGTTTGAGGGCAAATGAACAAAGGTCCTGAGCCTCCCGACAAAGGATTCTGGACCCAGTCCCGCCCTGTTTGTTCACATAAAACATGGCTACTTGGTTGTCTGTCTGAACCAGGACAGATTGATGAGCCAGGGCAGGAGAGAAAGCTTTGAGTGCTAATCGAATAGCTCTGAGCTCGAGGAGATTGATCTGCTGTGCAGCTTCCCAAGGAGACCACAGACCCAGGGTGCACTTGCCTAGACAATGAGCTCCCCAGCCCTGCAGGGAGGCGTCTGTGGTCAGTACCACCATGTACCCAGGAATCTGAAAAGGCACCCCCTTTAGTAGATTGGGTGGGTGCTGCCACCAGTTGAGGGAGTTCAGAAAGTGTCTGGACAACCTTATCCTGTCTCTGAGGCTGCCTGTGGCCTGTGACCACTGAGTCCGAAGGCACCACTGTGCAGGCCTCATATGGAGCCTGGCATTGGGGGTCACATGCACTGTCGAAGCCATCTGGCCAAGCAGCCTTAGGCAGAGTCTAGCGGAGACCAGTGTCCTGCTGAGAACTGATTTGCCAAGGCCACCAACCTTTGGGCCCTGTCTTCTGGCAAGAATGCCTTTGCCAGCAGAGAGTCCAGCCTTGCTCCTATGAACTCCAGGAGGGAGGAGTGGCCTAGTGGTTGGGGCAAGGTACTACAGGCCGGAAGGTCAGTGGTTGGGGCAAGGTACTACAGGCCAGAAGGTCAGTGGTTCAAATCCCACTAGAGGACAGCAACCTTGGGCCAGAAGGACTGGGGTTTCTAGTCCCGCAGGTGCTCCTTGTGGTCTTGGGCAAGCCACTTAACCCTCCATTGCCCATGCTCCCTGTAAGTATTAGTGTATATGTCTCATATCCCCTCGTGTTAAATGTATCCCCCAACCGCTTTGACCCGGTGAAAAGCGGGATATAAATGCAGCTAAATAAAAAAACAAAACAAAACTCCAAGTTCTGGGAGGGGAGCAAAGTGGACTTTGCAAAGTTTATGACAAACCCCAGGCCTTGAAGAAGAGCAATAGTCCTGAGGGTGGCCTGTCTGGCCTCCTGGCACGTCTGACCTCTGATGAGCCAGTCGCCCAGATAGGGGAAGACAAAGATTCCCTGATTTCTCAGGTAGGCCGCCACCACTGCCAGGCATTTGGTAGAGACCCTGGGAGCGGAGGTGAGGCCGAAAGGCAGCACTCTGTACTGATAATGGTTTCCTCCCACAATGAACCTGAGGTACTTTCTGTGGTCTGGATGAATGAGGATGTGAGTGTACGCATCCTTTAGATCTAAGGAGCATAGCCAATCTCTCTGCTGGAGGTAGGGCAGAAGTGTTCCAAGAGTAAGCACCTTGAACTTTTCTTTCTCTAGGAACTTGAGGTTCCTGAGGTCCAGAATGGGACGAAGGCCACCAGTTCTTTTGGGTACCAGGAAATACCTGGAGTAGAATCCGTGACCTTGCAAGTGGGGAGGCACAGGCTCCACCGCCCTGTCCACCAACAGACCTTGAAGCTCTTGAAGGAGAAGGTCTGTGTGCAGGGGAGGCCTTGGAGGATCCCCTGGAAAGTAAGGAGGCGGCAGTTGGTGAAAATGCAGTGCATAGTCCCTGTGGACTATGTCCAACACCCAACTGTCCCCGGTGATAAGGGGCCACTGGTGGGCAAAGAGGGCTAGGCGACCTCCTATGCAGGGTTGGGAGAGCATGGATGGAGAGGCTACGCTCAAGGAGTCAAAAAACCCCACCCTGCTGAGTGGGAGCAGGGGCCGGAGGCTTGGGGGTCCTCTGCTTACGGGGCCCATTACCCTGCCCCTTGGCTTGCTGACTCTGGGGTGCAGCTTGGGCAGCCGGATATTGAGGGTACTGTTTGTAGGCAGTGCCCTTCCTTGGGTAAAATGGCTTTTTACCCGAGCCCTTCTTTTTATGAGAAGGGGCAGAGGTCTTCCTAGACAGCCTTGTCCATGTAAGGTGCTCTGTTTCGAGCTGAGCGGCCTTCTCAGTCATAGGCTTTCCAAAAAGGTTTTCACCTCGGTAAGGGACATCGACCAACGTCCGATGACTGCAGCCATGCCTGGCGTCGAGCCGCGATGCTGGCTGCCGCAACTCAGGCCGAAGCCTCGAAGCCAAAGTAGGCGGCGCGGGACATGAACTTCGAGCAGTCCCAAATCCCCGAGGACAAGGACTTAAATTTCTGCAAGGGTTCCCCGCAGAAACCAGCAGAAAACCCGGCCAACTCCTTGGCCAAGTTCCGCAAGTACATGCCCATGTACAGCTGGTACGACTGGACACGGCAAGCAAGCATCGAGCCCTGGAAGCACTTTCTACCGACGCCATCGAGGTTTCGGGCCTCCCTGCCAGGGGGCACCGCGGAGTGCATCTTCTGGCTCTTTAGACGATGCATGGCCGATTCCACAACCATAGAATGGTGTGGTAGCTGTGCCTTCTGAAAACCAGGGCTCTTTCTGAGTCAATAGATCGAGTTGACTCACTTGCTCAGAACTGGCGCCGAGGCCGGTGCCTCCCACATACGGAAGAGGAGCCGTTCCAGCATCGGAGGAACCGGGACAGTAAAGGCCTCCTTCGGAGTTGAGTCATACTGCAGCCGGAATAGCCAAGGCAGTGGCCATATCCCGGACGAACTCCGAGAACCGAGTATCCTCCGGAGAGGATCTACTCCGGGGCTCGCCTGGAGGCTGAGTCCGAGAAAAGCCTTTCTTTCTGCTGCTGGTGACTTCGGAGTGCCTTGGAAGAAATCTTCCCACATGGCCCGCACGACTCAGAGTCGTGATCAGGGCCGAGGCACCGAAGGCAGCAGTCGTGTGTGTCAGTGAGAGACATTAATTTCTTACACCGATCACACTTTTTAAAACCACTGGAAGCCATCAGGGAAAAAAGAGTCCCCGCGAGGTCAAAGGACCAGCCTTCCAGGGAAAAATGGAAAAAAGGGCGCGAACGCCAGCCACGAAGGGCAAAAACCAAAAAAGAAGAATCGGGCTCGATACCAGTGTACCGAACCCGGCGGGAGGGGAACCAGCGTCGAACCGGGAGAAAAAATAGTGATAATCGTCTAAAAAAATCTACTTTTAACTGGGAGGACAGGACACACGTCCGGTGGGCTTCTCGGAAAAAAAGAGACTGAGGTAAGATGGCACCTTTAAGCAGGAAGGGAACCGCGTATGCGTGCCTGCATTCCCAAAGGCTTTCATAGAAAGCTGGGGAAATGTTCCGCTGGGGCTTCATCGGCGCCGATGACACCCATAGGTGAGGACTGACTTCCTGCTTGATCATGGAGAAGCCTCTATTAGATCTATGGATGAAAGCACCTCTCCCGACTTTACCGCCTGAATAACTGACCTCAGGGTCTCCATTCGAAAATGTGGTACCCTCAAACAGCGGTTCACATGCTTGAGATCCAGAATTAGCCGAAATGACCCTTCCTACTTGGGAACTACAAAATAAATAGAGTATCAACCGAAGCCGCACTGTTCTGGGGGTACCAGTACCACTGCCTGGAGTCGCACCAAACGCAGCATCGTGTCACCTATCGCTTTACTCTTTTTTGCCTGAGGCCCACATGGAGATACCACGAAGCCTTCCACCAACGGCTGAGTGAATTCCAGCACATACCCCTCGCGGATGATCTCCAGCACCCAGCGGTCCGTGATTATGGTGGCCCAGGCGGAAAGAAACCCCTGCAAACGTCCTCCGACTGGGTTCTCCACCTGGACCAGCCAACCTTCATTTTGGCTTCTTAAGAGGCGTTCTGCGGGGCGGTGAAAAAGCCTCTGCCGAACCCCCAAGCCCCTCAAAAGGACTGCCATCTAGCCATAAAACGGCCTCTCTGATAAGGAGAAAATCGAGGTCCTTAGAACCTGCGAAAATCCCTACCTTAACCTCTTTGCATGGTACCAAGCCTCGCAGCTTTCGGCCGGTACTCCATAAGCCAACCCCCTTTGGAATCACCCAAATCTTTTACAATTTTCCCCAAGGCCTCCCCAAAGAGCAGCTTGCCACTATAGGGGAGCTTACTGAGGCGAGCCTTAGAAGATGCATCCACCGCCCAATTCCTCAGCCAGACAAATCATCTAGCGGCAATTACTGACACCATGGACTTCGCTGACATTCTAACCAAATCATAAAAGGTGTCTGCTAAATAAGCTGCCGCCGACTCCAGCTTTGCTCCTTATTTGGAAGGCTCGTCCTCCTTCTCCGGACATGATTCCCCTTGGAGCCAACGGATAGAGGCTCTTGAAACATAAGCCCCACAAACAGAGGCCTGCAGAGCCAGCGCACTGGAATCAAAAGCCTGCTTGAGCAGCGCCTCCAACTTGCGATCCTGAAGATCCTTTAAGGCTGTACCCCCTTCCACCGGAATCGTTGTCTTCTTAGTGACCGCTGCCACCAGTGCATCCACCTTAGGCATCTTCAACAACTCCTTCTCTTTCTGCGGAACAGGGTAAAGCCAACCAATGGCTAGCTTCAGGGCATTCCCACTCTGATTCTATCATCTGCTTAATTACTCTGTGAACCGGAAAACAGCGCTGCTACGCTTTAAAGCCCTGCAATAAAGGATCTTCTACTGGCTCCTGCTGTACCACTGGAAGTACTATATTTAGCACTGCGAGGGACTGAGCGATAAGAGCTCCTAGCTCCTCCTTGCGAAACACCCGGAATACATTCAGATCTTTCAGTTTTAAAACACAGAAGAGAGCTTTCTGGTTACATTTGGAACCCAGCAGAGAGCTTGTAGTTTAAATTTCATAAGAAGTTAGAGCCTAGCAGCAGCTAAGAGCTATAATTTAAATCAAATCAGAATATAGTTTACCTCAGCAGCACAAGACAGGGTACTGTGTAGCAGCCCTCTTTTAATAAGTGTTATTTCCCTCCCTCCCCTGGGATAATCCTAGCTTTATAGGTACTTACACATTTTAAAAGACAGGAGGTGCTCTCAGGTGAAGCTCATTACCCAAATCAGTCATACACTAAGGACCTGAAATTAGTTAAGCTTCAGGTGAACAAGGTATATTACACGTATTAGGTACAGTTTTATTAGTATAAATATCCATAGCAACCCTTAGTAAGTAAAGAACTTAGATCTAAACACAAACTTAAAGCTAAGATGCAGACAGCAGTCCAGCAGAGGGATGGGGGCTTTCCAGTCTTTTACATTGAGTGTCACATGTATGATTTTCTCCCAGTTGGTGAGAGGTCTTACGTGTGCACTAGGTGCAAGGAGCTCTTTGCTCTCAGGGAACGAGTCTGTTCTCTAGAGGCTAGAGTAGCAGACTTGGAAAGCATTAGACAGACAGAGAGGTACATAGACGAGACCTACAGGGATATAGTCCTGAAGTCCCACCTCTAGTCTGGCAGCATCCCTGTTGCCATGGAGGAGAGAGGTCACGTGACAGGAGAGCATCACCCTGGTGTGGCAGAAAGTGATCCTGTAACTAGGACCTGTCCTCCAGGTGATGTAAAACCCTCTCGCACCGAGGAAGTTTCTCCAGGGCCATGTGCCCATGAGGGAAGGGTTAGGACAGCCGTTATAGTTGGTGATTCGATAATTAGGCATGTAGATAGCTGGGTGGCTGGTGAGTATCACCTGGTAACATGCCTGCCTGGTGCAAAGGTAGCGGACCTCACGCACCACCTAGATAAGGTCTTAGATAGTGCTGGGGAGGAGTCTGCTGTCTTGGTACATGTCGGTACCAATGATATAGGAAAATGTGGTAGGGATGTTCTGGAGGCTAAATTTAGGCTTTTAGGTAGGAAGTTGAAATCCAGAACTTCCAGGGTAGCATTCTCCGAAATGCTTCCTGTTCCATGCGCAGGACCAAAAAGGCAGGCAGAGCTCCAGAGTCTCAATGCGTGGATGAGACAATGGTGCAGAGATGAGGGGTTTGGATTTGTTAGGAACTGGGGAACATTCTGGGGAAAGGAGGGGCTCTTCCGAAGGGATGGGCTTCACCTTAACCGGGATGGAACCAGGCTGCTGGCATTAACCTTTAAAAAGGAGATAGAAAAGCTTTTAAACTAGATAATAGGGGAAAGCCGACAGTCGCCCAAGAGCGGATGGTTCGGAAGAATGTATCTTTGAAGGATACTACCAAAAGCAGAGAGGTTCTACAAAAGAGTAAGTAGCCCAAATGCCCTGAAGTATGGAGCAGACAGAGCTTAAAGATCCCAAATCACCCATGTCTAAGAATAGCCAAATTAATATGAATAAAATACATTCTCTAAAATGCCTGTATGCAAATGCTATAAGTCTAAAAAATAAGATGGGAGAGTTAGAATATATAGCACTAAATGAAAGGTTAGATATGATTGGAATATCAGACACATGGTGGAAGGAGGACAACCAGTGGGACACTGTGATACCTGGGTACAAACTATATCATAATGATAGAGCTGATCAAATTGGTGGAGGGGTTGCTCTCTATGTTAGAGAGGGCATTGAGTCAGAAAGGATTAAAGTTTTGCAGGAAACAAAATCTGCTGTAGAATCTATATGGATTGAAATTCCATGTAAAAGGGGGAAGGCAATGGCAGTGGGGGTGTACTATCGAGCACCTGGCCAGAATGACCAAATGGATGATGAAATGCTCAAAGAAATCAAGGAAGCTAACAAAAGTTACAGCGCAGTAATAATAATGGGTGATTTCAACTACCCCGGTATCGACTGGGTCAGTGTCACGTCAGGAGATGCTACGGAGATAAAGTTCCTAGATGAAATAAATGACTGCTTCTTGGAGCAGCTGGTTCATGAACCGACCAGAGGGGAAGTCATATTAGACCTAGTCTTTAGTGGAACACCAGATCTAGTGCAAGAGATAAGGTTGTTGGGGCCACTTGGCAATAGTGATCATAGCATGATCGCCTTTGATTTAATTAGTGGAGGAGGGATAGTAAGGAAATCCACAGTACTACCTTTTAACTTTTGAAACGGAGACTATGATAAAATGAGGAAAACAGTTAAGAAAAAACTAAAAGGAGCAGCTGCAAAGGTTAAAGACGTACATCAGGCTTGGCTGTTGTTGAAAAATACTAACTTGGAAGCCCAGACCAGCTGTATTCCACGCTTTAAGAAAAGTGGAAGGAAGTCCAAAAAACTGCCAGCATGGTTTAAAGGTGAGGTCAGAGAGGCTGTTGTTGCCAAAAAAGCATCTTTCAGGAAATGGAAAAAAGAGCCAAACGACGAAACCTGGAAACAGCACAAGCACTGGCAAGTCAAATGCAAGGCATTGATAAGGCAGACAAAGGGAGAATTTGAGAAGAAGCTTGCTGTGGAAGCAAAAACACGAAGCAAAGACCTTTTCAAGTACATTCGTAGCAAAAAACCTGTGAGAGAGTCAGTTGGTCCATTAGATGATAAAGGGGTTAAAGGAGCACTAAGAGGCGACAAGGCGATAGCGGAGAGACTGAATGAATTCTTTGCTTCAGTCTTTACTGAGGAAGATGTAGGGATGCTAGCCATGACTGAAGTGGTATTTAAAGGTGCGGAAGAATTGAAGGAAATATCGATACATCGGGAAGATGTATACAACTATTAGATAAACTGAAGATTAGCACATCACCTGGGCCGGATGGTATACATCCAAGGGTGTTGAAAGAACTGAAATATGAGATTGCAGACCTGCTATTTGTAATCTGTGAACTATCATTAAAATCATCTCTAATACCTGAAGATTGGAGGATTGCCAATGTGACACCAATTTTTAAAAAGGGTTCCAGGGGTGATCCGGGAAACTACAGACCGGTGAGCCTGACGTCAGTACCGGGAAAAACGGTAGAAACCATCATAAAGAATAAAATTACTCAGCATGTAGATAGTCATGACCTAATGGGAGACAGCCAACATGGCTTTAGACAAGGAAGATCTTGTCTTACTAATCTGTTGTTTTTTTGAAGGAGTGAATAATCAGGTGGACAAAGGTGAATCGGTTGATATTGTGTATCTGGACTTTCAGAAAGCCTTTGACAAGGTCCCTCATCAGAGACTTTTGGCAAAACTAAAGAGTCATGGGATAGGAGGCAGTGTACTATTGTGGATCAGGAACTGGTTAAAAGATAGAAAGCAGAGGGTAGGACTAAATGGCCAATTTTCCCAATGGAGAAAGGTGAATAGTGGTGTACCCCAGGGATCTGTGCTGGGTCCGCTGCTTTTTGACATATTCATAAATGACCTGGAAAGTGGAATAACGAGTGAGGTTATCAAATTTGCAGATGACACAAAACTATTTAAAGTTGTTAAAACCCAAGAGGATTGTGGAAATTTGCAAGAGGATCTTGATAAATTGGAAGACTGGGCATCAAAATGGCAGATGAAATTTAATGTGGACAAGTGCAAGGTTATGCACCTAGGGAAGAACAAAAAACTATGGTTACACGATGCAAGGTTCCACATTAGGAACCACCACCCAGGAAAAAGATGTAGGCGTCATTGTGGATAACATGTTAAAACCCTCGGCCCAGTGTGCAGCAGCGGCCAAGAGAGCAAATAGAATGCTAGGTATGATAAGGAAAGGAATAGAAAATAAAACAAAAGATATTATAATGCCTCTATATCGTTCCATGGTGAGACCGCACCTTGAATATTGTGTGCAATTCTGGTCGCCGTATCTTAAAAAGGATATAGCGATTTTAGAAATGGTTCAGAGAAGAGCCACCAAAATGGTAAAGGGGATGGAAGGATACTCCTATGAAGAAAGGCTAAAAAGGTTAGGGCTCTTTAACCTGGAAAAGAGACAGCTGAGGGGAGATATGATTGAAGTCTATAAATTAATGAACGGAGTGGAACGGGTAAACGTAGATCGATTGTTTACGTTATCAGAATATAGAAAGACTAGGGGACATGCAATGAAGCTACAGGGTAAACTATTTAAGACTAATAAAAGAAAATATTTTTTCATTCAACGTGTAAGCAAACTCTGGAATTTGTTACCGGAGGATGTAGTAAAGGCTGTTAGTGTAGCTGGGTTTAAAAAAGGTTTGGACAAGTTCCTGGAGGAAAGGTCCATAAACCATTATTAAGAAGGGACCCAGGATATCAATGCTTGAACCAATACAAGCACTGTGGAACCTGTGTCCCTTGGGGAAACTTCTAGGTAGATATGACCTAGATTGGCCACTGTTGGAAACAGAATACTGGGCTTGATGGACCTTGGTCTGACCCAGTATGGCATATCTTATGTTCTTATTATGTTATGTACGCCAGGTACGCTCTCACCTTCTTCTAACTCTCCTGCCCAGGAGTCCAAATCTGCTACCTGGGGCACAGAGAGCTGCAGCCCGAAGATATCGAAGCCTGTCTCTGAACTTGTACCCCTTTGAGAAGATCCCTCTCCTGGGTCAGTGTCTTTGGGCTCCCCTGTCTGTGCCTCTGACAGGATGGGGACAGACGAGCTGCTCAAGGACTGCATCCTCTTTAAACAATATGCCTTATGCATAGCAAGGATAAAATCTGCAGAAAATAAGGATTCTAATCCTTCCTGTGCTGCGGGCAACTGCTGCTGTCCTCCAAACTCCTCAGGAGCCGTCCTAACTGTTTTGGCTTTTTTTTTCCTGATTTCACCTTGCGCAAGGGAGAAATGGCAGCCTCAGACAAAATGGCTGTCGTTCCCGCTTTTTCTACCATGCTCTGAGGCCTATCAATTAAATACCCCTTCGTCGACTTAATCTCCATCTTTCCGTTCTCCAAATCGTATCTGTGCAACGGAATAGCGATAGAGACCAGAGCGTCCCGGCAAGCCCAGCGATACCAAAAACCGAGCGCACACTGCCGGCGCTGGCAACTCCCGATTTAAGACTGCCGCAAGAAAACTTTCCCGACGGTCCAACACCCACTGCAGCGAGCCAAGCACACCTCCACCGGCCAAAAAACCCCTGCTCTGCTCGCGCAACCTCCTGCCTGCGTGGAGCACGTTGGATCCTCGAAGCTCCGTCTCTCCGCTGCTAGCGGGACCCGGAGCCTGAGGCGATCGGAGGAAGCAAGTGGATTCTGGAGCTCCCAGCTCACTTATCACCCCTCGAAGAGACGGATTCTCAGAATTGAGCCCCCCGCTGCTTCACACTCCTTCTGGAAGCCAAGAACCGTCTCTTAATGTCCTAGTCTTTTTTTTTTCCCCCAGGGAACTTCCTTTGCGTTACTGTCCTGCTAGGGCAAAACTGCAAACCCTTTTTGATATATTTATGTTATCTACAGGCTATGTTCTAACTCCCTGGTCCTGAACTGTTCTATTCCTTTTCGTTTCACCTGGGAGCCTGTCAGCCACACGTCCTGTTCAGCTGCTGAGGACTGAAAGACTGAGGATCTGACACCAGGGGGAGCTGGGTAGGCTGTCAGCAAGAGTTTCAGAATTCAGTCCTCAGCTGCTGGAGGAGGACGACTACCCTAATGTCCTGGACTGGCCCAGAGAGACGAAGAGGAATAATCCAAATAGCTACAAAACTACTGAGCTTGTTGTACAAACTGTTACCTAATTCCCCATAGCTTTGCAGGAAGGTTGTGTGCAACCACCATCTTGCTGATATCAACATAATTGGCTTCTGGGGAGGCTAACTACCCAGAAGCCTGCAGGATCACTAGGCCATGCATTTTTTATCTGTCTCTTGTTTTCTTTAAATCATTTTGCCATATAAATAACCATGTATCACTAATCTGCTAGCATAAAAACAGTTCGCATCTGGGGAGTTGTAGACTGCTAGATCCAGTTATCTCATGATCTGCCGAAATGCCAAATTATGCTTCCCTTTTGTACTCCTTGTCACCTCATGTGCTAACTCTGCTCTGGAAGAAGTGATGGGCTGATTATTTTCAATATTACAACATCACAAACCCTATCCCCACCACCGCTACAATGTCATAAACAGTCCATATTTTACTAATATTGACCCCTCTATTGAGGTTCAGCTGAAACTGGATGCAGTATGTCTGAACTGGATGCAGAAAATTCTATATATGAGTCATTATGTAGAGCTCATCTATGAAATTAGCTCTCAGAACTCTCTTTATGGTAATCAGGATAACTTCCAAAATCTCTATGCAAGGAAGAGCAGAAACCATTTCTAGTATGTTAAAATGTTATTCTTATTCATTTATACTTCATTGTTTCTTAACTGCTTATCCACTAAGACCCAAAAGCGGTAAACATTCTGATGTGCTTTTTTATTATGGTTTCTTTGTATCATCTTGCCATATAATATCCAGCTATCATGTCTTGTCGCATCTGTGCAGTTGGCTCCCAGATGCTACCCTGATCACTACAGCCCAGCCATCAGCGTGTCCCTCACGTGACTGCATACAAAAAGTACAGACTGCATACAGCGAGATCACAAAATCAGGCAACTGCAAGCAGCAATCCTAAGGTGAGCACACCATTCCGACAACCCAACACAGCCTCTGATTCCGGCACGGAGCATCGCAACCCTACAGGGACCCTCCTTTAGTCTATAGCCTGATCAGGAGTACCAGGCACCCATCTGAAAGGCATTGACACATGGTGAGCTCTGCCTGCACAAGCAGACATCATCACAAGCGACACGGCTTCCTTTAAATCACACTCAACCACAGGTGTGCTTGAACCTAAGGCCCGTATACATGGCCCTTGAATGCACAACTGGAAAGTGCCCACCCCAAATCCCCACTCAGTCCAAGGTATGTCTAATATCTCCACTCTACAAGAACCCACTCCAACAGCTTTCCAAGCAATCACAAGCACCACAGCACAAGCCCCTACAGAAACTTTAAGTTCACAAAGCACAGCACAGTAGCTAAAACCCACAGGAGCAACATGATCCCCACAATCAACTCTCTACTACTACTAATCCTGCTACAGCTAATATTATCTCACGTAAGGGCTACCCCACCACAAGCTACCATCTTCATGGTACCTATACTGAAAGACATGTGACAAAACCCACCACGGCAACAAATCCACAGGTCAGCAAACAAAAGGCCCCAGAGACTCCTACAAGTCAAAATCACCCAACAACAAAACAACCTGCACAGCAACCCACTCCAGTATACATATACACCCGTAAGATGAGCACTAATTAATGCTCATTCGGTTCAAAACAAAACAGACTATATACATGACCATCAAACCGATAATGTGTGGCTGAATCCTAGCTAACAGACACAGATAACGTCATTTTTAACCAACTCACAGCACCAACATACTCTTCCTACAGCTACCCTAGAACAAACAGGAGGAGGAGGAGTATTAATACTTCCAAGAAGCCATTTTTTTAATACAATCTCTACAACCCCACAAAAGAAAGCACCATTATAATTGCCAAATAATCTCTCACTATATGCCTCACTTATAGAGCACCAAACTCTAAGGCAGATGAACTATCTTCACTCCTGGAGTCCATATGCACATACACATCTCCACGAAAAAGCCTTATAACCCTACGAAAACTAAACCTCACATCAATGTCCAATAAGGAAGCTAACTCCTTACATGCACCACTGGACCCTCACCATAGAATCACTAAACTATATATAAACCATGAATACCCCAACATATTGATAAGGAACAACTCTCTATCTCGTTTTTGTCCCCAACCATATGCTGGGACACAACACCAGCACCCTGGTCCGACCACTACATAACATTCGAAATGACCATCAACCCAATGACACTCCTACAGGAGCAACACAAACATAGACGATTTAAATGCTTCAACAAACAACTCTTCCTATTAGAAGTCCTACCAAGACTAAACCAAAACTTATCGGACCTGGACAATATAGCATAGTTACTCACCTGTAACAGGTGATCTCCGGAACAGCAGGAATTTAGTCTTCACATATGGGTATCGTCAGTACAGACGGAGTCTGCACGAGAACGCTCCCCAGCGTCCAATAGGAAAGCTTTTGGGAAAATCCCACAGTGCCTGCGTGCTGCCTTCCTGCCTTTCCCAACTGTCCCTCTCCAGTCGAGTTTATAGCTGAGACAAAAAAGAGAGAGAGAGAGAGAGAGATACAACTCCTAGGGGAGGTGGGTGGGTTGTGAAGACTAAATTCCTGCTGTTCCCGGAGATCACCTGTTACAGGTGAGTAACTATGCTATCTCCAGGAACAAGCAGGGATATAGTCTTCACATATGGGGACTCCCTAGCTGCATATGCCAGGGAGATGGCCCCAGAAAGTTGTGTGCCCTTGTGAAAGGGCTCCACTTCCCCCCGTGGATCTCTGGCATCCTATCAGGGATGGTGGGTAGGAGTTGATTAAGTGTGGAACAGGTGTTGAAGAACAGCCTGACCAAACAAGGCATCCTGGCGGGAGTCCTTGTCTACACAGTAATGGGCTGTGAAGGTATGAACCAAAGCCCAAGTAGCTGCTCAACAGATGCCGTCGATAGACACAGAGTGAAGATGAGCCACTGAGGCTGCCATGGGTCTCACATTGTGAGCTGTGACATGGCCTTCAAGAGGAAAGTTCTTACTCTCATAGGCAAAAGATATACAATGTGCAATCCAGCTGGACAGTGTCCTTTTGGAGACTGGAAGTCCCAAATGACTAGGATCTAAAGCAACAAAGAGTTGGGAGGACTTTCTATGTTGCTGTGTCCTTTGCAAGTAAAAGGCCAAAGCTCTTTTACAGTCCAAAGTATGAAGACTCCTTTCTGCATTTGAGGCGTGAGGCCTTGGGAAGAATACAGGAAGTTATACCACTTGGTTTAAATGAAAAGGTTACACCACCTTTGGCATAAAGTGTGGATGAGTCCTAAGGACTACCTTATCATGATGGAACCTTGTATAAGGAGGATCAGCCACCAATGCTTGCAATTCACTGATGCGAAGTGCTGATGTGATTGCAATAAGAAAGAGGACCCTCCAGGAAAGGAATTTCAAAGAGGTAGTAGCTAATGGTTCAAAAGGCGGCTTCATGAGCTGACCAAGACCCAGATTTAAGTCCCATGCTACCAGTGGTGGCTTAATGGGAGGCTTAGTTAAAAGAAGACCTCTCATAAATCTCGCTATGAGAGGATGAGAGGAAATAGGTTGTCCATTTAGAGGCATGAAAAAAGCTGCAATAGCACTCAAATGAACTCTCAGTGAATTGGTCTTAAGCCCTGCATTAGACATGTGAAGGAGATACTCCAGTAATGATTCCAGAGGTATCGCAAGAGGGTTAAGACCCTTCTGCGAGCACCATGTGGTAAACCTTTTCCACTTGAAAGCATAAGAGCATCTTGTGGAAGCCTTCCTGGATGCAAAAAAGGATATCCTTTACCTGCTGAGAAAGGTTAAGACCGTGAAGTTCTAGGCTTTCAGCAACCAGGCCCTGAGATGCAGAGACTGGGGATTGGGATGCCACAGCATCCCGTCCTCCTGAGAAAGGTGATTTGGAGCAGATCCTAACTCCAGATGCGGAGCTTGAGAGAGATGTAGGAGCAGAGGGTACCACATTTGCCGTGGCCAACGTGGAGCTATGAGAATCATATGACCTCTGTCTCTCTGAAGCTTGAACAGGGTTTTGGAAATTAGGGGAATGGGTGGAAAGGCATACAGGAAGTCCTGACCCCAATGGAGGAGGAAAGCATCCCTGGCCTGACAACCCTGAGCTGGAATTCTGGAACAGAACCGGGGAAGTTTGGCATTCAGTGGACTTGCAAAGAGGTCTATGTCCGGGGTTCCCCAAATTTGAAAAACTTTGGCCACCTGGTCTGCATGGAGAGACCATTCGTGTGGAAGCAGAACTCGACGGAGTCTGTCTGCCCAAGAGTTTTGAATGCCTGGAAGATACACCGCAAGGAGATGAATCTGATGCTCTCTGGCGAGGGCCCATAGTCGCAAAGCTAAGTTGCAGAGCGACAGAGAGCCTGTTCCGCCCTGCTTGTTCACATAGAACATGGCTACTTGATTGTCCGTTTGAACTAGGACAGTCTAGTAGCTGAGCTGGGTGTAGAATACTCAAAGAGCAAGGAAGATTGCTTTGAGTTCCAGGAGACTGATGTGTAGATAGGTCTCCTGTGGAGTCCAGGTATCCTGGGTAGAGAGGCCTTGAAGGTGGGCTCCCCAACCCACCTGAGAGGCATCTGTTGTTGGAGTGGCTTAGGGTAGGGGTTGCTGAAAAGGAAACCCCACCATAAGGTTTTGGGGCCACCACTGGAGGGACAAAATAAGGCGATCTGAGTTTGCTATTTTGTCTGACAGGCAACCTGATGCCTGAGTCCACTGAGTTGATAAAGTCCACTGGGCTGCCCTCATATGGAGGTGAGCATAAGGAACCACATGCACGGTGGATGCCATGTGGCCTAGCAACTGTAACATTTCCCAAGCAGTGAGGTGAGGTTTTAGCACTGCTTGGGAAGCTAACTGCACAATGCGAAGGCAGCGGGGCTGTGGAAGGTAGGCCCTTGTCTGTCTGGAATCCAGCAGAGCTCCTATAAACTCCAGGGACTGAGTGGGAGCAAGATTGGATTTTGGGAAGTTTATAACAAGTCCCAAATAATGAAGGATGTGCACTGTGCGAGAGAGAGCAACCCTGGCCTCTGGCTCTGAAGGGGCTCGAATGAGCCAGTCGTCTAAGTAAGGGAAGACGAATATTCCCAGGGTGCAGAGAAAAGCTGCCACCACAGCCATGCATTTTATGAACACCCTTGGTGCAGAAGCCAGGCCAAAAGGAAGAACCCTGTATTGGTAGTGCTTCCCTTGAAACAGAAAGCAAGGAACTTTCGGTGAGACGGATGGATGAGAACATGAGTGTACGCATCCTTGACATGTAGAGAACAAAGCCAATCCTGACTCTGAAGGTATGGCAGCAGAGTTCCTAGAGAAATTATTTTGAACTTCTCTTTTAAGAGGAATTTGTTCAATTCTCTGAGGTCTAAAATGGGTCTGTGTCCTCCTGTTTTCTTTGTAATAAGGAAATATGAGGAGTAAAGCACAGTTGCTTACCTCTAACAGGTGATCTCTGGGAACAGCAGGAATAAGTCTTCACATATGGGTACGTCGGTACAGACGGAGTCTGCGCGGGAACGCTTCCCAGCATCCAATCAAAGAGCTTTTGGAAGCATCCCACCACGCCTGCGTGCTGCCTTCCCGCCTTTCCCAACTGCCTCTCCTCAGTTAAGTTTTAAAGCTGAGACAAAGAGAGAGAGAGAGAGGAAAGGAAAGATAGATAGAGATACAACTCCTGGGGAGGTGGGTGGGTTGTGAAGACTTATTCCTGCTGTTCCCAGAGATCACCTGTTACAGGTAAGTAACTGTGCTATCTCCAGGAACAAGCAGGAATGAGTCTTCACATATGGGGACTCCCAAGCTGAGATGCCTGGAGTCCCAGCATGTCATAGGTTGGAACATGCTATCCCCTACAACACCAGGCATCCTGAGGATGGAGGGTAGGAGTTGAAGAGAGAAAGGTGCAGTGGAACAGTTTACCTAGGATAGGATTGCAGACAAGGAGTCCATGTGTGGATGATAATTGTCATCAATGATATTGCAAAGAAAAAATATTGCAATATGGACCTCCCCTAACAGGACTTCAGAGAAGTATGGAGGTTCATGGGATCTACTGGGGAACCCAGTAGAGGAACCTCGAGAAGGACCTCACTGTAAGTGGAGGTAGCAAACCTGTAGGAAAAGCAAGGGAGGTCAGAATCCTGAAAGGTAACAGGTAAACCCAGTAGGAAAAACTGGGGTAGTACAAAAACGGTGAGCCTTCAGCGGAAGGCTTTATGATAAAAGCCAAACTCTTTTGGCAGCAGAGTGGTTCACTCTTAGGAACAAAAAGAGAAAGGCTAACCGATTTGGACAAACAGGCCCAGTCCTTGTGGGGAGAAAGGGTATGGGAACCCCTTGTATCCCAAAAGAAAGGACAAACGCCGGAGGCGTTAGAGCCTGTGATTAGCTGAAGATCCGCAATGTCTCTCCAAACTGAAGTCAGCTGGGAGAGATATTGGAACATGGAGAGCTTCAGAGGTACCTAACCTTAAGGTTATGGTAGGTGTTAACTACTACCAAAATGGTTGTGAGTGTAGGACCCCAAGACATGCTGGATAGCATAAGTACGAATAAAGCCCATCTGTCAGAATCATATAGCTATATGAGCCTCGACAGTCAGGTAGAAAAAGCAGAATACATATCTACCAATAGTAAAATATCTCGACAGATTTTATATATGTATAGCATATAGATATATGAGAATATATCTATTGTGAGATATGAAGGGCATAAAATACACACAAATGATAGACAGACATCTGTAAGATGTGTGCTATATGAATATATAGGCCTCTATATGGAAGTCTGCAAAGAAGCAGACAGAGATATGCCTACAAAAAGGTATTCACAAAGAAAAATGTGGAGAGGAAAGATTCATCTAATAACAAGAAGGTGGAACCTACTTGAGAAGATATATAGAGAATCAATTCCCACTGGTTATGGCTACAGGGATGCTAGGTAGTAGAAAAACCAGGATGGTTACGTGAAAAGCAGAGGATGATATCAGTCTGCAGCCAGCAAGTCCCGAGTATTCTAGAACTCTAGCATGGTAAGTGAAGAGAAGACGCATAGGAATGAGATACCATGCTGACCTGCTTAAGGGCAAAAAGGTATCATGCGTTCTTACCATGAGGACGAGCTGGAAGGAGAAAACATATTCCCTATTGGAAAAACTATGAACCAAAGCAGGGAATTAGCAACTCCTTAAACTTTCACGTAAGAGGAGGTCTATGTCCTTTATATTAAAAAGGAGAACTTTTCTAGTCATTGAAGACATGACTGAAAAAGCCTTTTTCAACCATCTAGAATAGCTGTTGGAGAAATAGCCCCCCATGCTCTCTAGCAAGGGCCCATAGTGGAGAGCTTCTCTGTAGAATTGCAGAGAGCATGATTCAGGAGAATGAGGAGATAGAACTGGCTGCAGGAGAGCCAGTACCTATGTCAACTATGCTGCCAAACCCAGGGGAATGGAGATGGCAGAAAGAGAAGACAATCCAACAAGCTTGTAGTGAAAAGTTTCCAAGACAGATGACAGCACTGACTTGGAGCCACTACTAAGACCAGACAGAATGTTAGTGGAGGACAAATCTGGTTGCTGGTGGAAAAGAACCAGTGGTCCAAACATTAAGGCTCCTGCATTGGCAGCTGCTTGCTAGACAGCAGAAGAATGGTACTGTTTAAAAACAGAAAGAACAGACAAAACAAGAGTAGAAAACTCTAGACGTGTCTGATGAACTGCTTCAAAGCAAGATTGAAAAAGAGGAGTCAACTCAGAGAAGAGAACTCCGCACTGGAAAAGTAAGAAAACTAGAGAGGCTGAAGAAAAAGCCCTCCAGTGAAGCAATACCGCTCTTACAGAGGAAAAACCTGGTAAGAGAGTAAAGAGAATGGAGCTGAAGAAAACTTACAAAGTAGTAAGTTTATAGAAAGGAAAAAAGACATGCTGGCACAGGAAACTATCGTTTGATAGTGGATAGACCTCTTTCCCTAGCAGGAAAAAGAGGAGAACCCTGTGACCTAGAAGCATGAACATCCTGACAGCTCATAGAACATAGAAAAAATGGATATATTTCGGGAAGAGATCCATGTTTAGGATTTAGAATGACAGCAGTGGATTGCCTCTATTGAGAAGAAGCAACTGCAGATTCTAATCCCAAGAGTCACAAGCATCTGATGGATTGATCAGAAACCCTGTGGTTGCTGGGTTTGCTGAGCCTGGTGAGAGGTTGAACTCTGCAGACTAGGACGATTCTTCCCCTGATTGGGAACATCTGTATGATGGGCTGATGATGCATAAAACCTTTTTCTCCTATGGGAAGAAAGTTTGGCAGGACATTTCCTACCTACTGGGACAGAAGAAGGTGCAGAACAGCCCCTAGGAAAAGGTAAGTCAGTGGAGAACTGAGTAACCTGACGTAAAGACTCCTTGTTGAAAAGATTGTCTCCAGTGCAAGGAGTATGTCCCAGTCTGTGCTGTGCCCATTTGTCCAAGTCTGAAGCTTCGAGCCAGGCTCTACGTCGTACCCCTATAGTTTATTTATTTATTTATTTATTTAACAGTATTTCTAAACCGCCTTATCTTAATAATCAAGGTGGTATCACAGCAAGCAATCAGGTAAAGTGTGTGTGTTGTACATGCAGTGAGGATAAAACTTAGTTGTGTGAGGGATGTGTTGGGTGCTTGATTTGTTTGAGCTATATACAGGGTGGGCTATTTACAGTGGTGCTAGAATCATATTTTATATATTCAGATGTTTGGGAGGATTGGAGTGCTGTTATCCATTCTCTTAGGTTATGTGATGTGACCATAGTGCTCTATGAACAGCATGGTTTTCAGTTGTTTTCTGAAGTCTTTGAGGTCTGGAGTTGCCCTTAGATCGTCCGGTAGATTGTTCCATATTGTTGGAGCAGCCATGGAGAGAGCTCTGTCTGTTGTGTCCTTGCGTGTGTGCTTCTACTCATTTGGGGTGCTGACTCGGTTGCGTGTTTGACTTCTTCTGGGACGTGCGCTGGTTTCCGGTTGTATGAGCAGGTGGAGGCTGTTGGCTGATGTGTGTTCTTTTATCTTAAATAGGTTTATGATAGTCTTGTATCTGATGCGAGCAATGATTGGGAGCCAGTGTAAGTCCTTTAGTGTAGGTGTGATGTGCTCCTGCCTTGCGGCTCCGGATATGATTCGAGCTGCAGTGTTTTGTGCCAGCTGTAGTGGTTTGAGAGCTTGTTTTGGTAGTCCGAGGTATATCGGATTGCAGAAGTCCAGTATTGGGGTTATCAGTGCTTGACAGACTGTACGGAAGTGTTCTGGAGCGAGGAGTGGTTTCAGTCTCCTGATGATTCGCATCCTGTAATATGCTTTTTGGATTGTTTTGTCTATGTGTGGTTTGAGGTTGAGTTTACTGTCCAGAGTAACCCCAAGGTATCTCACCTCCGATCTTATCGGTATCGTGGTGCTTTGTATCTTTATGTTTGGTGGGTGTGTGAAGCTTTGGTTTCAAGTGATGATTAAAGCTTCAGTCTTGTTGTAGTTTATAGCTAGATTGTTGTTTTGGCACCACTTCGCCATTTGGGTAAGGCAGTCTGCTATTTTAGAGAAGTCCGGGTTTTCGATTGATATCGGGGAGTATACCATTATATCGTCTGCGTATATTGTGTATTGGATGTTGTTCTCTTTCATAATGTTGCATATTGGTTGGATGTAGATGTTAAAAAGGAGTGCTGAGAGTGCGGATCCTTGTGGTACTCCTTGTTGGACGTTTATGGGCCGGGAGGTGTCCTGTCCCACCTTGACCTGTAGCTGTCTTTCTGTTAGGTACGAGTGGAACCATTTTAGAGTGGTACCGTGTATACCAGTGTTCTTCAGTCTCTCCAGGAGTATATTGTGATCAACTGTGTCGAACGCTGAGGAGATGTCGATGAAGATCATTATAATTCCATTCCTGATGTCGTCAATTATTCTTATGATGCTGTCGAAGAGGTAGATCAGGAGAGTTTCGACTCCATGGTTGGGACGAAATCCGTGTTGGTTGTCGTCGAGAGTTCCGTGTTCGTCAATGGGTTCCTGAAGTTGTAGTTGAACTGTCTTTTCGATTATTTTTGCGAGGAAGGGTATGCTGGAGATTGGTCGGTATGCTGCTGGGTCCTTTTTGTCGAGAGAAGTTTTCTTTGTGATTGGTCTTACTGAGGCAAGCTTTAATTGCTGTGGCATGAGTCCTTGAGTGAGTGAGTTGTGTACCATTTTATGAATGTTTGGTATGAGGCTTGCTTTGGTGGCTTTGACCCATGACACTGGGCAAGGGTCTGTAGGAGCAGTGCTTGTGTTGATTGTGGAGATGATGTCTGATATCTGCTCTTTTGAGGGTGAGTGGAATGTGCCCCAGGTTTTGGGGTGGGCGTTCGTTCTGTTGGTTCTACTGGGTGTTGAGCGCTCTGTGGAGTGAAATTTGTCTTTGATGTGGTCGGCGAATATCTGTGGATCCACTTGTATTTCTCTTTCTGCTATAGTTATAGCAGAACTCCTGCTAACAGACTCAAAAGAGTCTAGGGAAGCACGAGTAAGAAACCAAGAGATATTCTGGAGATGCTTGAGCAGTGAAGAATAGTCTGCACTCTTGGACTCTGGAAGGGAAGGAGTCAAAAGATATAATTGCTTTGTGACCTCCTCAAGAGATAGACTCATATAGAAAATATATGAAAGAATTCTTGCAGAAAGCATAGATGTCTGGAAGGTTTGACGTCCAAAGGCATCAAGTGTCTTAGACTCACGACCTGGCGGATAAGAAGAGTGCTTTTTCTTGCTCTTTACCCGCCTCATTGCTGATTCCACAACTATGGAATGATGAGGAAGTTGAGTCTTTTGAAACCCTGGAGAGGGGGGCACCTGATATAAGAGATCAGTTGCTCTGGAAGGTGGGGGTACCCTTAAAGGTGTTTCCCACATTCCTAGAAGGAGATTCTGCAAGAAATGATGCAAAGGAAGCATTATGTTCTCCTTTGCTTTGGTAGAAAGAGAGCCCTGTGCAGGATCATGTCCTGGGATAAGAGTGGCAAGAGATCTTGCTATATCCGGGAGGAAACTCTGAAAAGAGGGTTCCCCAACAGGAATTTCCCTTGGACAGGTTAGATCTGAAGAACTAGCCTGAGCACCGACAGAGCTATCCAGATATATAGGAATAGAAGATTCTGCACAGTGCAGTGTGGAATGCTTAAAGGATGGTCGCCGGTACTGACTGTCAGGAGCAGCGACCATCATTACCACATTGTCCATGCCAGGTATCGACTCCAAGCTTGGCATAGAAGGGAGCGATCCTGTTGAAAAAAGCATGGTAGGAGTTGGCCACGATGCTACTGTGGATACCGGTACCGATGCCAATACCGGTACCGATGTCGGAGTCGAGCCCGACAAAGACATCGGAGCAGTCATCGGTAACACTTCAATCGGTACTGAGGTAACCGAAAACCTCCGGGTGCTAACCTCGGTACCGAGCCACCGGTATCGATCGGTGTCGGTACCAAAGTGTATTGGTACCGAGTCTTCCAGACTAGAGAGCGATTCTAAACTCGGCATCGATAAGCGAAGCATGGAAGGCACCGACCGTAAGGGTAATGAGGACATCGGTACCGACTTCGGTACCGTGTCTGATACCGGTGAATGAAGGTCAGCTAGTGGAAACTCAATCGGCCTCGGGGGAACCGAGAGTTGCGGATCCGAATCATCAGAACCGAGCCTTCGGTACCGCCGAGAGCTGGTACCAAGGCGAGTCGGTACCCAGTCCTCCAGACTGGAGATCGATTCCAGACTCGGCATCAAAGGAAGCGAGGCTATCGATGCACGTCTGGAGGGTACCGACGTCGGTGGTAGTATTGGTGCTGGTACCGATAATGGAAGGTCAGTCTGGGGTGTATATACCGGTCCCGAAGGCACCGAGGATGCCAGATGACCATCCCTGGTGAGGAGTGTTTCATCCAACACCAGTGCCGATGTCGGGGTATCGGTACCGCTCGAAGCGGATGCCACCACCGGACACAGCTCAGGTATGTTCTGTGAGGGTTGAACCCCAGGAACAACCTGAAACCCCTGAAAGGCTTTTGAGACCGAAGACTCCCGCCGGGGTTTTGAAGCCAGTAGGCCCTCGAGGGCAAGGCCGGAGCCGTCTACATGCTGTGCATGAGACCTACCACTCGAGGGCTAGCTAGTCTTAACAGACTGTTTGTGGGTTACCTGATCCTGTGTAGAAGAAGGGGACAGTGCCCCGAAGCTGGAGGGAAAGCGTGTATCGAGGGAACCTCGATATTGAAGACCTCTTCTCACCAAACTGTTGTCAGGACCCAAGCAGGTTAGACACCGACTTCGAGGGTCTAAAAATAAAGTTGTACAGCCACAGTTTGAACATTTCTCGGAGAAATTGGCTGGCGGTCCCATGAAGGAAAAAGAAGAGGCCTAAAAGGCCTAAGACACTATGAAGAAAAAATATTCCTTGAAAAAGGAAGATTTTACAAAAAAAAGAAAAGAAAACACCGGCGGTACCGGTGGTGTCAGGAAGACAGCCGCGACCACAAGAAAACTAAAGAAATAAAACAAGAATTTTCTGCGGTGACAGGAGGACGTCCTGCCGGCTCCGCAGAAAAACGAAAACTGAGGAGAGGCAGTTGGGAAAGGCGGGAGGGCAGCACGCAGGCGTGGTGGGATGCTTCCAAAAGCTCTTTGATTGGACGCTAGGAAGCGTTCCCGCGCAGACTCCGTCGGTACCGACGAACTCATATGTGAAGACTCATTCCTGCTTGTTCCTGGAGATACCCTGTACCCGTTGGGGAATGGGTACCTCTTCTATTGCCCCTTGGGCAAGAAGCACAGCAAGAATGCTAGGTATCATAAGGAAAGGAATGGAAAATAAAACAAAGGATATTATAATGCCTCTGTATCGTTCCATGGTACGACCGCACCTTGAATATTGTGTGCAATTCTGGTCGCCGTATCTTAAAAAGGATATAGCGTTATTAGAAAAGGTACAGAGAAGAGTCACCAAAATGGTTAAGGGGATGGAAGGCTACTCCTATGAAGAGAGGCTACAAAACTTAGGGCTCTTCAACCTAGAAAAGAGACGGCTGAGGGGAGATATGATAGAGGTCTATAAATTAATGAATGGAGTGGAACGGGTAAACGTAGATCAATTGTTTACGCTATCAGAATATAGAAAGACTAGGGGACATGTAATGAAGCTACAGGGTAAACTATTTAAGACAAATAAGAGAAAATATTTTTTCACTCAACGTGTAATCAAACTCTGGAATTTGTTACCGGAGGATGTAGTAAAGGCTGTTAGTGTAGCTGGGTTTAAAAAAAGTTTGGACAAGTTCCTGGAGGAAAGGTCCATAAACCATTATTAAAAAGGGACCCAGGATATCAATGCTTGACCCAATACAAGCATTGTGGAACCTGTGTCTTTTGGGGATACTGCTAGGTACGTATGACCTAGATTGGCCACTGTTGGAAACAGGATACTGGGCTTGATGGACCTTGGTCAGACCCAGTATGGCATATCTTATGTTCTTATGACCTCTTGACCTAACTGGTCGTTGAGAGAGGTCTGAGGATTGAACTGTCTTAACATTGTAGGAGGGGGCATGCTGAGGAAATGAAGCTTGTACCCCTCTCTTACAATAGACAGAGTCCAATTTTCTGCTGTTATCTGACCCCATCTGGGGGCAAAATGACATAACCTTACTGGGATGGTGAAGGGTTCTGGGCTGTTCAGGGCCAGGAAGGCAAAGTTCTCTAGATAGGAGTCAAAGCCCCTGTGGATGCTGAGTTTGCTGAGCCGGTTGAGGCTTAGCTGCTTTTATCTTTCTTTGTTTAGGTTGTTGCTGCTGTCTCTTTTGAGCAGACTGACCTAAACGATGCCCCTGTCTGGTATAAGAGGGATAAAACTTCTTCTTCTTACTGAAGAATGGTTTCTTAGAGGATTTTTTTCTCGCAGGATCAGCTGTAGACTTAGACAATCTATCCAAAGTGATATTGTCAGCATCTATCTCATTAGCTTTCTCCTGCAATTCTTGCCAAAGAGATTCTCTACTGTGCAAGGAATATTCGCTAGTTTATCCTGTACCCAAATTTCCAAGTCAGATGCCTGGAGCCAGGCAATCCTACGTACACCTATGGCAATGGCAGAGGTTCTGCTTATGCACTCAAAGCAGTCAAAAGCTACACGATTCAGAAACGTGGAAACATCCTGAGCATGTTTGACAAGGGCGAGATGATAAGAGGCAAGATTATCAGGAAGGAGAGGGCTCATAAGCTCTAAATCTCCTGTGACCTCCTTAAGGAACATTCCCATATATAAGATATAGGAACTGATCCTAGCAGAAAGCATGGAAGCCTGGAAGGTTCGACGTCCAAGGGGTCAAGAGTCCTACACTCACGTCCTGGAGGATTAGATGCATGCCTTTTCGCATTCTTTATCCTTCTCATTGCTGACTCCACCACCATGGAATGGTGTGGTAATTGAGTCTTCTGAAACCCAGGAAAATGAGGAACTCGATACATGGTATCGAGTCTTCGAGAGTGAGGAGATGTGGTTAGAGGTGTCTCCCACATCCTCAACATGAGATCATGCAAGATCTCATGAATAGGTTAAGGTAGCTGCCTCCTTGGGAACTTTAGGGTATTGCACGATTTCTAATTCCTTTGCCCTAGGCTCTTTTTAGGAGCCACTGTGATGGAAAGACCTCGAGCCACATCTCGGATAAAATCCTGAAAGAACATATCCTCTGCTGGAGACATCCTATGCTGAGGAGAAGAAGAATCCTCAGGAAGAGGTACTCTAGTATCGGCAGAGCTTTCAGAGTCTTCAGACTCATCCGAGGATTCGAAGTATCTCCAATCTGGGTGATCATGCAAGGCACGGTACACCAGTACCGATCGAAGTCGGCATCAGAGTGGTCCGGTACCGACTTGGATACGCATAACTCGGTCCCGGTAGAATACCTGCCGATGTCGATGCAGTCGGTGCCGGTACCGGTTGAATTCTCTGAAGCGGTTTCAAGGGCATCGAGGCTGTGAGAAGAGCCGTCAGACTGTGTTCAATAGCCAAGAAACTCTGGTCTATCGACGCTGCCGATGCTTGGGGATCAGTACCGGAAGTAGCAGCCGGTATCCCAGAGCATGGCACCAGTAGTTCTGCCTAGGCTGAAGCCTCAAGAACATCCTGGAGCCCCGTTAGTGCTTTGGAAGCCGAAGCCTCCCGCCGGGGCAATTTTGCCAGTGAAAGTCCCTCAAGGGCAACGCCAGAGGCATCTCGCTGTCTAGAAGGAGATCTACCCTTTGAGGACTGGCTAGATTTATGTTTAGTTACCTGAGATCCATGGTAGGAAGACGAAGCCCTGGAAGACGTCGATGCCATGGAGGCTGCATCGGAGAGAAAAAGAGTGCTAAGCTTAGCAGCTCAGTTCTGCCGGCCCCTTTTCGACATCATCCCACAGGCAACACACTTTGAAATAGAGTGGTCAGGACCTAAAAATTGGAGACATCACTCATGGCTGTCGGTGACGGAGATGGTACCGCCACACTTAGAACACTTTTTAAAACCCGAAGCGGGTTTTTCCATCCTTAAGAAAAAGTTGGGCCTAGTGCCCAAAAATGGCGCGTGGCACCTGAGAGAAAATTACTGGAAAGACTCCAGAAGAAAGTTTGTTTGTTTTTTTTTTTAAAGAAAGAAGAACCAGTGGTACCGGTGTAGCGTCGAGGGAAGGCAGATGCGACCACTAAAAAGAAGAATATAAGGGAATTTTTTCTGCGGTGATCGGATGTGCGACCTGTTGGCTCCGCGGAAAACGAAGAACCGGAGAGGGACAGTTGGGAAAGACGAGAAGGCAGCACGCAGGCGCTGTGGGATGCTCCCAAAAGCTTTCCTACTGGATGCTGGGGAGCGTTCCCTTGCAGGCTCCATCGGTACCGACGATACCCATATGTGAAGACTACATTCCTGCTTGTTCCTGGAGAGAACACAGGTACACTAAAAAAATTTTTTTTTGAACTGCCTCTAATGTTTCGATTGATTTTTACGTTTTTTGGTGCGCTGAATCCAAATCTGGTAACCAATTTGCTCCATCACGTACAGATTTTTTGCTACATTGGGTTAGCAGTTTGAGGTGAACGTTTCAGATTGAGTGCGATCGAGATAAAATTTTCTTGGATGAATTCTTTATACTAATTGTTTAGTAGTTATTCAAATAAGAATAAAGAAAATTGTAACAAGGCAGCACATAAGAATAGAGTAATGTCAACAAAACACACTGTGATGGTAGCAAAATTGTCTGCACTTAAAACAGCCACATACATGTGCACAAACATTGAGCATATAAGAGCGAGGTTAGACACAAAGCAAAGCAAAGAAATGTGCAAAAAATGTTGTACAGGTATGTATGTAAGAATAGAAAACGCAAACCACACCATTGCAATACATGAAAACAAACACCCGATGGTGTGAAAATAAAATTCTAATAAATGAGATCCGACACTGTGGTAATAACTAGCAAATTTTTATTTCAAAGTTTAGTAAAAACACGATATTTGTCAACACAGTTTAGATTTTAAAGTCATTCTTGGGTCAATCAATCTCCTGGTGGGCCCGTTTCTTCTTCCCCCGAATGCTTCTCTTGGTGCGCTGCTTGGCGTATTTTTCATCTGGGGTTTTCCGCAGCAGCAACCAGCAGAAATCAGCCATCATAGTGGTGTTCCATCTTCCTTGGTACCTTCTCTCTGCGTCCTTGATGTCCTGGTGAAACCTTTCACCTTGTTCTTCACTGTACGCCCCCAAGTTTTCGGGAAAGTAGTTCACATGGGAGTACAAGAAATGGACTTTCAGGCTCATGTTACAGCCTTGTTCTTTGAAGGCATTGAGCATCCTGGCAACAATATCCTTATAGTTCTCATCCCGCCTGTTCCCCAAGAATTTGAGAACAACATCCTTGAAGGAATCCCAGGCTTCTTTTTCCTTCTCAGACATCGTTTCAGCGAATGCTCCATCTGAAATGAGTTTCCTTATATCAGGGCCAACAAACACTCCTTCCTTTAGCTTTGCTTCAGAAAGTCGGGGGAACTTTGAGCAAAGGTACCGAAAGCACTCACCATCTTTTGGAAGGGACTTGATGAATTGCTTAATGAGACCCAACTTAATGTGGAGAGGTGGTAATAGAATTTTATCACGAGGCACCAAGCTCTCATGAAGAACATTTTTCTCACCGGGTCTCAAATACTCCCGAATTGGCCAGTCTTTTTTCCCCCAGTGTAGGTCGCGGGCCCGGCTATCCCACAAGCAAAGGAAGCAGGGATATTTGGTGAAACCGGATTGCTGCCCTAATAGCATGGATAGAATTTTAAAGTCTCCACAAATCATCCACTTATGCTCATCATAACGAATCTTCTGAAGAATCAGGGCCAAATTCTCGTATTTTTCTTGGAGAATAACAGAGTGAGCAATAGGACCTGAAGCGAATGTGTTGCCATTATGAAGAAGAACACCTTTTATGCTGTCTTTTGACGAATCAATGAACAGCCGCCATTCAGCAGGATCATACTTGAGTTTAAACTTTTCCATCACTCCGTATATATCGTTGCAAAATACCAAATCTTCCTCTTTGCTGAAATACTTCAAAAATTGTGTCTCGCGGTTGCGGTACCAATAAAAAGTTGTTCCTGGTGACAATAGATTTTTCTGTTTAAGCCGAGAACCTAGCAGTTGGGCAGCATCTTTTGGGAGTCCTAAATCCCGGACTAAATCATTCAATTCAGCTTGAGAGAAAAGTTCAGGTTTCGGATCTGGTTCAGTTTCAAACTCGGAAGTACTGGACTCATCGAGAAAAGCCATCTGATGAGTCTCATCATGATCAGAACCGTCCACACAAATATGATCCAAAGATTTTGGTGGTTCAGGCACAGGTACTTCGTTGCTATGAGGCATAGGCCTAATTGCTGAGGGAAGGTTGGGATAACTTATTACGTTCTTATTTTTTAAGTTGTATCCCTTCACAATGCAAGAGCAAAAATAGCAGTCACTGCTGTGGTCTCTTTGTTCACGCCACATCATAGGTATTCCGAAATGAAATGCTTGTTTTTTACCTTTCATCCATAAGCGTAGATCTTCCTCACATGTCTTGCACACTTTGTGAGGAGCCCACGGTTTGTCTTGATCGCCTAACTTCAAACCGAAATAGGCGAAATATACTTTTTTAATAAATGCAGAAATGTTCCTCTGCCGCTTTTTCATGGTATATTCCCCACAAATAAAACAAAAACTGTCCGGAGAGTTGACGCAACCTCTGGCTCTGTGAGCCATCACAAATACACAGCACTGCAAACTACAACTGTAGTGAACCACTTCGGAATAAAGCTGGATTACGACTGAGCAAACAAAAGGTAATAATGAACTTGCAAGAAACTGAAATTTGACAGGAAGGTTCATGTCGCAACCACCGTGTTTGAGCGAGCGAGCGAACGAGGCGAGGCGAGGCGAACAGGAAAGAACATGCGCCAGCGCGAGTACTGGATTTAGCCCCCCGCCTCCCAATTGTCCTGTTAATGTATAAAATGAATACAAAACACTCTAAAATATCATGAGGGAGTGTTTCTAGTTAGTTAACCATTACAACCTCTATTTTGGGCCAAGAAAATAAACTGCAGTCGGCTAAAAAGAAATTATGTGAACATTCCTTATATGGGTAAGAAATCTAATTTTGCAAGAAAACGTGACGTGATGGAACATTTTGGCTATTTTTCCTGGATTCAGCACCCCAAAATCTATAGGAATCAGTTGCAAAACTGGAGGCAGTTTTTTGGTAGTGTACCTGTGTAATCTGGAACGGCACCATCTCAAATGCCGCAGTAGCACCACAAAAAAAGAAGACTACAAACAGAAACTGCTCTGCACCCTGGTACGCAAACAAAATAAAAGCAGCAAAGAAAATATTAAGGAGGATCGAATGAAAACAGACACACAAGAAAACCCAGGACACCCTCCAGTGAAAAAAAAACAAACAAAACAAAAACAATGACCTGGATCAACAAATGTAAACAAGAATACCATACAAACCTCATTATGAAATCTATCAACAAACCCCGAGAGCTTTTCAATATTGCATGAACACCCACCAAAAAGCCCACGCAAAATAAAGCACAGTTACTTACCTGTAACAGGTGATCTCTGGGAACAGCAGGAATAAGTCTTCACATATGGGTACGTCGGTACCGACAGAGCCTGCGCGGGAACGCTCCCCAGCGTCCAATCAGAAAGCTTTTGGGAGCATCCCACAGCACCTGCGTGCTGCCTTCCCGCCTTTCCCAACTGTCTCTCCTCAGTTGAGTTTTAGAGCTGAGACAAAGAGAGAGAGAGAGAGGGAAAGGAAAGAGAGATAGAGAGAGAGACAACTCCTAGGGGAGGTGGGTGGGTTTTGAAGACTTATTCCTGCTGTTCCCAGAGATCACCTGCTACAGGTAAGTAACTGTGTTATCTCCAGGAAGAAGCAGGAATGAGTCTTCACATATGGGGACTCCCTAGCTTTAGATGCCAGGGAGAGAGCCCATAAGTTGTGTGTCCCTGGAACAGGGCTGCACTTCCCCACATGGATCTCTGGCATCCCATGAGGGATGGTGGGTAAGAGTTGATGAAGTATGGAACAGGTGTTTAAGAACAGCCTGACCAAACAAGGCATCCCGGCAGGAGTCCTTGTCCAAGCAGTAATGGGCTGTGAAGGTCAAATCTCTGAGAGCATCTTTACCGTCCTGTCCTGACCCTCTCACCTCCCCTCCTCCTGTTCCCTCCCCCCCACCCATCTCACAACTTTCTCACTCTTGGGCTTCCTTTGAACCTATTTCCACTCCTGAGCTCCATCATCTTATCTCTTCTTCAAAAAAAACTTTCTGTGCTCTAGACCCCATCCCCTCGTCTTGGCTTCTCACACCCTCCCTGGGTCTCCTTCCTTACATTCTAGTAATATTTAATTCTAGCCTGTCCACTGGGATTTTCCCGAATTCTTGGAAGCACGCTCTCCTACGTCCTATTCTAAAAAATCCATCACTTGATCCCTTGGTCCCTGCCCACTTCCGTCCTGTCTCTAATCTTCCTTTCCTATCTAAACTGCTTGAGAAATTCGTTTTTGCTCAACTCTCCCATCACCTTGATTCTATTAATTTCCTTCACCCCCGTCAGTCTGGTTTTCGTCAAGGTCACAGCGTCGAAACTGTTCTTTTGGCTTTCACAAATGCTCTACACACTGCACACGACCGTGGTGATATATCGGTGGCGGTTGCTCTTGATCTTTCTGCAGCTTTTGATCTGGTTGACCACTCTCTTCTTCTTCAACGTTTGCGGGATGCGGGCCTTTGTAGCACTGTTCACCACTGGTTCCACTCTTTCCTCTCTTCTAGATCTTGTGCAGTCCTCTCATCTTCAGCTTCCATCCCCCCCTCTGAACCATATCACCTTTCTTGTGGGGTCCCTCAGGGATCCGTCCTTGCCCCACTTCTTTTCAACCTTTTCCTCGCCCCTCTTGCCTCCCTGATCCAACAGTTTGGTCTGTCTGCTTTTCTTTACGCCGACGATATCCTCCTGTTACATCACACCTCGCCCACTTGCCCCGATCTCACCATTCTCGACTCCTGTCTCTCAGCTGTGTCACAATGGTTAACTCTCAACTGTCTCCACCTAAATCTTACTAAGACTCTCGCTATTTGGTTCTCCCACAACAGCCCTCCTCCCACAATGGCTCCTTCCTTTTCTGGTGCTCCCGTCCCTCTCGTCTCCACATTCCGCTATCTGGGTGTATATTTCGACTCTGATCTATCTTTTCGTTCGCATATTTCTCACATCACTAAAACCTCTTTCTTCTCCCTTCGTCAAATTCGCTCTATTCGTCCCTTCCTCTCCCCCTCTGCCCTCACTACTCTGGTTCTATCTCTGGTTATGTCTCGTGTGGATTTTTCTAACTCCCTATTTATCGGTCTTCCTAAATACCAACTCTCTCGTCTTCAACGTATTCAAAACACTGCGGCACGCCTCCTCACCCACTCATCACCTCGGGACCATATCACTCCCCTTCTTTTTCGTCTCCACTGGATGCCTGTCCCCTTTCGTGTCATCTTTAAACTTCTCATCCTGGTACATAAAGCATTTCACACTAGCACTCCACAGTATCTCACGGATCTCATTTACTTTCACTCCCCCAGGCACACCCCTCGATCCTTTCATCTTAACCGCCTTACCTTGCCTTCCCCTTCCCGTGCTCACCTGCAATCCACACGCTCCTCCGCCTTCTTTTTTGCTGGACCCGCTGCTTGGAATGCCCTCCCCCCTCCCCTCCGTTTGGAACCACATTTCAACATATTCAAAAAGAACCTGAAGACCCACCTGTTTTCCCTAGCGTTTGATGTTCCTTCCCCTTTCGTGTAACCTCTTTCCTCCTCTCCCCTCCCCCTATTATCTTCTCCCTATGTCTCGTCTTACTTTTACTATCTCTGTCCTTTTTGAAGAATTGTACATTTCCTTTCTTTTTAATTGGCCATTGGCCTCCTTTTACGAATTATTTTAATTGTGCACCGCCTTGACTGTATATGAAAGGCGGTTTTTATCAAATGCAATAAAACATAAACATAAACAATAGACACAGAGTTCAGATGAGCCATTGAGGTTGCCATGGCTCTCACATTGTGAGCTGTGACATGGCCCTCCAGAGAAAGGCTCTTGCTCTGATATGCGAAAGAAATACACTGGGCAATCCAGTTAGTGTTCTCTTGGAGACTGGTAGTCCCAAATGAGAAGGCTCAAAGGCAACAAAGAGTTGGGAAGACTTTCTATGTTGCTGTGTCCTTTGTAAGTAAAGCACAGTTACTTACCTGTAACAGGTGATCTCTGGGAACAGCAGGAATTAGTCTTCACATATGGGTACGTCGGTACCGACGGAGCCTGCACGGGAATGCTGCCCAGCTTTCAATCAGAAAGCTTTTGGCAGCATCCCTCGCGCCTGCGCAGTGACTTCCCGCCTTCTCCACAGCCTCTCTTCAGTTGAGTTTCAGAGCTGAGACAAAGGCGAGGAGAGAAAAGGAAGAAGATAAAAAAGATGCAACTCCTAGGGGAGGTGGGAGGGTTGTGAAGACTAATTCCTGCTGTTCCCAGAGATCACCTGTTACAGGTAAGTAACTGTGCTATCTCCAGGAACAAGCAGGAATGAGTCTTCACATATGGGGATTCCCGAGCTGGAGATGCAAGGGGGACATCCCATAAAAATGCAAGTGCCCGGATCAGGGGTGCATTTTGTCTCCAGGAATCTCCGGCATCCAATGTGGTATGGAGGGTAGGAGTTGACAATAAAGGAGCTGTGAGGAAAAAAACAGCACAGCCAAGGACTAGGTGTTCTACAGACTACAGGAGTCCTTGGTAGATATGATGAGTAGCATTAAAACACATTTAATGTACACTTAAAATATGCAGCTTACCTACTGTATTGTAGGAAGTAGAAAGCATGATGGAGTCTACTGGATAAGCAGTGGCGGAATCTTCAAGGTGACCTCTCAGTAGTGAGGATGAAGGTCCAGACCTGGAGGTAGTAGATGATCCAGGTGTCAACTGGGTAGGATTAGACGTCAGGTCTTCAATGGAAAGCTTTATGGGAAAAGCTGAAAACTCCTTTAGGCATAAGGTCATTAACATTGAGGACTAAAGGAATAAGACTGACGGAGTTGGAGAAGTAGCCCAGTCCTGGCGGGAAGAGGGGGACTGGAAAAACCCCTATTCCCACGGAAAACAGCTGTGTACTCAAAGATAAAGATGTACACTGTTTTTCCTAGCTGGCGAGAGATAGGAAAAATATTGAAGCTTGATGCTTCAAGGACTTAAAGAAAAAATGGAAGATGTTAGCACCAAAGTGGTTATTGGTGCCTAACAGTTTCTGCATCGTAATATGGTATGGGACTGTCTAAAACCTCTAGGAGGTAAAACATGTAGTATAGACAGTAAGGGTGATAGTGTGTAAGACAGACCAACCCTTAAGAAGCCCCCCAACACACACATATATAGATAGGAATATATATATATGTGGCTGGAATATATATATATATATTTTTATTTATATTTATATATATATACACACATACATATGTCCAGATGTGTATATTAGGATATGGGTGGTGAAATATATCAAATATATACATATATATCGATATGATATACCTAAATATATGTAAAGTTGTGGGGCATGGTTTAGCACCACTAGAGTAATGATACAGGTATGTAGACATACATGGAGATGGTACATACCAAACAACAGGTTGAAGATACCTGTCTACCACCCAGCCCCAGAATTGTACATGGGGAATATAAAAGAAAAAGATTCTGCGTTCTACAAGAGGGTGAACCCTCTTGGGATATGTATAGAGAATCTATTTTCGGGGATTGAGGGATGCAGGAAGGCAATCCAACAAGATAACCGTGATGTTCGCGTGAAAACAGATGATCATATGAATCTGTAAGGAACAAGGCGGGAGTTCCACAGAACACTGACATGACAGATGTGCAGAAACGCAGAAGATGATACCAGAGGGACCTACTGGAGGGACCAAGAGGTAGCATGCGTAAACATCAGCCTTGGATTTTCACGCAGAAGAACTGATATCTCGTGTTAACACCCCAGGCTAGAGGGTGTGGAGAACCCTCACAGGCATGGGGAGGGTTTATAAGCTTTTCCCTACTAATAGAGAAGCTTCAGAGACAAGGTCAATGCTCTATAGCAAGGCCCTCATAGTAGAAAGCTTCTCTGAAGACTGCAGAGAGCATTGTGCAGGAGAGATATGAGACAAACTGACTGAAGTCAGGTGTGTTGCCATATCCTAGGAGAGGAGATGGTTAGAATAATGCGAGAAAGCCTAAACGAGTAGGAGGATCCAAGATAGATGACGAATAGCTTGGAATCACTACTGAGGCTAGACAAAATTTTGAACAAGGGACTGGAACTTGGAAAAAGTACCAGTAATACAATTACTGTAACTCCTGCAGGCACAGCTGCTGACGGAAACAGCAGAGAGATTGTCCTGTGCCCAATAAAGAAAAACAGACAAGAAAAGAGAGGAGATATCCCATCTCCTTGTCCGAGGAACGAGCTTGCTAGAGAAGCTTTTCAGTATGGTACCCCTCAGTCAGGGAAAAAAACGGGTTGAGAGGGTAAAGTAAGTAATTGGAGGGTGACGTACCCATAGGGTAAGTCAACTGAAGGAAAAAATGTTCAGTTGGGACAGAACTATCAGGGGATAGTTGCAACTGCTCTTCTAGAGAGTAAGAAGAGGAGAAGTCTGTAGTCCCTGAACAAAAATTTTCCGACAGGTTAGTATACTGAAAAAGAAGAGCACAGTGAATAAACTTCTAATGGGTAGAAGTGAACTGTAGATTACAATTCCCGGCCCCTATGGTTGCTGGGAATGCTGAGACTGGCCAGAGCTGGAGGACTTCAGGCTAGGCTGAGGCGTCCCTTGTTTAGGTACAGCCCAATGATGGGCAGGAGATGAATGAAACTTTCTTTTCTTAAGGAAAGAAGGTTTGGTAGGATATTTCCTACCCCTTGAAGAAGGAGGTGGCTTAGAATGGTCTTTAGTGGAAGGAGAGTCAGTGGAGCATTGAGCAACCTGACGTAAAGCCTCCTTATTGAAGAGACCCTTCTCCTGTACAAGGAGAATGAGCCAGTATAGTTTGTGCCCATCTGCTCAAGTCTGATAGGAGGCAGTGTACTACTGTGGATCAGGAACTGGTTAAAAGATAGAAAGCAGAGGGTAGGGCTAAATGGCCAATTTTCCCAATGGAGAAAGGTGAATAGTGGTGTACCCCAGGGATCTGTGCTGGGTCCGCTGCTTTTTGACATATTCATAAATGACCTGGAAAGTGGAACAACAAGTGAGGTTATCAAATTTGCAGATGACACAAAACTGTTTAAAGTTGTTAAAACCCAGGAGGATTGTGGAAAATTGCAAGAGGATCTTGATAAATTGGAAGACTGGGCATCAAAATGGCAGATGAAATTTAATGTGGAGAAGTGCAAGGTTATGCACCTAGGGAAGAACAACCAAACTATGGCTACACGATGCAAGGTTCCACATTAGGAACCACCACCCAGGAAAAAGATTTAGGCGTCATTGTGGATACCTTGTTAAAACCCTCGGCCCAGTGTGCAGCGGCGGCCAAGAGAGCAAATAGAATGCTAGGTATGATAAGGAAAGGAATGGAAAATAAAACAAAAGATATTATAATGCCTCTATATCGTTCCATGGTGAGACCGCACCTTGAATATTGTGTGCAATTCTGGTCACCGTATCTTAAAAAGGATATAGCGATTTTAGAAAAGGTTCAGAGAAGAGCCACCAAAATGGTAAAGGGGATGTAAGGCTACTCCTATGAAGAAAGGCTAAAAAGGTTGGGGCTCTTTAGCCTGGAGAAAAGACGGCTGAGGGGAGATATGATAGAAGTCTATAAATTAATGAACAGAGTGGAACGGGTAAACGTAGATCGATTGTTTACCTTATCAGAATATGGAAAGACTAGGGGACATGCAATGAAGCTACAGGGTAAACTATTTAAGACTAATAAAAGAAAATATTTTTTCACTCAACGTGTAATCAAACTCTGGAATTTGTTACCGGAGGATGTAGTAAAGGCTGTTAGTGTAGCTGGGTTTAAAAAAGGTTTGGACAAGTTCCTGGAGGAAAGGTCCATAAACCATTATTAAGAAGGGACCCAGGATATCAATGCTTGAACCAGTACAAGCATTGTGGAACCTGTGTCCCTTGGGGAAACTGCTAGGTACGTATGACCTAGATTGGCCACTGTTGGAAACAGAATGCTGGGCTTGATGGACCTTGGTCTGACCCAATATGGCATATCTTATGTTCAAGCCAGGCTCTGCGAGGTGCTGCAATGGCAATAGCAGAGGATCTGCTAACGGACTCAAAAGAGTCTATAGAAGCACGAGACAGGAACCAGGATATATTCCGGCTGTGATTGATGAGCAAGGAATAATCAGTAGCCTTGGGCTCTGGTAAAAAAGGGGTCAAAAGAGACAATTTCTCTGTGACTTCCTGGAGTGTTAGACTCATGTGAAAAATATATGAAAGAATTCTGGAGGCCAGCATAGAGTTTTGGAAGACTTGACGACCAAAAGCATCGAGTGTTCTTGAAGAACGACCCGGCGGATAAGAAGAATGCTTCTTCTTGCTCTTAACTTTCCTCAGTGCCGATTCCACTACAAGGGAACGATGAGAAAGTTGAGGCTTTTGAAACCCTGGAGAGGGTGGCACCCGGTACCGAACCTCAATGTCTGTAGAAAGTAGAGGAAGTCGTAAGGGCGATTTCCAGACCCTCAGAAGGAGATCCTGCAGAGCAGGATGTAAAGGAAGCTTCATATTTTCCATTTGTGCCGCTGAGCCATGTGTAGGATCACAACCATGGATAGAGATATTAAGAAAGGTTGCCATATCCAGGAGAAAAGCCTGAAAAGACTGATCTCCTATGGGAACCATTCCTGGTAAGGCTAAAGAAAGAGCTTGAGCGCCAGAGGACGTAGAGGGTACTGCATTAATGCCAGGTATCGGTTCCAAACTAGGCATCGGTGCAAGAACAGGCATTGACATCGATACTGATACAGGATCAGTAGGTGAAGTTGCCATCGGGGACTGCTGCAGTGGTACCGAGATCATGAGGGAGTTATGGCTAGGATCTTCGGAACTGCCTATCTGGAAACGACAGAAGTCGGTTCCGGGACGCGTCGGTACCCAGTCCTCGAGACTAGATATCGGTTCAAGACTCGGCATCGAAGAAACTATCGATGCATGTCGAGAGGGTTCCAACGCCGGTGGCAGTATCGGCGATGCCGATACCACTAAGGCAGCCTGGGTTACATCGATCGATACCGACGGTACCGAGGATACCCGATGAGCACCCCTTGCAAAGGGTAAGGAGGTCCACCTCGATGCCGATGCCAGGGTATCGGAACCGATTGACGCCGGTACCGTCCCGGAGCATGGCTGAGATTGAGAGAAGTCAATGCGGTGCGTATCAATCGGTCCTGAAGGTACCGAGGATGCCCGATGACGATCCCCGGTGAAGAGTGGAATACTCGACACCGGTGCCGATGCCAGAGGCTCGGTACCGCTCGAAGCGGATACCACCCCCGAGCATGGCTCAGGTATGTTCTGTGAGGGGTGAGCCCCAGGAACATCCTGAAACCCCTTTAACGCTTTGGAGCCTGAAGACTCCCGCAGGGGTAATGCCAATGGATTCTTGAGGGTAAAACCGGAGCCGTCACCATGCTGGGCATGGGACATACCACTCAAGCATTGACTAGTCTTAACAGACTGTTTTTGGGTTACCTGATCCTATGAAGTAGAGAAACCGGGTACCCTCACTGCCGAGGAAAAAACGGTATCGAGGGAAACTCTAAAAACTGAAGGTTTCCTCACAAAATTATCTCCTGACAAGTCAGGGGAAAAAGGGTCAGGACCCACACAGTTGAGACACCAACTATTGGTGTCTAAAAACAAACAGGTGTTTCTACATCGAATGCACTTCTTAGGCTCCATAATGAAAAGGCCTAGTAGGCCCAAGAAGTTAAGGCAAAAAACTGAAGAAAATGTTTCTCAGAATTTAGTCAAAAATCCACCGGTGGAAGCGGGAAATACAGCCGCAACCACAAGAAAACAAAAAACTAAAGTAATTAAAGTAATTAAAAAGAAAAGTTTCTGCGGTGACAGGAGGACGTCCTGCAGGCTCCGCAGAAAAACGAAAACTGAAGAGAGGCTGTGGAGAAGGCGGGAAGTCACTGCGCAGGCGCGAGGGGTGCTGCCAAAAGCTTTCTGATTGGAAGCTGGGCAGCATTCCCGTGCAGGCTCCGTCGGTACCGACGTACCCATATGTGAAGACTCATTCCTGCTTGTTCCTGGAGATAAAGCTAGAGCTCTTTTACAGTCCAGGGTATGAAGATTCCTCTCTGCACTTGATGCATGAGGTCCTGGAAAAAAGACAGGTAGGTAGACCTCCTGGTTGAGGTGAAAAGGTGAGACCACCTTAGGCATAAAGTGTGGATTAGTCCTAAGGATCACCTTGTCATGATGGAACCTTGTATAAGGTGCATTAGCTACGAGTGCTTACAATTCACTAATACGACGTGCTGATGTGATTGCAATGAGAAAGATACCCTTCCAAGAAAGGTATTTCAAGGAGGTGGTAGCTAAAGGTTCAAAAGGCGGCTTCATAAGCTGACCAAGAACGAAGTTTAAGTCCCATGCCACCGGAGGTGGTCTAATGGGAGGCTTTGTTAAAAGGAGGCCTCTCATGAATCTGGCTACAAGAGGATGAGAGGAAATAGGGTGTCCATTTAGAGGCTTAAGGGAAGCTGCAATAGCACTCAAATGGACCCTTACTGAATTTGTCTTAAGGCCTGCATTAGACAGATGGAGGAGATATTCCAGCAAAGATTCCATAGGTATGGCAAGGGGGTTAAGACCCTTCCCAGAACCCAGATAGTAAACCTCTTCCACTTGAAAGCATAAGAACGTCTAGTGGAAGGTTTCCTGGAAGCATAAACATCATCTTTCACTCGCTGAGAAAGATGAAGATCCTGGAGATCTAGGCCTTCAGCCACCAAGCCCTGAGATGCACAGATTGGGGATTGGGATGCCACAACTTTCCGTCCTCTTGAGAGAGGAGGTCTGGAGCAGACCCTCACTCCAGGGAGGGAGCTTGAGAGAGATGTAGAAGCAGAGGGTACCACACTTGCTGTGGCCAATGCGGAGCTATGAGAATCATGTGGCCTCTGTCTCTCTGAAGCTTGAACAGGGTTTTGGGAATTAGGGAAATGGGTGGAAAGGCATAGAGGAAGTCTTGACCCCAGTGAAGGAGGAAAGCATCAGTTGCCTGAGCTCCCTGAGCCAGAGTTCTGGAACAGAACCGGGGAAGTTTGGCATTCAACGGACTTGCAAAGAGGTCTATGTCCGGGGTTCCCCAAATTTGAAAAATCTTGGACACCTGGTCCATATGTAGGGACCACTCGTGTGGAAGCAGAACTCGACTGAGCCTGTCTGCCCAAGAGTTTTGAACGCCTGGAAGATAAACTGCCAGAAGATGAATGTGATGCTCTCTGGCGAGGGCCCACAGTCGCAAAGCTTCGTTGCAAAGCGACAGAGCCAGTTCCTCCCTGCTTGTTCACATAGAACATGGCTACCTGACTGTCCGTGTGGATAAGGACTGTCTTGTGGCTGAGCAGGGTGTGGAAAACACGCAGAGCAAGGAAGATTGCTCTGAGCTCCAAGAGATTGATATGTAGACAAGTCTCCTGTGGGGACCAGATGCTCTGGGTGGACAGGTCTTGCAGATGAGCTCCCCACCCCAATGGAGAGGCATCTGTTGTAAGAGTTGCTTGGGGTAGCAACAGGTTTTGAGGGGACTTCCACCACTGGAGGGACAAAATGAGGCAACTTGTGTTTGCTATTTTGTCTGACAGGCAGCCTAATGCCTGGGTCCATTGGGTGGATAAAGTCCACTGAGCTGCCCTCATGTGAAGGCGAGCATATGGTACCACATGCACGGTCGATGCCATGTGGCCTAGCAACTGTAACATCTCTCGAGCAGTTAGGAGGGGTTTCAACTCTGCTTGAGAAGCTAACTGCAACAAGTGAAGGCAACGGGCCTGGGGAAGATAGGCCCTTGCCTTTGTGGTATCCAACAATGCCCCTATAAACTCCAGGGACTGAGTAGGGATCAAATTGGATTTTGGGATGTTTATTACCAGCCCTAAATACTGAAGGATACACATTGTGCAGGTTAGAGAACTCTTGGCCTCTGATTGAGTGGGAGCTCAAATGAGCCAGTCATCCAGGTAAGGGAAGACGAATATTCCCAGGGTGCGCAGAAAAGCAGCTACCACTGCCATGCATTTCGTGAACACCCTTGGTGCAGAGGCCAGACCAAAAGGGAGCACTCTGTATTGATAGTGCTTCTCTTGAAAAAGGAACCGAAGGAACCTTCTGTGAGTTGGATGGATGAGAACATGAGTATACGCATCCTTGAGATCTAGAGAACAAAGCCAATCCTGACTCTGAAGATATGGCAGCAGAGTTCCCAGAGAAACCATCTTGAATTTTTCCTTGACTAGGAATCTGTTCAACTCTCTGAGATCTAAGATGGGTCTGAAGCCCCCTGTTTTCTTTGGAATAAGAAAGTAGGGGGAGTAGAAACCTGTGCCCTGTTGTTGAACAGGCACTTTCTCTATTGCCCCCTGGGCGAGAAGAGTGGCAACCTCCTGCCCCAACAGGTTGAGGAGGGAGGTTGGAGAATTGAACTGGTGCACTCTTGTGAGAGGGGGCAAACTTGAAAAATGAAGTTTGTACCCCTCTCTTATGATGGAGAGTGTCCAATGCTCTGCTGTAATTTGCCCCCACCTGGGAGCAAAGTGACATAACCTTCCTGGAATGGTGGAGGGCTCTGGTCCCTCTAGAGCCAGGAAGGCTAAGTTCTCTAGCGGAAAGTCAAAGGCCCTGAGGGAGCTGAGGTTGTTGGGCTGGAGCAGGCCTAGCAGCCTTTGCTTTGGTCTGTTTGGAAGATTGCTGACGTTTGGTAGGGAACTGAGCTGCAGAAGATGCCCGCTGACCATAAGCAGGATAGAATCTTCCCTTTTTAGAAAAAGGTGTTTTCTTGAATAACCTTTTCTTAGCAGGAGCAGCTGTGGATTTGGATAGTCTATCCAAAGCAGAATTTTCAGCATCCATCTGATTGGCTTTTGCTTGCCAATCCTTACCAAACAGGTTCTCATCTGTACAAGGGATATTCCCTAATTCATCTTGAACCCAGATCTCCAAATCAGATGCTTGAAGCCAAGCAATCCTACGTGCACCTATGGCAATAGCTGAGTCTCTGCTTACGCATTCAAAGGAGTCGAAAGCTGCACGGTTGGAGAATTTGGAGATATTTTAGGCATGTTTGAGCCCAGTGAGAAATTCCTGCCTTTTATCCTCAGACAAAGGACTTTATTTATTTATTTTATTTATATTCTCTTATATACCGCGCTATTCTGCATCAGTGCGGTTTACATTGAACAAACTGAAATTACATTGAACAGGGCATTATAACTTGGAGTTAACTATTTTACAGGGAACATGGGCTATGGAGGGTTAAGTGGCTTGCCCAAGACCACAAGGAGCACCTGTGGGACTAGAAACCCCAGTCCTTCCGGCCCAAGGTTGCTGTCCTCTAGTGGGATTTGAACCCCCGACCTTCCGGCCTGAAGTACCTTGCCCCAACCACTAGGCCACTCCTCCACTTAAAGTCTGCAAATGGTCAGTGACTTCTTTTAAGAACATTCCCATGTAGAGACTATAAGAATTAATTCTCGCAGCAAGCATGGAAGCTTGGAAGATTCTTCTTCCAAAAGCATCCAGGGTTCTACATTCACGTCCTGGAGGTTTAGAGGCATGTCTTTTGGCACTTCTAATCTTTCTCATTGCAGACTCAACCACAATAGAGTGGTGAGGAAGTTGAGTTTTATGGAAACCAGGACAAGGAGGGACACGATACATGGTATCCAACCTGCGAGAATGAGGAGAGATGGTTAGAGGAGCTTCCCACATCCTCAACATGAGATCATACAGAATCTCATGAATAGGCAAGGTAGCTGCCTCCTTAGGAGTTTTAGGATATTGTAAAATATCTAACTCCTTGGCTCTGGGCTCTGTCTCAGGGGCCACTGTGATAGAGAGGCCCCGAGCCACCTCCCTGATAAAGTCTTGAAAAGACAAGTCCTCAGAGAAATCAAAGTATCGTCTGTCCGGATGCTCTTGCAAAGCCCGATACCCGTACTGACCGGGGTCGGTATCGGGAATAACCGGTACCGGGGTATCGGTACCGGAGGGCTTCAGTGGACAGAGTACCGGCATAGTGGACACCGATGCCGATGCCACCGGTACCGGGATCTGTACCAATGGCAATGCTAGAGCCGGTACCGGCGGAGTAGTCTGTTGCGGTACCACGGGCGTCGATGCCACAAGGAAAGCCACCAGACTGCGTTCCATGGACAGAATCCTCTGATCCATTGACACCGCCAATGCTTGGAAGTTGGTACCGGTGGAAGCCACTGGTACCCCAGAGCATGGCACCAGGAGATCTGGGACCAAGATCCAAAAGGTATTCCAGATATTCAAGGAGTTTTGATGTGAGACAGGAGAAAGGGTCTAGAGCCTTCCCCTCACATCAGAAGGTAAACTTCTCCATATAAGTCCATAAGAATTTCTAATATAATCTTTTCTAGAAGCAAAAAGAATTCAATACACATTATCAGACAAATTGAAGGAATCAAATTTTACCCTCTCAATATCCAGGCTATGAGGTCTATAGGCCTGTTGAGATAAAAAAACAGTTTCCCTGATTTTGCATGATTAGAGCTGAGCGATGCTCAAATGAATTGATCCCTAATGAATAATTCCCACAGAAGTAGAAAACAAGCCTATTTTGGCCTATATGGGGTTATTAAAATCATAGCCCTCAATTTCTTCTGAATTTCAGTAAGTCTCTGTCACTTGGGTAACTGGGAGAAAAAAAACCCATGTGGCCCAGGTGGCCTTCTCCTCAAAGTAGAGGAAAGTATCAGAGACTAGCTTATCTTGGGATTCCCTCCTCAAATACAATTTAGAAATCTTCAGAGGAGAAACAAACAGGTTTTTTTCACTGGCAGACTGATTTTCTATTTCCTTGTTTAAGGACTCTGCATGTGGTTCTAGGTACTGCTTGCTAAGATGTTAACCTTATGTGGGTCACATCTGTCAGGGAAGGATATCTCTTGAAAGATGATCTAGCTTCACATTCTGACAGTCACCCAACATAGACGATATGATCTTGCATCTCCAAACTTGTTTGAACAGAGAGCATAGATATCTGATTGTCTCTTTGAATTAAGACAACTGCTGTTGGCCCATGGATCTCTGAAAGGCCTTAGAACATTCCAAATCATCCTTAGCTTGACCAAAGAAATTAATCTGCATATTTACTTACTTATTTTTAACTTTGGGTTTTTTTTGGTTTTTTTTTTTTGGGGGGGGGGGGTTCTTTTATAAAAACACAACGCCATGTGAGCAAACATCGAACACATGGGTTGCCAAAGACAAGATCAATGTCAGCAGTGGTCCAGATACATTCGGGCAAAATGTCCACCCCCTTCTACTTCCTCAACCAATAGTTGAGAAAATCCTGGAGAAAACACAAACAAAGAAATGCAACCATAGAAATATAACCATAGGAAGACTACTTCCAATGATTTAGAGCAGTGATTTTCAATCTTTTTCATCTCACGGCACACTGACAATGCACTAAAATTGTCAAGGCACACCATCAGTTTTTTAAAGGATATATTTTATCATTATCCTGGGACAGGTACATCAATGTGCTTGTGAGTGATATTGCTGAAGGATTGAAAAGTCTGCCTTAATGCAGATGACATGAAAATTTGCAACAGAATAAACTCCTCTGAGGGAGTGGACAACATGAGGAAAGATCTATAAAAGCTGGAAGAATGGTCTAATGCATGTAGTTAAGATTTAATGTGAAGAAGTGCAGAGTCATGCAATTGGGATGCAGAAATCCAAAGGAACTGTATGTGATAGGGGGTAAAAGGTTGGTGTGCACGGACCAGAAGGACCTCTGTGTGATTGTTTCTGAGGATCTCAAGGAGGCGAACCAATGCAACAAGGCAGTGGCCAAGGGCAGGAGGATGCTGGGTTGCATAGGGAGAGGGATAACCAGCAGAAAGGAGAAGGCATTAATTCCCCTGTACTGGTCATTGGTGAAGCCTCACTTCGCATATTATGTTCAGTTTTGGAGATCACATCTCACAAAGGATATAAAAAGACTTGAAATGGTTCAGAAGAAGGCGACCAAAATGATTTGGAGCCTACACCAGATGTATGAGAAGAGACTTGAAGACCTAAATATGTATACCCTAGAGGACAGGGGAGATATGATATAGACGTTTAAATACTTAAAGGGTATTAATGAACAAGCAAACCTTTTTCAAAGAAGGGGTAGCTGTAAAACTAGAAGGCATAAAATGAAGCTGCAAGGAGGTAAACAAATACATCAGGAAATAGTTTTTCACTGAAAGGGTGGTAGATACTTGCAATGCCCTCCTGATGGAGGTGGTGGGGGCAAATAGTGTGCTGGAATTCAAAATGGCATGGAACAGACACAGTGGATCTCCTTATAGCAAGGGGATAAAATCTAAATAAACGTAATTATTTCTTATACCTCAACATATAGAGAGGAGTGACGCGCATGGAGCAGCAAGTACAACCCTAAACAAAGGCATAGAGGAGAGTGACCTGCATGGAGCTGCGGGTACACCTAATCTAGCCACCTTACTTGGCAGACTAGATGGACTAAACTGATCTTTTTCTGCCATCATTTACTATGTTACTATGAGTATTAAGATTGTGTTTAAAGTTCAATAACTAAAATTTTAATCATTGTGTTATTTTTTAAAAAAATAAATCTGTGAGAAATCTGTGCTTGATGTTTCACAAGTGTACCCTCCAGTCCTTAGTGGAACACCAGATCTAGTGTAAAAGATAAGGGTGTTGGGGCCACTTGGCAATAGTGATCATAGCATGATCGCCTTTGACTTAATTAGTGGAGGAGGGATAGTAAGGAAATCCACAGTACTACCTTTTAACTTTCAAAAGGGAGACTATGATAAAATGAGGAAAATAGTTAAGAAAAAACTAAAAGGAGCAGTTGCAAAGGTTAAAGACTTACATCATGCTTGGGTGTTTTTGAAAAATACTATCTTGCAAGCCCAGACCAGCTGTATTCCACGCTTTAAGAAAAGTGGAAGGAAGTCCAAAAAACTGCCAGCATGGTTTAAAGGTGAGGTCAGAGAGGCTGTTGTTGCCAAAAAAGCATCTTTCAGGAAATGGAAAAAAGAGCCAAACGACGAAACCTGGAAACAGCACAAGCACTGGCAAGTCAAATGCAAGGCACTGATAAAGCAGGCAAAAGGAGAATTTGAGAAGAAGCTTGCTGTGGAAGCAAAAATGTGAAATAAAGATTTTTTTCAAGTACATTCGTAGCAAAAAACCTGTGAGATAGTCAGATGGTCCATTAGATGATAGAGGAGTTAAAGGGGCACTAAGAGGCGACAAGGCGATAGCGGAGAGACTGAATGAATTCTTTGCTTCGGTCTTTACTGAGGAAGATGTAGGGATGTTACCCATGACTGAAGTGGTATTTAAAGGTGTGGAAGAATTGAAGGAAATATCGATACATCGGGAAGATGTATTACAACTATTAGATAAACTGAAGAGTAGCAAATCACCTGGGCCGGATGGTATACATCCAAGGGTGTTGAAGGAACTGAAATATGAGATTGCAGACCTGCTATTAGTAATCTGTGAACTATCATTAAAATCATCTCTAATACCTGAAGATTGGAGGATCGCCAATGTGACACCAATTTTTAAAAAGGGTTCCAGGGGTGATCCGGGAAACTACAGACCGGTGAGCCTGACGTCAGTACTGGGAAAAACGGTAGAAACCATCATAAAGAATAAAATTACTCAGCATGTAGGTAGTCATGGCCTAATGGGAGACATCCAACATGGCTTTAGACAAGGAAGATCTTGTCTTACTAATCTGTTATGTTTTTTTGAAAGTGTGAATAAACAGGTGGACAAAGGTGAGTCGGTTGATATAGTGTATCTGGACTTTCAGAAAGCCTTTGAGAAGGTTAAAAGATAGAAAGCAGAGGGTTGGGCTAAATGGCCAATTTTCCCAATAGAGAAAGGTTAATAGTGGTGTACCCCAGGGATCTGTGCTAGGTCCACTGCTTTTTGACATATTCATAAATGACCTGGAAAGTGGAATAACGAGTGAGGTTATCAAATTTGCAGATGACACAAAACTATTTAAAGTTGTTAAAACCCAAGAGGATTGCAGAAAATTGCAAGAGGATCTTGATAAATTGGAAGACTGGGCATCAAAATGGCAGATGAAATTTAATGTGGACAAGTGCAAAGTTATGCACCTAGGGAAGAACAACCCAAACTATGGTTACACAATGCAAGGTTCCACATTAGGAACCACCACCCAGGAAAAAGATTTAGGCGTCATTGTGGATAACATGTTAAAACCCTCGGCCCAGTGTGCAGCGGCAGCCAAGAGAGCAAATAGAATGCTAGGTATCATAAGGAAAGGAATGGAAAATAAAACAAAAGATAATACAATGCCTCTATATCGTTCCATGGTGAGACCGCACCTTGAATATTGTGTGCAATTCTGGTCGCCGTATCCTAAAAAGGATATAGCGTTATTAGAAAAGGTTCAGAGAAGAGCCACCAAAATGGTAAAGGGGATGGAAGGATACTCCTATGAAGAAAGGCTAAAAAGGTTAGGGCTCTTTAACCTGGAAAAGAGACGGCTGAGGGGAGATATGATAGAAGTCTATAAATTAATGAACGGAGTGGAACGGGTAAACGTAGATCGATTGTTACCTTATCAGAATATAGAAAGACTAGGGGACATGCAATGAAGCTACAGGGTAAACTATTTAAGACTAATAAAAGAAAAAATTTCTTCACTCAACGTGTAATCAAACTCTGGAATTTGTTACCGGAGGATGTAGTAAAGGCTGTTAGTGTAGCTGGGTTTAAAAAAGGTTTGGACAAGTTCCTGGAGGAAAGATCCATAAACCATTATTAAGAAGAGACCCAGGATATCAATGCTTGACCCAGTACAAGCATTGCAGAACCTGTCTCTTTTGGGGAAACTGCTAGGTACGTATGACCTAGATTGGTCACTGTTGGAAACAGGATACTGGGCTTGATGGACCTTGGTCTGACCCAGTATGGCATATCTTATGTTCTTAGTGTTTGAGCTGCAACGTGTTCTTGCTCTTCATTTTGGTTCACAGTAGAGAAACCATTTAATTCTGCTGACTCACAAGAACTTAAGATAAACAGATCTTTCAGCCAGCCCAAGAAAGATACATCAAGTGATGGGAAATAATTTTCAATGTTTTAACTCCGCAGTAACCAACTTTGTAGAATTAAAATTGACAAAATGTTTGTCACGTCTGCAACATTTTGTCAGTTCACACATTTCACATGTGTTCTCCTTTTTGATTCTGGCTCCCCACAGAGTTTTTCCTTATAGGAGATAACTGTGTCAGTACTAAAATATTTTTATTCTTTCCCTGCACACTCTTGTTAAGAGTGTTCAATGTCAGCTAGGAATGTAACTTTATTGCACCAGGTCTCACCACGAAGCAGATCATCCAGCTCAGACACTTCTGATGTAAAAACATTAGCTCTTCCCTCAGTTCATACAACCTTGAAAGCATCCACCCCTGAGATAGTCCTCTCACTTCCAATGCAGTAGAGGTTTTGTGTGAGCAAAGAAATTGGCTTCTTTAATGTTGGCTATCACTTTTGACTCAACGTCTTGACACATGTCGTTTATACACAGACTAATATGTTTTCTGGCATAGGGATTTTCAAGATCTCTTTCACATGTTTTGTCAAACAGCTGCTGACTGAACAATGGCATTGGTTCCACCCTCCCTCAAACTCCCCCAATGGCCCTACTAATAAATAACCCGCCCCCAAAACTCCCGCAGCATACATGCAGACGATTCACAGCACTCCGGTTGAAAATAGCTGATTTAGAGATCCCAGACCCTGATGATACCCCCTTCTCAAGCTGAACATAATGGAGAAAGGGTCCTCAAAGTGATCATAGAGTTAAATTAATATTCTGACGCTTACCCCAGGCAATAAATGATCCCCATATTTTTCAGAACGCTCAGATTTATCATAATGTGGTTAGTTTGCTCATGGTAAAGACATGCTGCAGTCTTCACTGAAGAAATAAGTTCCTAGGCACTGATGAGTCTCCAATGTTTAGCCAGCTCACATCTAGCAGTGGCTATGCAGTCTAATGAGACATTGGAAACATCACTATTAATAACAGATGAAACAGTTTGTACCAAATACACCTTAGATAAAAAAGGCAAAGATATATCAGTTATATCTTGGAATATTTCCACACATTCTCCAATAGGTTAGTACCAATGGACAGTCCTACCATACATGTTTTAAAATGCTAAGCAGCCCACACTCCCCCTCTAGCATTTATTTTCAACCACTGGAAATATTTTATGTAGACTTTTCATGGTCACTATCGACCCATCTGCTTTCTCCCCTTTATTTCTGAACTACTTATTTATTTAACAGATTTTATATACCACTTTATCATTTCAATCAAAGTGGTTTACATTGAAACAAACTTGGTAATGTACATTAAACAGGGACACTTATAACTTGGATCTTTCTGAGGCAATGGAGGGTTAAGTGACTTGCCCAAGGCCACAAGGAGTGCTAGTGGGAATCAAACCCTGGTCTCTGGGTTCCCAAACCAGTGTTCTTAACCATTAGGCTACTCCTCCACTCCACTTGAACTGCTAGGTACTTATGACCTAGATTGGCCACTGTTGGAAACAGGATTCTGGGCTTGATGGACTTTGGTCTGACCCAGTATGGCATATCTTATGTTCTTATGTCAGTTCACCAATGTTGCCTCAACTTTCTCTCCTCTCAAGCCCTTCTGGATCCTCTACAATCTGGCTTTCATCCTTTACATTCAACAGAAATGGCTTTTGCCAAAGTCTCCAGTGACCTGTTCCTGGCAAAATCCAAGGGCCTTTACTCAATCCTCATTCTTCTTGACCTTTCTGCTGCTTCTGACACTGACAACCACAACTTTCTCTTTGGTACCTTGTCCTCGCTTGGTTTTAAGGGCTCTGTGCTATCCTGGTTCTCCTCTCATCTCTCCCATCGCTCTTTCAGTGTTTGTTCTGATGGATCCTCTTCTATTGCTATCCCGCTCTCAGTTGGTGTACCCCAAGGATTGGTCTTGGGTCTATATACTCCTTTTCACTCTCTATATACCCAGTTCCTTGGTGCACTCATCTCTTCCCATGGCTTCAATACCATCTCTACCTCTTTCTACACCTGAAATCTCTCCAGCAATCCAGCCAAGATCTCTGCCTGCCTTTCTAACATTGCTGCGTGAATGTCTCACTGCCACTTGAAATTGAACATGGCCAAAACTTAATTTCTTATTTTTCACCCTAATCCCTCCTCTCCCCTTCCTTTCTCAGTCTTTGTGGATAACTCTCTATTCTTCCCTGTCTCCTCAACTCGCAACCTTGGGGTCGTCTGACTCCTCTCTCTCCTTCTTCACACACATCCAACTGTTAGCTAAAACCTGCATTTTCTCTTCTGCATCAACAAAATTCATCCATTCCTTTCTGAACACACTACTAAGACACTTTTCCACGCCTTAGTCACCTCCCATCTAGGCTATTGTAACCTGCTCCTTGCTGGTCTCCCTCTGAGTCATCTCTCTTCCCTTCAATCTGTTCAACACTGCTGCGTGGCTAATCTTCTGTCAGCCTCATCATGCTCATATTACCCCTCTTCTCAATTCTCTTCATTGGCTTCCTATCCATTTCCGCATCCAGTTCAAACTTTTCCTGCTGGCCTATAAGTGCATTCACTCTGCAGCTGCTCACTACTTTTCCTCTCTTATCTCTCACTACAGCCCTCCTTGGCAACGGCCACTCTCTAGCAAATCACTTCTATCTGTGCCCTTCTCTTCTATTGCTAACTCCAGACTTCACTCCTTTCACCTTGCTGCTCCTTATGCCTGGAACGAACTATCCAAGTCTGTACATCAGGCGCCTTATCTGACCCTTTTCAAATACAGACTGAAAACTGACCTCTTCGCTGCCGCTTTTGTATCTTGACTCACCTGATCTCTTTTGTGTTTACTTACCATTCCCCCTAGCTGTATCCCATGTCTACAGCTACTGTGTTGTCTGTCTTGACTACTTTGTAAGCTCCGATGAGCAGGGACTGTCTTTACATTTGTCTGTGCAGCATTGCGTACGCCTTGTAGCGCTATATAAATGTTCAGAAATATTAGTAGAAATACCAGCAAAGTAAATGTTTAAAACAATTTTCTACTAAACCAGTTGAGACAGATAAGAACATAAGAACATAAGAACATAAGATATGTCATACTGGGACAGACCAAGGGTCCATCAAGCACAGTATCCTGTTTCCAACAGTGGCCATTTCAAGTCTCAAGTGCCTGCTGGGTTCCCGAAATTATACACATTCCATGCTGGCTTTCATAGAGGTAAGCAGTAGTTTTCCCCAGTCCTCTCTTATAATGATTTATGGACTTTTCCTCCAGGAACTTGTCCAAACCTGTTTTGAACACAGCTACACTAACAGCTTTTACTACATCCTCCAGTAACAAATTCCAGAGTTTGATGACGTGTTGAGTAAAAAAATATTTTCTCTAATTAGACTTAAATGTGCCACATTGCAGCTTCATTGCCTCTCCCCTAGTCTTTCTACTTTTTGAAGGAGTAAACAACCAAACTATGTTTACCCGTTCCACTTCATTCATTATTTTATAGACCTCTATCATATCTCCCCTCAGCTGTCTCTTTTCCGAGATGAAGAGCCCTCGCATTTTAAGCCTTTCCTCATCGAGATGTTTTTCCATCCTCCCTTTACCATTTTGGTCACTCTTCTCTATACTTTTTCCAATTTTGCTATGGTGACCAGAACTGCACACAATATTCAAGGTGTGGTCTCACCATGGAGCGATACAGAGCCATTATAATATCCATGGTTTTATTTTTTATTCCTCCCTTATGATTCCTAGCATTGCGTTTGCTTTCTTGGTCACCACTGCACAGTGGGCAGAGTGTTTCAATGTGCTATCCACAATGACACCCAGATCCTTTCCTGAGTGGCGATTCCTAATGTGGAACCTTGCATTGTGTAAATGTAGTTTGGGCTGTTTTTTCCTAAGTGTACAACTTTTCACTTGTCCACATTAAATTTCATCTGCCATCTGAACATCCAGTCTTCCAACTTATCAAGGTCTTCTTGCAATTTTTCACAATTTTCTTGCAGTTTAATTTTGTGTCATCTTCAAATTTGATCACATCACATGTTATGCCTATTTCCAGGTCATTTATAAATAAGTTAAAAAGCAATGGGCCTGAGGAAGGAGGCTGTAAGATGTGGCGATTCAGGCTGAGAGGCTGCCGGCTGACACCAGGTCGTCCAGGGTCCCTCCATGCAGCAACTGGCACCTAGTGATGGCATCACCAGAAGCAGCCTGGAGAGCTTTAAAACACCGTGAGCTTGACATGAATACCAGGAAGGAGGCTGTGAGAGGTGGCAATTTGGGCTGAGAGGCTGCAGGCAGACACCGGGTAGTTGTTCAGGGTCCCTTCACACAGCAGTTGGCATCTACTGATGACAACACGTGGAGCAGCCTGGGAGCTTTAAAACACCGTGAGCTCTTTACACACGGCTACAAGTGTGACCAAAGGTGCAGGTAATGCCCTTTTGGAGCCTGAGTAGAGTATACTTCCTCACTTTTCTACTTTGAGTAACTGAATGGCCAAAGGGAAACATAAGGGAAGGATAAACAACTAGTATCTTGTACTCCAAAAACCCAGGGCCTGACAGATAAGCATTTGGTCCCGATTTCTGACTTGGGAGCTGCTGCATTAGAAACTTCTTTGTGCTCTCCCAAATGGTGCCCTCCAACAGTCCAAGTTATTGGAGTGGTCTCTCTGACTGAGTCTTCAAAAGGCTCTCTCACTCGTTTGGATATCTCCTTATCTCCTCCTGTGAAATCCCCTCAGGCTGTGGTTTCCCCTGATCTTGCAGCTTTTCTTTCGGCCTCGGAAGCTTTGCCAACTAATATTTCTTTAATTGACATTTGGAAAATAGCAGCAAGAACTGAGTCTATACTGAAAAACATTATTCCTATATTGTATTTGCTTTCTCAGGATACCATTCATTAGTTTTAGCAAATTGATGATAAGGTTTTAGGTATTGCTTCACAGAATGTGATAATTGTACTTCAGATTCTCTCTCTTCAGTCAGCTGTCTCCTCTTCTGTTAAGGATAACTTACAGATTCATGAAAAGCTAGAAGCTTTAGAAAAGGATATAGAAGTAAAAATTTGTGATTTCTTAACTTTCCTATATGTTGTTTATTATTTCTAGATATTCTTCTGAAGAAGTATTTTAAGGAGGTTCTTGCTCTAATGCGGATGAAATTATGATTTCTAACTATTATAATGTATCTAAGTTATCCAGGAGGGTTAATGAGGCTGAAGGGGCAATGAATGATTTAACAAAAGCTCCAATCTTTTCTTTCTTGGACCAATGCACTTCATTGGGCCCAGAGGGGCTTTCACCCCAAACATACGACTAAACATTCTCTTGTTGCCATCACCGACTTTCTTCAGGCATCTTTGGATAGTCACTGTGAGGTTCTTTCAGTTTCCCTGGATCTTACTGCTGCTTTTGATCTTGTCAGTCACCCCCTTCTACTTTCTCAATTGCACTGCCTTGGTGTGTCTGGTCTGGCCCGTCACTGATTTCATTCTTATCTTGAGAGTCACACTTTTCCGGTTTCTTGGTCCTCTCACTGTTCCATTCCTTTGCCTTTAGACTGTGGTGTTCCTCGGGGCTCTGTTTCGGGACCCATTCTTTTTAATGTTTTCATGATTCCTTTGGTTTCTCTTATTGCTTCCTTGGGTATTATCTTTTTCTGCTATGCTGATATCATCCAGCTATTATTTCATCTTTCTGTTCATTCTAGCTCTGCTTTATCTCATATTTCTGCACAACTTTCCCAGATAGCTGACTGGCTGTCCACTCATGTGCTGAAGCTCAATCCTTCTAAAATCATTTCTGTCTTTTTCTCCTCCACTGTCCCTCCCTCTCTCCCTGTACCTCTTTCTGTCAATAATATCATGATCCTGCTGAAAAATTCTGTTAAGATTCTTGGCTTCTGTTTTGATTCGTCGCTTTCTTTTGAGTCCCATATTTCTGCTACAGTCCATCATTGCTTCTTCACTCTGCCAACTTCACACTCTTTGCAAGTACCTGGAGGTTCCTCTTTTCATCTACTGTTGCTTTCTCTTGTGATCTCCCATATTGATTATGTCAATTAACTTTTCTCTGGCATTCCTCATCGTCAGCTTTCCCGCTTGCAGCTAATTCAAAATACAACTGTGAAGCCGCTCTATGGTGCGTACCAGTCGGACCATGTTACTCCCCTCCTTTTGGCTGAGCACTGGTTCCCCCTGTCCTGTTCCGGGTCTCCTACAAGGCTGCGATCCTTACTTTCCTTGTCCTTTACAACGCTTACCTCCTTTTCTATCCTTTCTTCTTCAGTCGTATGTCCCCTCTCAGGCTCTCCATTCTGCCTCTTTCCATCTTTTAGTGGTCCCAGGTCCCTGGACACTTCGGTCCTTTACAGCTCGCTCCTTGGCTTTTAGGGCAGTGGCACCGGCACTTTGGAATTCCCTGCATTTCTCTTTACACACTCAGCTTTTTTATGGTTGTTTCAAGGCCCAGCTGAAGACCTAATTCTTTGCGCAAGCTTTTCCATCTGTAGCTTCTTGACCCCACTCCTTTTTGTTGGTCCCTGGGCTGCTGTCAGAACATGCAACAGCGAGTGGCATTCCCAGTTGGTACTGGTCTCCCCAACCTTTTATGGTCTTAGGTGGCATGCTCTGACTTTGTAACCTAGGCTCCCTGCCCCTCCTTTGCCTTGCTTATGGGTCTTTGTCCTGTTATTTGTTTTGTGTTTTGATTTTATTGTGCACTGCTAAGATATATGGTTTGATGGTGGTATATCCAATCAGTAAACTGTAACTGTAACTTCTGTTTCAACCCAAAATGATCAGCTCTGAATAAAATATAGCCTGAAAACATGGACAACATTGTAAATAAACTGTAGAAATGTTACCCCTTTTTAAATCCAAGTTTTAATCCCTGTTCAATGTAAACACTATACGGCTCGCCCGCACAGAATATTATTCTGTTCAATGTACACCGCACTGATAAGTAATAGCGTGGTATATAAAAGAAGTTAAATAAATAAAAGAAGTTAAATAAATCTGTTAATTTTACTCAGTTTTAGGAAGATTCGCAGGATGTTATTTCCTCACGAGCTACTCTGTTTCTTTTCTTAATGAGAATGACAAGCTTATGATTCTTAAGTGCTTCTTTAAAAAGAAAAACTTAATCACTTAACCTTTTGCGGGCAGTGGATTTCCCTCTTTTCTGACTTCTCTCATGCCACGCAGGTTAGGTGTCCCTTTTATCCTATCATGCCAAACCTTTGGCTGCAGGGGGTATTTTTTTTCTTTGGTTTGCCTCTAAGTGCCTTCTGATCTTCTAGGAAACAGTTATATGTTTATGGAATCTATGCATTTGGAAACATTTTTGCTTGATCATAATGTTTCTTGAAGCTATTATGTGGGGGGGAAATGATGGGAACTCATTTTGTTAAATGCCACCTGCAGCAGGTAGTTATCCTCTTGATTTTTCTTGATTTTATCTTATGTAATTCTACTTCTTTCTCCCTAATGCGGGCTACATTCTCATTGCCATTTTCATTCTCCTTTACTCAGTTTCCTTTATCGGTGTGATTGGTGTTGAGTATTTCCTTTTGTTCCATTTTGGATTGTAATATCTGAAAAGGGTTAATAAACAAAATAGCAGCAGGTTCAGCACAGATCCCCAGGGGTACTCTATTCTTCACCTTTATCCACTGAGAAAACTGTCCATTTAGCCCTACTCTCTGATTTCTATCTTTTAACCATAGTACATTGCCTCCTATCTCATGACATTTTTTATTTTGCCAAGAGTCTCATGAAGGACCTTGTCAAAGACTTTCTGAAAATCCAGATACACTATATCAACCAGCTCACCTTTATCTACCTGTTTATTCACACCTTCAAAAAATATAACAGATTAGTGAGACAAAACTTTCCTTGGCTAAACCCATGTTGGCTTTCTGCCATTAAGCTAGAACTATCCATATGTTCAGTAATTTTGTTCTTTATAATGGTTTCTACCATTTTGCCCGGTACAGATGTCAAGCAAACCGATCTGTAGTTTCCTGGATCACCCCAGGAATCCTTTTCAAAAATTGGCATTATATTGGCCATTCTCCAATCCTCAAGCACTACAGATGATTGTAAGGATAGTTCAGATTACTAAAAGAAGGTCTGCAATCTCATATTTCAGTTCTTTCGGCACCCTAGGATTTATGCCCTCCAGTCCAGTTGGTTTGCTGCTCTTTCTTTTATCCAATATTTATAATACATGTTCCCAGTTTATCGAGATTTGTTCCAATTATTGGTGGACTGGAAGATATTATCCCAATCTTTATGCTGTAACTATTTTATTAAACCAGTCTCCCATAGCTAAATGTAGCTAGGTTTTCTGACTGGCATAGATGCCAGCAAATGGTACAACTTAGAGAGTAAGCTCTACTGTCCCATCCCTCACTGGAGAAAATCATCATACCCAGTGGAGTCTTGGATTAGGTTTTCATGGCAGATGCACTGTATTAAAATAAGCCTGATCTGCAGATAGATTTTAAAAATTCTTTGAAAATACGCCATAAATCTGGCAAAATTGACTAAAATCTCATATTTTCTCTCCCTCTTAGAGCTGGTCCACAATCTACAAGCCCAAGGCCTTCCACCAACCCCCCCCCCCCCCCCCGCCCCTTCCAGCAGGCACACTCAGGCATTGATAGAGGCAGGTTCAAGAAAGTTAAACTAGGGATCAGCTTATCGCCCCACCCCAAAGAATGCCTTCCATTTTTCCCCCAAAACTGACAAAGTGAGTGCATTACTCACCTAGGGATCAGTCCACCACCTCCATTAAAGAGTTCCAAAGTAGGGTAACTAAACTGAGCAGGCGCGATGTTGACCTACTATTTAGCAGGAACCCTCCTCCACTCTCTAAACTGCATGCAGCTGTGAAGCTACATAACATCTATGTACGTCAGGAATATCTAAGCCCCCTTCCTCTATTATTTTGCTCTGTATGAGGATTTTATACGAAGTCATCTAGGTGGCTGCCTCCTCCACAAGAAGTGATAAAACTTCCTAAAAATACCACTAAGCTCACCGTCAAGGATCAGGAGTGTTAGGGTCTAGTACAGAAAAAAAAAAGTCAGGAGCATCATTTTAACACTGACAATCCAGCCTAACTTTGTACCCATTACTACCAGTGAGAAAAGATCTCTTGCCAAAGAATCGAACAGAGGAGGGTAATTATACGGTACATAGATCCTAGATCATATTCAACTTGTACCCCCAAAATAGCACAATGACACTAATGACACTCTAAAAGGGAAAGATCCCTGGATTCTCTGCATTTTAGCAAGAGCAAACACAATATTGAAAATTTCAGTCTTAAGATAGTTTCTAGTTTTAAAGTGAAAGTATAGAGTAGTTACTCACCTGTAACAGGTGTTCTCCAGGAGAAGCAGGAATCAGTCCTCACATATGGGTGATGTCGGCGCCGATGGAGCCCCCGTGCGGAGCATTTCCCCAGCTTTCAAGGAAAGCCTTTGGGAATGCAGCGCGCATGCGCGGTCCCCTTCCCGCCAAAGGGTGCCATCTTGCTCAGTCTGATGACATAGCTAAAAGACAGCAAAAATCAAAATGAATGATATGAATGCAACTCCAGGGGAGGAGGGAGGGTCGTGAGGACTGATTCCTGCTGCTCCTGGAGAACACCTGTTACAGGTGAGTAACTACTCTTTCTCCAGGACCAAGCAGGAAGTCAGTCCTCACATATGGGACTCCCCAGCTCTAAGCTACCGGGAACCCAAAGCTGAAAAAATGGCTCCCTCTGAAGAGCCTCAGCATCCGTGATAAGAATATCCTCTGAGAACGCCTCCTTACGGTAGCCCAACAGAAGGGTCGGAGTGTAGGAGTTGCCTAAACCTCAAAGAGATTACGGAGTGCCGCCTGTCCGAAAGCACTGTAAATTCAGGACTCTCTCTCGAGGCAGTAGTGGGCTGCAAAAGTCTGGCTTGAAGACCAAGTAGTGGCCCAGCAGATGTCTGCCAACGGAACAGAGCGGAAATGAGCTACTGACGCGGCTTTTGCCCTGACACGGTGTGCCGTGACTCGACCCTGCAAGGGGAGGTCAGCTGCCTGATACGTCCAGGCGATACAATCTGCTACCCAAGTGGACAATGTAAGCTTGGAGACAGGTAACCCCAGCTTATTAGGGTCAAAGGAGACGAAGAGCTGAGTGTCCCTTCAATGCCCCTGCGTACGTTCTATGTAAAAGAAGAACGCCCTCTTACAGTCCAGGGTATGCAAGACTGTTTCAGCCCGGCTGGTATGCGGCCTGGGAAAGAATGTCGGAAGAACCACCTCCTGGTTGAGGTGGAAAGAGGCGACAACTTTTGGCAGAAACTTTGGATGGGTCCATAGGACCACTCTGTTCCTACAGAACCGTGTGTACGCTCTATCAGAAACCAGAGCTTGAAGTTCACTCACACATCTGGCCGAGGAAAGAGCTACCAGGAAGAGCGCCTTCGAAGAAAGGAAGTGGAAATGGAAAGTAGCCATTGGCTCAAACAGTGGGCGAGTAAGTTGCTGCAAGACCACGTTCAAATACCACTCAGCGGCCGGTGGACGAACCGGAGGCTTGAGCAGAAGCAGACCTCTGAGGAAGCGGGACACCAAGGGGTGAGCCGACAGACTGTCCCTTCACTGATGAGTGGTGTGCTGATAGAGCACAGAGGTGGAACCGAACAGAATTGGACTTAAGACCTACGTCTGACAGATGAAGTAGATACTGCAGTACTACTGGCACAAGGCTAGAGAAAGGATCTTCATTGCGCTGAGCACACCATATTGTGAACCTACGCCACTTGAGGGCATAGGACTTTCTGGTGGACTGCCTTCTAGAGGGCAAGACCACCTCCTCAACTTCCCTAGGTAGAAGTAAAGGAGCTAGCACTATCCTTTTAGCAGCCAGGCAATCATATTGAGGGATCTGAGATTGAGGTGCAGAAGGGAACCCTGATCCTGACACAGGAGATCGGGTTGCAACCCCAGAGGGAATGAGTTTCCACCGCCAACTGCAGCAGAAGTGGAAACCACGGTTGCCTCAGCCATCTGGGGGCTGCCAGAATCACCGAGGCCTTGACCCGGAGAATCTTGAACAAAGTTCGGGCCACCAGGGGCATGGGAGGAAACACATACAGGAGGCCCGTAGACCAAGAGATCAGAAAAGCATCTGCTGCCATTCTCAGGGAATGCGGCTGTCTGGAGCAAAACCTGGGCAGCTGACGGTTCAGCAGACTTGCAAAGAGATCGATGGATGGAAGTCCCCATCATAAAAAAATCGGCTGGATCACCAGTGGATTTAACTGCCAATCGTGAGGCTGGAGAATCTTGCTTAGTTTGTCTGCCAAGACGTTCTCCTGACCAGGTACATAACCTGCTTTGAGAAACATGCCTTTTTTGACTGCAAAGGAGCAAAGGGCCTGCGCCTCCTGACATAGGAGTCTGGACCCTTTGCCCCCTTGCTTGTTCACATAGAACATTGCTACCTGATTGTCTATCTGAACTAAGACAGACTGGTGAGAGAGGGCATGAGAAAAAGTCTGTAGAGCCAAGAGAATTGCTCGCAGCTCCAAAAGATTGATCTGCTGTGTGGCCTCCCGAGGAGACCAGAGGCCTTGAGTGCACGTGCCCTGGCAATGTGACCACAGCCCTTTAAGGAAGCATCGGTCATCAGCACATTTGTGTGTGCTGGGGCCTGAAAAGGCACCCCCCTGAGGTTTGGGAGATGTAGCCACCACTGCAAGGAGTCCAAAAGTGGTTTGGACACCTTTACTCTGTCTCGGAGGTCGCCTGTGGCCTGCACCCACTGAGCTCTGAGGTACCACTGAGCAGCCCGCATGTACAGACAAGCATTCGGGGTCACATGTACTGTGGATGCCATATGGCCCAGGAGCCGCAGAAAGTGCCTGGCGGAGACCTGAGAATTGCTTTGGAATTGGTTGGCCAAGTCCATCAGTCTGTGGGCCCTGTCCTTGGGCAAGTAAGCTCTTGCCTGCAGAGTGTCTAATCTTGCCCCTATAAACTCTAGGTTCTGTGAGGGGAGCTAAATGGACTTTGAGTAGTTTATGGCAAAGCCCAGATGCTGAAGAAGAGAGACAGTGTGAAGAGCGGCTTGTCTGGGCTCCTGGAGAGACTGGCCCCTGATGAGCCAGTTGTACAGGTATGGGAAGACAAAAATTCCCTGATTCCTGAGATAGGCCACCACCACCGCCAGGCAATTGGTGAAAACCCTGGGGGCGGAGGTTAGGCCAAAGGGAAGTACTCTGTACTGGAAATGGTTTCCTCCCACCAAAAATCTGAGATACTGTCTGTGGTCTGGATGGATGAGAATGTGAGTATTAGCATCCTTTAGGTCTAAGGAGCATAGCCAATCTCCCTGCTGAAGGTAGGGCAGCAGTATCCCAAGGGTAAGCATCTTGAACTTTTCCCTCTCCAGAAACTTGTTTAAGTTTCACAAGTCTAGGATAGGCCGGAGGCCTCCTGTCCTTTTTGGTACCAGGAAGTACCTGGAGTAGAAGCCTTGCCCTTTCAGGTGGTGAGGCACCGGTTCCACCGCCTGTTCCTTTAGAAGACTTGCCAACTCCTGAAGGAGGAGGTTTCTGTGCAGAGGGAGTCTTGGAGGCTCCCTTGGAAAGTAGGAGGGGGGGTTAGCTGGTGGAAGTGGAGCATGTAGCCCTACTGGACTATGCTCAGTACCCAGGTATCCCCTGTGATGGCTGGCCACCTGTAGGCATACAGGGTCAGCCAACCTCCTGTGCTGAGTGGAGCCAGCTGTGGGAGTCAAAACCCCGCTCCCTGCTGTGCAGGAGCCGAACTGGCGGCTTGGGGGTCTTCTGCCTACAGGGCCCATGCCCCTGCCTGCTGACCCTGTGGGGGAGCTGGAGAGGCCCGATATTGAGGGTAGGATTTGTAGGCAGCACCCTTCCTCAGGAAAAAGGGCTTCTTTCCCGAGCCCTTCTTTTTCTGAGAAGGGGCAGAAGTCTTCCTGGACAGCCTTGTCCTGGTGAAAGTCTCAGTCTCAATTTCCGCAGCCTTTTCAGTCATGGGCTTATCGAAAAGGTTTTCACCTCGGCAAGGGACATTGACCAACTTGTCGTGCACCCATGACTCCAGGTCTGATGACTGAAGCCAGGCCTGACGGCGTGCACCGATGCCAGCCGCGGCTACCCGGGACGAAGCCTCGAAGCCATCATAGGCTGCACGAGAGAGAAACTTTGAGCACTCTCGAATCCCTGTTGACAAAGCCTTGAACCTCTGCAAAGGTTCCTCGGAGAGGCCAGCAGAAAACCCGGCAATCTCCTTTCCCAGGCCTCGTAGGTACATGACACAGCAAGATAGCATAGAGCCCTGGAAGCACTTTCTACCGAGGGCATCCAGGTTCCGGGCCTCCTGGCCGGGGGGCACAGAGGAGTGCATCTTCTGACTCTTCAGACGGTGCATGGCCGATTCCACAAGCATGGAGTTGTGCGGTAGCTGCGCCTTTTGGAACCCAGGGCTCTTACGGACTCGATAAATGGAATTGACCCGTTTGCTAAGAACCGGGGTTGAGGCCGGTGCTTCCCACATGCGGAAGAGCAGCCATTCCAGCATCAGAGGAACCAGTACAGTAAAGGCTTCCTTCAGAGGAAAGTCATACTGGAGGGCATCGAGCTCCTCGGCTCGAGGCTCCTCCTCAGCCTCCGCAGGGAAGGCCAAGGCTTTGGCCATGTCCCTCACAAAGTCCAAGAACCAGGTATCCTCTGGGGGAGGGGACCGTCTCTGAGGCTCCCACTCCAATTTAATTTAATTTAATTTAATTTAATTAACAGGTTTTTTTATACCGCTTCTTCCATTGATCAGATGCGGTTTACATATAACAACAATCAACAGAGCAGGCTGTTTTACATATAACAGTAGTAACTTGGAGGTTGCATTTACTATTTAACAGTTAACAAGTAACAATTAGAGAACTATATACAATTGTACAGGATTAAACTATATACAGTAACAAGTAACAATTAGTGAACTATATACAATTGTACAGGATTAAACTATATACAGAGTTATTTGTTGTTCAGTTTTCAATGCATTATTTTTGTGTCACAGTACTTCATTCCTTATCTTAATATGTGTCATCTATGGTAGAGTTATCCTTTATCGAGCTGGGAGGTGCTGGGTGAGTTTGTTTCGGAACCATAGTGCAGTGTGAAGAGATGAGTTTTAAGTTTTTTTCTAAACTCCTTGATTTCAGGTAATTGTCTTAATTCTTTTGGAGTTGCGTTCCACAAAATGGGGGCTGCGTGGGAGAAGGCTTTCTTATTAGTGGATTTTTTGGCCCTAATGAATTCTTTTGGTATTGTTAGTTTATTTAGCTGGTCTCTCCTTGGGGGTTATGGGTGGGTTCTGTTTTGATGAGGTTTTTTATTGTCCAGGGTGCGGTTTTATTTATGCTTTTGTAGGTGGTTAAGAGGGTTTTGTATTCAATTCTGCTTTGAATTGGGAGCCAGTGTAAATATTCTAAAATCGGGGTAATGTGTTGGAATGGAGGGGCCTTTGTAATGGTCCTTGCTGCCGCGTTTTGAGCTAATTGTAGTTTTTTTACGGTTTGCTTTGTTACACCAAGTAGGATTTGATTTGCAAAGTCGAAATGGGGGGTTATGATAGCTTGTATGACTCGTTGAAAATCCTGTAAGAGCATTAGTGGGCGGAGTTGCTTTAATATTTTCAGTTTAAAGTAGACTTTTTTTGTTATATTTCTTACGTGGGTATCCATGTTAAGGTGTCTGTCCAGAATAACTCCCAAGTATCTTATTTCAACTTTTAGTTTGATGTCGTTATTCTGCAAAGTTATATGTGCTGGGGGAATGAAGGTTGTGCTTTTGGTTACTATTAGAGCTTCAGTTTTTGCGTGGTTGATGTAGAGTTTTTTTTCATTTAGCCAGGTGGTTATTTCATTGAGGCATTCGTTAATTAGTTGTATAGGGACGTTAGGTATTTTGAAGGGGACATACATCATAATGTCGTCCGCATATAGGTGATATAGGACCTTACATTTTTTAAAGATATTACAGATAGGTTTTAAGTAAATATTAAATAGTAACGCTGATAATGCTGACCCTTGTGGGAGGCCTAGTTCTTGATTGTATGTTTCAGAAGTGAGGTTACCGAATTGAACCGTTTGGGTTCTGTCTGTTAGGTAAGAGGTAAACCATTTTAGAACTGTGGATTTTATACCTATTTGCCTAAGGTTATTAATCATTGTTGAGTGGTGTACACTGTCGAAGGCTGCGGAGACATCAATGAATATAAGTAAGAAAGCATGTTTTGAGTTGTCTATTCCTCTTACAAGCGTATCAAATAGAACTGTTAGGAGTGATTCTACGCCATGTCTTGGGCGGAACCCATACTGTTGTTCATCAAGTGGGGCTGAGCTATCAATATACTCTTGAGTTTGGAGTTGTACGGCTTTTTCAATTAATTTGGCCATAAACGGGATACTTGATATGGGTCTGTAGGATTTAGGTGATGATTTGTCGAGGGTGGAGTTTTTTAGGATTGGGTGAATCTGTGCGTGTTTTAGTATAGGGGGTAGGTATCCATTTTTTAGTGAAAGATTTATTATTGGGAGTATGAATTGAGAGAGTATGTCTAGGGAGTTCTTTATCCAGTTCACTGGACATGGGTCGAGTAGTGATGTGGTTGTGTTAATGTTCGTGATTATGTTTTTGAGCTCAACTTTGGTGAGGGGTTGGAATTCAGACCATTCGTCTGTGTCAAGTATATGAGAAGCATTTACTGGTGTTGGTAGTGAGGGGTGAAATGTTGTTTTGTTCTTGTAGTAGTTTGCCAAAGTCTGAGGCGTAATGTCTGTGATTTCATTGCTGGAGTTGTGAATATTATTTGTCAGTTTTTGTACTATTGAGAAAAGTTAACTGGGTCTATTTATTGCCTTATTTAATATAGTGGTGTGATAATTTTTCTTGGCATTGTTTATTGCGTCTTTGTACTTGTTAAGGAGCGTGAGGTATATGTCTTTTGCAGTTGTGTCTTTATTTTTCCTCCATTTATATTCGGCTTTCCTTAATTTCTTTTTCAGTAGTTTTAGATCCTTATTGTACCATGGGGTTTGGTTAGCCTTGGATTGTGTGTTTTTCTTAGTCATTTGTTTTTTCGCTGCGGCATTATTGATAGTTTTGTGCCAGTTGGTTACTGCTTCATCCAGGTCTGGTGGAGAGGTAGACAAGTTAGGAATTATGAAGTCAAGGAATTCTTCTTCATTGTATTTTTTGAATCTTGAGGTTGGTGCATTATTTTGAGTTCGTTTAGCTGGTGTTTTGTTTATTGTGATATTAAAGTTTAAGATGTAGTGGTCTGAACATGGGATTGGTGTGCAACCTAGGGAAGTGGGGTCATAGTGTTGGTAGAGTATATTTGGCAAGAAGACCAAATCTAGGATACTACCTTTTCTGTGTGTGCTGGTGTTTATTATTTGGTGAAAATCCATGTCTATTGTTGATTCTAGAAAGAAAGTTGCGGATGAGGCTGGTAAGGATGGGAGATTAAAGTCACCAAGCATTAGAATTGGGTATTTATCAGATGATGAACTTAGAAAGTCAATTAACGGGTCCAAGTTTTCTGCTTGTTGGTCTGGTGGTCTGTAAATTAAGCAGATTGTTATGTTGTCAATTTTCACAAGGATGGTATCTATGTCGTTAGGTAGGGTCGATGTTATTTTTTTAGCTTTTAGATCCTTTTTTAACATTATTAGAACTCCACCACCTTTTTTGTGAGTTCTATGTGTGTAGAATGTGTCATAGTTATTGTTGCTTAGTTGATTCAGGTAGACGCTGTCTGTGTCTGATAGCCATGTCTCGGTTATACATAGTATATCTGGGTTTTGATTGTCTAATAGTTCTGTGAATATTGGTAACTTATTTTTCATTGATCTGGCATTGACTAGTATTATTGATTTTGATTCAAGATTTTTGCATGGCGTCGTGTTTGATAATTGAGTGGGTGAGGAATATTTTATATGAATTAATCTGTGGCTGCTCATTTTGTGGTGTTGTGCTATGTATGGATGCCATGATGAGGGGTTGTTTCTAGTTAGACTGTGTATGATGGGGATGTTTTTGATGCTGTTGTTTTGTAGGCTATGGGCAAGGGTTATTAGCACTGCTATAGTGATGCTAAGTAATGTGAGATTCCTATTATGGGAGTTAAGTGGTTGCATTTTGGCTGGGATATTATACTATCAACAGTAAATAATAGATTCAATGTAAATGTAGGTACAGTTGAATAGGTTGGATACAGTAGGTGGGTAAATTCTATGTAATGGTAATTACATTTGAAGCTACTGGCAACAGTAAAAAGAGTTTCAATGGATATTCAAGTACAGCTGTTAAAACTGGCAACAGTATATATAACGTTTCAATGGAAATGCAGTAAATGGAGAGTATATATAACGTTTCAATGGAGAGCAGTAAAAAGATAGTTTCAATGGATATTAAAGTACAGCTGTTAAAACTGGCAACAGTATATATAACGTTTCAATGGAAATGCAGTTACAGCTGGCAATGCTGGCAACAGTATAAGGTTGTTTCAATGAATATGCAATTACAGCTGGCAAAATTGGCCATGTCCCTCACAAAGTCCAAGAACCGGGTATCCTCTGGGGGAGGGGACCGTCTCTGAGGCTCCCACTCCAATGAGTCCGAAGGGACGTACTGGGTCCGTAAGGTGTCCGGGGACTCCTCGTCCTCTGTCTCCCATGCTGACTCCTCCAAGGAGGAATCGTGCGACTCCGGCCGTGTGGGCCTCGGTGCCATCCGCCCCGACGCCGAGAGTATCGGCATTGATGACCTCAGCCCCACACGGGAGGTCAAGGGAGACCTTGACCGAGGATCAACTCGAGACTTCATTGACTCGAGGATCGGCTCGGTCTCCGGGGTCGACTTAGACATCGAGGTCCCGGTGATCGGGGCAGATGCACCGGTCAGACAGGCGATCAGCACCTGCTGCTGTTCCATGAAATCAGCTAAGCTGCTCTTCAAGGCCATCAACCTGAGTCCAAGCTCAGGAGACTCAGCAGCCCCCGACTTGGGCCCCGACGTCGGCTCCCCCGGAGGAGAGTCCACGAGGACAACTGCACTTACATGACTAGGGGACTCCGGCTTCACACGAGGTAACTTGGACGGCCTCTCCGACTCCGAGAGCCCGAGGTGGCGGTCAGGGCTACGCGACCTAGCCCTCGAGGAACCAGGATCCTCCACCGCGAGCGGCGTCTTCCTTCTGTGCTCCCAGGTGGGAGAGTCCCTCTCAGAGGAACCCTGACGGCACTCGGGGTCAGACTCCCGAGATGTCGAGGCCTCTGACGAAATCCGGGCCCGGCCGGACGCGGAGTCAGAGAAAATTCGCTCATGTTGATGCTGACAGCTCCGAAGCGCCTTCGACGACATCTTGCCGCACAGGCCACAGGCCAGCGGGTCATGGTCGGGCCCGAGGCAACGGAGGCAGCAGTCATGTGTGTCGGTGAGAGACATAAGTTTCTTGCACCGATCACACTTTTTGAATCCGCTGGCAGCCATCAGGGGAAAAAGGGCCCCTGCAAGGTCAAAAGACCGGGCTGCCAGTGAAAACACAAAAAGAGCGCGAACGCTAATCACGAAGGACAAAAAAATGAAAATCAAAACTAAGGACTCGATACTGGTGTACTGAGCCCAGGCGGGAAGGGGAGCCGGCGTCGAACCGGATAAGAGACAGCGAAAATCGCAGAAAAAAAATCAACTTTTCCCGGGTGACACAAACTCACGTCCGTTGGGCTCCGTGCAAAAAAGAAAGACTGAGCAAGATGGCACCCTTGAGCGGGAAGGGGACTGCGCATGCGCGCTGATTTCCCAAAAGGCTTTCCTTGAAAGCTGGGGAAATGCTCCGCACGGGGGCTCCGTCGGCGCCGACGTCACCCATATGTGAGGGCTGACTTCCTGCTTGGTCCTGGAGAATATTTGCTTCTAATTCATGCATGACAGACCCTAAGGTGTATTGTAAGTTAATAGTATACATGGTATCATCCAAAAAGAGAAAAGTCTTGAAAGTCTCGCCCCAACTCAGCCCCCTTAATATCTCCCTTAACTAATGCTTATGGCAAACTGTTCACTCTTTTGCGCACTGAGCAGTGGGCACCCCTGCCTAGTGCCCTAGCTAAAAAAAGTACACTCAAATAACCACCACTGACCCTATCCCTTGCCCTGAGTTTGGAATAAAGGACTCCTATGCATCTTCAAAGATTCAGTCCAAATTCAATTTTTCAGATAATAGCATGACCTGGGGGAAGCCAACAGGACAACAGTCTAACCAACGATCCATCTTCAGGAACAGTGTTTTGAAAACAATACAGCCTAATCCTCAGATTGTGGAAAAATCATTTCGAACTTAATTGCATAGTAAACGTATCATAGTTTATGGTGGTAACAAATGTTAGCCCCAAATTCAATATTTTCTCCTGAACCCCAGTCAGGAGAACATCCCAAAAGTTAATCATCATTAAAGATTCCCTCACTTCCGTGATGCTCGTCAATTGGAGTCTCTGACCCGACCCAGGGTATCTGGTTGGTTTTCACTGTTGGGTTCTAAATGTTCTGTGATTGGCAGGTGTTCTGTTTAAAAGAAATTGAACCTGAAACCAGAACAGTGAAACTATTTTTGGCGGTGTTGAGCAGTGCACGCCTTTGCTGCAAATGAACTATAATCCAGACTGGTGTGTGGTTTCACCACTGAAAAAGAGATTGTGCATATTGTTTGACTGTGCAGGTAAGTAATACTAATGAAATTCTGTAATTGTGGTATGGAAGTGTGACCCCTGAAGCAGGAGGGATAGAATATTTCTCTACGAAATATAGTGCTGTGTTGGGTACACCGCATGTCTTGATGGGTATACTGCCTGTTGTGACTGATATCAAACTATTTTTGAATCATTTGATGAATTATTTGATATCTGGTATTTAAGATTGGAATAAAAATAAAAAAGGAAAGATTTTTATTATATATTTTCATTAAAAAGTACCTTTGGTAAGCCCAGCAGAGGTGTAAGCTACTGGTGCTTTGTTTTTCGATCTGACAAAAAATGTTTTTTTATGCACATTTCAGAAAGTTAAAAGATTTAAAAAAGTGTTCAACATTTGGATTTGGATTTTGCAAGTAAGGTTGACCCCTGAAGATGATAGCGTAGTTACTCACCTGTAACAGGTGTTCTCCAGGAGCAGCAGGAATCAGTCCTCACATATGGGTGACGTCGGCGCCGACGGAGCCCTCGCGGAGCAATTTTCCCCAGCTTTCAAAGAAAGCCTTTGGGAATTGCAGCGCGCATGCGCGGTCTCCTTCCCGCCCAAGGGTGCCATCTTAGCCAGTCTGATGACATAGCTAAAAAACAGCATAAAAATTTGCAAAAAAACTTAAGCAGATGATTGCAACTCCAAGGGGAGGAGGGAGGGTTGTGAGGACTGATTCCTGCTGCTCCTGGAGAACACCTGTTACAGGTGAGTAACTACGCTTTCTCCAGGACCAAGCAGGAAGTCAGTCCTCACATATGGGACTCCCAAGCTTAAGGCTACCGGAGACCCTAAGCACAAAAATGAGCTCCCTCTAGCTCAGCGGCACAGAAGGAAGGAATCTTCATTGAATTATTACCCACCGGTAGCCCCCATCCGGGATGGAGGGTAGGAGTTGCTCAAACCTCGAAGAGATTTCGGAGGACTGCCTGTCCGAAAGCACTGTCCCTGCGGGACTCCCTCTCGAGACAGTAATGGACCGCAAAAGTCTGGCTCGAAGACCAAGTAGCGGCCCGGCAGATGTCTGCCAGCGGAACAGAGCGGAGGTAAGCCACTGACGTAGCCTTCGCCCGAACACAATGAGCCGTGACTCGACTTTCTAACGAGAGTCCGGCTGCCCCATAAGCCCAAGCGATGCAGTCAGCAACCCAGATGGACAGAGTACGCTTGGAGACCGGTAGCCCCAATTTATTGGGGTCAAAAGACACAAAAAGCTGAGCAGCTTTACGGTGCTCCCGCGTACGGTCAAGGTAGAAGTTCAATGCCCTTCTACAGTCCAGGGTATGCAGGACCATTTCAGCTCGGCTGGAGTGTGGCCTGGGAAAGAAGGTCGGAAGTACCACCTCCTGATTGATGTGAAAAGGGGAGACCACTTTCGGAAGAAATTTAGGGTGAGTCCGTAGGACTACTCTATTTTTGTAGAACCGAGTGTAAGGGGGGTCAGACACGAGGGCCTGCAATTCACTTACGCGTCTAGCGGAAGTGAGGGCTATCAGGAATAAAGTTTTCCAAGAAAGAAAACGGAGAGAACAGGTAGCCATAGGTTCAAAAGGCGGACAGGTGATCCGCTGTAAAACCACATTCAGATCCCAGTCAGGAGCTGGCGGGCGCAGAGGTGGTTTAAGTAGAAGGAGACCTCGGAGAAACCTCGCTACGAGAGGGTCGCTGGAAAGAGGTCTGCCGTCCACCGGCACATGATGTGCTGAAAGAGCACTGAGGTGAACTTTGACGGAGTTGGACTTAAGTCCCAGATTAGAGAGGTAGAGCAAGTACTGCAAGATCACCGACACCGAGCAGGAGAAGGGATCCTGAGACTGCTGGGCACACCAAACGGAAAAGCGACGCCATTTAAGGGCGTAGCATTTGCGGGTAGAAGGTCGCCGAGAAGCTAGGACGACCTCTTCCACCTCTGCCGGCAGCAGAAGGGGAGCAAGGACTACCCTTTCAGCAGCCAGGCCATTAGATTGAGAGATCTGAGGTTGGGGTGTAGCAGGGACCCCTGATCCTGTGTTAGGAGATCCGGTTGAAACCCCAGAGGGAACGGATCCTCTACCGCTAATTGCAGCAGGAGTGGAAACCACGGCTGTCTGGGCCAGCGAGGAGCCACCAGGATCATGGAAGCTTTGTCTCGGAGAACCTTGAAAAGAGTTCGAGAGACTAGCGGGATGGGAGGAAAAGCATACAGAAGGCTCTCCGACCATGAGAGTAGAAAAGCATCTGCCGCTACTCGAAGGGGATGCGGCTGACGAGCGCAGAAGCGAGGAAGTTGCCGGTTGAGAGGACTGGCAAAGAGATCCATCGTGGGGAGTCCCCACTTCAGAAAAAGTTTCTGAACTACCAAGGGATCCAGGCGCCACTCGTGCGGCTGGAGTATCCTGCTGAGTTTGTCCGCCAGGCAATTTTCTTGGCCTGGGAGATAAACTGCCTTGAGAAGAATGCCGTGACTGACGGCCCAAGAGCAGAGCTTCTGAGCTTCTCGGCAGAGAAGGAAGGAGCCCGTGCCCCCCTGTTTGTTCACGTAGAACATGGCAACTTGATTGTCCGTCTGGACAAGGACGGACTGGTGAGAAGTCAGGTGGGAGAAAGCTTTGAGCGCCAGACGGATTGCTCTGAGCTCCAGGAAGTTGATCTGCTGAGCAGACTCCCACACGGTCCAGAGGCCTTGAGTGCATGCCCCTTGGCAATGTGCTCCCCAACCCAGGAGGGAAGCATCGGTCGTCAGCACTTGAGCCGGCTGAGGTGACTGAAAAGGCATTCCGAGCACCAGGTTCGGCCGATGAAGCCACCACTGTAGAGAAGAGGCCAGCGGCCCAGAGATGTGCACTAAGTCAGCTAGTCCGCCGGTGGCTTGTTGCCACTGCTTGCGAAGGCACCATTGAGCAGGCCGCATATTCAGGCGGGCATTGGGGGTCACGTGGACGGTGGAAGCCATATTGCCGAGTAGTCTCAGGAAGCGCCTGGCTGAGACCAGGGACTGGCTGCGAAAACGGCCGGCTAGGTCCATGAGCCGTTGAGCCCTGTCGAGAGGCAGGAAGGCTCGTGCCTGAGGAGTGTGCAGTCTTGCGCCGATGAACTCGAGATCCTGTGAGGGGAGCAAAGTGGACTTTGTGAAGTTTATGACAAAGCCCAAGTACTGCAGAAGAGTCACCGTGCGGTGTGTGGCATCGGTGACTTCCGGAGAGGACGATGCTCTGATGAGCCAGTCGTCGAGGTACGGAAAGACATAGAGGCCGTGAAGCCGGAGATAGGCCGCCACCACCGCGAGACATTTTGTGAAGACTCGCGGTGCGGAGGATAGGCCAAAGGGCAGTACTCTGTACTGGTAATGATTTCCTGCCACCACAAACCTTAGGTATTGGCGGTGGCTTGGGTGGATGAGGATGTGCGTGTAGGCATCCTTTAGATCCAAGGAGCATAGCCAATCTCCCTGCTGGAGGTAGGGCAGAAGGATTCCAAGGGTAAGCATCTTGAACTTTTCCCGCACGAGGAACTTGTTGAGGTTGCGCAAGTCCAGGATGGGTCTGAGGCCTCCTGTCCTTTTTGGTACTAGGAAATACCTGGAATAAAAGCCTTGACCTCTCAGGTGGTGGGGCACCGGTTCCACAGCCTGTTCCTGAAGAAGACTTGCTAACTCCTGAAGGAGTAAGTCCCTGTGCAGAGGGAGTCGTGGAGGTTCTCCCGGGAAATAAGAGGGAGGGACCTGGTGGAAGTGGAGAAGATAGCCTTCTCTTACGACTTGAAGCACCCAGGCATCTGAAGTGATGTTGGACCACCTGTGGGCGAAGTGAACCAGCCGGCCTCCGGTGCTGGGAGGAGCCAGCTGAGGGGGAGAGGCTATGCTGATGAAGTCAAAAACCCCCACCCTGCTGAGCAGGGGCTGGTGGTGCAGGCTTGGGGGCTTGCTGCCTATGGGACCCGTTACCCCGTCCCTTGGCCTGCTGGCCCTGTTGGGGAGCTGCGGAGGCCTGATATTGAGGGTAGTGTTTATAGGCAGCCGCCTTTCTCGGGTAAAAGGACTTCTTTCCCGAGCCCTTCTTTTTCTGGGAAGGGGCGGAGGTCTTCCTAGAAAGCCTAGTCCTGGTGAGAGTCTCCGTCTCGATTTGTGCAGCCTTTCCAGCCATGGGCTTGCCAAAGAGGTTCTCACCTCAGCAGGGGACATCGACCAACTTGTCCTGCACCCAGGGTTCAAGGTCAGACGACTGAAGCCAAGCCTGTCGGCGGGCACCGATGCCGGCTGCGGCCACTCGAGCCGATGCTTCAAAGCCATCATAGGCTGCTCGGGACATGAATTTGGAGCATTCCCGAATACCAGTTGTCAAGGCCAGGAACCTCCGCAAAGGTTCCTCGGACAGTCCAGCGGAGAATCCGGCTATCTCTTTAGCCAGGTCTCGGAGATACATGCCCATGTAGAGCTGGTAGGTCTGGACACGACAAGCAAGCATAGAGCCCTGGAAACACTTCTTACCAAGGCCATCCAGGTTACGGGCTTCCCTGCCAGGAGGCACCGAGGAGTGCATCTTTTGGCTCTTAAGCCTATGCATGGCCGATTCCACTACCATGGAATGGTGCGGTAGCTGTGCTTTTTGGAAGCCAGGACTCTTGCGGACTCGATAGATGGAATCGACCCGCTTGCTTAATACCGGCGACGACGCCGGACTCTCCCACATGCGGAAGAGTAGTCGTTCCAGCATGGGAGGAACCGGTACAGTAAAGTGTTCCCTGGCGGGAGAGTCATACTGAAGAGCGTCGAGCTCTTCGGCTCGAGGCTCCTCCTCGGGATCCGCAGGGAAGGCCAAAGCCTTGGCCATATCCCTGACGAAGTCCGAGAACCGGGCATCCTCCGGAGGGGACTGCTTCCGAGGTTCGGACTCAGGTGAGTCCGAGGGGACACACCGAGTCCGAAACGAATCAGGTGACTCTTCCTCTTCAGACTCCCAGGCCGACTCCGAAGAGGAATCGGTGGGGTCGGCTCGGGCAGGCGGAGGCGTCGGCCGCCCCGACACCGAGGGAGTCGGCGTCGACGACCTCTGTCCCGAACGGGAGGCCGAGGGTGACCTCGACCGAGGATCGACTCGAGTTCGCATGGACTCGAGGATCGGCTCGGTCTCCGGGGTCGACTTAGACGTCGACGTCCCGGCGGTCGGGGCAGTGGGCGCCAGCGAGGCTAGCGATCAGTGCCCGCTGCTGGTCCATGAAGGCAGATAGTCTGCTCTCCAAGGCCGTCAACCTGAGTCCGACCTCAGGTGACCCAGCAGCCCCCGACTCGGGCCCCGACGGCGTCGGGCCCGACGTCGGACCTCTCGGAGGCGAGTCCAGGAGGACTACAGGACTTACCCGAGCAGGCAACTCCGACTCCAGACGAGGTCGCTTCGGGAGGTGCTCCTTCTCCAAAGACCCGGGACGGCTATCGGGGCTATGCGACCTGGCCCTCGCGGAGCCAGGAGCGTCCACCGACGCCGCCCTCGCGGGTTTTACCTTCCGTCGATGGTCCCCGGAGGGAGAACCCCTGTCGGAGGAGCTTCGGCGATGGTCAGAGCTGGAACCTCTGGACGCCGAGGCCTCCGACGAGGTCCGGGTACGGCCGGGGTCAGCGAAGATTCTTTCCCGCTGGTGCCGCCGACTCCTTAACGCTTTGGAGGACATTTTGCCGCAGGCCCCACAGATCAGTTCTTCGTGATCCGGGCCCAGGCAGCGGAGGCAATTATCGTGTGTGTCAGTGAGTGACATATTTCTGTCACACTGGACACACCGCTTGAAACCACTGGCAGCCATCGGGGGAAAAAGGGCCCCTGCAAGGTCAAAGGACCGGGCTGCCAGCGAAAAACCGAAAAACGAAACTGACCAAAATCAGAAAAACCGAAAAATAAGAGAAGGACTCGCAACGGCGTCGCGAGTCCGGGCAGGAAAAAGACCGGCGTCGAACCGAAGGAAAAAAGAGAAATAAATCACTAAAATCAACTTTTTCAGCGGGGACACGACGGGTACGTCTGTAGGGCTCCGCGGAAAAAAGAAGACTGGCTAAGATGGCACCCTTGGGCGGGAAGGAGACCGCGCATGCGCGCTGCAATTCCCAAAGGCTTTCTTTGAAAGCTGGGCAAAATTGCTCTGCGAGGGCTCCGTCGGCGCCGACGTCACCCATATGTGAGGACTGACTTCCTGCTTGGTCCTGGAGAACACATTTTTAAATGTCTTTAAAGGCAAACAGGGAAATCTGAGTGCACATTCATCTTTTATAAGTGAATCTCTTGCACCAGGCATATTGACATGATTAGGTGTAATGCCTCCTTGAACAAGGACTGCCTCTTATAAGGAGATTTGAGGTCTTTGCACTGATTGAAATAATTTTGAACTGACTCACCATCATGTTTGAAAATATCCTGAAGGAATGTATTGAGCAGCTGAGCACACAATACAGCGTTTAACCCTCCTGAATTTCCTCCTTCTTCCAGCACCTCAGATCTCCCATGCTCAACTTCCTACTGCTCTTCCTTTTCCCTGCCCCAACCCTGTACTCATCCACTCAAACTCCCACATGGTACCCTCCTGTTATTTCATCTCTAGCAGGCTGATCCCAAAGAAGAAAATGACTCCACCCTGAACCCCTTCATACACCAGCAAGCAGACACAGACAGCAATTCTCAGTGTAAATGTCACAATCAAACAAGCATATGAAGCAAATTATCTACTCAGCCATATGCACACCATCTGTCAGCTATTTACATGCAGAAAGATTAATCCCAATAATGCAAGTCTAATAAGCCTATTATAATCAAAAGTAATCTCCATACAACAAATAATTCAACATATCCACAAAACAGTTTCATTGCCACGGCACCCTTGTCTGATAAAATGCCTGCACAGCCAGCCTCTCTCCCCTAACGGCCTGCTCCATCTAGGATACTTATATATCAGCTGGCATTCTTTGGCCTCAGCTTATCCAGAACTACCAAACCTATCTCCTGAAGGATCTCACTGACATTCTCTCGGGAAGCATAGATGAAGAGACTTGATAATTCTCTATTTTATGAGAGTCCCAATCCAATGCTTCATGCAATTCTTTCTCCATCATGAAAACTGTGAAAACATGCAATGATATCCTTAGGCAGGTTTATCCACTGAACTCCCAATAGATGATGCACCCTCTCAATTTAAGTAAGCCTAGGATTGCAGTAGCCAGGATGGCCACAGAAATATTCTCCATTACTACAATGCAATCCAAATAATCTAGGTCCCTCAGGAATCCTACAGAACCTCAGATTGCTCCTTCGACTGTGGTTCAAGGCAAGGGTGTTAGTTACCTTTGGTTGAGTCTTGAAGCTCTCAATGATTGTCTGGATCAAAGAAGGAGATACTCCTGACTTATTTGGCCTCTTCCACATGACATTCCCCAAAGTACACAGAGCAAGACCCTAGAGAGTTAATGGAGCATCTTTTCAAAGATGCCACCTTGCCCCGTCCTCCCCCCTCCCCCAAGTCTCCAGATGAAGACAATTCATGGAACATTTCTGCACGAGTTCCCCATCCTAAAATGAACAAGTAGTTAGAACAATTTGAGTATATTATAAAGTTCTTTGGGCCTGCCTCATACTGAAACATTCTAAGGGATTGACATGTATTGGCTGAAGTCATCTTCAACATGTTGACTACTGACACTCTTATCCCTTGTGAAAGAAAGCATAGTTACTCACCTGTAACAGATAATCTCCAGGAACAGCAGGAATTTAGACCTCACATATGGGTATCGACGGTACAGATGGAGCCTGCGTGGGAACGCTCCCCAGCGTCTAATAGGAAAGCTTTAGGGAGCATCCCACAGCGGATGCGTGCTGCCTTCCTGCCTTTCCCAACTGTTCCTCTCCAGTTGAGTTTAAAGCTGAGACAAAAGAGAGGGGGAAAGAGAGAAAGAGAGAGATAGAGAGATACAACTCCTAGGGGAGGTGGATGGGTTGTGAAGACTAAATTCCTGCTGTTCCCGGAGATCACCTGTAACAGGTGATCTCCGGGAACAGCAGGAATTTAGTCCTCACATATGGGTAACGTCGGTACCGACGGAGCCTGCGCAGGAACGCTCCCCAGCGTCCAATAGGAACGCTTTTGGGAGCATCCCTCAGCACATGCGCGCTACCTTCCTGCCTTTCCAACATTCCCTCTTCAGTTAAGTTTGTAGCAGAGTGAAAGGATAGAGGGAGAGAGGAAAGAGAGAAAGAGAGAAGCAACTCCTAGGGGAGGTGGGTGGGTTGTGAGGACTAAATTCCTACTGTTCCCGGAGATCACCTGTTACAGGTGAGTAACTACACTATCTCCAGGAACAAGCAGGAATGTAGTCCTCACATATGGGGATTCCCTAGCAGAAGATGCCAGGGAGATAGCCCCAGGAAGGTGCCACCGAAGGTGAGAATCCTTCCTCCCATGGATCTCTGGCATCCCACCAGGGTCGGTGGGTAAGCGTTGGTTTTGGTTTGAAAGAGATTTTGAAGAACAGCTTGGAGAAAAAGAAGGCATCCCAACGGGAGGATTATCTAGGCAGTAGTGGGCTGTAAAGGTGAGTACCGAAGCCCAGGTGGCTGCTTGACAAATGTCGTTGATAGACACAGAATGGATATTAGCCATAGAAGCTGCCATGGCTCTCACATTATGAGCTGTGACATGGTCCTGAAGAGGAAGACCCTTACTCTCAAAAGCAAAGGATATGCATTGGGCAATCCATTTAGATAAAGTTCTTTTGGAGACTGGAAGTCCCAAATGACTAGGGTCAAAAGCTATAAAAAGATGTGAGGACTTTCTTTGTTGCTGTGTTCTTTGTATGTAAAAGGCCAAGGCCCTTTTACAATCCAGAGTATGAAGGTTTCTTACTGCATTAGAGGCGTGAGGCCTCGGAAAAAATACAGGCAGGTAAATTGATTGATTTAAACGAAAAGGTGAAACCACCTTTGGAATAAAATGTGGGTGAGTTTGAAGAACAACCGTATCATGATGAAACCTAGTATAAGGAGGATCAGCCACTAAAGCTTGCAATTCACTAATGCGACGGGCAGAGGTGATTGCAATTAGGAAGATGACCTTCCAGGTCAAAAACTTAAGGGCTGCAGTGGCTAAAGGCTCAAAAGGCGGCTTCATGAGCTGCCCGAGAACTAGATTTAGATACCATGCCACCGGTGGTGGCTTGATGGGAGGTTTAATTAATAAAAGGCCTCTCATAAATCTTGATGGGAGTGGATGAGAGGAAATTGGTTGTCCATTTAGAGGTATATAAGAAGCTGCAATTGCACTAAGATGGACTCTTACTGAACTGGTCTTTAACCCAGAATTCGATAAGTGAAGGAGATACTCTAGTATCGATTCTAAGGGTATTACCAGGGGGTTTAATCCCCTCTTGGAGCACAATATAGTAAAACGTTTCCACTTGAAGGCATAAGATCTTCTTGTGGAATGTTTCCTAGAAGCCTGAAGGATATCTTTTACCTGCTGGGACAGGTTCAAATCCTGAAGGTCTAAGCCTTCAGCAAACAGGCCGTGAGGTGCAGGGACTGGGGATTTGGGTGCCATAGCGTCCCGTTCTCCTGGGAAAGGAGATATGGAGCATGCCCTAACTCCAGAGGTGCAGCTTGAGAGAAATGCAGAAGCAGGGAATACCACGTTTGGCGTGGCCATCGTGGTGCTACGAGAAAGCACAGTTACTTACCTGTAACAGGTGATCTCTGGGAACAGCAGGAATAAGTCTTAACATATGGGTATCATCGGTACCAACGGAGCCTGCGCGGGAACGCTCACCAGCGTCCAGTAAGAAAGCTTCCCGCCTTTCCCAACCGCCTCTCTCCAGTTCGAGTTTTAAAGCTGAGACAAAGAGAGAGAGAGGAAAGGAAAGATAGATAGAGAGATACAACTCCTAGGGGAGGTGGGTGGGTTGTGAAGACTTATTCCTGCTGTTCCCAGAGATCACCTGTTACAGGTAAGTAACTGTGCTATCTCAAGGAACAAGCAGGAATGAGTCTTCACATATGGGGACTCCCTAGCTGCAGATGCCAGAGAGAAACCCCAGGTTGTGTGTCCTTGAAAAGGACTCTACCTCCCCCCATGGATCTCTGGCATCCGACCATGGTAGGTGGGTAGGAGTTGATTAGGAATGGAACAGGTGTCTGAGAACAGCCTGACCAAATGAGGCATCCCGGCGGGAGTCCTTGTCCAAACAGTAATGGGCTGTGAAGGTATGAACCGAGGCCCAGGTGGCCGCTCGACAGATTTGGTCGATGGACACAGAGTTTAGATGAGCCATTGAGGCTGCCATGGCTCTCACATTGTGAGCTGTGACATGGCCCTCCAGAGCAATGTTCCTACTCTGGTAGGCGAAAGAAATACACTGAGCAATCCAGTTGGACAGTGTTCTCTTAGAGACTGGAAGTCCTAAATGAGAAGGATCAAAAGCAACAAAGAGTTGAGAACACTTTCTATGTTGCTGTGTTCTTTGTAAGTAAAAAGCGAGAGCTCTCTTACAATCCAAGGTATGAAGATTCCTCTCTGCATTTGATGCATGAGGTCCTGGAAAAAAGACAGGTAAATATACCTCTTGGTTCAGATGAAAAGGGGAGACCACTTTAGGCATAAAGTGTGGATTGGTCCTGAGGACTACCTTATCATGATGGAACCTTGTATAAGGAGGATTAGCCACCAAAGCTTGCAACTCACTGATGCGGCGTGCTGAGGTGACAGCAATGAGAAAAATAAATTTCCAAGAAAGGAATTTCAAGGAGGTGGTGGCTAAAGGTTCAAAGGATGGCTTCAAACCTGGTTCTTGGCCAGCTTATAAGTCCCATGCCACTGGAGGTGGTCTAATGGGAGGTTTAGTTAAAAGAAGGCCTCTCATGAATCTTGCTATAAGAGGATGAGAGGAAATAGGTTGTCCATTGAGAGGCTTGAGGGATGCTGCAATAGCACTCAAACGGACTCTTACTGAATTTGTTTTCAGACCTGCATGGGATAGATGCAGGAGATACTCTAGTAGAGAATTCAGAGGTATTGCAAGAGGGTTTAGACCTTTCCCTGAACAACAAATGGTAAATCTTTAACATTTGAAAGCATAGGAACGTCTATAGAAGGCTTTCTAGAGGCATGAATAACATCTCTGACTTGCTGAGAGAGATGAAAATCTTGAAGGTCTAGGCTCTCAGCAACCAAGCCCTGAGATGGAGCAACTGGGGGTTTGGGTGCCACAAAGTTCCTTCTTCCTGGGACAGAAGGTCTGATGCAGAGCCCAAGTCCAGGGAAGGAGCTTGAGAGAGATGCAGAAGTAGAGGGTACCACACTTGGCGTGGCCAATGTGGTGCTATGAGGATCATGGTCCCTTGATCTCTCTGAAGCTTGAATAGTGTCTTGGGAATTAGGGGAATTGGCGGAAAGGCATAAAGGAAGCCTTGACCACAGTGAAGGAGGAAGGCATCCTTGGCCGGAACTCCCTGACACGGAATTCTGGAACAAAACCGGGGAAGTTTGGCATTCCACGGACTTGCAAAGAGGTCTATGTCCGGGGTTCCCCAAATTCGAAAAATCCTGGCTACCTGGTCCATGTGGAGCGACCACTCGTGTGGAAGCAGAACTCGACTGAGTCTGTCCGCCCAAGAGTTTTGAACGCCTGGAAGATATACTGCCAGAAGACGGATGTGATGCTCTCTGGCGAAGGCCCACAGTCGCAAAGCTTCGTTGCAAAGCGACAGAGAGCCAGTCCCGCCCTGCTTGTTTACATAGAACATGGCTACTTGGTTGTCCTTATGGATGAGGACTGTCCTGTAGCTGAGCAGGGAATGGAACACTCTGAGAGCTAAGAATATTGCTCTGAGTTCCAAGAGATTGATATGCAGAGAAGTCTCCTGTGGAGACCAGATGCCCTGGGTGGAGAGATCCTGCAGATGAGCTCCCCAACCCATTGGAGAAGCATCTGTTGTCAGAGTTGCTTGGGGTAGCGACTGCTGAAAAGGGGACCCCAGCAACAGATTTGGAGGGGACTTCCACCACTGGAGAGACCAAAATAGGCGACTGGAGTTTGCTATTTTGTCTGACAGGCAACCTGATGCCTGAGTCCATTGGGTGGACAAAGTCCATTGAGCTGCCCTCATGTGAAGGCGAGCATATGGAACCACATGCACGGTGGATGCCGTGAAGGCGAGCATATGGAACCACATGCACGGTGGATGCCATGAGGCCTAAAAGTTGTAACATCTCTCGAGCAGTTAAATGGGACTTTAACTGTATCTGGGAGGCTAACTGCACCAAGCGTAGGGAACAGGCCTGAGGAAGATAGGCCCTTGCAGTTGTGGTATTCAGCAAGGCCCCTATAAACTCCAGAGACTGAGTAGGGGTGAGATGGGATATTGGGATGTTTATTACCAGTCCCAAATACTGAAGGACACGCATTGTGCAGGTTAGAGAAATCTGGGCCTCTGACTGGGATGGAGCTCGAATGAGCCAGTTGTCCAGATATGGGAAAACAAATATTCCTAGAGTGCGTAGAAATGCAGCTACTACTACCATGCATTTCGTGAACACCCTTGGTGCAGAGGCCAGACCGAAAGGAAGCACTCTGTATTGGTAGTGCTATCCTTGAAAAAGGAACCGAAGGAACCTTCTGTGTGTTGGATGGATGAGGACATGGGTGTACGCATCCTTGAGATCTAGAGAACAATACCAGTCCTGACTCTGAAGGTATGGCAGCAGAGTACCGAGAGAAATCATCTTGAATTTCTCTTTGAATAGAAACTTGTTCAATTCTCTTGAGATCTAATATGGGTCTGTAGCCCCCTGTTTTCTTTGGAATAAGAAAATAAGGGGAGTAGAACCCTGAGCCCTGTTGAATAAGGGGTACTTCTTCTATTGCCCCTTGGGCAAGAAAGGTAGCAATCTCCTGACCCAGAAGGTTGAGGAGAGATGTTGGAGAATTGAACTGCCTCACCATGGTGTGGAGAGGAAGGTTTAAGAAATAAAGCTTGTACCCTTCCCTTACAATGGAGAGGGTCCATTGCTCTGCTGTAATTTGCTCCCATCTGGGAGCAAAGTAAGCCAACCTTCCTGGAATGGTGACAGGCTCTGGTTCTTCCAGAGCCAGAAAGGCTAAGTTCTCTAGTTGCAAGTCAAAGGCCCTGAGGAGGCTGAGGCTGCTGAGCCGTGGGAGGCCTGGCAGCCTTTGACTTGGCCTGTTTAGGTGGTTGCTGATGCTTTGCAGCAAAACGACCTGCAGAAGATGCCTGCTGACCATAAGCAGCTAGTATCTTCCCTTTTTAGAAAAAGTTGTCTTTTTGAACAGCCTTTTCTTAGCAGGAGCAGAGGTCAACTTTGAAAGTCGATCCAAAGCAGAATTCTCAGCATCCATCTGAGTGGCCTTTGCTTTCCAATCCCTGCCAGAAAGGTTTTCACCTGTACAAGGAAGATTTCCCAGTTCATCTTGGACCCAAAGTTCCAAATCAGAGGCTTGTAACCAAGCAATTCTGCGTGCACCTATGGCAATAGCCGAGGCTCTGCTTACACACTCAAAAGAGTCAAAGGCTGCACGGTTGGAAAATTTGGAAACATCTTGGGCATGTTTAAGCCAAGTGAGAAATTCCTGCCTTTTATCTTCTGAAATAAAAGGGGCTAAAGTCTGCAAATGATCTGTGACTTCTTTTAGAAACATCCCCATATAGAGACTATAGGAGTTGATTCTGGCAGCAAGCATATTAGCTTGGTAAACCCTTCGGCCAAAAGCATCAAGGGTCCTGCATTCACGTCCTGGAGGATTAGATGAGTGTCTCTTTGCACTCTTTATTTTCCTCATGGCAGACTCTACCACAATAGAGTGGTGAGGAAGCTGAGACTTATGAAAGCCAGGACAAGGAGGGACACGGTACATGGTGTCTAATCTACGAGAATGAGGAGAGGTGGTAAGAGGAGTCTCCCACATGCTCAACATGAGATCATAGAGAATCTCAAGAATAGGTAAAGTAGCTGCTTCTTTAGGAGTCTTAGGATATTGCAAAATATCTATTTGCTTGGCTCTAGGCTCTGACTCAGGGGCCACTGTAATGGAGAGGCCCCTAGCCACTTCCCTAATGAAGTCCTGAAAAGACAAGTCTTCTGGAGGAGACATTCTTCGTTTTGGAGAATCAGACTCCTGAGGAAGAAGTACCGGTGCATCGACAGAAACGTCCGACTCAGAGTCTTCGGAGGAATCGAAGTATCGCCTGTCTGGATGCTCCTGTAAAGCCCGATATGCGTACCGAGTGGGATCGACATCGGGAGTAAGCGGTACCGGTTCGGTATCCATGGGCATCATAGGATAGGGTACCGTTGCAGTCAACACCGAAGCCGATGTCAATGCAATCGGTACCAGCAACGGGAATGATGCCGGTGCCGGAGTCGATACCGGCAACGGAGACTGTTGCGGTACCGGAGGCGTCGAAGCCTGCATAAACGCCGTTAGGGTGCGCTGCATGGACAGAATCTTCTGATCCATCGATGTCACCAGAGTCTGGATGTCGGTACCAGTGGAGGCCACCGGTACCCCAGAATACAGCAACAGGTGATCGGTCGAGGCCGAGCCATCGATGTCAACCTGTGACCCCATAGACAATGCTTTGGAAGCTGGAACTTCCCGCTGGGGTAATTTTGCCGGTGCGGAATCCTCGAGGACAAGCCCGGAGGCATCTCGATGCTTAGAGGGAGATTTGCCCTTCGAGGACCGGCTAGATTTATGTTTGGTTACCTGAGATCCATGGGAGGAAGAAGCAGCCCTGGAAGACGTTGATGCCACCGAGGCTGCATCAGAGGGAAACAGGGTACTGAGCTTGGCTGCTCGGTTCTGCCGACCTCTTTTAGACATCATGGTACAGGACACACAATCCGTGATGGAATGGTCAGGACCCAAACATTTTAGACACCAGTCATGGGTGTCGGTGACAGAAATCGTACCGCCACACTTTGTGCACTTTTTGAACCCGGAAGCGGGCTTCTCCATGAGGAGAAAATATGTTCAGACCTAAGGCCCAAACTGAAAATGCACAGTTGAAGAAAGAAAAGTTTTTTTGTTTTTTTTTTAAGAAAGAAAAGAAAAGACCGGTGGTACCGGTCTGACGTCGAAGAAGGCAGATGCGACACAGAAAAATAAAGAAAAAAATAAAGAATTCTTCTGCAGTGACAGGAACACGACCTGCTGGCTCCGCGGAAAAGAAGAAATGGAGAGAGGCGGTTGGGAAAGGCGGGAAGGCAGCACGCAGGCGCTGTGGGATGCTCACAAAAGCTTTCTTACTGGACGCTGGGGAGCGTTCCCGCGCAGGCTCCATTGGTACCGACGATACCCATATGTGAAGACTCATTCCTGCTTGTTCCTGGAGATTCATGCGACCCCTGTCTCTCTGAAGTTTGAAGAGTGTTTTGGGGATGAGGGGAATGGGTGGGAAAGCATAAAGAAAGTCTTGATCCCAGTGAAGGAGGAAAGCATCCCTTGCCTGACAGTTGTGAGCCGGAATCCTGGAACAGAACTGTGAAAGTTTGGCATTCAGTGGACTTGCAAAGAGGTCTATGTCTGGAGTGCCCCAGAAATGAAATATCTTTGCCACCTGGTCTAGGTGGAGTGACCACTAGTGAGGTAGCAGTACTCGACTGAGTTTGTCTGCCCAAAGGTTTTGAATGCCTGGAAGATATACCACTAGAAGGTGAATTTGATGCGCTCTGGCGAAGTCCCATAGTCGTAAAGCTTCGTTGCATAACGACAGAGAGCCCGTTTCACCCTGCTTGTTCACAAAGAACATGGGTACCCGATTGTCCTTCTGGATTAGGACTGTCTTGTAGCTGAGCTGAGCCTGGAACACTCGAAGAGCTAAATAAATTGCTCTTAACTCCAGGAGGCTTATGTGTAAACCAACCTCCTGTGGAGTCCAGGTGCCCTGGGTAGAGAGATGATCCAAGGTGTGCTCCCCAACCCACCTGTGATGCATCTGTTATGGTGGCCTGAAAGAGGGGTTGATGGAAAGGAGACCCCACTGTCAGATTTTCTAGTGAGTGCTACCATTGGAGGGACAAATTAGTTGTTGAGAGATTGTTATTTTGTCCGACAAATGACCCGTGGCCTGTGTCCACTGTGTGGAGAGGGTCCACTGAGCTGCTCGAATGTGGAGGCAAGCATATGGGACTACATGAACTGTGGATGCCACGTGTCCCAGTAACTGCAGTAGCTCCCGAGCAGTGAGGGAGGATTTGCCTGCTGCTTGGGAAGCTAGCTGCATTATGCGAAGACACCGGGCTTGTGTAAGGAAAGCCCTTGCCTGTCTGGAATCCAGACAGGGTCCTATGAATTCTAGGCATTGGGAAGGAACTAGTTGAGATTTCGGGAAGTTTATTACCAATCCCAAGTATTGGAGGATTCGCATTGTATGGGACAGTGCAGTGCTGGCCTCTGCAACTGTGGAGGCTCGAATGAGCCAGTGGTCTAAGTAAGGGAAGACGAAAATCCCCAGGGTTCATAGAAATGCAGCTACTACTGCCATGCATTTCGTGAATACCCTTGGTGCTGAAGCCAGACCAAAAAGAAGAACCCTGTACTGGAAATGTCTTCCCCTTTAAAGGAAACATAAAAATTTCCTGTGATCTGGATGGATGAGAATGTGAGTGAAGGCATCCTTTAAGTCTAGAGAGCAAAGCCAGTTCTGGATTTGAAGGTATGGCAGAAGAGTTCCTAGAGAAATCATTTTGAATTTCTCTCGAAACAAATATTTGTTCAATTCTCTGAGGTCTATAATGGGTCTGTTTCCCCCTGTTTTCTTTGGAATAAGAAAATAGGGGGAGAAGAACCCTGCCCCCTGTTGAAGAATGGGTACTTCCTCTATTGCCCTTGGGCAAGAAGTGTGGAGACCTCGTGATCTAGCAGATTGTCTGCAGAGGTTTGTAAATTGAATTGCTTTAGAATTGTAGGAGGGGGTTATGCTGTGAAAATGAAGTTTGAACCCCTCTCCTACAATAGACAAAGTCCAACCTTCTGTTGTTATCTGATGCCATCTGTTGACAAAGTGGCATAACCTGCTCGGAATATTGGGGGGTTGGGAACCCCTCAGAGGCAGGAAGGCAAAGCTCTCTAGGAAGGAGTCAAAGCCCTTGAGGGGGCTGAACCTGGAGAGCTCGTTGGGCTCTCGGGCCTTTTGGTTTCTTTTGCTGTCTAGTTTGTCCCTTTTGGGCAACCTGACCTGGAGTCTGACTCAGCTGGGTATAGGAAGGATAAAACTTTCTCTTTTTGCTAAAAGAGGGTTTTTTTATAAGGCTTCCTTTTGGCTGGAGTAGCTGTAGACTTTGACAATCTATCTAAGGTAGAATTGTCACCTTCTAACTAGTTAGCCTTTTCCTGCCAGTTCTTGCCGAAGAGATTCTCCTCCGTGCAAGGAATGTTGCCTAACTTGTCCTGTACCCAAGTCTCCAAGTCTGATGCCTGTAGCCAGGCAATCCGTCGTGCGCCAATGGCTATAGCAGAGGTTCTGCTGATGCATTCGAAGCAGTCAAAGGCCGCACGATTGACAAACTTGGAGACATCCTCAGCATTCTTAACTAGAGCAAGAAAATTTTGTCTCTTATCATCTGGGAGAAATGGGCTCTTAAGTTCCAAGTCTCCTGTGACTTCTTTGAGGAACATTCCCATATATAGAATATATGAACTGATCCTAGCTGAAAGCATGGAAGCTTGAAAAGTTCTGCATCCAAAAGCATCCAGAAGCATCCAGAGTCCTGCATTCACGACCTGGAGGATTGGATGCATGCCTCTTTGCACTTTTCATACTACGCATGGCTGATTCCACTACCATTGAATGGTGTGGCAGCTGAGTTTTCTGAAATCCAGGACATGGTGGAACTCGATACATAGTATCAAGTCTCCTAGAGTGAGGAGAAGTAGTCAGAGGTGTCTCCCACATTCTGAGCATCAAGCTATGCAGAATTTCATGGATAGGCAGAGTGGCTGCCTCCTTAGCAGCTTTAGGATATTGGAGGATTTCCAATTCCTTTGCTCTGGGTTCTTCTTCAGGAGCTACTGTGATTGAAAAATCTTTGGCCATATCACGGATGAAATCCTGAAATAACATGTCCTCTGGAGGTGACATTCTGCGTTGGGGAGAAGAGGGATCTTCTAGGAGAAACCCTCTAGTGCCAGCAGAATTGTCAGTCTTCGGAATCGGAGGAAACAAAGTATTCCTGACCCCGATGCTCTTGCAAAGCACGATCCCGGTACTGATCGAAGTCGGTTCCGAGGTGACCTGGTACCACTTTGTCAACTCCAGCCAGAGATGGCATGGGAAGAGTTCCCACCGGGGCCGGTACCGGCATCGTCGGTGTCGGTACTGGTGTCGGTACCGGCATCGGTGTCGATGTCGGTACCATTGGGACCACCGGTACCGCAGTTGAAAGAAGAGCTGCGATACTGCGCTCGATAGAAAGAAACCTCTGGTCTATCGACGCTGCTGATACCTGGGTGTCGGTACCGGTAAGAATGGCTGGAACCCCCGAGCATGGCAAAGGTAGTTCTTGCAAGGTTGAGGCCTCGAGAACATCCTGAAGCCCCATCGATGTTTTGGAAGCCGAAGCCTCCCATCGGGGCTGTTTTGCCAGTGTGATTCCCTCAAGGGCAATGCGATGGTTAGCAGGAGAGCTATCCTTTGAGGACCAGCTTTTATGTTTAGTTACCTGAGACCCATGGGAGGAAGAAGAGGCCTTTGACGATGTCGATGCAATGGATCTGGCATCTGAAGAAAAGAGGGTACCAAGCTTTGCAGCCCGGTTCTGTCTTCCTCTTTTGGTCATCCCCATGCAGGAGAGGCATTCAGTTGGAGAATGATCAGGTCCTAAACATTTTAGACACCAATCATGGGTGTCAGTGACGGAAATGGTACCGCCACACTTAGTAAATTTTTTAAAACCACTAGTTGGCTTTTCCATGATTTAGGAAAATGGGGCTTAATGCCCAAAATGGCGGCAAGCACCAAAGAGGAAAGTTTCTGAAGATTAATAGTCTAAGTTTAAGTTGTTGGGGGGTTTTTTGTATGAAAAAAAAGAAAAGAAAAGAAAAGAACCCGCGGTACCGGTAGGCGTCGTGCGGTAAGCAAACGCAACCACAAGAAAGAAATTTAAAGACGGAATTTTCTGCGGTGACAGGGAATAGGTCCTGTCGACTCCGCGGAAAACGAAGAACTGAAGAGGGACAGTTGGAAAGGAGGGAAGGCAGCACGCATGTGCTGAGGGATGCTCCCAAAAGCGTTCCTATTGGACGCTCGGGAGCGTTCCCGCACAGGCTCCGTCGGTAACGACGATACACATATGTGAGGACTACATTTCTGCTTGTTCCTGGTTCCACTATATTGTTAACCCTTATTATTTTTCCTACATTACCATATGTTGTCATGTCTATACTGTTTATGTTTCCCTTGTTTATACCTTGTATTTCTTGTGACCGCTTTGATTGAAGGAAAAGGCGGTATAAAAAACTTGTTAAATAAATAAATAAATAAATATGGGGACTCCCTAGCTGCAGATGCCAGGGAGAAACCCCAGAAGTTGTATGCCCTTGTGAAAGGGCTCCACTTCCCCCCATGGATCTCTGGCATCCTATCAGGGATGGCGGGTACGAGTTTATTAAGTATGGAACAAGTGTCGTAGAACAGCCTGACCAAACAAGGCATCCCGGTGGGAGTCCCTGTCTAAGCATTAATGGGCTGTGAAGGTATGAACCGAAGCCCAAGTAGCTGCTCGGCAGATGTCGTCAATAGACACAGAGTGAAGATGAGTCATAGAGGTTGCCATGGCTCTCACATTGTGAGCTGTGACATGTCCTTGCAGAGGAAGGTTTTTACTCTCATAGGCAAAAGATATACACTGTGCAATCCAGTTGGACAGTGTTCTTTTGGAGACTGGAAGTCCCAAATGACTAGGATCAAAAGCAACAAAACGTTGAGAGGACTTCCTATTTGGCTTTGTCCTTTGTAAGTAAAAGGCCAGAGCCCTTTAACAATCCAAAGTATGAAGATTCCTTTTTGCATTTGAGGCATGAGGCCTTGGGAAGAATACAGGAAGGTAAACCGCTTGGTTTAAATGAAAAGGTGACACCACCTTTGGCATAAAGTGTGGATGAGTCCTAAGAACTACCTTATCATGATGGAACCTTGTATAAGGAGGATCAGCCACCAATGCTTGCAATTCACTGATGCGGCGTGCTGATGTGATTGCAATAAGAAAGATGACCTTCCAGGAAAGGAATTTCAAGGAGGTAGTGGCTAATGGTTCAAAAAGCGGTTTCATAAGCTCCCAAGAACCAAAATTTAAGTCCCATGCCACTGGTGGTGGCTTAATGGGAGACTTAGTTAAAAGAAGGCCTCTCATAAATCTCGCTATGAGAGGATGAGAGGAAATAGGTTGCCCATTTAGAGGCTTGAAAGAAGCTGCAATAGCACTCAAATGAACTCTCACTGAATTGGTCTTAAGCCCTGCATTAGATAAATGAAGGAGATACTCCAGTAATGATTCCAGAGGTATCGCAAGAGAGTTAAGACCTGCTGAGAAAGGTTAAGACCATGAAGTTCTAAGCTTTCAGCAACCAGGCCCTGAGATGCAGAGACTGGGGATTGGGATTCCAAAGCATCCCATCCTCCTGAGAAAGGAGATTTGGAGCAGATCCTAACTCCAGGGGCGGAGCTTGAGAGAGATGTAGGAGCAGAGGGTACCACATTTGCCGTGGCCAATGTGGAGCTATGAGAATCATATGACCTCTATCTCTATGAAGCTTGAACAGGGTTTTGGGAAATAGGGGAATGGGTGGAAAAGCTTACAGGAAGTCCTGGCCCCAATGGAGGAGGAAAGCATCCCTGGCCTGACAACCCTGAGCTGGAATTCTGGAACAGAACCGGGGAAGTTTGGCATTCGGCGGACTTGCAAAGAGGTCTATGTCCGGGGTACCCAAATTTGGAAAATATTGGCCACCTGGTCTGCATGGAGAGACCATTCGTGTGGAAGCAGAACTCGACTGAGTCTGTCTGCCCAAGAGTTTTGAATGCCTGGAAGATACATCGCTGCATAGCAACAGAGAGCCTGTTCCACCCTGCTTATTCACATAGAACAAGGCTACTTGATTGTCCGTTTGAACTAGGATAGTCTTGTAGCTGAGTTGGGTGTGGAATACTCGAAGAGCAAGGAAGATTGCTCTGAGTTCCAGGAGACTTATATGTAGATAGGTCTCCTGTGGAGTCCAGGTACCCTGGGTTAAAAGGCCTTGCAGGTGGGCTCCCCAACCCACCTGTGAGGCATCTGTTGTTAGAGTGGCTTGAGGTGAAGGTTGCTGAAAAGGGGACCCAACCAAAAGGTTTTGAGGTGACTGCCACCATTGGCGGGACAAAATAAGGCGATCTGAGTTTGCTATTTTGTCTGACAGGCAACCTGATGCCTGAGTCCACTGGGCTGCCCTCATATGGAGGCGAGCATAAGGAACAACATGCATGGTAACATTTCCTGAGCAGTGAGGTGAGGTTTTAGCACTGCTTGGGAAACTAACTGCACAATGCGAAGGCAGCGGGGCTGTGGAAGGTAGGCCCTTGTCTGTCTGGTATCCAGCAGAGCTCCTATAAACTCTAGGTACTGAGTGGGAGCAAGGTTGGATTTTAGGAAGCTTATGACAAGTCCCAAATACTGAAGGATGCGCATTGTGCGAGAGAGAGAAACCCTAACCTCTGGCTCTGAAGGGGCTCGAATGAGCCAGTCGTCTAAGTAAGGGAAGACGAATATTCCTAGGGTGCAAAGAAATGCTGCCACCACAGCCATGCATTTTGTGAACACCCTTGGTGCCGAGGCCAGGCCAAAAGGAAGAACCCTGTATTGGTAGTGCTTCCCTTGAAATAGAAAACACAGGAACCTTCGATGAGTTGGATGGATGAGAACATGAGTGTACGCATCCTTGAGATCTAGAGAACAAAGGTATGGCAGTAGAGTTCCCAGAGAAATCATTTTGAATTTCTCTTTGAACAGGAATTTGTTCAATTCTCTGAAGTCTAAAAATGTGTCTGTGTCCTCCTGTTTTCTTTGGAATAAGGAAATAGGGGGAGTAGAACCCTGTACACACTGTTGGAGAATGTGTACCTCTTCTATTGCTCCTTGAGCAAGGAGCACAGTGACCTCCTGACCTATCTGGTTGTTGAGAGAGTTCTGAGAATTGAACTGTCTTACCATTGTAGGAGTGGGCATGCTGAGGAAATGAAGCTTGTACCCCTCTCTTACAATAGACAGAGTCCAATTTTCTGCTGTTATCTGCCCCCAACTGGGGGCAAAATGACATAACCTTCCTGGAATGGTGGAAGGCTCTGGGCCGTTCAGAGCCAGGAAAGAGTAGTTACTCACCTGTAACAGGTGTTCTCCAGGAGCAGCAGGAATCAGTCCTCACAGTCGCAGAGGATGCGGTTGCCTGGAGCAGAACTTTGTCAGTTGTTTGTTTGATGGACTGGCAAACAGATCTATGGTTGGAAGACCACATTTCAGGAAAATCTTCTGAACCACCAAAGGATGGAGCTGCCACTCGTGGGGCTGCAGAATCCTGCTCAACTTGTCGGCCAGGTAGTTTTCCTGGCCAGGTAGATACACAGCCTTGAGGAGCATGTTGTGCCTGAGAGCAGACAAGCAAAGGTCCTGTGCTTCCTGACAAAGAAGCCTGGACCCAGTTCCGCCCTGCTTGTTCACATAAAACATGGCTACCTGGTTGTCTGCTTGAACTAGGACAGACTGATGAGCCAGGGTTGGAGAGAAAGTCTTGAGGGCTAACCGAATAGCCCTGAGTTCCAGTAGATTGATTTGCTGTGCGGCCTCCCAGGGAGACCACAGGCCCTGGGTGCACTTGCCTAGACAATGAGCCCCCCATCCCTGCAGGGAGGCATCCGTGGTCAACACCACGGTGAACCCAGGAATCTGAAAAGGCACCCCTTGCAGTAGATTGGGTGGGTGCAGCCACCAGCGGAGGGAGTTCAAAAATTGTCTGGACACCCTTAACCTGTCTCTGAGGCTGCCTGTGGCCTGTGACCACAGAGTCTGAAGGCACCACTGTGCCGGCCTCATATGGAGCCTGGCATTGGGGATCACATGTACTGTCGAAGCCATGTGGCCAAGAAGCCTCAGGCAGAGTCTGGCGGAGACTAGTGACCTGCTGAGAAACTGTTTTGCTAAGTTTATCAGTCTTTGGGCTCTGTCTTCTGGCAACAACGCCTTTGCCAGCAGAGAGTCCAATCTTGCCCCTATGAACGCCAAGTTCTGGGAGGGGAGCAAAGTGGACTTTGCGAAGTTTATTACAAACCCCAGGTTTTGAAGAAAAGCAATAGTTCTGAGGGTGGCTTTTCTGGCCTCCTGGCACGTCTGACCCCCGATGAGCCAGTCGTCCAGATAGGGGAAGACAAAGATTCCCTGATTTCTCAGGTAGGCCGCTACCACTGCCAGGCATTTGGTAAAGACCCTGGGAGCGGAGGTGAGGCCAAAGGGCAGTACTCTGTACTGATAATGGTTTCCTCCCACAATGAACCGGAGGTATTTTCTGTGGTCTGGATGAATAAGGATGTGAGTGTACGCATCCTTTAGATCTAAGGAGCATAGCCAATCTCCCTGCTGGAGGTAGGGCAGAAGTGTTCCAAGAGTAAGCATCTTGAACTTTTCCTTCTCTAGGAATTTGTTGAGATTTCTGAGGTCTAGAATAGACCGAAGGCCACCGGTTCTTTTGGGTACAAGGAAATACCTGGAGTAGAACCCTCGACCTTGTAGGTGGGGAGGCACAGGATCCACTGCCCTGTCCACCAACAAACCTTGGAGCTCCTGAAGGAGAAGATCTGTGTGCAGGGGAGGCCTTGGAAGCTCCCCTGGAAAGTATGGAGGAGGCAGCTGTTGGAAGTGTAGTAGATAGTCCTTGTGGACTATGCTGAGCACCGAACTGTCTCCAGTGATGAGTGGCCACTTGTGGGCAAACAGGGCGAGGCGACCTCCTGTGCAGTGTTGGGAGAGTAGGGACAGAAAGGCTATGCCTAAGGAGTCAAAAACCCCCACCCTGCTGAGTGGGAGCAAGGGCCGGAGGCTTGGGAGTCCTCTGCCTACGGCGCCCATTACCCTGCCCCTTGGCCTGCTGACCCTGAGGGGGAGCTTGGGAGGCCTGGTACTGTGGGTACTGTTTGTAGGCAGTGCCCTTCCTCGGGTAAAAGGTCTTTTTACCCGAGCCCTTCTTTTTGTGAGAAGGGGCAGAAGTCTTTCTAGACAGCCTTGTCCTCGTGAGGTGCTCGGTTTCGAGCTGTGCGGCCTTCTCGGTCATGGGCTTGCCAAAACGTTTCTCACCTCGGCAAGGGACATCGACCAACTTGTCCTGAACCCATGGCTCGAGGTCCGATAACTGCAGCCATGCCTGGCGTCGAGCTGCGATGCCGGCTGCCGCAACAAGGGCCGAAGCCTCGAAGCCATCGTAGGCAGCGCGGGACATAAACTTGGAGCATTCCTGGATCCCCGAGGACAAGGACTTCAACCTCTGCAAGGGTTCCCCGGAGAGACCAGCAGAGAACCCGGCCAGCTCCTTGGTCAGGTCCCGCAAGTACATGCCCATGTACAGCTGGTAAGACTGGACACGACAAGCAAGCATCGAGACCTGGAAGCACTTTATACCAAAACCAACCAGGTTCCGGGCTTCCCTGCCAGGGGGCACCGCGGAGTGCATCTTCTGACTTTTCAGGCGATGCATGGTCGATTCCACCACCATGGAATGGTGTGGCAGTTGCGCCTTCTGAAAGCCAGGGCTCTTCCGGAGTCGATAGATAGAATTGACCCGCTTGCTTAGAACCGGCGCCGAGGCAGGTGCCTCCCACATCCGGAAGAGGAGCCGTTCCAGCATCAGAGGAACCGGAACAGTAAAGGCCTCCTTCGGAGGAGAGTCATACTGTAGGGCCTCGAGCTCCTCGGCTCGAGGCTCCTCCTCGGGGTCCGCAGGAATAGCCAACGCAGTGGCCATATCCCGGACGAACTCCGAGAACCGGGTATCCTCTTGAGGGGATCTACTCCGGGGCTCAGACTGCGGTGAGTCCGACGGGACGCACCGAGTCCTGAAGTTGTCGGGGGACTCCTCGTCCTCCATCTCCCAGGCAGACTCGTCCGATGAGGAATCAGGGTCCAACCACGCGGGGCCTGTGAGCACCCGCCCCGACGCCAAAGGCACCGGCGTCGATGCCCTCGGTCCCCGAACGGGAGGTCGAGGGAGACTGCGACCGAGGTCGACCTCGAGCCTTCATGGTCTCGAGTATCGGCTCGGTCTCTGGGGTCGACTTCGATGTTGATGTCCCGGTGGTCGGGGCAGATGCGCCAGACAGGCTGGCCATCAGCGCCCACTGCTGTTCCATGAAGGCAAATCTGCACTCCGAGGCTGTCTGCCTGAGACCCAGCTCAGGAGACACAGCAGCCACCGACTCAGGCCCCAGCAGTGCCGGGCCCGACGTCGGCTCTCTGGGAGGCGAGGCCACGAGGACTACAGGACTTACATGTCCAGCAGACTCCGGCTCCACACAAGGTACGTTTGGCAGCTTCTCCTCTTCCACGGGCCCAGGGCGACGGTCAAGGGTCTGAGACCTAGCTCTCGAGGAGCCAGGGACCTCTTCCGATGATGCCCTCGTGAGCCGCTTCTTCCTCCTTCGTTCCCGGTCGGGGGACCCCTGCCCGAGGAGCCCCGACGGTGCTCAGGATCCGATTCCCGAGATGTCGAGGCCTCAGACGAGGTCCGGGCCCGGCCAGAGGCCGAGTCAAAGAAAAGCCTTTCCTTTTGGTGCTGACAACTTTGAAGCGCCTTGGAAGACATCTTTCCACATGGTCCACAGATCTTAGGATCATGGTCAGGACCCAGGCACCGAAGGCAGCAGTCGTGTGTGTCGGTGAGAGACATTAGCTTCTTGCACCGATGACACTTTTTGAAACCACTGGAAGCCATCGGGGAAAAAAAAGAGTCCCCGCGAGGTTAAAGGACCGGCCTTCCAGGGAAAAAGAAAAAAAGGGCGCGAACGCCAGCCACGAAGGGCAAAAACCAAAAAAATAAGAGCGGGCTCGATATCGGTGTACCGATCCCGGTGGGAGGGGAACCGGCATCGAACCGGAGAAAAAATAGCGAAGGAATCGCGAAAAAATCCAACTATTTTCCGGGAGGACTAGGACACACGTCCGATGGGCTTCACGGAAAAAGAGAGACTGAGCAAGATGGCACCTTTAGGCGGGAAGGGAACCGCGCATGCGTGCCTGCATTCCCAAAGGCTTTCTTGGAAAGCTGGGGAAATGCTCCGCAAGGGCTCCATCGACGTCGATGTCACCCTATGTGAGGACTGACTTCCTGCTTGGTCCTGGAGAAGACAAAGTTCTCTAGATAGGAGTCAAAGCCCCTGTGGAGGCTGAGTCTGCTGAGCCGGCTGAGGCTTAGCTGCTTTTGTTTTTCTTTGCCTAGGTTGTTGATACTGTCCCTTTTGGGCAGACTGACCTAAACGATGCCCCTGCTGGGTATAGGAGGGATAAAACTTCTTCTTCTTACTGAAGAATGGTTTCTTAGAGGATTTTTTCCTTGCAGGATCAGCTGTAGATTTAGACAATCTATCCAAAGTGATATTGTCAGCATCTATCTCATTAGCTTTTTCCTGCCAATTCTTGCTAAAGAGATTCTCTCCTGTGCAAGGAATATTCCCTAGTTTATCCTGTAACCAAAGTTTCAAGTCAGATGCCTGGAGCCAGGCAATCCTACGTGCACCTATGGCAATAGCAGAGGTTCTGCTTATGCACTAAAAGCAGTCAAAGGCTGCACGATTCACAAACTTGGAAACATCCTGAGCATGTTTGACAAGGGCGAGGTAATCCTGCCTCTTATCATCAGGAAGGAGTGCTCATAAGCTCTGAATCTCCCATGACCTCCCTAAGGAACATTCCCATATATAATATATAGGAACTGATCCTAGCAGAAAGCATGGAAGCCTGGAAGGTTCGACGTCCAAAGGCGTCAAGAGCCCTACACTCACGTCCTGGAGGATTAGATGCACCCTTCTCATAACTGATTCCTCCACCATGGAATGGTGTGGTAGCTGAGTCTTCTGAAACCCAGGACAAGGAGGGACTCAATACATGGTGTCGAGTCTTCGAGAGTGAGGAGATGCGGTTAGAGGCGTTTCCCACATCCTTAACATGAGATCATGCAAGATCTCATGAATAGGTAAGGTAGCTGCCTCCTTGGGAGCTTTAGGGTATTTTAGGATTTCTAATTTCTTTGCCCTAGGCTCTTTTTCAGGAGCCACTGTGATGGAAAAACCTCGAGCCACATCTCGAAAAAAATCCTGATAGGACATATCCTCTGGTGGAGACATCCTACGCTGAGGAGAAGAATCCTCAGGAAGAAGTACTCTGGTATCGGCAGAGCTTTCAGAGTCTTCAGACGCCTCCGAGGATTCAAAGTATCTATGATCCGGGTGATCGTGCAAGGCACGGAACCGGTACTGATTGAAGTCGGCATCGGAGGGGTCCGGTACTGACTTGTCGATACCAGATGGATAAGCATGACTCGGTCCCGGTAGAATACCTGCCGATGTAGTCAGTGTCGGTACCGGTTTCAGGGGCATCGAGGCCATGAGAAGAGCCGCCAGACTGCGTTCAATAGCCAAGAATCTCTGGTCTATCGACGCTGCCAATGCTTGGGTATCGGTACCGGATGAAGCAGCCGGTACCCCAGAGCATGGCATCAGTAGTTCTGCCGAGATTGAGGCCTCAAGAACATCCTGGAGCCCTGTTAGTGCTTTGGAAGCCGAAGCCTCCCGCCGGGGCAATTTTGCCAGTGAAAGTCCCTCAAGGGCAAAGCCAGAGGCATCTCGATGCTTAGAGGGAGATCTACCCGTTGAGGACCGGCTAGATGCCTCAGAGGCTGCATCGGAGGGAAAAAGGGTGCTAAGTTTAGCAGCTCGGTTCTGCCGGCCCCTTTTTGACATCATCCCACAGGCAACACACTCAGAAATAGAGTGGTCAGAACCTAAACATTTGAGGCACCACTCATGGGTGTCGGTGACGGAGATGGTACCACCACACTTGGAACACTTTTTCAATCCCGAAGCAGGTTTTTCCATTTTAAAGGAAAAAGATGGGCCTAGTGCCCAAATGGCGCGTGACACCTGAGGAGAAAATAACTGGAAAAGACTCCAGAAGAAAGGGGTTTTTTGCGGGTTTTTTTGGGAAAAAAAGAAAGAAGAACAGGTGGTACCGGTGTAGCGTCAAAGGAAGTCAGACGCGACCACAAAAAAGAAGAATAGAAGGGAATTATTTTCTGCGGTGACAGGATGTGCGACCTGTCAGCTCCGTGGAAAACGAAGAACTGGAGAGGGACAGTGGAAAAGGCAGGAAGGCAGCACGCAGGCGCTGTGGGATGCTCCCAAAGGCTTTCCTATTGGACGCTGGGGAGCGTTCCCACGCAGGCTCCGTCGGTACCGACGATACCCATATGTGAAGACTACATTCCTGCTTGTTCCTGGAGATCATACAAATCAAACAGTCTCACCACCTAGGCCTGTGCTGAGACGGGAAAAGGTGACCGCACACTTAATTGGGGTAGTTCCGTAGCTTTCAACAAAAGGAAACCCTCCTACAAGCAGCACGGAACCAGTGCAACACAGAACATGAGGGGAAAGAAGATTTTAATTTTCCAAGACTTCTCATCAGTCATGGCCGAAAAGAGGAAAGCCTTTATGGATGTATGCATCGCTTTGGTGCAGAAAGGTGTACACTTTTCACAGTTGTACCCAGCAACATTGTGGCTCATGCTCAACAGTCCAAACCCCGAAGAGGCCCGAAAGTACTGCGCAGAGCACTCTTGAAAAGAGCTAGAATGTCGAGGCAGCAGAACTTGGTGATGGCAAGCAGACCCCATTGATGCAGAGACGTCTGCCCAGGACAAGAGACTTGGAATAAAGTGTTGAATAGCTTGCTTAGATTGAGACTGCGGGACTTGGGCTGGGAGATTTTTATTCAATCTTTTATTCTGAGCTTTCTGTGATCTCCAGCTTTTACTAATTTCTTTATTGCCCCAGCTTACCAGTCAACAGTGCATAAGAGGGGACACCCCTTGTAACGGTCACTGCTTCAGTTAGTTTCCTTGTTCTGGTAAGTTCGGGTTTGTGATACTGTTTGGGAGTGGGGGGGGGACCTGATGGCTCATTGATGATGGGAAGGGCAATGACCACGAGAGACCGGGCCCTTAGACCACAGTAAAAGCCCCAGTTCATCTCCATGAAGGGCTGGGGTCTCTTGGTGCTCAGTATGGGAGTGACTCGTTTCCCTTGCCTCCCGAAATCTGGACTTAAATTAGTTGCGACTCCCATGATTGCTCCCTCCTTCCTTATGGGGATCTCAGACTGTCTTACATTGCTCATGGCAAATTTAGACCTAGACATCCTATGGATGGATGGATTAAATGTGTTTGGACAGAGGATTAAAGGTTTAATATGATGTAATTCCATAGGGGAGGATAAATAACGGAGTGCATGGGGTTAGCTATGGAGTAAGGGCAAAAAGGGGATCTACAAGCTGAGGGGTGTGAGGTGTGTGAATGTTGAATGATTCGATTGATAGGAGGAAGGTTGGGTAAGAGAGGTATGGAAGGGGAGAGGTAGCAAGATCCACATGATTGGGCTTAGAGTCTAAGTAAACTGACCCTGCAGGACACACCAAATTTAGTACATGAGGGGGGGAGGGAGAGGAGCCCCACGCATTTAATAATAGGAAGGCTCCTACTTAGGAGCAACAGGTAGAAAGGAGGAAGGTAGAAGGCATGAGGGGAGGAAGGGGGAAAGGGACCCCAGGGGAGGGTAGGAGAGAGAGGACAAGGGACTGGTGGGAGGGAATAGGGAGGGTAGACCAAAGGTGGGACGATTGGGGGTGGAAGGGGTGGGGAGGGAAGGGGGAGCGGGCATCAACCATCCTCAACCTTCAAGGCACCACCAAATGATGCTGGAGATGCATAGGCCATGGTCACGGGGGTCCCTGCGTGGGGGGGGGGGGTGTTCTCCTAGTCATCTAAAGCTGAACCATATATAACTGCATCCTGAAGGGTGGGACTGGGGTTGAAAATAATTTCCTGGAATGGCTGTGGTCTTGGCACCACGATAAAAAACACTAAGATTTTGCGGGAGTTGGCACAACATAGATGCGACACTGCACTTCTGCAAGAGACCCACCAGAGTGCTAACAAATATGTTAAGCTTTGTAGACTGGGTAAGTCAACGGTTTGGAGCCCCTGCACAGGGGCAGAATGGTGGAGTCAATCTTGATACACAAGCAGCTTAACTTTATTGTAAAGAATACGCACGTCGACCAAACGAGTAGATATGTGATACTTAAGGGCGAGCTATATGGGAGGCCTGTGTTTTTTGGGAACATCTATGGTCAAGGTGACTAGAGTGCTCCGTTCTACATGCAGCTGGCCTCGGTTCTCGAACAAAGAATCGAAGATAGGCTTGTGATAGGTGGAAATTTCAATGGGGTCCTGGAAGTGACTCTGGACACGTCACAGGGAGGGCTGAGATCTCAGGGAGGGGGCACACGCATTCTGCAACGCTTTGCTCGGCGGCTAAATTTGGTAGACCCCTAGAGACTACTGCATCGCCTAGAACAAGTCTATACACACCAATCGCGGGCTAATGGAACAAGCGCACGCATTATCTGTTTGCCTCTGCATCACTCTTTGTCCAGGCAGACGATGCTCAGATTGGTCCAAATAAAATCTCCGACCATGCCTCCATATGGGTGGACCTTGAATGGCAGGCATTCACTACCACCACTCATTTGTGGTGCTATCCCCTTAAACTCTGTAGAGACAACATTTTTAAGCCCTATATCAGGGAGTGATGGGGGTTGTACAAGCAATCCAATTCACAGCATAAAGAGACCCCCAAACTCTTCTGGGAAACCACGAAATTGGTGCTGCGGGGTGACATCATTGCCTATATGGCCTGACGGAGATGAATGCTGACTGCACAGATGATTCACTTGGAGTGGTAGGTCATGTTAGCAAGGAGAAGGCATGCACATCAGCCATCCAACCTGTTGCGGGCACCGGAGATGCAGGCCGCCCTCAATAAAGTATTGCATCAATGGGCCAAGAAGTCAGTGCTTTATTACAAATTCCAACTTTTTTAATATGGGGATAAGACTGGAAAGCGTCTTGCATGCTGTCTTCAGGGTATGGGGGTTTTTGAACTATCCCTGTGCTTTGGGATCGGGCGGGACAGCTTTATAAAGACTCCCCAGAGACAGTGCGGCTCTTCTGAACATTTTATCAAACCCTATATAGAAACATAGAAACATGATGACAGAAAAAGACCACATGGCCTATCTAGTCTGTCCTTCCATAACAACTACAACAGTCCACTTTTTACCTTTAGAGATCCTCTGTGTTGGTCCCATGCTTTTTTGAATTCAGTTACTGTCCTCATCTCTACCACCTCCACTGGGAGACTATTCCATGGATCCACTACTCTTTCCGTAAAGAAATATTTCCGCATATCACTCCTGAATCTATCTCCCTTCACCCTCATCCCATGTCCACTCGTAGCAGAACTTGCTTTCAATTGAAAGAGGCTCTCTCCCTGAACATTTATGCCACAGAGGTATTTAAACATCTCAATCATATCACCTCTATCCCGCCTTTCCTCTAAGGTGTACATATTAAGATCCTTAAGTCTGTCCTCATATGCTTTATAATGAAGCCCATTAATCATTTTAGTAGCAACCCTCTGCACCGACTCCATCCTGTTCACATCCTTTTGAAGGTGCGGTCTCCAGAACTGCACACCATACTCCAAATGAGGTTGCACCAAAGACTTATACAGAGGCATTATCACCTCCTTTTTTCTGCTATGCTGGGAATTGGGTTACCCCCAACCAGAAAGAGACTTACTTGGAGAACCTCTCTTTGCCCCACCTTACACCACAACAGTCGGTTCTTTTGGGGACCCAGATAATGGCATGTGAGGTTCAACTCGGGATACAAAATGCTCAGTGTTGAAAGACTCCGGGCCCGGATGGATACAACTCGTTTCAGACCTTGTGACCGCCCCCCCTTAGTCGACATGTACCAGATTCTGACAGAGCAGGTTAGCTTCACACAGTGGGAAAATCACACGTACATCGCCCTCATTCCCAAGCCTGGGAAGGACCTACTACAGGCTAATTCCTACTGTCCAATCTGTCTAATTCCAATTTGAAGCTCTTTGTCAAGATCCTAGCTGACCGGTTGGCCCACTATTTTCCTAAATTACTCCACACTTCCCAGGAGGGCTTTGTTAGAGAGAGATATGCAGTCAGTAAGGTGAGATGGATTGTTGGCTCTTCAGAATGAGTGCACGAGAAACAGATACCATCTTTTCTGATTAGTTTTGATGCCAAAAAGGCTTTTGATAGAGTTGGTTGTGACTACCTCTTCCAACTTCTACCACACTACGGACATAGGCGATAAGTTTATACAGATGGTTTGGATGTACCCATGGCAGCGGTTTTGACAAATGGCCTTCACTCGGAAGGCTTCAAACTAGAACATGGCACAAGACAAGGCAGCTCCCATCACCCCTACTTTTTGTATTATCATTAAACCCCTTTCTGCGTAGGACAGAGGACTGCCGAGAGGTGCGAGGTGGGTGTAGGTGGGTAGCTCAGAGTTTAAACTATCTGTTTTTGCAGATGATTTATTGATCCATATCACCAAACCCCAATCCTCCTTAACATGATTGCTGGGCTTCAATTGAACACGGCAACATCAGAGGTGATAGATATCCTAAGGGGGCTGTAGTTGAAGTGGGGACCCTCCTTCCTGCTGTGCTGGGTGGAGCGAGACTTTCTTTACCAAGGCATCCACCTGTCAAGTGACCCTAAATGCCTCTATACATTGAATATTGATTTTATTTTGGGAATGTTGCGAGTCAAGATACGGAACTGGATATCATTACCCCTGTCTGATGGGCCAGATAGTAGCTTTTCGGATGATTTTGTTCCCCAAACTATGATATCTGATTCAGACACTGCTCACCATCAAATGGACACTTCAACAATTTATATGGCAGAGGAAACTGGAATGGATGAGCTTTGCACATCTACGAGGACCCTGGCACTGTGGAGGAATAGGGGTACCGGATATTGCTCGATATGCACTAGCCTGTCAATTGAGACATGCAATGGGATTGGGTGGGATGCACGGAGGTTTTTACGTCCCAACAGCTAGAGGAGGAATTTATATCCCTGTACAGTTTGATGGCAATGCTTCATATGAACCCCGCCATGTTACCGACTCACCTCAAAAACAGTTGGTAAGACAGCTATGGGAGGCATGGCGACGCTTGTGCACTCACTAATCGACACCACCTGAGACACCCAGTTTCCTAACTATCTGAGGCAACCTGCACTTTGGACCAGGCACAGAGAAAAAGGCCTTCTGAGAATGGAAACCCAAGGGCATATTTATTTATTTATTTATTTATTTATTTATTTATCTATTTCTTCTATACCGCCCCTTCCAGAGATCAGGGGCGGTTTACATGGAACAATTTAACAGTTTTGTATACGTTCGTATAACAGTACATTGAACAAGAACTTTTTAACTTTTTACATATAACAGAACAGTAAATTATTAAAACTATTTACAAGGTGTATAACTTGATCAGAAGTTTCTAACTTTTTACAGGGAATAGGCAGCGAGCTGACATTTCTATTTACAGGTGTTATTTACAAAAAGGTTAGGATACAGTGGAGTTTGAGTTGAAGCAAACCCGTATTTTCACCTACCTTCAGATACAACACTACATCCACTCTGCTGTTCAGCACCCTAAATGCAGAAGTATCAGCACATATACTTCAATTTTTTGAGATAGGGGGAAAGGAACGGGTATCCATTGCGCAATTCTTTCCATTTTGACCACTTTTACTGTTGCCAGTAGCCTGCCATTACTGTTACCAGTACCCTGTTATAACTGCACTATTTTGGTCACCTTCACTGTTGCCAGTAGCCTGTCATTACTGTTGTTACTCTGACCAATTTTACTGCTGCCAATAGCCTGCTATCTCTGCTACCAGTAACCTTCTATTATTGCGCCCACTATCTATTACTACTGCTGTTAATTCAACGACAATATCATTGACAACTCCCAGCAACCCTAACATGGCCATCTCATTATTTGCCATATTTAGTTTTTACCGCCTAGCTAACGCCATTCAGAATTCATCAGCCTTTTCACCTACCCATAACAATATCCCTATCCTGCATAGCCTGGGAAGAAATCACACCTGCTCCCATCACACAGCACCACAAACACACCATATCAGACATTCACACCTTCTCTATATATCCCTTAATAACACTTATAGTCCCAAGCCGGAACCTACTCTCCTGCATAGTAACCTAAAGTGTGCTCTCATCAACTCACGTTGAGTTTGCAAAAAATGGCCAGCCATCACAGACCTTATTACTAATCTGAACTTGGATATCCTTATGGTCACAGAATCTTGGCTGTCAGACACAGACACTGTCCTCATAAATCAGCTCATCCCTCCTGACTACTCAATACACACATGTCACAGAACCAACCGGAAAGGAGGTGGTGTATTCATTCTAGCAAGAACTAGTCTCCAGTTCCAGCTACTATCTTCTAGGAGTCTCATGCACGTGGACATAGTATCTGTTGTCAATAAGCACATCATTATAAATCCCATCTACAGAGCTCCTTCTTCCCCCCCAGAAGATCTCTCTAACATAATAGACCTGGCCTGCAACCCTGTAAGCACACGTAAACCTAACTGGTTGACTGGCGATTTTAACCTCGCCTCCCTACAACCCACCTACTCTAACACCTTCCTTGATGCTATGACTGACCTCAGTTATACACAGATGGCAAACTCTCCTACACACCTCAAGGGAAATGCTCTTGACCTCATTTTTGCCCCCCATTCAGAATCAAACAACAATATTAACCTCTCTTTTACTCCAGTCCCATGGTCAGACCACAACTTAATCTCCTTCCAGATCCCATTCCAACAAGATCGAATCCCAACCAGCCAAGCAAATATAGCCTCCTCAGGATCGACAATCCGCTTCAAATCCCTAGACAAAGATGAGTTCATCAACAGCGCTCTCCCAGTACTCCGTCAATCAGCTCAAAACCTCGATGATATGATCAACATATGGAATACCACCCTGAACTCTTGTTCGCAGCTACCATCCTCAAATAAATCACCAGCCTCCATCAAACCACCAAGAAACAGAAAACCAGCCCCTTGGTTCTCTGCTGAATTACGGTCATCTCTTCAGCTTCTAAGAAAGCAAGAAAGAAAATGGCGTCAATCTCGTTCCACAACTGACCAAATGACTTATGAAAACACCCTAAAGCAACACCGTGAGAAAATATCTGAGAAAATGAGAGAACACCATACGGAGCTCCTCCTCCGCTCGTTAAATAAACCACGCAACCTCTTTAGCATTGCTAAGTCCTTAACCAAGGCACCTTCCTCCAATCAGACGATATCAATTCAGCCTCAGCCCTATGCCGAGTACCTTCAATCTAAAATCATTAAAACAAATGCGGCATCAAATTCCACACTCAGCTACATTCCCCAGGTACTGCTACTGTTAAACTTCATCCCTCCAGCAGAGAAATACATCGCTGACCTTATTGCTACTATTAACACCACTACAGCCCCAAATGATCCTTGTCCTGATTACTGGATCAGAACAATGCGTGCAGAACTCAGCCCAACTCTAGCCTACATCATGAAGTTCTCCTTCGCAGCAGGAACATTCCCAGCAGCTCTTAAACGAACGTCTATACGCCCTCTCCTGAAAAACAACAATCTTGACTCGGCAAGGACAGACTCATATCGCCTGATCACGAGCATACCCCTTCTAGCTAAAATTATCGAGAAGGTGGTTCAAATGCAACTGCAGCAACACATCGACATATCAGCCCCTCTTGATTCCTGCCAGCATGGGTTCCGAGAATCCCATGGTGTTGAGACTCTACTCACCTTACTTATCAACACCTTATCTAGAGGTATTGACAATCGAAAATGGGTTTGTACTCATCTTCCTCGATATCGCTGCTGCATTTGATTCTGTTAACCATGAGCAACTCCTCTCTCGCCTTCAGGAAAAGGGAATGCATGGCTTGGCCTGGGAATGGTGCAAATCCTATCTAGCTGACCGCTGGCAACATGTACGGATAGGACCATCAACATCTGAACCATTCCATCAACAACAGGGAGTACCCCAAGGATCCTCCCTATCTGCTTTACTTTTCAATATACATATGCAACCTATTTGTGATATAATCCGCTCCTTTAATATATCCAGTTTGATCTATGCAGACGATGTCTTGATATTCACACCAATCAAAATCATGCACCCTAACCTCTCCCCACTAATAGAGTGCTTCAACGCAATCACTGATTGGCTCTTATCACAGAATCTACGCATAAACTTTAAGAAAACTGAGGTACTATTCATAACCAAGAACAAGAACTTCTCTCCCCCCACTTCATTGAAGGTGCGAGATGCAGAGCTTCCATGTAAATCTGTAATACGCTACTTAGGTGTCACAATAGACCAACAGCTCAACTTCAAAGAACACATAAAGAACACTACCAAGTCCATCTACAATAAAATACGGACACTAAGACACCTAAGACCGCTACTAACCCCAGATGACTTCAGAACAATATTCCAGACGCTTGTAACGCCTCATTTTGATTATGCCAACATCATCCTACACGGCCTCCCTAACAGCACCCTCAATCCACTACAGATGGCGATGAATGCAGCAGCCCACATTCTCAGCGGCATATCCAGAAGAGATCACATCACGCCCATACTTATGGAACTACACTGGCTACCGTTACAATGCAGGATCACCTAGAAGGCACTACTCCTATCGTTTAAAGTAATTTAACCGCTATCCCCGTCATCCCTCTCTGCACTCCTGACCATCACCCCTACAAACAGGCTAAGGAGGTCAGTGGCTGCCAACACGCTGACTATACCACTTGAGTCTACTAAATGCATTCAAACAACTAGGAATAGAGCCTTTACACTCTATGCCCCTAGGTGCTGGAACAATCTCCCACCTCATATCTGAGCAATCGGTGACCTCTCATAGTTCAGAAAAGCCCTTAAACATCACTTATTCTGCCTTCACTTCGGTCACCCTAACCTAACACAATCACTTCCTGCAACTCAACTCACTCACACAGCCTCTGATATTCCAACAACATAACTCTTGACAAGGTACAAAATATACCCACTCTCAGACACACTCACAATGATCTTAGATTACATGGTCTCTTGCATTACGATTCCAACTTGCAATATAAACTGTAAATAGTTTACAACAACCACTGTTGATCTGTATATAGTTACCCTTGTTACAGTCCCAAGTTACCAATCCTGTTACAATGTAAGCAAAAGATCTTTTGTTCTGATGCAAAAATTTGTTATTTGTAAACCGCACTGATACTAAAAAGCGCGGTATATAAGAACTGTAAGTAAATAAATAAATAAATAAATAAATAAATTCTTTTGTAAAATGGAACAGTGGTATCTCACACCAGACTACTCCACTGTGGAAGGCAGATGGGCAAGGGAATTGGGTATGCTGATTGCCCCCAGGGAGGTACTAGGAGTTTTTAAACCTATTCTAAGCTTGGTATGGTCTGCCCGCTTACAAGAGATCCAATTTTGGGCAGTGAGCAGATCACAGTTTTCACCGGCCCAAGCCCAAAGAAGTGGAGTGACCCCCGGGGGTGGAGTGGCCCTTAGTGTAGTCCCCCAAGGGCCAGCCTGGGTCATATGTGGTGGTGGTACAAACAGGTGCAGAAGTACTGGTATAGGATACAGAAATATTTAAGTACTCTGGCCAACCAATCCTTCGAATGGTCAGCCCATCTGGCCATCTTTGATCACATCTCTCTGGCCTACCCAAAAGGGAAGTGGCTATTTCTCCTGATACACAAACCTTGTGTAGCGGGAAAACAGACGATTTTATGGCACTTGCAAAAAGGTACCCCCTTTCATATTGGGAGTGGCAGAACTGCTTCCATAAACTCATGCTGATGGAGTGGCAAGCGGTGAAGGTATCTCATAAGCAGCAAACGTGCTTCTTTGAGACCTGGGGGATATACATTGATATTTTGACACCCTATATCCACAATGAGCTATCCTTCCTATAGGGTTGTGGAAGGGACTCCCTCGTAAAGGGAGTGTGGAGGGCTAGGACAAAGGTCTACAATTGGTAGAGTGAGGATGCATGTGATTGTTGGTACAGTACAGTTGCAGTTGGGAATGAGGGGTGGCTGGGGAGGGGGGAGGGAACTCAGAGGGGAGGGGGGAACTCTTTTACCAAATATGTACTTGTTGAAGGTCAGGGCATTGTGCAAGTGTACCCTTGGCACCCTGAGTACTGACTTCCTTGTTAACTAAAAGTTGTTTGTAAAAAAAAAACAAAAAAAAAACAACCCACACATACTTAAGGGACATGCTAGGCCTAGGAAGGTAGGACTGGGGTGGTGGGGGGGGGGAGAAAAAAGAGAAATTAGACTTACCTGCTAATTGTTGTTCCTTGAGGAACTCCAGTTCAGTCCCGCACCACTGGGTAGTGCACCTCTTTCTGCAGCATGGAGACTGGGCATGGCAAAATTCTGGCACATATACCGGTGGCACCTCCCACCAGCTTCCAGTGACCTATTGACAAATCAGACTCTAAGGAGCAACACATAAGTAGTTATAATCAATATGAACACTAAACTCGAGGCTTTGCCGCCCCCCAAATAACCCCCCGAGAGAAGAGAATACCTGCTCCACCTCCCCTTCAATAAATAACAGCATTAAAGAAGTGAAGACAATAAAGAAAGAACCATAAAGCAGATCAGACAATGCATCAAATACCCCACAGGACAGGTAATAACACTTACCGTTAGATTTCTTTTTGCTTGGCCGATTTTCGCAATGTCGCAAGACTACTGACTGAAATACCAACCTGGGTGGGAATCGGGACTGAAATGGAGTTCCTCAAGGAACAACAATTAGCAGGTAAAGCATAGTTACTCACCTGTAACAGGTGTTCTCCAGGAGCAGCATGAATCAGTCCTCACACATAGGTGACGTCGGCGCTGACAGAGCCCTCAAGCGGAGCATTTCCCCAGCTTTCAAAGAAAGCCTTTGGGAATGCAGCGTGCATGCGTGGTCCCCTTCCCGCACAAGGGTACCATCTTGCTCAGTCTGATGACATAGCTAAAAGACAGCCAAAATCAAAATGAAGGATAGGACTGCAACTCCAGGGGAGGAGGCAGGGTCGTGAGGACTGATTCTGCTGTTCCTGGAGAACATCTGTTACAGGTGAGTAACTACGCTTTCTCCAGGACCAAGCAGGAAGTCAGTCCTCACATATGGGACTCCCCAGCTCTAGGCTACCGTGAACCCAGAGCTGAAAAAATGGCTCCCTCTCAAGAGCCTCAGCATCCGTGCTAAGAATTTTCTCTGAGAATGCCCCCGTACGGTAGCCCAACACAAAGGGCCGGAGGGTAGGAGCTGCCTAAACCTCAAAGAGATTACGGAGTACCGCCTGGCTGAAAACACTGTCCCGCCGGGACTCTCTCTCCAGGCAGTAATGGGCTGCAAAAGTCTGGCTTGAAGACCAAGCTGCGGCCCGGCAGACGTCTGCCAACGGAACAGAGCGGAGATGAGATACTGACGCGGCTTTCGCACTGACACCTGGCCCTGCAAGGGGAGGTCAGCTGCCCTGTACACCCAGGCGATGCAATCTGCTACCCAAGTGGACAACGTACACTTGGAGACAGGTAACCCCATCCTATTAGGGTCAACGAGACGAAGAGCTAAGTAGCACTTCGATGCTCCCGCGTACGTTCTATGTAAAAGGACAATGCTCTTTTACAGTCCAGGGTATGCAAGACTGTTTCAGCCTGGCTGGCATGCGGCCTGGGAAAAAAGATCGGAAGAACCACCTCCTGATTGAGGTGGAAAGAGGAGACCACTTTTGGGAGGAACTTGGGATGGGTCCGCAGGACCACCCTGTTCCTATAGAACCGCGTGTACGGTCTATCAGAAACCAGAGCTTGCAGTTCACTCACACGTCTGGCTGAGGTAAGAGCCACCGGGAAGAGCGCTTTCCAAGAGAGGAAGTGCAAATGGCAAGTAGCCATCAGCTCAAACGGTGGGCGAGTAAGTTGCTGCAAGACCACGTTCAAATCCCACTCAGTCGCCGGTGGACGAACAGGAGGCTTGAGTAGAAGCAGACCTCTGAGGAATCTGGACACCAAGGGGTGAACCAACAGACTGTCCTTCCACAGGTGAGTGGTGTGCTGACAAAGCACTGAGGTGGACCCGAACAGAGTTAGGCTTAAGGCCTAGGTCTGAAAGGTGAAGTAGATACTGCAGTACTACTGGCACAAGACAAGGCACGAGAAAGGATCATCATTGCACTGAGCACACCATACCATAAACCTACGCCACTTGAGGGCATTGGGCTTTCTGGTGGACTGCCTCCTAGAGGCCAAGACCACCTCCTCAACCACCTTAGGTAGAAGTAAGGGAGCTAGCACTATCCTTTCAGCAGCCAGGCCATCAGACTGAGGGACATGAGGTTGGGGTGCAGAAGGGAACCCTGCTCTTGAGACAGGAAATCGTGTTGCAGCCCTAGAGGGAACGGAGCTTCCACCGCCAACTGTAGAAGAAGTGGAAACCACCGCTGCCTCGGCCATCTGGGGCTACCAGAATCACCGAGGCCTTGTCCCGGAGGATCTTGAACAGAGTTCGGGCCACCTGGGGCGTGGGAGGAAATGCATACAGGAGGCCCATAGACCAAGAGATTAGAAAAGCATCTACTGTCATCCTCAGGGGATGCGGCTGTCTGGAGCAAAACCTGGGCAGCTGATGCTTTAGTGGACTTGCAAAGAGATCGATGGATGGAAGTCCCCAGCGGAGGAAGATCTGCTGGACCACGAATGGATTCAACTGTCATTCGTGAGGCTGGAGAATCCTGCTTAGCTTGACTGCTAGGAAGTTCTCCTGACCAGGTAGATAAACTGCTTTGAGAAACATGCCTTCTCAGACTGCAAAGGAGCAAAGGTCCAGTGCTTCCTGACATAGGGACCTGGACCCTGTGCCCCCTTGTTTGTTCACATAGAACACTGCCACCTGATTGTCCGTCTGAACTAGAACAGACTGTTGAGAGAGAGCATGGCAGAAGGTTTGCAGAGCTAAGCGGATTGCTCGCAGCTCTAAAAGATTGATCTGCTGTGTGGCCTCCCGAGGGGACCACAGGCCTTGAGTGCACGTGCCCTGGCAATGTGTGCACTCCAGCCCTTTAAGGAAGCATCTGTCGTCAGCACCCTTGTGTGTGCTGGAGCCTGAAAAGGTACACCCCTGAGAAGGTTTGGCAGATGTAGCCACCACTGTAAGGAGTTCAAAAGTCATCTGGACACCTTTACTCTGTCTCGGAGGTCGCCTGTGGCCTGTGTCCACTGATCTCTGAGGCACCATTGAGCAGCCCTCATATGCATGCAGGTATTCGGTGTCACATGCACAGTGGATGCCATGTGGTCCAGGAGCCGCAGGTAGTGCATGGCTGAAACTTGAGAATTTCTTTGAAACTGGTTGGCCAAGTCCATCAGTCTGTGGGCCCTGTCCTCGGGCAAGTAAGCTCTTGCCTGAAGAGTGTCTAATCTTGCCCCTATTAATTCTAGGTGCTGAGAGGAGAGCAAAGTGGACTTTGCATAGTTTATGACAAAGCCCAGATACTGAAGAAGAGAGACAGTGCGAAAAGTGGTCTGTCTGACCTTCTGAAGAGACTGGCCCCTGATTAGCCAGTCGTCCAGGTATGGGAAGACAAAAATCCCCTGATTCCTGAGAAGCGCCGCCACCACCACCAGGCATTTGGTGAAAACTCTGGGGGGAGAGGTTAGGCCAAAGGGAAGTACCCTGTACTGAAAATGGTTTCTTCCCACCATAAATCTGAGGTATTGTCTGTGGTCTGGATGAATGAGGATGAGTATCCTTTAGGACTAAGGAGCATAGCCAGTCTCCCTGCTGGAGGTAGGGCAGCAGTATCCCAAGGGTAAGCATTTTGAACTTTTCCCTCTCCAGAAACTTGTTCAGATTTTGCAAGTCTAGGATAGGCCTGAGGCCTCCTGTTCTCTTTGGTACTAGGAAGTACCTGGAGTAGAAGCCTTGCCCTTTCAGGTGGTGGGGCACTGGTTCCACCGCCTGTTCCTTTAGAAGACTTGCCAACTCCTGAAGGAGGAGGTTCCTGTGCCGAGGGAGTCTTGGAGGCTCCCCTGGATAGTAGGAAGGGGATAGCTGGTGGAAATGGAGCATATAGCCCTTTTGGACTATGCTCAGTACCCAGGTATCCCCTGTGATGGCTGGCCACCTGTATGCGTATAGGGTCAGCCGACCTCCTGTGCCGAGTGGAGCCACCGGCGGAAGAGAAGCTATGCTGTGGGAGTCAAAACCCCCCTCCCTGCTGAGCAGGAGCCGAAGCTGGAGGCTTGGGGGTTTTCTGCCTACGGGGACAATGCCCCTGCCCCTGCCCTTTGGCCTGCTGGCCCTGCTGGGGAGCTGGAGAGGCCTGATATTTGTAGGCAGCACCCTTCCTCGGAAAAAAGGGCTTCTTTCCCAAGCCCTTCTTTTTTTGAGAAGGGGCAGAAGTCTTTCTGGACAGTCTTGTCCTGGTGAGAGTCTGTCTCAATTTCTGCAGCCTTTTCAGTCATGGGCTTGCCGAATAGGTTGTCACCTCGGCACGGGACATCAACCAACTTATCCTGTACCCATGACTCCAGGTCCAATGACTGTAGCCAGGCCTGATGGCGTGCACCAATGCTGGCCGCTGCTACCCGGGCCGAAGCCGTCATAGGCTGCTCGAGATATAAACTTCGAGCACTCTCGGATCCCTGAACATAAGGCTTTGAATATTCCTTGGAGAAGCCAGCCGAGAACCCGGCAATCTCCTTTGCCAGGGCTCATAAGTACATGCCCGTGTACAGCTGGTAAGTCTGGACACGGCAAGACTTTATAGAGCCCTGGAAGCACTTTCTACTGAGAACATCCAGGTTCTGGGCCTCCCGGCCGGAAGGCACCAAGGAGTGCACCTTTTGACTTTTCAGCCTGTGTATGGCCGATTCCAAAACCATGGAGTTGTGCGGTAGCTGCATCTTTTGGAACCCAGGGCTCTTACGGACTCGATAAATAGAATCAACCCGTTTGCTAAGAACCGGCACCGAGGCCGGTGCCTCCCACATATGGAAAAGCAGCCGTTCCAGCATCGGAGGAACTGGTAGAGTAAAGGCTTCCTTCGGAGGAAAATCATACTGGAGGACATCGAGCTCCTTGGCTCGAGGCTCCTCCTCAGCATCTGCAGGGAATGCTAAAGCCTTGGCCATGTCCCTGATGAAATCTGAGAACCTGGTATCCTCCGGGGGGGACCATCTCCGATGCTCGGACTCCGGGGAGTCCGATGTGACACACCTGGTCCAGAAGGTGTCAGGAGACTCCTCGTCCTCCGTCTCCCACGCCGACCCCTCCAAGGAGTCGTCGAGTGGCTCCGGCCATGTGTGCCTCGATGCCACCCGGCCTGACGCTGAGGGCACCGGCGTCGATGACCTCGGCTCTGCATGGGAGGTCGAGGGAGACCTTGGCCGAGGATCGACCCGAGACTTGATGGACTCGAGGATAGGCTCGGCCTCCGGGGTCGACTTGGATGTCGAGGTCCCGGTGGTCGGGGCAGATGCACCGGTCAGACCGGCGATCAGTACCCGCTGCTGGCTCCATGAAGGCAGCCAGGCTGTTCTCCAGGGCCGCCAGCCTGTCCAAGCTCAGGAGAGACTCAGCAGCCCCGACTCGGGCCCCAACAGCGTCGGGCCTGACGTCGGTTCTCCTGGAGGAGAGTCAACGAGGACAACAGAACTTACATGACTCGGGGACTCCGGCTCCAGGCGAAGTAGTATGGACAGCCTCTCCGACTCCGGGAGCACTACGCGACCTGGCCCTTGAGGACCCAGATGCCTCCACTGATGACGCCCTCACGAGCTTCTTCTTCCTTTTATGCTCCCGGGCAGGAGACCCCCTCTCAGAGGACCCATGATGGCGCTCGGGGTCGGACTCCCAAGATGTCAAGGCCTCTGATGAAGTCCGGGCCTGGCCGGACGCGGACTCTGAAAAAATTGTTTCACGTTGATGCTGACGGCTCTGAAGCGCCTTCGACAACATCTTGCCGCACGGGCCACAGACCAGCGGGTCATGGTCGGGCCCGAGGCATCGGAGGCAGCAGTCATGTGTATTGGTGAGAGACATAGGTTTCTTACACCGGTTGCATTTTTTGAACTCGCTGGCAGCCATCGGGGGAAAAAGGGCCCCTGCAAGGTCAGAAGAACGGGCTGCCAGTGAAAATAACAGAAAAAGCGAGAACTCTAGTCACAAAGGACAAAAACCGAAAAAGAAGTTCCGGACTCGATACCGGTGTACCGAGCCGAGGCGGGATGGGGAACCGGCATCGAACTGGACAAAGAAATGCGAAAAATCACAGAAAAAAATCAACCATTACCGGGTGACACGAACTACGTCCGTTAGGCTCCGTGGAAAAAGACAGACTGAGCAAGATGGCACCCTTGGGTGGGAAGGGGACTGCGCATGCGCACTGCATTCCCAAAGGCTTTCTTTGAAAGCTGGGGAAATGCTCCACACGAGGGCTCCGTCGGTGCCGATGTCACCCATATGTGAGGACTGACTCCCTGCTTGGTCCCGGAGAAGTCTAATTTCTCTTTCCTTTTCATCCCTCCAGTTCAGTCCTGCACCGCTGGGATGTAACAGAGCAGTACCCTAATGGCAGGGTCCTGAAAAACCGGATCGCAAGACTGCTGACCCGAAACAGGCGTCCCTTGCTGCTTGCACATCTAGATGGTAATGTTTACTAAAAGTGTGCAAGGAAGACCACATAGCCGCCTTACAGATTTCAACAGCCGGAACTCTACTGTGTTCCGCCCAGGACGTCACTTGAGCTCTTTTTGAATGAGCTCTTAATTCTAAATGCACCTGACGACCCTGCAAAAGATAAGCTGATGCTATCGCCTCTTTAATCCACCTAGCAACGGAAGCCTTGGAGGCCGATTTCCCCTTCCGCGGAACTCCAAAAAGAACAATCGCTCCGACTTACGAAAAAACTCAGACACCTTCAAGTAATAATGGAGCATTCTCTTCATGTCCAGCAACGGTAAACTACAGTCAGCGCCCGCCTCACCGGCTGCCTTTAACACAGGTAAGGTTACAGCTTGATTCAGATGAAACGGCAAAACTACTTTTGGTAGGAACGACAGTACTGGGCGTACCACCACCTTGTCCTTGAAAAACATCAGAAAAGGTTCCCTACAAGATAATGACTGCAACTCTGAGACTCGCCGTGCCAAGCAAATGGCCACCAGAAACACCATTTTCAAAGTCAGATCCTTAACCGAGTCCTCATTCAGAGACTCAAAAGGCAGTCTAGTCAACGCTCCTAACACTAAATTGAGATCCCAAGGAGGAATCAGCACACAGCAAGGGGGCTGCAACCATGACACAGCTCTCATAAAGCACAAGACATCTGGGTGAGTCCCTACGGCACGACCTTGAACCACGAAAACAAGCAATAGCCGCCAGCTGCACGCTTAACGAACTGGCCGCCAAACCTTTCTCAAAACCATCCTGAAAACTCAACACCTCCAGAATGGAGACCAAGGAGAGACGTAACTGCCTAGTGTCACACCAGTCTTCAAATATACGCCAGATGTGAACATAAGCCAAGGAAGTCGATCGCTTTCATAATAACCTTTCGTCATCAACCTAGCCCTTTCAATAGCCAAGCCGTAAACGAGAACCGAGCGACCTGCGGCATCCAAAGAGGGCCCTGCAGAAGCAGATCCTCCCGAATTGGCAATTTTCATGGATGACCGTCGAGCAGCCTGACGAGTTCTGTGTACCACGGACGATGCGGCCAATCCGGCACTATTAAGATCACGGCTCTGCCATGGGCCTCTATGAGTTGAAATACTTGGCCTATGAGTGCCCAGCGAGGGAACACATACAGAAGACCCTGGGATGGCCACTGTTGAATCAAGGCATCGATCCCTTTGAACATCCATTCTCTTCTTCTGCTGAAGAAATGGCTGGCTTTGGTAGTTCGGCAAGTCGCCATGAGATCCATCATAGGTATCCCCCCATTTGACTACCAACTGCCTGAATACCTCCGGATTCAGCTTCCATTATCCAGGGTCCACCCGAACCAGACTGAGGTAATCCGCCATCACATTGTCTGACCCTGCTATGTGTGCTGCCGACAGCGCTAGAAGCCGAGGCTCCATCCAATCGCAAAGAGCTCCCGCTTCCTTTTCCAGTGCAACACTGCCTGTCACACCTTGCCAATTGATATACGCCACCATGGAAGCGTTGTCCGACAGAACTCGAACTGCGCACCCTAGCTAAACCGACTCGAATGTTTTCAGAGCCAGAGCCACTGCTCGTAACTCCAGGCGACTGATGGACCACTGAGATTCCTCCACATTCCACAGCCCTTGCGCATAGAGCCCCTCGCAGTGAGCTCCCCAGCCTGCCAGGCTGGCCTCCGTCATCACCAGTACCCATTGCGGCTGCTCCAACGGCATTCCTGCTGTTAGTTTCTCTCGCCGCAGCCACCATCTGAGAGAGATTTGAACTTGTCCCGGGCAGGGCAAGCGCTTGTTCAATGAATCCTCCTGGTGCGACTAACGACGGAGCAAAGACCTCTGTAAAGGCCGCATGTGCACCCGAGCCCAAGGAACCACTTTGAGTGCAGCCGCCATGGTTCCCAACACTCGAAGATAATACCAGGCCGTCGGCGCCTGTTGCTTCAGAAAACCTTGCACCAAGGATTGTAGTCCTTGAACCCAAGCCTCTGGAAGGAACACCACTCTGACCCTCATGTCGAACCAAACCCCCAGATACTCTAATGCTTGTGACGGAACCAACCAACTCTTGGACGCATTGACTACCCAATCGAGGTTCTGCAAGAACTGCACCACCCTGGCTGATGCTTTTTCGCTCTCAGCTCGGGATTTTGCTCGAATCAACCAGTCGTCCAGGTAAGGATGAACGAGCACCCCTTTTCTGCGCAGAAAGGCCACCACCACGACCATCACCTTGGTAAACGTTCGCGGAGCCACCGCCAGCCCGAACGGTAAGGCTTGGAACTGAAAATGACCCCACAGGACCACTAAGCGCAAGAACCTTTGATGTTTCGGCCTTATCGGAATGTGCAAATAAGCCTCAGTGAGATATTGAGAGAAGTCAGGAACCCCCCCTGGCGAACCGCCATCATTACCGACCGCAGAGTTTCCATGCGGAAATGGGCCACTCGAAGGCATCGGTTGATGCCTTTGAGGTCCAGGATCGGGCGAAAGGCCCCATCCTTCTTTGGTACCACAAAATAAATCGAGTATCGACCTGACCCGCATTGTTCCCAAGGAACCGGAACCATGGCCCTGAGCTATCTGAGCCACGCCAAAGCTGCCCGAACCGCCACCTCCTTTGACTGCCCCCTGCAAAGAGACAGCACAAAAGAGTCTCAAACTGGTCGAGCAAACTCGAGAGCATAGCCCTCTCGAATCACCTCCAACACCCACTGATCGGATGTTATCTGAACCCAGGCAGGTAAAAATTCCCATAACCAACCCCCTACGGGTTGTACTCCCACCTGAGCTTCCCTCGTTTCATTGTGATTTCTTGAAACCAGCCAGCGAAGGACTAGCAAACCCTCTGCCTGCTCCTCGAAAGCCTCGGAAACCTTGGGCCCTAAAGGGATACCTCCCCCTTTGAAACAATCCCAAATGCAAAGCCCGAAAACGCCGAAAATCGCGAGCCTGGCCCCTCAACATCGCTCCAGGCCTCCCCGTCTTTGGCCTATCCTCAGGCAACCTCAGGCAATCTCCCAGCCCTTGGACTCTCACAAGTCCTTGACCAGCTTGTCTAGGTCTTCAAACAGCAGCTTTCCCTTAAAAGGAAGCTTACTAAGCCTCGACTTGGACGAGCTATATGCCACCCAATTCTGCAGCCAAATATATCTCCACGCCGCCACCAACGAAGATGTACTACTAGCCAAAGTTCTGATCAGGTCATAATGTAAGTCCGCCAAGTAGGCAGCCCCTGACTCCAATCTGGACAAGTCCTGCAACTGGTCCTGCGAGATATCTGTCACCTGTGAGTGCTGCGACCAATGAAGACAAGCCCTCGCTACCCATGCCCCACAAATCGAGGTTTGCAGCGCAAGGGCATTGGCCTCAAAGGTCTGTCTCACCATCGAGTCTACCTTTCTGTCATGTCCATCCTTTAAGGTTGCGCTACCTTCCACTGGAATGGTAGTCTTCTTCATGACCGCTGAAACAGCCACATCTATCCGATGAGAGCGAAACATCTCCCGTTCCTGGTCCGATAACGGATAGAGCCAAGGCATTGGCCTCAGGCCCCTAAGGGCTGTCTCCGGCATATCCCACTCATCCTGAATCTTCTGCTTAACCACTTTATGAATCGGGAAGACTGCCTGGGACTTCCGTACCGCCTGAATGAGTGGATCCTCCACACTGTCCTCAACTGCCGACGCAGCCACGGACAGGTTAAGCGCCTGTAACGACTCAGAGATTAGAGCAGTCAGCTCCTCTCTCCTAAATACTCGAATAATCCGGGCCTGGTCTCCAGGCTCTTGGATCTCACCTTCTTCTAGATCCTCTCCCGGACCTTCCAACTCCCCTTCCAATTCCTCGTCCTCCAAACACTCAGAAGGAAGGGTATTCTCATCTAAGACTCGTGGCCTTTTACATGGCCTCACCTCTGTACCTGTGATCATCTGTGTCGCTGTCCTAAACACATTGGGACCCAGCCCCGAGACGTCCTGTACAGCCCCCTGCTTACGAAGGCTAAAAGCCTGATGCAACAGCAGGACAAAATCTGAAGAAAAATAATCTATTGCTGAGGCAGTTGCCCCCAAAGGGACGCTAACCACTGGCCGATACAATGTCGACACCTGTGGCGAGAGAGGAGCCTCTCGCCCACCCTTTTCTACTGACACCGCCACCGACCCCTGGGGCTTGGAAGGAGGCCCCTCTTTACTCTGGTCCTGCAACTCCTGCTCCATATGCACCGCTTCAGTCGCAAAGCCACGACACACGCCGTCGACCAAAACCATCCCCCTGTGGGTCCTGCACACTAAGCACTGCGGAAGTGCAGGCATCAGCTTCCACAATCTGCTTAACCAAATCCAGAGGCTAAGCCACCACCATCTATGACCCTGCCACAGTACGTGCCTATTTATTCAGAAATCAACTTATTTCAAACTCCCTTTATTATTATTATTATTTTTAACTCAAAAAAACCTTACTATAGGGAATAAAGTGGCTTAGAGTCAGCCCCAAAAATTACATTTTCGTCCCAAACTATTGTTCCAGACACTCAGGGACTCCCTGCCAATAAAATATAGGGCTTGCAAAAAACCACAGGAAAAAACGGCAGAGCGGAAAAAATGGTGCTCCAAAATTGAGCAGCCGGCTCCACACGAGGAGCAAGGTCCCAGTACCAATAAATCATCCGTAGGCACTCACCTTGCTGCTCCCCACCATCCGGAGCAAAACGGAGGTAAAACTACCTGGATTCCTGCTAGTCGTCTTCTTGTAATCACACCTGCAAGCCCCGAGGCAGAGGAAATGCTGTTGAAGCCTGACTGCACTTTCTGACACTAAAGCTCCAATCGGAAGGCAGAGCAGAGGATAGAGAGCAGCTCCCCACGTCCCAACCAGGTAGGGAGTGCAAAAGGGCATCAGATCAACAGAATAATAGAGGGAAAATGAAGCAGGAATCCTCTCCACTGCACCCTTCCCTGCCCTGACCGGCTCTGTTGTTTTTTGTTTTTTACTAAACACCTCAAAGTAAAATAAATTAAAGGTACAGTGTACCCAAAAATAAATTATTACCCAAAAAACTAGAAAAACTACTCCACTTATGTGCACCTCATGATAAGCCTAAACCCTAGGCTCACAACCTCCTGCTGCATGGAGACTGGACACACTGGAAGCTGGTGGGAGGTACCACCGGTATATGTGCCAGAGTTTTGACATCCCCAGTCTCCATACTGCAGGAAGAGGTGCACTACCCAGCGGTGCGGGACTGAACTGGAGGGACGAAAAGGACATGGGGAGAAAATGTGCTAATGAATGTTATACAGGCCTCAATGACTGCTTTTCAGATGTTTTCACGGCATGATCTGACTTTGTTTTATATTGTTGGTTTAATAAAGTTTGAACATAAAAATCGGCATTACATCGGCCATTCTCAAATCTTCAGGTACTACAGATGATTTTATTGATAGTTCACAGATTATTTATTGTAGGTCTGCAATCTCATATTTCAGTTCTTTCAGCATTCTTGGATGCATACCATCCGATCCAAGTGATTTGCTACTCTTTAGTTTATCAAATAGTTGTAATACATCTTCCCGGTTTATTGAAATTTGTTTCAATTCTTCAGATATATCACCTTTAAATACCTTTTCAGGCAATGGTAACTTCCCTACATCATCTTCATTAAAGACAAAAACAAGAATTTATTCAGTCTTGTACACACATGATGCTGACACTGGGCTGAATGGCAGTATATAATACTGGAGACAGTGTTTTCTTATTACAAATCTAAGATACTTCTGTGGTTTGGGTTTCTATATGTAAAAACTACTATTAAAGCTTTGGATTACAGAGCTTAAAAGGGAGAGAGGAGGCATTGTGGGTTAAACTAGAAAGAGGGAAAGAGAAATCTATTTGCATTGGTGTGATATACAAACCTCCCTCACAAGAGGAAGAGGTGGACAGAGAGTTAATTGAAGACATAGGCAGCACTGCTAGGAAAGGGGAAGTGCTACTGATAGGGGATTTCAATATGCCAGATGTTGATTTGGCACATTCCTGCTGCAGTATCATCTAGAAGTAAGGAGATCCTGGATTCTCTACAGGGAGAGCTATTCAGGCAATGGGTAACAGACCCCACATGTGAAGGGGCCATACTGGACTTGGTGCTTACCAATGGTGAAAGTGTTTCTGATGTTGTAGTGGGAGATCATTTTACATCCAGTGATCACCAGATGGTGTGGTTCAGTATTAGGACTAGGGCTGTTAGACTCCATTCAAAGGTGAGGATCTTAGACTTTAGGAAGACTAACTTTGCCAAGATGGGCCAATGCCTCAGGGAATCGTTAGTGGGATGGGAACAGCTGGGGGATGTAGAAAAACAGTGGGCAAAACTGAAAGGGGATATTTTAAGGGCAACCAACCTTTTTGTTAAAATGGTAAATAAAGGTAAAAGGAAAAGGAGACCGCTATGGCTTTCAAAAGAAGTAGCTGAAAAAGTGAAGGAAAAGAGGGAGGCCTTCATGAAATACAAGAGATCACAGAGAGAGGAAGACAGGCATCTATATTTGGAAAAAGTTAGAGAAGCTAGCAAAGTAGTCAGGAAGGCAAAGATTCAAAAAGAGGAGGAAATAGCCAATGCAATAAAATGGGGGGATAAGACATTTTTCAGATATGTTAGTGAGAAGAGGAAGGGCAAAAGTGGTATTGTCAGACTCAAGGGTGCAGGGGAGGAATATGTAGAAGCTGATAAAGATAAAGCGGAATTGCTTAACAAATATTTCTGTTCTGTGTTCACAGATGAAGAACCAGGAGCAGGACCTCAGAAAACACCCACAAACAGGAACAGAAGCGAGGGAAATCTTGAACAATTTTCAGAAGACTGTGTTCGGGAAAAATTAGCTCAACTTAAAATAGACAAAGTGATGGGACCGGATGGGACACACCCTAGAATACTGAGGGAACTTGGGGACATTCTAGCAGCTCCACTGACTGACCTTTTCAATGCCTCACTGGAGTCGGGAGTGGTGCCAAAGGACTGGAGAGAGGCTCATGCGGTGTCTTTACACAAAAGCAGAAGTAAGGGATGTGGTTGAAAACTACAGGTCGGTTAGTTTAACTTCGGTGGTGAGTAAATTATTGGAAACACTGCTGAAAGAGAAAATAGTGAGGTTTCTGGAGTCCAGCGGATTACAGGATCCGAGGCAGCATGGATTCACCAGACGCAGGTCTTGTCAGACAAATCTGATTGATTTCTTTGACTGGGTGACCAGGGAGTTGGACTGAGGGAGAGCCCTAGATGTGGTGTATTTGGATTTCAGTAAAGCCTTTGACACTGTTCCTCACAGGCGACTTATAAACAAACTGAACACCCTAGGGATGGGCCCTAAAGTTACTGCTTGGGTTAGAAATTGGTTGAGTGGGAGGCAACAAAGAGTACAGGTAAATGGAGCTCACTCTGAGGAGAAGGATGTTACCAGTGGTGTGCCCCAGGGATCTGTCCTTGGTCCGATTCTTTTCAACATCTTTGTTAGTGATATAGAGGAAGGGCTGTCGGGTAAGGTTTGTCTCTTTGCGGACGAAGCATAGTTACTCACCTGTAACAGGTGATCTCCGGGAACAGCAGGAATTTAGTCCTCACATATGGGTATTGTCGGTACCGACGGAGCCTGCGCAGGAACGCTCCCCAGCGTCCAATCAGAAAGCTTTTGGGAGCATCCCACAGCGCCTGCGTACTGCCTTCCCACCTTTCCCAACTGCCTCTCTCCAGTTGAGTTTTAAAGCTGAGACAAAGTGAGAGAGAGGGAAAGGAAAGAGATAGAGAGATACAACTCCTAGGGGAGGTGGGTGGGTTGTGAGGACTAAATTCCTGCTGTTCCTGGAGATCACCTATTACAGGTGAGTAACTATACAATCTCCAGGAACAAGCAGGAATCTAGTCATCACATATGGGGACTCCCCAGCTTTAGGTGCCAGGGAGAGACCCCAGAGGTTGTGTGTCCCTGAGAAGGGCTCCACTTTCCCACATGGATCTCTGGCATCCTATCAGGGATGGTGGGTAGGAGTTAAGTATGGAACAGGTGTTTGAGAACAGCCTGACCAAACAAGGCATCCCGGGCGGGAGTACTTGTCCAAGCAGTAATGGGCTGTAAAGGTATGAACAGAGGCCCAAGTGCCTGCTCAACAGATGTCGTCAATAGACACAGAGTTCAGATGAGCCATAGAGGCTGCCATGGCTCTCACATTGTGAGCTGTGACATGGCCCTCCAGAGAAAGGTTCTTACTCTGATAGGCGAAAGAAATACACTGAGCAATCCAGTTAGATAGTGTTCTCTTGGAGACTGGCAGTCCCAAATGAGAAGAGTCAAAAGCAACAAAGAGTTGAGAGGACTTTCTATGTTGCTGTGTCCTTTGTAAGTAAAAAGCCAGAGCTCTTTTACAGTCCAGGGTATGAAGATTCCTCTCTGCATTGGATGCATGAGGTCCTGGAAAAAAGACAGGTAGGTAGACCTCCTGGTTGAGATGAAAAGGCGAGACCACCTTAGGCATAAAGTGTGGATGAGTCCTAAGGACTACCTTGTCATGAAGAAACCTTGTATAAGGTGGATTAGCTACTAGTGCTTGCAATTCATTAATGCGGCATGCTGATGTGATTGCAATGAGAAAGATAACCTACCAATAAAGAAATTTCAAGGAGGTGGTAGCTAAGGGTTCGAAAGTTGGCTTCATGAGCTGCCCAAGAAACAGATTCAAGTCCCATGCCACCGGAGGTGGTCTAATGGGAGGCTTAGTTAGAAGGAGGCCTCTCATGAATCTTGCTATAAGAGGATGAGAGGAAATAGGTTCTCCCTTTAGAGGTTTAAGAGAAGCTGCAATAGCACTCAAATGGACTCTTACTGAATTTGTCTTAAGGCCTGCATTAGACAAATGGAGGAGATAACTCCAGTAAAGATTCTAGAGGTATAGCAAGGGGGTTAAGACCCTTTTCTGAACAGCAAATAGTGAACCTTTTCCACTTGAAAGCATAAGAACATCTAGTGGAAGGTTTTCTAGAAGCATAAAGAACATCTTTCACTTGCTGAGAAAGATGAAGATCTTGGAGATCTAGGCCTTCAGCAACCAGGCCCTGAGGTGCAGGGACTGGGGATTGGGATGCCATAACATCCTGTTCTCCTGAGATAGGAGATCTGGAGCAGACCCTAACTCCAGGGAGGGAGCTTGAGAGAGATGTAGAAGCAGAGGGTACCACACTTGCCGTGGCCAATGTGGTGCTATGAGAATCATGTGGCCTCTGTCTCTCTGAAGCTTGAAAAGGGTTTTGGGAATTAGGGGAATGGGTGGAAAGGCATACAGGAAGTCTTGACCCAGTGAAGGAGGAAAGCATCCTTTGCCTGAGCTCCCCTGAGCCGGAGTTCTGGAACAGAACCGGGGAAGTCTGGCATTCCACGGACTTGTAAAGAGGTCTATGTCCGGGGTTCCACAAAGTTGAAAAATCTTGGCCACCTGGTCTGCATGCAGAGACCACTCGTGTGGAAGGAGAACTCGACTGAGTCTGTCTGCCCAAGAGTTTTGAACGCCTGGAAGATACACTGCCAGAAGATGAATGTGATGCTCTCTGGCGAGGGCCCACAGTCGCAGAGCTTTGTTGCAAAGCAACAGAGAGCCTGTTCCCCCCTGCTTGTTCACATAGAACATGGCTACTTGATTGTCCGTATGGATAAGGACTGTTTTGTAACTGAGCAGGGTGTGGAACACTTGCAGAGGAAGGAAGATTGCTCTGAGCTCCAAGAGACTGATATGTAGACAACTCTCTTGTGGAATCCAGGTGCCTTGGGTGGAGAGGTCTTGTAGATGAGCTCCCCAACCCATTGGAGAAGCATCTGTTGTAAGAGTTGCTTGGGGCAGGGGTTGCTGAAAGGGGGACCCCAGCAACAGTTTTTGAGTGGACCTCCACCACTGGAGAGACAAAATGAGGCGACTTTTGTTTTACAGACATAGTGATATTACTCGGCAATGCACGTTGTTGTGAGGTAGTTTAAAACAATCTTTTGCCTCAGTTATACAATGTTTTACAAAATTGATATAGTTGCAATATGATACATTATGGGTCCCACAGTTTCTGTTCTAAAACATAATGGTGTTATCATTCCCCCTTTTTAAAAACAGTGCATGGTGAGACTTTCACTTCGTGAGAGATATATGGCTTCAATAGCCTAGCTGTGGATCACTTACCACGGCGGTTTGCTTGTGATATTTTACACAGCCGTAAGGTAATACTTCTGATTCACTCCTGCTTGATCACCCCCCTTTTTTTGGTTTTCAATTTATCTTTTCTCTTGATTTTATTTCCTCATCTCTCTTTTTATTCCCTGTTTTGAATCAGTTTTTATTTAAGTTTCTACGTTTTTATTATGGCACATTTTTTAACTTTGAATGTTAATCTACTTTCACATGTTTATCATTTACATGTTTATTTAATGTAGATATTGCTTACATTTTATTTATTTATTGTTCATGAACACATTTTTATTGCTTCCTTTCATTGATTGATATATGTTGTTTTTTATTTAAGATGTTTTAATACTCATATTTTACTTATCTTTTTAATTATTTATGATTTTATGTTATTTATGATGTTTTTATGATTTTGTAGTGAGCCTCTAAAACCCCTGACGAAGTATTATACAAAACACGGCCTGTGTTGGGTTTGGCCACCTCTGGTAAAGATCAATAAAAGTTTTCCTTGTAAGGGTTTCCTGCCCATTTCTTTGGACTGGTTTTTCCTGCTATTTTGTGTGGCAGTGTGCTGTTTTTCGCTTGGTGGCACAAAGAACCTGCATACAGGATGATCTTCCATCACTGCTAGGTGAAGTCTGAACAGGTGTTCAAGGTATTGCCACATCAAAGATATTTAGGGGGCCTTTTACTAATGTGCACTAAGTTATTGCACCTAATGCGCGAACAGCGCCAAAACCATGGCATGTTACGTGCAACACCCCTATGTTTAATGTCAGGGACATGGAAAGCATTTCTTTGGCAGTTAACGCAGAATCCTGTCCCATAACACGTACGGCATTAGCACGGGTGCATCTAACGCCACTTATTGAGGTGGCATTATGTGAACCCATGCTAGTACAATTAGCATGCAATGCAGACACAGCATTAAGTGTACCAAACTCACCACGCCTACTCTCTGCCCCCACTCTGCCCACTCACACCTTTAATGCAGGTTGCATAGTTAGCACGGTAATCATCTTGTGTTGTCATGGACCAGCATTACCTAGCAACGCATGACCCAGCACACATCAAAACATGTGCTGCCAGGTAGCATCTGTTAGTGAAAGACCCTCTGAGGCTAGTACAGCAATGATTTATTTTCCTCAAAAGCACAGAAATGGTGCACTGCAGGAGCTACTACAGCTGTAATCCTTTCCAACTTACGACTTACAGCAGACTGGGCCACTTCAGAAGGTAGTAGGTGTAACAAAATATGATTTGATACAACTTTGAGATATACACTGCTGATCTGAACTACACTCAGCAAGCAGTACTACTTACAGTTCATAACTAACGGTGTAAACAATATTTCATTCATATATTATGAAGCAAACAAATAACATTGGCAATGTTATGAAGGGTGGTATATCGAGTTTTTAAGAAACAATAATGTAACAAGCATTGAACCTTAAGGATACAAAAAGGCAGCAATATGGCATCCAATTATAAAAAAACAAATATATATCAAATCTCAACATTATGTTTTGTACACTCACAAGTATTAATTGCTTCCACTGAATTCTATTCTGCTTCTTAATAATCCTTCACATAATCATATATGTTATATAAACTGTAATGTAAATTGACGGTGTATAAAGCATAGTTACTCACCTGTAGCAGGTGATCTCCGGGAACAGCAGGAATTTAGTCTTCACATATGGGTATCGACGGTAGCGACGGAGCCTGCGCGGAAACGCTTCCCAGAGTCCAATTAGAAAGCTTTTGGGAGCATCCCACAGCGCCTGTGTGCTGCCTTCCCGTCTTTCCCAACTGCCTCTCTCCAGTTGAGTTTTAAAGCTGAGACAAAGAGAGAGAGAGGGAAAGGGAAAGAGAAAGAGATAGAGAGATACAAATCCTAGGGGAGGTGGGTGGGTTGTGAAGACTAAATTCCTGCTGTTCCCGGAGATCACCTGTTACAGGTGAGTAACTATGCTATCTACAGGAACAAGCAAGAATGTAGTCTTCACATATGGGGACTCCCTAGCTTTAGATGCCAGGGAGAAACCCCAGAAGTTGTGTGTCCCTGAGAAGGGGTTCCACTTCCCCCATGGATCTCTGGCATCCAACCAGGGATGGTGGTTAGGAGTTGATTAGGTATGGAACAGGTGTTGGAGAACAGCCTGACCAAACAAGGCATCCCGGTGGGAGCCCTTGTCCAAGCAGTAATGGGCTGTGAAGGTATGAACGGAGGCCCAGGTGGCTGCTCGACAGATGTCGTCGATAGACACAGAATGTAGATGAGCCATTGAAGCTGCCATGGCTCTCACATTGTGAGCTGTAACATGGCCCTCCAGAGGAAGAGTCTTACTCTAATAGGCAAAAGAAATACACTGAGCAATCCAGTTAGAGAGTGTTCTCTTGGAGACTGGAAGTCCCAAATGAGAAGGATCAAAAGCAACAAAGAGTTGAGAGGCCTTTCTATGTTGTTGTGTTCTTTGTAAGTAAAAGGCTAAAGCTCTTTTACAGTCCAAAGTATGAAGATTCCTTTCTGCATTTGATGCATGAGGCCTTGGAAAGAACACAGGTAGGTAGATCGCTTGATTTAGATGAAAAGGCGAGACCACCTTTGGCTAAGTGTGGATGAGCCCTAAGGACTACCTTGTCATGATGGAAACTTGTATAAGGTGGATCAGCCACTAGTGCTTGCAATTCACTGATGCGACATGCTGATGTGATTGCAATGAGAAAGATAACCTTCCAAGAAAGGAATTTCAAGGAGGTAGTAGCTAAGGGTTCGAAAGGTGGCTTCATGAGCTGACCAAGAACCAGGTTTAAGTCCTGTGCCACCAGTGGTGGCCTAATGGGAGGCTTAGTTAGAAGAAGGCCTCTCATAAATCTTGCTATCAGAGGATGAGAGGAAATAGGTTGTCCATTTAGAGGCTTGAAGGACGCTGCAATAGCACTCAAATGGACTCTCACTGAGTTAGTCTTAATTCCTGCATTGGATAAATGAAGGAGATACTCCAGTAATGATTCCAGAGGTACCGCAAGGGGGTTAAGACCCTTCTGCGAACACCATATGGTAAACCTTTTCCACTTCAAAGGATAAGAGCATCTTGTGGAAGGCTTCCTGGAAGCATAAAGGATATCCTTTACTTGCTGAGGGAGGTTAAGATCATGGAGATCTAGGCTTTCAGCAACCAAGCCCTGAGATGCAGAGACTGGGGATTGGGATGCCATTACATTACATTCTCCTGAGATAGGAGATCTGGAGCAGACCCTAACTCCAGAGAGGGAGCTTGAGAGAGATGTAGAAGCAGAGGGTACCACGCTTGCCGAGGCCAATGTGGAGCTATGAGAATCATGCGGCCTGTCTCTCTGAAGCTTGAATAGGGTCCTGGGAATTAGGGGAAAGGGTGGAAAAGCATAAAGGAAGTCTTGGCCCCAGTGAAGGAGGAAAGCATCCTTGGCCTGAGAGCCCTGAGCTGGGATTCTGGAACAGAACCGGGGAAGTTTGGCATTCAACGGACTTGCAAAGAAGTCTATGTCTGGGGTTCCCCAAATTTGAAAAATCTTGGTCACCTGGTCTACATATAGAGACCATTCGTGTGGAAGCAGAACTTGACTGAGTCTGTCTGCCCAAGAGTTTTGTATGCCTGGAAGATACACTGCCAGGAGATGAATCTGATGCTCTCTGGCGAGGGCCCATAGTCGCAAAGCTTTGTTGCAAACCGACAGAGAGCCTGTTCCTCCCTGCTTGTTCACGTAGAACATGGCTACTTGGTTGTCCATGTGAATAAGGACTGTCTTGCAGCTGAGTAGGGTGTGGAACACTCGAAGAGCAAGTAAGATTGCTCTGAGCTCTAAGAGATTGATATGAGTGGAGGAGTGGCCTAGTGGTTGGGGCAAGGTACTTCAGGCCGGAAGGTCGGGGGTTCAAATCCCACTAGAGGACAGCAATCTTGGGCCGGAAGGACTGGGGTTTCTAGTCCCACAGGTGCTCCTTGTGGTCTTGGGCAAGCCACTTAACCCTCCATAGCCCATGTTCCCTGTAAAATAGTTCTCTGTGTGCTGTGTATACCTCAAAAATTTCCTGTCATGATTTGACAATTTCCAATCTGTAATCAAACCGCTGCTGATCGCTGGAAGTAGCGGTATACAAATGTATACTAAATAAATAAATAAAATAAATATGTAGATGAGTCTCCTGTGGAATCCAAGTGCATTGGGTGGAAAGGTCTTGTAGATGAGCTCCCCAACCCATTGGAGAAGCATCTGTTGTGAGAGTTGCTTGGGGTAAAGGTTGTTGAAATGGGGACACCAGCACAAGGTTTTGAGTGGACTTCCACCACTGGAGGGACAAAATAAGGTGATTTGTGTTTGCTATTTTGTCTGACAGGCACCCTGAAGCTTGGGTCCATTGAGTGGATAAAGTCCACTGGGCTGCTCTCATATGGAGGCGAGGATAGGGAACCACATGCAGGGTAGATACCATGTGGCCTAGCAGTTGTAACATCTCCCGAGCAGTGAGATGAGGCTTTAGCACTGCTTGAGAAGCTAACTGCACCATGCGAAGGCAACGGGTCAAAGGAAGATAGGCCCTTGCTTTCCTTGTATCCAGCCAAGTTCCTATGAACTCTAAAGACTGAGTGGGAGTTAGACTGGACTTTGGGATGTTTATGACTAGACCCAAATATTGAAGGATATGCATTGTGCAAGACAGAGAAATCCTGGCCTCTGACTCTGATGGGGCTCGAATGAGCCAATAGTCTAAGTAGGGGAAGACGAATATTCCTAGAGTGCGAAGAAATGCTGCTACCACAGCCATGCATTTCGTAAACACCCTTGGTGCAGAGGCCAGGCCAAAAGGAAGCACCCTGTATTGGTAGTGCTTTCCCTGAAAAAGGAACCGAAGGAACTTCCTATGAGATGGATGGATGAGAACATGAGTGTACGCATCCTTGAGATCTAGAGAATATAGCCAATCCTGACTCTGAAGATATGGCAGCAGAGTTCCTAGAGAAACCATCTTGAATTTCTCCTTGAACAGGTATTTGTTCAATTCTCTGAGGTCTAGAATAGGTCTGTGTCCTCCTGTTTTCTTTGGGATAAGGAAATAGGGAGAGTAAAACCCTGTACCCTGTTGAGGAATGGGTACTTCTTCTATTGCCCCTTGGGCAAGAAGCATAGTGACCTCTTGATCTAATAGGTTGATAAGAGAGGTCTGAGAATTGAACTGTCTTACCATTGTGGGAGGGGGCATGCTCAAAAAATGGAGCTTGTACCCCTCTTTTATGATGGAGAGTGTCCAATGCTCTGCTGTTATCTGCCCCCATCTGGGGGCAAAGTGACACAACCTTCCTGGAATGGTGGAAGGCTCTGGTCCATTGAGAGCCAGGAAGGCTATGTTCTCTAGATGAAAGTCAAAGGCCTTGTGGAGGCTGAGACGGATGAGACGGTTGAGGCTTAGCAGTCTTTGCTTTCCTTTGTTTGGGTGGTTGCTGACTTTTCCGGACAGGTTGACCTCCAGAGCGTCCCTGCTGGGAATAAGCAGGAAAAAATCTTTTCTTTTTGGAAAAGAATGTTTTTTTGAAAGATTTCTTTCTTGCAGGATCAGCTGTGGCCTTGGATAATCTATCCAAGGTGGAGTTGTCAGCATCCAACTCATTGGCTTTTTCTTGCCAATCAGGTTCTCACCAGTACAAGGAATATTGCCCAGTTTGTCTTGTACCCAAAGCTCCAAATCAGATGCCTGGAGCCAGGCAATTCTACATGCACCTATGGCAATGGCAGAGGTTCTGCTTATGCACTCAAAACCGTCAAAAGCTGTACGGTTGACAAATTTAGAAACATCCTGGGCATGTTTGACCAATGTGAGAAAATCCTGCCTTCTATCCTCAGGAAGAAGAGGGCTCAAAAACTCTAAATCTCCTGTGATTTCCTTCAGGAACATTCCCATATATAAAATATAGGAACTCATCCTGGCAGAAAGCATGGAAGCTTGGAAAGTATGACGTCCAAAAGCATCCAAAGTTCTGCACTCACGTCCTGGAGGATTAGAGGCATGCCTCTTTGCACTCCTGATCCTTCTCATAGCTGATTCCACTACAATAGAGTGGTGATGAAGCTGAGTCTTCTGGAAACCAGGACAAGGAGGGACTCGATACATAGTATCCAGTCTACGAGAGTGAGGAGAGGTGGTAAGAGGCGTCTCCCACATTCTTAGCAAGAGATCATGCAAGATCTTGTGGATGGGTAGATTAGCTGCCTCCTTAGGAGCTTCGGGATATTGTAAAATTTCCAACTCCTTTGCTCTGGGCTCTGTTTCAAGAGACACAGAAATGGACAGACCTCAAGCCACCTCCCTGATGAAGTCCTGAAAGGAAATATCCTCTGGAGAAGACATACTGCGTTTAGGGAGGAAGGCTCCTCTGGGAGAAGTATTCCCGTACCGACAGAACTGTCAGAATCCTCAGATTCCTCTGAGGACTCAAAGTACCTTCTGTCCGGATGCTCTTGAAGAGCCCGATACCCATACCGACCGAAGTCGGAACCGGGGGGAATCAGTACCGGTGTATCGTACCGGAGGGCATTGCATGACTGGTGCCGGCAATGCGGACACCGATGTCGATGCTGTCGGTACCGGTACCGGTGACGGTTGAACTGTCTGACACGGTTCCGAGGGTGTCGATGCCGCAAGGAGAGCCACCAGACTGCATTCAATAGCCAGGAACCTCTGGTCTATCAACGCTGCCGATGCCTGGATGTCGGTACCGGAGAAAACAGCCGGTACCCCAGAGCATGGCACCAGTAGTTCTGCCGAGGTTGAGGTCTCGAGAACGTCCTGGAGCCCCGATAATGCTTTGAAAGCCGAAGCCTCCCGCCGGGGCAATTTTGCCGGTGCAGAATCCTCAAGGGCAACGCCAGAGGCATCTCGATGCTTAGAAGGCGATCTACCCTTCGAGGACCGGCTAGACTTGTGTTTAGTTACCTGAGATCCACGGGAGGAAAAGGAAGCCCTGGAAGACGTCGATGCCACTGAGACTGCATCGGAGGGAAACAGGGTACTGAGCTTAGCAGCTCGGTTCTGCCGACCTCTTTTGGACATCAAGGCAGAGGTCATACATTCTGTGATGGAGTGGTCAGGACCTAAACATTTAAGACACCACTCATGGGTGTCTGTAATGGAGATGGTACCGCCACACTTGGTGCACTTTTTGAAACCCGAAGCGGATTTTTCCATTGTTGAGGAATTTTGGGCCTAGGGCCCAAAATGGTGCGTGCACCTGGAAAAAAGTACTAAGTATATATATATATATATATTTTTTTTTTAAAAGAAAGAAAAGAAAGAAGAACCGTCGGTACCGGTAAAGCGTCGAGGAAGGCAGACACGACCACAAAAAAGAAGGGCAATAAGGAAAATTTTCTGCGGTGACAGGAACAACGATCTGCTGGCTCTGCGTAAAACGAAGAACTGGAGAGAGGCAGTTGGGAAAGGCGGGAAGGCAGCACGCAGGCGCTGTGGAATGCTCCCATAAGCTTTCTAATTGGACGCTGGGGAGCGTTCCCGCACAGGCTCCGTCGGTACCGACGATACCCATATGTGAAGACTACATTCCTGCTTGTTCCTGGAGATAAATGTATATATTGACAGTATAATTGACGGTGTATAAAAATGTTAAATAAATAAATTAATAAGAATGCATAATTCTTTCAACCCAAGTATGAACAAAGAGTTTTCATGACTTGTTTAACATCACACCTATAGATAAAGATTTAAGAATCAAACGGGGTCATCCAAGCTTCCAGACCTGTATTCTAATCAGTCTACTCAGAAGGAACTCATCAAATGCTACCCATTTTTTAACATTTTCTTACCATGTTGACTGCTTTCAACTGTTGATTCTGGACTAAGGCCATCATCAATAAGTGCTTTGTCATGGAATGTAATTTTCTCACTTGTATCAACTTCCATTTCATCTGCACATGTTTAAAGGGAAAAAGGCCCATTTATTATTCTTAACATTAATCTGCTTTTATCCATAAAGAATAAGACTTACAAATCAGTTATTATATGTTTTTGTCAATACCAAAATAACTGATGGAGGATATTAGTAGATCTAACAAATATCTGAACTCTATTCGCTAGAAATGTGAGATCAGGGAACATTGGTGATGTAACTTTCTGTAGGAGTAGTTTATAAACTGCTCTTTTTTAAATAAAATAAATAAATTAAATAAATAACCCTAGATACTATATACATGTAAATAAACTGGTTTTAATTAACCAGGTTATACTGTACACATGAAAGTGCACCAATTATATACAGTGTTAATCTGTATGGATTTTGTTATTTGATCTCAGATGGTGCCCTGGTTAACTAGTGCTGCAAAATAATAAATCACATCTGTGCTCAAATATTTAGCATATAGATCAAAGAATAGATAAAGCAACCTGTATTTATAACTATCCCTTCAGCAAGCAATTCCCCATGGAAACTCAGGTATAGACTGAACTTCAGGAGTTTGAAAATTCAGCAGCAATCTTGAAGCATATTTACGTAAATTAACACCGTTTTCATGTCAAATAACATAGCATATTAATTTTTTTTAAAAAAAAGCAGCTTTACCTACTTGATTTGAATCTGTATAATTTATTTAGGAGATCTGCCAGTTTCTATGACCCAGGATGGCCATTGACAGGATGCTAGACTCAATGGACTCTAATCTGACCCAGCATGACTAATATGTACTTATTTTATTCTTTTTGGAATATATGAGTGGATAAAATCAGGTAATGAATATAGGAGGAGAGGAATAGGGAATGTTGCAAGGGGATGGGTGAGGGACAAGAGAGAAGAATATATCCAGCGAAAACTGGGGATGGGGAGAAGAGCTCCTTAGCATCCGCATTCAGTACAGAAGGTGGAAGACCTGATTTGGAAACTGAAACAGGAATCTTCTATATAACTGAACCAATGTGCCAGCACCATGTGTAATGTTTTTGAATAAGTATACGTTCACCTATGATACCATAAGCAAATATTTTCCTTATGTTAAATACAAATAAAATCTTGACACACTTCTCTAGAATAAATGTAATGTCAACCTTTCCATTTATCAAGATTTGTATTATACTGTATACTTAAAAAATGAAATTTAAGCCTTCAGCAGTACAAATGATCATATCCAATATTTTCAGATGCAATATTTTCAGATTGCTAGTATTTGAGCTAAAAATCTCAATTAGGTCCTAAATATTTAAACAATAAGGCCCCTCCCAAACAAAATACAAGTTTCATTTCAATAAAACTCAGTCCTATTGTAAAAAACTCCAGAAAGCTAACTTTTATTAAAGGTTCATAATAAAACAGGTCTCATACTCAATCTGTTAGCATTGTCACATGGTTACAGTAAAAATTAAAACCTTTAAAAACCACCAGCCAAACCACTAAAATTTATTTCTTTTTTTTAATTCACGTAGAACAGCTAAAAAAAAATAAAAGTGTCTTTTGCAGCAGACTGGCTAACCTTCTGAAGAAGTCTTTTAACTAGATTGGTTGGGGATGACTGAAAAAAGCTCCCAGGTAAGCAGAAGCCCTCATGTAAGTAAAAGTGTAGTTACTCACCTGTAAGAGGTGTTCTCTGGGGACAGTAGGAATCAGTCCCCACATATGCTTCCAAAGAAAGCCTTTGGGAGATGCACCACGCATACATGGTAACATTCCCGCCCAGGGTGCCATCTTGCCTCAGTCAAATGACATACCTAAGACGGCCAAGGGAAAAAATAAAGGAAGATACCGTAAGGGCGCAACTCCAAGGGGAGGAGGGAAGATTGTGGGGTCTGATTCATGCTGTCCCCGGAGAACACCTCTTACAGGTGAGTAACTACGCTTTCTCCAGGAATAAGCATGAAGTCAGTCCTAACATATGGGATTCCCCAGCTACAGGCTACCGGGAACCTGTAATATCATGGCGACCTGCAAAGGGTGAGCTGTGATCAGCAACAGTTGAGTCCTTACTGAGAGAATCTCGCAAGACACAAGTGTCCGGCAGAGAACCAGCGCTCTGGTAGCCTGAACTCAGAATGGTCGGAGGGCAAGAGTTGCCAACATCCCAAAGAGATTAAGGAGTATGGCCTGGCTGAAGGTACTGTCCAGTCTGAACTCCCTCTCCAGGCAATAATGAGCTGTGAAGGTATGGACCGAATACCAGGTGGCGACCTGGCAGATTTAAGTCACGGGAATGGCATGCAGATTTGCCATGGAAGTAGCCATGGCCCTGACATGGAGTACTGTGACCTTCTGATCCAGTGAAATCCCCGCCTGCTCATAGGCAAGGGTAATGCAGTCCACTACCCAAGCAGTGTTCGCTTAGTCACTGGGAGCCCCAGATGGCTGGGTTCATAGGATACAAAAAGCTGAGGTGCTCTGCGGTGGCCCTGAGTCCATTGCAGGTAGAAGGACAGGGTTCTTTTACAATCCAGAGTATGGAGAACGGTCTCCACCTTACCGGCAAGAGGCCGGTGAAAGAAGGTGGGGAGGCACCACCTCCTGGATGAGGTGGAATGGGGACACCACCTTAGGCAGAAACATGGGGTGTGTGCAGAGCACATCCTGTTCTTGTAGAACCTTGTGTCGGGTGGCTCTGCCATCAGAACCTTGAGCTCATTGACTCTGTGAACTGATGTGAGTGCTACCAGGAAGGCGAGCTTCCAGGAGAGATACCGCAGGTGGCTGGTAGCCAGAGGCTCAAAAGAAGGCTTAGTGAGCTGCGAGAGCACCACATTCAGATCCCACACCACCGCTGGAGGGCGGACGGGAGGTTTGGATAAAATGAGACCCCACAGGAATCGAGACACAAGGGGCTGAGCCGAGAGAAACGTTCCCTCAATGAGATGGTGATGCGCTGCGATGGCACTCATGTGTACTCTGAACGACTTGGACTTTGGTCCCCCCTGCGATAGGTGGAGCAGCTACTGGAGTACCACTTGTACCAAGCAGGAGAATCGATGCCACTTGAAGGCATATGCCCTTCTTGTGGAGGCCTTACGAGAGGCCAGAAGAACCTCCCTCCATGTCTCAAGGGAGGTTGAAGGGAGTTAACGCTACCCTTTCAGCAGCCAAGCTGTGAGTGACAGGGATCCCAGGTTGGGGTGTAGGAGAGAGCTCTGCTTTGTGAAAGTAGCCCTGGGGCTTGGTCCAGGGGAATCGGTGACGCCACTGATAGGGAGAGAAGCAGTGGGAACCAAGGTTGCCTGGGCCACAGAGGAGCTATCAGCATTAGTGATGCTCTGTCACGCTGGACCTTGAATAGGGTCTTGGTAAACAGTGGTGTCACTGGTAAGGTGTACAGAAGGGACTTCCATCCATGGGGATGAGGAATGCATCCGCTGCCACCCGGGACGGGTGTGGCTGGAAGGAGCAGAAACGGGGCAACTGCGTGTTGTCTGGACTGGTGAACAGGTTCATCAAGGGAAGCCCCAGAGACGAAAACAGTCAGGAGGCCACTACTGGTTCCAGGTGCCACTCATGTGGCTGGAGAACACTACTCAGTTTGTCCGCCAGGGCATTGTCTTGGCCAAGGAGGTAAACTGCCCTTAGGAGCATCCTTCTGTGTGCCACATAGGCTATCACCTCCTGGCAGAGGAGGTACGACTCTGTTGCCCCTTGTCTGTTCACGTAGAACACTGCGACCTGGCTGTAAGTCTGGATCAGCACTGAGTGCTGCTATATCTGGTGGCGGAAGGCTCGGAGAGCCAGGAATATCACCAGAGCTCTAGCAGGTTTACATCTGGGATTCCTTCTGTGATCAGTCGTCTTGCATCTGACGGCCCTTGCAATGTGCTACCCACCCCAGTAGGGAGGCGTCTGTGGTGAGGACCCTCTGGAGGGATGGGTGCCTGGAAGGGCATCCCGGCCTGAAGGTGATGTGGAATTTGCCACCATCCAAGGGAGGCTGCCATCTGATGGGTCACTTTCAATCAGTCCCTTAGCCTGACTGTGGCTTGTGTCCTTCCACTGACAGCAGAGGCACCACTGGGCTGCCCTCACATGCATAGAAACATGATGACAGAAAAAGACCACAAGGCCCATCTAGTCTGTCCTTCTATAACAACTACAACAGTCCACTTTTTACCTTTAGAGATCCTCTGTGTTGGTCCCATGCTTTTTTGAATTCAGTTACTGTCCTCATCTCTACCACCTCCACTGGGAGACTATTCCATGGATCCACTACTCTTTCCGTAAAGAAATATTTCCGCATATCACTCCTGAATCTATCTCCCTTCACCCTCATCCCATGTCCCCTCGTCGCAGAACTTGCTTTCAATTGAAAGAGGCTCTCTCCCTGAACATTTATGCCACGGAGGTATTTAAACATCTCAATCATATCACCTCTATCCCGCCTTTCCTCTAAGGTGTACATATTAAGATCCTTAAGTCTGTCCTCATATGCTTTATAATGAAGACCACTAATCATCTTAGTAGCAACCCTCTGCACCGACTCCATCCTGTTCACATCCTTTTGAAGGTGCGGTCTCCAGAATTGCACACCATACTCCAAATGAGGTCGCACCAAAGACTTATACAGAGGCATTATCACCTCCTTTTTTCTGCTAGCCATTCCTCTCCGTATGCACCCAAGCATCCTTCTAGCTTTTGCCGTCGCCTTTTCTACCTGTTTAGCTACTTTAAGATCATCAGACACAACCACCCCTAGGTCCCGTTCTTCTTTAGTGGACAAAAGTACTTCACTTCCTATACTGTATTGCTCCCTTGGATTGCTGCAGCCCAAATGCATGACCTTACATTTTTTAACATTAAATCCCAGTTGCCAAATTCTAGACCATTCTTCAAGCTTAGCCAGATCCCTCCTCATGTTATCTACACCTTCCTGGGTGTCTACTTTATTGCAGATTTTGGTATCATCCGCAAAGAGGCAAACCTTACCCGACAGCCCTTCTGCTATATCACTAACAAAGATGTTAAAAAGAATCGGACCAAGGACAGATCCCTGGGGCACACCACTGGTAACATCCTTCTCCTCAGAGTGAGCTCCATTTACTTGTACTCTTTGTCGCCTCCCACCCAACCAATTTCTAACCCAAGCAGTAACTTTAGGGTCCATCCCTAGGGTGCTCAGTTTGTTTATAAGTCGCCTGTGAGGAACAGTGTCAAAGGCTTTACTGAAATCTAAATACACCACATCTAGAGCTCTCCCTCGGTCCAACTCCCTGGTCACCCAGTCAAAGAAATCAATCAGATTTGTCTGACAAGACCTGCCTCTGGTGAATCCATGCTGCCTCGGATCCTGTAATCCGCTGGACTCCAGAAACCTCACTATTTTCTCTTTCAACAGCGTTTCCATTAATTTACTCACCACTGAAGTTAAACTAACCGGCCTGTAGTTTTCAACCACATCCTTACTTCCGCTTTTGTGTAAAGGCACCACATGAGCCTCTCTCCAGTCCTTTGGCACCACTCCCGACTCCAACGAGGCATTGAAAAGGTCAGTCAGTGGAGTTGCTAGAACGTCCCCAAGTTCCCTCAGTATTCTAGGGTGTATCCCATCCGGTCCCATCGCTTTGTCTACTTTAAGTTGAGCTAGTTTCTCACGAACACAGTCTTCTGAAAATTGTTCAAGATGTCCCTCGCTTCTGTTCTTATTTGTGGGTGTTTTCTGAGGTCCTGCTCCTGGTTCTTCATCTGTGAACACAGAACAAAAATATTTGTTAAGCAATTCCGCTTTATCCTTATCAGCTTCTACATATTCCCCCCCTGTACCCTTGAGTCTGACAATACCACTTTTGCCCTTCCTCTTCTCACTAATATATCTGAAAAATGTCTTATCCCCCCATTTTATTGCATTGGCTATTTCCTCCTCCTTTTGAATCTTTGCCTTCTTGACTACTTTGCTAGCTTCTCTAAGTTTTTCCAAATACAGATGCCTGTCTTCCTCTCTCTGTGATCTCTTGTATTTCATGAAGGCCTCCCTCTTTTTCTTCACATTTTCAGCTACTTCCTTCGAAAACCATAGCGGTCTCCTGTTCCTTTTGCCTTTATTTACCATTTTAACAAAAAGGTTGGTTGCCTTTAAAATACCCCCTTTCAGTTTTGCCCACTGTTGTTCTACATCCCCCAGCTGTTCCCATCCCACTAATGACTCCCTGAGGTATTGGCCCATCTTCGCAAAGTTAGTCTTCCTAAAGTCTAAGATCTTCACCTTGGAATGGATTCTAACAGCCCTAGTCCTAATACTGAACCACACCATCTGGTGATCACTGGATGCAAAATGATCTCCCACTACAACATCAGAAACACTTTCACCATTGGTAAGCACCAAGTCCAGTATGGCCCCTTCACGTGTGGGGTCTGTTACCAATTGCCTGAATAGTTCTCCCTGTAGAGAATCCAGGATCTCCTTACTCCTAGATGATACTGCAGCAGGAATGTGCCAATCAACATCTGGCATATTGAAATCTCCTAGCAGTAGCACTTCCCCTTTCCTAGCAATGCTGCGTATGTCTTCAATTAACTCTCTGTCCACCTCTTCCTCTTGTGAGGGAGGTCTGTATATCACACCAATGCAAATAGATTTCTCTTTCCCTCTTTCTAGTTTAACCCACAATGCCTCCTCTCTCCCTTTTAAGCTCTGTAATTCCAAAGCTTTAATAGTAGTTTTTACATATAGTGCTACTCCTCCTCCCCTTCTTCCTACCCTGTCCTTTCTGAATAAAGTATAGCCAGGTATAGTTACATCCCAGTCATGGTTTTCTGTGAACCATGTTTCTGTAACTGCCACTAAATCTAAGTCAGCCACTCCCACCAAAGCTTCAACTTCAGAGATCTTATTTCCCATGCTACGGGCATTAATACACACTGCTTTCCATATGTTACCCCTGTTACCCATTCCCATAAAGGTATTTAATGTATCACTTACCTGGGGGCTTTCACTTACCTGGGGGCTTTCTTCACCCATCCCCAACGAATCTAGTTTAAAGCCCTCTTCAGTAGATTAGCCAGTCTACTACCAAAGATGTGTTGACCTTTCTTGGACAGATGGATGCCATCTCTGCTCTGCAACCCTTGGAACAGCATCCCATGGTCTAGGAAACCAAAACGCTCTCGAAGACACCATCCACGCAGCCATGCATTAATCTCCAGGATGCGAGCCTCTCTGCCTTGGCCTTTACCCTCAACAGGGAGGATTGAAGAGAACACCACCTGTGCACCTACCTGCTTCACCCTCTGTCCCAGAGCCATGAAGTCACTTTTGATACGTTCCGAGGTATACCTGGCAGTATCATTTGTTCCATGCAGATGGGCATATTGGGGTCATGTGGACCATGGAGGCCATGTATTCCAACAGGCGGAGTAGAAGCCGGGCAGATAGCTGCAAAGGTGCACCGATGCCGGATGCTAACTCCCTGAAACTTTCTGACCTCACTCAAGGGAAGAAGGCTTTTGACTGGAGGGTATCTAGTTACACCCCTATAAACTCTAGGCACTGGGCCGGAGTGAGGTGTGACTCGGGGTAGTTTATGATGAACCCCAGGTCTGCAGGGAGTTTATGGTGTGCCCAGTGGTGCATTGTGCCTCTGCAGCTGTCTCCCCCTTTATGAGCCAGTCGTCCAGATAAGAGAAGATGAAGGGCTCTTGGAGTTGGAGGTGGGCTGCGGCCACCACGAGGCACCAGTGAAGACCCTTGGTGATGAGGCCAGACCAATGGGTAGCACCCTGTATTGGTAGTGCTGTCTCCCCACCACGAACCGGATGTATTTTGTGTGGCTGGGATGAATTAGGATGTGTGTGTAGGCATCCTTTAGGTCTAAGGGGCACAGCCAATCTCCCTGCTGGAGGAATGGCAGCAGTGTCCCATTCCTCCAGCTTCTTGAACTTTGAACTTCTCTCTGCCAGGAACCTATTGAACTCTCGCAGGCCCAGGATGGGCCTGAGGCCCCCTGTCCTCTTGGGGATGAGGAAATACCTGGAGTAGATGCCTGTGCCCCAGAGATGTTTCGGCACTGGCTCCACTGCCTTGTCCTGAATTAGGCCTGCCAGCTTGGTGATAAACAGGGACTGGGGAAGAAGAGGTCTGGTGGGCTCCCCTGGGAAGTATGAGGGTGGTGCCCGCTGTAGGTGGAGGAGGTAGCCCTCCTTAACCACTTGTAGTACCTAGATGGTGGTGGTGATGGCTGTCCACCTGTGGGCAAACAGTGATAGGTGCCCCCCTGTGGGCAACAGAGGACTCCTGGGGGGGGAAGGGAAGGTTGCACCCAGGCAGTCAAAAGATCCTCCCAGGCTGGGCAGGGGCCAGTGCCGGTGCCTGGGACTTTGAGGCCTTTTGCTTTTAGGAACCATGTCACTGGCTTTTTTGCTGCTGGCCCTGTTGAGGGGCCAAGAAGGCCTGAAAATGCAGGATACCACCAAAGCCCCCTTCTTCCTTGGGAAGAAGGGCTTCTTTTCCGGGGCTTCCTTCCTGGGTTACACCAAGGTGTTCTTCGAGAGCCTGGTTCTCGTCAGGAACTTGGTTTCTACCTCTGCAGCTTTGTCTGCTATGAATTTCCCAAACAGGTTCTCTCCTATACAGGGGACATCAATCAGTTTGTCCTGCACCTATTGCTCTAGGTCAGACGACTGCAGCCATTTTTGGCATTATGCCCTGATGCCTGCGGTGGCCACCTTGGCCGAAGACTCAAAGCCATCATAGGCTGCTTAAGACAAAACTTTGAGCACTCTTATTGACGAAGTCAGGGTCTTAAACCTCTGTAGGGGTTCCCCATCGAGGTCTGCCGAAAATCCACCAAGCTCCTTCGACAGTTCCTTCAGGTACATGCTGATATAGAGCTGATAGGACTGGATCTGGCAAGTTAGCATCGAGCCCTGAAAGGTCTTGCAGCCAAGGGCATCTAGGGGTAGGGCCTCCCTGCCGGGTGGCACAGACAAATTAGCTTTTTTTGGCTTTTGAGCCAGCTGAGGTGAGGAGGCTGGGTCTTTTGGAATCCAGGACTTCAGCGTATCCAGTACATGGTGTCGAGATGCCTACTGACAACTGGTATCGACACCAGTGTTTCCCACATCAGGAGGTGGCGGCAGTCAAGGATTGGAGGCACCGGTACCGTTAAGGGTTTCCTTCGGGGGTGCCTCATATCGGGTGCATAGGAAGAGGAATCGTCAGCAGGAAAAAGCAGGTGATAGTGGAGTATTGTGTGAACTTGTGGAGACCCCACCTTCAAAATATATAAACAGGATGCAGTCGGTGTAGAGGGTGTCTACTGAAATGGTCAGTGGTCTTTGTCATATGAGGATAGACTTAACTATCTCAATATGTATACTTTGCAAGAAAGGTGGGAGGGGGAGATATAAGAGACTTGGCATAAGGTGACCTTTTGCTTACCAGTTAATGTCCTTTTCTTGAGTCCTGCTAGACCAGTCCAAACAAGTGGGTTGTGTTCCACTACCAGCAGATTGGTGGAGATAAACAAACAATGAAAAGCCCAAGTTTTAATGACATCACTCCAGTACCTCTATCTACCTCAGCTACCAGAGGTCCCCTTCAGTATTTGTCCCAAACATATAGGAGATACAAGCAATCCTTATACAACTTCAAATGTGGGCAATAATGAGTAATCAACAATAGAGAACTATGTACAGGAAGGTAGAAACAGAAGGCTGTCAGTGGAAGATGAGCTTGCAGAGCAAAGCATAAAATCATGGTGGAACCAAGGGTACCACAGCAGAAGAACAGAGCAATACAGTTTCAGGAGTGGGTCCTGGGCTGGTCTAGCAAGACTCAAGAAAAGGACATAAACTGACAAGTAAAATGTCACCTTCCATATCGTCCTGCTAGACCAGTCCAGACAAGTGGGATGTATCAAAGCTACACCACCACTGGACGGAAAGAAGACACAGCAGCTTGCAAAACACTTGAGCCAAAAGCTTTGTTCACCTGCTTGTGGACATCCAAGCGGTAATACTTGACAAAGTGGAAAGTGATCCTATGTTGCTAGATGACAAATGTCTGCAGGGGCTACCAAACTCCCTCACCCACGAGGATACATATGCTCATGTAGAATGGGTGCGCAAACTCTCCGGAATCCGCCAGTTGCATAACAGATATGCTGAGGCAATGGTCTCCTTAATCCACTGCTCCAAAGTCGGCTTGGCCGCTGCTTCACCCTTGCGTGGGCCAGCAAACAGCACAAAAAGATGTTTTGACATACAAAACGAATTCATAACCTCGAAGTCCTGGAGAACCACCTCCCAGACATTCACAAAGCAAAGATCCTTATCCTTCCCCGACACTGCTCCTTAGCAAAGGAGGGCCAGCAAACCACCTGGTTCACATGAAAGCGAGACAGCACTTCAGGCAAAGCCGAATGGAAATGCTCCTTTAAAAAAGACAAGGATGCCAGCATGACAGAGCTTGCTGCTTGGTTATGCACCTTGTAGAACAAATCGTGACCAAGACGACAGTCTTGAGTATCAAATCTTTTAAGGTAGCACATTTCAACGGCTCAAAGGGGACCGCCATCAGGGCCCTGAGTACCAGAAACAGATCCCAGGAAGGGATCATAGACTGAAGGGGAGAACACAGACACCAAACCCCTGGAGTAAACATAAGACGTACGGATGCAAGGTCAAAGACTTGCTCACCACCAGACCATGGAAACAGGCCAAAGCTGCCATCTGAACTTTCAGGGAGCTAAGTGACAAACTCTCCTCCTCTAGGCCATCCTTCAGCAAGGTGTTTGAGATGACTAGATCGTTGGCCTTGCAGAATTCTATCAGTCTTTCTCCAGTTTCATTTCTGTTGCCAAGTCCATATTTTCCAACCACTTTGCCTTCTTCGTTTTTGCCAACTTATGCGTTCCAGTCACCCATGACTATCAGGATATCCTGTTTGCATGTTCTGTCAATTTCAGCTTGAACTTGTTCATAGAACTCTTCAATTTCATCCTCTTCTGCAGTTGTTGTTGGGGCATATACTTGAATTATAGTTGTGTTGATAGGCGTTCCTCGTAGACAAATAGAGATTAAGCGTTCACTGACTGCATTGTATTTCATTACAGTTCTTGCAAGTTTCTTCTTTATTATAAATGCGACACCATTTCTTCTTTGTCTTTCATTTCCAGCATAGTAGACCATGTGATCATCAGATGCAAAGTGCCTGATGCCAGTCCATTTCAGTTCGCTGACACCCAACAGATCAAGCTGTACACGTTCCATTTCATTCTTGACCACCTCTGATTTCCCTTGGTTCATGCTTCGTACATTCCATGTTCCAATATGTAAGACATCTTTACAGCTTCTGACTCACATTTCATGCGCAGCTACATCAGCAGTCAGACGTCCCAAGGGCTTTGATCCAACCACATCATAAACGCTGGCTTTACTCTGAAAAGTCTTCAGCTCTTCCCCAGTAGCTAGTTGAGTGCCTTCCGACCTGGAGGTCTCATCTTCCAGCACTATAGTGCAATTTGTTTTGTTGCGACTATCCATTGGGTTTTCATAGCAAGATACAGAAGTAGATTGCTGGGCCTTTCCTCTGCACAGTTTAAGTTTAGTGTTGCTGCCGTTGTCACAGAAATGTGATCCTCCGCCGCCAACACTGTCCCATTCTGCTGCTGCATGGCAAAATACAGAAATAGATTGCCGGGCCTTTCCTCCGCACAGTTTAAGTTTAGTGTTGTTGCCATTGCCACAGAAATGTGATCCTCCGCTGCCCAGATGGGTGGTTTGTCTTGGTATGGCACCTCAGCTGAGACCTGTCCATCTTGGGAGACCCTGCCAGTAGTTAAACTACCAATAGCTTAGCCCTCAGCATCACTGATGCACACAAGCTCTCACAGCACGACAAGCTGCAAACCAAGTAAGGGTTGAAATAACTCATTACTATTACTGTGTTGTAATTTTTGTTAACTTCCCTAATTTCTTTGAGCATTTCATCATCCAATTTGTTCATTGTGGCCAGGCGGTCAGTAGTACACTACCCACTGCCATTGCTTTCCCCTTTTTACTTGGAATTTTGATCCATAGAGATTCTACAGCGTATTTGTTTCCTGCAAAACTTTAATCCTGTGTGACTCAATGCCTTCTCTAACAAAGTGCAACAACTCCACTAATTTCATCTACTCTATCATTGTGATATAATTTGCACCCAGGTATTACAGTGTCCCACTAGTTGTCCTCTTTCCACCAGGTTACCAATCATATCTAACCTTTCATTTAGTGATTTAGTGCTATATATTCTAACTATCTTATCTTATTTTTTTAGACTTCTAGCATTTGCATATAAGCATTTTAGAGGTTGTATTTTATTCAGCCTTCAACTCACAACCACATCTACGGTCACAAATCCCGATCTTGACCTACTCAAAGTCGAGAGCATGGCATTATCCATCTGCCTAATCTATCGACCTCCCTCACCACAGCATGAAACACTAGCCACAGCACTAGAAACCATCACATCCACACAAAGCAAAAAATTCCAAATCATCCTCGGAGATTTGAACCTAGCATCAATTCCTCCGTCCCACACGGACTCCTTCTATGAAGCCATCGACCAATTGGGTTTCCAACAAATAGTAAGCAACCCCACACACGATAGAGGCAACATCCTAGATATGATTTTCATACCCAGAAATCCACAACAAAGCAATGAACCACCTATAATAAACATAACTCAAGTACCATGGTCAGACCACCACCAAATCAACTGTAAACTTAAACTACAGTGCCAACCCAAAAACTCAAAGGAGATGAGAATGACTAACCCCATTAGGAAATTCAGCAAACTCAACGAGGAACACCTCATAAGCACCATTGCATCCCACATAAACCTAGATTCCACAGACCTCGACGAACTAACTAACAGATGGAACACACACATCCAAAATACATCTACCCCAACATTGAAACACACAACAAACCCACATAAGATCAACTCGGAACCCTGGTACACAGGAACTCTAATAAAATCAAAAAGGGAGCTCCGTAAAATAGAGAGAAAATGGAGACAAACCAAATCCTCCGATCTCAAAACTAAATACATGGCCCATCTCGCAAAGTACAAAGACGACGTGAACAATGCAAAAAAATTACATCACACCAACATCCTAAACAAGGCGATCAATCGCCCGCGAGAGTTATTTGAACTAGTCAAATCACTAACCAAAACCGACCAAAATGCCAACCTCAACAACTCCATCAAGGTCCAAACACTGGCAAACCACTACGCGACCAAACTTACGGCCCCTAGTCCTCCACCCCCCCCCCCCCCACCAACACCACAAATCAGAAGTGAGAATAACACGACGCAAAACCAGTTATGGGAGCACTTCCACAAAATAGGAACCCAGCAAATCACAACCATTGTCACAAGCCTAAAAAGCACCACCTCCCCACTAGACCCCTGTCCTGCATCCTGGATCAAGGCAGTGAAACAAGACATAGCACCTCACATACCACACATAGTTAACCTATCCCTACAACAAGGAATCATGCCCTCAGAATTAAAGAAATCAGTCATTAGACCGATCCTAAAAAACACTACACTCAACGGAGAAGACCCAGCGTCCTACCGTCCCATATCTAGTATCTCATTCCTGGCAAAGATCATAGAAAAAACGGTCCTTCTACAGCTCCAAGACCATCTGACTGACAATGCTCCTCTTGATGACCAGCAATATGGCTTCAGGCAACATCATGGAGTTGAAACCCTGTTACTAGTCCTACTTAACAACCTCCTAAAGGGCCTTGAAAACAAAAAGAAAATGTACATTCTTGTATTCATTGACATCTCCGCTGCTTTTGATACAGTCAATCATGGGACCCTCATAAATAGGATAAAATCAATAGGAATAACAGGAACACCACTAAAATTGTTCTCATCCTACATCTCAAATCGAACACAACAGGTTCAATTCAACGGAGAAAAAGCAGAATCTTTCTCCCAAACGCAGGGAATCCCCTAAGGCTCTGCTCTCTCAGCACTTCTGTTTAACATATATATGCAGCCACTATGCAAAATTTTCTCACGACACGAAATTAATTACCACATCTATGCCGATGATATCATGCTATACTCACAACTAGACACTAAAAACCCAGACTACAACCCACTAGAGACATGTATCAGAGAGATGCAAGACTGGTTGCAACAAAGTAGTATGTCAATTAATCACAAAAAAAACCGAAGTAATGTATATCTCCAAAGAACCGAATTTTGACCCACCCACATCAATAACACTATGTAACAACACTTACCAAACAAAAAAAGAAATAAAGTATCTAGGAGTCACATTTGACTGTGACCTAAAGATGGAAAAACACCTCCGAAAGACCAACAGAGCAGTTTTCCACAAGCTTAGAGTGCTCCAACCCATTCGGAATATTATTGATCCCCAAGACTTCAGAACAGTGGCCCAAGCACTCATCATGCCACATTTTGACTACTGCAACGCCATCCTACAAGGTTTACCTAAAAAAACCCTAAACATATTACAAATGGCACAAAATGTAGCTGCCAGGGTCATAATGAAGAAAAATCTAAGTGACCACATCACACCAGTGCTAATTCAATTACACTGGCTACCCATAACAGCTCGAACAAAATACAAAATACTAACAACCACCTTCAAACTCATCCACAACTTAGCACCTTCCTTCCTCAACAACCTAGTAAGATCGCAACCTCCTACCCGAAACAGAAGAACCCACAATTCCAACATCCTTCACACTCCAACAGATATAAGATCTGCCAAAGCTAACACCAGCCACAGGGCTTTCTCATATGTGGCACCAACACTGTGGAACCAACTCCCACCAGAACTACGAGCTAGCAATGACCTTCTAGACTTCAGAAAGAAACTCAAAACGCACATTTTCCAATCTCATTTCAACCTGAACTAAATCCACAGATGGAGCAGCCCCTGACCACAGTGGCCAAAAAGCTTATCCTGTATATATGTATTTATGTATATATGTAAATGAACTCCCCCATAGCTAAGAAGTGTTAACTCTGTATGATGTGCTTTTCTGACAATCTGTATGTAAACAAAATTTGTACCTGCCTTGATTCGGCAGTTTCACAATAGTAATCCTACCCGCTTCTGATCGCTGGAAGGAGCGGGCTACAAATGCTTGCTAAATAAATAAAATAAAAATTCATATTGATCTGGTTATCGGTAGGCAGGAATAATTTGGAATCTTTAAGCTCTGTCCAATCAGTACTTAAGGGCATTTGGATTACTTTTGTCTTTATTGGAACCTCTCTGTCAATATGCCCTAACTTCAGTCTTTTGTTAGTATCCTTCAAGGATACATTGTTTTGAACCATGCACTCTTTGGTGACTGTTGGCTTTCCCCTATTATCTAGTTTAAAAGCTGCTCTATCTCCTTTTTAAAGGTTAATGCCAGCAGTCTGGTTTAATCTCGATTAAGGTGGAGCCCATCCTTTCGGAAAAGCCCCTCCCTTCTCCAGAATGTTGACCAGTTCCTAACAAATCCAAAACCCTTTTCCTTGCACCATCATCTCATCCATGCATTGAGATTCCAGAGCTCAGCCTGCTTTTTGAGTCCTAGTGTGGAACGGGAAGAATTTCTGAGAATGCTACCCTGGAAGTTCTGGATTTCAACTTCCTACCTAAAAGCCTAAATTTGGCCTCCAGAACCTCTCTTTCACACTTTCCTATTTCATTGTTACCAACATGCATCAAGACAGCAGACTCTTCCCCAGCACTATTTAAATCCTTGTCTAGATGGTGCATGAGGTCTACTACCTTTGCGCCAGGCGATCCTCACATTCACCAGCCACCCAGCTATCTACATGTCTAATGAACGAATCACCAACTATAATGCATCAAGACAGCAGACTCTTCCCCAGCACTATTTAAATCCTTGTCTAGATGGTGCATGAGGTCCACAACCTTTGCACCAGGCGATCTTCACATTCACCAGCCACCCAGCTATCTACATGTCTAATGAACGAATCACCAACTATAATGCTGTGCTGCTAATCCTTCCAACATGGGCACATGGCTCTGGAGAATCCTCCTCGGTATGAGAGAGTTTTAAATTACCTGGAGGACAGGTCCTAGCTACAAGATCACTTTCTGCCAGACCAAAGTGATGCTCTCCTTTCACATGACCTCTCTCCTCCTTGGTAACAGGGAGGCTGCCAGACTGGAGGTTGGATTTCAATATTACGTCCATGTAAGTCTCATCTATATACCTTTCTGTCTTCCTTATGTCCTCCAAGTCTGCTATAGCCTCCAGAGATCGGACTCGTTCCCTGAGAGCAAAGTGCTCCTTGCACCTAGTGCACATGTAAGACCCCTCACTCCTCACCTCCATTACTATTCTCTTTCCTTCAAACATGGACTCAGTCAGAACCAGTGCTGAGATTCTGACATGTACCCTTTTTTTTTTTTTTATTAACTATAACAAACATCCACCTGCAAAAGAAACATGACTGTAGGTCACAGGGAGAAAATTACCGCAAGAGGTTGCTTAAAGGAAAACACTAATAAAATTTAGGAAACCTAGACCCTCAACTAAACATCTATTAGCCCACCAGCAAAAAGAGACGGGGGAATTCCCAAAAAATGGTAAAGAACATAAAAAGAAGAAAAATTATAAAGGAAAAATCGGCATTAGGTGTCTAACCACTAAGTGGTGATTACTGTGTGGGAAAGGACCCCGAGACAACCAGCTTCTTAAGATCTAAAAAAGCCTGTTAACTATTCGGGCAAAAGAAAAACATACTTCACATTCAAATATTTTATTATATATTTACATGGGTGCCTAAACATAAAAGTAGCACCAAAAGATACTATCTCTTGTCTCATTGCAAGAGTTTCCTTCTCTCCTGTGTGGCCCAACCCACATCAGGAAAAATCCTGTCCAGGCGCAAAACCTGACTCAAGTCCTGCTCAAAAACAAATGATACCAATACTGAATCTCTTTCTTGAGCATCTAGACTTGAAGTTTCAAGTAAAGCAAAGACATCCAATGGTTGTTTGTTACAGTTCCCGCAATTTCCCAAAGGACAAATAACATATACTGTTCAATGGAGAAAAACCTGAATCTGGGATCTTTAAAACCACTAGCATATATTTTGCAAAGATCAGCTGGCAGCATATGTAAGACTTGGGGAAAATTCAAAATCTGCAAATTCAAGTGTCTCATCTGGTTCTCACGGAATTCCAACTTCCTTTGTATAGAAAGCCTGTACTTATGAAGTGATTTGATCACCATCAGAATCGTTCACTATCTGTTCCAAATCCACAAGTTTAGTCTTAACGTTTTGATTCAGAATATCTTGTTTCTGAGCAATTTGGACAACCATCTCTACCAGCGCATTTAAATCTGCTGCACTCTTAGTTTCCAGCTTAAGTAACATATTCCAAATAGAAAGCAAATAGATCTCAGGCACCAAACGCATTACCTGAGAAGAGGGGCACTGTGTTTGGGTAGCTGCAACTTCCGCTTGTCCTTGTCTTCTCGAAGAAGCAGCTGTTAGTTTGGCATTCTGATTCCTACCATCAGCCGCCAGTGCCAAATCACAGATAGGAATAGATATTTGCTGCAACGCACTCACTAACCCATTCTCATTCAGAGAGCTCAGTGTTTCAGCTGCTACCTTGCTCCTATCCAGAAGCAGCCATAGGGACAGAATACATTTAACTCCAAGTGGGAACTGGCCTCCACCTTCTGGCAGTGCAACAAAGGACCCACTCATAGCCTTCATCAATGGAAATCTTCTACAGTTGAATTGCAATTGCCACCTGCTTGGGATCAGCAGGGGAGACTTTGATGTTCTTTGCCATCCCCTTCCCTTTCTTCTTTGGCACCATCAAAATCAATACGAAAACTGGGGTAAGAGGAAATATTTTGCAGCCGTGGAGTTCAGCTTTTTCTGCCATCTTGGAAAATGCCCCTCTGAAGCTATCAACACATGAGCCTTTAATTGCAGCCACCCATGGATTTTTCCTCTATTTCAACAAACAAGGCAAGGAATGATGCATCAAGGGCTCTTTCTGGAACACTGCATCACTGGCTATTCTTGGAGGGGTTCAATTGAAACTCCGATGATTTTCCAGTTTTTACATCAAGGGCTCTGCCTGATATTCTTAAAAAATGGATAGTTTTCTTAAGTCACTGGTTGTTTCAGGGTTATTTTCATACCATTTATAGAAAGGAACTTTATAAGAGAATTTTTTTTTTTGCTGTTAGTATTAAAGCTAAGGAAAATGAAAATTCCAACAGCTAAAAAAGGGAGGGGAGGCAAATAATACTGTTTGAATGCACCTCTCAGTTATTAGAAACTGGTTAATATGGATAAATAAATAAAGGTAGCATTGGATTCTAGAAGGACTAATGGTGTTGGGTAGGGGGTTCTGTATTAGATGAGATAGTGTCCAAAAAAACTGTGGTAATTCATTCAGGTAGTAATAAACAGTGATTTTCTAAGGAATGGAAAGTACAAAAATACCTAATTAGAGAGGCAATGAAGTCAGTCAAGTGTAGAGGGTGATAAAAATTGGAGAAAAGAAAACAGTATGTATCTATCTTTCTGCTATTCAAGAAACTAAAAAATTATCCTTTTTGCAGAATGTAGAAACAGCTAAGAAATACACCACAGAAGATTACAAAGTGGCAAAACTGGCCCAGGAATTAAATGTTTGGCAAACGAGGAAACAGATGGAATGATCTGTGATAGACATCGTCTCCCTGTTCTTGGAGGAAAACTACATCACTAGTATCCTTCCATAATATACTTCAAAAATTGATAATACAGAACCAAAAGAAGCCATTTTCCCTCAAATGACCTGCTAATTTAAAAAAAAAAAAAAAAGCAACCATCACACTTGTAGGCTGGGCAGGGCCACTGCTTAGGAAGACAGTCTACCAAACTACAAAAAAATAAGGAAACTTGAAAATTACCAAATAAAGTCTCATTAGGATACTGGCAGAGGCAGAAAACTGATTTTCTGCCACACAAGATAAAACATAATAAAAAGCCATTTTTGGGAAAAAAAAGCATGTTAGCAGGGGGAATACTGCTAACATACAAATTAAGATGTAATTATTGTCTGGATACCATACAGAAAATAATGCAATGAAGAGGAAGTGCAAAACTACCATGCATGCCCAGGATTTCGAGGAATTTTATAGAAGTCCTGGATCAGTGTCAAGTACATAACAGTCTGCAAGAGTGATTATTCCACTTGTCTCCAGAAAAAGCACAAATCAAACAGGGTAATTTTATAACAGGGCTCCTAGGCTGTGAATGTACGTAAGCATGTACTATATGTTGTGCCTATTTTACTAAGGCTTTATTATCAATAGTTTCAACGTCAGAGTAGCATCAAAACCAATTAAACTATAGACCGCAAACTATATCACTAACAAATATCTTTATGTAATTTTTTTTTTAAATCAGACCTCACACTTAATGGTGCATAGCTACCCCCAAGCTATCACCGTCCCCTAGTGAAGTACTTTTTACTTTAAATTTAATCATACAGACTTTTAAAACCATGTAGTCAGAAGAGCCACATAAGGTGACATTTTACTTATCAAATAATCTCCTTTCCTTGAGTCCTGCTAGACCAGTCCTGACAAGTGAATTGTATTCCCCTATCAGCAGATTGGTTGAGGCAGAGTGCCAATGCAATGCCCACGTTTCAGTGACATCACTCCCATACTTCTATTTGTCTTAACCACCAGAGGGCTCTTAAATATCCATCCCAAAGCATATGGGAGAACATGACAAATCTCATACAACCTCAAGTTGGGCAACAGTGAGTGACTAGATCGCAGAGAACTATGTATAGAAAAAACTTCAAAAACAATGACTTCAGTAAAATAGCCAAGTACCTGAAGGAGGAGTTGGCAGGGTGGGAGGGGATAAGGGAAGTGGAATTGCAATGGGCTAAACTAAAGGTGGCAATAAAATGGGCAATAGATAAATATGTAAGGAAAGTAAATAAAAACAAGAGGAGAAGGAAACCTATTTGGTTCTCCAAAGAAGTGGCTGCTCAAATAAAGGCAAAAACCACAGCTTTCACAAAATTCAAAAGCTTGCAAACAGAGGAACACAGAAAGGAATACAGGATCAAACTAAAAGAGACAAAAACAGAAATAAGGAAAGCAAAATCAAAGGCAGAGGGAAAGATGGCTAAAGATGTGAAGTGTGGCAACAAAACTTTCTTCAGGTATATTTGAGAAAGAAGGAAAATCAGAGATGGAATTGCAGGACTCAGAAGTCCTGGGAACGGATTCGTGGAAAGTGACATTGAAAAAGCGAAATTGCTAAACAAATACTTCTGCTCTGTTTTCACTAAAGAAAATCCTGGAGAAGGACCATCTGTGACTCCCAAATATAAAAATGGGAATGAAGTAGATACCACACCATTCACAGAAGATGTGTTAGAACAACTTGCAAAACTGAAAGTGGGCAAGGCCATGGGACCGGATGGGATACATCCCAGGATACTTAAAGAGCTCAGAGGTTCTCGCAGGGCCGTTAAAGGATGTTTTCAACAGATCCTTGGAAAGAGGAGAAGTTCCTCAGGACTGGAGAAGGGCGGATGTGGTACCTCTTCACAAAAGTGGTGACAGGGAAGAAGTGACAAACTACAGGCCCATGAGTCTTACCTCGGTGGCGGGAAAAGTAATGGAGGCGCTTCTGAAAGAGCGAATAGTGGACTTTCTCAAAACCAACAGGTTGCATAGAAACATAGAAAAATGACGAAAGAAAAAGACCACATGGCCTATCTAGTCTGTCCTTCCATATCAACAACTACAACAGTCCCCCTTTTTTCCTTTAGAGAACCTCTGTGTTTGTTCCATGCTTTTTTCAAATCAGATACCGTCCTCATCTGATCTGAGGCAACATGGTTTTACCAAAGGACAATTTTGCCAAACAAATCTGATTGAGTTCTTTGACTAGGTGACCAGAGAACTAGACCAGGGGCATGCGATGGATGTCATCTACTTGGATTTCAGCAAAGCCTTTGATACTGTTCCTCATAGGAAGCTTATCAATAAACTCAGTAGTTTGGGGATGGGTCCCAAGGTGGTGAACTGGATCAGAAACTGGTTGACTGACAGACGACAGAAGCTGATGGTAAATGGAGCTCACTCGGATGAAAGGAGGGTGATTAGCGGGGTGCCCCCGGGTTTGGTCCTAGGTCCGGCACTGTTCAGTGTATTTGTGAGTGATATTGCTGAAGGACTGAATGGAAAAGTCTGTCTTTTTGCAGATGACATGAAAATTTGTAACTGAGTGGACTCCCCTGAGGGAGTGGATAACATGAGGAAAGATCTACAAAAGCTGGAAGAATGGTCTAAAGCTTGACAGTTAAGATTTAATGCAAAGAAGTGCAGTGTTATGCACTTGGGAAGCAGAAATCCAGGGGAAATGTATGCGATAGGGGGCGAGAGGTTGGTGTGCACGGACCAGAAGGAGGACCTTGGTGTGATTATTTCTGAGGATCTCAAGGTGGCATAACAGTGCGACAAGGCAATGGCAAAAGCCAGGAGGATGTTGGGTTGCATACAAAGAGGAATTACCAGCAGAAAGGAAGAGGTACTAATGCCACTGTATAAGTCACTGGTGAGGCCTCACTTGGAATACTGTGTTCAGTTTTGGAGACTGTATCTTGCAAAGGATGTAAATAGACTGGAAACTGTTCAAAGGAAGGCGACCAAAATGATTTGAAGCCTGCGTCAGAAGCCTTATGAGAAGAGACCTGAAGACCTAAATATGTACACTCTCGAGGAAAGGAGGGACAGGGGAGATATGATTCAGACCTTTAAATACTTAGAGAAATAATGAACAAACAAACCTCTTCCAAAGACAGGGAAGCTGTAAAACTAGAGGGCATAACATGAAGCTGCAAGGGGGTAAATTGAAAGGCAATGTAAGGAAAAACTTTTTTACTGAAAGGGTGGTGGATGCTTGGAATGCCCTCCCGATGGAAGTGGTGGGGGGCAAATACATTGACAGAATTCAAAATAGCATGGGACAGACACAGTGGATCCCTCTACAGCAACAGGATAAAATCAAAATAAACTTAACTATCTAATTATATCACAAATAACAAGGTTAATATAAAAATGATAATACAGATCAAAAACATAATGAAGATGTAAAACATGATTTAAATAATGGGAAATAGTGGGAAACCAGAACCAAAAACCAAAGTAAGGCATTATCAAAAAACTGTAAATAAAAAATAATAAAGGTTTTATAATTATTTTTTATTTAGTTTTTTGATAATGCCTTACTTTTAATTGTGCTGCAGTTTATAATTATTTTTTATTTACAGTTTTTTGATAATGCCTTACTTTTAATTGTGCTGCAGTATGTCTATAGTTGATTTTTATGATTATTATTATTCTTTATGATCAATTTTTATGATTGATGTTTTGTCATTAAGATTATTTTGTCTTCTGTTTTTATTTTGCCTGGTTTTTGTAATTTGTGTTTGGTTCTTGGTTCTGGTTTCCCACTATTTAAATCATGTTTTACATCTCCATTATGTTTTTTATCTGTATTATCATTTTATATTAACCTTGTTATTTGTGATATAATTTCCAGCTTTTACAAATTAATAGCCGTTGCTGTGCGCTCCATAGTGCTTGTTAGACTTCCATATATTGTAAGTATTTTTTATCAATATATATGCTGTGTCTTTTTGTCCAAGTTTAATTTTTTAGTCGTATATTGTATGTACAATCAGTTGTGATGACATTTTTGTCTATTTATTATAATGTGTTTGAATTGATATATTGTTTACACAATATACGGTTCGTTGCCATTTTTTTTGTATTATAATTTATATTTTATTTGTAGCACACAATTATTTATGTTTTAATATTTATATTGTATGTTATTATTTATTTATTGACTATTGTACTTTGCAGTCCTTAGCCCCCTGATGAAGGCTGTGCCGAAACGCGTTGGGGCGTTTCTGTTAATTAAATAAAGCACTAGTGACCACCCATCACCGCTCCCTGATGCAACAGGCCCCGACCGACATGGAGGGAAACGAAGAGGTGGCACTTGTAGGAGCTGCATGAGGATCTCCTCTCCTCGGCCAATCTGGCACCACCAGAACAATCCATCCTGAGGGAGCGCTCTACATGCCAAATTACACACCCCAACAAGCAACCAAGGCAGAATGTTCAGCAGGCCTTGCCTTGGCCAGGGCTGAACAAGGCCATCTATGCCCTCTGATCCTGTCTCCATGCGGTGACTAAGAAGTGGCACACCTTGGCACTGGAGAGGATTGCCATCAGATCCATCTCGGGACAACACCAACGGCAAACAATCAACTCCCACTCTCCAGGATCCAGAGAGTGCCAGCTGAGATAGTCTGCCTCTACACTGTCCACCCCGGCAATATGCTGGGCCAAATGAGATAGGAGGTTTTTCTCTGCCTACCAAAGAAGAGAGCCATTTACAGGGCCACTCCAGCACTCCTTGTGTCGCCTTCCCTACTGACATAATCCACCACCATGGCGTTGTCTGAAAACATTCAAACTGCTTGGCCACTGACCAGAGGCTAGAAACGCAGGAGAATCAACTTGATGGCCCTTGCCTCAAGGTGGTTGATGGACCACACTGCCTCACTGCAGTTCACTGCAGTCCCCATGGCCCTGAGCCATCTGGTCTTGGCAATGGGCTCTCCAGTCCGAGAGACTGGTAGCAGTTGTCAGAAAGATCCATGAGTTATCATCCAGTGGCATACCCTTCTTCAGACAATTGGGCTGCTGCTACCACTACAGGCTGGATTGCAAAGTGGGAGTGGAAGCCTGAGCTTCAACTCCTGAGAACTCAGGGGCCACAGAGTCAGTAAGGACCACTGGAGCAGCTGCATATGAGCCTGCACCCATAGTACCATCTCGATTGTGGCCGCCATCAATCTGAGGAGCTGCAAATAAACCCAGTCTCTGGGAAACTGTTGTGAACACTCACCTGATCTCTTTTGTATTTCCTTAGCATTCCCCCTAGATGTATTCCATGTCTACAGCTACTGTGTTGTCTGTCTTGACTAGACTGTAAGCTCTGATGAGCAGGGACCATCTTTTACATGTGTCTCTGCAGCGCTGCGTACGTCTTGTAGTGCTATTCAAATGTCCAGTCGTAATAGTAGTAGTAGAAGTAGAACAGAACAGCACAAAGCAATCCAACCTCCTTTCAACTTTCTCTGCTGGCAGGAAGACTTTGCCAACTTGTGTATCGAACCATGCTCCCAGGAACTCCAGGAATTGGGAAGACACCAAATGGTTCTTCCCCCGACTGATCACCCAGCTGAGGCTTTCCAAGAAGGATATCCACTCGAGTAGACATCTGAGATGCCTCCGACAGAGAACTAACAGCCTGAAAAATTCCGACCTAATGAAGAAACAATTTCTCTTTGTGTACCATTTTTTTGTTGGAGCTGCCAATCAAAGTGAACAGAACAAGTCCGTTCACCACTGCGGCTTCTCCATTTTAATCAAGTAATTTAATATTGTTGAAAACAAGCCAGTAAATTAACAACTTGTATGTACTTAGCTTTTTTTTGCCAAACTTTTTACAAGCTTCTAAGAACACCGCCAGAGATCCAAAAATGGCAACGTGTCATGTTTCGGATTTACAAATTGTCAACCCTGCCTCACGTCAATCCAAACGCGGTAAGTCCAAAGCTTCAATGAATTCTTAGTAGAGAGAAAATGCCTTAAATACGAAAGAGAACGGGCTTGGATGATCCAGTTGTCCAGATATGGGTTCACACAAATCCCTTGGCACCGTAGCAACCCAGCCACCACCACCATCACCATGACCTTGGAGAACATTCTTGGGGCAGTGGAGAATGGAAGGGCGGCAAACTTAAAGTGCGAGCCAAGCATGGCAAACACAGATACTCTTGCTGATCTTTCCGGATCAGGATATGAAAATATACTTTGGTCAAATCCAAAGATGCAAGGAATTCCCCTAGGCACATCGTGTGAACCACTGATCTCAAAGTTTCCATCCAGAAGTGCAGGATGCGCAAGTGCACATTGACATCCTTGAGGTCAAGACAAGGCCAGAATAAGCCATCCTTTTTCAGCACCACAAAATAGATGGAATATTTGCCCTTGCCCAATCATCCAGGGAAATGGGTACCACTGCCTTTAGGAATAACAACTTGTCCAAGGTGATCTGTACAGTTGTCCTTCTGTTTGCTGACTCACAGGGGGAGATGACTAATGCGTCCAGGATTGGCTCTTTGCATTCCAGGACACAGCTGTACTGAATGGTGTCTAGCACCCAGCGATCCTTGGTGACCAGGGCCCATTCCTGAAAGAAAAAGTGAAGACTGCCTCCAAATAGAAGTAATAGGGAATGGGCTCCCAAACCTTCATTGACCAGTCTGGGAGGGACCTGCTCCAGAGAGGGCTCGAGTCCCCGGGCCAACGAGCTCCTTGAAAGGATGGAGAATGAGCCCAAAATCCAGAAGCAGAGGGGAAGAAAGGCTTTCCAGGCAGATAGCAACGAGAATCCGACCAACATGCTTGTGAGGAGCAGGAGGAAGGCCAATGGAAAAGGGGGTCCTGCTCACTTTCCAGGCCCTTTAGACCTGTCCTCTGGAAGGTGGTAAGGATTTGTCTCACCCAGGTCCTTCACCAGCTTATCCAAAGTGGCCCAAAACAGAAGCATCCCTTTAAAGGCCAATTGGGTCAACTGAGCTTTGGATGTAACATAGTAACATGGTATATGACAGGAGATAAAGACTAGTATCTTTATCTAGACTAGGTCTTTATCTCCATGCAGATCAGCCACTTCTATTTATTGACCTATAAAAGATAAGAACATAAGATATGCCATACTGGGTCAGACCAAGGTCCATCAAGCCCAGTATTCTGTTTCCAACAGTGGCCAATCTAGGTCATATGTACCTAGCAGTTTCCCCAAGAGACACAAGTTCCACAATGCTTGTACTGGGTCAAGCATTGATATCTTCAGTCACTTCTTAATAATGGTTTAAGGACCTTTCCTCCAGGAACTTGTCCAAACCTTTTTTAAACCCAGCTACACTAACAGCCTTTACTACATCCTCCGGTAACAAATTCCAGAGTTTGATTACACGTTGAGTGAAAAAATAGTTTCTTTTATTAGTCTTAAATAGTTTACCCTGTAGCTTCATTTCATGTCCCCTAGTCTTTCTATATTCTGATAAGGTAAACAATCAATCTACGTTTACCCGTTCCACTCCGTTCATTAATTTATAGACTTCTATCATATCTCCCCTCAGCCGTCTCTTTTCCAGGTTAAAGAGCCCTAACCTTTTTAGCCTTTCTTCATAGGAGTATTCTTCCATCCTCTTTACCATTTTGGTGACTCTTCTCTGTACCTTTTCTAAAATCGCTATATCCTTTTTAAGATACAGCAACCAGAATTGCACACAATATTCAAGGTGCGGTCTCACCATGGAACGATATAGAGGCATTATAATATCTTTTGTTTTATTTTCCATTCCTTTCCTTATCATACCCTAGCATTCTATTTGCTCTCTTGGCTGCCGCTGCACACTGGGCCGAGGGTTTTAACATTGTATCCACGACGCCGCCTAAATCTTTTTCCTGGGTGGTGGTTCCTAATGTGGAACCTTGCATCGTGTAACCATAGTTTGGGTTGTTCTTCCCTAGGTGCATAACCTTGCACTTGTCCACATTAAATTTCATCTGCCATTTTGATGCCCAGTCTTCAAATTTATCAAGATCCTCTTGCAATTTTTCACAATCCTCTTTGATTTTAACAACTTTAAATAGTTTAGTGTCATCTGCAAATCTGATAACCTCACTTGTTATTCCACTTTCCAGGTCATTTATGAATATGTCAAAAAGCAGCGGACCCAGCACAGATCCCTGGGGTACACCACTATTCACCTTTCTCCATTGGGAAAATTGGCCATTTAGCCCTACCCTCTGCTTTCTATCTTTTAACCAGTTCCTGATCCACAATAGTACACTGCTTCCTATCCCATGACTCTTTAGTTTTGCCAAAGGTCTCTCATGAGGGACCTTGTCAAAGGCTTTCTGAAAGTCCAGATACACAATATCAACCGACTCACCTTTGTCCACCTGTTTATTCACTCCTTCAAAAAAACATAACAGATTAGTAAGACAAGATCTTCCTTGTCTAAAGCCATGTTGGCTGTCTCCCATTAGGTTGTGACTATCTACATGCTGAGTAATTTTATTCTTTATGATGGTTTCCACCATTTTTCCCGGTACTGACGTCAGGGCTCACCGGTCTGTAGTTTCCCGGATCACCCCTGGAACCCTTTTTAAAAATTGGTGTTATATTGGCGATCCTCCAATCTTCAGGTATTAGAGATGATTTTAATGATAGTTCACAGATTACTGATAGCAGTTCTGCAATCTCATATTTCAGTTCTTTCAACACCCTTGGATGTATACCATCCGGCCCAGGTGATTTGCTACTCTTCAGTTTATCTAATAGTTGTAAGACATCTTCCTGATGTATCGATATTTCCTTCAATTCTTCCGCACCTTTAAATACCACTTCAGTCATGGGTAACATCCCTACATCTTCCTCAGTAAAGACCGAAGCAAAGAATTCATTCAGTCTCTCCGCTATCGCCTTGTCGCCTCTTAGTGCTCCTTTAACCCCTTTATCATCTAATGGACCGACTCTCTCACAGGTTTTTTGCTACGAATGTACTTGAAAAGGTCTTTATTTCGCGTTTTTGCTTCCGCAGCAAGCTTCTTCTCAAATTCTCTCTTTGCCTGCCTTATCAATGCCTTGCATTTGACTTGCCAGTGCTTGTGCTGTTTCCAGGTTTCGTCATTTGGCTCTTTTTTCCATTTCCTGAAAGATGCTTTTTTGGCAACAACAGCCTCTCTGACCTCACCTTTAAACCATGTTGGCAGTTTTTTGGACTTCCTTCCACTTTTCTTAAAGCGTGGAATACAGCTGGTCTGGGCTTCCAAGATAGTATTTTTCAACAACACCCAAGCTTGATGTACGTCTTTAACCTTCGCAACTGCTCCTTTTAGTTTTTTCTTAACTGTTTTCCTCATTTTATCATAGTCTCCCTTTTGAAAGTTAAAAGGTAGTACTGTGGATTTCCTTACTATCCCTCCTCCACTAATTAAATCAAAGGCGATCATGCTATGATCACTATTGCCAAGTGGCCCCAACACCCTTATCTCTTGCACTAGATCTGGTGTTCCACTAAGGACTAGGTCTAATATGGCTTCCCCTCTGGTCGGTTCATGAACCAGCTGCTCCAAGATATTTTATGTAAGTTTGCTTTGATTTTATCCTCTTGCTATAAAGGGATCCATTGTGTCTGCCCCATTCCATTTTGAATTCCTTCACTGTATTTGCATCCACCAACTCCACTGGGAGGGCAATCCAAGCATCCACCATCCCTCCAAGGAAAAAGTATTTCCTGATGATGTTTTTAAGTTTACTATCTCGCAGCTTCATCATATGCCATTTAGTTTTACAGCTTTCCCTTTATTGAAAACGTTTTGTTTGTTCATTAATACCCTTTAAGTATTTAAAGATCTGTATCATATCTCCGCTGTCCCTCCTCTCCTCTAGGATATACATATTTAGGTCTTCAAGTCTCTTCTCGTACATCTTCTAGCGCAGGCTCCAAATCATTTTGGTCAACATTCCTTTGTGAGATACAGTCTCCAAAACTGAACACAACACTCCAAAAGCGACGCCTCACCAATGACTTGTACAGAATTAATATCGCATCCCTTCCTCTCTGTATGCAGCCCAGCATCCTTCTGGCTTTGGCTACTGCCTTGCTGCATTGTTTTGCCACCTCAAGATCCTCAGACACTAGCACTCCGAGGTCCCTCTTCTGGTCTGTGCACACCAACCTTTCGCCCCTTATCATATACAATTCCTTTGATTTCTGCATCCCAAGTGCATGACTTTGCACTTCTTTGCATTAAATCTTAACTGCCAAGCATTAGATCATTCTTTCAATGTTTGTAGATCTTTCCTCATGTTGTCCACTCTCTCAGAACTGTCCCTCTGTTGCAAATTTTAATGTCATCGTTCCATGGTGAGACCGCACCTTGAATATTGTGTGCAATTCTGGTCGCCGTATCTTAAAAAGGATATAGCGATTTTAGAAAAGGTTCAGAGAAGAGCCACCAAAATGGTAAAGGGGATGGAAGGATACTCCTATGAAGAAAGGCTAAAAAGTTAGGGCTCTTTAACCTGGAAAAGAGACGGCTGAGGGGAGATATGATAGAAGTCTATAAATTAATGAACGGAGTGGAACGGGTAAACGTAGATCGATTGTTTACGTTATCAGAATATAGAAAGACTAGGGGACATGCAATGAAGCTACAGGGTAAACTATTTAAGACTAATAAAAGAAAATATTTTTTTTACTCAACGTGTAATCAAACTCTGGAATTTGTTACCGGAGGATGTAGTAAAGGCTGTTAGTGTAGCTGGGTTTAAAAAAGGTTTGGACAAGTTCCTGGAGGAAAGGTCCATAAACCATTATTAAGAAGTGACCGAAGATATCAATGCTTGACCCAGTACAAGCATTGTGGAACTTGTGTCTCTTGGGGAGACTGCTAGGTACATATGACCTAGATTGGCCACTGTTGGAAACAGAATACTGGGCTTGATGGACCTTGGTCTGACCCAGTATGGCATATCTTATGTTCTTATGTTAATCCTTCCGCAATATCACTCACAAATACATTGAACAGTATTGGTCCCAGGACTGATCCCTGAGGTATGCCACTATGCACTTTCCTTTCTTCTGAGTGAGTTCCATTTACCACCACCTTCTGTTGTCTGTCAGTCAACCAATTTCTGATCCAATTCACTACCTTGGAATCCATCCCCAGGCTGCTCCGTTTATTGATAAGTCTCCTATGAGAAAAAGTATCAAAGGCTTTGCTGAAATCTAGGTATATCACATCCATGGAATGTCCTTGATTTAGTTTTCTGGTCACCCAGTCAAAGAACTCAATCAAATTTGTTTGGTATGATCTTCCTCTGGTAAAGCGTAGTTACTCACCTGTAACAGGTGTTCTCCAGGAGCAGCAGGAATCAGTCCTCACTTATGGGTGACGTCGGCGCCGACGGAGCCCTCGCGGAGCAATTTTCCCCAGCTTTCAAAGAAAGCCTTTGGGAATTGCAGCGCGCATGCGCGGTCCTCTTCCCGCCCAAGGGTGCCATCTTAGCCAGTCAGATGACATAGCTAAAACAGACAGCATAAAAATTTGCAAAAAGAACATAAGCAGACGATTGCAACTCCAAGGGGAGGAGGGAGGGTAGTGAGGACTGATTCCTGCTGCTCCTGGAGAACACCTGTTACAGGTGAGTAACTACGCTTTCTCCAGGACCAAGCAGGAAGTCAGTCCTCACTTATGGGACTCCCAAGCTCAAGGCTACCGGAGACCCTAAGCACAAAAAATGAGCTCCCTCTAGCTCAGCAGCACAGAAGGAAAGAATCTTCGCTGAATTATTACCCACCGGTAGCCCACATCCGGGATGGAGGGTAGGAGTTGCTCAGACCTCGAAGAGATTACGGAGGACTGCCTGTCCGAAAGCACTGTCCCTGCGGGACTCCCTCTCGAGACAGTAATGGACCGCAAAAGTCTGGCTCGAAGACCAAGTAGCGGCCCGGCAGATGTCCGCCAGCGGAACAGAGCGGAGGTAAGCCACTGACGTAGCCTTTGCCCGAACGCAATGAGCCGTGACTCGACTTTCTAAGGAGAGTCCGGCTGCCCCATAAGCCCAAGAGATAGAGTCCGCAACCCAGATGGACAGAGTACGCTTGGAGACCGGGAGCCCCAATTTATTGGGGTCAAAAGACACAAAAAGCTGAGCAGCTTTACGGTGCTCCCGCGTACGGTCAAGGTAGAAGTTCAAAGCCCTTCTACAGTCCAGGGTATGGAGGACCGTTTCAGCTCGGCTGGAGTGTGGTCTGGGAAAGAAGGTTGGAAGTACCACCTCCTGATTGATGTGAAAAGGGGAGACCACTTTTGGAAGAAATTTTGGGTGAGTCCGTAGGACTACCCTATTTTTGTAGAACCGAGTGTAAGGGGGATCAGACACGAGGGCCTGCAATTCACTTACGCGTCTAGCGGAAGTGAGGGCTATCAAGAACAGTGTTTTCCAAGACAGAAAACGGAGAGAACAGGTAGCCATAGGTTCAAAAGGCGGACAGGTGATCCGCTGCAAAACCACATTCAGGTCCCAGTCAGGCGCTGGCGGGCGCAGAGGTGGTTTAAGTAGAAGGAGACCTCGGAGAAACCTCGCTACGAGAGGGTCGCTGGAGAGAGGTCTGCCGTCCACCGGCACATGATGTGCCGAAAGAGCACTGAGGTGAACTTTGACGGAGTTGGACTTAAGTCCCAGATTAGAGAGGTGTAGCAAGTACTGCAAGATCACCGACACCGGGCAGGAGAAGGGATCCTGAGACTGTTGGGTACACCAGACGGCAAAGCGACGCCATTTAAGGGCGTAGCATTTGCGGGTAGAAGGCCGTCGCGAAGCCAAGACGACCTCCTCCACCTCTGCCGGCAGGAGAAGGGGAGCAAGGACTACCCTCTCAGCAGCCAGGCCATGAGGTTGAGAGACCTGAGGTTGGGGTGTAGTAGAGACCCCTGATCCTGAGTGAGGAGATCCGGTTGTACCCCCAGAGGGAATGGATCCTCCACCGCTAATTGCAGCAGGAGCGGAAACCACGGCTGTCTGGGCCAGCGAGGGGCCACCAGGATCATGAAGGCTTTGTCTCGGAGAACCTTGAAAAGAGTCCGAGAGACTAGCGGGATGGGAGGGAAAGCGTACAGAAGGCTCCCCGACCATGAAATTAGAAAAGCGTCCGCCGCCACCCGAAGGGGGTGTGGCTGACGAGAGCAGAAGCGAGGAAGCTGCCGGTTGTGAGGACTGGCAAAGAGATCCACCGTGGGGAGGCCCCACTTTAGGAAGAGCTTCTGAACTACCAAGGGATCCAGACGCCACTCGTGCGGCTGGAGGATCCTGCTGAGTTTGTCCGCCAGGTAATTCTCTTGGCCTGGGAGATAAACTGCCTTGAGGAGAATGCCGTGACTGACGGCCCAAGAGCAGAGCTTCTGTGCCTCCCGGCAGAGGAGGAAGGAGCCCGTGCCCCCCTGCTTGTTCACGTAGAACATGGCAACTTGATTGTCCGTCTGGACAAGGACGGACTGGTGGGAAGTCAGGTGGGAGAAGGCCTTGAGAGCCAGGCGGATCGCCCTGAGCTCCAGGAAGTTGATCTGCTGAGCAGACTCCCACGTGGTCCAGAGGCCCTGAGTACGTGCCCCTTGGCAATGTGCTCCCCAGCCCAGGAGGGATGCATCCGTGGTCAGCACCCGGGCCGGCTGAGGTGACTGGAAAGGCATTCCGAATATCAGGTTCGGCTGCTGAAGCCACCACCGGAGAGACGAGATCAGCGTCTCGGAGACGCGCACTAGGTCTGCTAGGCCGCCTGTGGCTTGTCGCCACTGCTGGCGGAGACACCATTGAGCAGGCCGCATATTCAGGCGGGCATTGGGGGTCACATGGACGGTGGAAGCCATATGGCCGAGTAGTCTCAGGAAGCGCCTGGCGGAGACCAGGGGCTGGCTGCGAAAACGGTCGGCTAGGTCCATGAGCCGTTGAGCCCTGTCGAGCGGTAGGTACGCTCGTGCCTGAGGAGTGTGTAGCCTTGCGCCGATGAACTCGAGATCCTGTGAGGGGAGCAAAGTGGACTTTGCGAAATTTATAACAAAGCCCAAGTACTGCAGAAGAGTCACCGTGCGGCGTGTGGCGTTGGTGACCTCCGGAGCGGACGCTGCTCTGATGAGCCAGTCGTCGAGGTACGGAAAGACATAGAGGCCGTGAAGCCGGAGATGGGCCGCCACCACCGCGAGACATTTTGTGAAGACTCGCGGTGCGGAGGACAGGCCAAAGGGCAGTACTCTGTACTGGTAATGACTTCCTGCCACCACAAACCTTAGGTATTGGCGGTGGCTTGGGTGGATGAGGATGTGCGTGTAGGCATCCTTTAGATCCAAGGAGCATAGCCAATCTCCCTGCTGGAGGTAGGGCAGAAGGATTCCAAGGGTAAGCATTTTGAACTTCTCCCGCACAAGGAACTTGTTGAGGTTGCGCAAGTCCAGGATGGGTCTGAGGCCTCCTGTTCTCTTTGGTATTAGAAAATACCTGGAATAAAAGCCTTGACCTTTCAGGTGGTGGGGCACCGGTTCCACCGCCTGTTCCTGTAGAAGACCAGCTAACTCCTGAAGGAGTAAGTCCCTGTGCAGAGGGGGTCGTGGAGGTTCTCCCGGAAAATAGGAGGGAGGGACCTGGTGGAAGTGGAGAAGATAGCCTTCTCGCACGACTTGAAGCACCCAGGCATCTGCGGTGATGCTGGACCACCTGTGGGCGAAGTGAACCAGCCGGCCTCCGGTGCTGGGAGGAACCAGCGGGGGGGGAGAGGCTATGCTCAGTGAGTCAAAAACCCCCACCCTGCTGAGCAGGGGCTGGTGGTGCAGGCTTGGGGGCTTGCTGCCTACGGGACCCGTTACCCCGTCCCTTGGCCTGCTGGCCCTGTTGGGGAGCTGCAGGGGCCTGATAATGGGGGTATTGTTTGTAGGCAGCCGCCTTCCTCGGGTAAAAGGACTTTTTTCCTGAGCCCTTCTTTTTCTGGGAAGGGGCAGAGGTCTTCCTAGAAAGCCTGGTCCTGGTGAGAGTCTCAGTCTCAATTTGTGCAGCCTTTTCAGCCATGGGCTTGCCAAAGAGGTTTTCGCCTCGGCAGGGGACATCGACCAACTTGTCCTGCACCCAGGGCTCAAGGTCTGACGACTGAAGCCAAGCCTGTCGGCGGGCACCGATGCCGGCTGCGGCCACTCGAGCCGATGCTTCAAAGCCATCATAGGCTGCTCGGGACATGAACTTTGAGCATTCCCGAATGCCAGTGGACAAGGCCAGGAACCTCCGCAAGGGTTCCTCGGACAAACCAGCGGAGAATCCGGCTAGCTCTTTAGCCAGATCTCGGAGATACATGCCCATGTATAGCTGGTAGGTCTGGACACGACATGCGAGCATAGAGCCCTGGAAACACTTCTTACCAAGGCCATCCAGGTTACGGGCCTCCCTGCCAGGAGGCACCGAGGAGTGCATCTTCTGGCTCTTAAGACGATGCATGGCCGATTCCACTACCATGGAATGGTGTGGTAGCTGTGCCTTTTGAAAGCCAGGGCTCTTGCGGACTCGATAGATAGAATCGACCCGCTTGCTCAGGACCGGCGAGGAGGCCGGACTCTCCCACATGCGGAAGAGTAGTCGTTCCAGCATGGGAGGAACCGGTACAGTAAAGTGTTCCCTGGCGGGAGAGTCATACTGGAGGGCGTCGAGCTCTTCGGCTCGAGGCTCCTCCTCGGGATCCGCAGGGAAGGCCAAAGCCTTGGCCATATCCCTGATGAAGTCTGAGAACCGGGCATCCTCCGGGGGGGACTGCTTCCGAGGTTCGGACTCAGGTGAGTCCGAGGAGACACACCGAGTCCGAAAAGAATCAGGCGACTCTTCTTCTTCAGACTCCCAGACCGACTCCGACGGGACTCGGTGGGGTCGGCCCGGGCAGGGCGCGGCGCCTGCCGCCCCGACGCCGAGGGAGTCGGCGTCGGCGACCTCGGTCCCGAACGGGAGGCCGAGGGTGACCTCGACCGAGGATCGACTCGAGTTCGCATCGACTTGAGGATCGGCTCGGTCTCCGGGGTCGACTTGGACGTCGACGTCCCGGCGGTCGGGGCAGCGACGCCAGCGAAGCCAGCGAGCAGTGCCCGCTGCTGGTCCATGAAGGCAGACAGTCTGCTCTCCAAGGCCGTCAACCTGAGTCCGAGCTCAGGTGACCCAGCAGCCCCCGACTCGGGCCCCGACGGCGTCGGGCCCGACGTCGGCTGTCGCGGAGGCGAGTCCAGAAGGACCACAGGACTTACCCGAGCAGGCAGCTCCGACTCCAGGCGAGGTCGCTTCGTGAGGTGCTCCTTCTCCAAGGACCCGGGGCGGCTGTCGGGGCTATGCGACCTGGCCCTCGCGGAACCAGGAGCGTCCACCGACGCCGCCCTCGCGGGTTTCACCTTCCGACGATGGTCCCCGGAGGGAGAACCCCTGTCGGAGGAGCTCCGGCGACGGTCCGAGCTGGAGCCTTTGGACGCGGAGGCCTCCGACGAGGTCCGGGTACGGCTGGGGTCAGCGAAGATCCTATCACGCTGATGCCGCCGACTTCTCAACGCTTTGGAGGACATTTTGCCGCAGGGCCCACAGATCATTTCTTCATGATCCAGGCCCAGGCAGCGGAGGCAAAAGTCGTGTGTGTCAGTTAGTGACATATTTCGGTCACACTGACCACACCGCTTAAAACCACTGGCAGCCATCGGGGGAAAAAGGGCCCCAGCGAGGTCAAAGGACCGGGCTGCCAGGGAAAAACCGAAAACGAAAGCTGACTAAGTCAGAAAAACCGAAAAAAGGAAGAGGACTCGTGACCGGCGTCGCGAGTCCGGGCGGGAAAAAGACCGGCGTCGAACCGAATGGAAAAAAGAAATAAAATTATGAAGAAATATCAACTTTTTCGCGGGGACACGACGGGGACGTCTGTAGGGCTCCGCGGAAAAAAGAAGACTGGCTAAGATGGCACCCTTGGGCGGGAAGAGGACCGCGCATGCGCGCTGCAATTCCCAAAGGCTTTCTTTGAAAGCTGGGGAAAATTGCTCCGCGAGGGCTCCGTCGGCGCCGACGTCACCCATAAGTGAGGACTGACTTCCTGCTTGGTCCTGGAGAAAACCATGTTGCCTCAGATCATGCAATACATTGGTTTCCAGAAAGTCCACTATTCTTTCTTTTAAGAGTGCCTCCATTACTTTTCCCACCACAGAGGTAAAACTTACCAGCCTATAGTTTCTCACTTCTTTCTTACTGCCACTTTTGTGAAGAGGTAAGATTTTTTTTTAAGTGCCATTAAGTCAATGCTGACTCCTGGTGACCCGGCAGCACATGGGTGTCCATTGCCCAGTGGCAAAGCCAAATCCAATGCCGTGTCACTGTCAACAGAGCACTGTCCCTGGCGACTAGGCGGACAAGGTTATACATGGCATCAGAAAGCAAGGCTGTAGCCAACTCCAAAAGAGGGGTAGTATCATCTGGCAGGAGAGACTAAATCCACTGGAGCAGAGATGAGACGTCAAGCCTGCACATATTGGCTACTGAAGAACAGCAGACGCTGTGATGAACTGGTTCTTCAGCAATGAATCCAACTTTCAGTCCAGAATATCCTTCAAGGCCAATCTGCTTTCCACAGGAATGGTTGTCCGTCTTGTAACTTCCATGACCTGTGCATCCACTTTGGATATATCAAGCCACATGACGTACTCCTTCTCAGGGAGAGCATACATCTTATACGCCCTTAGCCCCTTAGTTGGGGAGTCAGGAGAATCCCACTACGACCGGATAATGTCCTTGATCACTTCCGGGAATGGGAAGACTGTAGTGGATTTATACACCCCTTGCAGGAGTGGATGAACCTTCAGCACAGCTCTGTGTCTGGAGCATTAGCCAAGTTCAAGGTGGATGAGACCCTGGCAATCAATGCCTCCAGTTCCTCCTTCCAGTACAGGTAGATATCACCGGCCTCTTCATAATCCTCTGAAGGTGAGAGCACTTCTTTGTCTACATCAAAGCCCAAGTCACAATCCAAATTTCAGGCAGACCTCATCTGCTCCACATCTTCAGAAGGTGACCTTTGCCAGACACTTAGTTATAGGCAACCAAACAGGGCTTCCACTCTCATCCTGCCCCTCAGTAGACTGCAGTTGGGGAACCCAGAGACCGCAGGGTCCGACTTTCCATGCCAGAATGACCAGACCTATTGTAGAAAGGAAAAGAATTCCAGGGAGGACAATCTGGAAGCTCCCCTCTCAGAAATGACCCCACACCACCAGGGTACATAGCCAGTGCTGAACGCTTTGAGGACAGGGCGTAGCCAACAGCATGGTTGCAGGAACCTCTGGCTGACTTGCCACCTTTACCAACAGCATCATATACCACCTTCTGCTCTGAGGCAGGCAAGGCCAGACCATCTGCATTCCCCCAGCTCAGAGAAGGGAAGCAGGCCCTCCAAGGATGACTCAGAGGCTGCTATGGAAGAAGAACGGAGTCCAGAAGCTGGAGACGAGGCACCTCACTCGCCACAGGCCAAACAACAATTCCTGGAAGAAGACAAAGTTAAGGCAAGTTCAACAGTGCGCGCTGAGGCAGCAGCAGCCCAGATGGCATGCGTTAACACTGTGTGTACAGCAATGTGCAAAATAGGTACTTGGGTAGAAATACATGCTGGAGACGCTCAGGAGGAATGCAGCCAAGGGCCAAGCAACCACTAAGAGCAATGTACTAAGACGCTACTAATGCATGTAGAAAAGAGTGGGAAACTCCCGCACCATGCTAACAGTCACCAGTGGTCTACCCCAAATTGCACCCCAGATGGACAGAATTGGGAGTCCCCAACAAGGACAACGGATAAGGTCAAGTCTTGGTACTCAGCTCCTGACAGCCCCAGGCAGAAAACACATGCTCAGCTCTCCTCCCCTGAAACTGCTTCTCTTGCTTTTCTGACACTGTGTTTTAAGGTGGCTGGCAGGCAGATAACTCTGAGAGCCTTATGCAATTATGGGGGAGAGTAGGGGGGAGACAGAGGAGGAGGGAAGGGGCATCCTGGAAGTTCTGGATTTCAACTTCCTACCTAAAAGCTTAAATTTAGCCTCCAGAACTTCCCTACCACATTTTCCTATGTCATTGGTACCAACATGTACCAAGACAGCAGACTCCTCCCCAGCACTATCTATGATCCTATCTAGGCGGTGCATGAGGTCCGCTACCTTCGCACCAGGCAGGCATGTTACCAGGCGATCCTCACGTCCACCAGCCACCCAGCTATCTACATTCCTAATGATTGAATCACCAACTATAACAGCTGTCCTGACCCTCCCCTCATGGGGACATGGCCCTGGAGAAACGTCCTCGGTGTGAGAGGGTTTTACATCACCTGGAGGACAGGTCCTAGTTACAGGGTCACTTTCTGCCACACCAGGGTGATGCTCTCCTGTCACATGACCTCTCTCCTCCATGGCAACAGGGATGCTGCCAGACTGGAGGTGGGACTTCAGGACTATATCCCTGTAGGTCTCGTCCATGTACTTCTCTGTCTTTCTTATGTCTTCCAGGTCTGCTACTCTAGCCTCTAGAGAACGGACTCGTTCCCTGAGAGCAAAGAGTTCTTTGCACTTAGTAAGACCTCTCACCAACTGGGAGAAAATCATACATGTGACACTCAATGCAAAAGACCGGAGAACCCCCATCTCGTTGCTGGACTTCTGTCTGCATCTTAAGTTTAAAGCTTGTGTTTAGGTCTTTTAAATTCTGTATATAATAAGGATTGGTGTGGATGCTTATACCAATAAAAGTGTATCTAATACCCCTAATACACCTTGTGTACCTGAAGCTTAAGTAATTAATCTCAGGTCCTCTGTGTATGACTGATTTGGATAACGAGCTGCACCTGAGAGCAGCCCCTTTCCTCTAAGATGTGCAAGTACCTATAAAACTACAATTACCCCAGGGGTGGGTGGGTGCTGGGGAGGGAGGGAGGGAGGGAGATAAGTCCTATTAAAGAGGGCAGTTACAAGGTACCCTGTCCTGAACCCTCAGCAGGGGGGAAGGGGGTACCACACAAAGCCCAGTTAGTTGAGAGAGGCAAGGTAAGTTATAGCTGAGAAGGCTGAACTAGCACACCACTAAGACAAACAATAAATAATTAAATAAACAGTTAGACAAACAATAAATAATTAATAAACAGCTAGAACTCACAGCAAGGTGTCACAGGAGACAAATATCCACTTCTCTAGCAGAACACTGTAAAAAGCACTGCTCTTCTCTGATCAGAGAAAAGCAGACTAAATAGTACTAATAGTAGTTTACTCCCACCACAAATCTTAGATATTGACTGTGGTCTGGATGAATTAGGATGTGTGTATATGTATCCTTTAGGTCTAAGGAGCATAGCCAGTCTCCCTGGCGGAGGTAAGGCAGCAATATTCCAAGGGAAAGCATCTTGAACGTCTCCCACACCAGGAATTTGTTTAAGTTGTGCAGGTCGAGGATGGGTCTGAGGCCTCCTGTCCTTTTTGGTACCAGAAAATACCTAGAATAGAAGCCCTTGCCCTGTAGGTGGTGGGGCACCGGTTCTACTGCCTGATCCTCAACAAGACCTGCTAACTCCTTCAGAAGAAGGTCCTGATGAAGAGGAGACCTGAGAGGCTCTCCTGGAAAGTAAGGAGGAAGCACCTGGGTCAAATGGAGTAGATAGCCTTGATGGACTATCTGTAGGACCCAAGCGTCTGTGGTGATGGCTAGCCACCTGTGGGCATACAGGGAAAGCCTTCCTCCTGTGCACTGCCTGCCTCCTGTGGTGAGAGGGGCTCTGCTTTGAGAGTCAAACGCCATTCCCAGACTGGGACGGAGCCGGTGCCTGGGGTTTGGGGGCTTTCTGCTTATGCGGGCCATGCCCCTGGTCCCTTGGCCTGCTGCCCCTGTTGGGGAACCGGGGAGGCTTGAAATGGGGGGTAGCTGGTCATGTACTCGGTCTTGAGCTCAGCAGCCTTTTCGGTCATGGGTTTGCAGAAGAGGTTCTCACCTCAGCATGGGACATCGACCAACTTGTCCTGAACCCATTGCTCGAGGTCTGACGACTGTAGCCATGCCTGGCGGCGTGCACCGATGCCCGCTGCAGCTACCCAGGCCACCAACTCGAACCAGTCATAGGCCACTCGAGTCATGAACTTCGAGAACTCATGGACTCCAGTGGACAGGCTCTTGAAGCACTGCAAAGGTCCCTCGGAGAGACCAGCCGAGAACCCGGCGATTTCCTTCGCCATGTCTCGCAGGTACATGTCCATGTACATCTGGTATGCCTGGATCCAACATATCAGCACAGAACCCTGGTAGCACTTCCTGCCAAGGGCTTCCACGCTGTGGGCCTCCCTGCCAGGAGGCACCGAGGAGTGCGTCTTCTGGCTCTTGAGCCGGCGCATGGCTGATTACACAACCATGGAGTTTTGTGGCAGTTGTGCTTTTTGGAAACCAGGGCTCTTGCGGACCTGATACACGGAGTCGATCTGCCTGCTGATCATCGGTGTTGACACCAGCATCTCCCACATGCGGAGAATCAGTCATTCCAGGATCGGAGGTACTGGTACAGTAAGGGCCTCTCAAGGGGGATGAGTCATACTGGAGGATCTCCTCGGACTCTGCAAGGAATGCCAAAGCCTTTGACATGTCCCTTACGAAGTCCAAGAACCTAGTGTCCTCTGGGGGGGGGGGGGGACCTTCTCCGAGGCTCGGACACCGGGGAATCGGACAGGATGTCCCTGTGCCGGCAGGTGTCTGTTGACTCTTCTTCCTCAGTCTCCCAGCCCGAAGCCTCCGAAGAGGAATCGAGTGGCTCCGGCCTCGAGGGCTTCAGCTTCGACTGCACCAACGCCGGCCCCGAACAGGAGGTCGGAGACCTTGGCCAAGGATCGACTCAAGTACGCATGGTCTCGAGGATTGGCTCAGCCTCTGGGTTCGACTTGGACGTCGGTGGCCCGGTGGTCGGGGCAGAAGGACCAGTGAGATCGGCTATCAGCACCCACTGTTGCTCCATGAAGGCAGATATGCTGCGCTCCAAGGCCACCATTCTGAGACCGAGCTCAGAAGGCTCTGCAGCCACCAGGACGGGTCCCGACGCCGGTTCTCCCGGAGGAAAGTCCTCAACGAGGACAGTTGTTACCTGCCTTGGCTGCTCCATATCCCGTCGAGGAAGCTTCGCTGGACGCTCCACCTCCAAGGATTCGGGCCAGCGTTCGGGGCTCCGCAACTGGTCCCGGGAGGCCGTTCAGAACCATCCAATGATGCCACCTTCGAGGATTTTTTCTTCCTTCAAAGTTCCCACGAGGGAAACCCCCTCTCCGAGGAACCTCTACAATGCTCGGGCTCAGAGTGTTCCCGAGACGTAGAGGCCTCAGTTGAGGTCCAAGCCCACAAAGGTACAGACTCAGCAAAAATCCTATCATGCTGCTGCTGGCAGCTTCTCAAGGCCTTCGAGGACATTTTCCTATACGGGCCACAGACCTTCGGTCGTGGTCAGGCCCGAGGCACCGGAGACAGCAGTCATGTGTATCGGTGAGGGACATTAATTTTGTACACCGATCACATTTCTTAAATCCCTGGCAGCCATCCGGGGAAAAAGGGCCCCTGCAAGGTCAAAGATCCGGGCTGCCAGTGAAAAAGAAAAAAAGAGCACGAACGCTAGTCACGAAGGACAAAAATCGAAAAATCAAACCAGACTCGATACCGGTGTACCGAGCCAAAGGCAGGAAGGGGAACCGGTGTCGAACCAGAGGAAAGCACAGTTACTTACCTGTAACAGGTGATCTCTGGAACAGCAGGAATTAGTCTTCACATATGGGAGACGTCGCCGACGGAGCCCGCATGGGAATGCTCCCCAGCATCCAATCAGAAAGCCCTTGGGAGCATCCCCCGCGCCTGCGCGGTGGCTTCCCGCCCTTCCTACTGCCTCTCCCCAGTTGAGTTTTATAGCTGAGCCGGAAGGAGAGGAGAGGAAGGAATAGAGAGATAGAGACACAACTCCTAGGGGAGGCGGGCGGGTTGTGAAGACTAATTCCTGCTGTTCCGGAAATCACCTGTTACAGGTAAGTAACTGTGCTATCTCCAGGAACAAGCAGGAATGAGTCTTCACATATGGGGACTCCCTAGCTGAGGATGCCTGGGGAGATCCCATCAGCGCAGCCCCGGCCAGGATGGCACTTCCCCAACCTGGATCCCCGGCATCCCCCGAGGGATGGAGAGTAGGAGTTGAGAGAGAGGAACAGCAAAAACCCAAAGGCTACAGGGAGAGTAGTCTTTAGAATGCACGAGAAGTATCATTAAGCATTTAATGAATTAAGGACCAAGCACCATGTAGAGCTTACCTACTGGGTTGTAGGAAGTGTGGCTGTGATGCAGGTACTGTAGACGCAGTAGCGAGGTCTTCAAGGGAACTCCACAGCAGCGAGGAGGGAGTTCCAAATCCGGAAGGACTGGAGATCCAGTTGTCAACTGGGTCAGGAGAAGGACGGCAGGTCTTCAAGGAAGCTTTATGCAAAAGCTGAGCACTCCCTTAGGAGCAGAGTCCATAACTCAGAGGACTAACAGTAGAAGACTGGCCGATCCGGATAGCCTAGTCCGGAGAAGGGTAGGGGTGCACCCCGGAGCAGGAGTACAGAGTCTTCCCTAGCTAAGGGATAGGGAGACAGGGGTCTGAATCTCCGGGAGGAGGGCATAACTAAAAGTAGAAGCTGTGGACCTCACAGCAGTACGCAGAGTACAACCAGTCCGAGGGCCGATCCAAGGAAAATAGGCAGGTGGACTGGCCGGACCTCGGAGGGGGGAGGGGGGGCGTGAGTACCAGCCATAGGGGAAAAGGCGGTAGAGCACAGGCACTGTGGACACCTCCCAGTATGCGCCTACTGAACAGGTAATATCTGATATATCTAGGTAGTTGGGCATGGAGAACGCCCACCCAGGGACTGACGTAGGTATGCCGAGGAACCTACCTCCCTGAGCATAACACTGATAAGGCGGACCTGCCATTGATCCACAGAAACGTCCCCCTGGGGGGAGGAGTCAAGATCCGTCCGGGGGGAGGGATCTATTCCAGTGGAGCAGGGGCAGATCGGCGAACTAACAGCATGGTAGCGTGAAGGACAGAGGGTATAGTCCTTGGTAAGCATTGGGAGACTATAGCCGGGTGGGTTCTCCTGCCTGAACAGAGAAAACCAGACAAGGGGAACAGGGCTGATCCGGCCTTGTCGAGGAATTGTTCCGAACATGCTGCGAGGGACAGCAGAAAAAACGGTATGGTATCAATCAGCAGGGGAACCCTGGCAGAGAAGGGTTCGGGGAACGTACCTAAGGGTAAGTAAGTTGAGGGGTAGAAAGTCCATGGGCCAGAGCTAACATGGAATAGAGGTGATCTCCCTCTTCCAACGGAAGGAGAATACCTGAACCCCTGGATAAACATTCAAACCATTTGCCCCAGAGTAGAGCTCAATTTTTAGCTTCTGGTGAGAGAAGGTTAATTGCAGGCAGCCGCCTACAGGAGCATAAAACGGCTTGGTATGAGTATCCTGGCGCGGGCCCGGGAACTTCAAACCAGAGTGAGAGGTCCCTTGCTTGGGCGCCTCCTGGCGGGTGGGCGGAGGGATGACCTTTCCTCTTCCTAGGGAAGGAAGGTGTAGAGAGGCATTTCCCATCCCCGGGGGGAGGACGGGACCTAGGACGGCTTCTAACGCTGGGAGGGTTAGCGAAGCACTGAGCAACCTGACATAAGGCTTCACCATTGAAGAGGTGGTCTCCAGCACAAGGAGAATTACCCAAGTTATGTTGTGCCCGTCTGCACAAATCTGACGCCTGTAACCATGCTGTACGACGTGCTCTGATGGCAATAGCAGAGGATCTGCTGACTGCCAGGAAGGAGTCTAGAGAAGCACGAGAAAGGAACCCCGAGATATTCCTGCAGTGGTAAAGAAGCAAGGAATATTCAGAGGCCTTGGTTGCAGACAAAAAGGGAGACAACCGAGATAATCTCTCGGTGATCTCCCGGAGTGTCAGGCTCATATAAAAAATATATGAAAGAATTCTGGAAGCCAACATGGACGTTTGGAAGGTTTGACGCCCCAGGGTATCCAGCGTTTTCGAGGCGCGACCTGGAGGGCGAGAAGAATGCTTCTTCTTGCTTCCCACCTTCCTCAGCGCCGATTCCACCACGATGGAATGATGTGGAAGCTGGTGCTGCTGAAACCCCGGGGAGGGGGGCACGCGATACAGAGCATGCATCGCTGTCGACGGTGCAGGAACCCTCAAAGGCGACCACCATGCCTCCAGTAGAAGACCCTGCAGGGAAGGATGTAGAGGAAGCATTACAGCCTCCTGTTCTGCAGGACCTGGACTTAGGGAAGGACCCTGGATGGGAATAGCAAGCAGGTCCGCCATGTCAAGAAGAAAGTCCTGAAAAGACGGCTCTCCCAGAGGGGCTATGCCGTGAGAGGCGATGGCAGGAGGGGCCGCCAGGGCACCAAAAGGCCTATCGGACTGATGTCCGCTGGGCCGAGGAGGGTACCAACAGTTCCGGATCGGGGCAGTCAGCATGGCGTCATCGGTACCCGGAATTGATTCCAAGCTAGGCATCGAAGGGACCGCAGGAATCGGCCTCGGTCCCGACCCCAGGTGCAGCACTGCCCCCGGTGATTGAAGCGGTTCTGTGGCATCCGGAGGGCAGTGGTTAGTAATCTCTGCTCTGCGTTGCGGGAAGGGACAGGGCCCGGTCCCGAAGCGTGTCGTAGCCAAGCCTTCGAGGCTGGATACTGATTCTAGGCTGGGCATCGAACCGAGCGAGGAGATCGACTCCCTCCTAGGGGGCTCTGGCGGCGGCGGCCGTGCCGGCGATGCTAACCCCGGGGAGCGAATCGGAACCGCGTCGATCGGCGTTGCGGGCATAGAGGGCCCCCGAGAACGACGCTCGGTGAAGAGGGGGTCATAAGACACCAGCGCCGATGTCGGGCGTCAGGCACTGCCAGACGCCGGGCCCCCTCCCGAACCTGTCTTGCCTGGAGGGAAATCCCTCCGGGGCAGACGACCCGTCCCCGAGGGTACCCAGGCAACCCGGCGATGAGCTCCCGCGGGGAGGGGAGCGCCAAGCACCGGCGCCTCTTGACACTGGAACTACCCCCCTGGTAGGCCGGGATGACGGGAACCCAGGCTGGATCGAAGCGATCGAAGACACCGGGGTCCCCCTTCGAGCAATGGGCGGGGCCCTCGCCGTCCGCGTCGATGCCGGGGGATTGATCGACATACCCCGAAGACACCGGAGAAGGCTGACGGCGGTCCCTGGACAGCCGCTGACGATCCCCGGTGAGGAGCGGAACGCTCGACCCCGACGCCGAGGGGTCGGTACCGCCCGAAGCGGATACCACCCTTGCGCATGGCCGGGACATCGGAACGCCATACTGGATCAAGTCGATCGGCCCCGGAGGCACCGAGGACCGCCACCGACGATCCCCGGTGAGGAGCAGAACGCCCGACGCCGATGCGTCGGTACTGCCCGAAGTGGATACCACCCCCACGCATGGCAGGGACGTAGGAACGCCAGACTGGGTTGAGGTGATCATCCCCGGAGGTGCCGAGGACACCAGATGACGGTCCCCGGCGGGGAGTGGGACACTGGATGCCGATGCCGAGGAATCGGTACCGCCCGAAGCGGGTACCACCTCCGCGCATGGCAGGGAGGACGGAACGCCAGACTGGGTCGAGTCGATCGGCCCCGGAGGTGCCGAGGACAGCAGCTGACGATCCCCGGTGAGGAGCGGGACGCTCGACACCGACGCCGATGCCGGGGGGTCGGTACCGCCCGAAGCGGATACCACCTCCGCGCATGGCTGGAAGGACGTTCTGAGCTTCGTGGAGGATGCACTAGACAAATTCCTGCCACGAGATCAACTACTTTCCGATACAGAAGATGTCCCTGATGAAACTTTACAATTATGGGAAGATGTCGTCCGACTGTCCCAAAAACAAATAAAAGAAGAAATGCATGGACTATACCTCCTCGAATGCTGTAGATCTAAAATTATTCCGCGTGGACTTCGAATGTATAAAGCTCCTGGTTTGTATCAAAATGAGGATGGTTTTATCAAATGCTGGAACGCGATTTTAAATAAATGCTCACTAGATCTAATGATTTTATTGATAAGTACGGCTAACAGACAATCAGAGCTATATAAAGTCGAATTAGATGAAAAACTTATTGCTCTGAAAGGAATGGATAGTGATTTTAACACATCTCATAAAGATCATTTACGTAATATGCAAAGTTTTAAGAAAGAGATTAAAAATCAAAAACGAGAGAAATTTAAGAGGGATGAAGATGACTATTTATTTGGGTATGTTTACCCCTGGAGCAAAAAGATAGAAGGCGATCGCCTTTTTAAAAAACGCACTACGATCTTTGATCATAAAGAACATGATAAGGAAGAAGAGCGGGACTTGGGATGTGAACACAGCAAAAAGAGAAGTAGGCAAGATTCAGTTGAGGCAGCTTCTTCCGCTCCTCAGGTTTCATCCCAAAGAGATCATGAAGATAATTTAAAAGAAGACAAAGCAAAAAAGACTAAAAAACCTTTTTTAAATATGGATCTCTTATGGAAGGGAGGAGGCAGGGGTCAGTCTCGCAATCGCAATACACGAAACGAAAGTCAATGGAATCAGGAGAGAGACCAAGACAGGTTTCATGCACCGAACGAACAATACAGAGGTCGGGGTCCGGGGAGGGGTCGTCGAGGCTCAGTAAGATCAACAGAGAGGAGATATTGACAGCCCCGTTAGACAATGTCATTAATATTTCACAGTATACACTCTCCCCCGGAGAAATATCCTTACTTAATAAAGGTTTGTCCTTCGTCCCCACCCGTAATTACGATCCCTTTGAAACCCAGATAGATCTGTTCAAATTTTTTCGTAAAGTTCGTATAAAACATTTCTTCCTCAGTCAGACCATTGCTGACAGCGATCAATCTATTATCAAAAATAAATCCCGTTGGATTCCTCCTTCTAATACAGACCCTCTCATTGAAAGTTTTGAAAGGATGGTTCTTAAAGAAGTCCAGTCAATCCGACAATCCACCAAAGTCCCTTACCACAATCTAACTCTTACGGAAAAACAAGCGATTAAATCCCTACAAACTAACAATAAAATCATTATTAAGCCTGCAGACAAGGGAGGTGCGGTCGTGATCATGGACAAAACTTCATATATTAAAGAAATTGAAAGACAACTCGGCGATAAAAAATTTTATCTACGCCTTTCCGATGATCCAATTACGTCCCTCAAACAATCCATTGACAATTTAATATTAAATGGTTTTGAGTTCGGCTATCTCACAACGAAAGAAAGAGACTTTCTCCTGGTTGATTTTCCCATCATTCCCACGATTTATATTCTTCCTAAAATACATAAATCTTTAACCCAACCTCCAGGAAGACCGATTGTAGCTGCGATAGGATCATTATTAGAACCAATATCACAATTTCTAGATGTCCTCTTAAGGCCGTTTGTTGAATCCATGTGGTCCTATGTTCGGGACTCTTCTCACGTGATTAATATTTTAGGATCTATCAATAGCCTACACCCCGATACACTCTTGGTCACCCTTGATGTAGAATCATTATACACCAACATTCCCCAGGTTGAAGCGCTAGAGATTTTAGAACAATTTCTATATTTAAGGAAAGAGCATAGACGTATACCCACAGTTTTTTTAGTTGATCTTGCCCGTTTCGCCATGTGCGAGAACTATTTTTGTTTCCGTGACCTGTTTTACAAGCAGATAAAAGGGGCCTCCATGGGTTCTTCTATGGCCTCAGATGTGGCCAACCTGTATGTGGCTAATTTTGAGGAGAAATTTATAAAAGACAGTTGTTTTAAAGCACATTTAAAACTGTGGATAAGGTATATAGACGACATTTTCATCCTTTGGCAGGGTTCGGTTGACACACTAGGAGAATTCAACGATTGGATCAATAGTTGTGATGTCCATCTGCGGTTTCAACTTACCTATGATCCTATACAGATCTCTTTTTTGGATCTCTTGATTACTAAATCCGGTGACTGTCTTACCACTTTTTTATATAGAAAGCCAACAGACCGTAATCATCTATTACATTATTCGAGCTTTCACAATGCTACATTAAGAAATAACCTGCCTATTGGACAATTTTTACGTACTAAACGCGTTTGTACCACAGACTCTACCTTTCAAACACATGCTACCATCATGAAGGAGAGGTTCAAGGAGAGAGGATATCCGCAGTCTCAAATCACTAAAGCATATTTCAGAGCTTCTAATGCAAAAAGATCCAATTTGTTGACTTTACGAGAAAAAAAGTCCAAGGTTGGCATAGTCTGTCCATTGCTGTACTCACACCATTCTATTACTATCAGTAAATGTTTGAAAAAATATTGGCATCTAGTGCAGGCCATTCCGGGTTTCGAAGAAACACCATTGACCATTGCGCATAAACGCAATATTAATCTTCGGAATCTTTTGGTCCCTTCCGCTTTCACGGAGCGACGGTTCTTATCAAAATATAAAGGACACTTCCAGTGTGGCCGATGCTCCGTATGTACTCATGTTTTGCCTATTAAAGATTTTTTCTTGCATCCATCCACTAATCAAAAATGTTTTCTAGATGATTTTTCAAATTGTCTGACTAGTCACGCTATTTATGTAGTGAAATGCCCCTGCAATAAACTTTACGTAGGAAAAACTACACGCCCTATTAAGATCAGAATAATAGAACATAGAAGCAGTATCAAAAGAGCCGCAATGGATAAACCACTTGTCATGCATTGGCATACAGCAGCACACAAAGTATCGGATTTGAAATTTTTCATTATTAAAAAACTTAAATTTAATTGGCGCGGTGGTAATGTCGATAACACTCTGTTGCGTTTAGAACAACGCTATATTTTTAATTTACATAGCCTCCATCCTGAGGGTCTTAATATGGAAAGTGATCTTTCAGTTTTCCTTTAACAATTCACATTTTAATTATTTATTTTTGATTCAGTTTTTTGCATTCATTGTGTATAATTGATTCGCTGCCTCTCGTTTATACTGAATCAGTCCTTTGGTGCAACAATTTTCCCCCCCTTTTTTTTACCTTACACATAGTTATTGATAACATTATAATGCATTTTCTCATACGGTTTGATATAAGATTACGTTCTTTTTATGATTTTTATTTACTTTTTAATTCACATATTTTATTTATACGACTTTTTAGGGTTTTACATGCACTTTTATTTTTGATGGCCCCTTGATGTTCATCTGCATGCGCAGCTTGGATATATTAGATAATTATTTATCTTTATCTCCTGGTTTGCTGCTATTTAATTCATACTTATGTATTATTTATATTTATATTTATTATATTATATTATTACAATATTATTTTATTATATTTTTTATTTTATTATGTTTTTTTCATATATTCAAACATTTTTTATATTTTTATTTATTGTGTTTATTTATTTTTTAATGGAAATTCAATTGAGTATACTTTGTCTTTTTAACTATTCATGAGTTTGCAAGGACTGGCTTATATATACTAGCCATGGCTCTGCAGGTCTGAACACTGACACTTTTGGAACACAATACCATTGAATATTCCACCCTTTCAGATCGTCCCTCTTTCACATGGACCTGCTTATATACATCCTTTTCTGTCTTGCAGATTTATTTAGGGTGATTTTACATATACTGATTCAATGAATCAGACTTTCTGTTTATGCTACATTTATTTATTTTTGTGGGTAAAATCTCAAAATCGCGTTTGTAAGGCAGTTCCAATAATATCTGTCCCAATTGGGATGCATTCATTGTGGTTAGTTTTGTGTATGCATAATAAGGATGACGTCAATGTCCTCGTTTCTATTTCAATCCTGCATCGCGCAGCTGCGGGCGTTTTCAGTTTGCAAAGAGTTTGCTGGTTTTGGCACGAACACTGCAGGTTGCTGCATCAATCCCTTTGGCAGTAAGTGTTTGTATATATTTTAGTCATCCTTAAATATTGGAGGCCCCTTTTTTATTTGGTTCCTTAAGCTATTAAGGTTGTTATAGCCCTTCGGGGTTTTTCACGGTTGTAGTATTCTTGAATAGCTTCGCCTATTTCTTCGGTTTATTTTAAACCAACAAGACACGGCTTTTGTAGATCTTTATACTCGAACATCGGAGGCTGACCTTTTATGACATTAAGGATGTTATAACCTTAGGGTTTCTCACGTTTGCAGTAGCATTTTGAACAGTTTTCCCTTTTCTCCGGTTCATTTCATACCAACAAGACATGGCTTTCGTAGATCATTATACTCTCTTAGCGTTTTTAATATCTCATGCTTTCCTCACAAGGCGATTTTGACGCTCTTTATGATTTTATTTTACTGACATTAATCTGTTCATTGGACATTTTCATTATTATTTTCACCTTTAAGTTTGGTTATTTTATTTTATTTCAGCGGCCACAATGTGTCTCAGTATGCATATTTCTAATGGCATAGATCACTCTGGTTTGTCATAGATATTTCAGTTTATCACTTTAATTTCATTTCAGAATTCACGATGTCATAAGTGGTATGGTTTGATTTCTTTAATGTTTTTAATGAGACACTTCTTTATCTTTCATTTTTTGTGTGGTAGACACACTTGGCTTTCACATTTTTAGATTGTTCAACTTTTTCACGTTGATTTCGCACAGCGTGGGTTTAGATACCCACTTACATAATCTTCGGCACGTTTTTGAGTTTTGTTTTTTTTTCTCACTTATAATCTCTTTTATTTTGTTTCATATTCATAGGTGTTCACTAGCTCACCTTGTTTTGTCATAGATCAGCACGGCTGTACCATTTCGATTTTCATTTTATTTTTTGATTATTTCATTTTTTTATATATTTTAGGCACATTATTTGAAATTATTCAGTGAGGTTTACTTTTCATATCACAATTTGCCTTAAGAGTTTCATCGTGTCCCTTTTCACTAACTTGTTAAAGGTTTTTAGCAAACTCTATTTTGTACCACAATGTCCATTGCTATTGTTGTACACTTATTGGTCATTTTATTTACATTCTATAGATTGCACAATTACACTGATAGGAAGATTATTCCAAATCAGGTAACAGTTTTATTTACCAAAACGTCGACACAAGTTTTCTTCATCTCTCTTAACATTTATTTTAATAATTTAATTTAATCTAAAATTTATTTTAAAACTTATTTATTTTTAGTCACATGTCATTACTTTTTTATTGTTTCAGTTTATTTATTATTTTAATAATTCATTTATTTATTTATCAACATTTATATGTAAACATAAAAATTTTTATTGAGTTTCAAGTCCATTATAGACCGCCATTTTTTACATTCTTTGCTCGAGTAAAGTCTGTTCAGTACATCTATGAAGGTATAAAATTGTTTCATCATTAATATTCAGATGCAAAAAAATTTTTTATTGAGTTCCAAGTTTATTATAGATGGCCATTTGTTATGTTGATATCAAGTTGTTTATTTAAGGCAGATTCATCATTGTAATGTTTGTTTTTGTTCAGCATATCTGTGAAGATATAAATTGTTTTAGCTCTTTATTGATCAAGTTACACACTTTTCATTCAGGTATGTGTTATTTATATGTTCCTTCGCATGCATTCACTTTACTTATTGATTTTAATGATGTATTAATTAATTATTATCTATTTATTTATTTTTTATATTTTTTTATATATTATAAAAAAAAATTTTATACATTACAAATATGTTTTATTCACCTTAACTGTGTTTTGATGTGACATTTAGGTTCTGTTTTATTCCTGTTTTTTCATGTTAGCCGTACTTATTTGTTCCCATTTTATATATATAAGTTTACCGTAAAAAATATATATTTTATTATTTATACATTCATTATGTCCACCGGTTATGCCTATTTGTATTAAGTTTTAATTGTTTTTAATCATTTATCTTTGTTCTATTTTTATGTGTTGTTTTAGCCATTTAGCCCCTGAAGAAGGGTAATCCGAAACACGGCCTGTGTTGGGCCTTTGGCTGATGTTGGTTAATAAAGGTAATATACGTCCTCCTTTGCCATCCACGTCATTTTGTTGGGATGTAGGGAAGCCAGACTGGGTGGAGTCGATTGGCCCCGGAGGTGCCGAGGACACTAGCTGACGATCCCTGGCGAAGAGTGGGACACTCGACACCGGCGCCGGGGAATCGGCACCGCTCGAAGCGGATACCGCCCTCGAGCATGGCTCGGGAATGTTCTGTGAGGAGCGAACCCCAGGAACAACCCGAAACCCCGTGGATGCTTTGGAGCCCGAAGACTCCCGCCGGGGTATATTGGCCAAGGGGGGCTTGAGGGGTTGGCCGGAGTCATCGCCATGCTGCGCATGAGACTTGCCCCTCAAGACTTGGCTAGTCCTAACAGACTGTTGTGTGGTTATCTGATCCTGTAGAGAAGAAAAACCCGATGATCGCGCCTTGGGCGGGAAGATGTCATCGAGGGATACCTGGAAAATGGAAGGTCTTCTCCCTATACTGTAGCCCGGAGGACCCGGGAGGAAAGGGTCAGGACCCAAACAGGAGAGGCACCAGGCGTTGGAGTCTAAGTGAAAAACTAAGTCTCCGCAGTGTGGGCACTTCTGGGGAGAAGGCGGCTCCATGCTGTAAGCCCGGTAGGCCTCAACGATCCGAGGGAAGAAAGGGTTCCCTCTAAGTGACGAAAATTAAGAATGGAAAAAAAGAAAGGGGCACGGAAGGTGCCGTTGTCGGCGGGAAGAATGGCCGCGACCACAGGAAACAAAAAAGAAAAAGAAATTTCTGCGGTGGCAGGAGGGACGTCCTGCCTGCTCCGCGGAAAACGAAAAACTGGGGAGAGGCAGTGGGAAGGGCGGGAAGCCACCGCGCAGGCGCGGGGGATGCTCCCAAGGGCTTTCTGATTGGATGCTGGGGAGCATTCCCGTGCGGGCTCCGTCGGCGATGTCTCCCATATGTGAAGACTCATTCCTGCTTGTTCCTGGAGATAGGAAGAAACTTTTAAGTATTTTAACCACTTTTTTCACGGCGACTATTGGACTACATCCGAAGGGCTCCGCGGAAAAAAGGAGACTGAGCAAGATGACACTCTTGGGCGGGAAGGGGACCGCACATGCAGAAAGGGGACCCATGCATGCGCGATGCAATTCTCAAAGGCTTTCTTAGAAAGCTGGGGATTTGCTCCCCACGAGGGCTTTGTTGGCGCCGACGTCACCCATATGTGAGGACTGACTTCCTGCTTGTTCCCGGAGAACTAATAAGACCAACTAATAAACAATTTATTTTTGTTCACAGGCAGGTATGAATTAAGTGTAATATGATGAGCAACCTTCATAGACCAGTTTTCTCTACTTTCCAAGTTTAATAGGATTTTTTTACATCGTAGTCTGAATTTTGTGTGTAAATGTGTTTTAAAAGCTCATTTGCCTGCTTATCTGATATTAGTCCAATCGTCAAAAGAATACCCGAACCCCCAACTGCAATCACCAAAAAAGTTTTTGGCGGGCATAAACCGCAAGGTGAGGAGGACTTCCTCATCACCTCACGCAGTACATACCCCTTTTGTTATTTATTTATTTTATCTTTTCTTATTCATATAAATTTTTTTTTAAAAAACGCAAAAAAGGTTTCACACTTATCTGCTCAAGCACGACGTGCACGTTTCGAAGCGACCAGCTTCTGTTTCAAGTGTTCCCAAAGCAAAAATAGTGTGACCAATCCTTCCAAATCCGAAAAAACGCCGAAGCTTTGGCGGGTGACGTCAGAGGGTCAATCAGATAGGCCAATTATAGAACCGCCCACTTAAAGCCAACCAATCACAAAACGCAGGGAAACCCCACCACAGGGGAACCCCTACACGGATTGGACCATGCTTTACAAGGTCAACCAATCAATGTCCTTATTCAGTCCTGCAGGAGTCATTGAGTTTAATGTGAAAATCCAGCGTTGTTCAAGGTTCCTTAAGCGAGCCAGTCGATCCCCTCCCCTCAGATCACACGGTACAAAATCAATCACTGTCCATTTTAAGTGTTCAAACTTGTGATGGAAATCTAGACAGTGTTGTACCATCGGGGCTGTCAGTACAGAATGTCGCAATCGGGACGCATGCTCTCCCAATCGTACCCGCACAACACGACTGGTACTACCAACATAATATTGGGCACAAGGGAAGATGAAAATATATACTACAAAATCAGATGCACATGTAGTATGCCACCGACGATGGAAGACCCGACCCGTGATCGAATCAGTCCAGGCCGCACCTGTTTTAGCAAAAGTGCAATAACTGCAATTCCCACATATATCATGAGAGCCCAGTCTAACATCAGACACAATCGGTCGATCGGTACATGTAGCAGATCTCACCAACCGATCACGAAGGTTACGACTTCTCGAGTAAGCGATTTGCAGCGGCTTGTTCAAACTTGGACATAACGAGAGTACTGACCAATGTTTCCGCAATATCGAAGCCACTTTACCAGAATAACTCATATATGGCAGTACTCCAGTCACCCGGGAAGGGGCCCCATCCCCAGAAGGGGAGGGCATATCACTGTCCAAATACCATTCTCAATGAGAATACAAAGCCCGCTTGGGTATTTTTATTTTATTTATTTAGCTGTATTTATATCCCGCTTTTCACTGGGTCAAAGCGGTCAATTGGGGGATACATTTAACACGAGGGGATATGAGACACATACACTAATACTTACAGGGAACATGGGCAGTGGAGGGTTAAGTGGCTTGCCCAAGACCACAAGGAGTACCTATAGGACTAGAAATCCCAGTCCCTTCGGCCTGAGATTGCTGTCCCCAGGTGGGACTTGAACCCCTGGCCCTCCGGCCTGAAGTACCTTGTCCTAACCACTAGACCACTCCTCCCTCCACTAATATCTGATATTAGTGCCTGGATGCCTCACCATCTGAAATTGAACATGACCAAAACTGAGCATAGAGTTTCTCATGGTTTACATATTCAAAAGCCTTGCTGTAGTCAACAAAACACATAGATATCCTTTTGGTATTCTTTTGTCTTTTCAAGGATCCATCTCACATCCACGATGTCGTCTCTCATTCCTTGCCCTTTCCTGAACCCTGCTTGCACTTCAGGCAGTTCTTGCTCCAGGTATGGTTGTAGTTCTCTCTGCTCAATGATCTTGAGTAGAATCTTGCTGACATGTGGGATCAGAGGGATTGTGCAAAATTCTCTTGCACAACCTTTACACTAATCAAGAAGTAACAGTTTGAATGGAACAAGGAGAAAAAGAATGGTTTAAAATCAGCAAAGGTGCATGACAAGGCTGCATACTTCCCCCCTACCTCTAATTGATATGCAGAACAAATCAGAGAAGCAGGACTGTATGAAGACAACCAAGGAGTGAAGATTGGTGGAAGACATAACAACCTTCGCTATGCTGATGATACCACATTACTGGCTGAAAGTGAAGACGATCTGAAACATCTGCTTTTCAAGATCAAGAAACAGTCTTAAAATGGGCCTACACCTTAATGTAAAGAAAGCAAAGATCCTGACAACTGGCAAAAATCAATAAATTCATCACTGATGGAGAAGAAATGGAAATAGTTGACAACTTTAACCTACTTAAATCAACAATCAATAAAGAAACAAGCAGTCAAGAAATTCAATGATGCACTGTTCTCGGCAGAATGGCTATGAAGGACCTAGACAAGATTCTCAAGAGCAGAGATGTCTCCTCCCCCGGTGCCTCCTGGGACTCCGGCTGCCCGGTTGTTGGGCGAGGATGTGCTTTCACCTGATGTGCGAGAAGTTGCGTCTTCTGAGCGGGACTCAACACCGGAGATTTGTCGAGGTCAGAAGGGAGATTTGCAGGCTGGAGCTTTGTTTTCTTCGCTCCAGCCCAATACCGGGGGACTTTGTGTCAGCAGTCGAGACTGTTTCTTTTTCCTCTGAAGCGGCAGTTCGATCTTCATCTCCTTCCCCGAGGTTTTCATTTGCACTTCCTCGACCGGCTTCTGTGTCTTTGGATAATTTATGGGATGCCATTTCAAATCTTGGCAATATGGTGGCCACTCAATTTTCCACCTTTTCTGAGCGGATGTCTGTTTTGGAATCAACGTCTACTTCAGCTCAATCTGCTATTGTGGAACTAACTGGGAAGCAATCAGGTATGGATCAACAGTTAACAAGAGTTACAGACTTAACCGATGTTTTGGTTAAGGATAATATTGCTCTTCGTTCTAAAACTGAGTTACTGGAAAATGCAGTGCGTGCATCTAATCTTCGGCTTTTGAACTTTCCGGTATTACCTGGAGTGTCCCCTTCGGAGATATTTAAGACCTATTTGCGGGATATATTATCAGTGCCTCCGGAATTGTTACCTCCTGTTACTAAAGCTTACTTTCTCCCCTTGGGTAAGAAGGGGGGGGGGGGAATATCTGTTGGACCGTTGGAGATGGACTCTCTCAATGTTTCAGATTTGCTTCTTACTCCCAAAGCAGAGGATATTGCTGTTTCTACATTGTTGGTCACATTAGCCTTATCTTCAGATAGCGACTGGATCCTTAAATTGTTCTACAGAAAGCGTGATAAATTATTTCATGGGAAAAAGATTCTTCTCTTTCCCGATGTAGTACGTGAAACACAGAAACGTAGGAGGGCTTTCCTGCTATTGAAACCTGGGGCAATGCGAATTGGGGCTACATTTGTGTTGAGATTCCCTTGTAAATGTTTAGTTACCTTTAGATCACAGAAATGTGTCTTCTTTTCTCCTGAAGATCTTTCTGCTTTCCTAAGTTTGCAATTGCCTACTACCTCTTCTCCTGATGCATTGCTACCATCCGTTAATTAAGGTCTCCTGGGACCCCGTCGTCCTCTTTTTTTTCCTTGTAAATTCTAATGTGGTTTGATATACTGTTTTGCTATCTCCCCCCTCAGTTTGTGGGCTATATGTATAACTCTTGCATCAAATTTAATGTTTGCTAAATTTCTTGTATTCATGCGCTTGCAAGATTATTTTCTGTACAGGTTTCATTCCTGATTATTTGTTAAAATATCATAAATAAATAATTTAAAAAAAAAAGAGCAGAGATGTCTCTCTCCTTACAAAGATTTAACTTGTCCAAGCCATGGTATTTTCAATAATGTCATATGAACGCAAAAGTTGGACAGTGAAAAAGATAGACAGGAAGAAAATCGATGCCGTTGAATTAAGGTGCTGATGAAGAATACAGTGTATACCATGGATTGACTGAAGAACAAACCAGTCAGTACTAGATGAGATCAAACCTAAGCTTTCTTTAGAAGCTCAGATGACAAGACTTCAAATTTCATACTTTGGACCATCATGCAAAGAGAGAGATCATTAGAGAAAGATATACTTGGCAAGGTAGAAGGTTAACGCAAAAGAGGAAGGCCAGCAATGAGATGGATCGATACAAAAGCAGCAGCTATGGGTGCCACTCCATCAACAATGAGCTGCCTGACTGAAGACCGAAAACAGTTTAGGTCAACTATCCAGAGGATCGCCATGATTAGACATCGATTTGACGGCACAACAAAACTGAGCTCCTTATCTTTCCATCAAAGCCTACCTCCCCCCTTCCTCCATCTCTGTGGATAACACTGAACTTCTCTGTTTCCTCAGCTCACAACCTTGCGGTCATCTTTGACTCCCCCTCTCCTTATCCACACACATTCAACAGATAGCTAAAACCTGTTGCTTCTTTTTCTGTAATACTGGCAAAATGTGTCCCTTCCTTTCTGAATACACTACCAAGACCCTTATCTATTTTCTAGTCACCTCCCATCTAGACTACTGGAACCTCCTCTTTGCTGGTCTTCCTCTGAATCATCTCTCCCCACTTCAATCTGTTTAAAAATTCAGCTGCACGGCTAATCTTCCACCAGTGTCGATATGCTCATGTCACCAGTCTTCTTAAATCATTTCACTGGATCCTTATCTATTTCCGCATCCAGTTCAAACTTCCACTACTGGCCTTTAAGTGCCTTCATTTGGCTACTCCTCCCTATCTTTCCTCTCTTATCTCTCCCTACACCTTCTTTGAGAACTCTGCTCTTCTGGCAAATCCCTTCTGTCTGTGCCCTTTTCTTCTACTGCCAAATTCAGACCTTGATCTTTCTACCTTGCTGTTCCTTATGCCGGGAACAAACTACCTGAGTTAGTATGCCAGGCTCCATCTGAGGCCTTTTTCAAATCCAGGCAAAAACCTCACTTCTTTGAGACTGCTTTTGGATCCTGATCTCTTTAGTCTTCTGTTCACTTTCTATGCGTTTCCTTACCATTCCTCTAGATATATCCTTGCCCCTGGTTGTTGTGTTATTGGTCTTGACTGTTGTGTTGTCTGTCTTGATTAGACTGTAAGCTCTTATGAGCAAGGACTGTCTCTTACATGTCTCTGTACAGTGCTGCGTACACCCTGTAGTGCTATACAAACAATAAGTAGTAGTAATGGTATGTAAAAGAAGCTTATAAAGCTACCCCGAAATAGTCCAATTTAAAAACAAATCTGAAACTCCACTATTACATGTTTTACCCATGCAAAAGTCATCTGACAGATAATCTGAGTGACAGCACATTCAGTATTTTTGGTATGTATTCACAATAGACTAGTCAAACTACTGGCAAAAGCATCCTACTTCTGTAAAATGACTGCTGTAGATTTAGGTAGAAGATGGTTTCAGTTTTGCTCTCCTAACATATTTTCATTCATGTTCCACAAAACTGCAAATTATTATACTGGCTAGTGTACAGCCTACTAAATTCTATATTAATGACCTATAAAGATAGGCAACTAATATATTTTGAAGATCTGACAGTTAGGATTATTTTAAGACGTTTGGTCTGAAGTGAGCCTTAAATATTTTCGGATCTACAAAATAAAAGAAAAAACCTTATGTATTTAATGATACAAATTGCTCTACTTTATTTTAGATAACTTTTAAATGTATATTACCTGTGCTAGTTTGTGGAGCCAGTTCAGTTATCTCCATCCCATCACAAGGCTGCATCTGATTCCCTTCCCCATGTGCTTCTTTACAAAGAGTACAGACATAGCTGTCTTTTTGTTGTGAATCAAATTCATTATCTGTACTTTTGTCACATTCTATATGAATCCACCTAAAAAGAACATAATTGTGAACAGTTAAATGAAAATAATCAGACATACATAGCATATTATTTTTATTTCCCTAACTTATCAAAAAATATAAAAACCAAGGGGGAATATTCAAAGGCATTTATACAGTTTGCAGATCTGCAAACCGTGTAAATGGCATTGAATGGGATATTCAGCAGCATTAACACAGTTAGTGCCACTGGATAGCCATGAGTTCCGCCACTACATACTCCGATGCTATGCGTTTAGAATCGGGACATGTTGTGGGTGTTCTGGGGCAAAGCCGAGGTGGTACCCATCGCTAACCAGACAGCAGCGATATTTCTTTGCATAAATGCCAGTGTCATAACTAGTAATGTCCTACTGGTGGGGAACCAAAACTTTTATTATATCTACCTACTCAAACCTGTTCATGCTTGTCATGCTGTATAAGAGTGTATAGAACCAGCCCTCCCCAGACGCTCACAATATCTAAAACAAATCACTTAGGCAGGAATCTATCTGATACTTCTACAGATTACATATCAGCAAAAACACAGATCCTCAAACTGCACACCACAACTCACTGAAGAAATTTTCCCAAAGTTTCTTTCCCAAAAGTAGCTGGATTCCATGCTACTTACCCCCGGGGATAAGCAATGTCCGTCCTCCTCTAGGAAGGGGGGGGGGAGCGGCGAAAGAGGCCGGGCCAGCGCCGCACACGCTTTTTATCATCGGTCCGCGGCCTGCCTTCGCCGTCCCCCACGCCCTCGGACCGCCAATGGGCGCCTGTGCCCAGCAGTGGTAATTTGCGGCTGGGTCTTTTCCTCTAAGAATTAGTCAAAATACTTTTTAAATCCAGCTATGCTATTTATTTTTACCACATCCTCCAACAACAAGTTCCAAACTAATAGCCATTATTAATGCCAGTTAGGATAAGCGTCTACCAACTCTGCACAGCAGAATGCTGCAACGTTTGCTCATTCTTCTTGGCAGACTGGCTCAAGCTCTTTTAGGTTAGTCAAGGATCAAATGTGGACAGCACTCTTCATGCCATGCTACAGATTTTCCATGGGATTAGGAGTGGACTCTGACAATCACTTTCCTCTTGCCGAACCACTCAATTTTTGTTTTTGCTTTGTGCATGGGATCATTGTCCTGCGGCAAGGTACATCATCCTCCCAATCCCAGGTCTATGGCAAACTGGAACAGATTTTCCCCTAGAATCTGCTTGTACTTTGCACTGTCCTGTCTTCCTCTTCATTGTTGTAAGACTCATTTTCCCTGCTAGTGTAAAGCATCCCCACAACATAAAGCACAGTTACTTACCTGTAACAGGTGATCTCTGGGAACAGCAGGAATTAGTCCTCACATATGGGTATGTCGGAACCGACGGAGCCTGCGCGGGAAAGCTCCCCAGCTTCCCAGAAAGGAAGCTTTTGGGGCCTCCCACTGCACATGCGCACTGCCTTCCCGCCTTCCTGACCAACTCTCCTCAGTTCGAGTTTATAGCTGAGACAATAGAGAGGAAAGGAAGATAGATAGAAGATACAACTCCTAGGGGAGGTGGGTGGGTTGTGAGGACTAATTCCTGCTGTTCCCAGAGATCACCTGTTACAGGTAAGTAACTGTGCTATCTCCAGGAACAAGCAGGAATAAGTCCTCACATATGGGGACTCCCTAGCTAAGATGCCTGGGAGATCCCCTTCCAAGGGTTCGCCATCTTCGTATGGATCTCAGGCATCCATCCTGGGAAGGTGGGCAGGAGTTGTTCAAGTATGGAACAGGTGTTTGAGGACAGCCTGACCAAACAAGGCATCCCGGCGGGAGTCCTTGTCCAAACAGTAATGGACTGTGAAGGTATGAACCAAGGCCCAGGTGGCGGCTCGACAGATCTGATCTATGGATACAGAGAGAAGATGAGCCATAGAAGTGGCCATGGCTCTCACATTGTGAGCTGTGACATGGCCTTCCAGAGAAATATTTTTACTCTGGTAAGCAAAGGAAATACACTGAGCAATCCAATTGGAAAGTGTACGTTTAGAGACTGGAAGTCCCAAATGAGAAGGATCAAAAGCCACGAAAAGCTGGGAAGACTTTCGATGTGGCTGAGTCCTGTTGAGGTAAAAGGCAAGAGCTCTTTTACAATCTAGAGTATGAAGGTTCCTCTCTGCACTGGATGCATGAGGAGCTGGAAAAAAGACAGGTAGATATACCTCTTGATTAAGATGAAAAGGCGAGACCACTTTGTGCATAAAGTGGGGATTCGTCCTAAGGACCACCTTATCATGATGAAACCTGGTATAAGGTGGATGAGCCACTAAGGCCTGTAGTTCACTGATGCGGCGAGCCGAAGTGACTGCAATAAGGAAAAGGACCTTCCAGGAAAGAAATTTCAAGGAGGTAGAAACCAACGGTTCAAAAGGTGGCTTCATAAGCTGACCTAGAACGAGGTTCAAATCCCATGCTACCGGAGGAGGCCGGATGGGAGGTTTAGTTAGAGTCAGGCCTCTCATGAACCTTGCAATAAGAGGATGAGAGGAGACAGGTTGTCCATTTATAGGTTTTAAAGATGCTGCAATAGCACTCAAATGGACTCGTACTGAATTCGTCTTAAGGCCTGCATTAGAAAGATGCAGGAGATAGTCTAATAGAGAATTCAAAGGAAGTGCTAGAGGGTCAAGACCCTGTTGAGCACACCAAATGGAAAAGCGTTTCCATTTGAAAGCATAGGAACGCCTCGTGGAGGGTTTCCTAGAGGCATGAAGGATATCTTTCACTGGTTGAGAAAGATTGAAGTCATGAAGGCTTTGGCCTTCAGTAACCAAGCTCTGAGGTGTAGGGACTTGGGGTTTGGGTGCCACAAAGTCCCCTCCTCCTGAGACAGAAGGTCTGGCGCCGCTCCCAGGTCCAGGGAGGGTCCCTGGGAGAGATGCAGAAGTAGAGGGAACCACACTTGGCGTGGCCAGCGTGGAGCTATGAGGATCATCGATCCGTGATCCCTCTGGAGTTTGAACAGAGTCTTGGGAATCAAAGGAATGGGTGGAAAGGCATATAGGAATTCCTGATCCCAATGTAGGAGAAAGGCGTCGTTGGCCTGAGCTCTCTGACACGGAGTCCTGGAACAGAACCGGGGAAGTTTGGCATTCCACGGACTTGCAAAGAGGTCTATGTCCGGGGTTCCCCATTCCTGAAAGATTCTGCGTATCTGGTCCATATGCAAGGACCATTCGTGTGGAAGCAGAACTCGACTGAGTCTGTCTGCCCGAGAGTTTTGAACCCCTGGAAGATACACTGCCAGAAGATGAATTTGATGCTCTCTGGCGAAGGCCCATAATCAGAGAGCTTCGTTGCAAAGCGACAGAGAGCCTGTCCCTCCTTGTTTGTTTATGTAGAACATGGCCACCTGATTGTCAGTATGGACTAGGACGGTCAGGTTGACTAGGAGGGTATGGAAGACTTTGAGGGCAAAGAAGATTGCTCGCAGTTCTAGGAGGTTGATGTGAAGGGTGGTCTCTTGTGGAGACCAAGCACCCTGAGTGGAGAGGTGTTGAAGATGGGCTCCCCACCCTGTTTGGGAGGCATCTGTTGTGAGGGTTGCTTGGGGCAACAAAGGTTGGAAGGGGGCCCCCAACAACAGATTCTTGGTGGACATCCACCATTGGAGGGACCAAAACAGACGCTTTGAGGTGAGTATTTGGTCGGAGAGCGCTCCTGATGCCTGAGTCCACTGGGTGGCCAAGGTCCATTGAGCTGCTCTCATATGAAGACGAGCGTAGGGCACCACGTGTACCGTGGAGGCCATGTGGCCCAGAAGTCGCAGCATTTCTCTGGCTGTCAAGTGACTGCTGGACTGAGCTTGGGAGGCCAAGCACACCAGACGTTGGCCCCGGACTTGAGGTAGGTAGGCCCTTGCAGTGGTGGTGTCCAACTGGGCCCCTATGAATTACAGAGACTGAGTAGGGATAAGTTGACACTTGGGAAGGTTTATCACCAGTCCCAGATACTGCAGAATGTGCCTTGTGCGGTCCAGGGAAATCTGGGCCTCTGACTGAGATGGAGCTCGGATGAGCCAGTCGTCCAGATATGGGAATACAAAAATTCCCAGACCTCTTAGAAATGCGGCAACAACTGCCATGCATTTGGTGAACACTCTTGGAGCAGAGGCTAGACCGAAGGGAAGTACTCTGTACTGGAAATGTTTTCCCTGAAACAGAAATCTTAGATATTTTCTGTGGGATGGGTGGATGAGTATATGTGTGTACGCATCCTTGAGATCTAGAGAACAAAGCCAATCCTGACTCTGAAGGTATGGAAGGAGAATGCCTAGAGAAAGCATTTTGAATTTCTCCTTGTACAGAAATCTGTTCAATTCTCTCAGATCTAGGATAGGTCTGAATCCCCCTGTCTTCTTTGGTATGAGAAAATAAGGGGAGTAGAATCCTGTCCCTTGTTGAAGAGGAGGAACCTCTTCTATTGCCCCTTGGGCAAGGAGAGAAGAGATTTCCTGACCCAACAGGCCCAGGAGAGATGGGGGAGAATTGAAGTGCCTCACCATGGTATATGGAGGAAGGTTGGAAAAATGAAGTTTGTAGCCCTCTCTGATGATAGAGAGGGTCCATTGCTCTGATGTAATTTGCCCCCATCTGGGAGCAAAGTGAGCTAACCTTCCGGGAATGGTGAGGGGCTCTGGTTGTTCTAGAGCCAGAAAGGTTAAGTTCTCTAGGGGCAAGTCAAAACCCCTGAGGGGGTTGAGCCTGCTGAGGAGTGGCAGACACTGCAGGCTTTGACCTTGCCTGTTTAGGCTGCTGACGTTTAGCAGCAAAGCGAGGCTGAGAAGATTGTTGGCCAGTATTTGTGGAAAATCTGGCCTTCTTGTAGTAAGGCCTCTTGAAAGACTTTGTCTTGGCAGGAGTAGAGGTAGACTTAGAAAGTCTATCTAAGGTAGCATTTTCTGCGTCCATTTGAGTGGCTTTAATTTGCCAGTCTTTACCAAATAAGTTCTCACCTGTACAGGGCAGATTCCGTAAGCCATCCAGGACCCAGGGTTCTAGGTCAGAGGCCTGGAGCCAAGCAAGTCGTCGGGCTGCAATGGCAATGCCCGAAGCTCTACCGGCAACTTCAAAGGAATCAAAGGCTGCTCTGTTGGAGAATTTAGAAACATCTAGAAGCTGTTTCACTATAGAAATGAACTCCTCCTTTTTATCCTCAGGGAGAAAGGGGGCAAAATGCCGTACCTTTAGGGCAAGTTCCCTGAGAAACATGCCCATATACAGACTGTATGAATTAATCCTGGCTATAAGCATACTAGCCTGAAAGATTTTCCTACCAAAAGAGTCTAGGGTCTTACATTCTCGCCCTGGAGGGGTAGAAGAGTGCCTTTTGGTACTCTTAATCTTTTTCAGCGCAGACTTCACCACAATGGAATGGTGAGGCAGCTGAGTCTTTTGAAAACCAGGAGGAGGGGGGACCCGGTACATGGTGTCCAACCTACGAGAATAAGGAGACAACGTTAGAGGAGCCTCCCATAAGTTCATCAAGTGTTCTTGAAGGATTTCATGGATAGGCAGGGTGACTGCCTCTTTAGGAACCTTAGGGTATCCTAAAATATCCAGTTTCTTTGATCTAGGTTCTTTTTCAGAGGATGTGGTAATATAAAGTCCTTTAGCTAGTTCTATAATGAAGTCTTGAAAGGACAAATCCTCTGGTGGAGACATTCTCCTCTTTGGGGAAGAAGGCTCTTCAGGAAGAACTAGAGACAGCTCATCAGAGTCCTCAGAGGAGTCAAAATCCTCAGAAGAATCAGAGTATCCTCTATTTGCTTCCAACGCACGATACGCATACCGTTCGGTATCGACATCGGGCGTACCGGGTATGGGATCGGTATCGGGTGAAAACCCGGATCCGGCATGCGGAACCGATCTGCGTTTGGAAGACGATGGTCTCGGTTCCGATATGGGAAACGATACCGGAACCGGACCCGGAACAGCTGGATGCGGTACCGAGGGCGTCGCAGCTGTAATGAAAGCCAGCATGGCCTGCTGCATGGTCTGAACAGTATTGCTCATAGACGCCACTGCTGCCTGGATGTCGGTACCGGTCTGGGCCGGTACCCCAGAGCAGTCTAACAGGTGATCGGTCGAGGCCGTGCCATCGATGTCAACCTGTAACCCCATAGAAGGAGCTTTGGAAGCCAGAGCTTCCCGCCGGGGTTGTTTGGCTGGGGCAGGATCCTCAGATTCAAAAGAGAGAGCCTCTCGATGCTTTGAAGGAGATTTGCTCTTTGAGGACCTGCCCGAAGAAGGTTTGGTTACCTGAGATCCATCCGGAGAGGAAGACCTGGATGACTGTGATGCTGGATTATCTGAAGCAAACAGCACATGGAATTTGTTGGCCCGGTTCTGCAAACCACGTTTAGACATCTGGGAGCAGGATGGGCAGTCCGGAATGGAGTGGTCAGGTCCCAAACATTTAAGACACCAGTCATGGGTGTCTGTGACAGAAATAACAGCACTACACTTGGTACACTTCTTGAAACCAGGGGCTGGTTTCTCCATGAGGAGAATTTGTGTAGGCCTAAAGCCTAACCGAAGTCACCAAGTTGTGCAAAAATAAAGATTTTTTTTTTTTTTTGAAAGAAAGAAAGAGAGACACCGGCGGTACCGGTTTCGGTATGGGGAAGGCAGGTACGCGGTCTAAAGAAACAAACTAAAATAAGAATTTCTTCAGCGGTGACAGGAACACGACCTGCTGGCTCCGCGGAAAAAGAGAAACTGAGGAGAGTTGGTCAGGAATGCGGGAAGGCAGCGCGCATGTGCAGTGGGAGGCCCCAAAAGCTTCCTTTCTGGGAAGCTGGGGAGCTTTCCCGCGCAGGCTCCGTCGGTTCCGACGTACCCATATGTGAGGACTTATTCCTGCTTGTTCCTGGAGATTGCTGCTATCCTGTCTTATTGTATGGCTGGTATTAGCAGGTGATGTGCTAAGTTCATTTCAAGCCACACAAATCACTTAACATTGAGACCAAATGGTTCCACTTTGGTCTCAGACTACAAAACCTTCTCCTACATGAATGAAGTGTCCCTTGAGTGTTTTTCTTCAAACAGCATGCAGCATATCATATGACTTTCCTTCAGCAATGGTATCCTTTTTGCCAGCCTCCCATATAGGTCATGTTTAAGGAGTAATCTGGAAATTAAGAGTCAATATTTTTCCCAGTCTCAGGCAGTCTATAGTTCTTTTAAAGTAATCTTAGGCTCACAATAAACTTCCCTCACCAATTTCCTTAACCCACAGCTACTGATTTGGGAGGGATGGCCCAATCAAGGCACTATTTTGGTGATATCAAACTGTTTTTAATCAATAGTGAATTCAACTGCGTCCCAAGAAATATACAAACACAATGAAATGTTCTTATAACTTTCTCCAATCTGTAACTGAATAACTTTTTTTTTTACTAGAGTTCTTACAGAAGCTCTTGTGTTCAGCATATTTAGATATTTGCTTCAAATTCACTTCATGTGAAGGAGCTTGATTCCACATCAAGAAATCTTCTGATCAACTCAATGACTGTGAATGAACAATCTACCTGCTTTTGAACCTTAAGGCAATTTTTGGAAATAGTGCTAAAATGAGTTTACTGTGACAAAGGATGTGAAGATTTGCACAAAGATGACTTTTTAGATTCTTATTTTTAATTACTCTATTTCTATAATTGTTCCTTCACATTGAAAGTGTAGAGTATGCTGTGTAGATCAATGAGACAAACTCTTACACCAATGCATTTTGAACTGTATTTTCTTGACTGAAGAATGTGAAAAATGTATACGAATTTGAAGACTTATACAGAACTATGGAGCATGTTTACTAAAATGTAACAACCACTACACGCTAAACCCCAAGCTATACAGTTAGCACAGGACTGCAATACTTGTTATCATGAGCTAAAAACACAGCCATGGTAAAAATGCTCTACTAATGGATTAGCATGGGATGAGGTGGGGTCTGGGTGAGCTTAGGGCACAGATTGAGCATTGACTGCACATCACAGCACAGGTGTTACTATTTCACAATTATTGTAACTTCTGCAGTTAGTGCGGGTGCACTTACTGCCACCTCATTAAGTGGCATTAAGTGCAGCTGCCAGTTTAGTATGGCAGAGTTATTTATTTATTTATTTTTATTTACATTCTCTTATATACCGCGCTACTCTGCATCAGTGCGGTTTACATTGAACAAACTGAAATTACATTGAACAGGGCATTATAACTTGGAGATAACTATTTTACAGGGAACATGGGCTACGGAGGGTTAGGTGGCTTGCCCAAGACCTCAAGGAGCACCTGTGGGACTAGAAACCCCAGTCCTTCCGGCCCAAGGTTGCTGTCCTCTAGTGGGATTTGAACCCCCGACCTTCCGGCCTGAAGTACCTTGTCCCAACCACTAGGCCACTTCTCCACTCCACAATTCTTCGACCCATGTTAAGTGCGTGCATAGGGATATATTAAGACTGCACCCAAACAGTTAGTACATTCTGGTCCGGCCCACCTGCTAATTTTTGAGCACTTAGAGTGTGCTAGTGTGCTAGGCAGCCGGGATTAGCGTATGTTAGTAAACATGCACCTTTGTATCTTCCACTCAAGATTTTGCTTTTCAGACTACCCTTCCTGCTTCCCTTAGCGCTTTTCCAACTATTATTCACTTCCTCATTTTTCTAAGATTCCTTGTACCTTTCAAATGCTAATCATTTTGCCGCTATCTTACAGGTAATGTACAAAATCTTATGAATTTGTTCTTTTCTAACTTTATATGACATATCCTTGAAATCTTTTTTTAAAAAAAGCAAATAAAAATTAACTAGATTTAAACATCAAAAATTCTTTGAGGGCTAAACTACATAGTAAATGACTTTTAGAAATGAAAAGTTAATTTGTGTCAGATGTTGACCCAATATATTTCTCTAAACTTTTCCAAAAATATTTGGTTTGCTTATTGCATGGTGTGAGTTATGCAGTGAATTACAGGTTTTAATTCTTACCTTTTGCACATCTGACAGTGTAACATGTCTTTCTGCAAATCTGGAAGGTATGACTTTTCGCAAAGAGGACAAATTAAGTTGTCTTGCTGTTGGTAACAATTATCACACACTAAACAATTATGGTGCCACTGAAAACTGGTTCGAGTACCACACTCTGCACAAACTCTGCAATTCTAGAGAAAAGAAAGTAAAGTATTCATGACTAATTGCAGAAACTGCCAGATGACATATAAGAGCTAATTTTTGAGCCTAAATATGTCACCTTTTAGACATTCATTATAAAAAGAAAGCTAAAAGCAAAGATCTTTTCAGTGCCTAAATTATGGCATTCCATATATTCTTCAAGAAAGGAGCCACTGTCAAGTCTCTTTAGGATCATGGCATAGCTTCAATGGCAACTCTTGGAGTACTTACACATCAAAAGCCTCATGCTTCAAAGATAAGACTTGAGTGTTTGGATATTTTCATACACAAACACAGCAAGTTTGTATGGATTACCAAGTATGATTGAGAGGAGGTCCAAATGCTGACTGACTTACTTAAGAGGAGCAGATGATAAAAGTGACTGACAATCTCCCTTCCCGGCAACTGGAGTCTCTACCCTGATTAGCACAGCACAAGCCCATCCCTAACAATCCCCAAACTCCATAATTCTCTACCTATTTTGATTGGTGGAAGAAGAGAGAGAACATCACTAATACAAAATTTGCACTGCTCCAGAGATGAAAGAATAAGATGAAGAAGAGGGGACAGAGGAAAAAAACAAAAGAAAAAGAGATATGGAAGAATAAGAGTCAGAAAGAGCATGAGAACATAGGGAAGACGAGGCAGCGGACAGTTAGAGGGATAACAGGTGAGAGAATTTGGAAGTGGAAGGTCATATTCAAGTTTGAAACAAATGGAACAGTGAAAGAAAAAAAAGTGAAAAGCACAGTTATAAAAATGTTACTTGTTCATGATTCACTATCTTAAGAGCTATACAAAGAAGACTGTTCTGGCTGGGATGCTCCTGAAAGAGGCCAGTATTGTGTTAACATAAGAAGGCCAATTCAATCAACAGAAAAGGAGTTACAGATGGAACAATTCAGTAGGAGTCACTTTATGCAGGTGATAACAGTACATATTGGCAATGTAAGTGTCCCCTTCCACGTGTATTTGAGTGAGGGGAAGAATCAGAAGCAGAAAATAAGGTAAGTCCTCCCACACAAATGACAGTGAAAAGCAGTGTTTTCATTTTAATAACTAAAACGAATACAACTAATTTGTTCTCATCAACTAAATTTTTTTTACATTTTAAACACCCACTTACTTTACATTTCCAGCCATTTGTTGGTACAGAGTCCATAATTGGCTGTAGACAAAAAGTATGGTATCCTTTATCACATGTATCACACACCAGCATCTTGTTGTCTTCCCCAGAATGCCTAAGGAGAAAATATAGTTATCTTTTATAGCTAGGATTTGATTGTGGATATTTATCCATAAGAGACCGTTTTAAATCAATACCACCACCCTGGGCCTGAAGAGGAATTTCTCTTACCTGCTATCTTTTTTTCTTTTATTTTCGAACCAGTCTGAGTCATGCAGGGTATATGACACTACCTAATGGCTCAACAGACAACAGCAGCTTTTAAGTAAGAGCTCTCACCGTGCTTCCTTTCTCCTAAGATGCACCTTACTACTAGTGAAGGACTACCAAAAGGGACTGTTACTGCTGGAAAGAAATCTGCACTTGTATGTATTTATCTGCTGGGAAATTCTCTAAATCTTGGGGAAAAGGGAATTCTTTGGGTTAAAGCTAATAAATATGCGTATTTTAGAATTCTATGTTTTTGTTAAGTCAATCAGGGATTAGTACCACAAAAAATTCTTTGGGGGCCAAACTACATAGTAAATAACTTTCAGAAATGAAAAGCTAATTTGTCAGATGCTGACCCAACATAAATAAAATCAGAGCATAGCTCAGCATAGAAGGTAGAATAGAGTAAAAAAGCATGGAATAAACACAGAGGATCTCTAAGGGAAATGAGAGGACTATTGTAGTAGTCAATATGGAAGGGCAGACTAGATAGAAACATAATGGCAGAAAAAGACCACATGGCCTATGTTTCTATTCTTTGAGTAGAAAGCTAGATACTCACCTGTAGCAAATGTTCTCTGTGGACAGCAGGAATAAGTACTCACATATGAATGATGTCACTTAAGGAAGCCTCATACAGGAATGCTCCCCAGCTTCTATTGTAAGCTTTTGGGAGGCTCCATTGTGTCTGCACGACTCCTTCCCGCCTGCCAGCACAGCGACATCTTAGATCAGTCTGACAACATAGCAGTAGCAGAAGATGACTCCTTGTGATGGTGGGAAGGTTGCGAGGCATTATTCCTGCTGTCCATGGAGAATACCTGCTACAGGTGAGTAACTACCTTTTTCCTATGGACAAGCATGAATGAGTCCTCACAGATGGGACTTCCAAGTTACAGGCTATCAAAACCGAAGAGGCCACCAAGAAGCCCAACAGGGGAAAAACTCAACTGCAGTATGGCAAGAGGCCTTAATAGCAAAAACAAACTTGAACTGTTCCTCCACCATCTGTGATACTAAAGAAAACATAGATATCCTAAAGATAGAGCACAGAAATATAGCCATCTGTCTCTTTTACAGACCCCCCACACCAGACGCTCAGAACATAACTACCATCCTAGAAGCAGCATGTAAAGCCTCAATAAACAAGCCTCATATCATCCTTGGAGATTTTAATTTAGCAACCCTCAACAATCAAACCTCAACTTTCCTAGAATCAATGTATGACATGGGCTTTAAACAAACAATCAAATACCCCACACACATCAAAGATAACACCCTTGACCTAGTATTCCTTCCTGAACACATAACTGAAATACATCAATATACTCCTCCTACCATAACACAGATTCCATGGTCTGACCATTTTATGATTCAATTTTCTGTTCACATTCCTTACTCCGCCATTTCCCATCAACCTATATCACACCAAGGGCCAAGATTTCGACCTTTTGTATCAGAAGAGTTCCTTGGAACAATTATACCCCAGCTTGATAAAGACTCAAACAGCCTTGACAAAGCAATTTTCAATTGGAACACTGCAATAAAAACAGCATCCAAACCACTAGCTACCAAACCTAACAGACCCTATAAAAGAGCACCAGAAAAATGGTACACACCTGAACTAGTTTCATTTAAAAAAGAACTCAGAAAATTAGACGCTAAATGGAGAACAAAAAAGACACCAGAACTCCGGGACCTATACTTTTCAACTCTTAATTCTTACAGGTCAGCCACAAACAATGCCAAAAAACAATATCATACAACAATCCTATCTAAATCTATTAATCGCCCAAGGGAATTATTTGAAATTGTAAAATCTTTATCCAAAGCCCCCACTGCTAACACACACATTGTGCCTATTAACCCACAAGCATTAGCAAACTATTTTGCTAGCAAACTAAAACAATCTATTCTACCAATACCTGACCCCCTCCCAAATACAACAAACATCAATGAATGGAAATCTTTCCATCTTATTGACGAAAAATAATTGCTCAATATAATCGCTAAACTTAACACAACCACATCCATCTTAGATCCTTGCCCAGTATCCTGGATTAAGACAACAAAACTAGAACTTGCCCCCTATATCTTAGATATAGTAAACAAATCCCTATAGCGAAGTGTACTACCTAAAGAACTCAAACTCTCTGCAATCCACCCGATTTTGAAAAATAAATCACTAAATGACAATGACCCATCATCATATCGACCGATCGCCAGTATTCCCTTCCTGACTAAAGTCATTGAAAAAGTTGTTCAATTCCAACTTCAAGACTATATAGATACATCCGCCCCCTTGATGATCATCAATATGGGTTTCGCCCCTTCCACGGCGTGGAAACCCTATTACTTGTCCTTGTTGATACTCTCATCAGGGGCTTGGACAACACCAAACAAGCTTTCATCCTGGTATTTCTCGACATATCTGCTGCATTTGACAGTGTAAACCATAATATACTCATTTCAAGACTCAGCCAGCTAGGTTTACAGGAAATGACACTTGAATGGTTTAAATCATATATATCTGACCGTTCACAATATGTACAAATTGACCAAATTTCATCACCACCATTTCCTCAAGAACAAGGAATACCTCAAGGCTCCGCACTGTCTGCCCTCCTTTTTAACCTTTACCTGCAACCGATATGCACCATATTCAAATGATATAAGATAAACTATCACATATATGCAGACGACATTATGTTGTTCTCTCCAATCAATATATTTGACCCCAACTATGACAACTTAGCAGCCTGCCTCTCTGAAGCTGAACTATGGCTTCGTTCAAACAATATGAATATTTAAAAAAACTGAGGTATTATTTACCTCAAGAAACCCTAATTTTATACCACCATCAGACATCAAACTCCAGAATTTTACCCTTCCAGTTAAAGAAGAGATTAGATATTTAGGAATCACCCTTGACCGGACGTTTAGTTTCACCTCTCACATTAAGAAGATAACCAAAACAATATTTTTCAAGCTTCGGTCTATCCAACAACTTAGGTCACTTTTAGAAAACGATGATTTTAGAACCATTACCCAAGCCTTAATAACCCCCCACTTTGACTACTGTAATGGCATACTAAAAGGCATAATAAAGAAGAACCTAAAAATCCTAGAAATGGCTCAGAACATTATTGCACGAATAATTTCCAAAGCCAAGTTAACTGACCATATATTACCCCAATTCTATACTCATTACATTGGCTGCCCGTTGCTAGCAGGATCCAATATAAAATCATATTGACCACCTTCAAGTTAATTAATAAGTTTGCCCCATCATATCTATCCACATTGATTCATAGCCCTCCTGTAAACAGAATGAGAAGAAGAAGGAATCTTAATACCATCCTAGTGTCTGACTTAATAAGAAAGACAAAACAAATAACAAGCAACAACGCCTTCTCATATGTGGCACTTACCTTATGGAATAACCTCCCAGACCAATTAAGAGAGATAAAAACTACAAAAGTTCCGAAAAGAACTAAAAACATACTTGTTCACCCAACACTACTACAACATGGATTGTGACCTGGATATGGCCTCCCATCCTCCATAACATAAACTGAATACACTCCTGCAATTTGACTCCCATACAACTACTATTACCCATAATTCAACCATAATCTGATGCTTCAAATTGTATATATGTTAAAGTATGTCGCAAGTTGTAAATAGCTCTAAACTCTACATTGTATCTGTATATAGTTGCTTAATGTTCTATGTATTGGTATATAGTTGCATATTGTTCTCTGTACCTTAGCATTGTTCGATGTAAACCGCCACTGATCTTGGTAATTGGCGGTATATAAATGTTTTTCAAATAAATAAATAAATAGTCAAAAGACAAACTATGTACAAAATCAGTGATTCTCTCTTCCCTTTTTTTTTTGGTAGCCTGGATAGAATAGAATGGGCCCAGGGGGGATGGAGTTGGATTCTACAGTAGTATGCAAAAGTCTGGAATCACTTGTAAATTTGACGTTTTTCAACTTCGTGACCTTATATCTTAATTTCTTTTTCCTCCCAGTGGCTTTTTATGTGTATCTCATGATAAGTGATAGATTTGGCTATTAGGGCCAACTTTTAGTATTGGTTTGGCCCTAATTTCTGAGTTTGTTCCCAATAGTTGTCCTGTTGATAGATTTTCTGTGAAAAACACGTAATGTACACCGTTGGCCAATGATATATTATTGTAAGTATGCTTTAAAATATTATGGATGCATGCCAGGTTTCCTTCAAATTAATGTATGTGGCCTTGAAAAAGGCCGTTTTTATTTGTCGGTGATGGCTCAGTATTTGATGGGCCACCCTTTGTTCTTGATCACCTGACTGCACCTTGTTGGCATTGAATGAACTAGTCTGACAAGGTGATCGTTGGTGACAACGCGGTTCCAAGCTGCAATGAGTGACTCAATCAGCTCATGCTTTGATGTCGGATGCCTCTTGGATATTTCCAAGGCCACCTTGTGCCACAGGTTCTCGATTGGATTCAGATCTGGAGACTGGGCAGGCCAGTCCATTGACTTGATATTGTTCTGCTGCTTTCAGCTGATCACCTGTCTGGAGCGATGGCAGGGTGCATTGTCATCTTGGAACAGGAACTGGCCAGGAAACAGCTGGTGTGCTGATGGCACCATGCACTTTTGCAGTATGGTGATGTACTTGGTCCCGCTGACCATTCCATCGACGATGGTCAGCCATGCAGCCCCAGACCATGACCTTCAAAGGATGCTTCACAGTGAGGTTGAGACACTCAGGCTTGAATTCCTCTCCAGGAAATCTCCTCACATAAGTGTGGGCCTGGTTACCAAACAGGCAGGTGCTTTCATTGCTGAATAGCACCTTTTCCCACATTTCAGTCGACCAGGTTGAGTGTTTTCTCGCCCACACGATCTGGTTGCGCCTTTGTATGTCAGTCATCAGTGGCTTATTCTGTGCTTTGCAGCCCCGGAGACCAAACTGCAGGCACCGGCAACGAACTGTTGATGAGCTGACACTGACCTCACTCTTGTCTGACCACTCTCGAAGTAGCTGAGGAGAGGTCAACTTGCGATTAGTCAGTGAAATGCGTCGTAGTGCACGGCCCTGGTGTGATTTTGATACACGTGGACGACCTGAATGAGACTTGTCCACCACTGAAACCGTTTCTTTCTTCTTCTGTACAATCTTAACAGCACTCTAACTGCAGCCAACTTTCCTGGCTATCTGACGGCTTGAAAATCCTTCCTCGCTCATAAAGGACACATGAACACGCTCCTCCATCGTCAGGGTCCGAATCATCTTCATGGTCGATCCAGAAAGCGTATGAAATTCAAAAATTCCGTGCGTTTTTGTATCTGCATTGTGATTGGTTAGTGAAACCAGTCTCCTGATTGGTCAGAAATAAAATGCGCATATTGGATAATCTCGATCCAGTTTTGATGCAGGATCCACAAAAATCACAGTAGCTATCTCCCAGTGTCTGTAAAGTATTTAAATTGGAAGCAAGGAATGCAAAAAAGTCAACTCTAACAGCCAAATGTATCCCTTTTAACGTGGTAGAAAGATGAATATGCAGGGCTAACGCAAAATTTTAAAAAAAACACGTTAGAAAGCACGAAAACTGCAAAACTCACAAGTGATTCCAGACTTTTGCACACCACTGTAATCCCTAAACAGATTCCTGAGTACAGAATGGCTGAAGTTGCTGTCATGTCGGGAATCCCCGTCTAAACAAGAGTGAGATGTGAATGTGTGGACTGAAGACACACTGCAACCCTTCAGATCTCTTCCATGGAGACCGAGCACAAGTTGGCCACCAATAGAGTCACAGTTCTGACATTATGAGCAGTGAGATGACAATCAGGCCTGCCTCGACATAAGCGAAAGAGATGCAGTCTACTAGTCAAATTGAGAAAGTGTTTGGAAACGGCAGCACCTAGCTTTCTGGGGTTAAAAGAAACAAAAAGTTGGATGGATTGCCTATGGCAGGGGTCTCAAACACGCGGCCCGCGGGCCGCATGCGGCCCGCGAGACAACTTTGTGCGGCCCGCGACAGAGAAAAACAAAAAAACCCCAAAACCCTGGCTTCTGCCGTTGCCGCCGTGGCAGCGGCAGAATCAATTGTCAAATTTAAAAAAAAAGACTCTGCTGCTCAAGCAGCAATATCACCTGTCCTGCGGCCCCTTCCCCTTCCCCTGTGCCCGGAGATCCGAATCTGCTCTATCAGCGGCGTGCTTTTCAAGCCGCGAAGAGTATTCCCCTCTCGCGCGGCTTGAAACCGCGCGAGAGGGGAATACTCTTCGCGGCTTGAAAAGCACGCCGCTGATAGAGCAGATTCGGATCTCCGGGCACAGGGGAAGGGGCCGCAGGACAGGTGATATTGCTGCTTGAGCAGCAGAAGTCTTTTTTTTTTTAATTTGACAATTGATTCTGCCGCTGCCACGGCGGCAACGGCAGAAGCCAGGGTTTTGGGGTTTTTTTGTTTTCCTCTGTCGCGGGGGGGGGGGTTATGACTGGTAATGGGCTATGGTGGGGGCTAGGACTGGAAATGGGCAGATGGGGGTTAGGACTGGAAGTGGGCTATTGGCAGGGGGGGGGTTATGACTGGTAATGGGCTGGGGGGTTAAAACTGGTAATGGGCTATGGTGGGGGCTAGGACTGGAAATGGGCAGATGGGGGTTAGGACTGGAAGTGGGCTATTGGCAGGGGGGGGGTTTTTAATGGAAATGGGCTATGGTGGGGGCTAGGACTGGAAATGGGCAGATGGGGGTTAGGACTGGAAGTGATCTATTGGCAGGGGGGGTTATGACTGGTAATGGGCTGGGGGGGTTATAACTGGTAATGGGCTATGGTGGGGGCTAGGACTGAAAATGGGGTGATGGGGGTTAGGACTGGAGGTGGGCTGATTGGGGGGTTAGGACTGGTAATGGCCTATGAGGGGAGGTAAGACTGAAAATGGGGTGATGGGGGATACGACTGCAAGTGGGCTATGGGGGGGACTAGGACTGGTAATGGGCTATGGGGGGGGGTAAGACTGAAAATGGGGTGATGGGGGGGTAAGACTGGAAGTGCGCTATGGGGAGGTTAGGACTGGTAATGGGCTATGGGGGGTCTAGGACTGGTAATGGGCTGGGGGGGTTGCTAGGACTGGAAATGGGCTGAGTGGAAGGGGGGCTTGAACTGCAAATGGCTGATGGGGAGGGGGGCTTGGAATGGAAATGGGCTGTGAGGGGAGGGAGCTAGGATTGGAAATGGGCTGATGGGGGGCTAGGATTGAAAATGGGCTGATGGTGAGGCTAGGATAGGACTGGAAATGGACTGATGCAGGGACTAGAAAGGAGCAGATGCTGGGTGGGGCTGAAACTAGAAGGGAGCTGATGTTGGGGGAGGATTAGAATGGGATGGAGCTGGGAAAGTGAAATGGAGAGGGGAAAAATATTTTGTCTGGAAGAGAAGACAAATCTACAATTGGCCAGGTATTGGGAGAGTAAGTGGGGATTGAGGATGGAGGGGTAAAATTTGAGTGGATGAAATAGGAATGAGGAAAGAGCAAAAGGAGAAAGATTAGTATGTTAAAGCAGATGTAGGGAGAGAGAATGGAAAAAAACTAGAAGAGAGAAGAAAGGACAAATGGACAGCAGACGATGGAGATAGCAGAAGACACGAAGAAACCAGAAGTGGCTGGAGCAATTGCAACTGAAAAAAAATGCACAAAAGGTAGAAAAATATCTCTTTATTTTGAATTTATTAACTGGAATATGTCAGCTCTGGGAAATGTGCATCATTAATGTTTGCGCTTTGTTTAGTACAAGAGGAAATTAATTTATAGTTTTATTTCTACAGTGTTGTTGTACATTCCAAGTTTGACTTTTGGGGTTCCCAGTTTAATTATTGTCTTCCTATTTCTGAATCTTTTAGTCTTTCTTTATCCATACTCATTAAGAGGCATGTTTACTAAAAGTTAGTGTATGGTAACATTATGCAAATATTTATGCAAATGAGGCCCCTTATGCAAATGAGGCCCCACGTCTTATGCGGCCCCCGGGTTACTTTACAAGTCCTCATTTGGCCCTCAAAGCAATTTGAGTTTGAGACCCCTGGCCTATGGGCTTGTGTCAGCTCCAAGTAGAAGGCTAGTGTCCCCTTTGTGTGCATGAGGTCTCGGGAAAAAATGTTGGCAGAACAATTGACTGATTAAGGTGGAAAGAATTTAGGATGAGTATGAAGGACCACTTTATTATGGTGGAATCTGGTGTAAGGCAGATGAACTACTAGAGCTTGAAGCTCACTCATTCTGTGTGCTGAAGTGCCTGCCACCAGAAATAAAACCTTCCAGGTCAAGAATGTCAGAGGACAGAATTGAGCAGCTCAAAGAGAGTTTTCATGAGCTGCGCAAGAACCACACTGAGATCCCAAGACATTGTGGGAGGCTTATAGGGAAGCTTCAAGAGAAGCAAGCCCCACATGAAGCAAACTAAAGGCTGTACCAAGATGGACTTTCCTTCCACACCTCGATAAGCACCAATTGCACTGAGGTGGACCCTGATGGACTTGGACTTAAGTCCAGACTCAGAGAGGTGTAGAAAATATTCAAGCAGTTTTTGTGTGGAACAAATGAAAGAATCTAGAGCCTGGCCCTCGCACCAGACAGCAAACCTCTTCCATTTGCATGAATAAGATTTTCTTATAGAGGCCCTTCTGGAGGCCAAAGGACATCAGTTACCACATTCGGCAGGTTGAGCTCAGACAACATTAGCCTCTCAACATCAATGCCGTGAGAGCTAAGAACCAGATGTTGGAGTGCAACATTGCTCCATCTTCCTGCATTATGACATCGGGCGCGTGGTCAAGTAGTAGCAGCTCCTGACTGGAGAGCTGGAGCAGGAGAGGAAACCATGGCAGTCTGGGCCAGTAGGCAGCAATGGGTGCCGCCATGTGTTTGGAAGGGTCTTTGCAATGACAGGTATTGGAGGATAAGCATACAGAAGAGCCTCCCCCAGTAAAGGAGGAAAGCAGATCTATCGAGTGGGTGACCCACTCTCGAAAGATGAGAGTCACAACTCCCCTGTCTAGTGTCCACTCAAGGCTGGAGGACTCGACTAGGTCTATCTGCCAGTATGTTTTGCACACTTGGCAGGTACATGGCTCTCAATTCCATCCCATGTGTAATGGTGAACTTCAACAATCTGACTGCTTCCCAACACTGGAGGTACGAACCAGTTCCTCCCTGCTTATTGATGTAGAATATGGTGACCTGATTGTTGGTCTGGATCGGAATAATTTTGTTGTCCAGTCAATCTCAGAAATCCTTTAGGGCATTTGCTACTGCTCTTAGCTCCAAGAAGTCGATCTTATGGAGACTTACTTGGAAGGACCACTCGCCCTAGGTGTGCAACCCATTGAGATGAGCTCCCCACCCCAGCTTGGATGTGTCAGTTATCAGAATTTTCTGGTGTGGAACAATTTGGAAAGGAAGACCCTTGAAAAAACTATGCACTGTCTACCACTGTACGAATTGAACGAGATGGGCGGTGGCACAAAGATGATCCCAGAGAGTTAACTTGTGACTTGGGTTCATGGAGTCCTCAGTGTCTACTGAGCCTGCCTCATTTGAAGGCATGCCAAGGATGTGACATGCACTGTAGAGGCCATATGGCCTAGTACAGTCAATATCTTGCGATCTGTTACCTGCTGACTCACTTGAGTTTCCCACATCAGAGCCGAATGGTCAATTGAGTTGATTCTTGTACTCCTTCTGAAATGGCAGTATTGATCAGCCAATCGTCCAGGTAGGGGAAGACAAACACTTTGTGAAGACGTGAGGTGCCGAGGCCAGGCCAAATGACGACACACTGTACAGGAAGAGTTGTCACCCCACGACGAATCTGAGATACTTCCTTTCAGTGGGATGTATCTGTATGTGGGTGTAGGCATCCTTGAGATCCAGGGAGCAAAGCCAATCTCCTTTTGGAAGGTAAGGAAGTAGAAAGCCCAGAGAAATAATTCTGAACTTTTCTCTCACTAAGTACAGGTTCATATCTCTCAGGTCTAGGATTTTCTTGGGGGATCAGGAAGTACCTGGAATAAAACTCCTGACCTCTTTGCTCTGATGGCACAAGCTTGATCACGAGATCTGACAAGAGGGTGGTGATTTCTCTCTGAAGCAGTTCCTGATGCAGAAGGATGAGATGATACACCTTCAGGGGGCAATTTGGTGGAAGTTCTAATAAATGTAGTTGATAATCATTTTCAATGATCTTCAGAATCCATGTGACTGAGGTCATGAGGGGCCACCTTTGCGCAAAACGTGTGAGCTTCTTATTTGGTAAGACTTCCTCCGAATGAAGGGTTTTCTACTGCGGTCACTGGACGATTGGCTATGTTCCACAGGAACCAGTCAAAACCTCGCCCCAGGTTTTGTGTGAGGAGCCGGCTTGACCTTTTGGGGCTTCTCATGCCATTGCTGTTGGTGAGGGGCCTACTCGGGCTGGGATGCTTTGGCCCCAGAGAAGCACAGGTCAAGGCACTGTGTAGCAAGACACCTTCTACTAAGTGTTTCTTTCCCTCCCATACACCCAGACTCCCATCCACCCCAGGCATAATGTTAGATTTATAGGTTTTTAAACCTATAAAAGGGAAAGAAGTGATCAAAGTCACTTTCGGGTTCAGCTGGTTATCTTCATCAGGAATAGATTAATTAAGGCCCTGAAATTAAGTAACACCCTGAAATTGATTAATCTTGAAGTGAACAAAGTCCCTTAAACATATTAGGTATAGTTGTATTGGTACAAGCATCCCTAGCAACTTTAAGTAAACAACTTAAATATTAGTTGGGTATAACGTTAGTGTAGCTGGGTTTAAAAAAGGTTTGGACAAGTTCCTGGAGGAAAGGTCCATAAACCATTATTAAGAAGGGACCCAGGATATCAATGCTTGACCCAGTACAAGCACTGTGGGACCTGTGTCTTTTGGGGAAACTGCTAGGTATGTATGACCTAGATTGGCCACTGTTGGAAACAGGATACTGGGCTTGATGGACCTTGGTCTGACCCAGTATGGCATATCTTATGTTCTTATGTTCTTATGTAATATCTAAACAAATCATTAAAACTAAGAGGCAGACAGCAGTTCAGCAGAGAATGAGGGCTGTCCAATCTTTTGCACAGAGCGTCAGATGTACAGTTTTCTCCCAGTTGATGAGGAGTCTTACATGTGCAGTAGGTGCAAGGAGCTGTTTGCTCTAAGAGCACATATCCGATGTCTGGAAGCTAGAGTACCAGACTTGGAGGAGCAAAGGAAGACAAAGAGGTATACAGATGGGACCTATAGAGACATACAACTGAAGTCCCACCTCCAGTCTGGCAGCCTCTCTTTTGCCACGGAGAAAAGAGGTCACGTGAAAGGAGAGCATCACCCTGGTCTGGCAGAAAGTGATCCTATAGTGTCCTCCAGGTGATGCAAAACCCTCTTGTACCGAGGTGGTTTATCCATGGCCCTGTGCGCACAAGGGAAGGGTTAGGATGGCCGTTACAGTTGATAATTTGATCATTAGGCATGTAGATAGCTGGGTGGCTGGTAGACATGAGGATTGACAAGTAACATGCCTGCATGGTGCGAAGGTAGTGGGCCTCATGCACCACCTAGACAGGGTTTTAGATAATGCTAGAGAGGAGCCTGCTATCTTGGTACATGTTAGTACTAATGATATAGAAAAATGTGGGAGGGACCCTTTCTCCGGGAAGAAGCAGGAAGTCAGTCCTCACATATGGGACCCCCAAGCTACAGACTATTGAAAAAAAAACTATAAAAGCCACAGGTGACCCAAAACGTAGACCATAAAGGGCAGCAGTGGGCGCTGATTGGCTGGATGTCTGACACTGCAGCAGCAGCATCGAAGATGCAATCCCCAATCCAGTAGCCTGGACATCACGGGTTGGAGGGAAGAGTTACACTATTCCCCGAAGAAGTGACTGAGTACCACCTGGCCAAAGACGCTATTCCCTCTGGGAGTCTCTACTAAACTATAGTGCGTAACGAAAATGTGCACAGAGGACTAGGTGGTGGCTCGACAGATGTCCAGCGAGGGCACCAAGCACATACATTGTGAGCTGCCACATGATGCTCCAAAGAAAGCCCCACCTGCTGATAGGCAAAGGAAATGCAGTCGGCCACCCATCGTGAGAGGGTGCACTTGAGACTGCAACACCAAGTAGACTAGGGGTCAAAAGAGACAAAGAGTTGCACTGAGCGGTGATGGGGCTGCGTCCTCTGGAGGTAAAAGGACAAGGCATGCTTGCAATCCAGCATGTATAGAGAGGCCTCCGCCCTGGAGGAATGAGGCCTAGGAAAGAAGATGGGCAATACCACCTCCTGGTTCAAATGGAAAGTAGAGACAACCTTTGGTAACAACTTGGGATAAATCTGAAGGATGACCCTATTTTTGTGAAACCTGGTGTAGAGCGCATATGCCACCAATGCCTGCACCTCGCTCACACACCTGGCCAACGTGAGCGCCACTAGGAACATGACCTTCCAAGAAAGGTACTTGAGGTGGCAAGTAGCCAGGGGTTCGAAGGCTGGAGCCATGAGCTTCCCCATTAATGCTCACCACAGCTACCCGAGTCAGACTCAAAGCCGTCGAAAGTTGCCTGAATTGCCCGTCTTGAAGGACTAGAAAAAGGGACTGTTACTTCTGGAGAGAGATCTGCAACTGTGAGTATATACTTCTGGTAATTTTCTAAAAGGAATTCTTTGTATTAAAGCTAATTAATCTGTGAACCCACTATTTTTGTTAAATCAGTCAGGGCCTAGTACCAGCAGTTTAAGTTTAAATTTAAAACACAGAGGAGACATTTCTGGTTACATTTCATACCCAGCAGAGAGCTTGTAGTCTAAATTTAATAGTCACTCAGGGCCTAGTAACAGCAAAGTACTTTTAGTTTAAATTTAAAACACAGAAGAGAGCTTTCTGGTTACATTTGGAACCCAGCAGAGAGCTTGTAGTCTAAATTTAATAGTCACTCAAGGCCTAGCATCAGCAAAGTACTTTTAGCTTAAATTTAAAACACAGAAGAGAGCTTTCTGGTCAAATTTAGAACCCAGCAGAGAGCTTGTAGTTTAAATTTCATAAGAAGTTAGAGCCTAAAAGCAGCTAAGAGCTATAATTTAAATCAAATCAGAATATAGCTTACCTCAGCAACACAAGACAGAGTACTGTGTAGCAGCCCTCTTTTAATAAGTGTTATTTCCCTCCCTCCCCTGGGATAATCGTAGCTTTATAGGTACTTACACATATTACAAGACAGGAGGTGCTCTCAGGTGAAGCTCATTACCCAAATCAGTCATACACTAAGGACCTGAGATTAGTTAAGCTTCAGGTGAACAAGGTATATTACATGTATTAGGTACAGTTTTATTAGTATAAATATCCATAGCAACCCTTAGTAAGTAAAGAACTTAGATCTAAACACAAACTTAAAACTAAGATGCAGACAGCAGTCCAGCAGCGGGATGGGGGCTTTCCAGTCTTTTGCATTGAGTGTCACATGTATGATTTTCTCCCAGTTGGTGAGAGGTCTTACGTGTGCACTAGGTGCAAGGAGCTCTTTGCTCTCAGGGAACGAGTCCATTCTCTAGAGGCTAAAGTAGCAGACTTGGAAAGCATAAGACAGGCAGAGAGGTACATAGACGAGACCTACAGGGATATAGTCCTGAAATCCCAGCTCCAGTCTGGCAGCATTCCTGTTGCCATGGAGGAGAGAGGTCACGTGACAGGAGAGCATCACCCTGGTGTGGCAGGAAGTGATCCTGTAACTAGGACCTGTCCTCCAGGTGATGTAAAACCCTCTCGCACCGAGGAAGTTTCTCCAGGGCCATGTGCCCATGAGGGAAGGGTTAGGACAGCCGTTATAGTTGGTGATTCGATCATTAGGCATGTAGATAGCTGGGTGGCTGGTGGACGTGAGGATCGCCTGGTAACATGCCTGCCTGGTGCGAAGGTAGCGGACCTTACGCGCCACCTAGATAAGGTCTTAGATAGTGCTGGGGAGGAGTCTGCTGTCATGGTACATGTCGGTACCAGTGACATAGGAAAATGTGGTAGGGAGGTTCTGGTTCTCTGAAATGCTTCCTGTTCCACGCGCAGGACCCAAAAGGCAGGCAGAGCTCCGGAGTCTCAATGCGTGGATGAGACAATGGTGCAGAGATGAGGGTTTTGGATTTGTTAGGAACTGGGGAACATTCTGGGGAAAGGAGGGGTTCTTCCGAAGGGATGAGCTTCACCTTAACCGGGATGGAACCAGGCTGCTGGCATTAACCTTTAAAAAGGAGATAGAGCAGCTTTTAAACTAGATATTAGGGGAAAGCCGACAGTCGCCCAAGAGCGGATGGTTCGGAAGAATGTATCTTTGAAGGATACTACTAAAAGCAGAGAGGTTCCACAAAAGAGTAAAGTAGCCCAAATGCCCTCAAGTATGGAGCAGACAGAGCTTAAAGATCCTAAATTACCCCTGTCTAACAATAGACAAATTAATATGAATAAAATACATTCTCTAAAATGCTTGTATGCAAATGCTAGAAGTCTAAAAAATAAGATGGGAGAGTTAGAATATATAGCACTAAATGAAAGGTTAGATATGATTGGAATATCAGAGACATGGTGGTTGGAGGACAACCAGTGGGACACTGTGATACCTGGGTACAAACTATATCGTAATGATAGAGCTGATCAAATTGGTGGAGGGGTTGCTCTCTATGTTAGAGAGGGCATTGAGTCAGAAAGGATTAAAGTTTTGCAGGAAACAAAATCTGCTGTAGAATCTATATGAATTGAAATTCCATGTAAAAAGGGGAAGGCAATGGCAGTGGGGGTATACTATCGAGCGCCTGGCCAGAATGACCAAATGGATGATGAAATGCTCAAAGAAATCAAGGAAGCTAACAAAAGTTACAGCACAGTAATAATAATGGGTGATTTCAACTACCCCGGTATCGACTGGGTCAGTGTCACGTCAGGACATGCTAGGGAGATAAAGTTCCTAGATGAAATAAATGACTGCTTCTTGAAGCAGCTGGTTCATGAACCGACCAGAGGGGAAGCCATATTAGACCTAATCCTTAGTGGAACACCAGATCTAGTGCAAGAGATAAGGTTGTTGGGGTCACTTGGCAATAGTGATCATAGCATGATCGCCTTTGATTTAATTAGTGGAGGAGGGATAGTAAGGAAATCCACAGTACTACCTTTTAACTTTCGAAAGGGAGAGGAGACTATGATAAAATGAGGAAAACAGTTAAGAAAAAACTAAAAGGAGTAGTTGCAAAGGTTAAAGACGTACATCAGGCTTGGCTGTTGTTGAAAAATACTATCTTGGAAGCCCAGACCAGCTGTATTCCACGCTTTAAGAAAAGTGGAAGGAAGTCCAAAAAACTGCCAGCATGGTTTAAAGGTGAGGTCAGAGAGGCTGTTGCCAAAAAAGCATCTTTCAGGAAATGCAAAAAAGAACCAAACGACGAAACCTGGAAACAGCACAAGCACTGGCAAGTCAAATGCAAGGCATTGATAAGGCAGGCAAAGGGAGAATTTGAGAAGCAGCTTGCTGCGGAAGCAAAAACGAGAAGTAAAGACCTTTTCAAGTACATTCGTAGCAAAAAACCTGTGAGAGAGTCAGTTGGTCCATTAGATGATAAAGGGGTTAAAGGAGCACTAAGAGGTGACAATGCGATAGCGGAGAGACAGAATGAATTCTTTGCTTCGGTCTTTACTGAGGAAGATGTAGGGATGTTACCCATGACTGAAGTGGTATTTAAAGGTGCGGAAGAATTGAAGGAAATATCGATACATCGGGAAGATGTATTACAACTATTAGATAAACTGAAGAGTAGCAAATCACCTGGACCGGATGGTATACATCCAAGGGTGTTGAAAGAACTGAAATATGAGATTGCAGACCTGCTATTAGTAATCTGTGAACTATCATTAAAATCATCTCTAATACCTGAAGATTGGAGGATCGCCAATGTAACACCAATTTTTAAAAAGGGTTCCAGGGGTGATCCGGGAAACTACAGACCGGTGAGCCTGACATCAGTACCGGGAAAAATGGTAGAAACCATCATAAAGAATAAAATTACTCAGCATGTAGATAGTCATGACCTAATGGGAGACAGCCAACATGGCTTTAGACAAGGAAGATCTTGTCTTTCTAATCTGTTATGTTTTTTTGAAGGAGTGAATAATCAGGTGGACAAAGGTGAGTCGGTTGATATTGTGTATCTGGACTTTCAGAAAGCCTTTGACAAGGTCCCTCATGAGAGACTTTTGGCAAAACTAAAGAGTCATGGGATAGGAGGCAGTGTACTATTGTGGATCAGGAACTGGTTAAAAGATAGAAAGCAGAGGGTAGGGCTAAATGGCCAATTTCCCCAATGGAGAAAGGTGAATAGTGGTGTACCCCAGGGATCTGTGCTGGGTCCGCTGCTTTTTGACATATTCATAAATGACCTGGAAAGTGGAATAACGAGCGAGGTTATCAAATTTGCAGATGACACAAAACTATTTAAAGTTGTTAAAACCCAAGAGGATTGTGGAAAATTGCAAGAGGATCTTGATAAATTGGAAGACTGGGCATCAAAATGGCAGATGAAATTTAATGTGGACAAGTGCAAGGTTATGCACCTAGGGAAGAACAACCCAAACTATGGTTACACGATGCAAGGTTCCACATTAGGAACCACCACCCAGGAAAAAGATTTAGGCGTCATTGTGGATACCATGTTAAAACCCTCGGCCCAGTGTGCAGCAGCGGCCCAGAGAGCAAATAGAATGCTAGGTATGATAAGGAAAGGAATGGAAAATAAAACAAAAGATATTATAATGCCTCTATATCGTTCCATGGTGAGACCGCACCTTGAATATTGTGTGCAATTCTGGTCGCCGTATCTTAAAAAGGATATAGCGATTTTAGAAAAGGTTCAGAGAAGAGCCACCAAAATGGTAAAGGGGATGGAAGGATACTCCTATGAAGAAAGGCTAAAAAGGTTGGGGCTCTTTAACCTGGAAAAGAGACGGCTGAGGGGAGATATGATAGAAGTCTATAAATTAATGAACGGAGTGGAACGGGTAAACGTAGATCGATTGTTTACCTTATCAGAATATAGAAAGACTAGGGGACATGCAATGAAGCTACAAGGTAAACTATTTAAGACTAATAAAAGAATATTTTTTCACTCAACATGTAATCAAACTCTGGAATTTGTTACCGGAGGATGTAGTTAAGGCTGTTAGTGTAGCTGGGTTTAAAAAAGGTTTGGACAAGTTCCTGGAGGAAAGGTCCATAAACCATTATTAAGAAGGGACCCAGGATATCAATGCTTGAACCAATACAAGCATTGTGGAACCTGTGTCCCTTGGGGAAACTGCTAGGTACGTATGACCTAGATTGGCCACTGTTGGAAACAGAATACTGGGCTTGATGGACCTTGGTCTGACCCAGTATGGAATATCTTATGTTCTTATGCTAATTTCAGTTAAATAACTGCAAAGGCACTTAAAATTTCATTCCACTGGTGCAAAATTAGTTTGCATCAATCAATTGCTGTTAAAACTCAATTCCTTCCACATCCTGAACAATTTCCTAGTTCTTTAAGAGGGCCCCCACGGATTCTCCAAAATTAAGTCCCAGTTTCAACAAGTCTCCCACCCACTCCATCTTGGCAAAAGGCTTGGTCCAACAAGTTAGGCTATGCAAGAGTAAGAGATCTGCATACTCAAATAAAATGTGCACCCTCTGGTGGATGGATGCAACCCTCTCCGTAAATCAAATAACTCTATGGATTTAATTAGGCATTTAAAGCCCTGAGATCCAAGCTATGATGCACAGCCTGAGAGCTGTTACCTATAATGGAGGCTAGTGTAGCACTGAAATGCCCATTAATAATCCACCTGCCATAACCTATTCCCAGGAGTTTTCTAACTCTTCATAAAACTCCTTTTGATTGGAATTAGGTGCATTTATTGAAATTATCTTTCCTATTTGTCTCTCCAGGCCAGTCCAGGCACTGTTGGGTAGTCAGCCCCCACCAGCAGCTGAGGACTGAATTACACAAGGTCTTACTGACGTAGTATCTGGCTCCCTTTAGAGCATCCACCTCAGTCTTTCAGTCCTCAGCAGCTGGAATGGACCTCTTTGAGTAGGCTCTCTGGGCAGCAGGAAAAGATTAGGCAGACATTGAAGAGATATCCTTTAAAAAAACAAAACAAAACAACAACAACAAAAAACAGATCTTGATTAGCTCTAGCAGGGCTGTAATTCCACTGGAGGGGATAGAGCGCTGGGAAATCCCCCCCCCCCCCTTTGGAGATCAGAGCAAGGTGAAGGGCAGCAGAAGCAGGGCCTGCCTCAACCTGGTGCTTAGCCACAGACACTGCCCGTGAGGGGGGGAGGGCATGCCTGGGAGCCCCAAGTTACTTATCCTGCCTCCGAGCTGTAAGTCAGTCTTCCGCTAGCTGCGGGGAAGGGGGGGGGGTGGTGCTGACTGTTAAGGTAGGGAAAGCACAACCGGCACTTTTTGTCCACAGAGGTAAGCTGCGTCGGGACCGCAAGGGGGGAGGGCATCTCTCTGCATGGGCTTTGGGGACTCCTCAGCCTTCTCATAGTCAGGAGGGCCTGGGGGGGGGGGGCAGTGGCAAGTGCATGCTGCAGGTTGCAGCAGCGTGCGCTCAGTGTGGGAGCAGCCGCGGGTTGTCAGGGCCGAGTCTCTGCTGCACGTGTTTTTGGAGGGGCAGCAGGTTAGAGCGCAGTTTTGCCAGCTCCATGGAGATGAAGGCTCCTTCTGAAAACATGGTTTCTAGGCCTTTGGTGTCTGCGGAAATGGCGGGACCGGCGGCCATCTTGCAGAGGCAGCTGTTTCTCCCAGAGAAGGGAGAAAGCCAGGAAAGGGCAAGAATAAAGCTAAAAGGCCGGAACCTAGAGCTCCAGTCCCTCAGCCTCTGTTGCCAGGGCTACAGGAGCGGTTAGAGTCACTGTTTTCAGCAGATCTTATTCTCTCTCTCCACAGGGCATATTGTTTGAAAAGAAAGCAGGCACAGAATTCTGGTCCTCTAGCAGGTTTTTGGCTCCCCCAGTGGGTGAAATAAGGTTGGAAGCGGACCCCAGAGAGGGACCTTCGCATGGTGAGTTTGAGGACGACAACGCGGATTGGTTGGCTCAGGAACCCTCAGGGAGTTGGGCAGAGGCCTGTGAACGCCTCTCGGAACTGGGAGAACTATAGGCCATGGAGTTAGAGGAAGATGAAATTTTCAGAGTTTTCCACAAGGAGCAGCTGGGGGCTCTCATTGCTCACTCCCTAGCGGCTCTAAATATAGTGCAGCTGGCGGTTCAGGAGGAACTGCTGGAGGATCCACTGCTTCAGGGATTTAAAGCAGAGCAGAGGTGCTTTTCGGTCCATAGAGTGATCAAAGAGATGATTGAATCGGAATGGGAGTGTCCAGAGGCTACCTTATAAGGTAACCGAGCCATGGGCCGTCTGTACCCAGTTCCGCAAGAGGAGAGGGACCTTTTTTCGGATGCCAAAGGTGGACACGTTGGTTTTGGTGGTAACCAAGAAAATAACCATTCCGGTGGTAGGGGGCGCAGCCCTTAATGATCGGCAGGATCATAGAAATTGGAATCTATACTCAAGCAGGCATTTGACTCGAGTGCCCTGACCCTGCAAGCCTCCATTTGTGGTCCCTATGTCTACAGGGCTTCCATTCGTTGGCTCCAAGAGGAGGCTCCCTCTGACTTGGAGGGAAGTGCTCCGGCGGAGGGAGCAAAGTTGGAGTCGGTGGCCGCGTATCTGGTCAATGCCTTCTACGATTTGGTTAGGATAGCTTCAAAGACTATGGCATCCTTGATTGTGGCCAAGCGCTTCCTCTGGCTAAGGAAATGGGCGGCAGACATGACTTCTAAGGTTCCCTTCAGTAAGCTCCCCTATAAGGGCAATCTGCTCTTTGGGGAGGCGCTTGAAAATATTGTGAAACATTTGGTGGATTCCAAAAGGAGAACTGCCAGAGGACTGTCCAAAGGGTCCGAAGCCAAGAGGATCACAAAGACGGCAAGGTAAAGATTTCCGCAGGTTCCGGACACCACGGTATACTCCGTACCAGAGGGGAGTCCTTTCGAAAGGCCCCACACAAAAGGCCATAAAGAAGCTAGGCAGGCCAAGCCAGAGTTTCCAATAGGGGGACGTTTACAGCAGTTCTACTCCACCCAGGCCGCAATTACAACAGATTAGTGGGTCTTGGAGATCATCTGCGAAGGCTGAGCGTTGGAGTTCTTCAGACCTCTGGCCGAAGCATTTGTAACCTCACCCTGCAAGGCACCGGAGAAGAGCTAAGCAGTCGAGGCCACTCTCCGACGCTTGCTGCAACTTCGAGCAGTGGCTCCTGTGCCCTGCGACCAGTGTGGATTCAGTCGATACTCCATTTATTTTGTGGTTCCCAAGGAGGAGGTGCTTCTCTCGCGGTGGTCGCTGCAGAGGCACCCATTGTCTCAGAGGCCGGTGTGTCTGGAAGAGGCAAGATCCAGTTTGGAATGGTGGTTGGACTCGGCTCATTGCAGGGCAGGCATGCCCTTGGAACAGCCCAAGTGGATTTTGGTGACAACGGATGCAAGTTTCTCTGGCTGGGAAGCGCACTGTCACTCCCAGGCACAGAGAAAGCCACGTGGTCGATCAACCGGCTAGAGATGAGGGCAGTGTGATTTGCTGTGCAGGCTTTCAGAGGCCTAGTTGTGGGGAAAGCCATCCGGGTCTTCTCCGACAATGCAATGACCATAGCCTATATCAACAAACAAGAAGGCATGGGAAGTGCCACCCTGGTGGAGGAGAGTCAGCTTCTTCTGCAGTGGGCAGAGAAACAACTGGTAGCCTTGTTGGCAGCACATGTAGCGGAAAAGGACAACGTGCAGGCTGACTACCTCAGTCGTCATGCCATGGATCCCGGGGAATGGGAGCTGAATGCGGCAGTGTTTCACGACATAATGGTGCATTGGGGTCAGCCGGTCATGGACCTCATGGCCACGCTAGTCAACACCAAAGCCACATGGTTCTTCAGCAGGCGCAGAGAACACGTCGGAGGGGCTCAATGCCCTGGCACAGCCGTGGCTAGAGGAAGGGCTGCTGTATATGTTTCCGCCATGGGCTCTTATCGGTCGTCTCTTGCAAAGGATAATGGCTCATGACAAGCATGTGATTCTAATAGTGCCGGACTGGCTGTGGAGGCCATGGTATGCGGGCCTCATCTGTTTGCTGGTGGATCACCCATGGAAGTTGCCCAACAGGATTAACTTGTTTAGCCAGGGCCCAGTGTTGATGCCACAGGTGGATTGGTTCTCGCTTACGGCTTGGCCCTTGAGAGGGAGCGTTTGTGGTGCCGCAGTTACTCAGCGGTGGTTTTTCCACCACGTTGAACTCCAGGAAGCACTCGATGTCTTCGTCTTATGTCTGTATATGACGCATTTTCGAAGGATGTTGCGCAGATAGGGGCGTTAGTCTGTTCACTTGTGTGCTAACAGACATATTGCTGTTTCTGCAGGGTGGATTAGACAAGGGTCTTGCCCTTAGTTCCCTGAATATGCAGGTGACAGTGTTAACCTGTTATCGGGGGCGAGTGCAGGGATGCTCGCTAGCAACGCACCTGGATGTGGTACGATTCCTTCGAGCAGTCAGGAACGTGTGACCACCCTTCCGGCCAGTGGTGCCGCCCTGAAACCTGAATCTGGTCCTAGAGGCACTGGCAGAACTGCCTTTTGAACCCTTAGCCATGGCAAGTTTGAAGGCGCTTTCTTGGAAGACTGTCTTCTTAGTGGCGCTATGTTCTGCGAGGTGGATTTCCGATCTGCAGGCGCTCTCGTGTAGGGAACCGTTCCTCAAATTTATCGCAGAGAAGGTGGTGCTGTGGCTGGTGTCATCCTTTCTTCTGAAGGAAATTTTGCGTTTTCATTTGAATCAGTCCATTTCTTTCCGAATCGAGGAAGGGAGGAGTGGGATCTCAAGCTTCATTGGTTGGATCTGCATAGAGTTCTTCAGAGGTACCTTAAGAGGACGGAGTCTTTTCGTAGGACAGACTGGTTGTTTGTCCTATTCAGCGGTTCTCGTAAGGGGGAGATGGCCTCCAAAGCCTCAACTTCCCAGTGGGTGAAGCAGGCTATCGGGGCAGCGTATACGGCACACGGGAAGACCCCTCCCTTGGGTCTGAGAGATCACTGTACTCGGGGCCAAGGGGCATTTCTGGGTGGAGTGCTCTTTGATTCCTCCAGTGGACATCTGTCAGACAGCAACTTAGTCATCATTACACACATTTTCGAGAGATTATCAGCTAGACGTGCACGCTAGGGGGGATGCAAATGTTGGAGCTTCGACTATTCTAGCCGGGCTTATGGGTCCCACCCAGGGTTAGGTACTGCTCTGGTATGTCCCAATGGTGCCTGGACTGGCCTGGAGAGATGAAGAGGAAGGAGAAATTAGACCTTACCTACTAATTGTCTTTCCTTGAGATCTCTCCAGGCCCCACCTGTTCATTGGCGCGGTGCAGTTGGTTTAGTAGTGGGAGTGACCAGCCAGAGGTATTTAGGCTGGTAGTCTCTGATCCTAAAGAATTAGACCTTGAAGCCCAAGAGAAGGGCGTGTTTGGAGGCTGAGAGCCAGCTGAGAAAGCTGGCCCTATTCACCTGTAATCAGTAATCAGGGTCCTACAGGCACGCGCAAAAAAAAAAAAAAGAAGATATATAATGAAAAGAGAAAGCAAAGAGGGGAATCATAAGGGGGCGATGGCTCCCTAGGTCCTTCTGTCTCCTCCTGGTGGCCTTGCGGCACTCGGGAGGGCAGATTTGTTGGCTTGTTCAAGGCAACACACCACAACAGAAATAAAAGGGAAGTTAGTTATGATTGATATCCCTCGTAAGTCGAGCGATACTGCTGCCAATCTCTCCCCCTCGAGATTTTCTGCCACTTAGAAAGCTCTTTGGATGCAGCCAGTTCCATGGGTAGTTCCAATCTTGACAGTCCAATCTCTTCCAAGGCACTCATCACTTTCTCTTTAGACTGCGCTGTATAGGTCTTACCATCCACAGTGAACGAAAGACCAAAGAGGTGGTTCCAGCAATAGCTAACTCTCTCCTTTCAACTTAGTAGTGATGTCTCAGAGGTTTTGTGACTTTCGCAGGGTTAGGGGGCAGAGAAGTCTGCATAAACCTCAATGTTGCAAGTATCCCATGCTAGAGTCTAGCACTATTGCTTTGGATAATAGCTCTCTGTCCATAAAATGATGATAACAGGCTATATCTTTCAGCAAGTAAGGTCTTTGCTTTCCCCCATGGCCCATTGTAAACACTCTACTTTGAGAGAAGACTCCCCCCAAGCAACCTCACATTTGCAGAAAGGATACCAACGGAAATCTTTTGCACCACAGATTTACAGTCAGAGTATTCATCAGTTTCTGGAATGCCTCAAAAACAAAGACTGCACCTGTTGCTGTGATTTTCCAAGTCACCCATTTTATCAACAAGCTCCATGTTAGCTCACTCTAGTTTATTCACATGCTTTTCTAGCTGGCAAACTTGTAGTGTGACTATGAAATCATAATCTATAAATAAAAAAGGTTGATAGTTTGTGTATTGAAATACGTAATGTGTTTGAGGGTATGGCTTAAAAAAAAAACAGACGAAATCAGAGGAGCATAAAAACTACTCCCTATGGTTTCATGATGAATTGAGAATTTTGAAAAGGGAGGTTAGGAGATATGAAAAGAAGTGGGTTAAGCATAAAACTGAAATGAATAAAGTTTTCTGGAAAGAAGGTGCTGCTAAATATAAAAAGGCAATTTAAGATGCTAAGAAATTATTTTATTCTGATTTACTAAAGAACTCTATTAACTCTAACACATTATTTAGAGAAGTGGGTAAACTTTTTAATGTGACTAAGGGACAGCCTTATAATTTTGTGACTACATTGACTTGTGAAATATTTTCGCAATTTTTTTCAGATAAGATAGATAAGATTTAGATGGGTTTGGATTCTCAAAATCACCCCTTTACTCAGTCTGATGAGAAGTTGGGTATGGGTTTTATCACTGAAGGATGATTTTTTTTTTAATTCTCAGGAGAAGATTCTCCTCTTTTACTTCTGTCTCTATTGAGGATGTTAAGGAAGTTTTGACTTCTCTCCATCCTACGTATATGCGATTTGATCCTTGTCCTTCAAACCTTTTTGCACAGTTGACTGTATCTACTCTTACTACATTGACATCCCTGATTAAAGAGTCTTTGAATCAGAGGATAGTTCCTGATAGTTAGAAGGCGGCTGTTCTTAAACTTTTGATAAAAAAATCTAGTTCTTTTGGTCCTTATGGATCTAAGTGCAATATTTGATACTATTGACCATCATATTCTTCTGCAAAGACTATCTGATATGGGAGCTACGGATTTGGTACTTACTTGGTTTAAGTCATTCCTGACTGAAAGGTGCCAATATATAGCAGTGGAAAACATGATTTCTAATCCCAGGCCATTGAAATATGGTGTCCCACAAGGGGCCTTCTTTTTAACATCTACATCAAAGCTTTAATTGATGCAATTTACGCCCAGTGGGTTCGGATACACTCCTATGCTGACGATATTCAGTTGCATGTCCCCTTGGATATAGATCAAACCTCTGGATTTACCAGATTGATGTCCTGTTTGGATTTGGTTAAACAGTGGATGGTACAGAATAAGTTGTGGATTAGTCCTTCAAAAACTGAGGCAATTGTGGATTCATCGTAATAGCTTATTGCTAGTGATCTTTCTTTTGATGGACACGTCTCCCAAACCGTTAAGACCGGTTTCTATTACAGTACTTGTGACAAGCACATAAGATCCATCAGTGTTTTTCGCAATCTGAGATTTTACAATTTGCATATGCATTTATAACATCAAGGCTCAATTATTGTAACACTGTTTTATGGATTGACTGTAAAATCATAAAAGTGACTACAACGGATGCAGAATGCTTCTGTGAAACTGATTTTTGATATGAGGTTTAGAGATCATGTCTCTCCTTATCTAAACTCACTTCAATGGCTACCGATTGAGAAGCATTGTATTCTTAAAATGCTTGTCTTGGCTTTTAAATATTTTTATGGTCAGCTTCCAGCATATTTTGTAAATAAATTACAGAAGTATATTATAGCCCGTACTCTGAGGTCTCAATCAGATTGTTTGTTAGTGGTTCCCTCTTCAATGTGCACATTGTAATGCTTATTCATGTTCTTTGCCACTGCTATAGAATGGAATACCAAAAATTTACCATTCTATGGACAATCTGTTATGCTTTCAGAAGGCGATAAAAACATATCTTTTTCCTGAGATATGATGGACATTGTAAGATCTTGAAAATTAAGTAATGTCCTGTACTATCATTTTTGTGAAGAGCAGATATATGTTATGATGAGGTATTGTCAGTCTGTGTTATGTTACTTTTATTATGTATTTACGTAATTTGTAACCTGCCCTGAGCAATTTGAAAGGACTGGATAAATATTGAATAAATAAATTAAAATAAAAGAACACCTCTGCTTAATCTGCTACTCATGGCTTAGTCTTTTCAAGCCAGTAGTCCATCTCCACTATGTCAATACAGGATCAGAGATGATTGTTTCCAATTCTGTGCATACTGCGATTAGATCTCACTTGATGTCCCAGAACCACTTGTGCAGTTCCGCAAAGACAACCTGCAAGTTTGCGTGCATCTGCTACATTCATTATCCTTCCCAGCAACATGGTGAATCACATGGACACCTCTGCTGTCATACTGGAAGTCTCACTGAGCAGCAGGCTGTCATTCGCATAGAAGAAATGTTGTTAAGTCCATTACTTTCAGTTTCACCTCCATCAAGCTCTGGGGTCTTCCCCTGCTGCCATCATTATGCTCAAATGCTATGGTTGGGTTTAAAACAAACAGAATGGACTTTTTTTTATTACAGTCCCAGCACTTCTTGAAGCCACTGGCCTTCTTGGACATCTGAAAGTCTGATGATATGAAGTAAAAGAAGTACCAATCTTGTAATAAAGATGGCTTGAATTTAAAATAGGATTACATCATTGGGACAGCCAGAGGCTGCTGCAATCAGAACCTGCCAATAAAGTGTTGAATAAAAAGTAAACGTGAAAAATGTTGGGAACCTAATAAAACTTGGGGAAAAAATATAAAAATTACTAAGGCACACCATCGATAGGGAGGAAAACTAAAGGAAACTGTGAAGAATAATCAAGAACAAGAGAGTTGAAAACTCTGATTCCTATATAAGAAGGTGACAAACTGTGGTTTCCTGCTTAGCTGGATGGTGCAGAGACTTCCACATCTGCTTAAAAGGGTATTCCAGCTTTTCTACAAAGCTCTGGAAAATGTGTTCCATCTCAGAACTATTAGATGATATCGACCATGTTTATGGCTGTGATGAAATGTTTGGTCTTTACAAAAAGATGCATAAAAAATATATACATACACAAATGCAAACCTATTTAAGATATGTGAAGGGATTTTTTTTCCCTACTCATCCTTAACTGATGAGAGATCCTACATCAAAGTATCTTACACAGTCTTCACTGGCTCCCCATAGCCAGTAGAAACAAATACAAGAATCTGGTTATTATTTTCAAGCAAATACACGATATTTCACCTTCACGCATAGCATCCCTAACAGCTAAAACCTCAGACACCAGATAAAGAAGGAGTTGTTCACAAAACTCGCTATGCATACCATATGACTTTTGTAAATCAAACAAAGCAACAAACAAAAGAGCATTCTCACATTATGCCCCAATTCTTCGAAATTCACTTCCTGCCACAATAAGAGAAGTGAAAGACCTTACCGTCTTTAGAAAAAGATTAAAGACATTCCTTTTCAACGAGCACTATGGTCAGTTTCAATCAGAACCTTCCTAAGATACAGTTAACTTACTCCACTGTTTTTCTTCTCTCTCCATGTCTAATCCTTACAAAATCCTAGGCTATTTACCTTTGCGAAACATCAAAGCGTCTAATCACCTATGTATTGCTTACCAGTGAGAATGTAAATAGTTTACTTATGTTACTGTACATAGTTAACTCTGTTTGATGTATTATTCAAGCTTTTGTTCATTGTAAACTGCCTTGATTGCCAGACAGGGCGTTATATAAGAACATGAAATACCGTATTTTTCGCCGTATAAGACGCACATTTTCTTCCCCAAAACTGGAGGGGAAAAGTTGGTGCGTCTTATACGACGAATAGAGAGAATCCGCGAGGCGCGGCCACGGCCGTAGGAAAGGCCGCGGCTTTGGCCTAGCTCCGGAGCGGTTGGCCATCTTAGTACACCCGGCGGTGCGCACTAATGTCATCACCCCCTCTGCTCGTGGATCCTACCATAGCGCGGATCTACAACAACAGGTGAGGAGCGGGGCAATGCAATGTTACTGGCTATTATTACTATGTTGGGGGCAATGTTACTGGCTATTATTACTAATGTGGGGGCAATGTTACTGGCTATTATTACTAATGTGGGGGCAATGTTGCACTGGAACAGTGATGGTGATGACGAGTGGGGGGCAATGGTGGACATTACGTGATGAGTGGGGGCAATGGTGGATATTACGTGATGAGCGGGGGCAATGGTGGACATTACAGTGATGAGTGGGGGCAATGGTGGACATTACGTGATGAGTGGGGGCAATGGTGGATGATGTATTAAACAAAAAGACAAAACGTACCGGTATGTTTGTCTTGTTGTTGTTTTTTTACTGATCCAAAAAAGATCCGATCCGTGACTCCTGATCCGTGGAACGATCCGAACCGTGAGTTCTTTCATTTCTGGATTTCTTGCAGAAAATTACCGTTACCGTACCTCCTTTTCAAGATGTCTAAGCAGAGGAGACTGGCATATAAAGTTGCTTTCAAGCTGGAAGTAATCAAATTTGCTAAGGAGCATGGAAACAGAGCAGCGGAGAGACACTTCGGGCCACCTCCAACTGAGAAAATGATAAGAGAGTGGAGGAAACAGGAGGATCAGCTCCAAAAGTTGGATAAAAGCAAGCACACCTTACGTGGATCAACTGCAAAGTGGCCAGAATTAGAGGTAGAAGTGAAGGAGTGGATCACACGTCACCGGCAAAATGGACTTTCTGTCTCAACAAAAATGATAATCTATGAGGCCAAACGCATTGCTGTGGAGAAAGGCATTCAGGATTTCATCAGATCACCATCGTGGTGCTATAGATTTATGAAGAGATCTGGCCTTTCTATGCGCACCAAAACCAGAATTGCACAAAAAATGCCAAAGGAATACGAATCAAAGATTCTGTCTTTTCATAAGTTTGTTATTGATGCGAGGAAGAAGAATAACTTTGAAATTAGCCAGATTGGGAACATGGATGAAGTCCCGCTAACGTTTGATGTGCCATCTAACAGAACCGTAGATATCAAAGGAGCCAAAACCATAACCGTAAAAAGCTCAGGGCATGAGAAAACCCACTACACGGTTGTGCTGTCCTGCTGTGCAGATGGTACCAAACTGCCTCCGATGTTGATCTTTAAAAGGAAAACATTCCCAAAAGAAACAATTCCACGGGGAGTCGTCGTGCACGTTCATGATAAAGGGTGGATGGACGAAAATGGCATGAGGCTGTGGATTGACAAAGTGTGGTCCAAACGTCCTGGCGGGCTTCTGAAGAAATCTTCCTTGTTGGTGCTTGACCAGTTCAGAGCGCACTTTACGGAAACTACTAAAAAGAACTTTAAGGAAGTTAAGACCCAAATAGCTGTGATTCCTGGTGGTCTTACCAGCCAGCTGCAACCTCTGGACGTTTCCATTAACAAACCGTTCAAAGTTCTGATGCGAGAGGAGTGGAACACCTGGATGGCAGCTAGGAACCATGATCTGACGTCTACTGGGCGGATGAAGAGGCCCACTATTACACAAGTGTGTGAATGGGTTAAAAGGTCATGGGACTCCGTGAAGGAGGACATTGTTGTAAAATCATTCAAGAAGTGTGGCATTAGTAATGCCTTGGAAGGAACAGAAGACAACGTCTTATTTGACACCAGTGAGGAAGAAAGTGATGACAATGACTGCATGGATCTGTCCTTCCTCATTTCTGATAGCAGCGAAGAAGAGGAATTATTGGGGTTCGAATAAAAACATTACAGCCTTATTTTTGTTACTTTCACTGTTTACTGACTTTACTGACTGTTAATGAGAGTAAAGATAGTTCTTAATATGTTACATGGTTGGCATAAAATTGTTCTTAAACTGCTGTTAACTTTATACAGTAGATATAAAATATTTTACTACAGTATTTGGTTCAGAATCTTTTTTTTCTAGATTTTCCTCCTTTAAAATTGGGTGCGTCTTATATTCCGGAGCGTCTTATATGGCGAAAAATACGGTAAATAAATAAATCTAAAGAGGAATAAAGCATAGTTACCTGTAACAGGTGATCTCCAGGAACAGCAGGAATTTAGTCTTCACCTATGGGTATCGTCGGTACCGACAGAGCCTGCGCGGGAACGCTCCCCAGCGTCCAATTAGAAAGCTTTTGGGAGCATCCCACAGCGCCTGCGTGCTGCCTTTCTGCTTTTCCCAATTGCCTCTCTCCAGCTGAGTTTTAAAGCTGAGACAAAGAGAGAGAGAGGGAAAGGGAAAGAGATAGAGAGATACAACTCCTAGGGGAGGTGGGTGGGTTGTGAAGACTAAATTCCTGCTGTTCCTGGAGATCACCTGTTACAGGTGAGTAACTATACTATCTCCAGGAACAAGCAGGAATGTAGTCTTCACATATGGGGACTCCCTAGCTTTAGATGCCAGGGAGAAACCCCAGAGGTTGTGTGTCCCTGAGAAAGGGCTCCACTTCCCCCCATGGATCTCTGGCATCCAACTAGGGATGGTGGGTAGGAGTTGATTAGGTATGGAACAGGTGTTGGAGAACAGCCTGAACAAACAAGGCATCCCGGCGGGAGTCCTTGTCCAAACAGTAATGGGCTGTGAAGGAATGAACAGAGGCCCAGGTGGCTGCTCGACAGATGTCGTCGATAGACACAGAGTGTAGATGAGCCATTGAAGCTGCCATGGCTCTCACATTGTGAGCTGTGACATGGCCCTCCAGAGGAAGATTCTTACTCTGACAGGCAAAGGAAATACACTGAGCAATCCAGTTTGACAGTGTTCTCTTGGGAGATTGGAAGTCCCAAATGAGAAGGATCAAAAGCAACAAAGAGTTGAGAGGACTTTCTATGTTGCTGTGTTCTTTGTAAGTAAAAGGCTACAGCTCTTTTACAGTCCAAAGTATGAAGATTCCTTTCTGCATTTGATGCATGAGGCCTTGGAAAGAACACAGGTAGGTAGACCGCTTGGTTTAGATGAAAAGGCGAGGCCACCTTTGGCATAAAGTGTGGATGAGTCCTAAGGACTACCTTGTCATGATGGAACCTTGTATAAGGTGGATCAGCCACTAGTGCTTGCAACTCACTGATGCGACGTGCTGATGTGATTGGAATGAGAAAGATAACCTTCCAAGAAAGGAATTTCAATGAGGTAGTAGCTAAGAGTTCGAAAGGTGGCTCCATGAGCTGACCAAGAACCAAGTTTAAGTCCCATGCCACAGGTGGTGGCCTAATGGGAGGCTTAGTTAGCAGAAGGCCTCTCATAAATCTTGCTATAAGAGGATGGGAGGAAATAGGTTGTCCATTTAGAGGCTTGAAAGAAGCTGCAATAGCACTCAAATGGACTCTCACCGAGTTAGTCTTAATTCCTGCATTGGATAAATGAAGGAGATACTCCAGTAATGATTCCAGAGGTACCGCAAGGGGGTTAAGACCCTTCTATGAACACCATATGGTAAACCCTTTTCCACTTGAAAGCATAAGAGCGTTTTGTGGAAGGCTTCCTGGAAGCATATAGGATATCCTTGCTGAGGGAGGTTAAGACCATGGAGATCTAGGCCTTCAGCAACCAAGCCCTGAGATGCAGAGACTGGGGATTGGGATGCCACAACATTCCGTTCTCCTGAGATAGGAGATCTGGAGCAGACCCTAACTCCAGGGAGGGAGCTTGAGAGAGATGTAGAAGCAGAGGTACCACACTTGCCGAGGCCAATGTGGAGCTATGAGAATCATACGGCCTCTATCTCTCTGAAGCTTGAATAGGGTCCTGGGAATTAGGGGAATGGGTGGAAAGGCATAAAGGAAGTCTTGGCCCCAGTGAAGGAGGAAAGCATCCTTGGCGTGAGAGTCCTGAGCCGGAATTCTGGAACAGAACCGGGGAAGTTTGGCATTCAATTGACTTGCAAAGAGGTCTATGTCCGGGGTTCCCCAAATTTGAAAAATCTTGGCCACCTGCACTACATCTAGAGACCATTCATGTGGAAGCAGAACTCGACTGAGTCTGTCTGCCCAAGAGTTTTGTATGCCTGGAAGATACACTGCCAGGAGATGAATCTGATGCTCTCTGGCGAGGGCCCCCAGTCGCAAAGCTTCGTTGCAAAGCGACAGAGAGCCAGTTCCTCCCTGCTTGTTCATGTAGAACATGACTACCTGATTGTCCGTATGAATGAGGACTGTCTTGTAGCTGAGCAGGGTGTTTGACACTCGAAGAGCAAGGAAGATTGCTCTGAGCTCTAAGAGATTGATATGTAGATGAGTCTCCTGTGGAGTCCAGATGCCTTGGGTGGAGAAGTCTTGAAGGTGAGCTCCCCAACCCATTTCTGAAGCATCTGTTGTGAGAGTTGCCTGGGGCAGGGGTTGTTGAAATGGGGACCCCAGCAACAGGTTTTGAGTGGACCTCCACCATTGGAGGGACAAAATAAGACGATTAGTGTTCATTATTTTGTCTGACAGGCATCCTGATGCCTGGGTCCATTGAGTGGATAAAGTCCACTGGGCTGCTCTCATATGGAGACGAGCATAAGGAACCACATGCACGGTAGGTGCCATGTGGCCTAGTACTTGTAGCATTTCTCAGGCAGTGAGATGAGGCTTTAGCACTGCTTGAGAAGCTAACTGCACCATGCGAAGGCAACGGGCCTGGGGAAGATAGGCCCTTGCTTTTTTGGTATCCAAGACAGCTCCTATGAACTCTAGAGATTGAGTGGGAGTTGGACTGGATTTTGGGATGTTTATGACCAGACCCAAATACTGAAGGATACGCATTGTGCAGGACAGAGAAGTCCTGTCCTCTACTCTGATTCTGTTGGGGCTCGAATGAGCCAGTCTAAGTAGGGGAAGATGAATATACCTAGAGTGCGGAGAAATGCTGCTATCACAGCCATGCATTTCGTGAACACTCTTGGTGCTGAGGCCAGGCCGAAAGGAAGCACCCTGTATTGGTAGTGCTTTCCTTGAAAAAGGAACCAAAGGAACTTTCTGTGAGTTGGATGGATGAGAACATGGGTGTACGCATCCTTGAGATCTAGAGAACAAAGCCAATCCTGACTCTGAAGGTATGGTAGCAGAGTTCCCAGAGAAATCATCTTGAATTTCTCTTTGAACAGGAATTTGTTCAATTCTCTGAGGTCTAAAATAGGTCTTTGTCCTCCTGTTTTCTTTGGGATAAGGAAATAGGGGGAGTAAAACCCTGTACCCTGTTGATGGGCAAGAAGCATGGTGACCTCTTGATTTAACAGGTTGATGAGAGAGGTCTGAGAGAGGTCTGAGAATTGAACTATTATCATTGTGGGAGGGGGCATGCTCAAAAAATGAAGCTTGTACCCCTCTTTTATGATGGAGAGTGTCCAATGCTCTGCTGTTATCTGTCCCCATCTGGGGGCAAAATGGCACAACCTTCCTGGAATGGTGGAAGGCTCTGGTCCATTGAGAGCCAGGAAAGCTAAGTTCTCTAGCTGAAAGTCAAAGGCCTTGTGGAGGCTGAGACTGCTGAGATGGTTGAGGCTTATCAGTCTTTGCTTTCCTTTGTTTGGGTGGCTGCTGACCTTTCCGGACAGGTTGACCTGCAGAACGTCCCAGCTGAGAATAAGCAGGATAAAATCTTTTCTTTTTAGAAAAGAATGGTTTCTTGAAAGATTTCTTTCTTGCAGGATCAGCTGTGGACTTGGATAATCTATCCAAGGTGGAGTTGTCAGCATCCAACTCATTGGCCATCTCCTGCCAATCTTTACCAAACAGGTTCTCACCAGTACAAGGAATATTTCCCAGTTTGTCTTGTACCCAGAGCTCCAGATCAGATGCCTGGAGCCAAGCAATTCTACGTGCACCTATGGCAATGGCAGAGGTTCTGCTTATGCACTCAAAACAGTCAAAAGCTGCACGGTTGACAAATTTAGAAACATCTTGGGCATGTTTGACCAATGTGAGAAAATCCTGCCTTCTATCCTCAGGAAGAAGATGGCTCAAAGCCTCTTAAACTCCTGTGACTTCCTTCAGGAACATTCCCATATATAGACTATAGGAACTGATCCTGGCAGAAAGCATGGAAGCCTGGAAGACACGACATCCAAAAGCATCCAAAGTTTTGCACGCACGTCCTGGTGGATTAGAGGCATGCCTCTTTGCACTCTTGATCCTTCTCATAGCTGATTCCACTACAATAGAGTGGTGAGGAAGCTGAGTTTTCTGGAAACCAGGACAAGGAGGGACTCGATACAGAGTATCCAGTCTACGAGAGTGAGGAGAGGTGGTAAGAGGTGTCTCCCACATTCTTAGCATGAGATCATGCAAGATCTCATGGCTGGGTAAGGTAGCTGCCTCCTTAGGAGTTTTAGGATATTGTAAAATTTCCAACTCCTTTGTTCTGGGCTCTGTTTCAAGGGCCACAGTAATGGACAGACCCCGAGCCACCTCCCTGATGAAATCCTGAAAGGTAATGTCCTCTGGAGGAGACATCCTGCGTTTAGGGGAGGAAGGCTCCTCCGGGAGAAGTATTCCCGCATCGACAGAACTGTCAGAATCCTCAGATTCCTCTGAGGACTCAAAGTATCTTCTGTCGGGATGCTCTTGAAAAGCCCGATACCCGTAACGACCGAAGTCGGTACCTAGGGGAATCTGTACTGGTGTAACGGTACCGGAAGGCTTCACATGACTGGGTGCCAGCAATGCGGATGCCGATGCTGTCGGTACCGGTACCGATACCGGTGCCAGAGTCGGTGCCGTTACCGGTTGAAATGTCTGACGCGGTTCCGAGGGTGTCGATGCCGCAAGGAGAGCCGCCAGACTGCATTCAATAGCCAGGACCCTCTGGTCTATCGACGCTGCCGATGCCTGGATGTCGGTACCGGAGAAGACCGCCGGTACCCCAGAACATGGCACCAGTAGTTCTGCCGAGGTCAAGGCCTCGAAAACGTCCTGGAGCCCCGATAATGCTTTGAAAGCCGAAGCCTCCCGCCAGGGCAATTTTGCCGGTGCAGAATCCTCAAGGGCAACGCCAGAGGCATCTCGATGCTTAGAGGGAGATCTTATGTTTAGTTACCTGAGATCCACGGGAGGAAGACGAAGCCCTGGAAGAAGTCGATGCCACCGAAGCTGCATCAGAGGGAAACAAGGTACTGAGCTCGGCAGCTCGGTTCTGTCGACCTCTCTTGGACATCATGGGCACAGGCCATACATTCCGAGATGGAATGATCAGGACATAAACATTTCAGACACCACTCATGGGTGTCGGTGACGGAGATGGTACCGCCACACTTGGTGCACTTTTTAAAACCCGAAAAGGGTTTTTCCATTGTGGAAAAAATCTTGGGCCTAAGGCCCAAAATTGCGCATGCACCTGGAAAAAATGGTAAAAAAGTACTAAGAATTTTTTTTTTTAAATTAAAAAAAGAAAGAAAAACCGGCGGTACCGGTAAAGCGTCGAGGAAGGCAGACGCGACCACAAAAAAGGAGGAAAATTTTCTGCGGTGACAGGAACACGACCTGCTGGCTCCGCGGAAAACAAAGAACTGGAGAGAGGCAGTTGGGAAAGGCGGGAAGGCAGCACGCAGGTGCTGTGGGATGCTCCCAAAAGCTTTCTAATTGGACGCTGGGGAGCGTTCCCGCGCAGGCTCCGTCGGAACTGACGATACCCATATGTGAAGACTACATTCCTGCTTGTTCCTGGAGATTACTTCTTTCAGTAAAAACAGTCAAACCTTTCCCTTATGAGAAAAACCTTGGCTATATACAACCTGCCATAGCCTCCTAATCTGGGCCTGGGCACAGTAACATCTTCCTGAGGCACAGCTGGCACAGATTTAATTCAGTTTTAGGATTGGAGCCCTACAATCACTTTGATCCTCTGACATTACTCGTCTACAATGAGTCTGTGCTGCTAGCACTTTGATAAGCCTTCAGTTAAAACAAAATGAAGCTTTCCTGTCACATGAAAAAAAGGTTTGCAGCAAATGGATCCTCTGCACATCACCAGACCGATGCTTACACTAAATGCAGAAATACAGCAAAGTGAATCCTGGGACAAAGGCGGCATATTTGGAACTCTTTTCTAGTATAAGGGTAACAACTGATAGCACCTCCATGTGATTCCATACCTTATACAGAACAGATTGGCGAAGATGGTAATAAAATGTATGTCATTTATGTCAAACTTCTAAAAATTACTCTGAAGTTGTTCTTTTCATGTTTAACTCTGTTTTTTGAAGATGTATGTGATATTTGTCACCCTATTTTATATACATCTATGCATCTACACATCTCAATCTTTTGAACATTTGATTTACAATCACTGAGAGTTTTATAGTAATCACGAACTAGGAAATGATCTATTAAGTTAAGCTGATCATGATGTAGATCACAATACTTACATCAGTTCAATTCTGTTCAATAATACACTAACTATTCTGAATTTTTAATAATTCTAATGAGTATGATGATGAAGAAAATGAATAGCATCTGTGTATAGCACCCCAAATAAGGCTAAACATGGTATAAGAAAACTCATTCCGTCCTAAATCAGAAACACAAGGTTTTAATTTTAATACAGTGAACATGACTTTAAGAGACAACCATTTCATCAGATATTCGTTCTCAATAAAAAATTTTTTTTTTTTTTTTTTTTTTTTACTACTTACTTGCAGTTCTGGCAAACTTTGCAGTCTGGGCACTGCCAACCTGCACGTTTTAAAGGTGTAACTGTAATATCTAGGCACATTCCATGGTAATGCTGGCCACAAGTAGTACAAAATAGTTGGTCTAAGAGATCGCCAAAGCTGTCACATACTGCACAGTTTGCTTCTTCCTTGGCTGTAATTTAGCATACAAAAATTAGCATTAAAATACATATATCTTGAGAAAATAGATATTTATGTTCAACTATATTTATATCTGCTGCAGCCATTAACTATTTAAGCTTCACCACCAATACACATACAGCACACTTTAATGTACAGGAAAGACTACTTGTAACAGAGACAACTCAGAATCTGCTGCCTGAGGCCAGAGATGAGCTGGCATCCACCAACCCACCCCAGCAGCCAAACTGGAGGGGCTTCCTCAGAGCTCTACTCAGGAACTAGGGAGTCCCCTCACTCATAAAACAGATTATGTGGCTGCGCCAATAATAAAGAAAGCAATATATTCCCAGGCCCTATAATGCTCTTTTTAAAACTTTGCACAGCAAAGATGTTTTTATGCAGCAAAAGCATAGTTACTCACCTGTAACAGGTGATCTCCGGGAACAGCAGGAATTTAGTCTTCACATATGGGTATCGTCGGTACCGACGGAGCCTGCGCGGGAACGCTCCCCAGCATCCAATTAGAAAGCTTTTGGGAGCATCCCACAGCGCTTGAATGCTGACTTCCCGCCCATCCCAACTACCACTCTCCTGTTGAGTTTTAAAGCTGAGACAAAGAGAGAGAGGGAAAGAAAAGAAATGAGAGATACAACTCCTAGGGGAGGGGGGTGGGTTGTAAAGACTAAATTCCTGCTGTTCCCGGAGATCACCTGTTACAAGTGAGTAACTATGCTATCTCCAGGAACAAGCCGGAATGTAGTCTTCACATAAGGGGGACTCCCTAGCTACAGATAACAGGGAGAGACCCCAGAAGTTGTGTGCCCCTGTGAAAGGGCTCCACTTCCCCCCATGGATCTCCGGTATCCTACCGGGAATGGTGGGTAGGAGTTGATTAAGTATGGAACAGGTGTCGTAGAACAGCCTGATCAAACAAGGCATCCCGGCGGGAGTCCTTGTCCAAGCAGTAATGGGCTGTGACGGTATGAACCGAGGCCCAAGTAGCTGCTCGACAGATGTCGTCAATAGACACAGAGTGTAAATGAGCCATTGAGGCTGCCATGGCTCTCACATTGTGACCTGTGACATGGCCTTCCAGAGAAAGTTTTTACTCTGCTAGATAAAAGAAATACACTGTGCAATCCAATTGGACAATGTCCTCTTGGAGACTGGAAGTCCCAAATGAGAAGGATCAAAAGCATCAAAGAGTTGAGAGGACTTTCTATGTTGCTGTGTCCTTTGTAAGTAAAAAGCAAGTGCTCTTTTACAGTCCAAAGTATATAGACTCCTTTCTGCATTTGAAGCATGAGGCCTTGGAAAAAATACAGGCAGGTAAACTGCTTGGTTTAAATAAAAAGGTGAGACCACCGTTGGCATAAAGTGTGGATGAGTCCTAAGGACTACCTTATCATGATGGAACCTCGTATAAGGAGGAACAGCCACTAATGCTTGCAACTCACTAATGCGACGTGCTGATGTGACTGCAATGAGAAAGACCACCTTCCAGGAAAGGAATTTCAAGGAGGTAGTAGCTAGAGGTTCAAAAGGCGGCTTCATGAACTGTCGAAGAACCAGCTTTAGGTCCCATGCTACCGGTGGTGGCCTAATGGGAGGCTTAGTTAGAAGGAGACCCCTCATAAATCTCGCTATGAGAGGATGAGAGGAAATAGGTTGTCCATTTAAAGGCTTGAAAGAAGCTGAAATAGCACTTAAATGGACTCGTACTGAGTTAGTCTTAAGCCCTGCATTAGATAAATGAAGGAGATACTCCAATAATGATTCCAGAGGTATTGCCAGGGGGTCAAGACCCTTCTGCAAACACCATATGGAAAACCTTTTCCACTTGAAAGCATAAGAGCGTCTTGTGGAAGGATTTCTAGAAGCAAAAAGGATATCCTTTACTTGTTGAGACAGGTTAAGACCATGAAGGTCTAGGCCCTCAGCAACCAGGCCCTGAGATGCAGAGAGTGGGGATCGGGATGCCACAACATTCTGTCCTCCTGAGACAAGAGATCTGGAGCAGATCCTACCTTCAGAGATGGAGCATGAGAGAGATGTAGGAGCAGAGGGTACCACACCTGCCGTGGCCAATGTGGAGCTATGAGAATCATATGGCCTCTGTCTCTCTGAAGCTTGAATAGGGTTTTGGGAATTAGGGGAATGGGTGGAAAGACATATAGGAAGTCCTGAACCCAATGGAGGAGGAAAGCATCCCTGGCCTGAGAACCCTGAGCCAGAATTCTGGAACAGAATCAGGGAAGTTTGGCATTCAATGGACTTGCAAAGAGGTCTATGTCCTGAGTTCCCCAAATTTGAAAAATGTTTGCTACCTGGTCTGCTCAAAGAGACCACTCGTGTTTATTTATTTATTTATTTACTACATACTTATATACCGCTACTTCCAGCGATCAGCAGCGGTTTGATTCTTCTTTGGGGATAGCCAATCAAGACTTGGGGGGGGGGGGGGTGGTATATACATAGATCTGAGGTCACAGCACACATGATTAGCGTTTTCGGGGATGAATCATACGTTCTTACATTTATATATACCTATTTACATATTTAAACATATAGCAGTTTTTACAATTCTCTCGCAGTTGATGGTCATAGTTGATTGTAATGATTTCGGAATAAGTGAGTTTTTAGCTCTTTCCTGAATTTGGTGATGTCCTTGGTCAGACGCAGCTCGCAGGGGAGTTGATTCCAGAGAGTTGGCGCAGAGAATGAGAAAGCTCTACGACTCGTACTTGTTTTCACTGTTCTGATGTTGGTGGGGACTTGCATGGTTCCCGAGTTGATGGTTCTTCTGTACCTATTTGTAGGTTGCATGCTGATAAGTGAGGATAGGAATGATGGGGATATGTTGTTTATTAGTTTGAAGGTGGTCACTAATATCTTGTATTGTATCCTGGCTGGAATTGGAAGCCAGTGTAGCTCTATTAAAATGGGGGTAATGTGTTCAGCAATGCTTGTTCCCATTATGATTCTGGCTGTTACGTTTTGGGCCATCTGAAGGATATTTAGTGAACTTTTAGGCAGACCTTGTAAGATGGCATTACAGTAATCTAGGTGCGGTATAATGAGAGCTTGCGCTACCGACCGAAAATCACCAGGTTCTATTATTTTCCTTAGTGGTTGTAACACTCTCAGTTTATGGAAGATGGCTTTATTCGTTTTGCGTAGGTGTGTCTCCATTTTTAGGTTGCAGTCGAGTGTGACTCCTAGATATTTGACTTCATTCTTCGTGTTGTATGTGTTATTGCACAGTGTGATTGTAGGAGGGGGGTTGAAGTTTGGTTTACTGGATATTTACATGACTTCAGTTTTCTTATGGTTGATTGTCATGTTGTTTTTCTGTAGCCAGCCTAACATCTCATCCAGGCAATTTTCGAGCTGTATATGTTGAGGATCGGCAGTATCTAGTTGTGTATAGAGCATAATATCGTCTGCATAGATGTGGTATTTAATATTATGCCTTTTGAAGATGTCGCAGAGGGGTCGCATGTAAATGTTGGATGTGTGGAAGCAGAACTCGACTGAGTCTGTCTGCCCAGGAGCTTTGAATGCCAGGTAGATACACCGCAAGGAGATGAATCTGATGCTCTCTGGCGAGGGCCCATAGTCGCAAAGCTTCGTTGCAAAGCGACAGAAAGCCTGTTCCTCCCTGCTTGTTCAGATAGAACATAGCTACTTGACTGTCTGTCTGAATTTGGACTGTCTTGTAGCTCAGCTGGGTGTGGAACACTCGAAGAGCAAGGAAGATTGCTCCGAGTTCCAAGAGACTGAGGTGTAGATGGGTCTCCTGTGGAGTCCAGGTGCCTTGGGTAGAGAGATCTTGCAGGTGTGCTCCCCAACCCACCTGTGAGGCGTCTGTTGTTAGAGTGACCTGGGGTGGGGACTGTTGGAAAGGGGACTCCACCAACAGGTTTTGGGTTGATTGCCACCATTGTAGAGACAAAATAAGGCGACTTGAGTTTGCTATTTTGTCTGATAGACAGCCTGATGCTTGAGTCCACTGAGTGGATAGAGTCCATTGGGCTGCTCTCATACGGAGGCGAGCATAGGGAACCACATGCACGGTAGATGCCATGTGCCCTAGCAATTGTAACATTTCCCGAGCAGTGAGATGAGATTTTAACACTGCTTGGGAAGCTAAATGCACAATGCGAAGACAGCGGGGCTGTGGAAGATAGGCCCTCGCTTTCCTGGTATCCAGCATAGCTCCTATAAACTCTAGAGATTGAGTGGGAGTTAGGTTGGATTTTGGGATGTTTATGACCAGGCCCAAATACTGAAGTATACGCATTGTGCAAGATAGGGAAATTCTGGCCTCTGATTCTGATGGGGCTCGAATGAGCCAGTCATCTAAGTAGGGGAAGACGAATATTCCTAGAGTGCGAAGAAATGCTGCCACTACAGCCATGCATTTCGTAAATACCCTTGGTGCTGAGGCCAGGCCAAAAGGAAGAACCCTGTACTGGTAGTGCTTCCCCTGAAATAGAAACCGAAGGAATCTTCGGTGAGTTGGATGGATGAGAACATGGGTGTATGCATCCTTGAGATCTAGAGAACAAAGCCAATCCTGACTCTGAAGATATAGCAGAAGAGTTCCTAGAGAAATCATCTTGAACTTCTCCTTGAACAGGAATTTGTTCAATTCTCTGAGGTCTAAAATGGGTCTGTGTCCCCCTGTTTTCTTTGGAATAAGGAAATAGGGGGAGTAAAACCCAGGTACCCTGTTGGGAAATGGGTACGTCCTCTATTGCCTCGTGTGCAAGAAGTAAATTGACCTCTTGACTTAACTGATTTTCAAGCGAAGTCTGAAAATTGAAACGTCTTACAACTGTAGGAGGGGGCATATTGAGGAAATGAAGCTTGTACCCCCTCCTTTACAATGAAGAGAGACCATTCTTCTGCTGTTATCTGCTCCCATCTGGGGGCAAAATGACACAACCTTCCTGGAATGGTGGAGGGCTCTGGCCCATTCAGGGCCAGGAAGGCCAAGTTCTCTAGATGGGAGTCAAAGTCCCTGTGGAGGCTGAGTCTGTTGGGCCGGTTGAGGCTTAGCAGACTTTGTTTTTCTTTGTTTTGGTGGCTGCTGTCCCTTTCGGGCAGACTGACCTGCAGAATGCCCCTGCTGGGTATAGGAGGGGTAAAGCCTCTTCTTTTTAGAGAAGAAAAGTGTCTTGTAGGATTTTCTCCTTGCAGGATCAGCTGTAGCCTTGGATAGTCTATCCAAAGTGGTGTTATCAGCATCCAGCTCATTAGCTTTCTCTTGCCAATTTTTGTCAAAGAGATTTTCGCCTGTGCAAGGGATATTCCCCAGTTTGTCCTGTACCCAGAGTTCTAAGTCAGATGCCTGGAGCCAGGCAATCCTACGAGCACCTATGGCAATAGCAGAGGTTCTGCTTATGCACTCAAAGCAGTCAAAAGCTGCACGATTAACAAACTTGGAAACATCTTGGGTATGTTTGACAAATGTAAGATAATCTTGCCTCTTATCAGGAAGGAGAGGGCTCATAAGCTCTAGATCTCCTGTAACCTCTTTAAGGAACATTCCCATATATAAAACGTAGGAACTAATCCTGGCAGAAAGCATAGAGGCCTGGAAGGTTCGACGCCCAAAGGCATCAAGAGTCCTACATTCACATCCTGGCGGATTAGATGCATGTCTTTTTGCACTCTTGATCCTTCTCATAGCTGATTCCACTACCATGGAGTGGTGTGGTAACTGGGTTTTTTGAAATCCAGGACAAGGAGGTACTCGATACATGGTATCAAGCCTACAAGAATGAGGAGAGGTGATAAGAGGTGTTTCCCACATTCTTAGCATGAGATCATGCAAGATCTCATGAAGGAGAAATTAGACCTTACCTGCTAATTGTCTTTCCTTGAGTTCTCTCTGGGTCAGTCCAGGAATGTAGGGTAGTCAATCCCTTCCAGCAGCTCTGAGGACTGACAAACTGAAAAACTCTTTGCTGACAGGTCCTATAGCTCCCCCTGGTGTCAGAGAGAGTCAGTCTTATGGTAACAAAGCAGTGGAACTAAGTCGCTAAACTAAAAAACGAACCCCCCAAAAAAAGAGAAAACTACTGGCTCGGCCATTTCTTTTCCTTTTTTTTTTTTTTCTTTTTTTAAACTACCTCTGAATAAGGATTCCGTCACCTCAGAGAGAACAAACTCTGCCACCAACCATGAAAAAGTCTGCAGAATATGTCATGCAATGTCCCCAGCTCTGGTCACCCGCATAGCAACCTCAAAACGAAAAATCTTCTGGCGGAGGATCATAACAGCTTTAACTCTCGCAGCCCAAAAGAGGGAGGGTCCTGGACTGGCCCGGAGAGAACGCAAGGAAAGACAATCAGCAGGTAAGGTCTAATTTCTCCTTCCTATTCGTCTCTCTGGGCCAGTCCAGGAATGTAGGGCAGTACCAAAGCAGTACTCACCCCCGGGAGGGCCCTGCGAGCCCTGCCACAATAGCCGAGGCCCCCACACTGGCATCTCTCTGCGCCTGGATATCCAACCGATAATGCCTAGCAAACGTATGCAAAGAAGACTAAGTCGCCGCTCTACAGATGTCCACCGGCGGAACTAAGGCAGACTCTGCCCATGACGTAGCCTGACCCCTAGTCGAGTGAGCCCTGATTCCTACCGGAGCCGCTACGCCTTTGGCCTCGTAAGCTGCTCGGATGGCATGCTTCACCCACCGAGCGATCGAAGCCTTGGTCGCTGCCTTACCCTTAGATGGACCGCCAAAAAGCACGAATAGCCGGTCCAATCTCCTAAATGGCTCAGTTTCTCTGAGATACTTCCGCAACACGCGCCCTAAATCCAACTTCTTCAGCGACCGATCCCGCTTGGCCCCCTCACAAGGCCGAAACGTAGGCAGAAAAACGGCCTGATTCATGTGAAAACTAGATACTACTTTAGGCAGAAACACGGCACCGGTCGCAACACTACCTTCTCTGCCGAAAACTGAAGGTACAGCTCCCTGCACGACAGCACCTGCAGATTCGACACCCTGCGAGTGGAACACAAGGCTACCAAGAAAGCGGTCTTCCAGGAGAGCTCCCATATATTACCCGCCGATTTGGACTCAAACGGTGGTTCTGTCAAGGCTTCCAACACCAAATTCAGATTCCAAGGTGGTACCATTTGCCGAAGCGGAGGCCGAATGATGCTGGCTGCTCTCAGAAATCGCCGCACATCCAGATGGGAGGAAATTGAACGACCTTGCACCTTTCCTCTATAACAGGCTAGCGCCGCTAGCTGTACCTTAAGAGTATTCAGGGCTAGATCCTTCTCTAAACCTCCCTGCAGGAATTGTAAAATGTCTGGCAACTGTACGCCTGAAGGCCTAATCTGTCTCTCCGCACACCACGCTTCAAAAATACGCCATACCCCACGTACGCCAAGGAAGTAGACGTCTTTCGAGACCTTAACAAGGTGGCTATCACTGACTGTGAGTATCCCCTACGTCGCAACCTTGCCCTCTCAAGAGCCAAGCCGTAAGCAAGAACCGATCCACTTGCGGCATTAAGACGGGGCCTTGGAATAACAGATTCATCCGAGACGGCAACCACCACGGAGGAGCCACCAGCAGCCTTACCAGATCTGCATACCACGGACGCCTGGGCCAATCCGGAGCTATGAGGATTACTGTACTGTCGTACCCTGCTATCCGCTGAATGATCCGTCCTATCAGCAGCCACGGAGGAAACACATATAGGAGCTGACCCGACAGCCAAGGCTGTACCAGCCCGTCGAGCCCTTCCGACATATGCTCTCTGCGCCTGCTGTAAAACCGAGCCGCTTTGGCATTCGCCTGAGTAGCCATGAGATCCAGTACCGGCAGGCCCCACCGCTCTGTGATCTCGTGAAACACTGCGCAGTTCAGCTCCCACTCTCCGGGATCCAATGCATGCCGACTGAGATAGTCTGCCTGAACGTTGTCCTTTTCTGCCACATGTGCCGCTGATATTGCCAAGAGGTGCGCTTCCGCCCGTTGAAACAGCTGTTGACTCTCCTCTAGAAGCCAGGCACTGCTTGTGCCTCTCTGCTTGTTGATGTAAGCCACTGTCACCAAGTTGTCTGAAAACACATGCACCGCTCGGTCCCAGAGACGATCAACAAACTGTACCAGTGTTAACCGTACCGCTGTGAGTTCTAACCAATTGATCGACCAAAGACTCTCCTCTGCCGACCAGGCACCTTGCGCTATCTGCCCCATACAGTGTGCCCCCAACCTGACAGACTGGGATCCGTTGTAAGCAAAACCCAGTCCGGAACCGTTAAGGGAACTCCCGCCTGAAGATGAGCCGGAACCAACCACCACCGCAGACTGAACCGCACCTCCCCTGGACATGGCAACCGCTGGGAGAGAGGATGATCCTACGGCGACCATCTGGTCAGCAACGCCTGCTGAAGCGGACACATATGCGCCCTGGCCCACGGCACTAGGTCCAATGCCGCCGCCATCGAACCTAACACCTGCAAATCCCTCCACGCAGTCGGAGCCGGAACGCGCAGGAAAGCCGTAACCTGTGACCGCAGTTTTTGCACTCTTTCCACAGGCAGGAAAACTGAGCCTACCTCTGTATCGAAGAAAGCGCCCAGATAAGTTAGCTTCCTCACCGGTTCGAGATGACTCTTTGGCCGATTGATGACCCAACCAAGCTGCTCGAGGAATTCCACTACCCGAGACGTCGCCACACAGGACTCTGCCACTGACGGAGCGCAAATCAACCAATCATCGAGATAAGGATGAACCTGAATTCCTTCCTTCCGAAGCGCCGCCGCCGCCACTACCATCACATTGGTGAAGGTCCGAGGTGCCGTAGCTAGCCCGGAACTGAAAATGACCCATGGGCACCGCAAACCGAAGGAATTTCTGGTGCTCTGATCTGATGGGAATATGCAAATACACTTCCGTCAAATCTATGGAAGAGAGAACCTCTCCCTGCTTTACCAACTGGATGACGGATCTTAAAGTTTCCATCCTGAAATGAGGCACTCTCAAACAACGGTTGACATGCTTGAGATCTAGAATTGGCCGAAAAGAACCTTCTTTCTTGGGAACTACGAAATAAATTGAGTATCGACCTAATCCGCACTGTTCTGCGGGTACTGGTACTACTGCTTGAAGGCGTAACAAACACAACAAGGTGTCGTTGACTGCCGCTCTCTTGGACCGGGAAACGCACGGAAATGCTACAAAAGTCTCCACCAGTGGGTGAGCAAACTTCAGAGCATAACCCTCTCTGATAATTTCGAGCACCCACTGGTCCGTAGTGATGATGGCCCAGGCAGAGAGGAACCCCTGCAAACGACCTCCCACAAGGATCTCCGCCTGGACCAGCGTCCCTTCATTGTAGCTTTTTGGGAGCAGACTGCTGAGCGTTAAAGTAGCTCCTATTAAATCCTCTGGCTCCTCGAAAGGACTGGCCTCTATGCACAAAATTTATTTTATTTTTTATTTATTTAGTATACATTTGTATACCGCTACTTCCAGCGATCAGCAGCGGTTTGATTACAGATTGGAAATTGTCAAATCATGACAGGAAATTTTTTTTTTTTTTTGAGGTATAAACACATTGATTAGACAGGAAAGCACAGCACACAGAGAACTATTTTACAGGGAACATGGGCTATGGAGGGTTAAGTGGCTTGCCCAAGACCACAAGGAGCACAAATGGCCACGCTGATAGGGCGTAAACCGGGAACCCCGGAACCCGCGAAACTCTCGCCCTTGTCCTCTCTGCCCCGCAGCCACTTTAGACGCTCGTGGACGATCTTCGGGAAGACGATCCCCTTTAGAATCCCCCAAATCCTTCACAATCTTTTCCAAAGCTTCTCCAAAAAGCAATCTGCCCTTGTAGGGGAGCTTACTGAGATGAGCTTTAGACGAAGCATCTGCTGCCCAGCTCCGCAACCACAGAAAACGTCTTGCCGCTATTACCGACGCCATCGACTTCGCTGAAATTCTCACCAAATCATAAAAGGCATCCACCAGGTAAGCCGCAGCCGACTCCAGCATCGCTCCTTCCGCTGCCGACTCTGTCTCCTTCTCTGCGCTGTCCTCTCCCTGAAGCCAGCGTATGGAAGCCCTAGACACATATGCTCCACAAACCGAAGCCTGAAGTGCCAAGGCACTGGAATCGAAAGCATGCTTTAGGAGCGCTTCCAAACGACGATCCTGAAAATCCTTAAGAGCCGTACCCCCCTCCACTGGGATGGTGGTCTTCTTGGTAACCGCAGCCACTAAGGCATCCACCTTAGGGAAAGGGGTACAACCGAGCCAGCGCGCGACTTCCCCTCAAAGAGGCTTCAGGACACTCCCATTGAGAATCAATCATCTGCTTAATAACCCTGTGAATGGGGAAACAGCGCTGTTCAGACTTAAAACCTTGTAACAAGGGATCCTCTAAGGGCTCTTGCTGTACCTTAGGGACTTACCATATTTAACGCCGCCAGAGAATGTGCAATTAAAGCACCTAGTTCCTCTTTTCTAAAAATGCGGAACACATTAGGGTCCTCGCCAGGCCCCAACTCCCCCTCCTCTAATTCCTCCGGCCACACGTCTACTCCTGCCTCTGAAACCGCCTCTGCTTCCTCTGGTAACTGAGACCCCTCACCCAGAGGACTAGTTTCCAGCAAGGGAGCCTCCACACCTGAAAACAAAGAGGAGACCCCCTCCTTAGGGTCAGTTTCTGAGCACTCACGCTTGCTCATCTCTGCCCTACTAGCAGTAGAGGGGGAGCCCGCTGTCTGAGATTTCTTCACTAAAAAAGCCTTATGGAGCGCTAATATAAACTCCGGGGAAAGAAAAGACTCCAACGATCCTTGCTCCTCAGAAAAGGATTGCTGTATCTCTCCTTCAGCAGAAGGAGTTGTGCGTTTCTTTGATTTACGCTTTGCCGGCTTCAGCGGCAGCACGGGAACCGAGCACGGCTGTGATAAAATGGCCGCCGTTCCCGCTCGATCTGCAACGGCCTGAAGGCAAACTAAGCCCTCTTCTGCAGAACCCTGATGAGCCTCCATGAAAAACGTTCAGATACAATACAGAACAGACCCCCACAGAGGCCACACAAACCAACAACCTAAAAGGAAGCGAACTGCCGTGATCCCCTTTAAACGTGATGAAAGAAAAAAACAAAAATAAACGCGACGGGCAATGCGCTCAGCAAAAACTAGTCCAATCCCGACTCCAATATACCAACCTGAACTAAAAGTCACTAGCTACCAACCCTCTCCTACCTTAAACTCTAGCAAGAGGTGAAGCTGCCAGGATCCGCTGCACCGCAGCCAGCGGGAAATCGGAACTGCAGCAAACGGAGACTGGGAAGGGGGATCTGGGGCTCCCAGACCTTTCCCAAAGCCCTCAAACTTGTACTCTCCAAGTGGCCGGCTGATCTAAATCGCACCGATTAGGTGCTCGAGGGTTCTTACTCTCTTTTTGTTTTTTGGGGGGTTTTTTGCTTTTTTTTTTTTTGCTATGACAAGCAAGAAAATGGAAGAGTGCTGAGCTGATCTCCTCTGCTAGAGCCAAATAGTCAGCGCTTCTGAAGGGCTGCAACCTCTTCAAATGAACCTCTTATTTTATTCAAACTCCGTTGTAAAGCACACTGCCGTTCCTATTAGTCTCTCTGAGGAGTCTGTCAGCTATACATCTTCCTCCGCTGCTCAGGACTGAAAGACTGACTCTCTCTGACACCAGGGGGAGCTATAGGACCTGTCAGCAAAGAGTTTTTCAGTTTGTCAGTCCTCAGAGCTGCTGGAAGGGACTGACTACCCTACATTCCTGGACTGGCCCAGAGAGACGAATAGGAATAGGGAAAGTAGCTGCCTCCTTGGGAGCTTTAGAATATTGTAAAATCTCCAATTCCCTTGCTCTGGGCTCTGTTTCAGGAGCCACTGTGATGGAAAGACCTCTAGCCACCTCCCAGATGAAATCCTGAAAGGATATATCCTCTGGAGGAGGCATCCTACGTTTAGGAGAGAAAGGCTCCTCAGAGAGAAGTACTCCGGTACCGACAGAGCTGTCAGAATCCTCAGACTCCTCAGAGGATTCAAAGTATCTCCTGTCCGGGTGCTCTTGCAAAGCACAATATCGGTACCAATCCCAGCCTGTCAATACCGGAGGAAACAGCATGACTCGGTGTCAGTAACACAGTCGCCGATGTCGATACTGTCGGTACCGGTACCAATATCAGTGCCAGAACCGGTGTCGATACCGGTTGAACCGTCTGAAGCGGTCCCAAAGGCACCGAAGCCGCAAGGAGAACCGCCAGACTGCATTCAATAGCCAAGAACCTCTTGTCTATTGACACTGCCGATGCCTGGGTATCGGTACCAGACAAAGCGGCCGGTACCCCAGAGCATGGCACCAGTAGTTCTGCCGAGGTTGAGGCCTCAAGAACATCCTGGAGCCCCGATAGTGCTTTGGAAGCCAAAGCCTCCCGCCGGGGCAATTTTGCCGGTACAAGTCCCTCAAGGGCAACGCCAGAGGCATCTCGATGCTTGGAAGAAGATCTACCCTTTGAGGACCGGCCAGATTTATGTTTGGTTACCTGAGATCCATGGGAGGAAGACGAAGCCCTGGAAGACGTCGATGCCATGGATGCTGCATCGGAGGGAAAAAGGGTGCTAAGCTTAGCAGCTCGGTTTTGCCGACCCCTCTTCGACATCATCCCACAGGCAACACACTCCGAGATGGAGTGGTCAGGACCTGAACATTTAAGGCAGCACTCATGAGTGTCGGTGACGGAGATGGTACCGCCACACTTGGAACACTTTTTAAAACTCGAGGTGGGTTTTTCCATTCTGAAGGAAAAGTTGGGCCTAGTGCCCAAAATGGCGCATGGCACCCAACAGAAAAAGAACTGGAAAGTCCAGAGAAAAGATTACAAAAAAAGTTTTGGTTTTTTTTTTGAAAAAAGAAAGAACGAACGAACAAACCGGTGGTACCGGTACAGCACTATTTGATACAATCATCAGAGGTATCGATAATGCCAAGCGAGCCTTCATTCTCATATTCATTGATATTTCCTCGGCCTTTGACACTGTAAACCATATCACGCTCATCTCTAGACTCTCCCAAATAGGCATCAAAGATAAAACCCTTGAATGGTTCATATCCTATTTTACTAACCGGACCCAATATGTGCAAATAGATCGAAATGCCTCATCCCCATTTCCACAAGAACAGGGCATCCCTCAAGGCTCTGCCCTTTCGGCACTTTTGTTTAATCTCTATCTTCAACCCATCTGTTCCATATTCAAACGCTTCAAAATCAACTACCACATCTACGCGGACGACATCATGTTATACTCGCCATTTGATGTGTCCTACCCGGATTATCTTGTTTGGTCTTGAAACTTGTGAGTAATATTACAATTGAGCCAATAGATATATAAATTACTCTAATAGCATATACTATAATTCCAGACTGAACTTAACACTATCTCATATGCTTAAATATGCTGAAATATGCATAAATCATCACTTGCATTACTTTATATGCTTTTGTTTATCAAGCGGGTCTCAGACTGTTAGGGAGCTCTCGCATTGACATTTGCCATTAACTGCTCCTTTTTGCATCAACGACCCATTTTTTTAAAAATCTTTTGTAAAACCCTGGTGCTGTAGGTCCAAGTGATTAAACATAGGCGTTCCCAATCGTGATAAATAAAATGTATAAAGTCAGGCTTATCTCAATATGTTTATCCCAACGCCAGACTCAGCGCTGCCGCGTTTCACGAACCCATTTCGTTTCTTCAGGGGCTTGTAAGCCGACTCTTTATAATATTTGTTGTTCGCATGTATTGACCGCAGACCCCTTCTCTGCACAATGCGCGGCGTTTTTTGACATTGTGCAGAGAAGGGGTCTGCGGTCAATACATGCGAACAACAAATATTATAAAGAGTCGGCTTACAAGCCCCTGAAGAAACGAAATGGGTTCGTGAAACGCGGCAGCGCTGAGTCTGGCGTTGGGATAAACATATTGAGATAAGCCTGACTTTATACATTTTATTTATCACGATTGGGAACGCCTATGTTTAATCACTTGGACCTACAGCACCAGGGTTTTACAAAAGATTTTTTTAAAAAATGGGTCATTGATGCAAAAAGGAGCAGTTAATGGCAAATGTCAATGCGAGAGCTCCCTAACAGTCTGAGACCCGCTTGATAAACAAAAGCATATAAAGTAATGCAAGTGATGATTTATGCATATTTCAGCATATTTAAGCATATGAGATAGTGTTAAGTTCAGTCTGGAATTATAGTATATGCTATTAGAGTAATTTATATATCTATTGGCTACCCGGATTATAGCAACATATGTCGTTGCCTCACTGAAGCTGAGCTGTGGCTGAAATCAATGAATATGAATATTAATTAAAAAAAAACAGAAGTTCTATTTATAACAAGAAACACAAGCTTCACTCCCCCACTTGAAATCAACATTGGAAAAAACACTCTCCCAGTCAAAGATGAGATCAAATACTTGGGAGTCACTCTAGATAAAACCCTCAGCCTCACCAAACATATAAAACAATCTGTAAAAACAATATATTTCAAATTAAGGACAATCCAACAACTTAGACCATTGATAGATAACACTGATTTCAGAACCGTAGCACAAACACTTATAACACCACATTTAGACTACTGTAATGGTATTCTTCAAGGGACCTCTACGAAAAATATTCACACACTTCAATTAGCCCAAAATGTCACCGCAAGGATTATCTATAAAGCGAAACTATCAGATCATATATATCCGATTCTCTACGCTCTCCATTGGTTACCCGTCTCATGCAGAATCATCTACAAGTCCTTAGTCAATACGTTTAAGATCTTTAATAATATAGCACCATCTTTCTTATCTATGCTCATCAACATCCCACATGAAAATAGATCAAGAAGAAGAAAAAAAACCTTCACACGATACAAGTCCCTGATTCTATTCGAAAGACAAGTCAGAAGACAACACAGCTTTCTCATTCTTCAACCCTACGTTATGGAACAACCTCCCAATTGAAATCAGAGAAATCAAGGACCTTCAATTATTTAGAAAAAATCTAAAAACCCATCTATTTACTCTGTAGTACAATAACCTCCAAATTGAAGATAATCCTAACTCAGAGAAAAACACCAATCATCAGCCACTCACTGACCCTACCTAGACAAGGCATAAAATCTTTCCCACACATTCACATTTCTCACCTAGATTAAGCTTACTCTTTGAACGCAATTGCTTGACGCTAATGTGAATAACTGTAATTTAATGTAAATATATCCCTTTACTGTTGACATATTATGTTTTGAAACATTAACTAATTCATACCCAGTTCAAACGTTCCTACCTCTCCTGTTATCTCATTGTATTTTGAGTTACATTTAATAGTTGAATGTTTCTTTGTTCTAAATCTGTTCTATGTAAAATAATAGTTCTCTATTATTAAAGTTTATGTTACCTGTAAACCGCCACTGATCTCTGGAAGTGGCGGTATAGAAAAGATGTATAAATAAATAAAAATAAATAAAAATAGCATCGAGGAAGGCAGACACTACCACAAAAAAGAATGAAAAAGATGGAATAATTTCTGCGGTGACAGGAAAAACGACCTGCTGGCTCCGCGGAAAACAAAGAACTGGAGAGAGGCAGTTGGGAAAGGCGGGAAGGCAGCACGCAGGTGATGTGGGATGCTCCCAAAAGCTTTCTAATTAGATGCTGGGGAGCGTTCCCGCACAGGCTCCGTCAGTACCGACGATACCCATATGTGAAGACTACATTCCTGCTTGTTCCTGGAGATAATTGTAGCAGCTTCATTATGCAGCCTGGGAATACAATGTAAAGCGTACCAACTTCTGACACTGTAAATTGAAACAGCACAATATGAAATGCAAACATTTATTCTGCAAAAACTAAGGAGATGCAAGGCACACCAAGGAGCAAAATGAAAAAGCGAGAACCACGGCTAATTTTAATTTGGAGATATAAGCTGTGCTGTGCTTCTCGTTTTTGATGTTTGAACATAAAAAGTGGCATTTTAGAAAGAAAGAGTAGTTACTCACCTGTAACAGGTGTTCTCCAGGAGCAGCAGGAAAGCGTAGTTACTCACCTGTAACAGGTGTTCTCCAGGAGCAGCAGGAATCAGTCCTCACATATGGGTGACGTCGGCGCCGACGGAGCCCTCGCGGAGCAATTTTCCCCAGCTTTCAAAGAAAGCCTTTGGGAATTGCAGCGCGCATGCGCGGTCCTCTTCCCGCCCAAGGGTGCCATCTTGCTCAGTCAGATGACATAGCAAAAAGACAGCAAAAATTAGCAAAAACGAAAGCATAAAACTGCAACTCCAAGGGGAGGAGGGAGGGTTGTGAGGACTGATTCCTGCTGCTCCTGGAGAACACCTGTTACAGGTGAGTAACTACGCTTTCTCCAGGACCAAGCAGGAAGTCAGTCCTCACATATGGGACTCCCAAGCTTAAGGCTACCGGAGACCCTAAGCACAAAAATGAGCTCCCTCTAGCTCAGCAGCACAGAAGGAAGGAATCTTCTCTGAATACGTCTCCAACCGGTAGCCCAACATCCAGGATGGAGGGTAGGAGTTGCCTATACCTCGAAGAGGTTACGGAGGACTGCCTGTCCGAAAGCACTGTCCCTGCGGGACTCCCTCTCCAGGCAGTAATGGGCTGCAAAAGTCTGGCTTGAAGACCAAGTAGCGGCCCGGCAGATGTCTGCCAACGGAACACAGCGGAGGTAAGCCACTGACGTAGCCTTTGCCCGAACACGATGAGCGGTGACTCTACCTTCCAGCACGAGGCCCGCAGCCTCGTAAGCCCAAGCAATGCAGTCTGCAATCCAGATGGACAGAGTACACTTGGAGACAGGGAGCCCCAACTTGTTGGGGTCATAAGACACGAAGAGCTAAACAGCCCTTCGGTGCCCCCGCGTACGGTCCAGGTAGAAGTTCAGCGCCCTTCTACAGTCCAGGGTATGCAGGACCATTTCAGCTCGGCTGGAGTGTGGCCTGGGAAAGTAGGTCGGAAGTACCACCTCCTGGTTGATGTGAAAAGGGGAAACCACTTTAGGAAGAAACTTAGGGTGAGTCCGTAGGACTACCCGGTTCTTGTAGAACCTAGTGTAAGGAGGATCAGATACCAGGGCCTGCAGCTCACTAACGCGTCTAGCAGAAGTGAGGGCCACCAAGAACAAGGTTTTCCAGGAAAGAAAACGAAGAGGACAGGTAGCCATAGGCTCAAAAGGTGGACAGGTAAGCCGCTGTAAAACCACATTGAGATGCCAGTTCGGGGCTGGCGGGCGCTAAGGTGGTTTAAGGAGTAGAAGGCCCCGGAGAAAACAAGCCACCAGAGGGTGGCTGGAAAGAGGCCTACCCTCCACCGGTAGGTGGTGCGCAGAAATAGCACTGAGGTGGACGTTGACCGAGTTGGACTTAAGTCCAAGATTGGAAAGGGAAAGCAAGTACTGCAATACCACTGATGCTGAACAGGAGAAGGGGTCTTGAGACTGCTGAGTACACCAGACGGAGAACCTATGCCACTTAAGAGCGTAGGACTTCCGGGTGGAAGGCCTCCTGGAGGCCAAGACGACCTCTTCCACATCTGGAGGTAGCTAGAGAGGAGCAAGGACTACCCTTTCAGCAGCCAGGCCATCAGATGAAGGGACCGAAGGTTGGGGTGCAGGAGCGTCCCCTGATCCTGCGAGAGGAGGTCAGGCTGAAACCCCAGAGGAAGAGGTGTGTCCACCGCCAGCTGCAGCAGAAGCGGGAACCAAGGTTGTCTCGGCCACCGGGGAGCCACTAGGATCACCGACGCCTTGTCTCTGAGAACTTTGAAGAGCGTCCGAGACACCAGGGGCATGGGTGGAAAGGCATACAAGAGGCCTGTGGACCATGGAATCAGAAAAGCATCCGCCGCCACCCGGAGAGGATGCGGCTGTCGAGAGCAGAATCTGGGAAGCTGTCGGTTCAGAGGACTGGCGAACAGATCCATGGTGAGGAGGCCCCACCGGAGAAAGATCCGCTGAACCACAAGCGGATCCAACCTCCACTCGTGCGGTTGGAGGACCCTGCTCAGTTTGTCTGCCAGGTAGTTTTCTTGACCTGGGAGATAGACAGCTTTGAGGACGATGTTGCGATGGACGGCCCAAGAGCAGAGCTTCTGTGCTTCCCGACAGAGAAGGAAGGAGCCAGTTCCGCCTTGCTTGTTCACGTAGAACATGGCAACCTGATTGTCTGTCTGGACAAGTACTGACTGGTGAGAAATCAGGTGAGAGAAGGCTTTGAGCGCTAGGCGGATGGCTCTGAGCTCCAGGAAGTTGATCTGCTGAGCGGACTCCCAAGGAGTCCAGAGACCCTGAGTACAAGTCCCTTGGCAATGTGCTCCCCAACCCTGGAGAGAAGCATCGGTCGTCAGGACCTGAGAATGTGTAGGGGGCTGAAAAGACACCCCGAGTACTAGGTTTGGCAGGTGAAGCCACCATCGCAGAGAGGAGACCAGCTGGTCGGAGATCTGTACGGAGTCCGCTAGGTTCCCAGTGGCCTGATGCCATTGTTTGCGAAGGCACCATTGAGCAGGTCGCATGTTCAGGCAGGCATAGGGGGTTACATGGACCGTGGAAGCCATATGGCCGAGCAGTCTCAGAAATTGCCTGGCCGAGACCAGGGAATTGCTGTGAAAGCGGCTGGCGAGATCCATGAGCCTTTGGGCCCTGTCCAGAGGCAGGAAGACCCGCGCCTGAAGAGTGTCCAACCTGGCGCCGATGAATTCTAGATCTTGAGAGGGGAGCAAAGTGGACTTTGCGAAGTTTATGACAAATCCCAAGTGCTGGAGCAGAGCCACCGTGCGATGAGTAGCCTGAGTGGCTTCTTGGGCAGACTGGGCCCTGATGAGCCAGTCGTCCAGGTATGGGAACACAAAGAGACCCTGAAGTCTCAGATAGGCCGCCACCACTTCTAGGCATTTGGTGAACACTCTGGGGGCGGAGGATAGGCCGAAAGGCAGTACTCTGTACTGGTAATGGCGTCCGTCCACCACAAACCTGAGGTATTGTCTGTGGTCTGGATGAATAAGGATATGAGTATAAGCATCCTTCAGATCTAAGGAGCATAGCCAGTCTCCCTGCTGGAGGTAGGGCAGCAGGATTCCAAGGGTAAGCATTTTGAACTTTTCCTTTGCAAGGAACTTGTTGAGGTTTCGCAAGTCTAGGATGGGTCTGAGGCCTCCTGTTCTTTTCGGAATCAGGAAGTATCGGGAATAAAACCCCTGACCCTTCAGGTGGTGGGGCACCGGTTCCACGGCTTGTTCCTGAACAAGACTTGCTAACTCCTGAAGGAGTAAGTCCCTGTGCAGAGGGAGTCTGGAAGGCTCCCCTGGAAAGTAGGAGGGAGGTACCTGGTGAAAATGAAGAAGATAGCCCTTTTGAACTATCTGAAGCCCCCAGGTATCTGTGGTGATGTTGGACCACCTGTGGGCAAAGTGGACCAGCCGGCCTCCTGTGCTGAGAGAAACCTGCTGAGGGGGAGAGGCTATGCTGAGAAAGTCAAAAACCCCGACCCTGCTGAGCAGGGGCCAGTGGTGCAGGCTTGGGGGCTTGCTGCCTACGGGACCCATTACCCCGTCCCTTGGCCTGCTTTCCCTGTGGGGGAGCTGGTGAGGCCTGATACTGAGGGTAGTATTTATAGGCAGCACCCTTCCTCGGGTAAAAGGGCTTTTTCCCCGAAGCCTTCTTCTTTTGAGAAGGGGCAGAGGTCTTCCTTGAGAGACGAGTCCTGGTGAGAGTCTCCGTCTCGATTTGTGCAGCCTTCTCATCCATGGGCTTGCCAAAGAGGTTATCACCTCGGCAGGGGACATTGACCAACTTGTCCTGTACCCAGGGCTCGAGGTCGGACGTCTGAAGCCAAAACCATCATAGGCTGCTCGAGAGATAAACTTGGAGCACTCCCGAATGCCAGTAGACAAGGATTGGAACCTCTGCAAAGGTTCGTCGGAGAGACCAGCAGAGAACCCGGCTATTTCCTTAGCCAGGTCTCGGAGATACATGCCCATGTAGAGCTGGTAGGTCTGGACTCGACAAGCAAGCATAGAGCCCTGGAAGCACTTCCAACCGAGGGCATCCAGGCTTCGGGCTTCCCTACCAGGGGGCACCGAGGAGTGCATTTTTTGACTCTTCAGTCTATGCATGGCCGATTCCACCACCATGGAATGGTGCGGTAGTTGTGCCTTTTGGAACCCGGGGCTCTTGCGGACTCGATAAATGGAATCGACCCGCTTGCTTAACACCGGCGACGACGCCGGGCTCTCCCACATGCGGAAGAGAAGCCGTTCCAGCATGGGAGGAACCGGTACAATAAAGGCCTCCTTCGGGGGAGAGTCATATTGGAGGGCATCGAGTTCTTCGACTCGAGGCTCCTCCTTGGGATCCGCAGGGAAGGCCAAGGCTTTGGCCATATCCTTCACGAAGTCCGAGAACCAGGTATCCTCCGGGGGGGACCGTCTCCGAGGTTCGGACTCGGTGGAGTCCGAAAGGAACCAGGTGACTCTTCGTCCTCCGATTCCCAGGCCGACTCCTCGGAGGAGGAGTCGACCGGCTCCGGTCGGGCGGGCACTGATGCCATCCGCCCCTACGCCGAGGGAGTCGGTGTCGACGACCTCGGTCCCGAACGGGAGGCCGAAGGAGACCTCGACCGAGGATCGACTCGAGCCCTCATGGACTCGAGGATCGGCTCGGTCTCCGGGGTCGACTTGGAGGTCTACGTCCCGGCGATCAGGGCAGAAGCGCCAGCGAGGCCAGCGATCAATGCCCGCTGCTGGTCCAAGAAGGCAGACAAACTGCACTCCAAGGCCGTCAACCTGAGTCCGAACTCAGGAGACCCAGCAGCCCCCGACAGCGTCGGGCCCGACGTTGGGTCCTTCGGAGGCGAGTCCACGAGGACAACAGTACTTACGTGAGCGGGCAAGTCCACCTCGAGTCGAGGATGTTTTGACGGCCTTTCCGACTCCAAGGACCTGGGACGGGAATCAGGGCTATGCGACCTGGCCCTCGAGGAACCAGGAGCGTCCACCGATCCCGCCCTCGCGGGTTTCTTCTTCCGATGATGCTCCCGGGTAGGAGACCCCCTTTCAGAGGAACTCCGACGATGCTCAGGACCAGAGTCCCGAGACGTCGAAGCCTCTGACGAGGTCCGAGCCCGGCCGGAGTCAGAGAAGATACGCTCCCGCTGGTGCTGCCGACTCCTCAATGCTTTTGAGGACATTTTGCCGCATGGCGTGCAGATCATGGGGTCATGATCTGGGCCGAGGCAGCGGAGGCAGAAGTCATGAGTGTCTGTAAGAGACATAAGTTTCTTACAGAGGTCACACTTTTTGAAACCACTGGCCGCCATCGGGGGAAAAAGGGCCCCTGCGAGGTCGAACGACCGGGCAGCCAGGGAAAAAGGAAAAAAAAGCGCGAAATCTGTCACGAAGGACAAAAAAACGAAAAATAAAGGACGGACTCGCAACCGGCGTCGCGAGTCCGGGCGGGAAAAGAACCGGCGTCGAACCGAAGAAAAAACAGAGAAAAATAGAGAAAAATCAACTTTTCTGCGGGGATTCACAGGCAATGTCTGTAGAGCTCCGCGGAAAAAAGAAGACTGAGCAAGATGGCACCCTTGGGCGGGAAGAGGACCACGCATGCGCGCTGCAATTTCCAAAGGCTTTCTTTGAAAGCTGGGGAAAATTGCTCCGCGAGGGCTCCGTCGGCGCCGACGTCACCCATATGTGAGGACTGACTTCCTGCTTGGTCCTGGAGAATCAGTCCTCACATATGGGTGACATCGACGTCGATGAAGCCCTTGCGGAGCATTTCCCCAGCTTTCCATGAAAGCCTTTGGGAATGCAGGCACGCATGCGCGGTTCCCTTCCCGCCTAAAGGTGCCATCTTGCTCAGTCAAATGACACAGCTAAAGACAGCACACAAAAATGTAAAAATAAACTATGTACAACTGCAAATCCCAGGGGAGGAGGGAGGGTTGTGAGGACTGATTCCTGCTGCTCCTGGAGAACACCTGTTACAGGTCAGTAACTACTCTTTCTCCAGGACCAAGCAGGAAATCAGTCCTCACATATGGGTGACTCCCTAGCTCTGGGCTACCAAGGAACCCAGGCTGAACAAGAGAACTACCTCCAGTCCCAGCATCAAATAAAGGCTTTTCACTGACAGAACCTCCACCGGCAGCCCAACAGATGGCAGGAGGGTAGGAGTTGCCTAAACCTCAAAGAGATTCCGGAGTACTGCCTGGCCAAAAGCACTGTCCCTATGGGACTCCCTCTCCAGACAGTAATGGGCTGCAAAAGTCTGGCTTGAGGACCAAGTTGCAGCCCTGCAGATGTCCACCAACGGTACAGAGCGGAGGTGAGCCACTGAGGCAGCCATTGCCCTGACACCATGGGCCGTGACCCGACCCTGCAAAGGAAGGTCAGCCGCCCTGTAAGCCCAGGTGATACAGTCAGCTACCCAGGTGGACAAGGTACGCTTGGACACAGCTAACCCCAAATTATTAGGGTCAAAAGAGATGAAGAGCTGAGTAGCCCTTCTATGCCCCTGTGTACGGTCAAGGTAGAAGGATAAGGCCCTCCTACAGTCCAGGGTATGCAGAACTGCTTCAGCCTGGCTTGCATGAGGCCTAGGGAAGAATGTTGGAAGAACCACCTCTTGGTTGAGGTGGAAGGAGGAGACAACTTTTGGGAGGAACTTTGGATGAGTCTTAAGGACTACCCTGTTCCTATAGAAGCGGGTGTAAGGCCTGTCATAGACCAGGGCCTGAAGCTCACTCACTCGCCTGGTCGAGGTTAGGGCTATCAAGAAGAGTGTCTTACAGGATAGGAAGCGTAAAGGGCAAGTAGCCATCGGCTCAAAAGGTGGGCGAGTCAGTTGCTGCAAGATCACATTCAACTCCCACTCAGGAGCAGGACGACGGATTGGAGGCTTGAGCAAAAGCAAGCCTCTGAGAAACCGGGACACCAAGGGGTGAACCGACAGAGAATGTCCCTCCACCAGTGAGTGGTGAGCTGCTAGAGCTGAAAGGTGGACCCGAACAGAATTGGACTTATGTCCCTGATTTGATAAGTGCAGTAAGTACTGAAGCACTACTGGTACAGTACAGGAGAAAGGATCCTCTGTACGTAGCTGACACCACACAAAAAACCTTTCCCATTTGAGAGCATAGGTTTTCCTAGTGGACTGTTTCTTAGAGGCTAGGACAACCTCCTCAACTTCCTGAGGTAGGCGCCAGGGAGCCAAAACTACCCTTGCAGTCTCCAGGCCATCAAATTGAGAGCTTTGAGATTGGGGTGCAGAAGGGAACCCTGATCCTGAGAGAGAAGGTTGGGTTGTAACCCCAGAGGCAGTGGGGGATCCACTGCCAGTTGAAGTAGAAGTGGAAACCAAGGCTGTCTCGGCCACCTGGGAGCCACCAGCAGGACCGAGGCCTTGTCCTGTAGAATCTTGAACAGAGTTCGGGCCACCAAGGGCGTAGGAGGAAACGCATACAGGAGGCCCTGAGACCATGGGATCAGAAAAGCATCTGCCGCCAGCCGCAGAGGATGCGGTTGTCTGGAGCAGAACTTTGGCAGCTGTTTGTTCAGTGGACTGGCAAACAGATCTATGGATGGAAGTCCCCATTTCAGGAAAATCCTCTGAACCACCAAAGGATGGAGCTGCCACTCGTGGGGCTGCAGAATCCTGCTCAACCTGTCGGCCAGGTAGTTTTCCTGGCCTGGGAGGTACACAGCCTTGAGGAGCATGTTGTGCTTGAGAGCAAATAAGCAAAGGTCCTGTGCTTCCTGACAAAGGAGCCTGGATCCAGTTCTGTCCTGCTTGCTCACATAAAACATGGCGACCTGGTTGTCTGTCTGAACTAGGACAGACTGATGAGCCAGGGTAGGAGAGAAAGTCTTGAGGGCTAACCGAATAGCCCTGAGTTCCAGGAGATTGATCTGCTGTCTAGCTTCCCAGGGAGACCATAGGCCCTGTGTGCACTTGCCCTGTGTGCACTTGCCCAATGTGCTCCCCAGCCTTGCAGGGAGGCGTCTGTAGTCAAGACCACTGTGAACCGAGGAATCTAAAAAGATACCCCTTGCAGCAGATTGGGTAGGTGCAACCACCAGTTGAGGGAGTTCAGAAACTGTCTGGACACCCTTATCCTGTCTCTGAGGCTGCCTGTGGCCTGTGACCACTGAGTCCGAAGGCACCACTGTGCAGGCCTCATATAGAGCCTGGCATTAGGGGTCACCTGTACTGTCGAAGCCATGTGGCCAAGAAGCCTCAGGCAGAGTCTGGCGGAGACCAGTGACCTGCTGAGAAACTGGTTTGCCAAGTTTATCAGTCTGTGGGCTCTGTCTTCTGGCAAGAATGCCTTTGCCAGCAGAGTGTCCAACCTTGCCCCTATGAACTCCAAGTTCTGAGAAGGGAGCAAAGTGGACTTTGCGAAGTTGATTACAAACCCCAATCTTTGAAGAAGAGCAACAGTTCTTAGGGTGGCCTGTCGGGCCTCCTGGCACATCTGACCTCTTATGAGCCAGTCGTCCAGATAGGGGAAGACAAAGCCTCCCTGATTTCTCAGGTAGGCCGCCACAACCGCCAGGCATTTGGTAAAGACCCTGGGAGCAGAGGTGAGGCCAAAAGGCAGTACTCTGTACTGATAACGGTTTCCTCACACAATGAACCTGAGGTACTTTCTGTGGTCCGGATGAACGAGGATGTCAGTATACGCATCCTTTAGATCTAAGGAGCATAGCCAATCTCCCTGCTGGAGGTAGGGCAGAAGTGTTCCAAGAGTAAGCATCTTGAACTTTTCCTTCTCCAGGAACTTGTTGAGGTTTCTGAGGTCTAGAATAGGTCGAAAGCCACCGGTTCTTTTGGGTACCAGGAAATACCTGGAGTAGAACCCTTGACCTTGCAGGTGGGGAGGCACAGGCTCCACCTCCCTGTCCACCAACAGACCTTGGAGCTCCTGAAGAAGAAGATCTGTGTGTAGGGGAGGCCTTGGAGGATCCCCTGGAAAGTAGGGAGGAGGCAGTTGTTGGACGTGTAGTAGATAGCCCTTGTGAACTATGCTTAACACCCAACTGTCTCCAGTGATGAGTGGCCACTGGTGGGCAAACAGGGCGAGGCGACCTTCTGTGCAGGGTTGGGAGAGCAGGGACGGAGAGGCTATGCCTAAAAAGTCAAAAAACCCCACCCTGCTGAGTGGGAGCAGGGGCCGGAGGTTGGGGGTCCTATGCCTACGGGGCCCATTACCATGCCCCTTGGCTTGCTGACCCGGAGGGGCAGCTTGGGCAGCCTGGTACTGTGGGTACTGTTTGTAGGCAGTGCCCTTCCTCGGGTAAAAGGGCTTTTTACCTGAGCTCTTCTTTTTGTGAGAAGGGGCAGAGGTCTTCCTAGACAGCCTTGTCCTTGTGAGGTGCTCGGTCTCGAGCTGTGCGGCCTTCTCAGTCATGGGCTTGCCAAAAAGGTTCTCATCTCAGCAAGGGACATCGACCAACTTGTCCTGAACCCATGGCTCGAGGTCCTATGACTGCAGCCATGCCTGGCGTCGAGCCGCGATGCCGGCTGCCACAACACGGGCCGAAGCCTCGAAGCCATCGTAGGCAGCGCGGGACATAAACTTGGAGCATTCTCGGATCCCCGAGGACAAGGACTTGAATCTCTGCAAGGGTTCCCCGGAGAGACCAACAGAGAACCCTGCCAGCTCCTTGGCCAGGTCTCGCAAGTACATGCCCATGTACAGCTGGTAAGACTGGACACGGCAAGCAAGCATCGAGCCCTGGAAGCACTTTCTACCAAAACCATTGAGGTTCCGGGCCTCCCTGCCAGGGGGCACCGCGGAGTGCATCGTCTGACTTTTCAGGCGATGCATGGTTGATTCCACCACCATGGAATGGTGTGGTAGCTGCGCCTTTTGAAAGCCAGGACTCTTCCGGAGTCGATAGATGGAGTCGACTCGCTTGCTTAGAACCGGCGCAGAGGCCGGTGCCTCCCACATCCGGAAGAGGAGCTGTTCCAGCATCGGAGGAACCGGAACAGTAAAGGCCTCCTTCGCAGGATTGTTGTACTGTAGGGCCTCGAGCTCCTCGGCTCGAGGCTCCTCCTCGGGGTCCGCAGGGATAGCCAACGCGGTGGCCATATCCCGGACGAACTCCGAGAACCGGGTATCCTCCGGGGGGGGGGGGGATCTACTCCGGGGCTCAGACTGCAGTGAGTCCGACGGGACGCACCAGAGTCTGGAAGGTGTCGGGGGACTCCTCGTCCTCCGTCTCCCAGGTGGACTCGTCCGATGAGGAATCGGGGTCCAACCACGCGGGGCCTGTGAGCACCCGCCCCGACGCCGAAGGCACCGGCGTCGACACCCTCAGTCCCGAACGGGAGGTCAAGGGAGACCGCGACCGAGGTCGACCTCGAGCCTTCATGGTCTCGAGTATCGGCTCGATCTCTGGGGTCGACTTCGATATCGATGTCCCGGTGGTCGGGGCAGATGCGCCAGACAGGCTGGCCATCAGTGCCCGCTGCTGTTCCATGAAGGCAGACAGTCTGCTCTCCAAGGCTGTCAGCCTGAGACCCAGCTCAGGAGACTCAGCAGCCCCCGACTCGGGCCCCGGCGGCGCTGGGCCCGACGTCGGGTCTCTGGGAGGAGAGTCCACGAGGACTACAGGACTTACGTGTCCAGCAGACTCCGGCTCCACTTGAGGTACTTTGGAAGGCTTCTCTTGTTCCACGGACCCGGGGCGACGGTCGGGGGTCTGAGACCTAGCTCTCGAGGAGCCAGGGACCTCTTCCGACGACGCCCTCGCGAGCCGCTTCTTCCTCTTTCGTTCCCGGTCGGGGGAACCCCTGTCCGAGGAGCCCCGACGGTGCTCAGGATCCGATTCCCGAGATGTTGAGGCCTCAGATGAGGTCCGGGCCCGGCCGGAGGCCGAGTCAGAAAAAAGCCTTTCTTTTTGGTGCTGACGACTTCGAAGTGCCTTGGAAGACATCTTCCCACCTGGTCCGCACGTCTTAGGATCATGGTCAGGACCAAGGCACCGAAGGCAGCAGTCGTGTGTGTCGGTGAGAGACATCAGCTTCTTGCACCGACCACACTTTTTAAAGCCACTGGAAGCCATCGGGGAAAAAAGAGTCCCCGCGAGGTCAAAGGACCGGCCTTCCAGGGAAAAAGAAAAAAAGGGCGTGAACGCCAGCCACGAAGGGCAAAAACTGAAAAAAGAATTTCGGGCTCGATACCGGTGTACCGAACCTGGCGGGAGGGGAACCGGCTTCGAACCAGAGAAGAAAAAATAGCGAAGGATCACCAAAAAATCTAACTATTTTCCGGGATGACTAGAACACACGTCTGGTGGGCTTCATGGAAAAAGAGAGACTGAGCAAGATGGCACCTTTAGGCGGGACGGGAACAGCGCATGTGTGCCTGCATTCCCAAAGGCTTTCATGGAAAGCTGGGGAAATGCTCTGCAAGGGCTTCATCGACGTTGATGTCACCCATATGTGAGGACTGACTTCCTGCTTAGTCCTGGAGAATGTCCTATTTAATCAAAAATCACGTTGAATAACTCAGAATACACCAAAACTATTTATTTATTTATTTATTTGAAAACTTGTATATACCGCCACTTCCTAAGATCAGGGGCGGTTTACATAGAACAGTGAATTGATTACATAGAACATTATTGTAAATTTTTAACTATATACAAAAAAACAGTATAAACAGTATAAACATTATAAACATTTTAACTATCTACAAATTGTATTTAAAACCTTTAATATAAAATCTAAGGATCAGCTTTAGTCATGATTAATTTTAGTTGAGTAGTTGGGCAGTATTGATAGATTGTGTTATGGGGGGTGGGGGGTCAGATCCAGTAATTGTAGTAATGCTGAGTGAAAAGATATGTTTTTAGTTCCTTTCGGAACGTCTGGAGATCTTTTATTTCCCTTAGCTGGTCAGGGAGGTTATTCCATTGTATAGGTGCTACATATGAGAAAGCTCTGTTGCTAGTTATTTGTTTTGTCTTTCTTACTGAATCTGGTACTTGAATGGTATTGAGGTTTCTTCTTCTCCTTACTCTGTTTTCAAGAGGGTCATGAATCAGTGTAGATAGATATAAAGGAGCAATTTTATTAACTAGCTTAAAGGTAGTCAATATGATTTTATATTGGATCCTGCTGGCAACGGGAAGCCAATGTAGAGAGTATAAAATAGGGGAGATGTGGTCAGATAGCTTGGCCCTGGATATTATGCTTGCAGCAACATTCTGAGCCATTTGTAGAATGTTTTGATTCTTCTTTGTTATGCCTATGAAAATACCATTGCAATAGTCAAGGTGGGGTGTTATTAGTATTTGAGTGATGGTTCTGAAATCGACCTTTTCAATAAGTGGTCTGAGTTGTTGGATGGTCCTAAGCTTGAAGAAGATTGTTCTGGCTACTTTCTTAAAGTGAGTGGTGAAACTAAGAGTCTTGTCAAGGGTAATCCCTAGATATTTTATCTCCTGCTTCACTGGGAGGGAAAAGTTTTGGAGCTTAATGTCTGGTGGAGGTGTGAAATTGGGGTTTCTTGAAGTAAATAGTACTTCAGTCTTTTTAAAATTAATATGCATATTCTTTGAGCGGAGCCATAGTTCAGCTTCCAAGAGGCAGGCTGATAAGGTGCCATAGTTAGAGTCGGATATGTTAATCGGAGAGAACATCATATCATCATCCGCATAAATGTGGTAGTTTATATTATGTCTTTTGAAAATGTTGCATATCGGTTGCAGGTATAGGTTAAACAATAATGCAGAAAGTGCGGAGCCTTGAGGAATTCCCTGTTCCTGTGGAAATGGTGGGGATGAAACTCGATCGACTTGTACATATTGCAAACGGTCAGTTATATCGACTTGTACATATTGCAAATGGTCAGTTAAACCATTTGAGAGCTACTTCCTTTATACCTAATTGACTAAGTCTTGAGATGAGTATGTTATGGTTTACACTGTCAAATGCAGCGTATATCTCAATGAATACCAACATGAAGGCTTATTTGATATTGTCCATGCCCCTGATAAGGGAGTCAAGGAGGACAAGGAGTAGAGTTTCCACACCATGGGATGGGCGAAAACCATATTGATGTTCATCAAGGGGAGCAGAGGTATCTATAAAATCCTGAAGCTGGAGTTGGACAACCTTTTCGATGATTTTAGTCAAGAAGGGAATACTAGCGATAGGTCTATAAGAGGATGGATCTTTGTTATCTAAAGATTTGTTTTTCAATAGTGGGCGGACTGCTGATATTTTGAGTTCATTAGGTAGTATACCTTGTTGTAAGGATTTATTTACTATATCTAAGATGTACGGGGTTAGTTCTAGTTTTGTTTCCTTGATCCATGTTACCGGGCAAGGGTCTAGGAGAGATGTGGTTGTGTTTAGTTTTGTAATTATATTGAGTAATTGATTTTTATCAATCAGATGGAAAGATTTCCATTCACTGATGTTGTTTACTATTGTGGGAAAGGGGTCAGGTACCGATGGGACATTCTGCTTAAGTTTGCTGGCAAAATAGTTTGCTAATTATTGGGGGTTAATAGGTATCTTGTGAGTGTTGGCAGGGGGGCTTTAGATAAGGACTTTACAATTTCAAATAATTCCCTTGGGCAGTTAATAGCTTTAGATAGGATTGCTGTATGGTATTGTTTCTTGGCGTTATTTGTAGCTACCTTGTGGTTATTAAGAGTTGCAAAGTATAGCTCCTGCAGATCAGAAGTTTTTTTTGTTCTCCATTTAGATTCTAACCTTCTGAGTTCTTTTTTAAAGGTAGCTAGTTCAGGAGCATACCATTTTTCGGATGTTTTCTTATGGGATCTGTTAGTTTTGGTATTTAATGGTTTGGAGGCTAATTTTATTATATTGTTCCATTTTAACACAGCCTTGTCTAGGTTGTTTAGGTCTCTGACTTTATCTAGCTGAGGTATAATTGTTTCAAGGAACTTTTCAGATACAAAAGGTCTATATCTTATGCCTTGGTACGTGGAGGTGTTGTATGAGGTAGGGGTGTAAGGAATGTGAATGGAAAATTGAATCATAGAGTGGTCGGACCATAGGATCTGAGTTATGTAAGGAGGAGTGTATTGGTGTAATTTGGTTATTTGTTCAGGAAGGATGTGCACATTTCGAGTCCGCTATCGATTCTGCTTCAGGTGCAATGGGAGAATACAACAAGTTCCTCCATAAATCAGTGTAACTGCCACAGAACATGCCAAACAAACGGGTATCCTTTTGAGAATCTGCTGACTTATTCATTGGCTGTTGAAAAAAATTGTCAATCACTGGAACCACCAATGGCGAAAGGGGAAATCCCCCACGTCATCGGGGAAGCCCTCCTCCCATTAGTCAACCTCAAAGCAAACTCAGCCAATCGATCTCTCTATTCAATCCATGGGGATACACTGTGTTCAAGAAATAAATCCAGCGTTGTTCAAGCCATTGAAGTTTAAGAAACCTATCGCCGCCATGAGGGTCATGTGGGACACGACGATGATTTTTAACAGCCAATGAATAAGTCAGCAGATTCTCAAAAGCATGCCCTTTTGTTTGGCATGTTCTGTGGCAGTTATGCTGATTTATGGAGGAACCATATAGTGATTAAAATGGACATGACCAACATTCAAGAGTGAGCAATGCTCTTCTCCTAATGGTGTGTCTGACAAATAAATAGTTTTTGGGTATTCTGTGTTATTCAAGGTGATTTTTGGACTTTTGATTTGATAGCAATCACCAGCTAGTGAGGCTTCTTTTTTTGAATTCTACTTAAATTGAAGACATCCAGGCAGAATGTGTCAAGAAACTCCAGGCACATCCATGTGTCTACCTGATTTTAGTAATACAGGCACTCCCGACGTGTACATCTGCAGCAGTAGCTACAAAGACGTCTCCCATATGTAAGCATGAGGCAGGGACATCCATCTCATGCAAGTTAACATAAGGGCAAGTCCAGAGGTGTAGCAAAACTAAAACATGAGCCCTCATTCTCAGTTAGTGTTCGTTATCAATATGGAAAATATAGGAGACATAAGCAGACTTCCTTCTCCATACCTTCCAGATGCCTGTCTGATAAAAGAACACTTTTCCCAATGCCTATTCATGCCTAGAGCAGATAAAAGCTTGGACATGGCTTGGGACATCCAGGGCATTTCTGAAATTTGGCAAGAATGTCCATGTTCTGGGAACACCCTGGACACGTCTACTCCACATCCCCATTCAGCTTGGGCATCCTAGCCCCAGAATCATCCACAGTAATGGCTTCTAACATGATTCTGGGGACATCTCAATGCTTTGGATGTCTCAGTGCCCATTTTCATATGTACAAAGCACAAATAGGGCTTCTAAAATAATCCCCATATTCTACATACAAAAACACCTGTCTCCCAACAATGGGTGCAGGGGACATTTCCTCATTGAGCTCAACATACAAAAAAGAATTTCTTATTCGGATGTCATCTTAGTAATAGCAATGTAACCCTCAGCAATACTGGGCATATTGTGAAGTAATATAAAACTCTATAACAATCACCCAGGACCTATAGAGAAAACCTATTATACCCTAACAGCATCAACTTCTAAAACTCACACAAGGCGTCTACCCAGAAAATAGCAGCACCATAAGTATTGCAGCAGGACTTAATACATTCATAAACCTATTTGGAAAACCGAACAAGTATGATAGATCCTTACATAGAAATTCCACTTGTGTCCAGGATCTGCTGTCCGCCCCCTCCTTCTCTAAGTGTACACCATCTCCCCTCTGACCATCAACACATGTACAGCATCTCCCTTTCAGTCTCTTCCACTCCACCTGCCACCAACGCCACTTTTCATGTATCAGTGTCAGCATTGGCAAGCCACTGAAGCTCAAACTTAAAAAAAAAAAAAAAAAGCATGGGTCTATTTATTGAGTCTGAGTTTCAGAGGCCTGCTGCTGCTGCTGCTGACACAGGAAAAGCGGCAGCAGCAGGGAGGAAATGCTGCCAAATTGCTGATCTTCTGCTTTTTGTTTTTTAGGCAGCATGAGTCGGCAGCTGCTGGCACGATTTGTTGGCGTATTTTTTTCAACCCCAAAAATTTGCCACTTGAGTTGGCCGTCTCACACTGCCTAAAATAGAACCTCCCTGACTCGGAATACCATCCACCTACCAGCATTTAAACACTTGTATGTGCATACACTTCTGTTGAAAAAACATACAACTGTCCTCTATATACAAGAAGTCTAGTAAGATCAAACTTTTGCAAAATTTGCATTTTTTGGGCCTTTTTCGTTCGCCTTCAAACACACGATACCAGGATTTACAATAGAAAAAAATAGTCCATCCAAGCTTTGTGTATCCCCCTCACATCACAAATATGCAACGGTGCTTGCTAAATGATTTTTTTAAAATATCTCTTTTATTGAGAGAATTGCAGAGATGTACCTAATACAACACAACAATTAAAAGCCCACCTGGCCAGGGCAGGCAGTTAACATGCTTAAGGAACAAGAACACTACAAATGCAAGAGAACCATCCATAACACAAACAGCTTCCGTGGAACTCCTTTTCCTCTCCCACAAGCTCCCTGTCACCCTCACTATGTCTCCCACCCCCCTCCTCCCTCCCTTCAGTGCCCCTCCCCCCCCCCCCCCCAGTCACGCTACAAGCCTTCTATCCTTTACCATTTTCAATTTACACTGTACCATTTACAGGCCAGCAGCAAAGACATCCCACAGCTACCAGTACCATGCCAGGCATTAGAGGCCCCCAGCATCCTCTTCATCTGATCCCACTCCGCCAACTCCCACATATATAAGTTCATCACTGTATTTCAGCATACCTCCTGCTACCTGAGATATCCATGTAGACTACTGGATCCCAACCTGTGGGGTCCACAGACCCCTGAGAGTCTATTAGACAATTACAGGGGTTGACAGTACTCAGAAAAGAGAGAGACTGGAGAGAACTGCTGGGTATGTGTGGGGGGGGGGGGAAGAGAGAAAGAATAGTAGAGAGAAGAAGGGAAAGGGAAAAAGAAGTCTTGGTACTGAGAGAAGACAGTCTGGGAAGTGTTGGGGGGGGGGGTGAACTGAGGGTCCCTGAACCTTTTGGCTTCCACACAACAAAAAAGTTGGGAAACTCCGACAGAGCTCATAAGCTATAAACCACATTATTTGGAAAAGTCCTAAAACCCAAATTTACCCTACTCTTCCCCTGAATGATGTTCAAATTTTATTTTTGTGCTTCAAAAACTCTGCACTGGGCTGCCAAAGGGAAATCAATTCAAAGAGTGATATGACTGTACTAGCTCTTGCTAATGTCTTCCAGCATGTTTTAGGTGCATATAAGCCAACTTTTCAAAATGAGTGACAGGTGCTAAACTCAACACACAATACTGTGGCCATAAAACTAAAACATAACATGGTGGATCACAAGCACAATGGGCCACGCCATATACAAATGCAATGCAGAACACAGTAGGGGGAAATGTGGCCAAAAGAAGGGTTAGGGAAGCCTGAAATTCCTAGAAGCCCATCCCAACTCCAAATCATCTCCATCAGTTTACCCCCACGTCATACTTCTTAACCATCTTCCTCACCTATCTACAGCACACTCTCTATATCATTTCCAGTACAGCCTGACACATTCATACTGTGCAAACTTTACCTCTCTCAGTCAGTTCTCAAAAGTCCCTTTGCCATACCTAGCTTGTCCACACCAAACACTTTCTCTTCTCCCAGACCACCCCTACTTCTTTCTCAACCCACCCCATTTCTCAACATTTTGACTTCACCTTCTCTGCAACAGAGGAACTGGTATGCAGTCCTGAAAGTGGAAGAAGCGATGACATTTCAGGATCAGGAAGAATCAGTTCAAAAGCCCCAAAGTTGTAAGTTCAGCAACTATTAGAAGGTGAAGGTTAGTGGTGGCTGGTGACTTCCTTCTGAAGGATACAGAAGTGTCCATCTGCCATCAAGATATGATTTATTTATTTTATTTATTTAACATTTCTTATATACCGCCTTTCATGATATCAAGGCGGTTTACATTGAACAAACTGAAATTACATTGAACAGGGCATTATAACTTGGAGATAACTATTTTACAGGGAACATGGGCTATGGAGGGTTAAGTGGCTTGCCCAAGACCACAAGGAGCACCTGTGGGACTAGAAACCCCAGTCCTTCCGGCCCAAGGTTGCTGTCCTCTAGTGGGATTTGAACCCCCGACCTTCCGGCCTGAAGTACCTTGCCCCAACCACTAGGCCACTCCTCCACTCTATGATGTCCTGGGATGTGTGTTGTCTGAGTGGTGCCAAAATCCAAGATGTTACGGACAGTTTTCTGAGACTCCTCAAGCCTACTGACTATTATCCCAATGTTACTCAACCATGTTGGCACAGATCATACTGTTAGGTTCTCACCTAAGTGTATCAAAAGTGGCTTTGCGACTCTAGGAGAGGAGATGAAGCAGTTAAGTGTGAAGGTGGCATTCTCAATCCTCCATCAAGGGTCAAGGCCAAAGCTGAAAGGCTTGCATCTTGGAGATGAATGCCTGGCTGAATGGATGGTATCACTGAGAGCATTCTGGCTTCCAGAACCATGGCACATTTTCCGAGGACTGTTGAACAAAGATAGCATCTAGCTATCAAAGAAGGAAAGAAGTGTCTTCCGCAACACACTGGCTAATCTACTGAGAAGTGCTTTAAACTAGGATCATCAGGGAGAGGTAAACAAAGCTGCCAGGTAAGTAAAACATTAGTAGTATAGATAATGGAAAAAAGGATGTTTGGAGAGCTGCATGCACTAATGCTCATAGTATGCAAAATAAAGTTCCAGATTTAGAAGCTGTAATGGAAGAGGCTGAAATGGATATAACGGCAGGCATGAATACATGGTACACAGAAAACAATGATTGGGATGTACTGTAGTTATACCAGGAGATAATCTATTCCCAAAAGACAGGGTTGGAAGATAGAGAGGAAGAATGGCACTATCTGGAACAAATGATATTAAAGCCACAGAACTGCAGGGTTTACAAGGGATGAGGTGGCACTGTAAGTTAAGTCTTAAGGGAATTGAAAATCTATTTACATTGGTGTACTATACAAATCACTCTTATAGGAAGAAGGTGGTGACATTTTATTTACCAGTTAATGTCTTTTCCTTGAGTACTGCTAGACCAGTCCAGACAAGTAGGTTGTGTTCCTCTACCAGCAGATTGGTGGAGACAAAGAACCAATGAAAAGCCTAGATTTCAATGACATCACTCCTAAGCTTCTATACACCTCAGCCACTTGAGGTCCCTCAGTACTGGTCGCAAAGCATATGGGAGAAAACATGGCAAGCCTCACACAACCTCAATTGTGGGCCACCAGGAATCATCAATAGTCAAGAACCATGTACAGGAAAGAATAACAGAAGGCTGTCCGTAGAAGATGAACCTGCAGAGTCAACTATAAAAATCATAGCGGACCCAAGGATACCGCAGCAGTAGAGCATTATAGCTTCAGGAGCAGACCTGGACTGATCTAGCAGTACTCAAGGAAAGGAAATTAACTCTTAAGTAAAATGTCACCTTCCATATCATCCTGCTAGACCAGTCCAGACAAGTGAGATGTACCAAAGCTACATTACCACTGGGCGGGAAAAAGACACAGCAGCTCCCAAAACACTTGAGCCAATGGCGTGTTGACATCCAAGTGGCAATGCTGACAAAAATGGAGCGTGATGCCCATGTTGCTGCCTGACAAATTCTGCAGGGGCTACCGAGTTCCACGCCACCCACAAGGACGCTTATGGTCAGGTAGTATGGATGTACAAACTTTCTGGAACTGGCCAGCTGCCCAACAGATAGGCAGAGGCAAAGGCCTCCTTAATCCAGTGCCCCAAAGTCAACTTGGCTGCCACTTCATTCTTGCATGGATCAGCAAACAGCACTAAAAAGATGGTCTAACTTACTATGGGAATTCCTAACCTTCTAGTACTGGAGAACAGCAGGTAAACCACCTTATTCAAGTAAAAGGGCAACAGCACTTTATGCAAGAAGGAAGGCACAGGCCGAATGGAAATGGCTTACTCTGAAAAGGACGGTTGAGGATCTCAGCAAGACAGAGCATGCAGCTTAGAAATCTGCCTTGCAGAACAAATTGCGACCAAGACCACCATCTTGAGCATCAAATCCTTTAAGATAGTGTGCTTCAACAGCTCAAGAGAGCTGCTATCAGGGCCCTGAGCCCCAGACACAGATCCCAGGAAGGCATCACAAACCGAAGGGAAGGATGTGGACGCCAAACCTCTGAAGAAAAACGTAAGACATCCGGATGCAAGGCCAACTACTTGCCCACCACCAGAACACAGAAACAATTCAGAGCTGCCATCTGAACCTTCAGGGAGATAGGTGAGAGGCATTTCTATAGGCCATCCTGCAGAAAGGCCAACAGGAAAGACACCTTGGTTATCTCAGGAGCAAAGTGACGTGCGCCAAACAAGTACTTAAAGTAGTACCATATACATATGAAAGCTAGCTTGGTAGACCTCTTCCAGGCACAAAGTATGGTAGACAATGCTGCTGGAGAGTAACCAAAACATGCTTGCAGTCTCTTTAAAAGAGCCATGCTGTAAGTGAGAAGGGAGCCAGGTCCCCCAGGATTATCAGTCCCTGCTGCAATAGACCCCGTGACAGAGGCAGCCGAAGAGGAGGCGCCTGCAGGAGCCACATCAGGTCTCCAAATCATGCTCTCCACAGCCAATCTGGCACCACCAGAACAATCCTGCCTGGGTGGTGCTCTATATGCCGAATCACATGCCACACCAGGGACCACAGAGGAAACATGTACAGCAACTGTTGGCTCGACCAAGGCTGGGTCAGGATGTCGACACCCTAGGACCCCATCTCCATACGGTGACTGAAAAAGCGGTCAACCTTTGCATTAGAGCGGGTCACCAGCAGATCTATTTTGACACAACCCCAATGGCGCAGAATCAACTGAAATGCCTCCTGACTCAACTCCCACTTTTGAGCATTCAGAGAGTGCCGGCTGAGGAAGTCCGCTTCCACACTGTCCACTCCAGCGATATGCTCGGCCGACAAGGCAAGGAGGTTCTTCACCACCCAGGCAAACAGGAGATCCATTTCCAGCACCAACCCAGCACACCTTATGCCACTTTGCCGATTGACATAAGCCATCATCATAGCATTGTCTCAAAACACGCGCGCCGCCCAGCCCATGACAAGGAGCCAGAAATGCAGAAGAGCCAACATGATGGCCTTCGCCTCAGGGACCACACCGCTTCTCTGCGGTTCCAATGGCCTTGGGCCGTACAATCTTGGCAATGAGCTCCTCAGCCTGAAAGACTGGCATCCATTGTCAGCAGGATCCATGAGCAATCGTCAAGAGGTACGCCCTTCCTCAGATGACAGGGCTGCCGCCACCACTACAGGCTGACCTTCACCATCAATGGGAGTGGAAAGCCTGCGCTCAAACTCCTGAGAGCTCGGGAACTATCAAGTCAAAAAGGATGGCTGGAACAGTTGCATGTGAGAACGTGCTGTCGACACCATTACAATGGTCGCAGTCATCAACCCAAGGAGCTGCAGATAATCCCAGACTCTGGGGGCCTGCCACGCACAGAAAGCGTAGTTACTCACCTGTAACAGGTGATCTCCAGGAACAGCAGGAATTTTGTCTTTACATATGGGAAACATCAGTACCGACGGTGCCCGCACGGGAATGCTCCCCAGCGTCCAATAGGAAAGCCTTTGGGAGCATCCCACTGCACCTGCGTAGCTGCCTTCCTAGCTCTCCCTCCTCAGTTGAGTTTGTAGCTGAGATAAAAGAAGAGAAGGAGAAGAAGAGGAAAAGTACAACGCCTAGGGGAGGAGGGTGGGTTGTGAAGACTAAATTCCTGCTGTTCCCTAAGATCACATGTTACAGGTGAGTAACTACGCTATCTCCAGGAACAAGCAGGAATGTAGTCATCACATATGGGACTCCCTAGCTTGGAGATGCAAAAGAGATGACCTCAGAGTGAGTTGTGGAACACAGGCCTAAGTACGTACGTCAAATATCCTCAAGGATGTCTGGTATCGAAACCCGGTACAGGTGGTAGGAGTTGATCTAAATCTGAAAGAGATGCTGGAGAACAGCTTAGCAAAACAAGGCATCCCAGCGGGAGTCCTTCTCCAGGCAATAGTGAGCAGCAAAAGTATAGACAGAGGACCAGGTTGCTGCCTTGCATATCTCATCAATTGCTACAGAGTGTAGATTTGCCATAGAGATAGCCATGGCTCGAACATTATGTGCAGTGACGTGACCCTCAAAAGAGAGTCCTGCACTTTCGCAAGCAAAGGAGATACAATCTTCTATCCATCTGGAGAGAGTTCCCTTGGATACTGGCAGTCACAGGTGACTCGAGTCAAAGGCGATGAAAGGTTGGGAAGCTTTTCTGTGTTCCCGAGTTCTCTGGAGATAAAAAGCCAAAGCACGTTTGCAATCCAGAGTTTGAAGGGTTGCATCTGCCCTAGAGGAATGAGGTCTAGGGAAAAAGACAGGGAGCTAAACAGACTGGTTTAAATAGAAGGGTGAGACCAACTTTGGCATAAAGTGAGGATGAGTCCTAAGGACTACCTTATCATGGTGGAATCGTGTATAAGGAGGATCCTGCTGAAGTGAGGGCAATTAGGAAGGAGACCTTCCAGGTGGCTAGAGGTTCAAAGGGCGGCTTCAGAAGCTGTCCTAAAACAACACTGAGATCGCATGCCACTGGGGGTGGCTTAATGGGAGGCTTAGTTAATAAAAGACCCTTCATGAAGCATGCTACAAGCAGCTGAGAAGAGATGGACTGACCATCTAAGGCCATGTGAGAAGCTGCAATTGCACTTAGGTGTACTCCTCTTACCAAATTGGTTCTGAGTCCAGAAGAAGAGAGGTGGAGAATATATTTAAGTAAAGCATCCACTGGAGCTGAGAAAGGGTTAAGATCCCTTTCAGAACACCAGAGAGAGAATCTATGCCACTTGAAGGCATAGGAGCGCCTAGTGGAAGGTTTCCTAGAAGCTAAAAGGATAGCTTTTACCTGCTGAGAGAGGTTGATGTCCTGGAAGGCTGTGCCTTCAGCAGCCATGCTGTAAGATGTAGGGACTGCAGATTGGGATGCAGCAGTGTCCCGTCCTCCTGTGAGAGGAGATCTGGAGCAGACCCCAAATCTACTGGCTGAGCTTGAGACAAACGTAGAAGCAGAGGATACCACAGTTGTCATGGCCAATGTGGGGCTATAAGAATCATGTAGCCCCTGTTTCTCTGGAGATTGAAAAGAGTTTTGGGAATGAGGGGAATGGGAGGGAAGGCATATAGGAAGCCTCGACTCCAATGGAGGTGAAAGGCATCTACCCCCTGGTTGTTCTGAGCAGGCATTCTGGAGCAGAAGCAGGGAGGTTTGGCATTCTGAGGACTTGCAAACAGGTCTATGTCTGGGGTTCCCCAGATCTGAAAAATGTGAGAGACCTTGTCTGCATGGAGAGACCACTCGTGGGGTAGAAGGACTCGCCTGAGTATGTCCACCAAGAGATTCTGTTTGCAAGTAGGTGAATTTGATGCTGTATGGCGAAGGACCACAGGTGTAGGGCTTCATTGCAAAGCGTCCAAGAGCCTGTTCTGCCCTCCTTGTTCAAACAGAACATGGCTACTTGATTGTCCGTCTAGACTAGAACTGTGCGGAAGCGAAGATAGTCCTGGAACATCTTGAGAGCATTGTGGATGGCTCTGAGTTCCAACAGATTTATGTGGAGTTAGGCTCCTTATAAGATCAAAGACCCTGAGTGGAGAGATTGTCCAGATGAGCTCCCCAGCCCAATATGGACGCATACGACGTCAGGGTACATTGATATGGAGGCATCTGAAAAGGTGACCCTACTAGCAAGTTTTCTGGGGATTGCCACCACTGGAGACACGAGATGAGATGTGCAGAGAGCATTATTCTGTCTCCCAGGCAACCAGATGCCTGAGACCACTGGGAAGCCAGGGTCCATTAAGCTGCATGCATATGCAGACAAGCATATGAAACCACGTGTACTGTTGATGCCATATGACCCAGGAGTTGCAGCATTTCTCGAGCAGTGAGAAAGGTCTTGAGGCATGCTTGAAATGCAAGCTGAATGAGTCAAGCACACAGGGCTTGGGGCAGAAAAGCCATTGATTGTCGAGTGTCTAGGAAGAGCCCCTATGAACTCTAGAGTTTGAGAGGGAACGAGTTGGGACTTTGGAAGATTACAAATCCCAAGTGTTGCAGCACCTACATGGTGCGCGAGAGTGAAAGATTGGCCTCTAGAGATGTGCTTGCTCGAATGAGCCAGTCGTCTAAGTAGGGGAAGAGAAATATCCCTAGAGTCCTTAGGAATGCAGTTACCACTGCCATGCACTTTGTAAAGACTCTTGCGGCAGAGGCGAGGCCAAAAGGCAGGACTCTGTATTGATAATGTTTTCCCTGGAACAGGAACGCAGGAACCTTGTGTGTTCTGCGTGAATAAGAATGTGAGTATATGCATCCTTTAGATCTATAGAACAGAGCCAATCCTGACGCCAGAGATAGGGGAGAAGAGTACCTAGGCAGATCATCTTGAATTTCTCCCGAAGTAGATACTTGTTCAGTTCTCCGAGGTCTAGAATGGGCCTGCATCCTCCTGTCTTCTTTGGAATGAGGAAGTATGGAGAATAGAAGCCCAGAACTTGCTGGAAGAGTGGCAACTCCTCTATTGCACCCTGTGAGAGAAGGGAGGTGACCTCTTGTAATAACAGAGTGGTGAGAGGGAGCTGAGAACAGAACTCTCTCGGAGGAGACTGGGGGGGGGGGGGGTAGACTTCGTAAGTGAAGTTTGTACCTTTCCCGTACTATGGAGAGTCCAGTGCTCTGATATTACAAGATGCCACCTGTGGGCAAAGCGACAAAGTCTGCCAGGAATGCAGATGGGATCTGGAATCTCCAGAGGCAGGATGGCTATGTTCTCCAGAAAGGAGTCAAAGACCCTGAGGAGGTTGGGCTTGCTGAGGTGGCTGGGACCTGGGAGTCTGAGCCTTCCTCTGCTGTTTTGGTTGTTTCTGGGGAGCATGGATTTGACAGTGCACCGGAGGGGTGTAAGAAAGGTAGTTCTTTGATGACTTTTTCTTAGTTGGGTTAGCAGTAGATCTAGAAAGTCTATTAAGAGTGGTGTTCTCAGATTCTAGCTGAGCAGCTTTGTCCTGCCAGTCCTTGCCAAAAAGGTTTTCACCCATGCAAGGTATATTACCCAGCTTATCTTGAATCCATTGTTCAAGATCAGATGCTTAGAGCCAAGCAATCCTGCGTGCACCAATGCATATTGATGAAGTTCTGCTGATGCATTCAAAACAGTAGAAAGTTGCCCTGTTAACAAATTTTGAAACATTTACGGCATGTTTCACAAGGGTGAGATAATTAGCTCTCTTGTCATCAGGGAGAAGAGAAGCCATAAACTCCAAATGCGTAGCCACCTCCCTAAGGAACATACCCATATAGAGTATGTAGGAACTGATTCTGGCCGATAACATGGAAACCTGAAAACATCTACGACCAAAAGCATCGAGGGTTCGAGGAATGTGTTTTAGCATTTTTTATTTGACACACTGCCGATTCCACCACCATGGAATGGTGTGGTAATTGCATTTTCTGGAAGCCAGGATAGTCCGGTACCCGGTACATAGTATCGAGACGTCGAGTATGTGGACAGATGGTTAGGGGTGTCTCCCAAATACGAAGCATAAGGTCATGAAGTATTTGATAAATAGGGAGAGTAGCAGCTTCCTTTGGGGCTGCAGGGTATTGAAGGATTTCAAGTTCCTCAGCTCTAGGTTCTCTCTCTGAAGTCACCGTTATGGACAGACCCCCAGCAACACCGCAAATAAAGTCTTGGAAAGATATGTCCTCCAGAGGGGACATGTGACATTGTGGGGACGGAGATGGGTCTTCCGGGAGAGTTCTCATTTCCCAGGTATCGATGGGCAGGGTGTTAACACTCTGCACGTACTCGATACTGCTCAAAGCCAGTAGCTGAAGGTTGCGGTGCCAGAATCTCAGTACCGTAAATGGATTTGAGAGCCAGCATGGGTGGTAGCATGGTAAGAGGTAAAAATGTTGATGCAGGCTCTTTCGGTACCATAGTCTGTACCGATGCCTGAGGAATCTATTGTAAAGGCTTTACCGGCAAGGAGGCCACCGGTAAGGCTGCTAACTCTGCTTGATGGCCAGGATACGTTGATCCACAGAGGTTGCCAATGCTTGGGTATCGGTATCAGAATTGCGGGCCACGGGTCCCTGAGCATGGCACCAGGAGTTCTCCAGAGGAAGAGGAAGAGGAAGAGGCCTCGGGAGAATCCTGGGATCCCACTAAGACTTTGGAGGCAAGGACCTCCCGCCGGGGTAGTTTAGCCAGTGTGTCCCCCCACTCCAGGGCAATGCCCAAGGCATCTCAATGTTTAGAAGGAGATCTATCCTTGGAGGGCCGGCCAGTCTTCGATGAAGATCTAGGTTTCAATACCTGAAATCCCTTAGAGGAAGATGAAGCTCTTGATGCGATGTCTGTAGCATCGACATCATCGGTGGCAAAGAGGGTGCTGAGTTTCGCAGCTCGGTTCTGTGGGCCTCTGTCATCTTCCTACAAAGAGGACATTCAGATGGTTAGTGATCTGTTCCTAAGCACTTCAGACACCTGTCATGGGTATCAGTGGCCAAAATTGTACTGCCACATTTGGAACACTTCTTAAAACCACTTGCTGGTTTCTCCATTTTAAGAAAAGGAAAGGCCTAAGCCTAAGATAGTGTTGATGCGCCCAAAGGAAGAAAGTTTTCCTTCTCTGAAGAACCTTTTTTTTAGAAAAGAAAGAAAGAAAGAAAGCACCGACAGGATCGGTAACAGCGTCAACTTGAAGGCAGATGCAACCACAAAAAAATAAGAAAAAAAATATCAGATTTTTTGCAGTGACAGGAATTGCTTTTTGTTGGCTCCTCTCACTCTTCTGATCCAACAATATGCTATCTCAGCATATTACTACGCTGATGACATCATACTACTTCATCACATTGACCCATCTTCCCCAGATCTATCATCACTTAATGTCTGCCTTACCCAAATTACTGCCTGGATGTCCACTAACTTTCTTCTCTTAAACCTCGCAAAAACCTCTACTATTTGGTTCATTACTGGGAGCCCCTGTCCTTCACACACCCCTATGCTTCAGGATATCTCTGTCCCCTTAGTTCCCTTGCTACTTTAGCTGGGTGGCATCCTCTATTCCTCCCTGACTTTCCCTGACCATCTCTCTGCCATCATTCGTCACTCCTTTCATTCCCTTCACCAGATTCATGCTATCTGACCTTTTCTCTCCTCTTCTCTCTTACCATCCTACTAACACTTGTCATGTCTTGACTTAACTACTGTAATATTGTCTTCGCACGTCTCCCACAATACCAACTTCACCGCCTGTAGATTATCCAGAACACTGCCGTTCGGATTCTTGCCCACACCTCTGGTTTCAATCATGTCACCCTGCTTCTCATCCATTTCCACTGGCTTCCACCAAATTATCATATCCAATACAAAGCTCATTACCCTGGTCAACAAAGCTTTACATACCGGCAGCCCCCTCTACCTCTCTGACATCCTTCATCTACACTCTCCACATCTGGTACTCCCTCCATTCATGCCAACTGCCGTCATCATCCCCGTGCTTCAAGAGCCAGACTAGAATCCACCCACAACACAGCCTTTTGCTTCCTTGGCCCATCACTTTGGAATGGTTTACCCCCTGACCTCCACCTCAAACAATCCTATGTTAAGTTCAAATCCCTACATAAAACCTACCTCTTCCAGAAAGCCTTTGAGATACCACCTCCCTGATCATAACTCTCCTGACCTTACTCTCTTCCGACCCTACTCTCTACCTGTATGATTGTTACATCTGTCCAATCGATTTATGGCACTCCCTTTCATTTTTCATTTCTTACAACTTTTGTTTTATTGTACACAAACCTGATGCAAGTGTGAAGGTGGTATATCAAATTCAATAAATAAACATAAACCACCCAAGGTGTTCCAAAAGGGACATCACTCATGACATCACCCGAGATGTTTCTGAGAGGAAACGGGCTCAGAGACCCAGTCATTGAGATAGGGATGGACAAAGATCCCTTGGTGCTGTAGCACTGAAGCCTTCACCCCATAATCTTGGAGAACATTTTGGGACAAGAGGTAGCCCAAAGGGGAGGGCAGCAAACTGATAGTGAGGGACAGACACGGCAAAACTCAGACACTTCTGTAAATCCTCCTGGATTGAGATAAGAAAATATGCCTTGGCCAGATCCAGAGATGCCATGAATTCCCCTCATTGCACTGCTTGAATCATGGAGCACAAGGTTGCATCCAGAGGCGCAGGACAAACAAGTGCCCGATAACCCCCTTGAGATCCAGAATGGGCTGGAAGGAACCGTTCCTCTTTGGCAATACAAAATGGATGGAGTATCTGTCCTTGTCACCATGCATCCAGGAGGACAGAAACCAATGTCTTCAGGCATAGCAACTTCTCCAAGTTGGTCCACACAGCGGCACCTTTGATTGCAGACTCACATGGGGAAATGATAAAGGCATCAAGAATTGGCTCTTTGCATTCCAGGACATAGCCAAACTGAATGATGTCTAGCATCCAGCGATACTTGAGACTTGGGCTCATACCCGAAAGAAGAGGAGATGCTCGCCGCTCACCTGAGGAACACGGAATGGGTCTTCAAAGCTTCATTGCACAGCCTGGGAGGGTCCATCTCTGGAAGACACCGAATCCCTGGGCCCACACGCTCCACGAAGGAATTAGGAACAAGCCTGAGGCTGATAGCAGCGGGGAAGATGATTTTTCAGGTTAGTAATGGTGATAGTCCCACGACCCCCAGGGAATCCGGTCAGCACGCCCTTGGACGACGGGTAGAGGCTGTCAAAGAAGGGGCACCAGCCCTCTCCACAGGCCTCTTCGACCTGTCTTCCGGGAGGTGGTAAAATATCATCTCACCTAGGTCCTTCACTAGCTTCTCCAAATTGGTTCAAAAGAAAGTTCCCCTTAAAGGCCTGTTGAATGATCTGAGCTTTGCAGGATGTGTCCGTTGCCCAGTGCCAGAGCTAAAATCAACACCATGACACCATCGTCAGGGTACTATCCCTGGCCGTCAATTGCACCAAGTCATACATAAAGACAGACGTCCTATTCATCGGAAGAGACCAGTCATTCACTCCCCCCTCATCAATCAAGGTGAGCAATGCAGAACTCATCTCCAAGACAATGATCAGATACTTAGGTGTAACACTGGACCAGTGCCTGGACATGCATGCCCATATAGACAATACCGTCAGGACAATCTACCATAAAATACGGACACTACGCCTCATAAAGAACACTCTAGAACCAAACGACTTCCGAACAGTCTTCCAGGCCATAATAATGCCCCACTTCGACTACGCCAACTCCATCCTACTTGGCCTCCCAAAGAACTCGATAAATCCCCTGCAGCTAGCGATGAACACCACAGCTAGAACCCTCTATGGAGCATCTCGAAGAGATCATATTACCCCTATTCTGAAGAGCCTTCACTGGCTCCCCGTGCTGTACAGGATCACATTTAAGGTCCTAACCATGACGTTTAAAGCAGTTAACAGAATCACCTCAACCACCCTGTCAGACCTGATACAACCTACACTAGACAACAGATTAAGAAGGGCCACATCCTGCAATACCATCCTCCTTCCAAAAGCCATCACAAAATGCAACAAATCTACGAGAAAGCATGCCTTTGCCTTGTTTGCCCCCTCCTGCTGGAATTCTCTCCCAGCAGAAATCCGGACCATAAACAACCTCCCCAGTTCAGAAAAGCCCTCAAACACCATCTATTTCTGCAACACTTCTGTAACTCCGACAACATCACCTAGGCAGTATCACATGACCCAACAGTCTCTCAATCCAATGCCGCCTAACCAACCCCCAATGATAACTTTCCACTACATCTAACCATTCCTTATATGACTTGTATCATAAACCTAACTACGATGCAATCCCCTTTTTGTACATAGTGTATAAAGTTCACCTGTTATCCATATTTAAATTCCCTGTTATATGTAAGTTCAATGTCTGAACGTTCTACATTGTACAAACCTGTTCCTTGTAAACCGCGCTATAGAAAAACAATAAATAAATAAATAAATACATGGCATCAAAAAAGAAGGCAGCACAGGACACCAAATAAAAAGTAAGTATCATCAGGCCAGAGAGTCTGAATACACTGGAGCAGGGCTCGAGACATCAAGCTGGTGTATACTGCCAGCTGTAGAATAGCCGCCACCATGGAGAATTGGCTCCTCAGCAAGGGATCCACCTTGCAGCCCAGAAAGAGTAGTTACTCATCTGTAACAGGTGTTCTCCAGGAGCAGCAGGAATCAGTCCTCACATATGGGTGACGTCGGCGCCAACGGAGCCCTCGTGCGGAGCATTTCCCCAGCTTTCAAAGAAAGCCTTGGGGAATGCAGCGCGCATGCGCGGTCCCCTTCCTGCCCAAGGGTGCCATCTTGCTTAGTCTGATGACATAGCTAAAAGACAGCAAAGATCAAAATAAAGTATATGATTGCAACTCCAGGGGAGGAGGGAGGGTCGTGAGGACTGATTCCTGCTGCTCCTGGAGAACACCTGTTACAGGTGAGTAACTACTCTTTCTCCAGGCCCAAGCAGGAAGTCAGTCCTCACATATGGGACTCCCCAGCTTCAGGCTACCGGGAACCCAAGCTGAAAAATAAGCTCCCTCTAGAGCGTCAACATCTGTGAAAGAATCCTTTCTGAGAACGCCCCCGTACGGTAGCCCAACACAAGGGCCGGAGGGTAGGAGTTGCCTAAACCTCAAAGAGATTACGGAGTACCACCTGTTCAAAAGCACTGTCCCTACGGGACTCCCTCTTGAGGCAGTAGTGAGCCGCAAAAGTCTGGATTGAAGACCAGGTAGCGGCCCGGCAGATGTCTGCCAACGGAACAGAGCGGAGGTGGGCTACTGACACGGCCTTCGCCCTGACACGGTGGGCCATGACTCGATCCTGCAAGGAGAGGCCAGCTGCCCTGTATGCTCAGGCGATACTATCCGCTACCCAAAGGGACAACATATGCTTGGAGACAGGCAACCCCAGTTTATTAGGGTCAAAAGATACGAAGAGCTGAGCAGCCCTTCGATGCCCCTGCGTACCGTCTATGTAAAAGGGCAATGCCCTTCTACAGTCCAGGGTATGCAAGACTGTTTCAGCCCGGCTGGCATGTGGCCTGGGGAAGAATGTTGGAAGAACCACCTCCTGATTGAGGTGGAAGGAGGAGACAACCTTCAGAAGGAACTTAGGGCGGGTCCGCAAGACCACCCTCTTCTTATAGAACCATGTGTATGGTCTATCAGAAACCAGAGCTTGGAGTTCACTCACACGCCTGGCCGAGGTAAGAGCCACTAAGAACAACGCCTTCCAGGAAAGGAAGTGTAAATGACAGGTAGCCATCAGCTCAAACAGTGGGCAAGTAAGTTACTGCAAGACCACATTCAAATTCCATTCAGTGGCTGATGGACTGATCGGAGGCTTGAGCAAAAGCAGGCCTCTGAGGAAGCGGGACACCAAAGGGTGGCCCAACAGAGATTGGCCCTCTACCTGTGAGTGGTGTGCCGATAGAGCACTGAGGTGGATCTGAACAGAGTTGGATTAAAGGCTTATATCCGAGAGGTTGAGCAGGCACTGCAGCACCACTGGAACCAGACACGAAAAAGGATCCTCCTGGCGCTGAGCACACCAGGTGGAGAACCTACGACACTTGAGGGCATAAGATTTCCGGGTGGATGGCCTTCTAGAGGCCAAAACCACCTCTTCCACTTCCTTAGGAAGAAGTAAGGGGGCTAGAACTACCCTTTCAGCAGCCAGGCCATCAGATTGAGGGATTTGAGGTTAGGGTGCAGGAGAGATCCCTGATCCTAAGACAGGAGATCCGGTTGCACCCCCAGAGGGAGTGGAGTGTCCACTGCCAACTGCAGAAGGAGTGGAAACCATGGTTGCCTCGGCCATCTGGGGGCTACCAGAATCATCGAGGCCTTGTCCTGAAGAACCTGTGGAGTGGAGGAGTGGCCTAGTGGTTGGGGCAAGGTACTTCAGGCCGGAAGGTCGGGGGTTCAAATCCCACTAGAGGACAGCAACCTTGGGCCGGAAGGACTGCGGTTTCTAGTCCCACAGGTGCTCCTTGTGGTCTTGGGCAAGCCACTTAACCCTCCATAGCCCATGTTCCCTGTAAAATAGTTATCTCCAAGTTATAATGCCCTGTTCAATGTAATTTCAGTTTGTTCAATGTATACCGCACTGATGCAGAATAGCGCGGTATATAAGAGAATGTAAATAAAATAAATAAATAAAACCTTGAACAAGGTTCGGGCCACTAGAGGCGTGGGAGGAAATGCATACAGTAGGTCCGTAGACCAAGAGATTAGAAACGCATCTGCTGCTATTCACAGAGGATGCGGTTGTCTGGAACAGAACCTGGGCAGCTGATGGTTCAGTGGACTCGCAAAGAGATCGATGGTTGGAAGACACCATCTTAGAAAGATCCCTTGGACCACCAGAGGATTCCACTGCCATTCGTGAGGCTGTAGAATCCTGCTCAATCTGTCTGCCAGGCAATTTTCTTGGCTAAGCAGATAAACTGCCTTGAGAAACATGTTGTGTTTTATTGCAAAGGAGCACAGGGCCTGTGCCTCCTGACACCGAAGTTTGGAGCCTGTGCCCCCTTGCTTGTTCACGTAGAACATTGCCACTTGATTGTCTGTCTGAACTAAGACAGACTGGTGAGAGAGGACATGAGAGAAAGTCTGTAGAGCTAAGCGAATAGCTCGCAACTCCAACAGATTGATCTGCTGTGTGGACTCCCAAGGAGACCAGAGGCCCAGAGTGCAAGCCCCCTGGCAATGTGCACCCCAGCCCTGAAGGAAAGCATCGGTTGTCAGCACCTGTGTGTGAGGAGGGGCCTGAAAAGGTACCCCCTGGACCAGGTTCGGGAGATGTAGGCACCACCGTAGGGAGGCTGCCAACAGTTTGGACACCCTTATCTTCTCTTTCAAGTCGCCTGTGGCTTGCACCCACTGAGCTCTGAGGCACCACTGAGCAGGTCGCATGTGCAGGCGGGCATACGGAGTTACATGGACCGTGGATACCATGTGGCCCAAGAGCCTTAGGAAGTTTCTGGCGGAGACCAGAGAACCGCTCTGGAACTGTTTGGCCAAAGCTATCAGTCTGCGGGCCCTGTTCTCGGGCAAATAAGCCTTTGCCTGGAGGGTATCCAGTCTTGCCCCTATGAACTCCATGTCCTGTGAGGGGAGCAAAGTGGACTTTGCGAAGTTTACAACAAAGCCTATATGCTGGAGAAGAGAAACAGTGCGAAGGGTGGCCTGTCTGGCCTGTGGAGACTGACCCCTGATGAGCCAGTCGTCCAGGAATGGGAAGACAAAGATGCTCTGGTTTCTGAGATAGGCTGCCACCACCGCCAGGCACTTGGTGAAAACCCTGGGGGCGGAGGTGAGGCCAAATGGAAGTACTCTGTATTGAAAATGACTTAACCCAACTACAAATCTGAGATATTGTCTGGGGTCTGGATGAATGAGGATGTGAGTATACGCATCCTTCAGGTCTAAGGAGCATAGCCAATCTCCCTACTGGAGGTAGGGCAGCAATATTCCAAGGGTAAGCATCTTGAACTTTTCCCTCTCCAGGAACTTGTTGAGGTTTCACAAGTCTAGGATGGGCCTGAGGCCTCCAGTCCTTTTTGGTACCAGAAAGTACCTGGAATAGAAGCCTCGCCCCATCAGGTGGTGAGGCACTGGTTCCACCGTCTGCTCCTGTAGAAGACTTGCCAACTCCCGAAGGAGGTTCCTGTGCAGAGGGAGTCTTGGAGGCTCCCCTGGAAAATAGGAGGGGGGGTAACTGGTTGAAGTGAAGCAAATAGCCCTTTTGGACTATGCTCAGTACCCAGGTATCCCCTGTTATGGCTGACCACCTGTGGGTGTACAGTGCCAGCCGGCCTCCTGTGCTGAGAGGAGCCAACTGAGGAGGAGAGGCTATGCAGTGGGAGTCAGAACCCCGCTCCCTGCTGTGCAGGAGCCGGAGCTGATGGCTTAGGGGTTTTCTGCCTACGGAGCCCATGTCCCTGCCCCTTGGCCTGCTGACCCTGATGGGGCGCTGTAGAGGCCTGAAATTGAGGGTAGGATTTGTAGGCAGTAGCCTTCCTCGGGTAAAAGGGCTTTTTCCCCGAGCCCTTTTTCTTCTGAGAAGGGGCAGAAGTTTTCCTGGACAGCCTTGTCCTGGTGAGAGTCTCAGACTAGAGTTCTGCAGCCTTTTCAGCCATGGGTTTGCAAAAAAGGTTCTCACCTCGGCAAGGGACATCGACCAACTTGTCCTGTACCTATGGCTCGAGGTCCGATGACTGTAGCCAGGCCTGACAGCGTGCACCGATGCCGGCCGCGGCTAATCAGGCTGAAGCCTCATAGCCATCATAGGCTGCTCACAATCCCAGATGACAAAGCCTTAAACCTCTGCAAAGGTTCCTCAGAGAGGCCAGCTGAGAACCCGGCAATCTCCTTTGCCAGGTCTCGGAGGTACATGTCCATGTACAGCTGGTAAGTCTGGACATGGCAAGCCAGCATAGAGCCCTGAAAGCACTTTCTACTGAGGGCAGCCAGGTTCCGGGCCTCCCGGCCGGGGGGCACCAAGGAGTGCATCTTCTGACTCTTCAGACAATGCATGGCCGATTCCACAACCATGGAGTGGTGCAGTAGCCGTGCTTTCTGGAACCCAGGGCTCTTACGGACTCGATAAATGGAATTGACCCGTTTGCTGAGAACCGGCGCCGAGGCTGGTGCCTCCCACATGCGGAAGAGCAGCCGCTCCAGCATCGGAGGAACCGGTACAGTAAAGGCCTCCTTAGGCAGAGAGTCATACTGGAGGGACTCGAGCTCTTCGGCTCGAGGCTCCTCCTCGGGATCCGCAGTGAAGGCCAAGGCTTTGGCCATGTCCCGCAAGAAGTCTGAGAACCGCGAATCCTCCGGTGGGACCGTCTCCAAGGCTCGGACTCCGGTGAGTCCGATGGGACGCACCGGGTCCGGAAAGTGTCCTGGGGACTCCTCGTCCTTTGTCTCCCACTCCAAACCCTCCGAGGAGGAATCGAGCGGCTCCAGCCGGACGGGCATCGATGCCATCCGCTCCGATGCCGAGGGCACCGGCGTCGACGACGACCTCAGCCCCAAGCGGGAGGCCGAGGGGGACCTTGGCTGAGGATTGACTTGAGACCGCATCGACTCGAGGATCGGCTCGGCTTCCAGGGTCGACTTGGACGTCGAGGTACCGGTGGTCGGCTCCCCCGGAGGGGAGTCTACAAGGACAACAGCACTCACATGACTCGGGGACTCCGGCTGCACTCGAGGCAACTTGACAGGCCTCTCCGACTCCGAGGACCCGGGACGGTGGTCCGGGCTATGCAACCTGGCCCTCGAGGGGCCAAGAGCGTCCACCCACGCCGCCCTCACGGGTTTCTTCTTCCATCTGTGTTCCTGAGAAGGAGACCCCTTTTCAGAGGAGCCTTGACAGTGCTCGGGGTCAGACTCCCGAGATGTCGAGGGCCCTGACGAAGTCCGGGCACGGCCGGACACAGAGTCAGAAAAAAGTCTTTCAAGCTGATGCTGACGGCTCCTCAGCGCCTTAGAGGACATTTTGCCGCACGGGACACAGACCACCGGGTAATGGTCGGGCCCGAGGCACCGGAGGCAGCAGTCATGTGTGTTGGTGAGAGACATCAGCTTCTTACACCGATCACACTTCTTGAACCCGCTGGCAGCCATCGGGGGAAAAAGGGCCCCTGCAAGGTCAAAAGACCGGGCTGCCAGTGAAAAAGAGAAAAAAGCATGAGCGCTAGTCACGAAGGACAAAAACCGAAAACCTAGCTCCGGGCTCGACACCGGTGTACTGGGCCCAGGTGGGAGAGGTACCGGCGTCGAACCGGGCAAAAACCACGAATCCAACGCAGGAAAAAAAAATTAACTTTTTACCGGGTGACGACACACTTCCGTCGGGCTCCACGGAAAAAAGAAGACTGAGCAAGATGGCACCCTTGGGCGGGAAGGGGACTGCGCATGCGCGCTGCATTCCCAAAGGCTTTCTTTGAAAGCTGGGGAAATGCTCCGCATGAGGGCTCCGTTGGCGCCAACGTCACCCATATGTGAGGACTGACTTCCTGCTTGGTCCTGGAGAAAATATATTCCCCTCTCCTCCTTCTCCCTGTCTTTTGCTATCCCTTCCTCTCGTCTCTGTCTTGTGCTCTTTTTCCTTTCCTGTCAGATTGTATTTCTTTTCCATACTTTTAGTTATTTTGCTTTTATTGTAAACTGCTTTGATTTGCCTAAAAGGTGGTATATTAAGCACTGAATAAACCATAAACCATTAAGGCTGATCTGTCTTCAACAGGAACAGAGGTCCGTCTGGTAACCACCATGACCTGAGCCATCCACCCTGAGAATGTCAAACCACTCAACATGTTCCTCCTCTGGGAAAGTGGAGATCTTCTTAAACTGTACACACTTAACCCTTTAGGTAGGGAGTCGGGGTAGTCCCATATCGACCGGATCATATCCTTGATCGCCTCCGGGTATGGGAAAACCATGGTGGATTTCCACAGCTCTTGAAGGAGTGGGTGTACCTTTGGCTTTTGCTCCATGCCAGAAATATCCATCATGTTCAAAAGTGGATGAGACCCAAGTAATCAATACCGCCAACAACTTCTTCCAGAATAAGTGGATCATGCTGGCCTCTGCATAATCTTCTCAAGGAGAGAGCACTTCCTCGTCCACATTGAGTCCATGAGCATCAGAGGCATATTCAACATCTCGATTACCACCCAGCTGTTCTCCATCTTCAAGGTGTGCCCCTTGCCGGGGCCATTTAGCCAAAGGTAAGGGCACAAGGCTTCTACTTTCAGCCTGCCACGCATGACACTGGGGCACCCAAAGGCCACAGGACCTGAATTTCCATGCCAGAAGGACCAGGCCTAATGCAAAAAGGAAAGAATTCCAGCAGGGACAATCCGGAGTGTGGATGTTTTCCTCTCTGACACGGTACCCCAACACAAGGGGGGCACAGTCACCACAGACCCCCTTGAGGACAAAAATCAGTTCACAACATGGTCACCAGAGCCTCAGGCCGACTGAATATCCTTACCCATAGTGCTATTCATCACTTCTTGTCCTGAGGCAGGAAAGGTCAGACTAACCGCACCTCCCAACTGACAGGGGAAAGCGGGCCCTCCAGGGGTGACTCAGAAGCTGCTATTCAGGATAAGCAGAGTCCAGAGTTCAGATTTGAGGCTCCTCGCTTGCCACATGTCAAACAATGTTTCCTGGAAAAAGACAGAGAATTAGGGTAAGTATCACAAGAGCACGCATGCTAAGATCGCGTCAGCTCACAAGCGTGCATTAACTGCACTTTTACGAAACATGCATTAAAGGCGCTAGGGAAAGAGCGCACATTGGAGCTGCTTCAGCAGAATGTGCATTAGGACCGCGCAACCAGAAGGCATATGATAGGCGAATATGTTTATAATGCGTGCAGAAAATGGTGGGAAACCCGCACACAGTGCTAACAGTCGCTAGCAGTCCACCTCGAATTTCATCCCTCAGAGATGGAACAGGGAGCCCCAACAAGGATAATGACGAGGTCGAGCCTTGGTACTCACCCCCTGGAGCTAGGTGTAGGATCCGGGCCAGGCTCAGCTCTACTTCCCTAAAACTGCTTCACTGGCTGTCTTTTATTTCTTATTGCATGGTGTGGAAGGTGGCTGGCAGGTAGATCCCTTTGACAGCCTTCTACAATCTTCGGGAGAGAGCAGGAAGGGGAGGGAGGAGGAAGGAGGGGGCGTTGAGGTTAGGCTGCTGTACTCTTACAGATTCTTTCAAATCCTTCCAATTTGTGACTGTTCAACAGGCTCTTATCAGAAAAGCATAAGAAATGCCATACTGGGTAAGATGAAGGGCCATCAAGCCCAGTATCCTGTTTCCGACAGTGACCAATCCAGGTCACAAATACATGGCAGATTCCCAAAAAGGTGCACAAGTTCCCACAATGCTTGTCCCAGGGTAAGCAGTGGATTTCTCGAGTCATCTTTAATAATGGTTTATGGACCTTTCCTCCAGGAACTTGTCCAAACCTTTTTTAAACCCAGCTACATTAACAGCCTTCACTACATCCTCCAGTAACGAATTCCAGAGTTTGATTACGCGTTGAGTGAAAAAAATATTTTCTCTTATTAGTCTTAAATAGGTTACAAGATAGCTTCATTGCGTGACCGTCTTTCTACTTTTTGATGGCGTAAGCAACCAATCTATGTTTATCCTTTCCATTCCATTCATTAATTTATAGATAAGGGCATGGAGTAGAACCAATTTTTCCTTCTCCTATGGCTCCCGAAAAGACTACAGTCTAGTGGAGCATTCCACATCATGCTCAAGTGAGAGAGTCTTCAGGTGATCGTTCACGAGCATTTAATCAATCTCTTTTCCTCTCTATCTTCAGATTTTCTACAGCGAGGAGAAAAGTCATCCACCATCTGCCGGAGACAAAGAAATATTGAGGGACCTCTGGTGGTTGAGGAGAAGAGAGGCATAGGAGTGATTCATTGAAACCTCGGCTTTTCATTGGTTCTTTGTCTCCACCAATCTGCTGGAAGGGGAACACAATTCACTTGTCGGGACTGGTCTAGCAAGTTGATATGGAATTATAGATTTAATTGGAGACATTTATAAGATTGCTATGCAAAAGTAAAGTATTTTTGCTAGAAGATTTCAGTTTCCCAAATGTTGATCAGAATATCACTGCTGAACTGCCATCAAGAAGTACGGAGAGCATGGATTCTCTACAGGGAGAACAGTTCTGGCAATAGGTAACAGACAGAATCCACGTAGGTAGAAGCAATAGTGGAGTCATTGCTTACAAAAAAGGGCAAGCGTTTGATGTTGTATTGAGTGGTCATCTGGCATGTGAGTTTCAATATTAGGATATGGGCGGAGATGGTTCATTTGAAAGTGAGTATCTTAGACATTAGGAAAACTAACTTTGCAAAGATGGGGGGATACCTCTCTAGGAGTTGTTAGCTGATTGAAAACATCTAGGGATGCATAACCGTGGGTAAAACCAAAAGAAGATGTTTTTAAAACAACAAACCTTTTTGATAGAAAAGTACAAAAAAGTAAGAGGAAAAAAATGCCGCTATAGTTTTCAAAAGAAGCAGCTGAAAAGGTAAGGATAAAAAAGGGTAGGCTTATAAACTTTAAGAGATCACAGAAAGAGCAAGACAAATAAAAATATCCGGAGAAGCTAAGGGAAGCTGCTAAACTAGTCAGGAAAGCAAAAACACAAATAGAAGAAAAAATAGCCAATATAGTAAAACACAGAGACAATACACTTTTTTTTGCTATCTTAGTGAAAGGGAGAAGGGCAAAGGTGACATTGCAGGATTCAAGAGAGAAGGAGGGAGAATATGTAAAGACTGATGACGATAAAGCAGAATTACTTAACAAATATTTCTGCTCTGTGTTCACAAATGAAGGGCGAAGAATGGACCCTCAAAAAACAAACACAAATAGGAATAAAAGTGAAGTAGAACTCTATTTTCAGAAGACTGTGCTCATGAAGAGTTAGCTAAACTAAAAGTGGACAAAGTGATAAGGCCAGATGGAATTTATCCAGGGGTATTAAAAGAATTAAAAGAAGTGTTGGAGGCTCCATTGGCTGACCTTTTCAATGCATCTTTAGAGACAGTTCTGGAGGACTGGAAATAGAAACATGCCAGCAGAAAAAGACCAGATGGCCTATCTAGTCTGCCCTTCCATATCAATTACTACAACAGTCCCCTTTTTTCCTTTAGAGATCCTCTGCTTGTCCCAAGTTTTTTTTGAATACTGTCCTCGTGTCCACCACCTCCACTAGGAGACTATTCCATGCATCTACCACTCTTTCCTTAAAGAAATATTTCCGCATATGACTCCTATCCCTTTTCACTCTCATCCTATGTCCCCTTGTAGTAGAGCTTGCCTTCAATTGAAAGAGACCCTCCTGTGCATTTATGCAACAGAGGTATTTAAATGTCTCCATCATATTGTGCCTATCCCGCCTTTCCTCTAAAGTATACATATTAAGATATTTAAGTCTGTTTTCATATGCTACATAACGAAGACCACTAACTATTTTAGTAGTCACCTTCTGCACTGACTCCAACCTACTTATATCCTATTGAAGGTGCGGGTCTCCAAAACTGCACACAATACTTCAAATGAGGTCGCACCAGAGACTTATACAGAGGCACTGTCACCACCTTTTTGCTGCTGGCCATTCCTCTCCCTATATACCCAAGCATCCTTCTGGATTTTGCAGTCGCCTTTTCTGTTTAGCTACTTTCAGATTGTCAGACACAATTATGCCCAGGTCCCGCCCTTCTTTGGTGGACAGAAGTACCTCATCCCCAACACTGTATAGCTCCCCTTTGGGTTTTTGCAGCCCAAATGTGTGATCCTGTATTTTTTAACAATAAATTTCAGCTGCCAAATTCTAGACCATTCTTCAAGCTTAGCTAGATCACCACTCATGTTATCTACTCCTTCCTGAGAGTCTACTCTATTGCAGATTTTGGTATCATCCGCAAACAAGCAAACCTTATCCAACTGCCCTTCGGCAATATCACTAAAAAAATGTTTAAAAAAAACCAGACCAAGGACAAATTCCTAAGGCACACCACTGGTAACCTCCTTCTCCCCAGAGTGAGCTCCATTTACCTGTACCCTTTCTTGCCTCCCACTCAAGCAATTTCTAACCCAATCAGTAATTTTAGGGTCTAACCCTAGGGTGCTCAGTTTGTTTATAAGTTGCCTGTGCGGAATGGTATCAAATGCTTTACTGAAATCTAAATACACTACATCTAGGGCTCTCCCTCGTCCACCTCCCTGGTCACCAAGTCAAAGAAATCAATAAGATTTGTCTGACAAGATCTGCCTCTGGTGATTCCATGCTGCCTTGGCAAATGTGGATCTTTTCTACAAAAGTAGAAGTAAGGAATAGGTTGCTAACTACAGATCATTTAGTCTGACCTCTGGTGAGAAAAATAACGGAAAACAGAGAATGGTGTGGTTTCTGGAATCCAAGTGTTACAGGATCCAAGATAGCATGGCTTTTACCAGACATAGGTCTTGTTAGATGAATATGATTGTTTTTTTTTTATTGTGTGAGCAGAGAACTGGATTGAGACAGAGCACTAGAAGTGGTATACTCAGATTTTCAACAAGGCCTTTAACACAGTTTCACATTGGCAATTTATAAATAAACCAAGTGCTCTAGGGATAGACCTTAAAATGACAGACTGGGTAAGAAACTGGTTAAGTGGGAGGCATCAGACAGTAGTAAAAAATGAAGTTCACTCTGGAGTGGAGGTGTAGTCTAGTGGTTAGGGCAGCAGGTTGTCTCTCATGTTGGTCATTTTCAGTCTTGAAGGACCACCAAAAGGGCTCCTAACTGCTGGGAAAGAATCTGCACTTCTAAGTACTTAACTGCTGAGAAATTCTCTGAATCTTAGAGAAAAGTAAATTCTTTATGTTGAAATTGATAAAATCTATGTATTTTATAATTCCGCATTTTATTAAGTCAGTTAGAACACCGCATTACAAGCCTGCCTTCAGTTAAATTAAAGCTAGTTTGGGCATAGTATTACAGCTTCCAGTTAAATTAAAGTCAGTTAGGGTACAGCTTAACAGAGAGAAGAATAAATATTCTTTGAGTGTACAGAGATACATTGCTTTCTAGAGACCTTTCGCAAAGAGGCCTTCCAGTTCAGTGCAGTGGGGGGTGGGGGGGGATAACTGTGAAATTGTTTGAAATAGGTGTTAAAACCAAGTGACAGATCAATGGGGCAACTTGAAAGGTTCCCTCTAGCAAACCAAGGACAGTGTGAATCACTCAGGAAATTAAGAGACTGCCTTAGAAGCATAAGAACATAAGATATGCCATACTGGGTCAGACCAAGGTCCATCAAGCCCAGTATCCTTTTTCCAACAGTGGCCAATCTAGGCCATAAGTACCTAGCAGTTTCCCCAAAAGACACAGGTTCCTCAATGCTTGTGTTGGGTCAAGCAGTAATATCCTGGGTCCCTTTTAATAATGGTTTATGGATCTTTCCTCCAGGAACTTGTCCAAACCTTTTTTAAACCCAGCTACACAAACAGCTTTTACTACAAATTCCAGAGTTTGATTACACGTTGAGTTAAAAAATATTTTCTCTTATTAGTCTTAAATAGGTTACCCTGTAGCTTCATTGCATGTTCCCTAGTTTTTCTATATTCTGATGACGTAAACAAGCGATCTATGTTTACCCGTTCCACTCAATTCATTAATTTATAGACCTCTATAATATCTCCCCTCAGCCGTCTCTTTTCCAGGTTGAAGAGCCCTAACCTTTTCAGCCTTTCTTCATAGGAGTATCCTTCCATCCCCTTTACCATTTTGGTGGCTCTTCTCTGTACCTTTTCTAATAACGCTATATCCTTTTTTAAGATACGGCGACCAGAATTGCACACAATATTCAAGGTGCAGTCGCACCATGGAACAATACAGAGGCATTATAATATCCTTTGTTTTATTTTCCATTCCTTTCCTTATGATACCTAGCACTCTATTTTCTCTATTGGCCGCCGCTGCACACTGGGTGGAGAATTTTAGCATGCTATCCACGATGACGGCTAAATCTTTTTCCTGGTTGGTGGCTCCTAATGCGGAACCTTGCATCGTGTAACTGTAGTTTGGGTTGTTCTTTCCTAGGTGCATAAGTTTGCACTTGTCCACATTAAATTTCATCTGCCAAGATAGCCACAAAGCGGGAAGTGATCATATTGGGTGACTTTAATCTACCCGATGTGGATTGGATTACTCCTTCTGTGAATCTGGAAAGAAACAAAAAAATTGTGGATGCTTTCCAAGAAGTGTTACTTAGACAAATGGTGATTCAACCAACCAGGGAAAGCTCAATGCTGGATTTAGTGCTCACCAGTGGTGATAGCATGTCGAATGTCTGGGTGGGTGCCCCTGTGAGCAGCAGCGATCATCACACGGTGTGGTTTGAGATAAAAGCCAAGGTGTATTCCAATCACAGCAAAATCAAAGTCCTAAACTTCAAAAACACTGACTTCAGTAAAATGGTCAAGTACCTGAAGGAGGAGTTGGCAGGGTGGGAGGGGATATGGGAAGTGGAATTGCAATGGGCTAAACTAAAGGTGACAATAAAAGGGGCAACAGATAAATATGTAAGGAAAGTAAATAAAAACAAGAGGAGAAGGAAACCTATTTGGTTCTCCATAGAAGTGGCTTCTCAAATAAAGGCAAAAAACACAGCTTTCACAAAATTCAAAAGCTTGCAAACAGAGGAACACAGAAAGGAATACAGGATCAAATTAAAAGAGAAATAAGGAAAGCAAAATCAAAGACAGAAGAAAAGATGGCTAAAGATGTGAAGTGTGGTGGCAAAACTTTCTTCAGGTATATTCGGGAGAGGAGGAAAATCTGAAGTGGAATTGCAGGACTCAGAAGTGCTGGGAACGGACTCATGGAAAATGACATTGAAAAAGTGAAATTGCTAAACAAATACTTCTGCTCTGTTTTTACTAAAGAAAATCCTGGAGAAGGACCGCCTGTGATTCCCAAATATAAAAATGGGAATGAAGTAGATACCACACCATTCACAGAAGATGTGTTAGAACAACTTGCAAAACTGAAAGTAGACAAGGCCATGGGACCGGATGGGATACATCCCAGGATACTGAAAGAGCTCAGAGAGGTTCATGCAGGGCCGTTAAAGGATGTTTTCAACAGATCCTTGGAAACAGGAGAAGTTCCTCAGGAACAGAGAAGGGCCGATGTGGTACCTCTTCACAAAAGTGGTGACAGGGAAGAAGTGACAAATTACAGGCCTGTGAGCCCTACCTCGGTGGCGGGAAAAGTAATGGAGATGCTCCTGAAAGAGCGAATAGTGGACTTTCTCAAAACCAACAGATTGCATGATCCGAGGCAACATGGTTTTACCAAAGGACGATCTTGCCAAACAAAATCTGACTGAGTTCTTTGACTGGGTGACCAGAGAACTAGATCAGGGGCATGCGATGGATGTCATCTACCTGAATTTCAGCAAAGCCTTTGATACTGTTCCTCATAGGAGGCTTATCAATAAACTCAGTAGTTTGCGGATGGGTCCCAAGGTGGTGAACTGGATCAGAAATTGGTTGACTGACAGACAACAGAAGGTGATGGTAAATAGAGCTTACTTGAATGAAAGGAGGGTGATTAGCGGGGTGCCCCAGGGTTCGGTCCTGGGCCCGGCACTGTTCAATGTATTTGCGAGTGATATTGCTGAAGGACTGAATGGAAAAGTCTGTCTTTTTGCAGATGACACAAAAATTTGCAACAGAGTGGACCCCCCTGAGGGAGTGCATAACATGAAGAAAGATCTACAAAAGCTGGAAGAATGGTCTAATGCTTGGTAGTTAAGATCTAATGCGAAGAAGTACAGTATCATGCACTTGGGAAGCAGAAATCCAAGGGAAACGTATGCGATAGGGGGTGAGAGGTTGGTGTGCACGGACCAGAAGGACCTTGGTGTGATTATTTTTGAGGATCTCAAGGTGGCAGAACAGTGCAACAAGGCAGTGGCAAAAGCCAGGAGGATGTTGCGTTGTATACAAAGAGGAATTACCAGCGGAAAGGAAGAGGTACGAATACCACTGTACAAGTCACTGGTGAGGCCTCACTTGGAATACTGTGTTCAGTTTTGGAGACTATATCTTGCAAAGGATGTAAAAAGACAGGAAACTGTTCAAAGGAAGGCGACCAAAATAATTTAGAGCCTGTGTCAGAAGCCTTATGAGAAGAGACTTGAAGACCTAAATATGTACACTCTGGAGGAGAGGAGGGATATTTATTTATTTATTTGGTATATATTTGTATACCGCTACTTCCAGCGATCAGCAACAGTCTACTTGGGGAACAAACAGGGGAGTACGTACAGAACAATTTAAGAATACAGTCTGATTAATGGGGAGGAGTGCACGTCAAGCAAATCATTTATAGTTATACATTTGATCAGAGGAGGGAAGAATACATATATACATTTCAAATCGCCATATATGAAAGAGTATTAACAGTGGATATATATATACATATATACATTTTTAAATCTTAAATCGCCATAGATGCGAGAGTAATTAACAGTGACTATAGACTTCTGTGACCCGGAAGCTTATGAGGTAGGTAGGTAAAGTGGGATAATATAGGAGATGAATCTGCCTAAGTGATGCCGTAATGTGATTGGAACAAATGGGTTTTAAGCTTTTTCCTGAAGTCCTGTACGTCTTTGATCAGGCGTATCTCATGAGGCAGTTGGTTCCAGAGCTTGGGTGCAGAGTACGTGTAGGCCCGGTTGCTCATCCGTTCTTTGACTGCTCTTATGCTGCTAGGTACGCTGAGTGTGTTCAGGTTGGCAGTTCGTCTGCTTCTGTTGGGGGGCTGTGTGGTGATGAGGTTAGCGAGGAATGAGGGGGATACTGTGTGGATGATTTTGAATGTAGTTACCAGTATTTTGTATATTATTCGTGCAGAGATGGGGAGCCAGTGCAGCTCAATCAGGACCGGTGTGATGTGATCTATCAGGTTCTTATTCATGATAATCCTGGCTGATACATTTTGTGCCATTTGTAGGATGTTTAAGGTTTTCTTCGGTAGACCTTGTAGGATGGCTTTACAGTAGTCAAGGTGGGGAATGATGAGAGCCTGAGCTACTGTTCTGAAGTCCGCGTGGTCAATGATGCTGCGTAGGGGTTGTAGAACTCTCAGCTTGTGAAATATTGCTCTGTTGGTTATCCGGAGGTGTTTGTCCATTTTTAAGTTAGCATCAATTAGTACACCTAGATATTTGATCTCATTTTTAGAGTGATAGGTGTTGTTGTTCAGGGTGATGGTTGCAGGAGGTTCGAAGTCTTGTTTTCCTGATATGAACATCACTTCTGTTTTTTTGTGGTTTATTGACATATTGTTGCGTTGGAGCCAATTTTGCATTTCGTGTAGGCATTTTTCTAATTGGTTGACATTAGGATTGTTTACATCAAGTTGTGTGTACAACATAATGTCATCTGCATATAAGTGGTAGCTGATATTGTGCTTTTGGAAAATCGTACATACTGGCTGGATGTAAATGTTGAATAGCAGGGAGGAGATAGCTGAGCCCTGAGGTATTCCTTGGGTTTGGGGGAAAGGCTTTGCTTGTTTGTTACTGAAGCGTACCTGTTGCATTCTATTTGTTAAGTAGGACTCGAACCACTTTAACGGTGTTCCTGCTATACCTATGGTCGCAAGTCTGCGCAAGAGTGTTTGATGATGTACCGTGTCAAACGCTGCTGATATGTCTATGAATATGAGCATGAACATCTTGTTTTTGTTTTCCAGACCCTTGATGAGGTTGTCTAAAAGTGCTATGAGTAGTGTTTCCACTCCATGGTGCGGTCGGAAACCGTATTGATGGTTATCAAGGATTTTGTTTTCGTCTAGGTGGTCCTGCAGTTGCTGTTGGGTTACTTTCTCGATAATCTTTGCAAGGAAGGATATGCTTGATATCGGCCGGTAGGAGGTTGGATCTTCTTTGTTGAGAGCTTTATTTTTTAATATAGGCCTAATTAATAGGGGAGATATGATTCAGACCTTTAAATACTTAAAGAGAAATAATGAACAAACCAACCTCTTCCAAAGATGGGGAAGCTGTAAAACTAGAGGGCATAACATGAAGCTGCAAGGGGGTAAATTGAAAGGCAATGTCAGGAAATACTTTTTTACTGAAAGGGTGGTGGATGCTTAGAATGCCCTCCCGATGGAAGTGGAGGGTTCAAATAGTGACAGAATTCAAAATGGCATGGGACAGACACGGTGGATCCCTTTACAGCAACAGGATAAAATCAAAATAAAGTTATCTACACAAAGCGATGGGTTCACCCCTAAACAAAGACATGGGGAGGGGTGGCCTGCACACAGCGGCAGGTGCATCTACTCTTGCCATCTTACTGGGGAGACTAGATGGACCATACTGGTCTTTATCTGCCGTCATTTACTATGTTTTATCACCGACTACCTGTGCAGCAAAGTTCCCACTAATAGGTTCTCAGTGGTACAAGGTGACTTAAACTTACCTTCTGCTGCAACACATATGTCTCAAGGATTTATGGAATCTATGGAAGCTCTAAGCTATAAACAAATAATACAAGAACCCACCCACATTAAAGGTAATACATTGGACCTCATTTTTATCCTTCAAGATTGGTTAAACAGCTCTTCAGTCCCAAAGGTACAGATACATCAAATTTCTTGGTCTGATCACCACACTATCCAATTCAGTATCCCGTCCCTTCCTAGCAGAGCCAATATGAATCCAGTCTTCTACCAGCACAGAAAATTCTGCCAATTCGACAAGGATCAATTCCTGAAAGAAGTCCTTCCACAGCTTCAAATGGACACTAAGAACACAGACCTGCTCATAAGGAGATGGAACTCGACAATCTCTCAAGCAGCCACAGTTACCAACAATCACACAACTAACAATCCTCATTCAAGGAAAAGCGCGGTATAGTACACTAAAGAAGTTAGATCATTAAAAAAACAACTAAGAAAGTTTGAAAGGAAATGGAGAAAATCAAAAAGAGAATCAGACAAAGCATCCTTTTTCAGGAAACTAGAAGAATACAAGTTATTAACAAACAATAAGCGGAATTATCACACCAAGCTAATAAATGTCAGCACTGAACAAGCCAAGGGAAATGTTTGATATAGTTAAATCCCTAACAACTAACCCAAAAGAGGACAACGCCACGGTCGCACCAGATGCAGACACCATAGCCAAATATTACAAGGAAAAGGTGGGAACATTATCATCAACAGATTCCCATTGTAAAACAAGCAATATAACTACAAATCAGGCCTGGAAAAGTTTTTCTCGCATCTCCAAAAGACAGCTCAAAGACAATCAAATCTCTAAGTTCGTCGACTTCTGCTCTCGACCCTTGCCCAGCCACATGGATACGTCTGACTAGCAACAGTCTCACTCCTCATATGCTAAATCTAATAAACTCCTCATTAGATCAAGGCTATATTCCAGAAGAATTCAAAAAGGCCTCTATCCATCCCCTTTTCAAAGGCAAGAATTTGGATAAATCAGAACCAAGCGCTTACAGGCCTATTTCAAGTCTGCCATTTATGGCAAAAATCCTAGAAAAGGCAGCTCAACTCCAGCTACAAAATCATGTAGACCACTTTGCACAGCTCAATCCACATCAGCACAGATTTAGAATCGGTCATGGAGTTGAAACACTCCTCGTGGCATTAACAGACAAGCTTCTAAAAGGAATCGAAAAACCTAATTCTGGTTACATCTTAATTTTTCTCGACTTAACAGTAGCTTACGACTCCGTATCACATGATTACCTCATACTCAGATTACAAGAAATCGGCCTCAAAGACAAAGTTCTGTCATGGTTCAAATCCTACCTTTCAAACCGAACCATCCAAGTAAAGATGGGTAATAACACATCAAGCTCATTCTACCAAAGGAAAGGCGTACCCCAAGGTTCTGCTTTGTAAGTGCTTTGTAAGGATCTGGGAGTCATCAGCATACAGATGGTACTGAACGCCATGGGAAGAGATAAGCATACCAAGGGACTGGGTATAGAGAGAGAAAAGGAGAGGACCCAGGAAAGATCCTTGAGGTACACCAACTGGGAGTGCGGGAGAAGAGGAGGAGCCACCAGAACACACACAGAAAGAGGGATGGGAGAGGTAGGAGGAGAATCAGGATAGTACAGAGCCCCTAAAACCAAGTGAGGACAGGGTATCGAGGAGAAGGTTGTGGTCAACAGTGTCAAAAGCAGCAGAGAGATCAAGAAGAATGAGGACAGAGTAAAGGCCCTTGGATTTTGCCAGGAACAAGTCACTGGAGACTTTTCAGTAGAGTGTAAAGGACGAAAGACAGACTGTAGGGGATCCAAGGAGGGCATGAGAGGAGAGGAAGTCGAGGCAGCGGCGGTGAACCGCACGTTCAAGTAATTTAGAAATGAAGGGGAGAGATGGGTCGATAATTAGGACAGGTGGGATCAAGTGAGGGTTTTTTAAGGAGAGGTGTGACCACAGCATGCTTGAAGTCTGCAGGGACTGTTGCAGTGGAGAGCAATGGGTTGAGAATATGAGAGATGGAAGGGACAACGGTGGAGATGGGGCTTAGGAGACGGGTGGGGATAGGATCAGAGGAGCAGGTGGTGAGTTTGGAGGAAGATAAAAGGTGTGCAGTTTCCTCTTCAGAGATCACAGGAAAGGAAGAGAGGGTAGCAGAGGTAGGGGGGAGAGTTGGGATTGAAGAGGGGAAGGAGGAGGAGGGGAAGTAGCTGACTTTGTGGGGAATTGGAGGGTGATCTTGTGGGTTTTGTCATGGAAATAGTCAGCCAGGGAGGGAGAGAGGGAGGGAGGGATCAGAGGCGGAGGCACCTTGAGGAGAGAGCTGAGAGTAGTAAAGAGACGGCGAGGATCAGAGGCAAGAGAGTTAGTCAGATGGACATAGTAGTCTTGTTTGGCAAGAGCTATGGCTGACTGGAAAGAGACAAGCATGAATTTGAAGTATAGAAAGTCTGCAGGGGAGCGGGATTTGAGCTAGGCACGCTCAGCAGAATGAGCACAGGAACATAGGTAGTGGATGACAGCCAGGGCTGGGGGGCAGAACATCTCACAGGACATGGCATGGGCTGAGCAAGAGCATCCAGAGCCAAGGAGAGTGCAGCATTATAGGAAGTTACTGCCTCGTCAACAGACTTGGATGACATAGTGGCAGAAATAGATGAAGAAATAGTGGAAGAGAGAGCCAAGGTATCAATAGCAAGAAGATTTCTAAATAGGTTGGGGGAGACAGGACGAGGCTGAGGCAGCGGGTGATGAAAATTAAAGCTTTAAAGGTGATGGTCAGATAAGGGAAGAACTGAGCTATAGAAGTTCGAGAGTAAGCAGCTAGAGAAAAATATCAGGTCCAGACACACTAGAGAGATCACGTGATGTGGTGAGCTTGGGTGGCTGCCTTCCCTCGAGCTCCGGACTCCTCGGCTCCTTACCGGTCAAATTCACCGGTTTTTTTCGGCAGCACAAGTCTGTTCAGCCGTCTTCCCGGTGCTGCGGAGACGGTGAGCCCAACGAGGAGAGAAGGAGAGGGAGTATGGCCTCCGCCGTTAAAGCTGGCAGAAGAGAGAAGGAACGGGCCCTGGGGCAGAACAAAATGGCGGACTCCCCGCCGAAGCCTTGCCAGGTACCCTCGGGGACTACAGGAATCTCAGTGGAGGAGATTACAGCGGCGGTCATGGGCGCACTCTCGGTACAGTTCGAGCTGCTCCGAACTAAGCTGGATGCGGTGCAAAGCTCCGTGGACGCGTTTGGGGCCCGAATGCAGCACGCGGAGGAAAGGATCGTGCAAACAGAGGAGGATATACAGCGACTGTCGCAGGAGATGGAGCAAGTGCAGCATACCTTGAAAACATATGAGAGCAAACTCGATGATCTCGAGAACCGTTCGAGACGAAACAACCTGCGATTTCTGGGCATCCCTGAGTCAGTAGGGGATAAAGAGCTACGACCCTACTTGGAATCGCTGGTGAGTGAACTGATTGGGACTGATGGTGAGAGGGCCCCAGTTATTATAGAGCGTGCCCACAGAGTAGGCCCTAAGACATCGAGGGATTTGCGTCCCAGAATCGTGTTGGCCAAATTCCTGCAATTCGGGCAGAAAGAAGCAGCGCTACGAGAAGCGCGCCGGAAGAGAACCGTGACAGTAGGGAATGTCAGCCTTCGAATTGCACAAGACTATTCTGCTGCACTGAGTCAATGGCGCAAAGCTTATGCGCCTATCTGTAAGAAACTGATTGCAGTGGATATACGGTTCACCGTACAATACCCAGCATGTTTGCATGTGATGAATGCCGGGGGGCATCTGGTCTTTGACTCAGCAGCTGAGGCTATGGCCTATGTCACGCAGCTGGGTACCCAGAATAACAGCCAAGCTGCGGACCAGCCAGGGACCCCCTGAGTTGGCTCTGGACAGAGTTGGGGAAGGGACTGATTGAGCTGGTGGAGCTGTTGGGCCATTAAAAGTAAAAAGGCCTAAAGAGACCTCTAGACCCTATTCCGGGGCAGCGGAGACCTGCAACTTTGCAGAACACAGGCCGGATATTATTGGTTGGCCTTATCCAAGTATGGAGGATCCTGTGTTTCTTCGGGGGATTGCTGGCCACCTGTGATCCGGAGTGTCCAGTGTGCAAGACGGGACGCTGAGGGCGATGGACATGGGTCTGCTCCAGGGTGGCCTATCTTACCTTATGTTCTTATGTTGGTCTGTTCTTTTGGTTGTGTACGATTCCAGGTTGACAATGTATGACTTGTTAAGTTATGAGGGGCTGCTTAGCTCCTACGGGTTTTCGCAATATTCGTTATATATGGAAGGTGGGCGGGGGGCCATGCTACCTCTTCAAGGGGCTGGGGAGTCCGGACACATTAGATGTGGTTGGAGAAGGGTCAATGTGTGTGGGGGGTAGTATAAGAGGGGGAGGACAACCGGGAGGGATAAGATATGGAGGTATTTTTAGGGAATGTAGTAGGGTAGGGAGGGGAGGGGGGCTGGGGGGAGGGGGGGTGGGTGGAGATAGGGAATAGGGAAAGCCATATTCACGACATGATGAACTTGTTTAGGATGAGCCACACGACTGTACATAGGGGGGAGCCTCAGGCTGGGGGGGCACCCTCATGGTACTTGTTTAGTGTGCTGTACGGGACTGTTAGTGTACTCAATGCTGCTTAAGATAATTTCTTGGAATGTCTGCGGTCTGGGTAGCCCGATCAAGCGTTCCAAAGTTCTGCAGGCTTTAGCTAGGCAAAAGGCGGACATAGCCATGCTCCAGGAAACCCACCAGACAGCTGAGGAGCACCGTAAACTTTGCAGGGATTGGGTGGGGCAGGTATGGGGTGCCCCGGCACTCGGAAAGAAGGGGGGTGTCGTGCTCCTGATTCATAAGCGAATAAGGCTGGAGGTTGTAAGAGAACTGGTGGATCCCTCGGGTAGATTTGTACTATTGCAGGGTATCCTGGAGGGGAGGCCAGTTATTTTGGGCAATTTATATTGTCCTAATGTGTTAGACTTGAACCTCTATTCTCGTCTTGCCTCTAAAATAGAGACGTTGCCGGAGCTCCCTGTGATTCTGGGGGGGGGGACTTTAATGGCGTTATGGATGTAGTCCTAGACACGTCTAAAGGTGGGGAAGCAAGGGATAGACTACAGACGGCCCGTGCTTTACGTCGATTATGTTCCAGGCTGGGGCTGGTGGACCCATGGAGGTTATTACATCCGGCCGAACGGGATTATACGCATCAATCTCGGGCACATGGCACCAGTGCGCATATAGATTACCTGTTGATTTCCGCTGGTCTGTTTGCTAAGGTTGAGGATGCGCAAATAGGGCCCGTAGAGATTTCCGATCACGCATTCATCTGGCTGGATGTTTATTGGAGCGGGAGTATCTCTCGGACATCTCTCTGGCGTTTCCCGCTCAAACTCTATAGGGATGCTCAGTTCCGCTCCTTTCTTCAGAAGAGATGGCGGGAGTTTGAGGCGGATCATGGCGGGCACCAGGATGACCCAGAGTTGATTTGGGAAACAGCGAAGGTTGTATTACGAGAGGATATTATAGGGTTTCTTGCTAGGAAGAGGAGATTGATGGCGGAATGTATTATTTGCTTAGAAAAATTGGTTACGAAGCTGCGACGCCAATGGGCCCAAAACCCAACGGCAGGGCTTAAAAGGCGGCTGTGGGAAAGTCAAACGGAACTTAACAAACTTTTGCATCAGAGGGCTAAGAAGTCTGTGTTGTATTACCGTTACCAATTATACCATCATGGGGACAAGCCGGGGAAATTACTGGCTCGGTGCCTATGTGGCCACAGGGGTTCAAAACTGGTGCCAGCGCTGCAGGATGACCTGGGGACACTTCATCGTGAGAGCCCGGCGATAGCTCGAGTATTTCGATCCTTCTTTCAGCGACTCTATACAGCGGAGTCGCCTTCCTTCTCGCAGATGGCAGAGTATGTGGGGGCATTGGACCTGCCCCAATTATCTGAGGCGCAAAGGGTGCAGTTGGACCGGCCGATTACAGCGACAGAGCTGCAAGCTGCTATTTCCAAAGCCAGATGTTACAAATCCCCGGGGTCAGACGGTCTAGGCACAGAATTTTATAAGATTCTTAACAAGCTGATTTCTCCAACCCTAGTTGCAGTACTTAACAGAAGGGCGCAGAGGGGTATTTTCGATGGGGAGACAACCATACCCATATTGTTCTCATTCCGAAACCGGCCAAAGACCCTCTACTAACAGCTTCATATCGCCCTGTATCTTTGCTTAACTTTGACCTTAAATTAATGGCAAAAATCCTAGCTGATCGCCTGGCGGAATTCTTGGGGCAGTTGGTCCATGACTCCCAAGTGGGTTTTGTTAAGGACCGTTACGCAGTATGCAATTTGCGCAAAATAATAACGTCTTTAGAATGGGTCCGGAATAGACGTATGTCCTCCTTATTAATTAGCTTTGACGTGGAAAAAGCCTTTGATAGGGTTGATTGGCAGTATTTGATGTATCTACTCCCGCGTTATGGTATAGGGCCCTCTTTTTGTAACATGGTCGCTAACCTATATGCAGATCCCACTGCAGCGATCCTATGTAATGGGGTGGTGTCCGAGGTCTTTCCTTTACGAAGGGGGACTCGCCAGGGATGTCCCCTCTCCCCTCTCCGTTCTGTCCCTTGACCCCCCTCCTGCGTAAGGTGGAGTTGTCGCGAGCGATAAGGGGGGTGAGTATCGGGAATCATAAGTTTAAGATATCTGCCTTTGCCGACGACCTGTTGGTACATTTGCTCTCACACAGAGAATCTCTACCCAGCCTGTTGCAGGAGTTTCAAACCTTTGGGAAGTTTGCGGGTTTTAGTATTAATAGGGACAAATCCGAGGCCCTGGATATTTCGGGTCAGCTCCGGAGCGGCTGGCCGGGGGAGTTCCCTCTTAAATGGGCAGAAAATCAATTTGTATACTTGGGGATAGTATTGCCCAGCCAGTTATCTCAGCTCTATGGGAGTAATTTGAATCGGGTGATGACAAAAGTGAGAACCCAGCTGCAGGCTTGGCGGCCTCTTCCCCTATCTTTATCGGGGAGAATAACGGCGATTAAAATGGTGATATTGCCACGGATATTGTATTGGCTGCAGACCCTCCCGGTTTGGTTACTGCGACGTGATGTCCGGCGTCTTGAAGTGGAATTCCGGGGTTTTCTGTGGAGGGGTGTGAGAGCACGTATCCCATATAGTCGCCTGGTGGGGAAGGGGAAAAATGGAGGTTGGGGGCTTCCGGATCTCGGCACCTATGCACTGGCCTGCCAAGCGCGACACTTGGGGGATTGGCTAGGCGATACAGAACTGTATACTCCCAAGGCGTTGGAGGAGGCGTATGTGGCCCCCCATTCTCTACAGGCTCTATTACATTTGGAAACTCGCCTGATGCCAACCCATCTGGCTGATAGTGTGTTACTGGCCCCAGTGTGCCGAACTTGGCGGCAGCTTAATATTTATTGGGGCCGCAATTGGAAGGTGTCGAGCTGGCTGCCAGTTCGGGGTAATGTCTATTTTACTCCAGGCACAGATACAGCCTTATTCTGTACTTGGGGGGAGAGAGGTATACGGAACTTGGGTCATGTGGTCGATCCCACTGGGAAATCTAAATCCTTTCTTTCATTATCTCGGGAATATGAACTGGGGTCCCGCCATTTCTTTGCGTACATGCAGATCGCCCACTATGTGGCCTCCCTCCCGCGGGAGGAGCTGCATAGTGATCGGTCAGCACAGATCTTAGAGTTTTTTAGTCTGGGCGGGGCGGAGAAACCGTCCATACGTGTTTTTAACACTAGGCTGGAACAATTTCGGACCCGACCAGACTTTCGCAGTGTGGAGCAGGCATGGGGTGCTGAGATGGGGCGGGGAAATTCCCCAAGATACGGTCTTGGCAGCCATCCGGAGAATAGTGAACCTGGCGGATGAAGTCCGCTGGCGGGAAATGCAATTTAAATGTTTAACTAGGGTTCACTTTTCTCCGAGACGGGCTCTTCGTTGTCACTTGACCCTGGATGGAAGTTGTCCGCGGTGTGCGGAGCCCATGGCGACATTATTGCAAATGTGGTGGGGATGCCGGATGATCCGCTCCTACTGGAAGAGAATTTGTTCTTTTATGACGAGCCTCTTCGGGCAGCCATTTATTGGGATGCCACCCTGGTCACTTTAGATCTCCTGAGCCTTAACTCCCTGAAAGGGAAATGGGGACGATGGTTAGTGCGGAAGGTCTGTCTGGTGGGTAAGGGGCCACTCTTGCGTCGATGGCGGGAAAGACACCCTCCCTCCTTTTGGGAGTGGCGGAATTCCTTCCATCAATTGATGCTCCTGGAGTATAAAAGAGCGCTAGGGGCCATGTCAAACGCTGGTCCGCCTTTCTGCTACTCTGGGACCCATATATTCATATTCTGAGTCCCCAGACTCGCAACGCAGTTCTGCAGCTAGGATATTAGTCTGTAGCCTTAACTGTGCATGGCTCAAAGTGGGTAATATGTATAGCTTGTATGAGTTGGTCCTGATGTGGAATAGCCGTGGGTATGTTAGGAGGGGTGGGAAGGGGGGGGGGAGGGGGGATGTGGTAAAACTTGAAAATATTTGTGACCATCACTGTTCTCTGCCCTGGGGATAAGCGTCAACCCCAGGGAGAGGTTGTTGAATGTTGTATATTTCCTGTCTTTCTTGGTGGTTTATAAATAAAAACTGAAAAAAAAAATATCAGGTCCAGGCAGTGGCCATGCTGTTGAGTGGGGGCATTGGAACAAAGTTGGAGGTCAAACGAGGAGGTAAGAGAGAGGAGCTTTAAAGCATAAGGATCAGAGGGGTTATCGACATGAATGTTAAAATCATCAAGAATAAGAGTGGGGAAAGAGGAATCCAGAAAGAAGGAAAGCCACGAGTCAAAGTCCATGAGGAAGGTAGAAGCAGACTTGTCAGAAGATTGATAAATAACAGCTACCCAGAGAGGAAGTGGAATGAAGAGGCAAATGGAGTGGACTTCAAAAGAGAGAAAGGAGTGAGACTGAGTCAGCAGGAGGGGTTGGAATTGGCAGGAGGGAGAAAGTAGAAGCCCAACACCACCACAGCCAGTGGGACGAGGCGTGTGGGAGAACTGGTAGCCCCCATGGCAGAGAGCAACAGTAGATGCGTTATCGTCTGGGAGGAGCCAGGTATCTGTTAGAGAAAGAAGATGTAGAGCATTTAGAGATAAAGAGATCATGAGTAAAAGCAAGTTTATTAGAGAGAGCGCGTGTGTTCCACAAGGCACATGAGAAAGGGAGAGTGGAAGGGGAAAGGAGAGGGATATGGATAAGATTAGACATGTTGCATGAAGATCTCTTCTCAGAGTGAGACAGAAATCTAGGGGAGCCAGGATTGGAGTTGATATCTCTGGATGAGAGAAGGAGTAGCAGCAGCAGGATACGGGGTAGAGAGGAGACAGTACGGTGGAAACGAGGAGATGGTTGCATGAGAGGGAGAAAGTGATGAAGCTCAAGAGCTCATGATTGGTTAGAAGAAAGAATGGAGGGGGAAGTGAGGATGGTAAAGGGGGGATAAGGAGGGAAGGAGGAAAGGTGCTGGTAGGAGGGGAAACAGTTAGGGAGTATGAAGAAAAGGAAGACAATGTGATGTGGAGCCATAGAAGAGGAACAGAGAGGGGCTATGCAGCATATGTTATCTTACAAGCAATGAGGCAGCAGTGGATTCTATAGGCTATCCAGCATATGTTATCTTTACAAGCAATGAGATAGCAATGGAGGCTACAGGCTGTGCGGCATATGTTATTTTTTTTTCAAGCAATGAGGTAGCAATGGATTCTACAGGCTATGCAGCTTATGTTATCTTTGCAAGCAATGAGGTAGCAATGGAGGCTACAGGCTGTGAAGCATATGTAGCAATTGATTCTACACGCTATGCGGCATAAGTCCTCATGTATGGGAGTCCCAAGCTCTAGGCCACCAAAGCGCGAGGAGAAAGAATAGCCCAACTTGGCTTCAAGAACTGGAGAAGCCAGGAAGAACAGAGAGGCAGTCCCATTGAGGGACTCATCTGATGCAGTATCCACAGTCGATATCGACCAAGGGAATTTTGAGCAAGTAGCCTGGATGGATAGAAGGAATTGACCCTCAAGACCCAAATAGAGGTCGGAGTATGGCTTGGCCAAAATTGCTGAATCATCAGGAATCCCCATCCAGACAGTAGTGAGCTGTGAAGGTATGGACAGATGACCACGTTGCAGCCTTGCAGATTTCTTCTATGGAGACAGAATGGAGGCTGGCTACCAATGTAGCCATTGCATGGACATTGTGAGATGTGACTTGACCTTCAAGGCTCAAACAAGCCAAGGAATACATATGGGCGATGCAATCAGTGAGCCAGAGGGATACTGTGCACTTCAAAACAGTGATCCCCAACTATTAGTGTCAAAGGAGACTAACAACTGAGAGGATTGGCAGTGTGCCTTTGTGCACTCTAAGTAGAAGACCAATGCATGTTTGCAATCTTGCATGTGCAACGCTGCCTCAATGCAGTTGGCGTGAGGCCAGAGAAAGTGTAGTTACTCACCTGTAACAGGCAATCTCTGGGAAAAGCAGGAATTTAGTCTTCACATACAGGTGACATAGGTACCAGCACAGCCCACGCAGGAATGCTCTCCAGCGTCCAATAAGAAAGCTTTTGGGAGCATCCCACTCTGCCTGCAACACTGCCTTCCCGCCCTTGGAACTCTTCCTCCACAGCTGAGTTTGTAGCTGAGATAAAAGAAGAGAAAGCACAGTTACTTACCTGTTACAAGTGATCTCTGGGAACAGCAGGAATAAGTCTTCACATATGGGTACATCGGTACCGACGGGAGCCTGCGCGGGAACGTTCCCCAGCGTCCAAAAAGAAAGCCTTTGGGAGCATCCCACACGCATGCGCGCTGCCTTCTTGCCCATTCACTTCCCTCTCATCAGTTGGGTTTGTAGCTGAGACCGAAGGAGGGAAGTAGACAAATTAGAGAGAGAGAGAGAGAGAACTCCTAATAGGGGAGGTGGGTGAGTTGTGAAGACTTATTCCTGCTGTTCCCAGAGATCACCTGTTACAGGTTAGTAACTGTGCTATCTCCAGGAACAAGCAGGAATGAGTCTTCACATATGGGGAATCCCAAGCTAGAGATGCCTAGAGGAGGTCTCAGCATGTTGCAAATCTAATAGATGGGCCATGCTATTTCCCAGAACCTCAGGCATCCAAGGGATGGAGGGTAGGATTTGAATTAAAAAGGGTGTGCTGTGGAACAGCTCGACTAAACAAGGCGTCTAGAGGGGAGTCCTTGTGTAGATCATAAATGTTAGTAAATATTGAATTCCAATTTTCTAATGTGGACCTTATTCAAGAGTATGCGAAAGTACTTGCTTAGGCTAATATGGGTCTGGTGCTAAGAGCCAGTACATTAGCCTCAAAGAAATTACCTCCCTGTGAAGTAGAGGAAAATAAATTTTGCAATACAGGCAGAGGTCAGAAGCCTTAATGGCTAGAACTAATCCCAGAAGAAAAAACTGGGGGAGTTTAATGAGGTTGGACCTTGGAGGAGAAGCTAAAGCTTCTGTAGGCCAAAGTCTGAAGCTCTTTGTCCTTGGAGCAGAAGCAGAAATTAGACCTTACCTGCTAATTGTCTTTCCTGGAGATCTCTCCGGGCCAGTCCAGGAACAAGAGGGTTGTCAATCCTCTCTAGCAACTGAGGACTGAAAAACTGAAGTTTTGCATAGCTGGTGTCTGGCTCCCCCTGCTGGCCAAGCTTCAGTCTATTCATAACAAAGCAGTCGAAGAATAAAAGCACAACAGTAAAGAAAAATCACATGGTGAATCTAAATACTTACAAGCAGGGAATAACAAATATGAATATAAGTAATATTCTTTTTTTTTTTTTATATATATAAAATCTTTTTTTTTTTTTTTTTTTTTTTTAACGAAGAAAAAACACCTCGAGTCAAAAACAACATCCAGAAAAAAGAGCTCGTGAAAACCCCAGAAACCAACCTGAGGGAAAAAAACAAGGAAAACCCCGACTACCGAGGACAATTTAAACAAATCTAAACTAAAGACAAACCATACAGGTGGGTCCTGGACTGGCCCGGAGAGATCTCCAGGAAAGACAATTAGCAGGTAAGGTCTAATTTCTGCTTCCTGATCGACTCTCCGGGCCAGTCCAGGAACAAGAGGGAAGTACCAGAGCAGTTACTAACCACGGGAGGGACCTGCCAGACCCGCTATAACAGCCGAAGCTCCAACGTTAGCATCTGACCTGGCTGCAACATCCAATCTGTAATGCTTTGCAAATGGATGGAGAGACGACCACGTAGCCGCACGACATATATCAATAGGCGGAACCAAAGCATACTCGGCCCAAGAAGTCACTTGGCTTCGAGTCGAATGCGCTCGAAGCCCCACTGGAGGCGGCTTACCAACTGCCTTATATGCCCCCAATATCGCCTGTTTTACCCATCTAGCAATAGAAGCTTTGGAAGCTGCTTCCCCTTTCCGAGGCCCCCCAAATAGTACAAACAATCTTTCCGTCTTACGGAAAGGTTTAGTCCTTTTAAGATATCGCTTGAGCAATCTACCCAAATCCAAATTTACAAGAACAGCATCCATAGGAAGACCTTCCACAATCCTAAAGGTCGGAAGCGAAATAGACTGATTGACATGGAAAGTCGAAATTATCTTTGGAAGAAACGAAGGAACCGTTCGCAAAAGTACTCTTTCTTCCGAAAATTGTAAATATGGAGCTCTACAAGAAAGTGCTTGAAGATCTGAAATGCGTCTAGCAGAACATAAGGCTACCAGGAAGGCAATCTTCCAAGAGAGCTCCCTGAGTGAAATTTCCTTAGCCGGATGAAAAGGAGGACGCGCTAAAGCCTCAAGAACAAGGTTCAAATCCCAAGGTGGAACCACCGCCCGAAGAGGTGGACGAATATTTCGTATCGCCCTAAAGAAGCGAAGAATATCGGGATGTGCAGATAAGCTAATCCCCTTTACCTTACCCCTAAAACACGAAAGGGCTGCTAAATTAACCCGGAGGGTACTAAGCGCCAAACCTTTATCCAGCCCATCTTGCAAGAAAGCCAAGACGTGAGGTATTGAGGCGAGAAATGGACGAAGGCTTTGGCTAGCACACCAAGATTCAAAAACTCGCCAAACTCTAATATATGCAAGCGACGTAGAACGTCTTCTGGCCTGCAACATTGTGGCCACAACGGAGGTCGAATACCCTCGACGTATTAACCGACACCTTTCAAGAGCCAAGCCGTAAGAGAGAAGCGATCCACCTCTGGCATGAGCAGAGGCCCTTGAAAGAGCAGGTTTGCCCGGGAGGGCAGCCTCCAGGGACTGGCTATAAGAAGGCGAACTAAATCTGCATACCACGCTCTCCTGGGCCAGTCGGGCACAATGAGAATTACTCGACCCCTGTGACGAGCAATTCTGCGAATCACTCTGCCTATTATTGGCCAAGGAGGAAACACGTAAAGAAGACTCTTGTATGGCCACGGTTGCACTAGGCCGTCGAGACCCTCCGACATGCGTTCCCTGCATCTGCTGAAAAACCGAAAGGCTTTGGCATTGTCGAAAGTGGCCATGAGATCCATCACCGGCTGACCACACCTGAGGGTCAGCTCGTGAAATAACGCAGGATTCAATTCCCATTCTCCAGGATCTACCACCGTGCGGCTGAGAAAGTCCGCCGTGATATTGTCTCGACCCGCTACATGAGCTGCCGACAAAGCCACCAGATGCTGTTCCGCCCAGAACATCAACTGCTGACTTTCCTCCAGCAGTACAGCCTTGTGCCGCCTTGCCTGTTGATATAAGAAACTGTGACCGCATTGTCTGAAAACACGCGAACCGATTTCTGCCTGAGAAGAGGAAGAAATTCTCGAAGAGCCAACAAAACCGCTTTGAGCTCCAAGAGGTTGATGGAGCAATCCTTCAACTCTGCCGGCCAAACCCCTTGAGCAAAAATCTCCTGACAATGAGCACACCAACCGATGAGGCTGGCATCTGTAGTAACTAGCACCCAGTCCGGTTGACATAAGGGCATTCCCGCACGTAAATGAGTGGGATCCAACCACCACTGAAGACTTGAGATTACCCTGGGCAAATTGGGCAACTTGTGGTCTAGAGGATGCCGCTGAGGGGACCACCTGGAAAGCAAAGCCTGTTGCAATGGCCGCATGTGAGCTCTTGCCCACGGAACCAGATCCAGCGTTGCCGCCATTGACCCCAGGAGCTGAAGATAACGCCACGCTGTTGGAGCTTTGAGACGCAAGAAATTGCGCACTTGTGACAAAATCTTTTGCACCCTGTTCTCTGGCAGAAAGACCGCCCCTAAAGCGGTATCGAAAATTGCCCCCAAGTACAGAAGGCGCGTAACCGGGCGCAACTGACTTTTGGCTTGGTTGATTACCCAACCGAGCTGCTCCAGAAGACTCACGACTCTCGCCGTAGCCGTTAGGGAGTCTGACACTGATGATGCTCGAATCAGCCAATCGTCGAGATAGGGATGAACGAGAACACCCTCTTTGCGTAAAGCCGCAGCTACCACCACCATCACCTTTGTGAATGTGCGCGGTGCTGTGGCCAATCCAAAAGGTAGAGCTCGAAACTGGAAATGTCCCATATGCACCGCAAAACGAAGATATTTGTGGTGTTCTGGTCTTATAGGGATATGTAAATAAGTCTCCGTGAGATCTATGGAGGTTAAGACCTCGTTCGGTTGCACTGACTGAATAACCGAGCGAAGCGACTCCATGCGGAAATGTGGAACTCTCAAACAGCGGTTTACGCCCTTTAGATCTAGAATAGGACGAAAAGAGTCCTCCTTTTTGGGGACTACAAAATAAATGGAGTATCGACCTAAGCCTAACTGGCTTAGCGGCACCGGAACAACTGCCCGCAGACGTATTAATCGGCGAAGAGTATCCTCCACCGCTGCTTGTTTTATCTGCGAACCACAAGGAGACACCACGAAAGCATCTTTTAGAGGAGTAGCGAACTCGAGAGAATAACCGTCGCGAATTATCTCCAGAACCCACTTGTCGGAAGTAATGGTGGTCCAGACGGAAAGAAAGGCTTGAAGCCGACCCCCTACCGGGATTTCCGCCTGAACCAACCTCACTTCATTGAGGTTTTTTTGTTGAATTTTGTTGGGCTCCGAAAAAACCTCTTCCAAAGCCTCGTGTCCCACAAAAGGACTGACTTCTGGAAATAAAACGACCTCGTTGATACGGGGTAAAACGGGCACCACGAAAACGGCGAAAATCCCGAGAAGCACCCCTCTGCAAATTGCTCGGCTTTTGAGATTTTGGGAGGTCCTCTGGAAGTCTGCCGCCCTTAGAATCACCCAGATCCTTGACAATCTTATCCAAGGCCGCCCCAAACAGCAGCGAACCCTTATATGGAAGTTTACTAAGTCTTGCCTTAGAAGAAGTGTCCGCCGCCCAATTTCTTAACCAAAGAAATCTCCGAGCTGCTACAACGGTTGCTATAGACTTCGCCGAAATCCGCACCAAATCATAGAAAGCATCTGCGAGATAAGAAGCCGCTGACTCGAGCCTCGCACCCTCAAGCTTAGCACCCTCACCCTGTCCGGAAGGAGAGAGAGTCACTCTGGATCCAACGAATAGAAGCTCTGGAAACCAAAGCCCCACAGATAGCCGCCCGCAAAGATAGAGCTGAAGAATCAAAAACCTGTTTTAACAAAGTTTCTAACTTTCTATCCTGCAAATCTTTGAGAGCCGCTCCGCCCTCAACAGGGATAGTCGTTTTTCTGGTTACCGCAGAAACCAGAGCATCTACCTTAGGCATCTTAAGCAACTCCTGGTCCTCTTGCGGCAAAGGATATAACCGGCCAATAGCCCGTGCTCCCCGCAAGGAAGCCTCTGGATATTCCCACTCAGAATCCACCATCTGTCTCATAACCCGGTGGACAGGAAAGCATTTTTGCTCCATCTTAAAACCTTGTAGAAGAGGATCCTCAAGAGGCACTTCCTGAGAAACTGGCACCGGAATATTCAAAACAGATAAAGTCTGAGTAATAAGAGGACCCAATTCCTCCTTTCTAAAAACTCTAAACAAATTGGGATCCTCACTGGAAGCTAAATCAGCTTCATCTAACTCGGCTGCCCAGTCCACCCCGGGATCAGAAAGGAGTTCACCCTCCTCCAGTCCCGGGAGGCCGGAGTCTTGCTGAGCAGCCTTATCACCACTTATCTGTTGACCAAATATCAAGGTAGAGGGACCTTCACCTGAATCTAAAACAGGAGACATATTTTCAAAAGCTTGTGCAGTCTCAGTGACAGAACCCTTGTCCTGGGCATGCTGCCACTTTAAACAATAGGCTTGATGAAGAGCTAAAATAAAGTCAGGTGAAAAAACAGATTCCAAACTTTTTTGAGCTTCAACTAAGGGAGGAGAAGGATTTTCTACCACTTTCTCCTGTCTTTTAGACTTTGCTCTTCTGTTAACCGGCTTATCTTGAACTGAAGGAACCTTAGCAGAAACTGTAATGGCGGCCGTACCCGCCGATTCTAAACCGTCCCCTGAAACTGATTCCATTGAAAAACGGAAGAAAAATAAAATACTGTCACAAGCTCAAGCAAAAATAACTTTAAAAAGTAAAAGCACATCAAAAATAAACCGAATGCTTTAAACCGCCGAGATCAACGCGAAACAGCAAGAAAACGCCGACAAAGCAGAAAACCCGCTAAACATCGCCGTTTCCCGACAGAATAAAAAAATGCCCCACATACCTTGAAAAATGATATTCCAGCTTAGTAACTCTCATACACTGCCAGTGGTCGAGAAACTAAAACCGGATGACAGCAGGATGGTTTCTGGGGCTCCCAGCACCTCACTGCTGCCTGTGACTCTAAACGAAGCTGCTGATTAAGGCAGGCTCTGCAAAAGCAGCTCCGTTTGTGAATCCAATAACAATAAAATAAACTAAGGAAAATGAACCCCGCTAGGGCTCACTCCACTACAACTGCTTGTAAGATAAAAAGAAAGAGAAAAATAAAATAGAAAATCTCTATAAAATGACTTTCACGGGAGCCAGCCAGGAAACCGTCCGTTCCAGTTGCTGAGGACTGAATGACTGAAGCTTGGCCAGCAGGGGGAGCCAGACACCAGCTATGCAAAACTTCAGTTTTTCAGTCCTCAGTTGCTAGAGAGGATTGACAACCCTCTTGTTCCTGGACTGGCCCGGAGAGTCGATCAGGAAAAAGGCTCTAGGAAAGAGAGGAGATAAATCTGACTGGTTTGCAGGAAAAGGATGGGTCTTTAAGACCCCTCTATTCAAATGAAAGAAAGAAACATTTGTAGTAGGCGGTGTAGCCTCCAATTTCTTGAAGATCAGTAATGTCTTCCCTAAGTGATGTCACTTAGGATAATGACTTTACATGGAGAGCTGCAGACGTAACGTAACCGGAAAGGTTACGGTAAAAGAAGGTAATCTCTAATTACCACAGAAATTGGCTGTCCATTTAAAACGCTATGGTATGCTGGAACAGCATTAATATGGACAGTAACAAACCTTTCAGAGTCAGATATATATGTGTATATATATATATTGTGATAAGGAAGCTTGTAGTGAGCCTATGGAAATAGGAGAAACTAATGATTTTGCTTTTAAGAAAAGTGACATCGCTGCAGTGCACAGGTTTCAGCTTTTGCCTAAAGAAAGCAAACAGAGAGAAACTGAACCTAGGCAGCCACACCCAAGCTCTGCTGACGTAGTTGCAAGCTTGGAAGATAATTGCAAGCACCTGTCCAGAGAGGCAGAGACACTGCCCGGGAAGTAGGGATATAAACCTAGGAGGAGAGCCTGGGAGAGGAGAGCCTGGGAGAGGAGAGCCCGGAGAGAGAGAGTCCTGGAGGAGAGAGCAGAGAAGGCTTCAAACCCCAGTTACTGATCAGAAGGTTCAGAGAGTTCAGAGGTGGGAGCCCAGGACGCAGCACAGGAGTCAAAGGAGCCAAGCCGTGGCAGAGCTCCAGGAAGGAACTCAGGGAAGTGAACCAGGGACTGTTTCCCAGAAGCTAGAGGGAGACTGGTGAACACAGCCAGGGAGAAGTGTCCACAGCTTCAGGTACAATTTATCCTTACCGGGTGGAGCTGTGCTCAAGAGAGACACAAGGATCCTCAGAAAGAATACACCCTGAGACATACATTAAAAGCTCAGAGCAGGGCACTGCATTACCGGAGCCAGAGGAAATGCAGGTTGAGCCTACTGAGCAGGATTGATTGCCTCCGGAAATACTCATGGACTGTACTCTATGTCAAGCTATTAGCATCGAGTCCCTTTGCTAAAGAATAGCTGAAAAGATAAAGTCTCCTGAAAAGCAGAGTATTGAACCCTAGCCTGAACTGAAGGTAGGAACTTGCTCTTTTAATGGGAAGATACCTGTTGCATGTACATTTGAATGCTTAATGAAGACAAAGGTAAAAAGAAGATATTTTTACTTTGTTGAATGAAGAAGCTGTGTTTTCTTTATCCGTTATATTGATAAGCAGCTGCATATAAAAAATGACTGTGAAGCTCATCCAGCCTAAGTTGTAAATAACGTTGAGCGAATGAATGGAGAAGTATCCTGTTACAGTCTACATGGACTTTGTTTGCGTTTGGGGAATAAATTTTGTCATTTGCCTTTACTTTCGGTTTCATGACTACACTTCATCTTAGGCGGCCAAAACTACAACTCCCAGCATGCTTCACTGGGAAAAATAGTTTATTCAACCTTTTATAAGAGAAGTTAATGGCAACCGTATCCCTCTAAGCCTTAGGCAGAGGGCTGGGGCGTGACAAGTGACGTAGTTTGGATCTCGCTTCTATCAGGATATACAACACTTCAGGATATACGCCCTAAAGGTTTTTCAACACCAAACTGCTGAGCTGTGCTGTGAGCTGCAGAGTGGAAAATCGCTGGCAGGGTCAGCCAGAACGACGGAGGTGGCCAGTGAGACACTCCCTTTTTAAAGCCAGAGTCAACGCCTAACCTCAGGTAAAGAGTATTTAGGCATGGGTCAAACCTGGATTCAAGTAAAAGGGGTGGAAGATTCTAAGCATTCAGCTAAAAGGGACTCGCAGAGTTTTGGTAGTACCGCACTTGGTGGGTTTTGTTTTTTTCTTTTCTCCTGCAGAAAGTTTTAAGATGGATCCAAAGGACATACTGCAATGGATGGCGTCCCAATTCCAGAAACAGCGAGAAATGGCACACCAGGCACAAGAACAGGCAGCAGCCGCTTTGCAGGCACAACAGAAGCCGGTACTCGACTTGATGGAGGCATTGCTCGCTAACCAGAAAGCAACAGCTGGAGCATTGCCAACCCCATCGGGACTAGAAGGGACACAAAATACCTGTATGGTAGGGCCACAGACATGTGGGACATTTTCCTTTGGGAAACTTTCAGTAGAGGATGATATTGACAATTTCTTAGAATCCTTTGAGAGAGTTTCTCATACTGTAGGTTGGCCAATGAAACAGTGGGCTGTACGGCTAGCTATATCTCTCACAAGAGAGGCATTAGCGGCCTACAGGGCCATGCCAGCGGCACTTGCTACAGATTATGGAGAGCTAAAAATGGCTATCCGAGATTGCTTAGGTTTAACTCAGATGGTCTACCATTGCATGCTGAGAGCTACAAGCTTAAGAGCCGGTGAGACACCTAAGGCTTTGTGCCAAAGGGTCAGAGGCTTAGCTTTGAAATGGTTAGCTCCAGAAGGTAAAACCATGGATATGGTGATAGATACAATTGTGTTAGAGCAATTTATGGCTGTGGTTCCTAAAGAAATCTAATCCTTTCTGATATTACAAAACTGCCGGACCACAGGAGAAGCAACCCTGCTGACTGAACGATATTTAGAAGCAGAATTGGCTGGTCAACCAAAAGGGGGCACTCTGAAAATAGCAGCAGAGGCTAGTTTTGAACAATCAGAAAGGAGACCAAGGAAAAATGTGGAATGTATGAAAACTTATCTGCCTACGCATGAGGGCAAGTGGTCAAAAAAAAATGTTTTCAATGTGGAAAGTTAGGTCACATACAAAAGGAATGTAGAGCACGTACAACATTGATAGGTGCTAATGTGAAACAGCTAAGAGAGGGTTTCCTTTTGAATGTTGATATTCAGGGCATTGCTACTAACGCTCTACTCGACTCAGGTGCTGACCAGAGTATGATCTCACGGAGACTCTGGTGGGCAATAGAAGCCCAGAGTGAGGGGTCCAGATCAGATGTATCCATGGAGCAGCCTCCTTTTATCCCATGTATAAGGTGTTAATAAAGGGGTTAGGGATACAGAGGGAAGTCCTGGTAGCCGTAGTCCCGAGACTGCCCCATGACCTAGTGTTGGGTAGGGATTGGCCCCAGTTCAAAGGGACACACCGAGTCCGAAAGGTATCGGGGGACTCCTCGTCCTCTGTCTCCCATGCAGACTCATCCGAGGAAGAGTCGAGGGGCTCCGAACGTGCGGGCTCCAGCAGCACCCACCCCTACGCCGGGGGCATCGGCGTCGACACCCTCGGTCCCGAACGGGAGGTCGAGGGGGACCGTGACCGAGTCTGGACTCAGGCCTTCATGGCTTCGAGAACCGGCTCGGTCTCCGGGGTCGACTTAGACGTCGACGTCCTGGTGGTTGGGGCAGATGCACCAGTCAAGCTGGCCATCAGCACCTGCTGCTGATTCATGAAGGCAGACAGTCTGCACTCCAAGGCTGTCAGCCTTAGTCCAAGCTCAAGAGACTCAGCAGCCACCGACTCGGGCCCCGGCGGCGCCAGGCCCGATGTCGGCTACCTGGGAGGAGAGTCCTTGAGGACAACAGGACTTACGTGCTCGACGGACTCCAGCTCAATACAAGGCATCTTAGGCGGCTTCTCCATCTCCAAAGGCCCGGGGCGGCGGTCAGGGGTCTGGGACCTGGCTCTCAAGGAACTAGGGGTATCCTCTGATGCCGCCCTCAAGAGCTTCCTCTTCCTCTTATGCTCCCAACTGGGGTACCCCCTTTCAGAGGAACCCCAACGAAACTCGGGGTCAGACTCCCGAGACGTCGAGGCATCTGACGAGGTCCGGGCTCGTCCGGAGGCAGAGTCAGAGAAAATTCTCTCCTTCTGATGCTGCCAGCTTCTGAGTGCCTTGGTGGACATCTTTCCACAGGGGACACAGACCTTGGGATCATGGTCCGGCCCGAGGCAACGCAGGCAGCAGTCGTGTTTGTCAGTAAGAGACATGAGCTTCTTACAACGATCACACTTTTTAAAACCACTGGAGGCCATTGGGGGAAAAAAGGGCCCCCACAAGGTCAAAAGACCGGCCCTCCAAGGAAAAAGAAAAAGAGCGCGAACGCATGCCACAAAGGGCAAAAAACCGAAAAATAGAGATCGGGTCGATACCAGCGTACCGAACCAGGCGGGAAGGGGAACCGGCGTCGAACCAGACAAAAGAGAGCGAAAATCACAGAAAAAAAATCAAACTTTTCCGGGTGAGACAGACTCACGTCCGTTGGGCTCCACGGAAAAAGAAAGACTGAGCAAGATGCCACCTTTGGGCGGGGAAGGGGACCGCGCATGCATGGGTGTATTCCCAAAGGCTTTCTTAGAAAGCTGGGGAAATGCTCCGCATGGGGGCTCCATCGACGTCGATGTCACCCCATATGTGAGGACTGACTTCCTGCTTGGTCCTGGAGAATGGTTTCCTCCAGGAACTTGGCCAAACCTCTTTTAAAATCCACTACTCTAACAGCTTTTACTATATCCTCCAGCAATGAATTCCAGAGTTTGATTACATTTTGAGTGAAAAATATATTTTCTCTGATTAGTCTTAAATGTGCTGCATTGATGCTTCATTGTGTGTCCCCTAGTCTTTTTACTTTTTGAAGGAGTAAACAACTTATCTATATTCACCTGTTCCCTCATTATTTTACCCAAAAAAAACAGGAATTATTTTTTAAAAGCTATTTATTTCAAATTCTTTACAAAACAACCTTATCCCCTTCAAAATACTCTCCATTACAACTGATACATTTGTCCCACCGGTGCTTCCACTGTTCGAAACATGTTTTGTAGTCATCTTTAGAAACGGCTGACAGCTCCTCCCTCGTTTTTTTCTTGACTTCTTCAATGTTGTCAAATCGGTGTCCTTTCATGCCCCTTTTCATGCGTGGAAATAAGAAAAAGTCGCACGGAGCCAGGTCAGGCGAGTAAGGTGCGTGGGGCAGCGGAACCATGCCATTTTTAGCCAAAAACTGTCTAACAGAGATGGCTGTGTGTGCAGGTGCGTTGTCGTGGTGGAAGAACCAGTCTCCTGTCTGCCACAAATCGGGTCTTTTTTGACGAACACTGTTGCGCAATCTTCTTAAAACTTCCAAATAAAAGGTTTGATTGACGGTCTGACCTGGGGGAACAAACTCTGAATGAACTACCCCCTTGGCATCAAAAAAGCAAATCAGCATTGTTTTGATGTTTGATTTGACTTGACGACATTTTCTTGGACGGGGTGATGATGACGTCTTCCATTGGCTTGACTGTTGCTTTGTTTCTGGGTCGTAACCATAGCACCATGACTCATCACCTGTAATGACCTTTGACAGAAAATCTGGATCAGTTTCAAGCTGTTGTTTCAAAACACGACATGTTTCAACTCGATGTTCCTTTTGATTGTCAGTCAGAACCTGAGGAACAAACTTGGCAGCAACCCTTTCCATTCCCAAATCTTCCGTTAAAATTCGCTGAACCGAGCTCCAAGATAACCCACTAATCTCTGACAGTTGATCAATTGTCTGTCGACGGTCTGTGAGCACAAGCTCTCTAATGTTTTCAATATTTTCGTTGATTCGGGCAGTTGATGGATGCCCAGAACGAGGTTTGTCATCAATTGACATGTCGCCATTTTTAAACCGAGCAAACCACTGATACACTTGACTTTTTCCCATAGCGTCATCTTGATAAGCTGTTTTCAACATTAAAACAGTTTCAGCAGCATTTTTACCGAGTAGAAAACAAAATTTCACAGCTGCACGTTGTTCACTTAAACTTGTCATCATAAAAAAAGAAATAAGAACAAAACAGCGCTAGCAAAAACAATCACTGCAGATGAACAGAACAAGCCAGGTCGACAACACAGGCGGCACTGAACTGACAATGAGTTGCACTATACATGCCTAGCGGCAGAAGTGCGTACTACACAAGCTCCGCCCACGGCAATGTTATTCCTGTTTTTTTTGGGTACCCCCTCGTAGACCTCGATCATACCTACCTCTCAGCATTCTCTTTTCCAAATTGAAGAGCCATAACATTTTAGATCTTTCCTCGTAAGGTGCTCTTCCATCCCCTTTATCATTTTGCTTGCTCTTCTCGATATCTTTTATAGGTCTACTATACCCTTTTTAGATATGGCAACCAAAACTGGATTAATGCATAGGCATATCATCATCCTGCACCTGCTTGTTAGTTGTTCTGTGTTGTTTTCCAGGTTTCTCCTGCTGTGAACTGCTCTCCTGTGCCTCCGGACCTGCTCCGTGAAAACCGGAAGTGACGCGACCGTGTTCACGCGGTCGCGATCCCTCCAGGTACACCAGTGCCCTATAAAATCAATCTGCCTACGGCGTTCCGCGCCGTGGCGGCGCGTGCCGCGGGCGCGCGCCAAAGGAGCGCGACCACGGAGCAGGTCCTGCTCCTTGGTCGAGCTCCTTGGGGCGAGCGAGGGGCGAGGGCACGGTGGAATACTATTCTTCTGCTATCTGGAGCTCTCTTCCTGTGGATATCCTTTGCCGTTCTGGGTAATTACGCCTGGGAGTCTGACCATTACTCAGGTATGGCAGCTATTCCTGTCCTTTGGGGGCGGCGCCCCTTGCTATCAACAAAATGCCTGCCCGGCTCTCTTGCTCGCTGCAACAGTAATTTAATTTTTTGTAAAGCTATACGGTCATTTCCCAAACGACTTTTTCCAGTTCCTGCACCTGTTAACCCGATCCCTGCCAAAGTGTATCAGGTTTCCTTGCTTAACTGTCGTTCTCTTAGGTCTAAGTCTTTATTGGTAGCTGATCTGATCCTTCAACATTCCCTTGATCTCTGTTTTCTTACGGAGACCTGGTTGAAGGAGGGCGATAGCCCTGTCCTGGCCAGCTCCTTGCCCCCTGGTTTCTCGGCCCTCTCTTCTCCTAGATTAGGTAGAGGGGGGGGGGTGGCATTGCTCTATCGCTCTACTCTTCTTCTGGAAGAAATAACGTCCCCCTCTGCTGTACTTTCTGAGTCTCTTCTTCTCCGTTTTCCTTCTTCTCCCCCACTTTACTTCCTTCTTCTTTACCTCCTGCCTTCCCTCTCTACTGAGCGCTGGGAAGGAATTCTTCAGTTCCTCTCTGATATTGTTTTGCAGTTCCCAAATGTTATCATCTTAGGGGACTTTAATATCCATGCAAACAACCCCAGTCGGCAAAAGGATTTCGCTTTTTTAAATTTCTTTCAGGATATCTCTTTTCACCTGCATGTCACAGGTCCTACCCACGCTGCTGGTCACACCTTAGACCTTGTGGTATCTTCCCCCACGCTGACAGCTCAGATTTCTCCTCCCTCCATGATTGATGTCCCTTGGTCGGACCATCGATGCGTCTTATTTTCTGTCACTATTCCCTCTGCTCAAACGCCCCCTCCTTTGGTGTCCCCTACACTCCCCCCCCCCCCTTCGCCGTCATTTAACTCCTGACACTTTGTGTTCCTTTCCCCCTGCCTCTTCTGTTTTCCCTCCGGATTTTGCATCACTGTCGTCTGACTGTCAGGCTTCCCTCTGGGACTCTCTCCTAAAGGATGCCCTGGATCAGCTAGTGCCTTTACGTCCTTGCCTACGTCTGCCTAATCCTGGTCATTCTTCCTGGTTTCATTCTGGCCTGCGGCTCCAACGGGCTCAACTCCGTCAGGTGCAACGCCGCTGGTCTCGCCACCCCTCAGTTGCTCTATCCATCTGTTTCAAACAACTCTATGCTGCATACCGCTTGGCTATTCAAACTGCCAAGCGGACTTACTATGAAGCCGAAATTAAGGATGCAACAAATTCCTCTCGCAGACTTTTTCAGATTTTGCATAAACTTTCATCTACCGGCTCTTCATCTACATTGATCTCTCGGTCTCCTGACCCTCATTCACTGGCTACCTACTTTTCCCAGAAAGTTTTAGACCTTCGTGCTTCTTTTCCTACTTCCCCCCCACCTCCACCTTCACCACCTCTTTTTCCTCATAGCTCAGCTGCTATTGACCTCGCACCACTGTCTCCTATTACTATGCCCAATCAGGCTCTTTCCCATACGTGGTCCTCATTTCATCTGATCTGTTCTGCTGAAATCCTTTCAATATTGTCTGCCTCTCGTAAGACTACTTGCTCCCTTGACCCTATTCCCTCCCGTTGGTTGTCTGTTCCCTCCCTACAATTAGTCCCTATTATTACTACAATCATTAACACAAGTTTTTCCTCTGGTTTGTTCCTCTCTTCCTGGAAGTCTGCTGTTGTTCACCCTCTTCTAAAGCAATCATCCCTGGATCCCTCTGTTCTTGCAAATTGGCGCCCTGTCTCTAACCTTCCTTTTCTGGCTAAACTTCTTGAACGCTTTGCATTTCTTCAGTTGTCTTCTCATGTTGAATCCACAAACACACTACATCCCCGTCAGGCCGGTTTTCGCCAGGGCCATAGCACCGAGACTGTTCTTCTTGCTGTCCTTAATGAAATCCATGTTGCACATGATCGTGGTGATCTTACTCTTAGTCTCTCTTGACCTATCAGCGGCTTTTGATTTAATTGATCACACTCTTCTTCTCACTCGTCTTGCTGAGGTGGGTTTGTGTGGTGCTGTTCTTCTCTGGTTTCGTTCTTTTCTCACTTCTCGTTCCTTTTCTGTTACTCTGAATAATAAATCCTCTAGTTCCTTTCCTCTCACCTGTGGTGTCCCTCAAGGTTCTGTTTTGTCCCCTTTGTTATTTAACATTTTCCTCGCCCCTCTACTTTTGGTGCTACAACAATATCCTGTGTCTTACTATGTCTACGCGGACGATATTATTCTACTCTTTCATACTTCTCCTCTTCTTCTGGATCTCTCTACTTTTAACGCTTGTCTTTCTCACGTGGCTCTTTGGCTTTCACAGCACTTTCTTCGTCTAAACCCGTCTAAGTCTATTGCTATGTGGGTTTCACTTTCGGGGTCATGTCCATCTGTTGCACCTATGATTGACTCTGTCCCTGTCCCTCTGGTTTCTTCCTTTCGGTATCTTGGGGTGATTCTGGATTCTTCTCTTTCTTTTCATGATCACATTTCTTCTTTGGTTCGGCGTTCTTTTGCCATTCTTCGTCGTCTTCGTGCTGTCCGGTCATTTCTTCCTCTTGGATCCCTGGTCACTCTTGCTCTTTCCCTTGTTATTAGTCGTCTTGACTACTGTAATGTCTTTCTGGCTAACCTTCCTAAGTATCAACTTAAGCGCTTACAACTTATTCAAAACACTGCTGCCCGTCTCATCACCTTCTCCCGCCGTTCTGACCATATTACACCTATTCTCATTCAGCTTCACTGGTTACCCCTCTGTGTTAGGTTCCATTATAAATTCTTGATCCTCATTCATCGTGCACTTCACACTCATAACCCTTTATACTTGGCCGACTTAATCCTGCTTCATACACCTTACCGCCAGCTTCGCTCTCTTCATGCAAATCGTTTGGTTCTACCGTCCCCCTCTCATGCTCATTTGGAAAAAACACGCCATGCTGCCTTCTTTTTTCTCGGTCCCAGTCTATGGAATGCCCTGCCCTCATCCCTCCGTTTAGAGTCCTCATATTCACAGTTCAAATCTGCCCTCAAAACCCACCTGTTCCAGACAGTGTTCAATCTCCCTTCCTGACTCCTCCCCTCCCTTTGGATTTTCCTTCCTGTCATTATCCCTGGTTGTTGGTTTTGTCTTAGTCTATTAGTCCTGTCTTTTCCCTCTGTCTGTTTGTGCTTGAGTGGTCTTGTCTCTTTTTACTGTTGTTAATTATTGTTTCCTATTTTGTATATTGTTAATTTGTAAACCGTTTTTATGGTTTTATAGTATGATTTTATTGTTTTAAACATTTATGTTTTGATATTGTACATAGGTTTTTTTTTTAATTTGTGCCTTATTTATTATTACCTATTGTCTTTTGTATTGTTGTTATGCTTTTCTTTCTTTTCTATTTACTTTGGCGTTCTTTTCCATAGTTTGCAGTGCCGCTTTTTATATTGCTTGTACACCGCTTAAATGTTTCTTTTAACGTAAGCGGTTTATCAAATATGAAATAAAGTTAAAGTTAAAAGTTGGTTTTACTCTCCATTCCTTTCCTGGTGATTCCTAGCATTCTATTTGCTTTCTTGGCCACCACTGCCTATATCCTTTTCCTGGTGGTTATACCTAATGTGCAATTTTGCATTGTTTAACTGTAGTTTACGCTGTTCTTCCCTAAGTTCATAATTTTGCACTTGTCCACGTTAAAAAGTAGTATTGCCCAGCACAGATCCTTGGATACTCTACTATTCATCTTTCTCCATTGGTCTTTTAGCCCTACTCTGTTTTCTATCTTTTAACCAGTTCCCATTCCACAACAGTACACTACCTCCTATCCCATGACTTTTTAATTTCCTCAGGAGTAACTCATGAGACCCCTTGCCAAAGGCTTTCTAAAAATCCTGAAACTCTATATGAACCGGCTCATCTTTATCTATTTATTCACACCTTAAAAAAAATACAGCAGTTTAGTGAGACAAGACTTTCCTTGGCTAAATCCATCTTGGCTTTGTCCCATAAAACCATGACTTTGCAATTTTGTTTATTATGGAACTGTGGGGTTATGCGTTTACAATGAAATTATACATATATCTCTTACTAATACATAAGGGTACTACTATTACAGCTATAAAATGTTACTATATATGACCAGACTACTGACCACAGTGAGCTCAGGGTATACCCAAGGAGGGGGGGGGGGCAAGCCCTTGTTTACCTCCTGTTGTGCCACCCTCTGGTACACAGCATACGCCTTTCTTGCTGGCGTGAGATGCCCCTCAGCTCCGTTTTCTTTGTCTTCCTTCCCCTCCCCCTCCTAATTCCTGCCTCCCCCGCACTCTGCCCGGACTTTCTCCTCCATCCCTCACACTCCAGCAGTAAAGTTATTCCATATAGCCCCGTATTTCCAACAGCTCGCAGAGGCTGTGGACACCACCACCATTGTTTCCCACTCTCCAAGTTCCCTCATAGCATTGAGCTAGTGTGTTCCTGCTGGGGCCTCAGTCGCTATCCAGTGGGAGATGATCATTTTCTGGGCAACCAGTAAGGCTACTCTAGCAAACCTTTGTTCTCCAGCCCCTAACCTGCTGGATTGCAGGGGTATCTCATCCCCCAGTAGTAGTGCAGTGTACGTCCACGCTACCTGTGTACCAACCACTTCTTTAATGTGTATCAGCACAGTTTGCCAGAATTTGCACAGGCGATCGCATTCTAGAAAAGTGAGTGCCATGGTTCCTTTATATCCTACCTTCCCGTGCCTATCTAAAAAGACTACCACAAACACATTTTTTGTTTGATCACCCACCATGAGAGGTCTCCCTCTCCTGCAGTAGGTCCTCCTTTTTAATCAATTTTAAAAGAAACTGAAAAACAGCTTTCCAATGCGGGATAGGCACCCACAAGAGTGCTCCCACTTAAGTTTAAAGCCACACCACACCAATCTAAGGATGGTTGAAAAAACGCAGTATGTCCATTCTTCTCCTTCAACAGCAGTTAAACAAACTCCACTTTTGCCGGCAATATAAGAGAAACACAACACCACAATATGGCAACAAAACATCAAAACTCAAAACGCCTTTCAGTCAATGTTCCCTCTAATTTTCTGTAGACTGTGTGCGCATAAAATATGAGCTGTGCAGCTTTTGAAGGAAGGTTAAATTTTTGTGCGCCACATAACGACACTCGGAGTTATATACTTTAAAATTTGACTACACGTCAGAATACAGTATGTACACCACATTGATTTTAATCAAATTAAATGAAAATAGACAATTACTAAATGAAGCGGAAAATTTCTAGTAATTACAATCACAACTTTTAAATTTTAAGAAGTCTGTGTTATCTTCTATCAGAATCAGAACTGTAATTTTTGTGCGCTCTGTTGTAAAGTATGTGCGCTCGCTCCACGAGGTGTGTGCGCGCGCACAGCTTAGAGGGAACAGTGCTTTCAGTGCATTGTACTTAGCTGAAATAATGCTGGTTGTAGCTGCCAAACCATGAATCCTCAATTGGGTACTGCAACACCGCGCTGTGTTTCAAGCTTTTCTCTTTCTTAGCTCTTTCTCAAGCAATGTAACCCAATCGTATTTCGTGTTCCAGTTTTATCATCCCAAAAGAATCAAACAGCACATGGGTTGAATTCATGAAATTAGGTGTCCAATTTAAGACAAAGACTAATGAAAAAGAAAATGCACTCTAATGCAATGACCACCACTCAGTTTCTGAATTTAAACCATGGGGGGATATGGACTGCAATTGAAAAATCCAACGTTGCTCCTTAAGATGTAATTAACTAGCCCGATCCCCTCCACGCATAGTAACAGGAACCTCATCAAGTATCAACCACCTCAAATCGTCAAAGGAATGTGTCATTTGAAGACAATGAGATACCAATGGAGCTGCAATACTTAATTTAAGGATACCATAAGCAGTGATATTTTTGTATTTTATATATCATTAATGGTTCCTTTATAGGCTTTGAACCACAAGCACTCTGGGCTATCCCATATTCCCATTCTCGGCCCCCGTTCCCTGGTTATGTATGCCCTGTGTAGAATTTTGTACTATGTTTCTTGTAGTGTAGTGCAAGGTGTTAACGATGAATGCCTCATAAAGGCAGTCAAATAGAAGGGGAGGGCCACCCGCTCAGCATAGTTACTCACCTGTAATAGGTGTTCGCTGGGAACAGCAGGAATCAGTCCTCAAATATGGGTGATGTCAACACTGATGGAGCCCGCACAGAGCATTTCCCCAGCTTACATAGAAAGCCTTTGGGAATGCTACTACGCATGCATGGTCCCCTTCCCGCCCAAGGGTGCCATTTTGGTCAGTCAGATGACATAGCGAAAAAGGACATAAAACAATGTAGGGAGGCAACTCCAAGGGGAGGAGGGAGGGTTGTGAGGACTGATTCCTGCTGTTCCCAGAGAACAACTGTTATAGGTAAGTAACTATGCTTTCTCCAGGAACAAGCAGAAAGTCAGAACTCTGGTCTCTTAGATTACAGAGTGTCTGATCGCTGCTTTTTGTATGGTTTGCCGGAGACAGGTTAAAGAGGCTCCGCTCTTGTGTTTTAATGTTAATTATGTATTTATTATGTAACCTTTTTTATATATTTATGTTTTTAGTTTCATTTGCCTAATCAAACCCCTGACGAAGTGTGCGAAACACAGCCTGTGTCGGGTGGGCAGTGAAGATATTAATAAACTCTGGTTCATATAATCACGGTTTGTACTGGGTCTGACCTGGAAGGTATACTGCCCATAGGAGCATTCAGTGGTGCACTGCGAAGGAGAGAAGAGCCACCGCCTCCTGGCAGAGGGAACACAAACCCATGCCCCCCTGCTTGTTTACATAAAACATGGCGACTTGGTTGCCCATCTGAATCAGCACAGGGTGGGTGCACAGGAGGTGGCGGAATGCTCGCAAGGTCAGGCAGATGGCCCTGAGCTCCAGGAGGTTGATCTGCAGGAGGGACCTCTCCTGCGACCAGCTGCCTTGGGTGTGGAGGTCTCCGCAGTGTGCCCCCAACCCAGGAGGGAGGCATCCGCAGTCAGGACCCTCTGTAGTGCAGGCGCCTGGAAGGGTATTCCAACCTGGAGGTGGCATAGTGACTGCCACCAGTTGAAAGAGTCCGCCAGATGGTGGGTGACCCTGACCCTGTAGTGCAACCTGCCTGTGACCTGAGTCTACTGAGAGCGGAGGTACCACTGGGCTGCCTACATGTGCAAGTGGGCTAGGAGTGTGATGTGGACTGTGGAGGCCATGTGACCCAGTAGACTGAGGAGGAGGCAGCGAGCCGCTACGGACCGGTGAGTCTGCACCTCTCCTGCGAGCTGCATGAGGCAATGTGCCCTTTCCTTTGGGAGGAAGGCCTTGACCTGTAACGTGTCCACCTGGGCACCTATGAACTCCAGGATTTGGGCTGGAGAGAGTTAGGATTTGGGGTATTTGATGACGAACCCTAGATGCTGCAGGAGGCTGATTGTTCACCCTGCAGCCTGACTGGCCTCGGAGGCCATGCTGCCTCTGAGCCAGTCGTCCAGATAGGGGAAGACGAAGGGACCTTGCAGGCACATGTGAGTGGCCACCACTGCCAAGCACTTTGTAAAGACTCCTGGCCGAATGGAAGCACCCTGTACTGGTAGTGCTCTCCTCCCACCACAAACCTTAGGTATTGTCTGTGGGAGGGGTGGATCAGGATGTGGGTATATGCATCCTTTATGTCTAAGGAGCACAGCCAATCTCCCTGGTGGAGGTAGGGCAGCAGGATTCCAAGGGAGAGCATCCTGAACTTCTCCCTCACCAAAAACTCGTTCAGGTTTTGCAGGTCTCATATGGGCCTGAGTCCCCCAGTTCTTTTGGGGACTAGGAAGTACCTAGATTAGAAGCCTCTTCCAATAGATGTTTGGGTATAGGTTCTAATGATCTGTCCATGAGCATCCCTGCAAGCTCTGAGAGAAGCAAGGTCTGGTGAAGGAGAGGCTGCACCTGCTCTCCTGGGAAGAACCCTGGGGGAGTTTAATGGAATCTGAGCAGATAGCCCTCCTTCACCACCTGTAGGACCCACTGGTCCGTGGTGACCCCGGCCCACCTGTGGGCGAAGCACACCAGGCGGCCCTCTGTGGGCTGGGGAGGGTCTCCTGGGGGAGAGGAGGCCTTGCCCGAGAAGTCAAAAGCTCCCCCCAGGCTGGGTGGGAGCTGATGGTTGAGATTTGAGTCTTCAGCTTCCTCTATCCATGACCCTGGTTCTTGGGCTGGGGACCCTGTTGCCCCGAGTAGGGTTGGTAATGGCCCTGGTGAAGAGACTCCTTTTTCCTCGGGAAAAGTGGTCTTTTTCTCAATAGTTTCTTCTAAGGAAGACTCGAGGTTTTCCTAGAGAGCCTCTGCCTGGTCACCACCTTGGCTTCTATCTTGTCAGCCCTTGTCGGCCATGGGCTTGCTGAACAAGTTTTCCCCAGTGCAAGGGACATCGAGCAATTTCTCATGCACCCACTGCTCAAGGTCAGATGTCTGTAACCAGGCCTGGCGCCAGGCCCCGATGCCCGCTGCTGCTACCTGAGCTGCTATTCAAAGCTATCGTAGATGGTACTGGATAGGAACTTTGAATAGTCCCAGATCCCGGCTGTCAGGACTTGGAAGCTCTGGAGGGGTTCCCCGGCGAGGCCTGCAGAGAAGTCTGCCAGTTCTTGGATGAAGCCTTTGAGGTACATACCTATGTACAATTCATAGGCCTGTATCAGACAGTCCAGCATGGAAGTACTTGCACCCAAGGGGGTCGAGGGCTTGGGCCTCTCTACCCGGGGGGACAGAAGAGTAATATTTCTGGCTTTTCAGCTTTTACATAGTTGACTCCACGACCATGGAGTTATATGGGATTTGGGACTTTTGGAACCCTGGGCCCTACTTGGCGCGGTAGATGGCATTGAGGTGTTGATCACCGGCACCGAAACCAGGGTTCCCACATCCACATGAGCAGCCTCTCGAGGATGGCCATGTGCCCATGAGGGAAGGGTTAGGACAGCCGTTATAGCTGGTGATTCGATCATTAGGCATGTAGATAGCTGGGTGGCTGGTGGACGTGAGGATCGCCTGGTAACATGCCTGCCTGGTCTTAGATAGTGCTGGGGAGGAGTCTGCTGTCTTGGTACATGTCGGTACCAATGACATAGGAAAATGTGGTAGAGAGGTTCTGGAGGCTAAATTTAGGCTTTTAGGTAGGAAGTTGAAATCCAGAACTTCCAGGGTAGCATTCTCCGAAATGCTTCCTGTTCCATACGCAGGACCCAAAAGGCAGGCAGAGCTCCGGAGTCTCAATGCGTGGATGAGACAATGGTGCAGAGATGAGGGTTTTGGATTTGTTAGGAACTGGGGAACATTCTGGGGAAAGGAGGGGCTCTTCCGAAGGGATGGGCTTCACCTTAACCGGGATGGAACCAGGCTGCTGGCATTAACCTTTAAAAAGGAGATAGAGCAGCTTTTAAACTAGATATTAGGGGAAAGCCGACAGTCGCCCAAGAGCGGATGGTTCGGAAGAATGTATCTTTGAAGGATACTACCAAAAGCAGAGAGGTTCCACAAAAGAGTAAAGTAGCCCAAATGCCCTCCAGTATGGAGCAAACAGAGCTTAAAGATCCCAAATTACCCATGTCTAACAATAGCCAAATTAATATGAATAAAATACATTCTCTAAAATGCTTGTATGCAAATGCTAGAAGTCTACAAAATATAAGATGGGAGAGTTAGAATATATAGCACTAAGTGAGAGGTTAGATATGATTGGAATATCAGAGACATGCTGGAAGGAGGACAACCAGTGGGACACTGTGATACCTGGGTACAAACTATATCGTAATGACAGAGCTGATCAAATTGGTGGAGGGGTTGCTCTCTATGTTAGAGAGGGCATTGAGTCAGAAAGGCTTAAAGTTTTGCAGGAAACAAAATCTGCTGTAGAATCTATATGGATTGAAATTCCATGTAAAAGGGGGAAGGCAATGGCAGTGGGGGTGTACTATCGCGCGCCTGGCCAGAATGACCAAATGGATGATGAAATGCTCAAAGAAATCAAGGAAGCTATCAAAAGTTACAGCACAGTAATAATAATGGGTGATTTCAACTACCCCGGTATTGACTGGGTCAGTGTCACGTCAGGACATGCTAGGGAGATAAAGTTCCTAGATGAATATTTAAGCCTGTATATAGTTTTAACTCTGTTACTCTGTACATAGTTCACAAATTGTTAAATGTAAGTTACAACTTGTTATCTGTAAAAACAGTTCACTGTTTTATTGTTGTTCCATGTAAACCGCACCTGATCAATGGAAGGAGCGGTATATAAAAAATCTGTAAATTAATTAATTAATTAATTAATTAATTTAAATTAAATTAAATTAATTAATTAAATGAAATAAATGACTGCTTCTTGGAGCAGCTGGTTCATGAACCGACCAGAGGGGAAGCCATATTAGACCTAATCCTTAGTGGAACACCAGATCTAGTGCAAGAGATAAGGTTGTTGGGGCCACTTGGCAATAGTGATCATAGCATGATTGCCTTTGATTTAATTAGTGGAGGAGGGATAGTAAGGAAATCCACAGTACTACCTTTCAACTTTCGAAAGGGAGACTATGATAAAATGAGGAAAACAGTTAAGAAAAAACTAAAAGGAGCAGTTGCAAAGGTTAAAGACGTACATCAGGCTTGGCTGTTGTTGAAAAATACTATCTTGGAAGCCCAGACCAGCTGTATTCCACGCTTTAAGAAAAGTGGAAGGAAGTCCAAAAAGCTGCCAGCATGGTTTAAAGGTGAGGTCAGAGAGGCTGTTGTTGCCAAAAAAGCATCTTTCAGGAAATGGAAAAAAGAGCCAAATGACGAAACCTGGAAACAGCACAAGCACTGGCAAGTCAAATGCAAGGCATTGATAAGGCAGGCAAAGGGAGAATTTGAGAAGAAGCTTGCTGCGGAAGCAAAAACGCGAAGTAAAGACCTTTTCAAGTGCATTCGTAGCAAAAAACCTGTGAGTCAGTTGGTCCATTAGATGATAAAGGGGTTAAAAGAGCACTAAGAGGCGACAAGGCGATAACAGAGAGACTAAATGAATTCTTTGCTTCAGCCTTTACTGAGGAAGATGTAGGGATGTTACCCATGACTGAAGTGGTATTTAAAGGTATTGCCAAAAAGACTACCGACGTAGCGCTCGTTTCGGGTTCATTATATTTGCAACGAACCCTGCTTCAGGTCCGTCCGTGAGCAACAGTTGGCAATGGTGTAGTGAGCACATGAGGAACTGAGTTTCCTCTTCCTTAGGGAGTGATTTCATTGGAGCTCAGTTCCTCATGTGTTCCTGATGTCAGACGCCGAAGATTAAAATGGCTAATCACATTTCCATCTGTTAGCTCACTACACCATTGCCAACTGTTGCTCACGGACGGACCTGAAGCAGGGTTCGTTGCAAATATAATGAACCCGAAACAAGCGCTACGTCGGTAGTCTTTTTGCCAATACTGGCAGTTCTTATTACTGAAGCTAAGTAATTTTTAAAATTATTATTAATAAAAGGAGACATCACAGTGGTGCTTTGCTCGTATACATAGTACTGGGTTGACATTCTCCGACAAAAATATTTTTCTAACACAGGGAGATTTATGGTATCGGAATTTTTGGTTTTGATAGTCAATAACACCGCCACACATAGTACTTTCGCGGGTGCCCATAAGGTACACGCATCCTTCACTGTGCCTGCATTGTCCTTCCAATATATGTTCCTTGCCTGTTTATATGTTCGCGGAATATCTTGTCTTTATACAAGGTGGGTTTCATGCGCCAATTCCTTGCCCCTTGTTTGCTTCTTCCCTCTCCCACCCTTAGTTCCAGCCACCCTGGGGCTTGGTCAGATAGGCCAATGTCCCCAATGTGTGCCTTTTCTAGCCCAGGGAACAGTCCTTTAGATATTAGGAGATAATCAAGGTGTGAAGAGCTGCCCAGTGGGTTTGAGAAGAAGGTGAAATCCATCTCCTGTGGATGTAGCGTTTGCCATGTATCTACCAGTCCCAGTTCCGCTATCAGAAAAGTCGCCCCTTTGTTCGCTACCCAGTCCAGTCCTGCTCTTGGTGGCCTACAAGCCAGCATGGGGTCCCTAGGGAGGTTGAAGTCTCTGCCCACCACCCACTGATAATTTCCCAATGTAACCATCTTGGCCAGCAAGGTGGTGAAGAAGCTATGCTGGTTTACATTTGGGGCATAAATGTTACAGAAAGCTATCTTCTGGCCCCGTAGTTTTCCCATTAGTTGGCATCTCCCCTTGGTGTTCGCCACGCTTTTATGCACCACAAAGGGAGCTCTCTTATGTATCAATGTGGCTACTCCTCTTTGATGCCATTGTAAGAGGCGGCGCCCACTTCACCCACTCAGCTCCTCATCAACTTATGGGTATTCAGGCATTGTGAGATGCGTTTCCTGTAGAAGTGCTACATCTGTCCTTTCCTGCCTTAGCAAGGTCAGGAGCTTGGTTCGTTTGACTGGGATCTGTACACCATCTGCACTTACAGTGCATATTTTTATTCTACTCAATTCTTATTAAGGTCTCCATATCAGGTCTCTTCGAATGTCTGGCCTTAATTGGGTGTACCCATGCCTCCCAGCTGAGCATAGCACCCCTTTTCCAGCATCTCTGCTAGTAGTCCCATTGGCTGAATGCGGGTCTGTACCTTCCTCTAACCTCTCTCTCCCTCTCCACAGTGAATCTTCCTCCCCCATCCCCTCCCAGTTCCTCCCCTAGTGGTTCCCCTGCTACCCAGGTAACCATCATCCCTATCTGGTCATCAGATCTCGCTCCCCCTCCTCCCCCTTAGCTGCTCCTCCAACTGCTCCTCACCTCCCCCCCCCCAGTCCCGATTCAGCTATTTCCAACTCATTCTTCATTCATTACTTTGCATATAATCTTTTACCATCATTCCTTCCCCCCCCCCCCCTCCCCATGAATCTCTGTCCATTCTTTTTTTTTTTTTTAATTTAACTTTTTATTCACAACAGTACATAACAGTTCCAACACATGCAGGTAAGCTTACAAAGTAGTTGGACAGGGGTCTTCAAACCACCATATACATAATACACAACCATCAGCAAGTTCCCGGCCACCCCACAGCCCTGCATTCCCTAAGCGCTCTGTCCATTCTTAATTGCAAGCTGCGTCCGCTGTTCTGCCAGTTGAGCAGCCAGTCCTCATTGTTCCTCTCTTGAAGGTGACCTACACGGAGCGGTGGGTACACCCCTAAACAAAGGCATGGGGAGAGGTGACCTGCATTGAGTAGCAAGTGCACCTACTCTTGCCGCCTTGCTGGGCAGACTAGATGGATCATACTGGTCTTTATCTGCCATCATATACTATGTTACTATATTTTATGGGCGTTCCTCCTCAGGCCTGGGGTGCAGTCCGTTAACAACTGTTGCCAACAGGACAATGACTTATGTCCATTTTGTGGCTGCTTCACACTTCTGGGCCCCAAAGGTCCCAATATCATTTCCTATTCCCGCCAACAACGTTAAGGAAGCATTCAGGGCCAGTGCTCTCCTGGGCAGGCTGCTACCTTTGCACTTTTGCTTCCCTGTTTGTTGGGCTCTCCATTGGCAGTCATGCGCAGTTATGATGTATCTCTTAACAGTTAGAACTCTTGCCAACTGGGCAACAAATTGGATCTGTTCTGTCATGCATTTGACCTATCCCTCACTGACTCAACTGTGTGTCCTCCCTAACCCCCAGAATTCCCTCCTATATCTGTTCTCTGTTCTTAATCTGTGTGCTCTATCCTCTTGGCTTTCCTGTTATGCACTGGCGTTCTTTTCTTACTTTCTAGTTGCATTCATTTATTGTAAAGCGCCCCGATACTTTTTTTGCATGGGCGGTCAATCAAGCAACAAAATAAAGATAAAGATATGTCCATTTGAGGGGTGCTGCTCTTTTCAAGGTCTCTGTAATTGCTCTATAAAGGCCTTCATGGCCTGCGGGGTCTCCAGCTACTGTGTGCAGTTGTCATAGGTCACTTGCACCTTTGTGGGAAAATCACAGAACAAATTTAATTCCTCTCCGCGCCAGCTCGAAGCTTTCTGCCACTTGGGCCGAATAGTCATTGGAAAGAAGGCGCTTCTGTCCCTTGTAATCCAAGTTACATTTGTTGCGCTACAGACCCATCAGGCGGTGTTTCTCGGCAAAATTAAGCAACTGGGCAATGACCGGCCTCGAGTGGCTTCCTCCTCTCTGCAGGGGCCAAGTCTGTTCACCCTCTCTGCTGCCATGCGATCTTCCGTAAGTGCCAGGCCCAGCTGTTGAAGCAGCCGTTCTTTAATGTGCTCTGTTAATCCCACTAATCAGATGTTATTTTGGTGGTTCAGGGTTTCTTCTCATCCATCTTTTCTATGAGAGCCTGACTGCCTCTTTCCCATGCTACTATGCAAGCCTCTGCACTCGTGGTGCATTCCTCCTGCTGTTCCAGCCTTGTCTCTACTCTGCTGAGCTGGGTGAACTGGCTCTCCAAAGTGTCCTGGATGTCAACCACAGATATTTGAAGGCGGCTCAGCTTTTAATCAAGTACCGCCATTAAATTTTTGGTGAGTTCCCTCAGTGCTTCTTCGGGGAACGTTATTGTCTGCGCCCTCTGTTCAGCTGTCATTTTGTTCTCGCTCTCCCGTCCTCTGGTGGTTCAGGCCTCTTTTAGTGGCATCACGTCTGCACGGCTAAAGAAGACTTATCCGTTGGGCTGCTGTTTGCTATCGGGTCTCTGGGGGGTCCATTAGGAGCAGCTCCAATGTTCCAGTGTGATATACCAAAGGTGTTTAGCGGGAGAAGAGATGGAGCTCAGCCCGAGGGTGTCTGTTCAGGCTGCCTTCATCACGTGACTCCCCATTAAACTATGACTAGCTGTATATTCAGTAATTTTGTTCTTTATAATGGTTTCTACAATTTTGCCTGGCATGGACATCAGATTCACCAGCCTGCAGTTTCCCGGATCACCCCTGGAACCTTTTTTTTTAAGAACTGGCATTACTTTAATCCATGGCAAATTTCTTTACAAATTCTCTCTTTGCTTGCCCTATCAATGTCTTGTATCTAATTTGCCAGCGGTTACACTGTTTAATGTTTTTGTCATTCAGTTCCTTTTTTCCATTTTTTTGAAAGATGTCTTTTGGCTATAACGGTCTCTCTGATCTCACCTTTAAACCATGCCAGCAGCCGTTTGGCCTTCCTTCCTTCTTTAAAACATAGAATACATCTAGTCTGGGTTTCCAAGATAGTACAGGTAGTCGTCGCCTTACGACCGCGTCTGGTTCCGACAGACCGGTCGTAAGTCGATCTGGTCGTAAGTCGACCTATGTTAAATTACTGTACTTACGCCAAACGTTTGCCTAGACTGGATGCAGGCCCACTCCACTGGAGCCATAGCGCCGGACTTTCCACTAGCTCAGAGAAGTCTTTTTGGCTTCTGAGCATGCGTGCAGCTTCCCACCTTGTCCTGCTCAGTGCCGCTTCAGTTCTTTCTGACCACAGCCAAGGGCAGCTGCAGCTCTCCCCTGCTCCGTCGGGATCAATCTTATATTAGGAAAACAAAACAGAAGATGATCACACCACGCGATCGCGGCAACATTGCTGCTGCCCTGGACAGTGAATTTTTCTTTTTCTGTGAGTTTCCTTCTTCAGAGCTGCCAGAGACAGCACCTCTGCTGATGTCAATATTCAGGCCATCGTTGCTGCTCTGTCCCGCCCTAGTCCCACTGGGCCCAGACAAGGCACAATCGGCGACAAACGGGGGAGCTATGCAAATGGAGGCAGCTTTGAAACTGAGAACCTGCTGCCGGGGTGCTGCGTTGTGAATCCGGCAAGACTTACGACCTATGCGACTTAAGACAATTTCCTCGGTCGTAAAGTCGATCAGTCGTAAGTCGCATAGGTCGTAAGTCGACGACTACCTGTATTTTAAAACAACGTCCAAAAGCAATGAAAACTTATTTGCAATTGTTCCTTTCAGTTTTTTCTTAACCATATTTCTTATTTTATCATAGTCCCCTTTTGAAAGTTAAATGTTAGCACAGTGTATTTCCTTGCTATCCTGCCTCCAATATATTAAATCAAATGTGATCATGTCATGATCATTCTTGACAACTATCCCCAACACCATTATCGCACACAAGATCCTGTGTTCCACTAAGGAGTAAATCTAAACTTGCTTCTCCTTGTGTTGGTTCATGAAGCTGTCATTTATTTCATCTAGAAACGTTATCTTCCTAGCGTGTCCTGATGTGCCATTGATACGATTAACACCAGGTAAATCACCCATTATTACTGTGTTGTAAAAATGTTAACTTCTCTAATTCTTTTGTCATTTCATCATCCATCTGTTCATTCTGGCCAAATGGATGATAGTACACTCCCACATGGCCATTCCCTTCGCCTTTTTACATGGAATTTCTATGCATAGATATTCTATAGTGTATCTCTGCCGCCCTCTTCACTCCGGCATCCATCGGCTCTCCCTGAAGGGGATCGAGCATGCCAGAGCAACGCGGGAACACAAGGAGTGAGCACTGCCCAATCAGGGCAGCCCGGGAGCTTCAAAACCCAGCGCCATTGGGCGCACCGCCCTCTCTGCCACCCTCTTCACTCCGTTCTATGGCCCCAACTTCATGAACGATCACTGCAGAATAGTAAAAATTCGTTCACTGTAAGTAACACTGGACTAAAGAAATCCAACAACAATCTTCAAAAAAATCTGTGAAAAATTTTTTCTTCGAGGTCTCAGTTAACCAATAGCAATGCCTATTAGACGTATGTCATAAAAGGCCAATTGCTTAATCACATCAATGACCTCAACCAAAATAAAACAAAGCCTTAATCACAATGGAGTTTTTTCAGTAATGATACTCTTCTTAAAACTCTATAATTAACTAGAGCCAAAAAACAATAACTGCAAACTTCCCAAAGTGAAAAGGATCTGTTTTCTCATTCTATTTCTTCTGATCCCAACGTCAACCCCTGGTACCACTGAGACGTTTCACAACGATGTTTCCTCAGGGGATCATAGTTAATCAAAAATGCTGCCCACGCTTTCACTCTCAGCAGTAATGTTTTCCTCCCAGCTACAGGGAGACTGCATCAACTCTGCGAAAAAACCCTCTTCACTCCGGCATCCATCGGCTCTTCCTGAAGGGGATAGAGCACGCCGGAGCAACGTGGGAACACAAGGAGTGAGCGCTGCCCAATCGGGGCAGCCCGGGAGCTTCAAAACCAAGCGCCATCGAGCGCACCGCCCTCTCTGCCGCCCTCTTCACTCCGGCATCCATCGGTTCTCCCTGAAGGGGATCAAGCACGCCGGAGCAACACGGGAACACAAGGCGTGAGCACTGCCCAATAGGGGCAGCCCGGGAGCTTCAAAACCCAGCACCATCGGGCGCACCGCCCGCTCTGCCGCCCTCTTCACTCTGGCATCCATCGGCTCTCCCTGAAGGGGATAGAGCACGCCGGAGCAACGTGGGAACAGAAGGAGTGAGCGCTGCCCAATCGGGGCAGCCCGGGAGCTTCAAAACCCAGCGCCATCGGGCACACCCGCACCTGGCGGGCCCGTGCCTGAGGGCCTCACCAGAGGGCCCTTTGGCGTGGACCGCCAATAAAACGCACTACAACCAGCACCCCTTCGAGGCTATCCAGCAAGGCTACGAGGCGTACAACAACAACAGGACAAAATCGAACAGCAGCACGTCTTCTAGGATCACCCCTTAAGAAGCATTAGACATGACAGTAATGACTTAACCAGCTAACTGCTCTTCCCTCTGCTACAGACTGCAAGTATAACCACTGTTGTCTTCTACAATTTATTAAGATTTTGCTACTAGTATCAGCAGTGTTGTGCTACTATTGTTGCGATTAATCTGTTTACCAGTGTTGCCAATACCTTGCTAGTGTTGCTACTATTGTTGCTAGTAGTCTGTTTACCAGTGTTGCCAATACCTTGCTAGTGTTGCTACTATTGTTATCAGTAGTCTGTGCTATTGCTTACTGAAAGTACTACCCTACATCACAAATCTCTCAGTGAGAAGGCCTGGCCAGCTTACACATCCCACCAAAGAATTCCTACCACTCACAGGAAACTCTGAACCAGACCAACACTTTACTATCCATCATGACCTTATCCAGTTTATACCTCCTTAGCATTTCTCTCCTGTACACTCTATCTTCCGCCTCCACCTATAACCCAATCCCAATAGTTCAAACTCAAGGTAGGAGACAACACTGCAACACACACCATACACTAACAGAACCCCCCCAAAAACCCTCACTCATACCTAATTCAAATACCACTCCAGCACACCACAAAACACAAGGAGGTGCAAAATCTAAAACCACGCAACCTAAAATGCGCACTCATAAATTCCCGGTCAATCCGTAAAAAGTGGCCAGCCATTACTGACCTCATAACACAACTCAAGCTAGATATCCTGCTACTAACAGAGTCATGGCTCACTACCTCAGACTCAGTACTTATCAATAAAATCATCCCCCCGGATTTCTCTATACACTCATGCCACAGAATGGACCGCAGAGGAGGTGGGACCCTCATTCTAGCAAAGCCAGATCTCCAATATCAAACAATCAGCTCTAACAGCTCAACCCACTTGGATATCATCACTATATCCAACATAGCGTAGCTACTCACCTGTAACAGGTGTTCTCCAGGAGCAGCAGGAATCAGTCCTCACATATGGGTGACGTCGGCGCCGACGGAGCCCTCGCGGAGCAATTTTCCCCAGCTTTCAAAGAAAGCCTTTGGGAATTGCAGCGCGCATGCGCGGTCCTCTTCCCGCCCAAGGGTGCCATCTTAGCCAGTCAGATGACATAGCTAAAAGACAGCATAAAAATTTGCAAAAAACTAAAGCAGATGATTGCAACTCCAAGGGGAGGAGGGAGGGTTGTGAGGACTGATTCCTGCTGCTCCTGGAGAACACCTGTTACAGGTAACTACGCTTTCTCCAGGACCAAGCAGGAAGTCAGTCCTCACATATGGGACTTCCAAGCTTAAGGCTACCGGAGACCCTAAGCACAAATATGAGCTCCCTCTAGCTCAGCAGTACAGAAGGAAGGAATCTTCACTGAATTATTACCCACCGGTAGCCCCCATCCGGGATGGAGGGTAGGAGTTGCTCAAACCTCGAAAAGATTTCGGAGGACTGCCTGTCCGAAAGCACTGTCCCTGCGGGATTCCCTCTCGAGGCAGTAATGGACCGCAAAAGTCTGGCTCGAAGACCAAGTAGCGGCCCGGCAGATGTCTGCCAACGGAACAGAGCGGAGGTAAGCCACTGACGTAGCCTTCGCCCGAACACAATGAGCCGTGACTCGACTTTCTAACGAGAGTCCGGCTGCCCCATAAGCCCAAGCGATACAGTCAGCAACCCAGATGGACAGAGTACGCTTGGAGACCGGGAGCCCCAATTTATTGGGGTCAAAAGACACAAAAAGCTGAGCAGCTTTACGGTGCTCCCGCGTACGGTCAAGGTAGAAGTTCAATGCCCTTCTACAGTCCAGGGTATGCAGGACCATTTCAGCTCGGCTGGAGTGTGGCCTGGGAAAGAAGGTCGGAAGTACCACCTCCTGATTGATGTGAAAAGGGGAGACCACTTTGGGAAGAAATTTAGGGTGAGTCCGTAGGACTACCCTATTTTTGTAGAACCGAGTGTAAGGGGGATCAGACACGAGGGCCTGCAATTCACTTACGCGTCTAGCGGAAGTGAGGGCTATCAGGAATAAGGTTTTCCAAGAAAGAAAACGGAGAGAACAGGTAGCCATAGGTTCAAAAGGCGGACAGGTGATCCGCTGCAAAACCACATTCAGATCCCAGTCAGGTGCTGGCGGGCGCAGAGGTGGTTTAAGTAGAAGGAGACCTCTGAGAAACCTTGCCACGAGAGGGTCGCTGGAAAGAGGTCTGCCGTCCACCGGCACATGATGTGCTGAAAGAGCACTGAGGTGAACTTTGACGGAGTTGGACTTAAGTCCCAGATTAGAGAGGTAGAGCAAGTACTGCAAGATCACCGACACCGAGCAGGAGAAGGGATCCTGAGACTGCTGGGCACACCAAGCGGAAAAGCGACGCCATTTAAGGGCGTAGCATTTGCGGGTAGAAGGTCGCCGGGAAGCTAGGACGACCTCTTTTACCTCTGCCGGCAGTAGAAGGGGAGCAAGGACTACCCTTTCAGCAGCCAGGCCATCAGATGTAGAGATCTGAGGTTGGGGTGTAGTAGTGACCCCTGATCCTGTGTTAGGAGATCTGGTTGAAACCCCAGAGGGAACAGATCCTCCACCGCTAGTTGCAGCAGGAGTGGAAACCACGGCTGTCTGGGCCACCGAGGAGCTATCAGGATCATGGAAGCTTCGTCTCGGTGAACCTTGAAAAGAGTTCGAGAGACTAGCGGTATGGGAGGAAAGGCATAGAGAAGGCTTTCCGACCATGAGAGCAGAAAAGCATCCGCCGCTACTCGAAGGGGATGCGGCTGCCGAGAGCAGAAGCGAGGAAGTTGCCGGTTGAGAGGACTGGCAAAGAGATCCATCGTGGGGAGGCCCCACTTCAGAAAAAGTTTCTGAACTACCAAGGGATCCAGTCGCCACTCGTGCGGCTGGAGGATTCTGCTGAGTTTGTCCGCCAGGCAATTTTCTTGGCCTGGGAGATAAACTGCCTTGAGAAGAATGCCGTGGCTGACGGCCCAAGAGCAGAGCCTCTGTGCTTCTCGACAGAGAAGGAAGGAACCCGTGCCCCCCTGTTTGTTCATGTAGAACATGGCAACTTGATTGTCCGTCTGGACAAGGACGGACTGGTGAGAAGTCAGGTGGGAGAAAGCCTTGAGAGCCAGACGGATCGCTCTGAGCTCCAGGAAGTTGATCTGCTGCGCAGACTCCCACGTGGTCCAGAGACCTTGAGTACATGCCCCTTGGCAATGCGCTCCCCAGCCTAGGAGAGAAGCATCGGTCGTCAGCACTTGAGCCGGCGGAGGAGACTGAAAAGGCATTCCGAGTACCAGGTTCGGCCGATGAAGCCACCACTGTAGAGAAGAGGCCAGCGGGCTGGAGATCCGCACTAAGTCGGCTAGGCCGCCCGTGGCCTGTTGCCACTGCTTGCGAAGGCACCACTGAGCAGGCCGCATATTCAGGCGGGCATTGGGGGTTACGTGGACGGTGGAAGCCATATGGCCGAGTAGTCTCAGGAAGCGCCTGGCCGAGACCAGGGACTGGCTGCGAAAACGGCCGGCTAGGTCCATGAGCCATTGAGCCCTGTCGAGAGGCAGGAAAGCTCGCGCCTGAAGAGTGTGCAATCTTGCGCCGATGAACTCGAGATCTTGCGAGGGGAGCAAAGTGGACTTTGCGAAGTTTATGACAAAGCCCAAGTACTGGAGAAGAGTCACAGTGCGGTGTGTGGCTTTTGTGACTTCTGGAGAGGACGATGCTCTGATGAGCCAGTCGTCTAGGTACGGAAAGACATAGAGGCCGTGAAGCCGGAGATAAGCCGCCACCACCGCGAGACATTTTGTGAAGACTCGTGGTGCGGAGGATAGGCCAAAGGGCAGTACTCTGTACTGGTAATGATTTCCTGCCACCACAAACCTTAGGTATTGGCTGTGGCTTGGGTGGATGAGGATGTGCGTGTAGGCATCCTTTAGATCCAAGGAGCATAGCCAATCTCCCTGCTGGAGGTAGGGCAGAAGGATTCCAAGGGTAAGCATCTTGAACTTCTCCCTCACGAGGAACTTGTTGAGGTTGCGCAAGTCCAGGATGGGTCTGAGGCCTCCCGTTCTTTTTGGTATTAGGAAATACCTGGAATAGAAGCCTTGACCCCTCAGGTGGTGGGGCACCGGTTTCCACAGCCTGTTCCTGAAGAAGACTTGCTAACTCCTGAAGGAGTAAGTCCCTGTGCAGAGGGAGTCGTGGAGGCTCTCCCGGGAAATAGGAGGGAGGGACCTGGTGGAAGTGGAGAAGATAGCCTTCTCTCACAACATGAAGCACCCAGGCATCTGAAGTGATGTTGGACCACCTGTGGGCAAAGTGGACCAGCCGGCCTCCTGTGCTGGGAGGAACCAGCTGAGGGGGAGAGGCTATGCCGATGAAGTCAAAAACCCCCACCCTGCTGAGCAGGGGCCGGTGGTGCAGGCTTGGGGGCTTGCTGCCTACGGGACCCGTTACCCCGTCCCTTGGCCTGCTGACCCTGTGGGGGAGCTGCGGAGGCCTGATATTGAGGGTAGTGTTTATAGGCAGCCGCCTTTCTCGGGTAAAAGGACTTCTTTCCCGAGCCCTTCTTCTTCTGGGAAGGGGCAGAGGTCTTCCTAGAGAGCCTAGTTCTGGTGAGAGTCTCCGTCTCGATTTGTGCAGCCTTCTCAGCCATGGGCTTGCCAAAGAGGTTCTCACCTCGGCAGGGGACATCGACCAACTTGTCCTGCACCCAGGGTTCAAGGTCAGACGACTGAAGCCAAGCCTGTCGGCGGGCACCGATGCCGGCTGCGGCCACTCGAGCCGATGCTTCAAAGCCATCATAGGCTGCTCGAGAAATGAATTTGGAGCATTCCCGAATACCAGTGGACAAGGCTAGGAACCTCCGTAAAGGTTCCTCGGACAGTCCAGCAGAGAATCCGGCTATCTCTTTAGCCAGGTCTCTAAGGTACATGCCCATGTAGAGCTGGTAGGTCTGGACCCGACAAGCAAGCATAGAGCCCTGGAAACACTTTTTACCGAGGCCATCCAGGTTACGGGCCTCCCTGCCAGGAGGCACCGAGGAGTGCATCTTCTGGCTCTTAAGCCTATGCATGGCCGATTCCACTACCATGGAATGGTGCGGTAGCTGTGCTTTTTGGAAGCCAGGGCTCTTGCGGACTCGATAGATGGAATCGACCCGCTTGCTTAATACCGGCGACGACGCCGGACTCTCCCACATGCGGAAGAGTAGTCGCTCCAGCATAGGAGGAACCGGTACAGTAAAGTGCTCCCTGGCGGGAGAGTCGTACTGAAGGGCGTCGAGCTATTCGGTTCGAGGCTCCTCCTCGGGATCCGCAGGGAAGGCCAAAGCCTTGGCCATATCCCTGACGAAGTCCGAGAACCGGGCACCCTCCGGGGGGGATTGTTTCCGAGGTTCGGACTCAGGGGAGTCCGAGGGGACACACCGAGTCCGAAAAGAATCAGGTGACTCTTCCACTTCAGACACCCAGGCCGACTCCGAGGAGGAATCGGTGGGGTCAGTTCGGGCGGGCGGAGGCGTCGGCCGCCCCGATGCCGAGGGAGTCGGCGATGACCTCGGTCCCGAACGGGAGGCCGAGGGTGACCTCGACCGAGGATCGACTCGAGCCCGCATGGACTCGAGGATCGGCTCGGTCTCCGGGGTCGACTTAGACGTCGACGTCCCGGCGGTCGGGGCAGAGGCGCCAGCGAGGCTAGCGATCAGTGCCCGCTGCTGGTCCATGAAGGCAGATAGTCTGCTCTCCAAGGCCGTCAACCTGAGTCCGACCTCAGGTGACCCAGCAGACCCCGACCCCGATGTCGGACCCCTCGGAGGCGAGTCCAGGAGGACTACAGGACTTACCCGAGCAGGCATCTCTGATTCCAAACGAGGTCGCTTCGGGAGACGTTCCTTTTCCAAAGACCCGGGACGGCTATCGGGGCTATGCGACCTGGCCCTCGCGGAACCAGGAGCGTCCACCGACGCGGCCCTCGCGGGTTTCGCCTTCCGATGATGATCCCCGGAGGGAGAACCTCTGTCGGAGGAACTCCGGCGATGCTCAGAGCTGGAGCCTCTGGACGCCGAGGCCTCCGACGAGGTCCGGGTACGGGTGGGATCTGCGAAGATTCGTTCCCGCTGATGCCGCCGACTCCGTAACGCTTTGGAGGACATTTTGCTGCAGGCCCCACAGATCAGTTCCTCATGATCTGGGCCAAGGCAGCGGAGGCAATTATCGTGTGTGTCAGTGAGTGACATATTTCTGTCACACTGAACACACCTTTTGAAACCACTGGCAGCCATCGGGGGAAAAAGGGCCCCTGCAAGGTCAAAGGACCGGGCTGCCAGCGAAAAACCGAAAAACGAAACTGACAGAAAAATCAGAAAAAACGAAAAATAAGAGAAGGACTCGCAACGGCGTCGCGAGTCCGGGCAGGAAAGAGACCGGTGTCGAACCGAAGAAAAAAGAGAAATAAATCACGAAAAATCAACTTTTTCTGCGGGGACAAGAAGACCACGTCTGTAGGGCTCCGCGGAAAAAAGAAGACTGGCTAAGATGGCACCCTTGGGCGGGAAGGGGACCGCGCATGCGCGCTGCAATTCCCAAAGGCTTTCTTTGAAAGCTGGGGAGAATTGCTCCGCGAGGGCTCCGTCGGCGCCAACGTCACCCATATGTGAGGACTGACTTCCTGCTTGGTCCTGGAGAACCATAGTACCATTAACCTTGACTATAGATCCCCCGTCGCCTCCCCTGAAGATCTCGCAACTATAATTGACCTAGCCTCCAACCCCAAAGACGCACGTAAGCCAAACTGGGTACTAGGTGATTTAAATCTGCCAGCCCTGCAGGATAATCATGCCAATGCCTTCCTTGAAGCTTTCAACAACCTAGGATACGAACAAATAGTTGATGCCCCCACCCACCGGAAGGGAAACATGCTCAACCTCATTTTCTACCCACAGCCGGATGAGAACTCAAAATACAAGTATTGCATACTTATAGCACCCGTCCCATGGTTGGATCACAACCTAATACAATTTCAAATACCTATCCAGCAGGAAAATGAGCAAACAAAGAGACTAACTGAAAAACCAGCAACACCCACATGTCGATTCAGACCCCTGGACGAAGAGACAATCATCAAGGACGTCCTACCTAAAATCATATCTACACCTCCAGACCTCGAAGAGATGATGGCTTCATGGAACAACTGCCTGAGCTGTTTTGCCCGCAAACCTGTCCAAACTAAACCACTTACCCCTGGCAAGTGTCCAAGAAATAGAAAACCCGCACAATGGTATACCGCTGAACTAAGAACCTCCTTGCTGCTACTAAGGAAACTGGAAAGAAAATGGCGACGTACACGGGCTCCAATGGAACTAATAGAATACACCTCCCACCTTAAAAAACATTGGGAGTTAATATCAGCGACAATGAGAGAACATCACTCAAATCTCCTAAACCGTGCCTTAAACAAACCTCATGAGCTTTTCAACATTGTAAAAACCCTAACGAAGGAGCCACTGCCCCTCCATCTGGACATGATTAATTCATAAGACTATGCAGATTACTTACTGGCCAAAATCAACAATGTCAGCAAAGCCATGTTATCCAACCCTAGCAGCAATTCGCCACATATCCAGCCACTCACAACTATCGTAACTCCAACAACCACACAAGTTGAGGACATCATTACTACCGGCAACGCCACCACTGCACCAAATGACCCCTGTCCAGCATTCTGGATAAGAGCTCTACGGAAGGAAATCAGTCCTATACTATGTAAGATCATGGACCTATCCTTCTCTACAGGTCTAGTCCCATCATGCCTCAAACAGACGTCAATCAGACCTCTTCTGAAGAACACCAAACTGGATCCACAGAAGGCTGAATCATATCGACCAATATCAAGCATTCCACTGTTGGCAAAGTTAATTGAAAAAGTTGTGCAACGCCAAATACAGGACCATATTGACTCAACGGCTCCCCTGGACCCAGCCCAACATGGCTTTTGAGAATCACACAGCGTGGAAACTCTCCTAACCACACTAATCAATACACTAGTCACAGGAACCGATAACATCAAACAAGGATTCGCACTGATTTTCCTGGACATTGCCGCCACATTTGATTCTGTAAACCATGATCAACTCCTGAGATGGCTTCAAGATAAGGGAATCAGCGGTTTAGCATTGAGCTGGTGTAAATCATACCTAACGGATAGATGGCAGCAAGTTCATACAGGTTCCACAACCTCTAAACCTTTCCAGCAAAAACATGGTGTACCTCAAGGCTCCTCACTCTCTGCTTTATTATTCAACATATATATGCAACCCGTATGCGAAGTAATCCGCTCCTTCAACGTCTCATGTCTAATCTACGCTGATGACGTACTACAATTCATCCCATTCTTGACTGATAAGCCAGATTTCTCCCCTCTGATAAATTGTTTTGAGGCTGTAACAGACTGGTTCCATGCACAAGGCCTCAAGATAAACTTTAGCAAAACAGACGTACTCTTCACTACAAGAAAACAAAACTTCTCCCCTCCACCTGCGTTAAAGACAAAAGATGCTGAGCTCACAACCAGACCCACGATCCGCTATCTTGGCGTTACATTAGACCAGCGGCTAGATTTCAAAGCACACATCAGCAATGCCGTCAAGCAGATCGACCATAAAATACGAACATTGAGACATCTCCGACCTCTACTACAACCAGGCGATTTCAGGACAGTATTTCAGGCCCTTGTGACCCCCCACTGTGACTATGTCAATACTATTCTTCATGGCCTACCCAAGTGCTCATTAAGTCCACTACAACTAGCTATGAATACCGCGGCTCGCTTCCTCAACGGAGCCTCCAAAGGAGACCATATCACCCCGATTCTAAAGGAATTACACTGGCTGCCAATCTACTGTCAGACAACATATAAAGTAGCCTTGATAACATTTAAGGACATCAACATGTCCTCCTCCTCCCTTACAGAGTTGATCCACCTTAACCCGGCAAACAGAGAGAGGAGATCATTCGCCATCAACGCCCTTCTGATCCCTAACGAAATAACCAAATGCTCACAGGCGACAAGGAGCAGAGCTTTTAGGTTCTATGCACCCACATGCTGGAATGCACTCCCACCCTCAATCCGAGCAATTACCGATATTATACAATTCAAAAAAGCTCTAAAACATCACCTCTTTCTCCTACACTATGCACAGCCCAATATTAGCCACAACACACCCAGCTAAACATCGATGACCCACAAACATTTCGTAGCTATGTTGTACAGAATTGTAGATATTGTATATAGTTACCCAAGTTGAAATCCAAGTTGTATCCCTGTTTTCTGTAAAGACATATCTGATATATCGATATGCACAAATGTTACCTGTAAACCGCACTGATTTTAAAGAGCGCGGTATATAAAAGTAATAAATAAATAAATACATTTTGTTTCTTGCAAAACTTTTATCCTGTTTGACTCAATGCCCTCTAACATATAGCACCATCCCTCCACCAAAATCATCTACCCGATCATTGTGATATAATTTGCACCCAAGTATCAAACAGTATCCCACTGGTTGTCTTCATTCCACCAGGTCTCCGAGATAGCAACTATATCTAACCTTTCAATCACTGCTAAATAATCAATTTCTCCCATATTATTTTTTATGCTTCTAGCATTTGCATACAGGCATTTCAAAGTTTTTTTTTTGTTCATATTTACAATCTGGTTATCAACTGAAATAGGTAATTAGAATATTTCAACTCTGTCTGCTCTTTCCTGAAAAGGTACCTGGGTTGCTTTTACCTTTATTGGAACCTCTCTATCGGGATGCCATAACTTTCCTGTTTTGCTAGTATCCTTCAAAGATACATCATTCTCAACCATGTGCTCTTGGGCAACTGTTGGCTTTTCCTCATTTATCTAGTTTAAAAGCTGCTCTCTCTCTTTTGTAAAAGTTAATGGTTAAGTTGGAGCACATCCTTTTGGAAAAGTGTCCCCCTCCCTTCCACTGAGTATTCCCAGTGGGAATCGAACCCTCTAACCAATCGAACCCTCTAACCAATATCCTGAATATTGCAGAGTTCCTAACAAATCTAAAACCCTCTTCTCCTGCACTACAGTCTCATCCACATATTGTGACTCCGGAATTCTGCCCGCCACTTGCGTCCTGAGCGTGAAATGGGAATCATTTTTGAGAATGCTACCCCAGAAGTTCTTGATTTCAACTTTATACCTAAAAGCCTAAATTTAGCTTCCATAATTTCCTTCCCACACTTTCCTATTCATTGGTACCAACATGTAGCAAGACATAAGAACATAAGAAATGCCATACTGGGTCATATCAAGGTCCATCAAGCGTAGTTACTCACCTGTAACAGGTGTTCTCCGGGAACAGCAGGAATTAGTCCTCACATATGGGTGACGTCGGCACCGATGGAGCCCTTGTGCGGAGCAAATCCCCAGCTTTCAAAGAAAGCCTTTGGGAATTGCATCACGCATGCGCAGTCCTCTTCCCGCCCAAGGGTGCCATCTTGCTCAGTCAAATGACATAGCTAAAAAGATGGCAAAAAGAACAAAATATATAGTAATAGGACTGCAACTCCAAGAGGAAAAGGAAGGATCGTGAGAACTGATTCCTGTCCCCGGAGAACACCTGTTAAAGGTGACTAACTACGCTTTCTCTGGGAACAAGCAGGAAGTCCGTCCTCACATATGGGACTCCCCAGCTATAGGCTACTGAGAACCCACAGCTGAAAAATAGGCACCCACTAAGAGAGCTGCAAGCAGCCACAATAGGAATCTAACAGAGAGTAGCACTCCGATAGCCTGACATAGAAGGATCGGGGGGCAGGAGTTGCATAGACCTCGAAAAGGTTACGGAGTACAGCCTGGCCAAAAGCACTGTCCCGAAGGGACTCTCTATCCAAGCAGTAATGGGTTGCAAAAGTGTGACCCAAAGACCAGATGGCGGCCCGACAGGTATCTGCCAGCAGAACAGAGCGGAAATGAGCTACTGATGCCGCCATGGCCCTGACCCGATGGGCCGTGACACGACCCTCCAATGGAAGATCGGCTGCCCTGTATGCCCAGGAAATACAGTCTGCTACCCAGGTGGACAGCGTACACTTGGAAACAGCCATCACCAGCTTACTGGGGTCATAGGATTTGAAGAGCTGAGAAGCCCTTCTATGGTCCTACGTACGCTGAATATAGAAGGCCAATGCCCTCTTACAGTCCAGGGTATGCTGCACTGTCTCTGCCCGACTGGCATGCAGCCTGGGAAAAAAGGTAGGCAGCACCACCTCTTGGTTGAGGTGGAACGAGGAGACCATTTTCGGAAGGAACTTGAGGTGTATGCGAAGCATCACCTGGTTCCTAGAGAACCTAATATAAAGCCTGTCGGACACAATGGCCTGCAGTTCACTCACCCGCCAAGCTGACGTGAGTGCCACCAAGAAAACCACCTTCCAAGAAAGATAGCATAGATGGCAGGACGCCATCGGCTCAAAGGGCGGCCAAGTAAGCTGCCCTAAAGCCACATTCAAGTCCCACTCGGTTGCCGGAGGGCAAACCGGGGGCTTCAACAGAAGCAGGCCTCTCAAGAACCGAGAGAACAAGGGATGGGCAGAGAGAGGTTTTCCCTCCACTGAGAAGTGGTTTGCTGTAAGGGCACTGAGATGAACTCAGAGTTGGACTTGAAGCCCAAATCCGAGAGGTGGAGAAGGTACTGCAAAACCACCCCAACTTGGCAGGAGAAAGGATCCACACTCTACTCCTCGCACCAAGTAACAAACCTACGCCATTTCAAGGCATAGGTCCGTCTAGTCGACGGCCTCCTTGAGGCCAACAAGACCTCTTCAACATTCTTAAGAAGGAGGAGTGGTGCAAGTATTACTCTTTGAGCAGCCATGCCATTAGGTTGAGGGAGCTGAAGTTGGGGTGCAGAAAAGTGCTCCCCTCCTGGGACAGGAGGTTCGTAGATGACCCCAGGGGAATGGGGTCTCCACCGCTAGCTAAAGTAGAAGCAGAAACCAAGGTTGCCTCGGCCACTTCGGGGCTATCAGGATTACTGAGGCCTTGTCCTGGAGGATCTTGAATAGAGTCTTGGTCACCAGGGGCATCAGAGGAAACACATACAGGAGGCCGACAGACCATGATAACAGAAATGCATCAGCAGCCACCCTGAGTGGGTGTGGCTGCCTGGAGCAGAAGCCACCCTGAGCGGGTGCGGCTGCCTGGAGCAGAACTCGGACAACTGGTGATTAACTGGATTCGTAAACAAGTCCAGAACTGTCCGTCCCCAGGTCTGAAAAAGCCAATGGAATACTCTCCTGTCTAGTTGCCATCCGTGGGGCTGGAGAATCCTGCTTAGCCTAACGGCTAAGCAGTTGTCCTGGCCCAACAGGTAGACGACCTGCAGATGAATGCCATGCCAGGCTGCAAATGAGCACAGACCAGGGTTTCCTGACACAGTGAACGGGACCCTGTGCCACCCTGCTTGTTCACACAGAACATGGCTACATGGTTGTCTGTGTGCCAAGACAGGTTCATGAGCCAGGATGCGCCAGAATACTCTGAGGGCTAGGCAAATGGCACGGCGCTCCAAGAAATTGATTTGTTGTGCTTTCTCATTGGGGGACCACACTCGAGTACAAAGCCCTTGGCAGTGGACTCCCCAGCCCAGCAGGGATGCATCCGTGGTCAGGATCTTCATGTGCAGAGGAGCCTGCAAAGGTATTCCCGCCTCCAAGTGGAGTGGCTGAAGCCACCAGTCCAGGGACCACTCTAGTCGCTTGGATATTGTGACTCTGTCCATGAGGCAGCCTGTGGCCTGTGACAACTGGTCTCTGAAGCACCATTGAGCAGTTTGCATATGGAGGCGGGCATCTGGTGTCACATGGACTGTGGACACCATATGCCTGAGAAGGCGCAGAAACTGTCTTGCTGACACTATGGATCTGCGACTCATCTGACGTGCAAGGGCCAGAAGCCTGATCGCCCTGTCTGTCGGCAGGTAGGCCCTTGCCTGAAGGGTATCACATTTGGCCCCAATGAACTCTAGTTGTTGAGTGGGGACAAGACTGGACTTGGGGTAATTGATCACAAACCCCAGCTGCTGGAGCACCTGGATGGTGCGAGATGTGGCCTGACAGACCCTCTGTGGCTGAAGTGTCTCTGATGAGCCAGTTGTCTAGAAAAGGGAAGACAAAGACCCCTTGAAGTCTGAGAAAGGGGGCCACCACTGCCAGGCACTTTGTGAATATCCTGGGGGCTGAGGCCAGGCCAAAGGGAAGCACCCTGTACTGGTAGTGATTTCCTCCCACCACAAAGCGTAGACCAGCTGTATTCCACGCTTTAAGAAAAGTGGAAGAAAGTCCAAAAAACTGCCAGCATGGTTGAAAGGTGAGGTCAGAGAGGCTGTTGTTGCCAAAAAAGCATCTTTCAGGAAATGGAAAAAAAGAGCCAAACGACGAAACCTGGAAACAGCACAAGCACTGGCAAGTCAAATGCAAGGCATTGATAAGGCAGGCAAAGGGAGAATTTGAGAAGAAGCTTGCTGCGGAAGCAAAAACGCGAAGTAAAGACCTTTTCAAGTACATTCGTAGCAAAAAACCTGTGAGTCAGTCAGTTGGTCCATTAGATGATAAAGGTGTTAAAGGAGCACTAAGAGGCGACAAGGCGATAGCGGAGTGATTGAATGAATTCTTTGCTTCAGTCTTTACTGAGGAAGATGTAGGGATGTTAGCCATGACTGAAGTGGTATTTAAAGGTGCGGAAGAATTGAAGGAAATATCGATACATCGGGAAGATGTATTACAACTATTAGATAAACTGAAGAGTAACAAATCACCTGGGCCGGATGGTATACATCCCAGGGTGTTGAAAGAACTGAAATACGAGATTGCAGACCTGCTATTAGTAATCTGTGAACTATCATTAAAATCATCTCTAATACCTGAATATTGGAGGATCGCCAATGTAACACCAATTTTTAAAAAGGGTTCCAGGGGTGATCCGGGAAACTAGACCGGTGAGCCTGACATCAGTACCGGGAAAAATGGTAGAAACCATCATAAAGAATAAAATTACTCAGCATGTAGATAGTCATGACCTAATGGGAGACAGCCAACATGGCTTTAGACAAGGAAGATCTTGTCTTACTAATCTGTTATGTTTTTTTGAAGGAGTGAATAATCAGGTGGACAAAGGTGAGTCGGTTGATATTGTGTATCTGGACTTTCAGAAAGCCTTTGACAAAGTCCCTCATCAGAGACTTTTGGCAAAACTAAACAGTCATGGGATAGGAGGCAGTATACTATTGTGAATCAGGAACTGGTTAAAAGATAGAAAGCAGAGGGTAGGGCTAAATGGCCAATTTTCCCAATGGAGAAAGGTGAATAGTGGTGTACCCCAGGGATCTGTGCTGGGTCCGCTGCTTTTTGACATATTCATAAATGACCTGGAAAGTGGAATAACGAGCGAGGTTATCAAATTTGCAGATGAGACAAAACTATTTAAAGTTGTTAAAACCCAAGAGGATTGTGGAAAATTGCAAGAGGATCTTGATAAATTGGAAGACTGGGCATCAAAATGGCAGATGAAATTTAATGTGGACAAGTGCAAGGTTATGCACCTAGGGAAGAACAACCCAAACTATGGTTACACGATGCAAGGTTCCACATTAGGAACCACCACCCAGGAAAAAGATTTAGGCGTCATTGTGGATACCATGTTAAAACCCTCGGCCCAGTTTGCAGCAGCGGCCAAGAGAGCAAATAGAATGCTAGGTATGATAAGGAAAGGAATGGAAAATAAAACAAAAGATATTATAATGCCTCTATATCGTTCCATGGTGAGACCGCACCTTGAATATTGTGTGCAATTCTGGTCGCCGTATCTTAAAAAGGATATAGCGATTTTAGAAAAGGTTCAGAGAAGAGCCACCAAAATGGTAAAGGGGATGGAAGGATACTCCTATGAAGAAAGGCTAAAAAGGTTGGGGCTCTTTAACCTGGAAAAGAGACGGCTGAGGGGAGATATGATAGAAGTCTATAAATTAATGAACGGAGTGGAACGGGTAAACGTAGATCGATTGTTTACCTTATCAGAATATAGAATGACTAGGGGACATGCAATGAAGCTACAGGGTAAACTATTTAAGACTAATAAAAGAAAATATTTTTTCACTCAACGTGTAATCAAACTCTGGAATTTGTTACCGGAGGATGTAGTAAAGGCTGTTAGTGTAGCTGGGTTTAAAAAAGGTTTGGACAAGTTCCTGGAGGAAAGGTCCATAAACCATTATTAAGAAGGGACCCAGGATATCAATGCTTGAACCAATACAAGCATTGTGGAACCTGTGTCCCTTGGGGAAACTGCTAGGTACGTATGACCTAGATTGGCCACTGTTGGAAACAGAATACTGGGCTTGATGGACCTTGGTCTGACCCAGTATGGCATATCTTATGTTCTTATGTTCTTATATTGCCTGTGGTCTGTGTGTATCAGGATGTGAGTATATGCATCCTTTAGGTCTAAGGAGTATAGCCAGTCTCCCTGGTGGAGTTAAGGCAGCAATATTTCAAGGAAGAGCATCTTGAACTTCTCCCTCACCAAGAATTTGTTTACGTTGCGCAGGTCGAGGATGGGCCTGAGGCCTCCTGTTCGCTTTGGTACCCAAAAGTATCTGGAATAGAAGCCTTTGCCCTGTAAGTGGTGGGGCACTGGTTCTACCACCTGATCCTAGAGAAGACCCGCCAACTCCTTCAGCAGAAGGTCCCGGTGAAGGAGAGACCTGAGGGGCTCTCCCGGGAAGTAAGGTGGTGGTACCTGGGCCAGATGAAGAAGATAGCCCTGTTGAACTATCTGCAGGACCCAGGCATCGGTGGTAATGGTTGTCCACCTGTGGGAATACAGGGTTAACCTTCCTCCTGTGCACTGCTTATCTCCTATGGGGAGAGAGGCCATGCTGTGAGAGTCAAAAGCCACTGCCAGGCTGGGCTGGTGCCTGGGGTTTGGGGGCTTTCTGCTTATGCAGACCATGCCCTTGTCCCTTGGCCTGCTGCTGTTGGGGAGCCAGGGAGGCCTGAAAATGGGGGTAGCTTCTGTAAGCAGCACCCTTCCTCGCATAAAAGGGCTTTTTACCCGAGTCCTTCTTGCGAGAAGGGGAAGAGGTCTTCTTGGAGAGCCAAGTCCTTGTCATGTACTCAGACTCCAATTCCGTGGCCTTGTCAGTTATGGGTTTGCTAAAGAGGTTCTCTCCTTGGCATGGGACATTGACCAACTTGTCCTGAACCCATTGCTCGAGGTCCGACGACTGTAGCCATGCTTGGCGGCATGCACCGATGCCCACCGCAGCTGTCCAGGCCGCCGACTCGAACCCGTCATAGGCTGCTCAAGTCATAAACTTCGAGCACTCACAGACGGCGGTGGACAGGCTCCTGAAGTGCTGGAAAGGCCCCTCAGAGAGACCAGCTGAGAATCTGGCGAGTTCCTTTGCCAGGTCCCTGAGGTACATGCCCATGTACAGCTGGTAGGCCTGGATTCGACAAGTCAGCATTGAATCCTGGAAGCGCTTTTTTCTGAGGGCATCCAAGCTGCGGGCTTCCCTGCCAGGAGGCACCGAGGAATGCGTCTTCTGGCTCTTCAGCCTGCGCATGGCCGATTCCACAACCATGGAATTGTATGGCAACTGTGACTTTTGAAAGCCAAGGCTCCAGCGGACTCGATACATTGAGTCGATCCATTTGCTGATCACTGGCGCACACGCGGAGCATCAGTCGTTCCAGGATCGGAGGCATGGGTACAGTAAGGGCCTCTCGAGGGGGCCTCATACTGCAGGATCTCAAGCTCGTTGGCTCGAGGATCCTCCTCGGACTCCGTGGGGAACGCCAAAGCCTTAGACATACCCCTCACGAAGTCCAAGAACCTTGTGTCCTCCGGAGGGGACCTTCTCCGAGGTTCGGACACCAGGAAACCGGACAGAACGTCCCTGTGCTGACAGGTGTCTGGGGACTCCTCCTCCTCCATCTCCCATCCCGATGCCTCCGAGGAGGAATCAAGGGTCCCGGTACTGAAGCTGGGAGGTCTGGTGGCGACGATGACCTCGGTTCCGATTGGGAGGCCGAGAGGGACCTTGGCCGAGGATCGACTCGAGTCAGACCGACAATCAGCACCCACTGCTGCTCCATGAAGACAGACATACTGTGCTCCAAAGCCACCATTCTGAACTCGAGTCCAGAAGGGTCCGCAGTCACCAGGTTGGGTCCCGACGCTGGCTCCCCTGGAAGGGAGTCCTCAACGAGGACAGTTGTTACCTGCCTCAGCTGATCCGTCTCCTTTGAGGAATCTTTGCCGGGCACTCCTTCTCAGAGGATCCTGGATGCCGCTCGGGGCTCCGCAACAGACCCTAGGAGAGGCCGGGTCGCTCGGAGCCATCCAATGACGCTGGCTATGAGGATTTCTTCTTCCTTCGGTGTTCCCATGAGGGAGACCCCCTCTCCGAGGAACCCCTACGATGCTTGGGCTCGGAGTGTTCCCTCGAAGATGTCGAGGCCTCAGACAAGGACCAGGCTCGTGAAGGCACCGACTCAGGGAAATTCCTATCATGCTGCTGCTGGCAGCTCTTCAGGACCTTAGAGGACATCTTTCTACACGGACCACGGACCGCTGGGTCATGGTTGGGCCCGAGGCACCAGAGAGAGCAGTCATGCGTATCGGTGAGGTACATTAACATTATACACCGATCACATTTTTTAAACCCGCTGGCAGCCATCGGGGGAAAAGGAGCCCCTGCGAGGTCAAAGACCCGGGCTGCCAGTGAAAAAGAAAAAGGGCGTGAACCCCAGTCACAAAGAACAAAAACCAAAAAAATCAAGTCGGACTTGATACCGGTGTACCAAGCTGAAGCCGAGAAGAGGAACCGGTGTCGATCCGGTAAGGAAAGAAAGAATTCTCACTTTTTAAACTTTTTCCACAGGGACACTGGGATAACGTCCGGAGGGCTCCGCAGAAAAAAGGAGACTGAGCAAGATGACAGCCTTGGGCGAGAAGAGGACCGCGCATGCGTGATGCAATTCCCAAAGGCTTTCTTTGAAAGCTGGGGATTTGCTCCGCACGAGGGCTCCGTCGGCACTGACGTCACCCATATGTGAGGGCTGACTTCCTGCCTGTTCCCGGAGAAAGCCCAGTATCCTGTTTCCAATAGATGGCCATTCCAGGTGACAAGTACCTAGCAGTTTCCCATAAAAAACACACAGGTTCCATAATGCTTGTACTGGGGCAAACAGTAGATTACCCAGGTTCTATTTAATAATGGTTTATGGACCTTTCCTCCAGTAACTTCTCCAAGCCTTTTTTAATCTCAGCTACACTAACAGCTTTTACTACATCCTCCAGTAACGAATTCCAGAGTTTGATCATGCATTGAGTGAAGAAATATTTTCTCTTATTAGTCTTAAATGGGTTACACTGCAGCTTCAATGCATGTCCCTTAGCCTTTCTACTTTTTGATAGTGTAAAGAATCAATATACGTTTACCCGTTCTACTCCATTCATTAATTTATGGACCTTTATCATATCTCCCCTCAACCATCTCTTTTCCAGGTTGAAGAGCCCTAAATCTTTTAAGCCTCTCCCCATAGGGGTATCCCTTCTATCCCCTTGACCATTTGTTTTAGCTCTTCTCTGTGGCTTTTCTAATTCCACTATATCCTTTTTAAGATACACTGACCATAATTCCACACAATATTCAATGTGCAGTCACACCATGGAATGATACAGCGGTATTATAATATCCTTTTTTTTTATTCTCCATTCCGTTCCTTATGATTCAAAGCATTCTATTTGCTTCTTGGCCACTGTGGCACACTGGGCGGAGGGTTTCAACATGTTATCAATGACGCTGTCTAAATCTTTTTCCTGGGTGGTAGTTCCTAATGTTGAACCTTGCATCATATAACCATAGTTTGGGTTGTTCTTTTCTAGGAGCATAACTTTGCACTTGTCCACATTAAGTTTCAACTGCCATTTGAACGTCCAGTCTTCCAATTTATCAAGGTCTTCTTGCAATTTTTCACAATCCTGTTGGATTTTAACAACTTTGAATAATTTTATGTCATCTGAAAATGTGACGACCTCACTCATTATTCCCATTTCCAGGTCATTTACGAATATGTTAAAAAGCAGCAGACCCAGGAGTCCGGTGACGTCACTAACCAAGATGACAGCTGCAAGGTGAAGCTCCCGAGGTCAGGAAGATAAAATCTCCAACTAATAGCTTGAATGCCAGAACTAAGCTGTAAAATGTGTTGGCGTTGCCCTGTGGAGTGACTCAGTGGGTGATGGCGCAAAAAAAACCGAGCCCGGACCTGAAAACCTTTGGGTTTAAGGCAACCCCTGGTGCAGCGGGAACCAGAGCAAAGATGGTGCCGAATGGTGTGGTGAGGAAAAAGAAAAATTCCTCAACAGGAGCCCACTTGCCAGGGCATGGTGAGTTAAGCTCAATTCAAGAGGAGTTGAAAGAGTGGTTCGGGACTATCCATCAAGACCTGGCCAACTTTAAAGCAGAAGCAAAAATGTGTATCAGAGAACTGAGCGATGATATCCACGAGCTTGGGCAACGAGTAAAGTCCATGGAGAAGAAAATAGAGGAGCACGAGGGGATGCTAAATTCGATGAAAGAGAGCAGCGAGCTGGCGAAAGTAGAAATGGGGGAACTATGGACAAAACTGGAGGATCTGGAAAATAGGACGCGTCGCTCCAACATACACTTGAGAGGCATCCCAGAGAAAGAGGGAACTCACAACTATAAAGTGCTGGTGGAAAAACTGTGTAAGGCCATCTTAAAACAAGCTGATACAGCAATGGATAATCTATGTTTTGATATAGACAGAGCGCACAGAGTGTTGGGTTCTAAGTGAGATGGCTTGCCAAGAGACATTGTAGCGTGTTTCTACGATTTCAGTACAGTACAAAGGAGGCGGTCATGCAAGCTGCACGGAAAGTGAGCAAAGTGCTCTGGGAGGATCAACCAGTGGAACTGTATGCTGATATCTCGATAATCACCATGAGGAGGAGAACTTTTAAAGTTATCACATCACGACTAAGAGAGGAACAGATTCGCTACAAGTGATTTTTCCCTTTGGACTGCAATTCAATATTATGGAAAAGACCACCATTGCACATTCTATAGAGGAGGCTATTAAAGGTATGGAGATTGCAGGGTGGTCGGAGCTACCAGACGGCCCTGTGGGAAAGAAGCTGAGCAGAAGAGGCTGGGGTTTGCAAGCACGGAGTGGCAACGAGCGACGCAGGGGAGCCAACACTTGAGATGCCAGAAACCCACAATTTTCAAGCATCCGGGTAAAACATGATTAAGGACGCTGGAACTTGTAAAGAGCGGGTGTTTGCTTGGGGGGTAATGTGCGGGTAAGTGTCGGGTTTTTTGTGCTAAGGGCAGAAAAATATGGAATAATGGGGGAGGAAGGTGTAAAGTTGATCTTGGTAGTGACCCACACCTCATAGGATTGGGGTGGATCCTTCTGGAAAAATGAAGGGATGGGTTGGGTGGGAGGTTGGAGGAAGGAGGGAGGGGGGGAGGCTAGAGGGGGAGGTGAGGGAGGAGGGGAGGGGGAACTTGCAGGCTAGAGAATAATTTTCCTTGAAAAGTATGGCAGGTCATACAAGACATGATTTTAGAGTGGTTTCCTTGAATGTAAGGGGCCTCAACTCTGACAGAAAGCGGCAGTTGTGCTATAAAGAAGCGCTTAGGTTGAATGGTGATATAATTTTAATACAAGAAATGCACTTAACGAGTGGGGGAGAGAGGAGAATGGTAAACAAAAAATTTCCAAACCAATCGTTTGCGTCTAATCGCCAGGAAAAAAAGAAAGGAGGGGCAGGCATTTTTATAAGTGCGAGAATTCAGTGTCAACATTTGGAGGTTAAAAAAGATAAGGGAGGCAGATATTTCTTACTAAAAATTAAGATTTTCGAGCAGATCTACACTTTAGTGAATGTATATGGTCCTAATCATGCTCAAGGTGACTTTTATGAAGGATTGAAAACCATTTTAATTAACTTCAGCGAAGGTCACCTAATCGTGGGGGGGATTTCAACTTAACAGTTAATCCCGAATTAGATTCATCAAGGGGACAAGCGGGGGGCACAGCGAGGCAGAGGAAAAAATTAAAAGCCTTTATGAGGGAGTTGGGTTTGATTGATGCCTGGTGGGATATGCATGGACAAGAGAAGGATTACATGTTTTATTCATCAGTGCATGGGTCCTACAGTAGAATTGATATGCTGCTGGTCCATAAGGGGCTGATGTTCCTGGGTAGTGGGCAGTACTATTGGTGAAAGCTCTTGGTCGGACCACGCACAAGTGTGCGGAAACTTTAAAGATCCTGCAGCTAGTAGGGGGAGAGGTCAATGGAGGTTGAATGAAGATCTGTTAGTAATACCAGGGGCTGTCCAACAGATTTCTGATACCATTTCGGAGTATTTGCAGTATAATGATAATGGGGAGTGCTCGATGGGGGTGGTTTGGGATTGTCTGAAAGCTGTGGTTCGAGGAAAACTTATAGCACTAGGAACCCAGGTCAAGAAAGAAAAAGTCAAAAAAGAGGAACTGAGAGAAAGTTTGAAAATGTTGGAGAAAAGATGAAAACAGGGCCAGTTAAATAAAGAGGACAATAAAAAACTGAGCATTAAACAACAGCTGAATGAAATGGAACTAGGGGAATTAAAGTTTGCACAAGAAAGGCTGTGACAAATGCATTTTGAATATGGGGATAAACCTAGTAGATTATTAGCATATCAACTAAAAAAAATGCAGGTGCGGAATTGTAGTCATAAAATAAGAGACAGACATGGCAAGGAACTGAGGCTAAGGGAAGGGATTAAGGCTAGATTTGTGGAGTTCTATAGGGAGCTTTATACGCCAGAACAGACAGTAACCCAAGAAATAATACAAAAATATTTAGAGGGAATGCAATTACCTAAAATTGGGGAAAAGGAGAGTGAAATTATGTCTAGGCCTATCAAGGTCCAGCAAGTAATGGGGGTCATCAAGGAGCTACCAATGCATAAGGCCCTGGGGAGAGATGGGTTTCCTAATAAATTCTATAAGGTTTTTGCCCCGATACTGGCCGGACCCTTATCTCGCTTATATAATCTAGTGGGGAGGGAAGAGCCCTTACCCCCAATGATGAGGATGGAGGGAATAACCCTAATATCTAAAGAGGGGAAAGATCCCACTCAGTGTGGGTCTTACCGGCCGATCTCTTTACTGGGATCTGATTTTAAAACTTTTTCTAAAGTACTGGCCAATAGATGGATTATACATATGCCACAGTTAATACACATGGATCAGTCTGGGTTTATACCCGGTATACAAGCATCAGATAATTTAAGGAGGGTCCTTAATGCTGTCTGGAAAGGCAAAGGTAAGGAGGAGGAACTGTTGCTGCTGGCGACAGATGCAGAGAAGGCTTTTGACAGGGTTTCCTGGCCTTTCCTGAACCAGACCTTGGAAAAGGCGTGTATGGCTGGTAGGTTTTTAGAGTAGGTGGGAGCTTTGTACAAGAACCCTCAAGCAGCTCTGCATATCAATGGAGAATATACGGAGGCATTCGGGCTCCTGAGAGGGATCAGGCAGGGTTGTCCTCTGTCTCCATTGCTGTTTGTATTAACAAAGGAACCACTAGCTCAGAGAGTAAGAGAAGCAGAGGAGATCCAGGGGTTGAAATGGGAAAGAGGAGAGAGTAAGGTGCCTTTGTTTGCTGATGACTTGTTGTTTATAATCACATCTTCAGAGCAAATGCTGAGCACCCTGATGAGAGAGCTGGAGAGCTTTGGGAAAGTATCTGGTTTTAAGATGAATGCATCCAAGTCGGAGATTCTAAATATTTCTATTCCAGATAAATTAAGTGAATGGCTGAGGAATTTATTCCCCTTTAAATGGGCTAAGAGGAGTATCCGTTATCTAGGTGTCCAAGTAACACCTGTGATCTCAGATCTTTTTGGAGCGAATTATATACCTCTGGAGGGGAAGATTAGAAGAGAACTTGAGGGATGGGGAGGGCTGAAATTGAACTGGTCAGGGAGGATAGCAGCGGTGAAAATGATGATCTTGCCTAAGTTGCTGTTTTTGTTTAGCACATTGCCGGGGGCTGTACCTGGGGGATTTCTAAGGAAGATGCAAAGAATCTTGTGGAAGTTTATTTGGGGAGGAAAGAGAGTGAGAGTCCCTAAACACATTATGACAAGGAATAAAGTAAAAGGGGGGATGGCGGTCCCTGATTTAAAAAAATATTATAGTGTCGCTAAGCTGAAGGCAGTTTTTGAGTGGGGGTTACATGACACTCAAGATTGGGTCCAGATGGAGAGGGTGGCCTTGGAGTACCCTCGCTGAAAGAGGTTCTGTGGATTCCCCGGGGACATAAGTTGGTAGCAAGGTGTGCTAACCCATTTGTGCAAATAACATTACAATTATGGTTTCAATGGCGAACAAAGTGGTTGGGCGAGGGCTGTGTGACTAAAGGTGTTCCTATTAGGGGCAATATTGATTTCCCCCCAGGAATGAAGGGAGGGTTTGCTCAACGGTGGGCGAGTAGTAATCTGTGTTACGTGGGTCAGTTCTTTGAAGGGGGCAAGGTTAGGTCGTTTGAAAATAGTAAGGAAGAATTCTCATTAAGAAGTTCAGACTACTACCATTATGTTCAGGTGGTTAATTATATCCAAAAAAGAACCATCCCGGGATTAAGGGAGGAAATAGTCCCAATCGAGAAGTTGTTTCTGAGAGATAAGATAAAGGGAATCATCACCCAATTATATGACATTATGGACACGCCTAAGAATGAAAAAGAATCATTTCAAAAGAAATGGGAAACAGACTTGGGTCTGATTTTGTCAGAGCAAGCCTGGACTGGGATTTCTGCCCAGAGGTATAAAGGTCTCCTGGCCAGTAATTTAATAGAACATAACTATAAGATTACGTATAAGTGGTATGTGACACCAGATATAATTCAAGAAATGTATGGGAAGACCAGTGGGCTATGTTGGCGGGAATATGGAGGCCGAGGAACTTTCCTCTATATATGGTGGCTTTGCTCAATGATACAAGAGTTCTGGAACAAAGTATTCCAGGCTATGAAGCATATGTTTGGGAAGGTAATTGAGACAGAGCCCGGGGTGGTGTTACTGGGGATACACAGAAGAGGGGTGAAAAAAGAAGAAGGCTGCCTCATTAATTTGGGGTGTCTTGCGGCCCAGTTGGAAATTGCTAAAAGGTGGAGGCAAATAAGTCCGCCACTGATGAGAGACTGGGAAAGAGGGATGAACCATATACATTTGATGAGCAGGCTGACAGCACTGAAGCAAGAGAGAATGATGCAGTTTGAGAGGGTATGGTCTAAATATTCTACCTGGCTAATGAAGGTTAAGTGTGGAACGCTAAGTAAGAGGAGAGTTGATTGACTGTAACTATGTGTAATAATAGCCTGTAATTTATTTATTTATTTATTTAAAGGGTATTTCTATCCCGCCTTATCCTTCAATCAAGGTGGTGTGCACATCAAACAATCAGTGGTAATGGAGTGTGTGTGAGTTAGTTTATGTACAGTGAGGGTGCAAGTGTGTTGATTAGCGTGATCTATTTACAACATGTGCTTTTTACAGTTATATACAAGGGTTTGCTGTTTCTGCAGCTTACTGTGGTTGATCTTCAATCGAGTCTGTGGTTCTGATCTGTGGTTGGTCTGAGTCTGTATGGTCTGGTTACTTGCTTGGGCCATAGGGAGGGGGGGGTTGTAGTGGGAAGGGGGGGAGGTGGAAGGGGGGGAGGTGGGAGGGGTGGATTTGCTGGTAACAGGGGTAAAAATGTCAAGGGGAAAAAAATAAGGGGATAACAGCAAAGATACAGATGAGTAGTGGTTAAAAGCCTATGGGGGAGGTAAATAATGTATCTGGAAATGTTTGAAAATATATATCACTGTGATGTATTTCCCTGTGACAAAAATAACAAATTGAAATTTAAAAAAGCAGCAGACCCAGCACAGATTTTATTTTTTTTATTTAGCTGTATTTATATTCCACCTTTCACCGGGTCAAGGCGATGTACATGGAACAAGAGTGGTACATTAAAACATTGAAACAATTAAACTATATACAGCATGCATTGGAACATTAAAGGGGTAGGGCTATTTACATAAATATACATATTATATACTTTGGTTCTGAGGTGTCATTGCTGGGGGGTGGGGGTTGTAGTGGAAGGGTTGAAGTGTTCCGAGAAAAGGTGTGTCTTCAGGTGTTTTCTGAAGGTAGAGAGATCTGAGATGTTCCTGAACTTGTCTGGAAGAGAGTTCCAAAAAGGGTGCATATAGCTGGAAGGCTCGTTTGCAGGCTTGTTGATTGGATTTGGTCCTGGAGTGTGGGATGATTAGTGTGTTCACTGTGGAGGTACTTCTGGACCTGCTTGGTTGTGGGGTCTGTATCAGAGTGTGGAGGTGTGGGGATCAGCGTGGATGGCTTTGTTTGTCAGGAGTAATGTCTGTACTTTATCCAACTCGGTAGTGGTAACCAGTGGAATTTCATGAGTATAAGATATGTTATTGCTTAGCTGCTGCTTGGAGTATTCGTGCTGTTGTATGGAGAGCTGTTCATAGGGGGAGAAGCATGGATTGTGGGAGGCCCTGGTAGATGATGCTGCAATAGTCAATGTGTTGCTTGGAGAGCAAAGTTGAAGTTGGATGGTTTGAGCAGCAGACTGAGGCATTGGAGAGTCTTTGCTTTGTAATATATTGTTCTCGTATTCCTGTTGATGTGGGCTTTGAAGGTGAGCTGTTGACTGAGGTGATTCCTAGGTGTGTGACTTCCGATTGTGTCTTGATTGGAATGTTGTTCAGGGTTATGGTGCGTGGGTGAGTGAAGGTGTTATCTCTGGATACAAAGAGGGCTTCTGTTTTCTTGTAGTTGATTTAAGGTTGCTGTCTTCTAGCCAGTTGGATACATCTATGAAGCATTTCTGATGAGCAGAGAATGAAGGCTGCTTTGTGTTGAGTGTGCCATAAATCATGATAAATCAGCATAGAGGTGGAAGTTGAGGATGTGTGATCGGATGAGTGTACAGAGGGGTTGGAGGTAAATGTTGAACAGTAGCGCAGAGAGGGTAGACCCTTGGGGGACTCCTTGGATCTGTTTGTAAGTGATGGAGGTGTCGTCGCCAATCCGTATTTGCTGGTACCTGTCTGAGAGGTAGGATCTGAACCATTGGAGGAAGGTGTTTTGGATTCCATTGGAATGGAGGCGGTGGAGGAGGGTATGGTGGTTTACTGTATCGAATGCTGAGGTGATGTCCAGGAAGAGTAGTAGAAACCCTTGGTTGGTTTGTTGTATTCCTTGAATTAGGTGTTGATCAGGGTGGTTAAAAGGGTTTCTACTCCATGGTGAGGATGGAATCCATGTTATTGTGGATCCAATAGGTTGTTTCTGTCAATATGTTGCTGCAGTTGGTGCTGTATGGTTTTTTTCTATGATCTTGGCTGCAAATGGTAGGCTGGCGATGGACCAGTATGAGGATGGGTCAGAGGTGTTAAGATTAGGTTTCTTTAGTGTTGGGCGTATTGAAGATGCTTTTAGGCAAGTAGGCATTACGCCTTGCTGGTGAGTAGGTTGCTTAGTTCTTCTTTGGCTGCTTTGATCCATGTGACTGGGCAAGAGTCCAGTGGTGAGGTAGTTCTGTTTAGCGAGGATATAGTTTTCCCTATTTGTTCTCTACTTATTATGCCGAAGGAGGTCTAGGGGTCTGGGTGCTCATTCATCTCAGGGGGGGGATGTTGGGGGGGTTCAGGGTGAGAGTGAAATTGCTTGTAGTGTTTTGCCAGCTCTTGGGGGGTGATCATGATATCTTGGTTATCTGTGGTGGGTGATTTCGCCAGTCATTTTATAATGTCAAAAATAGCTCTCTTGGGCAGTTGAATGAAGAGTTGAGCAGCTTTGTGTGGTAATCTTGTTTTGTTTTGTCAGTTGTGGTATGGCAGACATTTAGGAGATGTAGATAATTGAGTTTGTCTTCATTGTTTATGTTTTTTCGTCATTTCCTTTCGTGTTTTTGTAGCTGTTTCATGTTTCGAAAAGCTAGAGCACCATTTAGTCTTGGGTTGTTTACTGTTCAGGATAAAGGTGGTAGGGGTAGCTGTGGCTGCTTTTGTGGTGACTCAGTTCCAGTTCCCTATCAGTGCCTGAGGATCCATGGAGTCTGCTAGGATTAGCGGGATGGTGTCTTGTATAAAGTTGTCCTTGCTGAATTGTTTGACTCTTCAATTCGTTGATTGTTGGAGTGGTATGTGATGGAGGTGTTATGCGGGAAAGAGAAGTTGATCAGCTTGTGATGTGACCAGGGTACTTGGTAGGCTTAAATGGAGTGGGGGGGGAGGGGTCCAGTTTAGGTCAGCTGATTTTTGAAAAAGATCAGGTCAAGGGTGTTTCCTTTTTTATGAGTGGCCACTCTTACCAGTTGGTTTAGGTCTACTGCCTACATTGCTTGCAGGAATGCTTCTGTGTGATTTGGTTGTAAAGAGGGGAGGTTAAAATCCCCCAGGACAAGTAGGATTTTTCCCAATTTTGAGTCTGTGACGACTGAGTGTAGAATAAGGGAAAGGTCACTGGTGTTGGTAGTTGGTGTCCTGTAGAAGAGGCTGATGGTTATGCTCTTGTTGGTTACAGTGATGGAGTCGGTTTCCTTAGTGCTCTGGCTTGTGTGGAAACGGATTATGAGGTTGGACTTAGCAATGATCATCATGCCTCCACCTTTACCATGGGATTGTGGGCAATGGTAGATGAAGTCATCTGATGTAAGCTGGTTAGCAACACGTTGTCCGTATTTGTGATCCATGTTTCTATCATGCACAATATGTCAAGGTGCTTGGATATGAGTAAGAACATAAGAACATAAGATATGCCATACTGGGTCAGACCAAGGTCCATCAAGCCCAGTATTCTGTTTCCAACAGTGGCCAATCTAGGTCATATGTACCTAGCAGTTCCCCCAAAGGACACAGGTTCCACAATGCTTGTATTGGTTCAAGCATTGATATCCTGGGTCCCTTCTTAATAATGGTTTATGGACCTTTCCTCCAGGAACTTGTCCAAACCTTTTTTAAACCCAGCTACACTAACAGCCTTTACTACATCCTCCGGTAACAAATTCCAGAGTTTGATTACACGTTGAGTGAAAAAATATTTTCTTTTATTAGTCTTAAATAGTTTACCTTGTAGCTTCATTGCATGTCCCCTAGTCTTTCTATATTCTGATAAGGTAAACAATCGATCTACGTTTACCCGTTCCACTCCGTTCATTAATTTATAGACTTCTATCATATCTCCCCTCAGCCGTCTCTTTTCCAGGTTAAAGAGCCCTAACCTTTTTAGCCTTTCTTCATAGGAGTATCCTTCCATCCCCTTTACCATTTTGGTGTCTCTTCTCTGAACCTTTTCTAAAATTGCTATATCCTTTTTAAGATACGGCGACCAGAATTGCACATAATATTCAAGGTGCGGTCTCACCATGGAACGATATAGAGGCATTATAATATCTTTTGTTTTATTTTCCATTCCTTTCCTTATCATACCTAGCATTCTATTTGCTCTCTTGGCTGCTGCTGCACACTGGGCCGAGGGTTTTAACATGGTATCCACAATGACGCCTAAATCTTTTTCCTGGGTGGTGGTTCCTAATGTGGAACCCTGCATTGTGTAACCATAGTTTGGGTTGTTCTTCCCTAGGTGCATAACCTTGCACTTGTCCACATTAAATGTCATCTGCCATTTTGATGCCCAGTCTTCCAATTTATCAAGATCCTCTTGCAATTTTCCACAATCCTCTTGGGTTTTAACAACTTTAAATAGTTTTGTGTCATCTGCAAATTTGATAACCTCACTCATTCCACTTTCCAGGTCATTTATGAATATGTCAAAAAGCAGCGGACCCAGCACAGATCCCTGGGGTACACCACTATTCACCTTTCTCCATTGGGAAAATTGGCCATTTAGCCCTACCCTCTGCTTTCTATCTTTTAACCAGTTCCTGATCCACAATAGTACACTGCCTCCTATCCCATGACTCTTTAGTTTTGCCAAAAGTCTCTGATGACGGACCTTTTCAAAGGCTTGCTGAAAGTCCAGATACACAATATCAACCGACTCACCTTTGTCCACCTGATTATTCACTCCTTCAAAAAAACATAACAGATTAGTAAGACAAGATCGTCCTTGTCTAAAGCCATGTTGGCTGTCTCCCATTAGGTCATGACTATCTACATGCTGAGTAATTTTATTCTTTATGATGGTTTCTACCATTTTTCCCGGTACTGATGTCAGGCTAACCGGTCTGTATTTTCCCGATCACCCCTGGAACCCTTTTTAAAAATTGGTGTTACATTGGCGATCCTCCAATCTTCAGGTATTAGAGATGATTTTAATGATAGTTCACAGATTACTAATAGCAGGTCTGCAATCTCATATTTCAGTTCTTTCAATACCCTTGGATGTATACTATCCGGCCCAGGTGATTTGCTACTCTTCAGTTTATCTAATAGTTGTAATACATCTTCCCGATGTATCGATATTTCCTTCAATTCTTCCACACCTTTAAATACCACTTCAGTCATGGGTAACATCCCTACATCTTCCTCAGGAAAGACTGAAGCAAAGAATTCATTCAGTCTCTCCGCTATCGCCTTGTCGCCTCTTAGTGCTCCTTTAACCCCTTTATCATCTAATGGACCAACTGAAGCTCTCACAGGTTTTTTGCTACGAATGTACTTGAAAAGGACTTTACTTCGCATTTTTGCTTCCGCAGCAAGCTTCTTCTCAAATTCTCCCTTTGCCTGCCTTATCAATGCCTTGCATTTGACTTGCCAGTGCTTGTGGTATTTCCAGGTTTCATCGTTTGGCTCTTTTTTCCATTTCCTGAAAGATGCTTTTTTGGCAACAGCCTCTCTGACCTCACCTTTAAACCATGCTGGCAGTTTTTTGGACTTCCTTCCACTTTTCTTAAAGCGTGGAATACAGCTGGTCTGGGCTTCCAAGATAGTATTTTTCAACAACAGCCAAGCCTGATGTACGTCTTTAACCTTTGCAAATGCTCCTTTTAGTTTTTTCTTAACTGTTTTCCTCATTTTATCATAGTCTTCCTTTCGAAAGTTAAAAGGTAGTACTGTGGATTTCCTTACTATCCCTCCTCCACTAATTAAATCAAAGGCGATCATGCTATGATCACTATTGCTAAGTGGCCCCAACAACCTTATCTCTTGCACTAGATCTGGTGTTCCACTAAGGACTAGGTCTAATATGGCTTCCCCTCTGGTCGGTTCATGAACCAGCTGCTCCAAGAAGCAGTCATTTATTTCATCTAGGAACTTTATCTCCCTAGCATGTCCTGACGTGACACTGACCCAGTCAATACCGGGGTAGTTGAAATCATCCATTATTATTACTGTGCTGTAACTTTTGTTAGCTTCCTTGATTTCTTTGAGCATTTCATCATCCATCTGGTCATTCTGGCCAGGCGCTCGATAGTACACCCCCACTGCCATTGCCTTCCCCCTTTTACATGGAATTTCAATCCATATAGATTCTACAGCAGATTTTGTTTCCTGCAAAACTTTAATCCTTTCTGACTCAATGCCCTCTCTAACATAGAGAGCAACCCCTCCACCAATTTGATCAGCTCTATCATTTCGATATAGTTTGTACCCAGGTATCACAGTGTCCCACTGGTTGTCCTCCTTCCACCATGTCTCTGATATTCCAATCATATCTAACCTTTCATTTAGTGCTATATATTCTAACTCTCCCATCTTATTTTTTAGACTTCTAGCATTTGCATACAAGCATTTTAGAGAATGTATTTTATTCATATTAATTTAATAATTTAATTAATTTAATCAATAATACTAATTAATGCCAGATCAATGAAAAATAAGTTACCTATATTCACAGAAATACTAGACAATCAAAAAACAGATATACTATGTATAACCGAGACATGGCTGTCAGACACAGACAACGTCTACTTAAATCAATTAAGCAACAATGACTATGACACTTTCTACACACATAGAACTCACAAAAAAGGAACAATGACTATGACACTTTCTACACACATAGAACTCACAAAAAAGGTGGTGGAGTACTAATAATGTTAAAAAAAGAACTAAAAGCTAAAAAACTAACATCAAACCTACCCATCAACATAGATACCGTCATTGTGAAAATTGGCAACATAACAATCTGCCTAATTTACAGACCACCAGACCAACAGTCAGAAAACCTGGACCCATTAATTGATTTGCTAAGCTCCTCCACTGATCAAAACCCAATTCTAATGCTCGGAGACTTTAACCTCCCCTCCTTACCAGCCTCATATGCCTCCCTCTTCCTAGAATCAACAGTAGATATGGATTTTCACCAAATAATAAATACTAGCACACATAGTAAAGGTAGTATTCTTGACATGGTCTTCTTGCCAAATGTACTCCACCAACTCTATAACCCCACCTCCCTCAACTGCACATCGATCCCATGGTCAGACCATTACCTCATTAATTTTAATATCACAATAAACAACACATCAGTTAAACGAATACCAACTAAAGCACCAACCTCAAGATTTAAAAAATACAATGAAGTAGAATTCCTAGACCTCATAGTTCCTAACCTATCAACATCACCACTAAACTTAGACGCAGCAGTAACTAACTGGCACAAAACTATCAATAACGCTGCAACTAAAAAACAAATTAAGAAAAACACGCATTCTAAAGCTGGTCAAACCCCCTGGTACAATAAGGACTTAAAACTAATGAAAAAGAATTTAAGGAAAGCTGAAAGTAAATGGAGGGAAAATAAGAACACAAATAAGAACACAAATACAAAAGATTTATCTCACGCTCCTTAACAAGTATAAAGACGCAATAAACAATGCCAAGAAAAACTACCATGCCTCCATCCTAAATAACGCGATAAATAGACCCAGAGAACTTTTCTCAATAGTCCAAAAACTGACAAATACAACTCCAGCAACGAAATCACAGACATTACCCCACAGACATTGGCAAACTACTACATGAACAAAACATCTCATCCCCCACTACCTAAACCAGTAAATACCTCTCAAACACTTAACACAGACGAATGGTCTGTATTCCAACCCCTAACCAAGGTTGAGCTGAAGAACATTATCACAAACATTAACACAACCACCTCACTACTTGACCCTTGTCCAGTAACCTGGATAAAGAACTCCCTACCTATACTCTCTCAATTCATCCTCCCAATAATAAATCTTTCCTTAAAAAACGGATACCTTCCCCCTACACTAAAACACGCACAGATCCGCCCAATCCTAAAAAACACCACCCTTGACAAATCATCACCAAAATCCTACAGACCCATATCGAGTATTCCATTTATGGCTAAATTAATTGAAAAAGCCGTACAAATTCAAACACAAGAGTACATTGATAGCTCAGCCCCACTCGATGACCAGCAGTATGGGTTTCGCCCCAGACATGGAGTAGAATCACTCCTAACAGCCCTAATCGATACACTTGTAAGGGGAATAGACAACTCAAAACAAGCATTCTTACTCATATTCATTGATGTCTCCGCAGCATTCGACAGTGTTCACCATTCAACAATGATTAATAAACTTAGGCAAATAGGTATAAAATCTACTGTTCTAAAATGGTTTACCTCTTATCTAACAGACCGAACTCAAACGGTACAAATCGGTAATCTCACCTCAAAAACATACAACCAAGAACTAGGTCTCCCACAAGGTTCAGCACTGTCAGCGTTACTATTTAACATATACTTAAAACACATCTGTAAAATCTTTAAAAAATTCAATGTACACTATCACCTATATGCGGACGACATTATGATGTATGTCCCTTTCAAAATACCAAATATCCCTATACAACTCATTAACGATTGCCTCAATGAAATAAACACCTGGCTAAACGAAAACAATCTGTACATCAATCACTCAAAAACAGAAGCTCTAATAGTAACAAAAAGCACAACGTTCAGTCCCCCCTCACATATTACATTGCAGAATAACGACATCAAACTAAAATCTGAAATACGTTACTTAGGCGTTATACTGGACAAACACCTCAGCATGGACACACATGTAAGAAATATAACGAAAAAAGTATACTTTAAACTGAAAATATCAAAGCAACTCCGCCCCCTAATGCACTTACAGGATTTTCAACGAGTCATACAAGCAATTATAACCCCCCATTTCGACTTTGCAAATCAAATTCTACTTGGAGTCTCTAAGCAAGCCTTAAAAAAACTTCAATTAGTACAAAACGCAGCAGCAAGGACCATTACGAAGGCCCCACCTTTCCAACATATAACCCCGATATTAGAATATTTACACTGGCTCCCGATTCAAAGCAGAATAGAATACAAAACTCTCTTAACCACCTACAAAGCCATAACTAAAACAGCACCACTGACCATAAATAATCTCATCAAAACAGAACCCACCCATAATCTCCAAAGGAGGGACCAGTTAAATAAACTAACACCACCAAAAGAATTTATTAGGGCCAAAAAATCCACAAACAAGAAAGCCTTCTCCCATGCAGCCCCCATCTTGTGGAACACAATCCCAATAGAATTAAGACAATTACCTGAAATCATGGAGTTTAGGAAAAAACTTAAAACACACTTATTTACAATGCACTATGGATCCGTGATGAACTCGCCTCTCACCTCTCAGCTAGATAAAGGATAACCCTACGCCAGATAATACATTACTTAACAAAAGAATGAAGTACTGTACCCTAAAACAATGTATTGAAGACAAATAACTCTGTATATAGTTTAATCCTGTTTCATTTGTACATAGTTCACTAATTGTTAATTGTTAACCGTAATATCTAAGTTACAAATTGTTATATGTAAAAACAGCTTGCACTGTTTATTGTTGTTCTATGGGAACCGCATCTGATCAATGGAAGGAGCGGTATATAAAAAATCTGTTAATTAATTAATTAATTAATTTGGCTATTGTTAGACATGGATAATTTGGGATCTTTAAGCTCTGTCTGCTCCATACTTGAGGGCATTTGGGCTACTTTACTTTTTTGTGGAACCTCTCTGCTTTTGGCAGTATCCTTCCAAGATACATTCTTCCGAACCATCCGCTCTTGGGCAACTGTCGGCTTTCCCCTAATATCTAGTTTAAAAGCTGCTCTATCTCCTTTTTAAAGGTTAACGCCAGCAGCCTGGTTCCATCCCGGTTAAGGTGAAGCCCATCCCTTCGGAAGAGCCCCTCCTTTCCCCAGAATGTTCCCCAGTTCCTAAGGTCTATTATGAGAGGGATTTTAATTCTGATGGAGCATGGGGGTTGTATGAGTGAGGGTCTGAGGAGTGTGGTTGAGGTAGTGAGGGTGGGTGAGGTCTGTATGTGTATGAAGTGGTCTGGGCTCCTGTATATGTTTTATTTATTTATTTAGACAGTTTTGTATAACACCTTATCTTTCAATCAAAGTGGTCAACACCACAATTGGAGGTATACAAGAGGAGGGGTGATAAGACACACATACGTACAGACTATCTGCTTATAGCACTCATTTGGGAGTGGGTAGTTGGTGGGCCATTTCTGGTGGTAGCAGCTAGTGCATGGCAACTTAAGGTAGTTGTTCATAGGCGTCGGTGAAGAGAAGGGTCTTATAAGCCTATGTTGTCTGTGTATTGTGCGTGTGCTGTTATATAAGTATGGTGGGTAGAGCCACGGTATGGGTGTTGTGCGAGTTTAATGTTTGTGTGCTGTAGTAAGCAGGAGAATAGCTATTAGCGTGTAGAGGAGTAGGTATATTGGGAGCATAGTTGTACTCCACTATTCACTTTTCTCCATTGGGAAAATTGGCCATTCAGCTCTACCCTCTGCTTTCTATCATTTAACTAGTTCCTGAACCACAATACTATACTGCCTCATGAGAGACCTTGTCAAAGGTTTTCTGAAAATCCAGATACACTACATCGACCGGCTCACCTTTGTCGACCTGTTTATTCACACCTTCAAAAAAATATAACAGATTAGTAAGACAAGATCTTCCTTGGCTAAAGCCATGTTGGCTTTCTCCCATTAAATCATGACTATCTACACGTTCAGTAATTTTGTTCTTTATAATGGTTTCTACCATTTTGCCTGGTACTGATATCAGGCTCACCAGCATGTAGTTTCCCAGATCACTCCTTGAACCCTTTTTAAAAATTGGCATTACATTGGCTATTCGCCAATCTTCAGGTACTAGAGATGATTTTTATGATAGTTCACGGATTACTAATAGTAGGTCTGCAATCTCATATTTCAGATCTTTCAACACACAAGGGTGTATACCATTAGGTCCAGGTGATTTTCTACTGTTTAGTTTATCAAATAGTTGCAATATATCTTTCCGATTTAACGATATTTCTTTCAATTCTTCCAATACATTACCTTAAAATACCATTTCAGTCATGGGTAATTTCCCTGCATCTTCTTCAGTAAAAACTGAAGCAAAGAATTCATTCAGTCTCTGCATTATGGCCTTGTCCCTTCTTAGTGCCCCTTTTACCCCTTTATCATCTAATAGTCCAACCGACTCTCTCACAGGTTTTTTGCTATGAATGTACTTGAAAAAGTCTTTATAATGCATTTTTGCTTCCACAGCAAACTTCTTCTCAAATTCTGCCTTATCAATGCCTTGCATCTAACTTACCAGTGCTTATGTTGTTTCCAGTTTGTCATTTGACACCTCTTTCCATTTCCTAAAAGGTGCTTTCTTGGCTACAGCAGTCTCTCTGACCTCACCTTTAAACCATGCTGGCAGTTTTTTTGAACTTCCTTCTACCTTTCTTTAATGTGAAATACAGCTGGTCTGGGATTCCAAGATAGCAGGCTCCTCCCCAGCACTATCTAAAACCTTATCTAGGTGGCACCTTTGCACCAGAGCAGGCAAGCTACTAGGTGGTTCTCAAGTCTACATGCCTAATGACTGAACTGTCAATGATAATGGCCATCCTAACCCTTCCCTCAATGGGCACACAGCCCTGGAGATATACCCTTGGTGCAAAAGGATATTATATCACTTGGAGGACAGGTCCTAGCTAAAGGATCACTTCCTGCCAATAGCAAGGTGATGGTCTCCTTTCAGGTGACCTCTTTCCTTCATCGCAGCAGAAAGGCTGCAGACTGGAGGTGGGACTTGCTACTATATCCCTGAAGATCTCCTCTACATACCTCTCTGTCTGCCTCAGCTCCTCCAAGTTTGTTACTCTGGCCTCCAGAGATTGAACTCACTCCATGAGAGCAGGGAGGTATTTGCATCTAGTGCCCACATAAGACCTCTCACTAACTGAGGATAATTATACATGAACCACTCAGTAGAAGAGATTGGATAACCCCCATCTCACTGTTGTCTGCATTTAGTTAAAATGCTTTTTCAGTTTGACTTATGTTTGCGGGTAGTGTGCTTAGTACCTCCCCCCAACCTCCTTACCTGTTCCATTCCCTTATCCAGAACTCCTCTGTGCCTTACTTTCTCCTGGTTTGACTTGCTGTGTATCCCCATCCTAGTTCTCTCCCCATTATGTTTCTCCTCACTCCTCTACAGCCAGCAACCCTCTCTTATCTGCCTGTATTTTTCACAGTTCTGCTCCCCACCACTCAAGCCTCTCTACTCTTTCTTTCCAGTAGCATTCTCTTTCCAGGATAGTAAACATTTTCAGTTCCCTCAACTCTTTCCAAGGCCCTCTAGCCTGCTCTTTTCCCCTTCTTAGTATCTATATTCCACTCCTCCTTCTCCACTTGCAGGCAGGAAGAGCATCTATCCTAGGCCGCTGCCAATTCCTCCTCTCCCTGCAGCCCATTTGCCAGCATAGCCAGCTAACAGGTTGCTGTAGTTCCCTCCTCCACCTCTAGCCCATTAGTCAGACACAGCCAGCCAACCCTCCTATCCAGCCTTCCCCTGGGGGTCTGCAGCATGAAGTTCTCCACTCTCCATCTAAAGACATGCAAGAGAGCATAATGGGAGTGCTCAAGCACCTACAAAGCTGGCACTTATGCTTAGGAGTACATTTTATTGTGTGCAAGCTACAGTGCACTTTTGTAAGTCTACTTTTCTTATCTGAATATAATGTACTTACATCTTTCAGGAGCCTGATGAATGTGTTCTGGGCAAAGGAGGGATAAATGAGAGAAATCTTGAAAGGTGCCTGCTCCAGCAGCACAGGGATAATGGTATGTATGCGTGCATTTCTCTTCACAGCATTTGATAGTGGCTCCAAGGTGCTTACAATATGCACATCGCTGAAAAAAAATTAAAAAAAAATTACAGTATCTGAAATGACGACGATTTCTAGTATGCAAGACCACTGATATTAGAAGCATAGAAACATGATGACAGAAAAAGATCACATAGCCTATCTAAACCACATGGCCTATATTCATGAATATATACTCAGGTCCGGCCCAACCATCAGACAAACTAGACAGTCACCTAGGGCAGCAACTACTGGGGGGGGGGGGGGGGGGGGGGTGAGGGGAGGGGGATGGCAAAGAACAGGGCATTCAAAGCTAAAAATAGATTTTCATAACCAGGAGGCTGTAAAGCTTAAGATCTGCCCAGGGTACCAATACCTTGAACCAATGAGGCCAGTCCTAAATCTACATAATTCTCTGAAGAACTAAGTCATGCAATTATTGCATGACTTAGTTCTTCAGAGAATTATGTAATTACCAATTCCTGTCACAGGAAGGGTAATTTTATAACAGGCCACCCAACATCTGTGTCATGTATGCACATAAGAGACACCAGTTTTAAAAAGTGAAAAATGTGCACATTTAGTGCTGCTGAATATCCCCAGCTGCCACCATTAAGCGATTAGCATTGGGGCATTCTGGGATGGAGCGAAGCGGAGGTGGCACCCATCACTAAGCAGACAGCAGTAACATTGAGCAGCAGCACAGTTAGTGATATGTGGTGAACGTCAGGCATAGATATCCCTGGATTACCATATTAGCTAACTGAGCAGTGACTCAATATCGCCGCTAGCTGGCTAGCCTCGTGCCAATCCGGTGAAAATGGATATTCAATGCCAGGGCCGGATATGACCCCGGCAATGAATATTCCGTTTTAACTTTCAGCATCAGCAGTCAACAGTGCTAGCCACCAGGGCTGAATATCCCCCCTATATTATTAAAATTCTTATAAAATAAAGTAGAAAAGACATGGAATAGCTTGCTGGGATAAATGCCTCCCCCCCTCAAACCTAAATACTTTAAAGCTCTGATGTAACCAATTGCCTTTGAAAGCACATACCACGTGAATTGGCCCACCTGTGTTAAAATGTACTGATTCACATAACAGGATAAATCCGGCTGTTCCTATTGTTTCCTCTGCTGGGTAATGCATTTAAAAGCAAGATTCAACCATGACCACCAAGGAGCTGGAATAACTCCTTCAGGAAAAATTGGTAAAAAGGCACAGATCAGGGGATGGGTATAAGTGAACTGCAAAGTCCTTGAGTGCACAGTGGAAAATTAAGTCCTGGTCTGTGATCAAAAAATTACTGTATTTCTGGATGTTTCTAGAGTCACTCAAGAACATAGTAAATTGGGTTTTTTTCAATTTAAGTCACAGATCTTAGCTGTTAGGGCTACTTTTTGTTTTGTTTTTAAAACTTTGCCCTTGTAAGTGCTTGGTGAGGGGTTAGGGATGTACTTTTGGATATGTCACAAATGGAAAATGTCTTGTTTGATAAAAGAGATGAAATTCATTAGGCTGCTCTAGTCTTTTGTATCCCTTACCTGATTAATATATGTCTGTTTTTATTCTTCAGAACATGGGATAATTCTAGCACTTTAAGCTTATTACTCCTGCTCTAAAGTGGAAAACCTATCCTCCTACTCCTCCTCTCGTAATGATGATATGTGCACAGTTACAATTTCCTTTTTGTTTGCATTTTTATTCTCAATATAATATCCTATATTTTACTTTATGTAAAATAATATAACTCCAAAAAAAAGTGAAAAATTTTACATATCACCATGAACCTGCCTAGATCCCCCTCCAAAATGGATGACTAAGTAAGTAAACAACTGATTAGGAAAAGAACCAAGAAGCCAATGGTAACTTTGGACAAGATAGGTCAAACTGCAAGCGACAAGATTCCAAGCACTTCACAAATCTGGCTTGCGTGGCAAGAAGGAAGCCAATAGTCAAGAAAGCCCATCTTGAATTCAAAGAAATACTCAGGAAAAACTGTAGCCATGTGGCAAAATGTACTGTGGTCTGACAAAAGTAGAATATAATGTTTTAATTTAAATGCAAAGGATTACGTTTCATACAACTCAATACAGAACACCACACTGGGAACACGCATCCTTACTGTGAGGCATGATTTTAGCAGCATCATGTTACGGGGCTATTTCTTACTGGCAGGGAACTGGGCACTGTGTCAGGACAGCAAGGGGAAATAAACAGAAAATAGTAGAGAAATACCCCCAAAGAAAACCTGCTGCCCTCTGAAAAAAAGCTGGAACTGAGATAGAAGTTCACCTTTCAGCATGACAACGGTATGGGGCACATAGCCAAAGGTGCTAGCTATGGAGTGACTAAGGAACAAAAAAGGCCAAAGTTTTTAAGTGACCCAGTCAGAGCCCCGACTGCAAGTATTTTTCATTGGCTTGGAATGACTTTAAGATTGTTATCAAAGCTCCCCAAGAAACTTGAGAGAGCTTAACAATTTAGTAAAACAAGAATGGTCTAATAACAACAAATCTAGGTATGAAAATTTGGTACAAACCTATCTTAACAGACTCAGAGTGAATTTGGTCTTGAGGTTGGGCCAGTATTATGTTGCTTGAAATGACTGGTTGTCAGCTCCGCTTATACTTTAGAGTCTCTTTTAATGAATTTTTGGGATGAAGTTGAGAGATGCAGATTTACATGGTGTGAGTCAAGCGCAGAGAACTGCGATGAGCAGTGTCATGAGTGGAGTGAAATGGATTATATTAACTGATTTTGCTGGGCTATGTGTTGGGTTCTTGGAGAAGAGCAGAACAACAATATATGTGACAGAATAAGACATGAAGAAAATGGTTTTATCCAGATGGTAATTGGATGATGAAGATACTGTATAATTGATATAGGAAGTTTATGCAAGAGTTAAGAACATGAGGGTTCAGAATTACTATACTGTATTTTTTTTAGTGTTGTCTAATTTAGGAGTGCACATTATAAGATAAATAATAATATCTGGTGTTCTCTTAGCAATTAATGCCTGTTCCATAGCGTAGCATAGCATATCTGAAGTGTTTGGAGACCATAAGACAGGGGTCTCCAACTCCAGTCCTGGAGGGTCGCAAACCAGTCAGGTTTTCAGGATTCCCTAATGAATATGCATGGGATATACATCTGCATGCACTACCCCCATTGTATTCAAATTTATCTCATGCATTTTCATTAGGGATATCCTGAAAATATGACTGGTTTGCGGCCCTCCAGAAGTGGAGTTGGAGATCAATGCCATAAGGTGTCATTTTACTTACCAGATAACGGCCTTTCCTTAAGTCCTGCTAGACCAGTCCAAACAAGTGGGTTGTGTTCCCTACCAGCAGATTGGTGGAAACAAAGAATTTATGAAAAGCCCAGGTTTCAGTGACATCACTTCTGTGACTCTATCCACCTCAGTCACCACAGGTCCCTTCAGTATTCATCCCAAAGCAAATGAGAGATACAAAGCAAGCTTCACACAGCTTCAATGTGCGAAACAATGAGTAAACAACAGTAGAGAACTATGTACAGGAAGGTAGAAATAGAAAGCTTTCAGTAGAAGATGAGCCTGCAGAGCCAAATACAGAATCAGGGCAGACCCAAGGACACCGCAGCAGTAGAACAGAGCAAATATAGTTCCAGGGTCGTGCCCTGGATTGGTCTACAGGACTCAAGGAAAGGACACTATCTGGTAAGTAAAATGTCACCTTCGATATTGTCCTGCTAGATCAGACCAGACCAGACAAGTGCATTGTACCAAAGTTACAACACTATTGACACAGCAGCTCACAAAACTCTTGAGCCAAAGGCCGTGCCTGCCTGCATGTGGACATCCCAAGCTGTAATACTTGACAAAAATGGAAAGAGTAGTTACTCACCTGTAACAGGTGTTCTCCAGGAGCAGCAGGAATCAGTCCTCACATATGGGTGACGTCGGCGCCGACGGAGCCCCCACGTGGAGCATTTCCCCAGCTTTCATAGAAAGCCTTTGGGAATGCAGCACGCATGCGCGGTCCCCTTCCCGCCCAAGGGTGCCATCTTGCTCAGTCTGATGACATGGCTAAAAGACAGCAAAAATAGCAAAAATAAATCATATGACTGCAACTCCAAGGGGAGGAGGGAGGGTTGTGAGGACTGATTCCTGCTGCTCCTGGAGAACACCTGTTACAGGTGAGTAACTACTCTTTCTCCAGGACCAAGCAGGAAGTCAGTCCTCACATATGGGACTCCCTAGCTTAGGGCTACCAGAGGCCCCAAACTGAAAAATGAGCTCCTTCTAGAGTCTCAGCATGCAAGAACAGAACCTTCTCTGATAACGCCTCCGACAGGTAGCCTAACACCAGGGCCGGAGGGTAGGAGTTGCCTAGACCTCAAAGAGATTATGGAGTACCGCTTGTCCGAAAGCACTGTCCCTGCGGGACTCCCTCTCAAGGCAGTAGTGGGCCGCAAAAGTCTGGCTTGAAGACCAAGTAGAGGCCCGGCAGATGACTGCCAATGGAACAGAGTGGAGATGAGCCACTGACGCAGCCTTTGCCCTGACACAGTGAGCCGTAACTCGACCCTGCAACGAGAGTCCGGCTGCCCTGTAAGCCCAGGTGATGCAGTCAGCTACCCATATGGACAAAGTACACTTGGAGACAGCCAACCCCAACTTATTGGGGTCATAAGAGACAAAGAGCTGAACCGCCGTCTGGTGCTCCCGCGTACGGTCAAGGTAGAAGGACAACGCCCTCCTACAGTCCAGGGTATGCAGGACCATCATAGCCCGGCTAGCATGAGGCCTGGGAAAGAAAGTCGGAAGAACCAGCTCCTGATTGAGGTGGAAGGAGGAGACAACCTTTGGAAGGAACTTAGGGTGAATCCGTAAGACTACCCTGTTTCTATAGAACCGAGTATAAGGTGCTTCTGAGACTAGGGCGTGAAGCTCACTCACTCGCCTAGCTGAGGTAAGAGCTACCAGAAATAGCGTTTTCCAGGACAGAAAATGCAGAGGGCAAGTAGCCGTAGGTTCAAATGGTGGGCAAGTTAGCCATTGCAAGACCACATTTAAATCCCATTCAGGGGCAGGTGGACGCACTGGAGGCTTGAGCAAAAGCAGGCCTCTGAGGAATCGGGCCACCAAAGGATGACTGGAGAGAGACTGACCCTCCACCTGTGAGTGGTGTGCTGAAAGAGCACCTAGATGAACTCTAACAGAATTGGACTTAAGGCCTAGGTTGGACAGGTGAAGCAAATACTGCAGCCCCACTGGTACCAGGCATTAGAAGGGATTCTCGTTGTGTTCAGTACACCAGGTAGAAAATCTACGCCACTTAAGACTTCCTGGTGGACTGCCTGGTGGACTTCCTGGTGGACTGCCTCCTAGAGGCCAAGACGAAGTCCTCCACTTCCCTAGGCAGTAGTAAAGGCGCTAGGACTACCCTTTCAGCAACCAGGCCATCAAATTGAGGGACTGGAGAATGGGGTGCAAGAGAGATCCCTGATCCTGAGACAGGAGATCGGGTTGTATCCCCAGAGGGAGAGGACTGTCCACCGCCAGTTGCAACAGTAGTGGGAACCAGGGTTGCGTTGGCCACCTGGGGGCCAACAGAATCACAGAGGCCTTGTCCCGGGTCACCTTGAAAAGGGTCTTGGACACTAGAGGCATGGGAGAAAACGCATATAGGAGGCCTGTAGACCATGGAATGAGAAACGTATCCGCTGCTACTCAGAGGATGCGGTTGTCTGGAACAGAACCTGGGTAGTTGACGGTTCAGAGGACTGGCAAAGAGATCTATGGTTGGAAGACCCCATCTCAGGAAGATCTGTTGAACCACTAAGGGATTCAACTGCCATTCGTGCGGCTGCAGGATCCTGCTCAATCTGTCCGCCAGGTAATTCTCCTGACCTGGGAGATAGACTGCTTTGAGAAGAACGCCATGATTGACTGCCCAGGAGCACAGTTTCTGCGCTTCCTGACAGAGAAGGCGGGACCCTGTGCCCCTTTGTTTGTTCACATAGAACATAGCCACCTGATTGTCCGTCTGAACCAAGACGGACTGGTGAGAGATGAGATGAGAGAAAGTTCTCAGGGCTAAGCGGATAGCTCGCAGTTCTAAGAGATTGATCTGCTGTGCGGCCTCCCAAGGGGTCCACAGGCCTTGAGACATGCCCCTTGGCAATGTGCACCCCAACCTTGAAGAAAAGCATCGGTTGTCAGCACCTGGGAGGGTGGAGGTGCCTGGAAAGGTACCCCTTGCACTAGATTTGGAAGATGAAGCCACAATTGCAGAGAAGAGTGTGGTAGGATGGACACCCGCACTTTGTCCATGAGGCCTCCTGTGGCCTCGTGCCACTGAGTCCGGAGGCCCCACTGAGCTGGCCTCATGTGTAGACAGGCATTTGGAGTCACATGGACTGTAGAAGCCATGTGGCCTAAGAGCCTCAGGAACTGTCTGGCAGAGACCAGAGAATTGCTGTGGAATAGTCTGGCTAGAGCCATCAATCTGTGGGCCCTGTCCACTGATAGAAAGGCCTTTGCCTGAAAGGTATCCAGTCGAGCTCCTATGAACTCCATGTTCTGGGAGGGGTGCAATCTGGACTTTGCAAAGTTTATGACAAACCCCAGGTGCTGAAGCAGAGCGACAGTGCGAAGGGTGGCTTGATTGGCCTCTTGCGGGAATTGACCCCTGATGAGCCAATCATCCAGATATGGGAAGACAAAGAGGCCTTGAACCCTGAAGTAGGCCGCTACCACCGCCAGGCACTTGGTGAATACCCTGGGGGCAGATGTAAGGCCAAAAGGCAGTACTCTGTACTGATAATGGTTTCCTTCCACTACAAATCTGAGATATTGTCTGTGGTCTGGATGAATAAGGATGTGAGTATAAGCATCCTTTAGATCTAAGGAGCATAGCCAATCTCCCTGCTTGAGGTAGGGTAGCAAGATTCAATCTTGAACTTTTCCCTCTCCAGGAACTTGTTCAGGTTTCGCAAGTCTAGGATGGGTCTGAGGCCTCCTGTTCTCTTTGGTACCAGGAAGTACCTGGAATAGAAGCCGTGACCTCTCAGGTGGTGGGGCACCGGTTCCACTGCCTGTTCCTTCAAAAGACCTGCCAACTCCTGCAGGAGTAAGTCCCTGTGCAGAGGGAGTCTGAGAGGCTCCCCTGGAAAATAGGAGGGGGTACCTGGTGGAAGTGGAGGAGATAGCCCTTCTGGACTATACTTAGAACCCAGGTATCCCTTGTGACGGCTGACCACTTGTGGGCGAACAGGGCCAGCCTGCCTCCAGTGCTGATGGGGGCCAGCTGAGGAGGAGAGGCTATGCCAATGCAGTCAAAAACCCCCTCCCTGCTGAGCAGGAGCCGGAGTAGGAGGCTTGGGGGCCTTCTGCCTACGGGGCCCATGACCCTGCCCCTTGGCCTGCTGACCCTGTTGGGGAGCTACAGAGGCCTGATAATGAGGGTACTGTTTATAGGCAGATGACTTCCTCGGGTAAAATGTCTTTTTTCTCGAGCCCTTCTTCTTCTAAGAAGGGGCAGAGGTTTTCCTGGACAGCCTTGTCTGGGTAAGAGTCTCGGTCTCGAGTTCGGCAGCCTTGTCAGCCATGGGCTTGCCAAAGAGGTTTTCACTTCAGCAGGGGACATTGACCAACTTGTCCTGCACCCATGGCTCGAGGTCCGATGATTGCAGCCAAGCCTGACGGCATGCACCGATGCCGGCCACAGCTACTTGGGCCGAAGCCTTGAAGCCATAATAGGCTGCTCGAGATATAAACTTCGAGCACTCACGAATACCCGAGGACAGAGCATTGAACTCTACAAAGGTTCCTCGGAGAGACCAGCAGAGAACCCGGCAATCTCCTTTGCCAGGTCTCGAATGTACATGTCCATGTACAGCTGGTAGGTCTGGACACAGCAAGCAAGCATAGAGCCCTGGAAGCACTTCTTACTGCGGGCATCCAGGTTCCGGGCCTCCCGGCCGTGAGGCACCGAGGAGTGCATCTTCTGACTCTTCAGACGATGCATGGCCAATTCCACAACCATGGAGTGGTGCGGTAATTGTGCCTTTTGGAACCAGGGGCTCTTGCGGACTCGATAGATGGAATCAACCCGCTTGCTCAAAACCGGCGTCGAGGCCAGCGCCTCCCACAAGCGGAAGAGCAACCGTTCCAGCATCGGAGGAACCGGAACAGTAAAGGCCTCCTTCGGAGGAGAGTCTACTGTAGGGCCTCGAGCTCCTCAGCTCGAGGCTCCTCCTCGAGATTCACGGGGAATGCCAAAGCCTTGGCCATGTCCCGCACGAAATCCGAGAACTGGGTATCCTCCGGGGGGGGACCTTCTCCGAGGCTCGGACTCGGGCGAGTCCGAAGGAACGCACCGAGTCCGAAAGGTGTCGGGCGACTCCTCATCCTCCGTCTCCCAGCCGGACTCCTCGGAGGAGGAATCTAGCGGCTCCGGTCGGGCAGGCATCGATGCCATCCGCCCCGATGCCGAGGGTACCGGCGTCGACGACCTCGGTCCCGAACGGGAGGCCAAGGGGGACCTTGGCCGAGGATCGACTCGAGCTCGCATGGACTCGAGGATCGGCTCGGCCTCCGAGGTCGACTTGGACGTCGATGTCCTGGTGGTCGGGGCAGATGCACCGGTGAGAACAGCGATCAGTGCCCGCTGCTGTTCCATGAAGGCAGCCAAGCTGCTCTCCAAGGCCGTCAACCTGAGTCTGAGCTCAGGAGACTCAGCAGCCCCTGACTTGGGCCCCAGCAGCACCGGGCACGACGTCGGCTCCCCTGGAGGTGAGTCCACGAGGACTACGGTACTCACATGACCCGGGGACTCCATCTCCACACGAGGTTGTTTTGCAGGCCTCTCCAACTCCGAAGACTCGGGACAGCGCTAGGGGCTATGCGACTTGGCCCTCGAGGAGCCAAGTGCGTCCACCGACGCCGCCCTCGCAGGTTTTTTCTTCTTACGATGCTCCCGCGAAGGAAACCCCCTTTCAGAGGAGCCTCGACGCTGCTCGGGGCCGGAGTCCCGAGATGTCGAGGCCTCTGACGAAGTCGAGGCCTCTGACGAAGTCCGGGCCCGAACGGACGCGGAGTCAGAGAAGATTCTTTCCTTTTGGTGCTGCCGACTCCTTAACGCCTTAGAGGATATTTTCCCACACGGACCACAGATCATCGGGTCATGATCGGGTCCGAGGCAGCAATCATGTGTGTCGGTGAGAGACATAAGTTTCTTACACCGATCACACTTTTTAAACCCGCTGGCAGCCATCGGGGGAAAAAGGGCCCCTGCAAGGTCAAAAGACAGGGCTGCCAGTGAAAAAAGAAAAAATGGCGCGAACGCTAGTCACTAAGGACAAAAAATGAAAAAGAGATCCGGGCTCAATACCGATGTATCGGGCCCCGGCAGGAAAGGAAACCGGCATCAAACCGAAGAAAAAACAAGTTAACGAAGGGAAAATCAACTTCTTCCTCGGGTGAAACGAATATACATCCGTCGGGTTCCGCGGAAAAAAAGACGACTGAGCAAGATGGCACTCTTGGGCGGGAAGGGGACCGCACATGCGCGCTGCATTCCCAAAGTCTTTCTATGAAAGCTGGGGAAATGCTCCGCATGGGGGCTCCGTCGGCGCCGACGTCACCCATATGTGAGGACTGACTTCCTGCTTGGTCCTGGAGAAAGTGATGCCCACATTGCTGCCCAACAAATATCTACAGGGGCTACTGGGCTCCGCCAATGAGGATGCTTGCGCTCAGGTGGAATGGGCACGCAAACCCTCTGGAATCATCCGGTTCCATAAAAGATAGATACACTGAGGCAATAGCCTCCTTAATCTAGCACCCCAATTGGCCGACACTTCATCCTGCATGCTCCAAGAAACTCCAAACTGGGAAGATAAAAGCTGGCTCTTTTCCTGACTGATCACCCAGCCGAGGCTTTCCAAAAAGGAGGACACCACTCGAGACTTCACAAAAGATGCTTCTGACAGGAAATGGGCTTGATAAGCCAGTTATCTAGACAAGGAGGGACACTGATCTCTTGATGTCACAGCCACTACCACCATGACCTTCGAGAATGTTCTTGGGGCAGTTGAGAGCCCAAAAGGGCAGGAGGTAAACAGAGTTAGAGCCAAGCACAGCAAAATGCAGATACTTTTGCTGAACCACCTGGATCAGGATATGAAAATATGCCTCAGCCAGATCCACAGAAGCAAAATATTCCCCTCGGCACACTAATTGAATCATGAAGCATAAGGTTTCCATCCAAAAGCATAGAACACGCCAAGTGCTTATTGACCCTTTTGAGGTCCAAAATGGCCCGGAAAGAACCATCCTTCATTGGCCCCATGAAGTAGATAGAGTATTTGCCCTTGCCCTGCCCAAGATGGTCCACACTGTGGCACCTTTGATCACAGACCCACACGGGGAAACAATGAAGACATTGGGAATCAGCTCCTTGCATTCCAGAACATAGCCAAATTGAATGGTGTCTAGCACCCAAGAATCCTTGTTAACCTGGACCCATTCCTGCAAGAAGTGGCGAAGTCTGCCACCTGCCGCCCACTGGAGGCACCAGGAAATTTTATTTATTTATTTATTTATTTACATTCTCTTATATACCGCGCTATTCTGCATCAGTGCGGTTTACATTGAACAAACTGAAATTACATTGAACAGGGCATTATAACTTGGAGATAACTATTTTACAGGGAACATGGGCTATGGAGGGTTAAGTGGCTTGCCCAAGACCACAAGGAGTACCTGTGGGACTAGAAACCCCAGTCCTTCCAGCCCAAGGTTGCTGTCCTCTAGTGGGATTAGAACCCCCGACCTTCCGGCCTGAAGTACTTTGCCCCAACCACTAGGCCACTCCTCCACTCCAATGGGCTCCCAAACCTTCACTGCATGGCCAGGAGGGTCCTCCTCTGGGTGGAGCTGGGTCCCTGGGTCTATGTGCTCCACAAAAAGACTGAGAATAAGCCCGAGGCCCTGAAGCAGAGAAGAAAGTTTTTCCAGGGCGGTAATGATGATAGTCCCGAGATCCCTGAGAATCCAGCCAGCACACCCTTGGTGGTCGGGTCGAGGCTGACGAGAAAGGGGCACTGGCCAGCTTCACTGGCCCTCCGGTTTTCTCTTCCAGGAGGTAGTAAGATTCTCCAAATTGGTTCCAAACAGGAGTTCCCCTTAAAGGCCAGTTGAGCTTTGGTCTTTGGAGCAGGTGTGAGCCACCCAGTGCTGGAGCCAAATCCAATGCTGTGACACCATCATAGGGACACCATTCATGGCCGCCAAGTGTACCAGGTCATACATGGCAACAGAAAGGAAGGCCGTAGCAGACTCCAAGAGAGCAGTAGTATCATTAGGCAGAAGAGACTGAATCCACTGGAGCAGGGCTCGAGATGTCAAGTTGGTACATACCCCCAGCTGTCCAGAACATCTTTTAAGGCAACCCCCTTCCATGGGAATGGTGGTCCATTTGGTAGCATCCACCTTGGGAATGTCTTATAAGACCCTTAACCCTTTAGGCAGTGAGTTGGGTGAGTCCCACTCGGACCAGAATGGGAAGACAGTAGTGGATTTCGGCACCCCTTGAAGAAGTGGGTGTTGGCTCCTGCTCTGTGCCGGAAGAATCTGTCAAATTCAAGGTGGATGAGACCCTGGAAATCAATTCCACTAGCTCCTCCTTCCAGAACAGGCAGATCATGCTGGCCTCTGCATAGTCTTCTGAAGGTGAGAGTAGGTCCTCATTCACATCAGAGCCCAATATCAATTTATCCAGGTCAGAGGCATAGTCAACATTTATTTATTTATTTATTTATTTGCTTTTATATATCGCACTATTTAGTATCAGCACGGTTTACATGGAACGTGAACAGTCAAGCAACTTTACATAGAACAGGCATTAAACGTCAAATCTAGTTAACATAGAACAGGTAAACAGAAGCAAACGATTATGACACTATTCAATAGGGGAGGTATAGGGGAAGGGGGTGGGAGAGATAGCTCCCACCTGTTCCTCATCTTCAGGGAGTATTCCACGCCGGGGAAGCTTAGCTAAAGATAATTGAACAGCGCTTCTATTTTCAGCCTGCCCAGCATGAGAATGTGTCCGAGGGCACCTAGAGGCCACAGGGTCCGACTTTCCCTGCCAGAAGTACCAGGAATATTGCAAAAAGGAAAAGAATTCTGGGGAGGCCGAATACAGACTCCGGAAGCTCTCCTCTCAGAAGAGATTTCCCAATACCAGGGAGCATAGCTACCACAAACCCCCTAGAGGATAAAGAGCATCTCACAGCATGGTTGCCAGAGCTTCTGGCCAGCCGAGCATCCTTACCTTTAGCACCATCCGTCACCTCTCACCCTGAGGCAGGAGTGTAGCATAGTGAATAGATCACTGGCTTTTGGAATCAAGAGACCAGGGTTCAATTCCCAATAGAACTCCTTGTGGCCTTGGACAAGTCACTTAACCCTCCACTGCCTCTGAAAAATCCAAGTTATCAATGTCCCTGTTTAATGTACATTACCAAGTTTAAGTTACATACTGCTTTGACTGAAATGATAAAGCAGTATGAAAGTTAAATAAATAAATGCATCCCCTGGCCAATAGGGGGAAAATATGCCCTCCAGAGGTAACTCAGAAGCTGCCATACAGGAAAGGCAGAGTCCAAAATCCAAGGATAAGGCTCCTCACCTGCCACAAATTAAACAATGCTTCCTGGAAGAAGACAGAGTTAGGCTAAGTATCACAAGAGCGTGCACTAAGACTGCATCAGCCCGCAATTGTGCGTTAACTATGATTTTACGTAACGCGCGTTAAAGACTCTAGGGAAGGAGAGCGTGATGGAGCTGCTTGGGTGGAATGTGCATTAGAGCCACATGACCCTCCAGATGCACAATAAGCAAAAACGTTGCTCGCCCTTGTAGGACTAGAAAAAGGGACTGTTACTTCTGAAGAGAGATCTGCAACTGTAAGTATATACTTCTGGTAATTTTCTAAAAGGAATGTTTGTATTAAAGCTAATTAATCTGTGAACCCACTATTTTTTGTTAAATCAGTCAGGGCCTAGTAGCAGCAGTTTAAGTTTAAATATAAAACACAGAGGAGAACTTTCTGGTTACATTTCATACCCAGCAGAGAGCTTGAAGTTTAAATGTAATAGTCACTCAGGGCCTAGTAACAGCAAAGTACTTTTAGTTTAAATTTAAAACACAGAAGAGAGCTTTCTGGTTACATTTGGAACCTAGCAGAGAGCTTGTAGTTTAAATTTCATAAGAAGTTAGAGCCTAGCAGCAGCTAAGAGCTATAATTTAAATCAAATCAGAATTTAGTTCACCTCAGCAGCACAAGACGGTACTGTGTAGCAGCCCTCTTTTAATAAGCGTTATTTCCCTCCCTCCCTCCCCTGGGATAATCGTAGCTTTACAGGTACTTACACATCTTAAAAGACAGGAGGTGCTCTCAGGTGAAGCTCATTACCCAAATCAGTCATACACTAAGGACCTGAGATTAGTTAAGCTTCAGGTGAACAACGTATATTACACGTATTAGGTACAGTTTTATTAGTATAAATATCTATAGCAACCCTTAGTAAGTAAAGAACTTAGATCTAAACACAAACTTAAAACTAAGATGCAGACAGCAGTCCAGCAGCGGGATGGGGGCTTCCAAGTCTTTTGCATTGAGTGTCACATGTATGATTTTCTCCCAGTTGGTGAGAGGTCTTACGTGTGCACTAGGTGGAAGGAGCTCTTTGCTCTCAGGGAACGAGTCCGTTCTCTAGAGGATAAAGTAGCAGTCTTGGAAAGCATAAGACAGACAGAGGTACATAGACGAGACCTACAGGGATATAGTGCTGAAGTCCCACCTCCAGTCTGGCAGCATCCCTGTTGCCATGGAGGAGAGAGGTCACGTGACAGGAGAGCATCACCCTGGTGTGGCAGGAAGTGATCCTGTAACTAGAACCTGTCCTCCAGGTGATGTAAAACCCTCTCGCACCGAGGAAGTTTCTCCAGGGCCATGTGCCCATGAGGGAAGGGTTAGGACAGCCGTTATAGTTGGTGATTCGATCATTAGGCATGTAGATAGCTGGGTGGCTGGTGACGTGAGGATCGCCTGGTAACATGCCTGCCTGCTGCGAAGGTAGCAGACCTCACGCGCCACCTAGATAAGGTCTTAGATAGTGCTTGGGAGGAGTCTGCTGTCTTGGTACATGTCGGTACCAATGACATAGGAAAATGTGGTAGGGAGGTACTGGAGGCTAAATTTAGGCTTTTAGGTAGGAAGTTGGAATCCAGAACTTCCAGAGTAGCGTTCTCCGAAATGCTTCCTGTTCCACGCGCAGGAACCAAAAGGCAGGCAGAGCTCCGGAGTCTCAATGCGTGGATGAGACAATGGTGCAGAGATGAGGGTTTTGGATTTGTTAGGAACTGGGGAACATTCTGGGGAAAGGAGGGGCTCTTCCGAAGGGATGGGCTTCACCTTAACCGGGATGAAACCAGGCTGCTGGCATTAACCTTTAAAAAGGAGATAGAGCAGCTTTTAAACTAGATATTAGGGGAAAGCCGACAGTCGCCCAAGAGCGGATGGTTCGGAAGAATGTATCTTTGAAGGATACTATCAAAAGCAGAGAGATTCCACAAAAGAGTAAAGTAGTCCAAATGCCCTCAAGTATGGAGCAGACTGAGCTTAAAGATCCCAAATTACCCATGTCTAACAATAGCCAAATTAGTATGAGTAAAATACATTCTCTAAAATGCTTGTATGCAAATGCTAGAAGTCTACAAAATAAGATGGGAGAGTTAGAATATATAGCACTAAATGAAAGGTTAGATATGATTGGAATATCAGAGACATGGTGGAAGGAGGACAACCAGTGGGACACTGTGATACCTGGGTACAAACTATATATTGTAATGATAGAGCTGATCAAATTGGTGGAGGGGTTGCTCTCTATGTTAGAGAGGGCATTGAGTCAGAAAGGATTAAAGTTTTGCAGGAAACAAAATCTGCTGTAGAATCTATATGGATTGAAATTCCATGTAAAAGGGGGAAGGCAATGGCAGTGGGGGTGTACTATCGAGCGCCTTGCCAGAATGACCAAATGGATGATGAAATGCTCAAAGAAATCAAGGAAGCTAACAAAAGTTACAGTGCAGTAATAATAATGGGGGATTTCAACTACCCCGGTATCGACTGGGTCAGTGTCACGTCAGGACATGCTAGGGAGATATAGTTCCTACCTGAAATAAATGACTGCTTCTTGGAGCAGCTGGTTCATGAACCGACCAGAGGGGAAGCCATATTAGACCTAGTTCTTAGTGGAACACCAGATCTAGTGCAAGAGATAAAGTTGTTGGGGTCACTTGGCAATAGTGATCATAGCATGATCGCCTTTGATTTAATTAGTGGAGGAGGGATAGTAAGGAAATCCACAGTACTACCTTTTAACTTTCGAAAAGGAGACTATGATAAAATGAGGAAAACAGTTAAGAAAAAACTAAAAGGAGCAGTTGCAAAGGTTAAAGACGTACATCAGGCTTGGCTGTTGTTGAAAAATACTATCTTGGAAGCCCAGACAGGCTGTATTCCACGCTTTAAGAAAAGTGGAAGGAAGTCCAAAAAACTGCCAGCATGGTTTAAAGGTGAGGTCAGAGAGGCTGTTGTTGCCAAAAAAGCATCTTTCAGGAAATGGAAAAAACAGCCAAACGACGAAACCTGGAAACAGCACAAGCACTGGCAAGTCAAATGCAAGGCATTGATAAGGCAGGCAAAGGGATAATTTGAGAAGAAGCTTGCTGCGGAAGCAAAAACGCGACGTAAAGTCCTTTTCAAGTACATTCGTAGCAAAAAACCTGTGAGAGAGTCTGTTGGTCCATTAGATGATAAAGGGGTTAAAGGAGCACTAAGAGGCGACAAGGCAATAGCGGAGAGACTGAATGAATTCTTTGCTTCAGTCTTTACTGAGGAAGATGTAGGGATGTTAGCCATGACTGAAGTGGTATTTAAAGGTGCGGAAGAATTGAAGGAAATATCGATACATCGGGAAGATGTATTACAACTATTAGATAAACTGAAGAGTAGCACATCACCTGGGCCGGATGGTATACATCCAAGGGTGTTGAAGAAACTGAAATATGAGATTGCAGACCTGCTATCAGTAATCTGTGAACTATCATTAAAATCATCTCTAATACCTGAAGATTGGAGGATCGCCAATGTAACACCAATTTTTAAAAAGGGTTCCAGGGGTGATCCGGGAAACTACAGACCGGTGAGCCTGACGTCAGTACCGGGAAAAATGGTAGAAACCATCATAAAGAATAAAATTACTCAGCATGTAGATACTCACAACCTAATGGGAGACAGCCAACATGGCTTTAGACAAGGAAGATCTTGTCTTACTAATCTGTTATGTTTTTTTGAAGGAGTGAATAAACAGGTGGACAATGGTGAGTCGGTTGATATTGTGTATCTGGACTTTCAGAAAGCCTTTAACACGGTCCCTCATCAGAGACTTTTGGCAAAACTAAAGAGTCATGGGATAGGAGGCAGTGTACTACTGTGGATCAGGAACTGGTTAAAAGATAGAAAGCAGAGGGTGGGACTAAATGGCCAATTTTCCCAAGGGAAAAAGGTGAATAGTAGTGTACCCCAGGGATCTGTGCTGGGTCCGCTGCTTTTTGACATATTCATAAATGACCTGGAAAGTGGAATAACGAGTGAGGTTATCAAATTTGCAGATGACACAAACTATTTAAAGTTGTTAAAACTCAAGAGGATTGTGGAAAATTGCAAGAGGATCTTGATAAATTGGAAGAATGGGCATCAAAATGGCAGATGAAATTTAATGTGGACAAGTGCAAAGTTATGCACCTAGGGAAGAACAACCCAAACTATGGTTACACAATGCAATGTTCCACATTAGGAACCACCACCCAGGAAAAAGATGTAGGCGACATTGTCGATAACATGTTAAAACCCTCGGCCCAGTGTGCAGCGGCAGCCAAGAGAGCAAATAGAATGCTAGGTATCATAAGGAAAGGAATGGAAAATAAAACAAAAGATATTATAATGCCTCTATATCGTTCCATGTTAAGACCACACCTTGAATATTGTGTGCAATTCTGGTCGCCGTATCTTAAAAAGGATATAGCGTTATTAGAAAAGGTTCAGAGAAGAGCCACCAAAATGGTAAAGGGGATGGAAGGATATTCCTATGAAGAAAGGCTAAAAAGGTTAGGGCTCTTTAACCTGGAAAAGAGACGGCTGAGGGGAGATATGATAGAACTCTATAAATTAATGAACGGAGTGGAACGGGTAAACGTAGATCGCTTGTTTACGTTATCAGAACATAGAAAGACTAGGGGACATGAAATGAAGCTACTGGGTAAACTATTTAAGACTAATAAAAGAAAATATTTTTTCACTCAACGTGTAATCAAACTCTGGAATTTGTTACCGGAGGATGTAGTAAAGGCTGTTAGTGTAGCTGGGTTTAAAAAAGGTTTGGACAAGTTCTTGGAGGAAAGGTCCATAAACCATTATTAAGAAGGGACCCAGGATATCAATGCTTGACCCAGTACAAGCACTGCGGAACCTGTGTCTTTTGGGGAAACTGCTAGGTACGTATGACCTAGATTGGCCACTGTTGGAAACAGAATACTGGGCTTGATGGACCTTGGTCTGACCCAGTATGGCATATCTTATGTTCTTATGTAGTGTGCAGTAGCGATTAAAACATAGAAATTGTAAAAGGGCCCTTAATATAGCAATTACAACAAATTCATAACAAGCAAACTAAAAAAGAAAAATACGACTCTACAAGAAAAAAATACAAAGTTGCTTACCTGTAACACAAGTGGTCTATGTCATTCGACTGCTGAAGGATGGAACAGCTTTGCCAATAAATCCAAACCAGTGTAAGGTCCCAAATATGGTTTTGCACTTCCTGCATGCAGTAGTGTGCTCAGTCACTTTAGCTTAGAACAGCGATTCTCAACCCAGTCTTTGGGACACCCATCCATTCAGGTTTTCAGAATAACTGCAATGAATATACATGGAGGTAGATTTACATGCACTGTCTCCTTGTATGCAACTCCACATCATGCATATTTATTGTGGCTATCCTGAAATTCCAACTGTCTGGCTATACTCTGAGGACTGGGTTGAGAACTCCTAGCTTAGAATCAACTCTCAGGATAGCAGGTGAGTTTGTGTGTGATTAGTTCTGCTGTCTATGGAGAATACTTGTTACAGAAAAACAAGCTTGCTTTCTCTGTCAACAAGCAAGATTGAATCAGACACACAAATGGGTGACACACAAATTTAGGCTTACTCCAAGTTTTCCTGATAATTGTTTCACTTTTAAGGAACAACCTGATCCCATGCTGATGCAAGAGTAGAATAGCTCATAAAAGATGGTTTGTTCCACTGAATGCACTGTCTCTGACAGAGGGTCCCGGCAGTAGTGTGAAGTGAAGGTATAGAAAGAAACCAAGGTGGCCAATTTGCAGATTCTCTCTAGGAAAGTGGATTTGAAGAGAGCTATGGTAGCAGCAGTGGCTCTCATCTGATGTAGCTTGATGCAGGTTAATAGAATACTAGCCTGGATCATAACAAAACTCTAGAGGTTGATCGACAATTAGCTAGTGTATGCTTTGCCAATCAGATACCAAGTCTGGTGGTGTTAAAAGAGCTGAAAAACTGCATAGACATTCTGATCAGTTCTCTTATTTTTAGACAAAGGTGAAAGTCTGCTTACACTCTTGCTGGCATTTATGAAGTTTGGGACAGAAGGCTGACAATACCTTTTCACATTAATGAAAAAATAGTATGACTAGAGTTTGGCAGGAACTTAGGATAAATTCATAAGACTACATTATTTTGATGTAATTGTTTATCAGTCTGATATGTGAATAAAGTTTGAAGCTCACTGATTCTTTCAGAGGAAGCGACTGCTACTAAAAATAATGATTTTCCAAATTAGGTTCTTTAACCATGAAGATTTCATGGCCCAAATGGCAGTTTCTGGAAAGAAAAAAAAGCGTAGTTACTCACCTGTAACAGGTGTTCTCCGGGAACAGCAGGAATCAGTCCTCACATATGGGTAACGTCGGCACTGACGGAGCCCGCACGGAGCATTTCCACAGCTTTCAAAGAAAGCCTTTAGGAATGCTACTACATATGCGTGGACCCCTTCCCGCCCAAGGGTGCCATCGTGTTCAGTCAGATGACATAGCTTAGGCAAAAGACAAAAACAGATAGAGAAGGCAACTCCCAGGGGAGGAGGGAGGGTTGTGAGGACTGATTCCAATTGTTCCCGGAGAACACCTGGTACAGGTGAGTAACTATGCTTTCTCCAGGAACCAGCAGGAAGTCTGTCCTCAAATATGGGACTCCTTAGCTCCAGGCTGCCAGGACCCAAATCACAACAGCACCAATGGCGACCATCAGGGGAGGCCGCCAGTTGCAGAGGATGAGTCCCTACACAGACACTCCACAATGCCAAGCAATCCTGGTCGTCAACAGTCTGGGAGCCTGACCATTGACAGGTTGGAGGGTAGGAGTTGCCTAGAACTGAGTATACTACGAATTACCACCTGGTCGAAGGCACTGTCCCTGTGGGACTCACTCTCTAGGCAGTAATGTATTGCAAAGATATGCACTGAAAACCATGTGGTGGCCTTGCATATGTCCTTCACTGGTATTGAGCGTAGGTTGGCCACTGAAGTGGCCATGGCTCTGATGTGATGAGCGGTGATCTGGTGCTCCAAGGAAAGGCTCGCCTGCTAGTAATCGAAGGCGATACAATCCACCACCCAAGAGGACAGAGTCCATTTGGTCACTGGCAGCCCCAGTTTACTGGGGTTGAATGGGAGAGAGTTGGGGAGCTTTGCGAATGTCCCTGGTCCTATGAAGATATAAGTACAGGGCCCTCTTGCAATTCAAGGTGTGCAAGACTGCCTCCAGCTTGCCGGAGTAAGGTCGTGGAAAGAAGGTAGGGAGAACCACCTCCTGGTTGAGGTGAAAATTAGACACCACCTTGGAGAAGAACTTGGGATGCATCCGCAGCACAATCCTATTGTGTAGAACCGGGTGTAGGGAGGATCCGCCACTAGGGCTTACAGCTCGCTCACCCTGCAAGCAGAGGTCACAGACACCAGGAAAGCCACCTTCCAGGAGAGGTATCTCAGGTGACAGGTGGCCATAGGCTCAAATGGTGGTCTGGTGAGCTGGGACAGCACCACACTGAGGTCTCATTCCGGCAACAGAGGGCAGAGGGTGGGCCTTGACAACAGAAGGCCCTGAGGAATCTAGAGACCAGGGGCAGGATCAAGAGGGGCCTCCCCTCTACAGGGTAGTAACATAGTATCATAGTATATGACAGCAGAAAGACCAGTATGGTCCATCAAGTCTACCCAGCAAGGCGGCAAGAGTAGGTGCACTTGCCACTCCGTGCAGGTCACCTCTCCCCATGCCTCTGTTTAGGGGTGTACCCACCACTCTGTGTAGGTCACCCTTATTTGTTCAGATAGAAACAGTTATTCTAATTTTGATTTTACCCTGTTGCTATAAAACGGATCCACTATGTCTGTCCCATGCTATTTTGAATTCTGTCACTGTGTTTGCCCCCCACCACTTCCATCGGGAGGGCATTCCAAGCATCCACCACCCTTTCAATGAAGAAGTATTTCCCGACATGCCTTTCAGTTTACCCCCTTGCCGCTTCATTTTATGCCTTCTAGTTTTACAGCTTCCCTGTCTTTGGAAAAGGTTTGTTTGACCATTAATACTCTAAGTATTTAAAGGTTTGAACCATATCTCCCCTGTCCCTCCTCTCCTCCAGAGTGTACATATTTAGGCCTTTAAGTCTCTTCTCATATGTCTTCTGATGCAGGCTCCAAATCATTTTGGTCACCTTCCTCTGAACTGCTTCCAGCCTTTTTATATCCTTTGCGAGATACGGTCTCCAAAACTGAACACAATATTCCAAGTGAGGCCTCACCAGTGACTTGGCATTAGTACCCCTTCCTTTTCTGCTGGTAATTTGTCTCTGTATGTAACCCAGCATCCTTCTGGCTTTTGCCACTGCCTTGTCACACTGTTTGCCACCTTGAGATCATCAGAAACAATCACATCGAGGTCTTTCTCCTGGTCCATGCACATCAATCTCTCGCCCTCTATTGCATACAATTCCCTTGGATTTCTGCTTCCCAAGTGCATTACACTGCACTTATTCACATTAACTCTTAACTGCCAAGCATTAGACCATTCTTCCAGCTTTTGTAGATCGTAGATCTTTCCTCATGTTCCCCACTCCCTCACAGGAGTCCACTCTGTTGCAAATTTTGGTGTCATCTGCAAAAAGACAGACTTTTCCATTCAGCCCTTCGGCAATATCACTCACGAATATATTGAACAGTACCGGTCCCAAGACCGAACTCTGGGGCACACCGCTAATCACCTTCCTTTCCTCCGAGTGAGTTACATTTACCGTCGCCTTCTGTCGTCTGTCAGTCAACCAATTTCTGATCCAGTTTACCATCTTGGGACCCATCCCCAAGCTGTTGAGTTTACTGATAAGCCACGTATGAGGAACAGTATCAAAGGTTTTGCTGAAATCTAGGTAGATCACATCCATCGTTAGGTAGATCACATCCATCGTATGCCCTTGATCTAGTTCTCTGGTCACCCATTCAAAGAACTCAATCAGATTTGTTTGGCAAGATTGTCCTTTGGTAAAACCATGTTACCTTGGATCATGCAACCTCTTGGTTTCGAGGAAGTCCATTATTCACTCTTTCAGGAGTGCCTCCATTACATTTCCCGCCACTGAGGTAAGGCTTACTGGCTTGTAGCTTGTCACTTCTTCCCTATTACTAATTTTGTGGAGAGGTACCACATCAGCCATTCTCCAGTCCTGTGGAACATCTCCTGTCCCCAAGGATCTATTAAAAATATCCTTTAAAGGCCCTGAAAGAACCTTTCTGAGCTCTTTCAGTATCCTGGGGTGTATCCCATCTGGTTCCATAGACTTGTCCACTTTCAATTTTGCAAGCTGTTCTAACACATCATCTTTTGTGAATGGTGTGGTATCTACTCCATTCCCATTTGTGTATTTGGGAATCACAGGTGGTCCTTCTCCAGGATTTTCTCTAGTGAAAACAGAGCAGAAGTATTTGTTTAGTATTGTCGCTTTTTCAATGTCACTTTCCATGAATCTGTTTCCAGCACTTTTGAGTCCTGCAATTTCACCTCTGATTTTCCTCCTCTCCCGAATATACTTGAAAAGTCTTGTCACCACATTTCACATCTTTAGCCATCTTTTCTTCTGCCTTTGATTTTGCTATCCTTATTTCTCTTTTTGTCTCTTTTAATTTGATCTTGTATTCTTTTCTGTGTTCCTCTGTTTGCGAGCTTCGGAATTTTGTGAAAGCTGTATTTTTTGCCTTTATTTGTGCAGCCACTTCTTTGGAGAACCAAATAGGTTTCCTTTTCCTCTTGTTTTTATTTACTTTCCTTATGTATGTATCTGTTGCACCTTTTATTGCTTTCTTTAGTTTAGCTCATTGCAATTGCAATTCCACTTCCCTTAACCCCTCCCACCCTACCAACTCCTCCTTCAGGACCATTTTACTGAAGTCAGTGTTTTTGAAGTCTAAGGGGCTTGTTTACAAAGCCGCGGTAGTGGTTCGCGATCGCGATCGCAGCCGCGGCCCCATTGAAATCAATGGGGCCGCGGCTCCGATTACGATCGCAAACCGCTACCGTGGCTTTGTAAACAAGCCCCTAAGACTGAGCTTGCTGTGATTGGATTCCACCTTGGCTTTTATCTCAGACCATACTGTGTGATGATCGCTGCTGCTCATATGGGCACCCACCTGGATATTCGACACGCTATCTCCGTTGGTGAGCACTAAATCCAGCACGGAGCTCTTCCTGGTCAGTTCCATCACCATTTGTTTAAATAGGCATCCACAATTTTTTTTTACTTCTTTCTAGATTTGCAGAAGGAACACTCCAATCCACATCGGGTAGATTAAAGTCACCCAATATGATCACTTCCCCCTTTATGGCTATCTTTGCAATGTCTACAATCAATTCGCTATCCATTTCTTTGGTTTGAGTTGGAGGCCTGTAGACTTACACCAGCATGGATGACACAATCCAGAGTGCTTCTTTTCCCCATGTCTCCTGCATTTCAGCAGCTTTAATATTGCTTTTGACATACAGGGCTACTCCTCCTCCTTTTCTACCCTCTATCTCTTCTAAATAGATTATAGCCAGCTATGGCACTGAGATGCACCCTGACTGAATTAGATTTCAGATCTGAATAGGAGAGATGCAAAAGGTACTGCAAAACGAGTTGCTCCTGGTAGGAGAACGGGTTCATGTTCCTGTTTTGCACACCAGACGGAGAACATCCTCCATTTGAAGCTTCCTGGAGGCCAGGAGAACCTCCTAGACCCCCCTCGTGAGTTGGAAAGGGGCCAACACTACCCGTTCAGGAGCCACACTGTCAGCATCAGGGCCCTCAGGTTGGGGTTCAGGAGGAAGCCTTCCTCCTGTGAGAGGAGGGGTACTGGAGCTGACAATGACAGAGCAACAGGGGGAACCAGGATTGCCTGGGCCACCTGGGGGGGGCACCAGGATCATTGAGGCATGTTCGCTCTGGATCTTGAACAGACACTTGGGTATCAGGGGGGTCGGCGGGAATGTATAAAGCAGGCCATACGACCATGAGATCAGAAACGCATCTGCTGCCACCCTCCCATGGTGTGGTTGAGGGGAGCAGAACAGCTGAAGCTGAGTGCTGTCCGGAGAGGTGAACAGGTCTAGGCAGGGCCTGTCGCAGAGCCCGAAGAGCCTCTGGGCTACCTCGGGGTCCAGGCGTCACTTGTGTGAGCAGAGGACTCTGCTGACCCTGTCCGCCAGGAAGTTGTCCTGGCCCGGTAGGTACACTGCCCTTAGGGTCATGTGGTTGCGCAATGCAAAGAAATGAAGTGCTACAGCCTCCTAACAGAGGGAGTAGGAGCCCGTTCCACCCTGCTTATTCATATAAAACAGGGCCACCTGGTTGTCCATCTGAATGAGGGTCGGACGGCCTCTGAGCAGGTGGCAGAAGGTCTGCAGGGCCAGAAAGATAGCAAGGAGCTCGAGGAGGTTGATCTGCAGGAGAGACTCCTTGGGAGACTAGTGGCCCTGAATGTGCTGGCCCTCAGTGTGCACCCCGGCCCAACAGGGAGGCGTCCATAGTCAGAATCCTCTGAGGTGCTGGTGTCTGGAAAGGCATCCCCGCCAGAGGTGGTGCGGGGATTTCCACCAGATAAAGGAGGCCGCCAGCTGCCGGGTGACCCACAGCCTGTCCTGCAGTCCGCCTGTGGACCGAGACCATTGAGGCAGCACTGGGCCACTCGCATGTGTAGGAGGGCTAGAGGCGTAACATGCATCGTTGAGTCCATGTTGCCCAGAAAGCGGAGGAGCCAACAGGCTGGCACTGACTTGCAGGCCTGCACCTCCCCGGCCAACTACATCAGGCGGTGAGCCCTGTCTTCGGGGAGGAAAGCCTTGGCCAGCCGAGCGTTCAGCTGGGCCCTTATAAATTCCAGCGTCTGCATTGAGGAGAGCCTGGACTTGGGGTAATTGATGATGAAGCCCAACTGATGGAGGGTGTGAATGGTCAGCCATGTGGCCCAGTCCGCCTCCCTGGCAGTGCTTCCCCTAACAAGCCAGTCGCCCAGACAGGGGAAGACGTGAGCTCCGTGAAGGTGCACATGTGCAGCCACTGTGGCCAGACACTTTGTGAAGACCCTTGGGGAGGAGGAGAGCCCGAATGGGAGCACCCTGTACTGGAAGTGCAGATCCCCCAGCACAAACCTTAGATATCACCTGTGGGAGGGATGAATCAGGATGTGAGCATAAACGTCCTTGAGATCCAAGGAGCAAAGCCAGTCTCACTGGTGGAGGTAGGGCAGCAGTGTTCCAAGGGAGAGCATCTTGAACCGCTCCCACACCAGGAACCTGTTGAGGTTGCATAGATCCAGGATAGGCCGGAGGCCTCCTTTTCTTTTGGGGACAAGAAAATACCTTGAGAAGAAGCCCTTGCCCCAGAGGTAGTGGGGCATAGGTTCCACCGCCTTGTCCCTGAGCAGGTTTGCAAGCTCTGTGATGAGTAAGGCCTGGTGAAGGAAGGGACAGGGTGGCTCCTCTGGAAAGTACTCTGGAGGGCTTTGTTGCAAGTGGAGGGAAAAACCCTCTCTCACCATCTGCAGGACTCACTGGTCTGTAGTGATGGTGGCCCAGTTGTCGGCAAAGGAGGCCAGTCGACCCCCTATGGGCTGAGGTTGGTCTCCTTGGGGAGGGGAGACATTGCCCACTGAGTCAGAAACTCCTCCCTGACTGAGGGGGCATTGATGCCTCGGGCTTTGGGGCATTGGGCTTCCTGTGCCCATACCCTTGGCCCTTTGGCTGTGCAGGTTGGTGAGGCTGACCCTGGTAAGGCTGGTAATGGATGGCCGTGGGGGTAACACTTTTTCCTCAGGAAAAAGTCTTCTTTCCCGAGGGCTTCTTCCTGGGGAAAGTCTAGGTCTTTTTGGAAAGCCTCTGCCGGGTAAATACCTTGGCCTCGATCTCAGCGGCCTTATCCGACATCGGCTTCCCAAAAAGGTTTTCCCCATTGCAGGGCACGTCCAGGAGCTTCTCCTGCACCCACTGCTCCAGCAGCCATGCCTGGTGCCGGGCCCCGATGACCGCAGCCGCCACCTGGGTTGAGGCCTCGAACCCATCGCAGGCAGCTCTAGATAGAAACTTAGAGCAGTCCTGGACAGCCCCGGCCAGGGTCAAGAAGCACTGGAGAGGCTCTCCGGCAAGGCCCGCCAAGAACTCAGAGTTCTTGGACCAGGCTCTTCAAATACATCCCCATATACAGCTCATAGGCTTTTATATGGCGTTGAGGGCCCGGGCCTCCTTGCCTGGGGGCACAGACAAGTAGGTCTTTTGACTCTTAAGCTTTTGCATCGAGGACTCCACCACCACTGAGTGGGGAGCTGAGGCTTGTGGAACCCTGCATCCTTCCGGACTTGGTAAATGGCGTTGACACATCAACTGACTACCGGCACTGAGGCTGGGGTCCCCCAAGTCCGGAGCAGGAGCCTCTCGAGGATGGGTGGGATCAGGACTATGAGAGTCTCCTTAGGCGGGTACTCATACTGGAAAATTTCCAGCTCCTCAGTGCGCGGATCCTCCTCGGACTCCGCCTGCACAGACAGAGCCTGGGCCATGTCCTGAACAAAATCATGGAATGCCACATTCTCAGGTGGGGAGTGGCGGCAAGACTGCGGGGGTGTAGACTCCGAGGGAACGTCCTGATGTCGGGAAGTCTTGGGAGAAGCCTCATCCTCAGTCTCCCATTCGAAGCCCAAGGTCGTCGAGGACTCGGCCTTGGGGGTAACCTCCATGAACCAGGGACCACCTGAGGACCGGGGTTCAGATCCACGCAGGCTCACTGGGGAGGACCTGAGTCCTGAGGACAAAGACCTCGACCGGGGTAGAGGACCTACCTGAAGCCGGTGGCGCTCAGTGCCTGGTTTGACGCCCTGGGCATCCCCTGAGCTGAAGGGCCAGGTGTCAAGGCCGATGATGCTGGGAATCCAGACATCAATACCTGCTGCAAGGCCAGAATGGAGGAGAGACACTGCTCCATGGCCGCCATATGGGAGCCTCGAGACCCGATGGCTCAGCAGCCTGCGGTGCAGACACCGAGGGCCTCTGGTCTGGCGCCGGCACTCTGGAGTGTGTGTCCTCCAGAAGGACTATGGGTTCCTGAACCCTGGCATGGTCACCACCGGCCGAGGGCTCCTGCCTCAAGAGTTTAGGAGGGCACTGCACTGAGTTGCCAAAGTCCCGCCACGGGACCTTCCCAGATTTCTCCGGCAACTCGGGAGACCGCACCTTCTTCTTGGGAGGGTCTGGCGACATACTGGATGAGCCACTGCTGTGGGACTCCAAGGACACCCTGATCTCCCTCAAGGAACCCTCCTTCGAATTGGGAGAGGGGGACGCCAGAGCGGAGTCTGGCTTGGGAAACAGCTTCCCCTGCAATGCCGAATGTTTCCTGTTGGTCTTTGGCGTCATGACCTGACACCGGTCACAGGAGGAGCTGTCGTGGTCCGGGCCCAGACAATGGAGGCAGCAATCATGAGTATCAGTAACCGATATGGTTTGGCCACATCAGTTACACTTTTTAAACCCACCAGAAGGGTGGAAGAACACCTGGCCGGGATCAAGGATCTCCGGGTGAAAAAAGGCGTTAACGCCAGTCAAGGAAGAACCTCGACAAAAAAGGGACCATGCGAGGCCGAGAGTGGCACTGGGGTGCCCGAACTGAGGCAGAGGTGGTACAGGGACCGAAGTCAAGAATTTGCAAGGGAAAGAATCCTTTTCCCGGGAGAGATGAGGACCATGTTCGTTGTGCTCCACGAAAAAAAGGAGATTTATTTATTTAACATTTCTTATATACTGCCTTTCATGATATCAAGGTGGTTTACATACCGCCATGATATCAAGGCAGTATATAAGAAATGTTATTTATTTAACATTTCTTATATACCGCCTTTCATGATATCAAGGTGGTTTACATTGAACAAACAGAAATTACATTGAACAGGGCATTATAACTTGGAGATAAATATTTCACGGAGTGGAGTAGCCGCCTAGTGGTTAGAGCTCTGGCTTGGTAACCAAGCAACCAGGGTTTGATTCCCACTAGCATTCCTTGTGGCCTTGGGCAAGTCACTTAACCCTCCATTGCCTCTGAAGAAAGGCCTGGCAATCTACTTCTGGTGACACTGCCAAGAAAACCCAGGAGCTTCTGGGTGGCCAGGAGTCAGGACTGACTCGAAGGCACACATTGCATTTTGCAACTATTTTACAGGGAACATGGGCAATGGAGGGTTAAGTGGCTTGCCCAAGACCACAAGGAGCACCTGTTGGACTAGAAACCCCAGTCCTTCCGGCCCAAGGTTGCTGTCCTCTAGTGGGACTTGAACCCCCGACCTTCCGGCCTGAGGTAACTTGCCCCAACCACTAGGCCACTCCTCCCTCACAGATTGAACAAGATGGCACCCTTGGGTGGGAAGGGAACCACGCATGCATGGCTGCATTCCCAAAGGCTTTCTTTGAAAGCTGGAGAAATGCTCAGTGCGGGCTCCGTTAGCACCGATGTCACCCATATGTGAGGACTGACTTCCTGCTTGTTCCTGGAGAATAAAATGATATTCAGTCCCATGAGACTAAAGAGTTCTGGACTTGAGGTTTAACATGTAGTCACATTTTCACTCCTTTTTGATCTAGAAGTGCTTCTAATAAAGGATATCTTCCCTGTAAACAGAAAAGTTGACTTATCAAAACATGCTGAACTCTTTCCCTTACATTCAACCCAAGGAACTGAAATAGTTTGAAAGCCCTATTTGTCAATATGATAGCTAGATCCTGGGATGGCAGTGCCAGAGATTTGTCACCAAGCTTTGGAATAACAAGGAGACCTTATTTGGGTAAGTGGGTCACTGCAAGCACAAGACAATTGGGAAGCACCCTGGGAGCTGAGAAATGTCCAAAAGAGAGCATTCTGTATTGATGATGATTTTATTCCAGGTTGAAGTGAAGATATTGTCCACAGCTGGGATGAATTGGTATAGGAGTGTAAGCATCCCAGAGATCCAATGAATACCAACCAGACTATGCTGTGGTTCTCACTTATTTTTTTGCTTTAGTGTAAGAGCATCTTGCATCTCCTTTGGGGTTGGGTTTTTTTTTTTTTTTTTGCATTAACCCCATGCTGGTCCAGTGTGCAGTGTCAGAAGTTGGTATGTTTTACCTTAGAGGCCCAGGCTACATAATGAAACTGCTTTTTACTTCATAAAAACAGCATTGCAAAGTTTTTAGTAGTATTATATAAACTGGGAATATGTTGCCTTCTTATTTATTGGAACAGCCACCTGACTGATGTTCCAAATGAGGGAACCACCTGCTCCCTAACTGAAGCTTCTCAAGAGGCCCTCCCAATCTGGGTGTTTTTATGGGGGTGAGAAGTGCTGTTGAGCCCCTCTTGTTTGGCACATTTACTGAATCCCTTATTATGAATGTCACTTCACACCACTGGAATAATGTGCAAGCTGTTGTTCACTTCTGGGGTTAGTTGCATCTCACATTTAAGTCCAGTCTCATAGAGACTGGATAAACAGATGCCAGAGTATGTCATATATGGCACTGTTGGAAGATGAAACAAACTGTGGACCAGAGCAGCTACTGTAGTCTTTGGATTTTCTATAAATTTTAACAATCCAAAGACATCAGATCTAGGTTCCATCTTCTATTAGAATATGAAATGAACTTTCTGTGACAATCTTTGTACAACTCTGTGATAGGAAATATCTTCATAAAAAAATCAGTTTCTACAGGAGGAGGGGATAGATCTGAAGGAATTCCTATGGATGGCTCTCCCTTTCAGGGTAGTTGTCATCTAGGGCAAAGCTTCTCAACCCAATCCTTGGGGCACACCCAGCCAGTCACGTTTTCATGACAGAAATCTGCATACAGTAGAGGAAGTGCATGCTAATCTGTCTCATGTATATTTATTGTAGGAATCCTGAAAACCTCCAACTCTGGTCCTGGAGGGCAACAAACTAGCCAGGTTTTCAGGATATCCCTAATGAATATGCATGAGATAAATTTGAATACAATGGGGGCAGTGTATGCAAATATATCTCATGCATATTCATTTCCACCAAACCCACTGGTCTGGAGAAAAACAAATCCTACTCCCCACGCTCACAGACCAAAAACCCTTCTCCCAAAATATAATTTTAAAAAAAGATTTTTAATATATATAAATCACTTATCATGAACTTAATCCCAACTACAAACAATCAGCAGAGACTCAGTAGTGAGTAAACAGACTGAACAGTGGGTAGGAGAAAAAGCCTCAGATAACTTAACCTCCCTCTATGTAGCTACTTCAAAACCATAGGGGAACAAACAGCTTTACATCATAGGCTGAAAAAACTCCTCCCATCAACAAATTTAAAATTGTTTTTATTACAAAATGCTTAAAAACCTCCAACATCTACAGCAGAAGGTACCCAGGGCGCCCTGACAGTAACAAACACGCAAATGATATTATAACACCAGTTCTAAAGGAATTATTTAAACAGGAATCACAGACCAACACAATGGCCATCTAGAAAGGAATAAAGAAAGGAGCAGTCACAAAACTTGTCAAACGCAATTCAAAAGCCTGTCCGCAGCCCCATACTTAGCTCAGGACAGCAGCTCTTCAAGCTTGCAGCACTCCAAGCTTCAAACACTCCTGCACTTGAAACCAACATACCAGGCACCATTGCTATACTAACCACTGAATCCACAGCCATACCATTTCTCAGAATAACCCTACAAAGATCTTTGTTTCGCTAAAAACAACTTCTTCAGGGGTTACACACTGCCAGCAGAAATTCTACATGCAAAGGCTTTTTCTCCTACCCATTGTTTGTTTACTTACTACTGTGTCTCTGCTGATTGTTTATAGTTGGGATTAAGTTCATGGTAAATGATTTATATATATTAAAAATCTTTTTTTGAATTATATGTTGGCAGAAGGGTTTTTAGTCTGTGGGTGTGGGGAGTAGGATTTATGCATATTCATTAGGGATATCCCGAAAACCTGACTGGTTTGGTGTCCTCCAGGACAGGAAATGGAGACCCTTGACCTAGGGTATAGCATAGTTACTCCCTGTAACAGGTAATCTCTGGGAACAGCAGGAATTTAGTCTTCACATATGGGTATTGTCGGTACCGACGGAGCCTGCGCGGGAATGCTCCCCAGCGTCCAATTAGAAAGCTTTTGGGAGCATCCCACAACGCCTGCATGCCGCCTTCCCGCCTTTCCCAACTGACTCTCTCCAGTTGAGTTTAAAGCTGAGACAAAGAGAGAGAGATAGGGAAAGAGAAAGAGACAGATAGAGAGATACAACTCCTAGGGGAGGTGGGTGGGTTGTGAAGACTAAATTCCTGCTCTTCCCTGAGATCACCTGTTACAGGTGAGTAACTATGCTATCCTCCAGGAACAAGCAGGAATGTAGTCTTCACATATGGGGACTCCCTAGCTTTAGATGCCAGGGAGAGAACCCCAGAAGTTGTGTGTCCCTGTGAAAGGGCTCCACTTCCCCCCATGGAGCTCCGGCATCCTACCAGGGATGGTGGATAGGAGTTGATTAGGTATGGAACAGATGTTGGATAACAGCCTGAACAAACAAGGCATCCCGGCGGGAGTCCTTATTCAAGCAGTAATGGGCTGTGAAGGTATGAACCGAGGTTCAAGTGGCTGCTCGACAGATGTTGTCGATAGACACAGAGTGCAGATGAGCCATGAAGCTGCCATGGCTCTCACATTGTGAGCTGTGACATGGCCCTCCAGAGGAAGATTCTTACTCTGATAGGCAAAGGAAATACACTGTGCAATCCAGTTGGACAGTGTTCTCTTGGAGACTGGAAGTCCCAAATGAGAAGGATCAAAAGCAACAAAGAGTTGAGGTGACTTTCTATGTTGCTGTGTTCTTTGTAAGTAAAAGGCTAAAGCTCTTTTACAGTCCAAAGTATGAAGATTCCTTTCTGCATTTGATGCATGAGGCCTTGGAATAAACAGAGGCAGGTAGACCGCTTGGTTCAGAGGAAAAGGCGAGAACAACTTTGGCATAAAGTGTGGATGAGTCCTAAGGACTACCCTGTCATGATGAAACCTTGCATAAGGAGGATCAGCCACTAGTGCCTGCAACTCACTGATGCGACATGCTGATATGATTGCAATGAGAAAGATAACTTTCCAGGAAAGGAATTTTCAACGAGGTAGTAGCTAAGGGTTCGAAAGGTGGCTTCATGAGCTGCCCAAGAACCAGGTTTAAGTCCCATGCCACCGATGGTGGCCTAATGGGAGGCTTAGTTAGAAGAAGGCCTCTCATAAATCTTGCTATAAGAGGATGGGAGGAAATAGGTTGTCCATTTAAAGGCTTGAAAGAAGCTGAAATAGCACTCAAATGGACTCTTACTGAGTTAGTCTTAAGTCCTGCATTGGATAAATGAAGGAGATACTCCAGTAATGATTCCAGAGGTATCACAAGGGGGCTAAGACCCTTCTGCGAGCACCATATGGTAAACCTTTTACATTTGAAAGCATAAGAGCATCTTGTGGAAGGTTTTCTGGAAGCATAAAGGATATCCTTTACTTGCTGAGAAAGGTTAAGATCATGAAGATCTAGGCCTTCAGCAACCAAGCCCTGAGATGCAGAGACTGGGGATTGGGATGCCATAACATTCTGTCCTCCTGAGACAGGAGATCTGGAGCAGACCCTAACTCCAGAGAGGGAGCTTGAGAGAGATGTAGAAGCAGAGGGTACCACACTTGACGTGGCCAATGTGGAGCTATGAGAATCATATGGCCTCTGTCTCTCTGAAGCTTGAACAGGGTTTTGGGAATTAGGGGAATGGGTTGAAAGGCATAAAGGAAGTCTTGACCCCAATGAAGGAGGAAAGCATCCCTGGCCTGAGAGCCCTGAGCCGGAATTCTGGAACAGAACCAGGGAAGTTTGGCATTCAACGGACTTGCAAAGAGGTCTATGTCCGGGGTTCCCCAAATTTGAAAAATCTTGGCCATCTGGTCTGCATGGAGAGATCATTCATGTGGAAGCATAACTCGACTGAGTGTCTGCCCAAGAGTTTTGGATACCTGGAAGATACACTGCCAGGAGATGAATCTGATGCTCTCTGGCGAGGGCCCATAGTCGCAAAGCTTTGTTGCAAAGCGACAGAGAGCCTGTTCCTCCCTGCTTGTTCACATAGAACATGGCTACTTGATTGTCCGTGTGGATGAGGACTGTCTTGTAGCTGAGCAGAGTGTGGAACACTCGAAGAGGAAGGAAGATTGCTCTCAGTTCTAAGAGATTGATGTGTAGATGAGTCTCCTGTGGAGTCCAAGTGCCTTGGGTGGAGAGGTCTTGCAGATGAGCTCCCCAACCCATTGGTGAAGCATCTGTTGTGAGAGTTGCCTGGGGTAAAAGTTGTTGAAATGGGGACCCCACCAACAGGTTTTGAGTGGACTGCCACCATTGGAGGGACAAAATAAGGTGATTTGTGTTTGCTATTTTGTCTGACAGGCACCCTGATGCCTGGGTCCATTGAGTGGATAAAGTCCACTGGGCTGCTCTCATATGGAGGTGAGCATAAGGAACCACATGCACGGTAGATGCATTGTGGCCTAGTAGTTGTAAAATTTCTCGAGCAGTGAGATGAGACTTTAGCACTGCTTGAGAAGCTAACTGCACCATGCGAAGGCAACAGGTCTGGGGAAGATAGGCCTTTGCTTTTCTGGTATCCAACAAAGCTCTTAAGAACTCTAGAGACCGAGTGGGAGTTAGGCTGGATTTTGGGATGTTTATGACCAGACCCAAATACTGAAGGATACGCATTGTGCAAGATAGAGAAATCCTGGCCTCTGACTCTGATGGGGCTCGAATGAGCCAATCATCTAAGTAGAGGAAGACGAATATTCCTAGAGTGTGAAGAAATGCTGCTACCACAGCCATGCATTTCATAAACACCCTTGGTGCTGAGGCCAGGCCAAAAGGAAGCACCCTGCATTGTTAGTGCTTTCCTTGAAAAAGGAACCGAAGGAACTTTCTGTGAGTTGGATGGATGAGAACATGAGTGTACGCATCCTTGAGATCTAGAGAACAAACCCAATCATGACTCTGAAGGTATGGCAGCAGCGTTCCCAGAGAAATCATTTTGAATTTCTCTTTGAACAGGAATGTGTTCAATTCTCTGAGGTCTAAAATAGGTCTATGTCCCCCTGTTTTCTTTGGAATAAGGAAATAGGGGGAGTAAAATCTGTACCCTGTTGAGGAATGGGTACCTCTTCTATTGCCCCTTGGGCAAGAAGCATAGTGACCTCTTGATCTAACAGGTTGATGAGAGAGGTCTGAGAATTGAACTGTCTTACCACTGTGGGAGGGGGCATGCAGAGAAAGTGAAGCTTGTACCCCTCTTTTATAATGGAGAGTGTCCAATGCTCTGCTGTTATCTGCCCCCATCTGGGGGCAAAGTGACACAACCTTCCTGGAATGGTGGAAGGTTCTGGTCCGTTAAGGGCCAGGAAGGCTAAGTTCTCTAGATGGAAGTCAAAGGCCTTGTGGAGGCTGAGACTGCCGAGACGGTTGAGGCTTAGCAGTCTTTGCTTTCCTTTGTTTAGGTGGTTGCTGCCTCTTTCGGGCAGGTTGACCTGCAGAACGTCCCTGCTGAGAATAAGAGGGATAAAACCTCTTATTTTTGGAGAAGAATGGTTTCTTGAAAGATTTTCTTCCTTGCAGAATCAGCTGTGGCTTTGGATAACCTATCCAAAGTGGAGTTGTCAGCATCCAACTCATTGGCTTTCTCTTGCCAATTTTTGCCGAATAGATTCTCACCTGTACAAGCGATATTGCCCAGTTTGTCCTGCACCCAGAGCTCCAAATCGGATGCCTGGAGCCAGGCAATTCTACGTTCACCTATGGCAATGGCAGAGGTTCTGCTTATGCACTCAAAAAAGTCAAAAGCTGCACGATTGACAGACTTAGAAACATCCTGGGCATGTTTAACCAGTGTGAAAAAGTCCTGCCTCTTATCTTCAGGAAGAAGAGGGCTCAAAACCTCTAAATCTCCTGTGACTTCCTTAAGGAACATTCCCATATATAAAATATAGGAACTTATCCTGGCAGAAAGCATGGAAGCCTGGAAATTACGATGTCCAAAGGCATCCAAAGTTCTACACTCACGTCCTGGAGGATTAGAGGCATGCCTCTTCGCACTTCTGATCCTTCTCATAGCTGATTCCACTACAATAGAGTGGTGAGGAAGCTGAGTCTTCTGGAAGCCAGGACACGGAGGCACTCGATACATGGTATCCAGTCTACGAGAGTGAGGAAAGGTGGTAAGAGGTGTTTCCCACATTCTTAACATGAGATCATGTAAGATCTCATGGATAGGCAAAGTAGCTGCCTCCTTAGGAGCCTTGGGATATTGTAGAATCTCCAACTCCTTTGCACTGGGCTCTGTTTCAGGAGCCACAGTAATGGAAAGACCTCGAGCCACCTCCCTGATAAAATCCTGAAAGGAGATATCTTCTGGAGGAGACATCCTACGTTTAGGAGAGGAAGGCTCCTCCGGGAGAAGTATTCCAGTACCGACGGAGATGTCAGAATCCTCAGACTCCTCCGAGGATTCAAAGTACCTTCTGTCCAGATGCTCTTGTAGAGCATGATACCCATACCGAACGAAGTCGGTGCCGGGGGGAATTGGTACCGGTGTATCGGTACCGGAAGGCATAGCATGACTGGGTGCCAGCAATGCAGACACCGATGTCGATACCGATGCTGTCGGTATCAGTACCGATACCGGTGCCGGAGTTGGTGCCGGTACCGGTTGAACTGTCTGACGCGGTTCCGAGGGGGTCGATGCCACAAGGAGAGCCGCCAGACTGCGTTCAATAGCCAGGAACCTCTGGTCTATCGACGCTGCCGATGCCTGGGTATCAGTACCAGAGAAAGCGGCCGGTACCCCAGAGCATGGCACCAGTAGTTCTGCCGAGGTTGAGGCCTCGAGAACATCCTGGAGCCCCAATAATGCTTTGGAAGCCGAAGCCTCCCGCCGGGGCAATTTTGCCGGTACAGAACCCTCAAGGGCAAAGCCAGAGGCATCTCGATGCTTGGAAGGAGATCTACCCTTTGAGGACCGGCCAGACTTATGTTTAATTACCTGAGATCCATGGGAGGAAGACAAAGACCTGGAAGACGTCGAAGCCACAGAGGCTGCATTGGAGGGAAAAAGGGTGCTGAGCTTAGCAGTTCGGTTTTGTCAACCCCTCTTGGGCATCATGGCACAGGCCATACACTCCGAAATGGAGTGGTCAGGACCTAAACATTTAAGGCACCACTCGTGGGTGTCGGTGACAGAGATGGTACCGCCACACTTGGTGCACTTCTTGAAACCCAAAGCGGGTTTTTCCATAGTAAAGGAAACTTTTTGCGTCTAAGGCCCAAAAAGGCGCGTGCACCTGAAGAAGAAAGTTTGGAAAAGATATATATATATATATTTTTTTTTTTTTTTTAAAGAAAGAAAGAACCGGCGGTGCCGGTATAGTGTCGAGGGAAGGCAGACGCAACCACAAAAAAGAAGGAGAATAGGAAAAATTTTCTACGGTGACAGAAAAGACAACCTGCTGGCTCCGCGGAAAACGAAGAACTGGAGAGAGGCAGTTGGGAAAGGTGGGAAGGCAGCATGCAGGCGCTGTGGGATGCTCCCAAAAGCTTTCTAATTGGACGCTGGGGAGCGTTCCTGCGCAGGCTGCGTCGGTACTGACGATACCCATATGTGAAGACTACATTCCTGCTTGTTCCTGGAGATACTACAGATCTCTGTCACCTTCTAGAACAGTGAGAGAAAGCTTTGAGTCAGGAGGAGGGAAAATGAGACAGAGAGACCCCCTCCTATGACTCAGGATCAGATATGGAAAGACAAGAAACTACTGGATTTTGAGAAGACTGTAGCTGTCTTTGTACAATAACTGTTCCTATGGATTGAGAGGCTTGTGGTGCAGAATGATTCCAATACACCCCCCCTACAGAAATAGCCTTGTAGTATCCCTTAACGAAGTCATCAAACCTTTTTTGAAAAAATGAATATGGCTGTTCCAGTAGAAGCAAGGAAACTGAAGACAACTCATCAGCTATTGTAACAAACAGGAGTTAAGGTTAGTGACTGACTTTCAACTTTCTGGCACAGGGGTACTACAACAAGTAAGACAAGAAAGCAGAGAGGCTTGCATGACTAAATGAAGAAGAGGATGCCTGCACAGGTCCTGACTAGAAGAATCTCTGTGTTGGATGGTTTATAGTACAACTGAATGGGCTACACTGAGCAGAGAAGGATCTGTGAAGGATGATGTAGGATTTTGCTTCTGCCAAAACTGTGAAGGAGCTTCTTATGCACAGACAATGGCATTGGAGTATTTTCAAACTTCCTACATTTTGAAGTGCCACCATGTCTACGGTCTTCTGTGCTTAAATGATGGTGACTAGCCAGTGTCTTGGAGCCATGTAATTTGGAGGGCTAGTCCTGTTCAGACCGGTATTTATTTATTTTATTTTATTACACATTTCTATACCGCCCTTTCCAGAGATCAGGGGCGGTTTACAAGGAACCAACATGTTACATATAACAGGTTTTGAACTTTTTACATTATAACAATATTAGTCATAGACTTAAATAATGACAGTATGACAGTATCAAAGACATCTATGTTTTAGGCGGAGGACTTTTCAAGTCACAGCATAAAAGGATGGAAGCCTGATGAACTGCACATTTCTCTTCATTTTTAGAAACTTCTCTCCTCTGCCTCTTCATTTCAAGAAACCTCCCTCCTCTGCCTCCTAGTGCTCACTGAGCAAGTAGACATGATTTTTCTGGGGCAAATGCAGACATTCCTCTGCACTCATAAGAGTCCTCCTGCTGGTGAGTTGGAGCGAAGCAAATGATAGCACCACAGCTGTATTTATTTCTACCCTGTGGTGGATTTGCCTCTATTCTTTGTTTGGCTTGGGCAAAGCAAATGAGACACAATCTGTAGGCTTCACTGGAGACTATTTTCTTTTTACAGGTTGGGCAGGACCTGAAGTCTGGGTTTGCTTGCACCATGGACCCAACACAAAATCTAAGAAAATCCGTTTTTTCCTTGTTTTATTAGAAGTAACAAAGAAAATACTAAAAAAAAAAAACCCCTAATAAAAAAATGACAACCTCAGTAAAACAAGAAAACACTCTTCAAACAAAATGTTAGGAAAGCTTTATTTCAGCCTTCATTCTGCAGGTGAGCAAAAATAAAACTGAAGAAACTGAGGGTACTGCTTCAAGTGCTGAGAACTTTAGACTAATTCTGAGCTCTGAGAGAATCTCTACCAAACAAAGCACAGTTACTTACCTGTAACAGATGATCTCTGGGAACAGCAGGAATTAGTCTTCACATATGGGTACGTCGGTACCGACGGAGCCTGCACGGGAATGCTGCCCAGCTTCCAATCAGAAAGCTTTTGGCAGCATCCCTCGCGCCTGCGCGCTGACTTCCCGCCTTCTCCAGAGCCTCTCTTCAGTTGAGTTTCAAAGCTGAGACAAAGGCGAGGAGAAGAAAGGAAGAAGAAGATAAGAGATGCAACTCCTAGGGGAGGTGGGAGGGTTGTGAAGACTAATTCCTGCTGTTCCCAGAGATCACCTGTTACAGGTAAGTAACTGTGCTATCTCCAGGAACAAGCAGGAATGAGTCTTCACATATGGGGACTCCCGAGCTGGAGATGCCAGGGGGAGATCCCATAAAAATGCAGTAGCCTGGACCAGGGGTGCATTTTGTCTCCAGGAATCCCCGGCATCCAAAGTGGGATGGAGGGTAGGAGTTGACAATAAAGGAGCTGTGAGGAAAGAAACAGCATAGCCAAGGACTACAGGGCCCTACAGACTACAGGAGTCCTTGGTATATATGATGAGTAGCATTAAAACACCTTCAATGTACACTTAAAATATGCAGCTTACCTACTGTATTGTAGGAAGTAGAGAGCATGATGGAGTCTACTGGATAAGCAGTGGCGGAATCTTCAAGGTGACCTCCCAGCAGTGAGGATGAAGGTCCAGACCCGGAGGTAGCAGACGATCCAGGTGTCAACTGGGTAGGATTAGACGTCAGGTCTTCAATGGAAGCTTTATGGGAAAAAGCTGAAAACTCCTTTAGGCATAAAGTCATTAACATTGAGGACTAAAGGAAGAAGACTGACGGAGTTGGAGAACTAGCCCAGTCCTGGCGGGAAGAGGGGGACTGGAAAAACCCCTATTCCCAAGGAGAACAGCTGTGTACTCAAGATAAAGATGTACACTATTTTTCCTAGCTGGCAAGAGGTAGGAAAAATATTGAAGCTTGATGCTTCAAGGACTTAAAGAAAAAATGGAAGATGTTAGCACCACAGTAGTTATAGGTGCATGACAGTTTCTGCGTCGTAACATGATATGCGAAGTAGGGCGATAGACTGTCTAAAACCTCTAGAAGGTAAAACATTTAGTATAGACAGTAAGGGTGATAGTATGTAAGACATATCAACCCTTAAGAAGCCCCCCAACAGACACATATATAGACAGATATATATATGTGGATGGAATATATATATATATACACACATATGTCCATATGTGTATATTAGGATATGGGTGGAGAAATGTATCAAAATATATATATATATATATATATATATATATATATATATGATATACCGAAATATATATACATTTGTGGGGCATGGTTTTGCACCACCAGGGTAATGATATAGGTATGTAGACATATATGGAGATGCTACATACAAGATAACAAGTTGAAGATGCATGTCTACCACCCAGCCCCATAATTGTACATGGGGAATATAAAAGAAAAAGATTCTTTGCCCTACAAGAGGGTGAACCCACTTGGGATATGTATAGAGAATCTATTTCCGTGGATTGAGGGATGCAAGAAGGCAATCCAACGAGATAACCGTGATGTTTGCGTGGGAACAGATCATCATATGAATCTGTAAGGAACAAGGCGGGAGTTCCACAGAACACTGACATGGCAGATGTGCAGAAACGCAGAAGAAGATACCAGAGGGACCTACTGGAGGGACCCAGAGGTAGCATGCGTAAACATCAGCGTTGGATTTTCACGCAGAAGAACTTATATTTCATGTTAACACCCCAGGCCTGAGGGTGTGGAGAACCCTTACAGGCATGGGAAGGGATTATAAGCTTTTCCCTACTAATAGAGAAGCTTTAGAGACAAGGTCAATGCTCTATAGCAAGGCCCTCATAGTAGAAAGCTTCTCTGAAGACTGCAGAGAGCATTGTGCAGGAGAGCTATGAGATAAACTGACTGAAGTCAGGTGTGTTGCCATATCCTAGGAGAGGAGATGGATAGAATAATGTGAGAAAGCCAAAAAGAGTAGGAGGATCCAAGATAGCTGACGAGTAGCTTGGAATCACTACTGAGGCTAGACAAAATTTTGAACAAGGTACTGGAACATGTAAAAAGTACCAGTAATACAAGCACTGTAACTCCTGCAGGCACAGCTGCTGACGGAAACAGCAGAGAGATTGTCCTGTGCCCAAGAAAGAAAAACAGACAAGAAAGGAGAGGAGATATTCCTTCTCCCTGTCTGAGGAACTAGCTTGCTAGAGAAGCCTTTCAGTGTGGTACCCCTCAGTTAGGGAAAAAGCCCGGTTGAGAGGGTAGAGCAAGTAATTGGAGGGCGACGTACCCATAGGGTAAGTCAACTGAAGGAAAAAATGTTCAGTTGGGACAGAACTATCAAGGGATAGTTGCAACTGCTCTTCTAGAGAGTAAGAAGAGGAGAAGTCTGTAGTCCCTGAACAAAAATTTACCGACAGCTTAGTACACTGAAAAAGAAAAGCACAGTGAATAAACTTCTAATGGATAGAAGTGAACTGCAGAGTATAATTCCCAGCCCCTATGGTTGCTGGGAATGCTGAGACTGGCCAGAGCTGGAGGACTTCAGACTAGGCTGAGGTGTCCCTTGTTTAGGTACAGCCGAATGATGGGCAGGAGATGAATGAAACTTTCTTTTCTTAGGGAAAGAAGGTTTGGTAGGACGTTTCCTACATTTCGAAGAAGGAGGTGGCTTAGAATGGTCCTTAGTGGAAGGAGAGTCAGCGGAGCATTGAGCAACCTGACGTAAAGCCTCCTTATTGAAGAGACCTTCTCCAGTACAAGGAGAATGAGCCAATATAGTTTGTGCCCATCTGCTCAAGTCTGAAGCTTCGAGCCAGGCTCTGCGACGTGCTGCAATGGCAATAGCAGAAGATCTGCTAACAGACTCAAAAGAGTCTATAGAAGCACGAGAAAGGAACCAAGATATATTCCGGCTATGATTGAGTAGCAAGGAATAATTAGTAGCCTTGGGCTCTGGCATAAAAGGGGTCAAAAGAGACAATCTCTCCGTGACCTCCTGGAGTGTGAGACTCATGTGGAAAATATATGAAAGAATTCTCGAGGCCAGCATAGATGTTTGGAAGGCTTGACGACCAAACGCATCGAGTGTTCTTGAAGAACGACCTGGCGGATAAGAAGAATGCTTCTTCTTGCTCTTAACCTTCCTCAGTGCTGATTCCACTACAAAGGAACGATGAGGAAGTTGAGGCTTCTGAAATCCTGGGGAGGGAGGCACCCGGTACCGAACCTCAGTGGCTGTAGAAGGTAGAGGAAGCCGTAAGGGTGATTTCCAGACCCTCAGAAGGAGATCCTGCAGAGCAGGATGTAAAGGAAGCATCATATTTTCCATTTGTGCCGGTGAGCCAGGAATAGCATCACAACCAGGGATAGAGATATTAAGAAAGGTTGCCATATCCAGGAGAAAAGCCTGAAAAGACTGATCTCCTATGGGAACCTTCCCTGGTAAGGCTAAAGAAAGAGGCTGAGCACCAGAGGACGTACCGTGGTGTGAGGAGAGAAACCTAGTAGATGGACAAGGATACTGGTATGGTAACTTAGAGGCACTGAGTACTGCATCAGCAACCCCAGGTATCGGTTCTAAACTAGGCATCGGTGCAAGAACAGGCATCGACATCGATACTGACACAGGGCCAGCAGTTGAAGTTGTCATCGGGAACTGCTGCAATGGTACCGAGATCATGCGAGAGTTATGGCTAGGATCCTCGGAACTGCTTATCTGGAAACGACGGGAGTCGGTTCCGGGACGCGTCGGTACCCAGTCCTCGAGACTAGATATCGATTCAAGACTCGGCATCGAAGGAAGCGAGTCTATCGATGCATGTCTCGAGAGTACCGACGTCGGTGGTAGTATCGGCGATGCCGATACCAGTAAAGCAGCCTGGGTTACATCGATCGGTCCCGAAGGTACCGAGGATGCCCGATGACAACCTTTCACCGGGAGAACGTTATTCCACACCGGTGCTGATGCCGGGGTATCGGAACCGATCGAAGCCGGTACCGTCCCGGAGCATGGCTGAGAGATATGGAAATGTCCATCGGTATTGTATCGCCCGGCCCCAAAAGTGCCGAGGATGCTAGAGGACGATTCCTGGTGAAGAGTGAAACACTCGACACCGAAGCCGATGCCGGGGAATCGGTACCGCTGGAAGCGGATACCCGCACCGTGCACGGCTGGGATCGAGGGAAGTCAATTCGGAGCGTATCGATCGGTCCCGAAGGTACCGAGGATGCCCGATGGCGATCCCTGGTGAAGAGTGGAACACTCGACACCGGTGCCGATGCCGGGGGATCGGTACCACTCGAAGCGGATACCACCCCCGGACATGGCTCAGGTATGTTTTGTGAGGGGTGAGCCCCAGGAACAACCTGAAACCCCTTTAATGCTTTGGAGCCCGCAGACTCCCGCAGGGGTAATGCCAATGGATTCTTGAGGGTAAGGCCGGAGCCGTCACCATGCTGGGCATGGGACATACAACTCAAGCATTGACTAGTCTTAACAGACTGTTTGTGGGTTACCTGATCCTGTGAAGAGGAGAAACCGGGTTCCCTCACTGCCGAATAAAAAACGGTATCGAGGGAAACTCTAAAAACTGAAGGTTTCCTCACAAAAGTATCCCCTGACAAGTCAGGGGAAAAAAGGTCAGGACCCACACAATTGAGACACCAACTATTGGAGTCTAAAAGGAAACAGGTGTTTCCACATCGAATGCACTTCTTAGGAAAAGAAGGCTCCATGAGGAAGAGGCCTGGTAGGCCCAACAAGTTAAGGCAAAAACTGAAGAAAAGGTTTCTCAGAATTTAGTCAAAAATCCACCGGCGGTACCGGTGGCGGCGGGAAATACAGCCGCGACCACAAGAAAACAAAAACTAAAGTAATTAAAATAAGTAAAAAGAAAAGTTTCTGCGGTGACAGGAGGACGTCCTGCCGTCTCTGCGGAAAAACGAAAACTGAAGAGAGGCTCTGGAGAAGGCGGGAAGTCAGCGCACAGGCGCGAGGGATGCTGCCAAAAGCTTTCTGATTGGAAGCTGGGCAGCGTTCCCGTGCAGGCTCCGTCGGTACCGACGTACCCATATGTGAAGACTCATTCCTGCTTGTTCCTGGAGATTGAAATTCATCTCTAATCATCTCAAGGGAAAGGTGGGCTAGTCCCTGTTAAAACAGCATCAGAAAAAGAGGGAAAACTAAGAAACTATGGGGCATGTTTACTAAAGAACGCTATTTGCGCCGCATCCCGTTATCACACGGTAAGGTGCCTTACTGCGCAATAATGGCGCTTTAATGGGCGATAAGGTACCTACGGGACGCGGCGCAAATAGCGTTCTTTAGTAAACATGCCCCTATGTTGAAAATCAAGTTTGAGGAAAAGAACTCAAACACTTTTGCCTTACCCAGCCTTCAAAATTTTAAACAATTTTCTTCTAAACAAAATATGCTTTGGCAAGACCTTCCATAAAATAGGAGTTGTATATATGAGAAGCCTTAGATCTGACAAATCTAAATTTTTTAAGTAATAGGGCTGCCATAAAACCCTCTCCAACAGATCTTAGCCACCGTCTTAGGGAAACGCCAACCTAGATTTTCAGCCAGGTAATCGCAGTCCTTAAAGGCATGTGAAACTTTTAAACTGTAAAGGGAATGATATAGGAAGCCTTTGTAAATTACTCAAAATTGATGCGATATGGACTGTTGCGCCACAACCCCAGCCACTACCCGAGCTGCCATATTTTGAATCTGCTGTATTTATTCAAGCACTAAAAACCCAACATGGAGCAGCACAGCACATGTTGCTGCTTTATCAGTGCTATTAATCTGGTAAGGTATTGACACAGATTTAAAAGAAGATAATATGACATAATTGCACTGCATATAATAACTTTGAAGCCATATTAAAAACAACAATTGTACTTCATATGTATTTACTATAGTGTTTCCAAAAATACAGCCCATGCATTAGAAAAAAATATACAACCATTTGAAAAGTTAAGTGAAAAGCTAGTACAAAAAGATGGTAAATCGTAAATCAATCAAATGCCAGCACTTTTACCCCAGAGATGCTGAGAAACCATGGGGCATAAATGATTATCCATTACTGTCACCAGATCATTAAAACCTAACAGACTGCATCCACAAGGCTCTGTAAGTGCCTTTTTCTGGATGCATGCCTAATGGATTAATATATATACATATTTAACATTTTATTGCTTAGAAACATTAAGCTTTCAGTAGCATCAAACAAAATGGGCCTTACCTAATTCAAGTAACAAGTATCTCTTACTACAGATGTTTCATTCTGTTTTACAGTATAGAACATACAATTTCTTATAAATAATTCCTTAGACATCAATAGAAAATATGGATACAATTACATAACAAAAGCTTGTCAATGAAACAAACATTTTACAGAAAAACGGTGTCAAGGCCATAAGAACCAATGACAAGTTAGTTGCCTGGTCCAAGCTCTCCCTTCAATTGGCCTTTAATTCTTTGATGGGAACATCATATTACTCAGTTGACAAGACCGGAATTAAGTTTTGTTTTCTTTACAGTGAAAATAAAGAAAAGTTGCCTACCTGATTTGTCCTGCCATCTTTGTGGCCAGCAGAACAAATTAATCACAGACGTAAGGTAATGTCATCTAGGGAGAAAACATTTGAGCTAGTTTGCTGAGTGCCTCTAGCCTCAGACAGAACTGAGAACATTCCTCTTCATAGGACATGCAAGCATTTCTACTATGGATATCATCCACTTATAAAATATCTTATTTTCTACCCCTGCCCAAGGACTACTTGTGCTCACCTCAGTCTGTCTGCTACACATTCTACTTTTCCTGCCAGATATTTGGCTCTAAGGATTATCCTATGTGAGATGATCCAGTTCCACATTCTAATAGTTTCTCAGCACTGGAGGTATGATCCTGTTCATCCCTTACTTGGTTTATGTAGAATATAGCTAGAGGATTATTCTAAACCAGAAACATTTGTTGGCAATCAATCTCTGAAAGCCCTTGAAGTGTTCTGAATTGCCTTTAGTGCAAGGGAATTTCTCATATGAAGCTTTTCATCAGTAGACCATAGACTATGACTTTGGAGCCAATCTGAGCTCCCCAGTCCAAGTTGGACAAGTCCATATGAGGACAATTTGTGTTGAAGACATTTAGAAAGAAATTCCTTTCGCCAAATTGGATTAATTCAGCCATGAGGACAAAGTCTTTAAACTGATAAGTGATTTGGATGGTCTCTCTCAAGCTGTGAGTAGCTTATAAACACTGAAAATGTAGGGTCCACTGGATTTACTTTATGTTGAGATGTGCCAGGGCAGTCACATGTATGGCTGATGCCTTGAGACCCAACACTCTAGCATGTTCCATGCCGATGTCTGCTGACTCACTCTCATTATGGACATCAAAATGATTATCCTTTTCTACAGAAGAATGATTTTTCCGGTGTCATGTCTAGTAGTGCTCTCATGAATTCCAGCTGAGAATTCTAGGATAATTAGGAACATAAAAAACGCCAGACCAGATGGGACCAGCGGTCCATCAAGCCCAGCATTCTCTTTACAACAGTGGGCAAACCAGGACACAAATTTCCAGCAGGATCGCAAAAAGTGGTTCTATTCCTTATTACTTACACCCAGGAATAAGCAGTAGCTTTCCCAAGTCTACCTTGCTAAAAGTAATATATTGGCCTTTCCTCAACCCAGTTATGTTAACTGTTTTCACTACTTCTTTATTTCATTACATTTCTACGCTGCAAGAGAAAACAACAGTTTGTTCTAATTGACAAGAAAAAAAGCATACAAGCCAGATCTAAAGCTCGATATTTTTCATTTGTATCTCTGCACATAGTCACAGCCAGCACTTAGGCAGCCATCCAAAAAAACCAGCAATATCTTTTGGAACATTTGATCCCCATTTGTTGGTTGTGAGGCACTGTAACATTTGAGGTTGCTAAGAATGGTCAAATGCTCTAATGGCAAATGCATTATAAATTTTGACTGGGCAATATCTATCATGATGATTATGTAAATGTGCTTCTCAAGCTCTGATTAAAAAAAAAAAAAAAAAAAAAGCTTTTGTTTTGGTTACTTGGTTTGACATGCTGGGGACCTTGCTGCTGCTGCTGCTGCTTGAAAGGTTTCGGTTAGCAGTGGGTAGAGACTGTGTATTATATTTTGGAATATCTGAATTATTTAACAGGCTTTTTTATACCGCTTTATCATTTCAGTCAAAACGATTTACATGGTAACAAAAAAAAAAAAAGGCCCAAGTTTAAGTGCCATCAAGTCAGTGCTGACTCCTGGTGACCCAGCAGCCTTTGGGCTTTCTTGACCATATATAACCAGAAGTAGATTGCCAGGTCTTTTCTTTCAAGGCAATGGAGGGATAAGTGACTAGCCTATGGTCCCAAGGAGCAACAGTGAGAACTGAAGCCTTGATCTTTTGGGTACTAGGCAGCTGCTCTAACCACTAGGCTACTCCTCCACTCCTTAAACTTGATAATGTACATTAAACAGGAACATTGATAACTTGGATTTTTCTGAGGCAATGGAGGGTTAAGTGACTTGTCCAAGGCCTTAAGGAGTGCTAGTGGGAATCGAACCCTGGTCTCTTGGTTCCCAAGTCAGTGCTCTAATCATTCATTTGTACAGATGTTGGAAGAATTTAGGGTAGAATTTGAGTCTAGCTTCAAAGATATCATGGAGTACAAGGACTTTTTAATTTTAGTGATAATCCCTTCAATATATCAGTGTCAGCTCTGCCACCAGTTATAAAGCATAGTTACTCACCTGTAAAAGGTGATCTCTGAGAACAGCAAGAATCAGTCTTCACATATGGTTGAATGTCACCGACAGAGCCTGCACGGGAGTGCACCCCAGCATCCAACAGGAAAGCCTTTGGGAGCACTCCATTGCATCTGCATGCCTGCCTTCCTGCTTTTCCCAACGCCTCTCCTCAGTTGAGCTTGTAGCTGAGAAGAAGAAAATAAAGGAACCCTACAACTCCTAGGGGAGGACAGTAGGTTGTGCAGACTGATTCCTGTTGTTCCCGGAGATCACCTGTTACAAGTAACTACGCTATCTCCAGGAACAAGCAGGAATGCAGTCTTCACTTAAGGAACTCACTAGCTCCCAGATACCAGACTGGTATTGGGGAGGAGGGGGGAAGAGAGTAGTGCGATCCCTGAGGCAAAAAATGTGTAGCTGAATAGTCTGGAAGAGTTGTGGGCCATTGGACTCTATTCCAGAAAGCAATACTCTCCCAATGATAGTCTGGTATCTTGCAGAAGTCTGGGACAGAGAGTAGGAGTTGAGTAAGTCCAAAAAAGGTGCTGGAGTACAGCTTGGCCAAACACAGCATCCTGAAGGGAGTGTCTCTGTCCAGATAGTAGTGCGCAGCAAAAGTATGAATGGAGAACCAGGTAGCTGCCTGGTGAATGTCTAAATGGCTACTGAACAGAGATTAGCTATGGATGTTCCATAGCTTGCACATTATGAGCACTGACATGACCCTCCAATGAAAGTCCTGCTTGTGCATAAGCAAAAGAAATGCAATCTGCTATCCATCTAGATAGAGTATGTTTCATCACCGGTAGGCCCAGGTGTCTAGGATCAAAGGAAATGAATAATTTTCTGTGATCTTTAGTTCTATCAAAGTAGTAAGCCAGCACTCACTTGCAATCTAAAGTATGCAATGCTGCTTCAGCCCGAGACGCATGTGTTCTAGGGAAGAAAATTGAGAGGATTACCAACTAGTTTAGATGGAAGGAGGAAACCACCTTTGGGAGGAAATGTGGATGGGTATGCAGAAACACCTTGTCATAGTGGAACCGAATATAGGGGAGATCCGCCACTACAGCTGCTAGCTCGCTGATGTGGCAAGCTGAAGTGAGGGCAATAAGATAAATGACCTTCCAAGACAGAAACTTCAGTGAAGTGGTGGCTAAAGGTTTGAAAGGTGGCTTTAGAAGTTCCGCCAGAACCACATTCACATCCCAGACCACCGGAGGCTGTTTAATGGGTGGCTTGGCCAGCAGGAGACCCCACACATGAAGCGTGCTACTAAGGGGCATGAGGAGACAGGCTGTCCATTCACTGGTCTGTGAGAGGCCACAATAGCACTAAGGTGAACTCTCACCGAGTTAGTCTTAAGACCCCTCAAGGATAAGTGTAGGAGATATTGTAGAAGTGATTCCACCGGCAAGAAAAGGGGTTGAGATCCTTTCAGGAGCACCAAAGGGCAAATCTGTGCCATTTAAAGGCATAAGATTACCTGGTGGAACCTTACAAGATGCAGGGACATTCTTAACTGCTTGTGATAGGTCGAGGTCGGCGAGCACTAGCCCTTCAGCAGTCATGCTGTCAGGCGTAGTCAGTGAAGATTGTGATGGAGGAGCATCCTATAGTCCTGAGAGAGGAGTTTGGGAGAACATCCCAGGTCAAGTGGCTGAGTCTGCACAAGGTGAAGAAGCAGAGGAAATCATGGTTGATGATGACTATGAGAATCATTGAGCCCCTGTCGGCCTGTAGCTTGAGCAGGGTCTTGGGAATCAAGGGGATGGGAGGGAATGCGTAGAGCAGTCCCTGTCCCCAATGGAGAAGGAAGGTGTCCGGGGCCTGTCAGTGCAGCGACAGAACCCTGGAGCAGAAGCTGCGTGTTTTGTGGAGTGGCAAAAAGATCTAAGAGTGGAGTTCCCCACATTTGTAAGATCCGAGCAGCCATCTCCCGATGTGAGGTCCATTCGTGGGAACAAAGGATGCGGCTTACCCTGTCTGCTAAGACACTGAGTTTGCCCAGGAGGTACACTGCTCTGAAGTGGATGAGATGAGGTGAGGTGAGAGATGGCAAAGGACCATAGGCAAATCGCTTCTTTGCAGAAGGAATGTTCCTCCTTCTTTGTTTATGTAGAACATGACTACTTGGTTGTACATTCTGACTAGAATAGGTTGCTCCAATAGTTTATTTATTTAGACAGATTTGTATACCACCTTATCCTACAATCAAAGTGGTCACATCACAAATGGAGGGTTACATTTAACATGAGGGTACTTAACAACATTATACAATGAACTTGTATGTCTAGTTGGGATGAGTGGGTATAGAGATGGCGGAGGTAGTTGCATTACCGTTTGGGTGGAGACTGTTGTCTGTCTGCTCATAGGTTTCTGTAAAGAGCAGGGTTTTAAGGGCCTTGCAGAAGTCATTGATGTCATTTAATGCCCTCAGGCTCGTTGGGAGGGAGTTCCAAAGTGTGGACGCCAGTAGTGAAGGAGCTCTTCTTGAAGTAGTTTGTTTAGTCTTGTGGTATCCTGCAGGTGTGCCGATCATGCTGTCATTATTGGTCCTTCTTGGTTTATTACTGGTATCCCTTGTTATGATATCTTGGAGTGCATCTGCTGAGAGATGGTGGATGATTTTAAAGATGATCAGGATTGTTTTAAATTTTGCTCTGGCCATCATTGGGAGCCAGTGCAGTTGCTGTAAGACGGGGGTGATGTGCTCAGTTCTTGGAGTGTCTGTAACGATGCGTGCTGCAGTGTTTTGCACCATTTGGAGTGGGTATAAGGTCTGCTGAGGGAGGCGTTGATATAATGAGTTTCCGCAATCAAGCAGAGGTGTGATGAGTGCTTGGCACACTGTGCGGAAGTGGTTCTGGTGGAGTAATGGCTTGATCTTTCTTATGGTCCTCAAACATTGATAGGCCTTGTTTGCGGTTTTGGTGATGTGGGATTTCAGGTTGAAAAATCTGAAGAACATTTGTCAGTGCCCGTAGTTCTAAGCAGGTTGATCCACAGTGCAGATTCTTGTGGTGTCCACTTTCCCTGTGTGATCAGGTCATTCAGATGCACACCCCAACCCAGCTTGGAAGCATCCCTATCTTAATTGATCACATCATGAATAACAGACCAGATATCCTATTCATAACAGAGACCTGGCTTTCAGATACAGACTTGATTTATCTAAATCAACTGAAAGTCCCAAACTACGAGAGTTTTTCACTGTCCAAGGATGGGCAAACGAAGAGGCAGGGTTCTCATTATCATGAAAGAAAAGCTTAAAGCTTCCATGACACTGGCTACCAGTGTAGATGGCTTAGATATCTTAACTATAGAAAATAAACAATTGATGTTCTGCCTCCCACAAGATACTCATAATCTTGCCATAATTCTTGAACTTGTCTGTAATGACAAACCAACCAACAAAAAACGTAATCATACTAGATGACTTCAACATGTCATCAGCACACAATTTTCAGGCCCACTCTTTCCTAAATGCAATGGATGACATGGATTTCCAACAAACCATCAATTTCCTGAAACACAACAAGGAAAACACAGTTGATCTGATCTTCCTACCTAAAGACATTTCTCACAACACAACACTACATTAAGTCTCAACCAGTACCCCTGGTCTGACCATCACCTAATACATTTTACAATAACCCATCACATGCCTATACACAATAGCAATAGTAGAGTTCACATAGATTGCTGCTTTAAACAATTCACTAAGGAAACATTTATAAAGGAGGTTCTACCCCAACTGAATGAAGAAACAGAAAACTTGGATAAACTAATTGACAACTGGAACACAGTTAAAAGTAGACCGCAACCAGCAAATAAGCAAAACACTACAAGGAAGAATGACCTACAATAAGCCATGGTACTCTCAAAAGCTAAGAAGCATAAAAAGACTATTGAGAAAAATAGAATGCAAATGGAGGAAGACCAAACTAACCCAAGACAGGAATCTATACATATCTACCCTTCAAACATACTGAGAATGCATCAATAACAAGGAGGAATACCACAAAATTATAATCATGAACTCGATAAATCGCCCTAGGGAGCTCTTTGACATTGTAAATTCCCTCATCAAAATACCCAACTCTTTAGTAAACCAAGCTCTGATTCACCCTCAGGAGTTAGCTAACCACTATATCAACAAACTAAGATTAACACTCCTTCCCTCCAATAACTACAATACTAAATACCACAAAAATAGTGTTGCACTCATTTTGTCAAATCAATATTAACTTGAACAAATAATCGCCTCCATCAATACAACAACTTTCCCAATAAATCCTTGCCCAATTAGCTGGGTAAAACGTACTCGCACAGAAACTGCCCCCATCATTCTCAAAATAGTTAATCTATCACTATCCCAAGGTTACACACCTAAATGTCTAAAAAAGGCTTCCATTCACCCTATATTAAAGAACACCTCCTTAAACAAAACCTGCCCAGATTCATATAGACCAATATAGCGTAGTTACTCACCTGTAACAGGTGTTCTCCAGGAGCAGCAGGAATCAGTCCTCACTTATGGGTGACGTCGGCGCCGACGGAGCCCTCGCGGAGCAATTTTCCCCAGCTTTCAAAGAAAGCCTTTGGGAATTGCAGCGCGCATGCGCGGTCCTCTTCCCGCCCAAGGGTGCCATCTTAGCCAGTCAGATGACATAGCTAAAAAAGACAGCATAAAAATTTGCAAAAAAAGTAAAGCAGACGATTGCAACTGCAAGGGGAGGAGGGAGGGTTGTGAGGACTGATTGCTGCTGCTCCTGGAGAACACCTGTTACAGGTGAGTAACTACGCTTTCTCCAGGACCAAGCAGGAAGTCAGTCCTCACTTATGGGACTCCCAAGCTTAAGGCTACCGGAGACCCTAAGCACAAAAATGAGCTCCCTCCAGCTCAGCAGCACAGAAGGAAAGAATCTTCGCTGAATTATCACCCACCGGTAGCCCACATCCGGGATGGAGGGTAGGAGTTGCTCAGACCTCAAAGAGATTACGGAGGACTGCCTGTCCGAAAGCACTGTCCCTGCGGGACTCCCTCTCGAGACAGTAATGGACCGCAAAAGTCTGGCTCGAAGACCAAGTAGCGGCCCGGCAGATGTCTGCCAGCGGAACAGAGCGGAGGTAAGCCACTGACGTGGCCTTTGCCCGAACGCAATGAGCCGTGACTCGACCTTCCAAGGAGAGTCCGGCTGCCCCATAAGCCCAAGTGATACAGTCCGCAACCCAGATGGACAGTGTACGCTTGGAGACCGGGAGCCCCAATTTATTGGGGTCAAAAGATACAAAAAGCTGAGCAGCTTTACGGTGCTTCCGCGTACGGTCAAGGTAGAAGTTCAAAGCCCTTCTACAGTCCAGGGTATGGAGGACCGTTTCAGCTCGGCTGGAGTGTGGTCTGGGAAAGAAGGTCGGAAGTACCACCTCCTGATTGATGTGAAAAGGGGAGACCACTTTTGGAAGAAATTTTGGGTGAGTCCGTAGGACTACCCTATTTTTGTAGAACCGAGTGTAAGGGGGATCAGACACGAGGGCCTGCAATTCACTTACGCGTCTAGCGGAAGTGAGGGCTATCAAGAACAGTGTTTTCCAAGAAAGAAAACGGAGAGAACAGGTAGCCATAGGTTCAAAAGGCGGACAGGTGATCCGCTGTAAAACCACATTCAGATCCCAGTCAGGCGCTGGCGGGCGCAGGGGTGGTTTAAGTAGAAGGAGACCTCGGAGAAACCTCGCTACAAGAGGGTCGCTGGAAAGAGGTCTGCCGTCCACCGGCACATGATGTGCTGAAAGAGCACTGAGGTGAACTTTGACGGAGTTGGACTTAAGTCCCAGATTAGAGAGGTAGAGCAAGTACTGCAGGATCACCGACACCGGGCAGGAGAAGGGATCCTGAGACTGTTGGCCACACCAAACGGAAAATCGACGCCATTTGAGGGCGTAGCATTTGCGGGTAGAAGGTCGCCGAGAAGCTAGGACGACCTCCTCCACTTCTGCCGGCAGGAGAAGGGGAGCGAGGACTACCCTCTCAGCAGCCAGGCCATCAGGTTGAGAGACCTGAGGTTGGGGTGTAGCAGAGACCCCTGATCCTGAGTGAGGAGATCCGGTTGTAACCCCAGAGGGAATGGATCCTCCACTGCTAATTGCAGCAGGAGCGGAAACCACGGCTGTCTGGGCCAGCGAGGGGCCACCAGGATCATGAAGGCTTTGTCTCGGAGAACCTTGAAGAGAGTCCGAGAGACTAGCGGGATGGGAGGGAAAGCGTACAGAAGGCTCCCCGACCATGAGAGTAGAAAAGCGTCCGCCGCAACCCGAAGGGGGTGTGGCTGACGAGAGCAGAAGCGAGGAATTTGCCGGTTGTGAGGACTGGCAAAGAGATCCATCGTGGGGAGGCCCCACTTTAGAAAGAGCTTCTGAACTACCAAGGGATCCAGACGCCACTCGTGCGGCTGGAGGATCCTGCTGAGTTTGTCCGCCAGGTAATTCTCTTGGCCTGGGAGATAAACTGCCTTGAGGAGAATGCCGTGACTGACGGCCCAAGAGCAGAGCTTCTGTGCCTCCCGGCAGAGGAGGAAGGAGCCCGTGCCCCCTGCTTGTTCACGTAGAACATGGCAACTTGATTGTCCGTCTGGACAAGGACGGACTGGTGAGAAGTCAGGTGGGAGAAGGCCTTGAGAGCCAGGCGGATCGCCCTGAGCTCCAGGAAGTTGATCTGCTGAGCAGACTCCCACGTGGTCCAGAGGCCCTGAGTACGTGCCCCTTGGCAATGCGCTCCCCAGCCCAGGAGGGATGCATCTGTTGTCAGCACCCGGGCCGGCTGAGGTGACTGGAAAGGCATTCCGCAGATCAGGTTCGGCTGCTGAAGCCACCACCGGAGAGACGAGATCAGCGGCTCGGAGACGCGCACTAGGTCTGCTAGGCCACCTGTGGCTTGTCGCCACTGCTGGCGGAGACACCATTGAGCAGGCCGCATATTCAGGCGGGCATTGGGGGTCACATGGACGGTGGAAGCCATATGGCCGAGTAGTCTCAGGAAGCGCCTGGCGGAGACCAGGGGCTGGCTGCGAAAACGGTCGGCTAGGTCCATGAGCCGTTGAGCCCTGTCGAGCGGTAGGTACGCTCGTGCCTGAGGAGTGTGCAGCCTTGCGCCGATGAACTCGAGATCCTGTGAGGGGAGCAAAGTGGACTTTGCGAAGTTTATAACAAAGCCCAAGTACTGCAGAAGAGTCACCGTGCGGCGTGCGGCGTTGGTGACCTCCGGAGCGGACGCTGCTCTGATGAGCCAGTCGTCGAGGTACGGAAAGACAAATAGGCCGTGAAGCCGGAGATGGGCCGCCACCACCGCGAGACATTTTGTGAAGACTCGCGGTGCGGAGGACAGGCCAAAGGGCAGTACTCTGTACTGGTAATGATTTCCTGCCACCACAAACCTTAGGTATTGGCGGTGGCTTGGGTGGATGAGGATGTGCGTGTAGGCATCCTTTAGATCCAAGGAGCATAGCCAATCTCCCTGCTGGAGGTAGGGCAGAAGGATTCCAAGGGTAAGCATTTTGAACTTCTCTCGCACAAGGAACTTGTTGAGGTTGCGCAAGTCCAGGATGGGTCTGAGGCCTCCTGTTCTCTTTGGTATCAGAAAATACCTGGAATAAAAGCCTTGACCTTTTAGGTGGTGGGGCACCGGTTCCACCGCCTGTTCCTGTAGAAGACCTGCTAACTCCTGAAGGAGTAATTCCCTGTGCAGAGGGGGTCGAGGAGGTTCTCCCGGAAAATAGGAGGGAGGGACCTGGTGGAAGTGGAGAAGATAGCCTTCTCGCACGACTTGAAGCACCCAGGCATCTGAGGTGATGCTGGACCACCTGTGGGCGAAGTGAACCAGCCGGCCTCCGGTGCTGGGAGGAACCAGCGGGGGGGGAGAGGCTATGCTTAAGGAGTCAAAAACCCCCACCCTGCTGAGCAGGGGCTGGTGGTGCAGGCTTGGGGGCTTGCTGCCTACGGGACCCGTTACCCCGTCCCTTGGCCTGCTGGCCCTGTTGGGGAGCTGCAGGGGCCTGATAATGGGGGTATGGTTTGTAGGCAGCCGCCTTCCTCGGGTAAAAGGACTTTTTTCCCGAGCCCTTCTTTTTCTGGGAAGGGGTGGAGGTCTTCCTAGAAAGCCTGGTCCTGGTGAGAGTCTCCGTCTCAATCTGTGCAGCCTTTTCAGCCATGGGCTTGCCAAAGAGGTTTTCGCCTCGGCAGGGGACATCGACCAACTTGTCCTGCACCCAGGGCTCAAGGTCAGACGACTGAAGCCAAGCCTGTCGGCGGGCACCGATGCCGGCTGCGGCCACTCGAGCCGATGCTTCAAAGCCATCATAGGCTGCTCGGGATATGAATTTTGAGCATTCCCAAATGCCAGTGGACAAGGCCAGGAACCTCCGCAAGGGTTCCTCGGACAAACCAGCAGAGAATCCGGCTAGCTCTTTAGCCAGGTCTCGGAGATACATGCCCATGTATAGCTGGTAGGTCTGGACACGACATGCAAGCATAGAGCCCTGGAAACACTTCTTACCAAGGCCATCCAGGTTACAGGCCTCCCTGCCAGGAGGCACCGAGGAGTGCATCTTCTGGCTCTTAAGACGATGCATGGCCGATTCCACTACCATGGAATGGTGTGGTAGCTGTGCTTTTTGGAAGCCAGGGCTCTTGCGGACTCGATAGATAGAATCGACCCGCTTGCTCAGGACCGGCGAGGTGGCCGGACTCTCCCACATGCGGAAGAGTAGTCGTTCCAGCATAGGAGGAACCGGTACAGTAAAGTGTTCCCTTGCGGGAGAGTCATACTGGAGGGCGTCGAGCTCTTCGGCTCGAGGCTCCTCCTCGGGGTCCGCAGGGAAGGCCAAAGCCTTGGCCATATCCCTGACGAAGTCCGAGAACCGGGCATCCTCCGGGGGGGACTGCTTCCGAGGTTCGGACTCCGGTGAGTCCGAGGGGACACACCGAGTCCGGAAAGAATCAGGCGACTCTTCCTCTTCAGACTCCCAGACCGACTCCGACGAGGACTCGGTGGGGTCGGCCCGGGCAGGGCGCGGCGCCTGCCGCCCCGACGCCGAGGGAGTCGGCGTCGGCGACCTCGGTCCCGAACGGGAGGCCGAGGGTGACCTCGACCGAGGATCGACTCGAGTTCGCATGGACTCGAGGATCGGCTCGGTCTCCGGGGTCGACTTGGACGTCGACGTCCCGGCGGTCGGGGCAGCGACGCCAGCGAAGCCAGCGAGCAGTGCCCGCTGCTGGTCCATGAAGGCAGACAGTCTGCTCTCCAAGGCCGTCAACCTGAGTCCGAGCTCAGGTGACCCAGCAGCCCCCGACTCGGGCCCCGACGGCGTCGGGCCCGACGTCGGCTGTCGCGGAGGCGAGTCCAGGAGGACCACAGGACTTACCCGAGCAGGCAGCTCCGACTCCAGGCGAGGTCGCTTCGGGAGGTGCTTCTTCTCCAAGGACCCGGGGCGGCTATCGGGGCTATGCGACCTGGCCCTCGCGGAGCCAGGAGCGTCCACCGACGCCGCCCTCGCGGGTTTCACCTGACGTCGATGGTCCCCGGAGGGAGAGCCCCTGGCGGAGGAACTCCGGCGACGGTCCGAGCCGGAACCTTTGGACGCGGAGGTCTCCGACGAGGTCCGGGTACGTCTGGGGTCAGCGAAGATCCTATCCCGCTGATGCCGCCGACTTCTCAACGCTTTGGAGGACATTTTGCCGCAAGGCCCACAGATCATTTCTTCATGATCCGGGCCCAGGCAGCGGAGGCAAAAGTCGTGTGTGTCAGTTAGTGACATATTTCGGTCACACTGACCACACCGCTTGAAACCACTGGCAGCCATCGGGGGAAAAAGGGCCCCGGCGAGGTCAAAGGACCGGGCTGCCAGGGAAAAACCGAAAACGAAAACTGACTAAGTCAGAAAAACCGAAAAGAAGAAGAGGACTCGTGACCGGCGTCGCGAGTCCGGGCGGGAAAAAGACCGGCGTCGAACCGAAGGAAAAAGAATCAAATAATGAAGAAATATCGACTTTTTCGCGGGGACAAGACGGGGACGTCTGTAGGGCTCCGCGGAAAAAAGAAGACTGGCTAAGATGGCACCCTTGGGCGGGAAGAGGACCGCGCATGCGCGCTGCAATTCCCAAAGGCTTTCTTTGAAAGCTGGGGAAAATTGCTCCGCGAGGGCTCCGTCGGCGCCGACGTCACCCATAAGTGAGGACTGACTTCCTGCTTGGTCCTGGAGAACAAACCTTCCGTTCATAGTAAAAATAATTGAAAAGGTTATTCTCCATACTCCAAGTTCATCTCCCTGTATTTACATTTAATGTTGCCCCTGTTATTACTTGTTACCTACTGTTACTTGTTTCTAGTTAAATTTAAACTGTTCTATGTAAACTGTTTTACTGTTTTTGTTATATGTAAACCACACTGATTTCAAAGAGCACAGTATATAAAAGCAAAAAATAAACATTCTAAACCAACTACAAGAACACAGCCGAGCATGCACCACTTGATTCCCATCAACACGGATTTAGATTATACCATGGAGTAGAAATGCTCCTACTATCCTTCTTGGATATTCTAATAAAGGGTACTCATATTCCTAGACATAGTTTCTGCATTTGACTCCATAAATCACAACATCTTAATATCTCTAGGAGATTGGAAATGGTAGAATAGCACTGGGATGGTTCAAATCTTACTGCAAGGACCAAACGCTGTAAGTGAAAATCGGTCATGAAACGTCAAAATCATACGGTCCATATCAAGGCATACATAGTAACATAGTAAATGACGGCAGATGAAGACCAGTATGGTCCATCTAGTCTGCCCATACCACAAGGTTCAGCACGTTCAGCACTTCTATTCAACATATGACATATTTTAGAAGCATAATGTAAATTACCATATCAACGCAGATGACATTATGTTATATTATCCTTACAATGCATCAAAACCCAACCTTCAACAAATAATATTCTTGCTTTAATGAAACATCAGAATGGCTCACCTCCCGAAACCTCAAAATAAACTTCAAAAAAAATGGAGGTCCTGTTTATCTCCAAAGATAAAGATTTCACACCAACGCCTGAAACACAAGTTAGGGAATCATCACTTGAGGTCAAAAAAGAAGATAGATATCTAGGTTTAACTCTTGATCAAACACAATCTAAACACCCACATCAGTAAAATAACAAGATATACAGTAAGTTGAAGACACTTCGACCACTAAGACTGCTCCAAGAACTCAAAGACTTCCGCATAGTTCTCAAAGTGTTAATATTCCCACACTTTGATTTTTGTAATGGTATTCCACAGGGACTATCAAAACATGCACTTAACCAACTTCAGATGGCACAAAATACTGCGGCACAGATTCTACCGAAGATACCATGGTCTGTACATATCACACCGATTCTACAGCAATTACATTGGCTAACAACTGAGAGTTGGATAAAATACAAATCCATAATGACAACCTTCAAAATACTACAGAACATATCCTCCCCTTATCTAAGATCACTAATATACAATACACGTGATACATTTTTTGAAACCACTGACTGGTTTTCCATGCCTGAAAAAGTTGTTTTCAAGATTGAAGATAAGGATATGGAGGCCTAGAAGCCTAGTTTAGCAGTGAGAACCACGGTGAAAATCAACAGAAAAGAGAAAAACAAAATAAAAAAGGAAGAGGTATCAGGAACGGTATTGGATTCAACAGAACCGGCGTCATCGGGAAGGTAGAAGCACGATGTACTGCGAAGGGCACAAAAATGTGACGTTTTTTGGCAGTGACAGGACAATGCGTCCTACTGGCTCCATGGAAAATGAAGAACTGAGGAGAGGAGTTGGGAATGCGTGAAGGCAGGCAGGCATGCAGGCGCAGTGCAGTGCTCCCAAAGAGACTCCTGTTGGACGCTGGGGAGCATTCCCATGCGGGCTCTGTCATATGTGAAGACTGCATTCCTGCTTGTTTCTGGAGATAATATATGTTCTGATCATGCTAAACTGGAGAGTAAAACTTCAGACAAATAACCTCTTGAAGTCTGAACTTTTAAGGCTGTTTATCATTTCTGGAATATGCTCCCTGATACATAAAACCTGTGCTTGAAACACTGGACAAAATAATGTCAGTAGGTATACTTGTGAATATAGAGTTTCAGCAATGAATACTGTAAAAAGAAAACAAAGGAATAAATTGACTAAATAATATTTAGACTGTCTTACTTGAGTTGGAGTGACGAATTACAAATGCAGCATCAAAAAAGTGAAGGAGAAATGGGCACATCTGTTTTTGAGTAAATCTTGCATTGTTCTGCTCTTAAAAAATGTTCTCTCTTTCTAAAGGCCATCTTTCTTTCACTAAAAGAAGTATCTTCATTGTACTGATGGTCATCCGTGATTCATCATGGCAAAATTGTCCGGCCCTCACTCATTCCAGCTTAAAGTACATGTAGGGTTTAATGATACCACCTGAGGAGACAATATCCAAAAAATTATTTGGTGTTTTGTGATGCCATGCCCACTCGATTTGTATTGTACCAGACTGGTGCATTATCAGTGAATGAGTGAGACACAGACAATTTTCCTTGGTAAATCACTCTTGACCCAGGTAACAATAAAATTATACTATCTTTTGCCTAACGCCAGTCACTAGACTACAGCCAAAGCTGATCCAGTGGTGATCTCCAGGTAACAGATGCAAAGAACACCTCGTGCCAACCTCCAGTCAACTTCATATTCTGCTGGTTTTCAATGTTGCTGATAAGCTTTTAGAAAGATGTGTTGATTTTGTTAATGATAGAAGATGGTTATTTGAGGTACTTAAATTGCTTAAATGCCTGTCCCTCACTCATTCCAGCTTAAAATATACATGGGATTCCACGCATAATACACAAGGACAATATCCAGAATTCTTATTCTGATAAGAACATAAGAAATGCCATACTGGGTCAGACCAAGATCCATCAAGCCAGTATCCTGTTTCCAACAGTGGCCAATCCAGATCACAAGTACCTGGCAGATTACCAAAGAGGTACACAGGTTCCAAAGTGCTTGTCCCAGGGTAAGCAGTGGATTTCCCGGGTCCTCTTTAATAATGGTTTATGGACCTTTCCTCCAGGAAATTGTCCAAACCTTTTTTAAACCCATCTACACTAACAGCTTTTACTATATCCTCCAGTAACGAATTCCAGAATTTGATTACGCGTTGAGTAAAAAAAAATGTTCTCTTATTAGTCTTAAATGGGTTACATTGTAGCTTCAATGCATGTCCTCTAGTCTTTCTACTTTTTGATGGCATAAACAAATGATCTATGGTAACCTGTTCCACTCCATTCTTTAATTTACAGACTTCTATCATATCTCCACTCAGCCTTCTCTTTTCCAAGTTGAAGAGCCATAACCTTTTAGGCTTTTTCTCATAGGGCTATCCTTCCATCCACTTTATCATTTTGGTGACTCTTCTCTTTACTTTTTCTAATTCAGCTATATCTGTTTTACGATACAGCGACCAGAACTGCACACAATATTCAAGATGTGGGGTCAAACCAAGAAACAATACAGAGGCATTATAATATCCTTGGTTTTAGTCTCCATTCCTTTCCTTATGATTCCTAGCATTCTATTTGCTGTCTTGGCCACCGCTGCACACTGGGCGGAGGGTTTCAATGTATTATCCACAATGATGCCTAAATATTTTTCCTGAGTGGTGGTTTCCAAGGTGGTACCTTGCATCGTGCAACCAGAGTTTGGGTTCCTCTTTCCTAGGTGCATAACTCTGCACTTGTCCACATCAAATTTCATCTGCCATTTGGATGCTCAGTCTTCCAATTTATTAAGGTCTTCTTGCAATTTTTCACAATCCTCTTGGGTTTTAACAACTTTGCATAATTTTTTGTCATCTGCAAATCTGAGTACCTCACTCGTTATTCCCATTTCCAGGTCATTTATGAATATGTTAAAAAGCAGTGAACCCAGCATAGATCCCTGGGTCCTCCAATATTTACTTTTCACCATTGAGAAAATTGGCCATTTATCCCTACTCTCTGCCTTCTCTTTTAACCAGTTTCTGATCCACTACACTGCCTCCAAACCCATGACTTTTTTAGTTCCGCCAAGAGTCTTTCATGAGGGACCTTGCCAAAAGCTTTCTGAAAATCCAGAAACACTTTTCAACTGGCTCACCTTTGTCTACCTGTTTGTTCACACCTTCAAAAAATATAACAGATTAGTAAGACAAGCCTTTCTTTGGCTAAATCCATGTTGGCTGTCTCCCATTAAACCATGACTATATACATGACCAGTAATTTTATTCCTTATAATGGTTTCTACCGTTATGCCCGGTACTGATATCAGACTCACAGGTCTGTAGTTTCCTGGATCACCCCTGGAGCCCTTTTTAAATATTGATGTTACATTGGCCACTCTCCACTCTTCAGGTCCTACAGTTGATTTTAATGATAGTTCACAGATTACTAATAGTAGATCTGCAATCTCATATTTCAGATCTTTCAATACCCTTGGATGTATACCATCCAGTCCAGATGATTTGGAACTCTTCAGTTTATCAAATAGTTGTAATACATCTTCGCGGTTTATCAATATTTCCTTCAGTTCTTCCAATACATCACCGTTATATATTATTTCAGACACGGGTAAATTACCTACATCTACTTGAGTAAAGACCGAAGCAAAGAATTCATTCAGTCTCTCTGCTATGGTCTTATATTCACTTAGCACCACTTTTACTCCTCTATTATCCAATGGTCCAACTAACTCTCTCACAAGTTTTTTGCTATGAATGTATTTAAAAAAGTTTGAATTATGCAATTTGCTTCCTCGGCAAGCTTTTTTTAAAATTCTCTCTTTGCCTGCCTTATCAGTGTCTTGCATCTAACATAGTAACATAGTATATACTTGGCAATGCTTATGTTGTTTCCCGTTTTCGTCATTTGGCTCCTTTTTCCATTTCCTGAAAGATGCTTTTCTGGCCGCAACAGCCTTTCTGTCCTCGCCTTTAAACCATGCTGGCAGTTTTTTGGCCTTCCTTCCGCCTTTCTTAAAGCATGGAATACATCTGTTTTGGGCTTCCAAGATAGTATTTTTAAACAATGCCCACACTTTATGCAAATCTTTAGCCTCTGCAGCTGCTCGATTTAGTCTTTTGCTATTTTCCTCATTTTATCATAGTCTGCCTTTTGAAAGTTAAATGGGAGTACTGTGGATTTCCTTGCCGTCCTCCTTTCATTTATTAAATCAAATGCAATCATGCTATGATCACTATTGCCAAGTGGCCCCAGCATCCTTATCTCCTGCACCAGATCCTGCATGCCACTAAGGACTAGGTCCAAAATAGCTTCCCCTCTTGTCTGATCATGAAGTAGCTGCTCCAAGAAGTAGTCATTTATTTCATCTAGAAACTTTATCTCCCTGGCATGTCCTGCTGTGACAATGACCCATTCGATACCCGGGTAATTGAACTCACTCATTATTACAGTGTTTTAACTTTGGTTAGCTTCCCTGATTTCTTTCAGCATTTCATCATGGTTTGTAATGTCAGGCGGTCGGTAATACACCCCCACCGCCACTGCCTTCCCGGTTTACAATGAAGTTCTATCCATTGAAATTCTACAGCGTATTTTGTTTCCTGAAAAACTTTAATCCTATCTGACTCAATGCCCTCTCTAACAGAGTTCAACCCCTCCACCAGTTTGATTTACTCTATCATTGCAATATAGTTTTACCAGAGTATCACATATCCCATTGGTTGTCTTCCTTCCACCAGTTCTCTGAGATATCAATTATATCTAACCTCTCATTTAGAGCTATATATTCTAACTTTCCCATTTTATTTTTTAGACTTGTAGCATTTGCATATATGCATTTTAGAGATTGCATTTCAATCATATTAATCTGGTTATGAGTTGATAGGGGTAATTTGGAATCTTTTAGCTCTGTACTTTGTTAATATCTTTAATTTCTTCTAATAAAATTTGTATCAGTACACTACCAACCTTTGATTTATTTTTATTGCAGAAGAGAATGAATGAACATGGTAGGAGAGTTGAGATGTAGTGGTCAGACAAGTAAGTACACAGGTATGGGATGGAGTGCTGAAGATGAATTGAGAGAGAGAGAGAAAATAAAGTTACTTACTTGTAGCAGGTGATCTCCATGAACAGCAGGATAAGTCCTCAAATATGAATGATGTCACTGAAGAGCCCTGCATATCACTCATGCACATGAATTCTCACCTGCAGTCATTACCTTCCAGTCTAATGACCAGCTAACACCAGAACACAACTCCAAGGGAAGGTGCAAGGATTGTGAGGAATTATCCTGCTGTTCACTGAAAACACCTGCTGCAGGTAAGTAACTTTACTTTCTCTATGGACAAGCAAGTTAAGTGCTTACATATGGGATTCCCTAGCTACTGGCAACCTTGCAAACAATAGCCATCGCAACAATGAGCACAACAGTACACAGCTGCTTTTTTTTTTTTTTTTTTTTTTTTTTTTAATGGCCACAGGCCTTTCTGGTAGTTTCATAGAAACATAGAAATATGACGACAGAAAAAGACCACATGGCCTATCTAGTCTGGCCTTCCACATCAACAACTACAACAGTCCCCTTTTTACCTTTAGAGATCCTCTGTGTTTGTCCCATGCTTTTTTGAATTCAGTTACTGTCCTCATCTCTATCACCTCCACTGGGAGATTATTCCACGGATCCACTACTCTTTCCATAAAGAAATATTTCCGCATATCACTCCTGAATCTATCTCCCTTCACCCTCATCCCATGTCCCCTCATAGCAGAACTTGCTTTCAACTGAAAGAGGCTCTCTCCCTGAACATTTATGCCACGGAGGTATTTAAACATCTCAATCATATCACCTCTATCCCGCCTTTCCTCTAAGGTGTACATATTAAGATCCTTAAGTCTGTCCTCATATGCTTTATAATGAAGACCACTAATCATTTTAGTAGCCACCCTCTGCACCGACTCCATCCTGTTCACATCCTTTTGAAGGTGCGATCTCCAGAATTGCACACTATACTCCAAAAGAGGTTGCACCAAAGACTTATACAGAGGCATTATCACCTCCTTTTTTCTGCTAGCCATTCCTCTCCGTATGCACCCAAGCATCCTTCTAGCTTTTGCCGTCGCCTTTTCTACCTGTTTAGCTACTTTAAGATCATCAGACACAACCACGCCTAGTTCCCGCTCTTCTTTAGTGGACAAAAGTACTTCATCCCCTATACTATATTGCTCCCTTGGATTGCTGCAGCCCAAAAGCATGACCTTACATTTTTTTTAATCCTTTATTTATGAAGATACCTTATACATAGTTATACTGAAAAAAAAAAACAGTTACAACCAAAGAAAAAAATGGAAACATCAAAAGGAAAAATATAAATATAATAAATCAATTTTAGCAGTCCACGTCTCGGGAAGCGTTAAACTAAAACAAGCAATATACTAGTGGAAAACAAAGCAAAAAGACCCAAAGGTCAATTAGCCTACTAATGCAGACGGAAGAGTTTCCTCAGTGCCCCCTCTAAACCTATCATGAAACAATATGTGCCTTTTCACGATCTACAATCCACTTCTCTAACTCAGATGAAGAGAAAAAGGCAAACTTATCATTAAGTAATGAAATACAGCATTTACAAGGATATTTTAGAAAAAACGTCGCCTCCAAAGCAAGTACTCTAGGTTTCAGCAACAAAAAAGATTTCCTACGAAGCTGTGTGGAACGAGAAACATCTGGAAAGATAAATACTTTATCACCACAGAATTGGGACTCCCTCCTTTTGAAATAAGATTTCAAAATAGAAATCTTATCCCCTTCCAATGATAGAGTAACCAATAGGGTGGCCCTGGTGGTAATCACATCTTGAGATTCCTCTAGAAAAGCAGTTAAGTTGAAATCATTTTCTGCTGGCAAAGACACCTCATCCTTATCTCCCAAGGCCGATAGAATTTTTTAAAGGTAAATAATAACATTTTGTAACTAGACAAGACTCAGCCTGTGGATAAAGGAGGGTGTCTTTCCTAAAAAGAATTAGAGGAGACAATAATGGACAAGTGGGGACATTTAACAATCGAAGGTTCTTACTGCGAGTCAAGTTTTCAAGATTCTCCAGCTTCTGATGCAGAAGAGAGCTATCTTGAGCATGAGAGGCCGTAAAATCAGAAAACCTTTTAGCCTGAGACTCCATCTTCACAAAAGCAGAGCCAAAGGCTCCAATCTGGGAATCAAGAGATTGAAACTTTTGCACAGAATCCTTAGTAAATTGACATAACTTAGGAACAGTCTCTGCAAGCATTTGTTCTGTACGCGAGACCACACTCCAAATATCCGAGAGAGAAACAGTGGAGGCAGAGGGTTGGGCAGGCAAAGCAGGAGAATGACTCCAAGAAACTCCATATGCACCCAAGCATCCTTCTAGCTTTTGCCATCGCCTTTTCTACCTGTTTAGCTACTTTAAGATCATCAGACACAACCACGCCTAGGTCCCGCTCTTCTTTAGTGGACAAAAGTACTTCACCCCCTATACTATATTGCTCCCTTGGATTGCTGCAGCCCAAATGCATGACCTTACATTTTTTAACATTAAATCCCAGCTGCCAAATTCTAGACCATTCTTCAAGCTTAGCTAGATCCCTCCTCATTATCTACACCTTCCTGAGTGTCTACTCTATTGCAGATTTTGGTATCATCCGCAAAGAGGCAAACCTTACCCGACAGCCCTTCCGCTATATCACTAAATGTTAAAAAGAATCGGACCAAGGACAGATCCCTGGGGCACACCACTGGTAACATTAAATATAACAAGGCAGCACAAAACAGAAAGCATGGCTTAGGAGGGATGTTGAGCTGGATTCTAATCCCAAGCAGATTCTGAAGAATGGACTGACCAAATCTGCTATTCCATCAGGAGTTCCTCTCCAGTAGTGGGATGTCAATCTCTTACATGGAGGCTAAGTGCAAGTAGGCACACCAATACATCCATGGTTTGGACATTTTGAGCCATGATGAGGCCCTCAAGCATTAGACCTGCCTATGCAAAAGATGCAATCTGCTAGCCAAATTGAAAGAGTAGATTTCTTGATGGCAGTCCCCAACCTATTGGAGGAACAAAAAACCTAAGTGGACTTTTTATGGGCTTTAGTCCATTCCAGGTAGAAGGCCAAGGATCTCCTCTTCAGTCCAACTTGTGCAATACACTTTCCCCTTTGTATGCATGCAGTATTGGGAAAAATATTAGGATTACTGACTGATTAAAGTGGAAGTCTGACACCACTTGAGAAGGAATTTAGAATGAGCATACACCACTACTCTAATGTTGAAACATTTTATAAAAGACAGATCTGCTACTACAGCCTGGAGCTTGCTAACTTTGTGTGCTGAAGTCACCACCATCAAAAACAAGACTATCCAGATCAGCAATCTCACAGGTAGCCAGTGATTCAAAGAGAACTTTCGTCACCTGAGTTAAAGCCACACTGAGGTCCCAAAACATTGCAGGAAGCTTAAGGAGGGGCTTCATAAGAAGCAAGCCCCGCTTGAGGTAAACAACGAAAGGCTATAGAGAGATGGGCTTTCTTCTACATGATGGTGGTAAGCATCAACTGTACTAAGGTTTACTCTTATGAACTTGGTCTTTAAACCAGACTCAGACAAATGTAGAAGGCATTCAAGCAGTTTTGTGTAGGACATGAGAAAGAATCTAGGACCTGTCTCTCACACCAGACAAGAAACTTCTTCCACTTGATGATGAATCCTAGTAGCTCCAACACCCAGATGGTGACACATTTGGATTCTTGAACTCCTTGAGTGATGCTCTTGACCAGCCAATCGTCCAAGCAGGGAAACATGTGCATACCCTGTTTGCATAGAAATGCTATTACTACTGTGAGACATTTCGTGAATACATGAGAGGTGGACATAAGGCCAAAAGGCAGTACATGATACTGGAAGTGGTATTTCCCTACAAAGAATCGCAGATACTTCCTATGACTGGGATGTACTGTATCTTTACATCGGTGTAGGCATTCTTTAAGTCTAGAGAACATAGTCAATCCTCTTTTTGAAGAAAAGGAAGCAGGGTGCCAAGAAAAACCATTCTGAACTTTTCACAAATCAGACATCTTCAGATTCCTCAAGTCTAAGATGGGATGACATCCTCTTGTCTTTTTGCAGACCAAGAAATATTTTGAGAAAAATCCCAGACGCATTTGCAATCTGAAAGACGGAGAGAGTTCCTAAAGAAGTATATCCTGGTGCTGAGAGGTCACTAAATGTCTCCTTGGTAAGCATTTAGAGGGAGTTCAAATAGACACGGTCTGTACCTGTCTTGGACTATTTGGAGTACATAAGAGTCAGAAGTTATAAGGGGCCAATGACTTGCAAAGGGTGTAAGCCTCCCTCCAGCAGGAAGGTTGTCCAGATGCATTACAGAGGTATTAGTTATGTTCTCTAGGAGCCATTTAAAACCCCATCTCTGGTTTTGGCTCAGACACCAATTGGGACTTTTGAACCTTCTACTGTTGAGGACAGAAGTGAGGCAGCTATCTGCTTTGAGTACCCTTTTTCCAAGTTGCATTTCCTGTTTAATGTAATGACCAGACATATTTAAGTTGTCGGATGTTTCTGTTCCATGTGAACCGCGCTGATTGCAAATAGTGCGGTATATAAGAAATATAAATAAAATAAAATAAATAAAATAAAATAAGGAGGATACCTATGCCTATGAGTGTAGAAGAATCTTAATTGCCTCCACTGTGGAACCTCCAAGATGATGTGAAGACTGCGTCAGAACGGATTTGGAGAGGACTTTGAGGGTGCCAGTTCTTGCACCTATCTCCAGATTCTTTCCATGGCACAGTATGTCAATGAGCTGCTCCCGGACAATGGGTTGTAAGTCTGAGATCTGGGGCCATGAGATTCTCTAGGCACCAATATTCATGGAGGAGGCTCTCTATGCCATATCCAAAATATCTTATGTTATTTGGACAATGTATTTTCCACACTCCTTCCCCTGTGACACTAGGATCTGTATTGTGCAGTTCTCTCTAGAGGGAGAAAGCCCATAAACTTGTCCAGATTGTGCATGATGTTCCGCAGGATGTCAGCACAGCATTCTGAAAGAATTTTCTCCCAAAAGAATCCAATGTCCTAGCTTCCCTGCCCAGAAGTGCCAAAGAGTGAGACTTCAAACTTTTGGCTCTTTTGGGAGTGAATTCAACAACCACGGAATTGTGTGACAGCTGGAGCTTCTCAAATCTGGGAATCGCCTGGACTCTGTACATAGATTCAACCTTCCTACTGACTGGAGGCACAGGGGTGGGGGGATGGGGGTGGGGGTGAGGGGATGGGGAAGGGGGGGGGACAAGGTCTCCTACATTCTCATTTGTAGCTTCTGAATGATGCTGTACACAGGTACTGTCACTGCCTCCTTAGGGAAATGGAAAAAGTGAAGGATATCCAATCCTTCGGCACTGGGCTCCTTCTCTGTTTCTAACTGAAATGGAATGGACTTGATCATTTCCCTCATAAAATCATGGGAAATCAGCTCCTCGGCTGGGTATTTACATCGCTCATAAGACATCATGGGAACTGAGGGATGCTGGCAACCTCTCCTCTGAGAAATACTTGAACTCATACTCCGAATCACGTGAGCACTCATATGCAGACTCAGAGAGGTGCTCAAATGACTTCTAAGCCTCTGCCTTGGTTGTCGAACTCCGCTTCATTAGGGAGGCAAATTTCCTCCAGAAGAACTGGTATACCATTAAGCCCTTCAAAATCTCAATATAGTTACCTCTCCTGCAGGCATAAAATAGGCTTGATAAACCATCACCAATGCCATTGAAGCAACAACCTCACATAAGGTGAAGGTCCTCATCATCCTCTCTTCAATGCCTCTAAAGAGATGGTTCTCAAGGATCAGCAAAGTTGTGAGATCGGCAGTAGAATCTGCTTGGAGTATTGACAGGCTGAGGAGGGTGAACAGTCCTCACATTGAGATTGTTTTAATGTTGGGGTTTCTTTGATACCTCAAATCTCCTGACATCCCGGCTTCTATGTACTTTGAAGCTTATATAGCCCAGCTTCCACCTGATGCTCAGCATCCTTGGTTTCTGATATCTTTGTTGATGAGGTTGATGGGTACTCCACACTCTGTATTATGCTGAGAATCCATGGTGCCTGAGGTTAAATGGTGCCAATGGTTTATCTTAACCTCCCTTCATCAGAAAAGTTCTTTGGAACAAACAGTAGAACACTATGTCTCCCTGGATCCAATCAAAATCATATCCCTGGTTTTTAATGGGGAGCTAGTTGTGGTTTCTAGGCTCTCTGGTGTTTTGGGGCAAGAACAATCTCTGCTGCTGATGAGAAGAATGAAGGGGAGCAGGATAATACCTCTCTGGCAGACAAATTCCTTCTTGGCATCCTGTTTGAGCACCTTCTAGATGAAGAAAAGAATAAGTGTGAAGTGGTGCAGAAAGGCTCTGAAGTATCTAGCAGTGGTTCTTGATCTGATCCACAGCCTCCTTGATCTTATCAAAGAAAAGGTATCTGCATTGCACAGCTTATCAGCGAGCTTGTCCTGCTTATCATATCTCAGGTCGCACACCCATAGCCATGAGTCTGTTGGCACCAATACCTCTGACAGAAGCTCTCAATGCCATCTCAAATGCATCATAGGTTGAACTGACCATGTGTTTTCTGTACTCCTTTGCCCCAATCCACCGGTGATTTAAATCATCGCATTTCTCTTGTGGAAGAAACTAACTTATCTCTTCATCCTTATCCAGTATGTGTTTCACATACATGGCTCATGGCATAGTTGGTGTGATGCTATATGGGGAGTATAGCGCTCTGGAAAACTTTCCTCCCAAGACCAAGGCCTTCTTGGAAATGAATTTGACCAAGTGGCGTGCTAGATGCTAATTTTCAAATCTGAGAATCTTCCAGATTCTATATATGGAGTCATAGTAACATAGTATATGATGGCAGATAAAGACCAGCATGGTCCATTTAGTCTGCTCAGAAAGGCGGCAAGAGTAGATGTACTTGCCGCTCCATGTAGGTCACCTCTCCCCATGCCTTTGTTTAGGGGTATACCCACCGCTTCATGTAGGTCACCCCTATCTGTTCAGATATAAGAGATAATTATGCTTATTTTTATTGTTAACAGAATGCACAGCAACAGGGGAGTCTCTGCATTTCAACCATGTTTCCTTAAGGATGTTGTGGACAGTCATTATGGGGGTGGTGAGTTTGAGAAACTGGAATCTGTTCAGGCCGGGGTTCAAACTCCTCACACTGAAATGAAACGGTCTCCACTATTTCCCTGACAAAATCCATGGTGGAAAGGTCTTCTCTTGGAGACTTCCCCCTTTTCTGTTGATAAAAGGAGTTTAAGAGATGACCTGTTGACAACTCTTAATAAGAAAGGCCCTCAGATCCATAACTGCATCCTGAGAACTACTCAGATTCCAAATCATAATGTTCTGGAGGAATTATCTGAATGAAAAACTGACTAGCAAGTCAAGTACTCTATGAAAGTTCCCTTTTGACTGCTGAGGCCTAGACTCTTTTGTAGATTGATGCCTCGGTGAAGTTTCCTCACCCAATACATCAGATTTTAACATAGTGACTGGTACCAATACCAATGTCCTTTGAGGCACCAGCAGAGATTCAACATTTCCAGGCACTGCCATGGTTTACAGGATGGGTTGAATTTCTCTTTGCGTGGTTGTCAATACAGCAGTCTTTACCAGGTGGCAATTCAAGATCTCCTGGACTTTTCTATACAGCTCTTCCTTGAGTACTGCGGATGCTGAAGTCACTTAGAATGCAGCAGGGGACACCCCCCCCCCCCTTCTGAGTTTCTTAAGATGAATCTGGACCTAGGCTCTCAAAATCTGTTATGATCCTCCAGATCTATTTGATAATTTGTGATCCTCTTTGCAGACATGCCTGGAAGGAGGTATGACACCCTATATGTCTAATACACTACAAAATTGTACATTTGTATAAAGTTACTAAACCCCAGCTATCTAATGCATGTTGTATATAGTATAACTGTTAACTGTAACTACTATTTTTTTTCATGTACACTGCTTTGACCTGGAGAAAGGTGGTTCCTTCCCCACAACCCTCAAACAAACCTCAATCAGGCCCTTATTGAAGAACCCCAAACTTGACCCCCAAAAGGTTGAGTCCTACAGGCCAATAGCCAGTATTCCCCTACTAGCAAAAATAATTGAGAAAGAGGTCCAAAGGCAAATTCAGGATCATATAGACTCCACAGCTCCCCTGGATTACTGCCAACACGGGTTCAGAGAGTATCATGGAGTCGAGACACTTCTCACCTTCCTACTCAATAACATAATCACAGGCATCGATAACATCCGACAAGGCTTTGTGCTCATCTTTTTAGACATTGCTGCGGCCTTTGACTGGGTACATCATGAGATTCTCCTCGGGCGACTGAAAGAAAAGGGAATCTGCAATACCGCGCTCGAATGGTGCAAGTCCTATCTAGATGGTCGGTGGCAGTATGTCAAATCCGGAGCAGAAGAATCGAAACAATTCCATCAAACACAAGGTGTGCCTCAAGGATCCTCATTATCATCTCTACTGTTCAACATATATATGCAGCCCATCTGCAATATCATTAGATCATTTAACGTGAGCTGTCTGATATATGCAGATGACATCCTCTTATATATGCCTTTCTCGACTGTTCATATGGACCTTACACCACTTGTAGAGTGTTTCAATACCATATCAGATTAGCTACAATCACAAAACCTCCGCATCCAGCACAAGAAAACGGAGGTACTGTTCATCGCTAGAGACCCTGACTTTACCCCACCACCCCATATAAGAGTCAAGGAAGCGGAATTACAAACCAAAGAAACAATAAAATACTTGGGGGTCACCTTAGACCAACACCTGGACATGAAATGTCATATAAGCAACATTGTCAAAGCTGTTTATTTCAAAATCCGTTCACTCAGGCATCTGCGCTCCCTACTGGACCCGGATGATTTCCGGACCATATACCAAGCACTGATCCTACCGCATTTTGACTTTGCCAATTCCATTTTACAAGGTTTCCCTCAAGCTACACTAAATCCGTTACAACTGGCCATGAATGCTGCAGCAAGGGTCCTCTATGGAGCCTCCAGAAGTGACCATGTGACACCTATATTAAAACAGCTTCATTGGCTACCAATACACGGAAGGATTATCTTCAAAACTCTACTCCTCTCATTCAAGGCCATCAAGTGCCTATCCTCTACTGCACTTACTGAGCTTATCCACACAGTGCCCCCCAACAGATCCAGGAGGTCAACAGCCCTAAATCTACTAATAACCCCGAAGACCATGACTAAATGCAATAGTACAACGGCAAATAGGGCTTTCAGTCTTTACGTCCCCAAATGCTGGAATGTGCTCCCACCAGACATTCGAGCTATTGCAGACCTAACCCAATTCAGGAAGGCAATCAAATTTCACCTCTTCCTACAATGCTACCCTGCCAGCAATGAATCTAAGTAACCCCTCCTAAGAAACACCCATTCCTAGTCCTATTATAGTTTCAACCTCCTTCCTGCAGATCAGGCTCATACTGTCTTAAGTATTCATGGTATTACATATAGCTCATCAGTCTCATTATTTATTGTATATAGTTTGTATATAGTTTTGTATATAGTTTAACCCTCTTATAGATTTATTATTTCATGTATATAGTTCAACCCTGTTATCCAATTTTGTACCCCTGTTCGATGTAAAACCAAACAGTGTGTGTGTTTTGGTCATTTTGTTATACTGTAAACCACGCTGATACCGAATAGTGCGGTATATAAGCAACTGTAATAAATAAATATAAATACAGCTAAATAAATAAATGACAATAGCCCTGTTCCTGGCAACATGTACCAATGGGGACCAATGTTGATGCTTCTCTGCTTTTGCTCAGTGCTATGGCGCCATTGCCTACAATCTATCTGTGACCTACAGTATCAAAGCTTACATGAATCCCTGCAATGCAGACCTCTGAACTGCTAACATCACATAAGTTATTGCCTGACCAAGTGGATGTGTGGGGACACTGAAAACCATTGTTCGTTATTCTATGTGCTGACAACATGACTTCCAGGCCTTTCACTGCCTGAGAACTGCTTCAGTGACCTTGGAAGATGCAACACTGTATTGGGAAACAGATCTGCTGCTATGTTCTGTATCTCATCACAGATCCTATTATGCAGGTGACGATCTCCTGAAAGCTGCTTCCTGGTTTACCCAGACATCAGGTCTAACCAATCCAAGAAACGGGCATGTACCAAAAGGACTCCGTACAGATAATAAAAAGGTAGGCACAGGAAGAGAAAGAGGGTCTTTTGCCATTAGGCTTGCACTTCAGTGCCTTTTGCTTTACCAATGACACTGCCCTGTGACCAAAGGCTAGTCTGCCCTTGATGAGGGATAAGCCTAAAACTTGTCCACACACCTCAGATGCTCTGTACCCTCTAACCACTGCAAGTCAGAATAGCCTCATCTCAGGCTGCACATCTCAGGTTTCCCAGACTGTATTCACAGAGCTTGAGTAACGTGGGGAATAAATTCTGCCTCTCCTACAGTACAGAACCATGCCTCAGACTGACCAAAAGCTGACCATCCATCTAAAGCTATAAGGCATCGGTTTTCTCATTTTCTCTTGGTTGGTGTGGTCAGTCAGGGTTAGACAAAGATCTTCTGCTCTTATAAGTACAAGGCAGAACACGTGACTTGGTAATTAGTCTTAGGATTTATTGGCTGTTTGCATAAGCATTTGCTATTAGATGCTGCTATGTATCACTCTACCTCTGCTCTGTATTCTTTCATAATAGTTTGAGAGAGTGCTATTTTTCTATCATAATAAATCATATCATATTACATACAGTATTCATTTTTTGTTAATCTGTTGCCAACATGCAACAAAAGAACAGAAAGGGCTTAGCAAACACATTCCTAAGCATACTAAGTGAGCGACATACAGACCTATTTACCCTACAGTGCTTTGCACTGGTCTCCTTGGATGCCAGTGCTGATGCTGTGGAATTCTTCACCTGTATCAGGTGAAGACAGACTTGCAGTTTATAGTTTATTTAAAAAATTGATATACTGTCTTTCAGACGTATCAAGGTGATTTACAAAAATAAAATTTACAATTACTGAAATAAAAATTGAGAGGAGTGGAAAACACAAATTGGATTAAAAGAGGGAAAATTAAAAATATTCAGGGCAGTGGAGAAAAAGAGAGGACAGGAATAGCCTCTTTCTACTATGTTCCCAGGTCAAGGACATTCTGACAGACCATAGGTGGTCTGAAAGAAATGATTCTTTAAGGCTTTTTAACATTGTTTATGACAGCGATTCTCAACCTAGTCCTCTGGAACCCCCAGATCAGTCAGGTTTTCAGGATATCCACAATGAATATGCATGAGAAAGATCTGCAGACAATGGAAGCAGTGGCTTGCAGATCTATCTCATGCATATTCATTGTGCATACCCTGAAAACCTGACTGGCCTGGGGGTCCCAGAGGATTATTTTGAGAACTACTGGTTTATGGGATGTTTCCCCTCCTAGAGATCTAGTGGAAGGGAGTTCCAGAGTTGAGAGGCCAAGTAGTACAAAGCTTCTGAACAAGTGTGCATTGCGTTTAGTAGGGATAATTAATAGATGAGCATTTAGTGATGGCAAGATTTGATTCTGCTCATAAGGAATAAGATATGTGAATAGATAAAGCACAGTTACTTACCTGTAACAGGTGATCTCTGAGAACAGCAGGAATAAGTCTTCACATATGGGTACGTCGGTACCGACGGAGTACGAGCGGGAACGCTCCCCAGCGTCCAATCAGAACGCTTTAGGGGCATCCCACCATGCCTGCGTGCTGCCTTCCCGCCTTTCCCAACTGCCTCTCCTCAGTTAAGTTTTAAAGCTGAGACAAAGAGAGAGAGAGAGAGAGAGGGAAAGATAGAGATAGAGAAATACAACTCCTAGGGGAGGTGGGTGGGTTGTGAAGACTTATTCCTGCTGTTCCCAGAGATCACCTGTTACAGGTAAGTAACTGTGCTATCTCCAGGAACAAGCAGGAATGAGTCTTCACATATGGGGACTCCCAAGCTAAGATGCCCGGAGGGAGTCCTAGCATTTTGCGAATCTAAGATGAGCCATGCTTTCCCTCAGAACCTCAGGCATCCTGAGGATGGAGGGTAGGAGTTGAAATAAAAAGAGAGAGACGCTGTGAAACAGCTAGACTAAACCAGGACTTCCGGATGGGAGTCTAGGTGTAGGTGATCATAATAAGTAAATATTGGAGAGCAATATTCCAATATGGACCTCACCTGGTGGTATTGTAAAAAATTTATTGAGTTTCACATGGATCTGTTAGTAAGAACCAGTAGAAAACCCTCAAGGAGTACCTCTCTGTGAAGTAGAGGTAATCAAACTGTAGAAGGACAGGTGAAGGTTAGAAACAGTCAAGGGTGAGAGTAGCCCCAGTGAAAAACTGGGTGGTGTAATGAGGAAGGGCTTCAGCGGAAAATGCAGAAAGCTGTATCAGACAAGCTTAAAGTCTTTTGGTTCGAGAATAGCACAATCCTAGGACCAAAAGGAGATACGTTTGACCAATTTGGACGGACAAATAGAAAATAGTCCTTGTAGAAGAGAAAGAGTATTGAAGACCCTTGTATCTGATGAGAAATAAGGACAGATGTCCGAGGCGTTAGCCTCTGATTAACTAAAGATCAGTTACATCTTTCCTAATTGATGTTAGGTAGGAAAGATAATGATACATGGAGAGCTTCAGAGGTATTTAAACCTGAAGGGTTATGGTAAGAAATTTGTTAATTACCACAGAGATTGGCTGTATATGTAGAACCCTATGCATGCTGGCACAGCATTGATAAGGGTAGTGCCCAGCTGTCAGAGTCATATAGGAATATATGTATATATGAACCTAGACAGATAGATAGATAAGTATCTAGATACATATCTACCTATGATGATATGTCTTAACATATATATACAGTATATATATATGTATATATATATATATGTGGATACATATATAGAGATATACATGGGCATAAATACACACACACACACACACATATATATTTATATATATTTTATTTAATTTTAATTAGCGAGTTTTTATATACCGCACCTTCCATTGATCAGTTGCGGTTTACATGGAACAACAGTAAACAGGCAATGCTGCTTTTACAGATAATGTGAAACTACAAAGAAATTCAATTTTACAATTAACAGTTGTAAACTATATACAAAGAACCAGATTTTAACTATGTACAGGTATGTAAGTTTTCGAAATCGTCGGTTTGGGGTTTTCTCATTTATTCCAGTTCAAAGATGAGATGGGATGGGATATGTCAGCTGGTGAAGCTATCCTTTTTCTTGTTGAAAAGGTGAGTTTGACAAGGATCCGTAGTATGTTGAGAATAAGTGAGTTTTGAGTTTTTTCCTGAATTCCATGATTTGAGGTAAGGATCTTAATTCCGATGGAGTGTTGTTCCAAGTTATAGGGGCAGCATGGGAGAATGCTTTCTTGTTTGTTGATTTTTTGGCCTTTATAAATTCCTTTGGTGTTATAAGTTTGTTTAGTTGGCCTCGCCTTTGGAGATTATGATTGGGTTCTTTATTAATAAGGTTGTTTAGAGTAAGAGGTGCTGTGTTGTTCAAGATTTTGTAAGTAGTTAAAAGAGTTTTATAATGTATCCGGCATTGAATCGGGAGCCAGTGGAGATTCTCTAAAATAGGTGTAATATGTTGGAATGGTGGGGCATTCATGATAGTCCTTGCTGCTGCATTTTGTGCTAGTTGGAGTTTTTTTAGATTATGTTTTGTTATGCCTAGTAGGGTTAAGTTCGCAAAAACGACATGGGGAGTTATTATAGCTTGTATTATACGTTGAAAATCCTGTAGATGCATTAGGGGGCGGAGTTGTTTTAAAACTTTTAGTTTAAAATAAACTTTTTTTGTTATATTTCTTATATGTGTGTCCATAGTGAGATGTTTGTCTAGTATTACACCTAGGTAGCGTATTTCAGTTTTTATATTGATATCATTATTTTGCAGTGTGATGTGTGATGGGGGAATGAATGTTGAGTTTTTAGTTACTATTAGGGCTTCAGTTTTTGCATGGTTAATGAATAAGTTGTTTTCATTTAGCCAATTGTTTATTTCATTGATGCAGGTATTAATAAGTAGTGTAGGAATATTAGGTATTGTGAATGGGACATACATCATTATGTCGTCCGCGTAAAGGTGATAGTGCACAATGAATTTTTTAAATATTTGACAGATGTGTTTTAAGTAAATATTAAATAGTAGCGCTGACAGTGCAGAGCCCTGGGGAAGGCCTAGTTCCTGATTGTAAGTTTTTGAGGTGAGGTTGCCAATTCGTACCGTTTGAGTTCGGTCACTTAGGTATGAAGAAAACCAGTTAAGAACTGTGGATTTTATACCTATTTGTCTTAGTTTACTAATCATTGTTGAGTGGTGAACACTGTCAAAGGCGGCAGAGATATCAATGAATATGAGTAGGAATGCCTGTTTTGAATTATCGATACCTCTTACAAGGGTATCAATAAGAACTGTTAGTAGTGACTCCACCCCGTGGTGAGGGCGAAATCCATACTGTTGATCATCCAGGGGGGCTGAGCTATCAATGTATTCTTGGGTCTGGATTTGTACTGCTTTTTCGATTAATTTAGCCAAAAACGGGATGCTTGATATGGGTCTGTAGGATTTAGGAGATGTTTTGTCAAGGGTGGAGTTTTTTAAGATTGGGCGAATCTGTGCATGTTTTAGTGCTGGGGGTAAGTACCCAGTTTTTTGCGAAAGATTTATTATAGGGAGTATGAATTGTGAGAGGATAGGTAGAGAGTTCTTTATCCATGTTACTGGACAATGGTCAAGGAGTGAGGTTGTTGTATTAATGTTTGTTATGATGTTCTTGAGTGTAATGTTAGATAGAGGTTGGAAGTCAGTCCATTCATCTGCATAATGGGTTTGAGAGAGGTATTCAGATTTTGGTAAGTGAGGGTGGGACGTGATTTTGTTCATGTAGTAGTTTGCCAGGTCCTGTGGGGAGATTTCTGTAATTTCATTGCTGGAGTTGTGGGTGTTATTCGTTAGCTTTTGAGCTATTGCGAATAGTTCTCTGGGTCTATTTATTGCATTGTTTAGTATTGAGGCATGGTAATTTTTCTGGGCATTGTTTATTGCATCTTTATATGAGTTAAGGAGAGTGATATATAAATCTTTATTAATGGGGTTTTTATTTTTTCTCCATTTGCATTCAGCTTTCCTTAGATTTCTTTTCATTAGGTTTAGTGTGTTATTGTACCAGGGGGCTTGATCAGATTTAGAGTGAGTGTTTTTCTTAGTTGCTTGGTTATTGGCAGCTGCATTGTTAATGACTTCGTGCCAGTTGGATACTGCTACATCAAGATTTTGTGGTGCAATAGATAATTTGGGAATTATCATGTCTAGGAACTCCTCTTCGTTATATTTTTTAAATCTGTAGGGTGGAGCATTAATTGGGATTCGTTTAACTGTTTAGTTATTGATTGTAATTTTAAAGTTAATGAGATGGTGGTCTGACCAAGGGGTTGAGGTACATTTGAGGGAGTTGGGGTTATAAGACCTGTAGATTACATCTGGCAGTAGGACCAAGTCAAGTATATTTCCTTTATTGTGTGTGCTAGCATTTACTATTTGGTGAAAGTCCATATCTGCGGTGGATTCTAAAAAGAGGGAGGCATAAGACGCTGGTAAGGAGGGGAGGTTGAAGTCACTGAGCATTAGTATTGGAGTTTGGTCAGTGGAGGAGCTTAAGAATTCAATTAAGGGGTCCAGGTTCTCAGATTGTTGGTCTGGTGGTCTATAAATTAGACAGATTCTTATGTTGCCAATTTTCATAATGATTGTGTCGATGTTTGTGGGTGTGAATGTAGTTTTTTTGCTTTTAGTTCTTATTTTATCATTATTAGGACTCCACCACCTTTTTTGTGAGTTCTATGTGTATAGAAGGTATCATAATCATTATTGCTTAGTTGGTTTACGTATACGTTATCTGAATCTGTTAGCCATGTCTCTATAGATATATACATGTCTCCACATATGTAGGTAGAGACATGCCTATATAACAATACCCACATAGGAGTATGTGGAGAGAGAAAGGTACATCTAATAACAAGAAGGGTAATACCTGCTTGAAGAGATGCAAGAAAACCTTTCTCCCTGGTTATGATTGACAGAGTCAGGGGAATGCTCTCTCTGACAAGGAGCAGTCTAGATTCATTTAGGAATTCTAGACCTTGAATAACCAGGATGGTTTACGTGAAAAAAGTGCAGATGATATCTTCAGTCTGCAGGCAGCAAGTCCAGGTCCTTTTAGAACTGTAGTATGGTAACTGGATAAAAGACGGAATGGAAATGAAAACCATATAAGGACGAGCTGCACGAAAAAGAAAAATATCCCTGGTGAAGGAGTCCAGTGGAGACGTGGACGAAGCCAGGGAACTGAGCAATTCTTTAAGTTTCCACGTGATGTAAGGCATGTGTCCTTCGTTTTAAAAAGAGACCTTACGGGAGATGGTAAAGGTAGGGAAACCCTACCAGTCATGAGGGGGCATAACTGGATGAGCCCTTCCTAACCATCTGGGATTATCTGCTAGGAAGATGCAAATGCTCTTTAGCAAGGGCCCATAGTGCAGAGCTACTCTGTAGAGTTGCAGAGAGCATGCTGCAGGTTGGTTAAAAGAAAAAACTGGCTGTTTAAAAGCCAGTACGTAACAAACTATTCTGCCAATGCCAAGGGAATTGGAGATGGCGAGGAATAGAAATGAAGCCGATAGGCCTGTAGTAATAGAGTTTCCAAAAGAAAGGTCGATAACCTGGTTTTGGACTTACTACTAAGGCCAGAAAGGATTGCTAATGGAGGACAAACCTTGGTTACTTGGTAAATAGAACCAGTGGGTAACCACTAGTAACTCCTGCCGTTGCAGCTATTACCAAGGCAGCAGAAACGAATGAACAGACATAAGTAGGAGTGGCAAGACTCCCTTACTGACTGATAAGCTGCCCCAAGTAAGATTGAAAAAGGGGGAGGGGGGACAACTCTGAAAAGGAAACCCCTTACTGGAATAGGTAGAAACCTACAGGGATTTAGAAAAAACCCCTCCAGCTAAATGGTACCACTCTTACAGACAAAATGTTTCAGTAAGAGGGTAGGTAAAGACAGAGTTGAAGGAGACTTACGATATGGTAAGTCCTTGGAAAGGTATGATGATACATGCTGGAACAGGAAACCATCTTACTGATAGTTGTTACACCTCTTTTCCCTCCCAGGAGGAAGAGAAAAACCCCTGTTACTTATAAGCATGATCATCCTGAGAGCTCATAGAACACAAAGAATGGATGTCTTTTGAGAAGAGATCCATGTCTAGAGTTTTGGATGGAAACAGTGTAGATGCTTCTATTAAGAAGAAGCAGACTACAGGTTCTAAACCCCAAACAAGAAAGAAAGATGTAATGATAATATATCAGAAGCCCTGCGGATGCTGGGTTTGCTGAACCTGTTGAGATTGTGGTTTCCTTAGCCTGGTTGGATATTTCCCCTGTCTGGGAACATCTGTATGATGGGTAGAAGATGAATAAAACGTTCTCCCCTTAAGGGAACAAAGTTTGTTAGGAGATCTCCTACAAACTGGGATAGAGGAAGGCGTAGACAAGCTTCTGAAAGCAATAGTGTCAGTAGTTAACTGAGCAGCTTGGAGTAAAGCCTCCTTGTTAAAGAGATTCTCTCCAGTACAAGGAGTATTTCCCAGTCTATCTTGTACCCATTTGTCCAAGTCTGAAGCTTGGAGCCAGGCTCTACGTCGTGCCCCTATGGCTATAGCAGAAGTTCTGCTAACAGACTCAAAAGAGTCCAGGGAAGCACGAGTAAGAAACGTAGAAATATTTTGAGAGCATGATTGACTACTATAGAAAAATCTGCTCTTTTAGGCTCTTGAAGAAAAGGAGTCTAAAATAGTAAATTCTTTGTGACCTCCTCAAGAGATAATCCCATATAGAAAATATATGAGAGAATTCTTGCTGAAAACATGGATGCCTGGAAGGTTTGGCGTCCAAAGGCATCTAAAATCTTAGCCTCACGACCTGGCGGATAAGAAGAGTGCTTCTTAGTACTCTTAACACGCCTCATTGCTGATTCTACAATAGAATGATGAGGGAGCTGAGGCTTTTGAAAACCTGGAGAAGGGGGCACCATGTATAGAAGATCAGTTGCCCAGAAGGTGGGGGATACCGTTAAAGGAGCTTCCCACATTCTAAATAGGAAATCCTGCAAGGTCTGATACAAAGAAAACATAATGACTTCCTTTGGATTGCAGGGGATCTGCAGAGGTTCTGGATCCCCTGGTGCAGGATATTGACCAGGTATAGAAATGGCAAGTAACTTTGCCATATCAAGCAGGAATGCTTGAAAAGAAATCTCCCCAGAGGGGAGTCCTCTAGAAAGAGGAGTAAGAGCTAGATCTGTTGAAGAACTAGCTCTAGCACCCACCGGTTCATTCAGATTCTCTAGAATAGAAGATATGAAGGGGTGGAGCATCGGATTGTCCTTGAAGGATAGTTGTCGTACAGCTGGAAGCCGGTACCGCAACCCGTCGGTAGCAAATCGTCCATACTAGGGATCGATTCCAAACTCGGTATGGAAGGAAGCGAGCCGGTTGAAATGAGCATGGGAGGTACCGACACCGATGTTGATGTCGATACCAGTACCGTCGTTGATACCGATACATGAAGATCAGTCTGGGATAGCTCTATCGGTACCGAAGTAACCGAACATGGCAGAACTTGATCATCGGTAGAATGTCTTCGGTACTGTTTGAAGTCGGTACCGAGACGAGTGGGTACCCAGTCATCCAGACTAGAGATCGATTCCAGACTCGGCATCGAAGGAAGCGAGTCTATCGATGCATATCTGGAGGGTACCGACGTCGATACCAGTACCGGTACCGGGATAGATACCGATACTTGAAGATCGGTCAACAGTGGCTCAGTCGGCCCCGAAGGAACCGAGAGCGCTAGACTGCGATCTTTGGTGAGGAATGTTTCATCCAACACCATTGCCGATGCCGGGGTATCGGTACCGCCCCAAGCGGATGCCGCCACCGAGCATGGCTCAGGTATGTTCGTAGAGGTGAGAACCCCAGAAACAACCTGAAACCCCATAAATGGCTTGGAGGACGAAGACTCCCACCGGGGTTTTTATGCCAAGGTGTTCGAAGGCAACGCCAGAGGCATCTCTATGCTGAGCATGAGATCTACCACTCGAGGCCTGGCTAGTCTTAACAGACTGTTTTTGGGTTACCTGATCCTGTGAAGAAGAAGCATTGGCTGGTACCATGAAGTTTAATGGGGACCGCATATCGAGACATGCTCGATGCTGAAGACGTCTTCTGGATATACCGCTGCAGAAGGAACACTCCAGCGGATGGTGGTCAGGACCCAAACAGGGTAGACACCAATTATGAGTGTCTACAATTAATTTGGTACCGCCACAGTTTAAACATTTCTTAGGGTTAGTGGCTGGTATTTCCATGAAGGAGTAGGCCTAGCAGGCCAAAAAACCGTCAGACACTAACACGGAAAAATATTCCTCAGAAAGGAAATTTTGTAAGAAAAAAGAAAGAAACACCGGCGGTACCGGGGAAGGCAGACGCGACCACAAGAAAACAAAAAAATAAAAGAAGAATTTTCTGCGGTGACAGGAGTACGTCCTGCCGGCTCCGCGGAAAAACGAAAAACTGAGGAGAGGCAGTTGGGAAAGGCGGGAAGGCAGCACGCAGGCGTGGTGGGATGCTCCCAAAAGCGTTCTGATTGGATGCTGGGGAGCGTTCCCGCGCAGACTCCGTTGGTACCGACGTACTGTGGCCTCCTTGCCCCGCCTAGGCGGTTGCCTATAGAAGGGAAAGGGGGCCCTTTCAATGTCCCCTTTATGTGAGCTCCCAGAGCTAGGGCTTCTGGGAGCTGTAGTTGCTTGCACTGAGTTGTAGTTGTGAATAAATGATTAAGCCGAGGGTTTGAAAGCAACACAGGAAATTTATTTGCCTCCTTGGTTCAAGGAACTTCCATAGAAGCTTGGCACATCATATAAGGTAAGATACTTTTGCTCAAAAGAAAGACAACTTCTGTACAAAACTTTTTCCAGAGTCTCTAATTACCTTTGCTTCCCTCAGCAAGGTAAATATCTCTTCACGCCACAAATTATCACGTTACAGTCTTTGGCTAGCTTTAGCTTCCAAACAGCGTTCTTTAACCTGCAACACTTATACTTTAAGCCAAAACAATGGTCTTTAAACAGCAGCACTTATACTTTAAGTTTTCCTTTTTACTTGGATTATCACAGGTTTTGTTAATTGCTCCAGACACATTCATAATGCAGTCCTGACAGTCTCATGCATTTTAAAACCACAGCAGCAACTTCATATCAAATCTTCTTAGGCTTGTTTTAACCACAGACATTCAAGCATAATAAGTCTGGGATTTTCTTCAGGTTTACAATCTATAGGTTTTCACTTTACCCTCCAAGATAAAGCACAGTCCATCTCACATTCTGAGAAATCAGATTCAATATCAGCCTCATCTATTTGCATACACTCACAGTCAGACTCTGCAGTCTCCAGACTGGAAACAGCTTGGGACAATGTGGGTTTAATTTCTTCCAGCAGCTTAACAACCCGTTCCCAATGAGACCTCCCTCTTGGCTCAGGGGTGTTATCAGGGCACAGGAAATCCTTATCCCGTAGCAAGCTATTTAGAACTTCTAAAGAATTCAGCTCCTTTCTTTTAACAGCTCTCTTTAACAGCCTTCCCCGAGGTAAACTTCTTTGACCCAACTCCACCTGGAAAGTCCCCGTACCTGGGTTATAGACAGCAGTCTCTTCAGGATTAAACCTCCTGCTTTCTAGACCAGCTGTAGCCTTTCTACCACACTGGCTCCGCTCAAGACTCTGTTGCTGGCTATGAGGAGAGTCTTCCCTTAAGCTGTCATTTAGAGTACCTTTCTCTGGGCTCTCTGCTAGAATCCTTTCTTTCTGTTTCCTTCAGGATTTCTTCCACTTCTTTTTCTCTGCTGTTCTCTTGGTTGCGCTTGCTCCTGATTTCTCTTCCGTTCCCCCTTCCGTCTCTCTCACTTCCTGTTCTCTGGGGCTTAAATGAGTGGGGATGCCCTGCACCTTTCCACTCCTCCCTCAGCTGTCTCTCATTACCTCCCTTAGTTGCTATGGTGTTGGGGCATGGCCTTAGGACAGCAGCTTTAGCTATGTTTTTTTTCTCTCCAGCTGAATTTTTAAAGTCACGGCTCCCTGCACTTTCTTTCTGCCTGGAAGTAAAGGTCTGTGTTTTTTCTATTTCCCCGGGCTCTGGAGCAGATTCGTCACCACAGTACCCATATGTGAAGACTCATTCCTGCTTGTTCCTGGAAATAGGGGAGTACCAGAACAGAATGCATTATGGGCTACTATGAGAATTTTGAAATTATTCCTGAAAGCAATGGGGAGTTAATTGAATTTTCCATAAAGCATAGTTACTCATCTGTAACAGGTGATCTTCGGGAACAGCAGGAATTTAGTCTTCACATATGGGTATCGTCGGTACTGACAAAGCCTGCGCGGGAACGCTCCCCAGCGTCCAATTAGAAAGCTTTTGGGAGCATCCCACAGCACCTGCGTGCTGCCTTCCCACCTTTCCCAACTGCCTCTCTCCAGTTGAGCTTAAAGCTGAGACAAAGAGAGAGAGAGAGGGAAAGAGAAAGAGATAAATGTCAGCATACATTTCATGCAGCTTTGCACTCTGGTGATTTCAGTCTCCAAAGGTAATAGGACAGTTTACAAGATGAGATTAACTCTGACCCCCTGGTGATTTCAGTCTCCAAGGCCTGTCTGCAGCCCCTCCTTGCTAAATCAAGAATGGCAGACCTCAAAGGGAGTGGCTAAAAACAATAGCAGACCTCAAGGGGAAGTGCTGGAGAGGATTCAATTCACTATAAAGGACAGAAACACTTCCTCTCTCTCTCTTCCACCATTCATCGGACATGAAGGACAGGAGGCTCTGATAATCAATTCCCTTCACCCCTCCCCCGCTCTCTCTCTCTTGCCATGAGGCTCTGACCCACATGTTCTGGCCTCTCTCTCTCTCTCTCACACTTCACACATGCACACACAGATTCATTGTTGCACACTGAAACAGCTCTATAACAATCACTATATACCTCTGTTCAATACCTATGTATTAAGCCTATTTCTACATAAAAAACCTTTCTCCAAGCCACACCTGTTTGGTAGTCTTATTACAAGCCCTACTGCCTCTGTGAAGTGAAATGAACCCAGGACCTACAGGAGAGTAACTTGACTACATCTTACAATAGATAGAGAGATACAACTCCTAGGGGAGGTGGGCGGGTTGTGAAGACTAAATTCCTGCTTTTCCTGGAGATCACCTGTTACAGGTGAGTAACTATGCTATCTCCAGGAAAAAACAGGAATGTAGTCTTCACATATGGGAACTCCCTATCTTTAGATGCCAGGGAGAGACCCCAGAGGTTGTGTGTCCCTGTGGAAGGGCTCCACTCCCCCAATGGATCTCTGGCATCCAACCAGGGATGGCGGGTAGGAGTTGAATACTTATGGAACAGGTGTTGGAGAACAGCCTGACCAAACAAGGCATCCGGGCGGGAGTTCTTGTCCAAGCAGTAATGGGCTGTGAAGATATCAACCGAGGCCCAAGTGGCTGCTCGACAGATGTCGTCGATAGACACAGAGTGCAGATGAGCCATTGAAGCTGCCATGGCTCTCACATTGTGAGCTGTGACATGGCCCTCCAGAGTAAGGTTCTTACTCTGACAGGCAAAGGAAATACACTGTACAATCCAGCTAGACAGTGTTCTCTTGGAGACGGAAGTCCCAAGTGAGAAGGATCAAAAGCAACAAAGAGCTGAGAGGACTTTCTATGTTGCTGTGTTCTTTGCAAGTAAAAGGCTAAAGCTCTTTTACAGTCCAAAGAATGAAGATTCCTTTCTGCATTTGATGCATGGGGCCATGGAAAGAACACAGGCAGGTAGACCGCTTGGTTAAGATGAAAAGGTGAGATCACCTCTGGCATAAAGTGTGGATGAGTCCTAAGGACTACCTTGTCATGATGGAACCCTGTATAAGGTGGATCAGCCACTAGTGCTTGCAATTCACTGATGTGACGCGCTGATGTGATTGCAATGAGAAAGATAACTTTCCAAGAAAGGAATTTCAATGAGGTAGTAGCTAAGGGTACGAAAGGTGGCTTCATGAGCTGACCAAGAACCAGGTTTAAGTCCCATGCCACCGGTGGTGGCCTAATGGGAGGCTTAGTAAGAAGGCGGCCCCTAATACATCTTGCTATAAGAGGATGAGAGGAAATAGGTTGTCCATTTAGAGGCTTGAAAGAAGCTGCAATAGCACTCAAATGGACACTTACTGAGTTAGTCTTAAGTCCTGCATTGGATAAATGAAGGAGATACTCCAGTAATGATTCCAGGGGTATCGCAAGGGGGTTAAGACCCTTCTGCGAGCACATATGGTAAACCTCTTCCACTTAAAAGCATAAGAGCGTCTTGTGGAAGGTTTCCTAGAAGCATGAAGGACAACCTTTACTTGCTGAGAAAGGTTAAGATCATGAAGATCTAGGCCTTCAGCAACCAAGCTCTGAGATACAGAGACTGGGGATTGGTATGCCATAACATTCCGTCCTCCTGTGACAGGAGATCTGGAGCAGATTCTAACTCCAGGGAGGGAGTTTGAGAGAGATGTAGAAGCAGAGGGTACCACACCTGCCGTGGCCAATGTGGAGCTCTGAGAATCATACGCCCTCTGTCTCTCTGAAGCTTTAACAGGGTTTGTGGAATAGGTGTAAAGGCATAAAGGAAGTCTTGCCCCCAGTGAAGGAGGAAAGCATCCCTGGCCTGAGAGCCCTGAGCCGGAATTCTGGAACAGAACCGGGGAAGTTTGGCATTCAACGGACTTGCAAAGAGGTCTATGTCCGGGATTCCCCAAATTTGAAACATTTTGGCCACCTGGTCTGCATGTAGAGACCATTCGTGTGGAAGCAGAACTCAACTGAGTCTGTCTGCCCAAGAGTTTTGTATGGCTGGAAGATACACTGCCAGGAGATGAATCTGATGCTCTCTGGCGAGGGCCCATAGTCACAAAGTTTTGTTGCAAAGCGACAGAGAGCCTGTTCCGCCCTGTTTGTTCACGTAGTACATGGCTACTTGATTGTCCGTGAGAATGAGGACGGTCTTGTAGCTGAGGAGGGTGTGGAACACTCGAAGAGCAAGGAAGATTGCTCTGAGCTCTAAGAGATTGATATGTAGATGAGTCTACTGTGGAGTCCAAGTGCCTTGGGTGGAGAGGTCTTGCAGATGAGCTCCCCAACCCATTGGTGAAGCATCTGTTGTGAGAGATGCCTGGGGTAAGGGTTGTTGAAATAGGGACCGCAGCAAGAGGTTCTGAGTGGACTGCCACCATTGGAGAGACAAAATAAGGCGATTTGTGTTTGCTATTTTGTCTGACAGGCACCCTGATGCCTGGGTCCATTGAGTGGATAAAGTCCACTGGGCTGCTCTCATATGGAGGTGAGCATAAGGAACCACATGCACTGTGGATGCCATGTGGCCTAGTAGTTGTAACATTTCTTGGGCAGTGAGATGAGGTTTTAGCACTGCTTGAGGAGCTAACTGCACCATGCGAAGGCAACGGCCTGAGGAAGTTAGGCCCTTGCTTTCCTGGTATCCAGCAAAGTTCCTATGAACTCCAGAGACTGAGTGGGAGTTAGACTGGATTTTGGGATGTTTATGACCAGACCAAATACTGGAGGATAAGCATTGTGCAAGACAGAGAAATCCTGGCCTCTGACTCTGATGGGGCTCGAATGAGCCAGTCATCTAAGTAGGGGAAGACGAATATTCCTAGAGAAATAACGGGTAACAGGTGATCTCTGGGAACAGCAGGAATAAGTCTTCACATATGGGTACGTCGGTACCGATGGAGTCTGCGCGGGAACACTTCCCAACGTCCAATCAAAGAGCTTTTGGAAGCATCCCACCACGCCGGCGTGCTGCCTTCCCGCCTTTCCCAACTGACTCTCCTCAGTTAAGTTTTAAAGCTGAGACAAAGAGAGAGAGAGAGAGGAAAGGAAAGATAGAAAAGAGATACAACTCCTAGGGGAGGTGGGATGGTTGTGAAGACTTATTCCTGCTGTTCCCAGAGATCACCTGTTACAGGTAAGTAACTGTGCTATCTCCAGGAACAAGCAGGAATGAGTCTTCACATATGGGGACTCCCAAGCTAAGATGCCTGGAGTCCCAGCATGTTATAGGTTGGTACATGCTATCCCGCACAACACCAGGCATCCTGAGGATGGAGGGTAGGAGTTGAAGAAAGAAAGGTGCTGTGGAACAGCTAACCTAGCATAGGACTGCAGAAAAGGAGTCCATGTGTGGATGATAATTGTCATCAATGATATTGCAAAGAAAAATATATTGCAATAGGGACCTCCCCTAACAGGACTTTAGAGAACATATAAGAACATAAGAACATAAGATATGCCATACTGGGTCAGACCAAGGTCCATCAAGCCCATTATTCTGTTTCCAACAGTGGCCAATCTAGGTCATATGTACCTAGCAGTTTCCCCAAGAGACACAAGTTCCACAATGCTTGTACTGGGTCAAGCATTGATATCTTCGGTCACTTCTTAATAATGGTTTATGGACCTTTCCTCCAGGAGAAGTATGGAGGTTCATGGGATCTACTGGGGAACCCAGTAGAGGAACCTCAAGAAGGACCTCACTGTAAGTGGAGGTAGGAAACCTGTAGGAAAAATAATGGAGGTCAGAATCCTGAAAGGTAACAGGGAACCCCAGTAGGAAAAACTGGGGTAGTACAAAAATGGTGGGCCTTCAGCGGAAGGCTTTATGATAAAACTCAACTCTTTTGGCAAAAGAGTGGCTCACTCTTAGGAACAAAAGAGAAAAGCTAACAGATTTGGACAAACAGGCTCAGTCCTTGTGGGGAGAAAGGGTATGGGAACCTCTTGTATCCCAAAAGAAAGGACAAACGACGGAGGTGTTAGCCTGTGAGTAGCTGAAGATCCACAATATCTCTCCTAACTGAAGTCAGCTGGGAGAGATATTGGACATTGAGAGCTTCAGAGGTACCTAACCTTAGGGTTATGGTAGGTGTTAACTACCACCAAGTGGTTGTGAGTGTAGGACCCCAAAACATGCTGGATAGCATAGTATGGGTAAAACCCTTCTGTCAGAATCATATGGCTATATGAGCCTCGACAGTCAGGTAGATAAAGCAGAATACGTATCTACCGATAGTAGAAGGGTTAACTAGGTTAACTGTTCATTTTAAATTAAATCTCTCTCTCCAGAACCTGCTGTGTGTTAAACTTTTCTTCCTGTCCTAGCCTGCCTGAGTGAATCCTCCCCCTCCCCCCCCCCCTGCTGAGGTATTGTGTAGCCTTCTTCCTGTTTCCTCCACGTGTGCATAGTCTGTTTTAGTCTGCTTTTCTCTGATCAGAGAAGAGCAGTGCTTTTTACAGTGCTCTGCTAGAGAAGTAGATATTTGTCTCCTGTGACACCTTGCTGTGAGTTCTAGCTGTTTATTAATTATTTATTGTTTGTTTAACTGTTTATTTAATTATTTATTGTTTGTCTTAGTGGTGTGCTAGTTCAGCCTTCTCAGCTATAACTTACCTTGCCTCTCTCAACTAACTGGGCTTTGTGTGGTACCCCCTTCCCCCCTGCTAAGGGTTCAGGACAGGGTACCTTGTAACTGCCCTCTTTAATAGGACTTATCTCCCTCCCTCCCTCCCCAGCACCCACCCACCCCTGGGGTAATTGTAGTTTTATAGGTACTTGCACATCATAGAGGAAAGGGGCTGCTCTCAGGTGCAGCTCGTTATCCAAATCAGTCATACACAGAGGACCTGAGATTAATTACTTAAGCTTCAGGTACACAAGGTGTATTAGGGGTATTAGATACAATTTTATTGGTATAAGCATCCACACCAATCCTTATTATATACAGAATTTAAAAGACCTAAACACAAGCTTTAAACTAAGATGCAGACAGAAGTCCAGCAACGAGATGGGGGTTCTCCGGTCTTTTGCATTGAGTGTCACATGTATGATTTTCTCCCAGTTGGTGAGAGGTCTTACGTATGCACTAAGTGCAAAGAACTCTTTGCTCTCAGGGAACGAGTCCGTTCTCTAGAGGCTAGAGTAGCAGACCTGGAAGACATAAGAAAGACAGAGAAGTACATGGACGAGACCTACAGGGATATAGTCCTGAAGTCCCAACTCCAGTCTGGCAGCATCCCTGTTGCCATGGAGGAGAGAAGTCACGTGACAGGAGAGCATCACCCTGGTGTGGCAGGACGTGATCCTGTAACTAGGACCTGTCCTCCAGGTGATGTAAAACCCTCTCGCACCGAGGACGTTTCTCCAGGGCCATGTCCCCATGAGGGGAGGGTCAGGACAGCTGTTATAGTTGGTGATTCAATCATTAGGAATGTAGATAGCTGGGTGGCTGGTGGACGTGAGGATCGCCTGGTAACATGCCTGCCTGGTGCGAAGGTAGCGGACCTCACGCATCGCATAGATAGGATCATAGATAGTGCTGGGGAGGAGTCTGCTGTCTTGGTACATGTTGGTACCAATGACATAGGAAAATGTGGTAGGGAAGTTCTGGAGTCTAAATTTAAGCTTTTAGGTAGGAAGTTGAAATCCAGAACTTCCAGGATAGCGTTCTCCGAAATACTTCCTGTTCCACGTGCAGGACCCAAAAGACAGGCAGAGCTCCGGAGTCTCAATGATTGGATGAGACAATGGTGCAAGGATGAGGGTTTTGGATTTGTTAGGAACTGGGGAACATTCTGGGGAAAGGGGGGGCTCTTCCGAAGGGATGGGCTTCACCTTAATCAGGATGGGACCAGACTGCTGGCATTAACCTTTAAAAAAGAGAGAGAAGCTTTTAAACTAGAAATTCGGGGAAAGCCGACAGTCACCCAGGAGTGCATGGTTCGGACAAAGGTATCCTTGAAGGATACTACCAAAAGCAGTGAGGTTCCAAAAGGGAGTATAGTAGCCCAAATGCCCTTGAGTAAGGAGCAGACAGAGCATAAAGATTCCAAATTACCCCTGCCTACCAATAGCCAGATTAATATGAATAAAATACAGTCTCTAAAATGCTTGTATGCCAATGCTAGAAGTCTAAACAATAAGATGGGAGAGTTAGAATATATAGCACTAAATGAGAGGTTAGATATGATTGCACTCTCAGAGACATGGTGGAAGGAGGATAACCAGTGGGACACTGTGATACCTGGATACACACTATATCGTAATGATAGAGCTGATCAAATTGGTGGAGGGGTTGTGCTCTATGTTAGAGAGGGCATTGAGTCAGAAAGAATTAAAGTTTTGCAGGGAACAAAATTTGCTGTAGAATCTCTATGGATTGAAATTCCATTTATGAAGGGGAAGGTGATGGCAGTTGGAGTATACTATCGACCGCCTGGCCAGAATGAACAAATGGATGATGAAATGCTCAAAGAAATCAAGGAAGCTAACAAAAGTCACAACAGAGTAGTAATAATGGGTGATTTCAATTACCCCGGTATAGACTGGGTCAGTGTCACAGCAGGACAAGCTAAAGAGATAAAGTTTCTAGATGGAATAAATGACTGCTTCTTGGAGCACCTGGTTCATGAACCGACCAGAGGGGAAGCCATACTGGACCTAGTCCTTAGTGGAACGCCAGATCTGGTGCAAGAAATAAGGGTGTTGGGACCACTTGGCAATAGTGATCATAGTATGATCATGTTTGATTTAATTAGTGGAGGACAGATAGTAAAGGCATCCACAGTACTACCTTTTAACTTTCGAAAGGGAGACTAAGATAGAATGAGGAATATAGTTAGGAAAAAACTAAAAGGAGCGGTTCCAAAGGTTAAAGACTTACAGCAAGCTTGGGTGTTATTTAAAAATACTATCCTCGAAGCCCAGACCAGCTGTATTCCACGCATTAGGAAAAGTGGAAGAAAGTCCAAAAAACTGCCAGCATGGTTTAAAGGTGAGGTCAGAGAGGCTGTTGCTGCCAAAAAAGCAACGTTCAGGAAATGGAAAAAAGAGCCAAATGATGAAAACTGGAAACAGCACAAGCACTGGCAAGTTAAATGCAAAGCATTGATAAGGCAGGCAAAGCAGGAATTTGAGAAGAAACTTGCTACGGAAGCAAAAACACGAAATAAAGACTTTTTCAAGTACATTCGTAGCAAAAGGCCTGTGAGAGAGTCAATTGGACCATTAGATGATAGAGGGGTAAAAGGGGCAGTAAGAGGAAACAAGGCTATAGCAGAGAGACTGAATGAATTCTTTGCTTCGGTCTTTACTGAGGAAGATGTAGGGATGCTACCCAAGACTGAAGTGGTATTTAAAAGTGATACTGCAGAGGAATTGAGAGAAATATCGCTACACCAGGAAGATATATTACAACTATTTGATAAAATGAATAGTAGCAAATCACCTGGACCGGATGGTATACATCCCAGAGTGTTGAAAGAATTGAAATATGAGATTGCAGACCTGCTATTGGTAATCTGTGAACTTTCATTAAAATCATCTGTAATACCTGAAGATTGGAGGGTCGCCAACGTAACACCAATTTTTAAAAAGGGTTCCAGGGGTGACCCAGGAAATTACAGACCGGTGAGCCTGATGTCAGTACCAGGGAAAATGGTAGAAACCATCATAAAGAACAAAATTACACAGCATGTAGATAGTCATGGCCTAATGGGAGACAGCCAACATGGCTTTAGACAAGGAAGATCTTGTCTTACTAATCTGATATGTTTTTTTGAAGGTGTGCATAAACAGGTAGACAAAGGTGAGTCGGTTGATATAGTGTATCTGGACTTTCAGAAAGCTTTTGACAAAGTCCCCCATCAGAGACTTTTGGCGAAGCTAAAAAGTCATGGGATAGGAGGCAGTGTACTATTGTGGATCGGGAACTGGTTAAAAGATAGAAAGCAGAGGGTAGGGCTAAATAGCCAATATTCCTAATGGAAAAAGGTGAATAGTGGAGTACCCCAGGGATCTGGTACTGGGTCCGCTGCTTTTTGACATATTCATAATTGACCTGGAAAAGGGAATAACTAGTGAAGTTATCAAATTTGCAGATGACACAAAACTGTTTAAAGTTGTTAAAACCCAAGAGGATTGTGGAAAACTGCAGGAGGATCTGGATCAATTGGAAGACTGGGCATCCAAATGGCAGATGAAATTTAATGTGGACAAGTGCAAAGTTATGCACCTAAGAAAGAACAACCCATACTATAGTTACACGATGCAAGGCTCCACATTAGAAACCACCACCCAGGAAAAAGATTTAGGAGTCATCGTGGATAACATGTTAAAACCCTCCGCCCAGTGTGCAGCGGCGGCCAAGAAAGCAAATAGAATGCTAGGTATCATAAGGAAAGGGATGGAGAATAAAACAAAGGATGTTATAATGCCTCTGTATCGCTCCATGGTACGACCGCACCTTGAATATTGTGTGCAATTCTGGTCACCGTATCTTAAAAAGGACATAGCGTTATTAGAAAAAGTACAGAGAAGAGCCACCAAATTGGTGAAGGGGATGGAAGGCTACTCCTATGAAGAGAGGCTAAGAAGGTTAGGGCTCTTTAGCCTGGAGAAGAGACGGCTGAGGGGAGATATGATAGAGGTCTATAAATTAATGAATGGAGTGGAACGGATAAACGTGGATCAATTGTTTACACTATCAGAGTATAGAAAGACTAGGGGACATGTAATGAAGCTACAGGGGAAACTATTTAAGACAAATAAGAGAAAATATTTTTTTACTCAACGTGTAATCAAACTCTGGAATCTGTTACCGGAGGATGTAGTAAGGGCTGTTAGTATAGCTGGGTTTAAAAAAGGTTTGGACAAGTTCCTGGAGGAAAGGTCCATAAACCACTATTAAAAAGGGACCCAAGATATCAATGCTTGACCCAGTACAAGCATTGTGGAACCTGTGTCTTTTGGGGATATTGCTAGGTACGTATGACCTAGATTGGCCACTGTTGGAAACAGGATACTGGACTTGATGGACCTCGGTCTGACCCAGTATGGCATGTCTTCTGTTCTTATGAATATCTCGTCAGATACATATATATATATATATATATATATATATATATATATATATATATATATATATACATATAACATATAGATATATGAGAAGATATCTATAGTGAGATATGAAGGGCATAAAGTACTCACACATGATAGACATAGACATCTGTAAGATGTGCGCTATAGGTATGAATATATATATATATATATATACCTCTATATGGAAGTCTGCAAGAAGCAGACAGAAATATGTCCACAAGGCATTCACATAGGAAAAATGTGGAGAGGAAAGATTCATCTAAGAACAAGAAGGTGGAACCTACTTGAGAAGACATATAGAGAATCAATTCCCACTGGTTATGGCTACAGGGATGCTAGGTAGTAGAATAACCAGGATGGCTACGTGAAAAGCAGAGGATGATATCAGTCAGCAGCCCGCAAGTCCTGAGTATTTTAGAACTCTAACATAGTAAGTGAACAGAAGACGCATAGGAATGAGATACCATGCTGACCTGCTTAAGGGCAAAAAGGTATCATGCGTTCTTACCATGAGGACGAGCTGGAAGAAGAAAACATATTCCCTATTGGAAATACTATGGACCAAAGCAGGGAATTAGCAACTCCTTAAGCTTTCACGTAAGAGTAGGCCTATGTGCTTTATAGTAAAAAGGAGAACTTTTCTAGTCATTGGAGATATGACTGAAAAAAGCCTTTTTCAACCATCTAGTATAGCTGTTGGAGAAAAAAAAAACCATGCTCTCTAGCAAGGGCCCATAGTGGAAAACCTCTCTATAGAATTGCAGAGAGCATTATGCAAGAGAATGAGGAGATAGAACTGGCTGCAGAAAAGCCAGTACCTATGTCAACTATGCTGCCAAACCCATGGGAATGGAGATGGTAGAAAGAGAAGACAATCCAACAAGTTTGTAGTGAAAAAATTTCCAAGACAGATGACAGCACTGAATTGGAGTCACTACTAAGACCAGACAGAATGTTATTGGAGGACAAATCTGGTTACTGGTGGACAAGAACCAGTGGTCGAAACATTAAGGCTTCTGCATTGGTAGCTGCTTGCCAGACAGCAGAAGAATGGTACTGTTTAAAAACAGAAAGTACAGACAAAACAAGAGTAGAAAACTCTGGACGTGTCTGATGAACTGCTGCAAAGCAAGATTGAAAAAGAGTTGTCAACTCAGAAAAGAGAACTCCGCACTAGAAAAGTAAGAAAATTAGAGAGGCTGAAGAAAAGCCCTCCAGTGAGCAATACCACTCTTACAGAGGAAAAACCCTGGTAAGAGGGTAAAGAAAATGGAGCTGAAGAAAACTTACAAAGTAGTAAGTTTATAGAAAGGAAAGGAGACATGCTGGCATAGGAAACTATCATTTGATAGTGGATGGACCTCTTTCCCTAGAAGGAAAAGAGGAGAACCCTGTGACCTAGAAGCATGAACATCCTGACAGCTCATATAGAAAGAATGGATGTCTTTCGGGAAGAGATCCATGTTTAGGATTTAGAATGACAGCAGTGGATTGTCTGTATTGAGAAGAAACAACTGCAGATTGTAATCCCCAGAGTCACAAGCATCTGATGGGTTGATTAGAAACCCTGTGGTTGCTGGGTTTGCTGAGCCTGGTGAGAGGTTGAACTCTGCAGACCAGGACGATGCTTCCCCTGTTTGGGAACATCTGTAGGATGGGCAGATGATGCATAAAACCTTCTTCTCCTATGGGAAGAAAGTTTGGCAGGACATTTTGTACCTACTGGGACAGAAGAAGGTGCAGAAGAGCCCCTAGGAACAGGTAAGGCAGTGGAAAACTGAGTAACCTGACGTAAAGACTCCTTGTTAAAAAGATTATCTCCAGTGCAAGGAGTATGTCCCAGTCTGTGTTGTGCCCATTTGTCCAAGCCTGAAGCTTGGAGCCAGGCTCTACGTCGTGCCCCTATAGTTATAGCAGAAGTCCTGCTAACAGACTCAAAAGAGTCTAGGGAAGCACGAGTAAGAAACCAAGAGATATTCTGGAGATGCTTGAGCAGTGAAGAGTAGTCTGCACTCCTGGACTCTGGAAGGGAAGGAGTCAAAAGATGTAATTGCTTTGTGACCTCCTCAAGAGATAGACTCATATAGAAAATATATGAGAGAATTCTTGCAGAAAGCATAGATGTCTGGAAGGTTTGACGTCCAAAGGCATCACGATTGCTTGGTCTTCTTTGGAACGATAAACTACATATGCTATTAAAACAAGTCGTTCACTACTAACTCAAATGGACGTATAGAAAATACGTGAACTTTAACTTAAATTTAGACTAAATCAAAAATACTTAACAAACTTAACTCAATTATGAAACAAGGTCTCAGACTTATTCGGCATAACTTTCCGACTCACGTCCTGGAAAGTAATATGCCTTATCGCATCAATGACCTTATATAGATTCACAACGGGTAAGCCAGTCCTATATTGCGACGTTAACAAACTGTAATGTTCAACTCCTTAAATATTCCAATGATCACATGACTGGACTCCTTCGTTGTGCTCAGACTACTTTCGATCCCGACGCTTGCCTCAGGTACCAATCCCGCTTTTCACATCTATGGTTCCTCAGGGGATCCTGTATCTATTTTCATTAAAGTGCTGCATAAAAACAAAACACTTTTTATTATAGTCAAACCACTAATTCTCCATACTCCTAAAATGCCCTAAATTTAAAAAAACCTTCCTACCACCGACGAAAAAGCCGGTCAAATTCTTACCGCAAATGCTGCCAACGTTCAACCTTTAAAACACAACCTGCTTCTTCAAATATTTTCTCAATCTTCTTCTCGGGCCGAGAAAAACGCCACGCATGCGGAATATAGCAGCCATCCTCCATATTTAAAACCCCACTGATCGCATCGTACCGGGTAGCTCCACCCATCACTCCTCCCATTACAGGGATATCAGTGCTATAGCTCTCACTCTAGGAATTTCCCTTGGACAGGTTAGATCTGAAGAACTAGCCTGAGCACCGACAGAGCTATCCAGATATATAGGAATAGAAGATCCTGCACAGTGCAGTGTGGAATGCTTAAAGGATGGTCGCCGGTACTGACTGTCAGGAGCAGCGACCGACATTACCACATTGTCCATGCCAGGTATCGACTCCAAGCTTGGCATAGAAGGGAGCGATCCTGTTGTAAAAAGCATGGCAGGAGTTGGGCACGATGGTACTGTGGATACCGGTACCGATGTCAGAGTCGAGCCCGACAAAGACATCAGAGCAGTCATTGGAGACCGTTCAATCGGTACCGAGGCAACCGAAAAAGTCCGGGTGCTATCCTCAGTACCAAGCCACCGGTATCGATCGGTGTCGGTACCAAATGATATCGGTACCGAGTCTTCCAGACTAGAGAGCGATTCTAAACTGGGCATCGATGAACAAAGCATGGAAGACACCGACCATAAGGGTAATGAGGACATCGGCACAGACTTCGGTACCGTGCCTGATACCGGTGAATGAAGGTCAACCAGTGGCCACTCAGTGGGCCTCGAGGGAACCGAGAGTTGCGGATCCGAATCATTGGAACCGAGCCATCGGTACCGCCGAGAGCCGGTACCAAGGCGAGTCGGTACCCAGTCCTCCAGACTGGAGATCGATTCCAGACTCGGCATCAAAGGAAGCGAGGCTATCGATGCACGTCTGGAGGGTACCGACATCGGTGGTAGTATCGGTGTTGGTACCGATAATGGAAAGTCAGTCTGGAGTGTATCCACCGGTCCCGAAGGCATCGAGGACGCCAGATGACTATCCCTGGTGAGGAGTGTTTCATCCAACACCAGTGCCGATGTTGGGGTATCGGTACCGCTCGAAGCGGATGCCACCACCGGACACGGCCCAGGCATGTTCTGTGAGGGGTGAGCCCCAGGAACAACCTGAAACCCCTTATACGCTTTGGAGACCGAAGACTCCCGCCGGGGTTTTGAAGCCAGTAGGCCCTCGAGGGCAAGGCCGGAGCCGTCTATATGCTGTGATGAGACCTACCACTCGAGGGCTGGCTAGTCTTAACAGACTGTTTGTGGGTTACCTGATCCTGTGTAGAAGAAGAAAGGGACGGTGCCCCGAAGTTGGAGGGAAACCGTGTATCGAGGGAACCTCGATATTGAAGACCTTTTCTCACCAAACTGTTGTCAGGACCCAAGCAGGTTAGACACCGACTTCGAGGGTCTAAAAATAAAGTTGTACCGCCACAGTGTGAACATTTCTTGAAGAAAGTGGCTGGTGGTTCTATGAAGGAAAAGAAGAGGCCTTTAAGGCCTAAGATACCGTGAGACACTATGAAGAAAAATATTCCCTGAAGAAGGAAGATTTTACAAGAAAAGAAAAGAAAACACCGGCGGTACCGGTGGCGTCGGGAAGACAGCCGCGACCACAAGAAAAATAAAGAAATAAAACAAGAATTTTCTGCGGTGACAGGACGACATCCTGCCGGCTCCGCGGAAAAACGAAAACTGAGGAGAGGCAGTTGGGAAAGGCGGGAAGGCAGCACGCAGGCGTGGTGGGATGCTTCCAAAAGCTCTTTGATTGGACGCTGAGAAGCGTTCCCACGCAGACTCCGTCGGTACTGACATACCCATATGTGAAGACTCATTCCTGCTTGTTCCTGGAGATATGCTGCTACCACAGCCATGCACTTTGTAAACACTCTTGGTGCTGAGGCCAGGCCGAAAGGAAGCACCCTGTATTGGTAGTGCTTTCCTTGAAAAAGGAACCGAAGGAACTTTCTGTGAGTTGGATGGATGAGAACATGAGTGTATGCATCCTTCAGATCTAGAGAATAAAGCCAATCCTGACACAAAGTATGGCAGCAGAGTTCCCAGAGAAACCATTTTGAATTTCTCTTTGAACAGGAATTTGTTCAATTCTCTGAGGTCTAAAACAGGTCTGGGTCCCCCTGTTTTCTTTGGGATAAGGAAATAGGGAGAGTAAAACCCTATACCCTGTTGATGAATGGGTACTTCTTCTATTGCCCCTTGGGCAAGAAGCATAGTGACCTCTTGACCTAACAGGTTGATGAGAGAGGTCTGAGAATTGAACTGTCTTACCATTGTGGGAGGGGGCATGCACAAAAAGTAAAGCTGGTACCCCTCTTTTATAAAGGAGAGTGTCCAATGCTCTGCTGTTATCTGCCCCCATCTGGGGGCAAAATGACACAACCTTTCTGGAATGGTGGAAGGCTCTGGTCCATTAAGGGCAGGAAGGCTAAGTTCTCCAGATGAAAGTCAATGGCCTTGTGGAGGCCAAGACTGCTGAGACGGTTGAGGCTTAGCAGTCTTTGCTTTCCTTTATTTAGGTGGTTGCTGACTCTTTCAGGCAGGCTGACCTGCAGAACGTCCCTGCTGGGAATAAGAGGGATAAAACCTCTTCTTTGAGAAGAATGTTTTTTAAAAAGATTTCTTTCTTGCAGGGTCAGCTGTGGCTTTGGATAACCTATCCAAAGTGGAGTTGTCAGCATCCAACTCATTGGCTTTCTCTTGCCAATTTTTGCCAAATAGATTCTCACCTATACAAGGGATATTGCCCAGTTTGTTCTGCACCCAGAGCTCCAAATCGGATGCCTGGAGCCAGGCAATTCTACATGCACCTATGGCAATGGCAGAGGTTCTGCTTATGCACTCAAAACAGTCAAAAGCTGCATGTTTAACCAGTGTGAGAAAATCCTGCCTTGTCATCAGGAAGGAAAGGGCTTAAAATCTCCAAGTCTCCTGTGACTTCTTTTAAGGAACATTCCCATATATAAAAATATAGGAACTGATCCTGACAGAAAGCATGGAAGCCTGGAAAGTACGACGTCAAAAGGCATCCAAGGTTCTACGCTCACGTCCTGGAGGATTAGAGGCATGCCTCGTTGCACTTCTGATCCTTCTCACAGCTGATTCCACTACAATAGAGTGGTAAGGAAGCCGAGTCTTCTGGAAACCAGGACAAGGAGGGACTCGATACATGGTATCCATTCTGCGAGAGTGAGGAGAGGTGGTAAGAGGTGTCTCCCACATTCTCAACATGAGATCATGTAAGATCTCATGGATAGGCAGAGTAGCTGCCTCCTTTGGAGCTTTGGGATATTGAAAAATCTCCAACTCCTTAGCTCTGGGCTCTGTTTCAGGAGCCACAGTAATGGACAGACCTCGAGCCACCTCCTTGATAAAATCCTGAAAGGAGATATCTTCTGGAGGAGACATCCTATGTTTAGGGGAGGAAGGCTTCGCCGGGAGAAGTATTCTGGTACTGGCAGAGCTGTCAGAATCCTTGGAGTCCTCCGAGGATTCGAAGTACCTCCTGTCCGGATGCTCTTGAAGAGCCCAATACCCGTACCGGCCGAAGTCGGTACCGGGGGGACATCGGTACTGGTGTATCGGCACCGGAAGGCATCGCATGACTGGGTGCCGGCAAAGCAGACACCGATATCGATGTCGATGCTATCGGTACCGGTACCGGTTGAACTGTCTGACGAGATTCCGAGGGTGTCGATGCCGCAAGGAGAAACGCCAGACTGCGTTCAATAGCCAGGAACCTCTGGTCTATCGACGCTGCCGATGCCTGGGTATCAGTACCGGAAGCAGCCGGTACCCCAGAGCATGGCACCAGTAGTTCTGCCGAGGTCGAGGCCTCGAGAACATCCTGGAGCCCCGATAATGCTTTGGAAGCAGAAGCCGGGGCAATTTTGCCGGTACAGAACCCTCAAGGGCAACGCCAGAGGCATCTCGATGCTTGGAAGGAGATCTACCCTTTGAGGACCGGCTGGACTTATGTCTGGTTACCTGAGATCCATGGGAGAAAGACAAAGCCCTGGAAGACATCGATGCCACAGAAGCTGCATCGGAGGGAAAAATGGCGCTGAACTTAGCAGCTCGGTTTTGTCGACCCCTCTTGGACATCATGACACAAGCCATACACTCGGAGATGGAGTGGTCAGGACCTAAACATTTGAGACACCACTCATGGGTGTCAGTGACGGAGATGGTACCACCACACTTGGTGCACTTTTTGAAACCCGAAGCGGATTTTTCATACTGGAGGAAATTTTGGGCCTAAGGCCCAAAATGGCGCTTGCACCTAGAAAGAAAAGTTTGGAAAAAAAAATAATTTTTTTTTTTTAAAACAAAAGAAGAAAAGAAAAGAGAACCGGCGGTACCGGTATAGCGTCGAGGAAGGCAGACGTGACCACAAAAAAGAAGGAAGAAGAACAAAATTTTCTGCGGTGACAGGAACGATGACCTGCTAGCTCCGCGGAAAACGAAGAACTGGAGAGAGGCAGTTGGGAAAGGAGGGAAGGCAGCATGCAGGTGCTGTGGGATGCTCCCAAAAGCTTTCTAATTGGATGCTGGGGAGCGTTCCCGCGCAGCTCCGTCGGTACTGACGATACCCATATGTGAAGACTACATTCCTGCTTGTTCCGGGAGATAAGCAGAGTAACAAGATCAATTTTTTTTTTTATAATTTATTATTTTATTGTAGTTTTCAATACAATCCAGAGAATAAACATCTGAATAAGAATCAGCAATACAAAAGGAAATATACAGTAAACCCGTATACAAAAAAAAAAGGAAAAACAATTAACTGGAATAGACCACAATACGTTGCCCCCCAATATGGATCCAAGAAACAAGAAATATGAACAGTTTAATACCACAATAAGTAAATATCATAGGAGCAAAGATATCTTTACATGGCAGCCGATATGGGAGTTACCCCACCCCCAGCCTCTTCCCTACTAACAATAAATTGCAACAGTTGTTTGGACTCAAAGAAAATATACTGTTTATCTTGAAAATTCACCATACACTTGCAAGGATATCTTAACTTAAACTGCGCTCCCAAGGCGGCCGCTCTCTGACGCAAAGCCAGAAAAGCCTTCCGCCTTTTTTGCGTATCCCTAGCTAGATCAGGGAAAATTAATATTTTTGAACCCATAAACTGAGACATAGTAATCCTTCGAAAAAACAAACGAATTACAGCATTTCTATCAGATTCAAAGGCAAAGTTTACCAATAATGTCGCCCTGCTGGTCACCACCTCTAATGAACTATCCAAAAACTCAGTTAAATCTAACTGTGGTGATCCAGAGTCTGCCACAGGCGTTCGCTGGGTCCCAGTCCCCATAGGAAAAGATACATATTGAACTCTCACCACCGGTGGTAGCGATTCAGCTGGGAGTTGAAGAACTTCAACAAAGTACTTGCGGACCAGGTCCAAAGGAGCTATCAATGGAGAGCGAAGAAAGTTCAAAAACCGAAGATTATTCCTGCGTAGTTGGTTATCCAGAAACTCTATCTTTCTAGCTTGAATTGAATGATCCTGCTCAGACAGTCCTGTGGGCCTCCTGGCCCTCCACCTTAGCCTCCAATGAAGAAAGTCTTGCAGAATGAGCATTTACCTCCGATTCTGTAGAAGAAGAACACTGACCTTTAATATCCTGCAACTCCTGTGAAAAAGACCCAAGAAATGGAAGTAGGGACTGCTGTAGGTCGGAGATAGCTTCCCATAAGCTATCCAACGTCACCTGCGCCAGTTTCTCCACTTTACCCAGAAGCCTAGGGGCCGAGGAGCCGGACACTGCAAGAGTGAGATGTTTCTTGACGCTGGGGGGGGGAGCCTCCACTCGACCCCCCCCCCCGAACCTCACTAGCGTCAAACTCCGTCGCTCCGCTTCTTACAGAAGGACCCGCGGTAGCTGAGAACACCTCCTGAAATAGAGGCGAATCACCAAGCTGCCCCTCCCATAATCGGGCACCCGGCTGAACCGGGGGCGCTTGTGCGGGGCTCAAATACACCCCTTCTATGCTCAGATCCTCTGACCCATTCAGAGGATCAGCCGATGCCATGCTCGCCGAGGGAGTGCAAAACACAGCAATTGAAGACTGCACTAGTTTCTCCGACGGAGTCGAACCCTCAGGGGTTTTTTGAAAACGCTGTTTCCTTTTCTTCCCCATCGGGAGGCCAACACAGGAGCCGGTCACACACTCCACTTCGGCTTCTTACTCCTCCGCCATCTTGGATCAACAACAAGATCAAATTTATGTACATCATGTAAAAGTTTAAAAGTGTAGTTTTGGACTCTCTGGAGTTTTGTAAGTTTTGTGTGTAAAATACTATTTAATAGGCCTCTGAGGTAATTACATCTGGAGAATACTAGAGTCAGTATAAGTGTATGGTGTGTATGAGGCAATCCAGAATTTTAAGCTGTGTTATGACAGTGATAGGGTATTGATCTATAAACAAGGTTTATTGAAGGTGAAGGTTTTAGTCCAGTCATTTACACAGCTTCTGTTTTTGAATTATTTAATTTCAATTTATGGGTACACAACCAGGTGGTATTAGTTTTCAAACAGGATTTTAGGTTAGACAAGTCTGGATTCTGATAACTTGTATATGTTATTAGTTGGTTATCAACAGCGTAACAAAAACAGAAAATGCTATAGCTTTGTATGAGCATGGCCAAGGGACTAAGGAAAATGTTGAATAGAATGGGGGAAAGGAGTGATCCTTGTGGAACACCATATATAGGGGAAAAAATCTTGGAAGATGAAGAATTAAATAGGACTTGGAAAGAGCATGTATCCAAATTTGAATTAAACCATTCCAGAATAGTGAGTAAAATGTCAAGCTGAGATAATAGAGTGTGAGTCAAGATGTTTGTGAATATCACTGAGAAGTTTGATCAATGAAGTCTCCATGCTACAGCCTGCATGGAAACCTGATTCATACGGATGCAACGTATTAGTTTTCTCTATAAGACTTAGATGATCTACAGATGCTCAACTTTGAGGGTGAACAATGTTTCCTCAATGTCAGTGCATTCTCGGCATATAGTATAGAATCTATGGTGGTCAATGCTGAAAAACCAACATATCTTTCAAAGCACTCTTGACCGCCATTCCTTAACTGTCAAATGCAATGCGTGCTTTCAAGTCAGTGTTGACTCCTGGTGACCCAGTAGTTCCTGGGTTTTCTTGATACTGTGACAAAGGCAATGGAGGGTTAAGTGACTTGCCCCAGGCTACAAGGAGTGCTGGTGGGATTCAAACCCTAGTTGCTTCCAAGCCAGTGCTCTAACCACTAAGCTACTCATCCATTCCTCCTTAGCTGTCATCTTTGTCAAGTTGGAATGCTAAATCGTCAGGCACAAATCATGAGTGTCAGTGTCTAACGTCATCCCACTGCTTCAGACACTTTCTGAAGTTGCTGTGTTTCTTTTGTTCTTAAGACATCATGAAAAAAACTTTTTCATCTTCCAAATTTTGATTACCTCATCTTGGCATTGATGTGTGTTCACCTGATAAAGATTTTTGAAAGTGGAGTGTTCTGAGTAAAAAGGATTTCTCACTGACGTAGCATGGGTGAAAAACTGTGTCAGAAAATTGATGGTGAAATATGTACACTATATTCTCAGGGGTGCCCGTAAAGGGGAGAATGGAATAGCACATTGTTAATTCAATATTATTAAACATTTCACAGTTAAGTGATATATATTAAGAGAGTATATACAGGTATGCACCATATAACATCTGTTCGGGCAACGTCCGACAGCATATACACCTGTGGTCCCATAAAGTTATAACAAAGTTCAGAAATTCCGATTGGAGAACAGGATGTAGCGCATGTAACCAGATATAGTGAAAGCAACAGCTTCCCGCACGCAACATGTTACATTAGCTGACAGTACTGTATGTATACAGCATCGCTATTTAGTCAATACAGATACATACAATATCCCATATAACTTTGCTGAGTGCAGCATATAGTATGGTGTTTGCACAACGTCCAAATCACACAACGTCCTATTTCACAGAACGTATCATGGACGTTATGTGATGCATAGCTGTACATATACAAAAAATGAAAAATGGAAGTTTTATTTCTCTGACTTACAATGTTTGAAAGCAACATGGCACAAAGTTTGGTCTATGAAGCTCTCTTAGGTCTTTTTCCTTCCCAATAGGTTGAAGGTATTAAAGTTGAAAGTGAAGTTTAGAAAAGTTTTTTCATGTTTGATGGTTGGCACCTCTCTTTTCTGGGTTGTTTTAATAATTTCTTTATGAAATCCTGACTGTTGGGGGCTCAAACTCCCATTAATTTCCACAAAATATAGTAATTGACAATATACACGTTTTTCAATAAATTTGTCAAAGTGAAGTTATGACACTGGGTGATAAGACGTTAAATCACCGCAATCCATTTTTAATATAGGCTTAGTGACCACTCTGGTTAATTCCACAGAGATATGCCCCTACTCCAATGCTATATTAACAATATGTAGCAGACGTGGTGCTATCCAATTTAGATTTTTTGAAAAGTTCCGTAGAAAGGAAATCTAGTTCACACTTCCATAGCTTGATTTCTGCCAATATTTTCTCAATGTACTACTGCTTATGCAGGCTGAGGCTGCACAGAACATCAAGAAAACCTGAAAATGACTAAAAATTTGAAGGGTTTTCTAAATGGTAAAATAAGCAAACTTAGTTAGTCCCAGCACAAATTATAACCTATTTTGACATGAAAATAAAGGAACTCACAACCACTGAAAAAATTAATGTCAATCAAACTGCAGAAAAACTGGAACTGACCCCACACCATGATAATACAAGAACTTCCACATATGCAAATTAGAGCATTCTGAAAACCTCTTGAGTTTTCTTTACACTGCTTAGGACCTAAGCTTTGTCAAATGATATTGACTACTAATGAATACTATCACCCTGTTTGAATTGGGAGGGCCCCAGTTACAAGTAGGCAACTTAGATTTCTCCATAAACAAATCTATCACATGAGTGGGAAATCTATCACATGAGTGGGAAATCCCAAGCTAAGACTTGCTTAAAAAGGTGAATAGCAGAAATATGAAAGTGGCACCGAAGGCACCATGACTCTCAGACCGACAAGAATTGCACATTATAGACAAGCCAGAAAAAAAAATTAGGCAGGAGGCATAAAAAAAGTAATCTCTGCAAAACTGATTATACAAACAATTCTCTCTGCATCAGGAACTGTCTATATCAGGGGTGTCGAAGGCCACATTACACATTTATATATAACATCCATAGAAATTAGCTACTGATGCTGTCATGGTTTAAACTTATGCATTTACATGGTCACAAGATTTATATCATAGAAACATAGAAATATGATGACAGAAAAAGACCACATGGCCCATCTAGTCTGTCCTTTCATAACAACAACTACAACAGTCCCCTTTTTACCTTTAGAGATCCTCTGTGTTTGTCCCATGCTTTTTTGAATTCAGTTACTGTCCTCATCTCTACCACCTCCACTGGGAGACTATTCCATGGATCCACTACTCTTTCCATAAAGAAATATTTCCGCATATCACTCCTGAATCTATCTCCCTTCACCCTCATCCCATGTCCCCTCATAGCAGAACTTGCTTTCAATTGAAAGAGGCTCTCTCCCTGAACATTTATGCCACGGAGGTATTTAAACATCTCAATCATATCACCTCTATCCCGCCTTTCCTCTAAGGTGTACATATTAAGATCCTTAAGTCTGTCCTCATATGCTTCATAATGAAGACCACTAATCATTTTAGTAGCCACCCTCTGCACCGACTCCATCCTGTTCACATCCTTTTGAAAGTGCGGTCTCCAGAATTGCACACCATACTCCAAATGAGGTCGCACCAAAGACTTATACAGAGGCACTATCACCTCCTTTTTTCTGTTAGCCATTCCTCTCCGTATGCACCCAAGCATCCTTCTAGCTTTTGCCATCGCCTTTTCTACCTGTTTAGCTACTTTAAGATCATCAGACACAACCACGCCTAGGTCCCGCTCTTCTTTAGTGGACAAAAGTACTTCACCCCCTATACTATATTGCTCCCTTGGATTGCTGCAGCCCAAATGCATGACCTTACATTTTTTAACATTAAATCCCAGCTGCCAAAGTCTAGACCATTCTTCAAGCTTAGATAGATCCCCCCTCATGTTATCTACAACTTCCTGGGTGTCTACTCTATTACAGATTTTGGTATCATCCGCAAAGAGGCAAATCTTACCCGACAGCCCTGCCGCTATATCACTAACAAAGATGTTAAAAAGAATCGGACCAAGGACAGATCCCGGGGCACACCATTGGTAACATCCTTCTCCTCAGAGTGAACTCCATTTACTTGTACTCTTTGTTGCCTCCCACTCAACCAATTTCTAACCCAAGCAGTAACTTTAGGGTCCATCCCTAGGGTGCTCAATTTGTTTATAAGTCGCCTGTGAGGAACAGTGTCAAAGGCTTTACTGAAATCTAAATACACCACATTTAGAGCTCTCCCTCGGTCCAACTCCCTGGTCACCCAGTCAAAGAAATCAATCAGATTTGTCTGACAAGACCTGCCTCTGGTGAATCCATGCTGCCTCGGATCCTGTAATCCGCTGGACTCCAGAAACCTCACTATTTTCTCTTTCAGCAGCATTTCCAATAATTTACTCACCACCGAAGTTAAACTAACCGGCCTGTAGTTTTCAACCACATCCTTACTTCTGCTTTTGTGTGAAGGCACCACATGAGCCTCTCTCCAGTCCTTTGGCACCACTCCCGACTCCAACGAGGCATTGAAAAGGTCAGTCAGTGGAGTTGCTAGAAGCAATCTAATTAAAAAGTGACCTTTTAGCTCAGAGGTTCCCAACTCCAGTCCTGGAGGGCCAAACACCATTCGGGTTTTCAGGCTATCCCTAATAAATATGCATGAGATGCATTTGCATGCACTGCCTCCATTGTATTCAAATGTATCTCATGCATATTCATTAGGGACAGCCTGAAAACCTGAATGGTGTTTGGCCCTCCAGGACTGGAGTTGGGAACCTCTGTTTTAGCTACTGCAAAAGTGACATTTTACTTACCAGTTAATATCCTTTCCTTGAGTCCTGCTAGACCAGCCCAGATAAGAGGGTTGTGTTCCCTTACCAGTAAATTGGTGGAGACAAAAAAAAACAATGAAAAGCCTAGGTTTCAATGACAACACTGCTATGCCTCTGTTTGCCTCTGCCACTAGCAGTCCTCTCAGTATTTATTCCAAAGCATATGGGAGAAAACATGGCAAACCTCACACAACCTCAATCGTGGATCACAAGGTGTAATCAACAGTCGGGAACTATGTACTTTAAAAAAGCATAACAGAAGGCTGTCCGTAGAAGATGAACCTGCAGAGTCAAGTATAAAAATCATTGCAGACCCAAGGGTACCGCAGCAGAAGAGCAAAACAAATACAGTTTCAGGGTGGGCCCTGGACTGTTCTAGCAGGACTCAAGGAAAGGACATTAACTGGTAAGTAAAATGTCACCTTCCATATTGTCCTGTTAGATCAGCCCAGACAAGTGGTATGTATCAAAGTTACACCACCACTGGGCAGGAAGAAGACACAGTAGCTCACAAAACTCTTGAGCCAAAGGCAGTGTTCACCCACAAGTGGACATCCAAATGGTAATGCTTGACAAAAGTGGAAAGTGATGCCAATGTTGCTGCCTGACAAATGTCTGCAGGGGCTACCGAGCTGCGCCCAAGAGGATGCTTGTGCTCAGGTAGAATAGGTGCACAAGCCCTCTGAAACTGGCCGATTTCACAACAGATTTATTTATTTATAAAACAGGTTTTTTTATATCGCTTTATCATTTCAGTCAAAGCAATTTACATTGTAACTTAAACTTGGTAATGTACATTCAACAATGACATTGATAACTTGGATTTTTCTGAGGCAATGGAGGGTTAAGTGGCTTGCCCAAGGCCACAAGGAGTGCTAGTGTGAATCAAACACTGGTCTCTTGGTTCCCAAGTCAGTGTTCTAACCATTAGGCTACTCCTCCATTCCAGATAACCTGAGGCAATGGCCTCCTTCATCCAGCGTCCCAAGGATGACTTGGCCACTGCTCCACCCTTGCACGGAAATTTGTAACCTTCAAGAACCAGAGAATCACCCCTCCCCGGATATCCACAAGGCTAAGATCCTTATCCTTCCCCCGATGCTGCTCCTTAGAGAAGGAGGGCAAGGGAAACCACCTGATTCAAGTAAAAGAGCGACAGCACTTAGGCAAGAAAGAAGGCACAGGCCGAATAGAAACGGTCTCCTCTGAAAAGGACAGATGAGGATTTTGGCAAGACAAAGCCTTGAAGAACAAATCGCAACCAAGTCTTGAGCATCAAATCCTTTAAGGTAGCAAGCATCAACAGCTCAAGGTGGCCGCCATCAGGGCCCTGAGCACCAGAGACAGATCCCAGGAAGGGATCACAGACCAAGGGGGAGGACGCAGAAGCTGAACCCTCTGGAGAAAATGTGAGACATCCAGCCATGTGCAAAGCCAAGGACTTGCCTACCACCGGAACGGGAAACAAGTCAGAGCTACCACATGAATCTTCAGGGAGGTAGCTGAAAAGCCCTCCTCTAGGACAATTTGCAGAGAGGCCAACACGGTGGACACCTTGGCTGTCTCAGGAGCCAAGTGTTGTGTGCCACACCAGTGCTCAAAGAGGCACCATAGCCATATGTAAGTTATCATGGTAGACCTCAGGGCTGCTGGAGAGAGGCTCTTATGTGCTAGCAGTCTCCTTTCAAGACCATGCCATAAGCGAGAAGGGAGCTGTGTCTTCCAAGACGACTGATCCCTGCCACAATAGCCCCCGAGACAGAGGCAGCCTTAGAGGAGGCACCTGCAGAAGTCACACTGAACCACGCACTCCATAGTCAATCTGGTGCCACCAGAAGAATCCTGCCTGGGTGGCACTCTGTATGCCAAATTACATGCCCCACCTGGGACCAGGAACGAAACATGTACAGCAGCTGCTGGCTTGACCAAGGCCACGTCAGGACGTCGACAGCCTCAGACCCCATCATCGTGTGGCAACTAAAGAAGTGGTAAACCTTTGCATTAGAGCAGGTCACCATCACATCCATTTTGAGGTGACCCCAACAGCACATAATAAACAAACTCCTCCTGACCCAACTCCCACTCTCCAGGATTCAGAGAGTGCCAGTTGAGGAAGTCCACTTCCACAATGTCCATCCTGGCAATGTTCTGGGCCTACAAGGCTAGGAGATTCTTCTCCACCCAGGCAAACAGAAGATCCATTTCCAGTGCCACCCTGGCACATGTTGTGCTGCCTTGCTGACTGACATAATCCACCACTGTGGCAATGTCTGAAAGTACTTGTACTACTCGGTCCACAACCAGGGGCCAGAAATACAGAAGAGCCAACCTAATACCTGCCTGTAAGGGGTTGATAGACTACACCGCTTGGGCCATATGATCTTGGCAATGGGCTCCCCAGCCTGAAAGACTGGCATTCATTATTAGCAGGAACCAGGAGCAATCATTGAGTGGTATGCCCTTTCTCAGATGACTGGTATGCCCTTTCTCAGATGACAGGGCTGCCACCACCACTGCAGGCTGGTCTTCACAAACAATGGGAGTGGAAGACTGTGCTCGAACTCCTGAAAGATCAGGAACCATTGAGCAGTCTTATGTGAGCCCACACCACGGTACCATTGCTATAGTCACTGTCATCAATCCGAGGCGCTGAAGATAATCCCAGACTCTGGGGGTTTGCTATGCACAAAACAGTGCCAGGCAATCCAACAGTTATCTTTTTTCTTTTTTTTTTCTTTAAACTTTCTACCCTGCCAGGAAAACTCTGCCCACTTGAAGGTCAAAATGTGCTCTCAAACTCCAAGGACTGGGGGAGGCAACAGCAGGCTCTTTTCCTGATTATCAACCAGCTGAAATTTCCAAAAGACATCACTTGAGACATAACCTGAGACACTTCTGAGAGGGAAGGAGCTCGGAGAGCCAGTCCTCAAGATAAGGATGGAAAACAGATCCCTTGGTGCCATAGCACTGCAGCCGTCACCACCATGACCTTGGAGAACGTCCTTGGGGTGGTGGATAGCCCCAAAGGGAGGGCAGCAAACTGATAGTGAGTGCCAGACATGGTATAACGCAGACACTTCTGTTGATCCACCTTCATCAGGATAAGAAAATACACCTTGGCCAGATCCAGAGATGCCAAGAATTTCCCTCAGTGCACAGCTTCGGAAGGATTGTAAAAAATAGCAATAAACTGAGAAGATGTATTACAACTATTATAACTATTTGATAAACTGAAGAGTAGTAAATCACCTGGACCGGATGGTGTTGAAAGAACCAAAGTATGAGATTGCAGACCTACTATTAGTAATCTATGAATTATCATTAAAATAATCTGTAGTCTATAGTACTTGAAAATTGGAGAGTGGCCAACATAGTGCCAGTTTTTAAACAAGATTCCAGGGCCTATCCTGGAAACTACAGACTGGAGAGAGTCCAACATCAGTGACAGGCAAAATGATGGAAACCATCATAAAGAACAAAATTACTGAACATGTAGATAGTCATGGTTTAATGGGAAAAATCAAACATGGATTTAGCAAAATAATGTCTTTTCTTACTAATCTGTTATACCTTTTGAAAGTGTGAACGAAAAGGTAAAGGTAAGCCTTGAGCATAGTGTATCTGGATTTTCAGAAAGCTTTCGACAAGGTCCCTCATGAGGGACTCTTGAGAAAATTAAAAACTCATGGAACAAGAGGCAGTGTACTATTGTGGATTGGGACTTGGTTAAAAGATGGAAAATAGTAGGGCTAACTAACCAATTTTCTCAGTGGAGAAAGGTGAATAGTGGAGTACACCAGAGATATGTACTGGGCCTGCTGTTTTTTAGCATATTCCTAAATGACCTCAAAATGGGAACGAGTGAGATCATCAAATATGTAGATGAAGCAAAATTATTCAAAGTTGTTAAATCACAAGAGGATTGTGAAAAATTGCAAGAGGACCTTTAGAAATTGGGAGACTGGGCGTGTAAATGGCAGATGAAGTTTAATGTGGACGAATGCAAAGTTATTCACTTAGGGAAGAACAGCCTAAATTACAGTTACACAAGGCAAGGTTCCACACCAGGATCACCATTATAGAAAGGGATCTAGGTGTTACTGTAGATAATACCTTGAAACCCCTCTGTTCAGTGTGCAGCAGCAACCAGATACTAGGAATCACAAAGAAAGGTATGAAGAATAAAACTAAGGATATTATAATGCCTTTGTATCACTCCATGGTGCAACTACACCTTGAATACTGTATGTGGGATCACCATTGTGGAATTAGGAAAGATACAGAGAACAGCAACCAAAATGATAAAGGGGATAGAAGGATACCTCTAGAGAAAGGGCTTAAACGATTGCAGCTCTTCAGCTTGGAAAAGAGATGGCTGAGGGAAGATATGATAGAGTTCTATAAAATAATGAGTGGAGGGGAAAGAGTGAAAGTGGATTAGTTGTTTACTTCTTCAAAAAAGTAGAAAGACTGGAGAATACAATGAAGCTACAATGTAGCACACTCAAAACTAATCTGAGAAAATACTTTTCCAATCATTGCATCATCAAACTCTGGAATCCACTACTGGAGGATGTAGGAATGTATAATAGCGCACAATGTAAATAGTTCAACAGGAATCTAAGGTACCCTAACTCACACACACTGGACCACTGCATGACCACCCCTAAAACACTATTGTGATTGTTTGCTGTGAAAACCGCCTTGATTCAAGGAAAAGGTGGTATATAAATCCTTCTAAATAAATAAATAAATAAAAGCTGTTACTGTAGCTGGATTTAAAAGAGGTTTGGAAAGTTCCTGGAGGAAAATTCCATAAAGCACTATTAAAGTGGACTGGGGAAATCCACTGCTTACCCCTGGGATAAGCGGAATGGAATCTGTTTGCCTTTAGGGAACCTGATGAGTACTTGTGACCTGGATGGGCCACTGTTGGAAATAGGATACTGAGCTCGATGGACCTTTGGTCTGACCCAGTATGTCATATTTACATCTGCAGATCCTTCCTGTTGCTGAAAACGTTCTCCAATTTGGCATTCTCCTGAATGCTCATCAGGTCAGATACTGGGAAGCCCTGTCTTTATGCTATGGGTGGAATGCATGAGGATTCTGCTCTCATTCACTGGGATGGACTGTGTTTTGACTCAAACGTCTGCTTGCACATTATTGATCCCTGCTATTTAAGCTGTCAATAGAGCAATCAGAGGTTATGCCGAACTGCCCAGTTCCATAACCTCGTGAGCCACTCCAGCACTGTGAGTTCCAGCCTCTTTGCTGAAGTACGCCACTGCCGTGGCAATGTCCACATAACATTTGGACTGCTTTGCCCACTTAAAAAGAGCTGAAACCTCTCTAGAGCTAAATGGATTGTTTTGGCCTCCAGCTAGTTGATTATCCCTAGACTATCTGACCTAGACAGCGAGCTCTCCAGGCCTTCAGGCTGGCTTTTGAGGTGACTATCACTTAATCCGGTACTTCCAGAGACTTGAAACAATGTGATCAGCAAGTACTTCCTCCCATGTATGGCTCAAGTTCTCTGTAAAGAGCAGGCTGTTGTGGAGAGGGAAGCACCGTCTTTTCATGCAGCATAGTGGAAATAATAAGCGGCCCGGTGTGATGGCGGGGAGGAGGATGAGAGAGGGAGAGAGAGAAAAAGATCCGGTGTGATGGTTGAAGGGGGGGGATGAGAGAGAGAGACACTGTGTGATGACTGTGGGGGAAGGCTTGGGATTTTTTTTTCTTCATGTATTGCCATGGTGATATGTGAAGCATATAAGGAAGTTGCCTCAGGTGCTGACAACTTACTCACTGGGGTTGGTGATGGGGGGGGGGGAGAGGAGGAGAAGTGTTGTCACCTTTTGTTGGCACTGTGTAATGACATATTAATGACCTGATTTATTAAGCTTTCTTTTCCCACAGAAAATGTGAATACAGTAAATCAGGCCCTTAAAAAAGGCACTGCAATATATCTTTTGGGGGGGGGGCGGGGGGGCACTGTGACCAATGTTTCGGCAGCCAGCTCCTAAATTTTTAGCCTAGCTCCTAAATTACAAAGAAATTTGTCAAGGCCTACCATAAGCCAGTATCGAATATACCATAACTGGGAAAAATATTAGAGAAGTTAGAAGTGTAGTAACCAATGGAGCTTTTGGAAGAAAATGGAGTACTAAATAATTGTCTGGTTTCAGTCTACATCACAGTGCAGAAATATTGTTAAGCTTGGTGTTCAATGATATTCTTCATTCGATTAACAGACAAAATGCAATTCTTGTTATGGTAGATGTTATTGCAGTGGATACAGGTAATCATTGACTTTTACCACAAGCTCTGCTGAGATTTGGAATACTGGGTTGGAGGGGGGGCACAGGGGCATGGAGTACTTAATTGGTTCCAGTTCTTTTTTTAGCTGACATGCCTCAAATTTTGATAAAATGATTTAGCTCACACCATGGGCAAATAACAAAGCTCTGAGTTGTCACCATATTCAATATTTTTTATGGGACTATTTTATGTTTCTATGAAAGAGGTAGGAATGCATTCATAGTTGCATGCAATTGATTTTCACATTTTAGTCCCTGTGGCAGATGGATGTGATATATAGAGGAAAACAATAAAGTTAGAATAGATGACTAAATGGCTCAGACAAAAAGAACTGAAATTAAATTCTGGAAAAAAATTAGATTTTATGGCTGGGAGAAAATAATTCACTCAAGTGTTTAATCCAGATGAGAGAAGTTCAAGTAGATCTTAAAACATTAGTATATAAAACTTAGGTGTATGGAATGATTAAAGGTTAAAATACAATAATGTATTAGTAGGTGAAATCCAGGGTCCCTTTGGATTGTTTTACATGATTAGACAGCTTCCACCTTATTTGGGATTTGAGGACTTAACAGTAATATCCTGCACATTTGTTTTCCCTTGTTTGGACTACTGTTCTACAATTCGTAATGGCTATTCACAGAGTAACCTGCAAAGCTGCAGTCTGTTCAAAACAAGAGTCAACATTTTGTCTGGGATAAAAAGAAGAAACCATGTTATTCTGATACTGAAACAACTGCATTGTTTAAAGGAAATATTCAAAGTTTAGGATAAGATATTGCTATTAACTTTTAAGGCCATATTGTAAGTGCATCAAACCCAAAGTACTCACAGGGAAAAATTTGTGATTCTACTCTAGGTTGAGCACTATGGGCTCAGGCAAAGGATTTTTTAAAAAGATATCAAAGATTAAGGAAATGAGATTGACAAGTCACCATGAGGGAGCATTCTCAATGACAGCACTAAATTGGTAGAACAGTTTGCCACACGAATTGCACAGAGTTAAATTGTACCGTATTTAAAAAGGCTTTGAAAATATTTATGTTACACAGGGCACTTATTTTTTATAGGTGTAGTGGCAAATAAAATGTTAACATTTGTTAATGCACATTAACTTTTAATAAAACATGCCCCACAGTTTTGTTGCTGATTAGGTTTAAAATCAGTAATTTTATGAATGTATTATCCTAACTGTATTTTATATATATTATGTTGCAAACCATGTGGAATATATAGGAAATATGCATAAAGAAATGGAAATAGAGAAAAAATATCTTCAAACAGGTTAATCCAAATATTTCATTCTGTGCCTTGTCTGTTTACCTGACTTTGTACTGTACAATAGGTTAGTGCTTGGATTGTCAGTATCTATATCAAAGGGGCAACAGCATGAAGAAGCGACATAAAAAAAAGAGAGTGAAGAATGAAAGATAAATTTCAAGAGTGACAAGAACCCAACAGAGAAGTCAACCAATCAAATATTCACGCAGCTCAACCAATACTATTCTCAGGTGGAAGTCAACAAACGTACGAGATGCCAGATGATGCAAATAAAAAAAAGCTAATGATGCTGAACTACGACGAACCTACATACGCTCAGAAGACACAGCAGATGCAAGATCACAAGGCCGGGAAAAGCAGTAGCATAATGAAGTAGTGAAAAATTTAAAAAAAAAAAAAGAATTGACAAAGGAAGAAAGATGCAAGATCGCAAGGCAGGGAAAAACAGTGGCATAATGAACTAGTGAAAAATTTAAAAAAAAAGAATTGACAAAGGAAGAAAGCATTCAAGGAATCATGGAATAAATCCAGTCAATAAATGCTGTCATCGCGCGCCCTACAACAAAGACAACGTCATATTACCATGACCAAGTGCAATAGAGAATTTAAATTAAAACTTTCAACACCATAATGGATAACTATCAATTTGTAAAATCACAAATGGGAAAGGACAAACTGGCATACAATGGATAGAGTTACAGACACCAATGAACACGAACCAATAATCATTTCTGGTGCGAGGAAAAAACTGATATGGTTCTACAACACTCAGTGGTGTGACATTTAATGCCCTTGGAAGCTCACTTTCAGAGGGTAAAAAACAATCATGCCCTGCTGAAAGGAAGACTAGAAGCTGTACAATCTATAAATTCAATCAAAAATTTATTTATTTATTTATTTACATTTCTTATATACCGCACTATTCGACATCAGTGCGGTTTACATCGAACAAAAATTCAGACAGAAAACATGTGTCTGAGTTTACAGTAAACAGGGCAACAACACCTGTAACAGGTGTTCTCCAGGAGCAGCAGGAATCAGTCCTCACTTATGGGTGTCATCGACGCCGATGAAGCCCCAGCGGAGCATTTCCCCAGCTTTCCATGAAAGCCTTTGGGAATGCTGGCACGCATGCATGGTTCCCTTCCCGCCTAAAGGTGCATCTTACCTCAGTTAAAAGACATAGCTAAGAACAGCACACAAAAATGTAAAAATTAAACTATGTACAACTGCAACTCCAAGGGAAGGAGGGAGGGTAATGAGGACTGATTCCTGCTGCTCCTGGAGAACACCTGTTACAGGTGAGTAACTACTCTTTCTCCAGGACCAAGCAGGAAGTCAGTCCTCACTTATGGGTGACTCCCCAGCTCTGGGCTACCAGGAACCCAGGCTGAACAAGAGAACTCCCTCTAATCTCAGCATCACAGTAAAGGCTTTTCAAGGACACACCCTCCACAGGTAGCCCAACCAGAGGGCAGGAGTTGCCTAGACCTCAAAGAGATTCCGGAGTACTGCTTGGCCAAAAGCACTGTCCCTATGGGACTCCCTCTCCAGACAGTAGTGGGCTGCAAAGGTCTGGCATGAAGACCAAGTAGCAGCCCTGCAGATGTCTTGCAATGGAACAGAGCGGAGGTGAGCCACTGATGCAGCCATTGCCCTCACACGGTGGGCCGTGACCCTACCCTGCAAAGGAAGGTCAGCCGCCTTGTAAGCCCAGCTGATATAGTCAGCCGCCCAGATGGACAAGGTACGCTTGGACACAGGCCTCCCCAAGTTATTGGGGTCAAAAGAAAGGAAGAGCTGAGAAGCCCTCCTGTGACCTTGCATACGTTCAAGGTAGAAGGATAAGGCCCTCCTACAGTCCAAGGTATGGAGAACTGTTTCAGCCTGACTTGCATGAGGCCTAGGGAAGAAAGTAGGAAGAACCACCTCCTGGTTGAGGTGGAAAGAGGAGACAACCTTAGGAAGGAACTTAGGGTGAGTCCTGAGGACCACCCTGTTTTTATAGAATCTGGTGTAAGGTCTATCACAGACCAAGGCCTGAAGCTCACTCACTCTCCTAGCCGAAGTAAGGGCTATCAGAAAGAGAGTCTTCCAGGAAAGGAAGCATAGAGGGCAAGTAGCCATAGGCTCAAAAGGTGGGCGCGTCAGTTGCTGCAAGACCACATTAAGCTCCCACTCAGGAAGAGGAGGACGTATGGGAGGTTTGAGCAGAAGCAAGCCTCTAGACACCAAAGGGTGCACAGACAAGGAATGGCCCTCAACTAGGGAGTGGTGAGCTGCTAAAGCAGAGAGGTGGACTCGAACAGAGTTGAACTTGAGACCCTGATTGGACAAGTGCAGCAGGTACTGAAGCACTACGGACACAGTACAGGAGAAAGGATCCTCAGCACGCAGCTGACACCACACAGAGAACCTTTTCCACTTGAGAGCATAGGTCTTCCTGGTGGATTGTTTCCTGGAGGCTAGGAGAACTTCCTCAACCTCGGGAGGCAGGCCCCAGGGAGCCAACACTACCCTTGCAGCCTACATGCCATCAGATTGAGAGCTTTGAGATTGGGATGCAGCAAGGAGCCCTGATTCTGAGAGAGAAGGTCGGGTTGCAATCCCAGAGGCAGAGGCAGATCCACTGCCAGTTGAAGCAGGAGGGGGAACCAAGGCTGCCTTGGCCACCTTGGAGCTACCAGGAGGACTGAGGCCCTGTCTCGGAGAATCTTGAACAGGGTTCAGGCCACCAGAGGGGTGGGAGGAAACGCATAGAGTAGGCCCTGAGTCCAGGGAATCAGAAAAGCATCTGCTGCTACTCTCAGAGGATGCGGTTGCCTGGAGCAGAACATTTCATACCCAGCAGAGAGCTTGTACTTTAAATTTAATAGTCACTCAGGGCCTAGTAACAGCAAAGTACTTTTAGTTTAAATTTAAAACACAGAAGAGAGCTTTCTGGTTACATTTGGAACCCAGCAGACAGCTTGTAGTTTACATTTAATAGTCACTCAGGGCCTAGCATCAGCAAAGTTCTTTTAGCTTAAATTTACAACACAGAAAAGAGCTTTCTGGTTAAATTTAGAACCCAGCAGAGAGCTTGTACTTTAAATTTCATAAGAAGTTAGAGCCTAGCAGCAGCTAAGAGCTATAATTTAAATCAAATCAGAATATAGCTTACCTCAGCAGCACAAGACAGGGTACTGTGTAGCAGCCCTCTTTTAATAAGTGCTAATTCCCTCCCACCCTCCCCACACCCACCCACCCCTGGGATAATCGTAGCTTTATAGGTACTTACACATCTTAAAAGACAGGAGGTGCTCTCAGGTGAAGCTCATTACCCAAATCAGTCATACACTAAGGACCTGAGATTAGTTAAGCTTCAGGAACAAGGTATATTACACGTATTAGGTTCAGTTTTATTAGTATAAATATCCATAGCAACCCTTAGTAAGTAAAGAACTTAGATCTAAACACAAACTTAAAACTAAGATGCAGACAGCAGTCCAGCAGCGGGATGGGGGCTTTCCAGTCTTTTGCATTGAGTGTCACATGCATGATTTTCTCCCAGTTGGTGAGAGGTCTTACGTGTGCACTAGGTGCAAGGAGCTCTTTGCTCTCAGGGAACGAGTCCGTTCTCTAGAGGCTAAAGTGGCAGACTTGGAAAGCATAAGACAGACAGAGAGGTACATAGACGAGACCTACAGGGATATAGTCCTGAAGTCCCACCTCCAGTCTGGCAGCACCCCTGTTGCCATGGAGGAGAGAGGTCACGTGACAGGAGAGCATCACCCTGGTGTGGCAGGAAGTGATCCTGTAACTAGGACCTGTCCTCCAGGTGATGTAAAACCCTCTTGCACCGAGGAAGTTTCTCCAGGGCCATGTGCCCATGAGGGAACGGTTAGGACAGCCGTTATAGTTGGTGATTCGATCATTAGGCATGTAGATAGCTGGGTGGCTGGTGGACGTGAGGATCGCCTGGTAACATGCCTGCCTGGTGCGAAGGTAGCGGACCTCACGCGCCACCTAGATAAGGTCTTAGATAGTGCTGGGGAGGAGTCTGCTGTCTTGGTACATGTTGGTACCAATGACATAGGAAAATGTGGTAGGGAGGTTCTGGAGGCTAAATTTAGGCTTTTAGGTAGGAAGTTGAAATCCAGAACTTCCAGAGTAGCATTCTCCGAAATGCTTCCTGTTCCACGCGCAGGACCCAAAAGGCAGATAGAGCTCCGGAGTCTCAACGCGTGGATGAGACAATGGTGCAGAGATGAGGGGTTTGGATTTGTTAGGAACTGGGGAACATTCTGGGGAAAGGAGGGGCTCTTCCGAAGGGATGGGCTTCACCTTAACCGGGATGGAACCAGGCTGCTGGCATTAACCTTTAAAAAGGAGATAGAGCAGCTTTTAAACTAGATATTAGGGGAAAGCCGACAGTCGCCCAAGAGCAGATGGTTCGGAAGAATGTATCTTTGAAGGATACTATCAAAAGCAGAGAGGTTCCACAAAAGAGTAAAGTAGCCCAAATGCCCTCAAGTATGGAGCAGACAGAGCTTAAAGATCCCAAATTACTCATGTCTAACAGACAAATTAATATGGATAAAATACATTCTCTAAAATGCTTGTATGCAAATGCTAGAAGTCTAAAAAATAAGATGGGAGAGTTAGAATATATAGCACTAAATGAAAGGTTAGATATGATTGGAATATCAGAGACATGGTGGAAGGACGACAACCAGTGGGACACTGTGATACCTGGGTACAAACTATATCGTAATGATAGAGCTGATCCAATTGGTGGAGGAGTTGCTCTCTATGTTAGAGAGGGCATTGAGTCAGAAAGGATTAAAGTTTTGCAGGAAACAAAATCTGCTGTAGAATCTATATGGATTGAAATTCCATGTAAAAGGGGGAAGGCAATGGCAGTGGGGGTGTACTATCGAGCGCCTGGCCAGAATGACCAAATAGATGATGAAATGCTCAAAGAAATCAAGGAAGCTAACAAAAGTTACAGCACAGTAATAATAATGGGTGATTTCAACTACCCCGGTATCGACTGGGTCAGTGTCACGTCAGGACATGCTAGGGAGATAAAGTTCCTAGATGAAATAAATGACTGCTTCTTGGAGCAGCTGGTTCATGAACCGACCAGAGGGGAAGCCATATTAGACCTAATCCTTAGTGGAACACCAGATCTAGTGCAAGAGATAAGGTTGTTGGGGCCACTTGGCAATAGTGATCATAGCATGATCGCCTTTGATTTAATTAGTGGAGGAGGAGGGATAGTAAGGAAATCCACAGTACTACCTTTTAACTTTCGAAAGGGAGACTATGATAAAATGAGGAAAACAGTCAAGAAAAAACTAAAAGGAGCAGTTGCAAAGGTTAAAGACGTACATCAGGCTTGGCTGTTGTTGAAAAATACTATCTTGGAAGCCCAGACCAGCTGTATTCCACGCTTTAAGAAAAGTGGAAAGAAGTCCAAAAAACTGCCAGCATGGTTTAAAGTTGAGGTCAGAGAGGCTGTTGCTGCCAAAAAAGCATCTTTCAGGAAATGGAAGAAAGAGCCAAATGACGAAACCTGGAAACAGCACAAGCACTGGCAAGTCAAATGCAAGGCATTGATAAGGCAGGCAAAGGGAGAATTTGAGAAGAAGCTTGCTGCAGAAGCAAAAACGCGAAGTAAAGACCTTTTCAAGTACATTCGTAGCAAAAAACCTGTGAGAGAGTCAGTTGGTCCATTAGATGATAAAGGGGTTAAAGGAGCACTAAGAGGAGACAAGGCGATAGCGGAGAGACTGAACAAATTCTTTGCTTCAGTCTTTACTGAGGAAGATGTAGGGATGTTACCCATGACTGAAGTGGTATTTAAAGGTGCAGAAGAATTGAAGGAAATATCGATACATCGAGAAGATGTATTACAACTATTAGATAAGCTGAAGAGTAGCAAATCACCTGGGCCGGATGGTATACATCCAAGGGTATTGAAAGAACTGAAATATGAGATTGCAGACCTGATATTAGTAATCTGTGAACTATCATTAAAATCATCTCTAATACCTGAAGATTGGAGGATCGCCAATGTAACACCAATTTTTAAAAAGGGTTCCAGGGGTGATCCGGGAAACTACAGACCGGTGAGCCTGACGTCAATACCGGGAAAAATGATAGAAACCATCATAAAGAATAAAATTACTCTGCATGTAGATAGTCATGAACTAATGAGAGACAGCCAACATGGCTTTAGACAAGGAAGATCTTGTCTTACTAATCTGTTATGTTTTTTTGAAGGAGTGAATAATCAGGTGGACAAAGGTGAGTCGGTTGATATTGTGTATCTGGACTTTCAGAAAGCCTTTGACAAGGTCCCTCATGAGAGACTTTTAGCAAAACTAAAGAGTCATGGGATAGGAGGCAGTGTACTATTGTGGATCAGGAACTGGTTAAAAGACAGAAAGCAGAGGGTAGGGCTAAATGGCCAATTTTCCCAATGGAGAAAGGTGAATAGTGGTGTACCCCAGGGATCTGTGCTGGGTCCGCTGCTTTTTGACATATTCATAAATGACCTGGAAAGTGGAATAACGAGTGAGGTTATCAAATTTGCAGATGAGACAAAACTATTTAAAGTTGTTAAAACCCAAGAGGATTGTGGAAAATTGCAAGAGGATCTTGATAAATTGGAAGACTGGGCATCAAAATGGCAGATGAAATTTAATGTGGACAAGTGCAAGGTTATGCACCTAGGGAAGAACAACCCAAACTATGGTTACACGATGCAAGGTTCCACATTAGGAACCACCACCCAGAAAAAAGATTTAGGCGTCATTGTGGATACCATGTTAAAACCCTCGGCCCAGTGTGCAGCGGCGGCCAAGAGAGCAAATAGAATGCTAGGTATGATAAGGAAAGGAATGGAAAATAAAACAAAGGATATTATAATGCCTCTATATCGTTCCATGGTGAGACCGCACCTTGAATATTGTGTGCAATTCTGGTCGCCGTATCTTAAAAAGGATATAGAGTTATTAGAAAAAGGTACAGAGGAGAGCCACCAAAATGGTAAAGGGGATGGAAGGATACTCCTATGAAGAAAGGCTAAAAAGGTTAGGGCTCTTTAACCTGGAAAAGAGACGGCTGAGGGGAGATATGATAGAAGTCTATAAATTAATGAGCGGAGTGGAACGGGTAAACGTAGATCGATTGTTTACCTTATCAGAATATAGAAAGACTAGGGGACATGCAATGAAGCTACAGGGTAAACTATTTAAGACTAATAAAAGAAAATATTTTTTCACTCAACGTGTAATCAAACTCTGGAATTTGTTACCGGAGGATGTAGTAAAGGCTGTTAGTGTAGCTGGGTTTAAAAAAGGTTTGGACAAGTTCCTGGAGGAAAGGTCCATAAGTCATTATTAAGAAGGGACCCAGGATATCAATGCTTTAACCAATACAAGCATTGTGGAACCTGTGTCCCTTTGGGAAACTGCTAGGTACATATGACCTAGATTGGCCACTGTTGAAAACAGAATACTGGGCTTGATGGACCTTGGTCTGACCCAGTATGGCATATCTTATGTTCTTATGTTCTTATATATATCTTTGAGTTACATCTGCACGAGCAGCAATTGTACAAGGAATAATATAAAATTTTGGAGTTGACATCTGAATAGAAATGCCTTCTACAGCCACAGTAAGGCAAGTGATTAATTGTATCAGAAAAAAGGAATTTCCAACTGAACCAAAACATGCCACTGATGTAGAGATTCTGAACCATCTGAAGATAATACAATCAGGGGAAAGAAATTTCCTTTTATTTGATAAGAGAATACATTTGGAAAAAGAAGATTATGAAAACAACGTTAGAATCATTGCCTTTGGAACTGAAGAAATTTTACGAAAACTAGCAGAATCAGAAATCTGGTTTCTGGATGGAACATTCAAAACTTGTCCTCGCCTTTTCCAACAATTAAACTATCAATTATATGTTTTGAGAAGCATCATTTCCAGCAATTTATATTTTAATGACTAGAAACACTCAAAAAAATGTATACATCCATGCTGGAAGAATGACTGTCTGCAACAGAAGAAAGAGGAATTCAATTGAATCCAAATTTTATGCTCATGGACTTTGAATTAGCATGCATCAATGCACTTCAGCAGAAATGTCCAGAATCCAGATTATCTGGCTGTCTCTTCCACTTAGTCAAAATATCTACTGACATATTCAGAAAAAAGGTCTAGTGGGTGCCCAGAAAACAAAAGAACACATATCCTTAAGCTTAAAGAAGCTTTCCGCACTTGCATTTTTACCTCCAGAAGAAATTCAAAATGCCTTCATTATTCTATCAAGCAATGCTCCAAAGGAGGTTAAAACAGTGTATAATTATTTTGGAGAAACTTACTTATTAGGAAAAGCAAACATAAGACATGTAAGAGGAAGGCCACTGTAAAATCAATGAAGTCACCAACCAATATTTCCACCAACTCTGTGGAGTATTCGTCATCTTTAGGTTCACAATCTTCCAAGAACAAACAACTGAACAAACAATCTTCCAAGAACAAACAACAAGTGGAGGAGTGGCCTAGTGGTTGGGGCAAGGTACTTCAGGCCGGAAGGTCAGGGTTTCAAATCCCACTAGAGGACAGCAACCTTGGGCCGTAAGGACTGGGGTTTCTAGTCCCACAGGTGCTCCTTGTGGTCTTGGGCAAGCCACTTAATCCTCCATAGCCCATGTTCCCTGTAAAATAGTTATCTCCAAGTTATAATGCCCTGTTCAATGTAATTTCAGTTTGTTCAATGTAAACCGCACTGATGCAGAATAGCGCGGTATATAAGAGAATGTAAATAAATAAATAACACAGAAGTCTGGCACAGGCACTTCAAAACAGTAGTTGAACATTGCCACAAGGGAGCGTAATTCAATGATAAAGGAATTCATAAAGAAGACAACTGCACAGATCAGGAAGTAGAACGACTAATAGCTAGAACTAATATGTCAAAAAAGAAGAAAGAACTATTTTAAAGAGAAGGGCGACTAAGACGAAATTAGACCTTACCTGCTAATTGTCTTTCCTTGAATTCTCTCCGGGCCAGTCCAGAACTGATGGGTAGTCAAATCTCCCTCCTCTAGCAGCTGAGGACTGAATACTGATTCTTGTTGCTAGGATACCCAGCTCTCCCTTGGTGACAGAAGTCAGTCTTAACGTACCAAGCAGATTATAAAACAACAAAACGAAGAAATCGCGAATAACAATGTGAATCATGGAAGAGTGACACAGAAGGTAATTGATCGTGCATGGAGCGTTGCCATCGAGCCCGGTGGCAGCGTGAAAGCAAAGCTCGGGCCTCGCAGTAGAGCCGCGCTTGTGCAGGTGCTGTCTTTATTTTTTTATTTATTTTTTTTACCAGACTCTTGAAAACGAAGATGACTATGCAATGGACATCACTTAGAACAGCGTTTTTCAACCACTGTGCTGCAGCACACTAGTGTGCCGTGAGATATTGTCTGGTGTGCCGTGGGAAAAATTCCAATTTCATCCGTAACATGTGGCCTCGGCTCACAAATTAGGGTTGCCAACCAGCCGGTTTTCAGCCAGCCTGGCCGGTTTTTCCATGGCCAGGCCGGCTGCCAGCACAGTTGTAAAACCGGCCATTGAAAAGCCGGTTTTTTGCTCTGGCCGCAAGATCGGGAGCGGCCAGAGCAAAAAACCGGCTTTTGTGCCGAAGTCCGCGGCGCGAACGCGATCGCGATTCCCTATAGCAGTGCAGCCGCTGGTTCTGCTTTGTACAGAGCAGCAGCTGCACTACACTTACATTGAAAAGTAAAGAGAAACTGTGTCAGGAGCCCTCCGATCATGCAGAGCCAGAGGAAGTGATGTCATGGGGGCGGGCTCTTCACAGGCTGTCTTTCCTTTTCAAATTAACTTTAGCTGCAATAAAGTTAATTTGAAAAGGAAAGACAGCCTGTGAGGAGCCCACCCCCATGACATCACTTCCTCGGGCTCTGCGATGACCGTAGAGCTCCTGACACAGTTTCTCTTTACTTTTCAATGTAAGTGTAGTGCAGCCGCTGCTCTGTACAAAGCAGAAGCAGCGGCTTGGGCAGAGGGGGGGGGGGGTGTGTGTGTGTGAGTGAACAAGCACGGTGGGGGGGTATTGTGATTGAAACAACAAAGGGGGGGAGTGTGAGTGAACCAGCAAGGGGGGGGGGAGTGTGAGTGAACCAGCAAGGGGGGGAGAGTGTGAGTGAACCAGCAAGGGGGGGGGGAGTGTGAATGAACCAGCAGTGGAGGGGGGGGGTGGTGTGAGTGAACCAGCAAGGGGGGGGGGCGATGGTGTGAGTGAACCAGCAGGGGAGGGGGGGTAAGTGAGTGAGTGACCCAGCAGGAGGGGTGAGTAAGTGACAGGGGGGGTGGGTGAGTGAACCAGCAGTGGAGGGGGGGGGGTGGTGTGAGTGAACCAGCAGGGGAGGGGGGTTGGTGTGAACCAGCAGGGGAGGGGGGTTGGTGTGAGTGTTTGATTCCTATTCAAGAGAATTACTTTATATATAGTCAATATAGGCACAGAGGTAAATTTTATTAACATTTTCTAATGGTGGTGTGCCTCGTGATTTTTTTCATGAAAAAAGTGTGCCTTTGCACAAAAAAGGTTGAATAACACTGACTTAGAATACACAGAGGGCGGGTTCTGGACTGGCCCGGAGAGAACTCAAGGAAAGACAATTAGCAGGTAAGGTCTAATTTCGTCTTCCTAATCGTCTCTCCGGGCCAGTCCAGAACTGATGGGTAGTACCAAAGCAGTATCTAACCCTGGAAGGGACCTGTGAGCCCCGCTATCACGGCGGAAGCCCCCACCGAGGCATCCTGACGCGCCAGCACATCCAATCTATAATGCCGCGAAAAAGCATGGAGAGAACACCAGGCCGCCGCACGACAAATATCCACCGGAGGAACCAAAGCAGACTCCGCCCACGAGGTGGCCAGACCTCTGGTAGAATGAGCCCTAAGACCGACCGGAACGGTCTTACCTCTGGTTTCATACGCGACCCGAATGGCCTGCTTCACCCAATGCGCAATGGAAGCCTTGGAAGCCGCCTTACCCTTGGATGGTCCCCCGAATAGCACAAATAATCTGTCGGACTTACGAAACGGCTTAGTCTCTCAAAGGTACCGACGGAGCACACGACCCATATCCAACCTCCACAGAGAACGATCAAAGGAGGACCCGTCTCTCAACGCCACGAAGGTGGGAAGCGAGACGGACTGATTCAAATGGAATGCCGACACCACTTTAGGCAAAAAGGACGGAACCGGACGTAAGACAACTTTCTCTTCGGAAAACTGAAGAAATGGCGTCGACACGAAAGCGCCTGTAAATCCGAAATGCGTCTAGCGGAACATAAGGCTACCAAAAACGCCGTCTTCCAGGATAACTCCCGAATGGAACTGGAGGAACGTGGTTCAAAGGGCGCACCTGTCAAAACATCTAGCACCAGATTTAAATCCCAAGGTGGAATAACCGGCTGGAAACGCGGCCGAATGGACTTGGCGGCCCTAAGGAAACGCAGGACATCCGGATGCGAAGAAAGACGAGAACCGCGAACCGGAGCCCGAAAAACCGTCAGCGCCGCTAACTGTACCCTCAAGGTGCTAAGAGCAAGCCCCTTCTCTAGCCCGCCTTGGAGAAACTCGAGAACATCTGGAATGGAAGACAAACGGGCTCGCACAGCGCGGTCCGCACACCACTCTTCAAAAATGCGCCATACGCATATGTATGCCAACGACGTGGAACGCCGTCGAGACTGCAGCAAAGTGGCGATCACTGATGACAAATAACCTTTGCGGCGCAACCGTTGCCGCTCAATAGCCATGCCGTAAGCGAGAAGCGATCCGCCTGGGGCATAGGGACGGGACCCTGATGTAGCAAGTCCGTCTGAGTGGGCAACCGCCACAGAGGCTCCACTAGAAGCCGTATCAGATCGGCATATCAAGGGCGCCTTGGCCAATCTGGGGCAATCAGGATCACCCGACCTTCATGAGTGGCCGCTCTTTGAATGACTCGACCAAGTAGAGGCCACAGAGGAAACACATAAAGAAGCTGGTTCGATGGCCAGGGTTGAACCAGAGCGTCGAGACCCTCCGACATATGTTCCCTGCGCCTGCTGTAAAAGTGCGCCGCCTTTGCGTTGCGAAGAGTCGCCATCAGATCCATGACCGGCTGACCCCAACGCACAGTGATATCGTGAAATACCTGCGGATTGAGCTCCCACTCTCCCGGATCCAGTACATTCCGACTGAGATAGTCGGCTTGTACATTGTCTTTTCCTGCCACATGAGACGCCGAAAGCGCCACAAGATGTAACTCCGCCCAGAGAAACAAACGTTGACTCTCCTCCAGGAGAGGAAGACTGCCCGTTCCGCCTTGGCGATTTATGTAGGATACGGTCACTAGGTTGTCGGAAAAGACTCGCACCGGTTTCCCTTCCAGAAGAGTGGCAAATGCCTGCAGAGCCAGATAGACCGTTCTTAGCTCCAGTCGATTGATGGACCAGAGAGTTTCTTCCGGCGACCAGGAACCCTGTGCTATGTGGGTCAAATAATGCGCCCCCCAACCGGACAGACTGGCATCGGTAGTGACCAAAACCCAATCCGGAAGCGCAAGGGGAACGCCCGCAAGGAGATGGTCTGGCACCAGCCACCACTGAAGACTGAGTTGCACGTGATCGGGACAGCTCAAGCGACGAGAAAGCGGATGACGTTGCGGAGACCACCACGAGAGAAGTGCATGTTGGAGCGGTCGCATGCGTGCTCGAGCCCAAGGCACGAGATCTAAGGCCGCCGCCATCAGCCCTAGCAACTGCAAGTACTTCCAAGCTGTCGGCACCCGAAGTCTCAAAAACCCGGACACGTGAGAGAGAAGCTTCCGAACGCGTTCCTGAGGCAAGATGACCAACCCTCTGTCCGTGGCGAAAAACGCTCCGAGATAAGTAAGCTGTTGTACCGGCCGCAGACAACTCTTCGCCTGGTTCACAATCCATCCGAGGCTCTCCAGTCGTGACACTACCCGAGCGGTCGCCGTGACCGATTCCTCTCGCGACGCCGCCCGAATCAACCAATCGTCTAGATAGGGATGGACCACGACGCCATCCCGGCGAAGAGCCGCCGCCACTACCAACATCACCTTGGTGAATGTGCGCGGCGCTGTTGCCAGACCGAACGGTAAGGCCCGAAACTGAAAATGACCCATGGGCACTGTGAAACGAAGGAACCGCTGATGCTCCGGTTTGATAGGAATATGGAGGTAAGCCTCCGTTAAATTGATCGAAGAGAGAAGCTCTCCCAGACGCACAGAGCGGATCACCGATCTCAAAGTTTCCATCCGGAAGTGAGAGACCCGGAGGCACCGGTTTACGTGCTTCAAATCTAAAATTGGCCGGAAGGAGCCCTCCTTTTTGGGAACCACAAAATAAATCGAGTAGCGACCGAAGCCGTACTGGTCCAGAGGTACCGGCACCACGGCTCGGAGTTGCAATAAGCATTGCAGCGTGTCGTGGATCGCTCTCCGCTTGGCAAGTGGACCGCAGGGAGAGAAAACGAAGGCGTCTGGCAGACGAGAAGCGAACTCGAGAGCATAGCCCTCCCGGACAATTTGGAGAACCCACTTGTCGGTGGTAATGGCGGCCCAAGCGGATACAAACTCCTGCAACCGACCTCCTACTGGACACTCCACCTGGACCTGCCTCGTTTCATTGTGGCTTCTTAAGAGTGGTTGGAGTGGCTCCAAAATAGCCTCTACCGGAGCCTCTAGCGCCGCGAAAGGACTGTCCCCGGGACTGAAAGCGACCCCGCTGATAAGGAGCAAAGCGGGCCCCACGAAATCGGCGAAAGTCACGCCCTTGCCCTCGCGGTAAAGAGTACTGCTTAGCCGCCCGAGGACGGTCCTCAGGAAGACGACCCCCTTTGGAGTCACCCAAATCTTTAACAATTTTCTCCAGCACCTCACCAAAAAGCAGCTTACCCTTATACGGCAGCTTACTGAGCCGGGCTTTGGAAGAAGCATCCGCCGCCCAATTGCGCAACCAGAGAAAACGACGGGCAGCAATCACGGAAGCCATAGCTTTTGCGGATATGCGAATCAAATCATAAAAAGCATCCGCCAGATAGGCCGCCGCCGACTCCAGCTTAGCTCCTTCTCCAGAAGGTGGAGAGACGCTGTCTGGGCCAGAAGTCAGCTGACTCCACCGAATAGAAGCTCTAGACACGTACGCCCCACAGATGGACGCCTGCAGTGCCAAGGCACTGGCATCAAAGGCCTGCTTCAGCAGACCCTCCAATCGACGATCCTGCATATCTTTAAGGGCCGTAGCCCCCTCTACTTGGATGGTGGTCTTCTTGGTGACCGCCGAAACCAGCGCATCCACCTTCGGCATACGCAGGAGCTCCCGTTCCTCCTGGGGCACCGGATACAAACGAGTCATAGACCTGGCCCCCCGCAAGGAAGCCTCCGGATATTCCCACTCTGACTCTATCATCTGCTTGATGACTCTGTGCAGAGGAAAACATTTCTGATCGGACTTGAAACCCTGTAATAAAGGATCTTCAAGGGTTCTTGCGGAACTACAGGAGGATGAATACTAAGGGCCAATAGAGACTGCGCAATTAGCGCAGGCAACTCATCTTTCCGAAACACCCGAAAAATATTAGGGTCCTCACCTGGCCCCAACTTCCCGTCTTCTAAATCTGCGGGCCAGGAGTCTAAACCCGGGTCTGCCAGGAGTTCCCCCTCTTCTGGCCCCAGAGCTTCAGTAGCCAGAGAAACATCATCCAACTTAACATCTCTACTTGCTGTCCAAGAAGAAACCCCTTCCTTGGGTTCTGATTTGCTAGACACCCCTGTTTGAGGCAACAACAGCGAGTCTGCCCCTACAGGACCAGAAGCCTGGGATTTTTTAATTAGATAAGCCTTGTGAAAGGCTAAGATAAATTCCGGATCAAGAAAAGGATCAATTCCCCCTGGTAGTGCAGAGATCGCAGGCTGCTCCTGCTGCACTGTGGTATGCCGCGATTTTGCCTTTCTTTTGCCCGACTTAGGCAGGGGAACTGAGGAAACGGACGGCTCACCTAAAATGGCCGCCGTTCCCGCGCATTCACTCGCTGACTGCAACTTGGCATTGTGCTCCATCGGAGCCCCCAATTGTTCGGGCATCTCAAGCTCGAGTCCCGCAGCCCCCCCGAGGAAAAAGCGAAATCAGCGCGATCACCAGACCCCGACGCCCAAAACGTCCGCGGGAAGGTCAAGCCCGAAAAACTCGAGGAGGGGGACGAAAACCGACGTGGCGCGTGAGAAATTACCTGCAAGAAAGCCGGTTAGGCTGCAGAGCTCCTGACCAAGAGAGAACCGCTGCTAGCGGCTCGAGGAGCCTGAGAGACACCGGAAGAGGACAACAGCAGCTGGGGCCCCCAGGTCTGTTCCCTGCCAGCACTGTTAACCGAGAAGAGGAGACAGGCTCTGCCCCATTCTCAGAGTCAAGCACACCGCTAAGTGTCTGCCTAGAAATAGCAAAAGGCAGACAGCATAGATACCAGAAAAGTGCTAAGAATACCCTGCTAGGGCAAAGCACTATACTCCATGTGAAACTCTTCAGATAAAATAATAAAATAAGATAATAGAAATTAAAGAAACAGAACTTCGTGGGGAGTCAGATCTCCACACATCCAGCTCAGCTGCTGAGGACAATAAGACTGACTTCTGTCACCAAGGGAGAGCTGGGTATCCTAGCAACAAGAATCAGTATTCAGTCCTCAGCTGCTAGAGGAGGGAGATTTGACTACCCATCAGTTCTGGACTGGCCCGGAGAGACGATTAGGAAAAGCTGTTTTCAAAAGATACGGTGAAGTCCCCTTAGAAGAATACCTGTGCGGGATTGCACATAATCTGCACTATGGGACAAGCAGTAAAAACAACAGTGAGTTAAAAAATTACTTGAATAACTGAATAAAAAGTTGTTTAAAAACAAATTCAATGAAAAGATAGAACAGCAGCTATTTCCAGAATAAAAAAAGTATTGTGAATTGTAAAAGAAAAAAAGATTAATTTGTAAAAAAAAAAAAAAAAAGTTACATTTGTTTGTATTCACTTTAACTGAAAAATATTACCAGTAACTGATGATTTTAACTGTTATAAAATTTAATAAATGCCAATTGATTTGAAATGAATTATAACTCAGATAAAATACTGTTAAGTGAAATGCTACCATTTAACTCATTAGCAATGACTTTTAACTGCTATGAAATACACCAGCTTACGAAAAAAACATGACACCATTATCAATTGTCACTACTTCGTAATTCAATTTGCAACTCCATTATAAGGTTTGTCAAGCGATTTTAATTTAAATTGTAATCAATTAAATAAAATTATTATTCGTCTCAAATTTGCCACTTGTCGCTACTTCGTTATTCATCTCCAATTTGTCACTCCATTGTAATCATATTCAACCAATTTGTGGCTCCTTCGTGCTTTCACGCCTTCATTATTTTTGTCACTACTTTGATATCTTAATCCTTCGTGGTGTCACTACTTTGTTATGTGAATGCACAGTCAAATATGAATGAGCAGTTAACCGAGCAATTTGTCACTCATTTGTGCTGTCACCCCCCATTATGTGAATCCTTCCTGCTGTCACTCCTTCGTTATTGTCACTTCTTCGCTATGTGAAAGCACATCACCCCTAATGTTAATGCTTCATGCTATCACTCCTTCGTTATGTGAACACACGTGCGCTGTCACTCCATTATTGTCACCCCTTCATTGTCAGTCCTGTGCAGTCACTCCTTTGTAATTGTCACACCTTCGTTGTCACTCCTTTGTTACTGTCATTCCTTTGTTATGTGAATGTGCGTGCGTTGTCACTCCTTTGTTATTGTCACTCCATTATGTAAATGCATGCATGTGTTATTGTCACTCCTTTGTTATGTGAATGCGCACATGCGTGGTTAACCTAGACTTAGTTATGTCACGCATTCATGATAGGAATGCGAGAAAGGCTATTTTTGTCACTTGTTTCTTATGTCTCTACTTCGTGCTGTCACTCCTTTGCAGAGAAATGGATTGTCATAAGGCATCCTGGTCAAGTTTTATTTATTTAGCTATATTTATATACCGCCTTTCACCGGGTCAAGGTGGTTTACAGTAAACAAGTGATTGCACATTAAAACAATAGGCAAAAAAAGAGGAGTTTAAACTATATACAACATGCAAATGATAACTTATGGGGTCATAACTACATACAGATGGGGGCTAGTCACAAAGGTTGTTCTTTTGGTATATTTCTTCCGGGGAGAGGTTATCCAGTGGGGCTGAAATGTTCTGTAAATAGGTGTGTCTTCAGGTGCTTCCTGAAAGCGGCGAGGTCTGCAATGTTCCTTAGCTGGTCCAGTAGAGTGTTCCAAGTTGTTGGTACATATAGTTGGAAGGCACGGTTACATGCTTGCTGGCTGGATTTGGTTTTGTTGTGTGGGATGATGGTGTTCTTTGTGGAGGTCAGTCTTGATCTGTGTGGTAGGGAGGTCTGAAGTAAAGTGTGGAGGGTCAGAGTGGATTGTTTTGTATTTAATACAGCTCTGTAATGGGAGCCAGTGGAATTGCTTTAGTATAGGTGTGATGTGGTCCAGTCTTGTTGCTGCTTACATGATCCTCGCGGTTGAGTGAAAAGCTGTTTGCAGGGGCAGGAGCATAGATTTTGGTAGTCCTTGATAGACCGCATTGCAGTAATCAATGTGAGGTGTCACAGAGGCTTGCAGAACAGAACGGAAATCTGTGAGATTAAGGAGTGGTCGGAGGCTTTGCAGTGTCTTCGCTTTGTAGTATACAATCTGGGCGGTTTTGTTGTTGTGTGCTTTGAATGTGAGGTGTTGATCTAGGGTGATTCCAAGGTACCTGATTTTGGCCTGGGTTTGAATTGCTACATAAGAGATTGTAAACAGACTAAGCAAGACCTACACAGTGTATGGAAATAACAAAAGACTTCTGAATCTGTAAGTTTCAGCACTGCATTACCCCAATTATATTATACTGTATAAATTAAAAATTCAATTAAAAAAAAGTTTGCAAATCCCCCCTTTCCCTCCCAAAAAACTCTACACTTCACTAATTTAAGAAATGTCTAGATAACAGGCTATTTTAAGCTTTTTATGACAGGAAATGAATACATTATTCCTCCTCAAATCTAAATCTTTTCATGTTCACACAGACCTTTTCAGTTGCTAATTTTGTGCTCTCTCTCTTCCTCAAGGTTCCTTGTTTATTCTATTTATTTTGTTTCTTTATGATCTCTCAAACAGCTGATCTTTACATCTATTCATCTGAAAGTCTCATTTGCAACTGTGTTTCTACATACAACCTTTTCTATTCATTCTAATAAAGCGATATTCAAATAAAAACAAACAAACAAAAAAGACATTTTTCAAGACACTTCAGCTGAAACGTCTTGCAGTGCTGCACTTGCTTCGTTGTTTCCAATGCCAAGTGTGCTCATAGGCTGCTTATTAGAAAGCCTTCTCTTGGCACTGTGGCAGGAAACCAGAGGCAATGTTGATGATGAAGGAACACAAAACGTTTATTTTCTCCCTAAATGAAGGCTTAGAAAATACTTGCTTTCTTTTAAATTACTGGAAGCCCACCAAAAAGATCAATGTTGTACTTAAAATACAAAATAAGCATGGTCTTCCTGTCCCCTGAAGCTTGGGAGAATACTCACATAGGGAAATCTGACTTCATTTTGATTTTCAGAGTTTATATTTTGTAACAAAACAGTAACTTAAACACAGCAATTTTCTGCAGTAAAATTGAAGTAGAAAATGTGTGGATGAGTCAATGGAGCAGGGAAACTGGCCATAATTCTGGGAAAGGGGGGACATAATTCCAAAAGGATGGCTCTACATTAAGCAGGGCAGTACCGGATTGCTGGTGCTAATTTGTTTTAATATAATTCAAAAGGCTTTATTGGTAAACGTAAAGACAGTACAATCCAAACTTGATGTACATGCACAACGATTAAACACATGATCATCAATTAAAACATTTGTCTTATTTTTGAGGGTTTTCCCCTATTTATTTGTTAACATTCCTCTTTCTAAACAAGCCCCCCCTTCTCCACTACCTCTTCCTATCCCCTCCTCCCCATTTACCCCACCTCCTCCTATCCCCTGCTAAAGATCCGAGAAGAATGGATGGAGGTAAACCCCCTAACAACATTAATCAGAGAGGACGGTGGTGGGACAAAATGGTCCCCTCCTATACATTCATCCGGATCCGGGATAAATTCACTCGTGTTATACAATGACATAAATGGTTCCCAGATTTGTTCAAATTCGGGCAGGCACATTCGTTTAATAGCCACCCCCCTCGCCATTGTATATAAATCCCACATGCATTCCAGCCAGTGCGACAATGCCGAAGGCGTCACCTGTTTCCAAGCAGATGCCAGTGTCAGCCTAGCTGCATTCAGGGACCGTCCTTTCAAAAAGGAAGATGCCTGGGTCCCAAGGGATACTCAAACCAATCGTTCCGAATGAAGGTGAACACCCTTTCCAGAAGCCTTGGACTCGGGGGCAAAGCCACCACACATGTGCCCCTCCTACCACAATCCCGCCAACATAGGTCTGAGGTGCCCGGGAATGTCCTTGCAACTCATGCCGGAGTCATGTACCACCCATAGAGTACTTTATAGTTGGTTTCCCAAGCATTAATAGCCACTGAGGTTTTCCAGAGGCGCCCCTCTATCTGTTCCTATTGTTGTTCGGTATAGGAGAGGTGCAATTCCCATGTCCATTAGGCTGTATGTTTTCCCACCTCAAAGTGCTGCTTCTGCAAATCAGCATAGAACGCTGCAATGAGGCCCTTGGTACTAGTACGCACTTCACAGAGAAGTTACACATTGGTGAAGGCTCGGGCGACCTGCTGTTTAACATCCCAACGCCCCACCTACTGTACTATATGAGCATAATAAGCATGATGTTCTGGAAGATCAAACTCCTGTTGCAATTCTTGAAACGAGCGCAGGACTCCATCCTCAAATAACTAACGCGACCGAGTCCCAAGTGTCCCCACTGTTAAAAGGCCAGCTCAACTTTACCCAGTGTAAAAGCTTTATTATAAACTATTGGTGTCGGGGGGACAGCGAGTCCCCATGCGGCCAGAAATGTCGATCCCAGCAGCAGAGGGTGTGGATTATATATGGGTTCTTGATGCGCGGGTAGGCCTGCAGACCAGCCCAAAGATATAACTGATCACCCAATCCCGGCCCACCCGCTAAGTCTCTCTCCATCTCCTATGTTGCCTGAAGATCCACCCAGAGAGCAGATCAGAGGGGTGACTATATCCGTCCTCCAGGCCAACCCAAGGTCCCTCCCCGCCACCTTTGTCATTCCAGTACAGTCCATTTAAAAGCATTAGTTAACAAGTATAATCGCCTAACTTAAGAATGCAAACCATAGCGACTAACACTAAATAACCAATGTTCACAGTCCAGGTAGCTGTCCCCCAACAATAACCGCCCTCCTGCTTGCTTTATGCATCCTTTATTGTCCTGGACAGCAGGTTCACCAGGGCTTTGCTGCCTCTCAGGACTCAGCTGCTGCAAGTCTTCTGGGCTACATCCATGAAGATGGGCTCTCTTCCCTCTGTCACTAGGTAGGTTTTCCCACCCATTTCCATTTTGTAGTCTGAGGTCTTGGGGCGGGCACCATCGGTGCTGCATTGCCCTCCACAAGGCCTGCCTGATGCAGTGCATGCCATGCCTCCGTGTGATCTTTTGCCAGCACAAAGTTCATATGGAAGAGAAATGACCAGGAGTACCGAATCCCCTCCTTCACCAATACCTCTATGATGGGTTTCATTTCCCAGTGGTGCACCAGCATAAAGGTGGAGAGGTCCTGAAAGAGGGATACTGGTGCTTCTTGATATTTCAGAGTTTTCTGCTCCCGGCCCCTCTGCAGTAGCTGTTCGACATCTGTGTAATGCAAAAAGCAGACAATGATGTCACATGGCTTGTTACAAGGGGGGGGGGGGGGGCCCAGGGCCCAGTGAGGCCATTCTATCTCCATATTGTACTCCTCCACAGGCAACAGTTCTTTGGTTAGCGCTCCTACCACCTCAACAAGATTCTCCGTTCCTCCCAATGGCTCCGGAACGCCTCTGAAGCGAATGTTGTTTTGACAGGCTCTATTTTCAATATCATCCCTCTTATAAGTGAGCTCCAGAGCCTGGGCATGATGCCTGTCAGCTGTGCATTGCAGATCTGCTAAGGCTTCAGCATGATCCTCCATCTTAGTTTCCACTTCCTTCACCCAGTGTCCGAGCTCCTTAATATCTCTGCGGAGCTCAGCAATCGAGGATGTCACCTCTTCTCGCATAGAGTGGAACTCTGCGGTAAGCTCCTCAATTCCTCTCCAGAGCTCTCGTTGCAGGCGTGCAGCTGGTCTGCTCCGCTGCCTTGTTCTATCTCGCTCAGGGTTTCCTCTCCCGATTCCTCCAATGCCATTCTACGAGATGAGCAGTCATGTGGTCTGGCCCTGCCCAGGGACATTTGCAAGGTGCGGGGTTTTTCTTTCACCTCCAGAGATTTAGTTTTTGTGGTTATCTGATCTAGGTCACTCCTGGTGCACTTTGCTCTGCTTTTTCACTGATTCGGCCGTCCTATAGAGTAAGCAAAGGCTTTTTTTTGCTTCGGGATATGGAGAAAAGGGCTCAAGCCGCCATCAACCTCAGTGACGTCATGTTACTATTTTTTAAGGAGGTAGAACAGCTTTTAATCTAGATCCTTGAGGAAAGCTGACAGTTGTGCAAGAGTGCATAGTTGGGAATGAAGTATTTTCAAAAGACACAGCCAAAATATTATAGTTATAACAGCCTATCTATCGTAATATTTTAACAGCTGAAGTAACCCAATACACTTAAAAAAAACCAAAGGTAAATAAACCCAGATTACCTGAATCAACTGCTAGGCATGTGTGAACACAAATTGAATAAAATAACATACTTTAAATCATCTGTATGCAAATAACAGCAATCTAAAAAATAACATTGGAGAGTTACAATGTACGACACTAAATGAACAGTTAGATATACTGTAATAGACACTTCAGAGACCTTGTGGAAGGCCAGCTAATGTGATATTGTGAAACAGGAGTACGAATTCTATCTAAATGAAAAGGTGGATCAAATTGGAAGACAGGTAATGCTATATGTTTATTTATTTATTTATTTTATTGTTTTTCTATACCGCACTATTTATCATCAGCGCGGTTCATAGGCAACAAGAATTGTGCAATGTAGAACAGTCTAACATTGAACTTACAATGAACAGGGAAATTAAAACATGGTGAACAAGTGAAATATATACACTATACACAAATTAGTATACGGGTTGCACATGAGATTTGGCGATGTTTACAAACTGCCATGGTGGCTAAATACATATACATATTTGCATTGTTAATCCGGGGTTGTGAAGGGGCGGGTTGTCGGGGGAGGATAGTTAAGGTGCTCTGATTATGGTGCTTAAAGGCGTTTACTCTGTGGGAGCTGCTATGGGTCGATGTGTGGATGGCTAGGTGATATTGCCTGAATTAGAGAAGTGTTGCAGGAAGAGATGACGTTTATCTTTATCTTTATTCGCATTATTTGATAAACCGCCCAAGCCGAGGCGTCAGGGCGGTGTACAATACAAACAAGGTAAGGCTACTGAAAAATAAAGTCGGAAATGAACGCCAATAATGATAGGACAGAGAGGGACAGAAAAAAGAGAGAAGACAGAGAGGTAGAGAGCAGGGAGGGAGGCTAGGGGAAGGACAGGTGAAGGGCATCTGGGAGGACGTTAAGGGGAATGGAGGGCACAGCTGGGGGGCAAGGCACCATCGGCAGGAGGGGGGAGGTCGAAGGCCTGACAGAAGAGATGAGATTTGAGGAGGGCTTTAAAGCGAGGGTGAGACAGTTCGGTACGGAGAGAAAGCAGGAGAGAATTCCATAAAGCAGGACCTAAGAAGAAGAATGCAGAGTGTTGGGTGAGTTCCAAATGGGACTCAGAAGGGGAGGGGAGAAAGAGGCGATTACCATGAGCTGAACGAAGACGCGGATAGAGTTGAGTGTCTTTCTGAAATGGTGGAGGTTGTTTATGGCGCGGATCTATGGTGGGAGGGAGTTCCAGCAAGAGTGTGCATATAGTGAAAAGGCACGCTTTATGGTAGTCTTGGAGCATTTGGTGATGTTAAGTATGGAACAGTCAAATGGGATAAAAATCCTATAAGAAAGACGTGAAAAACTTTCTGAAGAAATTCCATGTGTGCTGAGGAAGTATACTACCATCCACCTGGACAGAATGAAGAGACAGACAGTGAAATGCTAACAAATTAAAGAAATCTGTTAGCCTAATAATAATGGGAGATTTGAATTGTCCCAATATCGATTGGGTAAATGTCTGATGAGGACATGCCAGGGAAGCAATGTTTCTAGATGCTATAAATAACTGCTTCATGGAGCAACAGGTCCTGGAACCAATAAGAGGGGACACTACTTTATATGCAGTCTCTATTGGTACAAAGAACCTGCTGCAAAGGATAATGGTGCTGGGACCAATTGGCTACAACAATCACGATGCCATCATAAGAACATAACATAAGATATGCCATTCTGGGTCAAACCAAGGTCCATCAAGCCCAGTATCCTGTTTCCAACAGTGGTCAATCTAGGTCTCAAATACCTAGCAGTTTCCCCAAAAGACACAGGTTCCGCATGCTTGTATTGGGTCAAGCAAAGGATATATTCTGGGTCCATTTTAATAATAGTTTATAGACCCTTCCTCCAGGAACTTGACCAAACCTTTTTTAAACCCGGCTAGACTAACAGCCTTTACTACATCCTCCGGTAGCAAATTCCAGAGTTTGATTAGACGTTGAGTGAAAAAGATATTTTCTCTTAGTCTTAAATTGGTTACCCTGTAGCTTCATTTCATGCCCCTTGTCTTTCTATATTTTGATAGCGTAAACAATCGATCTATGTTTACCCGTTCCACTCCATTCATTAATTTATAGACCTCTATCATATCTCTCCTCAGCCGTCTCTTTTCAAGGTTGAAGAGCCCTAACCTTTATAGCCCCTCTTCATAGGGGTATCCTTGCATCTCCTTTACCATTTTGGTGGCTCTTCTCTGTACCTTTTCTAATAACGCTATATCATTTTTAAGATACGGCGACCAGAAATGCACACAATATTCAAGGTGTAGTCGCACCATGGAACAATATAAAGGCATTATATTATCCTTTGTTTTATTTTCCATTCCTTTCCTTATGATACTTAGCATTCTATTTGCTCTCTAAGCAAAGGGTTTTAACATGTTATCCACAATGACGCCTAAATCATTTTCCTGCGTGGTGGTTCCTAATGTGGAACCTTGCATCGTGTAACCCATAGTTTGGTTTTTTCTTTCCTAGGTACATAACTTTGCACTTGTCCACATTAAATTTCATCTGCCATTTGGATGCCCAGTCTTCCAATTTATCAAGATCCTCTTGCAATTTTCCACAATCCTCATGGATTTTAACAACTTTGAATAGAAACATAGAAATATGACGACAGAAAAAGACCACATGGCCTATCTAGTCTATCCTTCCATAACAACTACAACAGTCCCTTTTTACCTTTAGAGATCCTCTGTGTTTGTCCCATGCTTTTTTGAATTCAGTTACTGTCCTCATCTCTACCACCTCCACTGGGAGACTATTTCACGGATCCACTACTCTTTCCGTAAAGATATATTTCCGCATATCACTCCTGAATCTATCCCCCCTTCACCCTCATCCCATGTCCCCTCGTAGCAGTTTTGTGTCATCTGCAAATTTGATAACCTCACTCATTGTTCCCATTTCCAGGTCATTTATGAATATGTTAAAAAGCAGCGGACCCAGCACAGATCCCTGAGGTACTCCACTATTCACCTTTCTCAAATGGGAAAATTGGCCATTTAGTCCTACCCTCTGCTTTCTATCTTTTAACTAGTTCCCAATCCACAACAGTACACTCCCTCCTATCCCATGACTTTTTAATTTTGCCAAAAGTCTCTGATGAGGGACCTTGTCAAAGGCTTTCTGAAAGTCCAGATACACTATATCAACCGACTCACCATTGTCCACCTGTTTATTCACACCTTCAAAAAAACATAACAGATTAGTAAGGTAAGACCTTCCTTGTCTAAAGCCATGTTGGCTGTCTCCCATTAAACCATGACTACATGTTCAATAATTTTGTTCTTTATGATGGTTTCTACCATTTTCCCGGTACCGACATCAGGCTCACCGGTCCTGTAGTTTCCCGGTTTACCCCTGGAACCCTTTTAAAAAATAGCCATTATATTGGCCATCCTCCAATCTTCAGGTATTACAGATGATTTTAATGATAGCTCACAGATTACTAATAGTAGGGCTGCAATCTCATATTTCAGTTCTTTCAACACTCTTGGATGTATACCATCCGGTCCAGGTGATTTTCTACTCTTCAGTTTATCAAATAGTTGTAATACATCTTCCCAGTGTATCGATAATTTTTTCAATTCTTCTGCAGCATTTCCTTTAAATACCATTTCAGTCAATAGTAACATTCCTACATCTTCCTCTGCAAAGACCGAAGCAAAAAATTCATTCAGTCTCTCCACTATGGCTTTGTCCCCTCTTAGTGCCCCTTTTACCCCTCTTCTGCCTTATCAATGCCTGCATCTAACTTGCCAGTGCTTGTGTGGTTTCCAGTTTTCATCATTTGGCTCCTTTTTCCATTTCCTGAAAGATGCTTTTTTGGCAACAGCCTCTCTGATCTCACCTTTAAACCATGCTGGCAGTTTGTTGGACTTCCTTCCGCTTTTCTTAAAGCCATGGAATACAGCTGGTCTGGGCTTCCAAGATAGTATTTTTAAACACCCAAGCTTGATGTAAATCTTTAACCTTTACAACTGCTCCTTTTAGTTTTTTCTTAACTATTTTCCTCATTTTATCATATTCTCCTTTTTGAAAGTTAAAAGGTAGTACTGTGAATTTCCTTACCCTCCCTCCCTCCATTTATTAAATCAAACGTGGTCATGCTATGATCACTATTGCCAAGTGGCCCCAACACCTTATCTCTTGCACCAGATCTTTTGTTCCACTAAGGGCTAGGTCGAAAATGGCTTCCCCTCTGGTCGGTCCAAGCAGCAGTCATTTATTTCATCTAGAAACTATCTCCCTAGCATGTCCTGCCATAACCCCGACCCAGTCGATACCAGGGTAATTGAAATCACCCATTATTATTACTGTGTTGTAACTTTTGTTAGCTTCCCTGATTTCTTTGAGCATTTCATCATCCATTTGTTCATTCTGGCCAGGCGGTCGATAGTATACCCCCACTTCTATCGCCTTCCACTTCCCTACTAAAAAACTACTGCAGCATTAAATTTTAAAAAGTAAGGAGGATGATGAGGGAAAAAAGCTAAAAAATAAAGAAAAAGAAAAGGTGCATTTACCAGGGTCAAAAGTTTGCATAAGATATGGTTGTTATTTAAATAGGCTATTTTAAAAACCTAAGTAAAATATACTCAATGCATTAAACAAGGTAAAAAGAAGGCCAAACAATGGCCAGTGTGGTTAGAAACATGACTGCAGAAAAAGACCATACGGCCTGTCCAGTCTGCCCTTCCATACCAACTATTATACTCTCTTTTTTAACTTTCGAGATCTTCTGCGCTTGTCCCATGCTTTCTTGAATTCAGATACTCTCCTCATCTCTACTTCCTCCACTGGGAGATTATTCCATGCATTTACCATTTTTTCTCTAAAGAAATATTTCCGCATATTATCCCAAGTCTAAGGTGAAGGTAGAATAGGCCATGAAAGCAAAAGGGCATCTTTCAGAAAATAGAGAGTAGACCCGAACAAGGAAAATAGGGATGAGCACAAGCACTAGCAGGTTATATGTAAAACAATAAGGCAGGCCAAGGAAGACCATAAAAATAATGCTTGCCATAAGAGGCAAAGACTAACACCAAACATTTTCTCAAGTACATTTGAAGCAAAATGCTCATGAGGGAGTTGGATGGACTGCTAAATGACTAAGGAATAAAAGGAGTGCTCAGGGAAGATAAAGGTAATAGCAGAAAAAGAGTAGTTACTCACCTGTAACAGGTGTTCTCCAGGAGCAGCAGGAATCAGTCCTCACATATGGGTGACATCGATGTCGATGGAGCCCTTGCGGAGCATTTCCCCAGCTTTCTATGAAAGCCTTTGGGAATGCAGGCACGCATGCGCGGTCCCCTTCCCGCCTAAAGGTGCCATCTTGCTCAGTCAAATGACATAGCTAAAAACAGCACACAAAAATGTAAAAATAAACTATGTACAACTGCAACTCCCAGGGGAGGAGGGAGGGTTGTGAGGACTGATTCCTGATGCTCCTGGAGAACACCTGTTACAGGTGAGTAACTACTCTTTCTCCAGGACCAAGCAGGAAGTCAGTCCTCACATATGGGTGACTCCCTAGCTCTGGGCTACCAAGGAACCCAGGCTGAACAAGAGAACTCCCTCTAGTCCCAGCATCAAAGGAAGGCTTTTCACTGAAAGGACCTCCACCGGTAGCCCAACGGAGGGCTGGAGGGCAGGAGTTGCCTAAACCTCAAAGAGATTGCGGAGTACTGCCTGGCCAAAAGCACTGTCCCTACAGGACTCCCTCGCCAGACAATAATGGGCCGCAAAAGTCTGGCTTGAGAACCAAGTTGCAGCCCTGCAGATGTCTACCAGCGGTACAGAGTGGAGATGAGCCACTGAGGCAGCCATTGCCCTGACACGATGGGCCGTGACCCGACCCTGCAAAGGAAGGTCAACTGCCCTGTAAGCCCAGGTGATACAGTCAGCCACCCAGATGGACAAGGTACGCTTGGACACAGCTAACCCCAAATTATTAGGGTCAAAAGGTATAGGCCCTCCTATGCCCCTGCGTACGGTCAAGGTAGAAGGATAAGGTCGTCCTACAGTCCAGGGTATGCAGAACTGCTTCAGCCTGGCTTGCATGAGGCCTAGGGAAGAATGTCGGAAGAACCACCTCCTGGTTGAGGTGGAAAGAGGAGACAACCTTTGGGAGGAACTTTGGATGAGTCCTAAGGACTACTCTGTTCCTATAGAAGCGGGTGTAAGCCCTGTCACAGACCAGGGCCTGAAGTTCACTCACTCGACTGGCCGAGGTTAGGGCTACCGAGAAGAATGTCTTCCAGGACAGGAAGCGGAGAGGACAAGTAGCCATCGGCTCAAAAGGTGGGCGAGTCAGTTGCTGCAATACCACATTCAACTCCCACGCAGGGGCAGGAGGACGGATTGGAGGCTTGAGCAAGAGCAAGCCTCTGAGAAACCGGGACACCAAGGGGTGAACCGACAGAGAATGTCCTTCCACCAGTGAGTGGTGAGCTGCTGGAGCTGAGAGGTGGACCCGAACAGAATTGGACTTAAGTCCCTGATTGGATAAGTGCAGTAGGTACTGAAGCACTACTGGTACAGCACAGGAGAAAGGATCTTCTGTACGTAGCTGACACAACACAGAAAACCTTTTCTATTTCAGGGCATAGGTTTTCCTAGTGGACTGCTTTCTAGAGGCTAGGAGAACCTCCTCAAGTTCCTGAGGTAGGCCCCAGGGAGCCAAAACTACCCTTGCAGCCTCCATGCCATCAAATTGAGAGCTCTGAGATTTGGGTGCAGAAGGGCACCTTGATCCTGAGAGACAAGGTCGGACTGCAACCCCAGAGGCAGTGGGGGATCCACTGCCAGTTGAAGCAGAAGTGGGAACCAAGGCTGTCTCGGCCATCTGGGAGCTACCAGCAGGTCCGAGGCCTTGTCCTGTAGAATCTTGAATAGGGTTCGGGCCACCAAGGGCGTGGGAGGAAACGCATACAGGAGGCCCTGGGACCAGGAAATCAGAAAAGCATCTGCTGCTAGTCGCAGAGGATGCGGTTGCCGGGAGCAGAACCTTGGCAGCTGTTTGTTCAATGGACTGGCAAACAGATCTATGGATGGAAGTCCCCATTTTAGGAAAATCTTCTGAACCACTAAGGGATGGAGCTGCCATTCATGGGGCTGCAGAATCCTGCTCAACCTGTCTGCCAGGTAGTTGTCCTGGCCAGGGAGATACACGGCCTTGAGGAGCATGTTGTGCCTGAGAGCAAACAAGCAAAGGGCCTGTGCCTCCTGACAAAGGAGCCTGGACCCAGTTCCGCCCTGCTTGTTCACATAAAACATGGCTACTTGGATGTCTGTTTGAACTAGGACAGACTGATGAAACAGTGTTTGAGAGAAAGTCTTGAGGGCTAAACGAATAGCCCTGAGTTCCAGTAGATTGATCTGCTGTGTGGCCTCCCAGGGAGACCACAGGCCCTGGATGCACTTGCCCAGACAATGAGCCCCCCATCCTTGCAGGGAGGCATCCGTGGTCAACACCACTGTGAACCCAGGAATCTGAAAAGGCACCCCTTGCAGTAGATTGGGTGGGTGCAGCCACCAGCGGAGGGAGTTCAGAAATTGTCTGGACACCCTTACTCTGTCTCTGAGGCTGCCTGTGGCCTGTGTCCACTGTGTTCGGAGGCACCACTGTGCAGGCCTCATATGGAGCCGGGCATTGGGGGTCACATGCACTGTTCCCTCTAAGCTGTGCGCGTGTGCGCGCGCACACACCTCATCGAGCGAGCGCACATACTTTATAACAGAGCGCACAAAAATTACGGTTCTGATTCTGATAGAAAACAACACAGACGTCTTAAAATTTAAAAGTTGTTGTGTATTTATGGTTTTCACAAGTTCTACAATATTTTCTAGTGCAATCAATGTGGTGTACATACTGTATTCTGACGTGTAGTCAAATTTTAAAGTATATAACTCTGAGTGTCGTTATGTGGCGCACAAAAATTTAACCTTCCTTCAAAAGTCGCACAGCTGATATTTTATGCGCACACAGCCTACAGAAAATTAGAGGGAACATTGGTCACATGTACTGTCGAAGCCATGTGGCCAAGAAGCCTCAGGCAGAGTCTGGCGGAGACCAGCGACCTGAGGAGAAACTGGTTTGCCAAGTTTATCAGTCTTTGGGCTCTGTCTTCTGGCAAGAACGCCTTTGCCAGCAGAGAGTCCAACCTTGCCCCTATGAACTCCAAGTTCTGGGAGGGAAGCAAAGTGGACTTTGCGAAGTTTATGACAAACCCCAGGTTTTGAAGAGCAGCAATAGTTCGGAGGGTGGCTTGTCTGGCCTCCTGGCACATCTGACCCCCGATGAGCCAGTCGTCCAGATAGGGGAAGACAAAGATACCCTGATTTCTCAGGTAGGCCACCACCACTGCCAAGCATTTGGTAAAGACTCTGGGAGCGGAGGTGAGGCCAAAAGGCAGTACTCTGTACTGATAATGGTTTCCTCCCACAATGAACCTGAGGTACTTTCTGTGGTCTGGATGAATGAGGATGTGAGTGTACGCATCCTTTAGATCTAAGGAGCATAGCCAATCTCCCTGCTGGAGGTAGGGCAGCAGTGTTCCAAGAGTAAGCATCTTGAATTTCTCTTTCTCTAGGAACTTGTTGAGATTTCTGAGGTCAAGAATAAGCCGGAGGCCACCGGTTCTTTTGGGTACGAGAAAGTACCTGGAGTAGAACCCTTGACCTTGGAGGTGGGGAGGCACAGGCTCCACTGTCTTGTCTCGCAACAGACCTTGGAGCTCCTGAAGGAGAAGATCTGTGTGCAGGGGAGGCCTTGGAGGCTCCCCTGGAAAATATGGAGGCGGCAGCTGTTGGAAGTGTAGCATATAGCCCTTGTGGACGATGCTTAGCACCCAACTGTCTCCAGTGATGAGTGGCCACTTGTGGACAAACAGGGTAAGTCGACCTCCTGTGCAGGGTTGGGAGAGCAGGGATGGAGAGGCTATGCCTAAAGAGTCAAGAAACCCCACCCTGCTGAGTGGGAGCAGGGGCCAGAGGCTTGGGGGTCCTCTGCCTACAGGGCCCATTACCCTACCCCTTGGCCTGCTGACCCTGTGGGGGAGCCTGGGAGGCCTGATACTGTGGGTACTGTTTGTAGGCAGTGCCCTTCCTTGGGTAAAAGGGCTTTTTACCCGAGCCCTTTTTGTGAGAAGAGGCAGAAGTCTTTCTAGACAGCCTTGCCCTCGTGAGGTGCTCGGTTTCGAGCTGTGCGGCCTTCTCGGTCATGGGCTTGCCAAAAAGGTCCTCACCTCGGCAAGGGGCATCGACCAACTTGTCCTGAACCCACGGCTCGAGGTCTGATGACTGCAACCACGCCTGGCGTCGGGCCGCGATGCCGGCTGCCGCAACACGGGCCGAAGCCTCGAAGCAATCATAGGCAGCGCGGGACATAAACTTGGAGCGTTCCCGTATCCCCGAGGACAAGGACTTGAACCTCTGCAAGGGTTCCCCGGAGAGACCAGCAGAGAACCCGGCCAGCTCCTTGGCCAGGTCCCGCAAGTACATGCCCATGTACAGCTGGTAAGACTGGACACGGCAAGCAAGCATCGAGCCCTGGAAGCACTTTCTACCAAAACCATCCAGGTTCCGGGCCTCCCTGCCAGGGGCACCGCAGAGTGCATCTTCTGACTTTTCAGGCAATGCATGGTCGATTCCACCACCATGGAATGGTGTGGTAGCTGCGCCTTCTGAAACCCAGGGCTCTTTCGGAGTCGATAGATGGAATCGACCCACTTGCTTAGAACCGGCGCCGAGGCCAGTGCCTCCGCCATCCGAAAGAGGAGCCGTTCTAGCATCAGAGGAATCGGAACAGTAAGGGCCTCCTTCGGAGGAAAGTCATACTGTAGGGCCTCGAGCTCCTCGGCTCCAGGCTCCTCCTCGGGGTCCGCAGGGATAGCCAACGCAATGGCCATATCCCGGATGAACTCTGAGTACCGGGTATCCTCCAGAGGGGATCTACTCTGGGGCTCAGACTGCGGTGAGTCCGACGGGACGCACAGAGCCCAGAAGGTGTCAGGGGACTCCTCGTCCTCCGTCTCCCAGGGGGACTCATCTGATGAGGAATCGGGCTCCGACCACGCGGGGCCTGCGAGCATCCGCCCCGACGCCGAAGGCACCGGCGTCGATGTCCTCGGTCCCAAGCGGGAGGTCGAGGGAGACCGCGACCGAGGTCTACCTCGAGCCTTCATGGTCTCAAGTATTGGCTCGGTCTCCGGGGTCGACTTCGATGTCGATGTCCCGGTGGTCGCGGCAGATGCGCCAGACAGGCTGGCCATCTGTGCCCGCTGCTGTTCCATGAAGGCAGACAATCTGCACTCCAAGGCTGTCAGCCTGAGACCCAGCTGAGGAGACTCAGCAGCCACTGACTCGGGCCCCGGCTCTCTGGGAGGAGAGTCCATGAGAACTACAGGACTACGTGTCCAGCAGACTCTGGCTCCACACAAGGTACTTTTGGAGGCTTCTCCTGTTCCACGGGCCCAGTGCGGCAGTCAGGGGTCTGAGACCTAGCTCTCGAGGAGCCAGGGACCTCCTCTGACGACGCCCTCGCAAGCCGCTTCTTCCTCTTTCGTTCCCGGTCGGGGGACCCCCTGTCCGAGGAGCCCCGACGGTGCTCAGGATCAGATTCCCGAGATGTCGAGGCCTCAGACGAGGTCCGGGCCCGACCGGAGGCCGAGTCGGAGAAAAGCCTTTCCTTTTGGTGCTGATGACTTCGAAGCGCCTTGGAGGACATCTTTCCACATGGTCCACAGATCTTAGGATCGTGGTCAGGACCCAGGCACCGAAGGCAGCAGTCGTGTGTGTCGGTGAGAGACATTAGTTTCTTGCACCGATCACACTTCTTGAAACCACTGGAAGCCATCGGGGAAAAAAGAGTCCCCGCGAGGTCAAAGGACTGGCCTTCCAGGGAAAAAGAAAAAAAGGGCGCGAACGCCAGCCACGAAGGGCAAAAACCGAAAAAATAAGATCGGGCTCGATACCGGTGTACCGAACCCAGCGGGAGGGGAACCGGCGTCAAACCGGAGAAAAAATAGCGAAGGAATCGCGAAAAAATCCAACTATTTTCCGGGAGGACTAGGACACACGTCCGACGGGCTTCACGGAAAAAGAGAGACTGAGCAAGATGGCACCTTTAGGCGGGAAGGGGACCGCACATGCGTGCCTGCATTCCCAAAGGCTTTCATAGAAAGCTGGGGAAATGCTCCGCAAGGGCTCCATCGACGTCGATGTCACCCATATGTGAGGACTGACTTCCTGCTTGGTCCTGGAGAAACTAAATAAATTTTTTGCCTCTACCTTTATTGAAAATGCTAGGGTCATACTCACACCAGAAATCCGACGTTTGATTCAGAGCAACAAAATCACTGTAAGTAAAGTAGTAACAGAGCAAACTGATAAACTAAAGAGTAACAAATCAGGACTGGACACTATTTACCCCATAGTTCTGGAACAGCAATCGCTTATCACTTGAAATGAGCTATGAGAAACTGATATATTTTGGGGGATTTGCCAGATACTTGTGATCTGAACTGGCTAATGTAAAAAAAGATGCCAGGCTCAATGACCTTTATCTTACTCATCATGTTTTTTCTTATGTTAAGTTTTAGAAAATGTAATGCCACACTTGACCTGAAAAGATTATGAGTGGCGTAACCTAGTGGTCAGAGCAGCAGGCTGAGAAACAGGGAAGCCAGGGTGCATATTCCACTGACACTTTGTGGCCGTAAGTTATTTTTTTCACCCTCCATTGTCTCTGGTACAAATTTAAACTAAGAGCCATCTAGGGACAGGAAAATACGTACAGTACCTGAATGTAACTCACCATGAACTGCTACTGAAAAAGATGTGAACTAAATCCAAATCCAAAATAAACATTCTGCTAAATAGAAACAAATGTCAGGCTAAATCATGCTTAGTTTTGAAGGACTTCAGGAGTCTACATATCATTAGCACAGATTTAAGAAGGAAAAAGACATTAAGATGATAACTCTTTATAGGACATGTAGGTCAGAAAATGAATGTTAAAAAAACACCTTAGTATATTATAAAGACTTGCTAAACACAAAGCATTATATAAAATACATATAGTGCCACCAACAATTCAAACTAGAAGCCATTTTACAAAGGAAAATGTTCAAAGTATGAGAAAAAGCAGTTGGAGCTTTGCAAATGTACAAATGCTACAGACATGCATAAGTAGTCATTTTATAAAACTGCACGTCCAATGGGAGCCAATTAGGAGTCAAGCTCCAAAACTCAAAATTTGGCATTTTGAGGTGGTTGTGAATGCCTGAAAGATAAGCACTATTCTCTCCAAGGTCCAAACCTTCCTTTTGCTTCAGTCCATTTACAACGTGCATCCTTTTTAGAAAATGCATGTCCTGTATCCTTGGAAGTCCTGTTTTTGTACTTTTCTCTTTGACTAATGCAACCTAGACACTAACCATCTAGTGCTTATAGTTTCACTTGATCTAAGTTTTATTTTATTTTATTTAGTTTACAGGGGCTTTTTATACCTCTTTATCATTGCAGTCAAAGTGGTTTACATTGTAACTTAAACTTGGTAATGTCCACTGATAACTTGGATTTTTCTGAGGCAAAGGAGGGTTAAGTGGGACTCGAAACCTGGTTTCTTGGCTTCCCAAGCCAGTGCTCTAACCATTAGGCTACTCCTCCACTCAATCAATATCAATGTCACACTTTGTTGTTATCCCATATGTTAGACCTAGGCGTTAAAGATATATTTCTAGCATAGTTCTCATCTACCTCTGAGGTCACAACTTCTCAGTGAAGATTGACAGACCCTTTCAAAAGAAACATATGGACCCCCTCATTCAGTGTCCCCCAAGGGACCATTTTGGCCCCAGTTCTTTTCTTTTTATCCCACGGCAATGCTTGAACAGAGCCCAGGCCTAAGCTATTATTTATTTGCCGATAATATTTATGTGCTTTTCTTCACTAATCATGAAGCCCCAGATCCTTCTAATATAACTACAAGCCTTGAAATATACCCTAGTGGCAATCTCAAAATGGACTGAACTTGAATCCAGACAATTCTAAAGCCATATGGGTCTCACATTCCCTTCCACTTCCCAGTCAGGTATCTCAGATAAAGGGCACAGCTGCTCCTTTATTAGACAATATAACCACATTAGGGACTGAATATGACCCACTACTGAGATTTGAATCTCAAATTTCTTCAGTGATTAGAGTGGGGTTTCTTGCTCTCAGACAGATCGGATCAAATAAAAGATTCTTTTCCCTCACAAGACCTAAAACCCAGGATCTGGGAGCTATCTGAGAGCAAAACTCCCAGAGCAACAGCTGCAGCTTATCCAACCTTTCCAGGGTGAGCAAAGCTTGCCCAAATTAGTGCTAAGAGGGGGCACCCAGATACTCCAAAATCCTGGGAGGGAACTTGGCTGCTTTTGATATGGTTCATCACCCATCCCAGCTTCTCCAATCAATGGGTCATCTGGTTCATGTCCACCCTGGACTTCTCCATTGAGTCAGACCGAATCAGCCATCCCTCCAGATATGGGCGAGCCCAGATAACTCGCTTTTGCAGGAAGGCTACCACCATCACCATCATAACCCTTAAGAAAGTGTGAGGTGCCATAGCCAGGTCAAATTGCAAGGAGCAAAACTGAAAATGGTGGCCAAGGATGCAGAAGCAGAAGCACCATTAATGGTGCTCCTGAATTGGAATATGGTAGTATGCCTCCAAAAGGTCCAAGATGTTAGACACTCTTATCGCTAGATGAACGCAACAGACCTGAGGATTTCCCTGTGGAACTGGGGCACTCTTAGCTTGGCAATGACTGCCTTCAGATCCAGAATGGATGACCTTTTTCAGCACCACAATCCCTGAAGGCACGAGTACAATGGCCTGTAATTGTAGAATGTGCTCAAGAGCTTCCTCGATCACCACTCTCCTGATTAAGGAGCCACTAAGAGACTCCTCAAAGGCATCCTGAAGAGGATTCACAAACTCCACCAATATGTACCCATGTTTGAGGACTTTGAGGACCCATTGGTCTGATAAGATGTGGGTCCATTCCATTTAAAACAGCCAGAGACTCCCCAACCACTTGTCACTTGGAAGGGTGCCACTGGATTTTTTTGCAAGGGCTTACCAGCTCCAGAGGATTAGACCCAGAGGAAGACTAAGCCATGGCCCAATCTGTTCCAGTCCTTAACTGCTTCCATGCTTCTCTATGAACCCTATGTGAGGGACCCTTAAAATCTCTGGGTCTTTTTTCCAAGAAGGTTTGTGCTGAGCCTCTTCAAGGTCTTTTAGCAACTTCTCCAAGTCCTCTTCAAAGAGTAATCTGCCCTTAAAAGAGAGCTTCTCAGCTGCAGCATGGACACAGCATCCGCAAACCAATTCAAAAACCAGAGACAATGTCACCTTCAATTCACCACAGTCACTATGCACTTAGAAGAGATCCTGATCAAATTGTACAGGATACTGCCACAAACGTGGCTCCAGATCGCAATCATGTTATCTCCAGGCTGTCCAGCAGTTGCTGAATCCAGTGTAAGCATGCTCGAGCCACCATGCACAAGCAAAGCATTAACTGGGTAATCAGGGCTGAAGTGAAGTGCCACCTTCTACCAGAAAGGCATGCACCTCATTATCACCATGATCAGGGCATCAACCTTAGGGGCCCCAAAAAGCTGTTTCATTTCATCTTGGAGTAGATGATATAGCCATGTCAGGACCTTTGTATCCCTCAGTCCCAACTCCAGTGTCTCCCTACTGAGAGAAATAGAAATTACACTTACCTGGTAATTGTCGTTCCTTGAGTTACGACAGTTTAGTCCTCTACTTCTGGTTGTGCACCTCTTCCTGCAGCTAGGAGACTGGGCATGTCAAAGTCGTGACATCACTGGATATAGCCTGCTGGTATCTCCCATCAGCCTCCAGTGTACTATTGACAAAGCAAACTCAAAGGAACAACAAATAACTAACTATACCATAACTTTAAATAACTCCCCATTCTTCAACCGGAGGAGCCTTTTAAACCGCATCCGTCTTATATTTTCTTTTCTCTTTTTTTTTTTTTTTTACTTTACATTCATGTCCCCCCTATGCAAACACGTATCCTATACCATCACCTTGTTTAAATAAGAGAAAAGAAAGAAAGAACAGAGAGGGATACTCACTGCGATCTAGAAACTGAAAGGATCTGTCTACTCCTTGAGATTCCTGCTTCACTCCGCCTGAAAATAAACTCTGAAGAAATCACACTCCTGGGCGGGAATGAGGACTAAACTGTCGTAACTCAAGGAACGACAATTACCAGGTAAGTGTAATTTCTATTTCCTTATCGTTCCTCCAGTTTAGTCCTCTACTTCTGGGATGTAACAGAGCAGTAATCATTGGGAGGGACCTATCAAGCCAACTCACCACACTGCCGACCCGGAACAGGCTTCCTTTACTGCCAAAACATTTAGGCAGTAGTGGTTACTGAGGAAATGAAGAGACGACCTGGAAGCTGCTCTACAAATCCCTCCTGGTGGAATGACACGGTGATTCACCCATGAAGCCGCATGTGCCCTGGTAGCAAGAGTCAGAAAGCCCCCCGGAATCATACAACCTCGCCAGCAGAAAGCTGAGGCAACCACCGCCTTAACTCAGTGCGAAATGGCCGCCTTCGCTGCTGCTTCCCCTTTGTGGGGACCTCCAACCAGCACACAAAAACAAAGAAAGGAACATCGCACCCTGCATGTAATGTTTCCTATCGGTGTAAGCTATGAATAAAAAACTCCCCTTCCAGAAAAACCGAGAACTGGAAGAGAAACCAATAGGCTCAGGAGAAAAATCAGAAAACCACCTTTTGGAAGGACGACAGGACTGCTCGCAAACACCACCCTCTATCCAGAAAGGGTGAAAACGGCTCATTAGATGACAACGCCTGAAACTCCGAAACTCGTCGCACCGAACAACGAGCTATCAAAGCCACTGTCTATAACAGCAAATCCTTTACCGACGCCTGGAGTAAAGAATCAAAGGACTCTTTAGCTAATGCCTCTAAGGCCCAATCGGGATCCCCCGGCGGCACCCGAACTCTCCTTGAGTAGCGCAGTCGGATCCCAACTTAAGGAAACGCTACAAATCGATCCGAACACCTAGCGCTATTCCCTTCACAGACTCCTACAGCCGGAAACAGTCGCCCGCTGGATCCTCTAAGGAACTGGCCGCTAGTTCCTTCAGACACTGTCCTGCAGAGAACTCAGACCAAGGATACAGACACCTTTGTCGCCCGGACTTGCCGCCGTGAACAGCAGCCTTCCACAAAAGGCGCTAAGCATGGACCTAAGTAGCAGAAGCAGCCTGCCTCCTTGCTCTCAACAAGGCGGCGAAGACTGCCGCAGACTGCCGCAGAATAACTCTTCTACTTGGGCCCCGCCCATACAAAGCCCAAACCGTAGGCGGGCACAGATCCACCTGAGACATTCGTCACGGACCTAGCCGCAGCAGAACGTCTGCTACCGACAACTTCTAGGAAAAGCCTGTCGAGTAGATGAATAAGAAAAGCCTAGTACGGCCGTCTCGCCCAACCGGGCGCTACCAAGAGCACCTTTCTCTGAAAGCCCCGATATGCCAACTAGTTGCCCTATGAGAGCCCACGGGGAAAGGACAAGACAGACTTAATGGGAGCTTACTGACCCTCGACTGGGACGAATCATCAGCTGCCCCATTCCTCCACCAGAGAGACCTCTGGGTGAACCCCAAGGAAGCCAATAATATTAGCTAGCGCTTGAATCAAGCCATAATGCACATTTGCCCCATAAAGCAAATCAGGCTGTAGTCGATTCAACTCCCTGATCTTTTCCTGTTCCAGGCGAGTAGACTGCCGTAACACTGCGACCAGCGGAAGCATGCTCTCGCCTCCCCAGGCTCCAAAAATGGGAGCTTGTAAGGCCAGAGCAATGCCCCCAACGATTGCTTCAGTGAACCATCTACTTTCCCATCTTGCGATAAAGAAGATTGCTAGGGCTCTGTTCCATACAGGGAGTCCGCACACCCTGGAAGTGCAAGGTGTGCACCCAGCCACGTGGTACCCATGCGTGCCCCTGCTTAGCCTCAAAATGTCAATCAAGAGCAGGCGAATTCAGGACAGCTGAATACTTTCTTTATTTTCCTTCCTTCTTTATTTATTTATTTATTTTTATTATTTATTTATTTATTTATTTTACAAAGACACCTCTAAACCAAAAATGCCTTCAGCATATGTTAAGAGACGCTCTTTCCGTGCCAACAATATGAAGTAGAAAGAACTCCCAAACACAGGCATACTAATCCACGGCCGTCCTGCTAGAGTAACACCCCATTCCGTCTGACTGCACAAAGATGGACTTTATATTTTAAGTTCAACTAGCACCTGGTGATATGAAATACAGCTCTCATTCTGCAGTGGCAATTGAGTCAGCAATAAAGAAGCCGAGAAACTGCAGACAAGTTCCCATTATACCACCTGGTAAAGACTCCACTTTTAGACCACTGAAGCAAAAAAAAAAGCATGCGAGCGTGCCTTGTGTCCTGCCAGCAGCTGATCGAATTGAAGGGATTCAGTGTATGCAGGGCATTGTCCAGAGAACGCAAGGCCCCTCCTCCAGGCTGACTCCACATTCACAGTCTAAACCGGCAGTCACCTTAGCTGATGCCGATCAGCGCAGAAGCCATCCTGTAAGCCCAGTATATGAAGTATGCCTACTAGAGTCTGAGCCGCTGCCATTGCTGCTAGAGAACTAGCCTAGCTGTTCTGGCCCCCCATTAAGGCATTCACTGAACACTAGCAGAGACTCTCCATACTGGAGAACCTCTGATAAATGGAATGGGAGCATAGATAGCTCCAAAGGCCAGAGTTTCTATTTCGCAATCCCTCTCCGCTGAGCTACCTTTTCCATATGTAAAATTAAACCCCATATAGCCAAAATTAAGACATTACAAATCTACCGTAAAATCTTATAATTTGGCAAAGTCAAACTAAACGGGAACATTTTCCATTAAGAAACCACACAACTATAAAATTCTTCCCATGACATAATGCTTATGGCAGAGCATTCCACATCTGTGGACTGGCCATGGCGCTCACCCAAGCACCTGTTACAACTGTCCAAGAGAGTTATCACCATAATTCCTTTTGACCTGAATAGGTTTACAGCGGAACATAGCGCTATATCACAGCAGCTAAGCCAAAATATTATCCTACCATATAAATCGACTTTAACGCTGTATAGGACCTTCTATGGATAGCGGAAGGAGATTCTGGTAAATCAACATAGCTATGCCCTTTTTTTTTTTTTCAAGATAGGACTCCAAAAACCAAGTTTCCGCCAACTCCAATGAAATCAAAGCAGATTCGCTAAAATTACCCAAACCGCTACTATAGCTTTGCAAGAAGCTACCAGCCCCCGCTGCACCCAGTGGTCCTTCCCCCCCTTATCCTGGGAGATTCTGCATTGCAGGAGGCATTGCCCACCCCCTGCCAGCCTACTGCATCTGCCAGGGAGCTGAAGAGCAAAATAGAAAGTACCCCTGGAAGCAAACAATGTCCCATCCTTGGGATCCAGGCGCAAAAGGTAAAAATTAAAAGTAAAATCAACAGTGTTAGCTAAAAATGAACAAGGCTATCTCTCACTAAAGCGAGTTTCTTTTTCTTTTTGAAATCCCACCGAAGTCCATGGGACCCAAGCTTTCGAACACAGCCCCTGACGCTGTGCATTAACCGCAACCAGAGAAATGAAATGAAACCCTGCTCTAGTAATAGATGAGAATTTCTTGGGAAGGGCCTGCTAAGTGTTGCTATGAAACCCACAAGCACCTCACCAGGCCTCCCTGCAGTCAGAGAAATAGCAGTGGGTTACACTTGGAAATGGAGGTCTGAGAGGTTGTTGCCTGTGTGAACCTGATGAGTAATATGATATTGTATGGTAACACTCACCCCCCAGGGATGGGGGCACTGAATACTTTATGTGATTCATGAGCAGCGCTGTCATTCGGTGGCCTTTAGGGCAGCAGAGCCCGACCAATGATACAGAAATTAAGAGCTTTAAATCTTGGTCATATAAACTGGATTCTCAGACCTTACATCACATCACCGAGGCTCTGTGGTGATTTCTTTCCTGATCTGCAGATAATGGCTGCCTGCACAGTCATAGAAAGGCACTATTGAGTGTACCAGCTGCCCTCTGGTGGCCATAGACCGTAGCACAGGCACTTCCCGGTTGGCAGTTTAACTGCCAGTCTACCTTTGTACATTCTAAGGTTTGCTAAACCTGTCCCTGTGAATTTTGGGCAACTTTCACTATAGACTACATAAAGGCACACTTCTAGGCTTTCCCTCCTGCAAACTACAAGTTAGGGCTCTGCCCTTGAATCTAAAAGCTGGCAATTTGCCTAATATCCTGGGCCTGAACAGATGCTCCTCAGAGACATGATTAGGAGGGAAAGAACATGTGGTATCAGGGATCAATGCCAAAACTGCTGTCCTGTTTTTAAGTTTATTCTTATTTATTCTATAAAGAGGATTGACAACAGTCCCCCTTAATGCTGAGGAACCCCCTGGCCTCAAAATAAAACTACAAACAAAAGAAAGAAACAAACACTAGGCCCAAAAATTTAGCTATTCTGCCTGTTTTCCTCACGCAGGCAACTTTCGCGATGCGGTCCAAATACCTAGAGAGGAAATGGCCGCCCCTTCGCCAATGAATTTTGGCGCCAAGAACAGCCGCCGCTGCAAAAATGAGGCCTCAGCAGACCAACAGAGCCCGAAGGCCTTACCTGCAGGGCCAAAAGCCACACAGCCTGCTCCTACCTCCTTGAATTCCTCCGATCCTCAAGCTGCGCTGATGTGCCTGGTAGCCGCAGCGAGGATCACTCAGCCGGTTCCACAGAGTAAAATTAAAATCACGCAGCAACGGAGAGGCTCCATCTCACACAGCTTCAGTGTGGCTGTACGGGTCCCGGAGCTCTCTCCCGTACAGTCAAGGGAGAGAGATCCGCACCGGCAAATGCCTGTAGCAAGTGAAAATCACTGACAAGGAGGGAAGGCGAGAACTGCTACTAATTTAAAGAACCAGGCTCAAATTTAAAATTACTGTAAATAAGGAAATTTGCTCCTAACTAAAGGGAACTAATCCCTGATTGTCAATTAACCAAAGGTAACTGAATTAAAAGTAAAATTAAAAGTAAATGAAAGGTAAAAATCAAAAGTAAAATCAGAGTTTGTCACACTAAATGCTCCTATCTGTTCCCCCCCAAGTGAGCCCAGAAGCTAGGCTCACTATGTCCTCCTGCTGCAAGGAGACTGGACACACACTGGAGGCTGATGGGAGATACCAGCAGGCTATATCCAGTGATGTCACGACTTTGACATACCCAGTCTCCTAGCTGCAGGAAGAGGTGCACAACCAGAAGTAGAGGACTAAACTGGAGGAACGATAAGGAAGATGGGTTTAGTAAGGGCTCAGGGAGGGGAAAGAAACCAGAGATGCCACAATGCCTCCAGGAAATGGTTTGCTTGTGAAACCTTCACCAGAGAGGGCTCTGTAATGCATAGAGTTATCATGGGATCCAGAATAAGGATGAAAAGGTCCTTCCTGTGAAAAAGACAGATCACTGATGGATCCTCTCCCTATGCAGGAGAAGCTTCCCTTCCTCCATTGACTTACCCATTGTACACAGGGTGTCTCTCTTCTTTCCCCTGCCTCCCTCGCCCAGAGGGAACAGAGCTGGGGACTCAGAGGAACTGCCAGATGAAAATAATGGGTAGGGTGCTTAAGGCCTTGCTGCTAAAGGGGAGGTCAAGGCTCGGACTCACAAATGGGGCTGCCACACAACTACCAAAGACTGTAAACAGCTTTTGATCGAGCTCTTTCAGAAGCTGCTGCTCAAAGCCAGCTGAGAACAGGCCCTCGGGCATAGGAGGACCTCAGGGGCCTGCTGGCTTGAAGCCTGCAACTGCTTCACCATACTCCAATCCCATCAGCATGAAAATCTTCATAGACCTGGCAGAGGCTGCAAAACCGTAATCAGGCCAGACACTGCTGAAAAAATGTGCCCCGAAGCTTCTCCTTTGCACTCAGGGAAAAAAGAACCAGATGTGGACCTGACTTGATAGAGCCACGAGCAGGATACCTCCGTGCACTTGGTATCATGGCAGAGCGGTCAAAGAAAAATAAAACATGAAGGAAAATACCCAATGGAAAAGAAAACTGTCACTAAAAGGAACCTTTGATCTGTAGCGGAATCCCTATATATATGGTCACCCAGAGAAAGCAGAGAAAAGCCATGCCAGCCATCCACATAGGCCTGAGAAAGCCCAGTTGTCTTAAATGAGGTTATTTTTAAACTGCTTTATTCAAGCAGCAATGACAGAGTCAGTTAAGGAAACAGTACAAGAATAAAATAGGGAAAAATAAGCATGACAGGCAGAAATAAGAGCGTGAGAGAGAAGGGGATTTGGATCCAGACTTACCAACCCCCCTCAGAAGCCTCATGGAGTCCTCCTGTCTGCTCTCAATCCCAATAGTGTTAGAAGCTGAGGCAGTAGCACTGGACAATGAACTAATAGCTGTCCTAGGAGACAATGAGTATAACCAAGCTCTGAGCAAATACTGGGCCAAGGTCTCAAACACAAAGGCCAGAAGTCTGTGATCTGGACTAGGGGAGACAGGCCTATCTGCACTGCTGTATCAGTCTACACCATCTTGACACCTGACGGAGGCAGACAATACTGCCTTCTTTCAAATGCTCTACCAATGCATATACAAGTGACAACACTCAAAGTTGTTCTGGTTTGCCTCTCCCTGCTGGCTGGGAAGCATAACCCACTCGTCTGAACTGGTTTAGCAGAACGATAAAAAAAGTTAAAATAAATCTATACCAAAGTTGCATTCATCATCAAGAACAAATCTCAATGCCTCAGCAGACTAAGACAACAGAGACCCAGGAAAATATGTAATATGCTCTTTTCAAACTTTGCTTTTGCATAAAACCAATGCTGTTGCCTGAAGTGCCCTATCAGAGATGAAATGTCTAATCCAGCTCACCTTCCTCAGGAGCATTTAATGCATCTACAGTATACCAATGCAAAACTGTTCATTAATTTCATAAAGTCAACAAAATTAATTAAAGCATTTTGACAACATATGATAGATTGAATGAAAGGTTGACAAAACTCACCTACCATATCGCAATGTTTTACATTTTGAGTCAGATCATTACTTTTAATGCACAGTAGCTGTATTAAAACTAGACTTGAGACAGATTGTACACTCACAAATGTGCCAAAGAAAAAAAGACATTCATTAAGACATTCCATACTGGGTCAGACCAAGGGTTCATCAAGTCCAGAAACCTGTTTCCAACAGTGGCCAAACTAGGTCAGAAGTACATCTCAGGTTCCCAAAAGGTATACAGATTCCATGGTGCTTGTCTTAGGGGTAAGCAGTGGATTTCTGTGATCCACTTTAATAATGGATTATGGACATTTCCTCCAGGAACTCATCCAAACCTCTTTTAAACCCAGCTACACTAACAGCTTTTACTACATTTTTCGGTAACAAATTCCACAGTTTAATCACGTGTTGAGTGAAAAAATATTTTCTCAAATTTGTCTTAAATGTGCTACATTGTAGCATCATTATATGTCCCCTAGTTTTTCTACTTTTTGAAGGAGTAAACAACAAATCTATACTTACCAATTTCACTCCATTCATTATTTTATAGACCTCTATCATATCTCCCCCCTCAGCCATCTCTATACCAAGTTGAAGAGGCCTAAGCTTTCAAAACTTCACTCATGCTTTCCATTGAAGTATTACAGCAATTGGATACAGCTGCTATCATACTTACAAGGCTCTCCCAGGAAATTTGGAAGACATCATCATAGGCAACTGACTGGAAAAGATCTGTGTTTATATCAATACTGAGGGAAGGTGATCAGAATGACTGTGGAAATTATTGCACAATCGCTCTGATCCCAAATGCCACAAGATTCTACTCAAGATCATTCAGCAGAGACTACAACCATCTGGAATGAGAACTGCCTGACGTGCAAACAGGGTTCAGGAAAAGATGAGGAAAGCACAGTTACTTACCTGTAACAGGTGATCTCTGGGAACAGCAGGAATAAGTCTTCATATATGGGTATCGTCGGTACCGACGGAGCCTGTGCGGGAACGCTCCCCAGCATCCTGAAAGAAAGCTTTTGGGAGCATCCCACAGCGCCTGCGTGCTGCCTTCCCGCCTTTCCCAACTGCCTCTCTCCAGTTCGAGTTTTAAAGCTGAGACAAAGAGAGAGAGAGAGAGGAAAGGAAAAATAGATAGAGAGATACAACTCCTAGGGGAGGTGGGTGGGTTGTGAAGACTTATTCCTGCTGTTCCCAGAGATCACCTGTTACAGGTAAGTAACTGTGCTATCTCCAGGAACAAGCAGGAATGAGTCTTCACATATGGGGACTCCCCAGCTAGAGATGCCTGGGAGATCACCCAGACTGTGAGTCCCTGGGAAGGGCTCTACCTCTACCCATGAATCTCAGGCATCCAGTTCAGGGATGGAGGGTAGGAGTTGATTAGGTATGGAACAGGTGTTTGAGAACAGCCTGACCAAACAAGGCATCCTGGCTGGAGTCCTTGTCCAAGCAGTAATGGGCTGTGAATGTATGAACCGATGCCCAGGTGGCCGCTCGACAGATTTGGTCGATGGACACAGAGTTTAGATGAGCCATAGAGGTTGCCATGGCCCTCACATTGTGAGCTGTGACATGGCCCTCCAGAGAAAGGTTCTTACTTTGGTAGGCGAAGGAAATACACTGAGCAATCCAATTGGACAGAGTTCTCTTAGAGACTGGAAGTCCTAAATGAGAAGGATCAAAAGCAACAAAAAGTTGAGAGGACTTTCTATGTTGCTGTGTCCTGTGTAAGTAGAAAGCAAGTGCTCTTTTACAATCCAGGGTATGAAGATTCCTCTCTGCACTTGATGCATGAGGTCCTGGAAAAAAGACAGGTAAAAAGACCTCCTGGTTCAGATGAAAAGGTGAGACCACTTTAGGCATAAAGTGTGGATTGGTTCTGAGGACTACCTTGTCATGATGGAACCTTGTATAAGGAGGATTAGCCACTAAAGCTTGCAACTCACTGATACGGCGAGCTGAGGTGACTGCAATGAGAAAAATAACCTTCCAGGAAAGGAATTTTAAGGAGGTAGTGGCTAAGGGTTCAAAGGGTGGCTTCATAAGCTGGCCAAGAACCAGATTCAAGTCCCAGGCCACCGGAGGTGGTCTAATGGGAGGTTTAGTCAAAAGAAGGCCTCTCATTAATCTTGCTATAAGAGGATGAGAGGAAATAGGTTGTCCATTGAAAGGCTTAAGGGATGCTGCAATAGCACTCAAATGGACTCTGATTGAATTTGTTTTAAGGCCTGCATGGGATAAATGCAGCAAATAGTCTAGTAAAGAATGCAAAGGTATTTCAAGAGGGTTGAGACCCTTCTCTGCACAACAAATGGAAAACCTTTTCCATTTAAAAGCATATGAACGTCTGGTGGAAGGCTTTCTGGAAGCATGAAGGATATCCTTCACTTGCTGAGAAAGTTGAAAATCTTGAAGGTCTAGGCCAGGGGTCGGCAACCCGCGGCTCCGGAGCCGCATGCGGCTCTTTCTCACCTTTGCCGCGGCTCCGGAGCACACTGCCCGCCCGGTATTTAAACGTGGCGTTATGGGCTCCCTCCATGTCAGCTCCCTCCCTTCTTCTGCAGCCGCGGCTCCCTGCCTCTTAGGGAACCGCGGCTGTGCTTTTAAAATCATCTCGGAGCCCTTCCTGTCTTGACGGGCTCCGTGCAGCATTGTCCCGCCTCTAAAGGAAGTTTTGGAGGCGGGACAATGCTGCACGGAGCCCGTCAAGACAGGAAGGGCTCGGAGATGATTTTAAAAGCACAGCCGCGGTTCCCTAAGAGGCAGGGAGCCGCGGCTGCAGAAGAAGGGAGGGAGCTGACATGGAGGGAGGGAGCTGACATGGAGGGAGGGGAGCTGACATGGAGGGAGGGAGCAGATATGGATGGAGGGGGCTGACATGGAGGGAGGGAGGGAGGGGGGCTGACATGGAGGGAGGGAGCTGATATGGATGGATGGATGGATGGATGGATGGAGGGAGGGGGGCTGACATGGAGGGAGGGAGCTGATATGGATGGATGGAGGGAGGGGGGCTGACATGGAGGGAGGGAGCTGACATGGAGGGAGGGAGGGAGCTGATATGGATGGATGGATGGAGGGAGGGGGGCTGACATGGAGGGAGGGAGCTGATATGGATGGAGGGAGGGGGGCTGACATGGAGGGAGGGAGCTGATATGGATGGAGGAGGGAGGGGGGCTGACATGGAGGGATGGAGGGGGCTGACATGGAGGGAGGGAGCTGATATGGATGGATGGATGGAGGGAGGGGGCTGACATGGAGGGAGGGAGCTGATATGGATGGAGGGAGGGGGCCAGACATGGAAGGATGGAGGGGGCTGACATGGAGGGAGGGAGCTGATATGGAAGGACGGAGGGGGGCTGACATGGAGGGGGCTGACATGGAGGGATTGGGGAGGCGGGCTGACATGGAGGGAGGGAGCTGATATGGATGGAGGGAGGGAGGGGGCTGACATGGAGGGATGGAGCACTGGTAATGGGGTTGAGGGGACGAGCACTGGAAATGAGCTGATTAGGGGAGGCTAGGACTGGTAATGAGCTGATGGGGGGGTAGGACTGGTATTGGGCTGATTAGGGGAGGCTAGCACTGGTAATGGGGTTGAGGGGGGATTAGCACTGGAAGCGAGCTGATTGGGGGGCTTTGACTGGGCATGGGCTGATTGTGGGGAGGGGAGGATAGAGCTGCTGGCCCTGGAAGATAACTGGGGGCTAAGGCTACAAATGGGCTGATATGAGGGGATGGGAGAATGGAACTGGATCTGAGAGGGGCTGCCATGGTATTTGTACTAGAAGGGACTGGTCAGTGGGGAAGGAGGGGGACTGGAAGGAAATGGACACCAGTGGCAATCATGGGAATGCAAGTTGACATTGGAAGGTACTGGGAGTGAGGACTGGAAAGGGGCTGATATTGGGGAGGGTTACTGGGACTGGAAATAGGCTGATGGAAAGAAGTGAAGAAAACGAAAGAAGAGATAAGAAATGGCAGATGGACCATAGACCACAGAAAGAGAGCTAAGAGAAGACAGGAAAGCAGAAGCCTCAGATCGGGACCAGCATGATCAAAGAATAAATTGGTCAGACAACAAAGGTAGAAAAAATAATTTTATTTCATATTAGTGATTTGACTACAAAATCATCATAATTTTGAAATCAAATATTGTTACTTGTTGTTGTGATAAGGAAGAGGGGTAGTCTTATACGGCGAGTATAGGCCAAACACCTATATTTTAACAGGAAAAGTAGGGGGTCGTATATAGCATTAAGGTAAGAAACAATATATGCAGTGTTAGATTTGTTTTAAATGTCGCAATGGTTTTGCGGCTCCCAGTTTTTTTTTTCCCTTCAGAAACGGGTCCAAGTGGCTCTTTATGTCTTAAAGGTTGCAGACCCCTGGTCTAGGCCTTCAGCAACCAGGCCCTGAGATGAAGAGACTGAGGATTTGGGTGCCACAAGGTTCCCTTCTCCTGGGAGAGGAGATCTGGAGCAGACCCCAGGTCTAGGGAGGGAGCTTGAGAGAGATGTAGAAGTAGAGGGTACCACACTTGGCGTGGCCAAAGTGGTGCTATGAGGATCATAGTTCCTTTGTCTCTCTGAAGCTTGAACAGAGTCTTGGGGATTAGGGGAATAGGTGGAAAGGCATAGAGGAAGTCTTGCCCCCAATGAAGGAGGAAGGCATCCTTGGCCTGAACTCCCTGACATGGAATCCTGGAACAGAACCGGGGAAGTTTGGCATTCCACGGACTTGCAAACAGGTCTATGTCTGGGGTACCCCAAATCCAAAATTCTGGCTATCTGGTCCCCATGGAGGGACCATTCGTGCGGAAGCAGAACTCGACTGAGTCTGTCTGCCCAAGAGTTTTGAACTCCTGGAAGATATACTGCCATGAGATGGATTTGATGCTCTCTGGCGAAGGCCCACAATCTCAGAGCTTCGTTGCAAAGCGACAGAGAGCCAGTTCCTCCCTGCTTGTTCACGTAGAACAAAGCTACCTGGTTGTCCTTGTGGATGAGGACTGTCTTGTAGCTGAGCAGGGTGTGGAAGACTCTGAGAGCCAGAAAGATTGCTCTGAGCTCTAAGAGGTTGATATGAAGATATGTCTCCTGTGGAGACCAGATGCCCTGGGTCGAGAGATCTTGTAGATGAGCCACCTAAACCCTTTGGAGAGGCATCTGTTGTAAGGGTTGCTTGGGGTAACACTGTTGGAAGGGGGACCCCAGCAACAGATTCTGAGTGGACTTCCACCAGTGGAGGGACGAAAATAGGCGAGTGGAGGTTGCTATTTTGTCTGACAGGCAACCTGATGCCTGGGTCCATTGGGAGGATAGGGTCCACTGAGCTGCTCTCATGTGAAGGCGAGCATAGGGAACCACATGCACCGTGGATGCCATGTGGCCTAAAAGTTGCAACATCTCTCGAGCAGTTAAATGGGATTTTAACTGAATCTGGGAGGCTAACTGCACCAAGCGTAGGCAACGGGCCTGGGGAAGATAGGCCCTTGCAGTTGTGGTATCCAGTAAGGCCCCTATGAACTCTAGAGACTGAGTAGGGGTAAGATGGGATTTTGTAATGTTGATTACCAGTCCCAGATACTGAAGAACACGCCTTGTGCAGGCTAGAGAAGTCTGGGCCTCTGACTGGGATGGAGCTCGGATGAGCCAGTCGTCCAGATATGGGAATACGAATATTCCCAGAGTGCGTAGGAATGCAGCTACTACTGCCATGCATTTTGTGAACACTCTTGGAGCAGATGCCAGACCGAAAGGAAGCACTTTGTATTGGTAGTGCTTTCCTTGGTACAGGAAGCGAAGGAATCTCCTGTGTGTTGGATGGATGAGAACATGGGTGTACGCATCCTTGAGATCTAGAGAACAAAGCCAGTCCTGACTCTGGAGGTATGGAAGGAGAGTTCCGAGAGAAGTCATCTTGAATTTCTCCTTGCATAGAAACTTGTTCAATTCTCTGAGATCTAATATGGGTCTGTAGCCCCCTGTTTTCTTTGGAATGAGAAAATAGGGGGAGTAGAACCCTGAGCCCTGTTGAAAAAGGGGTACTTCTTCTATTGCCCCTTGGGCAAGAAGGGTAGCAATCTCCTGACCTAGAAGGTTGAGGAGAGATGTTGGAGAATTGAACTGTTTCACCATGGTGTGAGGAGGAAGGTTTAAGAAATGAAGTTTGTACCCTTCCCTTATGATGGAAAGGGTCCACTGCTCTGCTGTGATTTGTTCCCATCTGGGAGCAAAGTGAGTTAACCTTCCTGAGATGGTGAGGGGCTCTGGATGTTCTAGAGCCAGAAAGGCTAAGTTCTCTAGTGGAAAGTCAAAGGCCCTGAGGAGGCTGAGGCTGTTGGGCCGTAGCAGTCCTCGCAGCCTGGTTTTTGGCTTGTTTTGGTTGTTGCTGTCTCTTTGTAGCAAAACGACCTTGAGAAGAGGCCTGACCATAAGAAGAAAATTTCCCTTTCTTTGGGAAAGATCCCTTTTTGAACAACCTCTTTTTGAAAGGAGCAGTAGTAGACTTTGAAAGTCTATCTAAAGCAGAATTTTCAGCATCCATCTGGTTGGCCTTTGCTTGCCAATCTTTGCCAAACAGGTTTTCGCCTGTACAGGGAAGGTTACCTAGACCATCCTGTACCCAGGATTCCAAATCAGAGGCTTGCAACCAAGCAACTCTGCGTGCACCTATGGCAATAGCCGAGGCTCTACTGGCTCCCTCAAAAGAGTCAAAGGCTGCACAGTTGGAAAACTTGGACACATCCTGTGCCTGTTTAAGCCAGGTGATATATTCTTCTCTCTTATCTTCTGACAAAAGGAGATAAGGTTTGCAGATGATCTGTAACTTCTTTAAGAAACATCCCCATATAGAGATTATAGGAGTTGATTCTGGCTACAAGCATACTGGCCTGGAAGATTTTTCTGCCAAAGGTATCTAGGGTTCTGCATTCTCTTCCTGGAGGAGCAAAGGGGTGCCTTTTTGTACTCTTGATCTTTTTCATAGCAGACTCTACCACAATGGAGTGGTGAGGAAGCTGAGTCTTATGAAACCCAGGACAAGGAGGAACACGATACATGGTGTCCAACCATCTGGAATGAGGGGAGGTGGAAAGAGGAGTCTCCCATATGCCCAACATGTGTTCATAAAGAATCTCATGTATTGGTAAGGTGGCTGCCTCTTTAGGAGCCTTAGGATATTGTAGGATATCTAATTTTTTGGCTCTAGGTTCAGTCTCAGAGGTCACTGAGATGGACAGGCCTTTGGTCACCTCCCTAATAAAGTCCTGAAAAGACAAGTCTTGGAGAAGAGGGTTCCTGAGGAAGGATCCCCGATGCTTCAATTGAGGCCTCTGAAGAATCAGAATCTTCAGAAGAATCTAAGTATCGACTGTCCGGATGCTCTCGTAGGGCCCGATACGCGTACCGGGAGGTATCGACATCGGGAGTAATCAGTACCGGGCCGGTACTGATAGGCATCACTGGATAGCGTACTGCTGCCGTCGATGCTGATGTTGTTGCAAGCGGTACGGGTATCTGAACCGGAATTGGATCCTGTACTGGGATCGGTACGGGTACCGACAACGGGGTTTGTTGCGGTACCGTAGGCATTGCAGCTTGAATGAATGCCGTGATGGCACGCTGCATGGTCAGAATATTCTGATCCATTGACGCCACCAATGTCTGGATGTCGGTACCGGTAGAAACTGCCGGTACCCCAGAACATTGTAACAGGTCATCGGTCGAGGCCGAGCCATTGATGTCAACCTGTGACCCCATAGGTTGTGCTTTGGAAGCCGGAGCCTCCCGCCGGGGTAATTTTGCCGGTGTGGTATCCTCAAGAGTAAGCCCGGGGGCATCTCGATACTTAGAGGGAGATGAACTCTTTGAGGACCGGCCAGATTTAAGTTTGGTTACCTGAGATCCATGGGACGAAGAAGCGGCCCTGGAAGACATCGATGCCACGGAAGCTGCATCGGAGGGAAACAAGGTACTGAGCTTAGCTGCCCGATTCTGTAACCCTCTTTTGGACATCATGGAACAGGACTCACAATCCGCAATGGAGTGGTCAGGACCTAAACATTTTAGACACCAGTCATGGGTGTTGGTAACAGAAATAGTGCTACTGCATTTTGTGCATTTTTTAAACCCGGAGGCGGGTTTTTCCATGAGGGAAAAATATTTCTGTAGGCCTAAGGCCCCAGAAGAAAATGCACTGAAAAGAAGTTTTTGTTTTTGTTTTTTAAAGAAAGAAAAAGAACCGGTGGTACCGGTGCGGAATCGAGAAGGCAGACACGCGACTAAAGAAAAAGAAAAGAAAAGAAGAAATTCTTCAGCGGTGACAGGAAACACGACCTGCTGGCTCAGCGGAAAAGAAGAACTGGAGAGAGGCAGTTGGGAAAGGCGGGAAGGCAGCACGCAGGCGCTGTGGGTTGCTCCCAAAAGCTTTCTTTCAGGACGCTGGGGAGCGTTCCCGCGCAGGCTCCGTCGGTACCGACGATACCCATATGTGAAGACTCATTCCTGCTTGTTCCTGGAGATGAGAGATATCATCATGGATGTAAGATAGATCCTCAAAAAGTAAAAAAAATACCAAAAAGGATATTTGTGTGTGTTTTATGTAGTTTATTTACTACAGCAAGGCATTTGACTGTGTAAACCATGAGAAACTCTGGACCACATTAAGAAGCATGCGTATACTAGAACACCTGATAGTTCTCTTGCACAACCTTTACATTGATCAAGAAGCAACAGTTCAAACCGAAATAGGAGGAACAGAATGGTTAAAAATTAGCAAAGGTGTATGACAAGGCTACATACTTTCCTCCAACCTGTTTAATTTATATGCAGAACAAATCAAAGAAACAGGACTGTATGAAGACAACAGAGGTGTGAAGATTGGTGGAAGGCTCATCAACAACCTTCGCTGTGCTGATGATACCACATTACTGGCTGAAAGTGAAGATGATCTGAACCATTTGCTTATCAAGATCAAGGAAGATGGTCTTAAAATGGACCTACACCTTAACATTAAGAAGACAAAGATCCTGACAACTGGCTAAATCATTAAGTTCATCATTGATGGAGAAGAAATTGAAATAGTTGACAACTTTAACCTACTTGGATCAACAATCAATAAAGAAATGACAGGCAGTCAAGAAATCTGATGATGCACTGTTCTTGGCAGAATGGCTATGAAGGGCCTAGATAAGATCCTCAAGAGCAGAGATGTCTCTCTCCATACAAAGATTCAACTTTTCCAAGGCATGGTATTTTCAGTATCATCATATTGATGTGAAGGTTGGACAGTGAAAAGGATAGACAGGAAGAAAATTGATGCCTTTGAATTATGGTGGAGAAAACCATGGTCTGCCTGAAGAACAAACCAGTCAGTACTAAAGGAAATCAAATCAAAGCTTTCTTTAGAAGCTCAGATGACAAGACTTCGACTTTCATACTTTGGATACATCATGCGAAGAGAGAGATCATTAGAGAAAGACATTATGCTTGGCAAGGTAGACGGTCAAAGCACAAAAGAAGGCCAACAATGAAATGGATCAATACAACAGTAGTTATGGGTGCCTGACTGACGACCTAACACAGTTTAGGTCAACTGTCCAGAGGGTCGCCATGAGTCGACAGCACTTAACAACAACTCACAGGGATATCCTTCCATCCCCCTTTACCATTTTTGTCACTCTTCTCTGTACTTTTTCCAATTCTACCATATCCTTTTTAAGATATGGTGACCAGAATTGCACACAATATTTCAGGTGTGGTTGCAACATAGAGCAATACAGAGGCATTATAATATCTTTGGTTTTATTATTCATTCCTTTCATTACAATCCCTAGCATTCTATTTGCTTTCTTGGCCATAGCTGCATACTGGGCAGAGGGTTTCAATGTCTTATCCACTATGATGCCCAGATCCTTATCCTCAGTGGCGATTCCTAATATGGAACCTTGCATCACTTAACACAGTGGTTCTCAATCCAGTCCTCTGGGACCCCCAAGCCAATCGGGTTTTCAGGATATCCACAATAAATATGCATGAGATAGATCTACATGCACTGCTTCTATTGTATGCAGATCTATCTCATGCATATTCATCATGGATACCCTGAAAACCTGACTGAACTAGGGGTCCTAGAGGACTGGATTGAGAACCACTGGTTTAACTGCAGTTTGGGTTGTTCTTCCTTAAGTATATAAGATTAAATTAGACTTACCTGCTAATTGTAGTTCCTGGAGTAACTCCAGTCTAGTCCCGGAATCTCTGGGGTTATCAAACTTATCCAGCAGCTTTGGAGACTGAGAAACTTCACTCCTGTGATGTCACCAGTATATAAGGGCTGGTACCGCCTCCTCACACCAGTTTACCTATTGACAAAGCATAACTCACCGGAGCAACAAGTAAGTAATGAAATTGCAGAATCAACGAACTGCTTCCCTGCACTGTAATTGCCTGTCGACCCCACAAGGTACAAGACCTGCCTGCCTTGAGATCCCCTGTCCATCACTCCGAAAACCTGGCAAACCGATTACCACCCCCTTCTAGGTGACAATCTGCCGCAGCAAAAAACAGGACCCCAAGAGAACTAAAAATGTTGCTTACCAGTAACAGAGGTCCTGCTTCAGGCCACCGCTCCTCCAGGATACCGGGTGGGACACGGGGCTAGACTGGAGTTACTCCAGGAACTACAATTAGCAGATAAGTCTAATTTAATCTTCCTGATCGTCCCTCCAGTCTAGTCCCGGAATCTCTGGGGATGTACCAGAGCAGTAATACTTATGAATGGGAGGGCCCTGCGAGACCGGCCTGAAGCACCGCCGATCCAAAACAGGTGTCCCTGTCCGCCTGCACATCCAGACGGTAATGTCTTACAAAGGTATGCAGGGACGACCAAGTTGCCGCCCTACAAATCTCCACCGCTGGCACTAATCGACATTCTGCCCAAGACGTTGCCTGTGCTCTAGTGGAATGAGCCCGCAGACCTTCCGGCACCATGCAACCCCTCAACATATATGCAGACGCAATGGTCTCCTTCACCCACCGTGCAATCGAACCTTTAGAAGCCACCTCTCCTTTTCTGGCCCCTGCGAACACCACAAAAAGCCTATCCGATTTACGAAAAGCCGCTGTTCTAGCCACATACTTCTTCAATGCCCGGCGAATATCCAGACGATGAAGCCGTGCCGCCGCCTGATTCCTACCCTTGTCGTGAAATACAGGCAATGACAGCACTTGATTCACATGAAAAGTGGACACCACCTTAGGCAAGAACGATGGGACGGGTCGTAACACCACTTTAGACTCGTAGAAAGACAGAAAGGACTCCCTGCACGACAGCTTTTGTAACTCCAAGACTCGTCTAGCCGAGGCGATAGCCACCAAAAACACAACCTTCAATGTAAGATCCTTCAACGAAGCCTCCGCTAAAGGCTCAAAAGGAGTTTTACCTAATGCCTCCAATACCAAGGGCAGATCCCAAGCCGGGACCATGGGCTTACGCGGAGATCGCAGAAGAGTCACTGCCTTCAAAAACCACTTAATATCCGCATGACCCCCCAACGAGCCACTGCTCACCTTCCCCCAATAACAGGACAAGGCCGCCAATTGTACTTTGAGAGAAGCTGCTACTAGGCCCTTTTGAAATCCATCCTGCAAGAACGACAAAATCTGCGGAACCGACACTCTTAGAGGAACGCAGTCCCTCTCCGCACACCAAGCATCAAAAACGTGCCACACTCTAACATACGCCAAGGAAGTAGATCTGCGCCTCGCTTCCAGCAAAGTAGCTATCACTGCCGCCAAGTAACCTCTGGCCCTCAACCCCGCCCACTCAAGAGCCAGGCCGTAAGCGAGAATCGATCCACCTGTGGCATGCATAGCGGTCCCTGGGTTAGAAGATCCTTGCGAATGGGAAGCTTCCAGGGCCTGCCCACAAAGAGGCTGACTAGGTCCGCGTACCACGGCCTTCTCGGCCAATCCGGAGCAATTAGCAGCACTTGCCCCTTGTGTCGTTCTATGCACTGTAGAACCCATCCGATCAACATCCACGGCGGGAAAACATAGGAGTTGCTCCTCCGGCCATGCCTGAATGAGAGCGTCCAACCCTTCCGACATCCTCTCCTTCCGTCGGCTGAAGAACCAATCAACTCTTGCGGACCGAAACGTCGCCATCAGATCCATCACCGTCGTGCCCCAACACCGCACCAACATTGCAAAGACGTCCGGGTGCAAGACCCACTCCCCTGGGTCCACCTTTACGCAACTCAGAAAATCGGCCTCTACATTGTCCACCCCTGCGATATGCGCTGCCGACAAGGCCACCAGGTTCCTCTCGGCCCACTCGAACAAATCCTCCGCCTCGGCCTCCAGCGCTACGCTGCTGGTTCCACCTTGTAGATTTATGTAGGCCACTGCTGTCGCGTTGTCCGAGAACACCCGAATGGCCTTTCCCTGAAGAAAGGGGCGCAACTCTTGGAGAGCCAGTGCCACGGCCCTCAACTCCAATCTGTTGATCGACCACAATTTCTCTTCGTCGGACCACTGACCTTGTACCAGATGACCCTGACAATGGGCTCCCCAGCTGTATAGGCTGGCATCTGTTGTTAGAAAGATCCACATCGGAGCCTCCAACGCCATCCCTGCCGCCAGACTCTCGGGCCTCAGCCACCAACGGAGAGCTAGTCGCGTCTGTGGCGGACAAGACAACCTGTGGGACAGTGCACCCTCTTGATGCAACCACCTCCGCAACAGAGCCCGTTGTACCGGCCTCATGTGGGCCCGCGCCCACGGAACCACCTCTAGGGTTGCCGCCATAGTCCCTAACACCTGCAGGTACTCCCAAGCTGTGGGACACTCCTGGCTGAGAAAACGACACACTAACTGCCTGAGACCCAGCGCCCGCTGCTGAGGCAGAAACACTCGACCCACGCTTGTATCGAAACGCACTCCGAGATACTCCAGGGTCTGAGACGGTTCCAACTTGCTCTTTGCTGCGTTGACTACCCAACCAAGACTCTGCAACAGAGTGATTACCTTGGCAGTCGCCGAAACACTTTCCTCCCTGGACTTCGCTCTGATCAACCAATCGTCCAGATATGGGTGAACCAAGTTGCCGTCTTTTCGCAACGCCACCACCACTACCACATCACCTTGGTGAACGTTCGTGGCGCCGTAGCCAGACCAAATGGGAGCGTCTGAAACTGGATATGCCCCATCGGCACCGCAAACCTTAGAAATTTCTGATGCTCCCCTTGTATCGGAATATGAAGTTATGCCTCCGATAGGTCCAGGGACGTCAGAAACTCGCCCTTCCTTACCGCCACTATGACTGACCTGAGGGTCTCCATCCGAAAATGAGACACGCGCAGACAGCGATTCACCCTTTTTAAATCTAGGATGGGCCTCCAAGTCCCTTCTTTCTTTGGAACCACGAAATAAATGGAGTATCGACCGCACCCTAACTGTTCGGCAGGGACCGGAACAATTGCCTTGAGTTCGAGCAGCCTTTGTACTGTTTCCTGCACTGCCTTGCGCTTCGCTGGAGCCTTGCATGGGGAGCGAACGAAAGATTCAGACACCGGCCGCTGCAGCTACAGCACATAGCCTTCCCGAATCACCTCCAGCACCCACTGATCGGACGTGAGTCGGACCCAGGCAGGGTAAAAATCCTGCAGCCGACCTCCCACGGGAACCAACTCTGCCTGGGCCCGCCTGAATTCATTGTGACTTTTTGAAGGTAGAGGACGAGGATGCAGCCGCAAAACCCCTATTTGCTCCGCGAAACCCCCGAAACACCTGGGATCTACCAGGAAAGCGCCCCCTCTGAGATTGACCACCCTGCGTGAAATTGAATCTGCGAAAGTCCCGCTGCTGTCCCCTAGTTCCAGGGACGGCGCGGCTCTGCTTCTGTTTATCCTCTGGTAACCTGCCGCCCTTAGACTCACCTAGATCCTTCACCAACATTTCCAAATCCTCTCCAAAAAGTAGCTTCCCCCGGAAGGGAAGTCTACTCAACCTCGCCTTGGAGGAACCATCCGCTGCCCAATTACGCAGCCAAAGACACCTACGTCCTGCCACGGCCGAAGCCATACTTTTCACTAAACCCCGGATCAAATCATAATGAAAGTCAGCGAGATACGCTGCCCCGGATACTGCCTCCGAGTGTTCGCTCTGCACCCGCTGCGCTCACCGCAAGCAGGTCCTCGCTACCCAGGCCACACAAATAGATGCCTGCAAGGACAGAGCATTCGCTTCAAAAATCTGCTTTAGTAATGTCTCTAACTTGCGGTCCTGCGCATCTTTAAGTGCCGTAGCACCCTCCACCGGGATGGCAGTTTTCTTGGTCACCACCGACACGGCCGCATCAACCCTCGGTGCCTTAAACAACTCTCGGTCCTGATCCAACAGAGGATACAGCCTTGCCATAACCCTAGAGCCTTTGAGGGTGGCCTCCGGCATATCCCATTCCTCCTGGATCATTTCCTTAAACACCCTATGCACGGGGAAAGCCCGCTGAGTCTTGCGAAAGGCCTGCAGAAGCGGATCCTCCAGTGTCGCATCCTCCATCGGCCCCACATCAGGCATATTAAGAGCTCTGAGGGACTCAGCAATGAGCGCCGGGAGTTCCTCTCTACGAAACACTCAGACTACTCGCGCCTGACCTTCCTGTTCCCTAATCTCACCTTCTTCTAAATCCTCCATGTCTTCCGACACGACGGACGGCTCTAGAATTTCTGTACCTAACCTGGCCTTCTTGGCACTTCCAGACGCTGCCGCCGACAAAGGCGACCCCGGCCTCTTGTGCCCTAGCTCGCCCCCTGAGGTACCCGCTACAGGGGCCCCTTGAGAGCTAGCCAAAGTCTTTTGGAGCAGCGCCATGAAATCTGGTGAAAAAATCGACACTAAATTGCCCGCTAAGGGCGGCTGAGCGGTCTGCAACGTAGGTATTGGAGTACCCTAGAGCAGGCAGGGAAGGGCCAGCTGAATCAGTAACATCCCCCAAATCTTCCTGCCGCTCCGTTTCAGAAGGAGGAACTAAGTCCCTGGCCTCCAAATTCAGGGACGCACCCCTTACACACCCCCCTCATGAGACACTGAGCTCCTCTTGGCCCCACACAAGAGACAGAGCTGCTTGGAAGGCATAGGTCCCTGAAACCAGCCCACAGCCAAAGTCCACCAAAATAAAGCTTTTTTTTTTTTTTTTTTTTTTACACTTCAACTGCTGCAGAGACGCCTCCCCTGCTAAACCCTGAAGAAAGCACCAAAAAACGAGGCTCCTAGCCGGAGATACAGCGTGCCCAAGTTCAAAGCTTTAAAAACCGCGATCTTCCCGCTCTCCGCACACGCGGTTTGGCCTGCCACCTAAAATGAAGCCGTTTCCCGCCGAGAACTGCTGCTTACCTCTCGATCCTCTGCCGGACCGCCGGAGTGTGCTTTGTCCCCTCTTCTCACTTCTGCCGCAGCTCTTATTCTCTTATCGGTTACGCGGTACCTTCAGAAAAATCAGCTGCGGCTGCACTGAAGAGCTCCCAGCGCCGGCAGGCAAAGCATCTGCACGCGCTGCTCTCTGCAGTGAACCAGCTCCTGTCCCTGCTGCACTGGGACGGTAACCGGCTGCCGATCCTCTGCCCCAAAGGCACAGAACTGCCCAATCTGGCCCTCGACTGTCCCCCTCAGGAATTAACAAGGAAGGGACGGGCCAGAGGATCTCAGAGCAAATGGAAAGCAATAGCAACAGCTGCAGGTCTATAGCATATGCTTTCCCACACTCCTGGTAGTTCTAAAACCCCATGATTAGTTTTTTTTTTTAATTAAACTAGAACCTTTCCTTAATTGTTCCTCAAGTGAGCCCCGAAAGCTCTGGGCTCACCACCCCTCCAGCTGCTTTGGAGACTGATAAACTAGTGTGAGGAGGCGGTACCAGCCCTTATATACCGGTGACATCACAGGAGTGAAGTTTCTCAGTCTCCAAAGCTGCTGGATAAGGTTGACAATCCCAGAGATTCCGGGACTAGACTGGAGGGACGATCAAGAACTTTGTAATTGTCCACATTACATGGCATCTGAACATCCAAGAACTTTGTAATTGTCCACATTACATGGCATCTGAACATCCAGTCTCCCAATTTTTCAAGGTCCTCTTGCCATTTTTCACAATCATCTTGTGTTTTAACAACTTTGAATAATTTGGTATCATCTGCAAATTTGACCACCTCACTCATTATTCCTATTTCCAGGTTATTTATAAATATGTTAAAAAGCAATAAGCCCAGAACAGCTCCCAGGAGTACTCCACTAATCACCTTTCTCCATTGAGAACATTGGCCATTTACTCCTACTCTCTATTTTCTTTTAACCAGTTCTTACTCAACAATATTACACTGCCTCAAATCCCATGACTATTTAATTTCCCCAAGAGCCTCTTATGAGGGACTTTGTCAAAGGCTTTCTGAAAATCCAGATATACTATATCAACCTGCTTAACTTTATATACCTGTTTATTCACACCTTCAAAAAATATAAGATTGGTGGCTTTCTGCCATCTACATATACAATAACTTTGTTCTTTATAATGGTTTCTACCACTTTGCCCATTACTGACATCAGGCTCGCCGGTCTGTGGTTTCCCTGATCTACCCTGGAACCCCATTTTAAAAACTGGCGTTAGCTTGGACACAGTCCAATCTTCCGGAACTACAGATGATTTTAATGACAGTTCACAAAATATTTCATTTTTTTCAGCATGCTGGGATGTATACCACCCAGTACAGGTGATCTGCTACTCTTTAGTTTATTAAATTGTTGTATTATATCTTCCCGATTAATCAAGATTTGTTACATTCCTCTGAAACATCACCTTTAAATATCATTTCTGGCATGGATAAGTTTCCTACATCTTCTTCAGTAAAGACTGAAGCAAAAATTTCATTCAGTCTCTCCACTATGGCCTTGTCCTCTCTCTTAGTGCCCCTTTTACTCCTCTATCATCTAATGGTCCAACTGACTCTCTCATTGGTGTTTTGCTACAAATGTACTTGAAAACGTTATTGTACACGTTTGCTTACATGACAGGCTTTTTTTCAAATGTTTTCTTTGCCTGCTTTATCAATGCCTTACATTTAACTTACCAATATTTCCCATTTTCGTCATTTAGCTCTTTTTTCCATTTTCTGAAAGATTCTCTCTTAGCTATAACAGCCTCTCTGACCTCACCTTAAGCCATGTCATTTGGCCTTCCTTCCATTTTTCTTAAAGTATGGACTAAATCTGGTCTGGGCTACCAGGATAGTATTTTTAAATAAAGTCCAAGCCCGAAGTAAACTCTTAACCTTTGCACTTGCACGTTTTAGTTTTTTTCTTAATCATTTTCTTCATTTTATTATAGTCTCCTTTTTGAAAGCTGAATACTATCACAGTCAATTTCCTTGTGATCTTTCCTCCATTTATTAAACAAATGTGGTCATGTTATGATCACTATTACCAAGCGGTCTCAAAACAGTTACCTCTCGCACTAGGTCCTGCAAGCCACAGAAGACTAGGTCTAAAATAGCATCCATGTGTGTCAGTTCCTGAACCAGCTGCTCCATGAAGCAGTCATTTATTTCATCTTGAAACTTTATCTCCATAGCATGTCCTGATGTGACATTGACCCAGTCGATAATGGGGTAACTGAAATCTCCCATTACTACTGTGTGTAAACTTTGCTAGCTTCCCAAATTTTTTTTATGGTTTATGCTATACTTATTGCTTGATATGGTGAAATTAGACCTTATCTTTTCTTTCCTGGAGTTCCTCCAGTCCAGACGCATGGGTTATGCTCATCCTCCAGCAGGGGGAGACCGAGAAAAAGCAGCTCAAAACATTTCCCTTAAGTATCCTGTGCTTTCCTGCAGAGTCAGTATGAACCTCACAGAGCAGCAGTATGGAGTTCCAATACCCCACTAATTCTGCAACAAGTCGTGCACCAGAACAGCATGCACATTTGGCCATCAAGTATCTCAACTTGTGAAAGACCAGAACCACCCCACAAAGGACTAAAGACCACAACGCAACAGCACAGCAGAACCCCCTAGAACCACAGTGCAACAGCACAGCAGACAGTGCAACAGCACAGCAGAACCGCCTAGAACCACAATGAAATGAAGCAAAAACAGGCACAACCAACTGGCCCGGATATCGCTTGTTCCAGCTAACAGCATCTTTAGAACAGGCACCAGACCAGAAAGACAGAAGTCAAGTCCCGGGAGGGTCCTGGACTGGACTGGGACTCCAGGAAAGAAAATTAGCAGTAAGGTCTAATTTCACCTTCCAGTTTGTCCCTCCAGTCCAATGCACATGCAAAAACAATGCATGTGGAGGGACAATGAAAGTGCATTGGACTGGAGGGACAAATATATTTTGTAATATATTGTTTTTGCAATGCACATGCAAAAACAATATATTACAAAATACGGACACTTCGGCATCTTAGAGCACTTCTTGACCCCTGTGATTTCCGAACAATCTTCCAGGCCTTGGTTCTCACACAATTTGATTATGCCAATGTTATACTATATGGGCTCCCGCAGGCAACGCTACACCCACTTCAATTTGCGATGAACACAGCAGCAAGAATCCTTATCGGGGCAGCGAGAACGGAACGCATCACACCAATTTTGATGAATCTTCACTGGCTACCCATTCAGGCTAGACTTCTCTACAAGATCTTAGTCTTGACCTTTAAAGCCCTAAACAATCACCCACCTACATCCATCAACGAGATGATCCACATTATACATCCAAACAGAAACAGAAGATCCTCAATGGTGAACACCCTGACTACCCTGACAGAAATGACAAAGTGCACAAAGGCAACATCCAATAGAGCCTTCATGATATATGCACCCAGAGCCTGGAATACCCTCCCTACAGACATGCGAGTCATCACTAGCCTAACTCAATTCAGGAAGGCTCTAAAACATCATCTCTTCATAAGACACTACCCTGAAACTGGCTATAGAAACAACCAACGAGCACTCACATCAAACATTCAGAGCCTCCCAACAACATACCCAGCAAGACAAGGAATAGCCAACCCAAAATGATCAGCTCTGAATAGAATATAGCCTGAAAACATGGACAACATTGTAAATAAGCTCTAGAAATGTTACCCCTTTTTAAATCCACGTTTTAATCCCTGTCCAGTGTAAACACTATTTGGCTCGTCCGCACAGTATATTGTTCTGTTCAATGTACACCGCACTGATAAGTAATAGCGCGGTATATAAAAGAAGTTAAATAAATAAATAAATCAATTGCACCTATGTGCCTTCCCTGCTTAGGCATCCTCTTATGAAATTACGCCACCCATGTATAAGGAGTGGAAAATAATTTCATAACAGGCACCTATGTGAAATGACCAAAAAAGTGACTGTTTTATAAAAGCCCCAATTAATCCAAATCAGGTCTCAAATATTCAGGATTTACAAAACAGTCATAAGTAGAAACACCTGAACATAATAATAATAATTAGTATTGAACTGTAAAGGAAGTTAAACAGTTGAGCAGAAATTACTTCTAGCAAGAGAGCAAAAAGATAGTTAAGGCTACAAAGCCAGAATTGCTCTAAAATCATCATTGGTCCTCATTGAAATAACTGTAAGCCTTTAACAGGCCACCTCACAGTTATTAACAAATGTCCAATTGCACTTATGATCAATTTTCTCAATATCTCTTTTCTTTTCTTTTTTTAATAAATAAATACTACTAGATTTTGTACAATGGAGTCACCACATGAAGGTGTCCAGCAAGACTTGGGGAGGGACCTATAGTCTCTCTCCCTACGCAATGCACAGCAATTCATCAACCACAGCCAGTGAATTTTATGCTGTACTTACCTTTGACTTCTGTGATAATCTTCTTGTGATTTTTTGTATTTTCTTGGCCACAAAAGTTTTGTGTTTATTTACTTAGCCACTCTTTACAGAACCATACTGATTTCCTCTCCTATGGCTTTTATTGACTTTCCTTACATAAAGATCAGTTGCCATTTTTATAGCTCCTTTCAGTTTGGCCCACTGCCTTTCCAATTCCCCTTATATCCTCCCATTCTGCCAGCTCTTTCCTTTGGTTATTTCCCAATTTTATTTAAGTCAACATGACAGATGAGGGTAGCTGAGCTAGAAGATAGATACAGCTACAATCCCATAAGACAAAGAAGTGAAATGATAGTACACAAAAGGGGCAGAGGATAAGAGAAAAAAATAATAAGGATGGAGAATGGCAAGGAAAATGAAGAAGAGAAGAGAAAAGATTTAGAAGATTAGACCTCTATAGCTTACAGAAGAGATAACAGAGAAGACAAGATGGAAGTTTACAAAATGAGTGGTATGGAATAAGCTGATAGAGAATGGTTATTTATTCTTTCTAGTAATATTAGCATACTCCATGAAACAAACTAATTCTTCTTGTTATGTGCCGTTGAAAGCGTAGTTACTCAACTGTAACAGGTGATCTCTGGGAACAGCAGGAATTTAGTCTTCACATACGGGTGGCATTGGGTACCGACAAAGCCCGCACAGGAAGCTCCCCAGCTACCAATAGGAAAGCCTTTGAAAGCAGTCCACTGCACCTGCGCCACTGCCTTCCCGCTCTTCCAACTCCCTCTCTGCAGTTGAGTTTGTAGCTGAAGAAAAGGAGTGAAAAAATAGAAAAAACTACCCTACAACTCCAAGGGGAGGAGGGCAGGTTGTGAAGACTAAACTCCTGCTGTTCTCGGAGATCACCTGTTACAGGTGAGTAACTACACTATCTCCAGGAACTAGCAGGAATGTAGTCTTCACATATGGGACTCCCTAGCTCTCAGATCTCTGAAGAGTCAGATCAGGTCAGAAAGTCAGACAAGGTCATTTGAACCTAGACTTCCCCAATCTGGCAAGAAATGGGGAGGGGGGTAGGAGCTGTTTCTATATTCCAAAGAGATGTTGAAGGACCACCTGGCCAAAGGCAGGATCCTGGCAGGAGTCCTTGTCCAAGCAGCAATGGGCTACAAAAGTATGGATAGAGGACCATGTAGCAGTTCGGCAAATCTCGTCAATGGCTACTGAATGTAAGTTGACCACAGACATTGCCATTGCTCGGACATGCGGGTAAGCCCTGCTTTGTTGTATGTAAGAGAAATACAATCTGCTATCCATCTGGACAGTGTTCATTTAGTTACTGGAAGGCCCAGGTGAGTAGGATCGAAAGAGAGACAGAGCTGGGATGATTTCCTAATTACTTCTGTCCTTTGAAGACAGAAGGCTAGAGCCCTTTTACAGTCAGGTGTATGTAGGGTTGCTTCTGCATGAGAAGCGTGACATCTTGCGAAAAGAACTGATAGGATTACTGATTGATTGATATGGAAAGGAAACACTGTACCTGTCGCATGTGGAGTCTCGCATAAAGAAATACATGTACTGTGGAAGCCATGTGTCCCAGAAAGCATAGGAATTCTTGAGCTGTGGCAGTCTGTTAGCGCATGTGGATGGCTAGGTCCACTAACCTGGTCATGTGGTCCACAGGAAGGCAGGCTCTGGACTTCGTGTCCAGCACGGCTCCTATGAATTCCAATCTTTGAATTGGAGTGAGTTGGGACTTTAGGAAGTTTATAACAAAGCCCAGATGCTGTAGTAGAGCAAGAGTTCCTTGCTGAGATGCACGGAGTTCTCCAGGAGAGTCTGCCTTTATTAGTCAGTCATCTAAGTAAGGGAAGACAAAGACTTTGCTGCTTCGAAGATATGCTACCATGGCCATGCACTTTGTGAAGACCCTTAGTGCAGATGAAAGACCAAAGAGAAGGACCCTGTATTGGCAATAGGTGCCTTGACAGGTGAATCAAAGGTACTGGACGAATCAAAATGTGAGTGTTCCTGTAGGTAGGGAAAAAGGGTTCCCAGAGAGATCATCTTTAATTTCTCTTTTACAAGAATTTGTTTAGCTCCCTGAGGTCAAGAATAGGCCTATAGCCTCCTGATTTCTTTGGAATGAGGAAGTAGGGGGAGTAGAAGCCTTTTAGCAGTTGGTCTGGAGGACTGCTTCTATGGCTCCTTGGGAAAGGAGAATGTTGACTTCCTGCTTGAGCAGGGCATCCGGGGGAGGGAAAGTCTCCTCTGTAGTGGTAAGGAGGAAGTTCTCAAAGTTTAGTTGGTAACCTTTCTGAACTATGGACAGAGTCCATTGCTCTGTAGTGATGGACTGCCACTGTCGTGCAAAGTGACAGTCTCCCTGGGATGGTGGAGGATTCCTGTATGTGCAGGAGAAGACTGGTTGTGCTCCTTATGTGGGAGTCAAAAACTTGGTGTAGTTGTGCTTGGGTGGGTGGGTGGCTGGCTGGCTGTGGATTGGCCAAATGGGGCTTTTTTACCTGCTTAGGACCCAGCGATCCGTCGACCCTGTTGTTTTTGTTGGGTTTGATAAAGCAGTTGGAAGTATGAGGGGTAGAACCTTCTTTTCTTAGGGTAGGTGGTTTTGTTTTGTTTTGTTTTTAGCTGCTGCCTTTTTCTTGGAAGGGTCAGTAGTTTTCCTAGAGTCTAAGGGTTGTGTCGTCTGTTTCGAGCTCTCCAGCCTTCTCCCTCCAGTTCTTCCTAAAAAGATTCTCCCCAGTGCAGGGAATATTGCCCAATTTTTCTTGGACTGATTTCTCCAAGTCCAAAGCCTGGGGTCAAGCCAGTCGCCTTACACCAATAGCAATAGAAGAGGCCCTGCTGGTTGATTCAAAGGCATCAAATGCTGCCCCTACTGACAAACTTTGAGACATTTTGGCTATGTGCCAGAACAGCTTGGAAGGTGGGTCGTTTCTCTTCCAGCAGGAATGGAAAGAAACCTTCCCAGTCTTTGCTGAGTTCCTTTAGGAACATCCCCATATAGAGGATGTAAGAATTTATCCTGCTGGATAGCATGGATGCTTGAAAAGAACGCCGGGTGAATGAATCAAGATTCTTCTATTCTCTTCCTGGAGGAATCGAGGCATGGCTCTTGCCACTTTTTTACGCGATGCATCGCCAATTCCACCACCAAAGAATGGTGTGGAAGCTGTGGCTTGTGGAATCCAGGACACCTGGGACTCTGTACATAGTGTCTAATCAACGACTGATCGGGGAAATGGTTAGAGGGGTTTCCCACATCCGGAGCATTAAGTTATATAGGATCTGGTGTACCAGGAGGATTGCGGCCGCTTTTGGGGCTGTGGGATACTGAAGTATCTCCAGCTCCTCCACTTTCGATTCCAATTCCAATGCTGACGGAATGGACAGGCCAGATGCCATGTCTCGGATGAACTCCTGAAACGGCATGTTTTCAGGAAGGGATTTCAGCCGAGTACTTATGGATGGTGGTGAGGGTTCCGAGGCGATGTCTTGGAGATCATCGGAATGGAAAGACCAGTGATTGGAATCAGAGGAATCCGGGTCAGATACCGGTGAGTCTCGACGATACCGTCAATGGCATAACTGGTGTCGATTCTTGGCAAAGTCCTCAGGAGCTAAGCCCAGTGTAGATCAGGGGGTTATCAGTGGCCAATACCGATACCAGTGTTGGTACAGAGGCCTCGGTTACACTGGTCAACAAATTTTTACAAAAGTCATGTTACTGAAATAAAAATAGTAATTTATCAATTTTTATATGCTGAACACGAATATGACAGTGAAATTGCAAAGTTGGCTCTAGCTTTTTTGTAATCTACAAGAATTAATGTTTACATCACGATATACATGTCAATAGTAAATATAATAGGCCTTCGGTTAATACCTGTAAAAAAACAAGTCATAGACTACTTCTTAGATTTTGGTGCTCTCATCTCCTCCCAAGGATTTCAGTATCATTTTTATGCTGATGATTCCCAGATCTATCTTTCTATACTTGATATTTCTTTGTCACTCCAGGCCCATATCTCTGCCTGCCTGTCTGACATTACTACCTGGATGTCTCAGCGCCATTTGAAATTAAACATGACCATAACCGAACTTCTTATTTTTCCACCTAAACCTTCCTCACCCTTCCACCTTTCTTTATCTCTATAGATAACTCTTTTGCTTCCTGTTTCCTCAGCTCGTAACCTTGGTGTCATCTTTGACTCCTCCCTTTCCTCACATAGTCAACAGATCGCTAAAACCTGTCATTTCTTTCTCTATAATATTAGCAAAATTCACCCCTTCCTTTCTGAACACACTACTAAACTCTTGTCCACTCTCTAATTACTTCCCATCTCAACTATTGCAACCTCCTTCTTACTGCTCTCTCTTTGAGTCATCTTGCTCCCCTTCAATCTGTTCAGAACTCTGCTGTGCAACTAATGTTTTGCTACCCACGATATACTCACATAACCCCTCTTCTCAAATCACTTCACTGGCTTCCCTTCCATTTCCATATCCAATTCAGACTTCTCCTTATGCCTATTAAATGCATCCAGTCTTCTGTCCCTCACTATCTTTCCTCACTTCTCTCTCCCTACACCCCTCTCCTTGTGAACTCTGCTCTTCTACTGGTTTGCTTATCTCTTTGTCTTTTCTTCCACGGCCATCTCAAGACTTTGATCCTTTCACCTTGTTACTCATCTCGACTCCTTTTTAAATCCATGCTTAAGGATTTAAGCTGCTTTTGAATCCTGATCTCATTTATTTATTTATTTAACGTCTTTTCTATACCGCACTTTTTAAAGTCAGCTCGGTTTACAGTTAACAGCAGGTTTGTACAGTACAGGTGGCTCCCATACTGGACTTACAAAAAACAGGGTGTGGCAACTTGGACTAACTGGGGTAACTATGTACTGTAGCTTGGCTATTCATTTAGGTAGCTAGAATACAGGCTAGGCAGTAGGGCCAATGGCAGTACAGTAGCGAACGTGCTGCCTAGCTACTATTTACAGGTTAAGTGACTATATACATGTGCCTGACCGGGAGTCCAGTGGTGCTACTGTGCCAGACTGGGGCTGTGCATTGTAGGTGTTTTGGGGCGGTTGCTCTGGTGATTGAGGGTAGATGGCTGTTGTCCGTCCTCATTATGGGAGTAGTGCTGGAGGAAGAGGTGGTGTTTCAGTGCCTTTCTGAACTGGGTAAGGTCCATAATGGCCCAGAGTCCAGGCGGGAGGGCATTCCAACAGGTGGGTGCATAGTACACGAAGACTGTGTTTCTTGTTGCTTGGGAACACTTCGTGATCTTGCTAGGGATACTTAGTAAGTTGGTTGCGACTGACCTTCTAGCTCTGTTTGGGGGAGTGGGGCGAATGAGGTCTGTGATGGAGGAGGAAGTGATGCTGTTGATGGCTTTGAAGGTCAACAGTAAGGTTTTGAAGGTGAGTCTGCAATGTACTGACAGCCAGTGGAGATGCTTCAGGATTGGGGTTATGTGGTCCCTTCTGGCGGCTCCATGTAATATTCTGGTGGCCATGTTCATTGCCAGCTGCAGTGGGTTCAGTGTGGTTTTAGGTAGGCCCTGTAGGATGGCATTAGCATAGTTGAAGTGGGGGATGACCAGTGCCTGGAAAATTGTCCTGAAGTCGTCTGGTTCTAGTAGAGGTCGTAGGTGTCGAATTGTCCGTAATTTGTGGCATATTGCTTTGACCGTATTGTTTATGTGGGCTTTCATATCCAGCTGTTGGTCAAGTGTGACCCCTAGGTAGCGGATTGTGGATTTGCTTTGGAGCTCTGCACCTCTTACTTTTAGTGCTGCTGGTGGCGAGAAGTCTTGGCTCTTGGTGATGAATAGTGCCTCAGTTTTCTTGAAATTTATTCTGAGGTTCTGCGTGTGGAGCCAGTCGGTGATAGCGTCGAAACAGGTGGTTAGTGGTGAGAAATCCGGCTGGTCAGTTGAAAATGGCATGTAGAGTAAGACATCGTCTGCGTATATAAGGCATGAGGTGTTGAAAGAGCGGGCGAGTGCACAGATGGGCTGCATATATATGTTGAAGAACAATGCCGATAGGGAGGAGCCCTGTGGAACCCCCTGCTTCTGCTGGAACTGTTTGGAGGCTGTGGGGCCAGTCAGTACATGCTGCCATCTGTCCAACAGGTATGATTTGCACCAGCTTAAGGCCATGTCCTGGATCCCTTTTCTCTGCAAGGCGCCCTATGAGCAAATCATGGTCGACGGAGTCGAATGCTGCGGCAATGTCTAGAAAGATTAGTGCGTATGCTTGTCTGCTGTTGTCCAATCCAGTGGTTAGTGTGTTGAAGAGGGTGATCAGGAGTGTCTCAACTCCGTGCGCTTCCCTGAACCCGTGTTGGCATAGAAACATGACGACAGAAAAAGACCACATGGCCTATCTAGTCTGTCCTTCCATAACTACAACAGCCCCTTTTTACCTTTAGAGATCCTCTGTGTTTGTCCCATGCTTTTTTGAATTCAGTTACTGTCCTCATCTCTACCACCCTCCACTGGGAGACTATTCCACAGATCCACTACTCTTTCCGTAAAGAAATATTTCCGCATATCACTCCTGAATCTCTCTCCCTTCACCCTCATCCCATGTCCCCTCGTAGCAGAACTTGCTTTCAATTGAAAGAGGCTCTCTGCCTGAACATTTATGCCACGGAGGTATTTAAACATCTCAATCATATCACCTCTATCCCGCCTTTCCTCTAAGGTGTACATATTAAGATCCTTCAGTCTCTCCTCATATGCTTTATAATGAAGACCACTAATCATTTTAGTAGCCACCCTCTGCACTGACTTCATCCTGTTCACATCCTTTTGAAGGTATGGTCTCCAGAATTGCACACTATACTCCAAATGAGATCGCACCAAAGACTTATACAGAGGCATTATCACCTCCTTTTGGGTCTAAGGGTGCGGTATCTTAAAAAGGATATAGCGTTATTAGAAAAGGTTCAGAGAAGAGCCACCAAAATGGTAAAGGGGATGGAAGGATACTCCTATGAAGAAAGGCTAAAAAGGTTAGGGCTCTTTAACCTGGAAAAGAGACGGCTGAGGGGAGATATGATAGAAGTCTATAAATTAATGAACGGAGTGGAACGGGTAAACATAGATCGATTGTTTACGTTATCAGAATATAGAAAGACTAGGGGACATGCAATGAAGCTACAGGGTAAACTATTTAAAACGAATAAAAGAAAATATTTCTTCACTCAACGTGTAAGCAAACTCTGGAATTTGTTACCGGAGGATGTAGTAAAGGCTGTTAGTGTAGCTGGGTTTAAAAAAGGTTTGGACAAGTTCCTGGAGGAAAGGTCCATAAGCCATTATTAAGAAGGGACCCAGGATATCAATGCTTGACCCAGTACAAGCATTGCGGAACCTGGCTCTTTTGGGGAAACTGCTAGGTACGTATGACCTAGATTGGCCACTGTTGGAAACAGAATACTGGGCTTGATGGACCTTGGTCTGACCCAGTATGGCATATCTTATGTTCTTATGGTAGTCTCAATATGGTGTTGGATTTGTTGTTGGACGAGCTTTTCAATTACTTTGGCCATTAGTGGGATGCTAGAGATTGGTCTGTATGAGTCCACCTTCGGGGGGTCCAATTTGCAGTCTTATTTTCCTTGTGCCTCCTTACCCTTCCCTACAATGCTCTTATTCTTATCTTTTTTCTTGTCTGTCATAATTAGACTGTAAGCTCTGATGAGCATGGACCGTCTTTATATATGTGTGTACAGCGCTGTGTATGCCTTGAAGTGCTTTATAAATGAATAGTAGTAGTAATAGTGTTAGTAGTAGTAGCAGTAGTAGTAAGCAAGCAAGCCTACATCACCTGGTATTCCAAGCTGGCCTCTCATCCTAGTACTAATCAAGCTAACTCTGCTTAGATTCTGAGAACAGACAAGAGCGGGATCATTCAGAGTAACTTTGCCTCAAATTAATCCTGGATTGATCACTGTTGGAACCAGGATACTGGGCTTGATGAACCTTGGTCTGACCCGGTATAGCAATTCTTATGTTCTTACTGTATTGTCTCAGCAAGATATTTTTTAATTTGAAATGTTTTTATTGATCTTAAACAATATACACAATATAAAATAAATCCAAAACTTTTTCAAGATAATTTAAAAATCTAAGATAAAAAGAAAATACAACAGTGTATACATATGATCATACATTTGTTCTTTATAGTGACTCCTAGACCCCTGGATTACCTGATCTACCTGACTACTATAACACACAGCTCCTATTTTATAGGCATGTTTCGCTTATGCGATAGCACCTGTTGAAAAAGGCCCAAACATTTGCCTCTTTGTTCATCTCTTCATACATAACTGTTGGTTTGCACATGCACAAATAAATGGGTGAGGCTTTAATTAGTATTTATTTATTTATGTCTTTCCAGCAGTACGTAAGAAAATAAGATCTCATACTGGGTCAGACCAAGGATCCATCAAACCCAGAATCCTCTTTCCAACACTGGACAATCCAGGTCACAAGTACCTGTCAGGATCCCAAAAAGTAGACAGATTCCAGTCTGCTTATCCCAGAGATAAGCAGGGAATTTCCCCGGAGCACGTTAATAATTATTTATGGCCTTTCCTCCAGGAACTTGTCCAAACCTCTTGTCCAGCTACATTAACCACTTTTACTACATCCTCAGGCAATGAATTCCAGAGTTTGATTATGCGGTGAGTGAAAAATATTTTCTCCAATTAGTCCTAATATAAGAACTGCCTTACTGGATCAGACCAAGGTCCATCAAGCCCAGTATTCTGCTTCCAACAGTGGCTAATCCAGGTCACAAGTACCTAGCAGGTTCCCAAAAGGCACACAGGTTCCACATTGTTTTTCCCAGGTCCTCTTTAATAATGGCTTATGGACCTTTCCTACAGGAACTTGTCTAAACCTTTTTTTAAACCCAGTTGCACTAACTGTTTTTACGACATCCTACGGTAACGAATTCCAGAGCTTGATTACGTGTTGAGGGAAAAAATATTTTCTCTTATTAGTCTTAAATGGGTTACATTGTAGCTTGATTGTGTGTCCCCAAGTTTTTCAATTTCTTCATGACGTAAACAATCGATCTATGTTTACCCGTTCCATTGATTTATATATCTCTATCATATCTCCCCTTAGCCATCTCTTTTCTAAGTTGAAGAGCTCTAACTTTTTAAGCCTTTCTTCACAGGGGTATCCCCTTCCATCCTCTATCATTTTGGTGGCTCTTCCCTGTACCTTTTCTAATTCCACTATATCCTTTTTAAGATATGGTGACCAGAATTGCACACAGTATTCAGGGTGCGGTTGTACCATGAAACGATACAAAGGTATTATAATATTCTTTGCTTTATTCTCCATTCCTTTCCTTATGATTCCTAATATTCTATTTGCTTTCTTGGCTGCCGCTGCACATTGGGCGGAGGGTTTCAATATGTTATCTATGACGACGCCTAAATCCTTTTCCTGGGTGGTGCTTCCTAATGTGGAACCTTGCATCATGTAACCATAGTTTGGGTTGTTCTTTACAGCTCCTGGCTTGAATCTATCAGACCACTGCCGAAATCCCACATGCTCGACCCAGCTGCTCCATCCTTATGCAGACCCATCAGAAGTAACCCATCACTTACCAAGATAATAGAAAAGGTGGTCCAACCACAGCTGCAAGATTACGTAGAATTCCACACCTCTCCTTAATGAACATCAACATGGGTTTAAACCCTTCCATAGCACCAAGACTTCTAATAATCCCTCCTTAACAATCTAATCAAAGGCACCAAGAAAACCACCCAAGGGTTCATCATAGTATTTTTGGATATATCCGTAACCTTTGATTCAGTCATACATGCCCAGCTCACTGCTCGTCTCCACAAAATTGGCCTAAGAAATAAGACACTACTATTGTTCCAGTCCTATCTCTCTGACCGCTCAAAGCAGGTCCATGCAGGATCAGAAACTTCATAATCCTTCAAGGTCCACCAAGGCCTACCATAGGGCTCTGCATTATCTGCGTTATTATTCAACATCTTTATCCACCCCTCTGTAAGTTATCCAAAGCCACAAAGTCCTTTCCATATTTATGCAGACATCCTCCTCATCTAGACTCCTTTCACCACTACTGACCCCGACTACTCTGCAATTAGCAGATATCTTGAAGCAGTCACACAATGGCTCAGCCTCCATAACCTACTTATCAACCCCAACAAAACAGAAATCCTTCACGTCACCAGCACCCCACCAGATACAATAACACTTGCAAACTTAACACGGCAAGTAAAACTTCAAGTAAAATACTTGGGCATAATCCTTAATCAGAACCTAAATTTCAATGACCACATCAAGCAAGTTACCAGAACAGTATATCACAGCGTTAAGTCCCTGAGGAATCGCAAGCCACTGCTGGAACACTAGGATTTCAGAAATGTCTGCCAGGCACTTATAACTCCCATCTTTGACTATGCCATCATCATCTATCAAGGACTTCCTAAATCCTCATTACATCTGCAGCTAGCACAAAACGTAGCAGCCAGACTCATCAAGGGTGCCCTCTGACACAACCACGTAACACCCATTTTGAAGCAGCTAAACTGGCTTCCAATCCATAGCAGAGTGAAATATAAAGTGGCGCTAACAACCTTCAGGGTGATACAACAAATATCATCCCACACCCTATAGTCTATGCTTGCCAGACCCCAGGGCCAGAGAACCCGCAGAACACCATCAATACATTGCTTGCAGTATCTCCAACAAACGCCTGCACCAACAGCTCTACATCCAACAGAGCCTTCTGTTATTATGTGCCCGTTACCTGGAACACACCTCCCCCTGACCTCCACTCCCTATCAAACATTTATTCACTTTCAACCAATGCCTATCTTGTAGATACCCGACTTCCTCAAATAGAGATGTCTGTCTTTTCAGATCTGGACTATTCTCATCAACTTTTGGTCTTCCCAACTCTGGAATATTGAGTCGGTTAAGCCCAGAGGAAAGTTCGCATTGTATTTATAGGCTGGAGCAAAGGGTTCTCGCCCCTGAGACACTGGACTTCCAATATTCTTTTCCAAATGTGCATGACCTATTGCACAAAAGGGTAATTTATGGTTTCCCCCACCCTACGTAGCCAGGGTAAATATTTTAATGGGAGCCCTTCCAACGATGCTTCCTCCAATTGTACCCACTTCTGTGGCCTGCTACTACTCCACTTCACTATGGAATTTAGCTGTGCCGCTAGGTAGTACCACCAAAGATTAGGTACGGTTAGCCGCCCCCCCCACCCTCTGTTTACTCCTGAACATCATGCTTCTCGTTACCCTCGGGGGCCAGTGGTTCCATATGAAATGGAACACCTTGCATTGAGACAATTTTATATCTTTATGTGGTACCACTGTAGGCAATGTTTGAAAAAGATACAACACTTTGGGTAGAATTGTCATCTTAATACTAGCCACCCTACCCAGCCAAGGAAGGGGCAATTTCACCCATCTTTTTCCATATCCTGGAAAATCTTCCTCCAGAGAGGGGCATAGTTAAGATTATACATATCTGTGGTCCTGGCACTCAGTTGTACCACCAGATAGCAGATAGTTTGTTTAGCCCATTTAAAGGGATATTTTCCCTGTAGGTGAACTGCTTCCACTTGTGGTAAGGATAGGTTTAAAATTTCTGTCTTTTCAATGTTTAACTTAAATCCCGAAACTAGTTGGTAGGCTTGCATCTCTGTTTGAATTGCGACCATAGAGCAGTATGAAAACAGCGAGATTTTATAGCTTATTTCCCCCACCTGGATGTCCCTTATTTCTGATTTCTGCCTTATTTCTGCAAAAAGTAGGGGGGGGGGACAGGGGGCACCCTTACTGCATTTCCCTCGCTAATGTACAAAACTCAAGTATCCCCATTTATTTATTTAACAGCTCTTCTATACCGCGCTCTTTGTTATCAGTGCGGTTTACATTCAACAATATGACTCTCAGACAGTGGCAGATCTGTCCTAAGTTTACATATAACAGGGAACGTAACATGGATTTGAACTGGGGGAAACTATGTACATTTTACAGTTACAATATTGGTAGTCTATTTACATATTGGCCAGTCTATTTACAGTAAAGTACATCTTGAGGCAGTACCGTTTGGATACAAGTACTATCTGGTCTGTGATTCATGCTCCGTAAGTACATATTTAGTAATCATATTGAGGGATTGGGATGTCGTGGGGGAGGAGGGGAGGTGTTGTTAGGTTGTGAGAAGTACATAAGGAACAGGTCGCACTTGAGGGCTTTTCTGAATTGCATGAGGTCGTTGATCGATCTGATGCTGGGAGGGAGGCTGTTCCAGTATCTAGGAGCATAGGACGCAAATGCTCTATTGTTAGTTGATTGTGCACATTTTGTAGTTTCCCTTGGGATAACTAGTGTATTGGCAGCTAATGACCTCCTAGATCTGTTGTTGGGGGTGTGGTTGAGAAGGGCTGAGATTGAGGGCGGCGATATTTTATTAATGGCCTTGAAGGTAATAAGGAGGGCTTTATATGAGATCCTGCAACTTATCGGGAGCCAGTGTAGATCCCTAAGGATGGGGGTCATGTGGTCTCGCCTTGATGCTCCACACAAGACTCGAGCCGCTGCATTCATCGCTAACTGTAGTGGGTTTAGGGTATTCTTGGGGAAGCCGTGGAGTATAATATTCGCGTAGTCGAAATGGGGTGTGACTAGCGCTTGGAATATTGTGCGGAAGTCCTCTGGTTCTAGCATGGGTCTCAGATGTCGAAGGGTCTTGATCTTGTAGTAGATGGCTTTTACAGTGCATTTTATGTGCGCTTTGAAGTCTAGATGTTGATCCAGAGTCACACCCAGGTAGCTTATAGTGGAGTTGATTGGAAGTTCTGCATCTCTTACTTTTAGGGTCGAAAGAGGGTGAGAAGCCTTTATTTTTTGTGACGATTAGGACCTCGCTTTTTTTTAAATTTATTTGCAGGTTCTGATTGAGGAGCCAGTCTGTTATTGTACTGAAGCAATCGATTAAGGCTGTATAATCAGGACGGGTGACACTAATAGGTGTGAACATCAGTACGTCGTCTGCATAGATGAGGCAAGATATGCCGAAGGCACGGGTGATTTCGCAAATTGGCTGCATGTATATGTTAAAGAGCAGCGGAGATAGGGAGGAACCTTGGGGAACTCCTTGCTTTTGTTGGAAAGGTTCGGATGTTTTGGCGCCAATCCGGACTTGTTGCCATCGATCTTCCAGGTAGGAGGTACACCAATTCCATGCAAGACCCTGGATTCCCTTTTCATGGAGTCGAGCTAGGATTTGGTTGTGGTCGACTGAGTCAAACGCCGCCGCTATGTCGAGGAAGATTAACGCGAAGCATGTCTTGATGCTGTCTATCCCACTGATGAGTGTGTTAGTTAGGGAGATCAGGAGCGTTTCCACTCCATGAGATTCCCTAAATCCATGTTGGCAGGGGTCTAGGGGGGATGAGGTATGTATATTTTGCTGGATCTGTCTCTGGGTCACCTTCTCGAGGATTTTAGCTAGTAGTGGGATGCTGGAGATCAGCCGGTAAGATTCCTCCTTCTTTGGGTCCAGCTGGTTGTTCTTTAGTAACAGCCGAATGGATGTCTGCTTAAGAGCCGATGGGAATATTCCTGTTGAGAATGACTGATTTGCAACCTCCTCTATGATTGGGCTGAGTTCCGAGCGCATTGTTCTGATCCAGTGTGCTGGGCATGGGTCATTTGGTGCAGTGGTGGTGTTGATGGTGGCAATAATGTCTTCAATGCTTTTTGCCGATGGGGGTGAGAGTTTAATGAGAAGATTCTGATGTTGGGGAGACTGAGATGGTTCTTGTAGTGTGGATTATGATTGTTTTGACGGCTTTGGATTGAATATAGTTGGCGTATAATTGTGGCTGTATAAATTCTTGTTGTGGTGGTGATGGTTCCTTGGTTAAGGATTTTACTAAATTGAAGAGTTCACATGGCTTGCTTAGGGATCGGCTGAGGAGCGCGGTGTGGAATTCCTTTCTCTTGACCCAGATTGATTCACGATGATTTTTCAGGTGGGCTAAGTATGTGTCTTGGTCCAAGGTGTTATGGGTGCGCCTCCATTTTCTCTCTAGTTTTCTCAGGAGAAGTAGGGACGTCCATAGTTCAGGAGAGAACCATGGGGCTGTCTGCCTTTTATCAGCACGGTTAATAGTTGTTGCTTGCTTGTTAGAGGGAGGCCGTTGAGCGTACAAGATAAGAGTGTCGTTCCAATTAGTTACCATGTCGTTGATGTTGGTTGAGTAAGCTTTGGGAGTGCATGTTTGGTGAACACATCTTTGTCCAGTGGTTTGAAACGTACAGGGTTTGCTGATGTGAGAATATTTGGTCGGCTGAGTGTGTCTTGTTGTGATGGTATCTGGAAAGTTATCAGGCTGTGGTCTGACCAAGGGAGAGGGGTGATGGAGAGATCGAATTGACACTTCATGTTCGTGACTGTGGGTGGGGCAAAGACAAGATCAAGTGAGTTACTTTTACTGCAGCCTCTGGTTGCAGGTACAGGACTTTTACCCATTTAACATAGGTCCCCCGATGCTCATTTTCTCCATGGTGGTCCACAAAAATACCTAGTTTACATGGTGATTTTGTTTTGTTTCTTTTGCTTGTTCCATGTAAACTGCTGTGACTATTAGATACAGCAGTATAAAATAGTTGATAAATAAAATAAAATGAAATAAATAAATAGGTGCATAACTTTGCATGTGAACATACAGTCTTCCAATTTATCAATCTTTCTTGTGATTTAACAACTTTGAATAATTTGGTATTTGCAAATTTGATCACCTCACTCATTATTCCCATTTCCAGTTTATTTATAAATATGTTAAAAAGCAGCAAGCCCAACACAAATTCCTGGGGTATTTCACTATTCACCTTTCTCCATTGAGAAAATTGGCCATTTAGCCCTACTCTGTTTTCTATCTTTCAACCAGTTCCTAATCCACAATAGTACATTGCCTCCTATCCCATAGCTTTTTAAATTTCCCCAAGAAACTCTCATGAGGGAATTTGTCAAAAGCTTTCTGAAAATCCAGATACACTATATCAACTGGCTCACTTAATCTACCTGTTTATTCACACCTTCAAAAAAATAGAAGAGATTACTGAGACAAGATTCTCCTTGACTAAATCCATGTTGGCTTTCTTCCATTAAACCATGACAATCTACATGTTCAGTGATTTTGTTTTTAGAATGGTTTCTATCATGCTGCCTGGTACTGGTGTCTGGTTTACTGGTCTGTTGTTTCCTAGATCAACCTCGGAACCCTTTTTAAAAACTGGCGTTAGATTGGCCACTTTCCAATCTTTAGGTACTACAGATGATTTTATTGATAGATCACAGATTACAAATAATATTTCTGCAATCTCATATTTCAGTTCTTTCAGCACCCTGGGATGTATGCCATCTGGTCCAGCTGATTTGCAGCTCTTTAGTTTATCAATTAGTAGTATTACATCTTCTCAATTTACTGAGATTTGTTTCAATTCCTCTAACACAACTTTAAATATCATTTCTGGCATGGATACATTTCCTACTTCTTCAGGAAAGACTGAAGCAAAAATTTCATTCAGTCTCTCTTCTGTGGCCTTGTCCTCTCTCGGTACATCTTTTACCCCTCTATCATCTAATGGTACAACTGACTCCATTAGAGGTGTTTTGCTGCAAATATACTTAAGATTTTATTATGAACTTTTATTTATTTTATTTATTTAACCAGTTTTCTATACTGCCTTATCCTTCAATCAAAGCAGTTTACATTATATCATCACTACAAATAGGTACTGGGTACAATCCCTTGTCCTCAAAGGGCTCACAATCTATGTGTACCTGAGGCGAAACCCCAGTCCCTCCGGCATGAGCTTGCTGTCCACAGGTGGAAATTGAACCCCAGGCCCAAGGTAGTGTCCCAACCACTAGGACACTCCTCCCTTTTGCTTCCACAGCAACCTTCTTTTCAAATTTTCTCTTTGCCTGCTTTATTAATGCCTTGCATTTAGCTTGTCAGTACTTATGCTTTTTCCTGTGTTTGTCATTTGGCTCTTTTTTCCATTTTCTGAAAAATTCTTTCTCAATTATAAATAGAAATTACACTTACCTGGTAATTGTAGTTCCTGGAGGGTCCAGTTTAGTCCTCCACATCCGGGTAGTGTACCTCCTCCTGCAGCACGAAGACTGGACCAATCAGAATCTTGCTCTCATGATGTATGCTGCTGGAGCCCCCCAGTGAACTATTAACAAAGCAGACTTAAAGAAGCAACACATGAAACAAGTAAAAATGTTTAACCTTATCATAACTAATTCCCGTTACAGTTAAGATGACCCCCTCCCCAAGCGAGGAAGCCAAAACTCTGCACATTGCCTCTGCCGCTTACCTGACACAACTGGCAGCTACAGATAGTGCAAGAAAGAACTGATCTTCCAAGAAAGAAGAGAAAAGACCTAGAAACCCCTATCACAAGGGTTCCCCATTAAATGTCTTACAGGCCTCTCCTTCTCCCCGCAGTATGCGCGCCGGACCGAAAATAATTGACTGAAGGGAGGGAAGGAGGACTAAACTGGACCCTCCAGGAACTACAATTACCAGGTAAGTGTAATTTCTATTTCCTGAGCGGTCCTCCAGTTTAGTCCTCCACATCCGGGATGTAGCAGAGCAGTTAGGAACGGGCGGGACCTTGCCAACCGGCGCGCAATACCACCGAACCAAAACAAGAATCCCGAGCGGCCAACACGTCCAACCGGTAGTGCTTGCTGAAAGCATGGAGAGACGACCAAGTAGCCACTCTGCAAATTTCCAGAGGCGGAACCAGACTATGCTCCACCCACGACGTCGCTTGCGCTCTAGTAGAGTGGGCCCGTAACCCCAACGGGACTGCATGCCCTTGCACAACATACGCCGAAGCAATCGCTTCCTTAATCCACCTAGAAATAGATGACTTTGCCGCTGCTTCACCTTTCCGCACTCCGCCAAAAAGCACAAACAATCGATCCATCTTGCAGAACACCTCAGAAACCTTTAAGTGACGACGCAGCACCCGTCGGACATCTAAGCAATGCAATCCGGCCTCCGAGTCACCTGCCGCGTCAGAGTGAAACACCGGTAGGAAAACGGACTGATTCAAATGAAAAGGAGAAACCACCTTAGGAAGAAAGGAAGGGACTGGTCTCAAAACCACTCGATCCCTAGAAAAAGATAAGAACGGTTCCCTGCACGAAAGCGCCTGTAACTCTGAAATGCGCCGTGCCGAACAGATGGTCACTAGAAAAACTGTCTTCAGAGTCAGATCTTTCACGGACGCTTGCCGCAGAGGTTCAAAGGGCTGTCGAGCCAATGCTTGCAATACCACATTCAAATCCCATGGGGGAATAGCAACTCTGCGCGACGGTCGCAGCCGGAAAACTGCCTTGAGAAAACGTCTTACGTCAACGTGCATCCCCAGAGGAACCCCTAGCACCTTGCCCCTGTAGCACGCGAGAGCCGCTAGCTGAACCTTTAAGGAACTGACGGCTAGCCCTTTGTCAAAGCCGTCCTGCAAGAAACTGAGAATCATGGAAATAGGGGCCGTCGCCGCACGAATCCTACGGCGCGAACACCAGTCTTCAAAAATGCGCCACACCCGCACGTACGCGAGGGAGGTGGATGATTTGCGAGCCCGCAGCAGAGTGGCAATAACCGCTGATGAATAGCCCTTTTTCGTCAAGCGAGCCCTCTCAATGGCCAAACAAGTAAGCGAGAATCGAGCCACCTGAGGCAGCCGCAGAGGTCCCTGAATCAGCAGGTCCAGCAGGGCCGGGAGCCTCCATGGCACCCCGTCGATAAACCGCACCAGATCCGCATACCAGGGACGCCTGGGCCAATCCGGAGCCACTAGTAGCACCTGTCCGCGATGCGCTGGATCACCCTGCCGATCAATGCCCACAGCGGGAAGATATAGAGGAGACCATCCTCCGGCCACGGCTGAATCAGGGCGTTGATGCCTTCGGACATGCGTTCTCTCCGCCTGCTGAAGAATCGACCGGTCTTTTCCGACTGAAAGGTCGCCATGAGGTCCATAATTGGAGGACTCCACCGGCGAACTATTTGCGCGTATATCTGCGGGTGCAGTTCCCACTCCCCGGGATCCACCTGCACCCTGCTGAGAAAATCCGCCATGACATTGTCTTTTCCCACGATATGCGCTGCCGAAATAGCTGGCAGACGGAACTCTACCCACTGGAACAATGCCTCTGCCTCGTCCTCCAAGGCCACGCTTCCTGTGCCGCCCTGCCGGTTGATGTACGCCACCATCACTGAATTGTCCGAGAGGACTCGGACCACTCTCCCCCTCAGCGCCGACTCGAAGGCCTCCAACGCTCTTCGCACCGCACGAAGCTTGAGCCGGTTGATCGACCAGGAGGCTTCCTGGGCTGACCATGTCCCCTGCGCGTAACAACCCTCGCAGTGGGCTCCCCAACCCATCAGACTTGCATCCGTTATCAACGGAACCCAAAGAGGCTGCTCCAGAGGCAGACCCGCTCGCAACGTCCGTGAGCACATCCACCACTGCAGAGCCCGCCGAACGCGGCTCGGACAAGGTAACCGCTTGTTCAACAAATCCGTCTGGTTTGACCAACGACGCAATAGGGCTCTCTGAAGCGGACGCATGTGAAATCTGGCCCAGGGAACCACCTCTAGAGTCGCCGCCATCGTTCCCAACAACCGCAGGTACCACCAAGCGGAAGGAGCGGGCATCCTGAGGAACGGGCGCACTAGACTTTACAAGGCCTGAACACACCAAGCCGGTAAGCAAACCAAACCTCTCGCCATGTCGAACGGAACCCCGAGGTACTCGAGGGACTGCATCAGCACTAACTGACTTTTCTTTGTATTGATCACCCAGCCAAGAGATTGCAGTAGAGCAACTACTCTTCCCGTAGCCTGCAAGCTCTCCCCCTCGGACTTCGCCCAAATCAACCAATCGTCCAGATAAGGGTGGACCAATATGCCTTCCTGTCGCAAAGCCGCCGCCGCCGCCACCACCACCATGATCTTGGTGAAGGTACGCGGCACCGTCGCTAACCCGAAGGGTAGAGCTTGAAATTGGAAGTGGCCCCACGGGAACGCGAACCGTAGAAACCGCTGATGTAACGATCTGATGGGTATGTGCAAATATGCCTCGGAAAGATCTAAGAGACGTTAGGAACTCCCCTTGACGCACCGCCACGATGACGGACCTCAGGGTTTCCATACGGAAATGTGGTACCCGTAGACAACAATTGACTCCCTTGAGATCTAGAATAGGACGGAGCAACCCGTCTTTCTTTGGCACCACGAAATAAATGGAGTAACAACCCAGTCCGCGCTCGGTAGATGGAACGGGGACTACCGCCCCCAAAGCTATGAGGCGATCTAACGTCAACCAAATTGCTAGTTCCTTGTGCTGGCCTTTGCTGGGAGACAGAACAAAGGATTCCCGAAGGGGACAGGCAAACTCAGGCAGGCATGTTACCAGGTGATCATCACATCCACCAGCCACCCAGCTATCTATATGTCTAATGATTGAATAGCCAAGTATAACGACCATCCTAACCTTTCCTTCACGGGCACCTGGCCCTAGAGAAACCTCCTCTGTACTTGAGGAAAGGTCCCAGCTACAGGATCACTTCCTGCCACACCAGGGTGATGCTCTCCTGTCACGTGACCTCTCTACTCCATGGCAACAAGGAGGCTGCCAAACTGGAGGTGGGACTTCAGTACTACGTCTCTGTAGGTCTCATCTATATACCTCTATCTTCCTCAGGGCCTCCAAGTCTGCTACTCTAGCCTAAAGATATTGGACTCATTCCTTGAGAGCAAAGAGATCTTTGCACTTAGTGCATACATAAGACCTCTCATCAACTGGGAAAAAAAAGCATAATTACTCATCTGTAACAGGTCTTCCCTGGGCAGCGAACACCTCTGATAGGTGGGCACGGGTCTCTGCGGAAGTATCCCCGTCTGACTCCCAGCCCGAGAGGTCCGAGAAGGAGTCTGACTTGGGCAGGTTGCCCCATCCAGAAGCCGAGGTCTGCTTGGAGTCAGAGACCACGCTCCCGAGGACTGGGAAGGCGAGAGACCGACGCAGAGGACCCTCACGAGGCCCATGGCTCTTGGGCGTTTCCAAGGCAGATTTTGGTGTCCCTCTTGGGGGTGAAGTACTTTTATCCACTAAAGAAGAGCGGGACCTAGGCGTGGTTGTGTCTGATGATCTTAAAGTAGCTAAACAGGTAGAAAAGGCGACGGCAAAAGCTAGAAGGATGCTTGGGTGCATACGGAGAGGAATGGCTAGCAGAAAAAAGGAGGTGATAATGCCTCTGTATAAGTCTTTGGTGCGACCTCATTTGGAGTATAGTGTGCAATTCTGGAGACCGCACCTTCAAAAGGATGTGAACAGGATGGAGTCGGTGCAGAGGGTGGCTACTAAAATGATTAGTGGTCTTCATTATAAAGCATATGAGGACAGACTTAAGGATCTTAATATGTACACCTTAGAGGAAAGACAGGATAGAGGTGATATGATTGAGATGTTTAAATACCTCCGTGGCATAAATGTTCAGGGAGAGAGCCTCTTTCAATTGAAAGCAAGTTCTGCTACGAGGGGACATGGGATGAGGGTGAAGGGAGCTAGATTCAGGAGTGATATGCGGAAATATTTCTTTACGGAAAGAGTAGTGGATCCGTGGAATAGTCTCCCAGTGGAGGTGGTAGAGATGAGGACAGTAACTGAATTCAAAAAAGCATGGGACAAACACAGAGGATCTCTAAAGGTAAAAAGGGGACTGTTGTAGTTGTTGATATGGAAGGACAGACTAGATAGGCCATGTGGTCTTTTTCTGTCATCATATTTCTATGTTTCTATGTTTCTCTTGAGGGAACCTCGGTCTCAAGGTTTGGGCCAGCCATGCTGGCCACGAGCGCCTGCTGGGCAGCTAAGAAGGCAGAAACGCTGCACTCTAGTGCCAGCATTCGGGACTCCCATGTGGGCATGGGACCCTGCGACGCCGACACCAGGGTTTACCAGGTCTGGCATGGAGAAGAGGGGTCCTCACCGGGACGACCCTCAGGAGACCGGGCGCCTTCACCGGAGGCCTCTGTATCTGTACGAGGTACCTTTCAAGGCCACTCCTTGTCCGACTCTCGGGAATGCCGCGGTGGACTGAGCGATTGAGCACGGGAGTACCCGCGCTTATCCGGAGCCCCAGACAGCAACTTCGAGGTCATCATCTTCTTCTTACGCCGCTCCACTTCAGGGGACCCCTGGTCGGAGTGCCGCCAAGAACGTGGAACCAAAGTGGGGGATCCCACCAGCAGAGGGACCACCGAGGGTGCCACCAAGGATTCCGGGGGCCACCATCTGGAAAATGTCAGACTTCTACTTATGGCTGAGCAGAGCCTTGGAGGACATTTTCTTGCAAAGAGAGCAGAGCTCCAAGTCATAGGTGTCCGTGAGCGACATGTTCTTGGAGTATCTGTTGCATTTTTTAAAACCTGTAGCCATAGGGGCAAAATAGGACCCCCGCTAGGTCGAAGACCTTTGCGGCCAGAGGTTGGGAGGAAAAAGGGCACGAAGCCCGCAACAGGGAAAAAACTTTTAATGAAGGATATCCTCTTGCTCGAGTTAAAAAGGAGAGCAGGGTAGGATGGAAGAGGACCGGTGCAACTGGAAAAAAAACATGGCCCAAAGGCCGAAAACAAAACACTTTTTCTGAGGGATGAGGATGTGCGTCCGAAGGGCTCTGTGGAAAAATGGAGATTGAGCAAGATGGTACCTTTGGGTGGGAAGAGGACCACGCATGCGTGGCAGCAATCCCAAAGGCTTTCTTTGAAAGCTGGGGAATTGCTCCGCGCAGGCTCCGTTGGTGTCGACGTCACCCATAAGTGAGGACTGACTTCCTGCTTGTTCCTGGAGAAATACCAAGGTTTGACCGGCGATCACGGTTTTCATGGTCTTCCATCTTGTCACTCAACCAAGTCACTTGCATTTTCAGGGTGGTTATCTCCCCTCCCGTGCTCCTCTGGGCCTCTTCCATCTGTGCAATCCTGCTCTCTGCCTCCTCCAGCCAAGCGTTAAGGTCCACAAACTGCTCCTCGATCTTTTTCAACACAATCTCCACAATCTCTTTTTTAAATGCCTAGATTTCTTTCAGCACCGTCAGGAGGGCCGTTTCTTGGATAATTCTCTGCCTCGCTCACTACCGAAGAGCATGGCGATGGCTTGCACGCGATGAGCCACCTGCCGCCTTAGCAGCCTTTGCTTTTGCCTTCTACAGCTCTTTGAGAGTCCAAGTGGTTTTGGTTTTAACTGCTTTCGGCATGCCTCTTTCCTTGCCCACTGATCAGTGCACTATCACGGGTTTTGATCAGCGAAATTCCCGAGCCAGGAGGGAACTCAGCTCACACGCGTCTGCACTGCTCGCTGTCCAGACTGGAAGTCCCACCCTTAGCCCATCAGTCAACAGGAGGCCATCCAGTTAAGCATGCTAACCACTATAGTCAGTGTCACTATCTGAATATCTTCACCGACTGCCCTGGCACTATTCAGTTAGTGCAGGGCAGTCTATGGACAGTGCTAGGGCATGCCAGCACTTATCCAGTGAGCACAATATTTAACCGGCACCTACCCAGACAACTTGGGCTGCATGAAAAGCAAGCCTAAGTTGCAATCTAGATAGGTGGCATCTAAATGTCGTGATGACCAGATAAGTGGTGGCACTTATCTGCATAATGCCTCTCAGCTCATATTATTCAATGGAAGCTCCTATCCTGATACTGCCACTGAATATCCCACCAATATTTAAGCACCACAGCATTTGAATATCTGCCTTTTTTTTTTTTTTTTTTTTAATTTCAAACCCTTAATCTTTAATCACAAAAAGCAACATGTTATTTAGCAAAATACAAGTTCAATACTGATATTTTATCTTTTTCAGAAAGGAAAGTAACCAGAAGAGTTGCATGAGTAGATATATTGTCCTGGGAAGTTTCAAAAAAGATACTGAAGTCTAGATTACTTGCAGAAGTCATCTGATCTAGTACACTTCCTCCTTGAATACATTATTTAATAGGAAATCATCTGTATGGCTTGAAAACAGTTTTCAATGCAAGCAGGATTGTTAAACTTAGAATTTTTTTTAATCTACTCACTTCTGTGCTCCCTGAGACAACAGCTTTGTCCACGTTCACCAGCCCCTGATTTTCAGTCTGGCATACTTCCTTCGACCATTCTGCACAGCGGTGATGAGCCCAGCAGTGACCTAAATACCAGTGGATACATGAATAGAATTATATGCCATAATTACAATTACTTATTTAAACATTAGATGATGAATGATTGCTTTTCAAGGTCTATGTACAATAAATAACTACTTTTTGATCTAAAGTATAGCCCAGTTATTATGAAACAAAGTTTGTATTCCTTGCATATTTTAATTTTAATTTTAAAAATCTCACATTCAAAATGGCATGGGACAGACACAGTGGATCCCTTCATAGCAGGAGGATGAAATCAAAATAAACTTAAATATCTGTTATATATTCAATGGAGCATGGTGACCTGCACAAAGCGGCGGGTACAATCCTAAACAAAGGCATAGAGGGGTGACCTGCACAGAGCGGCATTTACAACTACTCTAGCTGCCTTACTGGGCAGATTAGATGGACCATTATGGTCTTTATCTGCCATAACATACTATGCTATTATTATGTCTTACTTCATTTGGCCTATCTTTGCATCCTAGAGTATTACTGAAAATAAAAGTTGCATCTGTTGCTGAGTGAACGCAAACTATATTTGGCCATCTAAGACACTGGACCTAAAGCCTATGCATGGAGAAAGACCATAGGTTAACTTGCTAAATCCCTCAATGTTAGTATACTTAATAGTTTTTAAATCCCACTATGTTTATTCCCTTGCCTTCCCCCTCCCCCCTTGACTTTCACCCACCCAATTAACATTCTTTGATTTAAAGACTGCCCCAATAAGAAAATAAGTTTTTGGATAATGAAGGAATTAAACATGACCTAATAAACTAATTGCAGTCCCACTGCAAGTTGCAGACTAACCAACAAAGTACAGCTAATAGATTTTAAGTACTTTATGTTAGATTGAGTAGCCCCTACTCCCTTAGCAGTTTTAAATAACAATATCAGAATGCAGACAGTTGTCCCAAGGCAAGATGGGGGCTAGCCAGTGTTTTGCACTACATGTCACATGCATCTTATTTACCAGCAGGCAAGAAGCTGTATGTGTGCACCTGGTGCAAAGAGCTCCTAACACTCAAAGAATGAATCCAATCTCTGAAGGTTAAAAAGACAGACCTGAAGGAACTATGGCAGGCATTGAGGTTTATAGAGGCGATTTACAGGAAGATAGCAGCAGGTCCCAGCTCCAATCTGACATCCCCTGTGCTGTCTTGGAAAAGCAAAGACATCTGAATGGAGTGTGGAAGAAAGTGATTCTGTAGCTAGGACCTGCCATCCAGATGAAGTAGCCTTTTTTGGCAGAGTTTGAGTCACCACGGGCTTGTGCCTAGGAGGGCAAGATTAGTTTATATATTTATTTAACTAACTAGGCTTATACACCACTTTTCTACCAGTGAAAGCTGTGTACATTCAGGTACTGTATATATATTTTTCCCTTGTCCCTGAAGGGCTCACAATCTGTTTTTTGTAGCTGAGGCAACGGAGGGTTAAGTGGCTTGCCCAAGGCCATCAAAAGCACCTGTGGGACTAGAAACCCCAAGTCCTTTTGACCCAAGGTTGCTGTCCTCTAGCGGGATGACTGCTGTAGTTGGCAATTCAACAATTAGGCTTGTAGATAGCTGGGTGGCCGATGAACATGAGAATCACTTGGTAACTTGCCTGCCAGGTGTGAAGATGGCAGATTTCATATCACCTGGACAGAATTATGGTTTATTCGGCTTACTATACCGCCTTTTGCCAGGTATACAAAGCAGTTTACGAATACAATATAAGAAAGTGAATTGGAAAAATGAAAAAGGAACTCCAATCAAGCGATAGGACAGTGAAAGCAAGAGAAAGAGAGAGAGGGATGCACGTGGGAGATTTAAACATCAGAAAGAACATGCAATCAAGCAAAATCAGACATACTTGAGAAGTCTTCCAGGCGGGGACAACTCACGACACACCCCTCACCATTTGGTATAGTCTATCCTTGTAGATCAAATGCTTGTCTAAACAGGTGAGTTTTAAGTTTCATCTTAAAGTGATTAAGAGAGGATTGCAGATGAAGATCAGTGGAGAGGGTGTTCCATGACGACGGGGTGAGGAAAAAAAGGCAGAATGCTTTGAAACTTCGTACCGAGCTCAGGTTGACGAGGGTAGGCATAGGTTATTCCCATGCATTGACCGGAGAGAGTGTGCTGAACAATATGGTATGACAAGAGGTAATATATGGCCATTTGATATAGGGCTTTATGCTGTAGGTTAGTAGAAGGATTTTATAGCAAATACGAAATTTTACCGGAAGCCAATGAGGATGAATAAGTAATAGGGTTGCATGATCATCCTTGTGGGGATGTGTGAGCATACAGTGCTGGAGATGAGTCAGCTGTTATGGTATTTGTGGGCAGCAATGACAAATGAAGGTATAGGCGATAGTTCTGGAAGCCAAATTTAGGATTTTAGGTAGAGAAATAAAAATTCCAGAACCTCCAGAGTTGCATTCACAGAAATATTTCTCATTCCAATGGCAGGCTCCTAAAGGCAGGCAGAGCTCTGGTATTTTGATGTGTGGACGAGACAATAGGGCAGAGAAAAGGGCTCCAGATTTGTTAGGAACCGACAACATTTTGGAGCAAGGGAAGTCTATTCCAAAAGAATGGGCTCCACCTTAACCAGGACAGGGCATGGCTGCAAATACTAAGGTTTAAAAATGAGGTGAAGCAGCTCTTAAAGAAGAGGGGATCTCAACTCAGTCCTTGGGACACAACGGGCCAGTCAGATTTTCAGGAGAATCGCAATGAATATGCATGAGAGAGACCTGCATACAGTGGAAGCAGTACATACAAATCTCTCTCTCACATATTCACTGTGTTTATCCCAAAAACCTGACTAGCTGGTGTGTCCAGAGGACTGGGTTGAGAACCCTTGAACTAGAAGAGGGAAAACCAACAGTCACTCAGCAGTGCAGGATGTTAATAAAAGAGGGAACTGGCTTAGGGGGGATGCCTTTTCTTAGAAATTCAAGGCACGTTACATTCAGGTACAGTAGGGAAGTTAAAGCATCCTGAGAGGAATAAAGGCAAAAGTAGACCAGGTGCAGTAAAAAGATAATGGCATTGAAAGATTCCCAATTATTCCTATCAGTTGCGTAGCAGGTTTCATTTCATTTAGATATAAACAAAAGCATACTCTAAAATATCTGTATGCAGATGCTGAAAGTCTAAAAAATAAATGGCAGAGTTAGAATGTGTAGCATTAAATGAAACTGTAGACATCTGTTGGACAACCTAAGAATGGTATGCATTATTTATTTAGCAACTTTTCTATACCTCTGTATCTCTAAGTCACAGCAGTGTACATGGAACAAGTCAAATAAGAACATTACATAGAACATAGTTAACAGTAAATGATACTAAACAATGTGCATAAAACTATTTACATGGCAGAGTGGCTATATCTCCTACAGCCTACAGCTCTAGGGCACACACTTAAAACTAATTTTAAAACAAAAGTAAAAAATAAAGCACTTCCTATCCACTCTCTCCATTGGTCTCTCTCACTGTATTAACACTTATCTAGTACCTTGCAATTTCTATAACTGCTACAGGAGAAAAACATTACAGGGGGTAGGGACAAAAAAGAGAAAGGGCAGAGTGAAAACTGTTAAATGGAAAAGGAGAGAGAGAAAGAAATTGGGTGCTATAGAGGAAAGGGCAAGAAGGGTGAGCAAATACATAAGAATAAAGAAGGAAGGGTAAAGAAAGGCCAAAATGGGGAAGGAGAGAGAAAGAGCAAGCTCCTCTTCCTACCCCTTGTTTTCTTTCCCCCTCAATCTCTGCTTACTCTCTATTTTTCTCTCATGCTACCTAAAGGCAGCACTACACTGCTGCTACAGATCAAGTGGACTCACATACAGAAAGAACGAAGGAGACACTTCCTTCAATCGTCTGCAAAATAAATGAGTCCTAAGGGCTCTGTGAAAGCTCAAATAATTTCTATTTGTTCATATGCCTACTCGCAAAGAATTCCAATATTTTGCTGCCACCACTGAAAAGGCACAGGACCGGGTCACTTCAGTGTTTGCCTGCCCAACTGACTGCAAGTTCAAGAGGACCTGGGAGGCTGGCCTTAAGGCACAGGATGGGATATATATGGGGTCAAAAGAGAGTGCAATTTATTTAGAGAGGACAGATACAGTACATAAGCTTAAATGTCAAATATAGGCATTTAAATTGGGCACGATACGATACAGGCAACCAATACAGTTGCATCAACATGAGTGTAATATGAAAAATTTCTTTAAGTCTTGGAACAATCCAGCGGCTGATTTCTGAGCATGTTGGAGAGGAGAGACAGGGGAGATATGACTCAGACCTTTAAATACTTAAAAAGTATTAAAGAACAAACCTCTTCCAAAGATGAGGAAATCTGTAAAACTAGAGGGCATAACATAAAGCTGCAAGGGGGTAAACTGAAAGGCAATGTCAGGAAATACTTTTTCACTGAGAGAGTGGTGGATGCTTGGAATGTCCTCCCGATGGAAGTGGTGGGGGAAAATAAAGTGACAGAATTCAAAACGGCATGAGACAGACACAGTGGATCCCTTTATAGCAACAGGATAAAATCAAACTAATCATAACTATCTCTTATATCTCAACAAACAGGGGTGACCTACACGGTGCAGTGGGTACACCCCTAAACAAAGGAATAGGGAGGGGTGACCTGCACGGAGTGGCAGGTGCACCTACTCTTGCCGCCTTACTGGGCAGACTAGATGGATCATGCTGGTCTTTATCTGGTGTCATATCACATACTATGTTACATTGAAGTAAGCCAATATACAAGGTGTGACAAAAGAAACCGAGACAGTACCATAAATGTTTTATTAGAAAATCTACAGAGAAATTACGCATTGTCTCCCTCAAAGTAATCCCCCCCCAGAGTTAATGCACTTCTGCAGTCACTTCTGCCACATACAGAAGCACTCGGTAAAGTCCTTCTCCTTGACGTCCCTCAGCTCCCTTGTCACAGTGGCCTTGATCTCTTCTAGAGGCGAAATGAGTTCCTTTGAGCACAGTCTTCAGCCTGGGGAAGAGCCAGAAGTTGCACGGTGCGAGATCTGGGGAATAAAGAGCGTGGTCGAGAGCTGTGATCTCTTTGATGGCCAAGAACTGCCTCACACTGAGCGTGGTGTGTGCGGGTGCATTGTCGTGGTGGAGCAGCCACGATTTGTCTCTCCACAGAGCCCACCTGCTGCGCCGAACCCGGTCATGAAGACGATTGAGGACCTGCTGGTAGAAGTGCTGGTTGACTGTCTGACCCTCAGGAACATGATGGATCACTCCCTTCTGGTTGAAGAATGCGATCAGCATGACCTTGATCGGGACATGTGCGCCTTATTGGGTCTTGGTGACAGTCGAGTCTTCCACTGCAAGCTCTGTCTACTGCTTTCAGGATCGTACTGGAAGGACCCAAGTCTTGTCTCCTGTGATGACTCAGCCAATGAACACTGGATCTTCTCCAATCTTCTCTAGAAAGTCCCGACAAACATTGACCTGGTGCTCCTTCTGGTCGTCCGATAAAAGCCTCGGCACCATCTTAGCGCACACCTTCCACATCCCCAGCTCCTGCACCAAGATGGTCCGCACTGACTCCCTGTTCAGGCTGAGCTCCTCAGCTATCATCTCCACCATCAATCTGCAATCACTCCACACCAGCTGGTTCACTCTGTCAATGTTCTCAGCCGTCTCAGTCATGGAAGGCCGTCCTGACTTAGGGTCATACTCTACCACCTTGCGACCAGTCTTGAAGCATTTGTGCCACTCGAAGACTCGTGGCCTTGACATTGCATCTTCTCCTTAAGCCTTTTGGAGAAGTTGGAGACACTCAGTTAGGCCCTTCTCCAATTTAACCAGAAATTTCAAGTTGATTCTTTGCTCCATATTTCTGCCACCTCCAGTTGCATAACAAAGCGATGGAGCAGTGTGCTACAAAAAAAAAACATAAAAATAAAAACAGAGTGAGAGAGATGAAAAATATTACAGCAGAATAATGGTGAAATGTTGCACAACACAATGGCATAAGCGGTTAGCCAATTCGCATTGAATCATGGATGTGGCTGCCACAGTCTCGATTCTTTTTTGTCACACCTCATATAATCATATTGCAATAGTCTATGCGAGGCAAAAATCAACATCTGCACTACCAAGGCTCAAGCTAAATTCTTAACTTACAAATCAGGTGCAGCTTATAAAAAATGTGCACAACATAAGAACATGAGATATGCCATACTGGGTCAGACCAAGGTCCATCAAGCACAGTGGCAAACCCAAGTCACAAGTACCTAGCAGTTTCCCAAAAAGACACAGGTTCCACAATGCTTGTATTGGGTCAAGCAATGATATCCCGGGTCCCTTTTAATAATGGTTTATGGACCTTTCCTCCAGGAACTTGTCCAAACCTTTTATAAACCCAGCCATACTAACAACTTTTACTACATCCTCGTGACCAGAATTGCACACAATATTCAAGGTGCGGTCGCACCATGGAACAATAAAGAGGCATTATAAAATCCTTTATTTTCCATTCCTTTCCTTATGATACCTGGCATTCTATTCGCTCTCTTTGCCGCCACTGCACACTGGGCGGAGGGTTTTAACATGTTTTCCACAATGACGCCTAAATCATTTTTCCTGGGTGGTGGTTCCTAATGTGGAACCTTGCATCGTGTAACCATAGTTTGGGTTGTTCTTTCCTAAGTGCATAACTTTGCACTTGTCCACATTAAATTTCATCTGCCATTTGGATGCCCAGTCTTCCAATTTATCAAGATCCTCTTGCAATTTTCCACAATTCTCAAAACCACCTGTGCAATGAATGACTAGTATGAATGGTATTACACCCAAATTACGTTATCTTCTCTCTAATTCGCATCATATGACCCTGCAAGGGCTAGGGGTAACATAGCGTGAATCACTGCAAAGAACCACAGCCTCTGTTTTCTTGAATTAATCATAAAAATATTTGCTGACATCCAATCAGTTATCCTCTAAAAACTCTGCAATATCCACAGCAAAGAAAACCCTGCAATAGTAGAGATCTCTTTGGAGATCAGGATATTATCAGCATAAGCCTTAAATCTCAATCCCTGACTCCACAACAATGAATATAAAGAAACTAAATAGATATTAAACATAGTGCAGAACCTTGTGGCACACCCCAATTCAACTTATGCTTTTAAATTTATGCCAGGTGGAAATACCAAAGAGGAGACAAACCCATTGCTCGTTATCTGTGAGAAATGAGATAAACCACTTAAATACACTACCTGAAATCCCCAGGCAAGCTAAACGATGTAATAAAATGGAAGGAACCATTATTCCTATGGAAAAGAAATATCACTAATAATCAGCAGCTGTCTCAAAATATGCAAGTGCATCAAGGCATTTTCTCTGATGTTTCCTAGCATACACAGGTTCGTAGGAGGGGGTTTCTTTACTTTAAGCCCCGTATATTAGCACTGGGTGCTTCTTTCTTTATAAAACTGTATAAATGCCTGGTTACATATGAGGGGAATTGTTCTATTTCCCTTAAACCACTGATTTGGACAATTTCTTATTAGAAAAAGCTTCTGCTTAAAACTGTACTTGTGTCTAGTGACTGGGGTTAAAGAGTGCGATTTTGCTTTTTTGTGCACCTCTTGAGTTAAGCTTGTCAATGTTTTATTTGTTGCTTTTGGTTGTTGTCTTTTATTGAAGGGAAAACATATCAGATGATGCCCACAGTCAAAAACTGAGGAGGTTCAACGCATGGCAGGAAAAATGCTCTACAGTGATTCAGTTGGCTGACATCACTCACTTGTACAACTGATAAATCATTATCATCTGAAGAAATGCAAATATACTTGCTCCTATTGCTATAACTTAATATTGTATATGCTGGCAGCAAATCAGCTACATATTTGTTACATTAATAGCTAGCATTTTGTACAGTTTGTCCTCTCCAAGTTGTTAGTAGTTTCTCAAGAATATTTAGAGAAAGCAAAATGTAAAATTCTTCTCATGCCATTATATTACCTGTAGATTTAAATAAGGCGTGCACATCAACATTATCTGGAAGGCCAACTAGACAGAGTTCATCCCAGAATTTGCTGGTTGGTTCATCAGATGCAGTTCGAGTGCTTACATTAATGCATGATGTGATGTGTTGAGGAGAATGCTCTCTGTATCAAAGGAAAACAAAAAAAGAATAATGAAAATCTTTCATATTTCACATATTTTCAGATGTAATTTTTTTTTATATAAAGCAATGCTAAAGTCAAATGTTTTTCTGAATGCTTTTTTTGAGGCAAATGCAAAAACACATTGGAAAGAAAAGACTCCTGGCTCACTCTTCAAAGGGTTTAGACAACTTTAAGGAGGGGGTCCTAAAATGGCCTCGTTGAAAATTTACTAGGGCAGAGTACCTAAATTTATGCCCAAAAGTTCACTAAGCTCTTAAATTTAAGAGCCAAAACGTGGATGGCAACAGGGGTTGACTTAGCACAAGGAAAAAAGTTCTAACCTAGAAGTCTAAGTCAAGGCAAATGAATGGTGGGCCCAAATTAAGAGGCATAACCTTTAAACTCCTAAATGTAGGTAAATTTTCAGAAGAAAAATTTGGCTCTTAAGACAGGCTGAAAAGAGGGGACAAATTTAAACAACTAATTTAGAGGGTTAACATTGTTGAATATATGGCCCCTAGTTTACTGAATTCTATTCAACTTAAGAGAATGCAATATTTTTCAAGATGAAGAATCTAGAATGAAGTACTAGTCTCAGCATCCTGCAATACCTTCTGTAAATACAAATCATGAATGACAAACACAAATTTTGTTTTATAAATTTAGGGGAAAAAGAAAAAAAATCAGAAATTGACCAAAGCCGCAGCACTCATTTTCCAAGTGGAATTTATTAACGGACCTGCGTCAGAAGATCTGGATTTCATGAACTGTTTTCACCAATAACCCAATAAATCATGCAACTGTCACTGATATAGTGGACCATAGCTAGCTTATGCCATCAGAAGAGTAATCAAAATCTAGAGTTTGTAGGTGAAAACCTGGATGGCTCCGAGTTAGTTTGTGAGGAGCTGGCAAAACTAAAACTTGACAAAGTAATGGGGCTGGATAGGATTTGAGGGTATTGAAAGAACTTAGGGAAATACTGGGGCTCTGCTGTCTGACCATTTCAATGCTCCTTTAGAGTCAGAGTGATCCCAGAGGACTGGAGATGGGCAAATGTGGTTCCTGTCTAAAAATGCAGAAGTAAAGAAGAGCTTGGTAACTACAGACTAACCTCTGTGGTGAGTAACTAAATAGAAACACTGCTAAAACAGATGATGCTGCAGTTTATGGAATCCAAGGTATTACAGGGTCTGAGACAACATGGCTTTACTAGAAGTAGGTCTTGTCAGACTGGGTGACCAGAGAACTGGATCAGAGGAGCAAGGCATTTCACACCGTTCGAAATCGGCGACTTATAAACTGAGTGCCCTTGGGATGAACCCTAAAGTGACTGACTGGGTAAGAAACTGGTTGAGTGAGAGGTGCCAGATGGTAGAGTAAATGGAGCTCACACTGAAACTAGGGGCATTATCAGTGGGATGCCCCAGGGATCAGTCCTCTTTCCTATTCTTTTTAATATTTTTGTAAATATTGCAGATGGTCTCTGTCTGGAAAGGTATGCCTCTCTACTGATGACACTAAAATCTGCAACAGGGTAGACAGAGATCGCAGCAGATCATATCTGCTCAACTCAGACCAGACCACACCAGGCCATACCAGCTCAGGGCAGACAAACGCAGGCCATACCAGAAGATAGCAGTCCATGGCAGATCACAGATGATCATAACAGATCCAAGGGATGGGTCCTGAACTGGCCCAGCAGGAGTCAAGGAAAGCATAGTTACTCAACTGTAGCAGGTGTTTTCTGGGAACAGCAGGAATCAGTCCTCACATAAGGATGACGTCGACATCGATGAAACCCATGCAGTAATCTCTCCCCAGCATTCAAAGAAAGCCTTTGGGAGATCATCCACGCATGCGTGGTCACCTTACTGCCTGCCCAAGGGAGCCATTTTTCCTCAGTAGGATGACATAGCTTAATCAAGCAGAAAAGAAAAAAAACAACTCCACGGGGAGGAGGGAGGGTTGTGAGGACTGACTCCTGCTGTTCCCAGAGAAAGCATAGTTACTCACCTGTAACAGGTGATCTCCGGGAACAGCAGAAATTTAGTCTTCACATATGGGTATCGTCGGTACCGACGGAGCCTGCGTGGAAACGCTCCCCAGCATCCAATAGGAACGCTTTCGGGAGCATCCCTCAGCACATGCGCGCTACCTTCCCGCCTTTCCAACTGTCCCTCTTCAGTTAAGTTTCTAGCTGAGAGAAAGGCTAGAGGGAGAGAGAAAAGAGACAGAGAGATAGACAGACAACTCCTAGGGGAGGTGGGTAGGTTGTGAAGACTAAATTCCTGCTGTTCCCGGAGATCACCTGTTACAGGTGAGTAACTACGCTATCTCCAGGAACAAGCAGGAATGTAGTCTTCACATATGGGGACTCCCTAGCTAAAGATGCCGGGGAGATGGCACCAGGAAGCTGCCACCTATAGTGAGGCGGGCCATACTTCCTCCCATGGATCTCTGGCATCCCCCAAGGGTTGGTGGGTAGGAGTTGAATTAAGTCTGAAAGAGATGTTGAAGAACAGCCTGGCCAAAAAAGGCATCTCGACGGGAGGCTTTATCTAGGCAGTAGTGGGCTGTGAAGGTGTGCACCAAAGCCCAGGTGGCTGCTCAAAAGATGTAATCGATAGACACAGAGTGAGGGTTAGCCATAGAGGCTGCCATGGCTCTCACATTATGCGCTGTGACATGGCCTTGGAGAGGAAGACTCTTACTGTCATAAGCAAAGGATATGCATTGTGCAATCCATTTAGATAGAGTTCTTTTGGAGACTGGAAGTCCCAAACAACTAAAATCAAAAGCAATAAAAAGTTGAGAAGACTTTCTATGTTGCTGTGTTCTTTGTAAGTAAAAAGCCAAGGCTCTTTTACAGTCCAAAGTATGAAGGTTCCTTTCTGCATTAGAGGCATGAGGCCTCGGAAAGAATACAGGAAGGTAAATCGATTGATTTAAATGAAAAGGCAAAACCACCTTTGGCATAAAATGTGGATGAGTTCTGAGAACAACCTTATCATGGTGAAACCTTGTATAAGGAGGATCAGCCACTAAAGCTTGCAATTCACTAATGCGACGTGCGGAGGTGATTGCAATCAAGAAGATGACCTTCCAGGATAAAAACTTTAGGGTTGTAATGGCTAAAGGTTCAAAGAGCGATTTTATGAACTGTCCGAGAACTAGATTTAAATCCCATGCCACCGGTGGTGGCCTAATGGGAGGCTTTGTTAATAGAAGACCTCTCATGAATTTCGCTATGAGTGGATGAGAGGAAATTGGCTGTCCATTTAGAAGCTTATAGGAAGCTGCAATTGCACTAAGATGGACTCTTACTGAATTGGTCTTTAGACCAGAATTTGATAAATGAAGTAGGTACTCTAGTACCGATTCCAAAGGTATCACAAGGGGGTTTAAGCCCTTTTGAGAACACCATATAGTAAAACGTTTCCACTTAAAGGCATAAGAACATCTTGTGGAAGGTTTTCTAGAAGCTTGAAAGATATCCTTTACCTGTTAGGAAAGGTTAAGATCCTGCAGGTCTAGGCTTTCAGCAACCAGGCCCTGAGATGCAGGGACTGGGGGTTTGGGTGCCATAGCATCCCGTTCTCTTGGGAGAGAAGGTCTGGAGCACACCCTAACTCCAGAGGTGCAGCTTGAGAGAGATGTAGGAGTAGGGGATACCACATTTGTTGTGGCCACTGTGGTGCTATGAGGATCATAAGACCTCTGTCTCTCTGAAGCTTGAAGAGTGTTTTGGGGATGAGGGGAATGGGTGGGAAGGCATAGAGGAAGTCCTGACCCCAGTGAAGGAGGAAGGCGTCCCTTGCCTGGCAATTGTGAGCCAGAATCCTGGAACAGAACCGAGGAAGTTTGGCATTCAGTGGACTTGCAAAGAGGTCTATGTCTGGGGTCCCCCAGATCTGAAATATCTTTGTCACCTGGTCTAGGTGGAGAGACCATTCGTGAGGCAGCAGTACTTGGCTGAGTTTGTCTGCCCAAAGGTTTTGAATGCCTGGAAGATATACCATGAGAAGGTGAATTTGATGCTCTCTGGAGAGGGCCCATAGTCGTAAAGCTTCATTGCATAATGACAGAGAGCCTGTTCCACCCTGCTTGGTCACACAGAACATGGCTACTTGATTGTCCGTTTGGACTAGGACTGTCTTGTAGCTGAGCCGGGCATGGAATACGCGAAGAGCTAGATAGATTATCTTAATTCTAGGAGGTTTATGTGAAGACAAGCCTCCTGTGGAGTCCAGGTACCCTGGGTAGAGAGATGGTGCAGGTGTGCTCCCCAACCCACCTGTGATGCATCTGTTAGGGTGGCCTGGAATAGGAGTTGTTGGAAAGGAGAGCCCAGTAAAAGATTCTCCAGTGATTGCCACCATTGTAGGGACAAGATCAGTTGTTGAGAGTTTGATATCTTGTCTGACAGATGTCCTGTGGCCTGTGTCCACTGTGTGGATAGGGTCCACTGGGCTGCTCGCATGTGGAGGTGAGCATAGGGAACTACATGAACTGTGGATGCCATATGTCCCAGTAATTGTAGCAGTTCTCGAGCAGTTAGGAAGGATTTTCCCGCTGAATGAGAAGCTAGTTGCACTATACAAAGACATCGGGGCTGTGGGAGGAAAGTCCTTGACTGTCTAGTATCTAAACAGGCTCCTATGAACTCCAGGGACTCGGAAGGAACAAGTTGGGATTGGTAATAAACATCCCAAAATCCCAAGTATCGGAGGATTCCCATTGTGCGAGACAGTGCAGAGCTGGCTTCTGCAACTGTGGGGGCTCGAATGAGCCAGTCGTCCAAGTAAGGGAAGACGAATATCCCTAGGGTTCACAGGAATGCAGCTGCTATTGCCATGCATTTCATGAATACTCTTGGTGCCGAAGCCAGACCAAAGGGAAGAACCCTGTATTGGAAGTGTTTTCACTTGAAAAGGAATCGTAAGAATTTCCTGTGATCTGGATGGATCAGAATGTGAGTATATGCATCCTTTAGATCTAGAGAGCAAAGCCAATACTGACTTTGAAGGTATGGCAGAAGAGTTCCCAGAGAAATCATTTTGAACTTTTCTCAGAACAGATATTTGTTCAATTCTCTGAGGTCTAGAATGGGTCTGTGTCCTCTTTTCTTTGGAATAAGAAAATAGGGGGAGAAGAACCCTGTACCCTGTTGGAGAATGGGTACTTCCTCTATTGCTTCTTGCGCAAGGAGTGTTGAGACTTCCTGATCCAGTAGATTGTCTACAGAGGTTTGGGAATTGAACTGTGTTACGATTGTAGGAGGGGGCATGCTGTGAAAATGAAGCTTGTACCCCTCTCCTACAATGGACAGAGTCCAATTTTCTGTTGTTATTTGGTGCCATCTGTTGGCAAAATGACACAACCTGCCTTGAATGTTTAGGGGTTCTGGACCTTTTTGAGGCAGGAAGGGCAAGCTCTCTAGGAAGGAGTCAAAGCCCTTGAGGGGGCTGAGCCTGTGGAGATGGTTGAGCTCTCGGGCCTTTTGGCTTCTTTTGTTGTCTTAATTGTTATTGTTGTCCCCTTTGGGCAACTTGACCATGACCTTCCCTAGCTGGGTATAGGATAAAACTTCCTCTTTTTGCTGAAAAAGGGTTTTTTATAGGGTTTCTTTTTGGCTGGAGTGACTGTAGATTTTGACAATCTGTCTAAAGTGATATTGTCAGCATCTATCTCATTAGCCTTTTCCTGCCAATTCTTGCCAAAGAGGTTTTCTCCTGTACAAGGGATGTTTCCTAATTTATCCTGTAGCCAAATCTCCAAGTCTGATGCCTGAAGCCAGGCAATCCGACGTGCACCAATGGCAATAGCAGAAGTTCTCCTGATGCATTCAAAGCAGTCAAAGGCTGCACGATTTACAAACTTGGAAACATCTTGAGCATGCTTGACAAGAGTAAGGAAGTCCTGTCGTTTGTCATCAGGGAGAAGAGGGCTCAAAAGCTCCAAATCTCCTGTGACTTCTTTGAGGAACATTCCCATATATAAACAATATATGAGCTGATCCTAGCTGAAAGCATGAAGGCCTGAAAGGTTTGACGCCCAAAGGCGTCAAGAGTCCTGAAATCATGAACTAGAGGATTGGCTGCATGTCTTTTTGCACTTTTCATCCTACGCATGGCTGACTCCACCACCATTGCATGGTGTGGCAGCCGATTCTTTTGAAAGCCAGGACATGGTGGAACTCGATACATGGTATCGAGTCTCCTAGAATGAGGAGATGTCATCAAAGGTGTTTCCCACATTCTGAGCATCAAATCATGAAGAATTTCATGAATGGGCAGAGTGGCTGCCCTCTTTGGGAGCCTTAGGGTATTGGAGAATTTCCAATTCCTTTACTCTAGGTTCCTTTTCAGGAGCTACCGTGATTGAAAGGCCTCGGGCCACATCACGAATAAAATTCTGAAAAAACATGTCTTCCGGAGAATACATTCTGCATTGAGGAGAAGAGGAGTCTTCCGGGAGAAGCACTTTGGTACCGGCAGAATTACCAGAGTCATCGGAATCAGAGGATTTGAAGTATCTCTGATCCTGATGTTCATGCAAAGCATGGCATCGGTATCGATCAAAGTCGGTACTGAGTTGGTCCAGTACCGATCTGTCGATGGCAGAAAAAGTTGGCATGGGAAGAATTCCCACTGGGGCCAGTACCATTGGTGCTGGTACTGGTATTGGTACCGGTGCTGGTACCAGCATCGGTATCAGTGTCAGTACCCGTTGAACCGTCGGTAGTGGTGTCAACCGTACCGCAGCTGTAAGGAGAGCTGCAAAATTGCGTTCAATAGCGAGGAACCTCTGGTCTATCGATGCTGCTGATGCCTGGGTGTCAGTACCGGAAGAAGCGGCCGGAACCCCTGAGCATGGCACAAGTAGTTCTGCCGAGGTTGAGGCCTCGAGAACATCCTGGAGCCCCGTTGGTGCTTTGGAGGCCAAAGCCTCCCTCCGGGGCTGTTTTGCCAGTGTAGTTTCCTCAAGGGCAATGCCAATGGCTTCTCGATGCTTGGAAAGAGATCTACCCTTTGAGGACTGGCTCTTATATTTAGTTACTTGAGATCCATGGGAGGAAGACGAGGCTCTGGAAGACGTTGATGCAATGGACATCGCATTTGAAGAAAAGAGGGAACCGAGCTTTGCAGCCCGGTTCTGTCTTCCTCTTTTAGTCATCTCCATACAAGAGAGACACTCCAATGGAGAATGGTCAGGGCCTAAACATTTGAGACACCAGTCATGGGTGTCGGTGACGGAAATGGTACCTCCACACTTAGTACATTTTTTAAAACCACTAGCTGGTTTTTCCATTTTTCAGGAAAATGGGGTCTAATGCCCAAAATGGCGCCTAGCACCAAAAAGAAAACGTTTCTGAAGAGAAACAGTTTAGAAAGTATATATATATATATATATATATATATATATATATTTTTTTTTTTTTTTTAAAAGAAGAAAAGAGAACGGCGGTACCGGTAGGTGTCGAGCGGAGGCAGACGCGATCACAAGAAAACAAGTTTAAAGAAGAAATTTTCTGCGGTGACAGGGTATGTGTCCTGTCAGCTCTGCGAAAAACTGAAGAGGGACAGTTGAAAAGGCGGTAAGACAGCGCGCATGTGCTGAGGGATGCTCCTAAAAGCCTTCCTATTGGATGCTGGGGAGCGTTCCCACGCAGGCTCCGTCGGTACTGACGATACCCATATGTGAAGACTACATTCCTGGAGATCACCTGCTACAGGTGAGTAACTATGCTTTCTCCGGGAACAAGCAGGAAGTCAGTCCTCACATATGGGACTCCCCAGCAACAGGCTACCGAAAAACCTGCAAACAGTCATTGCCGACCCAAAAATCGAACCATAAATGGAAGCTGAAAGACAATGAAGAGCCTCAAGCATTGGTATGCAAAACCCCAGCATCTGCAAGGAATCAACTCTCCGATAGCCTGGACAAACAGAAGGGTTGAAGGGAAGGAGTTGCATCAGTCCCCAAAGAGGTGCCAAAAAACAGCCTGGCTGAAGGTGCTGTCATGCCAGGAGGCCTACTCGAGGCAGTAGTGAGCTGCGAAAGTATGGACCAAGGACTGGATGGCCGCTCGACAAATCTCCGGTAGGGAGATGGAGCTTAGGTTAGCCCCGGAGGCTGTAATAGCCCGAACCTTATGGGCTGTCACATGATGCTCCAAAGAAAGGCCAGCCTGTCCATAGGCAAAGGAAATGCAGTCAGCCACCCAGGTGGAAAGGGTGCACTTAGATACCACCACGCCAGCTTCTCATGGGGTCAATAAGAATCAAACAGTTGAGAGGAGCAGCGATGAGCCTTCATCTGATTAAGGTAAAAAGCCAAAGCCCATTTGCAATCCAAGGTATAAAGAGAGGCTTCCACCCTGATTGAGTGCGGCCTAGGAAAGAAGGTGGGAAGAACCACCTCCTGGTTGAGGTGGAAGGTAGAAACCACCTTAAGAAAAAACTTGGGTGTGAGCAGAGAACCACCCTATTCTTATAAAACCTAATAAAAGGGGCATGGGCCACCAGTGCTTGCAGCTCGCTAACCCTCCATGCTGAAGTGAGTCATTAGGAAGACGACCTTCCATGAAAGGTACTTGAGATGGCAGGAGGCCAGTGGTTCAAAAAGAGGGTCAATGAGTTTATCCAGAACCATGCAGGTGAATGGATGTCCGCAAGAGCAAGATGCCCCTCATGAAGTGACCAATGAGAGGATGAATTGACAGGGAACATCCATCAACCACATGGTGGTAGTCAATCAGGGCACTCAGATGGACCCTGACGTAACTGGACGGTAGAAGGTACTGCAGGACTACCTGCACCAGACAGAAGAATGAGTTGAAACCTCTATCTGCACACCAGACAAGAACCTGTGCCATTTGAAGGCATACACTCATCTGGTGGAATCCTTGCGGGACACGAGGAAGTCGTCCTCAGTGTCCCTAGGCAAGTGATGTTGAGCGAGAACTATCCTTTCAGCATTCACGCTGTCAGTTAATCATGTGAGTTTGGGAAGCAGGAGAATCCCGCCGTTCCAAGAGATCTGATCCGGGGCAAAACCCAAGAGAATGGGTGGTGCCTGAGAAAGTATGACCAGCTGTGGGTACCACGGCTGCCAAGACCAGCGCAGGACAATAAGGACCTTGAAGATCGTCTTAGCAACCAGGGGCATGGGCAAGTAAGCATACAGTAGGCCCATGCCCCAGTGGAGGAGAAATGCATCAGCTATAAGGCGTTCCCGGCAAGGAATCTTGGAGCAGAACAGCAGCATCTGAGCATTGTGAGGGCTGGCGAAGAGGTCCACCGCCAGGGTGCCCCACTTCTGGAAGATATCCCGTGCCACTGGCAGGTTGAGAGTCCACTTATGAGACTGCAGTATCCTGCTGAGTCAGTCTGAAAATACATTTTCCTGCCCTGGGAGGTAGATGGCCCGGACGAGTATACCCTGCCGGTTTGTGAAATTCCAGAGTCTAATTGCCTCCCAGCAGAGGATGTAGGACCCCGTGCCACCATATTTGTTGATGTAGAGCACCATCACCTAATTGCCCGTGTGAACAAATTCAACCTCATTTTGCTAGATAGTGCTGGAAGACCCACAGGGCATTCACAACTGCTCGGAGTTCAAGGAAGTTGATTTGGAGCTGGCTCTCCTCCTGCGATCAGAGACCCTGGGACTGAAAGCCATTCCAATGGGCTCCACAACCGAGCTAGGAGGCATCCATGGTGAGGATTTGTTGTTGTGGGGGATCCTGAAAAGGAAGCCCTGGCAGAGGATTGCTCGACTGTCGCCATTAGGCGAGGGAGCAGGACAAGGGCAGGATGAACTGAACCCTGTCTGAAAGGGGCCCCATCACCTGCTTCCACTGAGTGCAGAGTCCACTGGGCCTGACGCATATGGAGACGAGCTGATGGTGTGACAGGAACAGTCAAAGGATATGTGTCCCAAGAGGCGGAGCATCCACCAAGCCGAGACTGTTGGAGAGGACTGGACCTTCCCAACAAGACAGAGAGGCACTGAGCCTTGTCAGATGGAAGAAATGCCCGGGCCTGAGTAGTATCAAGGAGGGCTCCAATGAACTCCAGGGTGCTGGATGGGCTGTAGGTGGGACTTGGGCTAGTTTACTATAAGCCCCAAGGTCAACAGGAGCTGGATGGTGCAACGAAGGGCCTTGTTAGATCTCGTCCTGGGACCTGCCCCTTATCAGCCAGTCAATCAGGTAAAGGAAGACGAATACACTCTGCTACCATAGGAAGGTGGCAACCTCTGCCAGGCACTTTGTAAATACCCTGGAAGTGGACACCAATCTGAACAGGAGGACCCAGTACTGGTATTAACACTCACCGATGACAAAGCGAAGGTACTGCCAAGTGCAAGGGGTAGATCAGGATATGGGTATAGGCACCTTTGAGATCCAAGGAGCACAGACAGTCTCCCTGGTGGAGGTAAGGCAGCAACGTCCCAAGGGATAACATCTTGAACTTCTCCTGCACTAAGAAGCGGTTGAGATTCCGTAGAATGGGTTGGGACCTCCCGGCTTCTTGGGAATCAGGAAATAATGGGAGTATTTATTTATTTGAGAAAATTTATATATTGCATTTCCAATGTTCAATAGGGTTACAAATAACAAAACAAAACGAAACATTGCATGGAACATGTGAAAGTTATAAAGAACATCTGACTACTGATAATAAACCCATAAGATTTTTAGAGGCAGGATGACTAGGTTCTCTAGGAAGGAGTCAAAGACCTTGTGGAGGCTGTCTGCTGAGCTGGTTGAGCTCCAGGGACTTGAACCTTCCTCTGTTGTTTTGGCTGCTGTTGTCCCTTCTAGGAAGCATGGACTGGGCAGTGGACAGTATGGGTGTAAGAAGGATAGAATTTCTTTTTCTTGTTGAAAAAGGGTTTCTTAACCATCTTTTTCTTAACTGGGTTGGCAGTGGTCCTTGAGAGCCTATTTAAGGTAGTGTTCTCAGACTCAAGTTGAGAAGCTTTGTCCTGCCAATCCTTGCTAAAGAGTTTTTCTCCCAAGCAAGGAATATTCCCCAGCTTATCTTGCACCCATTACTCTAAATCAGATGCTTGTAACCAAGCAATCAAACGTGCACCGATGGAAATAGCAGAAGTCCTGCTAATACATTTGAAAGAATCAAAGGTTGCCCTGTTCATAAACTTAGAAACATTTTGGGCATGTTTAACAAGTGTAAGGAAATCGGCCCTCGTCAGAGAGAAGAGGAGCCATTAGTTCCAAATCTTTAGTAACCTCCCAAAGAAACATACTTTACATGGGTATGTATGAACTTATTCTGGCCGATAACAGAGACCTGAAAACATTGACGGCCAAAGGCATCGAGGGTTCTCGCCTCATGGCCTGGAGGATTAGATGAATGTGTCTTGGAACTTTTGATTCGGCGCATTGCTGATTCCACAACCATGGAATGGTGTGGTAACTGAGTTATTTGGAACCTGGGACACTGCGGTACCCGGTACATTGTATCGCGTCTTTGAGAATGTGGAGACACCGTTAAAGATGTTTCCCACATCCTAAGCATGAGATCATGCAAAATCCGATGTATGGATAAGGTTGTGGCTTCCTTAGGGGCTGCCGGATACTGAAGAATTTTAAGTTCTTCATCTCTCAGTTTCTTCTCGGGGGTCATGGTGATCGAGAGGCCCCGGAGTCACATCCCGTATAAAGTCTTGAAAAGACATGTCCTCTGGAGGAGACATCCGATACTGCAGGGAAGGAGAGGGATCCTCCAGAAGAACTGCTCTTGTACTGATGGAGTCATCGGAAGAATCGGAATCGGAAGACTCGAAGTACTGACAGGCTATGTGTTCCTGAACTGCCTGTAGACGGTACCGATCGAAGTTGGCATCTGAATGCCTCGATACCGGACCCTCTATGCCGAACACTAATTCTAGAGCCAGCATGGGCGATAGTGTGGAGAGCAGCACAACAGTAGATGCAGATACCTCCGGTACCAATATCGGTACCGATAACTGCAGAACCGATTGCAGCAGCTTTAGCGGTACGGAGGCTGCTAGCAAGGCCACAAGACTCCGCTCAATGGCAAGGATACGTTGATCCATGGAGCCTGCTGATGTCTGGGTGTGGATACCAGTAGACCCCAGAACATGGCACCAAGAGCTCTCCAGTGGTGGATGCCTCAGGAACATCTTGGTACCCCGAAAATGCTTTCGAGGCAAGGATCTCCCACCGGGGTTGTTTGGTCGGTGTATTATCCTCGAGGGCAATGCTAGGAGCATCTCAATGCTTAGAAGGAGATCTACCCCTTTGCGGACTGGCCAGTCTTCGAGGAAGACCTGGGTTTGGTTACCTGAGATCCATGGGAGGAAGATGAAGCCCTGGACGACGTCGATACAATGGACATTGCATCCAAGGCAAAAAGGGTGCCGAGTTTCACAGCTCTATTCTGCAGGCCTCTCTTAGACATCTTTCTGCAGAGTAGACACTCCGATGGTGAATGGTCTGGACCCAAACATTAAAGACACCAGTCATGGGTGTCGGTAGCAGAAATAGTACTGCTACATTTTGAACATTTTTTGAAACCACTAGTTGGTTTTTCCATTTTAAAGTAAAGCAGAGCCTACAGCCCAAAATGGCGCCAAGGCACCAAGAGGGGAAAGGCCTCAAGAAAAAAGGTTGTATTTTTTAAGAAAAAAGAAAGAAAGGAGCAGGCACCGACTGAACCAGTGTCAGCGTCGATGGGAAGGCAGACATGACCACAAAAAAGAAAACTGTCTGCAGTGACAGGACTTGCTGCCTGTCGGCTCCACAGAACATGAAAAACTGAAGAGGGAGAGCTGGAAAGACAGGAAAGGCAGCAGCGCAGGCACAGGGGGATGCTCCCAAAAGCTTTCCTATAAGACACTGGGGAGCGTTCCCAAGCGGGCTCCATCGGTGCCGACGATACCCATATGTGAAGACTACCATTCCTGCTTGTTCCTGGAGATAAGAAAAAACTACAAAAATGAACTGGACTCAATGCCAAGGCAACAAGGTCGGCAGGCGGGAAGAGTACCAGTATGATACCGGAGGAGAATATGAATCTCAGAGAGAAAAAAAAAAACTTTTTTCGGGGACAAACCAGACAGGAGACTGAGCAAGATGGCACCCTTGGTGGGAAGTGCCGCATATGCCTGGTGGCATCTCCCAAAGGCTTTCTTTGACAGCTGGGAGGATGTTTCTGCAAGGGCTCCGTTGGTGCCAATGTCATCCATATGTGAGGACTGACTTCCTGCTTGTTCCCAGAAAAACTTCATTCATCATCTGCTTTTCTTCTCTCTATGCTGCATTCTACTTCTAACATAAGAACATAAGATATGCCATACTGGGTCAGACCAAGGTCCATCAAGCCCAGTATCCTGTTTCCAACAGTGGCCAATCTAGGTTGTACGTACCTAGCAGTTTCCCCAAAAGACACAGGTTCTGCAATGCTTGTACTGGGTCAAGCATTGATATCCTGGGTCCCTTCTTAATAATGGTTTATGGACCTTTCCTCCAGGAACTTGTCCAAACCTTTTTTAAACCCAGCTACACTAACAGCCTTTACTACATCCTCCGGTAACAACTTCCAGAGTTTGATTACACGTTGAGTGAAAAAATATTTTCTTTTATTAGTCTTAAATAGTTTACCCTGTAGCTTCATTGCATGTCCCCTAGTCTTTCTATATTCTGATAACGTAAACAATCGATCTATGTTTACCCGTTCCACTCCGTTCATTAATTTATAGACTTCTATCATATCTCCCCTCAGCCGTCTTTTCCAGGTTAAAGAGCCCTAACCTTTTTAGCCTTTCTTCATAGGAGTATCCTTCCATCCCCTTTACCATTTTGGTGGCTCTTGTCTGAACCTTTTCTAATGACGCTATATCCTTTTTAAGATACGGTGACCAGAACTGCACACAATATTCAAGGTGCGGTCTCACCATGGAATGGTATAGAGGCATTATAATATCTTTTGTTTTATTTTCCATTCCTTTCCTTATGATACCTAGCATTCTATTTGCTCTCTTGGCTGCCGCTGCACACTGGGCCAAGGGTTTTAACATGTTATCCACAATGATGCCTAAATCTTTTTCCTGGGTGGTGGTTCCTAATGTGGAATCTTGCATTGTGTAACCAGTTTGGGTTGTTCTTCCCTAGGTGCATAACTTTGCACTTGTCCACATTAAATTTCATCTGCCATTTTGATGCCCAGTCTTCCAATTTATCAAGATCCTCTTGCAATTTTCTACAATCCTCTTGGGTTTTAACAACTTTAAATAGTTGTGTGTCACTTACAAATTTGATAACCTCATTCGTTATTCCACTTTCCAGGTCATTTATGAATATGTCAAAAAGCAGCGGACCCAACACAAATCCCTGGGGTACACCACTATTCACCTTTCTCCATTGGGAAAATTGGCCATTTAGCCCAAACCTCTGCTTTCTATCTTTTAACCAGTTCCTGATCCACAGTAGTACACTGCCTCCTTTCCCATGACTCTTTAGTTTTGCCAAAAGTCTCTGATGAGGGACCTTATCAAAGGCTTTCTGAAAGTCCAGATACACTATACCAACCGAATCACCTTTGTCCACCTGTTTATTCACAACTTCAAAAAAACATAACAGATTAGTAAGACAAGATCTTCCTTGTCTAAAGCCATGTTGGCTGTATCACATTAGACCATGACTATCTACATGCTGAGTAATTTTATTCTTTATGATGGTTTCTACCATTTTTCCTGGTACTGATGTCAGGCTCACCGGTCTGTAGTTTCCCGGATCACCCCCGGAACCCTTTTTAAAAATTGGTGTTACATTGGCGATCCTCCAATCTTCAGGTATTAGAGATGATTTTAATGACAGTTCACAGATTACTAATTGCAGGTCTACATTCTCATATTTCAGTTCTTTCAACACTCTTGGATGTATACCATCCGGCCCAGGTGATTTGCTACTCTTCAGTTTATCTAATACTTGTAATACATCTTCCCGATGTATCGATATTTCCTTCAATTCTTCCGCACCTTTAAATACCACTTCAATCATGGGTAACATCCCTACATCTTCCTCAGTAAAGACCGAAGCAAAGAATTCATTCAGTCTCTCCGCTATCGCCTTGTCGCCTCTTAGTGCCCCTTTAACTCCTCTATCATCTAATGGACCAACTGAGTCTCTCACAGGTTTTTTGCTACGAATGTACTTGAAAAAAATCTTTATTTCGGGTTTTTGCTTCCGCGGCAAGCTTCTTCTCAAATTCTCCCTATGCCTGCTTTATCAATGCCTTGCATTTGACCTGCCAGTGCTTGTGCTGTTTCCATGTTTCATCGTTTGGCTCTTTTTTCCATTTCCTGAAAGATGCTTTTTTGGCAACAGCCTCTCTGACCTCACCTTTAAAGCATGCTGGCAGTTTTTTGGACTTCCTTCCACTTTTCTTAAAGCGTGGAATACAGCTGGTCTGGGCTTCCAAGATAGTATTTTTCAACACCCCCAAGTTTGATGTAAGTCTTTAACCTTTGCAACTGCTCCTTTTAGTTTTTTCTTAACTATTTTCCTCATTTTATCATAGTCTCCCTTTCGAAAGTTAAAAGGTAGTACTGTGGATTTCCTTACTATCCCTCCTCCACTAATTAAATCAAAGGCGATCATGCTATGATCACTACTGCCAAGTGACCCCAACACCCTTATCTCTTGCACTAGATCTGGTGTTCCTCTAAGGACTAGGTCTAATATGGCTTCCCTCTGGTCGGTTCATGAACCAGCTGCTCCAAGAAGCAGTCATTTATGTCATCTAGGAACTTAATCTCCCTAGCATGTCCTGCCGTGACACTGACCCAGTCGATACCGGGGTAATTGAAATCACCCATTATTATTACTCTGCTGTGATTTTTGTTAGCTTTCTTGATTTCTTTGAGCATTTCATCATCCATTTGTTCATTCTGGCCAGGCGGTCGATAGTACACCCCCACTGCCATCGCCTTCCCCTTTTTACATGGAATTTCAATCCATAGAGATTCTACAGCAAATTTACTTTCCTGCAAAACTTTAATCCTTTCTGACTCAATGCCCTCTCTAACATAGAGCGCAACCCCTCCACCAATTTGATCAGCTCTATCATTACGATATAGTTTGTACCCAGGTATCACAGTGTCCCACTGGTTCTCCTCCTTCCACCATGTCTCTGATATTCCAATCATATCTAGCCTCTCATTTAGTGCTATATATTCTAACTCTCCCATCTTATTTTTTAGACTTCTAGCATTTGCATACAAACATTTTAGAGACTGTATTTTATTCATATTAATTTGGCTATTGGTAGACATGGGTAATTTGGGATCTTTAAGCTCTGTCTGCTCCATACTTAAGGGCATTTGGGCTACTTTACTCTTTTTTGGAACCTCTCTGCTTTTGGTAGTATCCTTCAAGGATACATTCTTCCGAACCATCTGCTCTTGGGCGACTGTCGGCTTTTCCCTATTATCTAGTTTAAAAGCTGCTCTATCTCCTTTTTAAAGGTTACTGCCAGCAGCCTGGTTCCATCCCGGTTAAGGTGAAGCCCATCCCTTTGGAAGAGCCCCTCCTTTCCCCAGAATGTTCCCCAGTTCCTAACAAATCCAAACCCCTCATCTCTGCATCATTGTCTCATCCACGCATTGAGACTCCGGAGCTCTGCCTGCCTTTTGGGTCCTGCACGTGGAACGGGAAGCATTTCGGAGAACGCTACCCTGGAAGTTCTGGATTTCAACTTCCTACCTAAAAGCCTAAATTTAGCTTTCAGAACCTCCCTACCACATTTTCCTATGTCATTGGTACCGACATGTACCAAGACAGCACACTCCTCCCCAGCACTATCTAAGACCTTATCTAGGTGGTGCGTGAGGTCCTCTACCTTTGCACCAGGCAGGCATGATACCAGGCGATCCTCACGTCCACCAGCCACCCAGCTATCTACATGCCTAATGATCGAATCACCAACAGCTGTCCTAACCCTTCCCTCATGGGCACATGGCCCTGGAGAAACTTCCTCGGTGCAAGAGGGTTTTATATCACCTGGAGGACAGGTCCTAGTTACAGGATCATTCCCTGCCACACCAGGGTGATGCTCTCCTGTCACATGACCTCTCTCCTCCATGGCAACAGGGATGCTGCCAGACTGGAGGTGGGACTTCAGGACTATATCCCTGTAGGTCTCGTCTATGTACCTCTCTGTCTTTCTTATGTTTTCCAAATCTGCTACTCTAGCCTCTAGAGAACGGACTCATTCCCTGAGAGCAAAGAGCTCCTTGCACTTAGTGCACACGTAAGACCTCTCACCAACTGGGAGAAAATCATACATGTGGCACGCAATGCAAAAGACTGGAAAGCCACCATCTTGCTGCTGGACTGCTGTCTGCATCTTAGTTTTAAGTTTTTTGTTTAGATCTTTAAGTTCTTTACTTACTAAGGGTTGGTATGGATATCTATACCAATAAAACTGTACCTAATACGTTTAATATACCTTGTTCACCCGAAGCTTGATTAATCTCAGGTCCTTAGTGTATGACTGATTTGGGTAACGAGCTTCACCTGAGAGCACCTCCTGTCTTTTAAGATGTGTAAGTACCTATAAAGCTAAGATTATCCCTGGGGTGGGTGGGTGTGGGGAGGGAGGGAGGGAGGGAGGGAGGGAAATAACACTTATTAAAAGAGGGCTGCTACACAGTACCCTGTCCTCTGCTGCTGAGGTAAGTTATATTCTTATTTGATTTAAATTATAGCTCTTTACTGCTGCTAGGCTCTAACTTATTATGAAATTTAAACTACAAGCTCTCTGCTGGGTTCCAAATTTAACCAGAAAGCTCTCTTCTGTGTTTTAAATGTAAACTAAAAGTACTTTGCTGATACTAGGCCCTGAGTGACTATTAAATTAAAACTACAAGCTCTCTGCTAACTCTTGGTTTCTGCTAACTTTTGGCTTCGCTCCTTTGACCTTGCTGCCGCTTTTTCTTGGAATAACCTACCCCTTTCCCTGCATCAAATTCCTTCCCTCACCCTCTAGGCTCAAGACGCACCTCTTTGAGACTGTCTCTTGCTCATAATCCCCATCCTTATGTTTCAGGTCCTTATTGCCCGTTTTGTCCTTCCTCTTTTGTACTACTTTATGCCTGTCCTTTTAGATTGTAAGATCGACGAGCAGGGACTGTCTTTTCTGTGTCTGTACAGTGCTATGTATACCTGATAGTACTTTATAAATGCTCATTATTAATAATAATAATAATAATAATAATAGTATGTTTGTCTCTCTGGAGGTTGTTTCCCCCTGATGAAGCTATCATGCTGAAACGCAGCTGTGTCAGTGTATCAATAAAGACTGTTTTCTCCATTTCACTATCTTTAGGGGTAGTCTTTGTAGACTTCTAGTTCTACGCCTTGCTCTTTTGTCTGTTGTATCTGCAAGTGTGTGCGCTTCTATTTTGGACTCTCCATGTCACCAGCTATTCCTTCCAAGTAGTATTAGATCTTGAATCCTCATTGGAAGATTAGATGTGTTTTGCATTGACTGCTGTACTTCCTTATTATTATGCTCTTTATAATCTCTCCTTCTGGAATGCACCCCCCCCCCCTTCTCTCATGGACTAACATGCATCAAAATATCTTTTAAGATAAATTATATTTTGTGCTACTTCTTTTTCTTTACTGATTCTCGGTTTCCTGTCAGTGATTCTGCATGTAATTGTTTTTGTAAAGTACAAAAATAGAATAAAACGTTTCTCCAGTGTTAAATAGAATCATTTTAAAACGGAGACAAGAGTATTACCTACTTTTTCATCTCTACCTAACGGCTCTTCAAATCTTCTTTGTGCCCTTTTTTCATGTTACTTACCCCTCCTTATAGCCTCTCCTTTTCAAATCTAATCTTCCAAATTAATAACACTCATCTTTCAAAATTTATTTCTATCAAATTTCAACCTCCCTTTTTTGATCATCCTGATGTGTAAGTAATTCACACCTATTCTTTTAAGATATTTATTTTATTTTATGTATGAGCATTTGCTATACTTCCTTTAGACTTAAGGAAATATTTACTAAGCTGCGCTCTTAAGGTGGCAGATAACGTGGCCCAATAGCAAGCACTAATAGATAGCATAGGGGAAATGCAGATAGCACATAAAATTGCTGCACTATCTGCAGATCTGGCACTAACTGCTAGAGTGGGTAAGAGAGGGACGGAGAGTGGGTAGGTCTTCGAAGATCAGTTAGCACGGGCCTCAGGAATGCAAGTAACCTTCAAAGTTACGCAAAGCATAGGTGCAACTAACGTCACCTCAATGGGTGGCGTCATCTGCATTCATGATGTTACTGGGCCACATGCTTCATAATTTCAATGCGTTATCTACTGGGAAAATGCCGTGCATACTCCCAACATACCGCATGGCTTTTGCACCTAACACTGTGCTATCTACACTTTTTTGCCACGTTAGCTACAAGAGCCTAACGCGATTTAGTGAAGATACCCCTTTATTCTTATTTTACTGCATTATTTGAAACAAACAAAAAAATATCTAGCCTTCTTAATCACTTTCTCACAAAAGTTGCCTGCTCTTTACAAGCTTGCTTCTTTTTCTAATAGTTTTACCTTATATCACTTTCCCTCTCTGTCTAGTTTCTTTCTTTAGTTCTCTAAGATCCACTAAAGACCACTGGGAGAGTTCCATGCTTAGTTATTAATTTCCACAAAAGAGCTATACTCAAAGTCATAACTAATTGGTTAGATGACCTGTCATTACAAAGAGGCTCCTTCCATCTCTCTCCTAATCCTTCTTTTCCCACGCTCTGCCCCCTCTTTCTCCATCCCCTCTCTTCCCATCTCCTCCTCCTTCCTGTCCTCCTGTCTCTCTTCTTTCCTGTCAAATTTATGACGTTCTTTTCCTATTCTGGAAGTTTGCTTTTTGTACTCTGTAAACTGCTCTGATGTATTTTCATAGAGCAGTATATAAGAAATGAAATAAAGATAAACACCAGACAAAGGGCCTATAATATTCTCTAACTGAATTCAATTTGTTGTAAACATAGCTGTATTTAATTGATCAATTCAAGCCATTGGTCCCTAAAGCTCAGTGCAGGGTTTCCTAATGCAAGTCTAACATAGACGTTTTACTCTCTGATGCTGTAAGCAAACAGCATGTAAATAAGTTGAGCACAAAATGTTTGTGCTAAACAAGGAGATGTATCCTATGGACCATCTCACCTGGGTGCAGCCACTGGACGATACCTGTACTTCATTCAAGCCGATGGACCCCAGTTTGTGTGAGCAGACTACATTTCAGTTCAAGTGTCAACCTCACCAATTTAAAGAAGCTGACACCTCCTGATGGAACAATTCCTCCTCTTGCTCCCTGACTGTTAAGCTCTCATATTCCCTGACTACCTCACACAGTTTGTATTACCTTGGAGCTGGGCACTTTTGTTTTCATCTGTTCTTTCCCCAGAATGTTTCTTTTTCAGTTGCTCCCAGAATGCATGACATCCGCCTTCCTAAGAACACTTTGATGTACAGCTCAAACTATTTACTAAATACCTGGTGCAGTCATACACCACTGGTCTCCATCACCATTAACGGGACAACTTATTCCACACCGCTGGTTACCAATGACTCTATGGACATTCCAGACTTTATCTCATATGCTGTGCATCCATTACCACTTGGCATGGGAGAAGAGACACTACATAAACTGCTCAACTTTACAGAACTCCATGCCTATATTGATCACCTTAAAACAACATCCACTGAAGTGAATCACACCATCACTTATGAGAATGGACACATTCGACAAATTGTTGGACACTTGCTACAAGATGCTCATGTGTCTGTGTGGGAATTGTTATTTGGTTACTCAACTACTGCTGATCATGTCTTTAATGTTTTTATTCACCCTATTATTTTAACTGCTGTACAAATACTGCTATGCATTATCATAATTTTCCTATGTTGTAAAATGAAACAAATGTACATCTCCTTGAAGCGCATGTCCTACAAAATACCAACAACATTTTAAGGTAGTTACACTTAATTTCTCCAGCATCTACCTCTACATCCAGGCTCATTTGGCCTGCTAATTTGGCTAATTTGGCATTTCCTACTACATGGAATGCCAGAGTCAGCTGCAGTCTAGTATTGCTTCCTACCCTCACTCATAGCATCCTGGTACCTTTCGGCTTTAACCTCCTCAGAAATTCCTGCATCCCTTATGCACTGTTCATTCTCTCTAAGACGGGCACTGAGGTGGCATATTGGGTTTCTCCCCCCCCCCACCCCCCCAGTAGTGGCTGCCCTACCTAAGACACGAGGTTTGGACTCATAATGGGACTTGTTTATCTCTAGAACACTACAGACAGTTCTGTGCAGGACAGGGGACCTGCTGGACATAGCAAGGTATTTAATACAGGAGGTATTAGACAAGCTGCCTACTATCATATAATTGCAGCTGGGACAGGTACCACAAGTTTGCTTCCACCATTTCCAGGCACAAATAATAAAGGCGTGGGAGATGTCAGCATACATCAGCATGACATTATGCCTAGCATAGGTGTCATGGCTTTTCCCAGACCTTGGATTGCAAGCAGCTTTGACACTCTGGTGATGTCAGTCTCCAGACTTAATGAGCGTAGTTTACCTGATGAGATTAGCTCTGACCCCCTGGTGATGTCAGTCTCCAGATTTAATGGGCCTTGTTTGCCTGATTAGTTTGTAAGACAACAGCCCCTCCTTGCTATTCAGGAGAGATCAGACCTCAAACAAACCAAATTATGACAAAGGGAGGTGCTGAAGAATTTCACTATAAATACCGAGAAACACAAAAATATCTTTCTTCTTATTTCATCGGACACTCCTTACACCCTACCCTTCTCTCCTTCTCTTCTTATTTCATCGGACACTCCTTACACCCACTTCTTACCCCCCCCCCCACCCTTCTTTCTCTTCTCTTCCATTCTTTGAACACCCACTTCTGACCGAAGCAGCTTTATAACATCTTTTTACATCTGTTCTGTACCTTTGTAATAAGCCTTTTTCTATATAAAACCCTTTTTCCAAGACACACCAGTTTTGGTTGTCTTATTGTGCTACTAACCCTACTGTCTCTGTGAAATGAACCCAGGACCAAATGGAGCGTAACCAAAAGTAGAGAGCGGCGAAAGGTTACAGAGAGCAAGCCAGGCTCATGTACACATGGGTCTGTTAGACACACCTATATCTTGCGCACAAAAAAAATAACTCTTTGGCAACTGTGTACATGTGCCCGAATGCTATCTGGAGCATAATCAGCAATATTCTGCGCAAAAATTCTGTTAGGTATATCGGTGTTCATAAATACAGATATTATTCTGCACAGAAATAATATTAATGTTTACACCAGATGGCATTCCAATGCATGCACTTAACATTGCTCCAGCACACCACCTCTGCTGTACACTCAAGATAGAGAAGAAACGGGCATAAATTCCTCACCAAAGCTGACTGCAGACATATGAGCTAACCCTTTATGCTGTCTCAGATCTTGTGTTAAAATCCCAGCACTAAGCTCAGCACTTCTCTGTGTTTGCACTGAATAGCTAATTACTTCACTACAGTGTATTTAAATGTGCTGTGCACGTCTGTCTGCTCGAGGCTTTGTACACAGCACAACTTCTTTCTGCACTAGTAGAACACTGTCTAACACTTGGTTTGCAGCTTGTCGTGCTGTGAGGGCTTGCGTGCATCAGTGATGCTGAGAGCTAAACTATCGGTAGTTTAACTACTGGCAGGGTCTCCCAAGATGGACAGGTCTCAGCTGAGGTGCCAGACCAAGACAAACCACCCATCTGGGCAGCAGCAGAATGGGACAGTGTTGACGGCGGAGGATCACATTTTTGTGACAACGGCAACACCACCAAACTTAAACTGCGCGGAAGAAAGGCCCGGCAATCTACTTCTGTATCTTGCCATGAAAACCCAATGGATAGTTACAACAAAACAAATTGTGCTATGGTGCTGGAAGATGAGACCCCCAGGTCAGAAGGCACTCAACTAGCTACTGGGGAAGAGCTGAAGACTTTTCAGAGTAAAGCCAGCATTTATGATGTGGTTGGATCAAAGCCCTCGGGAAGTCTGACTGCTGATATAGCTGCGCATGAAATGAGAGTCAGAAGCTGTAAAGATGTCTTACACATTGGAACATGGAACGTACGAAGCATGAACCAAGGGAAGTTGGAGGTGGTCAAGAATGAAATGGAACGTGTACAACTTGATCTGTTGGGTGTCAGCGAACTGAAATGGACTGGCATGGGCCACTTTGCAACAGATGATCACATGGTCTACTATGCTGGAAATGAAAGACAAAGAAGAAATGGTGTTGCATTTATAATAAAGAAGAAACTTGCAAGAACTGTAATGAAATACAATGCAGTCAGCAAACGCTTAATCTCTATTCATCTACGAGGATTGCCTATCAACACAACTATAATTCAAGTATATGCCCCAACAACAGCTGCAGAAGAGAATGAAATTGAAGAGTTCTATGAACAAGTACAAGCTGAAATTGACAGAACATGCAAACAGGATATCCTGATAGTCATGGGTGATTGGAACGCAAAAGTTGGCAACAAAGAAGAAGGCAAAGTAGTTGGAAAATATGGACAGCAACAGAAATGAAGCTGAAGCTGGAGAAAGACTGATAGAATTCTGCAAGACCAATGATCTATTCATCTCAAACACCTTCTTCCAGCAAACAAGCGGCGACTGTACACATGGACTTCACCGAATGGATTATATAAAAATCGAATTGACTACATATGTGGAAGTCAACGATGGAAAAGCTCTGTAACATCAACAGAGACAAAATCTGGAGCCGACTGTGGTACAGATCATCAACTACTAGTATGCAAACTCAAGCTAAAGTTGAAAAAGAGCAAACCACTCATGAATGCAACAAAATATGACCTTGAGAATATACCACTGGAATTTAAAGACTGCCTGCAAAATCGATTTGCTGCTTTAGATACAAATGACAGAGCTCCGGAAGAGTTATGGAATGACATCAAGAAGGTTGTGTTGGAAGAAAGCGAGAAGTCTCTACAAAAGGTGAAAAAGCAAAAACGACCAAAATGGATGATGGAAGAAACTCTGAAAATTGCCCAGAAATGCAGAGAAGCTAAAGCCAGAGGAGAAAGAAAGACAATCGCAGAACTCAACAGAGATTTCCAACGTGCAGTAAGACAGGACAAGGAAAAGTACTACAATGACACTTGCAAGGAAATAGATAGAAGCAGAAACTATTAGAGGAAGAACAAGATCGGCTTTCCTAAAGCTACGATTGTTAAAGAAAAAGTTCCAGCCTCGAATTGGAATGTTACAAGATGCTCAAGGTTCTATGTTGAATGATGCTGAGAAGATCAAGAAAAGGTGGAAGGAATATACAGAGTTTTTATATGATAAAGATCAAGTGGACCAACAGCCATTTCAACTGTACCTTATGATCGGGAACCATTGGTGATGAAAGAAGAAGTTGAAGCAGCATTGAAAGCCTTATCAAAGAACAAAGCACCAGGCATTGATAGCATTCCCATAGAAGTATTGCAGCAATCTGATGCAGCTGTTACCGTACTCACAAGGCTCTGCAAGAAATATGGAAGACAACATCATGGCCAACTGACTGGAAAAGATCTGTGTTTATACCAATACTAAAGAAAGGTAATCCAACTGACTGTGGAAATTATCGCACAATCGCTCTGATCCCACATGCCAGCAAGATTCTACTGAAGATTATTCAAGAGAGACTACAACCATACCTGGAACAAGAACTACCTGAAGTGCAAGCAGGGTTCAGGAAAGGGCGAGGAACGAGAGACATCATTGCGGATGTGAGATGAATCCTTGAAAAGACTAAAGAATACCAAAAGGATATCTATTTGTGCTTTATCGACTATAGCAAGGCTTTTGACTGTGTAAACCATGAGAAACTCTGGGCCACATTAAGAAGCATGGGTATACCAGAACACCTGATCGTTCTCTTGCACAATCTGTACATTGATCAAGAAGCAACAGTTCGAACGGAACAAGGAGAAACAGAATGGTTTAAAATAAGCAAAGGTGTAAGACAAGGCTGCATACTTTCCCCCTACCTGTTTAATTTATATGCAGAACAAATCATCAGAGAAGCAGGATTGTATGAAGACAACAGAGGTGTGAAGATTGGTGGAAGACTCATCAACAACCTTCGCTATGCTGATGATACCACATTACTGGCTGAAAGTGAAGATGATCTGAAACATTTGCTTCTCACAATCAAAGAACATAGTCTCAAAATGGGCCTGCACCTTAATGTAAAGAAGACAAAGATCGTGACAACCGGCATAATCAACAGGTTCATCGTTGAAGGAGAAGAAATTGAAATTGTGAACAACTTTAGCCTACTTGGATCAACTATCAATAAAGAAGCAACAAGCAGTCAAGAAATCAGACGACGCATTGCTCTTGGCAGAATGGCTATGAAAGACCTAGATAAGATTCTCAAGAGCAGAGATGTCTCTCTCCATACAAAGATTCGACTTCTTCAAGCCATGGTATTTTCAATAGCATCATATGGATGTGAAAGCTGGACAGTGAAAAAGATAGACAGGAAGAAAATTGATGCCTTTGAATTATGGTGCTGGCGGCGAATACTGTGTATACCATGGACTGCCCGAAGAACAAACCAGTCGGTACTAGAGGAGATCATACCTAAGCTTTCTTTAGAAGCTCAGATGACAAGACTTCGACTTTCATACTTTGGACACATCATGCGAAGAGAGAGATCATTAGAGAAAGACATTATGCTTGGCAAGATAGAAGGTCAACGCAAAAGAGGAAGGCCAGCAATGAGATGGATCGATACAATAGCAGCAGCTACGGGTACCAGTCTGTCAACAATGAGCCGCCTGACTGAAGACCGAACACAATTTAGGATAGCTATCCAGAGGGTCGCCATGAGTCGACTCCGACTCGACGGCACTTAACAACAGAACACAGAATTGTGCATAAAAACTGAGCAAATCTGTGAGCAAAGCCTAGATCACTTTACTCATTGGCCCCTAAGTATCTAGGATCTCAAAACCAGTTCTGCTATGGTATCCTAAATACATGTACCTTATGGTGAAATTAGACTTACCTGCTAATTGTTGTTCCTGGAGTAATTCCAGTCTAGTCCCAGACCTCTGGGTTGTCCACCTTAATCAGCAGCTTGGTGACTGAGGAACTTCCCACTTTTGTGATGTCATCTGTATAACCTCCCGGGTACAGCCCTCATTCGCCAGTTCACTATTGACAAAGCAGACTCATCAGAGCAACAAGTAAGTATCCATAACGTATTAACAGATCTTACCTACCGTAAGGCTTAACTAAATAACCTGATCCCTAACTCAAACGTTAACATTTAAACTGCGGGCCTGTATTTGCCCAGCAAAAGCTTCCACCTTCAAAGGTGCTGAGGCCATCCTCCCCACCTGAGAGAAATGACCCCGCCGACCCCCGGGAACTGACGCTTGGTACTAAAAACGTCTTACCTGTCACTTGAAGTGCTTCAGGCGTCCATCCATAGAAAACATGACACTGGGTAGGGACTCGGGACTAGACTGGATTTACTCCAGGAACAACAATTAGCAGGTAAGTCTAATTTCACCTTCCTGATCGTCTCTCCAGTCTAGTCCCGGACCTTTGGGTATGTACCAGAGTAGTAAATCAATGAGAGGGACCCGCTATCCCCGCCTGAAGCACAGCCGATCCGAAACACGTGTCCTGCTCCGACTGCACATCTAGACGGTAATGCTTTACGGAAGAGTTCAAGGACAACCAAGTCGCCGCCCTACAAATCTCTGCCGGGCCCTACAAATGCTGCTTGAGCTCTCGTGGAATGGGCTCTCAGCCCCTCCGGCACCACCTTGCCCTTCAATACGTACGCAGAGGCAACTGCCTCCTTAATCCACCTAGCGATAGAGGCCTTTGACGCCGCTTCTCCCCGCCTAGGTCCCACAAAGAGGACAAAGAGTCTCTCCGACCTGCAAAAACCCGCTGTCCGGCGCAAATACTTCTTTAATGCTCGTCGGATATCCAATTTCCTGGAGACTGGGCTCCTCCTGTCCCCTCTGACGATCGGTAGGGAGATGACCTGATTCAAGTGAAAAGCCGAAACCACTTTGGGCAAAAAGGCTGGCACAGGCCGTAACACTACCTTGGACTCAAAGAACGAAAGATAAGGTTCCTTACAGGATAAAGCCTGCAATTCCGAAATCCATCTTGCGGAACAGATTGCCACCAAAAATACCAACTTCAACGTGAGATCCTTCACCGACGCCCGGTCTAGCGGCTCGAACGGTTCCTGTTCCAACGCTGCCAATACGAGCGGTAGGTGCCACTTAGGAACTATCTGCCAAGCTGGCAGTCTCAATAGAGACACTGCCCGTAAGAACCGCTTAACATCCCCATGACCCCCAAGCGTATGACCCGCTATCTTACCTCTGTAACATGCCAAGGCCGCATCTGCACCTTAAGGGATGCAGCGGCTAGTCCCTTATCGAAACCATCCTGCAGGAACTCCAAAACCTGAGGAACGGTCGCCTTTAACGCTTCTGACTTCCTGTCACTGCACCACGCTTCAAAGACTCTCCACACCAAGGAAGTTGACCTTTTCCAGGCCTTCAACAATGTGGCAATTACCGCCGAGGAATAACCTCTAGACTTCAACCGAGCCCTCTCAATAGCCAAGCCGTAAGCGAGAACCAATCCACGTGAGGCATGGCCCTGTGACAGCAGGTCCGCTCGGGCCGGAAGGCGCCACGGCTTCGCTACCAAGAGACTTACCAGATCCGCATACCAAGGCTGCTGCGGCCAATCTGGGGCAATCAAAATGACCTGTCCCCTGAACCCTTCTATCTGTTGAATCACTTTGCCTATCAAAACCCACGGAGGGAAGACGTACAGAAGCTGCTCCTCCGGCCAGGCTTGAATGAGCGCATCCAGGCCCTCAGACATCCTTTCTCTTTGTCTGCTGAAGAAGCAACTGGCCTTCGCCGACTGGAAAGTCGCCATTAAGTCCATCACGGGCAGGCCCCAGCGGCGCACTAGCATGTCAAACACCTCCTGGTGAAGGACCCACTCGCCCGGGTCCACCTTCACCCGACAGGAAATCGGCCTCCACATTGTCCACTCCTGCCACGTGCGCCGCTGACAACGCTGAGGTGCTCCTCTGCCCAGGCGCACAGGATATCTGCCTCGTCTTCCAGCACCACACTGCTGGTTCCTCCTTGCTGACTGACATATGCTACCGCCGTCGCGTTGTCGGAAAACACTCGAACCGCCGAACCGCTGAGGAAGGCTTGGAAACTCTGCAAGGCCAGCAACACTGCTCGCAACTCTAGTCTGTTGATCGACCAAGACTTCTCTTGGGTAGATCACTGTCCCTGCGCGAACCGCCCCTGGAAGTGGGCTCCCCAACCGAGAAGGCTGGCGTCCATCGTTAACGACACCCAATCGGGCGCCTCCAAGGTCCTCCCACTCTCCAACGATCCGGGAAGCAACCACCAAAGGAGAGCGGTCCGCGTCTCCGCGACAGAGGGTCCCCGCTGGTGCGACCAGCGCCTGAGCAATGCTCTCTGCAAGGGTCTCATGTGGGCTCTCGCCCAGGGCACCAACTCTACCGTTGCCGCCACTGTGCCCAACATCTGCAGGTACTGCCAAGCTGTGGGTGCAGGGGTTCTCATGAAGCTTCTGACCAGGTGCCGCAACCCCCGCGCTCTCTGAAGAGGCAGAAACATCTGCCCCGCCTTCGTGTCGAACCGAGCCCCTAAGTATTCGAGGCCTTGCGAGGGAACCAACTGGCTCTTGGCCAAATTGACTACCCAACCGAGATTCTCCAAAAAGGAAACTACCCTGGCCCACGCTTCTCGACTTTGCCCGTATCAACCAGTCGTCTGGGTACGGGTGCACTAGGATTCCGTCCCTGCGCAAAGCCGCCGCCACCACCACCATGACCTTGGTGAAGGTGCACGGCGCCGTCGCCAGTCCAAAGGGCAACGCTCGGAACTGAAACTGTCCGAACAGAACTGCGAAGCGGAGATACCTGTGATGATACGACCATATGGGGATATGAAGGTACACCTCTGACAGATCTAGAGATGTGAGGAACTCTCCCTTTCACACTGCTACTATAACTGAGCGCAGAGTCTCCATATGAAAATGGGAGATGCGAAGACACCGATTTACACCCTTGAGATCCAGAATTGGCCGGAAACCGCCGTCTTTCTTCGGGACCACGAAATAGTACCGACCGCAGCCGTATTGGTCTAGAGGTACCGGCTCTATTGCCCTGAGGTCTAGGAGCCTTTGTACTGTCTCCCTTACCGCTGCGCACTTGCAGGGAGACAGCACGAAGGCATCGCGTACAGGCCGTTGCAGCTCCAGCGAATACCCTTCTCGGAGTACCTCTAGCACCCACTGATTGGTGGTGATATGGACCCCAGGCGGCATAGAACTCCTGCAACCGCCCTCCTACGGGAACTAGGGACGCCTGGGTCCGCCTGACTTCATTGCGACTTTCGAAGACCGGAGGAGGATGACGACGAGGAGGGCCCCCCAAATCCTCTTCCCGCTCCCCAAAAACCTCGAAACCCCTGGCCTCTATTGAGGAATCTACCTCGTTGACCTGAAGTATACCTTTGCAAATGAAATCGGCGAACCTCCCGCTGCTGGCCCTTGCTGGCGGGAAGCGATCTCCCTTGTTAGGCTTATCCTCGGGTAACTGACCGCCTTTAGATTCACCGAGATCCTTGACTAACTTCGCCAGGTCTTCTCCGAATAACAGCCGCCCTTTAAAGGGCAGCTTACTTAGTCTCGATTTCAAGGAATTATCCGCCGCCCAATTGCGGAGCCACAGATAACGTCTCGCCACTACCGCTGAGGCCATGCTCTTTGACAGACCACGCATCAGATCGTAGTGAATGTCCGCTAGGTAGGCCGCTCCTGACTCTAGCTTTGAAGCGTCCCCTGCCATGTCATCCTCCTGACCACCGCGGACCCTCTGGGACCAACGGAGACAGGCCCTGGCCACCCATGCACCACAGATGGCCGCCTGTAGCGATAGGGCATTCACATCAAAAATCTGCCGCAGCAACACATCCAACTTCTTGTCCTGAGTATCCTTAAGGGCAGCACTGCCCTCCACCGGTATAGTGGTCTTCTTTATCACTGCCGCCACTGCCGCATCAACCTTCGGAGCCTTAAAAACCTCCTTATCTTGATCCAGCAAAGGATAAAGGCGACTCATGACTCTTGAACCTTTCAGCGGAGCCTCTGGTACATTCCACTCTTCCTGAATCATTTCCTGAAATACCCTGTGCACCGGAAATGCCTTCTGAGTCTTCCGAAAAACCTGAAGCAACGGATCTTCCAGGGTCTCATCTTCCGCCAACCCCAGAACCGCATGTTTAAGGCACGTAGCATCTCCGCAATGAGCGCCGGCAGTTCTTCCCTGCGGAAGACCCTCACCACTCTTGCCTGATCTTCCTTATCAGGAAGTTCTCCTTCTAACTCCTCCTCGAGTTCCACACTTCGACCTTCCTCCTCTGATAGCTGCCCCTCCGAGGCAACTGACTGATTGTTGAGATCTCCGTCTATACGCGGTCTCTTGACCACTTCCAAGGTCTCTGTTGTGGGTGCGGCCGCGAATCTCTTCAAAGCGCAACCTTCGGGTTTGCCCTTCGTCTGACTTTGCGGGAGGGCTCCTACCGCCAATTGAAGAAGAGCCGCAAATTCCGTAGAAAATATGGACTCCAGCCCTTTGGGCCAGGCTATAGGTGGCGGCGGTGGGTTGTCTGGAGCGGATGACAGCCCTGCTACCGGATCCCCAAGGGGGACACTCGACGGCTGCGTGATCACAATATCTGGCTCAGCCTCTAGTCGCTCTTCCTTGTTCCCTCCGGCGTGCTCCCCGGCCGAGGCCTCCCTCGTACAGGACCTACATACCCCGGAATCTGCCACTGTGCCTTTCCTAGCCCCGCAAACAAAGCATTGGGGTTTGGAAGGCATCTTAGCCCTGTGCCAGGCTCGGAGCCCTTGCTGTCCCTTGCACAACAATGGAGACAGCAGTCAGGATGGCGCCAAAGATCAAAAAGCACTTTTACTGTTTTTTTTTTCCACAAATAACGTTGCTAGACTACCTGCTGCAGAGTAAGAGCTCTTCAGAAGCACACTCCCGACGCTCCGCTCCCCTCAAAAGAGCTCCTCTGCAAACCCTGAGACTGTGCGTGCGCTTCCCGCGCAGATACCACGTGGCTAGGCCTGCCCCCACTTCGCGCTCAAACGCGCTGCAATGAAAAAAAGGTTACCCCACGGTTTAATTACCTTTGCGGACCTCCCTCCCTCAGGGCTCTGTTTGCCTCCGATGACTCTCCACCCCCGACTCCAATCCTGGCCTGGGGCTGATAAAACTGTGCACCGCGCGAACGCCCGACAGCGGACGCTCGCCGCGGCCGGTCCAGGCGCATTCACAGGCAAGTCTTCTGTTAAGCGCCCAGCTGTGCACGTCACCGGCTCTGCTGTACTGCACCGATCCCGAGCAAATACAGCTCCTTCAGGGCTTACCGTCTACCTGCCCCCGAGGGCCGAGAACCGATCCGCAGGGAGGAGAGCAGCCTGCACACATAAAATAAAGGTATCAGCCAAATTTAAAGGCACAGAGCTTAATTTCTCCTGTGCTGATATTATATGTCTTTTCTTTCTTTTTTTTTTTTTACAAGATCTAGCTCACTAGCCTATATCTATAACCACTGTCCTTAATTGTTCCTCCAGTGAGCCCGGACCCCCAGGCTCACCGACCCCTTCAACTGCTTGGAGACTGAGGTAACTGGCGAATGAGGGCTGTACCCGGGAGGTTATACAGATGACATCACAAAAGTGGGAAGTTCCTCATTCTCCAAGCTGCTGATTAAGGTGGACAATCCAGAGGTCCGGGACTAGACTGGAGAGACGATCAGAAACTGTCAGTTTATTCAGTTCCCCAAAAGGCAAAATACTAGGTCTAATATCTGCCCAGCTTGGTGCATAACAACTTGCACCATTTGAGTTAAACTGACCATTCGAGATACTTCTTTAAAATGGTCAGAGCATTCCCTGTCAGGGCCGGTCCCCAAAGTTGGTTGAAGGTGTCGCGGCCCTAGGAAAACCTTAAGATTTACATCCCCCTTCCTCCTGGCTGTCAAAATCTATTGTTTAACTTTGAATGCTCTGTTCATTGTCACTGCACTCCCCCCATCCTCCTACTGAGGCTGCAGCCCTAGGCAGTCACCTAGTTTGCCTGGTGGTTGGGCCAGCTCTGCTCCCTGTCATCTTCAATGAAATATTTAAATTCCAAGCAATAACCAAATCCTGAACCATCAATACCATGTCCAAAATTAGACCTAACAAATTTCTCAACAACTCCATATATCCACCAATAAACCGTCTTTCCCAATTTGTCATAACATCCACTCTCGCCTCATAATACCCTTCCTCTATACACAGTTGCAACACCTCCTCCACTCTTACCATTTCTTGCATACGTGAATTCATTACAACTTTCCAGACACATGGTTTAATGGTTTATTTACACTTAATATACCACCCCTCAGGGGTTCTGATGAGGCGATTTACAATAAAATGGTAAAATACAAATTAAAAAGAAATAGAACTACAATACTTGGCTAGAAAAGATACCAGGAAAGAAGGCTACATATAGACAGTACCCTCCCCCTCTAAGCCCAGCCAGTGTGTCACCCCGCCACCCCAATTCAGCCACCTTTGAAAGCAAAGGTAAACATGTGGGTTTTTAAACCGGCTTTAAATGTTTTAAATGATTATGAGATGATCACTTTACAATGTTTGTCTATGCAGATTTCCATTATAAACAAAAATACCTAATTTTAAATCCAGCTCTAAGTCATACAACTATTTGGTCTTATTTTTCACAGAATGAACATTAATAAGCTGACAGATAAATCTAAACCATTTGGTCATCCCATATGATTTATATACACTTTTCAGGACCCTCACTCTCTGAGGCCAATCAAACTATTGTGAACTCACTTCACACTGTAACGACCCTTCCACTTACTGTAAGAATTAAACAAAACTGTCAATTTTTTCAGTTGGCTGCATATCCTCCACATCCTAAAACAAGTTATTGTTTTATGGCTTGTTGCATTGTACTGATTCATTATTATAGCTTGGTTGGTCTCATTTTATATTAACCGTTATGCTTTGTTTATGCTCATAGGAGCCAATACAGCAACATCAGTGCACACTTACCACAGTTGCCGTGACATCTGGACATAATTTTTATGCGCTGCCATTGCACCACAATGCAGAAAAGGACAACGCTGTTCATAGAGCTTTAGCACCAGGCTCTAGTGCAGGGTTTCTGTATCGGCCTCATAGTCTTTGTTCACTGCTCTGAGGTCTATGGTACTAAATGCTGTATATGATATATTTTTGAATAAATATTTATTTTTTAAAACATTTATTGCCTGCACTGTCTACAACTCTAATGTTTATCCTATCAGATCATAAAAAAGGTTCCCCTAATTTTCAGTAACCCTATGTAAATCACATAATACAGTACTTGGCTAATCAAAATTCAAACTGCCACACCCTCAATACACTCAAGAGTGCACAAAGGGGTGTAACTCTTTGACAAGCCACTTTGAAACAACTTACCACAGCACCAGCTACAGGTGGTAAATCTCTCAGGAGCTAGTCAAGAACATAAGATATGCCATACTGGGTCAGACAGAGTCCATCATGTCCAGCATCCTGTTTCCAATAGAGGTCAATCCAGGTCACAAGTATCTGTTAGGTTCCCAAAAGGTATGTGGATTGAATACTGCTTGACCCATTAATAAGCAGTGGATTCGCCCAGTTCTCTTTAAAGGTTTATGGACTTTTCCATCAGGAACTCATCCAAACCTCTTTTAAATCCAGCTACAACAGCTTTTACTACATTCTCTGGTAACGAATTCCAGAGTTTGATTATGTGTTGAGTAAAAAAAATATTTTATTAAACATTTTATATACCGCTTTATCTTAAGTCAAAACAGCTTACATATAACAGGTGACATGAATTTAAAAATTTAGGTCTTACATGGAACTAAAGTAAAATACTATTAACTTGGATTAAAACAGGGTAGTGTTATAAAGCATAGCCTAGTACTGTATAAGTAATAGACATGTGGTAAACAATGTGCCATTCATTTGTGTCAGTCCCAAAGTATTCAATAAAGAGATATGTTCTGAGTCTTTTGCATAGTTCCTGCACCGAGCTGATCTTAAGGGTTCAGAAAGTGAATTCCAGATTGAGGGTGTGAATAAAGTAAAAACTCTATTTGCACGTCTGTTGGTTGCTTTTAGTAGTGGAATGGAGAGTAGGTTCTGGTTGGTACATCTTCTTGATCTGGTGTCAGATGCTTTATTTATTTATTTTTTGCATAATCTTTTTATAAAATGTGGAAATCAATCATATAATTTAAAAAAATAGCAATCCACACAGGGTAAGAGGGATACAATGTAAACCGCACTGATGCAGAATAGAGCGGTATATAAGAGAATGTAAATAAATAATAAATAAATAAATAAATAAAATACAATAAACCACACAGCCAGGCAGCACTGCTACACTCACCACTGAATCCACCACCATACCATTTCTTAGAATAACCCTCAGAATATTATTCTGTCCTGAGCTAAATATGGGTCTACGGGCAGGCTTTGAACTGTGTTTGAGAAGTTTTGTGACTGCTCCTTTTTTATTCCTTTAAAAGTGGCCATTGTGTTGGTCTGTGATTCCGGTTTAAATAGCTCCTATAGAATTGGTGTTATAATACCATTTGAGTGGTTGTTACTATCAGAGCGCCTTGGGGAACCTCTTGCTATAGATGTTGTTTAGAGGTTTTTAAGTATTTTGTAATAAAACATTTTTGAATTTGTTGATAGGAGGATTTTCTTTTAGCCTATGATGTGGAACTGTTTGTTCCCCTATGGCTTTCAGTAGCCAACGCTAAGTTAGCTGAGGCTTTTCTCCTAACCATTGTTTAGTCTGTTTGTCTACCCACTATTGAGTCTCTGCTGATTGTTTGTAGTTGGAATTAAGTTCATGGTAAGTGATTTATAGACATTAAAATCTATTTTTGAATTATATGTTGGGAGAAGGGTTTTTGGTCTGTGAGTGTGAAGAGCAGGATTTGTGGTTTTCTCCAGACCGGTGGGAGGTTTGGTAGCTTGTTTGGTGGTTTGGTTTATATAGAGAAAGAGATTTCATTAGCCACCTTCTGAAACAAACCTGGAAAAGTCATTTCCTCATAAGGTGAATGAAGTACTTCATGCAGGGGATGGAAAGTGGCTTTAAGGTAGACTAGTGGATAACTCAACCTGTGACTGACTGATTAGAGAATTCTGAATTGTTCTAGGACTCACTAAATTTAGACAGCTGAAGACATCTTTTGTCCAGTGAGTGACTGGAGTGGATATTTGGAAATTTAGCCACAAACTCAGAGGGAGCAAGAAAATCACTGGATCATGCTGTCTAACATGTTCTAGAAGTTGGAGTCAGCTAAGGCAGGTATTCTGAGAAGCTCATTATGTAATAAATAAATATAACATGTTCCATTAGTAGAAACTATTTTAGGGACTGCATATCCTTAAAAAACACCTTTAAGTTGTGATTAAAGATATGTATTCTTCCCTAGTAGCTGGCCTTTCACAGAGGCATGCAGAAGGGGTGGTGAGTAGTTATCTGCTGAACTGGATCCATGGAGTCTGGAGTAAAGTGAAATGGTGTTAAGAGTGACGTATATAGGCTCCAATTTTGTTACTGTGAAAACACACCATGCAATAGGTTAATGAATACAAAGGGTACGCTTCAGCTCTGAAGCAGCCCAGGCAGTGCAAAGTGGCTCTCTCCTACATAACTGTCATGAATCCAACACAACGGGGCTGAAGCATTGCACAGACACATATCAGGCAGATTTAACTCTCCTTTATCCAGTAACAGTATATTATAAGCCATCCTCGGTCTCTTCGCTCTCCAAATAAACCGCCTGATATTGCCCATTACAACTGTTCATCTTTCTGTTTTACCGAACAAGGTAGCATCTGTAAAGGATGCAAGTTTAGGTATAAGAGTCATCTTGACTAAAGCCACTCTGCCCATCAAAGACAATGGTCACTCTTGCCACTTCTCACAGATGTCTTTGATCAACTGAATCTTAAACATATGTCCAAATATTTCAAACTCCCTGAGGCCCATGTTAAGGGAAAATCCCTCCAATATCCTTTCTGCTCCAGTGGAGAGAGAACCATTGCCTCAGATTTTTCATTATTTACTTTTAGCCTTGAGACCAGACTAAAATGATTAGTATTATGGGCATATCATCCACAAAAGGATTCAAATTGCATTCCACCTTGATTTAAGGAAAAGGTGATATATAAATACTTTTAAAAAAATAAATAAAATTTCCTATTTCTGATCCTTGGAATTGCTTAGGCTCTCAAATTTATGGCCAAGGATTCCAGTGAAAAACAACAAGTAGAGAGAATAATGCCTGTTGCATACTTCTTTTAGGCTCAATATCATTTGCTAGCTTATTATTTACCAAGACTTGAGCTATCGACTTCCAATAAAGCTCTGAAACCCATTTCAAGAAATTCCAACAATACCATACTCGGGGAGCAAATATTCCCACATTATTTTATCGAAGGCCTTTTCAGCATCCAAGCTAGCTTTAATCAAACCACCTTTGTCATTTCCTGTAAGACTGTTAAAGCCTTCAAAATGTTAACGAACCATACTGCCCTTGTTCAAAGTCTACATGATCAGGATGCATTAAATGTGGGAGCATACCCTTTAGACACACTGCCAAAAATCACAGCAAGGATTTTTAAACCTAAATTGAGCAGGGAGATAGGTCTGTAGAAGATAACCTGCTCCTTGTCTTTCTCAGATTTTGGGCTTCCCATTAAGTGTGCTGGTTTTGTATTTGCCGCATTCCTCGCTATCCAATAAATATGTGCCTACTTTTCTGCAGGGTAGATGCAATTAAGCCTCCCAAAATCCAAAAGAACTCTCCCCTTCAAACCATCTGGGCCTGGTGTTTTTGCTTTCAATTTTTTTTTTTATCACTTTCATCTCTCTTCAATTAAGGGCACATTCAGCATCTCCAATTGATAGTCTATAATTTTAAGCAGGTTAAGAGTATTTAAAAAAATGTTGTTTCTCTGTCTCATTCACATTTTCTGGGGTAATTTCTCTAAATGGGTTGGTTTTGCGCATACCATGAACTCAAGTCTCTCAAATTTTATTGCTAATACTTGCCAGAATACTTGCATTGTGCAAGAGAGAGCTTCCTTCTGGAGTTCATAAGATGTAACATGTATGGGTAGTTTGTCAAGACATCTTATAATAATTCAGGAAACATACTACTATGCCCTCCGTTTAAGAAAAAAAGATCCCCAGAGGGCTCAAAAATACCAGTGATGTATGCTTTTTACATACGAGGGTGGATAAGATTGGCTAAAAGATTCCCAGATTTATTTCCCCATTTATATTGATCTCTTTTCTAAGAGCCAAAAATGTTTGCAGGCCTCTTCCATTCTCTGGGAAATCAGACTCCCTCTTCACTTTTCAATATGCTGAACCCTGGAGGCCAACTCCTCATTCTGTTTTTTCCTTCAAACAATTACATAAGCACATAAGATATGCCATCCTGGGTCAGACCAAGGTTCATCAAGCCCAGTATCCTGTTTCCAGCAGTGGCCAATCTAGGTCACAAGTACAAAGCCGTTTCCCAAAAAGACACAGGTTCCACAATGTTTGTATTTGGGCAAACAGTGGATTTCCCAGGTCCCCTTTAATAATGATTTATGGTCCTTTCCTCCAGGAACATATACAAACCTTTTTTAAAACTGGCTACACTGACGTCCGGTGACATCATCGGGCTAGATGGCGGCGGTGTGATAGAGCTCCGCCACCAAAGTCTGAAATAACAGGGGGAAAGTATCCCTGTAAGCAAAATTGAGCAAGGTAATGAAAGGGAAGTAGATCTTGCAACTCCCGAGAGTTAAGAGGAGGCTGTGCAGCAGCAGAAAGCACCAGAGAACGGAGCACACCAGCAGCGGGGAGCTCGAGTCTGCATGCACGTGGTTGAGCAGAGCGGAGGCGTGCCGAAAAGAGACAAGCACGGCATGAGGGCCGGAGAGTACAGGAGCTGCAGGGGAAAAAGGAACAGATTAAACTTGAGAGCTGGCACAGGAGGAGAAGGGAACCAGCAACAAAAGGCAGTCTTCATCTTAGCAGCAAAGTGGGAGGCCTGATAGGGGAACCATGAGGTACGCCAGAGGGGCGATCAGGTGAGCCATACTGAGAATGTCAACGGCAGGGGGGCTGGTGAGCGACGACGCTGCAGCAAGCAAATTTTATCAAAAAGAAGCAGAGGCAGAGAAAAGGAGGCGATTTTTGTGCAACGAAGTAGAGGAGGAAAGCACAGAACAGGTACGGAGAGGGTGGAACGTCTCTGTGGACCAGAGTACAACATAGAAAAACACAGTGCAGCAAGGTAAAACGATCCACAAGGAAAGCCTATATAGCATAGAAACCCAAGATTAATTAAATAAGGTGGGACTCCATACACTGCTCAGAAACAAACTGAGCTTTTGACTGAATACAGCAAAAGTAGCTGAACTAAAAGAGGGAGCAGAAAGATAGAAAGAAACCCAAGCTGCAAGGGAAAAGTCACTGCGCAATCCAGAGTCATTTAAAGCTCACTCAGAGAAACAAAGAGAGCAGATGGATAAATCAAAAGGAGGACTGTCAGCAAAGAAAAATTGGCGAAATTCAGATCATCCTATGTTCCCTCAAGAGGAGGGAAAGACGGGGAAAAAGAGGCCAAAATGGTGGCAGAGCGTGCGATTGAGCAGGAGGAGGAGATGGAGGGGGCTTGGAGCCCAGGAGTAGCAGATATGGTTAAGCAGTGGCTAACAGAACTGAAAGAGGAACTTAAAGTTGAAATTAGCGGTGTAAAAAATAAAATTAAAGAGACAATGAACATAAGAACATAAGATATGCCATACTGGGTCAGACCAAGGTCCATCAAGCCCAGTATCCTGTTTCCAACAGTGGCCAATCTAGGTCATATGTACCTAGCAGTTTCCCCAAGAGACACAAGTTCCACAATGCTTGTACTGGGTCAAGCATTGATATCCTGGGTCCCTTTTTAATAGTGGTTTAAGGACCTTTCCTCCAGGAACTTGTCCAAACCTTTTTTAAACCCAGCTACACTAACAGCCTTTACTACATCCTCCGGTAACAAATTCCAGAGTTTGATTACACGTTGAGTGAAAAAATATTTTCTTTTATTAGTCTTAAATAGTTTACCCTGTAGCTTCATTGCATGTCACCTAGTCTTTCTATATTCTGATAAGGTAAACAATCGATCTACGTTTACCCGTTCCACTCCGTTCATTAATTTATAGACTTCTATCATATCTCCCCTCAGTCGGCTCTTTTCCAGGTTAAAGAGCCCTAACCTTTTTAGCCTTTCTTCATAGGAGTATCCTTCCATCCCCTTTACCATTTTGGTGGCTCTTCTCTGTACCTTTTCTAAAATCACTATATCCTTTTTAAGATACGGCGACCAGAATTGCACACAATATTCAAGGTGCGGTCTCACCATGGAACGATATAGAGGCATTATAATATCTTTTGTTTTATTTTCCATTCCTTTCCTTATCATACCTAGCATTCTATTTGCTCTCTTGGCCGCCGCTGCACACTGGGCCGAGGGTTTTAACATGGTATCCACAATGACGCCTAAATCTTTTTCCTGGGTGGTGGTTCCTAATGTGGAACCTTGCATCGTGTAACCATAGTTTGGGTTGTTCTTCCCTAGGTGCATAACCTTGCACTTGTCCACATTAAATTTCATCTGCCATTTTGATGCCCAGTCTTCCAATTTATCAAGATCCTCTTGCGTTTTATAACAACTTTAAATAGTTTTGTGTCATCTGCAAATTTGATAACCTCACTCGTTATTCCACTTTCCAGGTCATTTATGAATATGTCAAAAAGCAGCGGACCCAGCACAGATCCCTGGGGTACACCACTATTCACCTTTCTCCATTGGGAAAATTGGCCATTTAGCCCTACCCTCTGCTTTCTATCTTTTAACCAGTTCCTGATCCACAATAGTACACTGCTTCCTATCCCATGACTCTTTAGTTTTGCCAAAAGTCTCTGATGAGGGACCTTGTCAAAGGCTTTCTGAAAGTCCAGATACACAATATCAACCGACTCACCTTTGTCCACCTGTTTATTCACTCCTTCAAAAAAACATAACAGATTAGTAAGACAAGATCTTCCTTGTCTAAAGCCATGTTGGCTGTCTCCCATTAGGTTGTGACTATCTACATGCTGAGTAATTTTATTCTTTATGATGGTTTCTACCATTTTTCCCGGTACTGACGTCAGGCTCACCGGTCTGTAGTTTCCCGGATCACCCCTGGAACCCTTTTTAAAAATTGGTGTTACACTGGCGATCCTCCAATCTTCAGGTATTAGAGATGATTTTAATGATAGTTCACAGATTACTGATAGCAGGTCTGCAATCTCATATTTCAGTTCTTTCAACACCCTTGGATGTATACCATCCGGCCCAGGTGATTTGCTACTCTTCAGTTTATCTAATAGTTGTAAGACATCTTCCCGATATATCGATATTTCCTTCAATTCTTCCGCACCTTTAAATACCACTTCAGTCATGGGTAACATCCCTACATCTTCCTCAGTAAAGACCGAAGCAAAGAATTCATTCAGTCTCTCCGCAATCGCCTTGTCGCCTCTTAGTGCTCCTTTAACCCCTTTATCATCTAATGGACCAACTGACTCTCTCACAGGTTTTTTGCTACGAATGTACTTGAAAAGGTCTTTATTTCGTGTTTTTGTTTCCGCAGCAAGCTTCTTCTCAAATTCTCTCTTTGCCTGCCTTATCAATGCCTTGCATTTGACTTGCCAGTGCTTGTGCTGTTTCCAGGTTTCGTCGTTTGGCTCTTTTTTCCATTTCCTGAAAGATGCTTTTTTGGCAACAGCCTCTCTGACCTCACCTTTAAACCATGCTGGCAGTTTTTTGGACTTCCTTCCACTTTTCTTAAAGCGTGGAATACAGCTGGTCTGGGCTTCCAAGATAGTATTTTTCAACAACACCCAAGCTTGATGTACGTCTTTAACCTTCGCAACTGCTCCTTTTAGTTTTTTCTTAACTGTTTTCCTCATTTTATCATAGTCTCCCTTTTGAAAGTTAAAAGGTAGTACTGTGGATTTCCTTACTATCCCTCCTCCACTAATTAAATCAAAGGCGATCATGCTATGATCACTATTGCCAAGTGGCCCCAACACCCTTATCTCTTGCACTAGATCTGGTGTTCCACTAAGGACTAGGTCTAATATGGCTTCCCCTCTGGTCGGTTCATGAACCAGCTGCTCCAAGAAGCAGTCATTTATTTCATCTAGGAACTTTATCTCCGTAGCATGTCCTGACGTGACACTGACCCAGTCGATACCGGGGTAATTGAAATCACCCATTATTATTAATGCGCTGTAACTTTTGTTAGCTTCCTTGATTTCTTTGAGCATTTCATCATCCATTTGGTCATTCTGGCCAGGTGCTCGATAGTACACCCCCACTGCCATTGCCTTCCCCCTTTTATATGGAATTTCAATCCATATAGATTCTACAGCAGATTTTGTTTCCTGCAAAACTTTAATCCTTTCTGAGTCAATGCCCTCTCTAACATAGAGCGCAACCCCTCCACCAATTTGATCAGCTCTATCATTACGATATAGTTTGTACCCAGGTAGCACAGTGTCCCACTGGTTGTCCTCCTTCCACCATGTCTCTGATATTCTAATCATATCTAACCTTTCATTTAGTGCTATATATTCTAACTCTCCCATCTTATTCTTTAGACTTCTAGCATTTGCATACAAGCATTTTAGAGAATGCCTTAAGACAAGATATAGTGGAACTAGGAGCTCGAGTAGAAGAAACAGAAAATCAGTTGGAACAACATGGGGCAGTAATAGCAGACCTCCAGAAAGGATGGGAGGAATTACAACAAGTGCAAGAGGAGCTGAAGGTGAAGGCGGAGGACTTGGAAGACCGGTCTAGACGATGTAATATAAGAGTGCGAGGGCTCCCAGAGGACCCTAAATATAAGAACTGTGACGAAGTTATAATAAAAGTATTTGGATCTCTGTTACAAGCCACAGCTATAGAAGAAGGCGGGGAGGAGGTACAACTGCAAATTGAGCGGGCCCACAGAGGTTTGGGGCCGGTAAGAGACAATCGACCAAGAGACATTGTGGTATGCTTTAATTCTTTTAAAACTAAAGAACAATTGTTGAAAGCTGCTCGAAAATTAAAGCAATTCAAATGGGAAGAGCATGAGTTGGAATTGTTTCAGGACTTATCCCTGGGCACGTTACAATGCAGGAGAGAGCTGAGGGAGGTGACAGCATATTTGAGGAGGGAAGACATGCGATATAAGTGGCTGTATCCATTCGGTCTCCTGAAGGGGATGTCACGGCGAGTGAAGACAAGCAAGGAAGCATGGCGAGCGCTTAAGGACTTGGGACTATCCAATCTTCCGGAAGGGGCAGGAGGTACAGGCAGGACAAAAATCAACACGGCATCTACATTGAGGGCAGACAGCATGAAATGGCACAGAGCATCAGCTGATGGCAGGAGGTTGGCCAGATTGACTAAAGGAAGCCACGGAGGGAAAGCGACGGAGAAGAGCAACGGCTGAAGCTGAGAACAACGGCAAGATATGTTAGAAAAGAAACTGTGCAGGGACTGTATTAAAAAATATTGATGATTGCTGTGTAAGGGGTTGTGGCTGAGAAAAATAGGGGGGTGGCTGAGAAAAATAGGGGGGTGGTTGGGGGGGGGAAATAAGGGCTAGGGGAAGGAGTGGGTGAAGTGGTGGAGGAGAGAGGGAAGAATGGGAGGGGGGAGTAAGGATCTGTCTGAAAATGTTTTGCAACACTTATCTTGGGAAGGGAAGTTGGGGGTTAGAGTAGAGGGAAGACTGGGGTGAAGGGGGTATAGGCAAGCATGAGGTCATAGGGGGGAATAGGGGAGGAGGAGCAACTAGGGGGTGGAGAAGCTGGGAGGGGAGGACTAGGTGGGAGATGACGGGACACGGCATGAGGGGGGAAGCTGGGATAGAGGGGCAGAGGCAGGCTGTGGTCTGATTGACAGTCACCATTAATGGAAGGTACGTCTCCCTTGAGGAGACGGGGGACGGGAAAGGGAGGTAGGGTGGGAGGGGGAAGGGAGGTAGGGCGGGAGGGGGAAGGGAAGTAGGGCGGGAGGAGGGAGGGTAGGGAAGGTGGGGAGGGGAAGGGGGCAGGGGTAAGGACACAGCGAGCAGGGGGGATACAAAGTATAAAGGTGAGTTAAAAATAGTATCGCTAAATGTAAAAGGTCTTAATTCACCATTTAAACGACAAAAATTGTATAAAGAAATCACACACCAAAAGGCAGAGCTAGTGCTTATACAGGAAATGCATTTGACCAGAGCGACAGAATATCTAGTTAAACCCAGAGGATATGGAGTATGTATACATGCATTCAACACAGTGGAAAAGAAAAAAGGGGGGTAGCCATATTGATTGATGCTAAATTAAAGATGCAATTGCAAAATGTGGTGAGGGATAAAGAGGGGAGAAATGTGTTATTGCGGATAAAAGTGGGAAATGAGTAGTATTGCATAGTAAATGTATATGCACCAACAGGGGTGCAAAGTGAATTCTGGATAAAGCTGAATGAAGAGGTGGGGAAATTGGGGGAGGGTCACCTCATTTGTGGAGGAGCGTTCAACTTAATGTGGAATCCAGTGAGAAACGCCTCAGGGAAAAGGGAGGGTAAGAGGGCGGATAGGAAGCGCTACCACAATTTTGTAGCACAACATTGCTTGATTGATGCCTGGAGATTCCACCACCTGGGAAAGAGACAATTTTCTTATTTTTCACTGGTACATGGATCATATTCCAGAATAGATGCTATCTGGGTATCGAAAGAGATGGGGGTAGGATTAAGGGGGCAGATATGGATTTGATTATTTGGTCAGATCATGCGCTAGTGGAAGTCAGATTGACAATAGAGGGAGAGGGAAAGAGCTTACAGTTTTGGAGACTTAATGAAGCTCTATTAGAAGATGGAAGGGTAAGAGCGGACATCGAGAGGGAAACGAGGGAATACTTCCATTGGAATGATAATGGGGAGGTAACTTGGGGAGGGGTGTGGGATGGATATAAGGCAGCAGTGCGAGGAATTTTAATTAAATGGGGAGCGCAAAAATGGAAGGAAAGGGAGGAAACAGAGGGAACAGAGCAAGATTGCTGGAATTGGAAGAACTAGATGCGGAAGGGAAGCAAGGAGAATACAGAGGCCAGGTGCTGGCAGTAAGAGCACAGTTAAATGACTTACAGGCAGCAAAGATAAGATATCATATGCAGTTGTTGTGACAGGAATTCTTTGAGGGAGGTAATAAGGCGGGGCGATATCTGGCTCAGAAACTGAAGCAGAGGAAATTGCGTTCTTATATAATGAAAATTCGGAATCCGGACGGGGAGCGGGTATATAAGGACGGGGAGATTAGGGAGGTCTTTAGAGGATACTATCAGGGGTTATATAAAGCACGGGGACGCTCCACAGAGGGAGAGAGTACAGAGTTATCTTGATTCAATTCAGTTACCGAAATTAGAAGACGGGGAACAGAAAGAATTAAACAAGGCTATAACAGCAGAGGAGGTACAACGGGCTATAAAACAGCTGAAAATAGATAAGGCTCCGGGGTTAGATGGGCTCACAGCAAAGTTTTATAGAAGTTTTGGAGAGATATTAACTAAACCCTTGGTGAGATTATTTAATCTCCCACGGAGGAGAGGTAGATTAGCGGATATTATGGGATGGGAGGGAATAACCGTAATACATAAAGAGGGAAAAGATCCACAAGAGTGTTCTTCATATCGACCTATCTCAATGATCAATACAGATGCCAAATTACTAGTGAAAATACTCGCTACGTGTTTAAACAAGAAGATAGGGAAGTTGATACATTTAGATCAAGCGTGATTTATTCCTGGTAGACAGGTAGCGGATAATATTAGAAAGATCTTAAATATGATTTGGTCCACTCAACAAAGTAGTGAGGAGGCCTTGCTGTTGTCGCTGGATGCGGAGAAGGCCTTTGACCAGGTGTCATGGCCATTTCTTTTCCAAGTAATGGAAAGAATGGGATTGGGTAAGAATTTTTAAGTTGGGTAAAAGTGCTATACCACAATCCGAAGGCATATGTTAGGGTTAATGGGGCCTACTCTCAATTTTTTGGGCAAGGGAGAGGAACGAGACAGGGCTGCCCCCTATCACCCCTACTTTTGCTATATCTTTGGAACCGTTTGCGGAGAGGGTGAGAGAGAGGGCCGATGTTAAGGGGATAAGAGTAGGGCAGAGAGGATATAAAATATCCCTGTTTGTGGATGACATAATATTGAGTGTAGCTAAATCATGGTTCACTATACCAATACTAATGTGGGAATTGGAAGAATATGGAAGGCTTTCGGGTTTCACAATTAATTGAATAAAATCAGAAATCTTAAACTTATCATTAAATATATAATGATTACATTTATAATGTAATTTCAATCAGTCTTCTCTGATCTGAAAACTTTGTTAAATGTAAACCGCACTGATAACAAATAGTGCGGTATATAAAAATTGTTAAATAAATAAATAAAATGGAGATGCGCAGGGAATACTGCAGAAGAAATACCCATTCAGATGGGCTAGAGAAAAAATTTGATATTTAGGGATTCAAATTACACAGGTACACTAAAAAAAATTTTTTTTAAACTGCCTCTAATGTTTCGATTGATTTTTACGTTTTTTGGTGCGCTGAATCCAAATCTGGTAACCAATTTGCTCCATCACGTACAGATTTTTTGCTACATTGGGTTAGCAGTTTGAGGTGAACGTTTCAGATTGAGTGCGATCGAGATAAAAGTTTCTTGGATGAATTCTTTATACTAATTGTTTAGTAGTTATTCAAATAAGAATAAAGAAAATTGTAACAAGGCAGCACATAAGAATAGAGTAATGTCAACAACACACTGTGATGGTAGCAAAATTGTCTGCACTTAAAACAGCCACATACATGTGCACAAACATTGAGCATATAAGAGCGAGGTTAGACACAAAGCAAAGCAAAGAAATGTGCAAAAAATGTTGTACAGGTATGTATGTAAGAATAGAAAACGCAAACCGCACCATTGCAATACATGAAGACAAACACCCGATGGTGTGAAAATAAAATTCTAATAAATGAGATCCGACACTGTGGTAATAACTAGCAAATTTTTATTTCAAAGTTTAGTAAAAACACAATATTTGTCAACACAGTTTAGATTTTAAAGTCATTCTTGGGTCAATCAATCTCCTGGTGGGCCCGTTTCTTCTTCCCCAGAATGCTTCTCTTGGTGCGCTGCTTGGCGTATTTTTCATCTGGGGTTTCCCGCAGCAGCAACCAGCAGAAATCAGCCATCATAGTGGTGTTCCATCTTCCTTGGTACCTTCTCTCTGCGTCCTTGATGTCCTGGTGAAACCTTTCACCTTGTTCTTCACTGTACGCCCCCAAGTTTTCGGGAAAGTAGTTCACATGGGAGTGCAAGAAATGGACTTTCAGGCTCATGTTACAGCCTTGTTCTTTGAAGGCATTGAGCATCCTGGCAACAATATCCTTATAGTTCTCATCCCGCCTGTTCCCCAAGAATTTGAGAACAACATCCTTGAAGGAATCCCAGGCTTCTTTTTCCTTCTCAGACATCGTTTCAGCGAATGCTCCATCTGAAATGAGTTTCCTTATATCAGGGCCAACAAACACTCCTTCCTTTAGCTTTGCTTCAGAAAGTCGGGGGAACTTTGAGCAAAGGTACCGAAAGCACTCACCATCTTTTGGAAGGGACTTGATGAATTGCTTAATGAGACCCAACTTAATGTGGAGAGGTGGTAATAGAATTTTATCACGAGGTACCAAGCTCTCATGAAGAACATTTTTCTCACCGGGTCTCAAATACTCCCGAATTGGCCAGTCTTTTTTTCCCCCAGTGTAGGTCGCGGGCCCGGCTATCCCACAAGCAAAGGAAGCAGGGATATTTGGTGAAACCGGATTGCTGCCCTAATAGCATGGATAGAATTTTAAAGTCTCCACAAATCATCCACTTATGCTCATCATAACGAATCTTCTGAAGAATCAGGGCCAAATTCTCGTATTTTTCTTGGAGAATAACAGAGTGAGCAATAGGAACTGAAGCGAATGTGTTGCCATTATGAAGAACAACACCTTTTATGCTGTCTTTTGACGAATCAATGAACAGCCGCCATTCAGCAGGATCATACTTGAGTTTAAACTTTTCCATCACTCCGTATATATCGTTGCAAAATACCAAATCTTCCTCTTGCTTTGCTGAAATACTTCAAAAATTGTGTCTCGCGGTTGCGGTACCAATAAAAAGTTGTTCCTGGTGACAATAGATTTTTCTGTTTAAGCCGAGAACCTAGCAGTTGGGCAGCATCTTTTGGGAGTCCTAAATCCCGGACTAAATCATTCAATTCAGCTTGAGAGAAAAGTTCAGGTTTCGGATCTGGTTCAGTTTCAAACTCGGAAGTACTGGACTCATCGAGAAAAGCCATCTGATGAGTCTCATCATGATCAGAACCGTCCACACAAATATGATCCAAAGATTTTGGTGGTTCAGGCACAGGTACTTCGTTGCTATGAGGCATAGGCCTAATTGCTGAGGGAAGGTTGGGGTAACTTATTACGTTCTTATTTTTTTAAGTTGTATCCCTTCACAATGCAAGAGCAAAAATAGCAGTCACTGCTGTGGTCTCTTTGTTCACGCCACATCATAGGTATTCCGAAACGAAATGCTTGTTTTTTACCTTTCATCCATAAGCGTAGATCTTCCTCACATGTCTTGCACACTTTGTGAGGAGCCCACGGTTTGTCTTGATCGCCTAACTTCAAACCGAAATAGACGAAATATACTTTTTAAATAAATGCAGAAATGTTCCTCTGCCGCTTTTTCACGGTATATTCCCCACAAATAAAACAAAAACTGTCCGGAGAGTTGACGCAACCTCTGGCTCTGTGAGCCATCACAAATACACAGCACTGCAAACTACAACTGTAGTGAACCACTTCGGAATAAAGCTGGATTACGACTGAGCAAACAAAAGGTAATAATGAACTTGCAAGAAACTGAAATTTGACAGGAACGTTCATGTCGCAACCACCGTGTTTGAGCGAGCGCGAACGAGGCGAGGCGAACAGGAAAGAACATGCGCCAGCGCGAGTACTGGATTTAGCCCCCCGCCTCCCAATTGTCCTGTTAATGTATAAAATGAATACAAAACACTCTAAAATATCATGAGGGAGTGTTTCTAGTTAGTTAACCATTACAACCTCTATTTTGGGCCAAGAAAATAAACTGCAGTCGGCTAAAAAGAAATTATGTGAACATTCCTTATATGGGTAAGAAATCTAATTTTGCAAGAAAACGTGACGTGATGGAACATTTTGGCTATTTTTCCTGGATTCAGCACCCCAAAATCTATAGGAATCAGTTGCAAAACTGGAGGCAGTTTTTTGGTAGTGTACCTGTGTTAGTAATAGGATAGATGCCCTATACAAGTTAAAATATCCGAAACTATCTGGGCAGGTAGAGCGCTTGTTGGATGGGTGAGGGAGGGGATACCTCTCATGGTTTGGACGCATAGCGACAATAAAGATGATGTTACAGCCAAGATTCTTGTTCCTGTTCCTGACACTACCAATAGCAGTACCGCCTAAAAAGTTAAAACTACAAAGACTTGTTAATCGATTCATATGGTCGAATAGACAGCCAAGAGTAGCTATAGTAGTGACGCAAAGAGCCAAGGGAGAGAGAGGGTTAGGGGTACCTAATTTTAGAAAATATTATGAGGCTGTTCAACTGAAAACGATATACGAGTGGCACAGCAGGACACAGAAACAATGGGTTCAAATGGAAGAAGACTCGGTAAGTGGGGGGAGATTGGATAGAATGGTTTGGAGAGGTGGTAATAGCGCTAAAAATAAACACCAACACCCCATAATAGCCCACAGTTTGAGGGTGTGGAGACAGAATAGAAAACAATTAGCACAAGATAAAGAATACATACAGGGAATGACACTGGAGGCATGTTTTGATAGGGGTCAGGGACCAGGGGTAACTGTTTTGCGCAGATGGGCAAAGGCGGGGCTTTCACAGATTTCTCAAATAATGAGCAAGGAGGGCATGCTGGAGTTTGAGGTCATCAGGGACCTGTACCGGCTGGGAGATAGCGATTATTATGCATATTTACAATTGAGCCATTTTTTGAGGCAACGGAAGGTGTGGAAGGATTTATGGAAACAGAGGGTGGTTTGAGGCGCTTTGCTCAGGCCATATTGGCCAAAAAGGAGCTTTGTCCAGAATTTACAAAGGATTGATGGAGGGAGGGGGAAGTAAACTGGGGTTTATGATAAAATGGGAGGAGGATCTGGGGGTAAGCTGGAATGAAGAGGTGTGGGATAAGATACTACAGACAGTGGCCAGTATATCCATAGCCACACAAGTGAAAGAAAATGCTTATAAAGTGTTATATCGTTGGTACTGGACACCAGTACATAAAAAAAGAGCTGGAGTGGGACACAATGATCAATGTTGGAGGGGGTGCCAAAAGCGAAGAGATTGGTTACATATGTGGTGGAAATGTGAGAAGATTCAAGCATATTGGGCAACAATTATAGAAATGATTTTTGAAATGACTGGATATAGATTGCAAAGGAAGTCAGAGGCCTGCTTACTGCATCAACTGGAGGAGCATATCCCAAAGAGGGAAGGTGGGGTCTTGCATCACTGTATAGTCGCAGCAAGATGTGAGATAGCTCAGCATTGGGAGGGTCCGGACCTACCTAAGCTGGCAGGCTTTCTCAGAAGAGTGGCTGAGGCCAGCTTGATGCATAGATTGATGGAGATGAGAAGGGGGGAAGAGAGTGGATAAATGGAAGAGTGTGTGGAAATGGCTGGAATCGTGGAAGGCTGGAAAGAGGGGGAGAAAGAAGGACGGCGGAATGGATGAAACTTAGTTCAGATCCTTGGAGATATAGATTGGTGGGATGAGTTAATGGTGAAAGGGTGAAAAGAGGGGCGATGAGTATGAGTGGCCAAATGAGAGGAGGAGGAGGAAGGTATGAATGTAGAGCGCAGGTTGGGGGGGGGGGAGGAGGGATACAAAGAAAGGGGGAAATAACAAGCTGGGGCATAAACAGGATACATGATGTAATGACTATGTAAATTGTACAATGTTGAGAATGAACTGGTTTGTAATGTGCATGGAAATGGTTAATAAAAATTAAAATGGAAAAAAAACCCAGCTACACTAGCAGCTTTAACTACATCCTCCAGTAACGAATGCCAGAGTTTGATTACACGTTGAATGAAAAAATATTTTCTCTTATTAGTCTTAAATAGGTTACACTGTAGCTTTATTGCATGTCCCCTAGTCTTTCCATATTTTGATGGCGTAAACAATTGATCTGCATTTACTCTTAACACTCCATTCATTAATTTATAGATCTCTATCATATCTCCCCTTAGCCATCTCTTTCCAGGTTGAAGAGCCCTAACCTTTTTAGCCTCTCTTCATAGGGATATCCTTCCATCCTTTTTACCATTTTGGTGGCTCTTTGTACCTTTTCTAATAATGCTATATCCTTTTTAAGATACGGAGACCAGACTTGCAAACAATATTCAAGGTGAAGTCACACCATGGAACGATAAAAAGGCATTATAATATCCTTGGTTTTATTCTCCATTCATTTCCTTATGATACCTAGCATTCTAGTTCCTTTTTTGGCCACTGCTGCACAATGGGTGGAGGGTTTCAACATGTTATCCACGATGACGTCTAATTTTTTTTCCTGGGTGGTGGTTCCTAATGTGGAAGCTTGCTTTGTGCAACCATAGTTTGGGTTGTTCTTTCCTAGGTGCATAAATTTCCAATTGTCCACATTAAATTTCATCTCCCATTTGGATGCCCAGTCTTCCAATTTACCACGGTCCAGTTGCAATTTTTCACAATCCTCATGAGTTCTAACAACTTTGAATAATTTTTTGTCATCTGCAAAGTTGATTATCTCACTCGTTATTCCCATTTCCAGGTCATTTACAAATATGTTGAAAAGTAGCAGACCCAACACAGATCCCTGGGGTACTCCACTATTCATCTTCCTCCATTGGGAAAAATGGCCATTTAGCCCTACCCTCTTGCTTTCTTTCTTTTAACCAGTTCCTGATCCACAATAGTACACTGCCCCCTATCCCATGACTTTTTAATTTCGCCAAGAGTCTCTCATGAAGGACTTTGTCAAAAGCTTTTTCCCATTTTAAATTTTTATTAGGAACTTCAATGAGCAGTACAAATCACATTTTTTCACACCAGTGTACATCTTTAAACATTAAACATTCTCCCCAACACGTTGTAATGGGGAAGACCCGTCCCTTGATATGGAGCTAGATGAAACTGAGGAGGTTATGTCAGATTCTGACAGGCAAGCAAAACACATGGCTACAGGTTGCCAGGGGAGATGTAAACAAACTCAGTCACGAGTGCAGCAGCCCCGCCCAAGCTACAAATTATCCCCGTGCTCTGAGCTCAATAGTAGACACCTGGGTGGGGGAGGGGCGAAGCTAAGCCCTAAGGGAAAGGAAGATAAAAACCACACTTTTGAATCAGGAACAGGAAGAAGGGGGACAAGAGAGAGAACAGGAACAAGCGGAGGCTCAAGAACAAGCCCGGGAACAAGAACAGGAACAGACGTAAGAGAAGGAACGAGAGAGAGGGTGCAGAGGAGCAGAGCCATCAGCAGGTCTGAGAGCAGAGAAGCTGAATCTGACTCAAGCAGCCATGAGGACAGAGCAGAGAATGCTCCAGCTAGGGAGTTACAGAGAGGCCAAGCCCAAAGACCACAGGGAAGCAACTTTCGGTTAAAGCCTTATACTGAGGGCCATTGGAGAGAGAAGCCATCCAAAAGGTCAGTTTGGGAGTGCCCAGAAACTCCGGTGAGAGAGAGGTACAGGCCTATGGACTTTGATAATGCTGAAAGAGCACTGCTAAGGAAACCTATTAGGCAGAAGCCTGAAGGTAAGCCCTTTAGAAGGGATAAGGAGAAAACTAGAGATACAAGTTTTCTCTGGGATTGCCAGGCTCTCCAGGACTCTCTCAGTAATAATGATACCTGTTTTAAAACTCTGTGTGATTGTGTTCCTACGTACCCAGTGGGGGAAGGGCTGGAAGATATGCAAATAGGATCTGTAGACGAAAGTGTAATTGGTGAACCCATGGATTGTACACTGTCCATAGCAGATAAGAGTCTCTGCGCTGACTTGGATATACAAAGCTATATGCACAGCATTGGAAGCAAAATAAACCTTTGTGCCTTTAAAAGGAACTGTTTTGTGAATCCTGTGTTAAAGGATGGTGTGTTGAAAAGCTAGAAGAAAAAGAAGCTATTTTTCTTCTCTTCCTGAGTTAATTTCCTTATGCCAGAAAGTATGGACATTTTGTCTTACGTTTGTGCTTACCAATCCCCCGGGAAGGGGAAATAAAACCTCATTTGCTTTAAAACCACTCGATTACATCTATTTCTGTGCTTGGGGAGTGTGTGGGACTACGTCACCCAGAAGGCAGTGCACTACTACGCCTGCATTGCCCCACTTCCCAGCCCAGGATATTCACCAGCTTGGCCCTACTCTGCATGCCTTAGGACCCAGGGTAGACCACTGGTGACAACATGCACATTATAACATACCGTTCCCTCCCTTACTATTTTCCCTTCATAGAAACATAGAAATATGACGACAGAAAAAGACCATATGGCCTATCTAGTCTGTCCTTCCATAACTACAACAGTCCCCTTTTTACCTTTAGAGATCCTCTGTGTTGGTCCCATGCTTTTTTGAATTCAGTTACTGTCCTCATCTCTACCACCTCCACTGGGAGACTATTCCACGGATCCACTACTCTTTCTGTAAAGAAATATTTCCGCATATCACTCCTGAATCTATCTCCCTTCACCCTCATCCCATGTCCCCTCGTAGCAGAACTTGCTTTCAATTGAAAGAGGCTCTCTCCCTGAACATTTATGCCACGGAGGTATTTAAACATCTCAATCATATCAACTCTATCCCGCCTTTCCTCTAAGGTGTACATATTAAGATCCTTAAGTCTGTCCTCATATGCTTTATAATGAAGACCACTAATCATTTTAGTAGCCACCCTCTGCACCGACTCCATCCTGTTCACATCCTTTTGAAGGTGCGGTCTCCAGAATTGCACACTATACTCCAAATGAGGTCGCACCAAAGACTTATACAGAGGCATTATCACCTCCTTTTTTCTGCTAGCCATTCCTCACCATATGCACCCAAGCATCCTTCTAGCTTTTTCCGTCGCCTTTTCTACCTGTTTAGCTACTTTAAGATCATCAGAGACAACCACGCCTAGGTCCCGCTCTTCTTTAGTGGACAAAAGTACTTCACCCCCTATACTATATTGCTCCCTTGGATTGCTGCAGCCCAAATGCATGACCTTACATTTTTTTAACAGCTGCCAAATTCTAGACCATTCTTCAAGCTTAGCTAGATCCCTCCTCATGATTTTAAATTGCTATTAACCAGTGCATTAAAGAATACAAGTCTCAGCAATATCAATTTTGTACAATTACTCTAACACTGACGTAGACGTCATATTCCCCTCCTATATCCCACTCCTAACCCCCTCCCGCTCTTCATTCCAACATTCATCTCCCACTCAACCGTTCCTGCCTCTATATCCCTGCCCAGTTCCCCCTCGCACCATTCAAGCTTCTTAATGACTTGCATCTAACGCCCCTCCCACCTTCAACCACTGCCCACTCTCTCTTGCCTCCTGCCATGTTTCCAGCCACATACACACTTTTTTCCAGTGTTCTGCACCTGACCCCCCATTCCTTCGCCGCTGCTCCGTCAAGCCATGCATCAATCCCACTTCTGTCACTCTTCGAACAAAGCCTGCCACCTGTGGTATGCCCGACCCCACCCAGTGCTGTGCTATCTTACACCGTGCAGCCACCAGACAATGATGGAGCACCCCACTATCCCTCTTTGGATTATCCTCCTCCAAGTGATGCAATAAGCAGATCTCAAGTTTCCTCTGCAATCGATATCCTGTCATGCTGTAAATCATGTCCAGAATCTCTACCCAGTACGCTTGTATCCACTCACACTTCTACCATATATGCATCCAATCCTCTCTCTCTTGACATCCCCTCCAACATTGGTCATTGTGTCCCCTTCCAGCTCTCTGTTTACGTACTGGAGTCCAATACCAGCGGAACAATACTTTATATGCATTTTCTTTTACCTGTGTGGCGACTGAAACACTGGCCACCGTTTGTATTATCTTTTCCCATATCTCCTCGTTCCAACTTACCCCCAAGTCAACCTCCCATTTTTTCATATACCCCAATTTACTCCCCCCGCCCTCCATTAATCCTTTGTAAATCCTGGACAAAACTCCTTTTTGGCCCAAATTCCCTCAAACCACCCCGTTTCCCCAAGGGTCCTTCCACACCTTCTTCTGTCTCACAAAAGAACTCACTTGTAGATAGGCATAATAATCCCTATCTGCCAATCCATATAAATCCTTAATGCCCTCAAATGCCAGAATGCCCTCTTTGCTCACTATTTGAGAAATGTGGGTCAGCCCTGCCCCTCTGCGCAAAATATGCCCCCCTGGTCCCTGATCCTCATCAAAACAGGTCGCTACTGTCAGGCCCTGTGTATATACTTTATCTTGTACTAATAATTTTCTATTGCCTTTCCACACTTGCAAACTATGCGCTATTGAGGGATTTAAGTATTTATTTTCTGAGCTATTGCTGCCCCTCCACACCAATTTGTCCAAGGTCCCTCCCCTTATTGAAGCTGCTTCCATTTGAACCCACTGTTTCTGTGTTCCTCGATGCCACTCATAAATCGCTTTCAGTTGTGCTGCCTCATAATATTTTCTAAAAGTAGGAACCCCAACCCCCCCTCTCCTTTAGCTCTTTACATTACTACCATCACTACTCTTGCCCGTCTGTTTTGCCAGATAAACCGATTAACCTGTCTTTGTAGCTGTTTTAGCTTGCTAGATGGTACCTTTTATTGGCAGCGTCTGGAACAAAAACATGAATCTTGGCAAGAGCATCATTTTTATTGTGGCAATCCGGCCGAACCATGAGAGGTAGCCCCACCCCCACCCATCCCTCCAGCTTGCCAAACAGCTTCTGATAATTTAATTTATATAGTGCTTCAATCCTATTACTCATTTGAATGCCAAGATATCTAATACTCTCTCTTGCCCATTTAAAGAGGTACTTCGCTTGTAGTATGTCCTGTGTGTCCCCTTTAAGTGATAAATTTAAAATTTCCGATTTGGTCCAGTTAATACTGAAACCCGACAGCCTGCCAAATTCCTCTAATTCCCACATTAATATTGGGATCGAAAAGCGAGGTCGGACTACACTCAAGATAATGTCATCTGCAAACAGAGATATTTTATATTCTCTCTGTTCAATTTTTATTCCCTGCACATCTGCCCTCTCCTGCACCCTCTCCACAAACGGCTCCACTGAAATGGCAAAGAGAAGCGGTGATAAGGGGCACCCTGTCACGTCCCTCTCCCCTGCCCAAAAAACTCCAAATAGGCCCCATTCACCTGAACACAATCTTTCGGGTTGCTGTAGAGCGCTTTTACCCAGCTTAAAAGTTCTGCCCACAGGCCCATTCTCTCCAGTACCTGGAAAAGAAATGGCCAAGACACCTGGTCAAAAGCCTTTTCTGCGTCCAGAGACAACAATAGGGCCTCTTCACTATTTTGCTTCGTGGACCAAATCAGATTCAAAATCTTCCTTATATTATCTGCCACTTGTCTACTGGGTATGAAGCCCGCTTGATCCTTATGTATCAGTTTTCCTATCACCTTATTTAAGTGCAGGGCTAGGATTTTCGCTAGTAACTTGGCATCCAAACTGAGCAACGAAATCGGACGATAGGATGAGCACTCTTGTGGATCCTTACCCTCTTTGTGTTTGATCGTTATACCCGCCCACCCCATAGTTTCCGCTAAGCCCCCTCCCTCCCTTAGCAAATTGAAGAGCCGCACTAGTGGTGCTATTAGTAACTCTCCAAAGTGTCTATAAAAGCACGCTGTAAGGCCATCTAACCCCGGTGCCTTGTCTAGTCTCAACTGTGTGATGACGCTCTGCACTTCTACTGCACTTATGGCTTTGTTTACCTCTTTCTGTTCCCTCTCTTCCAATTTTGCCAGCTCTATTGAATCAAGATAGCTCTGTATTCTCTCTTGTTGTGGATAGTCCCTCGCTTTATATAACCCCTGATAAAATTCCCTAAACGCTTCCCGAATCTCCCCATCCTTTTTTTACCCCCCCCCCCCCTCCCTGATTCCTAATTTTTATTATTTTTTTTTTTTAAATTGCCTTTGAGTCAGTCCTGACTCCTGGCGACCCAGAAGCTCCTGGGTTTTCTTGGCAGTGTCACCAGAAGTAGATTGCCAGGCCTTTCTTCCGAGGCAATGGAGGGTTAAGTGACTTGCCCAAGGCCACAAGGAGTGCTAGTGGGAATTGAACCCTGGTTGCTTGGTTACCAAGCCAGTGTTCTAACCACTAGGCTATTCCTCCACTCCAATTTTTTTTTATTTTTTTTTTTTTATTATATGGGAGCGCAATTTCCTCTGCTTCAGTTTCTGCGCCATATATCTCCCCGCTTTATTTCCCCCCTCAAAAAAGTCCTGCCTCAAGAGCTGCATTTGATATCTTATCTTGGCCACTTGCATTTCATTTAACTGGGCTCTGCCAATACCTGGCCTCTGTAGGCTCCTGGCCGGCCTTGCGCATCGAGCTCTTCCAACTCCATCAATTTTACTCTCAGTTCCTTCTCTCTCCCCTCCTGTTCCTTCCTTTTACGCGCCCCCCCCATTTAATTAGAATTCCTCGCACTACCGCCTTATAACCATCCCAAACTCCTCCCCATGCTACCTCCCCATTTTATCATTCCATTTAAAGTATTCCCTGGTTTCCCACTCTATGTCCTGTCTTACCTTCCCATCCTCTAATAACGATTCATTAAGCCTCCAAAACTGTATAACTTCCCCCTCCCCCTCCAATGCTAATCGAACCTGCACTGGGGCATGGTCCAATCATGTAATCGATTCCATTTCCGCCCCCTTGATCTGTCCCCCCAGCTCTTCTAGAATATGAGCCATGTACAGGGGAAAAATAAGAGAATTGTCTCTTCCCTGGGTGTAGGAATCTCCAAGCATCAATCAAACAATGTTGTTGAACAAAACTGTGATACCTCATCCTATCCCCCCCTCTTACCCTCTCTTTTCCCTGTCGCATCTCTAGTAGCATTCCATGTTAAGTTTAAGTCTCCTCCACATATCAGATTGCCCTCCCCCAGTTTCCCCACCTCCTCATTCAGCTTTGTTCAGAATTCACCTTGCACCCCTGTTGGTGCATATACATTTACTATGCAATACCATTCATTCCCCAGTTTTAACTGCACTAATACATATCGCCCCGCTTTATCCCTTATCACAGTATGCAATATCATCTTCAACTTTGTATTTACCAAAATAGCCACCCCACCTTTTTTCTTTTCCACCATATTAGAGGCATATACACATATTTCATATCCCCTTGGTTTAACCAGGTACTCGGTTGCCCTTGTCAAGTGTGTTTCTTGTACAAGGACTACCTCCGCCTTTTGGTGTCTTATTTCTTTATACAATTTTTGTCGCTTAAATGGTGAATTAAGCCCTTTTACATTTAGTGATACTAGTGTAAACTCACCCACTTGCTGTGTTTCCCCCCTCCTCCCTGCTTACCAGTCCCCCCTCTAACTCCCCTCCACCCACCCAAGTCCCTGCCCCATCCCCCGTCTCCTCCATGGAGACACAACTTACATACAAAGTGACTGTCAATCGGACCTCAGCTTGCCCTTATCTATATCTATTCCCCCTAACCTGACTTACCGCTCTCCCATGTTCTCCCCCCTCCTTGCTACTCTACTCTACCCTATCTTGCCCCCCCTTGCCCTATAACTCCCACCGCCCCACCTCCCCCCTTTTATAACCCTATCCCTCCACCCACTCCCCTCCCCTCCCGACTCCCTCCTCCTTCCTCTCCTCATTCTCCCCCCTCCCCCTTTCAGCCCCTTCCCACATCCGCTCTGACCTAACACTCCCTCCACCCCCCTTCCAACCCCCTCACTTCTAGCCCCTGCTTCATTATAATACATATGTCAACATTCCATAATCTTTACCAATTACTGTAAGATATAGCCTAACTCAAATCTGTATAGAGTCCTTAGCTTCAGCCTGCTTCTTTGTCCGCCACTCTTCCAATTTGGCTATCTTTGGCCAGTCTCGCCAATCGCTTGCCACCTTCCGCTTCTCTCTGCCTTCGCAGGCTATCCGCCCTGGAATTAATGGTGCTGTTTTCTGTGGTCTTAGCTGGATTTCTGGCCGCTTCCGGGAGCATAGTTACTCCTAAATCTCGCAACGCTCTCCATGCTTCTGCACTTGTCCTCACTCTCCTCAACCTCCCTTGCACTGTAATCAATAACCCAAAAGGGTACATCCATTTATAGTGCAGGTCTTCCCTCCTTAAGTATGCCCTGACCTCCTTCAGCTCTCTCCGATGCTGCAACGTTCCCTGGGATAAATCCTGGAAGAATTCCAACTTATGTCCTTCCCACTGGAAATTTCTCAGCTTCCGTGCGGCTCCCAAAAAGCGTTCTTTCATTTTATAAGACTTCAAGCAGACAACAATGTCTCGTGGACGATTGTCTCTTATGGGCCCCAATCCTCTGTGAGCCCTTTCTAGCTGTAGACTCTCCTTCACCCTCCTCTGTCATAGCACCCTCCTTTAAAAGCTCTCTAAGTACAGTCAAACCTCGGTTTTCATTTGCCCCGGTTTTCATACGCTTCGGTTTTCAACGTCTTTTCTGACTGAGATTTTGTCCCGGTTTTCATGCATTGTTTCGGTTTTCAACGTCTTTTGACTGAGATTATGTCCCGGTAGCAGGGAAGAAAAGCTGTCAACGTAAGCAGGAGATGTTGCATGAATGTGGGAGGCAGTTCTTTCTCTTGCAGGGTACGTCTGAAGCTATATCATTAAGATTTTCTGCCATTCTGAAGCATTGAGCAGATAATGTAAAGGTATTTTAATGGACTGAATTCAATGTGATTCCGAAGAGAGCTGGGCACAGCAGCTTGTCAGGGGTGGCTAAGGCCAGATGTTAACATACTGTACTGTACAGTACTGTACTTAGCTTGCTTTCAGTGATGTTAAATGTTCATTTATCCATTTCATTAGTCATTTATATTTATTTCTCATTGTTTTCTGTATGTAAAAATATAGTTATTCTCTATAAAATGTATTTTTTGTGAATATTTTTGGGTGTCTGGAACGGATTAATTGGATTTACATTATTTCTTATGGGAAATATTGCTTCAGTTTTCATACGTTTCGGTTTTAGTCAGACTTTTTCGAACGGATTAATCATGAAAACCGAGGTTTGACTGTACTTTGTGAATGACTTCCTCACTGTTCTTATTTTTGGGTTCCTCCGGGATGCCGCGGCGGACTCTAATATTCCATCTTCTGGACCGATCTTCCAAATTCTCTGTTCTCACCTTCAGTTCCTCTTGAGCCTGCTTTAACTCCTTCCAGCCTTTTTGTATGTTTTCCGTTACCGACGCTTGATGTTCCAACTGATTCTCGGTGTCCTCCACCCGATCACCCAAATCCACCAGATCTTGTCTGATGTTTTGTAAAGCTTCTTTTAACTCATTTTTACTCCACTGATTTCCACCTTTAATGCCTCTTTTAGTTCTGTAAGCCACTGCTTGATTTTTTTTCAGCCATTCCCGAGCTCCCCTCTCCCTCCATTTCCTCCTCCTGCTCCTGTCTTCTCTCCGCTGCCATTTTACTTTTCTTCTCTCCCTCCTTCCCCCCCTGGGGTGGGCCCATAAGATGATCTAAATTCCGCCAATTTTTTCCTTACTGACATCTCTTGTTTTGTTTTATCCATTTGCATGTTGTGACTCTTCTCACCATGCACTGATCTCTATGGCTTAGCGCTGCTTCTCTCTCCCCCCAGGGTTTTGCTCTGCTTGTTCTGTTTGCTGCTCAACTTTTAAGTACAAGGATGTGCTTCTTAGAATAGCCCGCCAATAGTGATTTTATTGATCTTGCCTTGCTGTGCCTAAATTGCAGCCTCCTGGTTTTTCCTTGCAGCTTCCAGGTGCCTGGCCCTTCCTGATGCTGCTTGCCTTCACAACGCTGTTCTGGGCTGCACCGTTTCACCTTTAACGGGCTTCCATGGCTGCCAATGTCTCTCTTTAATGCAGCTCCCTTGTCTCCTCCTCTCCCAATCACTCTCCGTTTCTCCTTCCAATCTGTCTTCCACCGTGATGTCTCCCCAGCTCGCTGCTTATTCCCTACTCTATTCACTCAATCGCTCCAGCTCTTCCCGCGTTCTTCTCCTTACTTGAGATCCTTGCTCTCCCAGGCTACGTGGTGTGCCGCTGGGCCTCTCTCCTCTCACAATTCGGCTGCTCTCTGCCCGATCGCCGGACTGCCGGACTCCCGCTCTGCACCGGACACTCGTGGGTTCACTTTCTCTTTACCAGCACGCACCAGCCCTCTTGCCGCTTTCTGCCCTGCACTTTGCACTCACAGCTACACGCTCCAGCATGTGCCGTTCTGCTCGGGCCGCACTTTCCACCAGGCCCGCTCCGCCGATGAGTGCCGCAGTTCTCTCTCTCTCCAGCTCTCCTCGCTCTCTTCGTCTTCCACCCCTCTTTCCTCCACACATCTCCCTTGTTGCTGCATTTTGGGGTGCTTTCCCACCTTTTCGCAGGCCTGAATGTCGGAGCTCGTCTCTCACTCCGCCATCCATGCTGATGACATCACCCGAAGTCCTGTCAAAAGCTTTTTGAAAATTCAGATACACTATATATCAACCGACTCACCTTTGTCTACCTGTTTATTCACACCTTCAAAAATACATAACAGATTAGTAAGACAAGACCTTCCTTGGCTAAAGCCATGTTGGCTGTCTCCCATTAAGCCATGACTATCTACATGTTCAGTAATTTTGTTCTTTATAATGGTTTCTACTATTTTTCCCGGTATGGACATCAGACTCATCGGTCTATAGTTTCCTGGATCACTCCAGGAACCATTTTTAAAAACTGCCATTACATTGGCCATCTTCCAATCTTCAGGCATTACAGATGATTTTAATGACAGTTCACAGATTACTAATAGTAGGTCCACAATCTCATATTTCAGTTCTTTCAACACATTTGGATGCATGCCATCTGGTCCAGGTGATTTGCTACACTTCAGTTTATCAAATAGTTGTAATGCATCTTCCAGGTGTATCGATATTTCTTTCAATTCTTCTGTGGCATCACCTTTAAACACCACCATTTCAGTCATGGGTAACATCCCTACATCTTCCTCAGTAAAGACTGAAGCAAAGAATTAATTGAGTCTCTCTGCTATGGCCTTGTCCCCTCTTAGCACCCTTTTTACCCCTCTATTATCTAATGATCCAACTGACTCTCAAAGGCTTTGTTTGCTACAAATGTACTTGAAAAAGTATTTATTACGCATTTTTGCTTCCACAGCAAACTTCTCAAATTCTCTCTTTGCCTTCATTATCAATGCCTTGCATCTAACTTGCCAGTACTTATGTTGTTTCCAGTTTTCGTCATTTGGCTACTTTTTCCATATCCTGAAAGATGCTTTTTTGGCAACAGCCTCTCTGACCTCACCTTTAAACCATGTTGACAGTTTTTTGGACTTCCTTCCACTTTTCTTAAAGCGTGGAATACAGCTGGTCTGGGCTTCCAAGATAGTATTTTTATACAACACCCATGCTTGATATAAATCTTTAACCTTTGCAACTGCTGATTTTAGTTTTTTCCTATCTTCCTTATTTTATCATAGTCTCCCTTTTGAAAGTTAAAAGGTAGCATTGTGGATTTCCTTGCCATCCTTCCTCCATTTATTAAATCAAACGCGATCATGCTATGATCACTATTACCAAGTGACTCCAACACCCTTTTCTTTTGCACCAGATCTTGTGTTCCACTAAGGACTAGGTCCAAAATGGCTTCCCCTCTGGCTGGTTCATGAACCAGCTGCTCCAAGCAGCAGTTATTTATTTCATCTAGGAACTTTATCTCCCTAACATGTCCTGCCATGACACTGACCCAGTCAATACCAGGGTAATTGAAATCGCCCATTATTATTACTGTGCTGTAACTTTTGTTAGCTTCCCTGATTTCTTTGAGTAGGTCATCCATTTGTTCATTCTGGCCAGGCAGTTGATAGTACATCCCCACTGCCATCGTCTTCCCTTTTTACATGGAATTTCAATCCATAGAGATTCTACAGTGAATTTTGTTTCTTGCAAAACTTTAATCCTTTGGACTCAATGCTCTAACAGAGTGCAACCCCTCCACCAATTTGATCTGCTCTATCATTACGATATAGTTTGTACCCAGGTATCACAGTGTCCCACTGGTTGTCCTCCTTCCACCATGACTCTGAGATTCCAATCATATCTAACTTCTCATTTAGTGCTATATATTCTAACTCTCTCATCTTATTTTCTTTTTAGACATCTAGCATTTGCATACAAGCATTTTAGAGACTGTATTTTATTCATATTAATCTGTTATCAATAGGCATTGGTAATTTGGAATCTTTAAGCTCTGTCTGCTCTGTACTCAAGGGCATTTGGGTTACTTTTGTCTTTATTGGAACCTTTCTGTTGATATGCCCTAATCTTTTGCTAGTATCCTTCAAGGATGCATTGTTCCGAACCATGCACTCTTGGGAAACTGTCTGCTTTCCCCTATTATCTAATTTAAAAGCTGTGCTATCTCCTTTTTAAACCTTAATGCCAGCAGTCTGGTTCCATCCCGGTTAGTTCATTACTTTGGAAAAGCCCCTCCTTTCCCCAGTTCCTAACAAATCCGAAACCCTCTTCCTTACACCATCGACTCATCCACGCATTGAGACTCCAGAACTCTGCCTGCCTTTTGGGTCCTACATGGAACAGGAACCATTTCGGAGAATGCTACTCTGGAAGTTCTGGATTTCAACTTCCTTCCTAAAAGCCTAAATTTGGCCTCCAGAACCTCCCTACCACAATTTCCTATGTCACTGATATCGACATGTACCAAGACAGCAGACTCCTCCCCAGCACTAAGTCCTAGTCTAGGTGACGCTTGAGGTCTGCTACCTTCGCACCAGGCAGGCGTGTTACCAGGTGATCCTTATGTCACCCAGCTATCTACATGCCTAATGATCGAATCACCAACTATAATGGCTGTCCTAACCCTTCCCTCGTGAGCACATGTCCTTGGAAAAACTTCCTCTGTGCGAGAGTGTTTTATATCACCAGGACGACAGGTCCTAGCTACAGGATCTCTTCCTGCCACACAAGGGTGATGCTCTCCTGTCACGTGACCACTCTCATCCATGGCAACAGGATTGCTGCTAGACTGCAGGTGAGACTTCAGTACTACATCCCTCTAGGTCTCGTCTATGTACCTCTCTGTCTTCCTTATGTCCTCCAAAGTCTACTACTCTAGCCTCCAGAGATCGGACTTGTTCCCTGAGAGCAAAGACCTCTTTGCACCTACTGTAGTGCACACGTAAGACCCCTCACCAACTAGGAGAAAGTCATACATGTGACACTCAATGCAAAGAATGGAAAGCCCTCATCTCGCTGCTGGACTGTCTGCATCTTGTTTTAAGGTGGTGTTTCTTCCCTCAAAACAGCTTTTGCCACATTCCAATGTATAATGGGATACATGTCCCACCTTGCAGCTCCTCGCAAGTCCACTCAGGCTTGTTTAAGATACTGGTGAAATGTTACATCCTTGTACAGCGTGGGATTCATGCATCACACAAAATCTCCTCTTTCTATTCTTCACTGAATATCTACACTTACTGCTGAGTGATCTGAGATTATTGCAGGCTCAATAGTAGCTGCCGTTAATCTGTTAAACATGGCTTCAAACATTAGAACAGAAAGAATCTATTAAGGGATTAAATAATGTGTATATTATACTCAGGAGGGATTTAACACCGAACAGCATCTATTAGCTCAAGCTCAGCACTTAACAGAATTCATTCCCTTTCTGTCATGATATATTAGATATAAATATAGTGCTTAAAAGTACTCTTTGACCCCTCAAAAACCCTGTTCAAAGCAGAAACTGCCCTTTGGGATCTTTTACCACCCAGTGTATCTCAAAGGATAACTGTTTATGAATGAGGACAGTTACTCCTCTCTGCCTGCTATTATAGCTTGAAAACTAAACTTCTCACTCAACTTTTCCAAACTTTTGAATGCTCTACAGCACTGAGATGGGTTTCTTGTAGGAAGGCTACCTCAGTTTTCAAGTGCTACAGATACTTTCCCCTCTTTATAGAGGGGTGGAAGACTGCCACATATTTGAAGACACACAGGGGTGGCCCAAGGGAGTGCAGGGCCATTTATGCAAATGAGGCCCCTTATGCCCCTTGCCTAAACCACTAGGCCATTCCTCGAGGGAGGAGTGGCCTAAGGGTTGGGGCAAGCTGCCTCAGGCTGGAGGGCTGGGGGTTCAAATCCCAGTGGAGAACAGCAACCTGGGGTTGGAGGGACTGGGGTTTCTAGTCCCAGGGGTGCTCCCTGAGGCCTTGGGCAAGGCACTTAACCCTCCACTGCCTCAGGTACAAAATGTAGATTGTGAGCCCTGAGGAAAAGCACAGTTACTTACCTGTAACAGGTGATCTCTGGGAACAGCAGGAATAAATCTTCACATATGGGTACATCGGTACCGATGGAGTCCGCGCGGGAACGCTTCCCAACGTCCAATCAGAAAGCTTTTGGAAGCATCCCAACACGCCTGCGTGCTGCCTTCCCGCCTTTCCAACTGTCTCTCCTCAGTTAAGTTTTAAAGCTGAGACAAAGAGAGAGAGCAAGGAAGGGAAAGATAGAGATAGAGAAATGCAACTCCTAGGGGAGGTGGGTGGGTTGTGAAGACTTATTCCTGCTGTTCCCAGAGATCACCTGTTACAGGTAAGTAACTGTGCTATCTCCAGGAACAAGCAGGAATGAGTCTTCACATATGGGGACTCCCAAGCTCAGATGGCCGGAGGGAGTCTTAGCCCGTGGCAAGTCTAGAACGAGCCATGCTATTCCTCAGGACCTCAGGCATTCTGGGGATGGAGGGTAGGAGTTGAATATAGAAAAGGAGCTGTGGAACAGCTGGTTAGAACAGGGCTTCAAAGGGGAAGACCCTGTATCGAGGGCTTTTAGTAATGAAAGATTGTAATCTGGGCCTCCCTTGTTGGCACTGCACAAGTGCACTGAGCTACATCTGGATCTGGTAGGAGAGCCAGTGAATGTGCTCAAGGGGTACTTCACTGAGAAGTAGAGGTAATAAGTAGAATAAAAACAAGTGGCGGTCAGAACCCTTCAGGGTGAGAAATAGCCCCAGGGGAAAACTAGGGTAGCATAAGAGGTAGAGCTTCAGCGGAGACACAGAAGGTACTATTAAAGAAAGCTTAAGCTTAAAACAACTGAAGCTCCGCAATGTCTTTCCTAAATGTGGTCAATTAGGAAAGAAAAAGGTACATGGAGAGGTTCAGGAGTACCTAACCTGAAAGGTTATGGTAAGGGAAAAATTTGTTAATTACCACAGTTAGCGGTTACAGCTGTAGCCCTCTAAGAATGCTGGCACAGCATTGATAGAGGTAGTGCCCATCTGTCAGGCTTATATAGGAATGTAGGGATATCTGAACCTGACAGACAGATAGATAAGTAGATGGATACAGATCTATCTAAAAATATATCTCATTATATCTATAAACATATATGTATATATATATGTATATATATATATCTATTTAAATATATACACCTAGAGGGTATATAGGCATATAAGTATAAGAGATATGTATGGGCAGAAGACACACCGATAGATATAAGTATATATATGTATCTATATATATATATATCTCTATATATACCTATATGAATAGGCAGGCATATAGACACATGTCTCCAGGTATAAGGATGGAGAGATGTCCATAAAACCTCATCCCCCTTAGGGATATAGGGAGAGAGAAAGATTTATCTGACAGCAAGAAGGTTGATACCTGCTTGAATAGATACATAGAGAATCCTTTTTTCCTGGTTATGATTGGCAGAGTCAGAGGAGAGGTCTCCCTGACAAGAAGTAGTCTGAATTCCCTGCAGAATTTGAGCTCTTGAATAACCAGGATGGCCTACGTGGAAATAGCAGAGGATAACTTCAGTCTGCAGACAGGAAGTCCAGGTATCTCCAGAATTGCAGTATGGAGAATGGAGAGAGGACGCCTGTGGAGGAAGATACCCTAGTGACCCGCCTATGAGGGCAAGATGGGTATTAGGCGTCCTGTAGTTGCCATGGAAGAAATTTACCTCTGACGAGAAGACTCTAGGAGATATGGGCCAAGCTAGGGATTTGGCCCTCGTTAAGTTGTTCACGTAATGAAAGGCCTGAGGCGTATGCCTCAAAAGAGATTTAAAATGAGATGGTAAGGGTAGGGAATACCTGCCAGACATGAACATCTGGGGTTATCTGCTAGGCAAGATACTAATGCTCTCTAGCAAGGGCCCATAATGCAAAGCTACTCTGTAGAGATGCAGAGAGCATGCTGCAGGTTGGTTAGAAGAAAAAACTGTCTGTGAAAAGCCAGCAGGTAACCAGCTATTCTGCCAAGGACAAGAGGGTGAAGAATAGAAGTTAACCAACCAGACTGTGATAATAGGGTTTCCCAAACGAGGTTGATAACCTGTTTGGGACTTAGCACTGAGGCAAAGAGGATTGCTAGTGGAGGGGAATCCCTGGTTCTGTAGTGAAACAAAACCAGTGGCTTAACCACTAGGAATTGCTGTATCTGCAGCAACTACCAGAGCAGCATTGAAAAGTTCTTTTCCCTGCTCCTTTTTAGACTGGGAAAAAGAAACAACAGACATGATAGGAGTCCCTATTGTCTGATGAGCTGCTCTAAGGTAACAAGGGGGGGAGACAACTCCAGAAGGGAGAATCCCCCGGTAGAAGAGGTAGAGGACCATAGGGGCTTACCCGTTTAAAGAGCCACCTCTTACAAAACAAATGTTGTAGTAAGAGGGAGGTAAGAGAGAGATGCAAGAGACTGACTATAGAGGTGGTCTCGGATAGATGAGATGATACATGCCAGTACAGGGAAACAACTGTCTGTTGATAGTTGCTACCTCTCTTTCCTCCAAGAGGAAGAGGAAAATCAGTTAATGATGGGCATGATCATCATAAAGACTCTTAGAGTTGGAGAAAAGATGTCTCATGAAGAGATATCTAGGTAGGTTAGGATAAAAATTAGTGCAGATTCTTCAAGTGAAAAGAAGCAGACTGCCACCCTAACCCCCAACCAAGAGGGACAATGATCTATTTGAAACCCTGCGACTGCTGGGTTTGTTGACCCTGTTGAGGTTGTGGATTCTTCAGACTAGGGCGATGTTTCCCCTGTTTGGGAACATCTGTATGATGGGCAGATGATGGGTAAAATCTTCTCCCCCTAGGGGAAGAAAGTTTGGTAGGACATTTCCTACCTACTGGGAAAGAAGGCGGCGTAGAACAGCCTCTGGAAAAAGGAAAGTCAGTGGATAACTGAGTAACCTGGAGTCAAGACTCCTTGTTGAAGGGATTTTCTCCAGTGCAAGGGGTATTTCCCAGTCTTTCTTGTGCCCATTTGTCCAAGTCTGAAGCTTGAAGCCAGGCTCTACGTCGTGCCCCTATAGCTATAGCAGGAGTCCTGCTAACAGAATCAAAGGAGTCTAGGGTAGCACGAGTAAGAAACCTAGAGATATTTTGAGTATGACTAACCAATGAGGAATACTCTGTACACCTGGGCTCTTGAAGAAAAGGAGTCAAAAGATGTAATTGCTTTGTGACCTCCTCAAGAGATAGACCCATATAAAAAATATATGAGAGAATTCTTGCTGAAAGCATGGATGTCTGGAAGGTTTGACGTCCAAAGGCATCTAGTGTCTTAGACTCACGACCTGGCAGACAAGAAGAGTGCTTTTTATTACTCTTCACTCACCTCATTGCTGATTCTACCACAATGGAATGATGAGGAAGTTGAGTCTTTTGAAACCCTGGAGAGGGGGGCACCTGATATAGAAGATCAGTTGCTCTGGAAGGTGGGGGTACCTTTAAAGGAGCTTCCCACATTCGTAGGATCTTGTCCAGGAATAGGAATGGCAAGTAATTTTGCCATATCCAAGAGGAAAGTCTGGAAAGAAGGATCCCCAGAGGGAACTTCCCTTGGATAGGCTAGATCTGCTGAAGAACTAACGTTGGCACCGAGGGATCTAAGTATATAGGAATAGAAGATCCTGAATGGTGCAGTATGGGCTCCCTAGATGGTGGTCGCTGGTACTGTAGATCAGGACCAGCGACAGTTGGTAACAGATCGTCCGTGCTAGGGATCGATTCCAAACTCGGCATCTAGGGAAGCGAGCCTGACGAGAGAAGCATGGAAGGTACCGACAGCAATGGTAATGCGGATATCGGTACAGACTTCGGTACCGTATCTAATACCGGTGGATGAAGGCCAGCTGGTGGCAACTCTAATGGTATCGGAGGAACCGAGAGCTGCGGATCAGAAGTATCGGAACCGAGCCTTCAGTACCGACGGGAGTCGGTACCAAGGCGAGTCGGTACCCAGTCCTCCAGACTGGAGATCGATTCCAGACGCGGCATCAAAGGAAGCAAGTCTGGAGGAGTTTCATGGTTTCCTGCTTGTTTCCTCCCTACCTGTGACCTGGTCCCGCCTCCACTGCTCTGATTGGGGCTGTTGGTCTGAACGGGGCTATTTCAGCTGGCCTCCGACGCGGGACGCTGAGGAGTTTCATGGTTTCCTGCTTGTTTCCTCCCTACCTGTGACCTGGTCCCGCCTCCACTGCTCTGATTGGGGCTGTTGGTCTGAACGGGGCTATTTCAGCTGGCCTCCGACGCGGGACGCGAAGCGGGCGCGTGCCCGTGGTGCGTGCCCGAAGGGGCGTGACCAAAGGGGCACGTCCTGCCCCTTTGGCGCCCCTTCGGCGCAACTTGGTGCTGCAAGTTCCGTGAATGGGGAAGAGGAAGAAACGCACGCTTTCTGCGGCCCCACCGAAGGCGGTAAAAACTATTGGACCCATGGATGCACATGTCTCCGTTGGTCAGGTGTTGCCTAAAACTGTTGCATTGGACACCTCCCCCGGTGAAAGGCCGACAGTGAGTACTGTGGGTTCTGAGTCTTCTCCGGTTGCGGATATATCTCCGACGACGGGTGATAAGGTTGCTTCTTTATCTATTCTATCTGATAAGGTTCTTAATAACAATGGTGATCCTAATCTTTCTTCCTCATTTCTACGTTTGGACTCTGTAATGGATTCTGCTAATGATTTATTGCCTCCTCCTCTGCCATCTGTGATTTCATTTGTGGGCACTGGGGAGTCTCGTGATATTCCTGAAGAGGTTTCTTTAAAAGATTTATGGTCTATGATGTCTAGAATGGAGTTAGCATTGGACTCTTCTCTTCAAAGGATTTCAGCATTCACGAAAGAAACTGTTGTTAAAATTTCAAATCAGGAATCTCGTTTGGCTGCTGTGGAGAAAAGCGTTGACTCCTTTGAGACTCGCTTTACTGCCCAACAGCCTGTTACTATTTCCCTAGTTCAAGATGTTATTTCATTACGTTCACAACATGAGGCTCTTGAGAACTCATTTCGTTCCAGGAACCTTCGTCTTCTGAGCTTTCCCAAAACTCATTACTTATCACCTTTGATGTTGTTTCATAAGTATTTAAAGGAAATATTACTGATTTCTGATGTGGATGCCATTTCCCTTTCTAATATTTATTATCTTTCCTCTAGAGACACAGCTTATCAAGCTGTGCCTCAAGTAGGAGTTGTTGGTGAGTCCCATAGTTCTGCTTCTTTAAATATATCTGATTTTTTGGAATCGTCTCAGGACGAGATTCCTACTAGGGCCACATTACTTATTACTTTAGTTTCTGATTTAGATAGACAGAAAATTTTCCGCGCATACTTCAAGAAAAAATCTGAGAAATTTTGTGGCTCCACCATTCAGATTTTTCCTGATGTCTCCAGGGCTACACAGCGGAGGCGGAAGGCCTTTTTGGAAATTCGCCCTCGTGTTTTGGCCCTGGGTGCTCTGTTTTATTTGAAATTTCCATGTCGGTGCCACATTATTTATCAAGGTACTCGTTACATTTTTCAGGAAGTTGCGCAACTTGTGGAATTTTTTAGAGGGGAAAGGTTAGGACCTGTTGTGTACTTTGATTTATTTCTTTATAGTATGTTTCTATTCCCCTTTGTTGGGTTTACCAGGTCTGCTTAGGGATGGTGGTTATTTAATCGTTTGATATTGTACTCCTCCTAGATGTGAGCTAATACATGTGATTTCTTTAGTTGTTGCTGTAAATGTGTGGGTTGGGATCTCCTGCCCCCTTTGGAATGTTTTATTATAATTGTATGTTTCTTTATAAACAAATAAAACTTGAAAAAAAAAAAAAGGAAGCAAGTGTATCGATGCACGTCTGAAGGGTACCGATGTCGGTACTAGTATCGGTGTCGGTACCGATACTGGAATGTCGGTCTAGAGCATATCCACTGGGCCCGCAGGTACCGAGGACGCCAGACGACGATCCTTGGTGAGGAATGTTTCATCCAACACCAGTGCCGATGCTGGGGTATCGGTACCACTCGAAGCAGATGCCACCACCAGGCATGGCTCAGGTATGTTCTGTGAGGGGTGAACCTCAGGAACAACCTGAAACCACACACAGGCTTTGGAGGCCGAAGACTCCCACCGCGGTTTTGAAACCAGTGGATTCTCGAGGACAAGGCCGGAGGCATCTCTATGCTGTGCATGAGAACTGCCGCTCGAGGACTGGCTAGTCTTAACAGACTGTTTTTGGGTTACCTGATCCTGTGGAGAAGAAGATATGGTCGGTGCCCTGAAGTTAGAGGGGGACCGCGTGTCGAGGACGCAATGTTGAAAACTTCTTCTCACAATAGTATTGCCCGAGGGCTCCGGAGGAAAACGGTCAGGACCCAAGCAGGTTAGACACCAATTGTGAGTGTCTAAAAATAAAGTTGTACCGCCACAGTTTGTACATTTCTTGGGGAAAGTGGCTGGCGGTTCCATGAAGGAAATGGAGAGGCCTAGAAGGCCTGAGAAACTGTGAGACACTAAGGAAGAAAAATATTCCTTAAAAAGGAAAAATTTTACAAGAAAAGAAAAAAGAAACACCGGCGGTACCGGTGGCGTCGGGGAAGGCAGCCGCGACCACAAGAAAACTAAAAAATAAAAGAAGAATGTTCTGCGGTGACAGAAGGACGTCCTGCCGGCTCCGCAGAAAAACGAAAACTGAGGAGAGGCAGTTGGGAAGGCGGGAAGGCAGCACACAGGCGTGTTGGGATGCTTCCAAAAGCTTTCTGATTGGACGCTAGGAAGCGTTCCCGCGCGGACTCCGTCGGTACCGACGTACCCATATGTGAAGACTCATTCCTGCTTGTTCCTGGAGATATATATATACCGTACCTGAATGTACACAGCTTTGACCCAGTGAAAAGCAGTATATAAGCATTGCTAAATAAATAATGTTAACTTGTGTTAACGTTTAGTAAACATGCTTCTTAAAAGAGTGGCTGGATAAAGAAAGACAACCAAATTCTACATTATTATACTCCAGTGCCAACAGTCAGGCAGATATGGAAGTTCTATAAACACTGCCCATTTAGAAACCATTTAGATATGGAAGTTCTATAAACACTGCCCATAGCAAACCTGCCGTATCTTAACAGCCCTACCAGAACTCACAAAGCACCAAACCCTACTTATCAAAAGGCAACACTGCAAATATTAAACCAATACATCTCAGAGAATACCAATACATCTGCTGGGGAAAGAGAACAAGTGGCACTAGCAAAGAAATTACACAAACAGAATACCTCAGTTCGGTTATACATGCAGAACATAGACCATCACCTAACAAAGAACAAGGGATTGCAATTTAGAAATAGGAAGACAATAATTAAACTGGGAGCCCCAAAATCCAAACTTGGAATTACAACACCACTGGAGAAATAAAATTATAAATTAATTTCCTCTTGTACTAAACAAAACACAAAGATGTTAACGATGCACATTTCCCAGAGCTGACATATTCCAGCAAATAAATTCAAATATTTTTTTTACCTTTTGTTGTTTGGGCATTTTATTTTTCAGTTGCAATTGCTCCACTCACTTTCTTATGGTTCCTTTATGTCTTCTGCTAACTCTCCATTGTCTGCTGTCCATTTGTCCTTTTTTCTCTCTTCTAGTTTTATCCCATTCTCTCTCTATATCTGTTTTAACATATTGATCTTTCCCCTTTGGTCTTTCCTCCATTTCTTTCTTTATTCCTTTTTCATCCACTCAATTCTCACCCTTCCATCCTCAATCCTCACTTACTTTCCGAATACCCGGCCAATTGTAGATTTTTCTTCCCTCCCACACAAAATATATTTTTCCCTCTCTATCTTCATTCCCCCATCCCCATCCCCTTCTAGTCCTCTCCCAACTTCAGCTCCCTTCTAGTTCCAGCCCCACCCAACATCTGTTCCCTTCTAGTCCCATTCTGCAAACCCCCGCTTCAACCCTTTTCCAATCCTAGCCCCCCTCCCATCAGCCCATTTCCAGTACTAGCCCCCTCCATCAGCCCATTTCCAGTCCCATCCTAGCCCCCCATCAACTCATTTCCAATCTAGGCCCCACCCCATCAGCTGATTTCCAATCCGGGCACCACCCCATCAGCCGATTTCTAGTGCAAGCCCCACCCCATCAGCCGATTTCGAGTCCTAGCACCCCCAACAGTCCATTCTCAGTCCTATCCTAGCCCCCCTCATCAGCCCATTTCTAGTGCTATCCTAGCCCCATCAGCCCTTTCCAAACCTATCCTAGTCCCCCATCAGCCCATTTCAAGTCCAAGCCCCACCCCATTAGTCCATTTCCAAACTTAGCCTCCCATTAGCCCATTTCCAGTCCTAGCCCCCATCAGCCCATTTACAGTCCTATCCTAGCCCCCCATCAGCCCTTTCCAGTTCTATCCTAGCCCCCTCATCAGCGCATTTCCAGTCCCACCCCCCCATCAGCCATTTCCAGTCCAAGCCCCCCCCCCCCCTCCCCAAAGAGCCCTATGCCTGTCTGCTTGGCTTTAGAGGGAGCCGGGCAGGCCCTGTCTCACCTTTCTACAGCCACCGAAGTGAAGAGCACCATTTTTCTTCACTTCAGCAGCCGTGTTCTAATGTAGGTCTCTGGCGCGCCGAGTGCCAGGAAACAGGAAATGTCCTTTGACCTCCAGCATGCCAGCGGCCTACATTAGAACACGGCGGCCGAAGTAAAGAAAAACAGCGCTCTTCACTTTGCCGGCTGTAGAGAAGTGAGCCGGGGACTGCTGGGAGCCAAACAGCATGTGTGGGATGTTGTTGGCATGGGGCCCCCTGAAGCGTGGGACGCTGTGTGAACAACATTCTCGCACAATGGACAGGCCAACTCTGAAGACACCCACTTTAAAATAGCCATTCCTGCCCAAATTCTGGGACTATCCAATTTCTCTTAGCTTCTTATCCAGACCCTCCAAGTTAGACCCCAGACAAGTAACCATCAGTAACTCCTTTCCTCACCTGAGCAGAGAAGTCTAGATAATTCTAACACATCCATCCATTTTCTCAGGTATGCTGTCATCCAAATCCCTCTCTCAGCACCATTCAAACTCTCATATGCACCATTTGGATCCACAGTCATTCCATTTTGTCTACCCTCCCCAAACAGAATCTCCACCTCCCTTTGAAAGCATCCCATTTCTTCTCTTAAGATACTTTCCAACCCTAACAACTCTTGCAAGGTACCCTCTCAAGTTGTACTTTTATTTAACAGGTTTTTTTCATACTGCTTTATCATTTCAGTCAAAGTGGTTTACATTCTAACTTAAACTTGATAATGTACATTAAACAGGGACATTGATAACTTGGATTTTTCTGAGGCAATGGAGGGTTAAGTGACTTGCCCAAGGCCACAAGGAGTACTAGTGAGAATTAAACCATGGTTTCTGGATTATGAATCCAGTGCACTTAACCATTAGGCTGCTACTCCACTTCATTTTTCAAAGTATTTACAGCAACATATGGACATATAGCATAGTTACTCACCTTTAACAGGTGATCTCTGGGAAGAGCAGGAATTTAGTCTTCACATATGGGTATCGTCGGTACCGACGGAGCCAGTGTCCAATTAGGAAGCTTTTGGGAGCACCCCACAGCGCCTGCGTGCTGCCTTCCAGCTTTTCCCAACTGTCTCTCCCCAGTTGAGTTTAAAGCTGAGACAAAGAGAGAGAGAGAGAGGGAAAGAGAAAAAGAGAGATAGAGAGATACAACTCTTAGGGGAGGTGGGTGGGTTGTGAAGACTAAATTCCTGCTGTTCTCGGAGATAACCTGTTACAAGTGAGTAACTATGCTATCTCCAAGAACAAGCAGGAATGTAGTCTTCACATAAGGGGGACTCCCTAGCTACAGATGCCAGGGAGAAACCCCAGAAATTGTGTGCCCTTTTGAAAGGGCTCCACTTCCCCGCATGGATCTCTGGCATCCTAACAGGGATGGTGGGAAGGAGTTGATTAAGTATCTAACAGGTGTTGAAGAACAGCCTGACCAAACAAGGCATCCCGGCAGGAGTCCTTGTCCAACTAGTAATGGGCTGTGAAGGTATGAACCAAGGCCCAGGTAGCTGTTCAACAGATATCGTCGATAGACACAGAGTGAAGATGAGCCATAGAGGCTGCCATGGCTTTCACATTGTGCGCTGTGACATGGCCTTTAAGAGGAAGGTTCTTACTCCGTTAGGCAAAAGATATACACTGTGCAATCCAGTTGGACAGTGTCCTTTTGGAGACTGGAAGCCCTAAATGACTAGGATCAAAAGCAACAAAGAGTTGGGAGGACTTTCTATGTTGCTGCGTCCTTTGCAAGTAAAATTCCAAAGCTCTTTTACCGTCCAAAGTATGAAGATTCCTTTCTGCATTAGAGGCATGAGGCCTTGGGAAAAAACAGGAAGGTAAACTGCTTGGTTTAAATAAAAAGGTGAAACCACCTTTGGCATAAAGTGAGGATGAGTCCTAAAGACTACCTTATGATGGAACCTTGTATAAGGAGGATCAGCCACCAATGCTTGCAACTAACTAATGCGACGTGCTGATGTGATTGCAATAAGAAAAATTACCTTCCAGGAAAGGAATTTTAAAGAGGTAGTGGCTAATAGTTCAAAAGGCGGCTTCATGAGCTGGCCAAGAACCAGATTTAAATCCCATGCCACTGGTGGTGGCTTAATGGGAGGCTTAGTTAGAAGAAGGCCTCTCATAAATCTTGCTATGATAGGATGAGAGGAAATAGTTTGCCCATTTAAAGGTTTGAGAGAAGTAGCAATACTACTCAAATGAACTCTCACTGAATTGGTCTTAAGCCCTGCATTAGACAAATGAAGGAGATATTCCAGTAATGATTCCAGAGGTATTGCAAGAGGGTTAAGACCCTTCTGCGAACACCATATGGTAAACCTTTTCCACCTGAAAGCATAAGAGCATCTTGTGGATGGTTTCCTGGAAGCATAAAGGATATCCTTTACTTGCTGAGAAAGGCTAAGACCATGAAGTTCTAGGCTTTCAGCAACCAGGCCATGAGATGTAGAGACTGGGGATTGGGATGCCACAGCATCCCGTCCTCCTTGGATAGGAGATCTGGAGCAGATCCTAGCTTCAGAGATGGAGCTTGAGAGAGATGTAAGAGCACAGGGTACTACACTTGTCGTGGCCAATGTGGGGCTATGAGAATCATAAGGCCTCTGTCTCTCTGAAGCTTGAATAGGGTTCTGGGAATTAGGGGAATGGGTGGGAAGGCATACAGAAAGTCCCGACCCCAATGCAGGAGGAAAGCATCCGTGGCCTGACAACCCTGAGCCGGAATTCTGGAACAGAACCGGGGAAGTTTGGCATTCAGCGGACTTGCAAAGAGGTCTATGTCCGGGGTTCCCCAAAATTGGAAAAGTTTGGCCACCTGGTCTGCATGGAGAGACCATTCGTGTGGAAGCAGTACTCGACTGAGTCTGTCTGCCCAAGAGTTTTGAATGCCTGGAAGATACACCGCAAGGAGATGAATCTGATGCTCTCTGGCGAGGGCCCAAAGTCAAAAAGCTTCGTTGCAGAGCGACAGAGAGCCTGTTCCGCCCTGCTTGTTCACAAACAACATGGCTACCTGGTTGTCCATTTGAATTACGACAGTTTTGTAGCTGAGCTGGGTGTGAAACATTCGAAGAGCAAGAAAGATTGCTCTGAGCTCTAGGAGATTGATGTGGAGATCGGTCTCCTGTGGAGTCCAGGTACCCTGGGTAGAGAGGCCTTGCAAATGGGCTCCCCAACCCACCTGTGAGGCATCTGTTGTTAGAGTTACTTGAGGTGGGGGTTGCTGAAAAGGGGACCCCACCAACAGATTCTGGGATGACTGCCACCATTGGAGAGACAAAATAAGACGATCTGAGGTTGCTATTTGGTCTGACAGGCAACCTGACGCCTGAGTTCACTGGGCTGCCCTCATATGGAGCCGGGCATAAGGGACCACATGCACGGTGGATGCCATGTGGCCTAGCAATTGTAACATTTCCCGAGCAGTGAGGTGAGACTTTTGCATTGCTTGGGAAGCTAACTGCACAATGCGAAGGCAGCAGGACTGTGGAAGATAGGCCCTTGTCTGTCTGGTATCCAGCAGGGCTCCTATGAACTCTAGAGACTGAGTGGGAGCTAGGTTGGATTTTGGGAAGTTTATGACAAGTCCCAAATATTGAAGGATACGCATTGTGATAGAGAAATCCTGGCCTCTGGTTCTGATCCCAATTACCCATGCCTACCAATAGCCAGATTAATATTAATAAAATACAGTCTCTAAAATGCTTGAATGCCAATGCTAGAAGTCTAAACAATAAGATGGGAGAATTAGAATATATAGCACTAAATGAGAGGTTAGATATGATTGCACTCTCAGAGACGTGGTGAAAGGAGGATAACCAGTGGGACACTGTGATACCTGGATACAAACTATATCGTAATGATAGAGCTGAACAAATTGGTGGAGGGGTTGCGCTCTATGTTAGAGAGGGCATTGAGTCAGAAAGGATTAAAGTTTTGCAGGGAACAAAATTTGCTGTAGAATCTCTATGGATTGAAATTCCATTTATGAAGGGGAAGGTGATGGCAGTGGGAGTATACTATCGACCGCCTGGCCAGAATGAACAAATGGATGATGAAATGCTCAAAGAAATCAAGGAAGCTAACAAAAGCCACAACAGAGTAGTAATAATGGGTGATTTCAATTACCCCGGTATCGACTGGGACAGTGTCACAGCAGGACAAGCTAACGAGATAAAGTTTCTAGATGAAATAAATGACTGCTTCTTGGAGCAGCTGATTCATGAACCAACCAGAGGGGAAGCCATACTGGACCTAGTCCTTAGTGGAACGCCAGATCTGGTGCAAGAAATAAGGGTGTTGGGACCACTTGGCAATAGTGATCATAGTATGATCATGTTTGATTTAATCAGTGGAGGACAGATAGTAAAGGAATCCACAGTACTACCTTTTAACTTTCAAAAGGGAGACTATGATAGAATGAGGAATATAGTTCGGAAAAAACTAAAAGGAGCGGTTCCAAAGGTTAAAGACTTACAGCAAGCTTGGGTGTTATTTATTTACATTTCTTATATACCGCACTATTTGCGATCAGCGCGGTTTACATAGAACAAACAGTATCCGACAATAAACAAGAGTCAGGTCATTACAATGAACAGGAGCAGTAAACTTGGATATTAAAAATACTATCCTCGAAGCCCAGACCAGCTGTATTCCACGCATTAAGAAAAGTGGAAGAAAGTCCAAAAAACTGCCAGCATGGTTTAAAGGTGAGGTCAGAGAGGCTGTTGCTGCCAAAAGAGCAACCTTCAGGAAATGGAAAAAAGAGCCAAATGATGAAAACTGGAAACAGCACAAGCACTGGCAAGTTAAATGCAAAGCATTGATAAGGCAGGCAAAGCAGGAATTTGAGAAGAAACTTGCTACGGAAGCAAAAACACGAAATAAAGACTTTTTCAAGTACATTCGTAGCAAAAGGCCTGTGAGAGAGTCAATTGGACCGTTAGATGATAGAGGGGTAAAAGGGGCAGTAAGAGGAGACAAGGCTATAGCAGAGAGACTGAATGAATTCTTTGCTTCGGTCTTTACTGAGGAAGATGTAGGGATGTTACCCAAGACTGAAGTGGTATTTAAAGGTGATACTGCAGAGGAATTGAGAGAAATATCGCTACACCGGGAAGATATATTACAACTATTTGATAAACTGAATAGTAGCAAATCACCTGGACTGGATGGTATACATCCCAGAGTGTTGAAAGAACTGAAATATGAGATTGCAGACCTGCTATTGGTAATCTGTGAACTTTCATTAAAATCATCTGTAATACCTGAAGATTGGAGGGTCGCCAACGTAACACCAATTTTTAAAAAGGGTTCCAGGGGTGACCCGGGAAATTACAGACCGGTGAGCCTGACGTCAGTACCAGGGAAAATGGTAGAAACCATCATAAAGAACAAAATTACACAGCATGTAGATAGTCATGGCCTAATGGGAGACAGCCAACATGGCTTTAGACAAGGAAGATCTTGTCTTACTAATCTGATCTGTTTTTTTGAAGGTGTGCATAAACAGGTAGACAAAGGTGAGTCGGTTGATATAGTGTATCTGGACTTTCAGAAAGCTTTTGACAAGGTCCCCCATCAGAGACTTTTGGCAAAGCTAAAAAGTCATGGGATAGGAGGCAGTGTACTATTGTGGATCGGGAACTGGTTAAAAGATAGAAAGCAGAGGGTAGGGCTAAATGGCCAATATTCCCAATGGAAAAAGGTGAATAGTGGAGTACCCCAGGGATCTGTACTGGGTCCGCTACTTTTTGACATATTCATAAATGACCTGGAAAAGGGAATAACTAGTGAGGTTATCATATTTGCAGATGACACAAAACTGTTTAAAGTTGTTAAAACCCAAGAGGATTGTGGAAAACTGCAGGAAGATCTGGATAAATTGGAAGACTGGGCATCCAAATGGCAGATGAAATTTAATGTGGACAAGTGCAAAGTTATGCACCTAGGAAAGAACAACCCACACTATAGTTACACGATGCAAGGCTCCACAATAGAAACCACCACCCAGGAAAAAGATTTAGGAGTCATTGTGGATAACATGTTAAAACCCTCCGCCCAGTGTGCAGCGGCGGCCAAGAAAGCAAATAGAATGCTAGGTATCATAAGGAAAGGGATGGAGAATAAAACAAAGGATATTATAATGCCTCTGTATCGCTCCATGGTACGACCGCACCTTGAATATTGTGTGCAATTCTGGTCACCGTATCTTAAAAAGGACAGAGTTATTAGAAAAAGTACAGAAAAGAGCCACCAAATTGGTGAAGGGGATGGAAGGCTACTCCTATGAAGAGAGGCTAAAAAGGTTAGGGCTCTTTAACCTGGAAAAGAGACGGCTGAGGGGAGATATGATAGAGGTCTATAAATTAATGAATGGAGTGGAACGGATAAACGTGTATCAATTGTTTACGCTATCAGAATATAGAAGGACTAGGGGACATGTAATGAAGCTACGGGGTAAACTATTTAAGACAAATAAGAGAAAATATTTCTTCACTCAACGTGTAATCAAACTCTGGAATCTGTTACCGGAGGATGTAGTAAGGGCTGTTAGTATAGCTGGGTTTAAAAAAGGTTTGGACAAGTTCCTGGAGGAAAGGTCCATAAACCACTATTAAAAAGGGACCCAGGATATCAATGCTTGACCTAGTACAAGCACTGCAGAACCTGTGTCTTTTGGGGAAACTGCTAGGTATGTATGACCTAGATTGGCCACTGTTGGAAACAGGATACTGGGCTTGATGGACCTCGGTCTGACCCAGTATGGCATTTCTTATGTTCTTATGTTCTTATCTGGCTCTGATGTGGCTCGAATGAGCCAATCGTCCAAGTAAGGAAAGACAAATATTTTTAGGGTGCGGAGAAATGCTACCACCATAGCCATGCATTTTGTGAACACCCTTGGTGCCGAGGCCAGGCCAAAAGGAAGAACTCTGTATTGGTAGTGCTTCCCTTGAAATAGAAAGTGAAGAAACCTTCGGTGAGTTGGATGAATGAGAACATGAGTGTATGCATCCTTGAGATCTAGAGAACAAAGCCAGTCCTGACTCTGAAGGTATGGTAGTAGAGTTCCCAGAGAAATCATTTTGAATTTCTCTTTGAACAGGAATTTGTTCAATTCTCTGAGGTCCAAAATGGGTCTGTGCCCTCCTGTTTTCTTTGGAATAAGGAAAAAGGGGGAATAGAACCCTGCACCCTGTTGATGAATAGGTACTTCTTCTATTGCCCCTTGGGCAAGAAGGAGACTGACCTTGTGATCTAACTGGGAGTTGAGAGAGGTCTGAGAATTGAACTGTCTTACCACTGTAGGAGGGGGCATGCTGAGGAAGTGAAGCTTGTATCACTCTTACAATGGACAGAGTCCAACTTTCTGCTGTTATCTGACCCCATCTGGGGGCAAAATAACAACCTTCCTGGAATGGTGGAAGGCTCTGGCCCGTTCAGGGACAGGAAGACAAAGTTCTCTAGATGGGAGTCAAAGCCTGTGGAGGCTGAGTCTGATGAGCCGGTTGACGCTTAGCAGCCTTTGTTTTTCTTTATTTAGGATGCTGCTGACCCTTTTGGGCAGACTGACCTGAACGATGCCCTTGCTGGGTATAGGAGGGGTAGAACTTCTTTCTAGTGAAGAATGGTTTTTTGGTAGGACTTTTTCCTTGAAGGATCAGCTGTAGATTTTGATCTATCCAAGGTGAGATTATCAGCATCTAGCTCATTAGCTTTCTCTTGCCAATTTTTGCCAAAGAGATTCTCTCCTGTGCAAGGAATATTCCTCAGTTTGTCCTGTACCCAAAGTTCCAAGTCAGATGCCTGGAGCCAGGCAATCCTACGTGCGCCTATGGCAATAGCAGAAGTTCTGCTTATGCACTCAAAACAATCAAAAGCTGCACAATTTACGAATCTGGAAACATCCTGAGCATGTTTGATAAGGGCAAGGTGATCTTGTCTCTTATCATCCGGAAGGATAGGGCTCATAAGCTCTAGATCTCCTGTAACTTCCTTAAGGAACATTCCTATATATAAAATGTAGGAACTAATGCTAGCAGAAAGCATAGAGGCCTGGAAGGTTCGACGCCCATAGGCATCCAGAGTTCTACATTCACGTCCTGGAGGATTAGATGCGTCCAAGAGGAACGCTTTTAGGAGCATCCCTCAGCACATGCGCGCTGCCTTCCCGCCTTTCCAACTGTCCCTCTTCAGTTAAGTTTGTAGCTGAGTGAAAGGAGAGAGGAAAGAGAAGAAAGAGACAAAGAGATAGAGAGACAACTCCTAGGGGAGGTGTGGTTTGTGAAGACTAAATTCCTGCTGTTCCCGGAGATCACCTGTTACAGGTGAGTAACTACGCTATCTCCAGGAACAAGTAGGAATGTAGTCTTCACATATGGGGACTCCCTAGCTGAAGATGCCAGGGAGATAGCCCCAGGAAGGTGCCACCCTAGAAGCTGGGACTCCTTCCTCCCATGGATCTCTGGCATTCCACCAGGGTTGGTGGGTAGGAGCTGAATTAGGTCTGAAAGAGATTTTGAAGAACAGCTTGGCCAAAGAAGGCATCCCGATGGGAGGCTTTATCCAGGCAGCAGTGGGCTGTGAAGGTGTGTACCGAAGCCCAGGTGGCTGCTCGACAAATGTCATCGATAGACACAGAGTGGAGATTAGCCATAGAAGCTGCCATGGCTCTCACATTATGAGCTGTGTCATGGTCCTGAAGAGGAAGACACTTACTCTCAAAAGCAAAGGATATGCATTGGGCAATCCATTTAGATAAAGTTCTTTTGGAGACTGTTAGTCCCAAATGACTAGGGTCAAAAGCTATAATAAGTTGCGAGGACTTTCTATGTTGCTATGTTCTTTGTATGTAAAAGGCTAAGGCCCTTTTACAATCCAAAGTATGAAGGTTTCTTTCTGCATTAGAGGCGTGAGGCCTCGGAAAAAATACAGGAAAATAAATTGATTGATTTAAATGAAAAGGCGAAAACACCTTTGGCATAAAGTGTGGGTGAGTTCGAAGAACAACCTTATCATGATGAAACCTAGTATAAGGAGGATCAGCCACTAAAGCTTGCAATTCACTAATGCGATGGGCAGAGGTGATTGCAATTAGGAAGATGACATTCCAGGTCAAAAATATAAGGGCTGTAGTGGTCAAAGGTTCAAAAGGCGGCTTCATGAGCTGCCCGAGAACTAGATTTAGATCCCATGCCACCGGTGGTGGCTTGATGGGAGGTTTAGTTAATAAAAGGCCTCTCATAAATCTTGATAGGAGTGGATGAGAGGAAATTGGTTGTCCATTCAGAGGCTTATAAGAAGCTGCAATTGCACTAAGATGGACTCTTACCGAATTGGTCTTTAGACCAGAATTCGATAAGTGAAGGAGATACTCTAGTATTGATTCTAAGCGTATGACCAGGGGGTTTAATCCCTTCTTGGAGCACCATATAGTAAAACGTTTCCACTTGAAGGCATAAGATCTTCTTGTGGAATGTTTCCTAGAAGCCTGAAGGATATCTTTTACCTGTTGGGACAGGTTGAAATCTAGGAGGTCTAAGCCTTCAGCAACCAGGCCATGAGGTGCAGGGACTGGGGATTCGGGTGCCATAGCATCCCTTTCTCCTGGGAAAGGAGATCTGGAGCATGCCGTAACTCCAGAGGTAACATAAGATATGCCATACTGGGTCAGACCAAGGTCCATCAAGCCAATCTAGGTCATACGTACCTAGCAGTTTCCCCAAATGACACAGGTTCCACAATGCATGTACTGGGTCAAGCATTGATATCCTGGGTCCCCTCTTAATAATGGTTTATGGACCTTTCCTCCAGGAACTTGTCCAAACCTTTTTTAAACCCAGCTACACTAACAGCCTTTACTATATCCTCCGGTAACAAATTCCAGAGTTTGATTACACATTGAGTGAAAAAATATTTTCTTTTATTAGTCTTAAATAGTTTACCCTGTAGCTTCATTGCATGTCTCCTAGTCTTTCTATATTCTGATAATGTAAACAATCGATCTACGTTTACCCGTTCCACTCCGTTCATTAATTTATAGACTTCTATCATATCTCCCCTCAGCCGTCTCTTTTCCAGGTTAAAGAGCCCTAACCTTTTTAGCCTTTCTTCATAGGAGTATCCTTCCATCCCCTTTACCATTTTGGTGGCTCTTCTCTGAACCTTTTCTAATAACGCTATATCCTTTTTAAGGAAGAGCTAACTTGATGTCCCTCGATTCTAGACGGTTGATGGACCACACTGCTTTCCTGTCGTTCAAATGGCCCTGGGCCGTTCAGCTTTGGCAATGGGCTCCCCAGCCTTAGAGACTAGCATCCACTGTCAGAAGGATCCACAAGTAATAGTCCAGAGGCACACCCTTCCTCAAATTGGGCTGCTGCTACCACCACAGGCTGACCTTCACCATCACTGGGAGCAGGAGCCTAAAGCTTGAACTCCTGAGAATTCTCAGGAGCACAGAGTCAGCAAGGACCACTGAAGCAGCCATATATGAAAAGCACCCACAGCAGCATCTCAATTGTTGCTGCCATCAATCTGAGGAGCCTGCTGTGAAATGAACAGCACCAGGCACCACTCGAGTATTGAAATGTGCTTCCAGGATCTCCAGGGACTAGGAAGGCATCAACTGGCTCTTTCCCCGATTGATCACCCAGCCAAGGCCTTCCAAAAAGGACACCACTCGGGGCACTACCCAAGATGCCTCTGAAAGGGAATGAGCTCCAATGAGCCAGTCACAGATATGGGGGCACACAAATCCCTTGGCGCCATAGTGCCACAGTCACCACCACCATGACCTTGAAGAACATTCTCAGGGCAATGAAAAGTCTGAATGGGAGGGCAGCAAACTGGAAATGAGCGCCAAGCATGGCAAAAAACACAGATACGTTTGCTGGTCCTCCTGGATAGAGATATCAACTCCCTTAAGCACACTGCCTTAATCACGGATCGCAGTTTCCATCTTGAAGTGCAGAACACGCAAGAGTTCATTGACACCCTTGAGCAGTCTTTTTCAGCACCACAAAATAAATGGAATATCTGCCCTTGCCCAAATTGTCCAGGGCAATGGGCACCACAGCCTGCAAGAATAGCAACTTGTCCAATGTGATTCGTACAGTGGCCTTATTGTTCTTATTGACGAAGAAAGCGCCTGTGATCGGCTCTTTGTATTCCAGGACACAGCCATACTGAATGGTGTCCAGCACCCAGCGATCCTTGTTGACTTACAGGCAGACAGCGTCTCGGCACAGGAGCCGGTGATAGGGGAGAGGTGCCGCTTGAGAGAGATGTAGAAGCAGAAAATACCACATTGGGCGTGGCCAATGTGGTGCCATGAGAATCATGCGACCCCCTGTCTCTCTGAAGCTTGAAGAGTGTTTTGGGGATGAGGGGAATGGGTGGGAAGGCATAAAGGAAGTCCTGACCCCAGTGAAGGAGGAAGGCGTCCCTTGCCTGACAGTTGTGAGCCGGAATCCTGGAACAGAACCAGGGAAGCTGGCATTCAGTGGACTTCCAAAGATGTCTATGTCTGGAGTGCCCCAGAGATGAAATATCTTTGCCACCTGGTCTAGGTGGAGGGAACACTCGTGAGGCAGCAGTACTCGACTGAGTTTGTCTGCCCAAAGGTTTTGAATGCCTGGAAGATATACCACTAGAAGGTGAATTTGATGCTCTCTGGCGAGGGCCCACAGTCGTAAAGCTTTGTTGCATAACAACAGAGAGCCTGTTCCGCCCTGCTTGTTCACATAGAACATGGCTACTTGATTGTCCGTCTGGACTAGGACTGTCTTGTAGCTGAGCTGAGCATGGAATACTCAAATAGATTGCTCTTAATTCCAGGAGGTTTGTGTGTAAACCAACCTCCTGTGGAGTCCAGGTGCCCTGGGTAGAGAGATGATTCAGGTGTGCTCCCCAACCCACCTGTGATGCATCTGTTGTTAGGGTGACCTGAAAGAGGGGTTGATGGAAAAGAGACCCCACTGTTTATGTTTATGTTTATTATGTTTATTTAGATTTGATATACCGCTCAGGCCAGAGGCATTAGAGCGGTTTACAATGCAATATCATTCGAGGAAATAGGAAAAGAACGCCATTCATATGATAGGACAGAATAGAGGACAGAGACAGTCAAACAGATAATAGAAGGAGAGAAACATGAAACAGCAAGTCACCATAAAATAGAAGCACGTCAACCCAGTCCATGTCATCAGTGCAACCCTCAGCAACAGACGCCACGGACCAACGGCCTAAGGGCCACGCCAAAGGGCCCTCTGGCGAGGCCTCAGGCGCGGGCGCGCCTCAGAAGAGGCGGTTTTTATGCTGCTGAAGAGGGCCGCTGATAGGCAGGTAAGGGAGGTGAGGAGGAGCTCCTGCTCACTCCCTCCGAAGATGGCTGCTGCTCCCCGATCGATCCGCGCGCCTCAGAAGCGGCGGTTTTTATGCTGCTGAAGAGGGCCGCTGATAGGCAGGTAAGGGAGGTGAGGAGGAGCTCCTGCTCACTCCCTCCAAAGATGGCTGCTGCTCCCCGATAGAGTTCCCAGGAAAATCATCTTGAATTTTTCTCGGACTAGGAAGTTGTTAGGTTTCTGAGATCCAAAATCAGCCTGAACTCTCTTGTTTTCTTTGGAATGACAAAATATAGAGAGTAGAAGCCCATGCCTTGTTGATGAGGTGGAATGGTTTCTGTGGCACTCTGGAATAACAGGGTGGACATCTTGTCTCTTAAGAGTGGGTTTTGAAGGGAGTTTGTGGGATAGTCCCCTGTGAAGCTGGTGGGGGGTAAGGTTTTGAAGTGAAGCAGATACCCCATTTTGACGATGCTGAAAATCCACTGCTCTGAAGTTATGAGGTGCCACCTGTGGGCATAAGAGCAGAGTCTGCCTGCAATGTGAAGGGGTTGTGGACCCTGCAGAGGCAGAATGGCAATGCTCTCTAGGAAGGAGTCAAAAACCAAAACGCAGGTCGATCCTGCGCAGTTGGTTCAGGCTTAGGAATCTTGGACTTGCGAGAGCCCTGCTGCCACTGTTGTTGCTGCTGAGGCTGGTAAGCAGTTGATTGCCACCATTGGAGGGACAAAATTAGTCATTGAGAGATTATTATTTTGTCCGACAAATGACCCGTTGCCTGTGTCCACTGTGTGGAGAGGGTCCACTGAGCTGCTCGCATGTGGAGGCGAGCATATGGGACTACATGAACTATGGATGCCATATGTCCCAGTAACTGCAATAGCTCTCAAGCAGTGAGGGAGGATTTGCCTGCTGCTTGAGAAGCTAGTTGCATTATGCGAAGACACTGGGCTTGTGGAAGGAAAGCCCTTGCCTGTCTGATATCTAGACAGGCTCCTATGAATTCTAGGCATTGGGAAGGAACTAGTTGAGATTTTGGGAAGTTTATTACCAATCCCAAGTATTGGAGGATTCGCATTGTATGGGACAGTGCAGTACTGGCCTCTGCAACTGTAGGGGCTCGAATGAGCCAGTCATCTAAGCAAGGGAAGATGAAAATCCCCAGAGTTCGTAGAAATGCAGCTACTACTGCCATCCATTTCGTGAATACCCTTGGTGCTGAAGCCAGACCAAAGGGAAGAACCCTGTACTGGAAATGTTTTCCCCTGAAAAGGAAACGTAAGAATGTCCTGTGATTTGGATGGCTGAGAATGTGAGTCTAGAGAGCAAAGCCAATCCTGGCTTTGAAGGTATGGCAGAAGAGTTCCTAGAGAAATCATTTTGAATTTATCTCAAAACAGATTTTTGTTCAATTCTCTGAGTTCTAGAATGGGTCTGTGTCCTCCTGTTTTCTTTGGAATAAGAAAATAGGGGGAGTAGAACCCTGCACCCCGTTGAAGAATGCGTACTTCCTCTATTGCCCCTTGGGCAAGAAGTGTGGAGATCTCGTGATCTAGCAGATTATCTGCAGAGGTTTGTGAATTGAATTGCTTTAGAATTGTAGGAGGGGGCATGCTGTGAAAATGAAGCTTGTACCCCTCTCCTACAATGGACAAAGTCCAATCTTATGCAGTTATCTGATGCCATCTGTTGACAAAGTGGCATAACCTGCCCGGAATACTGGGGGGGTTGGGGACCCCTCAGAGGCAGGGAGGCAAAGCTCTCTAGGAAGGAGTCAAAGCCCTTGAGGGGGCTGAACCTGGAGAGCTGGTTGGGCTCTCGGGCCTTTTGGCTTCTTTTGCTGTCTAGTTTGTCCCTTTTGGGCAACCTGACCTGGAGTTTGACTCTGCTGGGTATAGGAAGGATAAAACGTCCTCTTTTTGCTAAAAGAGGGTTTTTTTATAAGGCTTCCTTTTGGCTGGAGTGGCTATAGATTTTGACAATCTATCTAAGGTAGAATTGTCACCATCTAACCCGTTAGCCTTTTCCTGACAGTTCTTGCCTAAGAGATTCTCCCCCGTGCAAGGAATGTTGCCTAACTTGTCCTGTACCCAAGTCTCCAAGTCTGATGCCTGTAGCCGGGCAATCCGTCGTGCACCAATGGCAATAGCAGAGGTTCTGCTGATGCATTCGAAGCAGTCAAAGGCTGCACGATTAACAAACTTGGAGACATCTTGAGCATGCTTAACTAGAGCAAGAAAATCTTGTCTCTTGTCATCTGGGAGAAATGGGCTCATAGGTTCCAAGTCTCCTGTGACTTCCTTGAGGAACATTCCCATATATAGGATATATGAACTGATCCTAGCTGAAAGCATGGAAGCTTGAAATGTTTGGCGCCCAAAAGCATCCAGAGTCCTGCATTCACGACCTGGAGGATTGGATGCATTCCTCTTTGCACTTTTCATCCTACGCATGGCTGACTCCACTACCATTGAATGGTGTGGCAGCTGAGTTTTCTGAAATCCAGGACATGGTGGAACTCAATACATAGTATCAAGTCTCCTAGAGTGAGAAGTAGTCAGAGATGTCTCCCACATTCTCAGCATCAAGCTATGCAGAATTTCATGGATAGGCAGAGTGGCTGCCTCCTTAGGAGCTTTAGGATATTGGAGAATTTCCAATTCCTTTGCTCTGGGTTCCTCTTCAGGAGCTACTGTGATTGAAAGACCTTTGGCCATATCATGGATGAAATCCTGAAATGACATGTCCTCTGGAGGTGACATTCTGGGTTGGGGAGAAGAGGGATCTTCTAGGAGAAACCCTCCAGTGCCAGTAGAATTGTCAGAGTCTTTGAAATCGGAGGAATAGAAGTATTCCTGACCCCGATGCTCTTGTAAAGCACAATCCCGGTACCGATCGAAGTCGGTACCAAGCTGACCCGGTACCACTTTGTCAATTCCAGACAGAGATGGCATGGGAAGAGTTCCCACCGGAGCTGGTACCAGTACCATCAGTACCGGTGTCTTTACCGTGTTGGTACCGGCATTGGTGTCGATGTCGGTACCGGTGTCCGATGGACCACCGGTAACGCAGCTGAAGAAGAGCTTCGATGCTGAGCTCGATAGCGAGGAACCTCTGGTCTATCGACACTGCCAATGCCTGGGTGTCGGTACTGGTAAGGACGGCCGGAAACCTTGAGCATGGCACAGGTAGTTCTTGCGAGGTTGAGGCCTCGAGAACATCCTGAAGCCCCATCGATGCTTTGGAAGCCGAAGCCTCCCGCCAGGGCTGTTTTTCTTCCCACTTGATCCTCCCCCAAACCTGCAAGAGGAACCATCTCGTCAACACACAATACACTTAACTGAACAACCCTCCATCTATACTAGGGGTTCTCAACCCAGTCATCGGGACACACACGGTCAGAGTTGCCAAGTTACTCAATACCAGGAGTGAGATTTTAAGCCAGCCCTGGATTTCTGAAAATCTCATTCTGATGCATTATAGCACTGTTCATGGAGACAAGGGATTAATCAGAATAAGATACATCACTCAAACGCACAGTCGCTTTCCCCTCCAAGCAGTCAACTGCCACAATTGTGCTGCTAGGCTTTCTGGACGGTAAAAGTCTCCTATTGAAATAATGTCCACTTTAGGCCCAGTCATGATGTATCTCAGTCCAGTGACTGACAGTCCATTTCCACCACCACAATGGAACTGAGAGCCATGCACTCCAGGTGTATGCATAGCAGTACCCAATAATCCCCTCCAATAAAGACAATGGGAGGGGGGGGGGGGCTAGCCCTTTCCAGTTCTTAGTTCCAGACATAACTCCACATAGATCTTAGGCCCAGCTTCAACGTTACATAGCTCATCAAATCAGCAGTACTAGCCCACTTACAACGGGTGTCCAAAGAACATGTGCTGTCAGAGTCACCTCTTACTTTTTCCCCAACTAAAACTTGCAGAGAAATGTTCCTTCCAATTGCTGCTTCAATTCCTATTCATAACCAGGAGTCAAGTTTACTCAGCAAAGTACAGAGTCTTTTACGGTCTTTATTCCCCCATCCATTCCCATTCACCGTGTACTACATAACATAACATGAGATATGCCATATTGGGTCTGACCAAGGGTCCATCAAGCCCAGTATCCTGTTTCCCACAAAGGCTATTCCAAGTCTCAAGTACCTGTCAAATTCCCAAAGGTATACACAGTCAATGCTGCTTGTCCCAGATGTAAGCAGTGGATTTTCCCAATCCTCTTAATAATGGTTTATGGACTTTTCTTCCGGGAACACATCCAAACCCGTTTTGAACCCAGCAACAGTAACAGCTTTTACTACATCTCCAGTAACAAATTCTAGAGTTTGACTACATGCTGAGTGAAAAAAACAATTCTCCGATTGGTCTTAAATGTGCGACATTGTAGCTTCATTGTGTGTCTATATTCTTTCTACTTTTTGAAGGAGTAAACAACTAATCTACATTTACTAGCTCCACTCCATTCATTATTTTATAGACCTCCATCATAACTCCCCTCAGCAGTCTCTTTTCCAAGTTGAAGAGACCTAACGTTTTAAGCCTTTCCTCATAAGGATATTCTTCCATCCCTTTTATCATTTTGGGGGCTCTTCTCTATACCTTTTCCAATTCTGCTATATCCTTTATAAGATATGGTGACCAGAATTGCACACAATATTCAAGATGCAGTCGCACCATGGAGTGAAATAGAGGCATTAAAATATCCTTTGTTTTATTTTTTTATTCCTTTCCTTATGGTTCCTACCATTCTATTTGCTTTCTTGGCTGCAGCTGCACACTGGCAGAGGGATTCATGATGGTGCCCAGATCCTTTTCCTCAGAGGTGATCCATAATGTGGAACCTTGCCATTATGTAACTGTAGTTTAGGTTGTTCTTCCCTAAATGCATAACTTCGTATTTGTCCACATTAAATTTCAACTGCCATTTGGACGCCTAGTCTTCCAATTTTTCAAGATCCTCTTGCAATTTTGATCACCTCACTCATTATTCTCAATTTCAGGTATTTTATAAATATGTTAAAAAGCAGTGAGCTCGGGGGGGTTGATAATATCACCATTCAATATGGCCACTTGAGTCTGTGCTCTAGCAGGTCCACAGAGGAAAAAGCAGATTACAACCCTCCCCGCTTGGCTGCAGAAGGCCCAAAAGGGTGTCCGGTGTTGGCAAAAAGTATACAGACGGCAGCCAAGAGAAAGAAAATTTATCTCAAGGAATGCGCATACTCGAGAACGACATCGACCCAGGCCCCTAGGAAAACCGCTGAGAAAATGGCAGCCAGAGGTGGGTAATGAGGCAAAGAGCCCCCATGCTGAGGAGTGCCAGGATCTCATACCACAGCAGAATATGGAGCCCAGGGAGAAGGCGAGGACACGTCCCAGGCAGAGGTCCTGACCTGGTTTCAAGACCTCAAGTCTGACATTTCCCAGGTGTGACAAGATGTTGGGACCCGTATTGAAAACCTCTGACAGGAAGTGGGTGATCTTGGCAAGCAGGTGCAAGAGATGGAGGAGCGCCTTGATGAGCCAGAATGAGCAATATAGAACTTTGGAGCAGAGATTACAGGTGCTGGATAAATGGCGAGAAGAGCTTAAAGACAAGGTGGAGTATCTCGAAAATAGGTCCCACCGAAACAATCTCAGTTTTTGGGGAATACTGGAGGACGCAGAATATGCTGACCCCAAGGTGTTGTGCAAAGGATTGCCAAAAGAATACAATCCAAGGCGTGGAGAATCGCCGATGCTGGTCAGCGTGGGGCTTCGGGAAGAAAGTGGGCAGCATTATCTCTTGATTGAGATGAAAATCCGAGATGACCTTAGGAAAAAACTTGGAGTGAGTCCGCAGGACCACCCTGTTCCTACAGAACCTTGTGTATGGCGCCTCAGCCATCGGTGCCTGGAGTTTGCTGACTCTCTGGGCGGAGGTGAGAGCCATCGGGAAGGTAGCCATGGGCTCAAAGAATAGCTTGGTCAGCTGTGAAAGGACCACATTGAGGTCCCATTCCACTGGAGGAGGGTGGCTAGGTGGCCTAGAAAAAAGCGGGCCTCACATGAAATGAGACACTAGAGGCTGCTCAGAAAGAGGCTTGCCCTCGATGGGGTGGTGGTTTGCTGAGATGGCACTCAGGTGAACCCTGACAGAGTTAGACTTCAGCCCAGACTGCGAGAGGTGGAGCAGGAACTGCAATACTAAACTGGTAGGGCATGAAAATGGGTTCACTCGGAGCTCCGAGCACCACACCAAGAACCGACACCACTTGAAGGCATAAGCCCGTCTGGTCGACTCCTTTCATGGGACCAAAAGAATATCCTCGATCTCCACGGGAAGATGGTAAGAGGATAGAGCGAACTGCTCAGCCACCAAGCTATAAGGGATAGGGACCTCAGATCAGGCTGAAGTAGCAGACCCTTCTCCTGCGTCAGCAGCTCCGGTGAAAACCCGAGAGGGACCGGGGGCTCCGTCGACAGACAGAGCAGCAGGGAAAACCAAGGCTGCCTGGGCCACCTCAGGGCTATGAGAATCATCGAGGACCTGTCCCGCTGGACCTTGAGAAGGGCTGGGCAATGAGGGGGCATAGGGGAAAGGCATAGAGAAGCCCATTTCCCACGAAATAAGGGAGGCATCTAGGGCCCCCCCCCCGCCCGGGTGCGGGAGGGGACCACAGAACGGGGGACCTACGAATTCACAGGACTGGTGAAGAGGTCCAGGTCTGTAATCCTCCAATGCTGGAAGATCCACTGCACCATCCGGGGACACAGGCACCACTTGAGCAGCCAAAAGCCTCTGCTGAGCCAGTCCACCAATGCATTGTCCGGTCCCAGGAGGTAAGTGGCCATGCACTGGCTCCATTGCAGTAAACCAGTGCATGACCAGGAAGTAAGTGGCCATGCACTGGCTTACCGCAATGGAGCTTAGGGCTGCCGCCTCCAAATAAAGGCTGTAGGAACTGGTACCTCCTTGTTTGCTCACATAGAACATCGTGACCTGAATGTCCGTCTGGACCAGCACCGCTTGGTGCTGAGGGCGATCCCTGAAAATCTTGAATGAAAGGCAGATGGCCCAGAGCTCCAGCAGGCTAATCTGCTGCCGGGACTCCTTGAGGTGTCTGTAGTCAGAAACACCTGATGCACCGAAGCTTGGAAAGGCATACCTTGAAGCAGGTTACAAGACTCCTCCTGCCACCATGAACAAATGGATGAGAAAATGCTCAAAGAAATCAGGGAAGCTAACACAACTTACAGCATAGTAATAATAATGGGTGATTTCAATTATCCCAGTATTGACAGTCAGTGTCATGGCAGGACATGCCAGGGAGAGAAAGTTTCTAGATGAAATAAATGACTCCTTCTTGGAGCAGCTGTTTCATGAACCGACCAGAGGGGAAGCCATTTTGGACTTAGTCCTTAGTGGAAAACCAGATCTGGTGCAAGAGATAAGGGTGTTGTGGGCACTTGGCAATAGTGATCATAGCATGATCGCGTTTGATTTAATTAATGGAGGAGGGATTGTAAGGAAATCCACAGTACTACCTTTTAACTTTCAAAAGGGAGACTATGATAAAATGAGGAAGATAGTTAAAAAAAAAAAACCTAAAAGGAGCAGTTGCAAAGGTTAAAGCTTGGGTGTTGTTTAAAAATACTATCTTGGAAGCCCAGACCAGCTGTATTCCACACTTTAAGAAAAGTGGAAGGAAGTCCAAAAAACTACCAGCATGGTTTAAAGGTGAGGTCAGAGAGGCTGTTGTTGCCAAAAAAGCATCTTTTAGGAAATGGAAAAAAGAGCCAAATGACGAAAACTGGAAACAGCACAAGCACTGGCAAGTTAAATGCAAGGTATTGATAAGGCAAAAAAGAGAGAATTTGAGAAGAAGCTTGCTGTGGAAGCAAAAACGCGTAATAAAGCCCTTTTCAAGTACATTTGGAGCAAAATACCTGTGAGAGAGTCAGTTGGCCCATTAGATAATAGAGGAGTAAAAGGGGCACTAAGAGGACAAGGCCATAGCAGAGAGACTGTCTCTGTCTTTACTGAGGAAGATGTAGGGATGTTACCCATGACTGAAGTGGTATTTAAAAGTGACATTGCAGAAGAATTGAAAGAAATATCGATACAACGGGAAGATGTATTACAACTATTTGATAAACTGAAGAGCAGCAAATCACCTGGACCGGATGGTATACATCCAAAGGTGTTGAAAGAACTGAAATATGAGATTGAAGACTTGCTATTAGTAATCTGTGAACTATCATTAAAATCATCTGTAATACCTGAAGATTGGAGCATGACCAATGTAACACCAATTTTTAAAAAGGGTTCCACGGGTGAGCCGGGAAACTACAGACCAGTATGCCTGACATCAGTACCAGGAAAAATGGTAGAAACCATCATAAAGAACAAAATTACTGAACATGTAGATGGTCACGGCTTAATGGGAGGCAGCCAACATGGCTTTAGCCAAGGAAGGTCTTGTCTTACTAATCTGTATTGCTTTTTTGAAAGTATGAATAAACAGGTAGATAAAGGTGAGTCGGTTGATATAGTGTATCTGGACTTTAAAAAAGCCTTTGACAAGGTCCCTCATCAGAGACTTTTGGCAAAATAGGAGGCAGTGTACTATTGTGGATCAGGAACGGGTTAAAAGAAAGAAAGCCGAGGGTAGGGCTAAATGGCCAATTTTCCCAATGGAGAAAGGTGAATAGTGGAGTACCCCAGGGATCTGTGCTGGGTCTGCTGCTTTTTGATATATTCATAAATGACCTGAAGATGGGAATAATAAGTGAGGTTATCAAATTTGCAGATGACACAAAACTATTTAAAGTTGCTAAAATCCATGAGGATTGTGAAAAATTGCAAGAGGATCTTGATAAATTGGAAGACTGGGCATCCAACTGGCAGATTAAATTTAATGTGGACAAGTACAAAGTTATGCACCTAGGAAAGAACAACCCAAACAATGGTTACACAATGCAAGGTTCCACATTAGGAACCACCACGCAGGAAAAAGATTTAGGTGTCATCGTAGATAACATGTTAAAACCCTCCACCCAGTGTGCAGCGGCGGACAAGAGAGCAAACAGAATGCTAGGTATGATAAGGAAAGGAATGGGAAAATAAAACAAAGGATATTATAATGCCTCTATCGTTCCATGGTGCGACCGCACCTTGAATATTGTGTGCAATTCTGGTCGCTGTATCTTAAAAAGGATATAGCATTATTAGAAAGGTTCAGAGAAGAGTTCCCAAAATGGTCAAGGGGATGGAAGGCGAGGCTATAAAGGGGGATGACAAGAGGCTATAAAGGTTACGGCTCTTCATCCTGGAAAAGAGGCGGTTGAGGGGAGATATGATAAAGGTCTATAAATTAATGAATGGAGTGGAACGGGTAAACGTAGATCGATTGTTTACATCATCAGAATACAGAAAGACTAGGGGACATGCAATGAAGCTAAAGGATAACCTATTTAAGATTAATAAGATAAAATATTTTTTCCTTCCTTCAGAAGGGCTTCACATTGAAGAATATCTAGCTCCTCTGCGCAGGGCTCCTCCTCCAACTGCCACGTTCCGGATGAACTCCAGAAAGGAGGTGCCCTCGGGAGGCGACCGCCGCCTCTGAGGCAGCAGAGAGGGTCCGAGGGGAGGTCTCGGTGGAACAGTCTCTGGGGAGGTTTCCCCATCGGACTCCCACTATGAGTAGACCTTGGAGGACTCTAGGTCAGGCAGCTCAAGATGGGTCAGTGACCCGCGCCGGGCTTCCGAGGCCAAAACCTGCCTGGAGCCAGATGTATTCTCCTGAGAAAATATCACGCCCGAGGACCAGGACAGAGATCAAGACCCGCGCCGAGGATCCTCACAAGGCTTCTGGCTCTCAGGGGTCACTGCAACAGCCCAGGGAGTCCAAGGTCAAGGTCCCTGCAGTCTCGAGGCACGTGCTAGTGGGGCTGGGCACCAGCACCTGCTGGGCAGTGAGGAACGCAGAAACGCTGCACTCCAAGGCCAGCATCCGGGCCTCCCACTTGGGAGTGGGGCCCTGCAACACCGATGCTGGGTCGGGTGTCGAGGAGGAGAGGGGGGGATCCTTGCCGGGACGACCCTCGGAAGGCCAGGCGCCTTCACTGGAGGCCTCCATATCAGTTCGAGGTACCTTACTGGGCCGCTCCCTCTCCGACTCCAAGGGGGGCTGAGAGACCCGGCGCATGACCTCTCATGCTTGTCTGGTGCCCCCAATAGACTCCTCACGGCCTTCTTCTTCTTCTTCCACTCGCATTCGGGCGACCCCTGGTCAGAGTGCCGCCAGGCTTGGGGGGAGCCTTAGGAGACTCCAGGGATTGTGGGGCCAAAGAGCAGGAGGCTTCCAAGGATACCTGGGCTGCCTTGCAGAAGAGATCATCCAGCTTCTGCTTACAACTCTGGATGGCCTTGGAGGACATCTTCTTACAAAGGGAGCAGAGCTCTGGGTCATGGTCAGCTCCTAGACATCTGAAACAACAGTCTTGGTTGTCTGTGAACGACATGTTTTTTGAACACCTATCACATTTCTTAAAACCAGAGGCCATTAGGAGAAAAAGGACCCCTGTGAGGTCAAAGACCCTCAATTCAGCCAGCGATTAAAAAGAGCGCAAAAGCACAATAAAACACAAAAAGGCAAAAAGGGGAAAAAAACGAGACCAAAGCCGAAGCAGAGCTGCTCGAGAAGCGGGAAGAGGACTGGTGAAGGCCGGATAGCAAAAACCGGTTGTAATCAGAGAAAAATTTTTCCTGGGATGAGACGCATGTCCAAAGGGCTCCGCAGAAAAAGGAAGACTAAGATGGCACCCTTGGGCGGGAAGGGGACCACATATGCGTGGTGGCATTCCCAAAGGCTTTCTTTGAAAGCTGGGGAAATGGTCCGCGCAGGCTCTGTTGGTGCCGATGTCACCCATATGAGAGGACTGACTTCCTGCTTGTTGCTGGAGAAAGAGATATGCTGATGCAAAATGAGAAAGGAGGGCATCAGATATGGTTCTCCCCTTTGGACTAGTGTTCACTTTAAGGGGGAAATGCTTTCGGGTTAGCGCCAGAGAAGCAGCGTGAACATTACTAGAAGCAGGAGTGATGGGTCTTGAGCTGGGCCCAAGCATTGACCTCAGCCCCACAGAAGGACAGACCACATTAGCAGAAGATTACCCACGGACGTCAGTGGCTCCGACGACAGTCAAAAGGCCGCAACCCTTGAACCCGGCCAATTAGAACAACTTGAGATGGAGGTGGAATTTAGGTATAAACCTGGCCGGACTGGCTGGAGAGGGAGCCCTGGCTGTGCCTGCATAAGAAGCAGCAGGTGGTTTTTTATGGGCCCTTTTGTTGGTGACTTATGGCAAGGGGCTTGGAACAAGGGGGGTAGGGGTATAGGCATAGCTGGTATTGATTTTATTGTTTAATGTTGCCATGTTGGAGTGTGAGCTGGGGTGAGTGGGTGGAGGAGATAAGGTAGGAGTTACACATGATAGTAGTGAAGATCCTTATGAAATGTTGTACAGTTTGCTTGACTGCTGGGGTGAATGGGAGGAGGAGGAAGGAGTTTGGAGATTGAGGGTACTAGGGTGTAGGCCTGTTCCAAGGAGGATGAAGGTGAGAGGTAGTCATATGGGTGGCAGAGGAGGTTGGGGGGGTGAAGCTGGGGGAGGGCTGTGGTGTGCTTACAGAATGAGGGCCAAGTCATGTTACGACAGCGACAGCAGCCTTGCTCAGATGAGAGGCAAGTGAGAGGATTGGTGGGGTGATGGAGAGGGGAGAGAGGGGCAGGAGGAGGGGGAGGCAGGGGAATATGATGTGTGATGGGTTTGGGCGAGGGGGGCGATAAAGTAGCAATGGCAAGTAAGCTTAAGGTTGTAACCCATAATGTGAAGGGCCTTAACTCCCCCTTTAAAAGATAGAAATTATACAAGGAACAGAGACAGCGGGCATCAATTTGTCTGGTACAATCTGGTACAAGAAATGCACCCTCCTGAGAAAGCAACCCTAAACATTATCCTAACAGTCTATATGTATCAAATATAGTAGAAAGGAAAAAGGGGAGAGGGGTTAGCAGTATTGTTGGCTGCAAATTTAAAAGCGACAGGGGGGGGGGAGCGAGCAGAGGCAGCTGGAGCTGGTGCCCTTGAGTAGCGGAGGAGGAGCAGTGTTACCCCGCCCCCCCGGGACCCTTTAAAAACATGCGGTCCACCGCGGCCGGCCGGGAGCGAGCAGAGGCAGCTGGAGCTGGTGCCCTTGAGCAGCGGAGGAGGAGCAGTGTTACCCCGCCCCCCGTGACCCTTTAAAAACTTGCGGTCCACCGCGGACGGCTGGGAGTGAGCAGAGGCAGCTGGAGCTGGTGCCCTTGAGCAGTGTTACCCCGCCCCCCCCCCCCCCCGGGACCCTTTAAAAACTTGCGGTCCACCGCGGCCGGCCTGGAGCAAGCAGAGGCAGCTGGAGCTGGTGCCCTTGAGCAGCGGAGGAGGAGCAGTGTTACCCCGCCCCCCCAGGACCCTTTAAAAACTTGCGGTCCACCGGGGACGCGGCCCGCGGACGCGCACCCATGGTCGGGTGCCCGAAGGGGCATGACCAAAGGGGCAGGCCACGCCCCTTTGGAGCCCCTTCGGAGCAACAAGGAGGAACAAGGGAACTCCCTGGCTCATGGGTAAGCGACGGAAGAAGGCTTTTACCACGATGAGTGCTCATAAGGCCCTTAAGACCGTGGGTCCGATGGATGTTCATCTTCAGAAAGCTCAGGTGGAACATGAGCATCCGGACTTGACTCATGGGTCTGTGAGTACTTCCTCTGATTTATCTCCTGTGGCGCAGGGTATTATCCTACCCAGTCAGGAAGTTATGACTGAGAGGGTGGCCTCTCCCAAGAGTGTTGATCTGGGAGCAGAGCCCTCGTTAGTTGGTGTGGATAATTCTTTTGTGAAGGACGACGATTGTAAACAGTTTTCCCTTCAGTCTGTTTTGGACTTCCCTGCTACTGTCTCATCCGTTGTTCCCCCTGTTGAGGTTTCTTTAAGGGATGTCTGGGAGGTAGTGGCCCACATGGATATGTCCCTGCGTGCCTCTCTTTCCCAGGTCTCTAGTTTTTCTAAGGATGTTGTACAGAAATTGGGGGTCCATCAGGAAGTTATTGCTAGGCATAATACTGCTTTGAATAAAGTGGAGGGGCAGGTTTCTGTAATGCAGGCTGCTGTATCATCTTCGATTAGGGATAATCTTACATCATCATCAAATGGAGTCCCTTGAGAATGCTATGCGTGCAAAAAATTTGAGATTTTTAAATTTTCCGCAAACGCATTATTTGTCTCCTTCTATTTTGTTATATAAGTATTTTAAGGAGGTTCTATTAATTGATGATGTGAATTCTATAAAATTTTCTTCTGTTTATTATGTTCCTGTACTTGCCTCTGCAGAAACTTCTTCCCCATTGCCAAAGGCGCAGAGAAGGTCTTAGTATCTCAGTCTCTGGATGTTTCCGCTTTTTTGGAGTCCTCAAATGATGAGATTACTAAACGTGCCACATTAATTGTTTCCTTTATTTCTTTAGCTGATAAGAATTTGGTGTTGCGTTCATATTTTCCTAAGAAGGATCAGTTGTTTTGTGGCTCTACAGTTCAGGTTTTTCCTGATGTCTGTAGACTTACTCAGGTGCAGCGTAAGGACTTCTTGGCATTAAGACCTCACGCCTTGGCGATTGGGGCCTCTTTCTTCTTAAAATATCCATGTAAGTGTGTTCTGTTGTATGAGCAGACAAAATATGTTTTCATGGAGTCTGATCAATTGAATTTATTTTTGCTTGGTAAAGAAAATGGTTAGATAGTTTGTTATTAGCTTCCTCTCTAAGTCTTAGGGTTACTAGTACTTATTTCAAGGGAACAGTGTTTCTTATGTAATGATATTCTTAATTTTTGTTTTTTCTTTGCACTTTTGCTCCCCCTTAATGTGGACTTGATTGTAATTCCTTATTCATTTTGAAATAAAGATTGTTGAAACTTAAAAAAAAAAAAAAAAAAACGACAGTGGGGTCCTTCGGGATAGACAGGGGGGGATTCCTATTGGTGTTCCTTCAGATAGGGAATGAATGGTTTAAAGACAGCTGGGGGTCCAGGGGAAGTTCTATGCTAAACCTGGGGAGAAACTAGCATCATTGGGGGATGGCCTCCTGCTAGTGGGGGGTGATTTTAACATGACCCTGGACCCGGAACGGGATAACCCAGGCAGGGGTGAAGGGCGAATAGAGCTTGCTTCAAGAGATTTATAAAAGGCCTGGGAGTAGTAGTTGCAGGCAGTTCTCCTGCTACTCACATGTTCATGTTCCGTATTCTAGGATTGATATAAGGGGTGGATAAGGAAATAGTGGGGTGGCTTAAGGGGCCAACATGGATGTGATTACATGGTCAGAACATGCACCGGTGGAACTAAGAGTGGCAATAAAGCGGAAGGACATGGAGTGGAAGTTTTGGAGACTCAATAAATCATTGCTAGAGGATTCTCGAGTGGGGGAGGAAGTGGATAGGTTAATACAACAGTTCTTCATTCATAATGACACTGGTGAAGTGGGGTGGGGTACAGTCTGGGATGGGTTTAAGGTCACTCTGAGGGGGGTTTCATTAAATGGGGGGCCAGAATAAAACATGAAAGGGGGAGAGGGTTGGACAGTTGCAGACAGATTTACAGAAGCTGGAGAAGGGAGATGCGATGGGGCTTGGAGGATAAGATGAGGGCTAGGGTCTTAACCACTCGGACCCAAATCAATACCTTGGTGGCAGAGGAGATTAGATATCACATAAGGCTGTTGAAGCAAGAAGCTTTCAAAGGGGGTAATAAGGGAGGCAAATACTTTGAACGGCAGCTCTGACAGCGTGAACACAGATCCCAGATTCTGGCTACCAAGGGGCCCCAAGGTCTTTCTTAGGCAGGGAGAACAGATCTGGATGGAATTTGCCTCTTTTTATAGAAAACTGTAAACTGCCCCATCCCCATCACCGCCCACCAGGGATCTCTCTAGCTACCTCGATTCAGTGCCCCTAGTTAAAGATTGAGGCTGCCACTAGACTGGAAAAGGAGATTGGGTCCAATGAAATTTGGTTGGCTATTAAAGCGCTCAAACTTGATAAGGCCCCAGGCTTAGATGACCTGACAGTGCAGTTCTATAGACAATTTGGGGAGCAGTTGTGACACCCTTAGGCTGCTTGTTTAACTTGTCTCTTTCAGGGGGCTTGCTGGCTGAAACAATGGGATGGGCAGGGATCTCGTTGATCCCCAAGAAATGGATGGACCCATTGGGTTGTGCCACTTATCGCCCCATATCGCTCCACCTCAATACAAAGCTCCTAACAAAAATCTTGGCTACCTACTTGAATAAAGTGATTTTAGACCGTGTAGGAGCAGACCAGGCGAGCTTTATGCCCAGAAGACAGGCATTGGACAACATCCGGAAAATTCTCAATATTATTTGGACCTACCGGCAAAATAGGGATCCTTCGCTCCTTCTGTCCCTTGATGCCAAGAAGGTTTTTGACCATGTGCTGTGGGGCTTCGTGCATCGAGTGCTTGAGAGGATGGAATTCGGGGAGGGGTTTAGGGGATAGGTGAGAGGGCATTGTACCACAAACCACAGGCTTGTGTGAATGTCAACGGGGGGTATTCACATTTCTTTCTGATTGCCAGGGCACCAGGCAGGGATGTCCTTTGTTCCCCTTACCCCTGCATTGCTGCCTTCCTACTCTCCCAACTCTCTCTTCAGTTGAATTTGTAGCTGAGAAAAGAGAGTAAATGAAACCCTATAACTCCTAGGGGAGGAGGGCAGGTTCTGAAGACTAAATTCCTGCTGTTTCTGGAGATCACCTGTTACAGGTGATTAAGCGTAGTTACTCACCTATAACAGGTGTTCTCCAGGAGCAGCAGGAATCAGTCCTCACATATGGGTGACGTCGGCGTCGATGGAGCCCTCGTGCGGAGCATTTCCCCAGCTTTCAAAGAAAGCCTTTGGGAATGCAGCGCACATGCACGGTCCCCTTCCCGCCCAAGGGTGCCATCTTGCTCAGTCTGATGACATAGCTAAAAGACAGCAAAAAAACAAAATGAAATATATAGGACTGCAACTCCAAGGGGAGGAGGGAGGGTCGTGAGGACTGATTCCTGCTGCTCCTGGAGAACACCTGTTACAGGTGAGTGACTACGCTTTCTCTAGGACCAAGCAGGAAGTCAATCCTCACATATGGGACTCCCCAGCTCTAGGCTACCGAGAACCCAAAGCTGAAAAATAAGCTCCCTCTAGAGCCTCAGCATGCGTGATAAGAATCTTCTCTGAGAACGCCCCCGAACGGTAGCCCAACACAAGGGCCGGAGGGTAGGAGTTGCCTAAACCTCAAAGAGATTACGGAGTACCCCCTGTCCGAAAGCACTGTCCCTGCGGGACTCCCTCTCAATGCAGTAATGATCTTATGGATCGGGTTCAGTCTTTAGTGTCTTGTGCATTTTTATGTAATTGGATAACCAAACGAGAGTCTGATTTTTTGATAAATAAAAACCCGAAAACCCCGGTTTTTTATCTAGTGCCCAAGATTCACAAAACATTGATAAATCCACCGGGACGCCCTATAGTGTCTTGTCGTGATTCTTTTCTTGAACCACTTTCGAAATTTTGTGATTTTTTTTGCAACCCGGGACGTCTAGGGTGCCTTCTTATATTAAAGATACATGGGATTTTTTGAGACATCTATCTGCCTGCACTGATTTTGTCTCTTACACCTATATAGTTACTTTGGATGATCAAGGTGAAGTTCTCACTTGTTTAGCTGACTTTCCATTGGATCTTCCAGAACGGATTCCTAGACAGTTTCTACTGGATTTACTGGACCTGGTATTAATTTTTTTCTTCACCAGCAGAAATATTATTTGCAAAGGTTTGGTATAGCTATGGGTGCTACAGTTGCTCCTTCAATTGCAACGATTTATATGGCTCAATTTGAGGAGCTTTATGTTTATTCACATCCTGTTTCATTTTGTCCCTTTTTGGCAACGATTTTTAGATGACATTTTTTTCCTTTGAACAGGCTCTAAGATGGAGCTTGATCATTTTTTGATATCATTATACACCTATAAATCTAATATACAATTTACAGCACAAGTGGAGACCTCTTGTATTCAATTTTTTGATATCTCAAGCTTACTCCATTGGGGCTTGTGACTTCTCTATACCGCAAAACAGTACAACGTAACACTCTTTTGCGATATGATAGTTTTCATCCAGGGGCCTTGAAGAAGGGATTACCCTATGGTCAGTTTTTACGGCTTCGCCGCAACTGCTCAACTCTGCAAGAATTTAAATCACATGCGGCGGATTTAAGATCGCGTTTACTTTCTAGAGGTTACCCGGAGTACTTGATTAAGATGGCATATAAGAGAGCTCGATTTACGCATAGAGAATGGCTTTTGATGGAATCACGATCAAGATCGTCGGAGGAGAAGATCACGGAGGTTTTCCCCTATACTAGGGGAGCATCAGCAGTAGCTCAATTACTTCATCAGTTTTGGCCCATTTTGGGATTGCATGCTTGTTTCTGAGATAGGCATTTGGAGTTGAGGAGTGGCCTAGTGGTTGGGGCCAGGTACTTCAGGCCGGAAGGTCGGGGGTTCAAATCCCACTAGAGGACAGCAACCTTGGGCCGAAAGGACTGGGTTTCTAGTCCCACAGGTGCTCCTTGTGGTCTTGGGCAAGCCACTTAACCCTCCATAGCCCATGTTCCCTGTAAAATAGTTATCTCCAAGTTATAATGCCCTGTTCAATGTAATTTCAGTTTGTTCAATGTAAACCGCACTGATGCAGAATAGCACGGTATATAAGAGAATGTAAATAAATAAATAAAATTTACAAATTGCCTATTCTCGAAAAGCTAATTTGAGAGATTTGATAATGAAGACCACAATGCAGCAAGATCGTCCCATTACAGCACATGCAATGGCAGGTCATTATCCCTGTGAGATTTGTAATGTTTGTCTGAACACAATATCTGGATCGGAATGGATGGATATACATACTTCTAGGCTTTATCGTTCCTGATGGCACACTAGTTGTTCCTCAACATTTGTAGTCTATTTAATAGTTTGTCCATGTCAGCTTTATTATATTGGATGCACCACCAGATCCTTGAGAATAAGATTGAGCAAGCATGCGTCATGCCTTCGGACCAAAAATCTTGCGGCGCCAATGGTTACCCATTGCATTGAATGTGCAAATACATTTGAATCTTTACAATGGCGTGTGCTGGATCATGTTCCGACCGATCCTCGTGGGGGGGGGATCAGGTTCAATTTTTGCAAAGGTTGGAGCAGAGATGGATCTATTCCTTGCACAGAGTTTACCCTAAAGGTTTAAACTTACAAGTTGATTGGCATACTATTACATGAGGCATTTCATTCAAGCCTTTCATTTAGGAAGGGGTTCCTGAGTGGTGGGACCTCCCCTTATTTTCATTGGCGTAATTTTCATCTCATCTGATTGGTTGATAGGTTGCCTACGTCAGTTATGTGCTCAGACACCGAATCGGACCATTTAAGGCGTTCCCTGAAGAACTTTTAGAAAAGCTTTTGAATTTCACTTTGGCTGAAGATTGACCGCATTGAGCAGCTTGACCTGAAGCAGGGTTTCTAAATCTTAAACCCAAAATGTGACACCTCATTTGTCTTTGTGGTTTTCAGAACAGCCTGAAGAATCTCATGATTCAGCTAAGTACAATGATTAGCTGTTTTTTTAAAGACATTTTCTAATTAAAACGGAGAAACCACGGTGGTGAATGGATTGATTCCTTTCACTGGGTTGGTAGCTCCAATAAAAATAATCTATACTAGGGATAGTTCCTTGAATGATTGATCTGAATTTTTTTCTAGGTCTTTGTTATTTGATTTTGGTCGAGGGTTTTTTGTTTGTTGATAAGGTAATTTTCTTGGCCAGGTAGATAAACTGCCCTGGGAAACATGCCGTGCTTGACTGCAAAGGCGCACAGCGCCTGTGCTTCCTGACACAGAAGCCTGGACTCTGTGCCTCCTTGTTTGTTCACATAGAACATTGCTACCTGGTTGTCCGTCTGAATCAAGACAGACTGGTGAAAGAGGACATGAGAGAAAGTTTGCAGAGCTAATCGAATAGCTCGCAACTCCAACAGATTAATCTGCTGTGTGGCCTCCCAAGGGGACCAGAGGCCCTGAGTGCATGCCCCCTGGACATGTGCAACCCAACCTTGAAGAGAAGCATTGGTCATCAGCACCTGTGTGTGTGGTGGTGCCTGGAAGGGCACCCCTTTGATCAGGTTCAGGAGATGTAGCCACCACTGTAGGGAGGCCGCTAGTAGTTGGGACACTCTCACTCTGTCCCTTAGGTCTCCTGTGGCCTGTATCCACTGAGCTCTGAGGCACCATTGAGCAGGCCGCATATGCAGACGAGCATTTGGAGTTACATGGACTGTGGATGCCATGTGGCCCAAAAGCCTCAGGAAATGTCTGGTCGAGACCAGAGATCCACTGTGAAACTGCTGTGCCAGAGCCATCAGTCTGTGAGCCCTGTTCCCGGGCAAATAAGCCACTGCCTGTAGAGTATCCAACCTTGCCCCTATGAACTCTACATCCTGTGAGGGGAGCAAAGTGGACTTTGCGAAGTTTATGACAAAGCCTAGGTGTTGGAGAAGAGAGACAGTGCGAAGAGTGGCTTGTCTGGCCTCCTGTGGAGACTGATCCCTGATGAGCCAGTCATCCAGGTATGGAAAGACAAAGATGCCCTGGTTTCTGAGATAGGCCGCCACCACCGCCAGGCATTTGGTGAAAACCCTGGGTGCGGAGGTTAGGCCAAATGGAAGTACTCTGTACTGAAAATGATTTCCTCCCACTACAAATCTGAGATATTGTCTGTGGTCTGGATCAATGAGGATGTTAGTATAAGCATCCTTCAGGTCTAAGGAGCATAGCCAATCTCCCTGCTGGAGGTAGGGCAGCAGTATTCCAAGGGTAAGCATCTTGAACTTTTCCCTCTCCAGGAACTTGTTGAGATTTCGCAAGTCTAGGATGGGCCTGAGGCCTCCTGTCCTTTTTGGTACCAGAAAGTACTGTGAATAAAAACCTTGGCCTCTCAGGAGGTGAGGCACCGGTTCCACTGCCTGCTCCCTTAGAAGACTTGCCAACTCCTGAAGGAGGAGGTTCCTGTGAAGAGGGAGTCTTGGAGGCTCCCCTGGAAAATAGGAGAGGGGTAACTGGTTGAAGTGGAGCAAATAGCCCTTTTGGACTATGCTCAGTACCCAGGTATCCCCTGTTATAGCTGACCACCTGTGGGCGTAACAGTGTCAGCTGGCCTCCTGTGCTGAGAGGAGCCAGCTGAGGAGAGGCTATGCAGTGGGAGTCAAAACCCCGCTCCCTGCTGTGCAGAAGCTGGAGCTGATGGCTTGGGGGTTTTCTGCCTACGGGGCCCATGTCCCTGCCCCTTGGCCTGCTGACCCTGATGGGGAGCTGTAGAGGCTTGAAATTGAGGGTAGGATTTGTAGGCAGTAGCCTTCCTCGGGTAAAAGGGCTTTTTCCCCAAGCCCTACTTCTTCTTCTGAGAAGGGGCAGAAGTCTTCCTGGACAGCCTTGTCCTGGTGAGAGTCTCAGTCTCGATTTCTGCAGCCTTTTCAGCCATGGGTTTGCCAAAGAGGTTTTTACCCCGGCAAGGGACATCGATCAACTTGTCCTGGACCCATGGCTCAAGGTCCGATGACTGTAACCAGGCCTGACGGCGTGCACCGATGCCAGCCGCTGCTATTCGGGCCAAAGCCTTGAAGCCATCATAGGCTGCTCGAGATATAAACTTCGAGCACTCTCGAATCCCCGATGATAAAGCCTTGAACCTCTGCAAAGGTTCCTTGGAGAGGCCAGCAGAGAACCCGGCAATCTCCTTTGCCAGGTCTCGGAGGTACATGCCCATGTACAGCTGGTAAGTCTGGACACGGCAAGCCAGCATAGCCTCGAAGGACAAAAACCAAAAAAACAGCTCCGGGCTCGATACCGGTGTACCATGCCCAGGCGGGAAGGGGAACCAGTGCCGAACTGCCAAAAAACCCACGAATCTTCGAAGGAAAAAAAATCAACTTTTAACCGGGTGACTAGGACACACGTCTGTCGGGCTCCACGGAAAAAAAGAAGACTGAGCAAGATGGCACCCTTGGGCGGGAAGGGGACCGCGCATGCACGCTGCATTCCCAAAGGCTTTCTTTGAAAGCTGGGGAAATGCTCCGCACGAGGGCTCCGTCAACGCCGTCACCCATATGTGAGGACTGACTTCCTGCTTGGTCCTGGAGAAACTACGCTATCTCCAGGAACAAGCAGGAATGTGTTGTTCACATATGGGACTCCCTAGCTCCCAGATGCCAGATAAAGTGACCTCAGAACTTGTTGAGGTTTGCCTCGGAACAGGTATGATGAGGTCATGGATCCCACATAGATTTCTGGTATCTTTAAAGTCCAGAACGGAGAGTAGGTGTTCCATCTAAGTCTGAAAGAGGTGCTGGAATACAGCCTGACTCAACATGGCATCATGATGGGAGTCCTTGTCCGGACAATAATGGGCAGCAAAAGTATAGAAAGAAGACCAAGTTGCTGCTTTGCAAATTTCATCAATGGCTACTGAGCGTTGGTTCACCATCGAGGTGGCCATGGCACGACCACTGTGAGCAGTGACATGCCCGTCCAGGGAGAGTCCCACTTTGTCTTAGGCAAATGAAATGCAGTCTGCTATCCATCGGGAGAGCGTACGCTTAGAGACAGGTAATCCCAGATGACTGGAGTCAAAAGAGATGAACTACGAGGCTTTACGACGACACCGAGTCCTTTGATGGTAAAAAGCCAACGCATGCTTGCAGTTGAGTGTGCAGGGTTGCTTCAGTTCGACACATGCAGCTTAAGAAAGAAAACTGGAAGATAAATTGACTGATTTAGATGGAAGGGAGACACCACTTTTGGCATAAAGTGTGGGTGAGTCCAAAGGACTATTTTGTCATGGTGGAAGCGGGTATAGGGAGGATCCGTCACCAAAGATCGAAGCTCTAATGCATCTAGCTGAAATGAGGGTGATTAGGAAGATTACCTTCCAGGAGTGGAACTTAAGTGAGGTTGTGACTAATGGTTCAAAGGGCGACTTGAGGAGCTGCGCTAGAACAACATTGAGGTCCCAAGCTACCAGGGGTAGCTTAACGGAAGGATGGACAGCAGGAGACCTCGCATAAAATGCACCACTAGAGGTTGAGAGGAGATGGGTTGTCCATAGAGCAGTTGATGAGAGGCTGTAATGGCACCAAGGTAGACTCTCACTGAATTTGTCTTTAGACATGTCAAGAACAGGTGGAGGAGATACTGAAGGAGGGACTCCACTGGAGCAGAAAAAGGATTGAGATCCTTCCGGAAACATCAAACTGAAAATCTACGCTACTTCAAAGCATATGAACTTTCGGTGGAGGGCTTTCTAGAAGGCAAGAGAATCTCCTTAACCTCTTGAGAAAGGTCAAAGGCCTGTAAGGCTATGCTCTCAGCAGCCAAGCTGTGAGGCAGAGTGACTATGGAATGGGATGGAGTAGTGAGCCGTTGTCCTGAGAGAGGAGATCCGGCGCATATCCCAATCGGAGAGGATGAGTCTGAGTCAGACATAGTAGCAGTGGAAACCACATTTGCCATGGCCAGTGAGGGGCTATGAGAATCATGGAGCCCCTGTCAGATTGAAGCTTGAAAGGCATCTTGGGAATAAGGAGCATGGGAGGGAACGCATAAAGCAGACCCTGACACCAGTGCAGGTGGAAGGCATCCACCTCTTAGTTGGGGGATGTGGGAGTCCTTGTGAAGAAACGAGGAAGCTTGGCATTCTGTGGAGTCGAGAACAGATCTATGTCTGGAGTTCCTCAGGTCTGGAAGATGTAGGACACTGTGTCCAGATGGAAAGACCATTCGTGGGGAAGGAGGATGCGACTCAGTTTGTCTGCCAAGAAACTGGATTCTCCTGGTAGGTACATCGCTTGGAGGTGTATCTGATGCGCAATGACAAAGAACCAGAGATGGATCGCCTCCTCGCAGAGGGCCCAAGAGCCTGTTCCCCCCTGCTTGTTCACACAGAACATGGCTACCTGATTGTCCGTCCTGACGAGGACCTGTTGCGCTGCGAGGTGTGTTGAAACGCCTGGAGGGCATTGAAGATAGCCCAAAGTTCCAGGAGATTGATCTGGAGTTATGACTCCTGCACTGTCCGGAGGCCCGGTGTAGTCAGGTTGCCCAGATGGGCTCCCAACCCCGCTTGGAGGAATCTGTCATCAAGGTGCATTGACATGAAGGCATCTGAAAAGGTGACCCTACGAGCAGATTTTTTTTTTGTTTTTTTATTTGTTTTTTTTTTTTTAGAGAGCACCACCACTGAAGGGATGTGATTAAGCAGGAAGTGACTAGGATCCTGTCCCTGAGACGGCCTGAGGCCTGCTTCCACTGGGTCGGCCACAGTCCACTGGGCTATCTGCATATATAGTTAGGCATGTGGGATGACATGCACTGTAGAGGCCATGTGCCCCAGGGCTATCAGATGGTCTCTGAGGAGCGTCTGGAATGCGAATTCTACTAGACAAGTGCAACGGAGCTGGGGCAGAAATGTCCTGGACTGCTGAGTGTCTAGCAAGGCTCCGATGAACTCTAGCCTTTGAGTTGGAGTGAGATGGGACTTTGGGAAGTTTATAACAAATCCCAAGTGTTGTAGTACTGTTATTGTACAATGCAAGGACAGCAACACCTCTTGGGAGGCTGTCTGCCTTTATTAGCTAGTCAACTAAGTGGGAAAAGACAAACATTCCCCAGAGTTCTTAGATATGTGGCTACGACCGCCATGCACTTTGTGAAGACTTTTTGGGCAGAGGCGAGTCTGAAGTGAAGGACTCTCTATTGACAATGTTTTCCCTGAAAGGTGAAGCGTAGATACCTCCTGTCTCCTGGATGGATGAGGATGTGTGTGTACGCTTCTTTTAGATCTAGAGAACAGAACCAGTCCTGACTCTCGAGATAAGGAAGAAGAATCCTGAGAGATCATTTTGAACTTTTCATGGATTAGAAACTTGAGGTTTCTGAGGTCCAGAATGGGCCTGTATCCTCCAGTTTTCTTTGGAATGAGAAAGTAGGGAGAGTAGAAGCCCACTCACTGCTGGGATGTTGCGCCCTGAGACAGAAGAGAGGACACCATGTCTAGCAGGAGAGCAGTGAGAGGGGTTGGTGTTTGATATTCCCCCTTGAATGTGGAGGGGAGCAGAGCTTCCAGATGAAGTTTGTACCCCTCATGAACTATGGTGAGTGTCCACTGCTCTGTGGTGACGAGGTACCATCTGTGGGCGCAGTGACACAATCTGCCTGCTATATGGAGAGGTTGGGAATCCTCCCAAGGCAGTGTGCCATGTTCTCTAGAAACGAATCAAAAACCAGGCACAATATGTGGCTGCGGAGCTGGTTGAGGTTTAGCCACCTGTGGCTTCTTCTGCTGCTTAGGAGGCTGTTGTCTTTTCTGTGGGACCTGATCCTGATACTGAAAAGCAGGGGGATAGGAGGAAAAGAATTTCTTATTATTGTAAAAAGACTTCTTAGCAGGAGTCTTCTTCTAAGCAGGGTCAACTGTTACTCTGGACAGTCTCTTTAGAGTAGTATTTCTCTGACTCTAATTGAGAGACTTTATCTTGCCAGTCTTCGCCAAAGAGATTTTCCCCTGTGTAAAGTATGCTGCCCAGTTTATCTTGAACCCATTGCTCAAGATCTGAGGCTTGAAGCCATGCAATGCGATGTGCACCGATGCAAATTGCCAAAGCCCTGCTTGTGCACTTAAAAGCATCAAAGGCAGCTTCACTGATTAACTTTGATCCATTTTGGCTATGTTTAACTAGGGCTTGATAACCTCCCATTTGTCATCCAGGAGGAGAGGAATAAATGCTTCAAGATCCGTGGAGACCTACTTTAGGAACATTCCCATATAAAGTATATAGGAATTGAACCTAGCTGAGAGCATGGAGGCCTGGAAGCATCGATACCCAAAGGCATTGAGGGTTCTCGATTTCCCTACCAGGTGGGTTAAAGGAATGAGTCTGAGTTTTAGATTCAGCGCATAGAGCGTAGTTACTCACCTGTAACAAGTGTCTCCGGGAACAGCAGGAATTTAGTCTTCACATATGGGTTACGTCAGTACCGATGGAGCCTGCGCGGGAATGCTCTCCAGCATCCAATAGGAAAGACTTTGGGAAGGCAGCTATGCAGGTACAGTGGGATGCTCCCAACTTTCCAGCTCTCCCTCCTCAGTTGAGTTTGTACCTGAGATAAAGAGATAAAGAAGATCTACAACTCCTAGGGAAGGAGGGAGGGTTGTGAAGATTAAATTCGTGCTGTTCCCGGAGATCACCTGTTACAGGTGAGTAACTACGCTATCTCCAGGAACAAGTAGGAATGTAGTCCTCACATATGGGACGCCCTAGCTAAGGGATGCCAAAGAGATGACCTCAGAGTCGGCTGTGGATCTCACAGGTATGCCTAGAGAGGTCAGGTAGCCTCCATGGATATCTGGTATTGAAAGCCGGAACGGAGGGTAGGAGTTGCTCTAAGTCTGAAAGAGATGCTGGAGAACAGCTTGGCAAAACAAGGCATCCCGGAGTCAGTGGCGATGGTTCCAAGATGGTGGAGGAGTAGACGCCGTCTGTAGGAGCACAGAGAGGCAGAGAGGTGGACGCTGAGCTGATGGGGAAAAAGAGGAAGCAGAAAACAGCGAAGCCCCTGGATTCCTCGACACCTATAGGAGGTTCGACGCAAGCCTCTATTGTCTCCTTCTGCTTACCTCGTACAGCGGGCATGGCTTCAGCGGATCCCTCAGGTGTGGCGGGGGATCTGAGCGGTGACGGGGTGGATCTTAGCCCCGGTCAGCTGTTACCACCGCAACCCAGTGGAGATCGAGAGGAGGTGGCGGGCACTGGAGTGTCTCCGGGTCAGGAGGCCGTGGCTGCGTGTGGGGGGGCCCCCCTCTCTATCGGTGCTGAGCCCTGGTGAGAAGTTTGGAGGAGTTGTGGAGATGGTTCGCTCCACTGGAGATGGTTCGCTCCACTGAAGTTGGTCCGGGAGGAGACCGAGGGAAAATCGTTTCGCCAGGAGCTGCAGAGGTGCAGGTGATATGCGGCTTAAAGAAACCAGCTAAAGTTACGTTAGATAGCTTATGGGAGGCTCTCTCTTCTCTCCAGAGTTCCCTTGCTCCTGTAGTGGGTGCATTATCTCAGGAGTTTCTTCGTGTTAAAGGTCGGTGTTTGGCGCTGGAATCGAAGTGTGCGGAGCAGGCTGACAAGGTAGCAGCGCTGGAGGCTAAGGTGGATAATCTGCAGGTTTTGGGTGAGACTTCTTCCAAGGAATGATTGATTTCAATGAGGCGCTTGGAATTTATGGATAATTCCCTAAGGAGAAATAACTTTCCAAGATCACCATTGTTGGAACCATTGGTTCTTACCCGTACGTACCTCACGGAGGTTCTCCTGATGCCCCCAGACAATTTGCCACCTATTGTTAGGGTTCAGTATGTTCCTATTTCTTCAGGGACTGGGGCTGAGGTGGGAACTCTGGGTTCTTTGGGGCCTGACCAGTTGGACCTCTCTGATTTCCTAGAGAGCTCATTGGAGGTGGTAACCAGCAGAGCAACTTTGTTAGTTTGTTTCACCTTCGAATCTGATCGTAATGCTATCCTTAGGTTATATTTTCGTAGAATGTCTTTTTCTCAGTTTATGGGTTCAAAAATTCTGATATTTCCTGATCTGTCGAGGGACACCCAGAAAAGGCAGAAAGAGTTTCTGGCTTTACGCCAGAGAGCTACTGCCCTGAGTGCCCAATTTAAATTGAGGTATCCATGTAAATGTGTGTTACTTTATCAGTCTAAGCATTTTCTGTTTTTTGAACCTGGGCAACTGATTCAATTCCTTCAGGCGAGGGAAGTTGGGGGGGGGGAGGAGTAATTCCTGTACTGGCTGCCATGTGTGTTATCGATGCTCATAAGATGTTTGGGAGTTTCTCCTTTATTTTTCCTTTTGAAGTTTCTTGTTTGGAACCACACTGGGGGTGTCTTATTGGGGGCTAATTTTTGTAACTGGAGCTAATTTTTATAAGTGGGGAGGTAGTTTCCTGTTTTCTTTTTTGCTGTATGTAGCCCAGTTATTTATGTTTTGCCTGTATTATTCAAAAACTTGTTAAATTTAAAAAAAAATGTGGACTGAAGACCAAGTTGCTGCTTTGTATATCTTGTCAATAGCTACAGAACGTAGATTTGCCATAGAGGCAACCATGGCTCGAACATCATGGACAGTGACGTGACCCTCAAGAGAAAGTTCTGCCTTCTCATAGGCAAAAGTGATGCAGTCAGTTTGGATACTGGCAAGCCAAGGTGACTTGAGTCAAAGAAAATGAAAAGCTGGGAAGCTTTTCGATGCTCTCGAGTTCTCTGGAGATAAAAAGCTAAGGCACATTTGCAATCCAGAGTGTGGAGGATTGCTTCCGCCTTAGAGGAATGAGGTCTAGGGAAAAAGACAGGAAGGTAGACTGACTGGTTTAAATGGAAGGACATGAAGTGAGGATGAGTCCTAAGGACAACCTTATCATGGTGGACCCACGTTAACAAAACGGTCTCACGTTAACAAAACGGTCAAGAATGCATACCATAGAATGAGAATCATCAGACGGCTTAAACCCCTCCTCGACGCAGAACACTTCCGCACAGTATGCCAAGCACTCATCACCCCATTAATGGACTTCTGCAACCCCATCTACCTTGGCCTACCAAAGCAAACTCTCAAACCGCTCCAACTTGCCCAAAACACCGCAGCACGCATAATTTCTGGCTCAACAAGACATGTACACATTACCCCGGTTCTCAAAGATCTACACTGGCTCCCAATCAGCTCACGCATCAAATACAAAACAATAATAAACATATTCAAAATCAAGCACCACATTTCAGCCAACAGCCTGCACACCCTCATTCATCCAGACACCAGCACCCGCCCGAGAAGAAAAGGAACCTCCAACAGAGTCAACACACCGAGAGACTTCAGAAAAACACGAAAGGACACCACAGAGAGAGCCCTCTCCCTGGCAGCCCCAACTATTTGGAACTCCCTCCCAGACGAACTGAGATCGACAACGGACCTCAAAGACTTCCGCAAACAGCTGAAGACAACTCTGTTCATAGAACATTATGGACACGTCACTTAATCAACAAGATCTGATCAACAAAGACCCCCCTCTGACGAGAGATTGTATATCGGCACAGGATTTATCTCAAGCCCTATCTGGACAGTACCTTGTATTATAGAACATGCTGTATCATAGCGCACACTGTACATAGCCCACTCTAATCTAGAACACCTCACGCACACGCACTTCACATCACTGCATTCACTGCATGAACTTCCCCCTCGCACCTTATTACCCCAAACACTGCATGAACCCCCCCCTTCACATCTTCTGATTGTATTGTTGTGACACCGCCTTGATTTTATGATAAGACGGTTTAGAAATACTGTTAAATAAAATAAAATAAAATAAATGTATAAGGAGAATCAGCCACCAAGGCCTGGAGCTCACTAATGCGCCTTGCTGAAGTGAGGGATTTAAGGAAGATGACCTTCCATGTGAGAAACATAAGTGGAGTAGTGGCTAGAGGTTCAAAGGGCAGTTTGAGAAGCTGTCCTAGAACAACATTACGGTCCTATGCCACTGGAGGCAGCTTAATGGGAGGCTTGATTAATAGAAGACCCCTCATGAAACGTGCTACAAGCAGCTGAGAAGAGATGGGTTGGCCATCTAAGGGCAGGTGAGAGGCCGCAATTGCATTTAAGTGTACTCTCACGGAATTGGCTTTGAGTCCAGAAGATGACAGGAGAAGGAGGTACTCTAGAAGTGCCTCCACCGGAGCTGAGAAGGGATTGAGATTCTTCTGAGAGTACCAGAAAGAAAACCTACTCCACTTAAAAGCATAGATGGATGGCTTCCTAGAAGTTAAGAGGATGTCCTAAACCTCCTGGGGAAGGTTAATGTCTTGGAAGGCTATGCCTTCAGCAGCCATGCTGTGAGATGGAGAGACAACAGATTGGGATGGAGCAGCGTCCCTTCCTCTTGAAAGAGGAGAACTGAAGCAGACCAGAGATCTATGGGTTGAGCCTGAGACAGACGTAGAAAGAGAGGGTACCACAGCTGGTGTGGCCAGCATGGGGCTATGAGTATTATGGAGCCCTTGTCTCTCTGGAGTTTGAAGAGAGTCTTGGGAATTAGGGGTATGGGAGGGAAGGCATATAAGATGCCCTGACCCCAGTGTAGGTGAAAAGCATCCACCTGCTGGCTGTCCGGTGCAAGAGTCCTGGTGCAGAAGCAGGGAAGCTTAGCATTCTGAGAACTTGCAAAGAGGTCTATCTCTGGAGTCCCCTAGATTTGAAAAATGTGAGAGACTTTGTTTACATGAAGAGACCACTCATGGGGAAGAAGGATTTGACTCAGTCTGTCCAATAAGACATTGTGCTTGCCTGGAAGATACACCGCATGTAGGTGAATGCAATGATGTATGGCAAAGGACCAGAGATGCAGGGTACATTGATATGCTGGCATCTGAAAAGATGACTCTACAAGGAGGTTTTTTGGGGATTGCCACCACTGGAGAGACAAGATCAGGAGGGGAGACACTGTTATATTGTCCCCCAGGTGACCCGATGCCTGAGACCACTGGGATGCCAGTGCCCATTGAGCTGTGCGCATATGTAAGCGGGCATATGGAACAACATGCACCATTGATGCCATATGGCCCAGAGGCTTTAGCATTTCTCAAGCAGTTAAAAAGGTCTTGAGGCATGCTTAAGATGCTAACTGATTGAATCAAGCACAGCTGAGCTGGGGCAGAAAAGCCCTTGATTGCTGAGTGTCTAGGAGAGCCCCTATGAACTCTAGAGTTTGAGAGGGGATTAGTTGGGACTTTGGAAGATTTATTACAAATCCCAAGTGTTGTAGCACCTGCATGGTACGTGAGAAGGATAAGGTGGCCTTTAGAGAGGTGCTTGCTCATATGAGCCAGTCGTCTAAGTAAGAGACGACAAATATCCCTAGAGTCCTTAGGAATGCCACTATTACCGCCATGCATTTTGTGAAGACTCTTGGGCAGAGGCGAGGCCAAAAGGCAGGACTCTGTATTGATGTCATCTTCCTTGGAACATGAAGCACAGGAACTTTCTGTGCTTCAGATGAATAAATATGTGAGTGTACACCTCCTTTAAATCTAGAGAACAGAGCCAATCCTGAATCTGGAGATAGGGGAGAAGGGTCCCTAGGGAGATCATTTTGAATTTCTCCCATAGTAGGTACTTTTTCAGGTCTCTGAGGTCCAGAATGGGCCTATATCCTCCTGTTTTCTTTGGAATGAGAAAGTATAGAGAATAAAAGCCCATTCCCTGCTGGGATGATGGAACCTCTTCTAGTGCAACCTGCAGTAGAAGGGAGGTGACCTCTTGTAGCAAAAGAGCAGTAAAGGGGGTTGAGAGTGGAACTCTCTTGGAGACGTCTGGGGGGGGGTAGACTTCATAGTTGAAGCATGTACCCCTCCTGTACTATGGACAATGTCCACTGCTCTGATGTGATGAGATGCCACCTGTGAGCAAAGTGACAGTCTGTCGGGAATTTGGATGGGATCTGGACTCTCCAGAGGCAGGACAGCTATGTTATCTAGAAAGGAGTCAAAGACCCTGAATAGTCTGGATCTGCCGAGATGGTTTTGACTTAGGAGTCTGAGCCTTCTTTTGCTGATTTGGAGGTTTCTGCCCCTTCTGAGGTGCATGATGCTGACACTGAACAGCAGGGGAATAAGAAGGATAGTACTTATTATTGAAAAAAGCTTTCTTTGCTTTTTTCCTAATTGGGTTGGCAGTAGATCTAGATAACCTATTGAGGGTAGTGTTCTCAGGTTCTAACTGAGAGGCTTTGTCCTGCCAATCCTTGCCAAACAGGTTTTCACCAATGCAAGGGATATTACCCAACTTATCCTGAACCCACTGTTCAAGATCCCATGCTTGAAGCAAAGCAATCCTGCATGCACCGATGCAGATTGATGAAGTCCTGCTGATGCACTCAAAACAGTCAAATGTTGCTCTGTTAAACTTTGAAAAATTCTGAGAATGCTTTACAAGGGTGAGATAATCTGCTCTCTTGTCATCGGGAAGAACAGGAGCCATTAACTCTAAATCCTTAGCCACCTCTCTAAGGAACATACCCACATAGAGTATGTAGGAACTAATTCTGGCCGATAGCATGGAGGCCTGAAAACAGCATCGACCAAAGGCATCAAGGGCTCTCGATTCCCTACCCGGAGGGTTCGAGGAATGTATCTTAGCACTCTTGATTCGACACATTGCCAATTCCACTACCATGGAATAGTGCAGCAATTGCGTCTTTTGGAAACTGGGACACTCCGGTACCCGGTACATGGTATTGAGCCGACGGGTATGGGGAGAAACAGTAACAGGTGTCTCCCACATACGAAGCATGAGATTGTGGTATTCGATAGATAGGGAGTGTAGCAGCCTCCTTCGGAGCTGTGGGGTATTGAAGAATTTCCAGTTCTTTGACTCTAGGCTCTTTCTCGGATGTCACTGTTATGGACAGACCCCTTGCAACATGCGACGTTGTGGATATGGGTCTTTTGGGATAGTTCTCATTTCCTGGGTCAGCCGATTCATCATCCGATGAATCAGAATCCAAAGACTCAAAATATCGATGAGCAGGGTGTTCCCACTCTGTACGAACTCGGTACCTATCGAAACCGGTACTTGAAGCCTGTGCTGTCGGAACCTCGGTACTGGAAATGGATTTGAGGGCCAGCATGGGCGGTAGTGTGGAAAGCAGCAAAAAAGTCAATGCAGGTTGTAGCGGTACGAAAGCCGGTACAGACGCCTGCAGAACAGACTGTAGGGTTTTATTGGTACCAAAGCCTACAAATAAGGCCGCTAAGCTCCGCTCGATGGCTAGGATATGTTGATCCATGGAGCTTGCCGATCCCTGGGTATCAGTACCCGAATTGCAGGCCACGATCCCTGGGCATGGCACCAGGAGCTCTCCGGAGGTGGAGGCCTTGGGAGCATCCTGGGACCCCACTAAGGCTTTGGAGGGGAGGTCCTTCCGCCGAGGTTGTTTAGCCGGTGTGTTCCCCTCCAGGGCAACACCCAGAGGCATCTCGATGCTTAGAAGGCAATCTATCCTTAGGGAGCCGGCCAGCCTTCGATGAAGACTTAGGTTTCGATACCTAAGATCCTTGGGAAGAAGATGAAGGTCTTAATGACATCAATACTAAGGAAACTGCATCAGAGGCAAAGAGGGTGCCCAGCTTTGCAGCTTGATTCTGTAGGCCCCTCTTTGTCCACTTTTTACAGAGAGGACATTCTGACGGCTGGTGATCCGGTCCTAAGCATTTTAGACACCAGTCATGGGTGTCTGTGGCCGAAATGGCACCACCACATTTGGAACAATACTTAAAACCACTGGATGGTTTTTCATTGTGTCTGTGACAAAATGGAAGGCCTAGGCCTAAGATGACATCGATGCGCCTGAAGAAAATAAATAATTATTTTCTTCACAGAATTTTTTTTTTGAAAAAGAAAGCAAGCACTGACGGAAGTTGGTACCAGCATCGACAGGAAGGCAGACGCGAACTACAAAAAATATGAAACACACAAATTTTCTGCGGTGACAGGAATTGCTTCTTGTCACCTCTGCAGAAAACGAAGAACTGAGGAGGAGGGAGAGCTGGAAAGGCAGAAAGGCAGCTATGCAGGCGCAGTGCGATGCTCCCAAAAAGCTTTCCTATTGGACGCTGGGGAGCATTCCTGTGTGGGCTCCGTCGGTACAGACGTCACCCATATGCAAGAACTACATTCCTGTTTGTTCCTGAAGATCCAATTCAACCACCATGGAATGGTGGTGAAGCTGTGCCTTTTGAAAGCCGAGACACTCAGGTATCCAGTACATGGTATCCAGGCGTCTACTCTGGGGTGAAACCGTGAGAGGTGTCTCCCACATATAGAGCATAAGGTCATGAAGGATGCGGTGCACTAGAAAGGTGGCTACTTCCTTGGGTGCCGTTGGGTATTGGAGGATCTCCAGTTCCTCCGCCCTCAGCTCCTTCTCTGATGTCACCATGATAGAGAAACCTTTGGCTAGACCTGGAACCAGTGTCTATGTCTGTACCGAAACTGGTACCAATTGCCCGGTACCTGTAGCCAAGGGTTTTATGGGCACCGAGGCTGCAAGTAGGGCTGCCAACTACATTCGATGGCCAGTATACGCTAGCTTATCAAGGTTGCCGATCCTTGGGTATCGGTAATGGGTATTTGCGCCACCATCCCAGAGCATGGCACAAGTAGCTCTCTGGAGGTCAAGTCATCAGGAGCATTCTGGAACCCCTCGATGGCTTTGGAGGGGAGGGCCTCCCACTGGGGCTGTTGGCAGGCCGATCCACCTCTGAGGCAACCCGAGGGATCTCAATGTTTAGAGTGAGAGCTTTCCCTGGAGGTGTCCGCAGACTTCGATGGGCCCTTGTGCTTGGACTTACCGTATTTTCGCGCATATAGCGCGCGCGCTATACACCTTTTTACCTACCGCGCAACCCTCCTGCGCGGTATTTGCGAGGGCGCGCTATACCTAAACTTTATTACAAGTAACCGATCCCAAAAAAGAGGCCTTACAAGAATATATTGGTTTAAAAATATATTTAATTAATTTTCATCATCCGATTCCATAAAATCTTCGAAATCACTCCCCTCATCAACATCATCATTGAAATAATTTAAAACCGTCTGGAGACGCTCTTCCATAACATATGCACTTTCATAGTCACTCCTTTCGACGTTTTCATCATCATCTTCGTCATCACTGCGCACCCGATCCTCGTTCTTATAAACAATGCCGGCTTTTCGGAATCCATTTCTGATGGTTTCCGGGGATATTTTGTCCCAAGCAGAACACAACCAATTGCAGATTTCCGTTAATGTACCCTTTTTAATCGTCCCGATGGAGTGAATTCATGAATTCCTTGCTGCATCCAATTATCCCCCTCTCGTCTGATGAATGTTTTGAAGGGGTGATTAACAGCTATATCTAGCAGCTGCAGCTTGCAAGTAAGACCACCTGGTATCACTGCGATATGGGCACCAGCCGAATTAATATAATTTTGCACATTTGTTTCTTTATGGGCAGCCATGGAATCGAATATCAACAAAGACCTTTTAGAAAAGAAACCTCCAGGCCTGGCCCTATAACATTTATCAATCCATATTTTCATGACCTCAGAGTCCATCCACCCCTTTTTGTTACAGTGAACAACAATACCTTGTGGAAATTTTTCGCGGGGCATGGTTACTCGCTTGAAAATAACCATTGGCTTCAATTTATGCCCACTCGCTGTGCAACCCAGGACTACAGTGAAGCAAGCCCTCTCGTGTCCAGTTGTTACTGCAACAGTTTTTGAACCCGAAGCAGCTACAGTCCTGGTTGGTGGAATGTCAAAAGACACAGGAACCTCATCCATGTTAATAACATCCATTGCCGAAATGCTGAACTCCGAAATTTCTTTGCTGACAAATGTGCCGAAATCCGCCATCTTTTGTTCCCAGTCATCCGGAATCCTCTGGCCTACAGTTGTTCTTATTCGCACGGAAAGACCATTCCTCTTCATAAATTTGCAAATCCAGTTGAAACTAGCGTGGAAACTTGAAATTCCTCTTTCATTGGCCAGCAGTTTTGCTTTGAATTTAATTGCGATAGTTGAGACAGCTTGATTTTGCTCCCTTCTAGACAGAATCCACTTGTTTAAGTCACTCTCTAGCTCTGGCCACTTTTCTTTGGGACCCCGACGCGCATGTTTTCGCGGGTTCATCTCCTCTAGCGCCATTCTCTTCTTTCTCCAGTCGCGAACAGATGACTCACCAACATCAAATTCTCTTGCTGTTGCTCTGTTGCTTGTTTCTTCAGCTTTTGCCACAACTTTCAGCTTGAAGTCCGCAGTATAAGACTTGCGTTTAATTCCGGGCATGATGACTGGATTATAATAGAAGAGATCGCAAAGTTTTTATGTAAGGTATAATGGAACCGAGGTCCTTTTATACACCTCACAGTGCAGTCGACACATGCGCGTTATACGCGCGTGCGCATTATGTGAGAAATTCAATGCAGGACTGGCCAAAAATTGCGCTTTATATGTGGGTGCGTGTTATATGTGGGTGCGCGTTACATGCGCGAAAATACGGTAGAGGATGCCTGAGATCCAGGAGAGGATGAAGAGGCCCTCGACAAAGTGGACGCAAATGATACCGCATCTGAGGCGAAGAGTGTAGCTAATTTAGAAGCCTGGTTTTGTATGCCTCTCCGGGTCATTTTCTGGCAAAGGGACAGTCCTTTGGCTGGTGGTTTGGGCAGAGACATTTTAGACAACAGTCATATGTGGCAGTCGCCGAGACGGTACTGGCACACTTAGTGCATTTTTTGAAATCACTAATTGTTTTGTCCATACCCTCAATGGATGAAGAGTAAGGAAGGCTTAAGGCCAAAAAGGGCAACGACGACCAAGTAGTTTTATTTAGGTTTTTTTTAGAAAAATAAGAAAGAGAAAAATAAGGGAACTAGCGACGTCTTAAGCTGTGCTGGTGTCGACGGGAAGACAGACGCTATCCACAAAAAGGTTTTTTTTCCTACAGGATTTGCTTCCTGCTGGCTCCACGGAAAATGAAGAACTAAAGAGAGGGAGTAGGGAAGTCAGCAATGCAGGCATTGTGGACTGCTCCCAAAGGCTTTCCTATTGGATGCTGGGGAGCATTCCTGCGCAGCGTCCAACGGTACAGACGTCACCTATATGTGAATACTACATTCCTGCTTGTTCCTGGAAATAGGTTGCTAAGCAGTGGGAGTGTGTTTGGAAATGGCTAAGGGAAGGGGTGAGGGAGAGGGAGCTGTAGATGGGAAAGGTCCACAATTGAGGGGAATTTTCAAAGGAGTGATCAGGGCTTTATTGGGAGGGGGGAGGTTTGGGTTGTTGATGTATATAGCAGGATGGGGGAGGGGGCAGAATCTTTTATGTGCCTTGTGTGAATTTCTTTCTTTTAATGGTTGAAAACTTTAATAAAAGTTAAAGTGAAGAAAAAAAAAGCAGTGGGCCCAGCACAGATCTCTGGGGTATTCACTATTCACCTTTCTCCATTGAGAAAATTGTCCATGTCACCCTACTCTTTGTTTTCTGTCTTTTAACCAGCTCCTAATCCACAATGGTACACTGCCTCCTATCCCATAACTTTTTAATTTCTGCAAGAATCTCTCATGAAAATCCAGATACACTGCATCAACTGTCTCACCTTTATTTATCTGTTTATTCACACCTTCAAACAGGGAAGACAGTAAATCCTGGAAAAATAAGGGAACTGCTGAGCAAGCATTTTAAAGACATCTGCTGGGTATCATCTAAACATCTCCTAATAGAGGAAAACATTTTTATATAAGGAAAATACATCAGCTGGAGATTCCAGACTTGACAATCACATGATCTAAATAAACTTGGCCAGACCTGCTATTAGTAATCTGTGAACTTTCATTAAAATCATCTGTAATACCTGAAGATTGAAGGGTCGCCAATTTTTAAAAAGGGTTCCAGGGGTGATCCGGGAAACTACAGACCGGTGAGCCTGATGTCAGTACCGGGGGAAATGGTAGAAACCATCATAAAGAACAAAATTACACAGCATGTAGATAGTCATTGCCTAATGGGAGACAGCCAACATGGCTTTCGACAAGGAAGATCTTGTCTTACTAATCTGATTTTTTTTTGAAGGTGTGAATAAACAGGTAGACAAAGGTGAGTCAGTTGATATAGTGTATCTGGACTTTCAGAAAGCCTTTGACAAGGTCCCTCATCAGAAACTTTTGGCAAAACTAAAAAGTCATGGGATAGGAGACAGTGTACTATTGTGGATCAGGAACTGGTTAAAAGATAGAAAGCAGAGGGTAGGGCTAAATGGCCAATTTTCCCAATGGAAAAAGGTGAATAGTGGAGTACCCCAGGGATCTGTGCTGGGTCCGCTACTTTTTGACATATTCATAAATGACCTGGAAAAGCGAATAACTAGTGAGGCTATCAAATTTGCAGACGACACAAAACTGTTTAAAGTTGTTAAAACCCAAGAGGATTGTGGAAAACTGCAGAAGGATCTGGATAAACTGGAAGACTGGGCATCCAAATGGCAGATGAAATTTAATGTGGACAAGTGCAAAGTTATGTACCTAGGAAAGAACAACCCACACTATGGTTACACGATGCAAGCTTCCACATCGGGAACCACCACCCAGGAAAGCACACTTACCTGTAACAGGTGATCTCTGGGAACAGCAGGAATTAGTCTTCACATATGGGTACGTCGGTACCGACGGAGCCTGCACGGGAATTCTCCCCAGCATCCAATCAGAAAGCTTTTGGGAGCATCCCTCGCACCTGCGCGCTGACTTCCCGCCTTTCCCACTGCCTCTCCTCAGTTGAGTTTCATAGCTGAGACAGAAGGAGAGAAAGAGGAAAGGAAGATAGATAGATACAACTCCTAGGGGAGGTGGGTGGGTTGTGAAGACTAATTCCTGCTGTTCCCAGAGATCACCTGTTACAGGTAAGTAACTGTGCTATCTCCAGGAACAAGCAGGAATGAGTCTTCACATATGGGGACTCCCTAGCTGTGGGTGCCAGGGGAAGATCCCATAAAATGCGTATCCCTGGGACAGGACGGCATTTCCCACACCTGGATCTCCGGCATCCCATGAGGGATGGGGGGGGGAGTTGAACAGAGAGAGCTGTAAAGGAACAGCGAATCTAAAGACTACAGGAAAATGAGTCTTTAGAATGTATGTCAAGTATCATTAAATTATGTAATGAACAAGCATAATATAGAGTTTACCTACTAGATTGTAGGAAGTAGAAACTGTGATGGAGTGTACTGTAGATGCAGTAGCGGAATCTTTAAGGTAACTTCACAGCAGTGAGGATGAAGTTCCAAACCTGGAACGGGAAGGTGACCCAGGTGTCAACTGGGGTAGGATAAGAACGGCAGGTCTTCAATGGAAAGCTTTATGGAAAAAAGCTGAAAACTCTTTTAGGTATAGAGTTATTAACATTGAGGACGAAAAGAAGAAGACTGCCGATCTGGACAATTAGCCCAGTCCTGAAGGGAAGAGGGGGTATGGAAAAAAGCCCCTATTCCCAAGGAGAACAGAAGTGTACTCAGAAATACTGAAGATGTACACTGTCTTTCCTAGCTGGTAAGAGATAGGAAGACATTGAAGCTCGATACTTCATAGACAGGGAGATCTATAACAAAAATAGAAGCTGTTCACATCACAGCAGTAATTGTGTGTATAACCGCTCCCACTTACTGAGCCATATGAGAATAGGCAAGTTGACTGTCTGGACCCCTTAAGAAGGTAAAAGCTTTATAGCACAGACAGTTAGGGAGATAGTAGGTAATACATATCGTCCTATGGACATCTCCCAATGGACACACATACATATATATATATATATATATATATATATATATATATATATATATATATATATATATATATAGAGATATATAGATATAGATATATATATATATATATATATCACACATATCTATACATATATGGGCATGACTTATGCCCACACAGCTTACAGAAATATGTATGTATAGGATATATACATACATGAATATAAGTCTGAGGATACATGCCTGCAACTGAGCCCCACAAAAACATTCACATGGGGAATGTGATGGGAAAAGATTCATCTAAGAACAAGGGGGTGAAAACCACCTGAAGATATATAGAGAATCTATTTCTGCGGTGTAGGAATGTAGTTCAGTGAAATAACCAGTATGATTGCGTGAAAAAACAGAGGATAATAGCAGTCTGGCAAGAATACGTCAGGAGTTCTCTAGAACTCTGACATGTCCAATGGACAGAAAACTCATAGAAGAAGATACCAGGATGACCCAGCCAAGGGACACAGGGGTATCATGTATACTAATAGAGTATGCGTTGTCCAAGAGGAGCAGAAGAGCATAATGCCAAGCTGTAAGGAAAAAAAGGGTAGATACCAGCAAGATTGGGAACTCCTTGGACATTCACGCAGAAAAAGCTTGTCTTCTGATCCTGAGTGAGGAGATCCGGTTGTACCCCCAGAGGGAATGGATCCTCCACCGCTAATTGCAGCAGGAGCGGAAACCACGGCTGTCTGGGCCAGCGAGGGGCCACCAGGATCATGAAGGCTTTGTCTCGGAGAACCTTGAAAAGAGTCCGAGAGACTAGCGGGATGGGAGGGAAAGCGTAGAGAAGGCTCCCCGACCATGAAATTAGAAAAGCGTCCGCCGCAACCCGAAGGGGGTGTGGCTGACGAGAGCAGAAGCGAGGAAGCTGCCGGTTGTGAGAACTGGCAAAGAGATCCACCGTGGGGAGGCCCCACTTTAGGAAGAGCTTCTGAACTACCAAAGGATCCAGACGCCACTCGTGCGGCTGGAGGATCCTGCTGAGTTTGTCCGCCAGGCAATTCTCTTGGCCCGGGAGATAAACTGCCTTGAGGAGAATGCCGTGACTGACGGCCCAAGAGCAGAGCTTCTGTGCCTCCCGGCAGAGGAGGAAGGAGCCCGTACCCCCCTGCTTGTTCACGTAGAACATGGCAACTTGATTGTCCGTCTGGACAAGGACGGACTGGTGGGAAGTCAGGTGGGAGAAAGCCTTGAGAGCCAGGCGGATCGCCCTGAGCTCCAGGAAGTTGATCTGCTGAGCAGACTCCCACGTGGTCCAGAGGCCCTGAGTACGTGCCCCTTGGCAATGTGCTCCCCAGCCCAGGAGGGATGCATCCGTGGTCAGCACCCGGGTCGGCTGAGGTGACTGGAAAGGCATTCCGAGTATCAGGTTCGGCTGCCGAAGCCACCACCGGAGAGACGAGAACAGCGGCTCGGAGACGCGCACTAGGTCTGCTAGGCCGCCTGTGGCTTGTCGCCACTGTTGGCGGAGACACCATTGAGCAGGACGCATATTCAGACGGGCATTGGGGGTCACATGGACGGTGGAAGCCATATGGCCGAGCAGTCTCAGGAAGCGCCTGGCGGAGACCAGGGGCTGGCTGCGAAAACGGTCGGCTAGGTCCATGAGCCGTTGAGCCCTGTCGAGCGGTAGGTACGCTCGTGCCTGAGGAGTGCGGAGCCTTGCGCCGATGAACTCGAGATCCTGTGAGGGGAGCAAAGTGGACTTTGCGAAGTTTATAACAAAGCCCAAGTACTGCAGAAGAGTCACCGTGCGGCGTGCGGCGTTGGTGACCTCCGGAGCGGACGCTGCTCTGATGAGCCAGTCGTCGAGGTACGGAAAGACATATAGGCCGTGAAGCCGGAGATGGGCCGCCGCCACCGCGAGACATTTTGTGAAGACTCGCGGTGCGGAGGACAGGCCAAAGGGCAGTACTCTGTACTGGTAATGATTTCCTGCCACCACAAACCTTAGGTATTGGCGGTGGCTTGGGTGGATGAGGATGTGCGTGTAGGCATCCTTTAGATCCAAGGAGCATAGCCAATCTCCCTGCTGGAGATAGGGCAGAAGGATTCCAAGGGTAAGCAATTTGAACTTCTCTCGCACAAGGAACTTGTTGAGGTTGCGCAAGTCCAGGATGGGTCTGAGGCCCCCTGTTCTCTTTGGTATCAGAAAATACCTGGAATAAAAGCCTTGACCTTTTAGGTGGTGGGGCACCGGTTCCACCGCCTGTTCCTGTAGAAGACCTGCTAACTCCTGAAGGAGTAATTCCCTGTGCAGAGGGGGTCGAGGAGGTTCTCCCGGAAAATAGGAGGGAGGGACCTGGTGGAAGTGGAGAAGATAGCCTTCTCGCACGACTCGAAGCACCCAGGCATCTGCGGTGATGCTGGACCACCTGTGGGCGAAGTGAACCAGCCGGCCTCCGGTGCTGGGAGGGACCAGCGGGGGGGGAGAGGCTATGCTTAGTGAGTCAAAAACCCCCACCCTGCTGAGCAGGGGCTGGTGGTGCAGGCTTGGGGGCTTGCTGCCTACGGGACCCGTTACCCCGTCCCTTGGCCTGCTGGCCCTGTTGGGGAGCTGCAGGGGCCTGATAATGGGGGTATTGTTTGTAGGCAGCCGCCTTCCTCGGGTAAAAGGACTTTTTCCCCGAGCCCTTCTTTTTCTGGGAAGGGGCAGAGGTCTTCCTAGAAAGCCTGGTCCTGGTGAGAGTCTCAGTCTCAATTTGTGCAGCCTTTTCAGCCATGGGCTTGCCAAAGAGGTTTTCGCCTCGGCAGGGGACATCGACCAACTTGTCCTGCACCCAGGGCTCAAGGTCTGACGACTGAAGCCAAGCCTGTCGGCGGGCACCGATGCCGGCTGCGGCCACTCGAGCCGATGCTTCAAAGCCATCATAGGCTGCTCGGGACATGAACTTTGAGCATTCCCGAATGCCAGTGGACAAGGCCAGGAACCTCCGCAAGGGTTCCTCGGACAAACCAGCGGAGAATCCGGCTAGCTCTTTAGCCAGATCTCGGAGATACATGCCCATGTATAGCTGGTAGGTCTGGACACGACATGCGAGCATAGAGCCCTGGAAACACTTCTTACCAAGGCCATCCAGGTTACGGGCCTCCCTGCCAGGAGGCACCGAGGAGTGCATCTTCTGGCTCTTAAGACGATGCATGGCCGATTCCACTACCATGGAATGGTGTGGTAGCTGTGCCTTTTGAAAGCCAGGGCTCTTGCGGACTCGATAGATAGAATCGACCCGCTTGCTCAGGACCGGCGAGGAGGCCGGACTCTCCCACATGCGGAAGAGTAGTCGTTCCAGCATAGGAGGAACCGGTACAGTAAAGTGTTCCCTTGCGGGAGAGTCATACTGGAGGGCGTCGAGCTCTTCGGCTCGAGGCTCCTCCTCGGGGTCCGCAGGGAAGGCCAAAGCCTTGGCCATATCCCTGACGAAGTCCGAGAACCGGGCATCCTCCGGGGGGGACTGCTTCCGAGGCTCGGACTCCGGTGAGTCCGAGGGGACACACCGAGTCCGGAAAGAATCAGGCGACTCTTCCTCCTCAGACTCCCAGACCGACTCCGACGAGGACTCGGTGGGGTCGGCCCGGGCAGGGCGCGGCGCCTGCCGCCCCGACGCCGAGGGAGTCGGCGTCGGCGACCTCGGTCCCGAACGGGAGGCCGAGGGTGACCTCGACCGAGGATCGACTCGAGTTCGCATGGACTCGAGGATCGGCTCGGTCTCCGGGGTCGACTTGGACGTCGACGTCCCGGCGGTCGGGGCAGCGGCGCCAGCGAGGCCAGCGAGTAGTGCCCGCTGCTGGTCCATGAAGGCAGACAGTCTGCTCTCCAAGGCCGTCAACCTGAGTCCGAGCTCAGGTGACCCAGCAGCCCCCGACTCGGGCCCCGACGGCGTCGGGCCCGACGTCGGCTGTCACGGAGGCGAGTCCAGAAGGACCACAGGACTTACCCGAGCAGGCATCTCCGACTCCAGGCGAGGTCGCTTCGTGAGGTGCTCCTTCTCCAAGGACCCGGGGCGGCTGTCGGGGCTATGCGACCTGGCCCTCGCGGAGCCAGGAGCGTCCACCGACACCGCCCTTGCGGGTTTCACCTTCTGACGATGGTCCCCGGAGGGAGAACCCCTGTCGGAGGAACTCCGGCGACTGTCCGAGCTGGAGCCTTTGGACGCGGAGGCCTCCGACGAGGTCCGGGTACGGCTGGGGTCAGCGAAGATCCTATCACGCTGATGCCGCCGACTTCTCAACGCTTTGGAGGACATCTTGCCGCAGGGCCCACAGATCAGTTCCTCATGATCTGGGCCCAGGCAGCGGAGGCAAAAGTCGTGTGTGTCAGTTAGTGACATATTTCGGTCACACTGACCACACCGCTTAAAACCACTGGCAGCCATGGGGGGAAAAAGGGCCCCTGCGAGGTCAAAGGACCGGGCTGCCAGGGAAAAATCGAAAACGAAAGCTGACTAAGTCAGAAAAAACCGAAAAAGGAAGAGGACTCGTGACCGGCGTCGCGAGTCCGGGCGGGAAAAAGACCGGCGTCGAACCGAAGGAAAAAGAATAAAATAATGAAGAAATATCGACTTTTTCGCGGGGACAAGACGGGGACGTCTGTAGGGCTCCGCGGAAAAAAGAAGACTGGCTAAGATGGCACCCTTGGGCGGGAAGAGGACCGCGCATGCGCGCTGCAATTCCCAAAGGCTTTCTTTGAAAGCTGGGGAAAATTGCTCCGCGAGGGCTCCGTCGGCGCCGACGTCACCCCATAAGTGAGGACTGACTTCCTGCTTGGTCCTGGAGAACCTATGGTTGCTGGTTATGCTTAGACTGGTTAGAGTCCGGAGACTTCAGACTAGGACGAGATGTCCCTTGCTTGGGTACATCTGGAGGATGGGCAGGAGAAGAGTAAAACCTTCTTTTTTTAGGGAGAGAAGGTTTGGTAGGACATTTCCTACCTCCTGGGGAAGAAGGCGGCTTAGGATAGTTTCCAGAACCAGGGAAGTCAGTGGAGCAATGAGCAACCTGACGTAAAGCCTCTCTATTGAAGAGATTTTCTCCAGTACAAGGAGAATTACCCAGTGTATGTTGTGCCCATCTACTCAAGTCTGAAGCTTGCAGCCAGGCTTTACGACGTGCTCCAATGGCAATAGCAGAGGATCTGCTAACAGACTCAAAAGAGTCTAGAGAAGCACGAGAAAGAAACCAAGAGATATTCCTGCTATGATTAAGAAGCAAGGAATAGTCAGTGGCCTTAGGCTCTGACAAAAAAGGGGACAAAAGAGATAATTTCTCTGTGACCTCCTGAAGTGTCAGACTCATATAAAAAAATTTATGAGATAATCCTTGAAGCCAGCATAGAAGTTTGGAAGGTTTGACGCCCAAAGGCATCAAGTGCTTTAGATGCACGACCTGGCGGATAAGAAGAATGCTTCTTCTTGCTTCTTACCTTCCTCATTGCTGATTCCACTACAATGGAATGATGTGGAAGTTGGTTTTTTTGAAACCCCGGAGAGGGAGGCACCTGATACAGAACATTAGTGGCTGTAGAAGGCGAAGGAACCTTTAAAGGTGATTCCCACATCCTCAGAAGAAGATCCTGCAAAGAATGATGTAAAGGAAGCATTATATTTTCCTTTTCTGCAGGAGAGTCTTGGTTAAGAGTAGAGCCAGGAATAGGAATGGCAAGAAAGGTTGCCATGTCAAGGAGAAATTTCTGAAAAGAAGGATCTCCAATGGGAACTATTCCTGGGTAAGCTGAGGTTGAAGAAGCAGCTTGAGCACCAGAAGACATACTGGACTGGTGCAGAAAAAGAATCCTGCTAGATGGACAGTGATACTGACAGTCCCGATTCGAGGTAGTTAGTACTGCATCGTCAGTGCCCGGTATCGATTCCAAGCTAGGCATAGAAAGGATCGATGGCACCAATGGAACTGCAGGAATAGACATCGATACCGATACCGGTATCGGAGACGGTAATGTCATTGAAGCAGTAATCGGGGGCTGCTGAAGCGGTACTGAGGTAGCCAGAGAGGCTTGGTGAATATCCTCGGTACTGCATAGTCGGAAACGATATAGGTCGGTTCCGAAACGCGTCGGTACCAAGTCATCTAGACTGGATATCGATTCCAGACTCGGTATCGAAGGGAGCGAGTCTATCGATGCATGTCTAGAAGGTACCGACGTCAGTGGTGGTATCGGCGATGCCGATACAGCAAAGTCAATCGGAGTCATATCGATCGGTTCCGAAGGTACCGAGGACGTCCGATGACGATTCCTGGTGAAGAGTGGAACACTCGACACCGGTGCCGATGTCGGGGTGTCCGTACCGCTCGAAGCCGATACCAACCCCGGGCATGGCGAAGATGCAGGAAAGTCAGTCTGGGTCGTATCGATCGGCCCCGAAGGTACCAAGGACACCAGATGACGATCCCTGGTGAAGAGTGGAACACTCGACACCGGTGCCGATGCCAGGGTATCGGTACCGCTCGAAGCGGATACCACCCCCGAACATGGCTCAGGTATGTTCTGTGAGGGGTGAGCCCCAGGAACAACCTGAAACCCCGTAAATGCTTTGGAGCCCGAAGACTCCCGCCGGGGTTTTATTGCCAATGAGGTCTTGAGGGCAAGGCCGGAGCCGTCATCATGCTTGGCATGAGACTTACCACTCAAGGATTGGCTAGTCTTAACAGACTGTTTGTGGGTTACCTGATCCTGGAGAGAAGAATAAACCGGTGTCCTCACCTCAGGAGGAAAAACGGCATCGAGGGAAACTCGAAAAAGGGAAGGTCTTCTCCCAATACTACATCCTGATGGTTCAGGGGAAAAAGGGTCAGGACCCAAACAGGTTAGACACCAAGCATTGGAGTCTAAAAAGAAAACTATGTTTCCACAGTGAAGGCACTTCTTAGGGGAAGAAGGCTCCATGTTGGAGAAGCCTGGTAGGCCCAAAAAGTTAAGACAAAAACTGAGGAGAAAAAATCTCTTTAATTTTAGAAAAGAAAAGAATAAAGCACCGGCGGTACCGGTATAGGCGGGAAAAACAGCCGCGACCACAAGAAAACAAGTAAATAAGAATTTTAAAGACAAAAGTTTCTGCGGTGACAGGAGGACGTCCTGTCGGCTCTGCGGAAAAACGAAAACTGAGGAGAGGCAGTGGGAAAGGCGGGAAGTCAGTGCGCAGGCGCGAGGGATGCTCCCAAAAACTTTCTGATTGGATGCTGGGGAGCATTCCCGTGCAGGCTCCGTCGGTACCGACATACCCATATGTGAAGACTCATTCCTGCTTGTTCCTGGAGATAAAGATTTAGGAGTCATTGTGGATAACATGTTAAAACCTTCCGCCCAGTGTGCAGCGACGGCCAAGAAAGCAAATAGAATGGTAGATATCATAAGGAAAGGAATGGAAAATAAAACAAAGGATATTATAATGCCTCTGTATCGTTCCACCTTGAATATTGTGTGCAATTCTGGTCGCCATATCTTAAAAAGGATATAGCGTTATTAGAAAAGGTACAGAGAAGAGCCACCAAAATGGTAAAGGGGATGGGAGGCTATTTTATTTATTTATGATTTCTTCTATAGGCTACTCCTATGAAGAGAGGCTACAAAGGTTAGGGCTCTTCAACCTGCAAAAGAGACGGCTGAGGGGAGATATGATAGAGGTCTATAAATTAATGAATGGAGTGGAATGGGTAAACGTATTTCGATTGTTTACGCTATCAGAATATAGAAAGACTAGGGGACATGTAATGAAGCTACAGGATAAACTATTTCAGACAAATAAGAGAAAATATTTTTTCACTCAACGTGTAATCAAACTCTGGAATTTGTAACCGGAGGATGCTAGTAAGAGCTGTTAGTGTAGCTGGGTTTAAAAAAGGTTTGGACAAGCTCCTGGAGGAAAGGTCCATAAACCATTATTAAAAAGGGACCCAGGATATCAATGCTTGACCCAATACAAGCATTGTGGAACCTGTGTCTCTTGGGGATACTGCTAGGTACGTATGACCTAGATTGGCCACTGTTGGAAACAGGATACTGGGCTTGATGGACCTTGATCTAACCCAGTATGGCATATCTTATGTTCTTATGTATGAAAATAGGAGTGATCACATCTTCAGGGCCTAACAATTTGTATGTTTTCTTAAATTATTAGTATTTTATTATTGTGATTCAACTTCTTTAGTATGTTACCATAAAGATGGGGCATACATTTTTGAAATGAGATCAAACATGCAACATTAAAGATTTACTTAATCATAACATTTTCAGTCACATTTAAAGGCTGCACTCCATATCATGTAGCCTGAAAAAAATTAATTAGAAAGTTTATTTAAAAATTAAATGATAAATAACTGGTCAAACTAGCAGAAAAAATATAGCCAAGAAATATATTTCAGTGCTGGTTTAACTGAACTTATTTGAAATGTAATAACTTAAAGTAATCCACCTTAAAAGCTTTTAAGAGACAGTCTCTTTCTGTTATTGCTTCATCACCTATTTTATGTCTCCTTGATACTGGCAGCAATCCATAGCTCACAACCAATCAGAAAAATCCAACACAACAATGCTTTATTACTTAAACTTGGACAGTAACCAGAAGGGCACTTGGTCAGAATTACAACACTACCCTCATGGGACACTTCTGATCAGCTGTTCCAAGCTAAATTAATTTTGCATTTTTCCATAGCCTGTAGAAATCTCTACTAAACAAACAGGATAGCAAATTACATTTGCTAGACGAAACTGCAGGGAAAATTGCATTTAATAATGTCACTGTGAGAGATTCAAATTTGGATAATTAAAAAAAATGTCCCAATGCAATTGAATACAATCAAAACTACATTTCTTAGTCTAGATAATGAAAACATATGTATAGCAGTAGGGGCAGAGGAAAAAGAGAGATGCACACAAAGTTACTAATAAATGAATGCACAAATAGATCCACCATTTCATCCAGTCTGCTTTTTTATTCTGTCCACACGGCTATGGATACATCCCAGCTGCAGCCAGAGCATGGCTATCTGAGATTTCGCCCTATTCAAGATAAACTTTCTTATTTTCCCTTCTTAATTTTCTCTATCACCTACTTCTCCCATGCCACAACATTCCAAATATCTTGCAACACAAGTATAGAGAAAGGATGGAAAAGAAGCTAACATATGGTCCTCTAGGTCCCCTGTGCATCTGCCAGATAGATTCCTGCTACACACGCACCTGCATTTCTGCTAGGACTTCTAGTTATTGCATAACTTGCAGACCACCAGACATATCCCACTGATAGTCTACTCCATCTACCTTTGTAGTTTTCTAGACAAACCCAGCCATGTGGATGACTGTGCTATAGCTAGAACGTCTAACATTTCATATTAACCTCTTTGCCATAGTTTCTGGCATTACCAACACACATTGACGACTCATGTACTGCAGTGGTTGTGTTTTCCATTATGTCCACTTTAAACAATAAAGGACCCCCGATGCTTATCCCATGCCCTCAAACTCTTTTCTGTTTTAGCCTCCTTCACCCAACCAGGGATGGTATCCCATTTCTCCACCACCCTATATAAGAAGAAATGTCCTAATGTTGTGCATCAACCTACACCCATAAAGTATCATATCACAACCCTTTTCAGTTGGAATACCCTTTCCTTGAAACACAAGCCTGTCTTGTAATTATCTTTCAGGAATAAGATAGTGGGCTGCTAACACTCTTGCTCACAGCATTTTCCTTTTTGCTGTGTTTGCTTTGCCATGCTGTCTGGTAAAAAGAGGAAGGGTGCCATTTCTACCTCTGCCGTTTGCTCGGGTTTCACTTCGACTGGCCTGATGGATACTTATGTCTGGAGAGCGCAAGGCCCAGTATCTCCCCAGGTGCTGCTACAGAGAGGACCCCGGAGAAGGGAGCCCTGTGCCCTCCCAGGCTGATGTCAGCTCGATGCCCAAACCGGCAGCCCCCTGATATGGCAATGTGTTCCAGATGAAGGGGGCTTAAGATGCATGGGCTCAGTCTTTGCTTATTAAGCAGCCCTTGGGGGGGGGGGGGATGAATGTTACCCACATTGAACTATTACTAGAAAGGTGTAAGCTAAATACAAAAACAAAAATGCAGTAACAGCACAAAACCAAGCCCCACAATATAAATATCACTATATTCCTATGTGATGCGACTGCTGTGTACTGGGGGGGAAACAGATCACCGTACTTTACCACAGAACATCATACAATATTACTTACTATCAGAGTCCAAGTCTCCTTTTTCAATACCCTTTTCTCTGTGTGTTTCCAAAATTCACCTACAGTTGTGGTCAACATTATTGGCACCCCTACAGTTCAAATTCTTAAAGTGAAATGGCTTTGGACTATACAGTATATGCACACATATTTGACACATAAAATAATCAAATAAAACAAGACCAATTAAAAAAAGGAAATAGCACAAAATCATATAAAATCTGGGACATTGCCAGGACATAACTGGCACTCTTATAAAAAATTCAAATCAGTTTGAACAGAAGAACCACACTTACAATGCAGTAAAATTAGATGCACCTGTGATCAATTGTCAGTACTCACAGGACTTGAATCAACCAATGAATGATGGCTGTAATATTTAAAATGGCCACATTCACTCCCTGTTCCACTTTCACAATGGTAAAGACAAGAGAGCTGCCCGAAACTGTCATAAAAGTCATCACCACCAAACATCAAACTTCAGAGGAGTACAAGGCCATCTTCAAAGACCTTAGGATTCCTGTGTCTACAGTTCACAATGTTATTAAGACATTTTCTGCTCAAAGAATTGTCAAGAACCTCCCAGGACATGGTGGGAAGAGGAAAATTAATTCAAGAAGTCTTCGAAGGTTAATGCGAACTGTTGGAAAAAACACCACATATAAAATCCAAAGAGCTTAAGGCTGACCTGGAGCAATCTGGAGTGGAGGTTTCAACCCATACCATATGCCACACACTAAACAAAGAAGGACTTTATGGGTGAAGGCTGAGGAGGATCCCACTGCTCAAAGGACAGACATAAAAAGGTATGCTTGATCTTTGCCCAAACCCACCTTGAGAAACCACAATCCTTCTGGGGAAAATGCTCTTTGGCAATGCAGACCAGTGATACATTTACAGGCAAAGAAATAAAGCTTATAAGGAAAAAAACACCCTTCCTACAGTTAAATATTGTGGAGGTTCCACAATGTTATTGGGGCTCTTTTGCTGCTTCAGGAACTGGAGACCTGGAACGTATTAAAGGAATCCAGTCAGAGGACTACCGGAGGACCTTTGACCCAGACTTAGCTTTCTGACTCTAGGTAGCACATTTCACTCCAAAAGGGAGTGAGATAAGCTACCTAGTGTCAGAAAGCCAGATCCGGGTCAAAGGTCCTCCAGGAGGACAATGACCCAAAACATGCATCCAAAAGTACAAAGGAATGGTTAAAAAGGAACAAATGGACTGTTTTAAAATGGCCAGCAATGAGTCCTGAGATCCGTCCAATTGAGAATCTTTGGAAAGAGCTGAAATCTGCCATTGGTAAAAGGAATGCTGGAAACAATCACAAATCACAGTTGAAGAGTGGGAGAAACAAACAGCAGACAGATGTACGAAACTTATAGCTACAAGAAACATTTGGAGGCTGTCATCACTGCCAAGGATTGTGCAAACAAATATTAGTGAAGAGTGCCATTAATCCTGCCCAGGTTATACTTTGTTTTTCGTCTCAGTTGTACAGACATCTGTTTTTGGTGGTATACTTTTAAACATACTATCAAAATATGACGACATACAATTGGAATATTTCCAATTATTTTTCAAGATATTGTACATAACATACCTAAAATGCAAGGGTGCCAATGCTGACCACAAAGCGTAGTTACTCACCTGTAATAGGTGTTCTTCAGGAACAGCAGGAATCAGTCCTCACATATGGGTGATGTCAATGCTGATGGAGTCTGAGTGGAGCATTACCCCAGCTTTCAAAGAAAGCCTTTGGGATATGCTACCAGGCATACATGGTCCCCTTCCTGCCCAAGGGTGCAATCTTGCTCAGTCAGATGACATAGGAAAGTAGTAAAAACAAAAACAAGATAGGGAGAAAACTCCCAGGGGAGGAGGGAGGGTTGTGAGGACTGATTCCTGCTGTTCCCAGAGAACACCTGTTACAGGTGAGTAACTACACTTTCTCCAGGAACAAGCAAGAAGTCAGTCCTCACACATGGGACTCCCTAGCTCCAGGCTGCCAAGGACTGAATCACAACATCACCACCAAGTTGCAGAAGGTGAGTCCCCACTGAGAGACTCTGCAAAACCCTAGCGTTCAGTGACACTATCATTCCGGTAGCCTGAATGCAGAAGGGTTGGAGGGCAGGAGTTACCCATACCCCGAGAATATTACAGAGTATTGCCTGGCCAAAGACACTATCCATCTGGGACTCACTCTCCAGGCAGTAGTGAGCTGCGAACATATGAACTGAAGATTGTGTGGCAGACTTGCAAATTTCTGTCACCAGCACTGACTGGAGGTTGGCTACTGATATGGCCATCACCCTCACGCAATATGCTGTGATCCGGTGCTCAAGGGAGAGGCCAGCTCGCTCATAGGCAAGGGCAATACAGTCTGCCACCCAATTGGACAGTTTGCTTGGTCACAGGGAGCCCCAGTCTGCTGGGGTCATAGGACACAAAACGCTGAGGAGCTTTGCAATGGGCCTGGGCCTGGGCCTGGGCCTGGGCCTGCTGCAGGGTAGGACAGGGCCCACTTGCAATCGAGCGTGTGGAGTATTAGTTCCTCCCTGCCAGCATGGGGCCGCGGAAAGAAGGTGGGGAGGACCACCTCTTGGTTGAGGTGGAAGGGAGTAATTTGGGGTGTGTGCAGAGCACCACCCTGTTCTTATAGGGCCTGGAGTTTGCTGACCCTACGTGCTGACGTGAGGGCCACCAGGAAGGACGCTTTCCAAGACGTATCTCAGGTAGCAAGTGGCTAGGGGCTTGAAGTGCGGCTTAGTGTGCTGGGAGAGCACCATGTTGAGGTCCCACTCTGCCGCCGGAAAGCAGAGAGGGTCTTCAAACGTAGAAGGCCTCAGAGGAACCTGGAGATCAGGAGCTGACTCGAGATGGGTTTCCCCTCGATAGGGTGGCGGTGCGCAGCTATTGTACCTCAGGTGCACCCTCACAGAGTTGGATTTTAGCCCCATTTGCAACAGATGCAGCAGGTACTGGAGAGTCAGTTGCACTTGACAGGAGAAGGGATTCTCCTTCTCCGCACACCAGATGGAGAATCTTCTCCACCTTAAAGGCATAAGCCCATCTGGCGAAGGGCTTCTGGGAGGCCAGCAGGATTTCCTTGACTTCCCCTGGCAGGTTGAAAGGGGCCAACACTACCCTTTCAGCAACCACGCTGTTAGTGCTAGAAATCCCAAGTTGGGGTGCAGAAGGGAACCCTCCTCCTCCTGTGACAGGAGATCCAGGGCCCAGCCCAGTAGGACGGGGAGTGCCACTGACAGGGCAAGCAGCAGGGGAAACCAGGGCTGCCTGGGCCATCTGGGTGCGATCAGTATCACCGACGTCCCCTTGCTCTAGACCTTGAAGAGGGTCTTGGAAATCAGGGGGGTCAGTGAGAACGCATAGAGCAGGCCCTCTGACCACAAGATCAAGGCTGCATCTGCCGCCACTCTCCCCTTGTGCGGTTGGCGCGAGCAGAAGTGAGGTAGCTGTGCATTATGCAGGGAGGAGAACAGGTCCATCACAGGCCTGCCCCAGCAGTGGAAGAGCTGTTTCATTACCCTGGGATTCAAGTGCCACACATAAGTGTGAAGGACTCTGCCCAGCCTGTCCACTAAGCAGTTGTCCTGATCTGACAGGTATACTGCTCACAGGAGTATGTTGCTGCGCACTGCAAAAGAGAGAAGGGCTACCGCCTCCTGGCAGAGGGAGTAAGAGCCAGTGTCCCCCTGCTTGTTGATGCAGAACATTGCCCACCTGGATGTCCATCTGGATCAGCACTGGATGGTGCCACAGGTGGTGGCAGAACAATCGCAGGGCCAGGAAAATCACCCTGAGCTCCAGGAGATTGATTTGTAAGAGCGACTCCTCTTGGGACCAGCTGCCTTGTGTGCAGTGGTCCCCGCAAGATGCCCCCCAGCCTAGGAGAGAGGCATCTGTGGTCAGGATCCTCTGCGGTGCGGGTGCCTGGAATGGCATTACCACCTGGAGGTGGCACAAGTCTTTCCACCAAGTGAGGGATTCCACCAGCTGGCAGGTGACCCTGACCCTGTCCCGTAGTTGGCCAGTGGCTTGAGTCCACTGTGAGTGGAGACACCATTTGGCTGTCTGCATGTGGAGGCGGGCTACAGGTGTGTCATGGACTGTTGAGGCCATGTGGCCCAGCAGATGAAGCAGAAGGCAAGCCGGAATTGAGCGGTGGTGTTGCACGTCTACTGCCAGTTGCCTGAGGTGGTCTACCCTTTCCCTTGGGAGGACAGCCTTGACCTGTAACATGTCCAACTGTGCCCATATGAATTCCAGACTTTGGGTTGGGGCGAGGTGGGATTTTGGATAGTTGATGACGAACCCCAAGTGCTGCAGCAGGAAGACTGTATGCTCTGCGGCCTGCCTGACCTCTGAGGCTGTGCTGCCTTTGATAAGCCACCATCTAGGTAGGGGAAGATGTAGGCCCCTCTAGGCACAAGTGGGCGGCTACTGTCACCAGGCACTTGGTAAAGACCCTTGGTGAGGAGGCCAGACCAAAGGGCAGCACCCTGTACTGGTAGTGCCCTCCTCCCACCATGAACCTAAGGCACTGCCTGTGGGAAGGGTGGATCAGGATGTAGGTATAAGCATCCTTGAGATCCAAGGAGCACAGCCAATTTCCCTGGTGGAGATAAGGCAGCAATGTTCCAAGGGAGAGCATCTTGAACTTCTCCTTCACCAATGAGGACCACAGCCTCGGGGAGCCTTGCACGGTCTCTGCCAGCTGAGGACTCCTTCTTAGAGACCTTAGTGGGACGCTGTTCTGAGTTGCCCAAGTCCCTCCATGGGACTTTACCGGGTTTCACTGGTTGAACCTCAACTGGCTTCGAAGATTTTTTCTTTTTCCACTCGGGGTCTGGTGTCTTCTCGGGGGAGACGCTGCTGCGGAACTCCGAGGCTGCCCAGGCCTCACAGGAAATGCTGGGTTTGGAGCTCAGCGCCGGGGAGGCCGGTGCCCAGTCGGACCTCGGGAACATATTCTCCTGCAACGCTGACCTTTTCTTGTTAGTTTCCAGAGTCATCACCAGGCACAGATCGCAGGTGGTGCTATCATGGTCTGGGTCCAGGCAGTATAGGCAGCTGTCATGCATGTCTGTAATAGACATGGTTTGACTGCAGTGGTCACATTTTTTTAACCCACTGGGAGACAGAGGAGACACCCAGCCAGGCTTGACTACCCCTGGACCTAAAAAGGCGCAAATGCCAGTTGAGGCGAGCCTTGATCAAAAATGAGAGAAAGAGCTAAGAAAAGCACCAGAACTGGCACTGGCTCGAGGCAGGAAGAGGAACTGGTATGTAACCAGGAAAAACACACTTTTTAAGGGAGTTTTGGAAGATTTCTTCCAGGGAAATAGGACGGACGTCAATAGGACTCCACGGAAAAAAGGAGACTGAGCAAGATGGCACCCTTGGGCGGGAAGGGGACCACACATGCGTGATAGCATATCCCAAAGACTTTCTTTGAAAGCTGGGGAAATGCTCTGCGCGGGCTCAGTCAGCGTTGATGTGACCCATATGTGAGGAGTGACTTCCTGCTTGTTCCTGGAGAACTGTAAATATAAAATTAACATATCAAAAGTACTTTTCTTACTAATTAGCAGCATCCATTTAATGTCAAGAGTCCAAAGTGACTCGTGTTTTGCCCTGAAGTTGTCTCAGGTACTTATACTCTGTACAAACCTACTGTAATTCTGCAAATCAAATCTGTTACACACTGCTCAACTGATATTTACACTCTCTTTAATACACAGTCACCATCATATTGCATATCTTCATGACTAAGCCTATACAGACACTTTTTTAAACTAACAGAGCACTTCATTAATATGTGATTTAAACAGATGTATACTGTATATTAGAACAAACATTATTCACAACCTCTCTTCTGTGACGAAGCCTGCCCAATGTTTCTTCAAAAAAGGCAGCAGAGCATTTTTATGCTCAAGTCTACCAACTGGACTACTCCTCTCTATTACCTGGATTACTTTCTCTTTATTTCATTATTCTGATGATCATCTGAATATATATCTCTCCCGCTGATTATCTATGGTAGCTTGATCGCCTACAAAATCACCCAGAACTAAATCAAGTATTATTCCAAACCGAATGTCATATTTCAATTTGATACATCACTGCCATTCTAAATCTAAAATGGCTTATAGATGAAAAATGCTCATAGGCGTTTACCAAAACAATAGCCATTTAAACTGAATCCCTTTGTTATCCACTTTATCATAACCTAATTGCATGAGCAGAGTCAATACTGGGATTTTTGTTCTAGAATTCACATCTCATAAAGTTAATGGCCTTTTAATATGTCATAGTAAATCATGGTAACAGCCTCCTGGACCCCATCTTCAAAAATTTCTCTCCATGGTTTAACACGCCAGTGAGTTTGTTTCTACATTCCGTGTTGCAAGTCTAAGGCCTGGAGCAATGAGCCTCTCCAGGCACCAATACTTATGGCTCTCAATGCTGTATCGAAAAAAAATCATACTTTGTTTGGACAATGTATTTTCTGCAGTCCTTCCCTTGGCCCAAAAGGGAATGGAACCCCTTCACTTTCTATGGCGTGAGAAAGTCTGCATATTCCTCTATGCTTGCATGGTATTCTGCAAGTGCATGCAATGCATACGGGCAATGATCATGGTGTTCTAATAAAACTTTCTCCCTCAAAAATCTAGAGTCTGAGACTACCTTCCCAGGGGTCACACAAAGGAGTGCGACTTGGAATTTCAAGCTCTTTTGAGAGCAGATTTTACCACCAAGGAGTGGGGAGGAAGAATCCGTGAGTCTTCTGGACTCTGTACTAAAAGTTGACCTTCTTACCAACAGGATTCACAGAGATGGGGGTTCTCCCGCATTCTCGTCCGTAGCCTTTATGTATACGGTGCACAAGGACTGCCACTTCCTCTTTAGGAGGATCAGTATACTGGAGGATATCCAGGTCTTTTGCTGTAGGCTCCTCCTGTGTATTCAAATTAAATGATATGATGGCTCAAATTACATTTCAGAGTTTTTGAGTGACTAAGGCTCACTGGTCCTACCTCATTCTGATAAATTATTCAAAACTCCAATTAAGCCCATCACCTCAACTGGAATTCATAAGAAATTTGCTAAACATAACTCAAAAGCCTTTCTCCAATAGGAAAAGATAACCACACTGGTGTCCACGGTGAGAGAAATAAAAACGGGACAACAGCATGGGGCATGTTGTGTCACACGGCCTCAAACGTGCTGGGATTTTTGGGCTTCCTGCTGTCTGGGATGAGAGCAAGATCCATGTTGTGAGGGGGAGGAGTATACTTATGCCTTTACCTCCACTCAATTACCTCCTGGAGGAATGAAATCTGGGTCTGAGATGGGCTGGGACAGGGATTTAGGTTTCAGTGTTCCTTAATGAGGGAAGATGCCTCAATGTTATTGCGAAGAGATTTTCTCCTTAGCAAAGTTTGTCCACCAGTTTCTCCTGCATTTCACATCATAGGTTTGGCAAGTCCACAACCATGAGAGTCTTCAATGCCATATTGAAAACATCACAGATCACTTGGAAGGAGTGTGGGAAAAACATGGTCCCTATATCTACTAGAGACTTGCGCTGTATGGCTTTGTTATGAGGAAGACAGTCCGCGAATTCCTCCATCTTGCACACAATTTTTTTTACATATACCGAGTCATAAATAGCTGACAAGAAGCAATGCAGAAAGTGAGCATAGTGTTCTGAAAAACTTCTACCCCAAAAGCATCCAACGTCAGGGTCTTTTATTCCTCCCTCCCCATAGGACACAGAGGACTGAGACTTTGAACTTTTGGCCCATTTGAGAGTGGATTTGGCTACCACAGAACAGCGAGGAAGCTATTGCTTCTTGAATCCAGAAGCATTCTGAATGCTATAGAGTCAACCTCCTTACTGACAGGATAGATAGAACGGTGCATCTCCCACATTCTCAAATGAATATCCTTGAGGATTCTGTGAACGGGCACAGTCACTGCTTCCTTTGGAGGGTTCAATGTTCCTGCCCTGCATTCTCTTTCAGTCTCTAACTTAAAGGGAATGGCCTCTGCCATTTCCTTAACAAAATCAATGAAAGAGTTCCTCAGGTGGGAACTTTCTCCTTTCAAGGGTTGGATTGGATCCAATTGCAAGTCAGTCAAGCCCTCCACTTCAGAGGATCAAGCAGACTTGTAGTCAGAGTCCATAGAATGCTCAGAATTGGATCCAGAAAAGAACTCTAGTGGAGAAGTCTGTCTCTCAGCCTGGTTAGACCTCAGCACATCAGAGGATGAGAGTTTCAAGTGTGGGTATCTAGATGCCAATGATAGTCAATGCCAATGTCAATGCATTGGATATTGATACCAATATAACAAAGTGAGGCATCCACCAATGCCTTCAAGGTCTTGGCATTGATGAATCTCCTCTAGGCAACACGAGTCGAGTGTTGGCTGGACACTGAGTTGATACAGTAATAGGGTTATCCACCTCCACTCGTCCTCCTTCTGCTGCCCCACTTCTTTCTGGTTCCCCCATCTCTCTGGACCAGATTCTCACTTATCTTGGTGTTATTTTGGATACTTCCCTCTTTCCATGATCATATTAGTTCAATCAGACATTCATATTTCTCCCTTTGCCAAATCTGTTCCATTCTTTTCTGTCCCCTGTATCTCTCACCACACTTCTACTGAGTCTTGTTATAAACTGTCTTGATTACTGTAATATCATTTATGCTGGCCTCCCCAAATACAAAATTCGAAGGTTACAGATTGTTCAAAATTCCACCGTTTGGATTCTCTCTCATGCCTCCAAATTTGATCACACTACGTTCCTCCTTATGAATCATCACTGGCTCCTCATTTTCTTCAGTTCAATTTAAAAATATGATTCCGACTCATAAGCACTTCACTCTGACTCCCCTTCCTACCTTGCTTCACACTCCACACTATGTCCTGCAATCCCTTCACAAAAACCAATTACATCTGCCTCCTGCTTCCCAAGTTAAACTCAAATAGACTAGACATGCTGCTTTTTACTTTGCTGCCCCCAAGCTTTGGAATGATCTTCCCCCTAATCCTCCTATACTAGTTTTAAATCTGCCTTAAAGACTCATCTGTTTCATGTTGCCTTCCCTTCCAATTCAGTTAGCTCAACTGCCTGTTAGCTTCTCTCCCCTCTTGCTTTCCTTCCTCTGGTGGGCTTGGCTTTCCTATTTTAATTGGAGTTCTGTTTCTATTCTTAAATTTGATTTACTGTAAACTGCCTTGATGTACTCAATTGGTGGTGTTTTGTTTTTCTAAGTGCCTTTAGGTCAGTGCCGACGCCTGGTAACCCAGCTGCCTCTGGGTTTTCTTGGCAATGTATCACCAGAGGTAGACTGCCAGGCCTTTTCTTCCAAGGCAATGGAGGGTAAAGTGACTTGCCTAAGGTCACAAGGAGTGCCAGTGGGAATCGAACCCTTGATCTTCTGGATCAGCATTGAGGCACTGTGTTATCCAGATTCTCAAAGTGTCCCCACATGAAGGATTGCTCATCCTCTGATGATTATGGAGTCCTAACAGTCTCCAAGGACCTGAAACAAAGCTTCTGATACACCATAAATGACGCAGAAGGACATGACCAATCCAACTGCTCCCCCATGCCTTTGGGAATGGCAGCCTTCTGTGAGTAGCACAGTACCTGGAATTTCTCATTGTTTGATGTTTAGTTTATTAAAATTTGATATACTGGAGGCAAGATGGCGGCAGGAAGATGACTGTCGGCAGCTGCTAAGAACATAAGATATGTCATACTGGGTCAGACCAAGGTCCATCAAGCCCAGTATCCTGTTTCCAACAGTGGCCAATCTAGGTCATACGAACCTAGCAGTATCCCTAAGACACACAGGTTCCACAATGTTTGTATTGGGTCAAGCATTGATATCCTGGGTCCCTTTTTAATAATGGTTTATGGACCTTTCCTCCAGGAACTTGTCCAAACCTTTTTTAAACCCAGCTACACTAACAGCCTTTACTATATCCTCCGGTAACAAATTCCAGAGTTTGATTACACATTGAGTGAAAAAAATATTTTCTCTTCTTTGTCTTAAATAGTTTACCCTGTAGCTTCATTACATGTCCCCTAGTCTTTCTATATTCTGATAACGTAAACAATCGATCTACGTTTACCCGCTCCACTCCATTCATTAATTTATAGAACTCTATTATATCTCCCCTCAGCTGTCTCTTTTCCAGGTTGAAGAGCCCTAACCTTTGTAGCCTCTCTTCATAGGAGTAGCCTTCCATCCCCTTTACCATTTTGGTGGCTCTTCTCTGTACCTTTTCTAATAACACCATATCCTTTTTAAGATACGGCGACCAGAATTGCACACAATATTCAAGGTACGGCCGTACCATGGAACGATACAGAGGCATTATAATATCCTTTGTTTTATTTTCCATTCCTTTCCTTATGACACCTAGCATTCTATTTGCTTTCTTGGCCGCCGCTGCACACTGGGCGGAGGGGGTTTTAACATGTTATCCACGATGACTCTTAAATCTTTTTCCTGGGTGGTGGTTCCCAATGTGGAACCTTGCATTGTGTAACCATAGTGTGGGTTGTTCTTTCCTAGGTGCATAACTTTGCACGTGTCCACATTAAATTTCATCTACCATTTGTATGCCCAGTCTTCCAATTTATCAAGACCCTCCTGCAGTTTTCCACAATCCTCTTGGGTTTTAACAGCTTTAAACAGTTTTGTGTCGTCTGCAAATTTGATAACCTCACTAGTTATTCCCTTTTCCAGGTCATTTATGATTATGTCAAAAAGTAGCAGACCCAGTACAGATCCCTGGGGTACTCCACTATTCACCTTTTTCCATTGGGAAAACTGGCCATTTAGCCCTACCCTCTGCTTTTTATCTTTTAACCAGTTCCTGATCCAGAATAGTACACTGCCTCCTATCCCATGACTTTTTAGTTCTGCCAAAAGTCTCTGATGAGGGACCTTGTCAAAGGCTTTCTGAAAGTCCAGATACACTATATCAACTGACTCACCTTTGTCTACCTGTTTATTCACACCTTCAAAAAAACATATCAGATTAATAAGACAAGATCTTCCTTGTCTAAAGCCATGTTGGCTGTCTCCCATTAGGCCATGACTATCTACATGCTGTGTAATTTTGTTCTTTATAATGGTTTCTACCATTTTCCATGGTACTGACGTCAGGCTCACCGGTCTGTAGTTTCCCGGAACACCCCTGGAACCCTTTTTAAAAATTGGCGTTACATTGGCGATCCTCCAATCTTCAGGTATTACAGATGATTTTAATGAAAGTTCAGAGTACTAATAGCAGATCTGCAATCTCATATTTCAGTTCTTTCAACACTCTTGTATGTATACCATCCAGTCCAGGTGATTTGCTACTATTCGGTTTATCAAATAGTTGTAATACATCTTCCCGGTGTAGCGATATCTCTCTCAATTCCTCTGCAGTATCACCTTTAAATACCACTTCAGTCTTGGGTAACATCCCTACATCTTCCTCAGTAAAGACCGAAGCAAAGAATTCATTCAGTCTCTCCGCTATAGCCTTGTCTCCTCTTAGTGCCCGTTTAACCCTTCTATCATCTAATGGACCAACTGACTCTCACAGGCCTTTTGCTACAAATGTACTTGAAAAAGTCTTTATTTCATGTTTTCACTTTCGTAGCAAGTTCCTTCTCAAATTCTCGCTTTGCCTGTCTTATCAATGCTTTGCATTTAACTTGCCAGCGCTTGTGCTGTTTCCAGTTTTCGTCATTTGGCTCTTTTTTCCATTTCCTGAAAGATGCTTTTTTGGCAGCAACAGCCTCTCTGACCTCACATTTAAACCATGCTGGCAGTTTTTTGGACTTTCTTCCACTTTTCTTAATGCGTGGAATACAGCTGGTCGGGGCTTCCAGGATAGTATTTTTAAATACCCAAGCTTGATGTAAGTCTTTAACCTTTGCAACCGCTCCTTTTAGTTTTTTTTTAACTATATTCCTCATTTTATCATAGTCTCCCTTTCGAAAGTTAAAAGGTAGTACTGTGGATTTGTTTACTATCCCTCCTCCACTAATTAAATCAAACACGATCATGCTATGATCACTATTGCCAAGTGGCCCCAACACCCTTATTTCTTGCAACAGATCTGGTGTTCCACTAAGGACTAGGTCCAGTATGGCTTCCCCTCTGGTCAGTTCATGAACCAGCTGCTCCAAGAAGCAGTCATTTATTTCATCTAGAAAATTTATCTCCCTAGCATGTCCTGCTGTGACACTGACCCAGTCGATACCGGGGTAATTGAAATCACCCATTATTATTACTGTGCTGTAACTTTTGTTAGCTTCCTTGATTTCTTTGAGCGTTTCATCATCCATTTGTTCATTCTGGCCAGGCGGTCGATAGTACACCCCCACTGCCATCGCCTTCCCCTTGCTACATGGCATTTCAATCCATAGAGATTCTACATCAAGTTTTGTTTCCTGCAAAACTTTAATCCTTTCTGACTCAATGCCCTCTCTAACAGAGCGCAACCCCTCCACCAATTTGATCAGTTCTATCATTACGATATAGTTTGTATCCAGGTATCACAGTGGCCCACTGGTTATCCTCCTTCCGCCATGTCTCTGAGATTGCAATCATATCTAACCTCTCATTTAGTGCTCTATATTTTAACTCTCCCATCTTATTGTTTAGACTTCTAGCATTTGCATACAAGCATTTTAGAGACTGTATTTTATTAATATTAATCTGGCTATTGGTAGGCATGGGTAATTTGGAATCTTTATGCTCTGTCTGCACCATACTCAAGGGCATTTGGGCTACTTTACTCTTTTTTGGAACCTCACTGCTTTTGGTAGTATCCTTCAATGATACCTTCTTCCGAACCATGCGCTCTTGGGCGACTGTCGGCTTTCCCCTATTTTCTAGTTTAAAAGCTCCTCTATCTCCTTTTTAAAGGTTAATGCCAGCAGCCTGGTTCCATCCTGGTTAAGGTGAAGCCCGTCCCTTCGGAAGAGTCCCTCCTTTCCCCAGAATGTTCCCCAGTTCCTAACAAATCCAAAACCCTCATCACTGCACCATCGTCTCATCCACGCATTCAGACTCCGGAGCTCTGCCTGCCTTTTGGGTCCTGCACGTGGAATGGGAAGCATTTCAGAGAACGCTACCCTGGAAGTTCTGGATTTCAACTTCCTATCTAAAAGCTTAAATTTAGCCTCCAGAACCTCCCTACCACATTTTCCTATGTCATTGGTACCGACATGTACCAAGACAGCAGACTCCTCCCCAGCATTATCTAAGATCTTATCTATGCGGTGCGTGAGGTCCGCTACCTTCTCACCAGGCAAGCATGTTACCAGGCGATCCTCATGTCCACCAGCCACCCAGCTATCTACATGCCTAATGATTGAATCACCAACTATAACGGCTGTCCTAACCCTTCCCTCATGGGCACATGGCCCTGGAGAAACGTCCTCAGTGCGAGAGGGTTTTACATCACCTGGAGGACAGGTCCTAGTTACAGGATCACATCCTGCCACACCAGGGTGATGCTCTCCTGTCACGTGACCTCTCTCCAATATCTTGGGAAGGTGCTCAAAATTTCAGTGGAGCATCTACCCCCCCCCCCCCCATAACCAGTGCTCAATATTTATCAATTAAATCCTTTGAAGCGCAGGGGAAAAATCTAGAGGCTTCAATGAGCGGAATTGGGGACATGACAGGATTCCTGAAAAGTTCCATGGACGTGATTACAGAAAGAACTACCATGCTTGTGACTCTAGCTCTGGAGGCTGCACAAGGCATTGATTCTTCGGTCCTTTTTCAAAAATATTAATGAGAAGTTTCTTGGTTCAAATGTACGTATATTTCCTGATTTATCTCATGCAACCCTATTAAGTAGGAAGGATTTTCTGGCCTAGCGTGCTAGGACCATCTCCTTGGGTGTTACTTTTGTGTTAAAGTATCTGTCTAGATGTTATATTTCCTATCAAGGGAGGAATTTCTTGTTTTTAAACCTAAGCAGCTTCTAGATTTTATAAGTGAAAGGGAAGAGCCCAGGGTGGAGGTTGGTCCCATTACAGCTGACGCGTAAGTCTCCTCCTGCCAATAACAGGTTTCTTTTTCTTAGGCCCTGTTTTGCTCTTGAGAAAAGATTGTAAATCAGGGTCAGTGGTTAATTTCCTATAGCCCCTTCATTGTAATGTGGACTAATGTTTAGGAAAGGATGTGTTACATATATACATATATGGTTGTTGTAGAATTCCCATATTGTCTTTTTCATTCATGTGAATACCCGAGTGTTATTATAAATGCCAATAAAGATTATAAATATAAAATTTGATATACCACCAATTCAGTAGAGGAGTAGCTGCACCAGCAATGGGTATCCACTCCAGATATGGCCTTGTTAAACAACTGCATTTTTTTAAGCTGTTAGGGACTTTAATGCAGTTGCTTTTTTGTGACACTTCCCAAATGAAACTAACTCAATTTTGAAAAATTGAATCTGGCCAAGGCAGCCTTAGATCCATGAAGAGGCCAGATTAGATTTGTGCAAAAAAAAAAACCCAATAAAAACTTAACACTTGTTCAAAAAGCCTGCCCATGGATAACTAATACAGGGATACCTGAAGAGACCCACATAACAGTGACAGGAATAAAGAAAAGAGAAATATCTTCTTGTGAGCACTGCAGGGATGTGCCTTCATGGCTCTGTGGAAGAAGGAAGACTAAGGGAGGAAGTGTATCACAGTAAAAAGCAGGAATCTGCATGCAAATATGATAGAACTTCTCAAACATTTCCAAATAAATCTGGGCTGGAGAACTTTCTCCCTGCCAGGCTCCATTAAATGATGTCACCCATGTGTGAGGACTTGCTATCTTGTTTGTCTTCAGAAAATACTAGATTTGCTAATATTGTTAAGCTACCACTAAGAGAGATTATGCACTCAAGATTTTCTCCCATATTGTATCTATGTGAAAAAAGTTTTAGTAAATCGGGCCCTAACAGGAAGCAAAATTATTGGGATGATGTATTATACCTTTGTATTTATAGCTTGCAGAGAGGTTTGGACAGGGAGGGACAGAGCAGTCCAATGTACTGGGTGAAGGGATGTTATAAAGTCAACCTGAAACTGCAACAGTGTAGATCAAGAAAGATGTTCTTTGAGAAAAAGCTCCTGAACCCAAGAACAACGTACTCTCTGTGTTCTTTTATGCAAACCATGGCAGTCTTTACCTTCATCTGGATAACAAACAGGGAACATCTAAAAGGGAGTAGTAGTCTGACATCACGATCAAACCTCAAAATGCTTGTCTGTAACTGAAGACTCCAAGGAAAATATAGAGTACCTTATGTTCTGTCTTTTTTCAAGGAGGCTAGGCTGGGACAAGTGTGAAATCATTATATCACACAAAAGGACCTTCCTTCCATAATATAAAGAGGAAAGCAATTTGTGAAGGTGATTGAAACATGACATATAAGTACATAATTATGGATCCCAAGAAACACCTACAAGTTAATTCACCCAAGAGATTCCATGAAACCTGACAGCAACTCATTGAAAGCTGCAGAACATCAAATTCAGACAACTTAAAAACAGCAGCACAGACATCACATGGATGGCCATACAGGATATTCTGCCCCTCAGAGCATTGATGTTTATAAAGGGTATTAACAGAGTTGGGCACTGCCCAAGAGATTGTACCATAGAAGAGATAACCCTCCACTTGTTTGGGAGTGCCCTTTTACAGAGGATATACTGAAAGCAACATATATATAACATAGGCGTCTAGGTTCTATACACTTCCCAAAGATAGCAGCACTGGGAGCCAAAGATGCTGGGAGGTTCTTTTAATCCTAACAAGTATTATCTTGCAAATCATTACCTATCCCAGCCAACGTAAGCTAACCCAGAGCTTGCTTCAAAACTACCCGTAATCTGTAGATCAGGCATGGAAGAGGAAGATGAGGAAGGGCTTTTTTCATTTTACAGACACTGCAGATCACAGGGCAGTGAGACCATTGCTAACAGGTTATAAAAACCTGAAAAACAATCAGATCTGTGTGGCAGGTTTATGATTGGGGTAACTGGACCATTATCAATAGCACACCACCCCAGAAACCAACTGAACCTATCTGGCAGAAGAGGAATGGTTAAAGATGTGGATCGTGAACCAGGAAAGTCAGGAACGAAATCTCACTTCTCCCACGGACACTATTTGCAACCTTGGACAAATCACTTCAGCTGTCATTGCTTCAAGTACAACTAAATTGTAAACTAATCTGGGCTTGGAAATAATTCACAGCAACAGAAAATGACAGTACTATAAATAAAAGCCATAAGGCCTATCTAATCTGCTCATCCATAAGAACTATTAAGGTCTACAATCCCTTCAACTCCCCTCAGAGATATTCTGTATTTGCCCCATTTTTCTTGAATTTGAGTACAGTTCTCATCTCTGCCACCTCCACTGGGATGCTGTTTCACACTTCTACCACCCTTTGCATAAAGAAATATTTCCTTAGATTACTCCTGAATCTATCCACTTCCACCTTCATCCTACAACTCCTCATTCCAGAACTTCCTTTCAACTAAAAGAGAACTACCTCCTGGACATTTATACCATGGAGGTATTTAAATGTTTCTATCATCTCTCACTCTCGTCTGCCTTTCCTCCAAAGTATTCGTATTAAGATTTTTTAAGTCTATCCCCATATCCCCTATGACAAAGGCCACTGACCACGTTTTAGTAGCTTCCCTCTAGGCAGATTCCACCCTATTTATATCCTATTCATCACCAGAACCATACACAGTACTGCAAATACTATCACTAGAGATTTATACAAAGTCATTACCGTCTTTTTTTCCTCCTGACAATTCCACTCCCAATGTACTCTTCTGACTTTTGCCATTGCCTTTTCTACCTGTTTGGGGGTAGGTACAATCATCCCCAGGTCCTGCTCTTCTTACATGCACTGAAGTACTTCACTCCCTATTCTTTACCACTCTCTTTGTTTTTTGCAGACCTATCATATTTTAGCAATAAATCTTAGCTGCCAAATTCTTGACCATTGTTCAAGCTTTGCTAGATCCCTCCCTCATGCTATCCACACCTTCCAGTGTCTACCTTGTTGCAGATTTTGGTATCATCTGCAAAGAGGCATATCTTTCCCCGACATACCTTCTGGAATATCACTTAAAAAAACGTAAAAAAGAACAGGACCAAGGACCAATCCCTGAGGGACATCACTGTTAACACCTCTATCTTCAGAATGAAATCTATTTACTACTAACCTGTGGCACCTCCTAATCAACCAGTTCCTTACCCATCAGTCACTCTAGGGTCCATCCCAAGGGCACTCAGTTTACTTATAAGTCACCAATGCAAAACTGTGTCAAAGGTCTTGCTGAAATCTAAGTATACCACATCTAGTGCACTCCCCAGATCCAATTCACTGGTCCCCCATTCAAAGAAATCAATCAGATTTGTCTGACAAGACCTATCTCTAATAAAGCAATGCTGTGTTGGATCCTGTTATCCCTTGCATTTCAAAAGCCACACCATGCTCTTCTTTAACAGTGTTTTCAGGAATTTACTCATGACAGAAGAAAGACTAACCAGTCTGCAGTTACTAACATCTTCCTTACTTCCATTTTTGTGGACAGGAATCATATTTGCTCATCTCCAGTCTTTCAGATCACTTCAGACTCTAAAGAACCCTTGAATAGGTTAGCTAGTGGAGCAGCCAGTATTTCCCCAAGTACTTTCAATACCCTCAGATGAATTCCATCTGACCCCATTGCTTTGCCCACTTTTAGATTGTTTTATCTCCTCACTTTCATTCATATTTACGTTTATTTTCAGAGGTCTCATCTCCAGCCCATCTGAACACAGAACAGAAATATTTGTTATGCAATTCTGCTTCGTCTTTATCAGTCTCTCTCTATTCCTCCCTTCATCTCAGTGTGTCATCTCTGCACTTCCTCCTGTCACTAATATACAGTAAAACATGCAGATGTTTTTGTAGGTATCAGCTATTATTTTGTTTATTTGCATCTTTGCTTTCCTTACTACTTTACCAGCTGCCCTTAGCTTCTCCGGATATTGTCATTCTCTATCTGTGATCTCTTATAGTTTATGAAGACTAATCTCCTTATCCTTACCTTTTCTGCTACTTCTTTTGAAAACCACAGCAGCCTTTTCCTCTTATTTACTTTCCTAACAAAATAAAAAGGTTCATTGCACTTATATCATCTTTTTTTCAGTTTTGCCCACTGATCAACTTTCGCCCATATTTTCATATTCAGCTTGCCACTCCTTGATGTATTCCCCTATCTTTGCAAAATTCATTTTCCTGAAATCTAGGACTCTTGTTTTGGAATAAACTGTTTCCACTCATGTCCTAATATTGAAGTTCCCCATCTAATGATCACTGCATGCCAGACGATCACCCATTATACCAACAGAGAAGCACTCTCCCCATTTGTACACACCAATTCCAGTAATGCCCCCTCCTGCATGGGTTCTCTTACTAGTTGCTGGAATAGTTCTTTGTAGAGAGAATCCAGGATCTCCCTACTTCTAGATGACACTGCAGCAGGGATATCCCATTCAACATCTTGCAAACTGAAATCTCCTACCAATAGTACTTCCCCTTTCAAAGTGATATGTAAAGTATAAGCATGTTATCCAAGTTGTTTTCTCCTGTTCTATGTAAAGCCAAACAGTTTGTTATGGTCATTTTGTTGTATGTAAACCGCGCTGACAATAGTGCGGTATATAAGAAATTGTAATAAATAAATAAATAATAAATAATAATAAATAAATAAATATTGTGAATGTATTCAATTAAGAACATAAGAACGTAAGATATGCCATACTGGGTCAGACCAAGGTCCATCAAGCCCAGTATCCTGTTTCCAACAGTGGCCAATCTAGGACATAAGTACTTAGCAGTTTCCGCAAAAGACACAGGTTCCACAATGCTTGTATTGGGTCAAGCAGCGATATCCTGGGTCCCTTTTAATAATGGTTTATGGATCTTTCCTCCAGGAATTTGTCCAAACCTTTTTTGAACCCAGCTACACTAACAGCTTTTACTACATCCTCCGGTAACAAATTCCAGAGTTTGATTACCCGTTGAGTGAAAAAATATTTTCTCTTATTAGTCTTAAATAGGTTACCCTGTAGCTTCATTGCATATCCCCTAGTCTTTCTACTGTAGATTTTGTCACCAGACAGCAACCTCCTGGAACATCAGGCTTGAATGGCAGATGGACACCTCCATACCCCTTAGAAGGGAGTCCCCAACTACCACTACGACCCTTTGCTTCCTAGTGGTTGCTGATCAGACAGCTTTGGGGTTTTTGAGCATTCCTACCTCCTGTTCCTAGGATGTTGTTGCTTCTTCCACTTCTAGGACTGCATACAGCTCCTTCAATTCTAGGCAAGATGGAGTTGTGGTGTCGAGTCTGCAGGCTCTGGTGATCCATATCCAGCTGTCATATTTTTTGTACATTGTCATCTTCCCTTCTGCTAGAGATCTTAGATGCCTCTAGAAGCATTTCATCAATGTACCTCTCATTGTCATGGATGCGTCTTAGCCTTGCCATTTCTTCACTCAGTTCCTCAACTTGTTTCTTGAAGGATTCAATCTACAGGCATCTTGTACACTGAACTAGTTCCATGCCTTCGATCTGGCTGTCCATCTGGAACAATGTAGAAATGGTAATGGGGTAACAGCTTTGGCACTTTGAAGTTTCCCAACCATATTTTTCTTCTGTTGGAGCTTTGATACCCATTCGGAAAAAAATGAGAAGAGAGACCTACTAAAGTCCCTACCCTGTCCTATCTGTAAAAACTAGCCTTTTATCATGTGAAAGCAAATATCTTTGTTCAGATTCTCTGTGTGCAGTCCTACTTCTTTTGTCATCTATAATCTGGGGATCTGCAGACTGCACAACATGTTTATTTATCTAGGATGCGTAGTACTGCCTGTCTCCTTTACAGAATTACCTCAAGGATTTATTCAATTTTACTAATCGAAGACCTCTGAAATATGCTATATGGAATTATTTCCACAGAGAACTTACATTTGGCCTATATCTTTAACTCTCTTCTCTGTCTACCCAAAACTAAAACAATCTAATCTAGCCCTTTAGTTGGGAGATATAGTATATATAGGATGGTTCCACACTGGGATGCATGGGAGCTGGGGTGGGGAGGGAGGGATCTAATACCTCAGCAGTGCAGTAGCTTCAAATAATATTTGCTTCTTTGAGCTTGAAGGTTAGAGAATTGAGGAAAAAAAATAACTAGCAGCATAACAAAATGCCTTGCCTAAAAAAAGAAAAAGCTCCTTCTGCAAACACTTACAAAAAATGAAACCGGTAGGCTTTAAGCAACAAAAATGTACAGTAATACCTTGACTTACGAGTTTAATTCATTCTGTGACTGAGCTCATAACTCAATTTTCTCGTATATCAAATCAAATTTCCCCATGCTCTATCGCTTAACTTAACTTACTCGCTACACACTTAATGCTACAATTTATTGCTAAATTTAACTGACACACTATGCTACACTTTATCACTAAACTTCACGTAATCTTCTTCTTCTTCACTGACTTTTGCCTTTTTTGCCATAATTTCCTCGCTTTCACTTGCAGAGCGTTTCAATAAAAACCTGTCCAAGGTGGTTTGTTTCTTCCTCCCTTTCAAAATGTTTCTAAAATGAGTGAGACAAGTGTTGTTACACAGCGCAAAACCTCCGTATGCTGCTGCTTCTGTAGCTCCTTTAATTCTTCTGTTGTCAGTTCCTCGTTGTGCTGATCAACAAGGTCATTAACGTCTCCTTCATCCACTTCCAGGCCCATGGACTTTCTGATGGACACAATCTCCTCCTCCACCACTAACTAAGTTGAGAGAAAGCAAAGAACCATCTAAAAGATGTGCAGGTGCTACCCATGGAATGTTCTTTCATCAACAAAGATAACCACGTGAACTGAACGCTCGCTGATGGCGGGTGGCACAAGCTCGCTCGCTAGCTCGTAACTCAGATCTCAGCTCGCATCATAAAGCAAAAAATCGACCCAGCGACAGCTCATATCTCGTAAAACTCATAAGTTGATTCACTCGTAAGTCGAGGTTTCACTGTACCTGAAGAATGTGACTTCACTTTGAGCTCAGATTTGAAAAAGGTAAGTAATAAATCTAAATGCAACCTATACCAACTATCTAATATGTATGATAAACAAAACATGGAAAAGCCTCATATACTGTAACTGGCCACACAACAATGGTTGGTTTCTTGGCTTCTTCAAATAAAACATTCAAACTGCTAAGCTATACTTAATTTTCTCATCATTATTAAGCAGACAGTGTAGTAAACACATTTGCAATTTCCTGCCTGTTAACTCATATCACTGATGTCACTTCAGCTCTGCAATATTTTAACCATGCCACTTTTTTGTATTACATATAACTGGATCTTACCTCACTGTCTAAACGTTTATCCTGAATTTCCCTTTACAATAATTGCTATACATTGAAACACTTCTAAACTGCATTAGATCAGCCCTCATATATCAACTACGTAACTAATGTTGCTTTAAGATTTGCAATAGATATGATACTACATAGAGCAGTAGAAATAAAACAGCACTATGTAAAATGTTATTTTTTAATCAATAAAATTTTGTTTTAAAAAATAGAGGATTTTAAGCACTATTCATCAAGAAGATAATTTTATAATAGGTTGCATAGATCAGAGGGCCAAGTAGGCACCCATTTAGAAAATAGCTTCAAAAGAACACAAGTGTCTGTGTGTTTATAAAAGACCAGCAAAAAAAATGCCTGAAATCACAGCTACAATGTACCCGCATACATTTACACCAGCTCAGGAGCAGGTGCATATTTAGGTGGCTTAAGTATATACATAGGAGTGAATTTTATAACCTACATATGTATTTCATGACTCCATCCATGAACTGTCTGAACTCCTCCCCTGAACATGCTTACACTCATGTCACGTAAAAATACATATCTACTTGTCATAGCATGTACTTGTATGTGAAGGTAAGCTTATTAGAGGCATTTTACATGCATATGCTGGCATATATCCATGAGAAAACCTTTAGAAAATTACCCTCTCAAAGGATAAAATCCTATGAAATTAAGGGTTATATTTACTAACACTTATCGTGTACAAACCAATGTTCATATGCATTAAGGGGCACCACAGTCATAGAAACAAAATGGATCGTGCTGGTTCTTAGCATACGCTAAGTATTAGTAAACATAGCCTTACATTAGGATGGCTAGAGCCCTCACAAAAATATATATTGAAAATAAATTAATTATACTTTAGAAGGAAGATCAAATTGCATCTGAAGAGAGAATTATATTTAATGAAGCCCTATCGAATAACAACTTTCATAGAATAAAATTACGGAAACCTCTTAACACCTTATTCAAACCTTTGATGTCGCTATAAAACACAGCTTTATTCACTAAAAAGCTTTGATTTGTTTGGACTTTTCTGGTAAATAAAGTACCGGCACATAAAAGTGGCCAGATAAGTTTTAAATGGAGCCTTTGGAACTATGAAGGAACTAACATATTTAGGACACTACTTACTAAACTGCAATAATGTGCTTGAATGCACTCAACCGTGCAGTAAAAGTACAATGTTTTCACAAGGTAAATGAAAATATTGTTTGGAATTTATAATTATCATAACTCATTCTTTAGTTATTTCTTGACCCCTAAAGGCAACATAACACAGCTGTACTGATGAGCTGCATCACATACAAATCAGCTCACTGGTATGTCAAGCAGCACAGGACACAAATCTTGAGTTACATTCTCCAATGAAGTTGGTTCCATTTCAGGAGGTGTAACTAACTTTCTCCTGAGTAACTGCTAAATTGTCTGATAATATCCCTGAGGTGAAAGAAAAAATGAACACAAAAATGTAGCCCCACCACCTCCCATCCATCTTTTGGTCCATCTGTACCCATAGGTTTGTTCATGCTTGCACAAAGAAACCTATGCATTTGGAATGCGACAGGCATGCAGGAATTTCAATGCCACAGTGGCACCAAGTTTAAAGTGCCAGTGGGGACATTAACTCCAGCTTGCAGGAGGAGGGAGAGACCACTATGAAGAAGGGCAGAGTATGCCAGCAGACACCATCTACTGTTGGTAGAAGAGAAAGAAGAGACTGCAAACATGGCAAAAAAAGGGTAGAATATACCAAAAGGGTCCCAATCTCCCACCAGCAGCATGCTGCAGGCCTTACACCTCCTGAGGTCAGGGGAAGGCTGGGAGTTGGATGAAAAGAAGGCAGAAGAGGGTTACAGGAGGAGTGGGGTTGAAAAAGGAAGGACAGAGGGGAGGGGAGAGGATAGGATGAGTGTAGGAGGGAGAAAGGAAGTGGGAGAAGTAATGAGGAGGGGGTGAACATACATGCATGCATGGGAAGGGAATAGAGAGCAAGGGGTGAAAATGCAAGAGGAAGGGTGGTGGCAGAGGTACAGACATTGGAGGAGGGGATTTGAAGAGATGTGTTCATGGGCTCAAGCAGCCAGAAAGAGTAGTTACTCACCTGTAACAGGTGTTCTCCAGGAGCAGCAGGAATCAGTCCTCACATATGGGTGTCATCGGCGCCAAAGAAGCCCCAGCGGAGCATTTCCCCAGCTTTCCATGAAAGCCTTTGGGAATGCTGGCACGCATGCGCGGTTCCCTTCCAGCCTAAAGGTGCCATCTTACCTCGGTCAAATGACATAGCTAAGAAGAGCACACAAAAATGTAAAACACAAACTATGTACAACTGCAACTCCAAGGGGAGGAGGGAGGGTTGTGAGGACTGATTCCTGCTGCTCCTGGAGAACACCTGTTACAGGTGAGTAACTATTCTTTCTCCAGGACCAAGCAGGAAGCCAGTCCTCACATATGGGTGACTCCCTAGCTCCGGGCTACTGAGTAACCCAGGCTGAACAAGAGAACTCCCTCTAGTCCCAGCAGCAAAGAAAGGCTTTTCAAGGACACAACCTCCACCGGTAGCCCAACAGACAGCAGGAGGGCAGGAGTTGCCTAAACCTCAAAGAGATTCCGGAGTACTGCTTGGCCAAAAGCACTGTCCCTACGGGACTCCCTCTCCAGACAGTAATGGCTGCAAAAGTCTGGCTTGAAGACCAAGTTGCAGCCCTGCAGATGTCTACCAAGGGCACAGAGCGGAGATGAGCCACTGAGGCAGCCATTGCCCTGACACGATGGGCCGTGACCCTACCCTGCAAAGGAAGGTCAGCCGCCTTGTAAGCCCAGGTGATACAGTCAGCCACCCAGATGGACAAGGTACGCTTGGACACAGCCAACCCCAACTTATTGGGGTCAAAGGATACGAAGAGCTGAGTAGCCCTTCGATGCCCCTGCGTACGGTCAAGGTAGAAGGATAAGGCCCTCCTACAGTCCAGGGTATGCAGGACTGCTTCAGCCTGGCTTGCATGAGGCCTAGGGAAGAATGATGGAAGAACCACCTCCTGGTTGAGGTGGAAAGAGGAGACAACCTTAGGGAGGAACTTGGTATGATTAATGAGGACTACCCTGTTCCTATAAATCCTGGTGTAAGGCCTATCACAGACCAGGGCCTGAAGCTCACTCACTCGCCTAGCCAAGGTAAGGGCTATCAGGAAGAGTGTCTTCCAGGAGAGGAAGCGCAGTGGACAAGTAGCCATCGGCTCAAAGGGTGGGCGAGTTAGTTGCTTCAAGACCACATTCAGCTCCCACTCAGGAGCAGGACGACGGATGGGGGGCTTGAGCAAAAGCAAGCCCCTGAGAAAGCGGGACACCAAGGGTGACCTGTCAAAGAATGTCCCTCCACCAGTGAGTGGTGAGCTGCTAAAGCTGAGAGGTGGACCCGAACAGAATTGGACTTAAGTCCCTGATTTGATAAGTGCAGTAAGTACTGAAGCACTACTGGCACAGTACAGGAGAAAGGATCCTCTGTACGTAGCTGATACCACACAGAAAACCTCTTCCATTTGAGAGCATAGGCTTTCCTAGTGGACAGTTTTCTAGAGGCAAGGACAACCTCCTCAACTTCCTGAGGCAGGCCCCAGGGAGCCAAGACTACCCTTGCAGCCTCCAGGCCATCAAATTGAGAGTCTTGAGATTGGGGTGTAGTAAGGAACCCTGCTCCTGAGAGAGAAGGTCGGGTTGCAACCCCAGAGGCAGTGGGGGATAAACCGCCAGTTGAAGCAGAAGAGGAAACCAAGGCTATCTCGGCCATCTGGGAGCTAGCAGCAGGACTGAGGCCTTGTCCCGAAGAATCTTGAACAGAGTTTGGGCCACCAAGGGTGTGGGAGGAAACATATAGGAGGCCCTGAGACCAGGACATCAGAAAAGCATCTGGTGCGATCCTCAAAGGATGTGGTTGCCTGGAGCAGAACTTGGGTAGCTGCTTGTTTAGTGGACTGGCAAAAAGATCTATCCAAGGGAGACCCCACTTCAGGAAGATCTTTTCAACTACCAAGGGATGCAGCTGCCACTCGTGGGGCAGCAGAATCCTGCTCAACCGGTCGGCCAGGCAGTTCTCCTGGCCTGGGAGGTACACCGCCTTGAGAAGCATGTGGTGCTTCAGGGCAAAGGAACAAAGGTCCTGCGTTTCTCGACAAAGGATCTGGGACCCAGTGCCGCCCTGCTTGTTCACATAAAACATGGCCACCTGGTTGTCTGTTTGAATCAAGACTGAGCGGTGAGCCAGGGCTGGAGAAAAATCTCAGAGCCAAGCGGATAGCTCGAAGTTCCAGCAGATTGATCTGTTGGGCTGCCTCCCAGGGAGACCAGAGGCCTTGGGTGCGCTTGTCCAGACAATGAGCGCCCCAGCCCTTCAGAGAGGCGTCGGTGGTGAGGACCACTGAGTATTCTGGCATTTGGAAGGGCATTCCCTTGAGTAGATTGGGTGGATGTAGCCACCAGCTGAGGGAGGCCAAAAGGTGTTTGGACACCTTTATCCTGTCTTGTAAGTGGCCTATGGCTTGAGACCACTGAGTACGAAGGCATCACTGTGCAGGCCTCATATGGAGCCTGGCATTGGGAGTCACATGTACTGTCAAAGCCATGTGACCCAGAAGCCTGAGGCAGAGTCTGGTGGAGACGAGGGACCTGTTCAGAAACTGCTTTGCGACGTCCATCAGCCTTTGAGCCCTGTCTTCTGGCAAGAATGCCTTTGCCAGTTGAGAATCCAACCTTGCCCCTATGAACTCCAAGTTCTGGGAGGGGAGCAAAGTGGACTTTGCGAAGTTTATGACAAAGCCCACCTTTTGGAGCAGAGCAATGGTGTTGAGGGTGGCTTGTCTGGCCTCCAGGGACGTCTGACCCCTGATGAGCCAGTCGTCCAGATAGGGAAAGACAAAGATGCCTTGATTTCTTAGGTAGGCCGCAACCACTGCCAGGCACTTGGTAAAGACCCTGGGAGCGGAGGACAGGCCAAAAGGCAGTACTCTATACTGATAATGGTTTCCTCCCACAATGAACCTGAGGTACTTTCTGTGGTCTGGATGAATGAGGATGTGAGTGTATGCATCCTTTAGATCTAAGGAGCACAGCCAATCTCCCTGCTGGAGGTAGGGCAGAAGTGTTCCAAGAGTAAGCATCTTGAACTTTTCTTTCTCTAGGAACTTGTTGAGGTTTCTGAGGTCCAGAATGGGTCGAAGGCCACCGGTTCTTTTGGGTATCAGGAAATACCTGGAGTAGAATCCGTGACCTTGCAAGTGGGGAGGCACAGGCTCCACCGCCCTGTCCACCAACAGACCATGAAGCTCTTGTAGCAGGAGGTCTGTATGCAGGGGAAGCCTTGGAGGCTCTCCTGGAAAATATGGTGGTGGCAGCTGGTGAAAATGGAGGGCATAGCCATTTTGAACTATGTCCAGCACCCAACTGTCCCCAGTGATAAGGGGCCACTGGTGGGCAAACAGGGCGAGGCGACCTCCTGTGCAGGGTGGGGAGAGCAGTGGAGGAGAGGCTACGCTCAAGGAGTCAAAAACCCCCACCCTGCTGAGTGGAAGCAGGGGCCTGAGGCTTGGGGGTCCTCTGCCTACGGGGCCCATTACCCTGGCCCTTGGCTTGCTGACCCTGGGGGGCAGGTTGGTCAGCCTGATATTGAGGGTACTGTTTGTAGGCAGTGCCCTTCCTCGGGTAAAAGGGCTTTTTACCCGAGCCCTTCTTCTTATGTGAAGGGGCAGAGGTCTTCCTCGACAGCCTTGTCCGGGTAAGGTGCTCTGTCTCGAGCTGAGCGGCCTTCTCGGTCACGGGTTTGCCAAAAAGGTTCTCACCTCAGCAGGGGACATCGACCAACTTGTCCTGAACCCATGGCTCGAGATCCGATGACTGCAGCCACGCCTGGCATCAAGCTGCGATGCCGGCAGCCGCTACTCAGGCCGAAGCCTCGAAGCCATCGTAGGCGGCGCGGGAAATGAACTTCGAGCATTCCCGAATCCCCGAGGACAAGGTCTGAAATCTCTGCAAGGGTTCCCCAGAGAGACCAGCAGAGAAGCCGGCCAGTTCTTTGGCCAGGTCCCGCAAGTACATGCCCATGTACAGCTGGTAAGACTGGACACAGCAAGCAAGCATCGATCCCTGGAAGCACTTCCTACCGATGCCATCGAGGTTGCGGGCCTCCCTGCCGGGGGGCACCGCAGAGTGCATCTTCTGGCTCTTCAGACGATGCATGGCCGATTCCACAACCATGGAATGGTGTGGTAGTTGTACTTTCTGGAAACCAGGGCTTTTGCGGAGTCGATAAATGGAATCGACTTGCTTGCTCAGAACCGGCGCCGAGGCCGGGGCCTCCCACATTCGGAAGAGGAGCCGTTCCAGCATCGGAGAAACCGGGACAGTAAAGGCCTCCTTCGGAGGAGAATCGTACTGCAGAGCATCGAGCTCCTCGGCTCGAGGCTCTTCCTCGGGATCGGCAGGGATAGCCAAGGCAGCGGCCATATCCCGGACGAACTCCGAGAACCTAGTGTCCTCCGGAGGGGATCGACTCCGGGGATCAGACTGCTGTGAGTCCGACGGGACGCACCGAGTCTTTTTTTTTTTTTTTTTTTTTTTAATTTTTTATTTATGCTTATTATATATAATTACATCCAAGCCAATAACAAGAATGAAAAGAAAAACAATGGATTAAACATGAACAATAGTCAAATCCTAAGATTATCTTATAGAAAAGAAGAAAAAAACATTTTCCATGTCAGCCAAACATTCAGTCCACCAAACAAAAAGAAATAAAGGAGGGCGTATTAGGAAACAAAACATAGATGCAATAATACATCACAGCAATTACTTAAACAGGCGAAAACAGGAAAAAGACTTAAGTGTCAGCCGAATGAGATTTCTGAGAAACCTCCACCACTACTTCCTCCCTAGCTATTAAGAACTCATTAAGCTGCCTAGGTTCAAAGAAAACATACATCTTTTGTTTATAAACCACAACACTTGGCAGGAAATTTCAACAGAAAAGTTGCCCCTAGAGCCAAAACTCTGGGATGAAAAGTCAAAAGACTTTTCCTTCTCATCTCTGTGTAGCTCTTGAGAGATCAGGAAATACACGAACTTTAGAACCTAGGAATTCCTCATTGATATTCTTAAAGTACAAACGAAGAATAAAAAATTTGTCTGATTCTAACGCCAGAGTAGCAAGTAAAGTTGACTTGTCGGTGATAACCTCAAGGGAGGATTCCAAAAAACCCGTCAATTCACCCTTCGCAGCGAGAACAGAAGGGATATTAGAAGCTCCCTTCGCTGTACCAACAGGCAGATATTGTGCCCGGACCAATGGTGGAAACTGGTCCGAGGGAAGTTTGAGAACCTCTCCAAAATACTTCCTCACCATTTCCAAAGGAGAAAGTAAGGGTGAACGTGGAAAATTTAGAAAACGCAGGTTACGTCGTCTAACCTGGTTCTCCAAATATTCCATTTTCCTAGCATACACATTCCTATCGACTACCTGGGCATCCCAAACTTCCTGCAGATGCCCCACATCTTGTTCAAGCTTGGACAGTCTCTCTGCCTGACTAGACTGGTCATTAGACAGAGTTCCACACACAGTCTTAACCCCAAGCAAGTCATTAGTTACAACACCAAACGACATCTGAAGAGAGGATGAAAGTGAAGCCAGACCTTCCCATAGCGTCTCTAAAGTTATAACCGCGGGTTTCACCAACAAAAACTTCATCAGAAGGTCTCCTCCCTGCATGGCATCCACAGCGGGAGTCTCGAACAACTCCCCCTCCTCCATTACTCTCTGCCGCTGCTCCAATATCACGGGGAAAAACCAAGAACAGACGCTCCTTCCGAAGAACCCCTCCTTGGCGTGCTCGCCGGCACCCTCACGAGGGATCCAGCGTCCGCTGCACCAACACTTCCGGGTCGTGGTAAGGGGTGGGCAGAGAACGCATCTCCGGTGAAAGCCAAACCCCCAACACGCTCAGCGCCGAAGTCTCCACAACCGGTACTGCCGAAGACACCGCTTCTGCTCCGCTCCGAAAGCCACACTCCCCCAAGGTTCGTTGACCCGAAGAACACGGCATGCCCGTCCCAGGAGGATCCACAGCCTGCTTGCGCTTTCTCCGCCCCATATCATCAGGCGATAAGCTACTCGGGATCAGGAGCCAAGAGAGAGAGCTGCTTCAGCATGCAGAGCGTCCCGTCGCCATCTTGTCACGCCCCCCCGTCGTCCATTCAGTTCATTTTTTGATCGGCGCACCGAGTCTTAAAAGTGTCGGGAGACTCCTCGTCCTCCATCTCCCAGGCGGACTCGTCCGAGGAGGAGTCAGGGTCCAACCCCGCGGGGCCCCGAGGCACCCGCCCCGACGCCGGGGGCACCGGTGTCGACACCCTCGGTCCCGAATGGGAGGTCGAGGGAGACCTCGACAGAGGACGACTTCGAGCCACGAGGGTCTCGAGTATCGGCTCGGTCTCCGGGGTTGACTTCGAAGTCGATGTCCCGGTGGTCGGGGCAGATGCACCAGGCAGGCTGGCCATCAGTGCCTGCTGCTGCTCCATGAAGGCAGACAGTCTGCACTCCAAGGCTGTCATCCCGAGACTCAGCTCGGGAGACGCAGCAGCCACTGACTCAAGCCCCGGCGGCACCGGGCCTGACGTCGGCTCTCTGGGAGGAGAGTCCACGAGGACTACGGGGCTTACGTGTCCAGCAGACTCCGTCTCCACGCGAGGAACTTTGGCAGGCTTCTCTTGGTCCAGGGGCCCGGGACGGCAGTCGGGGGTCTTAGACCTGGCCCTCGAGGGACCAGGGACCTCCTCCGACACTGCCCTCGCGAGCCACTTCTTCCTCTTACGTTCCCGGTCGGGGGACCCCCTGTCCGAGGAGCTTCAACGGTGCTCGGGATCGGAATCCCGAGATGTCGAGGCCTCAGACGAGATCCGGGCCCGGCCGGAGGCAGAGTCCGAGAAAAACCTTTCCTTTTGATGCTGTCGACTCTTTAGTGTCTTGGAAGACATCTTCCCACATGGCCCACACGACTTGGGGTCGTGGTCAGGGCCGAGGCACCGAAGGCAGCAGTCGTGTGTGTCGGTGAGAGACATCATTTTCTTACACCGATCACACTTTTTGAAACCACTGGAAGCCATCGGGCAAAAAATAGCCCCAGCGAGGTCAAAAGACCGGCCTTCCAGTGAAAAATGAAAAAAGGGCGCGAACGCCAGCCACGAAGGGCAAAAACCGAAAAATGAAGAATACGGGCTCGATACCGGTGTACCGAACCCGGCGGGAGGGGAACCGGCGTCGAACCGGAGAAAAAGAGTGAAAATCGCCGAAGAAAAAAATCACTTTTATCCAGGAGAACAGGACACACGTCCGATGGGCTTCTCGGAAAAAAAGAGACTGAGGTAAAATGGCACCTTTAGGCGGAAAGGGAACCGTGCATGCGTGCCAGCATTCCCAAAGGCTTTCATGGAAAGCTGGGGAAATGCTCTGCTGGGGCTTCATCGGCGCCGATGACACCCATATGTGAGGACTGACTTCCTGCTTGGTCCTGGAGAATATCTGTATGCCAAAAGGCATACTCTCAACTCCACATACAAGTGCACATAGCCATTCCATTTCCTTATCTCACACATACACCCCAGCCCTGCACATATACACACCCCACCTCCGTACCATACTTGTGTGCGTGTGCACATGCATACACACCTCCCAGCCATGCACCACACAACCCCCACTACGTACACATGAAAACAGATGACCACCAGCATCATATACCCTCCACTGCATACACACACATACCATCCCTGCACCCCCTACACTATATATTCACAGATTCTCTCAAAATAGACACAAATATATACATTATACCATTCAAAGATATACCCCATACATCTCCACAGCCCCTTCTACCTTAACAAGGGACGCTTTACCAAGTTTCTTCACATGCCACCAGACAGTCATGAGTTTACAAATGGAAAACATGCCATTTTGTCAGGTTGTAAGTGTGCACTTTTCATCCTGTTATACTATATATTGGCTGTTGCTTAATTTCCATGTTCAGCAATTTTTAATTTTAATACTGGTTTCTCTTCTTCTTTTCTCACCCTCTTCTGTCCCCTTTGTGTTTGTTGATCCTCTTAAGCCTCCCAGGTAAATCTGACCTTTTGCTTTACATGTACAATCCTGGCACCTTACTGGGCAGACGAGCTGGACCATGCTGATCTTTATCTGCTGTTACTATGTTACTGTCTTATTGGAAAAATTTATGTATGTGCATAGTCTTCCAATAATGTTCCAAATATGATATATAAGCAATAAATACTGTTCAAGCTTTGTATATATTCCTGATACAGGTGTACAAAACAAAATATGGCCATGTTGGGTTTGTCTTGTTTGTGTTTAATACATTTTATAATTTTATGATAATTAGCTATTTTTATTTTATCATGTTATGCAAAAAAACACAGTGCCTTCCTGTTGTTACTCTGGACAAATTCCATTGTAAAACAATGACAGTCTTAAAAATGAGATGGTCACAAACTGTGTGAATAATCAGTGAAGTTGTTTAGCATTACAAAATAAATAAGCATTCACCTTACTCTATCATATCAAAAGGTGGGCAGAAGAGATCTTAAGTCTTATTGAAGTATGCTGGCAACACCTCCAGTCAACCTTAAGTATATAGATTAAGCCTAATTACTTTCAAACATTACTATTCTATCCAGAACCTTATAAAATAATATTTCATGAAGCAATAATCTTTAAACATGTGACTTATTATAAGATATAATGATTTTGTAAAGCCACCATGCATGATAAAATACTATTGGTTCATGACGTTTATGCTTAATGCTGATAAATCACCTAGGAGAAAAGGCAACATTAACCAACAAATTACTGTTGACTTGTGTGAAACAATCAAAACATTTCCTCTAAATCAGAAGCCCTAAATTATGGCTTGCTGGCCAGATGCAGCCTTTGGGAAATATTTCCTATCCCTCCTTGCTTTACCTATCCCCAAATCTGATTTGGCCCATGGAGAAAAGAGTTTTGTTGTTTGCTTTTTTTGCCTAAGCTCTCAATCCTACCCTCTTTCCTTCGCTCTCTTGCAGCTTGGGAATTTCAGTCAACAGGCTAAGCAGCTCAGCCTCAGATTCAGCAGTCCCTCCTTTTCTATCTTTCCCTGTCAAGCTTTCCCACTGCTTAGATTCTCCTTTTCCTTCCCTCTGCTGAGAAAGTAGCAATGGTCCAGGAATAAAGTGAAGGTTATAGGCCCTGAACAGTCACTGCCTACAGAGCCTGGGACTGTTAAAAACTGCCAAAATAAATCTACCAAACTGCTTTCAACTCCCATAAATATAGCTTAACCCCCAGCTGACACCTGTCAAAAACACTGTTGCTATCAGGAGAGTGCCCTACTCTTGGGTAATATAGGGCCTGGGGAAGAATGATGTCTCCCTCCTCTAAGGCTCAGGACTAGGAGCAGGTAAAGGTGCTTCTGACTCCTGCAGGTGGGAGACTGAGATAGGTGGTGTGTGTGTAGCTGTGCCCTGCTGTTAAGACCAGTGAGGAGGGTGCAAGTGAGGGAGGAGGGGAAGTTACATGGGCTGTAAGAGGAGATAGAAGGGAAAGAGATGGTGTGAGTGTGTGGAATGAGAGAAGGGAGCAAGATTGGAAAGTCAGAGGAGAAAGGAGAGGCGAGTATATAGGTAGGCTGTGAGCGGGAAAGTGTGCCACACACTTCACCCCATATTCCACTCCCCCAAGGGGCACATGCTGAGGAATGGGCAACAATCACTGGAAGTGCCAGACATGATCTTACCATCCCCTGACTTCAGTTAACTCTTCTCTAAGGGAGAGCATCTTTGTCTGTCTCTTTTGGCGATTTGATATTACCTATGCACCCTTTCATGAGATAAGGATGGGGACTGCTCCTCTCAATTGTGCACATACTCTCTTATCCTACAGTGATAAAATTCTCATCAAAAATACTACTTTTCACAAGTGACACTCCTCTGAGCTGATTCTGCCTTGTGATAATCATCATACTTCTCCCCCAATGCTAAAATCCATCCAACTTTTTATTTCTGGGTGTACTTCACTTAAACTTGCTACCTATTGAGTAGGTCATAGATTAAATGTTGGGTGTACATTATGTTAACAGAAGCAGTGATAGGAAATGCTCAAACCTTACTTGGGATCAGTTAAATACCAAGCAAAAAATGTGCTGTGTAATCAGATAAAGTCACTCAACATAAAGACAGGCTTGTTTGGCTGAATTTGTGGCAATGAGAACAGCATGTCAGAAGTACTTTAAAGGTTCCATGATGTGGTTATCTTTAATATGAATCACTCTTTTAGCTCAATAGAAGACCTGCTGTAACCTTCTATGGTGAAGAAGACAGGAAAGCTTTCAGATTAATAGGGATTTCACACTTCTAAAAGCAGAACTAAACTCACTGTGACATTTTGCACTATCATGGTATAAACTTAACTAACCTTAGACATATTACTGCAAAGGGAGCACACTCTAGAAATTTACTTAAAAGGATCACTTTATTTTCATCTAGATTAAGAGCAGAAGGGGAAAGGATGGGTGTGAGCAATTCAAGCCTGTTGAATAATAATAATTTGGTCATTTCCTGTTATAGCTAAATTTAATAAAATAAAATAAAACAACATTAAATTAAATAAATAATGTAGAATACAAAACAAACTGTGGCCGAATCACTTACCTCTTCTGCGCCTTCTGCCTACATGCAGAGTTTTGTCTTGGAGTTACATCGGTATTCCTCTTCCAGCAGTTGGTAAACCCAGGTGTTGGCTTGAATTGCTTTAATTCTCCCTGTCCCAAGAGGCTTCGTTCATCACAATAACAAAAGGCGCAGAGTTGGTCACTGCTAGAAAGGGAAAATATCAATACCACATTTTCTCTTTCAGAATTTGGTCTCAGTGAGGATTTTTTAAAATTGTAAATACATCCTAGTCCCAATTTAAATTTTAATATTTCAAAATGTCATCTCAATTTAATAAATAGAAGATTGTGTTAAAGTACAGTCTACTGGCATATAGCCAAAGAAAAAAAATAATGCTCTTTTAGTAAAAGAAATACATTGAATGAACATTAAGAAGTTTGTGATGGAGCTAAGAATGTATCCCCATTAGAATCAGGTAGATGGTAATATGTCACTTAATAGAATGTTTCAAGGCTTTGTCAGTCTCTCTCTGGAATATAAACAAAACCAAAATGCATTTAATACTGAAGCAATAGATAGGTCAACAGTCTGCAGTCCAGTAACTGAACACGCTCAATAATTATTTACAGTATAAACGTATACTATCAGGTTTCCAGCTGAAATTTAAAGGCAGAGCAGTTTCCATACAAAAGATACTTTAGATTTGGTATTAAATATGCCGAAATTCATATATCACTTACATCATGCCTTGACAAATTGTGTAGATTAGAAGTCAGGCCAAAATCTTAGGAGCCAATGCTTGTGATCTCCTCACAACCCTCCCCCCAAAGTGGTCTCTCACGCTGGTCTCATGTTTTCACGAGACTAGCACCAGAGTTCTTCAACTGTGTGGCATCTTTAGATAACAGTTACAGCTTCAGGATAGCAAGTAAGTGTGTGTGTGCTGCGCGCCTCTGTGCATGCTTTTATGAGGGTGGGAAGCAGTGCGTGTGTATGTGCTGCAGAGCTGGGCTGCCCATGTCAGTGTATGCATGTGTGGTGTGCAGAGAGGTGTCTGTGTGTGGTATGGAGCGTGTGCGTGTGTGTGGGGTGTATGGAGCGCGTGTGTGTGCGGGGTATGGAGCGCGTGTGTGTGTGGGGGGTATGGAGCGCGTGTGTGTGGGGGGGTATGGAGCGCGTGTGTGTGGGGGGGGTATGGAGCGCGTGTGTGTGGGGGGGGTATGGAGCGCGTGTGTGTGGGGGGGTATAGAGCGTGTGTGTGTGTGGGGGGGGTATAGAGCGCGTGTGTGTGGGGGGGGTATAGAGCGTGTGTGTGTGTGGGGGGGGTATAGAGCGTGTGTGTGTGGGGGGAGTATGGAGCATGTGTGTGGGGGGAGTATGGGAGCGTGTGTGTGTGTGTGAGATGCCTATGTATATATAGTGCAGACCTGGGGTGTGTGTCTGTCATGCGCAGATGGGGTGCTTGTGTGAATGTTATGCGGGATAGGGGGTGCATCTTTCGGTAAATACACTTTGTGCCCTTTTGACCCCATGCATTCATCAATTTAACTTCCAACACCTTGCACTCTACCCTCCTCCTCCAACCCATTGCCTGCTGACTCCCCTACTCTCGGTTATTCTTTCAGACTCTCTCCCATTCACCAACCACCCTAGCACCCCCACCCCCTGCCCTCCAAATCCTCCTTTTTAAATAACACCACTGCCCCTTTAAATTTTCCCCTCCTTTATTTATTTATACATACAAATATTTTTATATACCGCCCCTTCCAGTGATCAGGGGCAGTTTACAATGAACATAGAACATATCAAACTATATTACAAGGTACTATTTACAAATCAGTTGTTCACGTATACAGATGCTGAGGCAGAGCTATTTACAGTGTAGGGTGGGAAAGGGAACAGGATAAGGGAGAAGAGAGAAATATATTAAATGGAGTTTCATAAAGAGAAAGGTTTAGGGGAGGGAGAAGAGTAATTACCTAATTAAGCTATATCAAGTGAGAAAGGTTCAGGAGGGTATGTATTTATTTGTATTTGTATTTCTCCAGTATATAGCGGAGAGAAGTAGGGGGGATTATGGTGTTCAAGGGGGAGTAATAGAGGTGTTGAGGTTAAAGTGTTGAATGAAGAGGAACGTTTTAAGCTCTTTTCTAAAAGTCTGTAGATCTTTTATTAGTCTTAGGTTGTCTGTTGTAGCATTCCAGAGAGAAGGGACTACAAACAAAAACGCTCTTGAACCTGTAGTTTTGATTGTGTTGCAAAAATGGCCTTCTCTCCTCACTCACCCTCCCCAACCTTTTTGTTACTGCAGGCCTTGATCGAGACATTCCCCTTCTCTTTTGCCTGTGGAAGACTGGATTCCCATGAGCAGACAGAAGGGATCTTTGCAGCGATCACAGTCGTGCTCTTCTTTTCTGCCCGCAGGAGATTGGATTCCTGTGGGCAGGCAGAAAAGGTCCATTAAGCTTGTTTCAACAAGGGAGTTACATGAACCAAAGCCATGTGGCCCAACATTCTCAAAATGTCTCCCACTGCACATCTGCTGATTCTGTTGTACTCCCTCCCATTATCGCCACCAATCGATTGAGCCTACAGTATGTTGAGGAAGGAAGGCAGGCTTTTGCTTGAGTCATGTCTAACAGGGATCTGATTAAGTCAAATTGCGAAGATGGGCTGAGGTTTGACTTGGGATAATTGATGATGAACCCTAGTAACTCTAGCACTAGAGTGGTAAGTAATATGGATTTCCTGACTCTTTCCCTGAGTGGTGCCCTTGTCCAAATAGGGGAAATCTGTGCACGCCCAGCCAGCATAGAAATGCTGCGACAACCGCAAGGCATTTCGTGAATACAAAGGGAGTGGAGGTGAGATCATAGGGCAGTTCATACTGTACTACTAATCATTTGTATAGTGCTACAAGGTGTATGCAGCACTGTACAGACACATGTAAAAGACAGTCACTCCTCATCAGAGCTTACAATCTAGTCAAGACAGACAACACGGATGTATGTACGGGAATGGCAAGGAAACACATAGGAGATTAAGCAGATCAGGATCCAAAAACAGCCTCAAAGATGTGAATACTAGAAGAGGTACTAGACTTATGGTATTCCCACAACAAATTGTAGCTACTTCCTTCGACTAGGATGTTATCTATATGTGGGTGTAGGCATCTTTTGGATCCAGAGAACATAGGCAAACTTCTTTTTGGAAGAAAGGAAAACAAGTGACCAGAAAAACCATTCACAACTTTCCCTGAGGAGGGATCTGTTCAGATCCCTTAGATTCAGGATGAGACAGGAAACACTCGTTGGTACCAGAAAAACCTTGAATATATGTTATTGCTAAGTGCTGTCAAGTCTGTGTCGACTCATGCCGAACCTCTGGATAGTTGTCCTAAATTGTGTTTCGTCTTCAGTCAGGCGGCTCATTGTTGACAGACTGGCACCCATGGCTGCTGATATTGTAATTAATCCATCTCATTGCTGGCCTTCCTCTTGTGTGTTGATTTTCTACCTTGCAAAGTTTAATCTCTTTCTCTAATGATCTCTCTCTACACATGATATGTCCAAATTATGAAAGTCTAAGTCTTGTCATCTGAGCTTCTAAAGAAACCTTAGGTTTGATCGCCTTTAGTACTGACTGGTTTGTTTTTTGGGCAGTCCATGGTATACACAGTATTCGTCACCGGCATCAATTTTCTTCCTGTCTATCTTTTTCACTGTCCAACATTCGCATCCATATGACGTTATTGAAAATGCCATGGCTTGAACAAGTTGAATCTTTGTAGAGAGACATCTCTGCTCTTGAGAATCTTGTCTAGGTCCTTCATAGTCATTCTGCCAAGAGCAATGCGTCACCTGATTTCTTGACTGCTTGTTGTTTCTTTATTGATAGTTGATCCAAGTAGGTTAAAGTTGTCCACTATTTCAATTTCTTCTCCATCAACGATGAATTTATTGATTTTGCCAGTTGTCAGGATCTTTGTCTTCTATACATTAAGCTGCAGGCCCATTTTAAGACTAATGTTCCTTGATCTTGAGAAGCAAATGTTTCACATCATCTTCACGCATAGCAAAGATTGTTGATGAGTCTTCCACCAATCTTCACACCTCTGTTGTCTTCATACAATCCTGCTTCTCTGATGATTTGTTCTGCATATAAATTAAACAGGTAGCGGGAAAGTATGCAGCCTTGTCATACACCTTTGCTGATTATAACCATTCTGTTTCTCTTTGTTCTGTTCAAACTGTTGCTTCTTGATCAATGTAAAGGCTGTGCAAGAGAATGATCAGGTGTTCTGGTATACCCATGCTTCTTAATGTGACCCAGGGTTTCTCATGGTTTACACAGTCAAAGCCTTACTGTAGTCAATAAAAAACATACGAGGTGTGACAAAAAAGAAACCAGACTGTCCCATAAATGTTTTATTACAAAAAACCGTGCTGATCATGAATAGTGCAGTATAAAGCCAAATAAATAAATACATAAATAAAATCTACAGAGAAATTATGCACTGTCCCCTTCAAAGTAATCACCCCCAGAGTTAATGCACTTCTGCATTCGCTTCTGCCACGTACAGAAGCACTCGGTAAAGTCCTCCTCCTTGAGTTCCCTCAGCTCCCTCATCACAGTGGCCTTGATCTCTTCTACAGAGGCAAAATGAGTTCCTTTGAGCACAGTCTTCAGCCTGGAGAAGAGCCAGAAGTCACATGGTGCGAGATCTGAGGAATAAGGAGGCTGGTAGAGAGCTGTGATCTCTTTGTTGGCCAAGAAATGCCTCACACTGAGTGCAGTGTGTGTGGACGCGTTGTCGTGGTGGAGCAGCCACAACTTATCTCTCCACAGAGCCCACCTGCTGCGCCAAATCCAATCATGGAGGTGATTGAGGACCTGCTGGTAAAAGTGCTGATTGACTGTCTGACCCTCAGGCACAAAGTCATGATGGACCACTCCCTTCTGATCGAAGAATGTGATCAACATGACCTTGATCCTTGATTTGGACATGCGCGCCTTCTTGGGTCTGGGTGACAGTCAAGTCTTCCACTGCAGGCTCTGTCTCTTGCTTTCAGGGTCATACTGAAAGACCCAAGTCTTGTCTCCTGTGATGACTCGGCCAACAAACTCTGGATCTTCTCCAATCTTCTCTAGCAAATCTCGACAAACACTGACCCGGTGCTCCTTCTGGTCATCCGATAAAAGCTTGGGCACCCATCTTGGCACACACCTTCCGCATTCCCAGCTCCTGCACCAAGATGGTCCGCACTGACTCCCTGTTCAGGCTGAGCTCCACAGCTATCAAGCGCACCATCAATCTGTGATCACTCCGCACCAGCTGGTTCACTCTGTCAATGTTCTCAGCTGTCTTTGTCGTAGAAGGCCGTCCTGACTTGGGGTCATCCTCCACCTCCTCGCGGCCAGTCTTGAAGCATATGTGCCACTCGAAGACTCGCGGCCTTGACATTACATCTTCTCCATAAGCCTTTTGGAGAAGTTCGAGACACTCAGTTGGGCCCTTCTCCAACTTAACCAGAAATTTCAAGTTGATTCTTTGCTCCATATTTCTGCCACCTCCAGTTGCGTGTCAAAACGATGGAGCGGTGTGCTACAAAAAAAACTGAAAAAGAAAAATAGAGGAAGAGAGATGAAAAATATTATAGCAGAATAGTGGTGAGATATTGCACAACACAGTGACATAAGTGGTTAGCCAATTGGCATTGAGTCATGGGCGTGGCTGCCAGTCTCGTTTTTGTGTGTTACACCTCGTATAGATATCCTTTTGGTATTCTTTAGTCTTTTCAAGGATCCATCTCACATCTGCAATGTCGTCTCTCATTCTTCGCCCTTTCCTGAACCCTGCTTGCACTTCAGGTAGTTCTCATTCCAGGTATGGTTGTAATCTCTGCTGAATAATGTTCAGTAGAATCTTGCTGGCATGTGAGATCAGAGTATTGATATAAACACAAATCTTTTCCAGCCAGTTGACCATGATGTTGTCTTCCAAATTTCCTGACAGAGCCTTGTAAGTGTGGTAACAGCTGCATCAGATTGTTGTAATACTTCTATGGGAATGCCAACAATGCCTGGTGCTTTGTTCTTTGATAAAGTTTTCAATGCTGCTTCAACAACTTCTTTCATCACCAATGGTTCCAGATCATAAGTACAGTTTGAAAAAGCTGTTGGTCCCCTTGATCCTTATCATATGAAAACTCTGTAAATTCTTTCCACCTCTTCTTGATCTTCCCAATTATCTCTGGAAAAACGGAAACATCATATTTAAAATGATTTTAAATATGATGTTTCCGTTTTTCCAGAGATAATTGATATTACAAGCCTGTCTAAGCAAAATCCCCTGAAGAAACATAAAGGCTGTGAAACGCAGAGGCGCCCAGTCTGGCGTTGGGACATTGAAGAAAAGACAAAAGATAAGCTTGCTGTTATAGATATCTCACATTATCCAACTGGACGTTTGAAAAAATAGTTTAGAAAAGGTTAAGAGAAAGTTATAAGAATAATATGAAAATGGGTCGTTGATGCAAAAAGGTGCACCAAGTGATATTTATCACAGAAAGTTGCCCGTGAGTCTGAGACCCGCTTAGAAAAAGATAAGTTGTTTTTTAAGAAAAACTGTTTATAGAATAATCGAATCAAGGAAATATTCACACATTGGAGTAATCAGTCTGATGACATAGCTAAAAGACAGCAAAAAACAAAATGAAGTATATGACTGCAACTCCAGGGGAGGAGGGAGGGTAGTGAGGACTGACTCCTGCTGCTCCTGGAGAACACCTGTTGCAGGTGAGTAACCACTCTTTCTCCAGGACCAAGCAGGAAGTCAGTTCTCACATATGGGACTCCCTAGCTCTAGGCTACTGGGAACCCTAAGCTGAAAAAATGGCTCCCTCTCAAGAGCCTCAGCATCCGTGAAATGAATATCCTCTGAGAACGCCCCCATACAGTAGGAGTTGCCTAAACCTCAAAGAGATTACGGAGTACCACCTGTCCGAAAGCACTGTCACTTCGGGTCTCTCTCTCGAGGCAGTAGCGGGCTGCAAAAGTCTGGCTTGAAGACCAAGTAGCAGTCCGGCAGATGTCTGCCAACGGAACAGAGCGGAGATGAGCTACTGACGCAGCTTTCGCCCTGACATGGTGGGCCTTGATTCGACCCTGCAAGGGGAGGTCGGCTTCCTTGTACACCCAGGCAATACAATCTGTTACCCAAGTGGACAACGTACGCTTGGAGACAGGTAACCCCAATTTATTAGGGTCAAAGAAGACGAAGAGCTGAGTAGCCCTTCAATGTCCCCACTTAAGTTCTATGTAAAAAGACAACGCCCTCTTAAAGTCCAGGGTATGCAAGACTGTTAGTATGCGGCCTGGTCAGAAAAAACACCTCCCGGTTGAGGAGACCACTTTTGGAAGGAACTTCGGATGGGTCCGTAGGACCACCCTGTTCCTACAGAACCGTGTGTACAGTCTATCAGAAACCAGAGCCTGTAGTTCACTCACACATCTGGCCGAAGTAAGAGGTCCCAGGATGAGTGCTTTCCAAGAAAGGAAGCGCAAATAGCAAGTAGCCATCGGCTCAAACGGTGGGCAAGTAAGTTGCTGGGAGACCACGTTCAAATCCCACTCAGTCGCTGGTGGACGAACCGGAGGCTTGAGAAGAAGCAGATCTCTGAGGAAGCGGGACACCAAGGGGTGAACCGACAGACTGTCCCTCCACCGGTGAGTGGTGCGCTGATAGAGCACTGAGGTGGACCCGAACAGAGTTAGACTTAAGGCCTAGGTCTGACAGGTGAAGTAGATACTGCAGTACCACTGGCACAAGACAGGAGAAAGGATCTTCATTGCGCTCAGCACACCATATTGTGAACCTACATAAGAACATAAGATATGCCATACTGGGTCAGACCAAGGTCCATCAAGCCCAGTATTCTGTTTCCAAAAGTGGCCAATCTAGGTCATATGTATCTAGCAGTTTCCCCAAGGGACACAGGTTCCACAATGCTTGTACTGGTTCAAGTATTGATATCCTGGGTCCCTTCTTAATAATGGTTTATGGACCTTTCCTCTAGGAACTTGTCCAAACCTTTTTTAAACCCAGCTACACTAACAGCCTTTACTACATCCTCCGGTAACAAATTCCAGAGTTTGATTACACGTTGAGTGAAAAAATATTTTTATTAGTCTTAAATAGTTTACCCTGTAGCATCATTGCATGTCCCCTAGTCTTTCTATAGTCTGATAAGGTAAACAATAGACCTACGTTTACTCGTTCCACTCCGTTCATTAATTTATAGACTTCTATCATATCTTCCCTCAGCTGTCTCTTTTCCATGTTAAAGAGCCCTAACGTTTTTAGCCTTTCTTCATAGGAGTATCATTCCATCCCCTTTACCATTTTGGTGGCTCTTCTCTGAACCTTTTCTAAAATCGCTATATCCTTTTTAAGATACGGCGACCAGAACTGCACACAATATTCAAGGTGCGGTCTCACCATGGAACGATATAGAGGCATTATAATATCTTTTGTTTTATTTTCCATTCCTTTCCTTATCATACCTAGCATTCTATTTGCTCACTGGGCCGAGGGTTTTAACATGGTATCCACAATGACGCCTAAATCTTTTTCCTGGGTGGTGGTTCCTAATAGGGAACCTTGCATCGTGTAACCATAGTTTGGGTTGTTCTTCCCTAGGTGCATAACCTTGCACTTGTCCACATTAAATTTCATCTGCCATTTTGATGCCCAGTCTTCCAATTTATCAAGATCCTCTTGCAATTTTCCACAATCCTCTTGGGTTTTAACAACTTTAAATAGTTTTGTGTCATCTGCAAATTTGATAACCTCACTCGTTATTCCACATTCCAGGTCATTTATGAATATGTCAAAAAGCAGCGGACCCAGCACAGATCCCTGGGGTACAACACTATTCACCTTTCTCCATTGGGAAATTTGGCCATTTAGCCCTACCCTCTGCTTTCTATCTTTTAACCAGTTCCTGATCCACAATAGTACACTGCCTCCTATCCCATGACTCTTTAGTTTTGCCAAAAGACTCTGATGAGGGACCTTGTCAAAGGCTTTCTGAAAGTCCAGATACACAATATCAACCGACTCACCATTGTCCACCTGATTATTCACTCCTTCAAAAAAACATAACAGATTAGTAAGACAAGATCTTCCTTGTCTAAAGCCATGTTGGCTGTCTCCCATTAGGTCAGGCTGAGTAATTTTATTCTTTATGATGGTTTCTGCCATTTTTCCCGGTACTGATGTCAGGCTCACCACTCTGTAGTTTCCCGGATCACCCCTGGAACCCTTTTTAAAAATTGGTGTTACATTGGCGATCCTCCAATCTTCAGGTATTAGAGATGATTTTAATGATAGTTCACAGATTACTAATAGCAGGTCTGCAATCTCCTATTTCAGTTCTTTAAACACCCTTGGATATATACCATACGGCCCAGGTGATTTGCTACTCTTCAGTTTATCTAATAGTTGTAATACATTTTCCCGATGTATCGATATTTCCTTCAATTCTTCTGCACCTTTAAATACCACTTCAGTCATGGGTAACATCCCTACATCTTCCTCAGTAAAGACTGAAGCAAATAATTCATTCAGTCTCTCCGCTATCGCCTTGTCGCCTCTTAGTGCTCCTTTAACCCCTTTATCATCTAATGGACCAACTGACTCTCACAGGTTTTTTGCTACGAATGTACTTGAAAAGGTCTTTACTTTGTGTTTTTGCTTGAGCAGCAAGCTTCTTCTCAAATTCTCCCTTTGCCTGCCTTATCAATGCCTTGCATTTCACTTGACAGTGCTTGTGCTGTTTCCAGGTTTCGTCGTTTGGCTCTTTTTTCCATTTCCTGAAAGATGTTTTTTTGGCAACAGCCTCTCTGATCTCACCTTTAAACCATGCTGGCAGTTTTTTGGACTTCCTTCCACTTTTCTTAACGCGTGGAATACAGCTGGTCTGGGCTTCCAAGATAGTATTTTTCAAAAACAGCCAAGCCTGATGTACGTCTTTAACCTTTGCAACTGCTCCTTTTAGTTTTTTCTTAACTGTTTTCCTCATTTTATCATAGTCTCCCTTTCGAAAGTTAAAAGGTAGTACTGTGGATTTCCTTACTATCCCTCCTCCACTAATTAAATCAAAGGCGATCATGCTATGATCACTATTGCCAAGTGGCCCCAACAACCTTATCTCTTGCACTAAATCTGTTGTTCCACTAAGGACTAGGTCTAATATGGCTTTCCCTCTGGTCGGTTCATGAACCAGCTGCTCCAAGAAGCAGTCATTTATTTAATCTAGGAACTTTATCGCCCTAGCATGTCCTGACGTGACACTGACCCAGTCAATACCGGGGTAGTTGAAATCACCCATTATTATTACTGCGCTGTAACTTTTGTTAACTTCCTTGATTTCTTTGAGCATTTCATCATCCATTTGGTCATTCTGGCCAGGCGCTCGATAGTACTCCCCCACTGCCATTGCCTTCCCCCTTTTACATGGAATTTCAATCCATATAGATTCTATAGCAGATTTTGTTTCCTGCAAAACTTTAATCCTTTCTGACTCAATGCCCTCTCTAACAGAGAGCAACCCCTCCACCAATTTGATCAGCTCTATCATTTCGATATAGTTTGTACCCAGGTATCACAGTGTCCCACTGGTTGTCCTCCTTCCACCATGTCTCTGATATTACAATCATATCTAACCTTTCATTTAGTGCTATATATTCTAACTCTCCCATCTTATTTTTTAGACTTCTAGCATTTGCATACAAGCATTTTAGAGACTGTATTTTATTCATATTAATTTAGCTATTGTTAGACATGGGTAATTTGGGATCTTTAAGCTCTGTCTGCTCCATACTCGAGGGCATTTGGGCTACTTTACTCTTTTGTGGAACCTCTCTGCTTTTGGTAGTATCCTTCAAAGATACATTCTTCTGAACCATCCGCTCTTGGGCGACTGTCGGCTTTCCCCTAATATCTAGTTTAAAAGCTGCTCTTTCTCCTTTTTAAAGGTTAATGCCAGCAGCCTGGTTCCATCCCGGTTAAGGTGAAGCCCATCCCTTCGGAAGAGCCCCTCCTTTCCCCAGAACGTTCCCCAGTTCCTAACAAATCCAAAACCCTCATCTCTGCACCATTGTCTCATCCACGCATTGAGATTCCAGAGCTCTGCCTGCCTTTTGGGTCCTGCGCGTGGAACAGGAAGCATTTCGGAGAATGCTACCCTGGAAGTTTTGGATTTCAACTTCCTACCTAAAAGCCTAAATTTAGCCTCCAGAACCTCCCTACCACATTTTCCTATGTCATTGGTACCGACATGTACCAAGACAGCTGACTCCTCCCCAGCACTATCTAAGACCTTATCTAGGTGGCACGTGAGGTCTGCTACCTTCGCACCAGGCAGGCATGTTACCAGGCGATCCTCACATCCACCAGTCACCCAGCTATCTACATGCTTAATGATCAAATTACCAACTATAACGGCTGTCCTAACCCTTCCCTCATGGGCACATGGCCCCGGAGAAACGTCCTCAGTGCGAGAGGGTTTTACATCACCTGGAGGACAGGTCCTAGTTACAGGATCACTTCCTGCCACACCAGGATGATGCTCTCCTGTCACGTGACCTCTCTCCTCCATGGCAACAGGGATGCTGCCAGACTGGAGGTGGGACTTCAGGACTATATCCCTGTAGGTCTCGTCTATGTACCTCTCTGTCTGTCTTATGCTTTCCAAGTCTGCTACTTTAGCCTCTAGAGAACGGACTCGTTCCCTGAGAGCAAAGAGCTCCTTGCACCTAGTGCACACGTAAGACCTCTCACCAACTGGGAGAAAATCATACATGTGACACTCAATGCAAAAGACTGGAAAGTCCCCATCCCGCTGCTGGACTGCTGTCTGCATCTTAGTTTTAAGTTTGTGTTTAGATCTAAGTTCTTTACTTACTAAGGGTTGCTATGGATATTTATATTAATAAAACTGTACCTAATACGTGTAATATACCTTGTTCACCTGAAGCTTAACTAATCTCAGGTCCTTAGTGTATGACTGATTTGGGTAATGAGCTTCACCTGAGAGCACCTCCTGTCTTTTAAGATGTGTAAGTACCTATAAAGCTGCGATTATCCCAGGGGTGGGTGGGTGTGGGGAGGGAGGAAGGGAAATGACACTTATTAAAAGAGGGCTGCTACACAGTACCCTGTCTTGTGCTGCTGAGGTAAGCTATATTCTGATTTGATATAAATTATAGCTATTAGCTGCTGCTAGGCTCTAACTTCTTATGAAAATTAAACTACAAGCTCTCTGCTGGGTTCTAAATTTAACCAGAAAGCTCTCTTCTGTGTTTTAAATTTAAGCTAAAAATACTTTGCTGATGCTAGGCCCTGAGTGACTATTAAATTTAGACTACAAGCTCTCTGCTGGGTTCCAAATGTAACCAGAAAGCTCTCTTCTGTGTTTTAAATTTAAACTAAAAGTACTTTGCTGTTACTAGGCCCTGAGTGACTATTAAATTTAAACTACAAGCTCTCTACTGGGTATGAAATGTAACCAGAAAGTTCTCCTCTGTGTTTTAAAACTAAAAGTACTTTTCTGATGCTAGGCCCTGAGTGACTATTAAATTTAAACTACAAGCTCTCTGCTGGGTATGAAATGTAACCAGAAAGTTCTCCTCTGTGTTTTAAATTTAAACTGCTGCTACTACGCCCTGACTGATTTAACAAAAAATAGTGGGTTCAAAGATTAATTAGCTTTAATACAAAGAATTCCTTTTAGAAAATTACCAGAAGTATATACTCACAGCTGCAGATCTCTCTCCAGAAGTAACAGTCCCTTTTTCTAGTCCTTCAAGACTAGAAACCTATGCCACTTGAGGGCATAGGACTTTCTGGTGGACTGCCTCCTAGGGGCCAAAACCACCTCTTCAACCTCCTTAGGTAGAAGCAAGGGAGCTAGCACTATCTTTTCAGCAGCCAGGCCATCAGATCAAGGGACCTGAGATTGGGGTGCAGAAGGGAACCCTGATCTTGAGACAAGAGATCGTGTTGCAACCCCAGAGGGAAAGGAGTTTCCACCGCCAACTGTAGCAGAAGTGGAAACCACGGTTGCCTCGGCCATCTGGGGGCTACCAGAATCACCGAGGCCTTGTCCCGGAGAATCTTGAACAGTGTTCGGGCCACCAGGGGCGTGGGAGGAAACGCATACAGGAGGCTCATAGACCAAGAGATCAGGAAAGCATCTGCTGCCATTCTCAGGGGATGCGGCTGTCTGGAACAAAACCTGGGCAGCTGACGGTTCAGTGGACTTGCAAAGAGATCGATGGATGGAAGTCCCCATCGTAGAAAGATCTGTTGGACCACCAATGGATTCAAATGCCATTCGTGGGGCTGGAGAATCCTGCTTAGCTTGTCTGCTAAGAAGTTCTCCTGACCAGGTAGATAAGCTGCTTTGAGAAGCATGCCTTGTTTGACTGCAAAGGAGCAAAGGGCCTGCGCCTCCTGACATAAGAGCCTGGACCCTGTGCCCCCTTGCTTGTTTCACATAGAACATTGCTACCTGATTGTCTGTCTGAACTAAGACAGACTGGTGAGAGAGGGCATGAGAAAAAGTCTGTAGAGCCAAGCAGATTGCTCGCAGCTCAAAAAGATTGATCTGCTGTGTGGCCTCCCGAGGAGACCAGAGGCCTTGAGTGCACGTGCTCTGGCAATGTGCACCCCAGCCTTTTAAGGAAGCATCGGTCGTCAGCACCCTTGTGTGTGCTGGGGCCTGAAAAGGTACTCCCCTGAGAAGGTTTGGGAGATGTAGCCACCACAGCGGGGAGTCCAAAAGTGGTTTGGACACCTTTACTCTGTCTCGGAGGTCACCTGTGGCCTGCACCCACTGAGCTCTGAGGCACCACTGAGCAGCCCGCAAATGCATAAGGGCATTCGGCGTCACATGTACCGTGGATGCCATGTGGCCCAGGAGCCGCAGGAAGTGCCTGGAATTGACATGAGAATTGATGTGGAACTAGTTGGCCAAGTCCATCAGTCTGTGGGCCCTGTCCTCGGGCAAGTAAGCTCTTGCCTGCAGGGTGTCTAATCTTGCCCCTATAAATTCTAGGTTCTGTGAGGGGAGCAAAGTGGACTTTGCGTAGTTTATGACAAAGCCCAGATGCTGAAGAAGAGAGAGAGTGTGAAGAGTGGCTTGTCTGGCCTCTTGGAGAGACTGGCCCCTGATGAGCCTGTCATCCAGGTATGGGAAGACAAAAATTCCCTGATTCCTAAGATAGGCCGCCACCGCCGCCAGGCATTTGGTGAAAACTCTGGGGGCAGAAATTAGGCCAAAGGGAAGTACTCTGTACTGAAAATGGTTTCCTCCCACCACAAATCTGAGATATTGTCGGTGGTCTGGATGAATGAGGATGTGAGTATAAGCATCCTCATTCATCCAGACCAAGAAGCGCCCCGGGCCCTCTCCGACTCATCAGCAGCTCTCCCGGCAGGGATCGAGCCATCGAGCCATTGGGAACAGCTGATCAACGTGCCCCGGACTTGCCTGCTCCGGTGCTGCCCAATCAGGGCAGCCCTCCCAGCCATCGCTCTGCCCAATCGGGGCAGCCCTCCCAGCCATCGCTCTGCCCAATCGGGGCAGCCAGCTGCAATTTAAAAAGGAGCGCCGTCTGGAGGGCCCGCATCTGGAGGGCCCGCGCCTGAGGGCCTCGCCAGAGGGTCCTTTGGTGTGGCCCTTAGGCGTGGACCGATAAGAAGTACTCCCAAGGAAAATCACCAGATTTTAAGACCGGCATACGGAACGAGACCCATGGGACATATCAACGCAAAGTAACCCGAGAGGACTCCACCACGTCCAGACTCAACTAAAGCCACAACGGAACTCAACCCTGAAGTGAAACAGGTACGATAGAACACTATAGTAAGCATAAAAAGCTAGATTACAGTCATACCAAAGGGAGCCTTGCGATTCTCACAAACAGGCCGAGAATACACCCACAAATGCAATAAGTAAAAGCTATGCATGCCTGCCCTTACTGCCGTAATACCACGCCAATTAGCAACTGCTTGTAAGATTGTACTGCATTGCCCGTGACTATAACTTGCCTAGGATTTGTGATTATAATTGCATATGATTTGTGCATGCCTATGGATCCTAGATATCTTTGTCTAATCAACTGCAAGAATACAGTGCCCGATTGTAGATGCACACTTGGTCACCTGACCCTAGAGGATCCAATAGGGTAACTACATACCTGCATAACAGGCTGAAACAGTGCAACGCCACTGACTACTTACATGCCAACCATAAGTGCCCCTATACACACACAATGGATCAGATTCCAAGAATGGCACACACCCTCACCGCAGTAATTGGCTGTTACCTCCTCATAGGGTGGATCAGCAACACAATGGCCCTAACAAATACTCACAACCACATACCAATCCTACATAAAAACGGGAGGAGATGGTCAAGCGATCCCCCATCACAAAACAATAGAAGGTACCCGAACAACCCATCAGCACCTACTACACATCGCACTTCAACACACCATAAACGCGAAAAAGAAGGAAAGCCCGCCTCCCCGAAACCTAAAATGTGCCCTCATAAATGCGCACTCAATCCGCAAGAAATGGCCTGTTATCACTGACCTAATAGCCCTCCATAACCTCGACATGCTCCTAATCACAGAGACCTGGCTATCCAACGATGACACGGTCCTCCTCAACCACCTTTTACCCACCAACTTCTCACTACACAGCTGCCATAGAGACAGCAAGAGAGGTGGAGGAGTACTCATCCTCGCCAAAACAGACCTTCATTTCCACATGACCAACACCACCAGCACAACAAACCTCGATATAGTAATCATAGCCAACAATTACTGCTCCATCAACCTACTGTACAGAACTCCATCAACATCCCCCGATGACCTCTCTACGATAATCGATCTTGCCTGCAATACCCCAAACCTTCGCACCCCAAACTGGATACTAGGAGATTTCAATCTTCCAACCCTACAAGACACTCAAGCAACAGCACTACTCGATGCCCTCAAAGAACTAGGATATCAGCAACTAATCAATGAACCAACCCACACAAAAGGAAACATATTGGACCTGATTTTCGCCCCACTAACCACTTTTGACACTTTTAACCACTTTTGACACTGGTCTGACCACAAGCTAATCATGTTTCAAATACCCGTATCTAACCACTGCCAGAAACCCCCCCGGAGGTCAGAGGAACCCCACGAGGACGCCAACACGAAGGTTCAGACCTTTCGACAAGTAGACCATCCTGAACCAAACCCAGTCACTCCTCTCCATATCATCACCCAGCCTTGACAAGTTGGTCTCCAGTTGGAATAATAGCCTCAGTACCATCTCACAATGCCCAGCATCTAACAAGGCTCCAAGGAAACGAGCCGCAGCGCCCTGGTACTCCAACGAACTGTGATCATCACTCCTCAACCTGAGAAAGCTTGAAAGACACTGGCGGCGATCACGCTCCTCAGAAGATCAGGACATATAACCTTCAACTGGCAAAACACCGCAATGCAATAACAGAGAAAATGAGGCAATCATACACCGATACCCTAAAACGGTCTCTAAGTAAACCACATGACTTATTCAATCTTGTCAAGAACTTAACAAAAGAACCAGGCCCAGAGCAAAAAACAGAGATCCACCCTCAAGACTTTGCAGACTTCCTTCAATCGAAATCATACCAGACCAACAAGTCCGCACCACCCTCCACCGCCATGAAACCGACAGCCACAACGCCACTGACCACTTTCACCACCCCGTCCAAGAAGCACATCGAAGACACCATCTTCACGATCACCACCACCACAGCTCAGACCGACCCCTGTCCCGCCTTCTGGATAAAGGAACTACGGAGTGAGTTTAGCCCGTTCATAGCCAGACTCATGGATCTATCTTTTGCAACAGGCTCATTCCCCCAATGCCCTAAACACACGTCCGTCAGACCTCTGCTGAAAAATAGCAAGCTCGACACCCAGAAAGACTCGTACAGACCCATATCCAGCATTCCGCTACTAGCCAAAATAATTGAAAAAGAGGTTCAACACCAGATACAACACCACATCAATAACACCGCACCACTGGACACTTGCCAACATGGATTTAGAGAATCCCACGGTGTGGAGACGCTACTCACCACCCTCTTCAACAACATACTCACTGGAATAGATAACATCCATCGCGGTGTCGTCCTTGTCTTCTTGGATATAGCCGCCGCATTTGACTCAGTGAGCCATGAGATTCTCCTGAGGTGGCTCAAAGGGCATCTGCAACGTAGCACTAACCTGGTGCAAGTCATACTTGTCTGACAGATGGCAGCATGTACGAACAGACATCTCAACATCGGAACCTTTCCACCAGAAACACGGCGTTCCGCAAGGATCCTCCCTATCTGCCCTGATGTTCAACCTTTACATGCAGCCCATCTGTGACCTCATCCATTCATTTAATGTTGAATGCCTGATATATGCAGATAACTTTCTACTCTACATGCCTTTCCTAACCAACCTACTAGACCTCTCCCCACTAACAGACTTTTTTGACCCAGTAGCCAACTGGCTCCAAAACCAAAACCTCCGGATACAGCACAAGACAGAAGTCCTATTCATTACCAGGAACCAAAATTTCACCCCCACCCCCCCCCCAGCCTACCTACAAGTCGGGGAGGCAGAGCTGCAAACCAAGCCCACAATCCGATACCTTGATGTCACCCTTGACCAACGACTAGACATGAAGACACACATTGGTAACATGGTAACAGCAGTCTACCATAAGATCTGGACACTCAGACATTTACACTCCCTACTACAACCAGATGATTTCAGATCAATCTCTCAAGCACTAACCATTCCACATCTCGACTACGCCAACGCGATCCTGCAAGGACTCCCACAATCCACCCTGAGTCCGCTCCAACTCGCCATGAATACTGCGGCCAGAGTTCTAGATGGCGCCTCCAGGCGCGACCATGTGACGCCCATCCTGAAAAAGCTCCATTGGCTCCCCATCCACAGTAGGCTCGCCTTCAAGACCTTGCTGCTAACCTTCAAGGCCATTAACAGGCTCTCCTCCTCCTCCCTTGCGGACCTTACACACATTACTCCCCCAACAGGGCCAGACGATCTGCAGCAATAAACACACTGACAATCCCCGAAGCAGTGGCCCAATGCACTCAGGCAACAGCAAACAGGGCATTTAGGTACTGCGCACCCAGATGCTGGAATGCCTTACCACCCAACCTATGGGCAATCCCTGACCTAACAATTTAGGAAGGCATTGAAGCACCACCTCTTCCTTGAGTACTACCCAGAGGAAGGAACACCAACCCGCCTCACACACACTAAAGTGCTATGACGAATCTGTAATCGTGTCCTGATATGATGCATATATATCTGTAAATAGTTACCCTGGTTATCCAAGTTGAATTCCCTGTTAATTATAATTACGGAGTAGTTTCTGCGCCGTAAAACTTCCTGTTCCATGTAAACCGCACTGATGCCGAATAGCGCGGTATAAAAGAAACTGTAAATAAATAAATAAAATCCTTTAGGTCTAAGGAGCATAGCCAGTCTCCCTGCTGGAGGTAGGGCAGCAGTATTCCAAGGGTAAGCATTTTGAACTTTTCCCTCTCCAGAAACTTGTTTAGGTTTCACAAGTCCAGGATAGGCCGGAGGCCTCCTGTCCTTTTTGGTACCAGGAAGTACCTGGAGTAGAAGCCTTGCCCTTCCAGGGGCAGAAGTCTTCCTGGACAGCCTTGTCCTGGTGAGAGTCTCAATCGCGATTTCCGCAGCCTTTTCAGTCATGGACTTACCGAAAAGGTTTTCACCTCGGCAGGGGACATCGACCAACTTGTCCTGCACCCATGACTGCAGCCAGGCCTGATGACGTGCACCGATGCCGGCCGCGGTTACTCGGGCCGAAGCCTCGAAGCCATCATAGGCTGCCCGAGAGATAAACTTTGAGCACTCTCGGATCCCTGTTGACAAAGCCTTGAACCTCTGCAAAGGTTCCTCCGAGAGGCCAGCTGAGAACCCAGCAATCTCCTTTGCTAGGTTTCGTAGGTACATGCCCATGTACAGCTGATAGGTCCGGACACGGCAAGAGAGTATAGAGCCCTGGAAGCACTTTCTAATGAGGGCATCCAGGGTCCGAGCCTCCCGACAGGGGGGCACTGAGGAGTGCATCTTCTGACTCTTCAGGCAGTGTATGGCCGATTCCACAACCATGGAGTTGTGCGGTAGCTGCGCCTTTTGAAACTCAGGGCTCTTACGGACTCGATAAATGGAATCAGCCAGTTTGTTCAGAACCGGCGCCGAGGCCGGTGCCTCCCACATATAGAAGAGCAGCCGTTCCAGCATTGGAGGAACCGGTACAGTAAAGGCTTCCTTCGGAGGAAAGTCATACTGGAGGGCATCGAGCTCTTCAGCTCGAGGCTCCTCCTCGGCGTCCGCAGGGAAGGGCAAGGCTTTGGCCATCTCCCTCACGAAGTCCGAGAACTGGGTATCCTCCGGGGGGGACCGTCTCCGAGGCTGGGACTCCGGTGAGTCTGAAGGGACGCACCAGGTCTGGAAAGTGTCCGGGGACTCCTCGTCCTCCGTCTCCCATGCTGACTCTTCTGAGGAGGAATCCAATGGCTCCAGCCGTGTGGGCCTCGGTGCCACCCGCCCCGATGCCGAGGGTATCGGCGTCGACGACCTAGTCCCCGCACAGGAGGTTGAGGGGGACCTTGTCCGAGGATCGACTCAAGACTTCATTGACTCGAGGATTGACTCGGTCTCTGGGGTCGACTTGGACTTCGAGGTCCCCGTGGTTGGGGCAGATGCTCCGGTCAGACCGCTGATCAGCACCCACTGCTGTCCCATGAAGGCAGCCAAGCTGCTCTCCAAGGCTGTCAACCTGAGTCCAAGCTCAGGAGACTCAGCAGTCCCCGACTCTGGCCCGACATCGGCCCCCCCGGAGGAGAGTCCACGAGGACAACTGCACTTACGTGACTCGGGGACACTAGCTCCACACGAGGTAACTTGGATGGCCTCTCCGACTCCGAGAGCCCGGGGTGGCGGTCAGGGTTAAGCGACCTGGCCCTCAAGGATCCAGGAGACTCCACCAATGCCACCCTCGCAAGCTTCTTCTTCCTTCTGTGCTCCCGGGTAGGAGACTCCCTCTCAGAGGAACCCCGACGGCGCTCGGGGTCAGACTCCCGAGATGTCGAGGCCTCTGACGAAGTCTGGGCCCAGCCAGACGCGGCGTCAGAGAAAATTCTCTCACGTTGATGCTGACGGCTCCAAAGCGCCTTCGACGGCATCTTGCCGCATGGGCCACAGGCCAGCGGGTCATGGTCGGGCCCGAGTCAACGGAGGCAGCAGTCATGTGTGTCGGTGAGAGACATAAGTTTCTTGCACCGATCACACTTTTTGAACCCGCTGGCAGCCATCGGGGGAAAAAGGGCCTTTACAAGGTCAAAAGACCGGGATGCCAGTGAAAACACAAAAAGAGCGCGAATGCTAGTCACGAAGGACAAAAAATGAAAATCAAAACTCCGGACTCGATACCGGTGTACCAAGCCCAGGCGGCAAAGAGAACCGGCGTCGAACCGGAACAGAAAAAGCGAAAATAGCCGAAAAAAATTGACTTTTCCCGGGTGACACGAACTCACGTCCGTTGGGCTCCGCAGATAAAGAAAGACTGAGCAAGATGGCACCCTTGGGCGGGAAGGGGACTGCGCATGCAACCTGCATTCCCAAAGGCTTTCTTTGAAAGCTGGGGAAATGCTCCACACGGGGGCTCCGTCGGTGTAGACGTCACCCATATGTGAGGACTGACTTCCTGCTTGGTCCTGGAGAATTCTATTTTGTTGGGGTTAATGTGCATGTTGTGGCTGCTGAGCTACTGGATGAAAGATTCTAGGCAATGGCTAATAGCAGAGTAGTCGGGGTTGGTGGTGGAGAATGGAATGTAGATTAGGATGTCACCGGCGTATAGCTGGTAGAGTATTTTGTGTTCTGTATGATATTAAATAGGGGCTGGATGAAGATGTTGAACAGAAGTGATAAGGCGAAGCCTTGAGGTAATCCTTATAGTAGCTCAAAAGGTTTGGGGGGTCTGTTTCAGATTCTGACTTGCTGGAATTGATTGGATAGGTATGATCAAAACCACTGTAATGTTGTACCTCTGAGTCCAATTAGATGGAGCCACGAGATTAGATGGGTGTGTGTAACCAAGTCGAAGGCTGCAGAGACATCCAGAAAGATCAGAACGAATCCTTGAGTAATTTTCTGTCTGCCTTTGATCAAAGTATATAATTATATTCTTAGTGCAGAAAGCATAGTTACTCACCTGTAACAGGTAATCTCCGGGAACAGCAGGAATCTAGTCCTCACATATGGGTATCATCGGTACCGACGGAGCCTGCGCAGGAATGCTCCCCAGCGTCCAATTAGAACGCTTTCGGGAGCATCCCACAGCACCTGTGTGCTGCCTTCCCGCCTTTCCCAACTGCCTCTCTCCAGTTGAGCTTTAGAGCTGAGAGAAAGAGAGAGAGCGAGGGAAAGGAAAAGAGATAGAGAGCTACAACTCCATGGGGAGGTGGGTGGGTTGTAAGGACTAAATTCCTGCTGCTCCCGGAGATCACCTGTTACAGGTGAGTAACTATGCTATCTCCAGGAACAAGCAGGAATCTAGTCATCACGTATGGGGACTCCCTAGCTTTAGGTGCCAGGGAAAAACCCCAGAAGTTGTGTGTCCCTGAGAAGGGCTCCACTTCCCCCATGAATCTCTGGCATCCTACCAGGGATGGTGGGTAGGAGTTGATTAGGTATGGAACAGGTGTTTGAGAACAGCCTGACCAAACAAGGCATCCCGGCAGGAGTCCTTGTCCAAGCAATAATGGGCTGTGAAGGTATGAACCGAGGCCCAAGTGGCTGCTCGACAGATGTCGTCAATAGACACAGAGTTCAGATGAGCCATTGAGGCTGCCATGGCTCTCACACTGTGAGCTGTGACATGGCCTTCCAGAGAAAGGTTATTACTCTGATAGGCGAAAGAAATACACTGAGCAATCCAGTTAGATAGTGTTCTCTTGGAGATTGGAAGTCCCAAATGAGAAGGATCAAAAGCAACAAAGAGTTGAGAGGACTTTCTATGTTGCTGTGTTCTTTGTAAGTAAAAAGCTAGAGCTCTTTTACAGTCCAAGGTATGAAGATTCTTCTCTGCATTTGATGCATGAGGTCCTGGAAAAAAGACAGGTAGGTAGATCTCTTGGTTGAGATGAAAAGGCGAGACCACCTTAGGCATAAAGTGTGGATGAGTCCTAAGGACTACCTTGTCATGATGGAGGTGGATTAGCTACTAGCGCTTGCAATTCACTAATGCGGCGTGCTAATGTGATTGCAATGAGAAAGATAACCTTCCAAGAAAGAAATTTCAAGGAGGTGGAAGCTAAAGGTTCAAAAGGTGGCTTCATGAGCTGCCCAAGAACCAAGTTCAAGTCCCATGCCACTGGAGGTAGTCTAATGGGAGGCTTAGTTAGAAGGAGGCCTCTCATAAATCTTGCTATGAGAGGATGAGAGGAAATAGGTTGTCCATTTAGAGGTTTAAGAGAAGCTGCAATAGCACTCAAATGGACTCTTACTGAATTTGTCTTAAGGCCTGCATTAGATAAATGGAGGAGATACTCCAGCAAAGATTGCAGAGGTATCGCAAGGGGGTTAAGACCCTTTTCCGAACACCAAATAGTAAACCTTTTCCACTTGAAAGCATAAGAGCGTCTAGTGGAAGGTTTCCTGGAAGCATAAAGAACATCTTTCACTTGCTGAGAAAGATTAAGATCTTGGTGATCTAGGCCTTCAGCAACCAAGCCCTGAGATGCAGAGACTGGGGATTGGGATGCCATAACATTCCGTTCTCCTGAGATAGGAGATCTGGAGCAGACCCTAACTCCAGGGAGGGAGCTTGAGAGAGATGTAGCAGTAGAGGGTACCACAGTTGCTGTGGCCAATGTGGGGCTATGAGAATCATGTGGCCTCTGTCTCTCTGAAGCTTGAACAGGGTTTTGGGAATTAGGGGAATGGGTGGAAAGGCATACAGGAAGTCTTGACCCCAGTAAAGGAGGAAAGCATCCCTGGCCTGAGCCCCCTGAGCTGAAATTCTGGAACAGAACCAGGGAAGTTTGGCATTCCACAGACTTGCAAAGAGGTCTATGTCCGTGGTTCCCCAAAGTTGAAATATCCTGGTCACCTGGTCTGCATGCAGAGACCACTCGTGTGGAAGCAGAACTCGACGGAGTCTGTCCGCCCAAGAGTTTTGAATGCCTGGAAGATATACTGCCAGCAGATGAATCTGATGCTCTCTGGTGAGGGCCCATAGTCGCAAAGCTTCGTTGCAAAGCGACAGAGAGCCTGTTCCCCCCTGCTTGTTCACATAGAACATGGCTACTTGATTGTCCGTATGAATGAGGACTGTCTTGTAGCTGAGCAGGGAGTGGAACACTCGCAGAGCCAGGAAAATTGCTCTGAGTTCCAAGAGATTGATATGCAGACAACTCTCTTGAGGAGACCAGGTGCCCTGGGTGGAGTAGTCTGGCAGATGAGCTCCCCAACCCTTTGGAGAAGCATCTGTTGTGAGAGTTGCTTGGGGTAAGGGCTGTTGAAAGGGGGACCCCAACAACAGGTTTTGAGTGGACCTCCACCATTGGAGAGACAAAATGAGGCGACTTGGGTTTGCTATTTTGTCTGACAGACACCCTGATGCCTGGGTCCATTGGGTGGATAAAGTCCACTGAGCTGCCCTCATGTGGAGGCGAGCATATGGAACCACATGCACGGTGGATGCCATGTGGTCCAGCAACTGCAACATTTCTCAAGCAGTTAGATGAGGCTTTAGCACTGCTTGAGAAGCTAACTGCACCAAGCGAAGGCAACAAGCCTGAGGAAGATAGGCCCTTGCCCTTGTGGTATCCAGAAGAGCTCCTATGAACTCTAAAGATTGAGTGGGAGTCAGACTGGATTTTGGGATGTTTATTACCAGCCCTAAATACTGAAGGATACACATGGTGCAGGATAGAGAAGTCTTGGCCTCTGACTGTGTTGGAGCTCGAATGAGCCAATCGTCCAAGTAAGGGAAGATGAATATTCCCAGAGTGCGGAGAAATGCTGCTACCACAGCCATGCACTTTGTGAACACCCTTGGTACAGAGGCCAGACCAAAAGGAAGCACCCTGTATTGGTAGTGCCTTCCTTGAAAAAGGAATCGAAGGAACCTTCTGTGGGTTGGATGGATGAGGACATGGGTGTACGCATCCTTGAGATCTAGAGAACAAAGCCAATCTTGATTCTGAAGGTATGGAAGCAGAACTCCGAGAGAAATCTTGAATTTCTCCTTGACAAGGAATTTGTTCAATTCTCTGAGATCTAAGATAGGTCTGTATCCCCCTGCTTTCTTTGGGATAAGAAAATAAGGGGAATAGAACCCTGTGCCCTGTTGATGAAGAGGCACTTCTTCTATTGCCCCTTGGGCAAGGATGGCAACCTCCTGACCTAACAGGTTGATGAGAGAGGTCAGAGAATTGAACTGCTTCACTATTGTGGGAGGGGGCATGCTTGAAAAATGAAGTTTGTACCCCTCCTTTATGATGGAGTGTCTCCAATGCTCTGCTGTTATTTGCCCCCATCTGGAGGCAAAATGACATAACCTTCCTGGAATGGTGGACGGTTCTGGTCCTTCCAGAACCAGTGGACGGTTCTGGTCCTTCCAGAACCAGAAAGGCTACATTCTCTAGCTGAAAGTCAAAGGCCCTGAGGAGGCTGAGGCTGCTGGGCTGGTGGAGGCCTAGCAGCCTTTCTTTCTTCTGTTTGGGTGGTTGCTGATGTTTAGTTGAAAACTGACCTGCAGAAGATGCCTGCTGACTATAAGCAGGATAAAATCTTTTCTTTTTAGAAAAAGATGTTTTCTTGAACAACTTCTTTCTAACAGGATCAGCAGTGGACTTGGATAGTCTATCCAAGGTGGAATTTTCAGCATCCATTTCATTGGCTTTTTCCTGCCAATCTTTACCAAACAGGTTCTCACCAGTACAAGGGATATTTCCCGATTTATCTTGTACCCAGAGCTCTAAATCAGATGCCTGGAGCCAAGTAATTGTACGTGCACCTATGGCAATAGCCGAGGTTCTGCTTATACACTCAAAGCAGTCAAAGGCTGCACGGTTGGAGAATTTAGAGACATCTTGGGCATGTTTGACCCAAGTAAGAAAGTCCTGTCTTTTATACTCAGAAATGAAAGGACTTAAAGTCTGTAAATTATCTGTGACCTCCTTTAGGAACATTCCCATGTAGAGACTATAGGAACTGATTCTTGCAGCAAGCATGGAAGCTTGAAAGACTCTACGTCCAAAAGCATCCAGGGTTCTGCATTCACGTCCTGGAGGATTAGAGGCATGTCTTTTTGCACTTCTAATCCTTCTCATAGCCGACTCCACCACAATAGAGTGGTGAGGAAGTTGAGTCTTATGGAACCCAGGACAAGGAGGGACACGATACATAGTAGCTAACCTACGAGAATGAGGAGAGGTGTAAGAGGTGTTTCCCACATCCTCAACATGAGATCATATAGAATCTCATGAATGGGTAAGGTAGCTGCCTCCTTAGGAGTTTTGGGATATTGTAAAATTTCCAACTCCTTGGCCCTTGGCTCTGTTTCAGGGGCCACAGTAATGGACTGTCCCCGAGCCACCTCTCTGATGAAGTCTTGGAAAGACATGTCCTCTGGAGGAGACGTCCTGCGTTTAGGGGAGGAGAACTCCTCTGGAAGAAGCATCGCTGCATCGACAGAACTTTCAGAATCCTCAGATTCTTCTGAGGACTCGAAGTATCGTCTGTCCGGATGCTCCTGCAGAGCCCAATATCCATACCGAGCAAGGTCGGTACCGGGAATAACCGGTACCGGAGGGCATCGGAGGACAGAGTACCGGCATAGCAGACACCGATGCCGATGTTATCGGTACCGGTGCAGATACCGATGCTAGTGCCGGTACCGGTGGAGTTGTCTGTCGCGGTACCAAGGGCATCGATGCCGCAAGGAAAGCCGCCAGACTGCGTTCCATGGTCAGAATTCTCTGGTCCATGGATGCCGCCAATGCCTGGATGTCAGTACCGGTGGAAGCCACTGGTACCCCAGAGCATGGCACCAGGAGATCTGTCGAGGCCGAGCCATCTAGAACATCCTGGAACCCCGATAATGTTTTGGAAGCCGAAGCCTCCCGCCGGGGTAATTTTGCCGGTGCAGAATCCTCAAGGGCAACGCCAGAGGCATCTCAATGCTTAGAAGGAGATCTACCCTTCGAGGACCGGCTGGATTTATGTTTAGTTACCTGAGATCCACGGGAGGAAGAAGCAGCCCTGGAAGACGTCGATGCCACCGAAGCCGCATCAGAGGGAAACAGGGTACTGAGCTTGGCAGCTCGGTTCTGCCGACCTCTTTTAGACATCATGGCACAGGACACACAATCCGTGATGGAGTGGTCAGGACCTAAACATTTTAACCACCATTCATGGGTGTCGGTGACAGAAATGGTACTGCCACACTTGGTGCACTTTTTAAAACCTGAGGCAGGTTTTTCCATGTTAAGGAAAGTTTTTGGGCCTAAGGCCCAAAAAGGCGGGTGCACCTGAAGAAAATAGAAAACACAGATTTATTTTTTTTTTAGAAATAGGAAAAGAAAGACCGGCGGTACCGGTAGAGCGTCGAAGAAGGCAGACGCGACCACAAAAAGAAATAAAGAAAAAGAAAATTCTTCTGCTGTGACAGGAAGACGACCTGCTGGCTCCGCGGAAAAAGAAGAACTGTAGAGAGGCAGTTGGGAAAGGCGGGAAGGCAGCACGCAGGCGCTGTGGGATGCTCCCAAAAGCCTTCTAATTGGACGCTGGGGAGCGTTTCCGCGCAGGCTCCGTAGGTACCGACGATACCCATATGTGATGACTACATTCCTGCTTGTTCCTGGAGATTTATACAATTTTATATAATTAGTATATAATTATATACTTTGATCAAAGTATATAATTCAAATCGATGAAATCTGTACCCCTTCCAGACAATTTTTAGGACCCAAGAGTCAGAGATTAAAAGGAGCCAGCATCGGCAAAAAGCATAGAAATATAGAAACATGACAGCAGAAAAAGACCATATGGCCTACCCAGTCTGCCCTTCCATGTCAACTACTATAGTCTCTTTTTTTCCTTTAGAGATTTTCTGTATTTGCTTTCTCAAATTCAGATACTGTCCTCATCTCTACTACCTCCACAGGGAGAGACACTTCCATGTATCTACCACTCTTTTCACAAAGAAATATCTCCACATATTACTCCTGAGTCTATACACTTTCACATTCCTCCTATACCCCCTCATTACAGAGCTTTATTTCAACTAAAAGAGCCCCTCCTCTTGTGCATTTATGCCACAGAGGTATTTAAACGTCTCCATTGTCTCTCCTCTATCCCAGTCTTTCCTCTACAGTATAAATATTGAGATCTTTAAGTCTGTCCCCACATGTCTTATAATAAAGACCACTGACCATTTTGGAAGCCACCCTCTGCATAGACTCCATCCTCTTTACATCCTTTTGAAGGTATGGTCTCCAGAATTGCACACAATACTCAAAATGAGGTCTCACCAAAGACTTATACAGAGGCACTATCACCTCCTTTTTCCTGCTGGCTTTTCCTCTACCTATGTACCTAAGCATCCTTCAGGCTTTTGCCATCATCTTTCTACCAATTTAGTCACTTTAAGATCATCAGAAACAATCACGCCCAGGTCCCGCTTTTCTTTCGTGGACAGAAATATCTCACCCCCTATACTGTACTGCTCCCTCGGATGTTTGCAGCCCAAATGCAAGGCCCTGCCTTTTTTAGCATTAAATCTCAGCTGCCAAATTCTTGATCATTTTTCAAATTTAGCTAGATCCCTCCTCATATTATTTACTCCTTCCTGGGTGTCTACTCGATTGCAGATTTTGGTATCATCCGCAAAGAGGCAAACTTTACTCAACAGCACTTCTGAAATATCACTAATGAAAATATTAAAAATAATCTGACTAAGGACAGATTCCGGTGGCACGCCACTCATAACATCCTTCTCCTCAGAGTGAGCTCCATTTACCAGTACTCTTTGTTGCCTCCCACGCAACCAATTTCTAACTCAGTCAGTCACTTTAGGGTTCATCCTCAGGGTGCTCAATTTATTTATAAATCACCTGTGCACAATGGCATGAAAGGCTTTACTGAAATCTAGGTACACCACATCTAAAGCTCTCCCTCGGTCCGACTCTCTGGTCACTCTGTCAAAGAAATGAAACAGATTTGTCTCACAAAACCTGCCTAAAGTAAACCCTTGCTGCCTCACATCTTGCAATGCATCTGACTCCATAAACATATCTATCTTGTGTTGTAGCAGCATTTCCATTACTTTACTCACCACAGAGGTCAGACTAATTGGCCTGTAGTTCTCGACCTCATCCTTACTTCCACTTTTGTGTAAAGGGACCACATGTGCCCTTCTCCAGTCCTCTGGGACCACTCCAGACTCTAAAGCAGCACTGAAAAGGTCAGTCAGTAACTTTATTGGCTCCCTATCTGTTTCAGCATCCAGTTCAAACTTCTCCTGCTGACCTATAAGTGCATTCACTCTGCAGCTCCTCATTACCTTTACTCTCTTATCTCTCCCTATACCTCTCCTCGGGAACTCTGCTCTTCTGGCAAATCACTTCTATCTGTGCCCTTCTCTTCTACTGTTAACTCCAGATTTTGCTCCTTTCACCTTGCTGCTCCTTATACCTGGAACAAGCTACCTGAGTCTGTAGGTCAGGTGCATTCTCTGACCCTTTTCAAATCCAGACTGAAAACAAACCTCTTCGCTGCAGCTTTCAGATTTTGACTCACCTGACCTCCTTTGTGTTTCCTTACTATTCCCCCTAAATGTATCCAATGTCTACAGCTTCTGTGTTGTCTGTCTTGACTAGATTGTAAGCTTTGATAAGCAGGGACAGTCTTTTATATGTGTCGGTGCAGCACTGGGTACGTCTTGTAGCGCTATACAACTGTTCAGTAGTAGTAGTAATTCTTAGATGTATCCCATCCGGTCCCATCACTTTGTCTACTTTTAGTTTAGCCAGTTCCTCACCAATACAGTCTTTTGAAAATCGTTCAAGATCTCCTTCACTTTTGTTTCTATTTGTGGACATTTTCTGAGGCCCTGGCTCCTGGCCCATCTTCTGTGAACACTGAACAAAACAGTGAAATTAGGCTTACCTGCTAATTGTTGTTCCTTGACGAACTCCAGTCCTGTCCCGCACCTCTGGGTAGTGTACCTCTTCCAGCAGCTTGGAGACCGAGCATATCACTTTTTGATGACACCAGTATAACTACTACCACAGGAACCGCCCACCAGCTCCAGTAACCTATTGATAAAGCAGACTCACAGGAGCAACAAATAAGTGGATAACCTTTATACAGTAAACAGTTCTATTCTGAATCCACTGCTATCAGGTATCCCACCCCCGGAGGATGGATCCCCCTCCCCCGCCTTGCACAACACACGGAACTGATCCATGGCACACCAGGGGAAGGACAACCTCGCCGAGTGCAAACCCAAGCAAACAGCAGTCCGCCTCCCCCACCATACCTATTAATATACTTATATGGATCCACCTTCAGGCCATTATCTCATACCAAATGGTTCTAAGGGAGGGATTCGGGACTGGACTGGAGTTCCTCAAGGAACAATAATTAGCAAGTAAGCCTAATTTCACTTTCCTTATCACCTCTCCAGTCCAGTCCCGCACCTCTGGGGATTTAACAGAGCAGGGAACTATTGGGAGGGGCCTGATCCAGTGGTCTGAATAACCGCTGACCCAAAACAGGCATCCTGCATCGCTTGGACATTCAAGCGATAATGCTTAGCAAAAGTACGCAGCGACAACGAGGCTGCCACCTTACAGATCTCCACCGGCGGAAGGAACGTATATTCCAGCTACGAAGATGCCTGCGACCCTGCGGAATGCTCATGCAGCCCCTCCGGCACTGTCTTCCCTTTAAGAATGTAGGCAGACACGATCGCCTCCTTAATCCACCTGGAAATGGAAGCCTTCACTGCCGCCTCCCCCTTGTACGGTCCGCTGAAGAGAACAAATAACAGATCGGACCACCTGAATGCCTCGATCCATACGAGGTAATGCCACAGGATGCGCTTGACATCCAGAAGGTGCAACTGAGAGCCCGTGGCCGATCCCTCTATCCTGTCAAGGACCGGCAAGGAAACGGTCGGATTCGGGTGAAAGGTCAAGAGCATCTTGGGAAGAAAGGATGGAACTGGCCTCAGGGCCACCTTTTTCCTAGAGAAGGAAAGAAATAGCTCCTTGTAAGACAACACCTGAAGTTCTAAAATTCTGCATGCCGAACAGATGGCCACGAGAAACACTGCCTTGAGCGTCAGATCCTTAATGGTGGCCCTGCTTATCGGCTTGAAGGGCTGCAGTACCAGGGCTGATAAGACCAAGTTTAAGTCCCACGAAGGCATGACTGCCCTCTGTGGCAGCCGCAAGAGCATCACAACCCATGCAAGATCCACATGAGCACCTAGTGAAACGCCCTGCACCTTCCCGCGATAGCAGGAAATAGCCGCCAGTTGCACTCTCAAGGAGCTAGCCACTAACCCCTTATCGAAACAGGCTTGCAGAAAGGCCAAGATGTTCGGAAGCAAAGCCTTGAAAGATTGGATCTGCCAATCTGCACACCGTGCTTCAAATATGTGCCAGACGCAAACATAGGCGAGCGATGTCGAGCATCATCTAGCCCTCAGCAAAGTAGAAATTACATGCGGTGAATATTCTTTCTTGCTCAATCTTGCCCTCTCAAGGGCCAGGTCATAAGCAAGAACCATTCCACCTGGGGCATACGAAGCAGGCCCTACAGCAGCAGGTTCTCTCGAGCCGGTGACGCCACTGACGGTCTGCCAGAAGCCACACCAAGTCGGCGTAGCACGGACACCTCGGCCAATCCGGAGCTATCAGGATGACCAAGCCCGGATGTGCCCCGATCCTCTGCACTATCCGGCCTATCAGAGCTCAATGAGGGAAGACATACAGGAGCCCCTGCTCGGACCACTTTTGCAACAGGGCATCCAGCCCCTCTGACATCCATTCCCGCCACCTGCTGAAAAAGCAGCCAACCTTGGCAGACTGGAACGTCGCCATCAGATCCATCACCAATGCACCCCAGCGGTGCACCACCTGGGCAAACACCTCTTGGTTGAGCACCCATTCTCCTGGGTCCACTCTCACCCAGCTCAGATAGTCTGCCGTCATGTTGTCGACCCCCGCCAAGTGCGCCACCGACAGAGCGTAAAGGTGTCTTTCTGCCCAACTTAGCAGGGCATCAGCCTCCTCCTCTAATGCTATGCTGCGGGTGCCCCCCCAGATGATTGATATAGGCCACTGTGGTTGCGTTGTCTGAAAGGACTCTCACCACCCTTCCCTGCAACCTCGCCTCGAAATTCCGGAGCCCCAGGAGCACCGCTCTCATTTCCAGCCTGTTGATAGACCAAATGGCTTCCCCTCTGCACTCCAGAAACCTTGAGCAAAGCCCCCCTCCGCATGGGCCCCATAGCCAGCCAGACTGGCATTGGTTGTCAACAGAACCCAGGAAGGAGACTCTAATGGCATCCCTCTGGCCAGATTCTCCAGGAGAAACCACCATTGTAGAGCTCACCTGGCAGCCCCAGGACAAGGGAGTTTTTGAGATAAGGGTTGAGTCTGGTAAGACCACCGTCACAGTAACGCTCTCTGCAGAGGTCGCATATGCGCCCTTGCCCATGGCACCAGCTTAAGGGTAGCTGCCATGGTTCCCAAGAGCTGCAGATAATACCAGGCCATCGGCTCTGCCCTCTCCAGAAACCAACGCACCAACACACGGAGCCCCCGAGCACGATGTGCTGGGAGAAACACTCTCCCCGTTTGGGTGTTGAACCGTGCTCCCAGGTACTCAAGCTCCTGGGATGGCACTAGATGGCTCTTGGTGAAGTTCACCACCCAGCCTAAGCTCTGAAGGACATGAACCACTCAAGCCATTACTCTCTCGCTTTCTTCTCTGGACTTTGCCCAGATCAACCAGTCGTCGAGATACGGGTGGGACCAGAATCCCTTCATGGCGGAGAACCGCCGCCACCACCATCACCACCATGATCTTTGTGAATGTTCGTGGCGCTGTTGCAAGACCGAACGGCAAGGTGCAGAACTGGAAGTGTCCCATCAGTACCGCAAACTGGAGGAACTGCTGGTGCTCTGGACCTATGGGGATGTGCAGGTATGCCTCCATCAAATCAAGAGAAGTCAGGAACTCCCCTTCTCTGACCACCACTATGACGGAGCGCAGAGTCTCCATAAGAAAATGTGAGACCCGCAGACAGCGATTCACTTGCTTGAGATCGAGAATTGGTCGGAAGGAACCCTCCCTTTTTTGGCACTACGAAATAAATGGAGTACCGACCGCAACCACACTGGCTTTGTGGCACCAGCACCATGACCCGGAGCTGCCGCAGACACTCTAAAGTGCTCCAAATCACTGCCATTTTGGCCTGCACGTTGCAAGGGGACAGAACGAAGGAGTTGCCCACCGGATGAGCCAGCTCGAGGGCATATCCTTCCCGAACAATCTCCAGTACCCACTGATCAGAGGTGATCTAGGCCCAAGCAGGGTAAAACTTCCACAGTTGCCCGCCCATGGGTTGCACCCCTGCCTGGACCCTCCTCGCTTCATTGTGCCTCCTTGGGTCCCGAGGTCAAGGCAGTGGCAAAACCTCTGCCTGCACCCTGAAAGCCTCGAAACCCCTGCCCCCTAGAAGCCAACTGGCCCTTCTGAAAGGAGTAAAAGCGCGGTGTACAAAAACGCCTAAACTCCCTTGTCTGGATACGAGGCACGAAAGGGAGGCGGCTCTGCTTCTGCTTGTCTTCAGGAAGCCTACCCCCTTGGACTCCCCTAGGTCCTTCACCAACGTCTCCAGGTCCTCGCCAAAGAGTAGTTTCCAACTAAATGGGAGCTTGCTGAGCCAGGCCTTAGAGGAGCCATCTGCTGCCTAACTGCGCAGCCAAAGATAATGACGAGCCGTGACTACCGAGGCCATGCTATTTGACAACCCTCTGATAAGGTCGCAGTGGATATCCGTCAGATATGCTGCACCCGACTCCAGCCTGGCTGCCTCCCCCACCTGGTCCGCCGTAGTTTCCTCCTGCTACTGCACCCGCTGAGACCAGCACAGGCAGGCCCTGGCTACACAGGTACCGCAAATGGAGGCCTGCAATGAAAGAGCATTGACATCAAAGGCCTGCTTTAACAAGGTCCAACCTTCTATCCTGGGCATCTTTTAGCACCGCACTACCTTCCACTGGGATCATCATCTTTTTTGTGGCCGCTGAGACCGCTGCATCCACCTTCGGAGGACGAAAGAGGTCATGGTCCTGTTCCCACAGTGAATAGAGGCGCGCCATAGCCCTTGCCCCTTCGAGGCTGGCTTCTTGCAGATCCCACTCATCCTGAATCATCTGCCGAACCACTATATGCACTGGAAAGACCTTCTGCGACTTACAAACTGCCTGAAGAAAAGGGTCTTCCAGCGCCGCCTCCTCCAGTGGCCCACCAGTAGGCATGTTGAAGTCTTTCAGAGACTCCACAATCAGTGCTGGCAACTCCTCCTGGCGGAACACACGCACTATCTGCACCTGCTCCTCCTGCTCGGGAATCTCACCCTCTTCCAGGTCCTCAACCTCCAGGTCCATATCCAACTCCTTGTCTTCCGGCCCCTCAGACACCGGAGAGTCCACTTGACCCCCCTCTTGGGACCGGAGCTTCTTCACACGCATGACCCTTGGCTCACTGCCCAGAGGACTCCCTGCTCTTTTGGTTCAGCCCTGGCTCCCTGCTGAACCCCATGTCTGCTTCTGGCATAGGCAGAATGCCTGGTGCAGCAGGAGAACGAACTCTGGTGAAAACATCCCCGGAACCCCTGCCCCTCCTTGGTCTGGGGTGGAAGAGGGACCCGGCACAATCGAGGAGCCAGGCGCCACTTCCCGCTGAGCTGGGCCACCCTACCCCGGTTCCTGCATCTCTTTGAGCATAGAATGCACCAAAAACTGCGCACCAACATTATCTAAGGTTTGCTCCATGGAAATTGTCTACTGTGTGCAACCTCTACAGAGACCCCCGTCCCTCAGATACCGCACCTCAGCTGGTCCCACATACGAGGCACTGGGGTCTCCCAGGCATCCTGGCCAGAAGGTCCCAAGAGTGAATCACTGTTGTCTCGTGGCTCCAAGGGGGCTTCCCCTCACTCACCACCCCTTGAGCCCACTGCAGGGAACCAGGAACCACAGGGACCCCAGAGAGAGAGCCTATTGTCCCCTGCCTGCTAACCGGTTCGTGCCTGCTGTGCTTTTTTTTTTTTTCTTTACAGAATCCTGAAGCTGTTTCCCTTCTTTCTTGCTGGTAAAGAGAAGGAAGGAGGGGGGGCCACGACGCAGGAAGGTGTCAAAGTCCTACGAGCGGGAATGAAGAAGCTCCGCCCCCTGGCTTGCTGCACTGCTGCCAACCACGCAGCTAAGCTTCGAAACTGCCGCTCGCCTTCTCTCCTCTGCCCCCGCACTCTCCCTCGTACCTCTAGCACTGCCAGCTGTTGATCCAGCCATCAGAGACGCATTTCCTTCCCTCTACTATGAGAACTCTGCTCCGTTCTGCAGTCTCACCTTGCGCTCAGCCGATTGTGGCTTTGGTGACAAGGAGGACCTCCGGGGATGCCGATGTCTCCTGTGCCTGCACTCCCGGCCACGCATCTCCTCAACCTCCCGCCAGGAATCGTGAGCAGCTCACAACCTCGGTGCACTTCGGATTACTGCTAATCCACCCCCTTCAACGGGATGGGGGAGCACTGAGCCGAGAGAGAGACAGGGATCCTCCTCTTTTTTTTTTTTTTTTTTAAACTGCTCTACCAAAAACAACTTCTAAGGCAACAATGCCAAAAAATGAATAAAGAATAAGAAACCCCTAAACCTGATCTAACTAGACCTCCTTAGTTGTTCCTTCAGTGAGCCCTGCACCCTGGCTCACTACCTCCACCAGCTGCTTGGAGACTGAGATAACTAGAGCTGGTGGGCGGTTCCCATGGTATTTATACTGGTGTCATCAAAGAGTGACATGCTCAGTCTCCAAGCTGCTGGAAGAGTTACACCTCCCAGAGGTGTGGGACTGGACTGGAGAGATAAGGAATATTTGTTAAGCAATTCCCCAGCTGTTTCCATCTGGCTAATGACTCCTTGAGGCATTCTCCCATCTTGACAAAGTTAGTCTTCCTAAAATCGAAGACCCTCACTTTTCAATGGACTTTATCAGTCCTAGTCCTAATAGTGGACCACACCATCTGGTGATCACTGAATGCAAGATGATCTTCCACTGTAACATCTGAAACACTTTCCCCACTGGTAAGAACCAGATCAGGTATGGCCCCTTCACGTGTGCATTCTGTTACCAGTTGCCGGAATAGTTCACCCTGTAGAGAATCTAGGATCTTCTTACTTCTAGATGACACTGCTGCAGGGATGTGCCAGTCAACATCCAGCATATTGAAATCATCTATCAGTAGCACTTCTCTTTTCATGGCAATAATGAATATGTCTTCTATTAAATCTGTCTGTCTTCTATCAAATTTTCCGCCTGTGAAGTAGATCTGTATATCACACCAATGCAAATTGTTTTCAATTCCCTCTTTCTAGTTTAACCCACAATGTCTCCTCATTCCCTTGTAAGCCCTATAATTCTGTAGCTTTAATATGATTTTTTTTACATATAGTGCCAATCATCCTCCCCTTCTTCCTACTCCATCCTTCCTGAATAAGATATAGCCCAGTATAATTACATCCCAGTCATGATTGTCCATGAACCATGCCTCTGTAACAGACACTAAATTCAAGCCAGTCTCTTCTATTAAAGCCTCAACATCTGAGATCTCATTGCCCATACCACAGGCATTTATGAACACTGCTTTCCAAATGTTATCCTTTTTACCCATTTCTACAGTGATATTTAATGTTTTACTTACCCGGGTACTTTCTTCACCCATCCCCAATCAAGCTAGTTTAAAGCCTTCTTCAGTAGGTTAACCAGTCTGCTGCAGAAAACACTGACCCTTCTTGGATAGGTGGATGCCATCTCTGCTCTGTAACCCTTGGAAAATCATCTCTTAGTCCAGGAAACCAAAACACTCTCTATGACACCATTTACGCAGCCATGAATTCATCTCCTGGATGCAAGCTTCTCTGCCTCGGACTTTACCTTTAACAGGGAGAATTGAAGAGAACACCACCTGTGCACCTATCTGCTTCACCCTCTATCCCAGAGCCATGAAGTCACTCTCAATACGCTTGGAGGGATCATTTGTGCCAACATGGATAAGCAACATCGGCTAATAGTAGGCTTGATAAGTCTCGGCAAACTCTCTAACATCTTGGATTTTGGCACCTGGCAGACAGCACATATCCCTGGACATCTAGTATGGTCGGCAGATGGATGCCTCAGTACCCCTCTGAAGACAGCCACCAATCACCATTATCTACAACTGGTAGGCTGCCTGGGAGTAATTGGACAGGGGAAGGAGCTATATCTTCTAGAATCCTGCCCCTGGTTTTGGCTGTGACATTGCTGAGGGTGGTAGCACAAGAATGCCTAGTTTGGGTGGAGTGGAACGATATCTGCACCTATGAGAATAGTAGGATCTCTACTGCCACCTGCTGTGGAAACCTCCTAGATGAAGAGGTCAGGTTCATAAGTGACCTGGAGAGCGTTTTCATGGTGTCAGTATGCTTCTTGAACATGGTCAGAGCCTCTAGAAACTTGTCTCAAAAGAGATGGTCTCCACAGCATAATATGTCAGTGTTGCTCCTGCAAGTTGGAGGCCCAAAGCCATGAGTGTCTAAGTGCCAATACTCATTGAGGAAGCTCTCAATGCTGTATCAAAAATATTGTATGTCATTCTAACAAAGTATTTTCCAAACTCCTTCACTTGTGCCACCAAGGAGTGGTATGGGTCAACTGTCGTTGGAGTGAAAAAGATTGCACACTCATCTACACTGTGCAAGATGTTCTTCAAGTGCACTGCTATAAGGAGCTGAAAGGGTACTACGAAGAAAGGCAGCATCCAATACAGCTCTGGAGGTCACTGAGTGACCAGGGAGTTGGACCAAGGGATAGCCCTTAAATTTCAGTAAAGCCGTTGACACCGTTATGCACAGGCAACTTATAAACAAACTGAGTACCACAGGGATGGACTCTAAAGTGACTGACCGGGTTAGAAATTGGTTGAGTGGGAGGCGACAAAGGGTACAAGTAAATGGAGCTCACTCTGAGGAGAAGAAAATTACCAGTTGTATGCCACTGGGATCTATCTTTGATCAGATTTTTTTTTTAATATATTTGTTAGTGATACTGCATAGGGGCTGTTGGTAAGGTTTGCCTCTTTGTGGATGATACCAAAATATGCAATAGAGTAGACTCAGAAAGGAGTAGATAACATGAGTAGGGATCTAGCTAAACTTGAAGAATGGTCTTGAATTTGGCAGCTGAGATTTAATGCAAAAAATGCAGAGTCATGCACTTGGGCTCCAAAAATCCAAGGGAACAGTACAATATAGGGGGCGAAGTACTGTACTTCTGTCCACAAAAGAAGAGCAGGACCTGGGCCTAATTGTGTCTGACTATCTTTAAGTAGCTAAAAAGGTATAAAAGGTGACTGCGAAAACCAGAAGGATGCTTGGGTATATAGGGAGAGGAATGGCCAGCAGAAAAAGGAGGTGATAATGCCTCTGTATAAGTCTCTGGTGCAACCTCATTTGGAGCATTGTAAGCAATTCTGGAGACCGCACCTTCAAAAGGATATAAGCAGGTTGGAGTTGGTGCAGAGGGTGGCAACTAAAATAGCTAGTGGTCTCCATTACGTAGCATACAAGGACAGACTTAAAGATCTTAATATGTATACTTTAGAGGAAAGGCAGGATAGGAGCTATTTGAGAGAGACATTTAAATACCTCCTTGGCATAAATGCACAGGAGGGTCTCTTTCAATCTATCCAAAGATAGCTTAAGAACAAAACTCCTAAAAGATGAACTCATGCAAAAATCTTAAAAACAAAACATTTAAAATGTTCTCCTAGCAATTATTGGGAGCCAATAAAATCAAATAAGAAATAATGGTTCTTCCTTATTTTTCACTTGCAAAATCATCTTTACTGCAATATTTTGCAGCATTTGCAGATGAGCAAAATGTCTCTGATGTACCCAAACAATATTACAATAATCAAATTGTCTCAATGCTGCTTGCACCACAGATGTCATGTTTGTTCTAATCTGTCAAATGTGATGCAAATGATACAAAATTTTATTTGTTAATTGTGTAATCTGCTTATTCATCGATACTGTAGCAATATGGCCAATTTACTTAATGGGACTGCAACATTCAACAAAATAGCAGCAGTCATTGGAAATTTAGTTAAATCTTGACCTACCCAGAGTAATTTTGTCTTTCAGGATTGTGCTTCGTTAAATTTATCCGCATCTAGGAATCAATCCTTTGAAAACAATCAGCCAACATCTTATATGTGGTACATGATATTACTATTTTGCCATTCTGGAAAGATTATCTGTATATAAACAATAAAATAGAGACTTCCAGTGACATCATGAACCCGAATGGAAGGCTGAAAGCCGAGCTCTGCTGGACAAAACCCATGAAATTGAGCAAAAAGGCCTAAGCAACACAAAGACCCACAAAATTGAAATAGCACTCCTTGTGGCCTTGGGCAAGTTACTTAACCCTCCATTGCCTCAGAAAATTCCAAGTTAAAGGTACATTACCAAGTTGACTGAAATGATAAAGCGGTATATAAAAACCTGTTAAATTAAAATAAATAAATAATAGGATACATACTGGCAGAAATGGCAAGGAGACACAAAAAAAAAAAAAAAAGACGACATACCTGTGCGACTTTGTATACACAGGCCAACGAGGTGAAAATAAAGAAGGGGAAAAAGCGGCAGGAGAGCCTGTGGCAGGATGTAATGAGGTGGAAACAGACAGCATCTGAGGCCCAACAGAATGCTGAAGCAATGGTACAAAGCACAAAGGAAGTACTGCGAGCGTGGTTTGGGGAGCTGCAGGCAGAAATGGCAGGGTTCCACGCTAAAATGGAGGCTGCCATCATAGATTTTTGTGCAGATGTCCTGGAGCTTGGAAGGAGAGTGGACAAAATGGAAATGCAAGTAGAAGCCCAAGAAAGCATAGTTACTCACCTGGGTCTTTTATAGTAAAGTTCATGTCTGTGCCAATCCGTTTTACACAGTTCAAATACCGGCTCTGCTGTTTTTAAGAATGCAATTAGTGCTTAGCAAACAACATTTCTTTCTGATACACATCATATTTCCATACACCTCTGCAAATTTCCCATTTCTCATATTGTCAGATGCTGTGTATATCCATAATTTCACATGCTTAATCTTCAAATAACAACCAATCTACATGTGCTGGTTCCTACCCAATTTGATGATCGACTATTGCTACCTGCTGGTTTAGCCAGTTTGCTCCTGGGTACCCCTCTCCTTTTCCATAGTTGGTCCTCCTGTGCCTTTTCAATTTGTTTTTATTTTTATTTTAGTTTGGATGATATTTACAATTGTCACATAATGTACTATATCCCCTTTTTTGTTCTTAGTTGTCTGCATTTTGTTTTCTTACCCTTTGTTGGTACGTGACATTTGATTTCCAGCTTTTGGTGAGGTTTTATCCTCTTGTTGTTTTATGTATGGTTTATAATTTACATGTATGTTATTTGATTTATTTGGGCTACTGACAGTACATGTTTTCTAACATATCCACTGACCTTTTTTAGATGTTTTTATGAATTACATTTGATTTTAATTTGTACATTACTACTTTCCATGTTACCACCATTATCACTTTTATGTAATTTTATTCTGTTAGTTTTGCATATTTTAATGAGCATCAGCTCATCTTTGCTTATAGAATTAATGTGTGGATTATGATTACTTATTTATGTATTTTTATATCTGTAGTGATCATAGTCCGCTGAACAAGGCCAGTTTGGCCGAAACACGTGTTGGGCGGACCCTCAAAGCTGTTTCTCCTTCCAAAGGACCTTGTTTGCCTACAGGTGTTCCCCGGGGACAGCAGGAATCAGTCCTCACATAAGGGTGATGTCGACACTGACGGAGCACTCGCAGAAGCATCTCCCCAACTTTCAAAGAAAGCCTTTGGGAGATGCTATCAAGCATGCATGGTCCCCTTCCCGCCCAAGGGTGTCATCTTGCTCAGTCAGATTACATAGGAAGATGGTAAAGAAGCAACTCCAAGGGGAAGAGGGAGGGTTATGAGGACTGATTCCTGCTGTCCCCGGAGAACACCTGTTACAGGTAACTATGCTTTCTCCAGGAACAAGCAGGAAGTCAGTCCTCACATATGGGACTCCCCAGCTACAGGCTACCAAAAGCCCAAAGCGAAAGAACACGGTCTCCCTCAAGCGGAGCAGCAAGCAGCAGTAATTGAGTCTGTAGTTATAGACTACAGTAGAACCCCCGGTTTCCGGTGAAAACCAGTACTCTGGTAGCCTGAACACAGAAGGATCAGAGGGTAGTAGTTGTCTAAACCCCGAAAAAATTACGGAACACAGGCTGGCTGAAGGCATTGTCCCGTTGGGACTCTCTTTCCAGGCAGTAATGAGCTGCAAAGGTATGGACTGAAAACCAGGTGGTGGCCAGGCATATGTCCACCATCGGGACAGAGCGCAGGTTTGCCACTGAGGCTGCCATGGTACTGACATGGTGTGCCATGACACGGTCTGAAGTTCGCTGACTCTGTGAGCGGAGGCAAGTGCAACCAAGACCACCACCTTCCACGAGAGGTATCGTAGATGGCAGGTACCAGAGGCTCAAAGGGCGGGCGAGTGAGCTTCCCCAATGCCATGAGGTTCCACTCAGTCACCAGAGGGTGAACCAGGATCTTCAATAAGAGCAGACCCCTTAGGAAGCAGGTCACCAGCAGCTGGACTGAGAGGGATTTGTCATCCACCGGGTGGTGGTGTGCCGGCAGGGCACTGAGGTGCACCCTGACGGAGTTAGACTTGAGCCCTGATTGCGAGAGATGGAGAAGATACTGTAACACCAATCCCACCGGGCAGGAGAACATGTCCGTCCCGTGCTCTGCACACCAAGTTGAAAACCTGTGCCATTTGAGAGTTCCAAGTGGAAGCCTTACAAGAGTCCAGCAGGATCTCCTCTACCTCACCCAAGAGGTTGAAAGGAGTAGGGTCACCCTTTCAGCAGTCATGCCGTCAGTAACAGGGACCTCAAGTTGGGGTGCATAAGAGAGCCCCCTGCAGAGAAGGAGCCCTAGAGAGTTCCTCAATGGGATAGGGGTCTCCACCGATAATTGGTGAAGTAGCGGGAACCACAGTTGCCTGGGCCATCAAGGGGCTATCAAGATGAACGAGACCTTGTCACGGAGGGTCCTGAACAAGGTTTTGGCAATCAGTGGCATGGGAGGAAAGGTGTACATGAGGCCCTCTGACCACAAGATGAGGAACGCGTCCGCCGCCACCCTAGAGGGATGGACCTGCCGGAAGCAGAAGCGGGGCAACTGGTAGTTGTCCAGACTGGCGAACAGGTCCATCACGAGTTCCCCCCAGAGCTGGAAGAGCCAGTCGGTCACACTGGGGTCCAGCCTCCACTTATGTGGTTAGAGGACCCTGCTCAATCTGTCAGCCAGTAGGTTGTTCTGGCCTGGCAGATATACAGCCCGCAGAAGTATACTCTGTCGGACTGTATAGGAGCAGAGGACCACTGCCTCTCAGCAGAGGGCATAAGACCCTGCGTCCCCCTGTTTGTTCACATAGAACATCACTACCTGGTTGTCCATCTGGACCAACACCGGCTGGTGATGTAGGCAGTGGCAAAATGTTCAGAGGGCTAAGTATATCACCTGTAGTTCCAGAAGGTTGATCTGCTGGATGCTTTCATCCTGAGACCAGCTGCCCTGGGTGAGGAGTTTCTTGCAGTGAGCTCCCCAGCCAAGCAGGGAGGTGTCTGTGGTGAGGACCCTTAAGGGGCTCGGGGCTTGAAAAGGCACCCCTGCCTCGAGACAATGGGGAGTCTGCCACCAGGTCAGAGAATATACCAACTAGCAGGTCACTGAGATTTTGCCCCAGAGGCACCCCATGGCCTGTGTCCACTGGTCCCAAAGGCACCACTGCATGGCCCTCATGTGGAGGCAGGCATCTGGGGTGACATTTATTTATTTATTTATTTCAGTTTTTTATATACCGCACTATTTATAATCAGCGCGGTTTACAGATGAACACAAAGACCAGAACAACAGGCTGTTCGGTATTACATATAACAGGAGTATAAACTTGGATAACATGGGAGAACTATATACATAGAATAAATATTCAATTAGTTCGATAGCATGAAAAAAAACTATTTACATAAAATAGCAGTAGTGCAAGGGTCAGGAGGAGATTGTGGTTAAGTTTATGGTAAGACTATTCTTTTGAAATTTATGTAGGGTAAAATTTGATAAATAGGTTAAATTTTAGGGCTCTTCTGAACTGGGTTAAACCGGTTAAAGCACGTATGTCAGGTGGTAGGGAGTTCCAGAGTTTTGGGGCACAAAACATGAAGGCTCTACTCGCTGTTGATCGGCTGCAAGTTGTTATGGCCTTTGGCATTGTTAGAGTGTTTAGTGATGATTGTCTTCTGGATCTTATTGGTGGTACAGTTTGTATGAGGTCAGTTAGTGAATTGGCTGACAAGCCATGGATGGCCTTGTACGTGAGAATCAGCGTTTTGAATATGAGCCTGGCTTGTATTGGGAGCCAGTGAAGCTGCTTGAGGATTGGTGTCACATGATCATTTCTGGATGCTCCATGTAGAACCCTTGCAGCAGAGTTCATAGCAAGTTGTAGAGAACTTAGGGTGGATTGTGGGAGACCTTGTAGAATTGAATTGGCGAAATCAAAATGCGGCAAGATGAGTGCTTGGAAGATGGTTCTGAAATCCTCTGGGTCCAGTAAAGAGCGTAAATGCCTAAGTGTGCGTATCTTGAAGTATACAGCTCTTACTATATTGTCTACGTGTGATTTCATATCTAGTCGGTGGTCCAGCGTGACTCCGAGATATCTTATTGTTTCTTTGGTGGATAGATCAGCTCCCTTAACACTTATATGTGATGGTGGAATGAAGTTGGGGTCTCTTGTAACAAAGAGAACCTCAGTTTTCTTGTGCTGGATGCGGAGGTTTTGTGAGAGAAGCCACTCTGAGACTGCATCAAAGCACTTTATTATGGGCAGTAAATCCATTTGTATTGTGGAAAAAAGGTAAATAAAGTAGGATGTCATCTGCGTATATCATACATTCAACATTGAATGAACTGATGATATTGCAGATAGGCTGCATGTATATGTTAAACATGAGAGATGAAAGAGATGAACCTTGTGGGACGCCTTGTTTCTGATGGAAGAGATTTGATTCTCCTGTTGCAGTTTTTACATATTGCATTCTGGTGTTCAGGTAAGATTTACACCATTCAAGTGCTGAACTACTGATGGCTTTTTCCTTCAGCCGTGTAATGAGTATATCATGATTTACCGAATCAAATGCAGCTGCTATATCTAAGAAGATTAGCACAACGCCTTGACGGATGTTGTCTATACTGGCGAGTATGTTATTGAAGAGGGTGGTGATAAGTGTTTCGACGCCATGATATTCTCTGAAGCCATGTTGAAAATAGTCAAGAGGGGCTGCGGAATCTATGTGGTCTTGAATTTGACGTTGTACCTCTTTCTCAAAGATTTTTGCTAGGAGGGGAATGCTGGCAATAGGTCTGTAAGAGTCAGCCTTTTTTGGGTCTAGTTTGGGGTTTTTTAGCAGTGGTCTAATGGATGTGAGCTTTAGAGCAGATGGGAAGGAGCCGGTTGTAAATGAAAGGTTCATGATTCTTGCAATGAACGGGCTAAATGTACTTCGCAGGTCCTTTATCCAGAAGGCTGGGCAGGGATCGGTTTGAGCGGTGGTGGTATTGAGTGAGGTGATTGTGTCTTCAATAAATTTAGCTGAAGGAGTGATAAGTGTAGACAAGGAGTTTTGGCAGGTTGTTTCTTGTACATCTGTTTTCAGTAGCTCATCCGTCTGTATAAGTTTAGATTGCAAGTAATCAGCAAAATCTTGAGGGTGGATCTCCTCCTTTTGTTCTGAAGATGGTTCCTTTGATAGTGATTTTACCAGGTTGAAAAGATCACGAGGTTTGTTCAATGATCTTTTAAGCGTATCAGTGTGATATTGCTTCTTCTTGTTTTTGATTGCTTCGCGGTGAGCTGCTAAGTAGAGATTGTAGATTGTGTGGTCATCACTGGCCAGTGTTCGTCTCCAGCGTTTTTCGAGTCTCCTTAAATGCATAAGTGAAGACCGCAGCTCAGGAGAGAACCATGGTGCAGAATTTCTTTTCTTTGATATGTTTTTCTTGTGTGGTAAATGAGAAATGGACTTGAGGCTGTTGTTCCAGGCTTCAATTGACTCGTCAAGGTTGAGCGTTGTATTGTTGAGGAGTGGTTGAGTATTTGTCAGTATAAAATCCTTGTTGAAGGGCCGAAAGCTTCTTGTTAGTGCTCTTGGTGAGTTGTCAAGGTTTTTGTAGTTTATGGGATGAGTGTTACCCAAGGGAATTTGTAGGTTTATGAGTTTGTGGTCTGACCAAGGTACATCTGTGATAGACTTTATAATGTTGCTGCTTTGTGCAGGAGCAGATTGTGGAGCGAATACCATATCAAGAATGTTTCCTTTGTTATGTGTGGGTTCTGTGATTAATTGTTGATACCCAAGATTTTCAATGGCATTGAGGAGTGAAGAGGACTGATGTTGCTGCAGAGAAGGGAGATTGAGATCTCCCATTATCCAATTAGGAGTGTTGAGATTAGTGGTATTGGCAGCTAAGTCTAGAATGGTGGGAAGGTCATCCGTAGAGCTTGAGGGAGCTCTGTAAACCAGGTTTATAGAGCATTGCTTGTTAGCTATGGTGATTATATCCAGATTGTTTGAGCTGTAGGAGTTAGTCGTATTGAAAAGGAGTTCAGACTTGGTGAGAATGAGTGATCCTCCTCCTTTCTTGTTTTCTCTGTGTGTTGTATGTATAGAGAAGTTTGGTGGAGTGAGTTGGTTAATGAGGACATTATCTTCTTTTGATAGCCAAGTTTCAGTGATCAAAAGTGCGTCAAGATTGTGATGGGTAACTAAATCTTGGATTACAGGCCACTTTTTCCGAATAGAGCGGGCATTTATGAGAGCACATTTTAAGCTTTGGGAAGTTGGGGAACCTTGTTGCTTGGAGTTACTGGTTTGTTGTATCGCAATGTGGATCAAGTGGGATTGTCGTATGCGAGCATCCTTAGCTGGATAATGGTGAGAGTTGCTTGACCATTTTTTTCCGTGGTTTTTGTGGATAGGGATGTGATTGATGGAGGGAGAGTATGCCGAGGAGATACCGAGCCAATCTGTGAGAAGATAAAAACTAAGAAGAGTGATGAGGTGAAGAGACATTTTGGATCCTTATTGAGGAAGTTTCTAGGCTTGTGTGTCTGATTACTAGTTGTGGTGAGAATTGATGCGGGCTGTATAGGGGTCACAATGGCTAAAAGAAGTTATAGCACAATACAGGCAACTGTAGCAATGGAGTTATGGCACAATACAGGCAACTGTAGCAAAGGAGTTATGGCACAATACAGGCAACTGTAGCAATGGAGTTATGGCACAATACAGGCAACTGTAGCAATGGAGTTATGGCACAATACAGGCAACTGTAGCAATGGAGTTATGGCACAATACAGGCAACTGTAGCAATGGAGGTATAGCACAATACAGGTAACTGTAGCAAAGGAATACTATCAATGATAATATATGAGATTATATTGAAGATAGTGCCGAGCTTAGTTTGGTCAGACAGATAGTGTATACTTGCTGTGCATTTAGACGGTAGACTTGTAGGTGGATGAGGGGTGGTCCTGTTGTAGGATTGGAGTGGAGCTGTGTATTCTTGGATGTTTCGTGGGCCTTTGAGAGGGCCTTTGCCTAAGGGCCGTGCCAAAGGGCCCTCTGGCGAGGCCCTCAGGCGCGGGTGCGCCCGATGGCGCAAACTTTTAAGCGCTCTGCTGCAGGCCCCGATTGGGGTAAAGATGTTCCGGTGCTCCTCCTGCCGCCTGAGGCTCGATCCCCCGACTGGGGAGAGCTGATGACGGCGGCGGGTCTAAAGGGACCACGCGCCCGATGGCGCCAACTTTTAAGAGCTCTGCTGCAGGCCCCGATTGGGGTAAAGATGTTCCGGTGCTCCTCCTGCCGCCTGAGGCTCGATCCCCCGACTGGGGAGAGCTGATGACGGCGGCGGGTCTAAAGGGACCACGCGCCCGATGGCGCCAACTTTTAAGAGCTCTGCTGCAGGCCCCGATTGGGGTAAAGATGTTCCGGTGCTCCTCCTGCCGCCTGAGGCTCGATCCCCCGACTGGGGAGAGCTGATGACGGCCATATGTCCAAGGAGGTACAAGAGGAGCTGAGCGGGCACCAAAGGACAGTGCTGTACATCCAGTGCCAGGGCCCTGAGGCAGTTGGCTAGGTCCCGGGACAGGAAGGCTTTTGCCTGGAGGGTGTCCAGTATTGCCCCGATGAACTCCAGACATTGTGTCGGAAGGAGGTGAGACTTGGGGTAGTTTATCACAAACTCCAAGTGCTGCAGGACCTGGATGGTGTGCGCAGTCGCCTGTTGCACCTCTGAGGCCGTGCCTCACTTTAAGAGCCAGTCATCCAGGTAGAGGGAATTGTGATCGGCAGTTTAACTATCACCCATTGCTCTGACAGCTTCCTTTCCTCTCAAATTCAGAAGCAGTTGCTGCTGGTAAGATGCTCATTCTTTCGTTAAGTTAAAACACAAATTACAAAAGTTATTGTCATGACCTGTTCTTTCCTCCATCATAGCGGCATTACTGGCATTTTGAAAAGTAAAAAGAAAAAAGACCGGCGGTACCGGTCCGGTAGTCGGGGAAGGCAGATACGCGGCCAAAGAAACAAATTAAAATAAGAACTTCTTCAGCGGTGACAGGAACACGACCTGCTGGCTCCACGGAAAAGAAGAACTGAGGAGAGTTGGTGAGAAAGGTGGGAAGGCAGCGCGCATGCGCTGTGGGAGGCTCCCAAAAGCTTTCTTCTGGGGAGCTTTCCCGCGCAGGCTCCGTCGGTATATGTGAGGACTTATTCCTGCTTGTTCTTGGAGATTATATAGTACAAAATGAAAGGTTAGATATAATTGGCATCTCGGAGATCTGGTGGAAGGAGGACAACCAGTGGGACAGTGTGATACCTGGGTACAAACTATAACACAATGATTGAGTAAACGAAATTGGGGGAGGTGTTGCACTCTATGTTAGAGAGGGCATTGAGTCACACAGAATTAAAGATTTGTAGAAAACAAAATACACTGTAGAATCTCTAAGGATAGAAATTCCAAGTAAAAAGGGAAAGGTGATGGCAGTGGGGGGTCTACTATCGACCGCCTGGCCAGAATGAATCACCGGATGATGAAATGATAAAAGAAATCAGGGAAGCTAACAAAGGTTACAACACAGTAATAATGGGTGATTTCAATTACCACGGTATCCACTGAGTCAGTGTCACAATAGGAAATGCAAGGGAGATAAAGTTTCTAGATGAAATAATTGACTGCTTCATGGAGCAGCTGGTTCATGAAGCAACAAGAAGAGAAGCTGTTTTCGACTTAGTCCTTAGTGGAACACAGGATCTGGTACAAGAGATAAGGGTGTTGGGGCCACTTGGCAATAGTGATCATAGCATGATCCCATTTGATTTAATAAATGGAGGAAGGATGGCAAGAAAATCCACAGCAGTATCTTTTCACTGTCAAAAGGGAGATGACGATAAAATGAAGAAAACGGTTAAGAAAAAACTAAAAGGAGCAGTCGCAAAGGTTAAAGATTTACATCAGGCATGAGCATTGTTTAAAAATACTATTTTGGAAGCCCAGACTAGTGGAAGAAAGGCTATAAAAATGCCAACAAGGTTTAAAAGTGAGGTAAGAGGGGCTGTTGTAGCAAAAAAAAAAATCATCTTTCAGGAAATGGAAAAAGGTGCCAAATAACAAAAACAGGAAACACAAGAACTGGCAAGTTAGATGCAAGGCATTGATAAGACAGGCAAAGAGAATTTGGAGAGAAAAAAAAAAAAGCTTGCCATGGAAGCAAAAATGCATAATAAAACCTTTTTCCAAGTACATTTGTAACAAAAACCTGTAAGAATGTCAGTTGGATGATGATAGAGGGATAAAAGAAGCACTAAGGGAAGACAAGGCTATAGCGGAGAGACAATGAATTCTTTGCTTCGGTCTTCACTGAATATGATGTAGGGAAGATGCCCATGCCTGAAATGGGATTTAAAGGGGATTCCATCGGAAGAATGGAAAGAAATATCAATAAACTGGGAAGATATATTACTGTTGGATAAAATGAAGAGCAGAAATCATCTGGACCACATGATATACATCAAAGGGTGTTGAAAGAACTGAAATATGATACTGCAGACCTACTATTATTAATCTGTGAACTATCATTAAAATAATCTGTAGTACATGAGGATTGGAAAATGGTCAATGTAACACCAGTTTTTAAAAAGGGATCCAGGGGTGATCTGGGAAACTACAGATCAGTGAGCCTGACGTCAGTATCAGGCAAAATGGTAGAAACCATTATATAGAATGAAACTAGCAAACATGCAGATAGTCATGGTTTAACGGGAGAAAACCAACGTGGATATAGCCAAGGAAAGTCTTGTCTTACTAATCTCTATTTTTTTTTGAACGTGTGAATAAACAGGTAGACAAAGGCGAGCCAGTTGATATAGTGTACCTAGATTTTCAGAAAGCCTTTGACAAGGTTCCTCATAAGAGACTCTTGGGGAAATGAAAAAGTCATGGGATGGGAGGCAGTGCACTATTGTGGATCAGGAACTGGATAAAAGATAGAAAGCAGACAGTAGGGCTAAATGGCCAATTTTCTCAATGAAAAAAGGTGAATAGTGGAGTACCCTAGGGATCTGTGCTGGGCCCACTGCTTTATGAAATATTCATAAATGACCTGGAATGGGCATTAAGATTGAGGTGATCAAATTTGCAGATGACACAAAATTATTCAAAGTTGTCAAAACAAGTGGATTGTAAAAAATTTGCAAGAGAACCTTGATAAGTTGGAAGACTGGACATCCAAACGGCGATGAAATTTAGTGTGAACAAGTGCAAAGTTATGCACACCTAGGAAAGAAAAACCCAAACTATGGATACAAGATGCAAGGTTCCACATTAGGAAACACCACCCACAAAGGATTTAGGCATCATCGTGAATAACACATTGAAACCTTCTGCCCAGTGTGCACAGCAGCCAAGCAAATGGAATGCTAGGAATCACAAGGAAAGAAATGGAGAATAAAACCAAGGTTATTATAATACCTCTATCGTTCCATGGTGCGACCGCACATTGAATATTGTGTGCAATTCTGATCGCCGTATTTTTAAAAGGGTATAGCAGAATTAGGAAAGGTACAAAGAAGAGCCACCAAAATGGTAAAGAGGATGGAAAAATACCCCTATGAGGAAAGACTTAAAAGGTAAAGGGCTCTTCAATTGGAAAAGAAACGGCTGAGGAGAGATATGATAGAGGTTTATAAATTAATGAATGGAGTCAAACGAGTAAACATAGAATGGTAGGTTACGACGTCAAAAAGTAGAAAGACTAGGGACACGCAATGAGGTTAGAATGTAATCCATTTAAAACTAATAAGAGAAAATATTTTTTCACTCAATGCGTAATCAAACTCTGGAATTCATTACCGGGGGCAGCAGTAAAAGCTGTTAGTGTAGCTGGGTTTAAAAAATGGTTTGGACAAGTTCCTGGAGGAAAGGTCCATAAACCACTATTAAAGAGGACCTGGGAAATCCACTGCTTACCCCGGGACAAGCACTGTGGAACCTGTGTACCTCTTTAGGAACCTGCCAAGTACTTGTGACCAGATCGGCCACTATTGGAAACAGTATACTGGGCTTAATTTTAACCAGTATGGCCTTTATGTTCTTATGAGCTTGAGAGAATTAACGGGGTCCACAAAGAGAACACATCATAGTTCAGGAAAATTGCAAAAGCAGTCCCTAGAGGGACTATAATTGGTGTTTTTCCAAATAATTCTGCATCGGGAATGCCACTAACCCCTCAGATATCTTGGATCAAAATGGAAAGACCAGTAATGGAGCAATAATTAGCTGCAATACTCAAATTGACCTTTATATCTTTTGGTATGGGAGTCAGAACAATCCTAATGAGAGAGAAAAATCATTTTTCAATAATCCACCAATACAATATCTTATTTGAACACAGATCTAGAATACTTAAACTTTTTAAAAAAAAAATTTTAAACAATTTTAACAAATCTGGAGGTTAAAATAAGAAATGAAGGCCAAAGAGTATCTGCCCCTATAGGTTCCTCACAATTTGTTTTTAAATTAGACAACGCCAAAGATAACTTATTATGAAATATAGAATGACATGAAGTATCAATTTTTGTTTCAAAACATGATACTATATCTGAAGTACTTAATCTTCCTCCATTTTCACCCTGTTGATCTTTCTCTCTTTCAAAGAACTCATAATTTTAAATAAAGCTCCAATATTATTTTTGTTATCTTCTAGCAATTTAGAACAGTAATTCCTTTTTGCTTGGAGCAAGGCCCTTTTAGAACAATTAACTTGTTCTCTCCATTTCCTTTGTAAATCCAAATTCAAATCCAAACTCTATCGCAAATGGTTTCATGGTGTCCCAACGCTGCTTTAATTTCTACTAATTCTATCTTAAATCATGGAAAAGAATTTGCTCTTTTGATCCTTCTCTTTTTACATGAAACGATCTTGTCAACTGTTTCCTTAATCAACATATTCCCTGATCGACCATGCTTTCATGGGAGCTCTCAGTGTCCTGAGGCAAAATTATCATAAAAACTTTGGCCCATTTATCAGTGTCAGTTTTACTTTGAGTCATTTTAAATGTTCCCCCCTGCAGCTCTTAATTTTCCCTTCTCTTCCCCACATAGTAAATAACAGATAAAGGCCAGCATGGTCCAACTAGTCTGCCCAATAAAATGGCTAGAGTAGTAGAGCTGCACCTGCCGTTCTGTGAAGGTTACTCTCGCTCTATGCCTCTGATCAAGTTTGCACCTGTCGCTCCAGGCAGGGTAGTCCTCTCTATGAAGTTATTTACGTTTTCTTTGATTCCATCCTCTTGCTATGTAGTGATCCCTCTGTGTCTGTCCCACGCCCTTTTGAATTCAGTCAAAGTTTTTGCTCCCACCACTTTCTTCGGGAGGGCATTCCAGGGACCCACTATCCTTCCTGTGAAAAAGTATTCTCTAATGTTACTTTTAACTTTACCTCCTTGCAGCTTCATAAAGCAGTGGTATTTGAACCCTGGCTTCCTTGGCTCTAGCTCAGTGCACTAACTATTAAGCTACATATGATAAAAACCACACCAAATAATGTTCAGACCAAAGGAGTGGGCTACCCTACCATCTTTGACCATAGAGTTACTCCAATTCCCATTTGTAGTCATAATGGCATTTAACTGATGACCTTTCTCGTAAGTGCTAACCAGCCAAATAAAATTGAGATTAAGATCCTCTATTAAAGAGCAAAAAGATATGGGTGCAGCACCATGTTTATCTTCAAAATGGAGATGAAAATCTCCCACTATTAAAGCATTTTCATAGGATAACACTGGTCAACAAATTTTTACAAAGGACATGTTACTGAAATAAAAATAGTCATTTCTTATCAATTTTTATATGCTGAACACGAATATGACAGTGAAACTGCAAAGTTGGTTTTATTTTTTTTTGTAATCTACAAGAATTAATGTTTACATCACGAAATGCATGTCAATAGTAAATATAATAGGCCTTCGGTTAATACCTGTAAAAAACCAAGTCATAGACTACTTCTTAGATTTTTTCGCCCGTCTCTTGTACAGCTGTTCGGGGGCTTCTCTGGGGAGTGTCCAGCAGTAGTCAGCCAGCATTGTAGTGGAACATTTTCCCTGGTATCTTTGCTCCATCGTTGCGATATCCTGGTGAAAATGTTCGCCCTGTTCATCACTAACCATACCACAGTTGTCAGGAAAGAAATCGAGATGGGAATCAAGGAAATGGATCTTTAGAGACATATTGCAGCCAAGTTTCTGATACTGCATCAGCATGTCTTCTACTAGTTCCTTGTAGTTTTCTGCCCTAACATTCCTGAGAAAGCACAGTTACTTACCTGTAACAGGTGATCTCTTGGAACAGCAGGAATGAGTCTTCACATTTGGGGACTCCCAAGCTAAGATGCCTGGAGGAGTCCCAGCATGTTGCGAATCTGAGAAGGCCATGCTATTCGACAGAACCTCAGGCATCCTGGGGATGAAGGGTAGGAGCTGAACTAAAAAGATGTGCTATGGAACAGCTGGACCAAACAGGACGCCTAGATAGGAGACCCTGTGTAGATAATATCTAAAATATTGAACTGCAATATACCAATATGGACCTCACCAGGTGGTATTGTAAAACGTTTATGGAGGTTCATATGGATCTGCTAATATGAACCAGCAGAATATTCTCAAGGAGTACCTCAATGTAGAGCAGAGGTAAATAAACTGTGCAAAAGACAGGTTGAGGTCAGAACCTTTAGGGCGAGAAAAAGTCCCAGCGGAAACTGGGGTAGTTCAATGAGGCAGGACTTTTGCGGGAAACGCAGAAGTCCCTATTAGATAAACCTGAAGTTCTTTTGACCTTAAAGAGACATAGTTCTTATAGGAGAAGAGGGGTATTGAAGACCCCTATATCCGATGACAAAGGACAGAAGTATGAGGCATTGTAGCCTCCTATTTTCTGAAGATTCAGAATGTCCTTCCTAATTGAAGTCACTTAGGAAAAAAGATGGTACATGGAGGACTTCAGATGTACCTAACCTGAAGGTTATGGTGGAAAAACCTTTAACTACCACATAGAAGTGGTTGTTTATGTAGAACCCTAAGCATGCTGGAGCAGCATTGATAGGGATAGTGACTATCTATCGGAGCCCTAGAGGAAATATATATATATATATATATATATATATATATATATATATGAACCTAGGCAGACAGATAGAAAAAGTATATAGATACTGTCATGACAGCATCCCCTGGTGGCCAATGGCGGTAAGGGGCAGCTGCACATCACACTTATTTTTCAAGGAGCGTGGGGTATGTAAGGCCAAGTGCAGATTGGTCTTATGGATTTTAGCTCCTTGTGAGCACATAATAATTAAGCCACGAGTGTAGGGAAACAAGGCTTTTATTTCCCCTCCGTGCAAGGGTTCAATAAAACAATGGAAATCAAAGAATGTCCTCTTATCAAGGTTCCAGTAATAAACAGGCAAACCAACTGTTGATTTCTTCACAAATAGGTGCAAAGGATAAATGGAGGAATTCAATTCATTCCAGGGTAAAACAACTAAACAAGGCTTCTTCTTATTTACAATGCCGCTATGGATTCCAGGCTAGTAGCTATACACAAACTGCAATAAATAACCTCTTCCTGAGGAATGGGAATAGTATCTGCACCTTCTATCTCCATAGATTCTGCTTCACTAGTTTCCCCCTCAGAGCAAACGCTGTCCCTGGATGTCACAAGTTTACATGGACTGTCTCTGGTATCTCGGCTCCAATAAGACTGTGCTCTAAAGTCTTTTGGTATTTCTTTAAACTGCTCTGGTTTCTTTCCTCTTCTTACAAACTGTGGTTCAATTTTAGCAGTGCTTTTAGGAGTTAAGCTTTCTCTAACAGGAATAAAGCCACCATACCTTGAGTTCCTGTAGCATGAAGCTCTGGAGCCTTCTCTCTCAAGAACGTCTCTCTGATAACAGGTTTTCTGTCGGTAGCTTCTGGGGAGTGCTGGACTTCCTGAAAGCTTAGGAAAACCTGGCGAGGATTCACCAGCCCTATGCTTCAGTGAAAAAGTAGCTTTGCTAGAAACTCCTTTCTTTCTGGTACCTGGTGAAGCTTGTTCAGCATACTCCAATGACTGCAGGCTTTCCCCCAAGCCTGGCTCTCTGGCTCTCTGTATAGTGGACTCAGGAACGTTGCTTAAGCAGGGAGTGGCACACCCTCCAGTCTGACTGCTTTCCTTAGCAGACTCCCTCTGAACAGTGGCTTCCGTAGCATGGCCCCTCTGAACTCTACCTCTGTGAATTTTGCCCTTTTGAGCTTGCTCAGGAAGGATTCCTTCCTTCAGGACTCTCCTTCCTTCTTCAGCCATGCTTTCTGTTCCTTCTCTTCCATCTGCTGCTTCTCCCGCTGCTCCAGCTTCTCTCGCTGTTCTTCCTCCTTTGCTGGCATTAAGCTTCCATTTATAAAGGGATTTTTCCTTTGAATCTCCCGGGCTTACTTCCAGGTGCAACTGGTTAGCTCTCCTACCTTCATTAGCCTCTGTAGGATCACTCCTGCCCCCTCTAGCTGTGCTTTGAGGTAATTGCACATCTAGAGCTCTGTGAGAAACAGGGTTTCTTTTCAACTCTGCATCTTTATTAGCACCAGCCTCATGACACATCCCCCCTCTTAAAATATTACGGGCTGAATGTTCATCATTACTACAGCACGTAATTCTAGACATTTTCTGAGCGGACGTAAACAAGGCCAACCTTTCGTGCCAGAGTCGAAGAACATTTATGTGGTACACTTGTTCATGTCCCTTTGTGTCCCGTATTAAATACGATGTTGGACCAAGTGGTTTGACCACCGTGTAGGGTCCCTTCCACCGAGCTTCAAACTTCGGAGTGGGGCCGGATAGCAAGACTATTACGTTCTCACCGGCATTTAGACGCCGGGGTTTGGTATCTCTGTCATAGTACTGTTTTTGCTTTTTCTGACTGTCCTTCAGTTTTTCTTCAGCAAAACGGGAGGTCCGTCTTAACCGGCTTCTTAAATTTCTCAAAAATTGCAGTATCCCCACTTCATTTTGTACAGGTTCCACCCATTGTTCCCTCAGGATATCCAGAACTCCTCTGGGCGATCTCCCATACATCAATTGATAAGGCGACGTGCCTAATGAAACCTGTGTTCTTTCTCTGCAGGCGTACAATACAAATGGGAGCATCGTGTCCCACTCTGCCATTTCTCCGTCCAGCGCCCGTCGCAGCATCTGCTTGATAGTCTGGTTCATTCTTTCCACCAAACCATTGCATTTGGGGTGATAGGCGGCGGTTTTGAGATGCCTGATGCCAAAGGCGTCCCACACCCGGGCTAAGTACTTGGACATAAAGTTCGTGCCTCTGTCTGTCAAAACTTCTTGAGGAAATCCAACCTCACAAAACAGCTTTAGGAGCTCAATGGCGATGGATTTTTCTGATACGTTCCTCAAGGGAACAGCCCATGGGAAACGTGTTGCCTGGTCCATGATGACCAATATATATTGGAAACCCCTAGGCGTTTTTATGAGGGGTCCGACTATGTCCATGGACAGCCTTCTGATAGGATCGGTTATTACTGGCATCGGCAGTAATGGCACCCCAGGTGCTCTTGTGGAGGTCACTTGTTGGCAGGAGGCGCAGGAATCACAAAAACGAGAGACCTCCCTAAAAACTCCTGGCCAATAAAACCTGGCCAGTACCTGGTCAAGGGTCCCTTGTACCCCTTTGTGACCGCTCACTGGGTGATCATGGGCTAACCTCAGCACTGCAGATTTAAAAGTATTTGGGACTACCAGCTGTTTTCGGATATCCTTAGTCCGTGGGTCTATACTCTCCCTGTATAGCACCCCTTCTTCTCTTATAAACCTTGGGAAAATATTTCTCTTCGTTTGAGCGTGCTCAAATGCGCGTACTAGCGCAGGGTCATCTCGTTGCTCCCTGACAAAGGAAGCAAATTTCTCCACGAGCTCTGCTGGAATCCAGGGTAGTTCTTCGCCTGCTTCCAAGTCGGCTCTGCCTTGAAAGCGTACCTTTCTTTCTTTGCGCTTTTCGGCTTTTGTCTTTCTGTCCCTTTCCGAGGGGGCATTTACTAAATCCTCATGAGATGGGAGGTCATCTAAACTTTCTTCCCTTGAACATGAGGGTTTTTCCGACGCTTTCGTCTGGGTGCGAGTGGAGACAAAAACCTCTTGGGGGTTTAGACCCTCCTCTAGGCTTCTTTCAAATTGTGGCCAGTCCCTACCTAAGACCAACTCTTTAGGTAATCGGGGCACTACAGCTATCAACATTCTTTTTTCTATTCCCAAACCTCTTACAAGCAAGTTATATATGGGATAAAAGGTGGCAGCGCCATGCACACATTTTATCTTAACCTTGCCCTCTGGTTGATCTGGGGCGGACTCAGCTCGCTCTTTGATTAGAGACCAGAACCTGCAGGAAATCATCGTCTGGTCCGCGCCAGAGTCAAGAAGAGCATTGGCAGCAACCCCTTGTACAGTAACATCAAGTACAAATCCTTCAGACAACTTTTTTCTGTTCTCCCCCATGAGAGCAGTGCATGCTTGGCACTCACTCATAACATGTCCCATTTTTCCACAGGCAAAACATCTTTTAGAGTGACTCTTCACTACATCCTTAACATTTTTCACATTTTGAGTTTTGAACTGTGAGAGACTTCCTGATGACTGCTTGAATGTCGCTACTGCCATCTTTGAAACTTCCCCAGTCCGCTGGGTGGCTAATTCGGCCTCTAAATATCTTTCAGTTAAGGCAATGGCCTCTGCGGTAGTACGACAATTCTGTAGGATAAGGAAGCTCTGTATACTACTGGGAACTGCAGACATGAATTGCTCAAGAATTATCATATCCATCAACATTTCAATCGTTTTTTCACTAGGCCTTAGCCATTTTTCGGCTAAGCTTTTCAGCCTGTGACCTAACGCTTTTGGCGTCTCACCTATTTCAAGGTGTGCCGCGCGCAGCTTATGATTATAGATGAGAGGAGTCAGACCCAGGCGATCCCTGATGGCCTTCGTTACCTCGCTATAACTGTTCGCTAACGAAGCGGGCATTGCCCTATAGGCTGACAGTGCCTCTCCTGTGAGGGAAACTGCCAATCTAATAGGCCACTGCTCCTTCGGCCAGCCTACCGAAAGTGCTATTCTCTCTCGAAAGAGTCTAGGAAGTCATCTACATCATCAGTTACCCTTAACTTCCCCAAAGTTAGAGAGTCGTAGGACCACAGTCCTGCCGGACAGTTGCCCAGTCCCGAGCTTTGTTCATGATGGCTTGCAGCCACCTCCTGTGCCTTCTGTTGATGTGCTAGCCAAGCTTCTAGCATCTGCAAGACTGGCTTTTGCTGTTTTTGCATGGCCAGGATTGCATGCTGCTGTGTTTGCGCAGCCAGCTCTCCTTGCTTGCTGAACTGCGTAGCCATCCAGGCGAACATCTCTCGTTGATCCATGGCAAAGAGATTTCCTAGGAAACAAAGAGAGAAAAAAAACCCCAAGTGCGGCTGTACCACAATCAGCCCCACACTCTTTTCTCTTTCATTTTTTTTTCCCAAATTTCACCCTTAAAACTTCAACCTCGCATCCAAATCAGGTCATGCCCATCTACCTTTTACCTGGTAGAAGTGTTGACTCCAACTTTCAGAAAGGATGGTGCTGCTCTCCGTTGTAGCACTCTGCCAAAGTTGTCAGTAACCTCACCTTCCCTTCCGGATTTTCTTCCAGTCCAGTCCGAGTTTTTCCCTCCGATCCGGGTTTGTTTTTTTCTTCAGCTTAATACTGGTAATTTTCTTCTCTTTCCATTAAGTCTTAGGGTGATACCCACATCCAAACAACTACGCCACTATGTCATGACAGCGTCCCCTGGTGGCCAATGGCGGTAAGGAGCAGCTGCACATCACACTTATTTTTCAAGGAGCGTGGGGTAAGTAAGGCCAAGTGCAGATTGGTCTTATGGATTTTAGCTCCTTGTGAGCACATAATAATTAAGCCACGAGTGTAGGGAAACAAGGTTTTTATTTCCCCTCCATGCAAGGGTTCAATAAGACAATGGAAATCAAAGAATGTACTCTTATCAAGGTCCCAGTAATAAACAGGCAAACCAACTGTTGATATCTTCACAATTAGGTGCAAAGGATAAATGGAGGAATTCAATTCATTCCAGGGTAAAACAACTAAACAAGGCTTCTTCTTATTTACAATGCCGCTATGGATTCCAGGCTAGTAGTCATACACAAACTGCAATCCATAACCTCTTCCTGAGGAATGGGAATAGTATCTGCACCTTCTATCTCCATAGATTCTGCTTCACTAGTTTCCCCCTCAGAGCAAACGCTGTCCCTGGATGTCACAAGTTTACATGGACTGTCTCTGGTATCTCGGCTCTAATAAGACTGTGCTCTAAAGTCTATTGGTATTTCTTTAAACCGCTCTGGTTTCTTTCATCTTCTTACAAACTGTGGTTCAATTTTAGCAGTGCTTTTAGGAGTTAAGCTTTCTCTAACAGGAATAAAGCCACCATACCTTGAGTTCCTGTAGCTTGAAGCTCTGGAGCCTTCTCTCTCAAGAACGTCTCTCTGACAACAGGTTTTCTGTCGGTAATTTCTGGGGAGTGCTGGACTTCCTGAAAGCTTAGGAAAACCTGGCGAGGATTCACCAGCCCTATACTTCAGTGAAAAAGTAGCTTTGCTAGAAACTCCTTTCTTTCTGGTACCTGGTGAAGCTTGTTCAGCATACTCCAATGACTGCAGGCTTTCCCCCAAGCCTGGTTCTCTGGCTCTCTGTATAGTGGACTCAGGAACGTTGCTTAAGCAGGGAGTGGCACACCCTCCAGCCTGACTGCTTTCCTTAGCAGACTCCCTCTGAACAGTGGCTCCCGTAGCATGGCCCCTCTGAACTCTACCTCTGTGAATTCTGTCCTTTTGGGCTTGCTCAGGAAGGATTCCTTCCTTCAGGACTCTCCTTCCTTCTTCAGCCGTGCTTTCTGTTCCTTCTCTTCCATCTGCTGCTTCTCCCGCTGCTCCAGCTTCTCTCGCTGTTCTTCCTCCTTTGCTGGCATTAAGCTTCCGTTTATAAAGGGATTTTTCCTTTGAATCTCTCGGGCTTACTTCCAGGTGCAACTGGTTAGCTTTCCTACCCTCATTAGCCTCTGTAGGATCACTCCTGCCCCCTCTAGCTGTGCTTTGAGGTAATTGCACATCTAGAGCTCTGTGAGAAACAGGGTTTCTTTTCAACTCTGCATCTTTATTAGCACCAGCCTCATGACAATACATATCCACCTACTATCATATATTCCAATATATATATAGGTAGATACAGATATATCTATTTACCGTATTTATTCGAGTATAACGCGCACACGTGTATAACGCGCACCCCTAATTTTCAATTAAAAATCGGTATAAAATTTTGTTTCACTTTTTCTCGGCTCAGACCAAGCATTATAAGTGACAAACGTTGTTGAACACGTGCGGCCATGATAAAAATCATTTATTGACAACGTAAACTATGAACACAATACCGAAATAAAATTACCGGTAACAATATTTATTTAAAATGCTTCAAAGTCAGATTCATCATCAGATACACTAAAGAGTTGTTCCCATTCTTCTCGAGTTAATTTATCATCAGTGTCCCAGTTGGCAGGAACATCTGTTTCTCCAGTTTCTTCGCTTTCTTCTGAGTCTGAATTCCACAGCAGGTCGTCTTCTGTGAAGTGATCTTCTCTTCTAAATCATTTGGCAGCTTCTGTGCTATCTTTGTTCTCTGGCGTATTGCAAGTCCATGCCTTTTCATAAACTTTTGTGTCCATCCATTAGAGGCTTTGAAGGTTGAATCTTTGCAAAACTTTTGGGCTTGAAGTCTAATGTGGAGTGATGTGACGATGTACCCACTACTTCTTTGGTCAATGATCCATTCATAAAGTTCCTTCTCCATGTCTGGGTACATGGCTTGTCTCCCTCGTTGTGCTTTTTTGGTTTTATTCATATCTTTCAGGACGACTTTCTGTTTTCTCCATTCTCTAACATTCGTCTCTGGTACAGTGAATTCTCGGCTAGCTGCTCGATTTCCGTGAATTTCAGCATGATCAACAACTTTGAGCTTGAATGAAGCGTCATATGCAGAACGTTTCTCTTGATACCCTGAGTTGCCATCTAACGGGTACCAGTATATCAATAAAAATATGAAGAACACTGAATTGTGCAAAACAGCAATGCTTACCGTAACGTGTGGGCAAGGCGAGGAAAGGAAATGAAGAGGCGACCATACGTTACAGCGGATAATAAGAATTCTCACCGCCAGTGGCGGCCCGTCAAACTGGCGAGTGCATCTCGCCAGTTCGGGCCGCCCACTGTACGCAACGAGGGGACGTAGAAAAAAAAAACGATCCCCTGTTTTCGCCGCCCCTTAAAGGGGCGGGGCCGGCACAGGGGACTTTTTTTTTCTTCGCCCTCGCGTACAGTGAGCGGCTGCAGCCCGGAGAGGGCGCAGTGCGAACTCACAATTCGCCTGCGCCCTCAATGGACCGGCCGCCACTGCGTCACCCCACCCCAGCCCTCGTTTATAACGCGCACCCAAACTTTGATTTCTTTTTTTGGTAGAAAATTTTGCGCGTTATACTCGAATAAATACGGTATATAAATATATATAAATATATATATATGGGCACAGATATGCATATATCTATATCTATATACACACCCATGTCCCCACATAGGGATATGTGGAGAGAGAAAGATTCATCTAATAACAAGAAGGGAAATACCTGCTTGAGGAGATGTTTAGAGAATCCATTCTCCCTGGTTATGAGTGGGAGAGCTAAGGGAGTGCTCTCACTGACAAGGAGAAGTCTAGAGTCCTCTAAGAATTCTAGCCCTTGAATAACCAGAAATGGAGGCCTACGTGAAAAAGTGCAGAGGATATTTTTAATCCGCAGGCAGTAAGTCTGGATCCTTCCATAACTCCAGTATGGCAGCTGGAGAAGATGATGCAATGAAATGAGATACCATATTTACCCTTCTATGAGGGCAACATGAGTATCATGCATTCTTGCGCTCAATATGAATTACCTATGAAGAATTGAGGGTGGAAGGAAAATACAAGACAAGGACTGGCTGTTACGAAAAGAAAACTATCCCTGGTGAAGGGGTCCACTGGAGATGTGAACCAACCCAGGGAATTGAGTAATTCTTTAGGTCTTCACGTAATTAAAGGCCTGTGTACTTTATTGTAGAAGGAGACTTTAATGGAAATGGTAAAGGTAGGGAAGAACCCAGTAGTCATGACTAGGTAAAGCCCTTCCTAACCATCTGGAATTATTTGCTCTCTAGCAAGGGCCCATAGTGCAGAGCTGCTCTGTAGAAATGCAGAGAGCATGTTGCAGGTTGGTTAGAAGAAAAAACTGGCCGTTTAAGAGCCAGTATGTAACCTGAACTACTCTGCCAAAGCCCAAGGATTGGAGAAGGCTAAGGAGAGAAGGTATGCTGATGTGTCTGCAACAATAAAGCCAGAAAAAGTTCTTAGACTGTCTGGGACTTAGTACTAAGGCCAGACAGGATGGATATTGGAGCTCAACCCCTGGCTGCTTGGCCAGCAAGTTAGTGGTCTAACCACTAAGAGCCCCTGCACTTTATCTTTATTTGCACAATTTGATAAACCGCCCAGGCCGAAGCATCAGGGCGGTGTACAATACAAAGGTAAGGCTTCTAGCTACTGTTAGGGCAGCAGGACAAATTTTAGGTCCCAAGATTGGAAAAAGGACCTACAGACATAAGTAGGAATGGTAAGACTCCGTCATTGTCTGAGAAGCTGCCACAAAACAAGATTGCAAGGGGGAGACAACTCTGAAATGAAAATCCTTTACTGGAATAGGTAGAAAACTCAGGGGCTTAGGGGATAAGCCTTCCAGTTAAGTGGTATTACTCTTACAGACCAAACTGTCTTAGTAAGAGGGACAGAGTTGAAAAGAGACTTACGATGGAGTAAATCTCTGAAAAAGTAATATGAGACATGCTGATACAAGAGAAACTGCCAAAGGTAAAGGCATAGCAACCTTATTGACAGTTGTTACTCCTCTGTCTACTTAGGAGGAAGAGAAGTAACTACTACCTGTAAAGCATAATCAACCTAAGAAGCTCCATGAGCTAAAAGGAAGGATGTCTCTTTAAAAGAGAGACATGTGTAAAATTTAGGATGGAACCGATGTAGATGCCTGTAATGAGAAGAAACAGACTACAGGTTCTAAACCTCAAAACAGGATTCAGTGAAGAATCTATCAGCAACCCTGCGGCTGCTGGGTTTGCTGAAGCGGTTGAGGTTGTGGTTTCTTTAGCCTGGTTTGATGTTTCCCTTGTTTGGAAACAGCTGTATGATAGGTAGAGAATGAATAAAACTTTTTCCCCTTAGGGGAATAAAGTTTGGTAGAAGATTTCCTACCACCTGGGATAGAGGAAGGTGTTGACAATCCTTTGAAAGCAATAGTGTCAGTGGTTAACTGAGCAGCTTGGCATAAAGTCTCTTTGTTAAAGAGATTCTCCCCAGTACAAGGAGTATTTCCCAGCCTTTCTTGTACCCATTTGTCCAAGTCCGAAGCTTGGAGCCAGGCCATGCGTCATGCCCCTATGGCTATAGCAGAAGTTTTGCTAACAGACTCAAAACAGTCCAGGGTAGCACGAATAAGGAACCTAGAGATATTTTGAACATGACTAACCAGTAAAGAGTAGTCTGCTCTTTTGAGATCTTGAAGAAAAGGAGTCAAAAACAGCAAACTGTTGGTGACCTCTTCAAGAGATAATCCCATATAGAAAATATATGAGAGAATTCTTGTTGAAAACATGGATGCCTGGAAGCTTTTACGTCCAAAGGCATCTAAAGTTCTAGACTCACAACCTGGCGGATAAGAAGAGTGCCTTTTAGCACTCTTAACACGCCTCATTGCTGATTACACAACAATAGAATGATGAGGAAGTTGAGTCTTTTGAAAACCTGGACAAGGGGGCACATTGTACAGAGAGTCAGTGGCCCTTGAAGGTAGGGATACCTTTAAAGGAGTTTCCCACATTCTAAGTAAAAGATCCTGTAAGGTTTGATGCAAAGGAAGCATGATGACCTCCTTTGGATTCTCAGGGATATGCAGAAGTTCTGAATCCCCTGGTGCAGGATCTTGATCAGGTACAGAAATGGCAAGTAACCTTGCCATATCAAGCAGGAATGCTTGAAAAGAAATTTCCCCAGAAGTGGATCCTCTATCATGAGAAGTAAAGGTTAGATCTGTTGAAGATCTAGTCTTGGCACTAATGGATTGATCCTGATCCACTGGAGTACAAGACCCGAAAGGGTGGAGCATCGGATTGTCCTGAAAAGATAGTCGTCGGTACCGATCGAGGCCGGCGCCGCAACAAATCGGTGGAATACTATCCATGCCAGGAATGGATTCCAAACTCGGTACCGAAGGAAGCGAGCTTGTGGAAGTAAGCATGGAAGGCACCGATACCAATGCAAATGTAGAAAGCGGTACCGGCAGTGATATCGCAGCCGGTATCGATATCGGAAGATCAGTCTGAGGTGAATCTAACGGTACCAAAGGTACCGAGAGCGCCAGACTTTGATCCCCGGGACAATGTCTTCGGCACCATCCGAGGTCGGTACCGAGACGAGTCAGTACCCAATCGTCCAGGCTAGAGATCGATTCTAGACTCGGCATCGAAAGCAGCGAGTCTATCGAAGCACTCCTGGAGGGTACCGACGTGGATACCAGAACCGGTACCGGGATCGATACCGATGCTGGAAGATCGGTCTGTAGCGACTCTAACGGCACCGACGATACCGAGAGCGCTAGACTGCGATCATCGGTGTGGAATGTTTCATCCAACACCATTGCCGATGCCGGGGTACAGTCATTAATGTGGTTGCTTGGCTCTCTCCACACCATGGGGACTGCAAACGGCATTGATGGTCTTTTGCAATTCAACCACTGTGAAAGCTGTGTTGTACATGTAGCGCAGCATATATGGGGGGCCCAAGGCTTGTCTTGGTCACCAATCTTGCATCCGAAGTAAAGATGATATGCCTTCTTCAGTTGAGAAGTGATACTTTTCTTCTGGATGGCAAATGTCACTTCCCCACAAATGTAGCAGAAATTGTCAATGATATTAAAGCACTTTCGCGGCATTACTGCTCTGTATGGTACCTAAATGGCTAAAATTATATGATTAATAAAAGTTACATGTAACAGTAGCTTAAACTGTCTCGCACAAGTCTGAAATATTTTAAATGCTCAACCTTTCCGACTGCGTATAGTACACTGCTGATGTCAGATGGCTTCAGCAGCCATCTGGCAGTAGTATTGCATTGCATCAGAAAATGATGCAATCAACTCTGGATGATGTGTGCATACTGGTATTATGTAATGTGATGCAATATTACATCATTCAAGGCTTATTTGGGATGTTGTTGATGTCCTACTGAATAAATTTACATGGTGAAACGTCAAAAATGAACTACATGCAATATCTTCAAAACGAGAGCCAATAAAAATTTTTAATGTTATATTCGTGTTTAGCTCACCAAGATACTACAGATTAGGGCCTTTTAAAGTCAGTAACGATTTCAATGTTGACCAGTGTAAGATATTGATGCATAATAGTGAAATTTAAATCTTTAACCATGACCTAAATTTCTAGTGAGCAATCCCAAGCATAATTCTTCTAAGGGCCCCTTCCTAATGCGGTGGCAGCAAACTTACTCTGACATGTTTGCCACACTACCTCCGCTCTTTTATTTCCACCAGGACCCAGCAGCTCTCATCTCCCAGGCTGAAGTTTAAAGTGTGACTGTTATCGCAAGATTTCAGTTCTGAAGGAAACAGCCACAGAATCTGGTAAAAACTTAAAAGAGCAGAGGCAGTATAGCAAATGTTAAAATAAGCTTGCTGCTCTGCCTTACCATTGCTGTGTGGACCCCCTTCTGACCTGGGCACTCCCCATTATTGGGGGAACTGCTTGGGCAGAATTTATGCCATTGCTGCTTGAACTTCTTCCGAATGCTTGGGTAATTTGTAAATCAGTAACATTCCTAAGCAATCTGATCCCTCCTCAAGCAGACATTCGACAAGATATGTTTAATCCAGGAATTACTGTATTATCAATTTACAATGGAAATTTTTTTTATAGCTCAATCATTGCTAGATCTCTTCCTCTTGTCTAGACTCAGACAAGGTAACATCTTGTATCCAGGGGGACATCAAAGTTGCTCACCTGTAGCAAGTGTTTTCTGTGGGCAACAGAATAAGTCCTCACTTATGGATGACATCTGACAGAGCCCCTGCGGGAACTCTCAGCCCCCTTTCTAGAAGCTTTTAGAAGGCTCAACTGCACTTGTGTGCCTCTCCCAGCTTTCTGCAGCCACATATGAGGAGCTCAGTCTAGTAAAAGAGCTTAAAAGCCAACTCTTCAAGAGGAAGTGGGAGGGTAGTGAGGACTTAACCTGTTCTCCACAGAGAACATCTGCTACAGGTAAGTCTCTCTCTGACTTGCAAGGGATCTGTAACTGGTACTGCAGTTTCAGCTAAGTTCTTGAGGAGCCAATTAAAACAATAGCCCAGGTTATGGCTGGGATGCTAGCTGGAATTTTTGGGCCCTCTACTGATGGATATCAGAGTGAGAACCCTGTTAAGTTTGGACTGAGCAGAGGCTGGAGGACACTAAGCCTATGACAATAATAGGTCCTTTGACCTCCACCCAAAAGCCACCTAGATGAAGAGCAAGCAAGATCAGAAGTAAACCTGGAGAGAATCTTAAGTGTATATTTGTACTTCTTGATTAGAGAAGCAGATTCTTGCACTTTATCTATGAAGAGATTCTTTCCATGGCACAACACATCAGCAAGCTTCTCCTGGAAATCATAATGGAAGTCTGAGCGTGGAGCCATGAGAGCCTCCAGGTGTCAAACACAGAGGGGGCTCTCTATGCCATATCAAAAGTATTATAAGCCACCTAGACTATATATTTTCCACACTCCTTCCCTTTGGTCATTAAGAAATGAAGCTGCTCAACCTTTTCTGGAAGGAAAGTGTTGGCAAACGCCTGCATGCTGCACATTATGTTTTGCAAGTGCATGCCCATGAAGAGCTGCTAGGACGCCATGTGGAAGCAAGCATAGCATTCTGAAATATTTTCCTCCCAAAAGGATCCAAAATCAGAGTTTCTCTCCCCAGGGGTGCTGAAGCATGTGACCTGGAGCTCTTGGCACTTTTGATAACATAGCATATACCATACATACTGGGTCAGACCAAGAGTCCATCAAGGCCAGTATCCTGTTTCCAACAGTGGCAATCCAGGTCACAAGTTCCTATCAGGTTCCCAGAAAGGTACAGAGATTTCATTAAAGAACAGTGGATTTCCCTGGTCCTCTCTAATAATTGTTTATGGATTTTTCCTACAGGAACTTGTACAAACATCTTTTAAAACCAGCTACACTATCAGCTTTTACTACACCCTCTAGTAACAAATTCCAGAATTGGATTACATGTTGAGTGAAAAACTATTTTCTCCGATTAGTCTTAAATGTGCTACATTCTAGCTTCATTGTGTTTCCCTAGTCTTTCTACTTTTTGGATAAGAAAACAACCAATCTACGTTTACCCATTCCACTAAATTCATTATTTTATAGACCTCTATCATATCTCCCCTCAGCCATCTTCTTTCCAAGCTGAAAGGACCTAACCTTTTACGTCTTTCCTCGTAAGGGTATCCCCTTCCATCCCCTTTATCATTATGGCAGTTCTTATCTCTACCTTTTTGAATTCTGCTATATCATTTTTAAGATATGGTGACCAGAACTGCACACAATATTCAAGGTGTGGTCACAACATGGAGGAATACAGAAGCATTATGATATCATTTGTTTTATTCTCCATTCTTTTTCTTATGATTCCTAGCATTCTATTTCCTTTCTTGGTTGCCACTAAACACTGCGCAGAGGGTATCAACAATTTATCCACGATGACAGTTAGATCCTTTTCCTGGGTGACGATTCCTAATGAGGAACCTTGCATCATGTAACCATAGTTTGGTTTGTTCTTTCCTAAGTGCATAACTTTGCACTCAACCAAATTAAGTTTCATCTGCCACTTGTACTGTGGTAGGCGAAGGCCTATGATCCATGGTGTCTGAAATGAGCAGAGAGGACTAAGCAGCTTGACCTGTAAATGAAGCCTGTGGAGAGGCCCAAAGGAATTACATTCCCCTGAATGCTGCTACCCTAGAATCGAAACTTAACTGAGCACAATTAAGTATAGCTAAGCAGAATCGAAACTTAGAGAATATAGAAAAACAAGTTTAATTGGTATTGATAAGAGAGTGAAGCTTCTATGGAATTAATTAACTCTGCTGAAAGAAAAGTTACAGTGCCCTGCTTTCCCACATGTTCTAGTTAGCTAAGTGACCTTGGAGGAGAAAAGTATCTAAGCTGGAAGAACTGACCATTGTAATTGGGACTGTAAGGGGGGTAAGCAGGTGTTGAGCCCAGTCAAAGGTCTTCATTGGATGACTACGTAACAGTACCGGGACCAATAGATGGGGTGAAAGGGGTTACCGGGACCAATGAGAAGTTTGCCTATACCTAGAATGGACAGGAAAAGTATAAAAGTTGCTGTTTTACTAACAGCCATTGCTCAGCCATTTTGAATTTGATTCTGCTTGAGACTTGTGCACAAATAAATGATTTGGACCTTCTGAACAGACTCCTGGTATTATTGGTTTGTCTGCGCTCTGCTGCTACATATTCTTGGTGCGTTGGCCGGGAAGGTGTGGTAATAGAGGGTATACAGTACAACCAGTCTCTGAATTTATCAAGGTCCTCTTGCAATTTTTCACAATACTCTTGTGTTTTAACAACCTTGAATAATTTTGTCTCATCTGCAAATTTAATTACCTCATTTTTTATTCTCATGTCCAGATCACTCATGAATATATTAAAAAGTGAGGCCCAGGACAGATCCCTGGGGTATGCCATCTTTTTCAATTGAGAAAACTAGCATTACACTGTTTTCTATCTTTTAATCAGTTCTTAATCCACAATAGTACACTGCCTCCTATCCCATGACTTTTTAATGTTCCCAAGAATCTCTCATGAGGGACATTGACCAGTCGATTCTAGAATAATTGAAATCACCTATTATTACTGTTCTTTAACTTTTGTTAACTTCCCCAATTTCTTTTAGCACTTCATCATCCATCTGTTCATTCTGGCCAATTATTTTGTGTTCGTGAGGAACTAGCTCAACTAAAAGTACACAAAGTGAGGGGGCCGGATGGGATAAGAAGATGGCTTGAATTTTTCTAGTAAACTGATTTTCAAGGCATGCCCCCTTTCCTCAGTACTACTTGAAAGGATAATAAACACCTTTTCCTTATTTACCTATTAAACCCCATTCATGATTTTATAGACTTCTATCATGTCTCCTCCCGGCCATCTTTTCTTCAAGCTGAAGGAGCTTTAACCTATTTAGCCTTTCATCACAGAGACGCTGTTCTACCTCCTTTATTAATTTAGCTGTGCTTCTCTTTAATATTTCTTGTAAAAATGCAATACAGTGTGTGCCTTTGAGTCAATGCAGACTCCTGGTGACCCAGCACTTCCTGTGTTTTTTTGGCAGCGTGACTGGAAATAGATTGCCAGGCCTTTCTTCCAAGGCAATGGAGGGTTAAGTGACTTGCCCAAGGCCACAAGGAGTGCTAGTGGGGATCAAACTCTGGTCTCTTGGGTACCAAGCCAATGCTCTAACCATTAGGCTATTCCTCCATTTCAATCTTTTATGTACCACTGCATATTTTTGAGACAGTGCAAGCAGAACTCACACAATACTTAAAGAATGATCATAACATACATCAATACAGAGGCATTATGTTATTATGGTTTATTTGGACTTTGTATACCACTTTTCTGGGATAGACAAAGTGGTTTACAATTAAAATCAAATAGAGGAAAGGAACTCCATCATGTTGATAAGAAAGATCGAGAGGAGAGAGGAAAAGAAAAGAAAGTCAGTCTGGCAAACGAAACAGCATAGACCCTCTCACTGCGAACCATCAAGAGTGGTCAAAGGCCTGCTTGAAGAGATGCATCTTTAAGCTAGCCCTAAATATTTCATAAGAGGCTTCCAGATGGAGATGTAGGGGTAGTAAGTTTGAACCTTGAAAAAGACGACAGATGGGCGAGTGGATTGAGGAAGAATGTGAAGTCAATTGGCAATTTTATTCTCTATTTCTTTCTTAATATTTCCTAACATGGTATTGTTTTTATTTGTTAACCTCTGACACACATGGAGCTCAGGAATTTAATGTGTTGCCCCTAAGGATTCCAAGATCCTTTACTTGGATGGCAATTGAATACAGAGCCTAGCATCAAACACCTATATAGTTTGGATTACTTTTTTCCTATGTGTATCTCTTCGCACACATCCACATTAAATTTCATCTGTCATTCAGATCCCTAGTCTACCAAGGTCTTCCTGCAACTCCTCACAATCCACTCATCTAAACTTTGAATAATTTTATGCAATCTGTCAACATGGTCACCTCACTCACTGCTTCCTTTGCCAGATCATTTATAAATATGTTCAATAGCACTGGTATCAGTACAGATCCCTTGGGCACTACAGAATTTATATTTCTCCATTACGAAACTGAGCTCTTAGTCCCATCCAAGAAGTGGTTCAAGGCAATGTGCTGCCTGAAGCAAAGGATGAGATAGCATCCCCCCCCCCCTAAAAGCACCCAAAAGGGGAAGGACCTGGTGGCCCTCATCTAACCTAACTTGGTTGCTCCAACTAGCCATCAGCACTGCACCTCCATTTCCAGCTCAGTTAAATAAGTGTTTCAATAGCAAAAGCTTTCAGTATCCCTGAAGCACTGCACATTCAGGCATACAGTTTCAGTTAACATTATTGGCACCCTTACATTTTAGATGTGTTGTATACAATATCTAAAAAAAATATTGGAAATATTCAAACTGTATGTATTCATAATATTTTAATAGTACGTTCAAAGGTATGCAACAAAAAAAGGTATCTATACAACTTAGACAGTCAATTCTGAGACAAAAACAAAATATAACCTGGACAGGATTAATGGCACTCTTCGCTAATGTTTGGTTGCACAACCCTTGGCAGTGATGACAGCCTCCAAACGTTTCTTGTAGCCATCTATATGTTTCGTACATCCGTCTGCAAGTAGTTTCTCCCACTTTTCAACTGTGATTTGTTCCAGCTCATGAATGTTTCCAAGATTACGTTTACCAATGGCAGATTTTAGCTCTTTCCAAAGGTTCACGACTGAATTGAGATCAGGACTCTGCTGGCCTGTTGAAAAAATTCCATTTGTTCCTTTTTAACCATGCTTTTGAACTTTTGGATGTATGTTTTGAGTCACTGTCCTGCTGGAGAACTCATGACCTTTGACCCAGACCTAGCTTCTGACACTAGGTAGCACATTTTACTCCAAAATACCTTGGTAGCCCTCTGACTTCATGATTCCTTTAATATTTTACAGGCCTCCAATTCCTGAAACAGCAAAACAGCTCAACATTATGGAATCTCCACCATATTTAACTGTAGGAAGGGTGGTTTTTTTTCCATATAAGCTTCATTTCTTCATCTGTAAATGTATCGCTGGACTGCATTGCCAATGAGCACAAGTTTGGTTTCATCTGCCACAGAACATTTTCCCAGCAGGATTATGATTTCTCAAGGTGGGTTTGGGCAAAGATCAGGTGTGCCTTTTTATGTCTGTTTTTGAGCAGTGGGGTCCTCTTTGGCCTTCATCCATGAAGCCCCTCTTTGTTTTGTGCATGGCGTATGGTGCAGCTTGAAACTACCACTCCAGATTGCTCCAGGTCAGCCTTAAGCTCTTTGGATGTTGTACATGGTGTTTTTCCAACAGTTCATACTAACCTTCAAAGACTTCTTGGATTAATTTTACTCTTCCCATTTCATCCTGGGGGTTTCTTGACAGTTCCATGAGCAGAAAACTTCTTAATGACATTGCGAACTATAGACACAGGAATCCCAAAGTCTTTGGAGATGGCTTTGTACCCCCTTAGAGGTTTGATGTTTGGTGATTATGGCTTTTCTGACGGTCTCAGGCAGCTCTCCTGTCTTCACCATTGTGAAAATGGAACAGGGAGTGAATGTGGCCATTTTAAACATTAGAGCCATCATTCATTGGTTGATTCAAGCCATGTAAGTATTAACAATTGATCACAGGTTTGTCCAATTTTATTGAAATGGGAATGTGGTTCTTCTGTTCAAACTGATTTGAATTGTTTAAAAGGATGCCAATACTACTTTGAATAATGTCCATCCTTCAGGTTTAAATCTAGAGATCGATTGGGCCAGTCTGCTATGATAGTTGTCCAACTGAATGTAGGGTTTCCCTCTGCTTATGGGAATCCCCTTCTTTCACTGGTGGTTCTTTTTTGAGTGGCAGTATGGATCAGCCAACAGTGTGAATTGTGGTCCTACAGAAGATTGGCTGCATGCAGCTGCAGCGTTTTATGATGGTTGGCAGTGAGGAATAAACAACGGAGCACTTGATACAGGGATTTTTATATTCCGAAACGTTCATGTCGTGCTTTCAAATTTTGGATGACTGCTGCCTTTAAGCTAAGTGATTATTGCTTGTTTCTTAGATAAAGTACCTAGCATTTGTTGGAAGATACAATATATGTTTAAAAGAACCTTTGGTGGGGGGGGCGCTCGTGAACCTGCAGCAAGATGGCCGCACTTTACTAGAGCTCCGTCCCCTCAACCCCTAAATCTTGCAACCATGTGCTAACAGCCGCATTTTACCCCCCCCCCCCGGTACCTTCCCTGGATCAGCGCAAACCAGCGGTCCCCCTCGGAGCCTGGTTCAGCGATTCGGCGGGGTCTCTGGTGGCTGGAGAACCGAGGAATTTGCCATTGCAGCGCAGCCTGCTGAATGCTGTTTCCTGCCGCCGGACTCTCGCTCAACTGACTCTGCCGCCAGCTACTGTATCCGGCGCAGTTGAAGACCGCCCAGCAGACTCCCGCGGGGCCTACGGGCTGGGCCTTTTTGTTGCCGGCGGATTGAGTGGCGGTCCGTACATCAGGAGGGGGAACGCACTCTCAAGCCTGTGGTGCTCGGCTGTAGCGCTGAAGAACTGTCGGGGAGACCTGCCGAGACCACGTGGAATCCATGCGGCAACTGCAGGCACCTATCATCCTTCCTCACTAACGCGAGCCACCTTGAGGGGGGTAAGTTTGAGTGCTGCCTCTTCTCCTGCATACCCTCTGAACTGCAGTTGGAGCTGGTGACCGGGGCTAATTCTCTTTGGCAGCCCAGTGTCCTGCCGAGGCCTCCGCCCTCCTGAATGGATCCTGGGTGCCCTGCAAGTCTGCACGTGCGATCTCTCTGACCCCAGGCCTCTCATTGAAGCTTTACAATCTACAACTACGTGCTCTTGCTGGTACAGCCCCACACCGCTCTACACTGCTCTCTGATTCTCATCTGGGCCAGGCTGCTTCTCCAGGGGGGCCGGGGGCAGCCCACTACTCTCTGCCCCGCTGTCTCACCAGTGCCTTTTGCTTTACTGACATTGCTTGTACGCCTCTCCTGACACTGTGTAGTGGTGGCTACGCTGCGGGCTGGTGTGACCTCGAGCGCCGCCATCCTTCTGGAGCCTTCACTGTTGCTGACATTGGCTCCATCTCTCTCCTAACACTGTGTGAGCTTGGTGACTCTGTGCGATGGCTGCTAAAACCAAAAATTCTGAAACTCGGGAGGGGATGCACTCCTCCCAGCGACTGCAGAGTAAGTCCGGAGCCTTAAGCAGCCCGCGCGGCCAATCTCCTCCATCGGGCTCAGATGATGAGACTGTAAGTGAAGAGGAACTGGATCCTCATAAGCAACTCTCCTCGGCTCAAATCAAACAAGAGCTCCGTAGTGGCTTCGCAGAATTAGCCAATGAGTTCCGCGCACTACGGGAAGACTTGTTGAAAGATGTCGCAGAACTCCGGACCGACGTTAAGGAACTGGGAGCCCGAGTAGAGGATGTGGAGACCAAAGTGGTTGATCATGATGGGACTCTGATGGATTTACAATGTGCTCTCGACAGGCAGCGTGAGCAGGCAATGGAGCTGACTTATAAAATTGATGACATTGAAAACCGCTCCCGCCGCAACAACGTACGTTTTCATGGAAATCCAGAGGCGGTAGGGGGCAGGGAAGACTTGCCGACTGTGCTTAAGCTGCTGATAGCGGAGTTGCTTCCGGCGGAGGAGCTGGCTACGCACGCTTCTGGAATGGAAATTGAGCGGGTTCACCGCGCTCTGGGAAAACCCCCTAACAACCAACCACGAGATGTCACTGCAGGAGACCCATCTTCAGAACTCCAAGCGGGCTGGCTAAAGCGATCCCCCTACACTGAAGTGCAGGTGGCCTCTGACACGCAGGGCCGGAAGAAGCGGGGAGTGGCTCTACTATTTCACCAGAGCCTCTCCTTGCAGATTGAAGAGATAAAACGAGATCCCCTGGGGAGGTGGCTTTTCCTGAATGTTCGCTTAGACGGACACCTGCTAACTTTAGCTAATGTTTATGCACCAAACACAGGTCAGGGGCCCTTTTTTTACATGATTGAAAGCCCTACTGGCGGATTTTGCGAAAGGCCCCATTGTTTTGGGTGGGGATTGCAACACGCATCTAGTGCCCCATCTGGATTCTACAGGTCGCGCTGGGGGGGGGAATGGGGGGATCGGCAAGAGCCCTTCAACGCTTGATGTTCGACTTGGGCCTACGGGATATATGGAGAGACACCCATGCGGGAGAGAGGGGCTATACTTACTACTCTCCGGTCCATCAGGTCCATACTCGCATTGATTACTTTCTATTGGATCAGTGTCTGATGGATGGGAGAGTGCAGGCTGGACTTGGAGCGCTGACTTGGTCAGATCATGCCCCGTGTTGGCTTACCCTCCCGGACGGCACGTATAGTGAGTATCGCCGTCTTTGGCGTTTAGACGCGAGGTTCCTGCGGCGGCAGGGTGCACTGCAGGATCATGCCCGCTTTATTAAGGAATTCTTTGAGTTTAATGATACTGGGGATGTTCCCCTTCCCACGGTGTGGGATGCTTATAAGGCTACAGCCCGCGGTCAACTTATGGCTGAGGCAACCCGCACGCGCAAAATGTGGACGCGTGATCATGATCACTTGGTGAGGGAATCTGCTCGCCTAGGCTTGGAGCATGCCCGAACCGGGTTGAGGCAGGTCCTACGTCAGTGGCGGACGGTTCGAGCGAATTTAGATGCGTGTATGCAGAGAGAATTAGATAATAAACGCCGGAAATTAAGGCAAACTTTTTATGAACATGGGAACAAAACTGGCCGCCTTTTGGCTTTGCGCCTGCGTCAACAGCAGTCCTCGAGAGTGGTCCGCGAATTATGTGACGCTGGGGGACAGAAAAGGGTTGTCTCCCGGGAGATCCGTGATCTTTTTGCCGATTACTTGGAGCAACTTTATAAAGCAGAGCCCTCTGGTAGGGATCATGTGCAGGATTATCTTCAGAGGACCGCTCTACCGCGTCTTTCTGACTCTGACCGGGCTCAGTTGGACTCTGAATTTACGATTGACGAAGTGGAAAATGCAATCCGGCATCTGAAAACCGGCAGCGCGCCGGGTAGTGATGGTTTTCCGGCAGAATACTATAAGAAGTTCCGAGCACAACTAGCACCATCCCTGACCTGTTTGTTTAATGAGGTCCTAGGGGCAGTTTCCCTTCCCCCGTCCCAGCGTGAGGCACTGATTGTGATGATACCCAAACCCGGTAAACCCTTGCACGATGCGGCGTCGTACCGCCCCATCTCCTTGTTAAATGTTGACGTTAAAATCTTTGCCTCTGTGCTGGCTGCGCGTTTGAATCGGGTTCTTCCAGGCTTGGTCCACCCAGACCAGGTTGGCTTTGTGCCAGGTCGCCAGGCCGCCGACAACATTCGGCGTATGTTGCAGATTATTCATGTGGCCCAACGGGACCCACAACCAGCGTTGCTAGTGGGAATTGACGCAGAAAAAGCATTCGACCGGGTGGATTGGGGATATCTATGGTGTGTTCTGGAGATAATGGGCTTTGGCCCTAATTATATTAGCTGGGTTCATAGCCTATACCAGCAGCCTCAGGTGTGCGTTCGGATTAATGGGGGACACTCGAGACACTTCTTTTTGGAGAGAGGCACACGACAGGGTTGCCCTCTGTCGCCCCTGCTCTTTGCCCTAGCGATGGAACCTTTGGCTCAGAGCTTTCGAGATCATCCAGGTTTGCGAGGGGTCCGCATTGGTCCTGCGGAATATCGGATCGCGCTCTTTGCGGATGATATCATCTTATCCTTGGTGAATCCGTCTGCCTCTCTCCCAATCGCGATGCAGCTGTTCGCAAATTTTTCTTGAGTCTCCGGCTTCAAAATTAATTATACTAAATCGGAGATCTTGAATGTTGGGGTCCCTAGGGCGGCTTGTGCGGAGCTTCAAGAGGCTTATCCTCTTCGCTGGGTGTCAGGAGCCCTGCGATACTTAGGGGTGAACCTAACCGTGGAACGGGCGGATCTTTTTAAAGCTAACTATGATCCCCTGCTTTGTCAGGTCCGGCGGGACTTAGAGGTTTGGAACGGCCTGCTCCTCTCCTGGTTTGGGCGTATAGCCGTAGTCAAGATGGTGATTGTTCCCCGCTTCCTTTATTTCTTTCAGGTTCTCCCGCTTTCCATCCCGCGAGCTACTCTGGCGACCTGGCAACAGTTGCTTATGAAGTTTATGTGGCATTATCGTCGCCCGCGCCTAGCGCGGCAAGTTCTTTTTGCCCGCACACGTTCCGGCGGTATGGGAATGCCCAATTTACATTGGTATTATGCGGCGGCGCAATGTCGGGCGGGGGTGGAATGGATGATTGCCGATAGCACTAAGCGCTGGGTGCAGATGGAAATGAGTTTGGCAGGGGGAGCGGGGTTAGGGGACTGGCTGTGGCTTGGCCCACAACTTCGCCGCAGCAAGTGCACCAGTAATCCCTACGTTTTTCATACCCTCCGTTGCTGGGACCAGCATTTCCGACCCCGTGACGTGGATCTATCCCCTTTAGCCCCTATAGTTGATAACGCTTCTTTCCCACCGGGCTTGAGTGACGTAGTTTTTCGGCAATGGGGACACCTTGGCCTCAGCCGGGTCGGCCAATTTTTTGCTGATGGTCGGCTACAACCCTTTCGTGCACTGCAGGACGAATTTGACCTTCCGGCTGGGCATCTCTATCAATATATGCAGGTGACGCATTGGGTCAATTCTAGGTCCGTTCGGCCCCAGGTTTCTCGGGACCTGACGGACCTGGAGCGCTACTGTGAGGGGTGCACTACTACAAAGGGTCTTGTGGCGACATTATATGCCCATTTGCAGGGGGCCCAGGCGTGCCCCACACGTCATAGGGTGCTTTGGAACTCTGACTTGAGTCTCTCTTATACTGATCAGCAGTGGGAGACAGCGGAGACACGCCTGTGGAAGAGCTCGGTAGCGACTAATGCCCGCGAAACAAATTATAAACTACTGTACCGTTGGTATATGACTCCGGCGCGGATTGTTCGTATGTATCCCGGGGCTGGGGACCTATGTTGGCGTAACTGTGGGCAACGGGGTACCCTGGGACACATTTGGTGGACGTGTCCTCGCATTCGTGCCTTTTGGAGAGGTGTACAATTCCAGATACAGTTGCTTTTGGGACTGAGCATCCCTTGGGATCCGGGAATTTTTCTTTTTGGGGCCTCCGTGCCAGGGGCCCGGGCTTTGCAACTTGCCTTACTCCGGCACGGCCTGAATGCGGCCCGACTATCCCTGGCGGCGGCATGGAAGCGTGCTTTGGCCCCCTCTTTCCGGGTCTGGCTGGAACGCATGTGGGATATAAACTCCATGGAACGGGGGGTAGCGGTTAGCAGGATGCGTTTGGCTCGCTTTGAATTGGTGTGGGCGCCCTTTGTTTCTCGTTATGGCGCGTGACTGCTCTGGATAAATGGGGGTAATATGCCGACCTCTCAGGAGGTTTGCTCCCTATGTGTGTTTCTTAGCTCGTCGCTGTCCCGAGCCCTAGCATTAGCAAGCCATAGTTGGGGGGGTTGGGAGGTGGGGGTGGGGGGCCCCGGGATTGGGGTGACCTTTGGGGGGGGGAAGGGAGGTTGGGGGGGGTGGGGGTCCCGTTTTCCTTATTATAAACGTGTAAAAATGAAGACATATTTTAGGTTACTATTGTGACCTGATGTTGTGTTGTTACTGATGCATTCTTTTTGAAGATCTTTGTGGTTCTTGTATCTTTGTATTTTTTGGAAGTCTTTCAATAAAAATAAAAATAAAAAAAAGAACCTTTGGTGAATAAAATGGACATCGCCGTCTGGTGTGGACAATTCTGAGTATTCTCCTCCCTCAGCGTTTTCTGACAAAAAATTGTTTTAAGATATCTTTTGGACTACTTCAGGGACTATTGTATTGCAATAATCATGTCCTGGCAATGTCTCAGTTTTCATACTATTTCCTTTTTTAATTGGTCTTAATTTATTTGATTCTTTTATCCGTCAAATATGTGTGCGTATATAGTCCAAAGCTATTTCAGTGGCCACTTTTTGTTTTTTTAAGAGATACTGGACATTAAGCGTTTTAACTGCAAGGGTGCCAATAATGTTAACCACAACTTATCTCTCTGCTTGCCTCAGCTCCTCCAAATCTACTACTCTAGCCTCCAGGGATCGGAATCACTCCCTGAGAGCGAAGAGCTCTTTGCATCTAGTGCATACCTAAGAGTCCTCAACAACTATGGGAAAATTTTATATGTGACACTCAGTGCAAAAGACTGGATAGCCTCATCTTACTACTGGACTGCTGTCTGCATCTAAGTATTAAAGATTTGCTTAGCTGTTTAAGTTGTTTATTATTTAAAGCTGCTAGAGGAATAGGGATCTTGAATCAATAAAATTATACCTAATAAGTTTAGGGGACTTTGTTTAATGTTCACCTCAGATGAACTGCAGGGGCTTAATTAATCTATTCCTAAAGCCTAATAACTTGATGATTGAAGAAAACCAGTTAAAACTGAAAGTGAATTAGAGCCATTTTTCCCCCTTAACAGGTTTAAGAGACTATAAATCAAAGATTATGCCTAGGGTAGGTAGGTCAGTCAGAAAGAAACACTAAATGAAATCTGGCTTGTTACACAGTACCCTGATTTATTAAAAACAGAATTTTAAAACAGACAGATTTTATCATCATCAGCTTAAACCCAAATAACTCCCTTTTGCCCAAGAGTTGGAGACCATCACGACCCCTCCAGAACAGAGAAGGATGTGCATTCTTAATGCAGGAGCTGCACTGAGGATATCGGCACCTCTGGTATCTCCATACACTGGACATCACGCTCTGAAGAACTGCGATGCCACTGCACCTGAACCTCTGGCCAATGCTCGATGTACTCAGTACTTGGTGTCAATGAAGCAGAGGACAAATCCATCCTCTTCTTTGGGTGGAATTCAGTAGCTGACTGCTCCTGGGACACCCTAATGCTCTACTCAAAATGAGCTTGATTCCTCAACCTAAACATAAATCCATCATTTGGTGCAGATCTCTGGGCCATGAGGACTGATGCTATATTTAATGGACAAGACTTATCTGTGCCAGAAATCCTTTTGTGCTGCTATCTTATGGACCTCTGATCCCTCTTTCAACCATGAACACAAAACAAGAGGATGCATGGCCAGGCCCAAGGAATTACAGTAATCATTTCTGGGTGTCCTGTTGAACTGGGTGAACTTTTTGAACCCACTTGTGAAGTTTCTGGGACATGTCATCTGGAAAAATAGCCATAGTGGAATCAAACAACTTTATTTAGAAGAACAATAGATCCCAACCTTTATCTTCATAAAAGACAACATGGTTTTCATCAAGGGAAAATCCTGCCAAATAAATTTGATTGAATTCTGTGATGAAATCACCAGAGTAGTGAAACACAAACATGATGGCAGATAAAGAACATAGGCCTATCCAGTCTGTCCTTCCATACCAATTACTAAGCTTTATAGTCCCTTTTCCCCATTAGGGATCTCCCGTGTTTGCCCCATGTTTTCTTGAATTCAGATACAGTCCTCATCTCTACCATGAGACTATTCCATGCATCTATTACTCTTTTTGTAAAGAAGTATTTCCTTGAATTACTCCAGAGTCTATCCCCCTTCACCTTCATCCTATGCCCCCTTATTATTGAGCTTTCTTTTAATTAAAAAAAAAACTCTCCACCCATGCATTTATGCCATGAAAGTATTTGAATGTCTCTGTCATATCTTCCCCTCATCTGCCTTTCTTCCAAAGTATACATATTGAGATCTTTCAGCCTATCCCCATATGGTTATGAAGAAGCCATTGACCATTTTGGTTGCTACCCTCTGCACTGACTCTATCCTGTTTATATCCTTTTGAAGGTGTGGTCTCCAGAATTGCACACAATACTTCAAAAGATGTCTCACCATAGACTTATACAGAGGCACTATCACCTCCTACTTTCTGCTGGCCATACACCTCCCTATGCACCCGAGCATTCTTTTGGTTTTCGTCATTGTCTTTTCTGTTTAGCCACCCTGAGATCATCAGAAACAATCACGCCAAGGTTCTGCTCTTCTTTCATGGACAGAAATACTCACCCCCTATACTGTACCACTCCCTTGGATTTTTGCATGACCCTACATTTTTTTTAGTGTTAAATCTCAGCAGTCAAAATCTCATCCATTCTTCAAGCTTTGCTAGATCTCTCTTCATGCTGTCTATACCTTCCTAGGTATCTGCTCTATTGCAGTTTTTGGTATCATCCGCAAAGAAGCAAATCTCACCTGATGGCCTTTCCATAATATCCCTAACAAAATTGTTAAAAAGAATCGGACCAAAAACAGATCCCTGTCCACACCACTGGTAACATCCTTCTCCTCAGAGTCAGCTCCATTTACCTGCACCCTTTGCCACCTCCTACTCAACCAATTTCTAATGCAGTCATTTTAGGGTCCATCTCTATAACGCTGTGTGCTGTTGAGTCAATGCTAACTCCTAGCAACCCAGCAGCCCTGGGTTTTCTTGGCAAGGTGTGACTGAAGTAGATTGCTAGGTCTTTCTTCAGAGACAATGGAGGATAAGGTGACTTGCCCAAGGCCACAAGGAATGCCAGTGGAAATTGAACCTTGGTATCTTGGTCAGCAAAATGCTCTCGATGACACCATCCATGCAGCTATGCATACATATCTAAGATGCAAGCTTCTCTGCCTCAGACGTTTCCCTCAACAGGGAGGATTGAGGGAAGAGGCCAAGGCAGAAGAGCTTGCATCCTAGAGATGAATGCATGGCTATATGGATGGTATTATCGAGAGCATTTTGGTTTCCTGGACCATGAGATGACTTTCCAAGGGCTGCTGAGCAGAGATGGTGTCCACTTATCCAAGAAGGGTCAAATGTGTCTTCCGCATTAGAGTGGCCAACCTACTAAAGACGGCTTTAAATTAAATTTGTTGGGGGATCAGTGAAGAAATCCCCCAAGTAAGTAAAACATTAAATAGCTCCGTAGACATGGGCAAATAAAGCAAGATCTGTAAAACTGTATATATTAATGCCCGCAGCATGGGAAATAAGATCCCAGATGTTAAGGAAGGTGAACTAGAGGTGGCTATCTGGATTTTAATAAAGCCTTTGGTACAATTCCACATAGAAGACTGATGAGCAAGTCAGCCAGTCTGAGAATTGAAACAAATTATAAACTGAATGAAAAATTAGCTGGGCAACAAAGGTCAAGCGTGACATTTAATAGGGTCCACTCTGGTCAAGGAAGATCACCAAGGAAGTGCCACAGGTATCAGTTGTGGGCACTAACCTCTTCAATGTCTTTATAAATGGCATACCAGAGATTAGACAGGAAAGTGTGCCTGTTTTTAGATGGTATGAAAGCCGCCAACAGGTTAGAGGGTGCAAATAGAAGACTTAAAAAAAAAATTGGAAATATGGTCAAAGACATGGCAATTATGAGCTAATCTAAGTAAACAAAAACTATTCAGAGACTAGGTACATTTTCTCATGGTGAAAGAACTGCAGCCAAACAAGAAAGAGACCTCGGGTACATCATGTCTGATGACCTCAAGGTAGCCAATCAGTGTGACAAAGCAACTGGGAACGCTCATAGAATGCCTGGATAAATTACAAGAAACTATCAGAAACTGGGAAATATTACCTTCTCTACAGACCTCTGGTGAGGACCCACCTGGAACTATTGTGTTCACTTCTAGAGATCATATCTGAAAGAGGACATTGATGCAGTTGAGGCAATCCATAGGAGGGCCACCAAAAATGATACAGAGATTGTACTGCAAGCTAACAGAGAGAGGCTGAGGCAGTTAAAATTATACACTCTAAGCATGAAGGGAAAGAGGGGATATGATAAACATTTAACTATCTAGCAAACTTCAAAAAAGCACCAGAAAGTAGCTTTTTTTCATAGAATAAGCTCAAGAACAAGGGATTCTTATATGAAACTGAAGGATGAGAAATACAAAAAGATCTGATAAAATACTTTTCACTGAGAGAGTGGTAGAATCATGGTTACAGCCATTCAAATATATTATATTATCTAATGTATGAATGCACCCAGATTGTTTATTTTACGTAGTACCAATAGGCAAAAATAAGACCCCCATAAAAAGTGACAGCTAGGGTCTACAGCAGTGGTTCTCACTCAGTCCTCTGGGACCCCCAAGCCAGTCAGGTTTTCCGGATATCCACAATGAATATGCATGAGATAGATCTGCATACAATGGAAGCAGTGCATGCAAATCTCACAAACACCACTTCAGATTGTCCAGGATTGGCTTTAAGCCTTATACCTCTGTCATTTAAGATTGTGAGTGGGCAAGGTACAGATGTCCTAGACATCGAAAGGATATATAGAATGTGTCACATTCCTCCTCAATTCTCACCACCACCAAAAAGTTGTCTAATAGACAATTTTTTGGTGGTGGTGAGAAGTGAGGAGGACTGTGACAAATTCTATATACCCTTTCGATGTCTAGGACATCTGTACCTTGCCCACTCACAGAGGTATAAGGCAGGGGTCTCCAAATCCAGCCCTGGAGAGCCACAAACCAGTCAGGTTGGCAGGATATCTCTAATGCATATATATCTCATGCATAGTCATTAGGGATATCCCGAAAACCTGACTGGCCGGTGGGCCCCATAGGACTGGGTTGGGGACCACTGATCTAGTCTATCCAATTATTTCCTTTTGCGGTTACACTGCCAAAAAACCCAGGAGCTGCTGGATCACAAGGAGTCAGCATTGACTCAAAGGCATACATAGCATTACAATGCTGTGTAGACCCTATTTCAGAGGTTCCCAACTCCAGTCCTGGAGGGCCAAACACCATTCAGGTTTTCAGGCTGTTCCTAATAAATATGCACAAGATGTATTTGCATGCACTGCCCCCATTGTATTCAAATGTATCTCATGCATATTCATTAGGGACAGCCTGAAAACCTGAATGGTGTTTGGCCCTCCAGGACTGGAGTTGGGAATCTCTGCCCTATCTGGTCTCACAATTTCCCTTAGTCTTTTTGGATAACGATTCTCTGTGTTTATTCTTTGCTTTCTTAACTTCACCACCACGTCTACTGGGAGTTGTTCCAGGCAAAACTGATTTGAAAACAAAAAGGTATCCCTATAAACAAACTGAAGGGTGCATTTTTAACTGAGGGAGTTAAAATATAGTTAAAAATATACTCTCTAGAACAGGGGTGGGCAAGTCCGGCCCTCGTGCACCACAATCCAGCCTGGTTTTCATGATGTCCCTAATGAATATTCATGAGATCTATTTGCATCCACTGCCTTCCATTGTATGGAAATAGGTCCATGAATATTCATTAGGGACATCATGAAAACCAGGCTGGATTGTGGTGCACGAGGGCCAGAATTGCCCACCCCTGCTCTAGAAGCATTGAGACAATTCTTAGAACTATTCTTCCAACAAAATCACTACAATCCTTTTCCTAACGCCATCAAAAAGTAGTTTATCGCCATTCTCATTTTCTATAATTTTATCTTTGATCACCTCTGACCATATGTTTTCATATTTTATTCTCATCTCAGCTATTTTTCATCAACCTCTTATTTATGCTTTCCTGACTCTATCCTTTGGGATTCTCTTACTCAGTGCTAGCCTAGTTTCAATCTTATCATCTCTCTGGATCAATTAATTATTTTCATTGCACTGTCCCCTTTTCATCATCTTATCCTTTTTCAATCAGGCTCTCTTAAGGCTCAGGTAACAGTCCACCATTTTTCTCTATAGGACTTATTTAATAAGTCATCTTAGCTGTCTAAGGTAGTACATGCTAATTCTTGCATTAAACAAATGCAGGAGGAGAAATTTACATACCTGATAATTATCTCTCTCTGAATCCTGCTAAACCAGTCTAGATAAATGGGTTATGCTCCCCAGCCAGTAGATGGAGGCAGATTACAATAACTTTCAGTTATGTCATCACAGGTATATCTACTGGTGTAGCACTAAGAGAAAGCACAGTTACTTAACTGTAACAGGTGATCTCTGGGAACAGCAGGAATAAGTCTTCACATATGGGTACGTCGGTACCGATGGAGTCTGCACGGGAACGCTTCCAAGCGTCCAATCAAAGAGCTTTTGGAAGCATCCCACCACGCCTGCGTGCTGCCTTCCCGCCTTTCCCAACTGCCTCTCCTCAGTTAAGTTTTAAAGCTGAGACAAAGAGAGAGAGAGAGAGGAAAGGAAAGATAGATAGAGATACAACTCCTGGGGAGGTGGGTGGGTTGTGAAGACTTATTCCTGCTGTTCCCAGAGATCACCTGTTACAGGTAAGTAACTGTGCTATCTCTAGGAACAAGCAGGAATGAGTCTTCACATATGGGGACTCCCAAGCTGAGATGCCTGAAGTCCCAGCATGTCATAGGTTGGAACATGCTATCCCCCACAACACCAGGCATCCTGAGGATGGAGGGTAGGAGTTGAAGAAAGGTGCTGTGGAACAGCTAACCTAGCATAGGATTGCAGACAAGGAGTCCATGTGTGGATGATAATTGTCATCAATGATATTGCAAAGAAAAAATATTGCAATATGGACCTCCCCTAACAGAACTTCAGAGAAGTATGGAGGTTCATGGGATCTACTGGGGAACCCAGTAGAGGAACCTCGAGAAGGACCTCACTGTGAAGTGAAGGTAGTAAACCTGTAGGAAAACAATGGAGGTCAGAATCCTGAAAGGTAACAGGTAACCCCAGTAGGAAAAACTGGGGTAGTACAAAAACGGTGGGCCTTCAGCGGAAGGCTTTATGATAAAAGCCGAACTCTTTTGGCAGCAGAGTGGTTCACTCTTAGGAACAAAAAGAGAAAGGCTAACCGATTTGGACAAACAGGCCCAGTCCTTGTGGGGAGAAAGGGTATGGGAACCCCTTGTATCCCAAAAGAAAGGACAAACGCCGGAGGCGTTAGAGCCTGTGATTAGCTGAAGATCCGCAATGTCTCTCCTAACTGAAGTCAGCTAGGAGAGATATTGGAACATGGAGAGCTTCAGAGGCACCTAAACCTTAAGATTATGGTGGGAGTTAACTACCACCAAAGTAGTTGTGAGTGTAGGACCCCAAAACATGCTGGATAGCATAAGTATGGGTAAAGCCCATCTGTCAGAATCATATAGCTATATGAGCCTCGACAGTCAGGTAGATAAAGCAGAATACATATCTACCGATAGTAAAAACTCTCAACAGATATATATATATATATATATATATATATATATATAACATATAGATATATGAGAATATATCTATAGTGAGATATGAAGGGCATAAAATACACACAAATGATAGACATAGACATCTTTAAGATGTATGCTATAGGTATGAATATATCTAGGCCTGTATATGGGAGTCTGCAATGAAGCAGACAGAGATATGCCTACAAAATGGTATTCACATAGGAAAACGTGGAGAGGAAAGATTCATCTAATAACAAGAAGGTGGAACCTACTTGAGAAGATATATAGAGAATCAATTCCCACTGGTTATGAGCTACAGGGATGCTAGGTAGTGGAATAACCAGGAGGGTTACGTGAAAAACAGAGGATGATATCAGTCTGCAGCCAGCAAGTCCCGAGTATTCTAGAACTCTAGCATGGTAAGTGAACAGAAGACGCATAGGAATGAGATACCATGCTGACCTGCTTAAGGGCAAAAAAGGTATCATGCGTTCTTACCATGAGGACGAGCTAGAAGGAGAAAGCATATTCCCAATTGGAAATACTATGGACCAAAGCAGGGAATTAGCAACTCTTTAAGCTTTCACGTAAGAGAAGGCCTATGTCCTTTATATTAAAAAGGAGAACTTTTCTAGTCATGGGAGACATGACTGAAAAAGCCTTTTTCAACCATCTAGGATAGCTGTTGGAGAAAAAAAAACCCATGCTCTCTAGAAAGGGCCCATAGTGAAGAGCTTCTCTGTAGAATTGCAGAGAGCATGATGCAGGAGAATGAGGAGATAGGTACTGGCTCTTCTGCAGCCAGTTCTATGTCAACTATGCTGTCAAACCCAGGGGAATGGAGATGGCAGAAAGAGAAGACAATCCAACAAGCTTGTAGTGAAAACATTTCCAAGACAGATGACAGCACTGACTTGGAGCCACTACTAAGACCAGACAGAATGTTAGTGGAGGACAAATCTGGTTGCTGGTGGACAAGAACCAGTGATCCAAACATTAAGGCTCCTGCATTGGCAGCTGCTTGGCAGACAGCAGAAAGAATGTTACTGTTTAAATACAGAAAGGACAGAACAAGAGTAGAAAACTCTGGACGTGTCTGATGAACTGCTTCAAAGCAAGATTGAAAAAGAGGAGTCAACTCAGAGAAGAGAACTCCGCACTGGAAAAGTAACAAAACTAGAGAGGCTGAAGAAAAAGTCCTCCAGTGAAGCAATACCGCTCTTACAGAGGAAAAACATGGTAAGAGGGTAAAGAGAATGGAGCTGAAGAAAAAACTTACAAAGTAGTAAGTTTATAGAAACGAAAAAAAGACATGCTGGCACAGGAAACTATCGTTTGATAGTGGATAGACCTCTTTCCCTAGCAGGAAGAAGAGGAGAACCCTGTGACCTAGAAGAATGAACATCCTGACAGCTCACAGAACATAGAAAGAATGGATGTCTTTCGGGAAGAGATCCATGTTTAGGATTTAGAATGACAGCAGTGGATTGCCTCTATTGAGAAGAAGCAACTGCAGATTCTAATCCCAAGAGTCACAAGCATTTGATGGATTGATCAGAAACCCTGTGGTTGCTGGGTTTGCTGAGCCTGGTGAGAGGTTGAACTCTGCAGACCAGGACGATGCTTCCCCTGTTTGGGAACATCTGTATGATGGGCAGATGATGCATAAAACCTTCTTCTCTTATGGGAAGAAAGTTTGGCAGGACATTTCCTACCTACTGAGACAGAAGAAGGTGCAGAACAGCCCCTAGGAACAGGTAAGTCAGTGGACAACTGAGTAACCTGACGTAAAGACTCCTTGTTGAAAAGATTGTCTCCAGTGCAAGGAGTAGGTCCCAGTCTTTGCTGTGCCCATTTGTCCAAGTCTGAAGCTTGGAGCCAGGCTCTACGTCGTGCCCCTATAGTTATAGCAGAAGTCCTGCTAACAGACTGAAAAGAGTCTAGGGAAGCATGAGTAAGAAACCAAGAGATATTCTGGAGATGCTTGAGCAGTGAAGAATAGCCTGCACTCTTGGACTCTGGAAGGGAAGGAGTCAAAAGATGTAATTGCTTTGTGACCTCCTCAAGAGATAGACTCATATAAAAAATATATGAGAGAATTCTTGCAGAAAGCATAGATGTCTGGAAGGTTTGACGCCCAAAGGCATCTGGTGTCTTAGACTCACGACCTGGCGAATAAGAAGAGTGCCTTTTCTTACTCTTTACCCGCCGCATTGCTGATTCCACTACTATGGAATGATGAGGAGGTTGAGTCTTTTGAAACCCTGGAGAGGGGGGCACCTGATATAAAAGATCAGCTGCTCTGGAAGGTGGGGGTACCCTTAAAGGTGTTTCCCACATTCCTAGAAGGAGATCCTGCAAGGAATGATGCAAAGGAAGCATTATGTTCTCCTTTGCTTTGGTAGAAACAGAGCCTTGTGCAGGATCATGTCCTGGGATAGGAATGGCAAGAGATCTTGCTATATCCAGGAGGAAACTCTGAAAAGAGGGATCCCCAACAGGACTCTCCCTTGGACAGGTTAGATCTGAAGAACTAGCCTGAGCACCGACAGAGCTATCCAAATATATAGGAATAGAAGATCCTGCAGAGTGCAGTGTGGAATGCTTAAGGGATGGTCGCCGGTACTGGCTGTCAGGAGCAGCGACCATCATTACCACATTGTCCATGCCAGGTATCGACTCCAAGCTTGGTATAGAAGGGAGCAATCCTGTTGAAAAAAGCATGGCAGGAGTTTGCCACGATGCTACTGTAGATACCGGTACCGATGTCGGAGTCGAGCCCGACAGACATCGGAGCAGTCATCAGTGACCATTCAATCGGTACCGAGGTAACCGAAAACCTCTGGGCGCTATCCTCGGTACCGAGCCACCGGTATCGATCGGTGTCGGTACCAAAGCGTATTGGTACCCAGTCTTCCAGACTAGAGATCGATTCCAAACTCGGCATCAAGGGAAGCTCAATCGGCCTCGAGGGAACCGAGAGTTGCGGATCTGAATCATCGGAACCGAGCCTTCGGTACCGCCGAGAGCTGGTACCAAGGCGAGTCGGTACGGAGTCCTCCAGACTGGAGATCGATTCGAGACTCGGCATCGAAAGAAGCGAGGCTATCGATGCACGTCTGGAGGGTACCGACGTCGGTGGTAGTATCGGTGCTGATACCGATAATGGAAAGTCAGTCTGGAGAGTATCCACCAGTCCCGAAGGCACCGAGGACGCCAGATGACCATCCATGGTGAGGAGTATCTCATCCAACACCAGTGCCGATGCCGGGATATCGGTACCGCTCAAAGCGGCTGCCACCACCGGATACGGCTCAGGTATGTTCTGTGAGGGGTGAACCCCAGGAACAACCTGAAACCCCTGAAAGGCTTTGGAGACCGAAAACTCCCACCGGGGTTTTGAAGCCAGTGGGCCCTCGAGGGCAAGGCCGGAGCCGTCTACATGCTGTGCATGAGACCTACCACTCGAGGGCTGGCTAGTCTTAACAGACTGTTTGTGGGTTACCTGATCCTGTGTAGAAGAAGAGGACGGTGCCCCGAAGTTGGAGGGAAACCGTGTATCGAGGGAACCTCGATGTTGAAGACCTCTTCTCAGCAAACCTTTGTCAGGACCCAAGCAGGTTAGACACTGACTTCGAGGGTCTAAAAATAAAGTTGTACTGCCACAGTCTGAACATTTCTTGGAGAAAGTGGCTGGCGGTTCCATGAAGGAAAAGAAGAGGCCTGAAAGGCCTAAGAAACCACGGGACACTATGAAGAAAAAATATCCCGTGGAAAAGGAAGATTTATAAGAAAAGAAAAGAAAACACCGGCGGTACCGGTGGTGTCGGGAAGACAACCGCGACCACAAGAAAACTAGAGAAATAAAACAAGAATTTTCTGCGGTGACAGGAGGACGTCCTGCCGGCTCCGCGGAAAACGAAAACTGAGGAGAGGCAGTTGGGAAAGGCGGGAAGGCAGCACGCAGGCGTGGTGGGATGCTTCCAAAAGCTCTTTGATTGGACGCTGGGAAGCGTTCCCGCACAGACTCCGTCGGTACCGACTTACCCATATGTGAAGACTCATTCCTGCTTGTTCCTGGAGATACTAGTATAACATTTCCAAGCAGAATGCAAGACTGAAGAACTCAAAAAGTGTTAGCCAATAACAATAACTAAAATAAATGTTTGGCTCTCTTAACACAATTGACTCTACATCAGACACTGAAATTGACAGTGCAATCAAGAGAGAGCAGGGCCTCCAAACCTGTAGGAGGAATCTGCCAGGGTGGGTTCCTGGACTGATTTAGCTTTGTAAATTTTTCCTTTCTCATCATCCTGCTAAATCATTCCAGATGAGTGGGATATGCCCAAACAATCAGGACCCAAGGTAGGAGGAAAACACTCTGGCCAGAACATCCCTGCCAAAGGCGCCATCTGCTCCAGCTCCAACATAAAACCTGTAGTGCTTCACAGTGATGACCAAGGAGCCACACTGGAGACACCAAAGCAAACTCCATCCAAGAGGCAGTCTATGCCCTAGTGGAGTGAGCTCTGCTTCCCTAAGGCTCATGCTTTCTATGCAAAAAATAGATCGAACTTTTGGCCTCCTTAATCCAGCAGGTACTCAAGGATGGCCACTGCCTACCCTGTCCTCGGACCGCTGTAAAGAAGAGAGAGTTCAACTGAAAGAATTAATCAGTCATCTCCAGGTGTATCTCACTAATGCCCTCATCAAGTCAATCAGATACAAAGAAAAGACCACCTGAAGGTGGTCCTCTCAGGAGAACAAGATGACAGCCTGATTAAAATGAAAGGAAGACATCACCCCCTTGTGAGAAAGGAGGCATGGTCTGCAGCAAGACAGATGCAGTCAAAATAACCAAAAAGGCTCCCTGTAAGACAAGGCCTTTAGCTTTGACACCCACCTGGCAGACACAATAGTCACAAGAAAAACTACCTTTAGGGTCAAACCCTTGAGAGAGACTTTCAAAATAGGTTCAAAAAGGGAATCTTTCAGTGCCTTTAACACCAGAGAGACACTCCACTGAGGAACAGCAAGGGCAGACAGATCTGCTTCACTCCCTTGAAGCGGAATGTCAGGGGGTATGCCACCAAGGACATCCATTGAACGCACCCAAGCTAGGGTTGTTACCTGAACCTTGGGAGAGTTCAGGGCCAACCCCTGGTCCAAATCAGACTGTAAGAAAAAACAGTGACTATGTCCACTTTCCAGGCATAAAGGGCCTGAGAAGGACATCACCTCTGAAAGAACTTCTAGATTCTCACATAAGTCAAGGAAGTAGAGGGTCTCAAAGGCCTTGAGAAGGATGTCTGCTATCGCTCCAAGAGTAGCCCTTCTTCAACAACTGACACACCTCTCAAGGGCCAGGCCATAACAGAAAAGAGAACAAGATCCTCCATCACTAGGTGCCCTTGATGCAGAAGACCCCATTACTGTGGTAGCAAAAGGGGGGACCTCTCCAACAGGCTCAAAAGATCCATGTACCATGGCCTGCATGACCAATCCAGTGCCACTAAGCCCAAGTGAGATTGAATTCTGTGCAAAAGACATACAAGTGTCCCTCCTGGGGTAATACCTAAAGTAGGACATCCAGGTCCACCCATCAACAGATCCCTTCTACACCTGAAAAGTTCTCCACTTTGGCATTCTCCTGGCTGCCCATCATGTTGAATACTGACAAGCTCAATCTCGTCACTATGAGGTCAAATACTCAAGGGTTTAACTCCCATTCACTGTGATCCATGGTGTTCTGACTTAAGCTGGCCTGCATATTGTTGATGCCTGCTCTATGCAGGTAAAGAGTAGTTACTCACCTGTAACAGGTGTTCTCCAGGAGCAGCAGGAATCAGTCCTCACATATGGGTGACTTTGGCACCGATGGAGCCCCCGTGTGGAGCATTTCCCCAGCTTTCAAAGAAAGCCTTTGGGAATGCAGCGCGCCTGCGCGGTCCCCTTCCCGCCCAAGGGTGCCACCTTGCTCAGTCTGATGACACAGCTAAAAGATAGCAAAAAACAAAATAAAGTATATGACTGCAACTCCATGGGAGAAGGGAGAGTCGTGAGGACTGATTCCTGTTGCTCCTGGAGAACACCTGTTGCAGGTGAGTAACTACTCTTTCTCCAGGACCAAGCAGGAAGTCCGTCCTCACATATGGGACTCCCCAGCTCTAGGCTACCGGGGACCCAAAGCTGAAAATAAGGCTCCCTCTTAAGAGCCTCAGCTTCCTTGATAAGAATATCCTCTGAGAACGCCCCCATATGGTAGCCCAACACAAGGGACGGAGGGTAGGAGTTGCCTAAACCTCAAAGAGATTACGGAGTACCGCCTGTCCGAAAGCACTGTTCCTTCGGGACTCCCTCTCGAGGCAGTAGTGGGCTGCAAAAGTCTGGCTTGAAGACCAAGTAGCGGCCCGGCAGATGTCTGCCAACAGAACATAGCTACTGAGCTAATGACGCGGCTTTCGCCCTGACACAGTGGGCCGTGACTCGACCCTGCAGGGAGAGGCCGGCTGCCTTGTACGCCCAGGCGATACAATCTGCTACCCAAGTGGACAAGGTATGCTTGGAGACAGGCAACCCCAGTTTATTAGGGTCAAAGGAGACGAAGAGCTGAGTAGCCCTTCGATGCCCCCGCGTAGTTCTATGTAAAAGGACAACGCCCTCTTACAGTCCAGGGCATGCAAGACTGTTTCAGCCCAGCTGGTATGCGGCCTGGGAAAGAATGTCGGAAGAACCACCTCCTGGTTGAGGTGGGAGAAGGAGACAACCTTTGGAAGGAACTTTGGATGGGTCCGTAGAACTGTGTGTATGGCCTATCAGAAACCAGAGCTTGTAGCTCACTCACACGACTGGCCGAGGTAAGAGAAACAGAAACATGACAGAAAAAGACCACATGGCCTATCTAGTCTGTCCTTCCATAACTACAACAGTCCACTTTTTACCTTTAGAGATCCTCTGTGTTGGTCCCATGCTTTTTTGAATTCAGTTACTGTCCTCATCTCTACCACCTCCACTGGGAGACTATTTCCACGGATCCACTACTCTTTCTGTAAAGAAATATTTCCGCATATCACTCCTGAATCTATCTCCCTTCACCCTCATCCCATGTCCCCTTGTAGCAGAACTTGCTTTCAACTGAAAGAGCTACCATGAAGAGCGCCCTCCAAGAAAGGAAGCGTAAATGGCAAGTAGCCATCGGCTCAAATGGTGGGCGAGTAAGTTGCTGCAAGACCACATTCAAATCCCACTCAGTGGCTGGTGGACGAATCGGAGGCTTGAGCAGAAGCAGGCCTCTGAGGAAGCGGGACACCAAGGGGTGAACGACAGAGACTGACCCTCCACCGGTGAGTGGTGTGCTGATAGATCACTGAGGTGGGCCCGAACAGAGTTGGACTTAAGGCCTAGGTCTGAAAGGTGAAGGTATTGTAGTATTACTGGCACAAGGCACGAGAAAGGATCTTCATTGCGCTGAGCACACCATATTGAGAACCTATGCCACTTGAGGGCATAGGACTTTCAGGTGGACTGCCTCCTAGAGGCCAAGACCACCTCCTCAACTTCCCTAGGAAGAAGTAAGGGAGCTAGCACTATCCTTTCAGCAGCCAGGCCATCAGATTGAGGGATCTGAGATTGGGGTGCAGAACGGAACCCTGATCCTGAGACAGGAGATCGGGTTGCAACCCCAGAGGGAATGGAGTTTCCACCGCCAACTGCAGAAGAAGTGGAAACCACGGTTGCCTTGGCCATCTGGGGGCTACCAGAATTACCAAGGCCTTGTCCCCATAGGATATTGAACAGAGTTCAGGCCACCAGAGGCGTGGGAGGAAACGCATACAGGAGCCCTTCCCCGAGCCCTTCTTTTTCTGAGAAAGGGCAGAAGTCTTCCTGGACAGCCTGGTCTTGGTGAGAGTCTCTATCTCAATTTCCACAGCCTTTTCACTCATGGGTTTACCGAAAAGGTTTTCACCTCAGCAGGGGACATCGATCAACTTGTCCTGCACCCATGGCTCCAGGTCTGATGACTGTAGCCAGGCCTGATGGCGTGCACCGATGACGCCACGGCTACCCGGGCCGAAGCCTCGGAGCCATCATAGGCTGCTCGAGAGATAAACTTCGAGCACTCTCGAATCCCTGTTGACAAAGCCTTGAACCTCTGCAAAGGTTCCTCGGAGAGGTAAGCTGACAACCCGGCAATCTCCTTTACCAGGTCTCGTAGGTACATGCCCATGTACAGCTGGTAGGTCTGGACACGGCAAGATAAAGAGCCCTGAAAGCACTTTCTACCGAGGGCATCCAGGGTCCGGGCCTCCCAGACGGGGGGCACCAAGGAGTGCATCTTCTGACTCTTCAGACTGTGCATGGCCGATTCCACAACCATGGAGTGGTGCGGTAGCTGTGCCTTTTGGAACCCAGGGCTCTTATGGACTCGATAAATGGAATCGACCCATTTGCTAAGAACCGGCATTGAGGCCGGTGCCTCCCACATACGGAAGAGCAGCCGTTCCAGCATCGGAGGAACCGGTACAGTAAATGCTTCCTTCGGAGGAAAATCATACTGGAGAGCATCGAGCTCCTCGGCTCGAGGTTCCTCCTCGGCGTCCGCAGGGAAGGCCAAGGCTTTGGCCATGTCTCTCACGGAGTCCGAGAACCGGGTATCCTCCGGGGGGGGGGGGGGGACCGTCGCCGAAGCTCGGACTCGGGTGCATCCGAAGGGACGCACCGAGTCCGGAAGGTGTCCGGGGACTCCTCGTCCTCCGTCTCCCACTCCGACTCCTCCTCCGAGGAATCAAGCAGATCCGGCCGTGTGGGCCTCGGTGCCACCCGCCCCGACGCCGATGGTAGTGGCGTCGACAACCTCAGCCCCACACGGGAGGTCGAAGGGGACCTTGAACGAGGATAGACTCGAGATTTCATCGACTTGAGGATCGGCTTGGTCTTCGGGGTCGACTTAGACGTCGAAGTCCCAGTGGTCGGGGCAGATCCACCGGTCAGACCGGCGATCAACACCCGCTGCTATCCCATGAAGGCAGCCAAGCTTGAAGGACTAGAAAAAGGGACTGTTACTTCTGGAGAGAGATCTGCAATTATGAGTATATACTTCTGGGAATTTTCTGAAAGGAATTCTTTCTATTAAAGCTATTTAATCTGTGAACCCACTATTTTTTGTTAAATCAGTCAGGGCCTAGTAGCAGCAGTTTAAGTTTAAATTTAAAACACAGAAGAGAACTTTCTGGTTACATTTCATACCCAGCAGAGAGCTTATAGTTTTAATTTAATAGTCACTCAGGGCCTAGTATCAGCAAAGTATTTTTAGTTTAAATTTAAAACACACAAGAGAGCTTTCTGGTTAAATTTGGAACCCGGCAGAAAGTTGTAGTTTAAATTTCATAATAAGTTAGAGCCTAGCAGCAGCAAAGAGCTATAATTTAAATCAAATAAAAATATAGCTTACCTCAGCAGCACAGGACAGGGTACTGTGTAGCAGTCCTCTTTTAAAAAGTGTTATTTCCCTCCCTCCTTCCCCACACCCACCCACCCCTGGGATAATCATAGCTTTATAGGTACTTAAACATCTTAAAAGACAGGAGGTGCTCTCAGGTGAAGTTTCTTACCCAAATCAGACATACACTAAGGACCTGAGATTAATTAAGCTTCAGGTGAACAAGGTATATTAAACGTATTAGTTACAGTTTTATTGGTATAAATATCCATAGCAACCCTTAGTAAGTAAAGATCTTAAAGATCTAAACAAAAACTTAAAACTAAGATGCAGACAGAGGTCCTGCAGCAGGATGGGGGCTTTCTAGTCTTTTGCATTGAGTCTCACATGTATGATTTTCTCCCAGTTGGTGAGAAGTCTTACGTGTGCACTAGGTGCAAGGAGCTCTTTGCTCTCAGGGAACGAGTCCGTTCTCTAGAGGCTAGAGTAGCAGACTTGGAAAACATAAGACAGACAGAGAGGTACATAGACGAGACCTACAGGGATATAGTCCTGAAGTCCCACCTCCAGTCTGGCAGCATCCCTGTTGCCATGGAGGAGAGAGGTCACGTGACAGGAGAGCATCACCCTGGTGTGACAGGAAGTGATCCTGTAACTAGGACCTGTCCTCCAAGTGATGTAAAACCCTCTCGCACCGAGGAAGTTTCTCCAGGGCCATGTGCCCATGAGGGAAGGGTTAGGACAGCCGTTATAGTTGGTGATTCGATCATTAGGCATGTAGATAGCTGGGTGGCTGGTGGACGTGAGGATAGCCTGGTAACATGCCTGCCTGGTGCGAAGGTAGCGGACCTCACGCGCCACCTAGATAAGGTCTTAGATAGTGCTGGGTAGGAGTCTGTTGTCTTGGTACATGTCGGTACTAATGACATAGGAAAATGTGGTAGGGAGGTTCTGGAAGCTAAATTTAGGCTTTTAGGTAGGAAGTTGAAATCCACAACTTCCAGGGTAGCGTTCTCCGAAATGCTTCCCATTCCACGTGCAGGACCCAAAAGGCAGGCAGAGCTCCGGAGTCTGAATGCGTGGATGAGACGATGGTGCAGAGATGAGGGTTTTGGATTTGTTAGGAACTGGGGAACATTCTGGGGAAAGGAGGGGCTCTTCCGAAGGGATGGGCTTCACCTTAACCAGGATGGAACCAGGCTGCTGGCATTAACCTTTAAAAAGGAGATAGAGCAGCTTTTAAAGTTGTTATGGTTTAAAGTTGTTATGGTTTAAAGCTGTTTCATGTAATGTAATATAAGTTGTTATGATTTTAAGTTGTTCTCTGTATTAACAGACGTTGACCTGTTATTATGTTGTTCCATGTAAACCGCATCTGATCGCTGGAAGGTGCGGTATATAAGAAACTGTTAATTAAATTAAAATTAAACTAGATAATAGGGGAAAGCCGACAGTCGCCCAAGAGCAGATGGTTCGGAAGAATGTATCCTTCAAGGATACTACCAAAAGCAGAGAGGTTCCAAAAAAGAGTAAAGTAGCCCAAATGCCCTCGAGTATGGAGCAGACAGAGCTTAAAGATCCCAAATTACCCATGTCTACCAATAGCCAAATTGATATGAATAAAATACAGTCTCTAAAATGCTTGTATGCAAATGCTAGAAGTCTAAAAAATAAGATGGGAGAGTTAGAATATATAGCACTAAATGAGAGGTTAGACGTGATTGGAATATAAGAGACATGGTGGAAGGAGGACAACCAGTGGGACACTGTGATACCTGGGTACAAACTATATCATAATGATAGAGCTGATCAAATTGGTGGAGGGGTTGCTCTCTATGTTAGAGATGGCATTGAGTCAAAAAGGATTAAAGTTTTGCAGGAAACAAAATTTGCTGTAGAATCTCTATGGATTGAAATTCAATGTAAAAAGGGGAAGGCGATGGCGGTGGGGGTGTACTATCGACCGCCTGGCCAGAATGAACAAATGGATGATGAAATGCTCAAAGAAATCAAGGAAGCTAACAAACGTTACAGCACGGTAATAATAATGGGCGATTTCAATTACCCCGGTATCGACTGGGTCAGTGTCACGGCAGTACATGCTAGGGAGATAAAGTTCCTACATGACATAAATGACTGCTTCTTGGAGCAGCTGGTCCATGAACCGACGAGAGGGGAAGCCATATTAGACCTAGTCCCTAGTGGAACACCAGATCTAGTGCAAGAGATAAGGGTGTTGGGGCCACTTGGCAGTAGTGATCATAGCATGATTGCCTTTGATTTAATTAGTGGAGGAGGGATAGTAAGGAAATCCACAGTACTACCTTTTAACTTTCGAAAGGGAGACTATGATAAAATGAGGAAAATAGTTAAGAAAAAACTAAAAGGAGCAGTTGCAAAGGTTGAAGACTTACATCAAGCTTGGGTGTTGTTGAAAAATACTATCTTGGAAGCCCAGACCAGCTGTATTCCACGCTTTAAGAAAAGTGGAAGGAAGTCCAAAAAACTGCCAGCATGGTTTAAAGGTGAGGTCAGAGAGGCTGTTGTTGCCAAGAAAGCATCTTTCAGGAAATGGAAAAAAGAGCCAAACGATGAAACCTGGAAACAGCACAAGCACTGCCAGGTCAAATGCAAGGCATTGATAAAGAAGGCAAAGAGAGAATTTGAGAAGAAGCTTGCTGCGGAAGCAAAAACGCGAAATAAAGATTTTTTCAAGTACATTCGTAGCAAAAAACCTGTGAGAGAGTCAGTTGGACCATTAGATGATAGAGGAGTTAAAGGGGTACTAAGAGGCGACAAGGCGATAGCGGAGAGACTGAATGAATTCTTTGCTTCGGTCTTTACTGAGGAAGATGTAGGGATGTTACCCATGACTGATGTGGTATTTAAAGGTGCGGAAGAATTGAAGGAAATATCGATACATCGGGAAGATGTATTACAACTATTAGATAAACTGAAGAGTAGCAAACACCTGGGCCGGATGGTATACATCCAAGGGTGTTGAAATAACTGAAATATGAGATTGCAGACCTGCTATTAATAATCTGTGAACTATCATTAAAATAATCTCTAATACCTGAAGATTGGAGGATCGCCAATGTAACACCAATTTTTAAAAAGGGTTCAAGGGGTGATCTGGGAAACTACAGACCGGTGAGCCTCACGTCAGTACCGGGAAAAATGGTAGAAACCATCATAAAGAATAAAATTACTCAGCATGTAGATAGTCATGGCCTAATGGGAGACAGCCAACATGGCTTTAGACAAGGAAGATCTCGTCTTACTAATCTGTTATGTTTTTTTGAAAGTGTGAACAAACAGGTGGACAAAGGTAAGTCGGTTGATATAGTGTATCTGGACTTTCAGAAAGCCTTTGACATGGTCCCTCATCAGAGACTTTTGGCAAAACTAAAGAGTCATGGGATAGGAGGCAGTGTACTACTGTGGATCAGGAACTGGTTAAAAGACAGAAAGCAGAGGGTTGGGCTAAATGGCCAATTTTCCCAATGGAGAAAGGTGAATAGTGGTGTACCCCAGGGATCTGTGCTGGGTCCGCTGCTTTTTGACATATTCATAAATGACCTGCAAAGTGGAATAACGAGTGAGGTTATCAAATTTGTAGATGACACAAAACTATTTAAAGTTGTTAAAACCCAAGAGGATTGTGGAAAATTGCAAGAGGATCTTGATAAATTGGAAGACTGGGCATCCAAATGGCAGATGAAATTTAAGTGCAAAGTTATGCACCTAGGAAAGAACAACCCACATTATGGTTACACGATGCAAGGTTCCACATTGGGAACCACCACACAGGAAAAAGATTTAGGAGTCATCGTGGATAACATGTTAAAACCCTCCGCCCAGTGTGCAGTGGCGGACAAGAAAGCAAATAGAATGCTAGGTATCATAAGGAAAGGAATGGAAAATAAAACAAAGGATATTATAATGCCTCTGTATCGTTCCATGGTACGACCGCACCTTGAATATTACGTGCAATTCTGGTCGCCGTATCTTAGAAAGGATATAGCGTTATTAGAAAAAGTACAGAGAAGAGCCACCAAAATGGTAAAGGGGATGGAAGGATACTCCTATGAAGAAAGGCTAAAAAGGTTAGGGCTCTTTAACCTGGAAAAGAGACGGCTGAGGGGAGATATGACAGAAGTCTATAAATTAATGAACGGAGTGGAACGGGTAAACGTAGATTGCCTGTTTACGCTGTAGCTTCATTGCATGTCCCCTAATCTTCCTATATTCTGATAACGTAAACTATTTAAGACTAATAAAAGAAAATATTTTTTCACTCAACGTGTAATCAAACTCTGGAATTTGTTACCGGAGGATGTAGTAAGAGCTGTTAGTGTAGCTGGGTTTAAAAAAGGTTTGGACAAGTTCCTGGAGGAAAGGTCCATAAACCATTATTAAAAAGGGACCCAGGATATCAATGCTTGACCCAATACAAGCATTGTGGAACCTGTGTCTTTTGGGGATACTGCTAGTTATGTATGACCTAGATTGGCCAATGTTGGAAACAGGATACTGGGCTTGATGGATCTTGGTCTGACCCAGTATGGCATATTTTATGTTCTTATGAGTATGGCAAACCCATCTCCATGCATCCACTAGTGTCTCGCTTTATGAAAGGCTTACTGAATACCAAGGCTCCACTTAAACCACCTGCTCCAGCGTGGGATCTAAGTGTTGTTCTCTCAGAGCTCATGAGGCCTCCTTTTGAACCTCTGGGGACTGCTTCACTGAAACACCTCACTTGGAAAACTATCTTTCTAGTAGCTGTTAGCTCAGCCAAATGTGTAAGCGAGCTCCAGGCCCTTTGTCTATTATCCTCCATATATCCAGTTTCTTCATAAGGTATTGCTGCATATTCATCCTTCCAAAGACTGTCTCCAGTTTTCACCTCAATCTATCCATTGTGCTTCCTATGTTCTTCCCAGCAGCAAAGCCAGATTCACCAGAGCAAGCACTGCCCTCTCTGGATTGCCGACGAGCTTCGTTTTACTATCTACAAGCTACCAAACAGCTCTGGTAAGATTAAAAGTGACAAACAACTGGTAAGACTAACAACCCAGGGAAGCCTGCATAGAAACAGACTATTTCCTTCTGGATTGCAGACTGTATTTCCTTTTGTTATGTTCAGGCGAGTTGCATGCCTCCCGGACGGGTGGCACCCCACTGCCTGCGAGCTATGGCAACCACTGTTGCCAATTTAGCTGCTATTCCTCCTCAAGAGATCGGCAAAGCTGCTACATGGTCATCTGTACACACATTTGCAAAGCACTACAGCCTGAAGTGCTCTTCAGCCACCAACCTTACCTTCACAGCCAGGCTGTTCTGCATAACCTCTTTGCTTAAATCCTTCCATCTCCCAGTTTTCAACAGAGCCACACACACTGTCTAACATAGAGAGTGCCTGCATCCCCCCTGCTTGTATCCAGAGAAAGCACAGTTGCTTATCTGTAACAGGGGTTCTCCATATGCAGCCAGGGTATGCAGTCACACTCGCCCACCTGCCGTCTCCTCCAATCACAAATGAAGTCAAAAACGAGAATACCTTTTCTGCCTCACCAAGGTCTTAAAAAGGTCAACAGAAAGTGGACAGATGTCTCAACTAAACTTCACTTGCAATCAACCCATGATGCAAACAGTGGGTACTTTTCAACTTATAGACTCAGTACTCCCAGACCCATCCCGTCATCTTCGGATTCCACTTCCCTTTTCTGCTGCTGGTTTTCCTGAGTGCCTTCAGCGCTGCACTTACATGCTCTGAGATGAACTGAAGTGACAAGACGGGACGCTCACACAAGGAGGAGAGCTCACGAGGGAACTCTCCTTCCTTCCTTCTAGGGGACAGCCAGCACTGGTGCTGTCAGCGACCACCACCATAGAGTGTGGCTACATTCCCCTGCTGCAGGCCCGTACCTAGCCCTGTGCGAGCGGTGCGGCCACACAGGGTGCAAAGGCTTAAGGGATGCATTTTAGCTTTCTTCCGTTGCCTGCCGCCACCACTTTTTCTTCTCTCGGCAGCGGCAGGCAATGGAAGAAAGCTAAAATGTGCCCCTTAAGCCTTCTGCCGGCATGCTAAGGGAGGGAAAGATCTGCTTAGCATGCTGGCAATTTGCACATCAGGCGCGCCTCTTCTCTCCTGCCGCGTGGGGGGGGGGGGGAGGGTGCGCACGCCCGATGTTCAAGTCGCACAGGGCGCGATCTTCCCTCGGTATGGCCCTGCCCTGCTGTATATGGAAAACCCCCGTTACAGGTAAGCAACTATGCTATATGACTATATGTATTCTTGAGATCCAGGGAGCATAACTACTCTTCCATAAATAGGAGAGGAATACTAACCAGTGAATTAATCTTTAACTTTTCTCAATTTTTCAAGTCTGTCGAGTCAAAAATTGGTCTCAAACCTTCTAACATTTCTATAATTAAAAATATCTGGAACAGAAGTCCTCATTTATTTCCAGCTCAAAAACCTGCCTCACTGTTTTCTTTTTTAATAGAAAATACCTCTTGTTATATGGGGACATTGTGTTCTCGCCCACCGAAGTGGCAAAGATGGGAACCAAGAAAAATGCAAGTGATACACTTGCCTCATTATTCTTTAATACCCCTTTGTTATTAAAAGCCAAGACTTGTTGAAAAGCATTAGCCTTATCACCATCCTTTCAGGGGGGTTGTTGGCCATCTTTTCCTTTTGGAGAGAACAACTTCCTTCAAAGGAATGAGGATGTTTGGGCTGTCCCAATGACTAATCCTTGGGCTCCTCTCCCTCTACAAACCAAGAAACCAAAAGGAGAGGAGCAGCCTCCGCCAATAGCAGACAAGCACAGGGAAGGATTAGAGAAAGATCACAGCCACACCTGGAAAATTTTCAAAAAATACACACACTTTATTTGAACCTGACTTGGACAACTTTTGGCAACACGCCTGTATCAGGGGGTCTATAAGATAACCACCATAAAAATAATAGAAAGAATTATAAATAATAAAATCTATGTTACTGGGCACACACACACACATATGTATCTTAAAATAATCAGAAAAAATGTACATCAAGAAACATAAAAATTACAATAGTGTCACACAAGCATAGCAAGGCCAAAAGGTATAAAATGAAAGATGTATGCGAATAATAAAGCTTATTTTCCAATCATAAAAAAATATTCAAAATGTTCAATTATACAGTGAAACAATGGACTATCAGAATTAATTACCTAAAAGAAATAAAAGAACACAAGTGCACCTTAAATAAACTATAAAATATATCATAGGAATTGCATGAGAAATTAAATATATGAACATTTTCTTTTAAAATATATAAAAAATGTATATACGGTAAAATGAAGCAAAGGGACATTTTAAATAAGCAAGGAAAACTAGCAGCATTGTGTAGAACTACTACTATTAATACTGTAACATTATCTTTCAAGGGCTATCGAAGACAACAATCCACTCCTCTACAACTAGCCCTCAACACAGCAGCGCACTCCCTCTACAATGCCTGCACCACAGAATACATAATCCCCTGCTCAAATAGCTACACTGGCTGCCCATCATTGAACGCACAAGATTTAAAGCCATCCTTACAATCTATCATCAACCCACCTTCAAACACTAATACATGAAACTGAAGACAACCATACAAGGCGAATTAGATATCAAAACACATGCCAGCACTTTTCACCAGATCCAATACCACTACATCTAAGCAAACCTTCTCATTATATGTACCTTCTCTCTGGAACTCAATCCCACACAAGCTTTGGGTTACAAAGGACCTACTATCATTCAGAAAGTTCCTAAAGTCTCATATTTACAGCATACTTCTCTGAAGACAAGACATAACAATACTGTACACCTACCTGTGTCCTTTGTCGCCTCCCCCCTCCTCTCATTAATCTCTGTTATCCCCTCCCTTTCCCCTCATATCAAATTTTTCTCCAAGTTCACTACCCTATTACAATGTTCTGTTTGATATAGAACACTTTGACATTAGGATAAAGTGGTATAGAAAAACTGTTAAAAAAATAATCATTTATATAGCGCTACAAAGCATACGCAGCACTGCACAGACAAATGCAAAAAAGACGGCCCCTGCTCGTCAGAGCTTACAATCTAATCAAGACAGACAATACAACAGAAGTATCCAAACATTGAAGGTATCAAAGAGGTTTATTTGTTTTGTTTTTTTATTTTATTTTTAATTTAAAACTGCTTTATTGCCAGCAGCCGAGAACCAAATACAGCCCCTTTGAAACCAATGGGGAAAGTAAAAGTGATAGAAAAAAATGACAAGATAAAATTAGTAAACAGATATAGGACAGCCAGAGAGAAGGGAGGCCTGGTCCCCATTTACCAACATCCCTCAGGGGCCCCATGGGGTGGTCCTGTCCGGTCTCCAGCTCACCAAGTGCTAGGAATCCATAGGTAGCTGCACTGGACACAAGACAAGCTACAGGCTCAAGGAGTCAGAGGCGTATTGGAGCTCCAAGAAAACACTGGACCTACCTGTCTCAAGCACACAGGTCACTGGACCATGGTCTGAGTCAGAGAAAACAGGCCTATCTATACCAGTCCACACACCTTGCCACCTGCTGGCATCAGACAATACTGGCTTCTCTCAGTGCTGCACCAGAAGATATACCTAGTGATAACATCACTTAAAGTTGTTCAAGTCTGCTGCCACCTCTTTGAATTGAAGCATAACCCATATGTCAGGACTGGTCTAACAGGATGATAAAGAAATATACTTGAGCAGGCTGAAAAGCCATGTCATAAAAATACATGTGTAAATTTACACCCTTGTGCATACTGATTGAAACAAACTGAAAAATAAGTGAAAACTGGAATTTCCATTGAAAATCTTATTAACAGCCATGTATTAGTACATAATATGACTACTCTGTTTTTTTTACCAGCATCTGAACACAATTTGGCATGGAGTCCAATGATTTTTGGGTCCCTGTACCAGGACTTGAATCAGAGTTTGAATAAGCTTCTCCTTTGTCGTACAGTCCATTCCACAAAGGCAAAGTTTGCAAATGGACCACAGATTCTCTATTGGGTTTAAATCTGGAGAGTTTCCTGGCCAGTCCAGTACCTTTATTTGCTTCTTTTGAAAAAAACTTTTCACCAATTTTGATGTGAAGCATGGGGCAAGATTCTGCTGAAAAATGTCAGATCCATCAGGAAATGTCTTCTCTAGATCTGGAACAACTCTTCTTTGGAGAACATCTATGTATCATTCCCTCGAATGGATGCAAGCTGCCTACTCCATAATAACTGAAATACCCCCAGAACATCATCTTTTGGGGATGTTTCACATTCATGTTGATGTGGGAATCAAAAATCTTTTCTTCAGGTGAACACCAAACATGTTGTCTTCTTTGACCCTGGAAGAAGAAATGACTTTCATCACTGAATATTACTTTTCTCCAATCTTCTTTAGTCCACTCTTTACGTTTCAGCCCCCATTTATAGTGCTTCACTTTCATAACCTTTGCCAGAAGTTGTTTTTTCAGAGGTAATCGTGCTTTTTGACCAACTTCCCAAAGTAGCCTGCGAATTGTGGAAGAACTGACAATTATACCTTTCTCTTCTAAATCTCTTTTTTAATGCATTGCTGGTCTTCCAAGGGTCTTTTCTACTTTCCTTGAGAACATAGTTGCCTGGGGGTGGATTTCCTCTTACGACCACAATTACCCTTTTGTTTAGGTGAGATGGATCCTGTCTCCTTTGTAGATCTAATCACACGACTTACGGTTGCGAGCTTGACATCAACTATACTTGCTATATCCCTGTACGTCTTCCCTGTGTATTCGTGCAAGGTGACGATCTTTGTACGTTTTCTGGGTGTTATGTCCATCATGCACAATGGTTGGATTAACAACTAAGAATACACTTGAAAGAAAATCTGATACAATGTTGGCTGATATTATAGTCGCAAACACAATAAATAAGTCATTCCTACATCATATTACGTCATCTATTATATCATTTAACTTATAAGCCCACAAATAATGATGAAACATCTCATATGTGATGATTTAACCCAGTTGATTAAAAAAAGATCAATATTAAATGCATATACAATTCTTAGGCTGAAAAGATTAAAAAATCTGGTTTGTTTCAATTAATTTGCACAAGGGTGTATTTTAATGCCCTGTAAATTCTTATTTGTTTGTTTCATGTGTTATTAGTGGTACATCATATAATATAATTAAACCATCAAAAAAGTAATGCAATTCAAATAACCAATACATTTACAGCATTTTGACATTGTAATGCAGTTTTGATCAAAGTTAGATACCAGGCTGAAAATTCACAGAACACATTGTTGAACAGTTAATATTTCTTTTAAGTGTCTACTAGTTCCCCTATAGTTTCACTGTACTATCTGATGACTGAGGGCAACACTATGAACACACTTCATCATCTTTGCTCACCACTTTCATTTTCACTTATTTCATTTCATTTAATGAACCTGAATTTCTAAGCAGTTTACATGATTGGTGGCTGCCAACAGTCTATGAATACTTCAGAACCCCTACATTATGTTTCTGACTTACACTCCAAGCTTCCTCTGTTTCACTTTTTAGTTTTAAGCACGTCATTGTCCAATGGCTCAGCCACAGGCTGGTCAGCTCTGCTCTCATTCTCACCTGTGACTGGCTTGAACACCAAGAGAGACAGTGGAACTTGCAGACTCCTCAGAAAATGAATGCTGAAGTACCGGTGTTAGCTGCTTGTTGCTGTCTGCTTTTGCCTGGGTGTTATCCTCCTCAGCAGATTGTTCTTTGATATCTGGCATAGCCATAAAAAATAAGACAAATACATTTAGAAAGACCATTTTCTACTTGTATTAAGGTTGCACTTTTCCTCAGTTCAGCTTTTTTAAAAAGTCACAAACTGAATATATTAAAAACCGTAGGACTTTATCCCAAGAACCTTACAATTTAAAGGATACCCTGGACAGTTCTAACATTCATAATCAATTTTCTATTTCCAACAAAGCAATTGTGCAGTGTACACAAAAAGGGCAATTTTCAGAGATTTCTACAGGTAAAAAGCATTTTGAGATAGGTTTTAAGAATAGGTCAAGCCGCTAAGAAAAAGATGCCTTCTGAATATATTAGAACATTCTACAGTGAAAGCACAGTTACTTACCTGTAACAGGTGATCTCTGGGAACAGCAGGAATAAGTCTTCACATATGGGTAAGTCGGTACCGACGGAGTCTGCGCGGGAACGCTTCCCAGTGTCCAATCAAGAGCTTTTGGAAGCATCCCAGCACGCCTGCATGCTGCCTTCCCGCCTTTCCCAACTGCCTCTCCTCAATTAAGTTTTAAAGCCGAGACAAAGAGAGAGAGAGAGAGAGGAAAGGAAAGATAGATAGAGATACAACTCCTGGGGAGGTGGGTGGGTTGTGAAGACTTATTCCTGCTGTTCCCAGAGATCACCTGTTACAGGTAAGTAACTGTGCTATCTCCAGGAACAAGCAGGAATGAGTCTTCACATATGGGAACTCCCAAGCTGAGATGCCTGGAGTCCCAGCATGTCATAGGTTGGAACATGCTATCTACCAGAACACCAGGCATCCTGAGGATGGAGGGTAGGAGTTGAGAAAATAAGGATGCTGTGGAACAGCTAACCTAGCATAGGACTGCAGAGGAGTCGTCCATGTGTGGATGATGATTGTAATCAATGATATTGCAAAGAAGATTGCAATATGGACCTCCCCTGACAGGATTTCACAGAAGTATAGAGGTTCATGGATCTACTGGGAAACCCAGTAGAGGAACCTTGAAGAGGACCTCACTGTAAGTGGAGGTAATAAACCTGTGGGAAAAAACAGTGGAGGTCAGAATCCTGAAAGGTAACAGGTAACCCCAGTAGGAAAAACTGGGGTAGTACAAAAACGGTGGGCCTTCAGCGGAAGGCTTTAAGACAAAAACTTAACTCTTTTGGCGGCAGAGTGGCTCACTCTTAGGAGCAAAAAGAGAAAAGCTAACCGATTTGGACAAACAGGCAGAGTCCTTGTGGGGAGAAAGGGTATGGGAACCCCTTGTATCCCAAAAGAGAGGACAAATGCCTGAGGCGTTAAGCCTGTGATTAACTGAAGATCCACAATGTCTCTCCTAACTGGGGTAAGCTAGGAGAGATATTGGAGTAGGGAGAGCTTCAGAGGTACCTAAACCCGTAGGTTATGGTATAAAAATTGTTGACTACCACAGGAGTGGTTGTGTGTGTAGAACCCCAAACCTGCTAGATAGCATAGGTATGGGTAAAACCCCTCTGTCAGAATCATATAGCTATATGGGGATAGACAGTGAGATAGATAAGTATGTGGATACATATCTATCTATAATAAAATATCTCGACAGATACATATATATATATAATATATATATAGATAGACATATAAGAATATATCTATAGTGAGATATGGAAGGGCACAAAATACACACCAAAAAAAATATGGATATGTAGGCCTATATATGGGTGTCTGCAATTAAACAGATAGAGATATGCCTACGGCACGGTATTCACATAGGATATGTGGAGAGGAAAGATTCATCTAACAACAAGGAGGTGCCCCTATAGCTATAGCAGAAGTCCTGCTAACAGACTCAAAAGAGAAGCTTTCCACTATGGGCCCTTGCTAGAGAGCATGGGGGTTTTTTGGCTCCAAGCTTCAGACTTGGACAAATGGGCACAACAACGGCTGGGACATACTCCTTGCACTGGAGAAAATCTTTTCAACAAGGAGTCTTTATGTCAGGTTACTCAGTTGTCCACTGATTTACCTGTTCCTAAGGGTTGTTCTACACCTTCTTCTGTCCCAGTAGGTAGGAAATGTCCTACCAAACTTTCTTCCCACAGGAGAAGAAGGTTTTATTCCTCGCTTGCCCATCATACAGATGTTCCCCAACAGGGGAGGCATCATCCTGGTCTGAAGAATCCAACCTCTCACCAGGCTCAGCAAACCCAGCACCTGCAGGGTTTCTGATCAATTATCATCAGATGCTTGTGACTCTTGGGGTTAGAATCTACATTGCTTCTTCTCAATAGAGGCAATCCACTGCTTCATTCTAACCCCTACACATGGATCTCTTTCCAAAAGACATCCATTTTTTCTATATTCTATGAGCTGTCACGATGTTCATGCCTATAGGTCACAGGTTGCTCCTCTTTTTCCTGCTAGGGAAAGAGGTCTAACCACTATCAAATGATAGTTCCTGTGCCAGCATGTATTTTTCCTTTCTATAGACTTCCTACTTCGTAAGTCTTCTTCAGCTCCATTCTCTTCACCCTCTTACCAAGTTTTTCCTCTGTAAGAGCGGAATTACTTACTGGGAGGCTTTTTCTTCAGCCTCTCTACTTTTCTCACTTTACAGTGCGGAGTTTTCCTCTCTGAGTTACCTCCTCTATTTCAATCTTGCTTTGAGGCAGCTTATCAGACATGTCCAGAGTTTCCTACTCGTGTTCTGTCTGTTCTTTCTGTTTTGAACAGTAAGATTCTTTCTGCTGTCTTGCTAGCAGCTGCCTATGCAGGAACCTTAATGTTTGGACCACTGGTTCTTGTCCACAAACAACCAGATTTGTCCTCCACTAACATTCTGTCTAGCTTTAGTAGTGGCTCCAAGTCAGTGCTTCATCTCTCTTGGAGATTCTCACTACAAGCTTTCTGCATTGTCTTCTATTTCTGCCATCTCCATTCTCCTGGGTTTGGCAGCATAGTTGGCAGAGATACTGGCTCTCTAGCAGCCAGTTCTATCTCCTGTGAAATGTAAGTGAAAGATGTGGAGGTTGTGAAAAAGTTGAAGAGCCCTAACCTTTTAAGCCTTTCCTCATAGGGGTATCCTTCCATCCTCTTTACCATTTTGGTTGCTCTTCTCTGTACCTCTTCTAATTCTGTTATATTCTTTATAAGATATTCACCATCATCCTAATGAAAACCCAAGGGCGATGACCAGCCCAAAGGGGAGAGCCTGAAGCTGATAATGCCCTTGCAGAACCGCATAATGTGCTAATGCTTCGGACAAATGGGAGTATGCAGATATGCCTCGGAAAGATCAAGGGATGTCAAGAATTCCCTTCACTGGACATCCATAATGACAGAACGCAGGGTCTCCATACGAAAACACAGAGCCTGGATGGTCTCATTTATCCCTTTCAGATCCAGAATGAGGCGCCAGGAAGCTTCCTTCTTGGGCACCACAAAGTAAATGTTGAAGAGCGCGGTATATAAGTGATTTAAATAAATAAATGGAGTAACGTCCCATCCCCCACTCTTCTGGGGGCATGAACACTATGGCCTAGAGCTGCAGAAGGCAGTTGAGCATCTTCTGGACCACCAAAGCCTTGGCAGGAGTTCAACAAGGAGACACCATGAAGGCATCCGCAAGAGGTCTGGCAAACCCAAAGGCACAGTCCTTACGTATGACTTCCAGGATCTAAGCATCCATCGTAAGTTGGGTCCAGGAAGGGTAAAATCAGGTTAGGCGAGGCTCCCAAACCTTCACTGGGAGGAACTGATGACACCAGAGCCACCTGCAGCCCCTCCTCTGCCACCCTCCACAAGAGGTTGGGACATCTGGGGGTTCGCCTCATGGGCTGGGCAGAATCTCCGCACCTTACAGCCCTAGCCTGCAGAAGACCACCTCTGGTTTGCCACCTTCAGCTTGTCCACCAGGAGCCTCGAGACCTTAGTATCTCCCAGATTCTTTACCAGCTTCGCTAAATCCTCCCCAAACAGGTGCCTCTTCGAGAAAGGGATCTTGCTCAACCTCATCTTGAAAACTAAATCTGCCAACCAGTTCGGTTGCCACAAGAACCACCTAGCAGCCACCACTGACTTGGCTGAGATCCTAAGCAAATCATAGAGAAGATTAGCCAGGAAGGCTAATACATGCTGTATTCCTGTCTTCCTATGAGTCATTTTAGCATAATTTCATGCTGCAAACACAAATACCCTAAGTTCACTAAGGTGAAATTAGTCTTTACCTGTTAATTTTCTATCCTGTAGTCCCTCCAATCTAGTCCAGACAAGTGGGTTTTGCACATCAACCAGCAGGTGGAGACTCAGAAAAAAACGTGCTTGGTGCAGTATAAATAGCCTGTGCCCACTGACCAGAGCCAGTATTTGACACTCACCAAGCAGAAACCCATGTATTGGGCCAGCCCCACAGCCACCTCCAATCCTACAAGGGGCCAGAGCCCGGGGCTCCCCTAGTCTGCAAAAGCTTTGTGCCCTACTCCCCACACTTAGTCTAGTGGACCAAGCCCGCTGCTGCCATGCCTACTTCCAAAGCTGACCAAACAGAATAAATACACCAACCAGTGTCAACAGTTACTGCAATGTTTGTTTTTCTTTTTAGACAAACACACAAATGCCATAGGAATCAGTCACTCACGCGCATACCCAAAAAGCTCTGAGAAAGAACATGACAAATTCCCACAAAACTGCCAAAGGGGAAGGGGTCCTGTGCTGGATTGGACAGATTACAGGAATGAAAATTAGCAGCTAAGGTCTATTTTCACTTTCCAGAGCGTCCCTCCAGTCCAGCCCAGACAAGTGGGATGCAGCACAGCAGTACTAACGATGGGAGGGAACTGAAGCCCTAGCTCGAAGCACCGCCACCCCAAAACATGAATCCTGCAGGGCCTGGAGATCAAGTGATGAGGTCAAAAAAGAAGAATGCAGAGAGGACCAAGGGGCTGCCTGACAGATGTCGAGGGGAGGCACTCTCCCCAGTTCCACCCAGGACAAGGTCTGAGCCCTAGCGGAGTGGGCCTGGAGGTCCACACGCACCTGTCACGTCCTTCAACAGACAGGCCGACCTGGGTGATAAAGGCCTTAGAGGCCACTTTCCCTTTCCAGGGTCCGCCAAAGACAACAAACAACCTCTCTGAGCACTGAACCGCCTGAGTCAGAGCCACATAACGCTTCAGGGCTCTGCGAACTTCAGCTTGTGCAAAAGAGTGAGCTCTGGAGAGTCCCAATGCCCTGTAAATGAGGGAAGAGTGACCATCTGATTAAGGTGAAAGTCCGAGGTCACCTTAGGCAAAAAGGAAGGGGCCGGCCAGAGGGCCAACTTCTCCTTGGAGAACACCAGAAAGAGCTCCCGGCACAAAAGAGCCTGAAATTCCGAGATTCGCCAGGCTGAACAAATGGCTACAAGGAAGACAACCTTGAGGGTCAAGTCCTTGAGCAAAGCCCCCCATAGGTGTTTGAAGGGCGGACCGCCCAGAGTAGAAAAAAACAGGTTGAGATCCCAGGCTGGGATCAGCAGTGTGCAGGGGTGCCACAAATGCTTCACACCTCACAAGAACTGGACCACATCCAAATGGGAAGCCAGAGAATGCCCTGCACCCGGTAGCAAGCCAACGCCGCCAGCTGGACATGCAATGAACCGAGCACAAGACCCTTGTCCAACCTGGCCTGCAAGAACCCCAAAATAGCAGACACTGGGGCCATGAAGGGCCAAATCTCCTGGTCCGCACACCAGCCTCAAAGAGTCTCCAAACTCTCATGTAAGGCCAGAGAAGTAGAATGCCTCCGTGCTTGCAACAGGGTCACATTATGACCAGCTCCAAAAAAACTGTGGCGCCTCAGCTGAGCCCTCTCAAGCCCCAGGCTGCAAGCGAGAACCGATCCACTGCTGGCATGCATACAGGACCCTGATTCTGAAGGTCCAGCAACAGTAGCAGCCACAACGGCTCGCCTACCAGAAGTTGCATGAGATCTGCTTATCAGGGCCAGCAGGGCCAGTCCGGTTCTATCAGTAGCACTCGGCCCTGATGTGCCTTTATGCACTCTATCACTCGCCCAATCAGGACCCAGGGCGGAAACACATACAGTAACCCTGGGGGGACTGCCAGCAACTTAAGAACTACGCGCCTTAGCTTTCTCCAGCCACGCCATCAAATCCATCACTGGCATCCCCCAGCGTTCCTCCAGAAACTGAAACATCGCTTCCAAAAGGGACCACTCCTCTGGATCCAAAGTGACTTAAGTACTCCGCCTGCATATCTGTCATCCCTGCAGCATGCGCTGCTAACAGAGCCATGAGGTGTACCTCCGCCCACTGCAGGAGCGGTATCGCCTCCACCAAAACTTGGGAGCTTCAAATGCTCCCCTGATGATTGATGCAAGCCACTGTAGTGGCATTGTCTGACAGAACACACACCACCTTGTCATGCACCAGGGGGGAGGAATACCTCCAGCACGAAAAAGACCACCTGCGGTCTCCAATTGGTTGATGAGCCACAGCTGTTCCTCGGCAGACTACTGACCCTGCACTACCTGCACCAGGCAGTGTCCACCCCAGCCTGAGAGTCTCGCATCCATGTTGACCACCACCCAGTTAAGGGTCTCCAGGGGCATCCCCACCCCCAACTTCCCCAGGTCCAGTCACCAGCACAGGCTGACCCATACCACTAGGGGCAGAAAGAGGTGCACCTCCATGGACTACTTCACAGGAGACCGGTGGGCCAGCAGATGCATCTGGAGCACATGCATGTGAAGCTGGGCCCATAGGATCAACTCCAGAGAGTTCGCCACAGAGCCCAGCACTTGTAGATAATCCCAAGCCCAAAGTCATGAGACTCGACAGAGATCGCGAACCTGGGACTGCAGCTTCTCCACTCAACCCTCAGAGAAATACCATGTCGAAGACGGTATCCAGATATTCCAGGGAATGCGAGGGCCGCAGGTGGCTCTTGTGGAAGTTCACCACCCAACAGAGTTCCTGCAGACAGCACACAACTGTTTGCGTCGAGCGCTTGCTATCTGCAAGCCTCTTCCCCAGATCAGCCAATCATCCAGATACAGGTGTACCAGCACTCTGTTTGTGAAGACAGGCCGACAAGATCACAATGACATCTTGGTAAAAACCCATGGCGAGGCCGAAGGGCAATGCCTGGAACTGAAAATTCCCTTGGGCACTGCAAAGTGGAGGAAACACTGATGCTCCAATCACACTGGAATGTGCAGATAAGCCTCAGTGAGGTCCACGGAGATAAGAAATTCCTCCTGGTGCACCACCACATTTACAGACCACAAGATCTTTATACAGAAGTATGGTTCTTGGAGAGCCCTGTTGATCCCTTTGAGATCTAGGATAGGGTGCCATTCCCATTCTTCTTTAGAACCACAAAGTAGATGGAGTACCCACTGACGCCCCAGTCAGCCTTTGACATCAGCACCACCACTTCGAGCTGCAATAAGCGCTCGAGCATCTCCTCCACCATGTACATCTTCAGGCCAAACTGTAAGGGGAGAACATGAAAAGATCTGGCAGCGACCGGGTAAACTTGAGGGTATCTCTCTCGCAAATGACCTCCAAGACGCAGGCGTCCGAGGTGATCCCAAGCCCACTGGCTGCACTTCCACTGGGAGCAGACTGCTCACTGGCTGCACTTCCACTGGTGTGGCGGGGCAAACCCCCACTCCCCCCCAGGCTCCCCCATGAAAGAACAAGCCCCACTGCAGGAAAAGCACAGTTACTTACCTGTAACAGGTGATCTCTGGGAACAGCAGGAATTAGTCTTCACATATGGGTACGTCGGTACCGACGGAGCCTGGACGGGAATGCTCCCCAGCATCCAATCAGAAAGCTTTTGGGAGCATCCCTCGCGCCTGCGCGCTGACTTCCTGCCTTTCCCACTGCCTCTCCTCAGTTGAGTTTCATAGCTGAGACAGAAGGAGAGAAAGAGGAAAGGAAGATAGATAGATACAACTCCTAGGGGAGGTGGGTGGGTTGTGAAGACTAATTCCTGCTGTTCCCAGAGATCACCTGTTACAGGTAAGTAACTGTGCTATCTCCAGGAACAAGCAGGAATGAGTCTTCACATATGGGGGACTCCCTAGCTGAGGGTGCCAGGGGGAGATCCCATAAAATGCGTATCCCTGGGACAGGACGGCATTTCCCACACCTGGATCTCCGGCATCTCATGAGGGATGGGGGGTAGGAGTTGAATAAAGAAGAGCTGTACAGGAACAGCAAATCTAAAGACTACAGAAAAATGAGTCTTTAGAATGTATGTCAAGTGTCATTAAAGTATTTAATGAACAAGTATAATATAGAGCTTACCTACTGGATTGTAGGAAGTAGAAACTGTGATGGAGTGTACTGTAGATGCAGTAGCGGAATCCTCAAGGCAACTTCACAGCAGTGAGGATGAAGTTCCAAACCTGGAACGGGCTGGTGACCCAGACGTCAACTGGGGTAGGATAAGAACGGCAGGTCTTCAATGGAAAGCTTTATGGAAAAAAGCTGAAAACTCTTTTAGGGACTAAAAGAAGAAGACTGACCGATCTAGACAATTAGCCCAGCCCTGAAGGGAAGAGGGGGTATGGAAAAAAGGCCCCCAGTCCCAAGGAGAACAGGAGTGTACTCAGAATACTGAAGATGTACACTGTCTTTCCTAGCTGGTAAGAGATAGGAAGACATTGAAGCTTGAGACTTCATAAACAGGGAGATCTATAACAAAAATAGAAGCTGTTGACATTACAGTAGTAATTGCATCTATAACAAAATTAGAAGCTGTTGACATCACAGCAGTAATTGTATGTATAACCGCTCCCACTTACTGAGCCATAGGAGAATAGGCAAGGTGACTGTCTGGACCCCTTAAGAAGGGAAAAGCTTTATAGCACAGACAGTTAGGGAGATAGTAGGTAATAAACATCGTCCTATGGACATCTCCCAATGGACACATATATATATATGTATATATGGAGATACATACATATAAATAGAGGTATAGATGTGTGTGATATATATAGATATAAATATAGATACAGATATAGATATAGATGGGCATGACTTATGCCCACACAGCTTATAGAAATATGTATGTATAGGATATAAACATACATGAATATAAGCTTGAGAATACATGCCTGCAACTGAGCCCCACAAAAACATGCACATGGGGAATGTGATGGGAAAAGATTCATCTAATAACAGGGGGTGAAAACCACCTGAAGATATATAGAGAATCTATTTCTGCAGTGCAGGAATGTAGTTCAGTGAAATAACCAGTATGGTTGCGTGAAAAAACAGAGGATAACAGCAGTTTGGCAAGATCACGTCAGGAGCTCTCTAGAACTCTGACATGTCCAATGGACAGAAAACGCATAGAAGAAGACACCAGGATGACCCAGCCAAGGGACACAGGGGTATCATGTAGACTAATAGAGTATGTGTTGTCCAAGAGGAGCAGAAGAGCATGATGCCAAGCTGTAAGGAAAAAAGGGTAAATTCCTGCAAGATTGGGAACTCCTTGGACATTCACACAGAAAAAGCTTGTCTTCTGTATGTCAACAGGAGACAAGAGGGTGATTATATAAGCTTTTTCTACTATATGGAAAAGCCCTCAGAGACAACATTCAATGCTCTGTAGCAAGGGCCCATAGTAGAAAGCTTCTCTGAAGACTGCAGAGAGCATTGTGCAGGAGGATGAAGACTGAAGTCAGGTGTGTTGCCACATCCTAGGAAAAGATATGGCTAGAGAAGATTACCTGGAGTAGTATTATGCAAGATAGTTGAAAATAGCTTGCAATGACTACTAAGGTGAGTAATCACTGGAACTCCTGCATGCACAGCAAGTGAACAAAACAGCAGAGGAGATTCTTCTGTGTGAAAACAGAGAGAAACAGACAAAGGGAAACGGAGATGTTCCTGTCCCTGTCTGATGAGTTGTTCAGAGCATGCAATCAAGGATAACAAAAAGTCTACACAGGACAAGTATTTCAGTATGGTACCAACTCAAGCAGGGGAAACCCTGGAAGAGAGGGTGTTGGAAGGTGACTCACGATGTGGTAAGTTAGCTGAAGGAAAAGATGTCCATGTGGGGACAGAAACTATTATGGGATAGTTGTAACCTCCCTTCCTAGTGGTAAGAAGGGGAGAGTTCTGTAACCCATTGGATAATTATCCTAACCGGTTAGCATACTGAAAAAGAAAAAAACAGTGTAGAGTTTTAAGAATAAACTTCTGCTAACTGTAGATTGCAACATACAGGAACCTATGGTTGCTGGTTATGCTTAGACTGGTTAGAGTCTGGAGGCTTCAGACTAGGATGAGATGTCCCTTGCTTGGGTACATCTGGAGGATAGGCAGGAGAAGGGTGAAACATTCTTTTCTTAGGGAGAGAAGGTTTGGTAGGACATTTCCTACGTCCTGGGGAAGAAGGCAGCTTAGGATGGTTTCCAGAACCAGGGAAGTCAGTGGAGCAATGAGCAACCTGACGTAAAGCCTCTCTATTGAAGAGATTTTCTCCAGTGCAAGGAGAATTACCCAGTGTATGTTGTGCCCATCTGCTCAAGTCTGAAGCTTGCAGCCAGGCTTTACGACGTGCTCCAATGGCAATAGCAGAGGATCTGCTAACAGACTCAAAAGAGTCTAGAGAAGCACGAGAAAGAAACCAAGAGATATTCCTGCTATGATTAAGAAGCAAGGAATAGGGACTTCCGGTGACGTCATCCTCCTGCATGGCGGCGTAGAGTGAGAGCTCCGCCACCAGCATGCAATAATAGGCTGATTTGGCCCCTACGGGCATCGCAGAGCTGACCGGAGAGTGGCCGCAAGGCAAGAGGTTGCCACCGACCCCAGCGGAGGGCAAAAAACTCAGAGCGGAGGAGCAGTAGTGAGCCGCGCGAAGATCGCGAGCGGCAGGAAGTCAAGTGCGGGCTTCTTAGCCGGCGGCGGAGCGGAGTAAGCAGCAAGAACACGGAGAGGGCAGAACACGCCCGGCGCAACGCGGAGCGAACGCCGGGAGCCTGCAAGTAGCAACCTCCTCTGCAGCACAAACTGAAACTACAAATCGCGACGCGGAGTGAGGTGGCGGCACGCTGCAAGTGGAGCGCAGGAGGAGAGGAGACAGAGCAGGCCGAGCACGTGGCTCAGAGCCCGGTGGAAGAACGGAAGGCCCTCAGCACCAGGAATAAAGTGGGAGACCAGCGACAGAGCAAACACCAGCAGTAAGTCCCCACACCACCAGGTCTTCAGAGCTGAGAAGGGGGAAGGGGACAGAGCGATACTGTGTGTGAGACTGGCCCAGTGCAGTGGCTGCAGAGAGGAAAGAGAGCTAAGCGCCTGCAGTGTGAGTCACAGTGACAGCGGGGGGAGGGGGCCACCAGCCTAAATACATGGAGAAATCCAGTAAAAAAGAGCCATCGGTGAAAAAAAAGCTGGCAGAGTTCCGCTCCCCGTACGCAACCTCCAAAGGAGGGGGGAAAGAGGGGGAGAAAGCAGGAAAACCAGCGGTAGAGAGCCCACAGAGCCCGGGGGGGGAGTGATGGTGGTGAAGAAGGCCTGACGGCCGCGGAACAGATCAAACAATGGCTTCTTGAGCTGAAGGAGGAGTTGAAGGTGGAGATGTGTGGGGTGAAGAATGAGATCAAGGAAGCGGTGCAGACTATACGCCAAGATTTGGTGGAGCTGGGAGAGCGAGTAGAGGAGGCGGAGACCAAGCTGGAGAATCAAGAGGAGATCCTGTCACAGATCCAGAGAGGATGGGAAGAGCTGCAGCTGGCGCAGGAGAGCCTTAAAGCCAAAACCGAGGACCTGGAGGACCGCTCACGCAGATGCAACTTGCGAGTGCGGGGAGTACCAGAAGAGCCTCCATATAAAGACTGTGAGGCAGTGGTCCAGAGAATCTTCAGGGACCTCCTAGTGGCAGCTGGGCAAGAGGGGGTCACCGAAGATGCCCGACCGGGCATAGAAAGAGCGCACAGAAGTCTAGGGCCCATTCGCGAGAACAGGCCTAGAGATATAGTAGTCTGCATTCGATCCTTCAAGAGCAAGGAGCTCCTGCTGGGAGCTAGCCGCAAATTGAAAAGCTTCCACTGGGAGGGACACAAGGTGGAGTTGTATCAGGACCTGTCCCAAGGGACGTTGCAACGTAGGAGAGAGATCAGAGATGTCACCGCGTATCTTAGAAAAGCGGACTTGCGATACAAGTGGCTCTTCCCATTTGGACTACTTATCACGGTGAAAGGGCGCTCAAAGACGGTGCGATCTAGCGTGGAGGCATGGAAGGCGCTGCGGGAGTTGGGCGCAGAGAGACTACCGGAGATGAGCGACGGCCCAACTGCATCACCGAGAAAGGGATCCCGGACCGGAGGAGAAGAGACCATGCAATGGCGGAGGGCGAGGGGACGAAGATTGGCCCGAACTTCCAAGGACTCCGACGAGAGCCGGCATCCCGAATCAGAGACTGGCTGAGTTGAGACACCCACCTAAAGGACTGGTATTCATGAAAGAGAGGTGACAGTGGGTGGGGGGAAGAGCAGGGTAAGGTAGTAAGATCAGAGGGGGAAGAGAGGGTGGGGGGGGGGACAAGGAAGTGGGGATGGTGAAATAAGGTGGGTGAAGGGAGGGGGGATTAGGGGGTCAAGGGGGGATGTGGAAGGTAGGGACGAGGCAGGAGGGGGGAGGCTGGGGGGGCCGCTGGGGTAAGTTGGTGGAGAGGGGGATGAGGTCACCGTATTGGAAGTTACTTCTCCACAACGGAGAGTGAGGAAGGGGGGTGGGAGGGAGAGGGAAGGTAGGGGGGGGTGGGAGGGAGATAGAGGGGGGGGAGGAGGGGGGGGAGGAGGGAGGGGGGAAGGGAGGGTCAGGGGGGGGGGTCCGAGGGGATTGGGGGTGCATGGAGGGGGTATGCCCGAAAGGAAGGCAATGAAAATCTTAACAATGAATGTGAAAGGTTTAAACTCCCCATTGAAACGACAGAAATTGTATAAGGAACTGGCACGGCATAAAGCAGATATAGTAATGTTGCAGGAGACACATCTACAGAGAAAGCATGAGGCACTGGTACAACCTCGGGGATATAAACACTGTGTGTTTGCCTCCAATTATAAAGAGAAAAAGAAAGGAGGTGTGGGGATCTTCATTAAAGGGGAGGTCCCGGTTGAGGTCCAGGTGATAACCAGGGATAAGGGGGGGCGATACCTCCTATTGAGGGCAAAGCTGGGGGAAGAATGGTTTTGTGTGGTGAATGTGTATGCCCCGACGAGTAATCAAACGGAATTCTGGAAAGACCTGAGTGAGCAGGTGGCGGCAATGGGGGAGGGGGTGATGATCTGTGGAGGAGACTTCAACATGGCCTGGGAGGTTGGGAGAGACACGACAGGACGGGGGGTTGGGAGGGGAACAGATAGGAGCGGTACCATAGATTCGTGCAGGAGAATGATCTGATAGATGCATGGCGGGTATTAAATCCCGGAAGGAGGCAGTTCTCCTTCTACTCTGCCGTACACGGCACGTATTCCCGGCTGGACGCTATATGGGTGGGAAAAGAGCTAGGGGGGCGGTTGCTGGAGGGCGAGATGGAGCCCATCACATGGTCCGACCATGCTCCGGTGGTAGTGCGAGTGCGCGTGGCGGGGGAAGATAAAGGCCGACAATTTTGGAAACTGAATGAAGGCTTACTGGAGGACGCGAGAGTGACGAGCGAGCTTGAAAACTTAATACCGGTTTATTTTGACCAAAATGAAGGGGGGGAGGTGAAGGATGGAGTAGTCTGGGATGCTTTCAAAGCAGTCGTTAGGGGAGTACTTATCAAGTGGGGGGCACGCATCAAGCGGGAACGAGCAGAGACGGAGGAGAGGATACGCGGAGAACTGCAGAAGTTGGAGGAAAGAGATGGGTTGGACGGTAGTGGACGGCTGCGGGGAGCGGTCCTGGCATTACGGGCTCAAGTGAATGCACTTGAGGCGGAGAAGATACAATTCCGCTTGCAGCTGATGAAACAGCGGTTCTTTGAAGGGGGAAACAAAGCCGGGAAATACCTCGCGAGGCAATTGAAAAAAAGAAGGGAGTGGAATAGGATCCTGCAGATCAGGAGTAAGGGGGTGGGGGTGCGAGAGGTCCAGCATATTAGGGAGGAATTTGTGGCCTATTATAGCAAACTATATGCGGCACGAGAAGCGAGGTCGAAGGAGGACATTAGCGAGTATGTGAAGGAAGCAAGGCTCCCGGTTTTGACGAGCGAGGATCAGGAGGGGCTGGATAGGGAAATACAACCTGAAGAGGTCTCTCAGGCCATTAAGACGTTGAAGAACGATAAAGCCCCAGGACTAGATGGCCTTACGGCACGGTTTTATAAACGATTCGAGAGTCACTTGCTGACACCGCTGACTAGGGTATGCAACGGGCCGCGAAGGGGGGCGGCGTTACCAGAGACGATGGGGTGGGCAGGCATTACTTTGATCCACAAGGAAGGGAAAGACCCTCAAGATTGTGCGTCCTACCGTCCCATCTCGCTGCTAAACGTTGACGCGAAAGTCCTGGCGAAAGTGTTGACGACCAGGCTTAATAAACTGATAGGAAAATTGGTGCATGCAGATCAAGCGGGGGTTTGTGCCGGGTCGGCAAGTGGCGGACCACATTCGGAAAGTGTTAAACGTAATGTGGTCAGCGCAAAAACAGGGGGAGGAGGCCTTGCTAGTATCATTGGATGCTGAGAAAGCCTTTGATCAGGTGTCTTGGACATTCTTGGACTCGGTACTGGAGTCCCAGGGGTTCGGGCCGGGTTTTGTGCAGTGGATAAAGGCTCTTTACGCTCAACCGAGGGCATGTGTTCGGGTAAACGGGGGATATTCGAATTTTTTCCCGCTTGAACGGGGGACTAGGCAGGGATGCCCCCTATCCCCCTTGTTATTTGCGCTCTCCCTCGAACCCCTGGCGGCGAGGCTGCGGTGCAATCCAGACATTACAGGAGTTAGGGTAGGACGACAGGACTGCAAAGCGTCCCTCTTCGCGGATGATATTCTGTTGACGCTTACGAAACCTAGAGACTCCTTGAGGGCAGTGATGAGGGAGATTCAGGACTATGGTGAAAGGGCGGGATTTCGGATCAACTGGGGGAAATCCGAGATTTTGAGGATAGTGGGGGAGCAGGAGGAGCAACGGGACTGAGAAGGGAGTTTCCCCTTCAAATGGGCAAAAACATCGATCCGATACCTAGGGGTCCATATAGGGAGGAGTTTGGAGGACCTATACGCTTTAAACTACGGGAAATTGGTGGGACAGGTGGAAGGGCGATTGCAGGGCTGGAGCAGGGGGTACTATTCATGGTTTGGGCGAATGGCAACGGTGAAGATGATGCTTCTCCCCCAGTTCCTGTTCCTTTTTCAAGCCTTGCCAGCGCCGATACCCCGGAAAGTGCTGAGGAAGATACAGCAGCAGGTAGAGCGATTTATATGGGGGGGGGGGAGACCCCGGGTTGCGGCGCGTACGATGCAAGTGTCAGTGGGGGAGGGGGGAATGGGGGTGCCAAATTTCCGCCTTTATTATGCAGCAGCGCAGTTACGTGCAGTCTACGCGTGGCTGCGGGAGCCCCAGAAGCAATGGGTACAGATGGAGCTGGAGGAATACAGGCCGGGAGAACTGGAACGAATAGTCTGGGAGGGGAAAGGAGAGAGGGGGAGGCATCCCATTGTGGGGCATACATTGCAGGTATGGCAACAATATAGGAAGCAGCTGGTAGGGGATAAACATTGGTCGGCTACAATGTCCCTGCAAGCCTGCTGTGCAGATAAGACGGGGCCAGCGGTCACAGTGCTGCGAAAATGGGCGGAGTTAGGTTTGACTCAGGTGTCCCAGATCGTGGTAGGAACAAAGTGTCGAGGTTTTGAAGGTGTGAGGGACCTCTACCGATTAGGGGAGGCGGATAGGTTTGCGTATACGCAGCTCTGCTCAGTAGTGCACAAAAAGGGCCGGGAGCATGGGGGGTGGAGAGTGGTTTGAAGGAGCCTGTCTAGGCTCCATGGGGCGGCAGGGGATGCTATCTAGGATCTACAGAGGGTTGACAGCGCGGGGGGAAGGCAAGTTGAAGTATATGGAAGCGTGGGAAAGAGACTTAGGGGTCTCGTGGGGGGTGGAGGAATGGGAAGCGGTGGTAATGGGCATAGCCAAGTTCTCCATTGCCACATCATTGCGCGAGAATGGGTTCAAGGTGCTGAGCCGATGGTATCTCACGCCAGAGAGACTGTGCAAAGCGGGAGTGGTGCAAACGGATGAATGCTGGCGAAAGAGGATCATGGATGCATATGTGGTGGACATGCCCAGTGGTGGGAGAATATTGGAAGAAAATAGGGGAGCACATAAACAAAATGGTGGGTGCACCAATAAAGCTTGGCCCTGAGATGTGTCTCCTACATAGGCCTGACGGGAGGTGGGAGGGGGATTGGAGAATTGTATGGCACTGTGTAACAGCGGCTCGATGTGAAATAGCTTGGTATTGGAACAGGCCGAACCTACCCTCCATAGCGAGCTTCGCCTGTAGAGTGTCGAATATCTACGCGATGTATAAATTGACAGGGGAGAGGGGGGGCAGAAAGGACCAAATGGAGCAGAGGTGGGCGGGGGTGTGGAAGTGGCTGCACGCAGAAGAGTGGAAGTAGGGGGGAGGTTATATATTGGGGGGGGTTAGGCCGGCTTAGGTTCATTATTGACAATATTGGGGGGTTCTTAGGGGTTGCCCTGAAAACACCACATTTTGACGCTCAATGTCATACAGTTGGGAATTAAGGGCAGGGCGGGGGGGGGGGTAGGAGGGGGGGATGGGGCCGGGGGGGGGAGTCCAGGGGGGTTGAATAACAGATAGTCAGTATATAAGGCTGGGTTTCTCAAATGTTGATTGGGGAAATCTGAATGATCTGAAGTTGTTGTTATGATGGATATGTAACTGTTACAGGTGCTAATAGCAAAGAACAACAAAGGTCAATAATAAAATAAAAGGCGACCAAGGGTACTGAGGGATGTGCTAAGAATGTACATAGCTTGTTGAATGTAGGATATACGGTGTACACGTGAGAGTGTTAAAACAATGACTCCGGTACACAGAATATTGTTACGTATAGAGAATAATTTTTACTAAGCATGGCTGTTGTTTACATATAAGTGATATAATGGTACCTCTTAGGTTGGAGTGTATATATGCTTAGAGGACTATCAGAATGTTCTCAATAAATGTCTGTATTTTGAAACGTTGAATAATAAAAAAATTTAAATATTAAAAAAAAAAAAAAAAAAAAAAAAGAAGCAAGGAATAGTCAGTGGCCTTAGGTTCTGACAAAAAAGGGGACAAAAGAGATAATTTCTCTGTGACCTCCTGAAGTGTCAGACTCATATAAAACATATATGAGATAACACAGGTACACTACCAAAAAACTGCCTCCAGTTTTGCAACTGATTCCTATAGATTTTGGGGTGCTGAATCCAGGAAAAATAGCCAAAATGTTCCATCACGTCACGTTTTCTTGCAAAATTAGATTTCTTACCCATATAAGGAATGTTCACAATTTCTTTTTAGCCGACTGCAGTTTATTTTCTTGGCCCAAAATAGAGGTTGTAATGGTTAACTAACTAGAAACACTCCCTCATGATATTTTAGAGTGTTTTGTATTCATTTTATACATTAACAGGACAATTGGGAGGCGGGGGGCTAAATCCAGTACTCGCGCTGGCGCATGTTCTTTCCTGTTCGCCTCGCCTCGTTCGCTCGCTCGCTCAAACATGGTGGTTGCGACATGAACGTTCCTGTCAAATTTCAGTTTCTTGCAAGTTCATTATTACCTTTTGTTTGCTCAGTCGTAATCCAGCTTTATTCCGAAGTGGTTCACTACAGTTGTAGTTTGCAGTGCTGTGTATTTGTGATGGCTCACAGAGCCAGAGGTTGCGTCAACTCTCCGGACAGTTTTTGTTTTATTTGTGGGGAATATACCGTGAAAAAGCAGCAGAGGAACATTTCTGCATTTATTAAAAAAGTATATTTCGCCTATTTCGGTTTGAAGTTAGGCGATCAAGACAAACCGTGGGCTCCTCACAAAGTGTGCAAGACATGTGAGGAAGATCTATGCTTATGGATGAAAGGTAAAAAACAAGCATTTCGTTTCGGAATACCTATGATGTGGCGTGAACAAAGAGACCACAGCAGTGACTGCTATTTTTGCTCTTCAATTGTGAAGGGATACAACTTAAAAAATAAGAACGTAATAAGTTACCCCAACCTTCCCTCAGCAATTAGGCCTATGCCTCATAGCAACTAAGTACTTGTGCCTGAACCACCAAAATCTTTGGATCATATTTGTGTGGACGGTTCTGATCATAATGAGACTCATCAGATGGCTTTTCCCGATGAGTCCAGTACTTCCGAGTTTGAAACTGAACCAGATCCGAAACCTGAACTTTTCTCTCAAGCTGAATTGAATGATTTAGTCCGGGATTTAGGACTCCCAAAAGATGCTGCCCAACTGCTAGGTTCTCGGCTTAAACAGAAAAATCTATTGTCACCAGGAACAACTTTTTATTGGTACCGCAACCGCGAGACACAATTTTTGAAGTATTTCAGCAAAGAGGAAGATTTGGTATTTTGCAACGATATATACGGAGTGATGGAAAAGTTTAAACTCAAGTATGATCCTGCTGAATGGCGGCTGTTCATTGATTCGTCAAAAGACAGCATAAAAGGTGTTCTTCTTCATAATGGCAACACATTCGCTTCAGTTCCTATTGCTCACTCTGTTATTCTCCAAGAAAAATACGAGAATTTGGCACTGATTCTTCAGAAGATTCGTTATGATGAGCATAAGTGGATGATTTGTGGAGACTTTAAAATTCTATCCATACTATTAGGGCAGCAATCCGGTTTCACCAAATATCCCTGCTTCCTTTGCTTGTGGGATAGCCGGGCCCGCGACCTACACTGGGGGAAAAAAGACTGGCCAATTCGGGAGTATTTGAGACCCGGTGAGAAAAATGTTCTTCATGAGAGCTTGGTACCTCGTGATAAAATTCTATTACCACCTCTCCACATTAAGTTGGGTCTCATTAAGCAATTCATCAAGTCCCTTCCAAAAGATGGTGAGTGCTTTCGGTACCTTTGCTCAAAGTTCCCCCGACTTTCTGAAGCAAAGCTAAAGGAAGGAGTGTTTGTTGGCCCTGATATAAGGAAACTCATTTCAGATGGAGCATTCGCTGAAACGATGTCTGAGAAGGAAAAAGAAGCCTGGGATTCCTTCAAGGATGTTGTTCTCAAATTCTTGGGGAACAGGCGGGATGAGAACTATAAGGATATTGTTGCCAGGATGCTCAATGCCTTCAAAGAACAAGGCTGTAACATGAGCCTGAAAGTCCATTTCTTGCACTCCCATGTGAACTACTTTCCCGAAAACTTGGGGGCGTACAGTGAAGAACAAGGTGAAAGGTTTCACCAGGACATCAAGGACGCAGAGAGAAGGTACCAAGGAAGATGGAACACCACTATGATGGCTGATTTCTGCTGGTTGCTGCTGCGGGAAACCCCAGATGAAAAATACGCCAAGCAGCGCACCAAGAGAAGCATTCGGGGGAAGAAGAAGAAACGGGCCCACCAGGAGATTGATTGACCCAAGAATGACTTTAAAATCTAAACTGTGTTGACAAATATCGTGTTTTTACTAAACTTTGAAATAAAAATTTGCTAGTTATTACCACAGTGTCGGATCTCATTTATTAGAATTTTATTTTCACACCATCGGGTGTTTGTCTTCATGTATTGCAATGGTGCGGTTTGCGTTTTCTATTCTTACATACATACCTGTACAACATTTTTTGCACATTTCTTTGCTTTGCTTTGTGTCTAACCTCGCTCTTATATGCTCAATGTTTGTGCACATGTATGTGGCTGTTTTAAGTGCAGACAATTTTGCTACCATCACAGTGTGCTTTGTTGACATTACTCTATTCTTATGTGCTGCCTTGTTACAATTTTCTTTATTCTTATTTGAATAACTACTAAACAATTAGTATAAAGAATTCATCCAAGAAACTTTTATCTCGATCGCACTCAATCTGAAACGTTCACCTCAAACTGCTAACCCAATGTAGCAAAAAATCTGTACGTGATGGAGCAAATTGGTTACCAGATTTGGATTCAGCGCACCAAAAAACGTAAAAATCAATCGAAACATTAGAGGCAGTTTAAAAAAAAAATTTTTTAGTGTACCTGTGTAATCCTTGAAGCCAGCATAGAAGTTTGGAAGGTTTGACGTCCAAAGGCATCAAGTGCTTTAGATGCACGACCTGGCGGATAAGAAGAATGCTTCTTCTTGCTTCTTACCTTCCTCATTGCTGATTCCACTACAATGGAATGATGTGGAAGTTGGGTTTTTTGAAACCATGGAGAGGGAGGCACCTGATACAGAACATTAGTGGCTGTAGAAGGCGAAGGAACCTTTAAAGGTGATTCCCACATCCTCAGAAGAAGATCCTGCAAAGAATGATGTAAAGGAAGCATTATATTTTCCTTTTCTGCAGGATCTTGGTTAAGATTAGAGCCAGGAATAGGAATGGCAAGAAAGGTTGCCATGTCAAGAAGAAATTTCTGAAAAGAAGGATCTCCAATGGGAACTATTCCTGGGTAAGCTGAGGTTGAAGCAGCAGCTTGAGCACCAGAAGACATACTTGACTGGTGCAGAAAAAGAATCCTGCTAGATGGACAGTGATACTGACAGTTCTGATTTGAGGCAGTTAGTACCGCATCGTCAGTGCCTGGTATTGATTCCAAGCTAGGCATAGAAAGGATCGAAGGCACTGATGGAACTGCAGGAATCGACATCGATACCGATATCGGAGACGGTAATGTCATCGAAGCAGTAATCGGGGGCTGCTGAAGCGGTACCGAGGTAGCCAGAGAGGCTTGGTAAATATCCTCGGTACTGCGTAGTTGGAAACGATAGGGGCCTTGGTTGATTTCTCCAAATCCTCCCCAAAGAGCAACTTTCCCATGAAAGTGAGCTTATTGAGCTTCGTTTTGGAAGTCACGTCCACCAACCAGTTGCACAGCCAGGGGCGGCAGCAAGCCGCCACCACCACGGCCCTACTTTTAACAGACACTCGCAACAGATCATAAAGCAAATTGGCCAGAAAGGCAGTCTCAGATTCCATCCGGGCATCCCCATCTGGCCGGCGACACCAGCTTCCTCCTGCGGGGTTCTGCGACCAGTTGAGACAAGTGCAGGCCACATAGGCCCCACAGATGGTGACCTGCAATCCTAGGGCAGCCACTTTGAAGGCTTGCTTGAGCAACACCTGCATGCGGTGGTCCTGCGGGTCCTTGAGAGCCATGCCCCCCCCCCCCCTACAGGAATGGTGGTTTTCCATGTGACCACCGCACTTCGAGAGATGCAGCTTCTCCTCCTCAGGCATGATAGAATACAGATGAACCATACTATGACCCACACAAAGTTCTGCATATGGAGTGCTCCACTCCTCATTAATCATGACCTGCAGGGCCCTATGCTCCAGGAAAGATTGAGAAGGCCGGTGGATACCTTCCATCAAGGGATCCTCCTCTGAGTCCGGACCCACAGGTCCAGGCTCCGTGATCTGCAGTTTTGCAAGCAATTCCATTATTAGTGCAGGTAGTTCATCCCTGTGTAAGATCTGAACAGCTGAGGGATCTTCCATGGCTGGGAGCTCACCTTCTTCCAGCTCCCCCTGGAAGTCATCCCAAAGGCCTACTGGGCCTTCTAGTGGGTCCAGCAGGTCCAAAGAGGACAGAGCGTGTATCAGGCTCCTTTGTTCCAGTGTTCATGCCTGGGACGCTCTGCCACTGCCAAATCCCTTTCCTGCCCCCAAAGGGCCTGAGCAGAGGTCTCCCCGGTCCCCTGCTTCAATCAGGAATACCTGATGAAGCAGGAGCACAAACTCAGGGGAGAAGGGGTCCTCCCAGCTCCCCCATGCTCACAGGCTGACTGGGCCCCCCCCCCTACTGCCACAAAATTCACGGACATTTTGCAGCAATGGAGGCCCCAGGCTATCAGCATCAGGCTACAGAACTGATTCTAAAATGGCAGTGGTTCCTGCCGAAACCACAGGACTGCCATCACCTGCAGCCTCTCTGTGGGCAGGACTGGCCTCTACCTCATCTGCGGACTCCTTCCCAGGTCCCCCCAATGTCCTCTACTGCAATTTCACGAGCTTTGTGGCAGCTGCAGCACAGCCCAATATCGGACAGCTGTGCCCTGCAGCTGCCACACAGAGCACATCAGTCCCTCTCCATGTGGCTGTGGTGTGCTCTAATAGTCCCCCAGTTACATGGACCGGCAAGCACCAATGCAAAACCTCCAGGGCCAGCAGGACTTACCCTGGGCCCCTCCTCCACAGAAATCTCTACAGCAACGGATCCTCCAACAAGTGTGCCTGTGTGCCTCTCTCTTTTTTTTTTGTTAAGCCAACTTTTAAAACGGCAGCACAGCAACTAAGGCACCCAGATTACAATCTCCAACCCCCTGCCAAAAGTTGGAGAGGGGGAAAGGGGCTAAGCAGAGGCAGCAGCTGAGGGAAGAATCCAAACCCACTGAGTTCTGTCCCTGGCCAAACAGGCCTCAAGCAAATCCAGCTGAAGACAGAAATACTGGCTCAGGTTGGTGGGCACAGGCTATTTATACTGCAATGAGCAAGTTTTTTTTCTCAGTCTGCACCTGCTGGTTGGCGTGCATAATCCATCTGTTTAGAATGGACTGGAGGGACACCCTGGAAAATATATTTTTTGAAGTTTCAAAGACAGTATCACTTGGTTTAACATATTTTTATAGCAATGTAAGTATTTGTTTGTCCTCTCAGGATGGTTGAAATTCATCATAGGCCAGTAGGAGAATATATAATTCTGGTCCAGTGCTTTCACTATGCAGCAAAACTTACTCATTCACTGAAGTTCCCTTCCCTTACTGAAAGTTGCTCAAGGAAATTTCAGATCCTCAAATGAAAAAAGCTGGACATTAAACATTTAAGAACATCTTGACTGCATATTAGGCTGAAGAATAAAGTTAGTCAAAACAGAGTACTATACTGAAATATATAAAAAAAAGGTACTAAAAACTTAGCATGTATCACCTGCCATCACGCTCACAGGATGGGTGCTGCAGCAGCACACGCTAACATTTAGTAAACATGGTCCAAAATTATTTTTAAAATGCTTGCTGGTTGTAGATACGTTTTTGCTAATGTTTATGCCCCTACCAATGGTTCACCTTCTTTCTTTGTGGGATTCTTACAAGCACTTTTATCATTTAATAATTCTGAAATGTTCTGGGAGGTGATTTTAATGCTGTACCTAATGACCTGGTTGATAAATCCTACCTATCCTGTTAAAAACCCAAATAGGAAAAATTAATCATCAATTCCACAGTCTACTTGATTGCCTTTGTTTAACAGATGTATGGAGATGCAAAAACCCTATGGCTCATGAATACACGTTCTTCTCTTTCCCCCATCAAAGCTATTCATGTATAGATTACCTTTTTGAGCCAAAAGATTGCAGTATAATACTTAAACACATATCTGACCATGCAACGGTAGTTCTGGAATTCCTAACTTGTACAGCATCTGATCCTAAACTGCCCTGGTGTTTTCAGAACAATTTACTTCTGGAGACGCTGGTGGTTAAAAAAATAGGTGAGACAATAGATGTCTTTTTTCAAAACAACGAAAATGAGCAAATGCATCATGACATCCTCTGGGAGGCTTTGAAGGCTACTCTGTGGGGTGAGATTATCAGCCTTTCTGCCTGGCTGCATAAAAGTGAGGTAGAACAATCTAGGAAATTAGAAGAGGAAATAACTCGTTTGAAGGGGATTCAAGTTCATTTAGGTGATAATCTTGTATATCAGCAGTCAGGGGCGGCCCAAGGGGGGTGCGGGGCCATGTGCGGAGACTCGGTGCGGGGCTTCATTTGCATAAGTGGCCTTATTTGCATAAATATTTGCATAATGCTAACATTCATTAAGAGACATGTTTACTAAAAGTTAGTGTGTGTGTATGGATAAAGACAGACTAAAAGATTTCTACATTACTATAATCCAGTGCCAACCGCCAGGCACATTAGGAACTACTACAAACACTGCCCATTTAGAACCCATAGCAAACCCGCCGTATCCTAACAGCACTACCAGGACTCACAAAGCACCATACCCTACCTATCAGAAGGCAACACTGCAAATATTAAACCAATACATTTCAGAGAACAACAATACATGACCTACTGGGGAAAGAGAACAAGTGGCAATGTCAAATAGGAATTACATAAACAGAATACCTCAGCTCAGTTACACATGCAGAACATAGACCATCACCAAACAAGGAATCACAATTTAGAAACAGGAAGGCAATAATTAAACTGGGAACCCCAAAAGCCAAACTTGGAATGTACAACAACACTGTAGAAATAAAACTATAAATTAATTTCCTCTTGTACCAAACAAAGCGCAGACGTTAATGATGCACATTTCCCAGAGCTTTCATATTCCAGTTAATAAATTCAAAATAAAGAGATATCTTTCTACCTTTTGTGCATTTTTTTTCAGTTGCAATTGCTCCAGCCACTTTCTTCTGGTTTCTTCATGTTTTCTGCTAACTCTCCATCATCTGCTGTCCATTTGTCCTTTCTTCTCTCTTCTAGTTTTTTTTCCATTCTCTCTCTCTACATCTGCTTTAACATACTAATCTTTCTCCTTTTGCTCTTTCCTCATTCCTATTTCATCCACTCAAATTTTACCCCTCCATCCTCAATCCCCACTTACTCTCCCAATACCCGGCTAAGTGTAGATTTTTTATCCCTCCCACACAAAATATTTTTCCCCTCTCCATTTTACTCTCCCAGCCCCATCCCATTCTAATCCTCCCCCAACATCAGCTCCCTTCTAGTTCCAGCCTCACCCAGCATTCATTCCCTTCTAGTCCCTGCATCAGCCCATTTCCAGTCCTAGCAACCCCCCAACCCAATACCAGTCCTAGCCCCCCCATCAACAAACTTCCAGTCCTAACCCCCCATCAGCCCACTTCCAGTCCTAACCCCCCATCAGCCCATTTCCAGTCAGCCCCCCATAGCCCATTGCCAGTCCTAACCCCCCCATCAGCCCACAGCCCATTACCAGTCCTAACCCCATCAGCCCACCTCAAGTCCTAACCACTCACCATCAGCCCATTTCCTGTCCTAGCCCCCCCATAGCCCATTATCAGTTCTAACCCCCCCATAGCCCATTACCAGTCCTAACCCATCAGCCCACAGCCCATTACCAGTCCTAACCCCATCAGCCCACCTCCAGTGTTAACCCCCCATCAGCCCATTTCCAGTCCTAGCCCCCCCATAGCCCATTATCAGTTCTAACCCCCCCCAACAGCCCACAGCCCATTACCAGTCCTAACACCATCAGCCCACCTCCAGTCTTAATCCCCCCAGCCCATTTCCAGTCCTAACCCCCATAGCCCACTCCCAGTCCTAATCCCACCAGCCCATTACCAGTCCTAACCCCATCAGCCCATTACCAGTCCTAACCCCATCAACCCACCTCCAGTGTTAACCCCCCATCAGCCCATTTCCAGTCCTAGCCCCCCCATAGCCCATTACCAGTCCTAACCCCCCCAACAGCCCAGCCCATTACCAGTCCTAACCCCATCAGCCCACCTCCAGTCTTAATCCTCCCAGCCCATTTCCAGTCCTAGCAACCCCCCCAACCCATTACCAGTCCTAGCCCCCCATAGCCCATTCCCAGTCCTAATCCCACCAGCCCATTTCCAGTCCTAATCCCCATCACCCAATTTTCAGTTTAAGCCCCCCCATACCCCATAACCAGTCCTAACCTCCCCATCAGCCCACTCCCAGTCCTAATCCCACCAGCCCATATACAGACTTAGCTCCCCCATAGCCCATCACCACTCCTACCCCCCCAGCCCATCACCACTCCTAGCCCCCCATAGCCCATCACCACTCCTAGCCCCCCAGCCCCCCCATAGCCCATCACCACTCCTACCCCCCCAGCCCATCACCACTCCTACCCCCCCAGCCCATCGCCACTCCTAACACCCCCCCAGCCCATATACACTCCTATCTCCCCCCCAGCCCATCGCCACTCCTAACACCCCCCAGCCCATCGCCACTCCTAACACCAACCCAGCCCATCGCCACTCCTAACACCAACCCAGCCCATCGCCACTCCTAACACCAACCCAGCCCATCACCACTCCTAACACCCCCCCCAGCCCATCACCACTCCTAACACCCCCCCCCCAGCCCATCACCACTCCTAACACCCCCCCAGCCCAGCCCAGCCCAACCCAGGAAAAATATTTTTAAAAAAAGAAGCTCTTCTCCGGCTGCCGGGGCCGCTGCGGCAGAATCGAGTGTGCCGCGGGGCCCCCCCTGCCCAGCAAAGCCTGCCCTCCCCTTTATCACCTCTGTCTTCGCAGCTTCAGTCAAACGCGCCGGCTTTCAGAGCGCGAAAGGACCAGTTTTCCTTTCGCGGCTCTGTTAAGCCTGCGGGGGCTGATGGGAACTTCCCATCAGCCCCCGCGGGCTTAACAGAGCAGCGAGGGAGAAACTCTCCTCTCGCGCTCTGAAAGCCGGCGCGTTTGACTGCAGGCAGCTGAAAGAGAGGTGATACAGGGGAGGGCAGGCTTTGCTGGGCAGGGGGAGCCCCGCGGCACACTCGATTCTGCCGCGGCGGCCCCGACAGCCGGAGAAGACAACTTTTTTTTTCTTTTTAAAATTTTACTTTAGGAACAGAATGTTTTTTGCGCGGGGCCCCCTGAAACGTGGGGCCCTGTGCAAAAAACATTCTCGCTCAATGGACGGGCCGGCCCTGTCAGCAGTTATTGCGTTGTCATTATGAATACAACAAACTTTTATCCAGACAGGCTGAACTTGAATTCTTTGTGCAATGCACAGGTTATTACTCGGGTAATAATAAAGCAGGGAAACTTCTAGCTCAATACTTGAAGGTGTGGAAAGCTAAAAGGTATATTACTTCAATCTGGGCAGAGAATTCACTATTTTTAAGAAAAATGGAGGATATGATAAAGACATTTGTGTCATACAAATCAGGTCAATGAGGAGCACAGAGAGAGATTGTTGTATTTAGAAAATAGTCCTAAACTCTCTATACAGATGAGGGATCAGTTAGGGGCACTTTTAAGACTGAGAAATTTTGTCCGCAATAAAAAAAAAAAAAAAATCCTCCTAAAAACAAGGTTCCTGGTCAAGCGGAATTTTATCAATAGAATGCTCCTGTTCTTGCGCCAAAATTGAAAAATGTATATCAGGTTTTTTTAATGCAGCCTCCGTCCTCTTCTAGATTCACAGAGGCTAATATAATACTAATTGCTAAACCTGGTCGGGGATGCAACATGTGTCAGTAATTATAGACCAATCTCTCTTTTGAACGTGGATTATAAAATCCTAGCCAAAATACTTATTACGAGACTTAGCCAAATGATAGACTTGTTAGTTGGCAATGAACAAATTGGATTCATGAAAGGATGATACAGTGGAGATAACACAAGGATATTTAATATCATCTTGGCTTTGGCAACTAAAGAAAACTCTTCTGTGGTGGCATTATCGCTTGATCGGAGAAGGCATTTGTTAGGATAGTGGGATCTTATTTATTCAGAGTTCTGGAAAGGTATGATTGTGATTTGACATTTGTCAATTGGGTCAAAGTTCTCTACTCCTTTCCTTTCTCTCGATTCCTGGTAATTGGTTCCTTGTCTGAACCGGTGCCTCTGTGAAGAGGGACTCGACAGGAATTGCTCTTATATAGGATTAAAAAAAGACCATTGCATTGTTGGTATTGCTGCTAATGCTAGAGTAGAAATACGCAGTTCATGCTGATATTTCACTATTCCTAACCAAACCTATTGCATCAGTGTGTAAGTGGTTTATAACAGTAGATCATTTTTCTCTGTTTTTGGGATTTAAGGTCAATAAGACCAAAAGTAAATTGTTTTCTTTGAATGGTCTTGACTCGTGGGATGACTTGAAGGCCTTTTCACTGCATTGGACATCAAATGCCACTAAAATCTTGGAGTTCACTTCTGTGCACTACCTTTTGATACCATCAGATACAATTTTAAGGCCATGCTTAAGGAGTTAGAAGAGAAAATACTATGCTGGTCCCCAGTGAATCTTTCATGGTGTGGAAGACTAGAATCTATTAAAATGATTTTGCCAAGCATGGTGTACGAGTTGGGAATGCTCCCAGGTTATTGCCAATTCTCCTTTTATGCTTAACTGAACAAAATCCTTTCAGGATTTTTATGGAGGAATAAGAGAACTTGCATTGCTCTGGCTACTTTAAAAAATGTCTAGAGATAAGAGTGGGGTTAACGTCCCAGATTTTACAACCTACCACACTGCAATGCTTTTGAGATATGGTACTGAATGGTTACTTGATGATTGCCAAGCACCATGGTTGGCGATGGAGAAAGTTTTAGTGAGTCCTTTTTTTCTTTCTACTTTACCCACCATGGAGGGTCCTCACTCAAAAGTAATCTCCCCAGTATTGAACAGTCAAGCAAGGCACTTAAAGAATTGGATGCTTGTTGTACATCTCAATACTCAACTTCTGATAATGTTTCTCTGTAGTAGAACCCGTGGATACACATTAAAGGTAGAAAGATTTTCTGGAAAGGGTGGTTTAACAAAGGTGTATATAAAACTGGACAATTATTTGTAGATGGTACAATGGTGAATCAAGAATATTTGATGAAATCTTTGGGCCGTCTCCTTCCCAAGCCCAGATGATCATGGCTTTGTGCTTAGATCAGACCTTACCCTGGGGTCTGGAAGCACTTGCTCAGTGTCTGATCTGCTAGCTTATGTGAAATGATAAGAGCAGAGGGCAAATTAACTTCACGTTTCTATGCTAAGTTGCAGAGCATCAAGTGTAATCCTTTAATGGGATTGCAACGAACCTGGGAGACAGATATTGATACATAGCAGGATGCAATCAACTGGAATTTGTTTTGGAGACATACTGTACATCCAACAATGTCTATTGGTCTTGTGCAATCATACTTCCTGGCTCACCGTGCCTACTGTACCCGGCATAGATTGTATAGAGCAGGCTTCTTGAAAACAAATAAATGCTGGCACTGTTCTATAGGTATAGAAACACTGGAACATATGTTTTATGACTGCCCTTCCATTCTAATTTTTTGTAAAGGTGTGTAGAAATATATTTGTGAGATATCTGGTATACATACTAAATTGTTACCTCAGTTTGTGTTTTTTCGCTCACAATGACTTAAAGAGGATCTCACTAAATATGATAAATTGTTATTTAACATTTTGCTCTCTCTTGCAATACAACAAATTTTGCAAAGTTGGAAAGAGACTGCACTATTAAATGTGACATTCTAGTGGCATGCAGTATGGGGTAGATTCTTCTCACCCAACATCTTGGTTGTACGTTCAACCCGCACTCAGCTGCTGCTCCTGATTCCAATCCTTGCTCTCCCCGCATGTATAAGACTGCTGTGCAGGGAGCGCTGGACGAGGGCAGAAGTAGATGGCACGGAGGTGGAGCAGGGGCAGGCAACAACAGCCAGATGTACAGAGGACATTCAGGTTGGCGTTCTGTACGTCCAGCAGTCCCAATTTGTACACCCAAATTATTCCACCTCGAAAGTGGAATAAGTGCCAGGCACCTGTGTGACTGGGGCATGCAGTCTCCCCCCCCCCCCAACAAAACAAGGCTGCAATGGGAGTGCCCCTGCCACCCAAACCCAAGCCCTAACTGCCCCCGCTGAGGATCAGGCAGTGGGAAATAGGTTTGTTATTGTGGGCGGCATTTGGGCAGAGGCTAGACATGCCCATGCCATGGGATGCCACGGCACCAGCACACCAGCTGGAGCCTTGAGTAGTTGGGATGGGTAGTCACTTGGACATATCCTGGCACAGAATGCTGTGCACACCGGGCCATCCAAATGCCATGATTCTGCAATCGCAGGAACGTATGGCTCCAGCAGTTGCAGAATTGGATCCAAATCGGTGCCATACATTTTCTGCACGTCCGGACGTCCCAGACATGTAGAGTGCTGAATCAGCCTCTATGTTTTATCCACAAACTGGAAGGGGCAACATCTGTATCTTGTGGCTGTATTGTGAAGGTAGAAAATTTTTCGAAAACCTTGGAGGAATATTTGTCTAGCAACTGATGATCCCTAATTATTTCTTTTTTTTGTGTTCAACCTGTGTCTTTTTTTTTTTTAGGGGGAAGTTAATATTTTTGTTGGGGGATGTATATAGGTGGTTGTTTGTTCTTTCATGTTGATTGGGTTTATCTCTACTTCTAAAATAAAAAAGGAATATAAAAAAATGCTGGCCTCAATTAAAGCATTTAAACTGCCCATTTATGATTAGACATATTGAAATGCTGCCTTATCTTTCCATAAATAAAAACAACCAATTTGTTTTATAATGGATTGATATGCTTCCTCCTGCTTCTCATTTTTGTAATCCAGAGTGGTTTTTTCCATATCCACAAGCTGCAATGTCTTCTTCAAATTCTCAGAACTATGTTTTTGTTTTGTAAATCTGCACAGGTTACTTGTTAATCAATGTCTCAGCTTTAAATTACTTTATAGCTTTTCCTAAACCAATTCCTAAGCTTAGTCTCGCTATTACATACAGGAATATTCTCTCCAGCCATTAGTTACTGGAATGCTTTGATGAAGGACTATTTCACGCTTTTTCTCCCGAAAGGTTCAAGCGGTATACAATCCATGTAATGACTGCTGTATCCTAGATCAGAATCTTCAGGTAATATAATATTACTGATGCCTCTGTTTAAAGTGTGCTTTAAACTAAGCTGAGCAATTATTTTATTAGCAAAAAAAATGTTCACCCTATTTAAATGAGTTCAGGGCGATAATACAAAAGCCATAAAAACAAATCATAAAAAATAACAAAAAAGCAATACAACAAATCATTCTACCCACCCCATATATGTAAATTTTGTTTAAACAACAACAAATCATCCAACTCGTAAAACAAAAATAAAAACAAACTCTACACCTGACAACCAGAACGACCAAGCCAAATCAAATACAAAGCCAGGCTAGAAAGTCAACTAAACTATAATAGTCCTAACCTTGGCCAAATGCTCTTTTGAAAAACAAATTATATGATCATCTGATTTCTTTTGAGACAATGTTCCAAAATATAGGCTCTGCATATGAAAGAGCTATTCCTACTCACATTCTGACCAAATAAAGTTTGACCAATAAAGGCAGGCCCTCATTTACAGAACATTAGGCTCTTTAAAGGAGCATCATGTTTCACTATTTCCCCTAAACAAACAGGGCTGTGTAGAGTTTTGAATGCTAGGCCAAACATTTTAAATAAAGCATAGTTACTCACCTGTAACAGGTGATCTCCGGGAACAGCAGGAATTTAGTCTTCACATATGGGTATAGTCGGTACCGACGGAGCCTGCGTGGGAACGCTCCCCAGTGTCCAATTAGGACGTTTTTGGGAGCACCCCACAGCGCCTGCGTGCTGCCTTCCAGCCTTTCCCAACTGTCTCTCCCCAGTTGAGTTTAAAGCTGAGACAAAGAGAGAGAGAGGGAAAGAGAAAAAGAGATAGCGAGATACAACACCTAGGGGAGGTGGGTGGGTTGTGAAGACTAAATTCCTGCTGTTCCCGGAGATCACCTGTTACAGGTAGGTAACTATGCTATCTCCAGGAACATGCAGGAATGTAGTCTTCACATATGGGGACTCCCTAGCTACAGATGCCAGGGAGAAACCACAGAAATTGTGTGCCCTTTTCAAAGGGCTCCACTTCCCCCCATGGATCTCTGGCATCCTAACAGGGATGGTGGGAAGGAGTTGATTAAGTATCTAACAGGTGTTGAAGAACAGCCTGACCAAACAAGGCATCCCGGCAGGAGTCCTTGTCCAAGTAGTAATGGGCTGTGAAGGTATGAACCGAGGCCCAGGTAGCTGCTCGACCGATGTCGTCGATAGACACAGAGTGAAGATGAGCCATAGAGGCTACCATGACTTTCACATTGTGCGCTGTGACATGGCCTTTAAGAGGAAGGTTCTTACTCCGATAGGCAAAAGATATACACTGTGCAATCCAGCTGAACAGTGCCCTTTTGGAGACTGGAAGCCTTAAATAACTAGGATCAAAAGCAACAAAGAGTTGGGAGGACTTTCTATGTTGCTGCGTCCTTTGCAAATAAAAGGCCAAAGCTCTTTTACAGTCCAAAGTATGAAGATTCCTTTCTGCATTAGAGGCATGAGGCCTTGGGAAAAAAACAGAAAGGTAAACTGCTTGGTTTAAATATAAAGGTGAAACCACCTTTGGAATAAAGTGAGGATGAGTCCTAAGGACTACCTTATCATGATGGAACCTTGTATAAGGAGGATCAGCCACCAATGCTTGCAACTCACTAATGCGACGTGCTGATGTGATTGCAATAAGAAAAATTACCTTCCAGGAAAGGAATTTTAAAGAGGTAGTGGCTAATGGTTCAAAAGGCGGCTTCATGAGCTGGCCAAGAACAAGATTTAAATCCCATGCCACCGGTGGTGGCTTAATGGGAGGCTTAGTTAGAAGAAGGCCTCTCATAAATCTTGCTATGATAGGATGAGAGGAAATAGTTTGCCCATTTAAATGTTTGAGAGAAGCTGCAATAGCACTCAAATGAACTCTCACTGAATTGGTCTTAAGCCCTGCATTAGACAAATGAAGGAGATATTCCAGTAATGATTCCAGAGGTATTGCAAGAGAGTTAAGACCCTTCTGCGAACACCATATGGTAAACCTTTTCCACCTGAAAGCATAAGAGCGTCGTGGATGGTTTCCTGGAAGCATAAAGGATATCCTTTACTTGCTGAGAAAGGCTAAGACCATGAAGTTCTAGGCTTTCAGCAACCAGGCCCTGAGATGTAGAGAATGGGGATTGGGATGCCACAGCATCCCATCCTCCTGGGATAGGAGATCTGGAGCAGATCCTAGCTCCAGAGATGGAGCTTGAGAGAGATGTAAGAGCACAGGGTACCACACTTGTCGTGGCCAATGTGGGGCTATGAGAATCATAAGGCCTCTGTCTCTCTGAAGGTTGAATAGGGTTCTGGGAATTAGGGGAATGGGTGGGAAGGCATACAGAAAGTCCCGACCCCAATGGAGGAGGAAAGCATCCGTGGCCTGACAACCCTGAGCCGGAATTCTGGAACAGAACCGGGGACGTTTGGCATTCAGCGGACTTGCAAAGAGGTCTATGTCCGGGGTTCCCCAAATTTGGAAAATTTTGGCCACCTGGTCTGCATGGAGAGACCATTCGTGTGGAAGCAGAACTCGACTGAGTCTGTCTGACCAAGAATTTTGAATGCCTGGAAGATACACTGCAAGGAGATGAATCTGATGCTCTCTGGCGAGGGCCCAAAGTCACAAAGCTTCACTGCAGAGCAACAGAGAGCCTGTTCCGCCCTGCTTGTTCAAACAGAATATGGCTACCTGGTTGTCCGTTTGAATTAGGACAGTTTTGTAGATGAGCTGGGTGTGAAACACTCTAAGAGCAAGAAAGATTGCTCTGAGCTCTAGGAGATTGATGTGGAGATCGGTCTCCTGTGGAGTCCAGGTACCCTGGGTAGAGAGGCGTTGCAAATGGGCTCCCCAACCCACCTGTGAGGCATCTGTTAGAGTTACTTGAGGTGGGGGTTGCTGAAAAGGGGACCCCACCAACAGATTCTGGGGTGACTGCCACCATTGGAGAGACAAAATAAGACGATCTGAGGTTGCTATTTGGTCTGACAGGCAACCTGACGCCTGAGTCCACTGAGTGGATAGAGTCCACTGGGCCGCCCTCATATGCAGGGGGGCATAAGGGGCCACATGCACGGTGGATGCCATGTGGCCTAGCAATTGTAACATTTCCCGAGCAGTGAGGTGAGACTTTAGCATTGCTTGGGAAGCTAACTGCACAATGCGAAGGCAGCGGGACTGTGGAAGATAGGCCCTTGTCTGTCTGGTATCCAGTAGGGGACCTATGAACTCTAGAGACTGAGTGGGAGCTAGGTTGGATTTTGGGAAATTTATGACAAGTCCCAAATATTGAAGGATATGCATTGTGATAGAGAAATCCTGGCCTCTGGGTCTGATGGGGCTCGAATGAGCCAATCGTCCAAGTAAGGGAAGATGAATATATTTAGGGTGCAGAGAAAGCGTAGTTACTCACCTGTAACAGGTGTTCTCCAGGAGCAGCAGGAATCAGTCCTCACTTATGGGTGACGTCGGCGCCGACGGAGCCCTCGCGGAGCAATTTTCCCCAGCTTTCAAAGAAAGCCTTTGGGAATTGCAGCGCGCATGCGCGGTCGTCTTCCCGCCCGAGGGTGCCATCTTAGCCAGTCAGATGACATAGCTAAAAAAGACAGCATAAAAATTTGCAAAAAGAACATAAGCAGACGATTGCAACTCCAAGGGGAGGAGGGAGGGTAGTGAGGACTGATTCCTGCTGCTCCTGGAGAACACCTGTTACAGGTGAGTAACTACGCTTTCTCCAGGACCAAGCAGGAAGTCAGTCCTCACTTATGGGACTCCCAAGCTCAAGGCTACCGGAGACCCTAAGCACAAAAATGAGCTCCCTCTAGCTCAGCAGCACAGAAGGATAGAATCTTCGCTGAATTATCACCCACCGGTAGCCCACATCCGGGATGGAGGGTAGGAGTTGCTCAGACCTCAAAGAGATTACGGAGGACTGCCTGTCCGAAAGCACTGTCCCTACGGGACTCCCTCTCGAGACAGTAATGGACCGCAAAAGTCTGGCTCGAAGACCAAGTAGCGGCCCGGCAGATGTCTGCCAGCGGAACAGAGCGGAGGTAAGCCACTGACGTAGCCTTTGCCCGAACGCAATGAGCCATGACTCGACTTTCTAAGGAGAGTCCGGCTGCCCCATAAGCCCAAGAGATACAGTCCGCAACCCAGATGGACAGAGTACGCTTGGAGACCGGGAGCCCCAATTTATTGGGGTCAAAAGACACAAAAAGCTGAGCAGCTTTACGGTGCTCCCGCGTACGGTCAAGGTAGAAGTTCAATGCCCTTCTACAGTCCAGGGTATGGAGGACCGTTTCAGCTCGGCTGGAGTGTGGTCTGGGAAAGAAGGTTGGAAGTACCACCTCCTGATTGATGTGAAAAGGGGAGACCACTTTAGGCAGAAATTTTGGGTGAGTCCGTAGGACTACCCTATTCTTGTAGAACCTAGTGTAAGGGGGATCAGACACGAGGGCCTGCAATTCACTTACGCGTCTAGCGGAAGTGAGGGCTATCAAGAACAGTGTTTTCCAAGACAGAAAACGGAGAGAACAGGTAGCCATAGGTTCAAAAGGCGGACAGGTGATCCGCTGCAAAACCACATTCAGGTCCCAGTCAGGTGCTGGCGGGCGCAGAGGTGGTTTAAGTAGAAGGAGACCTCGGAGAAACCTCGCTACGAGAGGGTCGCTCGAGAGAGGTCTACCGTCCACCGGCACATGATGTGCCGAAAGAGCACCGAGGTGAACTTTGACGGAGTTGGACTTAAGTCCCAGATTAGAGAGGTGTAGCAAGTACTGCAAGATCACCGACACCGGGCAGGAGAAGGGATCCTGAGACTGTTGGGTACACCAGACTGCAAAGCGACGCCATTTAAGGGCGTAGCATTTGCGGGTAGAAGGCCGTCGCGAAGCCAAGACGACCTCCTCCACCTCCGCCGGCAGGAGAAGGGGAGCAAGGACTACCCTCTCAGCAGCCAGGCCATGAGGTTGAGAGACCTGAGGTTGGGGTGCAGTAGGGACCCCTGATCCTGAGTGAGGAGATCCGGTTGTACCCCCAGAGGGATTGGATCCTCCACCGCCAGTTGCAGTAGGAGCGGAAACCACGGCTGCCTGGGCCAGCGAGGGGCCACCAGGATCATGAAGGCTTTGTCTCGGAGAACCTTGAAAAGAGTCCGAGAGACTAGCGGGATGGGAGGGAAAGCGTACAGAAGGCTCCCCGACCATGAGATCAGAAAGGGCGTCCGCCGCAACCCGAAGGGGGTGTGGCTGACGAGAGCAGAAGCGAGGAAGGAAGCTGCCGGTTGCGAGGACTGGCAAAGAGATCCACCGTGGGGAGGCCCCACTTGAGGAAGAGCTTCTGAACTACCAAGGGATCCAGACGCCACTCGTGCGGCTGGAGGACCCTGCTGAGTTTGTCCGCAAGGCAATTTTCCTGGCCCGGGAGATAAACTGCCTTGAGGAGAATGCCGTGACTGACGGCCCAAGAGCAGAGCTTCTGTGCCTCCCTGCAGAGGAGGAAGGAGCCCGTGCCCCCCTGTTTGTTCACGTAGAACATGGCAACTTGATTGTCCGTCTGTACAAGGACGGACTGTTGGGAAGTCAGGTGGGAGAAGGCCTTGAGAGCTAGGCGGATCGCCCTGAGCTCCAGGAAGTTGATCTGCTGAGCAGACTCCCACGTGGTCCAGAGGCCCTGAGTACGTGCCTCTTGGCAATGTGCTCCCCAGCCCAGGAGGGATGCATCGGTGGTCAGCACCAGGGTCGGTTGAGGTGACTGGAAAGGCATTCCGAAGATCAGGTTCGGCTGCCGGAGCCACCACCGGAGAGACGAGACCAGCGGCTCGGAGACGCGCACTAGGTCTGCTAGGCCGCCTGTGGCTTGTCGCCACTGCTGGCGGAGACACCATTGAGCAGACCGCATATTCAGGCGGGCATTGGGGGTCACATGGACGGTGGAAGCCATATGGCCGAGCAGTCTCAGGAAGCGCCTGGCGGAGACCAGGGGCTGGCTGCGAAAGCGGTCGGCTAGGTCCATGAGCCTTTGAGCCCTGTCGAGCGGTAGGTATGCTCGCGCCTGAGGAGTGTGCAGCCTCGCGCCGATGAACTCGAGATCCTGTGAGGGGAGCAAAGTGGACTTTGCGAAGTTTATAACAAAGCCCAAGTGCTGCAGAAGAGTCACCGTGCGGCACGTGGCGTTGGTGACCTCCTGAGCGGACGCTGCTCTGATGAGCCAGTCGTCGAGGTACGGAAAGACATAGAGGCCGTGAAGCCGGAGATGGGCCGCCACGACCGCGAGACATTTTGTGAAGACTCGCGGTGCGGAGGACAGGCCAAAGGGCAGTACTCTGTACTGGTAATGATTTCCTGCCACCACAAACCTTAGGTATTGGCGGTGGCTTGGGTGGATGAGGATGTGCGTGTAGGCATCCTTTAGATCCAAGGAGCATAGCCAATCTCCCTGCTGGAGGTAGGGCAGAAGGATTCCAAGGGTAAGCATTTTGAACTTCTCCCGCACAAGGAACTTGTTGAGGTTGCGCAAGTCCAGGATGGGTCTGAGGCCCCCTGTTCTCTTTGGTATCAGAAAATACCTGGAATAAAAGCCTTGACCTCTCAGGTGGTGGGGCACCGGTTCCACCGCCTGTTCCTGCAGAAGACCTGCTAACTCCTGAAGGAGTAATTCCCTGTTCAGAGGGGGTCGCGGAGGTTCTCCCGGAAAATAGGAGGGAGGGACCTGATGGAAGTGGAGAAGATAGCCTTCTCGCATGACTTGAAGCACCCAGGCATCTGCGGTGATGCTGGACCACCTGTGGGCGAAGTGAACCAGCCGGCCTCCGGTGCTGGGAGGAACCAGCGGGGGGGGAGAGGCTATGCTTTGTGAGTCAAAAACCCCCACCCTGCTGAGCAGGGGCTGGTGGTGCAGGCTTGGGGGCTTGCTGCCTACGGGACCCGTTACCCCGTCCCTTGGCCTGCTGGCCCTGTTGGGGAGCTGCAGGGGCCTGATAATGGGGATACTGTTTGTAGGCAGCCGCCTTCCTCGGGTAAAAGGACTTTTTCCCCGAGCCCTTCTTTTTCTGGGAAGGGGCGGAGGTCTTCCTAGAAAGCCTGGTCCTGGTGAGAGTCTCAGTCTCAATTTGTGCAGCCTTATCCGCCATGGGCTTGCCAAAGAGGTTTTCGCCTCGGCAGGGGACATCGACCAACTTGTCCTGCACCCAGGGCTCAAGGTCTGACGACTGAAGCCAAGCCTGTCGGCGGGCACCGATGCCGGCTGCGACCACTCGAGCCGATGCTTCAAAGCCATCATAGGCTGCTCGGGACATGAACTTTGAGCATTCCCGAATGCCAGTGGACAAGGCCAGGAACCTCCGCAAGGGATCCTCGGACAAACCAGCGGAGAATCCGGCTAGCTCTTTAGCCAGATCCCGGAGATACATGCCCATGTAGAGCTGGTAAGTCTGGACACGACATGCGAGCATAGAGCCCTGGAAACACTTCTTACCAAGGCCATCCAGGTTACGGGCCTCCCTGCCAGGAGGCACCAAGGAGTGCATCTTCTGGCTCTTAAGGCGATGCATGGCCGATTCCACTACCATGGAATGGTGTGGTAGCTGTGCCTTTTGAAAGCCAGGGCTCTTGCGGACTCGATAGATAGAATCGACCCGCTTGCTCAGGACCGGCGAGGAGGCCGGACTCTCCCACATGCGGAAGAGTAGTCGTTCCAGCATAGGAGGAACCGGTACAGTAAAGTGTTCCCTCGCGGGAGAGTCATACTGGAGGGCGTCGAGCTCTTCGGCTCGAGGCTCCTCCTCGGGATCCGCAGGGAAGGCCAAAGCCTTGGCCATATCCCTAACGAAGTCCGAGAACCGGGCATCCTCCGGGGGGGACTGCTTCCGAGGCTCGGACTCCGGTGAGTCCGAGGGGACACACCGAGTCCGGAAAGAATCAGGCGACTCTTCCTCTTCAGACTCCCAGACCGACTCCGACGAGGACTCGGTGGGGTCGGCCCGGGCAGGGCGCGGCGCCTGCCGCCCCGACGCCGAGGGAGTCGGCGTCGGCGACCCCGGTCCCGAACGGGAGGCCGAGGGTGACCTCGACCGAGGATCGACTCGAGTTCTCATGGACTCGAGAATCGGCTCGGTCTCCGGGGTCGACTTGGACGTCGACGTCCCGGCGGTCGGGGCAGCGGCGCCAGCGAGGCCAGCGAGCAGTGCCCGCTGCTGGTCCATGAAGGCAGACAGTCTGCTCTCCAAGGCCGTCAACCTGAGTCCGAGCTCAGGTGACCCAGCAGCCCCCGACTCGGGCCCCGACGGCGTCGGGCCCGACGTCGGCTGTCGCGGAGGCGAGTCCAGAAGGACTACAGGACTTACCCGAGCAGGCATCTCCGACTCCAGGCGAGGTCGCTTCGGGAGGTGTTCCTTCTCCAAGGACCCGGGGCGGCTATCGGGGCTATGCGACCTGGCCCTCGCGGAACCAGGAGCGTCCACCGACGCCGCCCTCGCGGGTTTCACCGTCCGACGATGGTCCCCGGAGGGAAAACCCCGGTCGGAGGAACTCCGGCGACGGTCCGAGCTGGAGCCTTTTGACGCGGAGGCCTCCGACGAGGTCCGGGTACGGCTGGGGTCAGCGAAGATTCGATCACGCTGATGCCGCCGACTCCTCAACGCTTTTGAGGACATTTTGCCGCAGGGCCCACAGATCAGTTCCTCATGATCCGGGCCCAGGCAGCGGAGGCAAAAGTCGTGTGTGTCAGTTAGTGACATATTTCGGTCACACTGACCACACCGCTTAAAGCCACTGGCAGCCATCGGGGGAAAAAGGGCCCCTGCGAGGTCAAAGGACCGGGCTGCCAGGGAAAAATCGAAAACGAAAGCTGACAAAGTCAGAAAAACCGAAAAAAAAAAGTAGGAGGACTCGTGACCGGCGTCGCGAGTCCGGACGGGAAAACGATCGGCGTCGAACCGAAGGAAAAAGAATAAAATAATGAAGAAAATCGACTTTTTCGCGGGGACAAGACGGGTACGTCTGTAGGGCTCCGCGGAAAAAAGAAGACTGGCTAAGATGGCACCCTCGGGCGGGAAGACGACCGCGCATGCGCGCTGCAATTCCCAAAGGCTTTCTTTGAAAGCTGGGGAAAATTGCTCCGCGAGGGCTCCGTCGGCGCCGACGTCACCCATAAGTGAGGACTGACTTCCTGCTTGGTCCTGGAGAAATGCTGCCACCACAGCCATGCATTATGTGAACACCCTTGGTGCCGAGGCCAGGCCAAAAGGAAGAACTCTGTATTGGTAGTGCTTCCCTTGAAATAGAAAGCGAAGAAACCTTCGGTGAGTTGGATGGATGAGAACATGTGTACGCATCCTTGAGATCTAGAGAACAAAGCCAGCCCTGACTCTGAAGGTATGGCAGTAGAGTTCCCAGAGAAATCATTTTGAATTTCTCTTTGAACAGGAATTTGTTCAATTCTCTGAGATCCAAAATGGGTCTGTGCCCTCCTGTTTTCTTTGGAATAAGGAAAAAGGGGGAATAGAACCCTGCACCCTGTTGATGAATAGGTACTTCTTCTATTGCCCCTTGGGCAAGAAGCAGACTGACCTTGTGATCTAACTGGGAGTTGAGAGAGGTCTGTGAATTGAACTGTCTTACCATTGTAGGAGGGGGCATGCTGAGGAAGTGAAGCTTGTATCCCTCTCTTACAATGGACAGAGTCCAATTTTCTGCTGCCATCTGACCCAATCTGGGGGCAAAATAACATAACCTTCCTGGAATGGTGGAAGGCTCTGGCCCGTTCATGGACAGGAAGACAGAGTTCTCTAGATGGGAGTCAAAGCCTGTGGAGGCTGAGTCTGATGAACCGGTTGAGGCTTAGCAGCCTTTGTTTTTCTTTGTTTAGGATGCTGCTGACCCTTTTGGGCAGACTGACCTGAACGATGCCCTTGCTGGGTATAGGAGGGGTAGAACTTCTTTGTAGTGAAGAATGTTTTTTTTGCTAGGACTTTTTCCTTGCAGGATCAGCTGTAGATTTTGATAATCTAAGGTGAGATTATCAGTATCTAGCTTATTAGCTTTCACTTGCCAATTTTTCCCAAAGAGATTCTCTCCTGTGCAAGGAATATTCCCCAGTTTGTCCTGTACCCAAAGTTCCAAGTCAGATGCCTGGAGCCAGGCAATCCTACATGCGCCTATGGCAATAGCAGAAGTTCTGCTTATGCACTCAAAACAATCAAAAGCTGCACGATTTACGAATTTGGAAACATCCTGAGCATGTTTGATAAGTTCAAGATAATCTTGTCTCTTATCATCAGGAAGGATAGGGCTCATAAGCTCTAGATCTCCTGTAACTTCCTTAAGGAACATTCCCATATATAAAATGTAGGAACTAATCCCGGCAGAAAGCATAGAGGACTGGAAGGTACGACGCCCAAAGGCATCCAGAGTTCTACATTCACGTCCTGGAGGATTAGATGCATGTCTTTTTGCATAAGAACATAAGATATGCCATAATGGGTCAGACCAAGGTCCATCAAGCCAAGTATTCTGTTTCTAACAGTGGCCAATCTAGGTCATACGTACCTAGCAGTTTCCCCAAGGGACACAGGTTCCACAATGCTTGTATTGGTTCAAGCATTGATATCCTGGGTCCTTTCTTAATAATGGTTTATGGACCTTTCCTCCAGGAACTTGTCCAAACCTTTTTTAAACCCAGCTACACTAAAGCGTAGTTACTCACCTGTAACAGGTGTTCTCCAGGAGCAGCAGGAATCAGTCCTCACTTATGGGTGACGTCGGCGCCGACGGAGCCCTCGCGGAGCAATTTTCCCCAGCTTTCAAAGAAAGCCTTTGGGAATTGCAGCGCGCATGCGCGGTCGTCTTCCCGCCCGAGGGTGCCATCTTAGCCAGTCAGATGACATAGCTAAAAAAGACAGCATAAAAATTTGCAAAAAGAACATAAGCAGACGATTGCAACTCCAAGGGGAGGAGGGAGGGTAGTGAGGACTGATTCCTGCTGCTCCTGGAGAACACCTGTTACAGGTGAGTAACTACGCTTTCTCCAGGACCAAGCAGGAAGTCAGTCCTCACTTATGGGACTCCCAAGCTTAAGGCTACCGGAGACCCTAAGCACAAAAATGAGCTCCCTCTAGCTCAGCAGCACAGAAGGATAGAATCTTCGCTGAAATATCACCCACCGGTAGCCCACATCCGGGATGGAGGGTAGGAGTTGCTCAGACCTCAAAGAGATTACGGAGGACTGCCTGTCCGAAAGCACTGTCCCTACGGGACTCCCCCTCGAGACAGTAATGGACCGCAAAAGTCTGGCTCGAAGACCAAGTAGCGGCCCGGCAGATGTCTGCCAGCGGAACAGAGCGGAGGTAAGCCACTGACGTGGCCTTTGCCCGAACACAATGAGCCGTGACTCGACTTTCTAAGGAGAGTCCGGCTGCCCCATAAGCCCAAGAGATACAGTCCGCAACCCAGATGGACAGAGTACGCTTGGAGACCGGGAGCCCCAATTTATTGGGGTCAAAAGACACAAAAAGCTGAGCAGCTTTACGGTGCTCCCGCGTATGGTCAAGGTAGAAGTTCAAAGCCCTTCTACAGTCCAGGGTATGGAGGACCGTTTCAGCTCGGCTGGAGTGTGGTCTGGGAAAGAAGGTTGGAAGTACCACCTCCTGATTGATGTGAAAGGGGGAGACCACTTTTGGAAGAAATTTTGGGTGAGTCCGTAGGACTACCCTATTTTTGTAGAACCGAGTGTAAGGGGGATCAGACACGAGGGCCTGCAATTCACTTACGCGTCTAGCGGAAGTGAGGGCTATCAAGAACAGTGTTTTCCAAGAAAGAAAACGGAGAGAACAGGTAGCCATAGGTTCAAAAGGCGGACAGGTGATCCGCTGTAAAACCACATTCAGGTCCCAGTCAGGCGCTGGCGGGCGCAGAGGTGGTTTAAGTAGAAGGAGACCTCGGAGAAACCTCGCTACGAGAGGGTCGTTGGAGAGAGGTCTGCCGTCCACCGGCACATGATGTGCTGAAAGAGCACTGAGGTGAACTTTGACGGAGTTGGACTTAAGTCCCAGATTAGAGAGGTAAAGCAAGTACTGCAAGACCACCGACACCGGGCAGGAGAAGGGATCCTGAGACTGTCGGGTACACCAAACGGAAAAGCGACGCCATTTAAGGGCGTAGCATTTGCGGGTAGAAGGCCGTCGCGAAGCCAAGACGACCTCCTCCACCGCCGCCGGCAGGAGAAGGGGAGCAAGGACTACCCTCTCAGCAGCCAGGCCATGAGGTTGAGAGACCTGAGGTTGGGGTGCAGGAGGGACCCCTGATCCTGAGAGAGGAGATCCGGTTGTACCCCCAGAGGGATGGGATCCTCCACCGCCAGTTGCAGCAGGAGCGGAAACCACGGCTGTCTGGGCCAGCGAGGGGCCACCAGGATCATGAAGGCTTTGTCTCGGAGAACCTTGAAAAGAGTCCGAGAGACTAGCGGGATGGGAGGGAAAGCATACAGAAGGCTCCCCGACCATGAGATCAGAAAGGCGTCCGCCGCAACCCGAAGGGGGTGCGGCTGACGAGAGCAGAAGCGAGGAAGTTGCCGGTTGAGAGGACTGGCAAAGAGATCTACCGTGGGGAGACCCCACTTGAGGAAGAGCTTCTGAACTACCAAGGGATCCAGACGCCACTCGTGCGGCTGGAGGACCCTGCTGAGTTTGTCTGCAAGGCAATTTTCTTGGCCCGGGAGATAAACCGCCTTGAGGAGAATGCCGTGACTGACGGCCCAAGAGCAGAGCTTCAGTGCCTCCCGGCAGAGGAGGAAGGAGCCCGTGCCCCCCTGCTTGTTCACGTAGAACATGGCAACTTGATTGTCCGTCTGGACAAGGACGGATTGGTGGGAAGTCAGGTGGGAGAAGGCCTTGAGAGCTAGGCGGATCGCCCTGAGCTCCAGGAAGTTGATCTGCTGAGCAGACTCCCACGTGGTCCAGAGGCCCTGAGTACGTGCCTCTTGGCAATGTGCTCCCCAGCCCAGGAGGGATGCATCGGTGGTCAGCACCCGGGTCGGCTGAGGTGACTGGAAAGGCATTCCGAATATCAGGTTCGGCTGCCGGAGCCACCACCGGAGAGACGAGAGCAGCGGCTCGGAGACGCGCACTAGTTCTGCCAGGCCGCCTGTGGCTTGTCGCCACTGCTGGCGGAGACACCATTGAGCAGACCGCATATTCAGGCGGGCATTGGGGGTCACATGGACGGTGGAAGCCATATGGCCGAGCAGTCTCAGGAAGCGCCTGGCGGAGACCAGGGGCTGGCTGCGAAAGCGGTCGGCTAGGTCCATGAGCCGTTGAGCCCTGTCGAGCGGTAGGTACGCTCGTGCCCGAGGAGTGTGCAGCCTTGCGCCGATGAACTCGAGATCCTGTGAGGGGAGCAAAGTGGACTTTGCGAAGTTTATAACAAAGCCCAAGTGCTGCAGTAGAGTCACCGTGCGGCACGTGGCGTTGGTGACCTCCTGAGCGGACGCTGCTCTGATGAGCCAGTCGTCGAGGTACGGAAAGACATAGAGGCCGTGAAGCCGGAGATGGGCCGCCACGACCGCGAGACATTTTGTGAAGACTCGCGGTGCGGAGGATAGGCCAAAGGGCAGTACTCTGTACTGGTAATGATTTCCTGCCACCACAAACCTTAGGTATTGGCGGTGGCTTGGGTGGATGAGGATGTGCGTGTAGGCATCCTTTAGATCCAAGGAGCATAGCCAATCTCCCTGCTGGAGGTAGGGCAGAAGGATTCCAAGGGTAAGCATTTTGAACTTCTCCCGCACAAGGAACTTGTTGAGGTTGCGCAAGTCCAGGATGGGTCTGAGGCCCCCTGTTCTCTTTGGTATCAGAAAATACCTTGAATAAAAGCCTTGACCTCTCAGGTGGTGGGGCACCGGTTCCACCGCCTGTTCCTGCAGAAGACCTGCTAACTCCTGAAGGAGCAACTCCCTGTGCAGAGGGGGGCGCGAAGGTTCTCCCGGAAAATAGGAGGGAGGGACCTGATGGAAGTGGAGAAGGTAGCCTTCTCGCACGACCTTAAGTACCCAGGCATCTGCGGTGATGCTGGACCACCTGTGGGCGAAGTGAACCAGCCGGCCTCCGGTGCTGGGAGGAACCAGCGGGGGGGGAGAGGCTATGCTGAGCGAGTCAAAAACCCCCACCCTGCTGAGCAGGGGCTGGTGGTGCAGGCTTGGGGGCTTGCTGCCTACGGGACCCGTTACCCCGTCCCTTGGCCTGCTGGCCCTGTTGGGGAGCTGCAGGGGCCTGATAATGGGGGTACTGTTTGTAGGCAGCCGCCTTCCTCGGGTAAAAGGACTTTTTCCCGAGCCCTTCTTTTTCTGGGAAGGGGCGGAGGTCTTCCTAGAAAGCCTGGTCCTGGTGAGAGTCTCAGTCTCAATTTGTGCAGCCTTTTCCGCCATGGGCTTGCCAAAGAGGTTTTCGCCTCGGCAGGGGACATCGACCAACTTGTCCTGTACCCAGGGCTCAAGGTCTGACGACTGAAGCCAAGCCTGTCGGCGGGCACCGATGCCGGCTGCGGCCACTCTAGCCGAGGCCTCAAAGCCATCATAGGCTGCTCGGGACATGAACTTTGAGCATTCCCGAATGCCCGTGGACAAGGCTAGGAACCTCCGCAAGGGCTCCTCGGAGAGACCAGCGGAGAATCCGGCTAGCTCTTTAGCCAGATCCCGGAGATACATGCCCATGTAGAGCTGGTAAGTCTGGACACGACATGCGAGCATAGAGCCCTGGAAGCACTTCTTGCCAAGGCCATCCAGGTTACGGGCCTCCCTTCCAGGAGGCACCGAGGAGTGCATCTTCTGGCTCTTAAGACGATGCATGGCCGATTCCACTACCATGGAATGGTGTGGCAGCTGTGCCTTCCGAAAGCCAGGGCTCTTGCGGACCCGATAGATAGAATCGACCCGCTTGCTCAGGACCGGCGAGGAGGCCGGACTCTCCCACATGCGGAAGAGTAGTCGTTCCAGCATAGGAGGAACCGGCACAGTAAAGTGCTCCCTCGCGGGAGAGTCATACTGGAGGGCGTCGAGCTCTTCGGCTCGAGGCTCCTCCTCGGGATCCGCAGGGAAGGCCAAAGCCTTGGCCATATCCCTAACGAAGTCCGAGAACCGGGCATCCTCCGGGGGGGACTGCTTCCGAGGCTCGGACCCCGGTGAGTCCGATGGGACACACCGAGTCCGGAAAGAATCAGGTGACTCTTCCTCCTCAGACTCCCAGACCGACTCCGACGAGGACTCGGTGGGGTCGGCCCGGGCAGGGTGCGGCGCCAGCCGCCCCGACGTCGAGGGAGTCGGCGTCGGCGACCTCGGTCCCGAACGGGAGGCCGAGGGTGACCTCGACCGAGGATCGACTCGAGTTCTCATGGACTCGAGGATCGGCTCGGTCTCCGGGGTCGACTTGGACGTCGACGTCCCGGCGGTCGGGGCAGCGGCGCCAGCGAGGCCAGCGAGCAGTGCCCGCTGCTGGTCCATGAAGGCAGACAGTCTGCTCTCCAAGGCCGTCAACCTGAGTCCGAGCTCAGGTGACCCAGCAGCCCCCGACTCGGGCCCCGACGGCGTCGGGCCCGACGTCGGCTGTCGCGGAGGCGAGTCCAGAAGGACCACAGGACTTACCCGGGCAGGCATCTCCGACTCCAGGCGAGGTCGCTTCGGGATGTGTTCCTTCTCCAAGGACCCGGGGCGGCTGTCGGGGCTATGCGACCTGGCCCTCGCGGAACCAGGAGCGTCCACCGACGCCGCCCTCGCGGGTTTTTCCTTCCGACGATGGTCCCCGGAGGGAGAACCCCTGTCGGAGGAACTCCGGCGACGGTCCGAGCTGGAACCCCTGGACGCGGAGGCCTCCGACGAGGTCCGGGTACGGCTGGGGTCAGCGAAGATTCTATCCCGCTGATGCCGCCGACTTCTCAACGCTTTGGAGGATAGTTTGCCACAAGGCCCACAGATCATTTCTTCATGATCCGGGCCCAGGCAGCGGAGGCAATTGTCGTGTGTGTCAGTTAGTGACATATTTCGGTCACACTGACCACACCGCTTGAAACCACTGGCAGCCATCGGGGGAAAAAGGGCCCCGGCGAGGTCAAAGGACCGGGCTGCCAGGGAAAAACCGAAACGAAAACTGACTAAGTCAGAAAAACCGAAAAATAAGAAGAGGACTCGTGACCGGCGTCGCGAGTCCGGCGGGAAAAAGACCGGCGTCGAACCGAATGGAAAAACAGAGTAATTCTAAAGAAAATCAACTTTTTCGCGGGGACACGACGGGTACGTCTGTAGGGCTCCGCGGAAAAAAGAAGACTGGCTAAGATGGCACTCTTGGGCGGGAAGGGGACCGCGCATGCGCGCTGCAATTCCCAAAGGCTTTCTTTGAAAGCTGGGGAAAATTGCTCCGCGAGGGCTCCGTCGGCGCCGACGTCACCCATAAGTGAGGACTGACTTCCTGCTTGGTCCTGGAGAATGAAATGTAACCAGAAAGTTCTCTTCTGTGTTTTAAATTTAAACTTAAACTGCTGCTACTAGGCCCTGACTGATTTAACACTAAATAGTGGGTTCACAGATTAAATAGCTTTAATAGAAAGAATTCCTTTCAGAAAATTCCCAGAAGTATATACTCAGAATTGCAGATCTCTCTCCAGAAGAAACAATCCCTTTTTCTAGTCCTTCAAGATGTTTATGCCACAGATGCTGCATCGGAGGGAAAAAGGGTGCTAAGTTTAGCAGCTCGGTTTTGCCGACCCCTCTTCGACATCATCCCACAGGCAACACACTCTGAGATAGGCTGGTCAGGACCTAAACATCTGAGGCACCACGGAGATGGTGCCGCCACACTTGGAACACTTTTTAAAACTCGAAGCGGGTTTTTCCATTGTAGAGGACAGTTGGGCCTAGTGCCCAAAATGGCACGTGGCACCAGAGGAGAAAAAACCTGGAAGACTCCAGGGAAAAAAAAAAAATTTTTTTTTTTTCTTCTTTTTTTTTAAGGAAAAAAAAGAAAGAACCGGCGGTACCGGTGTAGTGTCGAAGGAAGGCAGACGCGACCACAAAAAAGAAGAATAAATGGTATATTTTCTGTGGTGACAGGAAGTGCGACCTGCCGGCTCCACGGAAAACGAAGAACTGGGGAGAGACAGTTGGGAAAGGCGGGAAGACACAGGCGCTGTGGGGTGCTCCCAAAAGCTTCCTAATTGGACGCTGGGGAGCGTTCCCACGCAGGCTCCGTCGGTACCGACGATACCCATATGTGAAGACTACATTCCTGCTTGTTCCTGGAGATAGAGCAAATGGGAAAAGGAAGCCAGTGCTACTCGCATAATGCAAGAGATAATATGACAGTAAAGATCACCTCCACTGAGAAGCCTGGCCAGAGAATTTTTTTTTTTTTTTTTTTTTTTAACAGATTACACGTTTTTCTAACTAATCCATCAAGTTTTACAACATCTTCCGGCAATGAATTTCAAAACTTAATTAGAGGCTGAGTGAAAAGATATTTTCTCGGATTAGTCTTAAATGTACTACTTCGTAGCTTCATTTCGTCCCCTTGTCTTTGTATTTTTTGAAGAAATAAAAAACAAATTTATGTTTACATGTTCCACTCATATCTCCACTCAGCCATCTCTTCTCAAAGCTGAGGAACCTTAAGCTTCAAAGCCTTTTCTCATAGGGGTATCCTTTATGCTTACTGGGGAACTTTATATGCCGCCCTTCATTACCCCAGGACGGTTTACTTTTCAATAATAGCCTCTAAGGAATGTGGCGGAATCAAGAAATGAGAAAAGAACTACAATAGCGACAGGATAGTAATGCAATCATACAACAGCAAAGTAGTAAGAGAGGGGATCAGCAGAGAGGCACAACACAGAAACACAGAGTCAAGGAGGGGAGATCACAGGCAACTTGAAAGAGGTGGGGTTTGAGGAGAGCCTTCTATCCCCTTTATCATTTTGGTCATCCTCTGTACCTTTTCCAATTCCGCTATATCTTGTTTTTAGATGTGGTTGCACCATGGAGTGATACAGAGGCCATTATGATATCCTGTGTTTTATTCTCAATTTCTTTCTTTCTACACGCTGAGCAGAAAATTTCAACGTAATATCCATGGTGACGCCTAGAGCCTTTTTCTGTATAGTAACTCCTAAAATGGAGCCTTGCATCATTTAGGCTGTTCTTCCCTAAGCGTATCACTTTGCACTTGTCCACATTACATTTAACCTGCTATTTCAATGCCCAGTCTCCCAATTTCTCAAGGTTCTCTTGTAATTTTTCATAATCCTCTTATGTTTTAAAAACTTTGAATAATTTTGTGTCATCTGCAATTTTGATCATCTCACTCATTATTCCCATTTCCAGGTCATTTATAAATATGCTAAGAGAGTAGGCCTAGCACAGATCCCTGGGGTTCTCTACTATTCATCTCTCCCCATTCAGAACATTGGCCATTTAGCCCTATTCTTTCTTTTAACCAGTTCCATGTCCACAACAGAACACTATTGATTTCCTCAGAAGTCTCTCATGAGGAACCTTGTCAAAGACTTTCTGAAAATCCAGATAAACAATATTCACTAGCTCACCTGTAACAAACCTTCAAAAAATTTAGACGACTGGTGAGGCAAGACTTCCCTTGGCTAAATCCATGTTGGCTTTTTCCCACGACTAACTATATATACTTACTAATTTTGTTCTTTATAATTTATTTATTTTATTTATTTATGCTTTTCTTCTATACCGCTTTTTCCCAAGATCAAAGGCGGTTTACAAGTAACACAATGAACAGTTTACAATTAACATAATGAACATGGTTTTACATGGAACATCTTGTTTTTTCAAACTACGTACAATTAACTTTTCGTAAACAACAACAGGTAACATGGAATATATAATTATGCAGATGTTGTAACTATTTACATTAGTTAAATATTTACATTATTCAATTGTTAATCGTGGTTTTTAATACACTAGGGATTTCTAGGGATTTTAATACACTGAGGATTCTAGGTTGATTTTTCTAAATGCGATGTGGTTTGTGGCTTTTTGATCTGAGGTTATGGAGGATTTTTTTGGAGGTGTGGTGAGGGTGCTGGAGGGGGTTCATTAAGATTTATAAAGTATTCTTTAAACAGATATGTTTTTAGTTCTTTCCGGAATGTCTGTAGGTCTTTTATTTTGCGGAGGCTTAGAGGGAGTTTATTCCATATGGTGGGGGCTGCATATGAGAATGCTCTTGAGCTTGTGGTTTTTTTTGTTTTTCGAATTGATTTTTTTATGTCTAGTGAGTGAGTTGCGTTTTGTCTGCGGGTTCTATGTTCTTTTGGAGTATGTAGTAGAGTGGTTAGATGTGAGGGTGATATGTCGTTGATAAGTTTAAATGTAGTTAATAGTATTTTGTATGATATTCTGCTATTTATGGGAAGCCAATGTAGTTCAGCGAGGATGGGAGTTATGTGGTCAGTAAGGCGTGCTTTTGCTGTTACTCGAGCACAGATGTTTTGAGCTCTTTGGAGTAAGTTGGTGCTTGTGAGGGGGAGGCCGATAAGTAGACTGTTACAATAGTCAAAGTGTGGAGTGATGAGTGTGCTGATAACAGATCTGAAGTCATGTGTGTCTAGTATTGGTCGTAGGTGTTGAATGGTCTTAAGTTTATAGAATATGGTTTTTTACAGTTTGCTTTATGTGGGGGAGCATACTAAGTGTGTGGTCTATTATGATGCCTAGGTATTTTACTTCCTTTTTGATTGGGATTGTTGTGTTGTTAATTGTTATTGTTTCAGGGAGAGTAGTATCTGGTTTTCTTGTTACGAACATTGCTTCAGTTTTTTTTAGGTTGATGCTGAGGTTATTATTTTCTAACCAGGTATTTGCTTCGTTGATGCAGTCCAGTAAGTTCTGATAGGTGGGATTATTTGTGCTTATTGGTTGAGTGAGCATGATATCATCTGCGTATATGTAGTGGTTGACTTTATGTTTTTTAAATATATTTGTGATGGGTTGCAGATACAGGTTGAAAAGAAGGGCCGATAGGGCCGAACCCTGTGGAATACCTTGTCCTTGTACAAATGGTTCAGAGGTGTCTTGTCCTAATTTAACGCGTATTGATCGATTTGTGATGTATGATATAAACCATTGTAGAATTGTTCCTCCTATTCCTAGACTTAGGAGTCTGTTAATGAGGGTGTTGTGGTGGACATTGTCAAAGGCACCAGCTATATCAATGAATATGAGGATGTAGCCTTGGTTGCATGTGTCAGTGCCTTTTATGAGGTCATCCATGAGTGTTATAAGCAAAGTTTCGACCCCGTGGGATGGGCGGAAGCCGAATTGGTGTGAGTCTAGTGGTGCATGTGAGTCAATAAAATCTTGTAGTTGGAGCTGTATGATTTTTTCTATTACTTTGGCGATAAACGGTATGCTGGCTATGGGCCTGTAGGAGTTTGGGTCTGTAGGATTGAGTTTATTATTTTTTATTATTGGGCGTAAGGATGTGAGTTTCAGGGCATCTGGCATGATGCCCTGGGATAGTGATTGGTTCACTATATTTTGTATATGGTTAGCTAATTCTGTTTTGGTGTTTTTTATCCATGATACTGGGCATGGATCTAGGGGGGAGGTGGTGGTGTTGATCATTGATATGATATTGAGGAGGTGTTTTTTTTCAATGTCATGAAAGGTTGTCCATTTAATTGTTGGTTTTAAGTCTGTGGATATAGTTATGATTGTATTAGATGATTTGTTTTTTAATTTGTTAGCAAAATGATTTGCAAGAGTTTGTGCGCTTATTGTTGACTGTTCAGGCTCTGATGTTTGGGTTTTTGTTAGTGTTTTTATAATTGCAAATAATTCTCTCGGTCTATTGAGTGCCATATATATGACTTATAATGGTTTCTACCATTTTGCCTAGAACTGACATCAGGTTCTGCATTGTTACATCTAGTGCTACTATAAATTGACAGGACTCTTTCCACTGAATGGGCTGAGTTAAGTGTTTACATTTGTCATTTTTAATTTTGGGGGTTGGAGAACAAAGTGTGACAAAAAAGAAACAAGACTGGCAGCCACGCCCATGATTCAATGCCAATTGGCTAACCGCTTATGCCACTGTGTTGTGCAACATCTCGCCACTATTCTGTTATAATATTTTTCATCTCTTTCACTCTGGTTTTCTTTTTCAAGTTATTTTGTAGCACACTGCTCCATCGCTTTGTCACACAACTGGAGGTGGCAGAAATATGGAGCAATGAATCAACTTGAAATTTCTGGTTAAGTTGGAGAAGGGCCCAACTGAGTGTCTCCAACTTCTCCAAAAGGCTTATGGAGAAGATGCAATGTCAGGCCACGAATCTTCGAGTGGCACAAACGCTTCAAGACTGGCCGCGAGGAGATGGAGCATGACCCCAAGTCAGGACGGCCTTCCACGACAAAGACGGCTGAGAACACAGACAGAGTGAACCAGCTGGTGCGGAGTGATCTCAGATTGACAGTGCGGATGATAGCTGAGCAGCTCAGCCTGAACAGGGAGTCAATGAGGACCATCTTGGTGCAGGAGCTGTGGATGTGGAAGGTGTGTGCCAAGATGGTGCCCAGGTTTTTAATCAGACAACCAAAAGGAGCTCCGGGTCAATGTTTGTCAAGACTTGCTAGAGAAGATCGGAGAAGATCCAGAGTTCGTTGGCAGAGTCATCACAGGAGACGAGACGGGTCTTCCAGTACGACCCTGAAAGCAAGAGAGAGAGCATGCAGTGGAAGACTCGACTGTCACCCAGACCCAAGGCAACGTGCATGTCCAAATCAAGGCTCAAGGTCATGCTGATCGCATTCTTTGACCAGAAGGGAGTGGTCCATCATGAGTTTGTGTCTAAGGGTCAGACAGTCAACCAGCACTTCTACCAGCAGGTCCTCAATCGCCTCCATGATCGGGTTCGGCACAGCAGGTGGGCTCTGTGGAGAGAAGTCGTGGCTGCTCCACCACGACAACACGCCCGCATACACCGCGCTCAGTGTGAGGCAGTTCTTGGCCAACAAACAGATCACAGCTCTTGACCACCCTCCTTATTCCCCAGATCTCGCACCGTGCAACTTCTGGCTTTTCACCAGGCTGAAGACTGTGCTCAAAGGAAATCATTTTGCCTCTGTAGAAGAGCGCAAGGCCACTATGACGAGGGAGCTGAGGGACTTCAAGGAGGAGGACTTTACCAAGTGTTTCCGTACGTGGCAGAAGCAAATGCAGAAGTGCATTAACTCTGGGGGGGGGGGATTACTTTGAAGGGGACAATGCGTAATTTCTCTGTAGATTTTGTAATAAAACATTTATGGGACAGTCATTTTTTTCGTCACACCTTGTATGACTATTAAACTATATTTCTTGTGGCTACATTCATCTCTGATGCACATAGACAAGATTTATTGTGCAATGATTTGAACACCACAACAGTATGAAATATTTTGATATACAAATCTATACTGTGGCAGGATTAGGCTGCCTTGGTATCCAGGAATGTGGAAAACCTCATAGCACCTAGCCTGCATAGTTACTCACCTGTAACAGGTGATCTCCGGGAACAGCAGGAATTAAGTCTTCACATATGGGTGATGTCCAATAGAAAAGCTTTTGGGATCATCCCACTGCGCCTGCGTAGCTGCCTTCCCACCTTTCCAGCTCTCCCTCCTCAGTTGAGTTTGCAGCTGAGATAAAAGGAGAGAAAGAAAAAGAAGACCTACAACTCCTAGGGGAGGTGGGTGAGATGTGAAGACTAAATTCCTGCTGTTCCCGGAGATCACCTGCTACAGGTGAGTAACTACGCTATCTCCAGGAACAAGTAGGAATGTAGTCTTCACATATGGGACTCCCTAACTCTGAGATGCCAGAGATATGACCTCAGGGTCAGCTGTGGAATCACAGGTATGTTCAAGAGGTCATGTATCCTCCAAGGATGTCTGGTATCGAAACCTGGGGTGGAGGGTAGGAGTTGTCCTAAGTTTGAAAGAGATGCTGGAGAACAGCTTAGCCAAACAAAGCATCCCAGGGGGAGTCCTTGTCCAGGCAATAGTGAACAGCAAAAGTGTGGACCGAAGACCTAGTTGCCGCTTTGCATATCTCATCAATAGCTACAGAGTGTATATTTGCCATAGAGGCAGCCATGGCTCGAACATTATGTGCAGTGACGTGATGCAGTCTGCTATCCACTTAGAGAGAGTTCTTTTGGATACTGGCAAACTCAGGTGACTTGAGTCATAGGAGATGAAAAGTTGGGAAGCTTTTCGGTGCTCTCAAATTCTCTGGAGATAAAAAGCCAAGGCACACCTGCAATCCAGAGTGTGGAGGGTTGCCTCTGCCCTAGAGGAATGGGGTCTAGGGAAAAAGACAGGAAGGTAGACTGACTGGTTTAAATGGAAGGGCGAGACCACCTTCAGCATAAAGTGAGGATGAGTCCTAAGGACAACCTTATCATGGTGGAATCGTGTATAAGGAGGGTCAGCCACCAAAGCCTGGAGCTCACTAATGCGCCTTGCTGAAGTGAGCGCAATAAGGAAGATGATTCAGTGAAGATGATTCAGTGAAGTAATGGCTAGAGGTTCAAAGGGCGGCTTGAGAAGCTGTCCGAGAACAACATTAAGATCCCATGCCACTAGATCCCATGCCACTAGAAGGGGCTTAATGGGAGGTTTAGTTAACAGAAGTCCCCTCATGAAGCGTGCTACTAGTGGCTGAGAAGAGATGGGTTGGCCATCTAAGGGCATGTGATAAGCTGCAATTGTACTTAGATGTACTCTTACCGAACTGGTTTTGAGTCCAGAAGAAGATAGGTGGAGGAGATACTCAAGTAATGCTGCCACCAGAGCTGAGAAGGGGTTAAGATCCCTCTGAGAATACCAGAGAGAGAATCTATGCCACTTGAAGGCATAGGAGCGCCTGGTAGATGGCTTTCTAGAAGCTAAGAGGATGTCCTTAACCTCTTGGAAAAGGTTAATGTCCTGGAAGGCTATGCCTTCAGCAGCCATACTGTGAGATGCAGGACCTGTGGATTGGGATGGAGCAGCATCCCCCTCCTCCTGAGAGGGGAGATCTGGAGCCGACCACAGATCTATGGATTGAGTCTAAGACAGATGTAGAAGGAAAAGGTACCATGGTTGACGTGGCCAGCGTGGGGCTATGAGCATGGGGCTCTTGTCTCTCTAGAGTTTGAAAAGAGTCTTGGGAATTAGGGAAATGGGAGGGAAGGCATATAGGAAGCCTTGACCCCAGTGGAGATGAAAAGCATCCACTTGCTGGCTGTGTAGTGCAGACGTTCTGGAGCAGAAGTGAGGGAGCTTGGCATTCTGAGGACTTGTGAACAGGTCTATCATCTCTGGAGTCCCCCAGACTTGAAAAATGTGAGAGAAACTGTCTGCAAGGAAAGACCACTTGCGGAGGAGAAGGACTCGACTGAGTTTGTCTGCTAAGACATTGTGTTTGCCCAGAAGATACAGCATCACATTCACCTGCATGCAGTGTATGGCAAAGGACCACAGATGTAGAGCCTTGCTGCAGAGAGTCCAAGAGTCTGTTCCGCCCTGCATGTTCAAGAACATGGCTAATTGTCTGTCCGTCTGAACTAGAACTGTGCGGTCTCAAAGATGGTCCTGGAAAACTTTGAGAGCATTGTGAATGGCTCTGAGTTCTAGCAGATTTATGTGGAGTTGTGACTCCTGGTGAGAACAAAGTCCCTGAGTGGAGAGTGTGTCCAGATGAGTTCCCAGGCCCAGTCTGGACGCATCCATTGTTAGGGTGCATTGATGTGCTGGCATCTGAAAAGGTACCCTACCAGGAGGTTTTCTGGGGATTGCCACCACTGGAGAGACAAGATTAGGAGGGTAGAGACCGCTATCTTGTCTCCCAGGCAACCCGAGGCCTGAGACCACTGGCTGCCAGTGTCCATTGTGCTGTGCGCATTTGTAGACGAGCATATGTAAGAACATGAACCGTTGATGCCATATGACCCAGGAACTGTAGCATTTCTCGAGCAGTGAGAACGTTTTTGAGGCATGCCTGAGATGCTAACTGATCGAGTCGAGCGCAGCGGAGTTGGGGCAGAAATACCCTTGATTGCTGAGTGTCTAGTAGAGCCCCTATAAACTCTAAAGGCGACGAGTTGAGACTTTGGAATATTTATTACAAATCCCAAGTGTTGCAGCGCCTGCATAGTATGCAAGAGGGATAGGCTGGCGTCTAGAGAGGTGCTTGCTCGAATGAGCCAGTCACCTAAGTAAGGGAAGACAAATATCCCTAGAATCCTTAGGAATGCAGCCACTACCACCATGCATTTTGTGAAGACTCTTGGGGCAGAGGCAAGGCCAAAAGGCAGGACTCTGTATTGATAATGTCTCCCCTGAAATATGAAGTGTAGGAACCTTCTGTGCTGAGAATGAATAAGTATGTGAGTGTATGCCTCCTTTAGATCTAGAGAACAGAGCCAATTCTGACTCTGGCGATAGGGGGGGGAAGGGTCCCTAGGGAGATCATTTTGAACTTCTCCCGAAATAGGTACTTGTTCAGTTCTATGAGGTCCAGAATGGGCCTGTACCCTCCTGTTTTCTTTGGAATGAGGATGTATGGAGAATAAAAGCCCATTCCCTGTTGAGATGGTGGATCTCCTCTATTGCACCCTGCAAGAGAAAGGAGGTGACCTCTTGAAACAAAAGAGCAATGAGAGGGTGTTGAGAGCAGAACTCTTTTGGAGGAATGCAGGGGGGGGGGAGAATTTGCAGAAGAAGCTTGTAGCCCTCCCATACTATGGACAAAGTCCACAGCTCTGATATGATAAGATGCCATCTGTGGGCAAAGTGACAGAGTCTGCCGGGGATGTGGACCATATCTGGAATCTCCAGAGGCAGAGCTGCTATGTTCTCCAGAAAGGAGTCAAAGACCCTGAGGAGGTTGAGTCTGCTGAGGTGGCTGTGACTTAGGAGTCAGCCTTCTTTTGATGCTTTGGTGGTTTGCAGCCCCTTCTGAGGAGCATGATGTTGACACTGAACAACAGGGTTATAAGAAGGATAGCACTTATTATTATTGAAAAAAGGTTTCTTTGCTGCTTTTTTCCTAGCTGAGTTGGCAGTAGCTCTAGAAAGCCTATTGAGGGTAGTGTTCTCAGATTCTAGCTGAGAGGCCTGGTCTTGCCAATCCTTGCCAAAAAACATTTTCACCGGTACAAGGGATATTTTACCCAGCTTATCTTCAACCCACTGTTCAAGATTTGATGCTTGAAGCCAAGAAATCCTGCGGGCACCGATGTAGATGGATGAAGACCTGTTGATGCACTCAAAACTGTCAAAAGTTGCTCTGTTAACAACTTTGAAACATTCTGAGTATGCTTTACAGGGATGAGATAATCTGCTCTCTTGTCATTGGAGAGAAGAGGATCCATTAACTCCAGATCTTTAGCCACTTCTCTAAGGAACATACCCATATAGAGTATGTAGGAACCGATTCTGGCTGATAATAGTGAGGCCTGAAAACAACATCGACCAAAAGCATCAAAGGTTCTCGATTCTCTAACCTGGAGGGTTCGAGGAATGTGTCTTAGCACTCTATTTGATGCACTGCCAATTCCACCACCATGGAATGGTGCGGGAATGGTGCGGCAATTGCGCCTTTTGAAAACCGGACACTCCGGTACCCGGTACATGGTATCGAGTCGCCGGGTATGGGGAGAGATGGTAAGGGGCGTCTGCCACATACGAATCATAAAGTCATGAAGTATCCAATGGATAGGGAGCGTAGCAGCCTCTTTTGGGGCTGAAGGGTATTGAAGAATTTCGAATTCTTCGGCCCTAGGCTCTTTCTCCGATGTCACTGTTATAGACAGACCCCTAGCAACATCGCGAATAAAGTCTTGAAAAGACATGTCCTCTGGAGGGGACATGCGATGTTGTGGAGACGGAGAAGGGTCTTCTGGGATAGTTCTCATGTCCCAGGAATCCAAAGACTCAAAGTATCGACGAGCAGGGTGTTCTCGCTCTGTATGAACTTGGTACCTATCAAAACCGGTAGATGAGGCTTGCGGTGCCAGAGCCCCGGTACCAGAAATGGATTCGAGGGCTGGCATGGGCAATAGCATGGTAAGCACACAAAAGTCGATGCGGGATGTATCAGTACCGGAGCCAGTACAGATGCCTGCGGAATGGACTGTAAAGGTTTTACTGGTACCGAGGTTGTCAGTAAGGCCGTTAAGCTCCACTCGATGGCCAGGATACGTTGATCCATGGAGCTTGCCGATGCTTGGTTATTGGTGCTGGAATTGCGGGCCACGATCCCAGAGCATGGCACCAGGAGTTCTCCGGAGGTGGAGGCCTTGGGAACATCCTGGGACCCCTCTAAGGCTTTGGAGGGAAGGTCCTCCTGTCGCGTTGTTTTGCCGGTGTCCCTCTCCAGGGTAACGCCTGAAGCATCTTGATACTTAGGAGGAGATCTACCCTTGGAGGGTCAGCCAGCCTTCGATGAAGACTTAGGTTTCGATACCTGAGATCCTTGGGAGGAAGATGAAGCTCTCGATGACATCGATGCTAAAGATACAGCATCGGAGGCAAAGAGGGTGTCCAGCTTTGCAGTTCGATTCTGTAGGCCTCTGTCATCTTCCTACAAATAGGACATTCTGATGGCTGATGATCCAGCCCTAAGCATTTCAGACAACAGTCATGGGTATCTGTGGATGAAATGGTACCGCCACATTTGGAACACTTCTTAAAACCACTGGATGTTTTTTCCATTTTGTCTGTGACAAAAGGGAAGGCCTAAGTCTAAGATGGCATTGATACGCCCGAAGAAAAGAAACGTTTTTTCCCCTCACAGAATTTTTTTTTTAAAGAAAGAGGAAGAAAAAAAGAAAGCACCGATGGGAGTCGATACCAGCATCGAAAGGAAGGCAGACGCGACCACAAAAAAAATATGAAAAAGACAAATTTTCTGCAGTGACAAGAATTGATTCTTGTCAGCTACGTGGAAAACAAAGAACTGAGGAAGGAGAGCTGGAAAGGTGGGAAGGCAGCTACGCAGGCATAGTGGCATGCTCCAAAAAGCTTTCCTATTGGACGCTGGTGAGCATTCCTGCACGGGCTCCATCGGTACTGATGTCACCCATATGTGAAGACTACATTTCTGCTTTGCCAGGAGATCCCAGACTTCCCCCTCAGTCAGGGACATCCTTGCAGGGAAGAGGAGGAAGAGTGCAGGATAAGCCAAGGGAAAAGGAGCTGGGCTAGATCCAACCCAGGTTTTAGGGATCTCCCTGCATTAAGGAAAGGCAATCTGGGTCAAAGGGGTGGAACCAGGGACTAGATGGTTTCCCGGGGACTTGGGGAAGAGTGGAGCTGATATACATCCCCAGCAGGACGAGGAGTATGTAAGGCCACTCTCCCAAGGAATTAGGAGGCTCCTCCTGCCTGGAGTCAGACCCCACATGAGCATTCCATGGTTCCCGAGGTACCAGAGAGCCTATGGAGCTGGGAGAAGGTGAACCCTGGGACTGCATCTTTGAGGACATGGAATATCAGGAAGCTGAACCTTCAAACGTGCAAGTTTACTTGCTTGCCTTATTGTGGGGGTGGACTGAGTCTAAGAATGCCTATGGAAGTGTGGGTGGAAGGCTTCCCCAACCCTACTCCAGGACATTGAAGGAGTAAAAGTTTGATCAGGTTTAAAAGGGCAGAATGGATTGAATTGCCAATGAACTGCCTTTAATGTAATGTACTGCTATTGATAAGGGTATCAGTGAGAAGTCCCTCTTAGCGGGGAGAAACTTAAGAGGGCCTTGTAGCCCAGTGTGACTCCCTGGAGGGAATAGCCAGCAGATTCCAGGTGAAGAAGAATTAATTAGTCCTTACCTGCTAATTAGTGTTCCTGAAGGAACTTCAGTCCAGTCCCTTAACTTCTGGGTTGCGCAACCCTTCCAGCAGCTTGGAGGCTGAGCCCATCATCCTTTTGATGATGGTGTGGTATAAATACCACTGGCACCACCCACTGGCACCAGTAACCTGTTGTAAAAGCAGACTTAACGGATAGATAAAGAAGAACTCATAACTTTCAAACGACATAAATTAACTGACCACTCCGGTCACTAAACCGTCTAAACTTTTTTTTTTTCTCTCAAGTGGGAAAGGAAGGGAAGGAAGGAAGGAAGGCAGAGGCTTACGTGAGGCCGAGCTGGCCCTCCCTCTTTTCCCCGCAGCTCCTCTCTCGCCGGTCCTCCCAGCCTCAGGACCCTTAGCACGGGAGTCGCCACACTGTCTCCGTACGCCGTCTTCGGTCAGTCCTCTGAAATAAACTCCTCGAACTCGGGCGGGATCAGGGACTAGTATGTGGGTGTCTTCTGCACAGACCACTTCACAGACTTGAGGGATAGTCTGACCAGCCCGTAGGGATGGGCGGGCACCAGAGAAATCCACCGGATCTCCTTCCATCCTACTCCAGAGGATGTTGTTCACGAAATCCACATAAGTTCCCAGTCGAACAAGGCAATCTGAGCCTAAGGAGAGGGGCACCTCAAGTCCTCTGATGATAGAGAAGGTGTGCCGAAAACCTTTGACCCCAACTTGTAAGGGGAGATTGCAGTAGCCCATTAATGTCTTGAGCCCTTCCCCAGGCACTTGGAACGAAGTCTTCGCTCCCATTGCCCAATCAAGGGTAAGCTGTTGTTTGAGCCGATAGAAAAGAGTCTCACTGATGAGGGAGTGGTCACAGTGGGGTAATAGGTAGGCCCTTTCCTTTTGGGACATGCCCACCTGCACATATATAAAAGGACCTTTCTCAGCCGAGAATATGTCCGTCAGTCTCCTAGGGTGATCTAGGCAGGGATGGGATGGAGGAGGGGTTTGCACCTCACAACCTTCCACAGGTTCCTTCAGGAATATCTGCAGGCAGTCAGTATCAAGGACAATGTTAGCTACTGAACCCACTGCAATGGAAACCACGTCGCTGATGCCCTGATCCTCATCTCCAGCCCTTTCATACTGGAGCTGAAGGATTTGGGGATCAGCTGACCTCTGGAAATTATTCCTGATGGACTTGTTTGTGCGTTCCACCGAACAAGGACCACTGACTCTGCTGTCATGTTTTACCCTAGCATAAGGTATGGGATGTGTGACCTGTGTCCAGATCACTTCCTGGACATAGTCCAGAATGGGGCGTAACCGTTTCAGGAGCTCATTGCCAATCAAGAATTCTTCCCCAGGGCACTTGGTAATGACTACAGGATGCTTCACCTGTAATTTTCCAATTTGGAGGTTAAGCCAGACCTGCCCATAGACTCTATGGGCTGATTCCCATAAGCTGCGAGTGACAAATCACTGGGTGTGACGTGTAGGGTCCTCTGACTCCCCAAGGAAGCAGTGAGTCTATCAAAGAGACTCGAGGTAATCAGGGTAGCCTCAGAGGCTGAATCTATCAGGCCCTCACAGAGAAAAGCCTGATGAATTGTAACAGGAACAGTATACCTCTGTCCTTTTGGCTTGAGTTTACCCAGAAAGTACTTGTGCTTCCTGATGGTGTCAAAGGCTGGACCCTCGCTGTCCATTGCGGGACTATCACTCTGTGTCCATGGGGTGGCATCTACAGCTGGCTGCACCTGTGCAATAGTGACCTGTGGGACAGAAACAAAGTCGGTTAGTCATTCAGTCGCCTTAGAAGGGGAAGAGGAGTCAACCAGTTCCTCCTCTGGCTTCTGAGGCTTCGCTTGTGGCTTAGGAGGCGCACTACTAGCAGGAGCCTCCTGTGAGGAGCTGAATGCAATGGTAGCCTTCATCATATCCGTCAGCTCGCTTATTCTCTTCTCCAGCTCCAGGTATTTGTCAAAACCGGGCTCTCTCTTCCAGTTCCGGTTCTGTGGAGCAAAACACTGATTCCCAGAGCGCTGCTTAGACCCAGATGACTGGTTATTCTGGGGTGGCCTGGGAGGATTCTGTGGAACAGAAGGAGAAGAGTTATTTTCTAATGAAAGAGTGGATTTTACAGCACTAACACACTGTTTTGGCTCTCTGGCTTTGCTGGGAGCCCGGACTGTGCTGCCAGTATTGGTTGCTCTCATGTTGGGAACAGCTTCCCAAATCCACTCAGATGTTCTATCACACGTGACAGGGGTTCGTGACGCCTGTCAGACATATAAGGTTTAATAGATGGAAGGAGCAACTGACAGAAAAGATTACGAAACTCCTGATGGTGTTCTATCGTTTCCCAAGAAGGGTCACTCTGGAAGAAAGTCTGCCTAAGTTTGTAAGCAAACTCTCGGGGTGTTTCATTTTCCCTATGAGTCATACTAAATGCTGCCTGCTTTGCAGCAATATCATCAGGGTATGGCCCATAATGTTTCTTTAGTGCCTGTTCAAAGATGACAATGTCCTTCTTTTCATCGTCTGCCATGGCCCGAATGAATTGCTGACAAGGCACATCAAAGGACCATGGAAGATACAGAACCATGTCCTCCCCCCTGGTAATGTTCAGTGCCCGAAGGGCATCTTTGACTGCAGCTAAATGTTCATTTATGGTGGCATGACCAGTTTTCTCAAAAGGGGTGACCAAGCTCCGCAAGGTCTTGATGATTTGCAATTGTGCGACAGAAGCACCTTCATTTGTGTGTTTTCCTTGCAGGACACGGGCACATAGAGGATTTTGCGTCCCTTCAGCTCCCTCTGGTGGTCGCTGCTGGTACAGTTTGCCATCACTAGGGAGACTTACCACCCCCCCCTCCACCGCTCCCTGTATGGGGAGGGGTCGAGAGTAGGGTGTTTCACTCCGCCCTGTTTCTCTCCAGTGCTCATGCGCTGATGGGAGAGAACTGACTCTGTTCTGGAAAAGCTGCCGTTCTACACTGGGCAGGGTTTCCAGTGGCAAACTGCCGTCATCTACCCTCTGGTACTTCGAGAAGCCTAGAGGGATCAAATTATCCCGGTACTCTGTCTCGTTACTATGAGAGGTAGTCACACCGGCCAAATCAAAACAATCAGCTTGCTGGATTTCGAGGTTAACTCTCTGTATGTCCTGCCCACATTCCTGACGTGCAACAGCTAGCTTTCTTTGGAGACTAGCCGTGCGCTGTCGTGCTGCAATCAGAGCAGTCTCTATCTCATTTAACTGAGCCATCAGAGCTCTCTCTCGCTGCTCATAAAGAGCAGTGACATCTGTTAGTCTCCGGGTCTGGGCAGCTAGTTCAGAGCTACACACTGTCAGAAATTGCAATTCCTTTTGATCCAGAGCATTCCGCTGCCTGAGAGCGGAAACCTGATCCAACCAGCCTTCTGTGTGAACCATCGTAAATCAATAGCTGAGACTGTCTGTAAAAACAAACACAGGGCACTGCTAGAATTACTCTAATGCAGAGATCCTGTAAGGTGGGTTCCAAAGCCGTCTCACAGACAATGCTCTCTGGCCACAAAAACCTCAGCATAAACAGCTGCGTTGACCACAATAGGACAATGCAGAAATATTACACAAATTCTGAGAGGCGTAGCACATTCAGAAATACTCATCCCTTGGAAGAGACCCCATATGTAGGGTATATTAGTAGCACAAAAATAAGTTAGACTCTCTGTTGTCTAGGAGAATATGGCTACTATCCCAGCCCAAAGTTCGGTGAGTTATTCTGGCAATGAGCCACGAAAGAATTCTGGTCGGCAGATATATATATATATTAGACTTTATTATAGGCAACCAAATAGAAAAATATACACACACATATATGGCTAATTAGGAACATGAGGTAACAATTTGTTATAGCACAAATATACAATTGGACAACGTAATAAATCACAAATTAGTAACCAGACGTCACTGATTCGCTCTGCACTGAGGAAAAGCAAGAAATATATTGCTAACCCCTTTGCCCATCCAGGAGAGGAGAGATAAGCCAGTACCTTAGCTCCGTCGGCACTCAGAAGCAGCTTCTAGCTAGTGCGGGCTCTAGCCTCGTCAGGCGAGCCGCAGTAAGTCCGAACCGGAGGTATCTGTGAAAGTCTTATCTCAGACCTGTGGAGGACGGCCTAGCCCACACTTAGGGGCCGTCTGGCGGAAGGCTCAGGGCGCAGGAATCAGGTACGTAGTGCACAGCAGAGAGGAACCGGTGCAGGAGTCTGTATGAACAGGTGGGAAAAGCCCCCAACTCTCTCCCTCTTACTACTACTTACAATTAAAGTTTCCAGCGCAGAATGCATAATTCTGTGTGAGAATCCTCCGTCATAGGTCCGATGATTGGTGGGCACCAGGCAGTCTGAGGTTTTCTCAGCGAATCAGGAGGTAGATGATGGTGAGCTTCTTGCAAACAAAGGAGCCATGGTAAAAAGTCAGGCAGAAGCAACAGTATGTAACTTCTGGGCATGTACAAGTGTCCAAGGCCAGCCACGGACAATAGCTTCTGTATGCACACTTAGAAACGCTGCCCCAGCAGTTGCTTGAAGGCCGTTTGTAGCTGAACACAGCAAAAGTGAAGTGAAGAATCCATCTTGTCTGTGCAGTTTGGTTCAGGCCTGAGTTGCTGAGCAGGCCAGAGATTTGCATGTAGAATTGCAGGGGTACCAGCCCTACAGTCAGTCCTCTGAAATAAACTCCTCGAACTCGGGCGGGATCAGGGACTGGACTGAAGTTCCTTCAGGAACACTAATTAGCAGGTAAGGACTAATTAATTCTTCCTTATCGCCACTTCAGTCCAGTCCCTTAACTTCTGGGATTTTATTTATTTATTTATTTAACATTTGCTTCTATAACGCGCTATTAAAATCAGCGCGGTGTACATCAAACAAGCATACTACAATGTATACAAACAACATTGAGTTTACAAAGAACAGGAAATTGAACATGGGAAGGAAACCAGGGGAACTAAATACATATTAACTCAAACTATGTACAATACTTTAATGTAAATGGGTGTTGCATTAGTTTTGTGAAGCTAACCATTGTATACAGAGCAGTTCCACCCAGGGAGGGGTTCGCCAAAGCAGACCGAAGAACCGCGCTACCAAACCTGGCATCTGTCGCCCCTTGGACATCCAGCCTATAATGCTTGGTAAAGGTGTGCAGGGACGACCAGGTAGCCGCCCTACAAATGTCCAGAGGTGGCACCAAACTATGCTCCTGGGACCTGCTTTCCTTTGAGGATATACGCTAAGGCAATCGCCTCCCTGATCCACCTAGAGATGGAAGCCTTGGCCGCTGCCTCTCCCTTGCGTGGTCCTCCAAACTGAACGAACAGGCGTTCGGACTTTCGAAAAGACTCCGTGCGGGAGAGGTAACGCTTCAGAACCCTATGCACGTCCAGAAACTTAAGCTTCTCCCCATCCCCAGGTTGATCCCTGTCAGGGAAAGACGGAAGGGATACCGACTGATTCACATGAAAAGGGGAGATGACCTTCGGTAAGAAGGATGGAACCGTTCACAAGAGTACTTTATCTCTAAAGAATAAGAGAAAGGGAGGACGAGAAGATAGCGCCTGAAGCTCTGATACACGCCTGGCCGAACAGATAGCCACTAAAAATACCGTCTTTAGTGTCAAGTCTTTCAGAGAGGCCTTCCTTAGGGGTTCAAAGGGCTCCACGGAGAGGGCATTCAAGACTAGGTTGAGGTCCCAAGGAGGAATGACGGATCTTTGTTGCGGCCGTAACCGCCTGACCGCTCTGAGAAACCAGGCAACGTCTGCATGAGACCCTAGGGATCTGCCTCTGACTTTTCCCCTATAACAGGAGATGGCTGCTAGCTGGACTCGCAGTGAGCTAGGCGCTAGGCCCTTCTCGAACCCCGCCTGAAGGAACTCCAGAACCTGGGAGACCGATGCTGAAAAGGCCCTAATCTGACGCTCCGTACACCAGGCTTCAAAGACACGCCAGACCCTTACATAGGACAGGCAGCTGGAGCGTTTGCGTGCGCTCAACAAAGTCGAAATTACCGAGCCCGAATACCCCCGCTTTTTGAGCCTGGCCCTTTCAATAGCCAGGCCGTAAGCGAGAACCGATGCACATGGGGCATGCATACTGGGCCTTGCCTCAGGAGATCCCTCTTGCAGGGAAGTCGCCAGGGCTGATCGACTGACAGCCTCACTAGGTCTGCATACCAAGGACGTCGAGGCCAATCGGGGGCAATGAGAACTACCAGTACGTGGTGGGATTCCACCCTCCGCAGGACCCTCCCTATGAGGGCCCAGGGAGGGAACACGTAGAGCAGACCCTCTGAGGGCCAGCTTTGGACTAGGGCGTCCAGGCCCTCTGACATCCTTTCCTTTCTGCGACTGAAAAACCGGCATGCTTTCGCCGTCGTGTACCGTGCCATGAGATCCATGATTGGTCTCCCCCAACGGGCAACTACTTGATCGAATACTTCCTGCGCCAGCTCCCATTCCCCGTGGTCTATCCTGAATCTGCTGAGGTAATCGGCCGTGACGTTGTCTATACCGGCCACGTGCTGCGCTGACAGTGCCAACAGATGGACTTCGGCCCATTGCAAGAGGATATCCGCCTCCTTTTCCAAGGACGGACTGCTTGTTCCCCCTTGCCGGTTGATGTAGGCCACCGTGGTGGCGTTGTCGGATAGGACTCGGACTGCCTTTTGACGCACCAAGTGCTCGAGCGCCCGGAGGGCTAAGGTTACCGCCTTCAGCTCCAGCCTGTTGATCGACCACTGTGATTCCTTCAAAGTCCAGCTGCCTTGGGCAAACTGTCCCTGGCAGTGGGCCCCCCAGCCTGAGAGACTCACATCCGTTGTCAGTTGGATCCATTGCGGAGGTTCGAGGAGCATCCCGCAGTCCAGGTTCCGTGGGTTTCTCCACCAACGCAAAGACCTCCTGATCCGGAGGGGACAGGGAATCCTCCTGGAAAGTGAATGATGCTGATGGGACCACTGCCTTAACAGTGTGCGCTGGAGGAGCCGCATATGTGCCCTGGCCCACGGTACCACTTCTATTGCTGCTGCCATGGTACCCAGCAGCTGAAGGTAATGCCAGGCCGTGGGGATTCTTGTCAATAGAAATCGAGCCACGAGATTCCTCGGGTCTCTTAGTCTCTGTTTCAATAGGAACACTCTCCCTGCCTTGGTGTCGAACCTTGCTCCTAGGTACTCGATCTCCTGAGTGGGAGTCAATCTGCTCTTTGCTCGATTGATGACCCACCCCAACTTCTCCAGGAAATCCACGACCCTGGCAGCTGCCGAGCGACTCTCCTCTTCTGACTTTGCTCGGATTAGCCAATCGTCGAGGTAGGGATGGACTAGGATGCCCTCCTTGCGAAGAGCCGCGGCCACCACTACCATCACCTTGGTGAACGTCCTGGGAGCCGTTGCTAGGCCGAAGGGGAGGGCCTGGAACTGGAAATGGCCCCTTGGCACGGCAAATCTTAGGAACTGCTGATGAGACCACCGGACCGGGATATGTAAGCACAGTTACTTACCTGTAACAGGTGATCTCCGGAACAGCAGGAATTAGTCTTCACATATGGGTACGTCGGCGCCGACGGAGCCCGCACGGAAATGCTCCCCAGCATCCAATCAGAAAGCCTTTGGGAGCATCCCTCGCGCCTGCGCGATGACTTCCCGCCTTTCCCACTGCCTCTCCCCAGTTGAGTTTCATAGCTGAGACAGAAGGAGAGAAAGAGGAAAGGAAATAGATAGATACAACTCCTAGGGGAGGTGGGTGGGTTGTGAAGACTAATTCCTGCTGTTCCGGAGATCACCTGTTACAGGTAAGTAACTGTGCTATCTCCAGGAACAAGCAGGAATGAGTCTTCACATATGGGGACTCCCTAGCTGTGGGTGCCAGGGGAGATCCCATAAGATGCGTATCCCTGGAACAGGACGGCATTTCCCAAACCTGGATCTCCGGCATCCCCTGGGGGATGGAGGGTAGGAGTTGAATAGAGCAGAGCTGTAGAGGAACAGCGAATCTAAAGACTACAGGGAAAAAAGTCTTTAGAAGGTATGTCAAGTATCATCAAAATATTTAATGAACTAGCACAATATAGAGCTTACCTACTGGATTGTAGGAAGTAGACTGTAGATGCAGTAGCGGAATCTTCAAGGTGACTCCACAGCAGTGAGGAAGAAGTTCCAATCTGGAATGGGCAGGTGACCCAGGTGTCAACCGGGGCAGGAGAAGATCGGCAGGTCTCCAATAAAAAGCTTTATGGGAAAAGCTGAGAACTCATTTAGGTACAGAGTCAAACATTGAGGACTAAAAGAAGAAGACTGACCGATCTGGAAAATTAGCCCAGTCCGGAAGGAAGAGAGGGTATGTAAAAAAGCCCCTATTCCCAAGGAGAACAGAAGTGTACTCAGGAACACTGAAGATGTACACTGTCCTTCCTAGCTGTTAAGCGATAGGAAGACATTGAAGTTTGAGACTGCACAGATAGGGAGATGTATAACAAAAATAGAAGCTGTTGACGTCACAGCAGTAATGGTTAGTATAACCCATCCCAGTCACTGAGCCGTATGATAATAGGCAAGTTGACTGTCCGGACCCCATAAGAAAATAAAAACCTAAGCACCGACAGTCAGGGAGGTAGGTAGACATAGGGTGCTATGGACATCTCCCAATATGCGTATGCCTATATGTGTATGTATATATATACATACATATATATATATACATATATACACACATATATACACATATATATACACATATATATACACATATATACATATATATATATGGAAGACATATATATCTATACCTATGAGAATATATGTATGTAGACAAGTAGTTTTTTTTATATATATATATATACATATAGACATGTAGATAGATATATGTATAGAAAGAGGTGGGATGGCTGACGCCCACCCAGGGTACAAAAACATGTATGACCCCATACATAAAGTAATTTTTCAAAATACATGCCTGCAACTGAGCCACAGAAAAAAACATTCACATGGGGAATGTGATGGGAAAAAATTCATCCAATAATAGGGGGTGAAACCCACCTGAAGAAATATAGAGAATCGATTTCTGTGGAGCAGGAATGTAGGTCAGTGGAAGAACCAGTATGGTTGCGTGAAAAACAGAGGATAACAGCAGTCTGGCAAGAGTACGTCAGCAGTACTTTAGGACTCTGATACGTCCAAAGGACAAGAAGAACGCATAGACGAAGATACCAGAGTGACCCAGCCAAGGGGTTCAGGGGTATCATGTACGATAAAGGAGTATGCGTTGTCCAAGTGGAGTAGAAAAACATAATGCCAAGCTGTAAGGAACAGGAGCATATTCCGGTCAGATTGGGAACTCTGTGGACATTCACGCAGAAAAGCTTGTCTGCTGTATATGAAAGACCCTCAGAGACAAAGGTCAATGCTCTGTAGTAAGGGCCCAGAGTAGAAGCTTCTCTGAAGGTTGCCGAGAGCATTGTGCAGGAGAATTATAAGATAAAACTGACAGAAGTCAGGCGTGTTGCCACATCCGAGGAAAGGATATGGCTAGAAGAAGATAAGCTGCAGTGAATAGTATTATGCAAGATAGTTGCAAGCAGCTTGCCATGAGCATTAAAGTAATCACTGGAACTCCTGCATATACAGCAACCGAACAAAACAACAGAGGGGATTCTCCTGTAGAAAACAGAGAGAAAACAGACAAAGGCAGCGGAGAGAATCTCCGTCCCTGTCCGATGAGTTGTTCAGAGCACACAGTGAAGGAAAAACAAACATGCTACACTGGAAGAAAAAAAGTGTTTCAGTATGGCACCAACTCAAGCAGGGGAAACCCTGGAAGAGAGGGGGTTGGAAAGTGACTTACCATAGGGTAAGGCAGCTGAAGGAAAAGATGTCCATATGGGGACAGAAACTATCATGGGATAGTTGTGACCTCCCTTCGTGGTAGTAAGAATGGGAGAATTCTGCAACCCATGGACAAAAGTATCCGAGAGCATAGCATACTGGAAAAGAAACCAGTGTAGAGTTTGAAGAATAAACTTCTGCTAAGGGGAAGTTAACTGTAGATTGCAATACACAGGAACCTATGGTTGCTGGTTATGAGCAGACTGGGTAGAGTCTGGAGACTTCAGACTAGGATGAGATGTCCCTTGCTTGGGTACACCGGGAGGATGGGCAGAAGGATGAAACTTTCTCTTCTTCGGGAAAGGTGGTTTGGTAGGACATTTCCCACGTCCTGGGGAAAAAGAAGGCTTAGGATGGTTTCCAGAACTAGGAAAGTCAGTGGAGCAATGAGCAACCTGACGTAAAGCTTCTCTATTGAAAAGATTGTCTCCAGTACAAGGAGAATTACCCAGTGTATGTTTTGCCCATCTGCTCAAGTCTGAAGCTTGCAGCCACGCTGTTCGACGCGCTCCAATGGCAATAGCAGAGGATCTGCTAACAGACTCAAAAGAGTCTAGAGAAGCACGAGAAAGGAACCAAGAGATATTCCTGCTATGATTAAGAAGCAAGGAATAGTCAGAGGCCTTGGGTTCTGACAAAAAAGGAGACAAAAGAGATAACTGCTCTGTGACCTCCTGAAGTGTGAGACTCATATAAAAAAATATATGAAATAATTCTTGAAGCCAACATAGAAGTTTGGAAGGTTTGACGTCCAAAGGCATCAAGTGCTTTAGATGCACGACCTGGTGGGAAAGAAGAATGCTTCTTCTTGCTTCTTACCTTCCTCATTGCTGATTCCACTACAATGGAATGATGCGGAAGTTGGCTTTTCTGAAACCCCGGAGAGGGAGGCACCTGATACAGAACATTCATGGCTGTAGAAGGCGCAGGAACCTTTAAAGGTGATTCCCAAATCCTCAGAAGAAGGTCCTGCAAAGACTGATGCAAAGGAAGCATTATGGTTTCCTTTTCTGCAGGATCTTGGTCAAGAGTGGGACCAGGAATAGGAATGGCAAGAAAGGCTGCCATGTCAAGGAGAAATTTCTGAAAAGAAGGATCTCCCAGAGGAACTATTCCTGGGTAGGCTGAGGTTGAATGAGCAGCGTGAACACCAGAAGACCTACTGGACTGGTGCATAAAAAGAATCCTGCTAGATGGAGAACGATACTGACAGTTCTGATTCGAGGCAGTTAGTACTGCGTCGTCGGTTCCCGGTATCGATTCCAAGCTAGGCATAGAAAGGATCGATGGCACTGATGGAACTGCAGGAAATGACGTCGACACCGGTACCGGCATCGGGGACGGTAATGCCATCATAGCAGGCATCGGAGGTTGCCGAAGCGGTACCGAGGTAACCAGAGAGCTTTGGTGATTATCCCCGGTACTGCGTAGTCGGAGGCGACATGGATCAGCTCCGAAATGCGTCGGGACCAAGTCATCTAGACTGGATATAGATTCCAGACTGGGCATCGAACCGAGCGTCGGTGGTGGAATCGGCGATGCCGCTACCTGAAGGTCAATCGGAATCGTATCGATCGGTACCGAAGGCACCGAGGACGTCCGAGGACAACGCCTGGTGAAGAGAGGAACACTCGACACCGGCGCCGATGTCGGGGTATCGGTACCGCTCGAAGCCGGTACCCCCCCAAGCATGGCGTAGATAGAGGAAAGCCCATCCGGGGCGCATCGGTCGGCCCCGAAGGTACCCAGGGCACCAGATGACGATCCCCGGTGAAGAGTGGAACACTCAACACCGATGCCGATGCCGGGGCATCGGTACCGCTTGACGCCGGTATCAACCCCGCGGTTGGCTGGGATACAGGAAATCTAGACTGGGTCGTATCGATCGGCCCCCAAGGCACCGAGAACTCCTGACGACGATCCCTGGTGAAGAGCGGAGCACTCGACACCGGTGCCGATGCCGGGGGATCAGCACCGCTCGAAGCCGGCACCAACCCCTTGCATGGCTGGGAAGCAGGAAAACCAGTCTGGGTCGTGTCGATCTTCCCCGAAGGTACCGAGGACACCAGCTGACGATCCTCGGTGAAGAGTGGAGCACTCGACACCGGTGCCGATGCCGGGGTATCGGTACCGCTCGAAGGGGATACCACCCCCGAGCATGGCTCAGGTATGTTCTGTGAGGAGTGAACCCCAGGAACAACCTGAAACCCCGTAAATGCTTTGGAGCCCGAAGACTCCCGCTGGGGTCTTATTGCCAATGGGGTCTTGAGGGCAAGGCCGGAGCCATCATCATGCTGGGCATGAGACCTACCCATCAAGAATTGGCTAGTCTTAACAGACTGTTTGTGGGTTACCTGATCCTGGAGAGAAGAATAAACCCGCGTCCTCACCTCAGGAGGAAAAATGGCATCGAGAGATACCCGAAAAAGGGAAGGTCTTCTCCCGATACTAAAGCCCGATGGACCAGGGGAAAAGGGATCAGGACCCAAACAGGTTAGACACCAGGCACTGGAGTCTAAAAAGAAAACTAAGTTTCCGCAGTGAAGGCACTTCTTAGGGGAAGAAGGCTCCATGTTGGAAAGGCCTGTTAGGCCTCAAAAAGATAAAAGAAAAAACTGAGGAGAAGTTATTTCTCTAAGTTGGAAAAGAAAAGAATAAAGCACCGGCGGTACCGGTATCGGCGGGAAAGACAGCCGCGACCACAGGAAAACAAGAAATTAAGGATTTTAAAGAAAAACGTTTCTGCAGTGACAGGAGGTACGTCCTGTTGGCTCCGCGGAAAAACGAAAACTGGGGAGAGGCAGTGGGAAAGGCGTGAAGTCACCGCGCAGGCGCGAGGGATGGTCCCAAAGGCTTTCTGATTGGATGCTGGGGAGCATTTCCGTGCGGGTTCCGTCGGCGCCGACGTACCCATATGTGAAGACTCATTCCTGCTTGTTCCTGGAGATAATATGCTTCCGTCAAATCTAGGGACATCAGGAACTCTCCTTGATGAACGGCCGCAATCACCAACCTCAGGGTCTCCATGCAGAAGTGAGGAACTCTGAGACAGCGATTGATTTGTTTTAAATCTAGAATTGGACGAAAGGAACCTTCCTTTTTTGGAACCACAAAATAGATGGAGTATCGACCGGACCCTTGCTGAGTTGGAGGGACCAGAAGCACCGCTCCCAGCGCTATAAGTCTTGAAAGAGTGACCTCCACCGCCGCCTTCTTCTCTGGTGGACCGCAGGGGGATTGAACAAAAGCAGGGACTACCTGCTTTGCGAACTCGAGAGCGTAACCGTCTCGGATTACTTCCAAGACCCATTAATCGGATGTGACTCGGGCCCAGGCGGGGAGAAACTGCCTTAGCCGACCTCCCACCGGCAGAACTCCCTCCTGGACCCCCGGACTCTCATTGTGTTTTTCTAGGACCTGAGGAGGAGGAAGAGGCCCCAAAACCTCTGCCTGCTCCGCGAAACCCTCTGAAGCCTTGACCCCTGGAGGAAAAGCCCCTGGGAAAAGGGTTCGATCTGGCCTGACGGAATCTCCGAAATTCCTTCGGCTGGATCGGCTCTGCGCCAGAGAGCGGCCTAGCCTGGGCCTATCTTCCGGGAGCCTGCCCCCCTTTGACTCCCCGAGATCTTTAACTAACTTATCCAGGTCTTCGCCAAACAGTAGCTTCCCCTTGAACGGCAGGCGGCTCAGGCAGGCCTTTGAAGAGGCATCAGCTGACCAGTTGCGTAGCCATAAGTACCTTCTGGCAGCCACCACCGAGGCCATATTCTTTGCCAGACTCCTAATGAGATCATACTGGCTATCTGCTAGGTAGGCCGAGCCTGACTCTAACCTGGCCGCCAGCGCTTGCGCCTCACTTGAGGGGCCGTCAGCCAGTTTAAGTTGTTGGGACCACCTAAGGGCTGCCCTAGCTACCCAAGCCCCCGAGACAGAGGCCTGCAAAGCGAGGGCACTAATATCAAAGGCTTGCTTTAACAGCGTATCTAATTTTCTATCTTGACCGTCCCTCAGAGCAGCGCCTCCCTCGACCGGAATCGTAGTTTTCTTCGTCACTGCTGAGACTGCAGCGTCCACCCTGGGCGACTTCAGCAGGTCTTTGTCCGATTCAGATAGTGGATAGAGACGGGACATTGCCCGGACTCCCCTTAGGCTAGACTCTGGCTGGTTCCATTCCTCCTGCATCATCTGACGAACCACTCTATGGACTGGGAACATGCTCTGAGACCTTCTGACGGCTTGGATCAACGGATCTTCCAGGACTTCTTCCTCTGCCGGAGACTCCGAGGTCATATTGAGTACTTTCAGAGACTCACTAATCAACGCCGGGAGCTCTTCCCGCCGAAAAACGCGGACTATGCGGGATTGCTCCCATTCCGGGATCTCTCCCTCTTCCAGCTCTTCCCCATCTTCCCCTCCTTCTTTGTCCGAGGGTTCCTCTTCAAGGGAGTCCCGAGACGGGGATTCGAAAGGCTCATTGTCCAGAAGTCTTGCGCGCTTAGCAGGGATGACAGGGTCCAGGGATCTAGACTTCCCGGATTCAGTGTCCCTGCTTTCCCTCGCCGCTACTGGTTCTGATGATCCCTGCTTGCGCAAGCAATAGGCCTTGGGCAACAGGAGCACAAACTCTGGAGAAAAGTGATCCCATCCTCCCTCCGCCCCCGAGGAGGTGGAGGGAAAGGAAGAGGAAGGACCTGGTCCCTCTAGGGAGGAAGGCGGAGGAGAATGGACCTCCCTTACCCCTTCCAGAGGATCTCCTGGCCCGAGGGGGGCTTGAGACATGCTCAAGTGGATTTCTTTCTCCACAGAAGCAGCTTCTGCAGCGCAGCCCCTGCAAATCCCTGCTTTTGAGGCGGTCCCCCTCCGAGTGCCGCAAGAAGGACACCGCGGCTTACTCGGCAGGCCCCCTCAGGCACTGAGCGTTTTGAAATTCAACAATTAAAGAAACCTGATCCAGGGGAATAAACCTGGTCTAAGGAACTTCTATATAACGCAATAAACGAAATAAACTAGTTACAATACTTAAAATAAGTAAAATAATTAAGCTGAGTTAAAAAGGGAAAAAATGGCGCCAAGTTGAGAACCTGGGCAAAATAACACCCGTTCTCCGTGTCCCCCCCCCCCCCCCAGCTGCCGTTAGCAAAAATCTGCAAACAAAGCAAAAAGAACAAGTTAAAATAGAGAGCTTTCCTGCTCCAAATACTTGCGGTTAGCTGATTGATCGGTGCGCGCTGCCCACCACCCGAGAGAAGCAGCCGCACTTCACTGACTCTCCACGTGGAGGCCGGAACCACGGGAGGTAGTTGAGCCGTTGATTCCCCGACTCCCCTTCTGATGCCCGGCGGCGAATGAAAACTTCGCCGTGCTCTGCACACCGGGGATGCCTCAAGCGCCCAGCCGCCTCGGGGCTGCAGCGCGAGGCCGGGGGCGCCACCGGGAGGATCCTCGGTGCTGCCTCCAGCGCTCAGCCAACCAAGGGGGCTTCGGCTCGAGGCAGAGGTAGTCGTGCTCTGACGGTCCCAGTAAGCACTGAGGGGGCAGGAGGCGAGCTCTCCCGAGCCCAGCGGCTCCAGTAAACCTCTTCCTCCTGAGGAGCGGGCCTAGACGGAGGGCACTCGAGTGGGAAAGGGGGGGGGGGAGGGTACCCAATGATCCAAGAAGCAAACCCTTAAAGGAGAACTACCTATGCAAGGAAATGCAAAGAATGACAGAAATAAATTAAAGTAAAATAAAGTAAGACTAAGAACCCCGTAAGCACTCTGGCTTACTGGAACCCTCCAGCTGCTTGGAGGCTGAGATTACTGGTGTCAGTGGGTGGTGCCAGTGGTATTTATACCACACCATCATCAAAAGGATGATGGGCTCAGCCTCCAAGCTGCTGGAAGGGTTGCGCAACCCAGAAGTTAAGGGACTGGACTGAAGTGACGATAAGGAACAGGGAAGAAAATCTGGAACGGCTCACTTTACATATTTATCTCTTTTTCACCAGAGACTGCATTATACAGCAGAGGAGATTTGCTTGTTTTCCTTTGGCTGTTTTGCTTTTTATTGAGGACTGAGGCAAGGCGCGGAGCTGGGATACACCTAGCCTCTTTAAAGACTTTGTGAAGCCAGCCATGAGGAAGGAATAATCTGGCAGTGTGCAGGAGTGTGGACTCATTTCAAGCCCAGTAGCCAGAACTTCCAGGTAAGTGCTGCGCCCCACTAATGCCTCCCCCCCACCGCACATCGAATCCTAGCATATGACAATGCCCTGCAAATCTTTTAAATGAGTGCACATACACACATATATATATATAAATTGAAAATTTGTCAAAACCTTTGGACACTGAAGTAGATGATTCTGGAATGATGCCTGTCAGTTTTGAATACTACTGCAAGTGGTCCTTCATGCCATTTAACTGACATACATTACCAGTTTTTGATACCTCACTAGACTATCTAATTGATTTTATTGATGCAATGCTAAACCAGAGTCCCTTTTTTGTATTAACATTGCTTTAGAGTGACATCTAGAGGAAGCACTGCAACAGCAATACCAAGTGACCAAATTTTATGACCACATTAGCTAGGTTCTGGGAGAGAGCTGTAGTCTGTAGCCAAACAAAAATAGGGGAATAAACCTCTGGGTGTTTATGAATGAAGGCTTATGGTGTGACAGTCTAGTAGAGACCAGTTCCAACTGAGGAGGGGGAAATTGCCAGGCCAACAAAAGTTGTAAGATTTCAAACTTTGAAATCTCAAATTTCTCTAATTATGTGCAATTATGCATGTGTAAAGCTGAATGCAATCAAGCCTCAAGCAATTGATAATGCAGATCATGGCACAGTTGCTCTCCTCCTCCTCTTCTGCCAGGCCCAATCAACAGTGGGATAGAGCAGTCTTCAGCCTGGTGGGAGGGGCTCTGACAGGCTTCCTTAATGGCAAAGCACAGTTACTTACCTGTAACAGGTGATCTCTGAGAACAGCAGGAATAAGTCTTCACATATGGGTATCGTTGGTACCGACAGAGACTGCGCAGGAACGCTCCCCAGCGTCCAGTAAGAAAGCTTTTGGGAGCATCCCACAGCGCCTGCACGCTGCCTTCCCGCCTTTCCCAACCGCCTCTCTCCAGTTCGAGTTTTAAAGCAGAGACAAAGAGAGAGACAGGAAAGGAAAGATAGAGAGATACAACTCCTAGGGGAGGTGGGTGGGTTGTGAAGACTTATTCCTGCTGTTCCCAGAGATCACCTGTTACAGGTAAGTAACTGTGCTATCTCCAGGAACAAGCAGGAATGAATCTTCACATATGGGGACTCCCTAGCTGCAGATGCCAGGGACAAACCCCAGGTTGTGAGTCCTTGAAAAGGACTCTACCTCCCCCATGGATCTCTGGCATCCGACCAGGGTAGGTGGGTAGGAGTTGATTAGGAATGGAACAGGTGTTTGAGAACAGCCTGACCAAACGAGGCATCCCGGCGGGAGTCCTTGTCCAAACAGTAATGGACTGTTAAGGTATGAACCGAGGCCCAGGTGGCTGCTCGACAGATTTGTTCGATGGACACAGAGTTTAGATGAGCCATTGAGGCTGCCATGGCTCTCACATTGTGAGCTGTGACATAGCCCTCCAGAGAAATGTTCCTACTCTGGTAGGCGAAAGAAATACACTGAGCAATCCAGTTGGACAGTGTTCTCTTAGAGACTGGAAGTCCTAAATGAGAAGGATCAAAAGCAACAAACAGTTGAGAAGACTTTCTATGTTGCTGTGTTCTTTGTAAGTAAAAAGCGAGAGCTCTCTTACAATCCAAGGTATGAAGATTCCTCTCTGCATTTGATGCATGAGGTCCTGGAAAAAAGTCAGGTAAATATACCTCTTGGTTCAGATGAAAAGGTGAGACAACTTTAGGCATAAAGTGTGGATTGGTCCTGAGGACTACCTTATCATGATGGAACCTTGTATAAGGAGGATTAGCCACCAAAGCTTGCAACTCACTGATGCGGCGTGCTGAGGTGACTGCAATGAGAAAAATAACTTTCCAAGAAAGGAATTTCAAGGAGGTGGTGGCTAAAGGTTCAAAGGGTGGCTTCATAAGCTGGCCAAGAACCAGGTTTAAGTCCCATGCCACTGGAGGTGGTCTAATGGGAGGTTTAGTTAAAAGAAGGCCTCTCATGAATCTTGCTATAAGAGGATGAGAGGAAACAGGTTGTCCATTGAGAGGCTTGAGGGACGCTGCAATAGCACTCAAATGGACTCTTACTGAATTCGTTTTCAGACCTGCATGGGATAGATGCAGGAGATACTCTAGTAGAGAATTCAGAGGTATTGCAAGAGGGTTTAGACCTTTCCCTGAACACCAAATGTTAAATCTTTTCCATTTGAAAGCATAGGAACGTCTAGTAGAAGGCTTTCTAGAGGCATGAATAACATCTCTGACTTGCTGAGAGAGATGAAAATCTTGAAGGTCTAGGCCCTCAGCAACCAAGCCCTGAGATGGAGCGACTGGGGGTTTGGGTGCCACAAAGTTCCCTTTTCCTGGGACAGAAGGTCTGGTGCAGAGCCCAAGTCCAGGGAAGGAGCTTGAGAGAGATGCAGAAGTAGAGGGTACCACACTTGGCGTGGCCAATGTGGTGCTATGAGCATCATGGTCCCTTGATCTCTCTGAAGCTTGAATAGTGTCTTGGGAATTAGGGGAATTGGTGGAAAGGCATAAAGGAAGTCTTGACCCCAGTGAAAGAGGAAGGCAACCTTGGCCTGAACTCCCTGACACGGAATTCTGGAACAGAACCGGGGAAGTTTGGCATTCCACGGACTTGCAAAGAGGTCTATGTCCGGGGTTCCCCAAATTTGAAAAATCCTGGCTACCTGGTCCATGTGGAGGGACCACTCGTGTGGAAGCAGAACTCGACTGAGTCTGTCCGCCCAAGAGTTTTGAACGCCTGGAAGATATACTGTCAGAAGATGGATGTGATGCTCTCTGGCGAAGGCCCACAGTCGCAAAGCTTCATTGCAAAGCGACAGAGAGCCAGTCCCGCCCTGCTTGTTTACATAGAACATGGCTACTTGGTTGTCCGTATGGATGAGGACTGTCCTGTAGCTGAGCAGGGAATGGAACACTCTGAGAGCTAAGAATATTGCTCTGAGTTCCAAGAGATTGATATGCAGAGAAGTCTCCTGTGGAGACCAGATGCCCTGGGTGGAGAGATCCTGCAGATGAGCTCCCCAACCCATTGGAGAAGCATCTGTTGTCAGAGTTGCTTGGGGTAGCGACTGCTGAAAAGGGGACCCCAGCAACAGATTTGGAGGGAACTTCCACCACTGGAGAGACCAAAATAGGCGACTGGAGTTTGCTATTTTGTCTGACAGGCAACCTGATGCCTGAGTCCATTGGGTGGACAAAGTCCATTGAGCTGCCCTCATGTGAAGGCGAGCATATGGAACCACATGCACAGTGGATGCCATGAGGCCTAATAGTTGTAACATCTCTCGAGCAGTTAAATGGGACTTTAACTGTATCTGGGAGGCTAACTGCACCAAGCGTAGGCAACAGGCCTGAGGAAGATAGGCCCTTGCAGTTGTGGTATCCAGCAAGGCCCCTATAAACTCCAGAGAGAGTGAGTAGGGGTGAGATGGGATTTTGGGATGTTTATTACCAGTCCCAAATACTGAAGGTTAGAGAAATCTGGGCCTCTGACTGGGATGGAGCTCGAATGAGCAAGTCGTCCAGATATGGGAAAACGAATATTCTTAGAGTGTGTAGAAATGCAGCTACTACTGCCATAAATTTCGTGAACACCCTTGGTGCAGAGACCAGACCGAAAGGAAGCACCCTGTATTGGTAGTGCTTTCCTTGAAAAAGGAACTGAAGGAACCTTCTGTGTGTTGGATGGATGAGGACATGGGTGTACGCATCATTGAGATCTAGAGAACAAAGCCAGTCCTGACTCTGAAGGTATGGCAGCAGAGTACCGAGAGAAATCATCTTGAATTTCTCTTTGAATAGAAACTTGTTCAATTCTCTGAGATCTAATATGGGTCTGTAGCCCCCTGTTTTCTTTGGAATAAGAAAATAAGGGGAGTAGAACCCTGAGCCCTGCTGAAGAAGGGGTACTTCTTCTATTGCCCCTTGGGCAAGAAGGGTTGCAATCTCCTGACCCAGAAGGTTGAGGAGAGATGTTGGAGAATTGAACTGCCTCACCATGGTGTGGGGAGGAAGGTTCAAGAAATGAAGCTTGTACCCTTCCCTTACAATGGAGAGGGTCCATTGCTCTGCTGTAATTTGCTCCCATCTGGGAGCAAAGTAAGCCAACCTTCCTGGAATGGTGAGGGGCTCTGGTTCTTCCAGAGCCAGAAAGGCTAAGTTCTCTAGTTGAAAGTCAAAGGCCCTGGGGAGGCTGAGGCTGCTGAGTCGTGGGAGGCCTAGCAGCCTTTGACTTGGCCTGTTTAGGTGGTTGCTGACGCTTTGCAGCAAAACGACCTGCAGATGATGCCTGCTGACCATAAGCAGGATAGTATCTTCCCTTTTTAGAAAAAGCTGTCTTTTTGAACAACCTTTTCTTAGCAGGAGCAGAGGTAGACTTTGAAAGTCAATCCAAAGCAGAGTTCTCAGCATCCATTTGAGTAGCCTTTGCTTTCCAATCCCTGCCAAAAAGGTTTTCACCTGTACAAGGAAGATTTCCCAGTTCATCTTGGACCCAAAGTTCCAAATCAGAGGCTTGTAACCAAGCAATTCTGCGTGCACCTATGGCAATAGCCGAGGCTCTGCTTATACACTCAAAAGAGTCAAAGGCTGCACGGTTGGAAAATTTGGAAACATCCTGGGCATCTTTAAGCCAAGTGAGAAATTTCTGCCTTTTATCTTCTGAAATAAAAGGGGCTAAAGTCTGCAGATGATCTGTGACTTCTTTTAGAAACATCCCCATATAGAGACTATAGGAGTTGATTCTGGCAGCAAGCAGATTAGCTTGGAAAACCCTTCGGCCAAAAGCATCAAGGGTCCTGCATTCACGTCCTGGAGGATTAGATGAGTGTCTCTTTGCACTCTTTATTTTCCTCATGGCAGACTCTACCACAATAGAGTGGTGAGGAAGCTGAGACTTATGAAAGCCAGGACAAGGAGGGACACGGTACATGGTGTCTAATCTACGAGAATGAGGAGAGGTGGTAAGAGGAGTCTCCCACATGCTCAACATGAGATCATAGAGAATCTCATGAATAGGTAAAGTAGCTGCTTCTTTAGGAGCCTTAGGATACTGCAAAATATCTAGTTGCTTGGCTCTAGGCTCTGACTCAGGGGCCACTGTAATGGAGAGGCCCCTAGCCACTTCCCTAATGAAGTCCTGAAAAGACAAGTCTTCTGGAAGAGACATTCTTCGTTTTGGAGAATCAGACTCCTGAGGAAGAAGTACCGGTGCATCGACAGAAACCTCCGACTCAGAGTCTTCGGAGGAATCAAAGTATCGCCTGTCTGGATGCTCCTGTAAAGCCCGATACGCGTACCGAGTGGGATCGACATCGGGAGTAAGCGGTACCGGTTCAGTACCAATGGGCATCATAGGACAGGGTACCATTGCAGTCTACACTGAAGCAGTTGTCGATGCAATCGGTAGCGGCACCGGGAATGATGCCGGTGCCGGCAACAGACACTGTTGCGGTACCGGAGGCGTCGAAGCCATCGACGTCACCAGCGTCTGGATGTCGGTACCAGTGGAGGCCACCGGTACCCCAGAACACGGCAACAGGTGATCGGTCGAGGCCGAGCCATCGATGTCAACCTTTGACCCCATAGACAATGCTTTGGAAGCCGGAACTTCCCGCCGGGGTAATTTTGCCGGTGCGGATTCCTCGAGGACAAGCCTGGAGGCATCTCGATGCTTAGAGGGAGATTTGCCCTTCAAGGACCGGCTAGATTTATGTTTGGTTACCTGAGATCCATGGGAGGAAGAAGCAGCCCTAGAAGACGTCGATGCCACCGAGGCTGCATCAGAGGGAAACAGGGTACTGAGCTTGGCTGCTCGGTTCTGCCGACCTCTTTTAGACATCATGGTACAGGACACACAATCCGTGATGGAATGGTCAGGACCCAAACATTTTAGACAGCAGTCATGGGTGTCGGTGACAGAAATAGTACCGCCACACTTCGTGCACTTTTTGAACCCGGAAGCGGGCTTCTCCATGAGGAGAAAATATGTTCAGGCCTATGGCCCAAACCGAAAATGCACAGTTGAAAAAAAACAACAAAAAAACCCTTTTCTTTCTTAAGAAGGAAGAAAAAAGACCGGCGGTACCGGTCTGACGTTGAAGAACGCAGACGCGACACAGAAAAATAAAGAAAAAAAATAAAGAATTCTTCTGCCGTGACAGGAACACGACCTGCTGGCTCCGCGGAAAAAAAGAACTGGAGAGAGGCGGTTGGGAAAGGCGGAAAGGCAGCGCGCAGGCGCTGTGGGATGCTCCCAAAAGCTTTCTTACTGGACGCTGGGGAGCGTTCCCACGCAGGCTCCGTCGGTACCGACGATACCCATATGTGAAGACTCATTCCTGCTTGTTCCTGGAGATGCTTTATTTACCCACCTGATGGAAAGGGCTCAGCAGGGTTGCCCCACCCTGCTGTGGAACTTTATGTGCAAGTACACATGAATGACAGAGATTCACTGCCAGATACATAATGTGCTCATCAGTGTACATACTGAAAACATGATGGACTAGGCCCTATGTATTTGAAATTCTGAAAGCCCTCCTCCTTAATTACTCAATTATATAAATGAATGACAATACAGCTGTACTGTCAACAACAGCAACCTATCATTACCTTAATATATCTAAGAAGTCTAAAAATACTAATTGCTCATGCACAATGCCAGGAAAAACGTTTAGAAATAGGAAAAACTTCATAAATAAGCAAAACCTATAAAAAGTCTAGAAATTAAAATCTTTGCATTAAAAAGTAGAATGGGGGCTGGAGGTTCAGTGGCTCAATGGTGTGGCATATGTGGCAAAAAAAGACCAAAGTTCAATTTCCAGGTAAGTAGTCTTCTCTGTGAGGTTTTTTTTGTTTTTTTGTTTTTAATTTAGCTAGGCTAATATGCCATTTTTCATCAGGTCAAAGCGGTTTACAGTGAACAGAACATCAGTTACAAAGAACAAAACATCTTGAATAGCAAGTAACACAGTTACATGGAACAACCAACACCTTGGTTATATAGTATATATAACAGTAAACCATTTGCAATCACTGAACTATTTACCATAGGAGAGCTATATACAGGTGGTATATTCTTTATCTAGTTACAGGTGCAGATTCTGTCTTGTTGGTGTCATGTTGGAGGGGGTGTTTGGTGGTGGGTCCAAAGTGTTCAGAGAATAAGAGGGTTTTCAGGTGTTCGCGGAAGGAAGGGAGGTTGGTGATATTCCTTATTGTGTCTGGCAGAGAGTTCCAAAGGGACAGTGAGAGTTCAAAAGCTCTGCGGCAAATTTGTTGGTTGAATTTTGTTTTGGATTGCAGTATGGTAAGTTTGTTGATTGTAGCAACTCTTCGTGGTCTGTTTGTAATTAATTTCTGAAGGAGGGATTGAAGGTGTGTGGCCGTGTGGGAGTGTAGTGCTTTGTATGTAAGGAGTAAGGATTTCTATTTGATTCTGCTGAGGAGGAGCAGCCAGTGGAGCTGTTTTAGAATGGAGGTGATATGGTCATGTTTAGCAGCTCCTTGGATTGCATCAGTTTGAAGGGGGAGAAGGAAAGTTTGTGGGAGACCCTGATAGATACTGTTGCAATAGTCTGCATGAGGGAGAGTGAGGACTTGAAGTGCTGATCGGAGGTTTGCTGGTTTGATGAGGGGAGGGAGTTTCTGCAGTCTATTTTGAAATAGATTGTTCTGGCTGTCCTCGTTACTTGAGCTTTGAAGGAAAGTTGTTGTTGGTTGAGAGTGAGCCAGAGGTATTTCAGCTCCAGTTTAACATTTATCTGAATGTTTAGTGTTATTGTGGTTGGAGGGATGAATGAGGAGTCCCTTGTAAGGAACAGAGCTTCATTCTTTTTGTAGTTGATTGATAGCTTATTTGCTGTAAGCCAGTGGGAGACGTCTGTGAAACATTCCTGAATTCATGTGGAGTGGGCTGTATAGCATGATGTCATTGGCATGGAAGTGGAAGTGGCTGTTGTGCTTTTTAATGCTAGATCAGAGGGGTTGGTTATATTTATTTATTTTATTTATTTATTTATTACAGGTTCTTATATACCTCGCTATTTAGCATCAGCGCGGTTTACAATATAACAAAAGACCAGAGCAACAAGCTGTTTGGTTTTACATAGAACAGGCTTTACATAGAACAGGTACGAGAACTTGGATAAACATGGGGGATATTGCTAACTGAAACTATATACATGCTTAATGTAAAGCACAGTTACTTACCTGTAACAGGTGATCTCTGGGAACAGCAGGAATTAGTCTTTACATATGGGTACGTCGGTACCGACGGAGCCTGCAGGGGAATGCTCCCCAGCATCCAATCAGAAAGTTTTTGGGAGCATCCCTCGCGCCTGCGCGCTGACTTCCCGCCTTTCCCACTGCCTCTCCTCAGTTGAGTTTCACAGCTGAGACAGAAGGAGAGAAAGAGGAAAGGAAGATAGATAGATACAACTCCTAGGGGAGGTGGGTGGGTTGTGAAGACTAATTCCTGCTGTTCCCAGAGATCACCTGTTACAGGTAAGTAACTGTGCTATCTCCAGAAACAAGCAGGAATGAGTTTTCACATATGGGGACTCCCTAGCTGTGGTAGCCAGGGGAGATCCCATAAAATGCGTATCCCTGGAACAGGACGGCATTTCCCAAACCTGGATCTCCGGCATCCCATGAGGGATGGGGGGTAGGAGTTGAACAGAGAAGAGCTGTAGAGGAACAGCAAATCTAAAGACTACAGAAAAAAATGAGTCTTTAGAATGTATGTCAAGTATCATTAAAAATTTAATGAACTAGCACAATATAGAGCTTACCTACTGGATTGTAGGAAGTAGAACTGTGATGGAGTGTACTGTAGATGCAGTAGCGGAATCCTCAAGGTAACTTCACAGCAGTGAGGATGAAGTTCTAAACCTGGAATGGGCAGGTGACCCAGGTGTCAACTGGAGTAGGATAAGAACGGCAGGTCTTCAATGGAAAGCTTTATGGGAAAAAGCTGAAAACTCTTTTAGGTACAGAGTTATTAACATTGAGGACTAAAAGGAGAAGACTGACCGATCTGGACAATTAGCCCAGTCCTGAAGGGAAGAGGGGGTATGGAAAAAAGCCCCTATTCCCAAGGAGAACAGAAGTGTACTCAGAAATACTGAAGATGTACACTGTCTTTCCTAGCTGGTAAGAAATAGGAAGACATTGAAGATTGAGACTTCAGAGATAGGGAGATCTAACACAAAAATAGAAGCTGTTGACCTCACAGCAGTAATTGTGTGTATAACCGCTCCCACTTACTGAGCCATATGAGAATAGGCAAGTTGACTATCTGGACCCTTTAAGAAGGTAAAGCTGTATAGCACAGACAGTAAGGGAGATAGCAGGTAATACATATCGTCCTATAGACATCTCCCAATGGATATATATATATATATATATGGGGATACATACATATATATATATATGTACATATATGGATAGATATGTGTGATATATATAGATATATAGATATATATATATGTATATATATATATATAGATGGGCATGACTTATGCCCACACAGCTTACAAAAATATGTATGTATGGGATATATACATACATGAAAGAACAGTTACTTACCTGTAACAGGTGATCTCCGGAACAGCAGGAATTAGTCTTCACATATGGGGTTCGTCGGCGCCGACGGAGCCCGCACGGGAATGTTCCCCAGCATCCAATCAGAAGGCTTTTGGGAGCATCCCTCGCGCCTGCGCGGTAGCTTCCCGCCCTTCCCACTGCCTCTCCCCAGTTGCGTTTAATAGCTGAGACAGAAGGAGAGGAGAGGAAGGAAGAGAGAAAGGGAGTGACAAATCCTAGGGGAGGTGGGTGGGTTGTGAAGACTAATTCCTGCTGTTCCGGAGATCACCTGTTACAGGTAAGTAACTGTGCTATCTCCAGGAACAAGCAGGAATGAGTCTTCACATATGGGGACTCCCTAGCTGAGGGTGCCAGGGGAGATCCCAGAATGCACGCCCCTGGACAGGGCGGCATCGCCCAACCTGGATCCCCGGCATCCCCGGAGGGATGGAGGGTAGGAGTTGAGAAGAGTTGCCAAGGCACAGCAACCGAAGACTACAGGGGAGTCTTCAAACCACGTCAATTATCATTAAACCATTAATGATCTAGCACAATCTAGAGCTTACCTACTGGATTGTAGAAGGCAGAGCTGCGACGGGTACTGTAGATGCAGTAGCGAAGTCTTCAAGGGAACTTCACCGCAGAGAGGACAAAGTTCCCAGTCCAGGCGGGCTGGAGACGCAGGTGTCAACCGGCACCGGAAAGAGGGCAGGTCTTCACGAGGAGCTCTAAGAAGCTGAGAACTCCAGTAGGAGCAGAGTCCCCAATCCGGAGGACTAATCAGAAGACTGACCGATCTGGGAGAACCCAGCCCGGAGAAGAACAGAAGTGTACCCCGGGATACCGAGGGGTACACTGTCTACCGTAGCCGGCAAGGGATAGGAAGACAATGGGTTCGAAAACCTCCAGACAAGGAGGCGTAAACCAAGGGGCTGTTGACATCACAGCAAGTTTAAGCATAACCGGTCCGAGCACCCGAGCCACAGAACGCAGGCAAGCGGGCCAGCCGGACCCCATAAGAAATAACAAAACGTCAGTACCGACAATTGGGGGATAGTCGGTAAGACACAGGGCGCTATAACATTTCCCAAAAAGCGCCCACCTGTACCGATATATATCCAATAACAGGTATAGATGTATATCGGGCTATAGGTGGGCCCGGGAGCGCCCACCCAGGTTACTAAACCGGTATGGACACGTGAGAACGATACCGCCAACTCGGACCGGCCCTTGATCCACAGGAGGGCGCCTACCTGGAAGATGGCGGGAGGAAGGGCCATCCAAAGTGATGGGCCGATGTGCGTGGAGCAGGGCAGATCGGCGAGAGTAGCAGTATGGTTGCGTGACCGCCAGATCAGTTGGGGAGAAGCACATCAGGAGTACGTAGGCCCCTGAGGCGTCCACCTGACAGCCACCCAAAACGTGTCCTCCGTGCCACAGGGAAGGCAGGAGGATAGAAAACCCTATAGCCACGGCGTGACCGTGGGGCCATCTCCGGCCTATATAAAAAAAACCCTCGGGGTTAGGGCCAATGCCCTCCGCCGCTCCGAAGAGTGCAGGGAGCGGAGCCGGGGATCGGCATGGGTCAGTGGGACCCCTGTCCACCGTAACCTGACGGACCCAGGGATTTCTCTGCGAGAGCGGAGACACAGACCGGGGGGGGGGGGGTTGGTCCGGCCCTGTCGAGGAATGGTTCGGCCACGCTCGCAGAGTAGCGGCCAAGACCTACACTGGGAGAAGGAGATTCGGTGCGCGATCCCCTCAATCCGGGGGAACCAGGCAGAGGGGAATCCGAGGGATGTACCCGAGGGTAAGTCCGAAGAAGACTAGCATGGCCCTGAGGAGCCAGGCTAACCTAGCGTGGGAAGGGTCCCCCCCCCGGGGGAGGGGGCTCCATACCTCCAATCAAGCAGCCGAACCGCTTGTCACACTGAAAGAACCCCAGTGTAGAACTGGACAGTAACTTCATGTAAGAGGAGTTAAGCGCAAACTGCCGCATACCGTAGCCTAAGGCTGCCTGGCATGGGCAGCCTGGCGCGAGCCCTGGCACTGCCGACCGGTGTGAGACGTCCCTGGCATGGGTGCACCCGGCAGGCGGGCAGAGGGATGAAACCTCCTCCTCTTCGCACAGGAGGGTCGGGAAGGACATTTCCTACCCCCGGGAGAGGGGGAGGGCCGCGGGCGGCCAGTGCCAAACAGGTCGGCGGAGCACTGAGCAACCTGATGCAAGGCCTCACCATTGAAGAGGTTCTCCCCGGTGCACGGGGAAGTACCCAGGTTATGTTGTGCCCAGCTGCACAAGTCGGAAGCCTGCAACCAGGCTGTACGACGCGCCCCTATGGCTACCGCAGAGGACCTGCTAACTGACTCGAAAGAGTCCACGGCAGCCCGAGAAAGAAACTAAGAGATATTCCTGCAATGGTAAAGAAGCAAGGAATAGTCAGGGGCCCGAGGGGCCGACACAAAGGGAGACAAAAGAGATAACCTCTCGGTGACCTCCCGAAGCGCCAGGCTCATATAGAAAATATATGAGAGAATCCTGGAAGCCAACATGGACGTTTGGAAGGTTCGCCTCCCAAAGTTGTCCAGAGTTTTAGACGCACGATTCGGGGGGCAGGAAGAGTGCTTCTTCTTGCTTCCGACCTTCCTCAGGGCCGATTCCACCACAATGGAAAGATGGGGAAGCTGGTGCGTCAAGGAAACCCGGAGAGGGGGGCACCCGATATCGAGCATGCATGGCTGCAGGCGGCGCCGGTACCTGTAAGGGCGAGCGCCAAATCCCGAGCAGGAGATCCCACAGGGAGGGATGTAAAGGAAGCATTACGGCTGCCTGTTCCGCAGTACCCGGACTTAGCGAAGGGCCCGGGATAGGAATGGCGAGCAAGTCCGCCATGTCAAGGAGGAAGTCCTGAAAAGACGGCTCTCCCAGAGGGGCTATCCCGGGGGAGGCCGAGGTGGAGGGACCCGCTTGAACACCGAGGGACCCGCTTGAACACCAGGGGACCCACCGTGCTGGTGCACGGGAGGAATCGCTCTAAACAGAGGAGGGTACTGACAGTCCCAATTCGAGGCAGTCAGTACTGCATCGTCAGATTCCGGGATTGACTCCAAGCGGGGCACTGAAGGGAGCGACGTCCCCGACGGGCCCGCGGGACTCGGCCTCGGCCCCGATTCCGTGGGCGGGGCTGCCCCCGGGGCAATCCGCAAGGGCGGCTGGAGTGGTGCCGAGGCCGCTGGAGAGCAGGCGAGCGCAGCACTGCGCGGCGTCGGAAGAGAACGGGGTCGGATCCGAAATGCGCCGGAGCCACGCTTTCCAGACTGGAGATCGATTCGAGGCTGGGCATCGAACCGAGCAACGCCTCCTTAGGGGGCCGCGCCAGTGCTGCCACTCCCGTGAATGGAGTCGGGGTCGCGACGATCGGTACCGAGGGCAACGAGGGCTTCCCAGGCCGAAACTCGGCGAAGAGGGAAACACCCGAAGTCGGCTCCGACGCCGGGAGAGAGGCCCTTCTAGGCGCCGGGGTTCTGCCCGCACCTGTTTTATTGAGCGGGAAACTCTTACGGGGCGTACTACGCGGCCTCGAGGGTACCCAGGTAACCCGCCGACGAGCCCCGGCGGGGAGCGAGACGTCCAGCCCCGGCTCCGCGGCCGCGGCGCTTCTTTGGGTCGACTCGACCGAAGGACCCAGGTCCCGCGGGCAGACTCCAGTGACGAGTGGAGCACTCGACGCCCACATAGATGCCGGGAGGTCGGTGGCATCCGGGGGAGGTCCCGGCCCCGCGCAAGGTAGGGGTGCCGACCCGTCCGACCGGGATAGATCGATCGGCTCCGCAGGTGGAGCCCGGAGGCGACCCCTGGCGAAGAACGGGGCCCTTGTTCCCGAGACCGCCGTGGGAGGGGCGGAGCCACTCAAGGCCAGTACCGCCCCCGCGGAAGCCGGGGACGAGTCGATCGGCCCTGGCGTAGCCGAGGGCACCCGGTGGGGAGTGGGGCCACCGACTCCGACGCCGATGCCGAGGACTTGGTCCCACTCGAAGCGGTCACCACCTCCGCGCATGGCAGGGGTGTGGGCACGCCATACCGGGTCAGGTTGGTCCGACGATCCCCGGTGACGAGTGGAACTCTCGACACCGACACCGATGCCGGGGAGTCAGCACCGCCGAAAGCGGGTACCGCCCCCGCGCAGGGCCGGGATGCTGTAGAGCCAGACTGGGTCGAGTCGATCGGCCCCGAAGGCACCGAGGACACCAGTCGACAGTCCCTGGCGAAGAGTGGAACACTCGACGCCGGCGCCGATGCCGAGGGATCTGCACCGCTCGAAGCGGGTGCCACCCTCGGGCATGGCTCGGGAATGTTCTGTGAGGAGCGAACCTCAAGAACAACCCGAAACCCCGTGGAGGCTCTGGAGCCCGAAGACTCCCTCCGGGGTGTAAGGGACTGGAGGGGGAAGGCCGGAGCCGTCGTCATGCGGCGCATGAGACTCACCCCTCAAGGCTCGGTTAGTCTTAACAAACTGTTGTTGGGTTACCTGATCCTGGCGAGGAGAGAAAGCCGACGACCGCACCTCAGAGGGAAAGACGTCATCGAGGGACACTCGAAACAGGGAGGGTCTTCTCCCGACGCTGAAGCCCGGGGAACCGGGGGAGAAGGGGTCAGGGCCCCAACAGGAGAGACACCAGGCGTTGGAGTCGGACAAGAAGACAACGTCTCCACAGTGGCGGCACTTCTTAGGGGAAGAAGGCTCCATGCTGGAAAGCCCGGTAGGCCTCAGAATAACACGAGGAGGATGCTCCTCGAAGGAAATAAAGGAAAACAAAAAATAAGGAAAAAGGGGGCACCAGCGGTGCCAGAGTCAGCGGGGAAAAAACCACGACCACAGGAAACAAGAAAAGAAGAAAAAGTTTCTGCGGTGACAGGAAGTACGTCCTGTCGGCTCCGCGGAAAAACGAAAACTGGGGAGAGGCAGTGGGAAGGGTGGGAAGCTACCGCGCAGGTGTGAGGGATGCTCCCAAAAGCCTTCTGATTGGATGCTGGAGAGCATTCCCGTGCGGGCTCCGTCGGCGCCGACGAACCCCATATGAAGACTCATTCCTGCTTGTTCCTGGAGATTATAAAATCTGAGGATACATGCCTGCAACTGAGCCCCACAAAAACATTCACATGGGGAATGTGATGGGAAAAGATTCATCTAAGAACAAGGGGGTGAAAACCACCTGAAGATATATAGAGAATCTATTTTTGCGGTGCAGGAATGTAGTTCAGTGAAATAACCAGTATGGCTGCGTGAAAAAACAGAGGATAATAGCAGTCTGGCAAGAGCACGTCAGGAGTTCTCTAGAACTCTGACATGTCCAATGGACAGCAAACGCATAGAAGGAGATACCAGGATGACCCAGCCAAGGGACACAGGGGTATCATGTATACTAATAGAGTATGCGTTCTCCAAGAGGAGCAGAAGAGCATGATGCCAAGCTGTAAGGAAAAAAAGGGTAGATTCCTGCAAGATTGGGAACTCCTTGGACATTCACGCAGAAAAAGCTTGTCTTCTGTATCATAACAGGAGACAATAGGGTATAAGAACCCCTATAGTCATGGAATGATTATATAAGCTTTTTCTACTATATGGAAAAGCCCTCAGGGACAAAGTTCAATGCTCTGTAGCAAGGGCCCATAGTAGAAAGCTTCTCTGAAGATTGCAGAGAGCATTGTGCAGGAGAATTAAGACTGAAGTCAGGTGTGTTGCCACATCCTAGGAAAGGATATGGCTAGAAGAAGATAACCTGAAGTGAGTAGTATTATGTAAGATAGTTGAAAGTAGCTTGCAATGACTACTAAGGTGATTAATCACTGGAACTCCTGCATGCACAGTAACTGAACAAAACAGCAGAGGGGATTCTCCTATGTAAAAACAGAGAGAAAACAGACAAAGGGAGCGGAGATATTCTTGTCCCTGTCTGATGAATTGTTCAGAGCATGCAATCACGGATAACAAAAAGTATACACAGGAAAAGTGTTTCAGTATGGTACCAACTCAAGCAGGGGAAACCCTGGAAGAGAGGGGGTTGGAAGGTGACTTACCATATGGTAAGTCAGCTGAAGGAAAAGATGTCCATGTGGGGACAGAAACTATCATGGGATAGTTGTAACCTCCCTTCCTAGTAGTAAGAAGGGGAGAATTCTGTAACCCATGGTCAAAAGTATCCTAACAGCTTAGCATACTGAAAAAGAAAAAAACAGTGTAGAGTTTTAAGAATAAACTTCTGCTAAGAAGAAGTTAACAGTAGATTGCAACGTACAGAAACCTATGGTTGCTGGTTATGCTTAGACTGGTTAGAGTCTGGAGACTTCAGACTAGGATGAGATGTCCCTTGTTTGGGTACATCTGGAGGATGGGCAGGAGAAGGGTGAAACCTTCTTTTCTTAGGGAAAGAAGGTTTGGTAGGACATTTCCTACGTCCTGGGGAAGAAGGCGGCTTAGGATGGTTTCCAGAACCAGGGAAGTCAGTGGAGCAATGAGCAACCTGACGTAAAGCCTCTCTATTGAAGAGATTTTCTCCAGTACAAGGAGAATTACCCAGTGTATGTTGTGCCCATCTGCTCAAGTCTGAAGCTTGCAGCCAGGCTTTACAACGTGCTCCAATGGCAATAGCAGAGGATCTGCTAACAGACTCAAAAGAGTCTAGAGAAGCACGAGAAAGAAACCAAGAGATATTCCTGCTATGATTAAGAAGCAAGGAATAGTCAGTGGCCTTAGGCTCTGACAAAAAAGGGGACAAAAGAGATAATTTCTCTGTGACCTCCTGAAGTGTCAGACTCATATAAAAAATATATGAGATAATCCTTGAAGCCAGCATCGAAGTTTGGAAGGTTTGACGTCCAAAGGCATCAAGTGCTTTAGATGCACGACCTGGCGGATAAGAAGAATGCTTCTTCTTGCTTCTTACCTTCCTCATTGCTGATTCCACTACAATGGAATGATGTGGAAGTTGGGTTTTTTGAAACCCCGGAGAGGGAGGCACCTGATACAGAACATTAGTGGCTGTAGAAGGCGAAGGAACCTTTAAAGGTGATTCCCACATCCTCAGAAGATCCTGCAAAGAATGATGTAAAGGAAGCATTATATTTTCCTTTTCTGCAGGATCTTGGTTAAGAGTAGAGCCAGGAATAGGAATGGCAAGAAAGGTTGCCATGTCAAGGAGAAATTTCTGAAAAGAAGGATCTCCAATGGGAACTATTCCTGGGTAAGCTGAGGTTGAAGAAGCAGCTTGAGCACCAGAAGACATACTGGACTGGTGCAGAAAAAGAATCCTGCTAGATGGACAGTGATACTGACAGTTCTGATTCGAGGCAGTTAGTACTGCATCGTCAGTGCCCGGTATCGATTCCAAGCTAGGCATAGAAAGGATCGATGGCACCGATGGAACTGCAGGAATCGACATCGATACCGATACCGGTATCGGAGACGGTAATGTCAGCGAAGCAGTAATCGGGGGCTGCTGAAGCGGTACCGAGGTAGCCAGAGAGGCTTGGTAAATATCCTTGGTACTGCGTAATCGGAAACGATATGGGTTGGTTCCGAAACGCGTCGGTACCAAGTCATCTAGACTGGATATCGATTCCAGACTCGGCATCGAAGGGAGCGAGTCTATCGATGCATGTCTAGAAGGTACCGACGTCATTGGTGGTATCGGCGATGCCGATACAGGAAAGTCAATCGGAGTCGTATCGATCGGTTCCGAAGGTACCGAGGACGTCCAATGACGATTCCCGGTGAAGAGTGGAACACTCGACACCGATGCCGATGCCGGGGTATCGGTACTGCTCGAAGCCAATACCAACCCCGAGCATGGCTCAGGTATGTTCTGTGAGGGGTGAGCCCCAGGAACAACCTGAAACCCCGAAAATGCTTTGGAGCCCATAGACTCCCGCCGGGGTTTTATTGCCAATGAGGTCTTGAGGGCAAGGCCGGAGCCGTCATCATGCTTGGCATGAGACTTACCACTCAAGGATTGGCTAGTCTTAACAGACTGTTTGTGGGTTACCTGATCCTGGAGAGAAGAATAAACCGGTGTCCTCACTTCAGGAGGAAAAACGGCATCGAGGGAAACTCGAAAAAGGGAAGGTCTTCTCCCAATACTACAGCCTGATGGTTCAGGGGAAAAAGGGTCAGGACCCAAACAGGTTAGACACCAAGCACTGGAGTCTAAAAAGAAAACTGTTTCCACAGTGAAGGCATTTCTTAGGGGAAGAAGGCTCCATGTTGGAGAGGCCTGGTAGGCCCAAAAAGTTAAGACAAAAACCGAGGAGAAAAAATCTCTCTAATTTTAGAAAAGAAAAGAATAAAGCACCGGCGGTACCGGTATCAGCGTGAAAGACAGCCGCGACCACAAGAAAACAAGAAAATAAGAATTTTAAAGAAAAAAGTTTCTGCGGTGACAGGAGGACGTCCTGTCGGCTCCGCGGAAAAACGAAAACTGAGGAGAGGCAGTGGGAAAGGCGGGAAGTCAGCGCGCAGGCGCGAGGGATGCTCCCAAAAGCTTTCTGATTGGATGCTGGGGAGCATTCCCGTGCAGGCTCCGTCGGTACCGACGTACCCATATGTGAAGACTCATTCCTGCTTGTTCCTGGAGATATGTGTATACAGAGTAATTGTTATAGTTTTGATATGAGTCTTGTAGAACAGGATGTCAAAAAGGGATGGTCGGTCAGATCGGTAGCTGGATAATATGGTAATATTGTGGGAACAGGTGAGATTTAAGAGCTTTTCTGAATATAAGTTAAAGAGGGGTGTGTATAGTGTGGAGACTTGGGGTACTCCTTGCGTTTGCTGGTATGGTTTGGATATGCTCGTACCCAGTTTTATCTGTTGTCGTCTGTCAGTGAGGTAGGACTGAAACCATTTGAAAACGGTATCTTGGATTCCATACAACTGTAGTCACTGTAGGAGCATGCTACAATCAATTGTATCGAATGCTGCAGAGATATCTAGAAATATCAGAAGGTAGGCTTGTGAGCGGTCTTGCATTTCTTGGGTCAGTGTGTTGATAAGACAGGTCATCAGGGTATCTACTCCATGCAGCAGGCAGAAACCATGCTTTTGTAGATCAAGTAAGCAGTTTTCTTCAGTGTGGTCTTGAAGCTGCAGTTGTATGATTTTCTCGATGACTTTGGTCAGGAGGGGGAGGCTGGCGATGGGTCGGTATGACATGGGGTCTGTAGGATCAAGGTTAGGTTTCTTTAAGGGGGGGCCGGATAGAGGATAGCTTGAGACAATCTGGCATTATTCCTTGTTGTAGTGGTTCATTTGTTATTTTAGCGAGGATTGGGCTGAATTCGCTCTGCTGCCTTGATTCAGTTGGCTGGGCATGGATCAAGTGGTGAGGTGGAGGTGTTAAGAGTTGTTAGAATACCCTTTATCTCTTCATTAGTGATCATACAAAAGGTGGAACAGCAAGTGGTGTTAGGACGAATAGTGATGGGACGGGATGTGGTGATGTCCGGGCAGGGGTGTAGCTGTGGTGACCAGAAGGATGGCTAGGGATGCTGCAGAAGCAGCTTTCAGAGCCTTCTGTGTATGGGAGGGGGAGGGAGCATCTCTGGGCAAGAGGAACAGTTAGTGGCCAAGAACTGCAGGTTCCCCAGAGAGCACTGATATATGTCTCCCAATTTGGTTGAACAGTATTGCTATAATGGCTCGGCTAGATGAGTTGGAAAGGAGATGATATAAGGGAAAAACCTTGAGAAGATGTGAATGGATATTCATGGTACCATAGCCTAGTGAAGGCTGGCACCAACTGAACTGGAAGTCAAAAGAGGAGGACAGTACTGTGCCAAAAATCATTAAAATGCAGAATGCACCCCCTAACAAACAACAAAATAGGAAGGAACAGACCTAAGAAACAGGGATTAACAACCTTAAGGAAATGCTAACTGCCTTAAAGAGTAGTCAGGGCTTACTATTTATTTATTTATTTGCTTTTATATACTGCGCTCTTTGAAATCAGTGCGGTTTACATAGAACAAGGACAGTAACAGTTTACATGGAACCATTTGTGTCGAACAGTTTACATTGAACAGAATTATCAATTAACAATAAGTACTAGGACTATAAACACCATATTTAGCACAGCTCCTAAAGACAGGCATTTACTCTCAGTAAATATCTACCCTCTGCGTCAATACTGTTTTAAAAAAATGCTCTAAAATGTTAATGCAAAAAGAGTTCATCCTGATCTAACAGTACAGAACACAGATTCCTTAGTTATACCATAAGACCTACTTTTTTTTTGCATTAACATTTCACAGACGTCATATCGGCATTGGTGAAGATTTTGGCTCTTTCCAAAGAATTTTTTAAAAATACCAGAAGTTGACAGCTACAAGAATCTGCTTCCAGAGAAATAAGGAGATCGTTTCTTCTGTAAGATACCTTTCTAATATTCCTGTCAAAGGGTAGAATCACTCCCATTTCTGGCTTTCTGGTCACCGTTGATAATCTAGCCCTAAACTTTATTTTAAGATTTATTTGTTAAGTTGCTGCTGTCATTTTAGTGCAAGAAAACCATCTCACCTTTTTCCACAGTTTTCTCAGTTTCTGCTGCCTCCAGGCCATCCATGCTATCTTCATCCTCCACAGTAGTTCTTCCTCTGCTCCGAGGCCTTAAAAAAACAACAGTAGCATATCATCATTAGATCAATACTTTTCAGCCTGAATTACATTGTATTTAAAAATACATGTAGTTTACTACTATAATTTCACTTAAAGAACTTTAAAAAAAATCATTATTTTGAGTGTGCTAGTTACGATTCTAAAGTTGAATGACAATTCAAGGGATATTCTCTGTCCATAAAAATTCATGTGCCAACAATTATCTTTGTCCATTGTTTTCTCTGTCTTTTTCTCCCTTTTTACCATTAATCTTCAAGAGGATGGCATATCTGTGCTAGTCTGGGGAACCTTTTCCAATCCAAGGGCTGAAGAAGGGGCCCTTTCTACAAGGCACTCACTCAGCACTGTTCTTTGATATGGAAGAGCTACCAGAGTAGTTGTGACCATCTTTCCTCCTTTCCTGGGCCTAAGCGCACTAACTCCATTCCACATCTAATCTTGAAAGGAAGGGAAATTACAGCTGAGTGCTATGGTTTGTAATACTGGGTTTACACAGAAACCAACCATTTTAGTCATGCTTGATCTTCAATGTGTCCATGTATTAAATAGCACATCAATATGAATACTAAACAAACAGTTCAGTGACCCATGACATTAGATAAATCTGCATACATTGAGACACAGGGTATGAAAATCATTCTTATGCATATTCATTTTGTAATCCTGAAAACCCAAATGGCTAGATGTGCCTCTAGGACAAAGGTTCTCAACCCTGTCCTCAGGACCCACCTAGCCAGTCGGGTTTTCAGGATAACCACAATGAATATGTATGAGAGAGATTTGCATAAACTGCCTCCATTATATGCAAATGTCTCCCATGGATATTCATTGTGGTTATCCTGAAAACCCAACTGGCTAGGTGGGTCCCGAGGACAGGGTTGAGAACCCCTGCTCTAGGAGAAGGTTGAGAAGCACTGCCCTAGGGGAATCTCTCCTTCTTCCTTAGTCTCACTTTCTCGAGAGAATTCCTCTTCTTTATTCCAGACCACTTCCACAGTGGATTAGACTGGGGACTCGCAGAAATGGATGGGCAAGAGGGCAAAGCAGAGCCGCTTAACCCATTTCCAATGGCAGTGAAAACACTTGAGTGCCCTGGATCCCAGTAGGAGAGAGCTGGGCCTCAGACCTCTGCTGAGGGGGTGGCCAAGCAGTCAGCCAAGTCTGAAAACTACTACTACTACTAATCATTTATATAGCACTACAAGGTATATGCAGTGATGTATAGACACATATAAAAGACGACCCCTGCTTGTCAGAGCTTACAAACTAATCAAGGCAGAAAGTACAATAGATGAGAACAAGAGTACAGTGGAGAAGGGTAATGAGACAGAAGAAGAACAAAAGATTAAGAACCAAAAGTGCCCTGAAAGAAGTGAGCCTTTAGCATGGATTTGAAAAGGGGGAGAGATGAAACTTGATGTAAAGAAAACAGCCTATCAGCTGTTTCAGAAGCTGTTGCTCTTATCCAGACAAAAATGGACCCTGGGGCTCTGGGGGCCAAAGGGAGACTGCCAGCTAGGGCCGTCAGCCTCACCATGGTCCCCTCTCTGCTGAGATGATGTCGCCATTTAAAATGGCTGCCTCTCCCAGAGATGAGAAAACTGTGCAAGAAACAGTGAGGGCAATCTAAAGCTGCATCGGGCCCCTAGGTTCTGCCCCCAGCCAATGGGGGATCCGGACAACGCTGACAGAAATCATGCCTGAAGTGTCGGCATTACCCATGGGACAAAAAAAAAAAAGCCCATTGCGGAGCTGACCAGATGGGAAATGAGTAAGGCACAGCACCAAGCATCATGGCAAGATCCACGCAGCAAAAAATACAAAGATTGCATAAACAAAAATCTCACCAAAAGAAAAACAAGGCCATGGCAAAAAAGGAATCAGACCAGCCACGGAAACTCAAAAAGGGAAGATCCCTCATACCCACGGGTCTGAGAGGCCAGCTGTTTAAAAAAAAAAAGAAGTTTTCTTTTTTAGATCTGAAGCTGCTTTATTCAATGCAGCCAGTGAGCTTAACACAGCCAAAACAAATGAATGGGAGAAATTTTTTTTTTAGAAAAAATAGAAAACAGATCAGCAAGTAGATAGGAGACAGCATGAGAAGAGGGAGGGCTAAGCCCAAATGTACCAGCCCTCCTCAAGAGTCCCAAGGGTCCACCTGTCCACTCTCCAGTCCACCAAGCACTAGGAACCTGTAGTCATCCACCATGAATGCAGGGCAAGCTGTTAGCTCAAGGACACAGGGACATACCCGAGCATTTAGCAAACACTAGGCCTATTAGTCTCTGAACACAGACCACAGGACCATAGTCTGGGCCAGAGGAGACGGGCCTATCTGCAGTGCTGCACCAGTCCACACACATTGCTACCTGCAGGAGGCAGACAATACTGGCTTTCTCAGTGCTGCACAGGAAGATTTACAAAGTCCCTCATGAGAGACTCTTGGTGAAATTAAAAAGCCATGGGATAGGAGGCAATGTACTATATTGTGGATTAGGAACAGGTTGAAAGATAGAAAGCAGAGGGTAGGGCTAAATGGCCAATTTCCCCAATGGAGAAGGTGAATAGTGGAGTACCCCAGGGATCTGTGTTAGGCCTGCTGCTTTTGAACATATTTATAAATGGTCTGGAAATGGGAATACTGAGCGAGGTGATCAAATTTGCAGATGATACCAAATTATTCAAAGTTGTTAAAACACAAGAGGATTGTGAAAAATTGCAAGAGGACCTTGATAAATTGGGAGACTGGGTGTCAAAATGACAGACGACATTGAATGTGGACAAGTGCAAAGTGATGCACTTAGGAAAGAACAGCCCAAACTAGAGTTATACGATGCAAAGTTCCACATTAGGTACTACCACCCAGGAAAAGGATTTAGGAGTCATCATGGATAAGTTGAAACCCTCTGCCCAGTGAGCAGCGGCGGCCAAGAAAGCAAATAGAATGCTAGGAATTATAAAGAACAGAATGGACAATAAAACAAAGGATATTATAATCCTGGTGTAGGGAGGAGTGGCCTAGTGGTTGGGGCAAGTTACCTCAGGCCAGAAGGTCGGGGGTTCAAATCCCACTAGAGGACAGCAATCTTGGGCCGGAAGGACTGGGGTTTCTAGTCCCACAGGTGCTCCTTGTGGTCTTGGGCAAGCCACTTAACCCTCCATTGCCCATGTTCCCTGTAAAATAGTTATCTCCAAGTTATAATGCCCTGTTCAATGTAATTTCAGTTTGTTCAATGTAAACCGCCTTGATATCATGAAAGGCGGTATAAAAGAAATGCTAAATAAAATAAATAAATAAATATAATGCCTCTGTATCGCTCCATGGTGCAACTGCACCTTGAATATTGTGTGCAGTTCTGGTCACCATATCTTCAAAAAATATAGCAGAATAGAGAAGGTACAGAAGAGTGATAAAAATGGTAAAGGGGATGGAAGAATATCCTTATGAGGAAAAGCTTAAAAGGTTAGGGATCTTCAATTTAGAAGAGATGGCTGAGGGGAGATATAATACAAATGAATAAATAATAAATGGAGTGGAATGGGTAAACGTAGATTGGTTGTTTACCCTTTCAAAAAGTGGAAAGATTAGGTGGCATACAAAGCTACAATGTAGCACATTTAAGACTAATTGGAGAAAATAGTTTTTTACTCCATGCATTATCAAACTCTGGAATTCGTTACCAGAGGATGTAGTAAAAGCTGTTGGTGTAGCTGTATTTAAAAGAGGTTTGAACAAGTTTCTGGGGTAAAAGTCCATACACCTTTATTAAAGTGGACTGGAGAAATCCACTACTTACCCCTGGGATAAGGAGCATGGAATCTGTGTACTTTTGGGAACCTGATGGGTACTTGTGATCTGGACTGGCCACTTTTGGAAACAGGATACTGGGCTAGATGGACCCTTGGTCTGACCCAGTACCACATATCTTATGTTCTTAAGTGATGACATCACTGAAAGATGCTCAAGTCTGCCTCCACCTGCTAACTGTGGAGCATAATTTGACTGGACTGGTGTAAAACAATAAGGAAACATCACTATTCTGTACAGAAATATCATTGTATTGTTTGTTATCTTAAGCAGTCCAGCACGTTAAGGTTTGCTGCAGTACACCATGCCCTCAGTTTCACATCCCCTGCAAATCCAGAAAACAGGCATGAAATCCTCACTAAAGCTGACCACAGAAGAGCGAGCCTCATCTTCAGACTAGCATTAAAGTCCCAGCATTAAAAAAAAAACCTTGTTCGGCCTTTGGGTCTTCTGTACACTTCTTTGTATCTGGGTTTAATAGCTAATATCTTAATTACCATGGCATTTAAATGAGCTGTACAATGGTGCCAGCACAAGTGCTTGTACACAGTTAGCCTTGTGCACGAAACACTATTTTGCATCGGGGGGGGGGGGGGTTGTAGCTCAGAAAATTGTGTACAGAGACTGCTAAAATCTGTGCAAAGCCACATCCACTTTATTGTATTAGCCCCTCAGTATGGGTGTGCCAATGCAAGCTCAGGCACAAGGACTGTATTAACACAAAGAAAAAGAACGCTCAGTGTACCAAGAATCATCAAGATGTTCAATGCAGTGTCCTCAACATGCTTGGCATACTGAATGAACATAGTATCATGGTTACTTTGGCAATTTTATCAGATCCTTAATGAATGCCAAATACAACAATAAACCAGCCTTGTAATAAAATTAATGTCCTCCTAACTCTCTAGAGGCTAATATCAAAAGCTCCAGACTGGTCTCTCTGGTCTGCATCTAGAAGGCTGAGTACATCCTAAGCCTCAGTCACCTTGGACAGTGCAGAACCTCATGCACATTCCTCCTCTTAGAGTGGTACAAAGAAAGCACATTGATATTAACCTGATACCCAGCACCCAAATTCTGCATCTCCATTCTTGAGGTTCAGAGTCACGTCTTAGCGGAAGCAAGAGGAATGAACTTTCTCTCCATTTCTGGGTCTGTCCTCTCACTAAAAGATCAAAGATACTGAGGGACTGTTCATTATGTTCTGGATAGCAGTGTCAGCACAGCTCCACAATACTCAAGTTAAGCCTCTGTTACTGCCAAGACGAGAAGAAGCTGATCTGTTCTGGGTTACATCCTTGTACAATTACAGCCCAAATTATCATGTTCTTGTCCCAGAAAGTTCTAGCAAGCCTCTCGATATTCGGTGGACATCTATTTACATTAGGAGTAATAACTGAAGTCACTGGCTTGCTTTCTAGCCAAGAAAAAAGCAAAAGAAAAAATAAAATAAAATGATACTGCTTTAAATTTAGATGATCCTTAGAGAAAAAAAGTTTGTTGGATGGTCTGATGACTGAATTACATCAGAGAAAAGTGTGGGCCAGCACAGTGTGATCAAAGACAATCAAACTTAGAAAAACACTATAAACGTAACTAGAGAAAGAACTAGAAGGGGTAGGGTTAGGCAAAGCTTATCCAAAGTTAGGAGTAAAAAATAAAGATCTCATCAGCAACTCTGCACAGCCACAAAGAAAACACACATTCTATTCTATCCTTTACACTTGTATCCCATATTATTGAGCCCATAGGACCACTTAAAATAGCTTATAACATATTAAGACAGTCATAACACCACAAAAAAAAGAATTGAAGGAAACTACCATGCAAGGATAGGAGAATGCTTTATAGGACTGTTCAAAAAGCTCTACCACTATTTGCCCCTTCAGTGTCAAATGTCATCATGTGACCATACATAACTGCTGTCTTCAGAGGATGTCTCATACTGTCAATCAGTTAGTAAAAATAAATATCAGTGAAAATACTGATTTTCAACGTATTTATTTGAAGTTTTTATATACCACTAGGGTCAAAGCATCAAAGCAATTTACAATAAAAACAGGGGTCCAGAGAAATAGGGCAGTACACAAGCATTTTGCAAAAAAAAAAACAAACAAAAAAAAAACAGGACAAAGACAAGAGATTTGAGCTATCATATAGAACAAAGATAATCCAGAGAAAAACATGTAACAAGCCACATAAGGGACAAAAACATGAGAAGCAGACAATGGACAAATCTATGAACAACTGAAAAGATCACCAATGGGATCCCCCATATCTGGCCTAGTTGCTGAGGCTGTGATGCAAAAATTCGAAAGTATCATACTCCCACAGGTAAATCCAAAACTGTGGGTACAGTATGTCAATGACACCTTCATCATAATAAAACACAACCAAATCGAAGAAACATTCCAACTATTCAACAGCATCTTTGAGGACTTCCGGTTCACAGTGGAAATAGCCAAGAACAAACTCCTCCCAATTCCTGGATGTTCTTGTCATGAGAACCAAAACCGGCGAATTCTACACATCAGTCTATAGGAAAGCAACACGCACTGACCAAAACCGGAACTTCTACAGCAACCATCCGAAGTGCCACAAATAAAGCTGCATAAAAACACTATTCAGAAGAGTAGAATCTAACTGCAACATGACAGAACCTAAAACAGAAGAACAGAAACACCATTACAAGCCATTAACAAGGAATGGATATCCATGGAAATTCATTCGCAGATGCCGCAGCCAAAAAGCCCTAACCTTGAGACCAAAAGAGCACCCAAGCAATTCACCCTCCCTTATCATCCAGAACACCTCCAAAATGACCGCAAGACTACTAAGAGACCACGAAATTACAATAGGCCACAAATCAACCATGACCCTGAGAAGAATCCTGTCAAAATTGAAAGAACAACCAAAGAAAGCTCAAAGGACAAATGTCATGTACGAAATTCAATGCGGTGACTGTGACAAGAACTACACCGGCCAAACAGGAAGAAAACTATCCACCAGACTACCCATACACCAACTAGCCAGCAAAAGACACAACCTACTTTCCCTGGCCTCAATTCATGAAGATGCAGGACAAATATTCAACTGGAACACAACTGACACCATAACACAAGCACAAACGAAGAGAGAAAGAATTTCTGAAAGCCTGGTTTTCCACCACAAACTCGATAAACAGATATATTGACACAGACCCGATCAATCCCTGTGGACCAAAGAGCTGAGTCACCTCCAACAAGGCCCAGAAACAGCAACCACACCCAGCAACCTTCAGAGAAACCAGTCAATCAATCCCCCCTGCGAACAAAAATGCTGAGTCACTACCAATCCCAATTTAAATACAAACTCAACCATAAGCACACTACCATCTGGAATCCTGCACTGATGATGTCCCTTCGAATGGTGACAAAACGTCTGCAATCAAACTATCAAGCTCAGAAAACATCATGAAGGGTACTGCTCATGCCATATATGCACCAGCTCTAATTGGTATTTAAACTGCACAGGCTCCTCTAACCTACCAGATTACTTTATCAGCCTGAAACAACTTGCTCCTGGCTCTGTTCAGACAAGCATTCAAATCACCCTTTCCCCAACCTCCACTGGGCTGGGTGAAAAAAGCAGGTCAATGTCCTCACCAGCTGCTGATAAAAACCCCCCACAAACCTGTTGTTTCCACATTAGGCCCATAAACACAGATCAATGCCAACCTACATTGATAAAGTAAGCATTCCACTTAACCATTCTGTCAAGTCATTCATAAACTTGATAACAACTACAGGAAGCTTTGTAAATATTAATTACATATTATCCTATTCTTAAAATTTAGACCGTGCATCTGCCCTAGTCAAACAATTCTTCATGTTCAACATCCATGGAATGAGTTTCTTGCAATATATTTATCTGATATTCCATTTGGGAAGATACTCCAATCATCTTTATTTCTCATGCCATGCGCAGTTTACGTAACACAAGCATTCATATCAATCATACAATACCCCCAACCCCTCCCCCCTCTGTTCCCATGCAAAAAATTCTTCTCTTCATCACAAGTATTTCCAAGGCCCCACATCCAGTCCAGAATATTGATGACAGAATATACAACTGGCCAAACACCACTCCAAAAGCTTATCATAATGGACACAGTAAGTGATAGTGTTACGTGCACATCTCCAAATCTCATGCAACACATGACCACAGAGAGAAGCACCACATTCTCAGGGAACAGAAGTGTTATCCAGCATACAGAAAACAGTTAGCAATACAGAACAAAAGAGACTGTCATCAACATGTGGCCTCCCTGTCTTTCAAAGGACCTCAATTCTTTACATAACCAGAAACCACACAACGTACAAACTAAAAAAAAAAAAAAGAGAGTCAAACCACTCATCCCACATTTTAATCAAAGCCAGTCTGAAGAAAAGCACCCATATGCCAAAAAACAGTCAACCCCCAATTTTACACTTGTGCAACTGAACCCCCATTTGGGAGCTTCTGTACAAAGCTGTCTACACCACCACCAAGAACATAAACAACGTCCCACCATGCATAAGTTGGAGTGCTATCAAATAAAGTAAAACATACTGCATTCTATGCTGCCACATCAACTACTTCAAAAGAAAGGAACTCCTATTTCCATTTCAGTTTTATTGTGAAGTCTTGAAATCTTTACAGTTGATGTCCTTGAAAGTGAAACACCCATTTCTTTCTGGTGGCATCAATGATTTGAACTTTACTCACATAGTTGTGCAATTGAAATATTACAGGATGAGGCGTGGCATTTTCTCCTCTTATAGAAACACAGAAAGTGACAGCAAATAAAGACCATGTGACCCATCTATATCAACTACTAAGCTCTACAATTCCTTCATCTCCTTCATATATCCACTGTACTTGTACCCTGCTTCTTGAATTCAGTTAAGATGCCTGAACAGCCTCCCACTGTAAGTGACAGAGATGAGGGCAGACTAGATAGGCCATGTGGTCTTTTTCTGTTGTCATGTTTCTGTTTCTATTCATTCCATGAAGATTTCCTTAGATTGCTCTTAAGTTTACCACCTTTCACCCTCATCCTTGAACTATCAGGGGTTATTGAACAGAAATGTCAGAGTCAAATAAAATTACATTGAAAACTTTGACCCCTCTCATTCAGAAGCTTCTTTCAATCCTTGACCAAAATGCCTGATGCACCTGATCAACTTTTAACAGTCCCTGGAATCTGGAAGTCAAGAACACTAGAAAGCTACAATGAGAAAAATGCCAAAGAGTCTGAGTTTTCTTTGTTCTGATAAACCAATACTACAAATATTATTGTGATAATTTCTATTATTGTGCTTACCCTAATTCCCTGACAGCTGCTTACTAGCATGCACCACTAGATCAAATGCTTTGCCAAGTGGGGGGCAACATAGCTCCATCTCCTCAACTCTCTCTTCCAGGATGTCAAACTGGACAGCATGCTCTCCCACCTTGACACCAGTTACCTGACTTTAGGTATTATTTAACAAGTTAAAAAGTACATATTGTAATTACAGCAAAAAGTTGCATTTCATTGATGGAGTGCATGATTGCTATATGTCAGTGAGAAGACAGAGCACTTAAGACTTGCAAAAGGATCAATGAACTTATAGTCGGAGAAAACTGCATTTTCCCTTCTTTCCAAACTCATATATGCCCAGCAGGAGGTGCAAAGAGACACAATAAAGTGTGTTAGGGTATTAGGGGCAGTGGAGCTATATGAGGCATCTTTATTACTAGCAGTGTCCACATATATTTGTGTCTGTGTTGAGAAAGCATTCTGTGTGGTGCCGGAGTGGGTGGTTGTGTGCGTGTGGTGCCAGGGTGGGGTAGGTGTGCGCATGTGGTGCAGAGATGGAGTGTGAAGTGGGGTGGAGATGTGGGATTGGGTGGGATTGGGTGGGGTGGGATAGGGGGGTGAAGTGAGGGGGTAGGGTGGGGATGGAGTGCGTGTGGTGCAGGAAGAGATGGATTGGGGTGCATGTGTGACTGTGTGGGTGGGGAGTGTGCATGTGTGTGATATGTGGTATGTGATCAGGGTGACATGGGATAGGTGTTTGCATGTGCATGGTGCGGGGATGGGGTGGAGGTGTGCACAAGAGCAGTGTAGGGAAGGTGTGCGTTTACCTGTCTCACTTCACCCAGTATTTTATAGACTTCTATCATATCTCACCCCAGCAGATTTCTCCAAACTGAACCACTCTAATCTCTTTAGCCTTTCCTCACAGTTGAATCATTCTATCCCCTTTATTATTTTGGTTGCCCTTCACTGTATCTCTTCTAATGCGCAGACCAGAACTGCATACAATACTCAAGGTGCAGACAACCACAGAGCAATACAGAGGCAGTATAGCACAGTTACTTACCTGTAACAGGTGATCTCTGGGAACAGGAGAAATAAGTCTTCACATATGGGTTTCGTCGGTACAGACGGAGCCTGCGCGGGAACGCTCCCCAGCGTCCAGTAAGAAAGCTTTTGGGAGCATCCCACAGCGCCTGCGTGCTGCCTTCCCGCCTTTTCCAACCGCCTCTCTCCAGTTCGAGTTTTAAAGCTGAGACAAAGAGAGAGAGAGGAAAGGAAAGATAGAGAGATACAACTCCTAGGGGAGGTGGGTGGGTTGTGAAGACTTATTCCTGCTGTTCCCAGAGATCACCTGTTACAGGTAAGTAACTGTGCTATCTCCAGGAACAAGCAGGAATGAGTCTTCACATATGGGGACTCCCTAGCTGCAGATGCCAGGGAGAGACCCCCATGGTTGTGTGCCCTTGCAGAGGGCTCCACTTCCCCCCATGGCTCTCTGGCATCCAACCAGGGTAGGTGGGTAGGAGTTGATTAGGAATGGAACAGGTGTTTGAGGACAGCTTGACCAAACGAGGCATCCCGGCGGGAGTCCTTGTCCAAACAGTAATGGGCTGTGAAGGTATGAACCGAGGCCCAGGTGGCCGCTCAACAGATTTGATCGATGGACACAGAGTTTAGATGAGCCATTGAGGCTGCCATGGCTCTCACATTGTGAGCTGTGACATGGACCTCCAGGGAAATGTTCCTACTCTGGTAGGCGAAAGAAATACACTGAGCAATCCAGTTGGACAGTGTTCTTTTAGAGACTGGAAGTCCTAAATGAGAAGGATCAAAAGCAACAAAGAGTTGAGAAGACTTTCTATGTTGCTGTGTTCTTTGTAAGTAGAAAGCGAGAGCTCTCTTACAATCCAAGGTATGAAGATTCCTCTCTGCATTTGATTCATGAGGTCCTGGAAAAAAGACAGGTAAATATACCTCCTCGTTTAGATGAAAAGGCGAGACCACTTTAGGCATAAAGTGTGGATTGGTCCTGAGGACTACCTTATCATGATAGAACCTTGTATAAGGTGGATTAGCCACCAAAGCTTGCAACTCACTGATGCGGCGTGCTGAGGTGACTGCAATGAGAAAAACAACTTTCCAAGAAAGAAGTTTCAAAGAGGTGGTGGCTAAAGGTTCAAAGGGTGGCTTCATAAGCTGGCCAAGAACCAGATGTAAGTCCCATGCCACTGGAGGTGGTCTTATGGGAGGTTTAGTTAAAAGAAGGCCTCTCATGAATCTTGCTATAAGAGGGTGAGAGGAAATAGGTTGTCCATTGAGAGGCTTGAGGGACGCTGTAATAGCACTCAAATGGACTCTTACTGAACTTGTTTTCAGGCCTGCATGGGATAGATGCAGGAGATACTCTAGTAGAGAATTCAGAGGTATTGCAAGAGGGTTTAGACCCTTCTCTGAACACCAAATGGTAAATCTTTTCCATTTGAAAGCATAGGAACGCCTAGTAGAAGGCTTTCTAGAGGCATGAACATCTCTGACTTCCTGAGAGAGATGAAAATCTTGAAGGTCTAGGCCCTCAGCAACCAAGCCCTGAGATGGAGCGACTGGGTGTTTGGGTGCCACAATGTTCCCCCTTCCTGGAACAGAAGGTCTGGTGCAGAGCCCAAGTCCAGGGAAGGAGCTTGAGAGAGATGCAGAAGTAGAGGGTACCACACTTGGCGTGGCCAATGTGGAGCTATGAGGATCATGGTCCCTCAATCTCTCTGAAGCTTGAATAGTGTTTTGGGAATTAGGGGAATTGGTGGAAAGGCATAAAGGAAGTCTTGACCCCAGTGAAGGAGAAAGGCATCCTTGGCCTGAACTCCCTGACACAGAATTCTGGAACAGAACCGGGGAAGTTTGGCATTCCACGGACTTGCAAAGAGGTCTATGTCCGGGGTTCCCCAAATTCGAAAAATCCTGGCTACCTGGTCCATGTGGAGGGACCTCTCGTGTGGGAGCAGAACTCGACTGAGTCTGTCCGCCCAAGAGTTTTGAATGCCTGGAAGATATAATGCCAGAAGATGGTTGTGATGCTCTCTGGCGAAGGCCCACAGTCGCAAAGCTTTGTTGCAAAGCGACAGAGAGCCAGTCCCGCCCTGCTTGTTTACATAGAACATGGCTACTTGGTTGTCCGTATGGATGAGGACTGTCCTGTAGCTGAGCAGGGAATGGAATACTCTGAGAGCTAAGAATATTGCTCTGAGTTCCAAGAGATTGATATGCAGAGAAGTCTCCTGTGGAGACCAGATGCCCTGGGTGGAGAGATCCTGCAGATGAGCTCCCCAACCCATTGGAGAAGCATCTGTTGTCATAGCTGCTTGGGGTAGCGACTGCTGAAACAGGGACCCCAGCAACAGATTTGGAGGGGACTTCCACCACTGGAAAGACCAAAATAGGGGACTGGAGTTTGCTATGTTGTCTGACAGGCAACCTGATGCCTGAGTCCATTGGGTGGACAAAGTCCATTTTGCTGCCCTCATGTGAAGGCGAGCATATGGAACCACATGCACGGTGGATGCCATGTGGCCTAATAGTTGTAACATCTCTCAAGCAGTTAAATGGGACTTTAACTGTATCTGGGAGGCTAACTGCACCAAGCGTAGGCAACGGGGCTGAGGAAGATAGGCCCTTGCAATTGTGGTATCCAGCAAGGCCCCTATAAACCCCAGAGACTGAGGAGGGGTGAGATGGGATTTTGGGATGTTTATTACCAGTCCCAAATACTGAAGGACACGCATTGTTCAGGTTAGACAAATCTGGGCCTCTGATTGGGATGAAGCTCGAATGAGCCAGTCGTCCAGATATGGGAAAACAAATATTCCTAGAGTGTGTAGAAATGCAGCTACTACAGCCATGCATTTCATGAACACCCTTTGTGCAGAGGACAGACCAAAAGGAAGCACCCTGTATTGGTAGTGCTTTCCTTGAAAAAGGATCCGAAGGATCCTTCTGTGTGTTGGATGGATGAGGACATGGATGTACGCATCCTTGAGATCTAGAGAACAAAGCTAGTCCTGACTCTGAAGGTATGGCAGCAGAGTACCGAGAGAAATCATCTTGAATTTCTCTTTGAATAGAAATTTGTTCAATTCTCTGAGATCTAAAATGGGTCTGTAGCCCCGTGTTTTCTTTGGAATAAGAAATTAAGGGGAGTAGAACCCTGAGCCCTGTTGAAGAAGGGGTACTTCTTCTATTGCCCCTTGGGCAAGAAGGGTAGCAATCTCCTGACCCAGAAGGTTGAGGAGAGATTTTGGAGAATTGAACTGTTTCACCATGGTGTGGGGAGGAAGGTTTAAGAAACAAAGCTTGTACCCTTCCTTTATAATGGAGAGGGTCCATTGCTCTGCTGTGATTTGCTCCAATCTGGGAGCAAAGTAAGCTAACCTTCCTGGGATGGTGAGGAGCTCTGGTTCTTCCAGAGCCAGAAAGGCTAAGTTCTCTAGTTGCAAGTCAAAGGCCTTGAGGAGGCTGAGGCTGCTGGGCCGTGGGAGGCCTGGCAGCCTTTGACTTCGCCTGTTTTGGTGGTTGCTGACGCTTTACAGCAAAACGACCTGCAGAAGATGCCTGCTGACCATAAGCAGGATAGTATCTTCCCTTTTTAGAAAAAGGTGTCTTTTTAAACAATCTTTTCTTAGCAGTAGAGGTAGACTTTGAAAGTCGATCCAAAGCAGAGTTCACAGCATCCAATCCCTGCTAAAAAGGTTTTCACATGTACAAGGAAGATTTCCCAATTCATCTTGGACCCAAAGTTCCAAATCAGATGCTTGTAACCAAGCAATTCTGCGTGCAACTATGGCAATAGCCGAGGCTCTACTTACACATTCAAAAGAGTCAACGGCTGCACGGTTGGAAAATTTGGAAACATCTTGGGCATGTTTAAGCCAAGTGAGAAATTCCTGCCTTTTATCTTCTGAAATAGAAGGGGCTAAAGTCTGCAGATGATCTGTGACTTTTTAGAAACATCCCCATATAGAGACTATAGGAGTTGATTCTGGCAGCAAGCAGATTAGCTTGGAAAACCCTTCTGCCAAAAGCATCAAAGGTTCTGCATTCACGTCCTGGAGGATTAGATTAGTGTCTCTTTGCACTCTTTATTTTCCTCATGGCAGACTCTACCACAATAGAGTGGTGAGGAAGCTGAGACTTATGAACGCCAGGACAAGGAGGGACATGGTACATGGTGTCTAACCTACGAGAATGAGGAGAGGTAGTAAGAGGAGTCTCCCACATGTTCAACATGAGATCATAGAGAATCTCATGAATAGCTAAGGTGGCTGCTTCTTTAGGAGCCTTAGGGTACTGCAAAATATCTAATTGCTTGGCTCTAGGCTCTGACTCAGGGGCCACTGTAATGGAGAGGCCCCTAGCCACTTCCCTAATGAAGTCTTGAAAAGACAAGTCTTCTGGAGGAGACATTCTTCGTTTTGGATAATTAGACTCCTGAGGAAGAAGTACCGGTGCCTCGACAGAAGCCTCCGACTCAGAGTCTTCGGAGGAATCAAAGTATCGCCTGTCTGGATGCTCCTGTAAAGCCCGATACGCGTACCGAGTGGGATCGACATCGGGAGTAAGCAGTACCGGTTCGGTACCGATGGGCATCATAGGACAGGGTACCGTTGCAGTCGACACCGAAGCCGATGTCGATGCAATCGGTACCGGCACCGGAAACGATGCTGGTGCCGGAGTCGGTACCGGCAACGGAAATTGTTGCGGTACCGAAGGCGTCGAAGCCTGCATAAACGTCATTAGGGTGCGTTGCATGGACAGAATCTTCTGATCCATTGACACCACCAGAGTCTGGATGTCGGTACCGGTGGAGGCCACCGGTACCCCAGAACACGGCAACAGGTGATCAGTCGAGGCCGAGCCATCGATGTCAACCTGTGACCCCATAGATAATGCTTTGGAAGCCGGAACTTCCCACCGGGGTAATTTTGCCGGTGCGGATTCCTCGAGGACAAGCCCGGAGGCATCTCGATGCTTAGAGGGAGATTTGCCCTTCAAGGACCAGCTAGATTTATGTTTGGTTACCTGAGATCCATGGGAGGAAGAAGTAGCCCTGGAAGACGACGATGCCACCGAGGCTGCATCAGAGGGAAACAGGGTACTGAGCTTGGCTGCTCGGTTCTGCCGACCTCTTTTAGACATCATGGTACAGGACACACAATCCGTGATGGAATGGTCAGGACCCAAATATTTTAGACACCAGTCATGGGTGTCGGTGACAGAAATAGTACCGCCACACTTTGTGCACTTTTTAAACCCGGAAGCGGGCTTCTCCATGAGGAGAAAAATGTTCAGACCTAAGGCCCAAACCGCTAATGCACAGTTGAAGAAAGAAAAGGTTTTTTGGTTTTTTTTATAGAAAGAAAAGAAAAGACCGGCGGTACCGGTCTGACGTCGAAGAAGGCAGACGCGAGACAGAAAAATAAAGAAAAAAATAAAGAATTCTTCTGCGGTGACAGGAACACGACCTGCTGGCTCTGCGGAAAAGAAGAACTGGAGAGAGGCGGTTGGGAAAGGCGGGAAGGCAGCGTGCAGGTGCTGTGGGATGCTCCCAAAAGCTTTCTTACTGGACGCTCGGGAGCGTTCCCGCGCAGGCTCCGTCGGTACCGACGAAACCCATATGTGAAGACTCATTCCTGCTTGTTCCTGGAGATCATATTCTTTGTTTTATTCTCTATTCTTTTCTGGGCAGCAGCTGAATGGGGTGGTGTTGGCAGCGTAGGATCACATTTCAGTGGAAATAAATTAAAATGCGTGGAAGGCAGGCCTGGCAATCTACTTCCATATCTTGCCACAATAACCGAATGGATAGTCACAACAAAACAAATTGCACTATAGTGCTTGGAAGATGAGACCCCAAGTCGGAAGGCACTCAACTGGATACTGGGGATACTGGGGAGGAGAGTAAAGTTAGCACTTATGATGTGGTTGGATCAAAGCCCTCAGGACGTCTGACTGCTAACGTAGCCGCATATGATATGAGAGTCAAAAGCTGCAAAGATGTCTTACATATTGGGACATGGAACGTACGAAGCATGAACCAAGGGAAGTTGGAGGTGGTCAAGAATGAAATGGAATATCTATAACTCGATCTGTTGGGTGTCAGCAAACTGAAATGGACTGGCATTGGGCACTTTGCATCAGATGATCACATGGTATACTATGCTGGAAATGAAAGACAAATAAGAAATGGTGCTGCATTTATAATTAAGAAGAAACTTGCAAGAACTGTAATGAAACACAATGCAATCAGTGAACACTTAATCTCTAGTCATTTACGGGGAATGCTCATTAACACAACTATTATTCAGGTATATGGCCCAACAACAGCCCCAGAAGAGGAAGTGGATGAGTTCTATGAACAAGTACAAGCTGAAATTGACAAAAGATGCAAACAGGATATCCCGATAGTCATGGATGACTGGAACGCAAAGGTTGGCAACAAAGAAGGTGGCAATGTGGTTGGAAAATATGGACAGCAACAGAAATGAAGCTGGAGAAAGACGGATAGAATTCTGCAAGACCAACAATCTATTCATCTCAAACACCTTCTTCCAGCAACACAAGCAGCAACTGTACATATGGACTTCACCCAATGGATTGTACAAAAATCAAATTGACTACATCTGTGGAAGTCAACATTAGAAAGGTTCTGTAACAAAGACAAAACCTAGAGCTGACTGTGGTACAGATCACCAACTAAACTTGAGCAAACTCAAGCTAAAGTTGAAAAAGAGCAAGCCATTCATGAATGTAACAAAATATGACCTTGAGAATATACCACTGGAATTTAGAGACTGCATGCAAAATCAATTTGCTGCTTTAGATACAAATGACAGAGCTCCAGAAGAGTTATGGGATGACATCAAGAAGGCTGTGTTGAAAGAAATTGGGAAACCTCTACAAAAGGTGAAAAAGCAAAAACGACTGAAATGGATGACTGAAGAAACTGAAAATTGCCCAGAAACACAGAGAAGCTAAAGACAGATGAGAAAGAGTGGCATTCACAAAACTAAACAGAGATTTCCAACATGCAGCAAGACAAGACAAGAAGTACTACAATGATGCATGCAAGGAAACAGAAGCAGAAACTATTAGAGGAAGAACAAGATCAGCTTTCCTAAAGTTATGAGAGTTAAAGAAAAAATTCCAACCTTGAATTGGAATGTTACAAGATGCTCAAGGACCCATGTTGAATGCTGTTGAGGAGATCAAGAAAAAGTGGAAAGAATATACAGAGTTATTATATGATAAAGATCAAGTGGACCAACAGCTGTTTCAACCTGTACCTTATGATCCGGAACCATTGGTGATGAAAGAAGTAGTAGAAACAGCATTGAAAGCCTTATCAAAGTAAAAAGCACCAGGCATTGATGCCATTTCCACTGAAGCATTACAGCAATCTGATGCAGCCATTCCCATACTTACAAGGCTCTGCTAGGAAATTTGGAAGACATCCTGGCCAACTGACAGGAAAAGATCTATGTTTATACTAATACTAAAGAAAAGTGATCCAACTGACTGTGGAAATTAATCACACAACTGCTCTGATCCCACATGCCAGCAAGATTCTACTGAAGCTTATTCAGAGACTATAACCATACCTGGAACAAGAACTGCCTGAAGTACAAGCAGGGTTCAGGAAAGGGTAAGGAACGAGAGACACTGCAGCTGCGAGATGGATCTTTGAAAAAAGACTAAAGAATAACAAAAGGATATCTATATGTGTTTTATTGACTACAGCAAGACGTTTGACTGTGTAAACCATGGGAAACTCTTGGCCATATTAAGAAGCATGGGTATACCAGAATACCTGATCGTTCTCTTGCACAACCTTTACATTGATCAAGAAAGCACAGTTTACTTACCTGTAACAGGTGATCTCTGGGAACAGCAGGAATAAGTCTTCACATATGGGTATCGTCGGTACCGACGGAGCCTGCGCGGGAACGCTCCCCAGCGTCCAAAAGGAAAGCTTTTGGGAGCATCCCACAGCACCTGCGCGCTGCCTTCCCGCCTTTCCTAACAGCCACTCTCCAGTTCGAGTTTTAAAGCTGAGATGAAGAGTGAGAGAGGAAAGGAAAGATAGAGAGATACAACTCCTAGGGGAGGTGGGTGGGTTGTGAAGACTTATTCCTGCTGTTCCCAGAGATCACTTGTTACAGGTAAGTAACTGTGCTATCTCCAGGAACAAGCAGGAATGAGTCTTCACATATGGGGACTCCCCAGCTAGAGATGCCTGGGAGATCACCCAGGTTGTGAGTCCCTGGAAAGGGCTCTACCTCCACCCATGAATCTCAGGCATCCAGTCAGGGATGGAGGGTAGGAGTTGACTAGGTATGGAACAGGTGTTTGAGAACAGCCTGACCAAACAAGGCATCCCGGCGGGAGTCCTTATCCAAGCAGTAATGGGCTGTGAAGGTATGAACCGAGGCCCAGGTGGCCGCTCGACAGATTTGGTCGATGGACACAGAGTTTAGATGAGCCATAGAAGCTGCCATGGCCCTCACATTGTGAGCTGTGACATGGCCCTCCAGAGAAAGGTTCTTACTCTGGTAGGCGAAGGAAATACACTGAGCAATCCAATTTGACAAAGTTCTTTTAGAGACTGGAAGTCCTAAATGAGAGGGATCAAAAGCAACAAAAAGTTGAGAGGACTTTCTATTATTGCTGTGTCCTTTTTAAGTAGAAAGCAAGTGCTCTCTTACAATCCAGGGTATGAAGATTCCTCTCTGCACTTGATGCATGAGGTCCTGGAAAAAAGACAGGTAAATACACCTCCTGGTTCAGATGAAAAGGTGAGACCACTATAGGCACATAAGGTGAGACAACTATAGGCATAAACTGAGGATTAGTTCTGAGGACTACCTTGTCATGATGGAACCTTGTATAAGGAGGATTAGCCACTAAGGCTTGCAACTCACTGATACGGCGAGCTGAGGTGATTGCAATGAGAAAAATAACCTTCCAGGAAAGGAATTTCAAGGAGGTAGTGGCTAAGGGTTCGAAGGGTGGCTTCATGAGCTGGCCAAGAACCAGATTCAAGTCCTATGCCACTGGAGGTGGTCTAATGGGAGGTTTAGTCAAAAGAAGGCCTCTCATGAATCTTGCTATAAGAGGATGAGAGGAAATAGGCTGTCCATTGAGGGGTTTAAGGGATGCTGCAATAGCACTCAAATGGACTCTGATTGAATTTATCTTAAGGCCTGCATGGGATAAATGCAGCAAATACTCTAGTAAAGAATTCAGAGGTATTGCAAGAGGGTTAAGACCCTTCTCTGCACACCAAATGGTAAACCTCTTCCATTTAAAAGCATAGGAACGTCTGGTGGAAGGCTTTCTGGAAGCATGAAGGATATCCTTCACCTGCTGAGAAAGAGGTAAATCTTGAAGGTCTAGGCCTTCAGCAACCAGGCCCTGAGATGAAGAGACTGGGGATTTGGGTGCCACAACATTCCCTCCTCCTGGGAGAGGAGATCTGGAGCAGACCCCAAGTCCAGGGAGGGAGCTTGAGAGAGATGCAGAAGTAGAGGGTACCACACTTGGCGTGCCAACGTGGTGCTATGAGGATCATAGACCCCTTGTCTCTCTGAAGCTTGAACAGTGTCTTGGGAATGAGGGGAATAGGAGGAAAGGCATAGAGGAAATCTTGCCCCCAAAGAAGGAGGAAGGCATCCCTGGCCTGAACTCCTTGACACAGAATCCTGGAACAGAACCGGGGAAGTTTGGCATTCCACGGACTTGCAAACAGGTCTATGTCTGGGGTTCCCCAAATTCGAAAGATCCTGGCTATCTGGTCCCCATGGAGGGACCATTCGTGTGGAAGCAGAACTCGACTGAGTGTCTGCCCAAGAGTTTTGAACCCCTGAAAGATACACTGCCATGAGATGGATTTGATGCTCTCAGGCGAAGGCCCACAATCTCAGAGCTTTATTGCAAAGCGACAGAGAGCCAGTCCCCCCCTGCTTGTTCACATAGAACATGGCTACTTGGTTGTCCGTGTGGATGAGGATTGTCTTGTAGCTGAGCAGGGTGTGGAAGACAGAGCCAGGAAGATTGCTCTGAGCTCTAAGAGGTTGATATGTAAAGATGTCTCCTGTGGAGACCAGATGCCTTGTGTGGAGAGATCTTGTAGATGAGCTCCCCAACCCTTTGGAGAGGCATCTGTGGTAAGGGTTGCTTGGGGTAACACCTGTTGAAAGGGGGACCCCAGCAACAGATTTTGAGTGGACTTCCACCAATGGAGAGAGCAAGAGAGGCGACTGGAGGTCGCTATTTTGTCTGACAGGCACCCTGATGCCTGGGTCCATTGGGTGGACAAAGTCCATTGAGCTGCTCTCATGTGAAGGCGAGCATAAGGAACCACATGCACTGTGGATGCCATGTGGCCTAACAGTTGTAACATCTCTCGAGCAGTTAAATGGGATTTTAACTGAATCTGTGAGGCTAACTGCACCAAGCGTAGGCAACGGGCCTGGGGAAGATAGGCCCTTGCAGTTGTGGTATCCAGCTAGGCCCCTATGAACTCTAGAGATTGAGTAGGGGTGAGATGGGATTTTGGAATGTTTATAACAAGTCCCAGATACTGAAGAACATGCCTTGTGCATCCAGGGAAGTCTGGGCCTCTGACTGGGATGGAGCTCGGATGAGCCAGTTGTCCAGATATGGGAATACGAATATCCCTAGAGTGCATAGAAATGCAGCTACTACTGCCATGCATTTTGTAAACACTCTTGGTGCAGAGGCCAGACCGAAAGGAAGCACTTTGCATTGATAGCGGAGAGACTGAATGAATTCTTTGCTTCGGTCTTTACTGAGGAAGATGTAGGGATGTTACCCATGACTGAAGTGGTATTTAAAGGTGTGGAAGAATTGAAGGAAATATCGATACATCGGGAAGATGTCTTACAACTATTAGATAAACTGAAGAGTAGCAAATCACCTGGGCCGGATGGTATACATCCAAGGGTGTTGAAAGAACTGAAATTTGAGATTGCAGACCTGCTATCAGTAATCTGTGAACTATCATTAAAATCATCCCTAATACCTGAGGATTGGAGGATCGCCAATGTAACACCAATTTTTAAAAAGGGTTCGAGGGGTGATCTGGGAAACTACAGACCGGTGAGCCTGACATCAGTACCGGGAAAAATGGTAGAAACCATCATAAAGAATAAAATTACTCAGCATGTAGATAGTCACGACCTAATGGGAGACAGCCAACATGGCTTTAGACAAGGAAGATCTTGTCTTACTAATCTGTTATGTTTTTTTGAAGGAGTGAATAAATAGGTGGACAAAGGTGAGTCGGTTGATATTGTGTATCTGGACTTTCAGAAAGCCTTTGACAAGTTCCCTCATGAGAGACTTTTGGCAAAACTAAAGAGTCATGGGATAGGAGGCAGTGTACTATTGTGGATCAGGAACTGGTTAAAAGATAGAAAGCAGAGGGTAGGGCTAAATGGCCAATTTTCCCAATGGAGAAAGGTGAATAGTGGTGTACCCCAGGGATCTGTGCTGGGTCCGCTGCTTTTTGACATATTCATAAATGACCTGGAAAGTGGAATAACGAGTGAGGTTATCAAATTTGCAGATGACACAAAACTATTTAAAGTTGTTAAAACCCAGGAGGATTGTGGAAAATTGCAAGAGGATCTTGATAAATTGGAAGACTGGGCATCAAAATGGCAGATGAAATTTAATGTGGAGAAGTGCAAGGTTATGCACCTAGGGAAGAACAACCCAAACTATGGTTACACGATGCAAGGTTCCACATTAGGAACCACCACCCAGGAAAAAGATTTAGGCGTCATTGTGGATACCATGTTAAAACCCTCGGCCCAGTGTGCAGCGGCGGCCAAGAGAGCAAATAGAATGCTAGGTATGATAAGGAAAGGAATGGAAAATAAAACAAAAGATATTATAATGCCTATATATCGTTCCACCTTGAATATTGTGTGCAATTCTGGTCGCCGTATCTTAAAAAGGATATAGCGATTTTAGAAAAGGTTCAGAGAAGAGCCACCAAAATGGTAAAGGGGATGGAAGGCTACTCCTATGAAGAAAGGCTAAAAAGGTTGGGGCTCTTTAACCTGGAAAAGAGACGGCAGAGGGGAGATATGATAGAAGTCTATAAATTAATGAACGGAGTGGAATGGGTAAACGTAGATCGATTGTTTACCTTATCAGAATATAGAAAGACTAGGGGACGTGCAATGAAGCTACAGGGTAAACTATTTAAGACTAATAAAAGAAAATATTTTTTCACTCAACGTGTAATCAAACTCTGGAATTTGTTACCGGAGGATGTAGTAAAGGCTGTTAGTGTAGCTGGGTTTAAAAAAGGTTTGGACAAGTTCCTGGAGGAAAGGTCCATAAACCATTATTAAGAAGGGACCCAGGATATCAATGCTTGAACCAATACAAGCATTGTGGAATCTGTGTCCCTTGGGGAAACTGCTAGGTACGTATGACCTAGATTGGCCACTGCTGGAAACAGAATACTGGGCTTGATGGACCTTGGTCTGACCCAGTATGGCATATCTTATGTTCTTATGTACCGAAGGAACCTTCTGTGTGTTGGATGGATGAGGACATGGGTGTACGCATCCTTGAGATCTAGAGAACAAAGCCAGTCCTGACTCTGGAGGTATGGAAGGAGAGTTCCGAGAGAAGTCATCTTGAATTTCTCCTTGTATAGAAACTTGTTCAATTCTCTGAAATCTAAAATGGGTCTGTAGCCCCCTGTTTTCTTTGGAATGAGAAAATAGGGGAAGTAGAACCCTGAGCCCTGTTGAAGAAGGGGTACTTCTTCTATTGCCCCTTGGACAAGAAGGGTAGCAATCTCCTGACCCAGAAGGTCGAGGGGAGATGTTGGAGAATTGAACTGTTTCACCATGATGTGAGGGGGAAGGTTTAAGAAATGAAGCTTGTATCCTTCTCTTATGATGGAGAGGGTCCATTGCTCTGCTGTGATTTGTTCCCATCTGTGAGCAAAATGAGCTAACCTTCCTGGAATGGTGAGAGACTCTGGATGTTCTAGAGCCAGAAAGGCTAAGTTCTCTAGTTGTAAGTCAAAGGCCCTGAGGAGGCTGAGGCTGTTGGGCCGTAGCAGTCCTGGGAGCCTTAGGCATGGCCTGTTTTGGTTGTTGCTGTCTCTTTGTAGCAAAACGACCTGCAGAAGAGGCCTGGCCATAAGCAGAAGAATATTTCCCTTTTTTTGGGAAAAATCCTTTTTTGAACAATCTCTTTCTAAAAGAAGCAGAAGTAGACTTGGAAAGTCTATCTAAAGCAGAGTTTTCAGCATCCATCTGGTTGGCCTTTGCTTGCCAATCTTTGCCAAAAAGGTTTTCACCTGTACAAGGAAGGTTACCTAGTCCATCCTGAACCCAGGGTTCCAAATCAGAAGCTTGTAACCAAGCAACTCTGCGTGCACCTATGGCAATAGCCGAAGCTCTGCTGGCACCCTCAAAAGAGTCAAAGGCTGCACGGTTGGAAAACTTGGAAATATCCTGGGCATGTTTAAGCCAGGTGAGAAACTCTTCCCTTTTATCTTCTGAAATAAAAGGAGATAAGGTTTGCAGATGATCTGTAACTTCCTTTAGAAACATCCCCATATAGAGGCTATAGGAGTTGATTCTGGCCACAAGCATACTGGCCTGGAAGATTCTCCTGCCAAAGGCATCTAAGGTTCTGCATTCTCTTCCTGGAGGAGTAGAAGAGTGCCTTTTTGCACTCTTGATCTTTTTCATAGCAGACTCCACCACAATGGAGTGATGAGGAAGCTGAGTCTTATGAAAACCAGGACAAGGAGGAACACGATACATAGTGTCCAACCTACGAGAATGAGGGGAGGTGGCAAGAGGAGTCTCCCTTATGCCCAACATGTGATCATAAAGAATCTCATGTACTGGTAAAGTGGCTGCCTCTTTGGGAGCCTTAGGATATTGCAAAATATCTAATTTTTTGGCTCTAGGCTCAGTTTCAGAGGCCACTGAGATGGAAAGGCCCCTGGCCACCTCCCTGATGAAGTCTTGAAAAGACAAGTCTTCTGGAGGAGACATTCTCCTTTTTGGAGAAGAGGGTTCCTGAGGAAGGATCCCCGATGCTTCGATAGAGGCCTCTGATTCATCAGCTGAAGCTGCATCAGAGGGAAACAGAGTACTGAGCTTGGCTGCTCGATTCTGTAGACCTCTTTTAGACATCATGGAACAGGACTCACAGTCCGTCATGGAATGATCAGGACCTAAACATTTGAGACACCAGTCATGAGTGTCTGTGACAGAAATAGTGCACTTTTTAAACCCGGAGGCGGGCTTTTCCATGAGGAAAAATTTGTGTAGGCCTAAGGCCACAGAAGAAAAAGCACCGAAGTGAGAAAAAATAATAGGTTTTTTTTGTTTTTTTTAAATGAAGAAAGAAAAAACCCGGCGGTACCAGTCCGGAGACGAGAAGGCAGACACGCGACTAAAGAAATAAAGAAAAATAAGAAATTCTTCAGCGGTGACAGGAAACACGACCTGCTGGCTCCACGGAAAAGAAGAACTGGAGAGAGGCAGTTAGGAAAGGCGGGAAGGCAGCACGCAGGCGCTGTGGGATGCTCCCAAAAGCTTTCCTTTTGGACGCTGGGGAGCGTTCCCGCGCAGGCTCCGTCGGTACCGACGATACCCATATGTGAAAACTCATTCCTGCTTGTTCCTGGAGATGCAACAGTTCTAACGGAATAAGAAGAAACAGAATGGTTTAAAATCAGCAAAGGTGTATAACAAGGCTGCATACTTTCCCCCTACTTGTTTGATTTATATGCAGAACTAATCATCAGAGAAGCAGGACTGTAATGACGACAACAGAGATGTAAATACTGGTGAGAGATTCAGATACCCCCACATTCACCTGTAAACAAAGACATGGGGAGGGGTGGCCTGCACAGAGTGACAACTACTCCTGCCATCTTACTCTGGCCATCTTACTGTGCAGACTAGATGGACCATACTGGTCTTTATCTGCCGTCATTTACTATGTTACTATATTACTAGCTGAAAGTGAAGATGATCTCAAACATTGCTTCTCACGATCAAGGTACACAGTCTTAAAATGGGTTTGCACCTTAATGTAAAGGAGACAAAGATCCTGACAACTGGCAAAATCAATAAGTTCATTGTTAATGGAGAAGAAATTGAAATAGTGAACAACTTTAACCTACCTGGATCAACTATCAATAAAGAAATAAGCAGTCAAGAAATTAGACGATGCATTGCTCTTGGCAGAATGGCTATGAAGGACCTAAACAAGATTCTCAAGAGCAGAGATGTCTCTCCATACAGAGATTCAACTTATTCAAGCCATGGCATTTTCAATAAAGTCGTATGGATGCGAAAGTTGTACAGTAAAAAAGATATCAGGAAGAAAATTGATGCCTTTGAATTATTGTGCTGGTGACAAATACTGTGTATACCATGGACTGCCCGAAGAACAAACGTAAGCTTTCTTTAGAGGCTCAGATTGAACTTTCATACTTTGGACACATCATGCAAAGAGATCATTAATGAAAGACATAATACTTGGCAAGGCAGGTCAACGCAACAGAGGAAGGCCAGCAATGAATGTCAGGAAATACTTTTTCAGTGAAAGGGTGGTGGATGCTTGGAAGTGGCAGGGACAAATACAGTGACAGAATTCAAAACGACATGGGACAGACACAGTGGATCCCTTTATAAGCAACAGGATAAAATCAAAACAAACAGAACCCTCTCTTATATCTCAACAAATAGGGGTTACCTACATGGAGCTGTGGGTATATCACTAAAGAAAGGCATGGGGAGGGGTGACCTGCACGGAGCGGCAGGTACACCTATTCTTGCCACCTTGCTGGGCAGACCAGATGGACCATAGCGGTCATATACTATGTTACTATGAGATGGATCGATACAATAACAGCAGCTATGGGTGCCACTCTGTCAAAAATGAGCCACCTGACTGAAGACCAAACAGTTTATGACAACTATCCAGAGGGTCACCATGAGTCAACACAGACTCAATGGCACTTAACATCATATCCTTTGTTTTATTCTCTATTCCTTTCTTCATAATTCCTAATAGTCTGTTTGCATTTTTGACCACCATTGCACACTGAAGAGAAGATTTCAAAGTATTGTTTATGATCACACCCAGATCCTTTTCTTGGGTGTTAACCCCTATGTAGAACCTAGTATTGTGTAGCTATAGTTTGGGTTATTCTTTCCTATGTGCATTATTTTGCACTTATTGATGTTAAATTTAATCTGCCATTTGGTGCCCAGTGTCTAAGTCCTCTTGCAATTTCTTACAATCCATTTGTGATTAAACAAGTTTGAATAATTCTGTGTCATCTGCAAACAATTACCTCGCTGCTTGTTCCCAATTCCAGATCATTTATAAATATGCTAAATAGCACCAGTCTTATAAACAGATCAATGGGTACTCCACTATTCATCTTCCTCCACTAGCTCAAAAAGCATTTCTTGCCCACTAATCACATAAGACCTAAGCAGGTAACAACCAAACATATGAAAAATTATAAACAAACTATAAGTGACAAAAAATAATCACAAGAGATTATAAGCACATAAATTACACTATATAAAATCAATTATGTAATTGCTATATATTAAAATCACATATTATTAAAAATTCACTGTTCTACAGCCAAAATGCTTCCGAAATAAATTCAGTCACACTTTACTCAGGATTGCTGAGAGCGAAAATGATGCTTAAAATTGTTATTGGCTCTAGTTTCAATTTATACTAATGGGTCAGTACATACGACCTAGACTTCATTAGTGCTAAGGTTATGCGAGTTATAATGGGAAGAGATCTCAATTTAAACCATAAATTACTAAAATACATGCACATCTTCAGCTGGTTTTGTGATAAATCTATGTTTTTGTTTGGACAGTGTTTGCTTTTCAAGCAAAACAATTAATGAATGATGCAATTTGAAGATGCTATTGCATCATACATGATAGGAATTGCATCATGTTATTCCTAGAAGTCATAGATGATGCAATCCTAACTCAGATTAATTACATCACTCTGCAGAACAAACTGCGCAATATTTTTTAAAATGAACATGACATGTCAGTAGTATTTTGGCTTTAGACCAGCCTTCTTAATGTTTGATTTTTTCCGTTTAGCCAAAGTGAGATATACCTCATAATTATTTGAACACTGCAGATCACTTCTGCTACATTTGTGGCAAAGTGACTTTTGCATCACAAAAATGCAGTATATGCTCTGATTAAGAAACCCTACTGCCTTTACTTTGGCTGCAAAATTGGTGATCAGGACAAGAGCTAGGCCCCACACATGCTGCAACACTTGTACAACAAATCTTCACCAGCAGTTGAATAGAAAAAGGAAATCCAAATGCATTTTCCTTTGCCAATGATTTGGAGAGAGTCGACAGATCCTATCAGCAATTGTTACTTCTGCATGGTGCTTCCTGTTGAGAAATGTTTGTCAAAGAAAAAAAAAAGTGGATTGTGCAGTATTCCATCAGCTATACGCCCAAGTACCCCATGGAGAAGGGTTGCCGGTTCCTGATGTTCCAGAATCACTCTCACTTAAGTCAGACAAGGAAGAGAAGGGGATGACACTTCTGGTCCCGAACCATCAATGTCACATGGCCCAGATTTTCTCCCATCCTCCTCCTCTGAACCACACTCCATAACACAAGATGAACTGAATGACCTTGTCAAAGATTTGGAACTACCTAAGAGTAAGACAAAGCTATTGGGCTCCAGACTACAGCAGTGGAATCTCCTGTCGGGTGATGTTAGGGTTTCCTTGTTCCATTAACGTCAAAAGGATCTTGTTACATTCTTCTTCACAGAAGGTGATTTTGTAGCCTGTATCATCAATGATTTGACAACAGCCAACGAAGAAAACATTGCAGATCTAGATTACAATATTAATGGTGGAGCTGAGGAGAGAAACCCTTACTACCCGAACCAAAATTACATCAATGACTTGGTCAGAGATCTTGATTTCACCAAGTCCAATGCTAAGCTTTTAACATCCAGGTTCAAGCAGTGCAACTTGTTGGATGAAAGTGTGCAAGTCACAGGTCAAAGGAAGTGTCACCACACTTTTTCTAGCTTCTTTACTAGTCAAGTTGGGCTCTGCTTTTGCCACAATGTGACCAGTCCGTTCGAGACTATCGGAATTGCATGTAACCCAAAGGAGTGGTGCCTGTTCATTGACAGCTGTTCCAGGAGCCTCAAAGCCATGCTGCTACATAACAGGAACAAGTATCCGTCTCTTCCCCTAGCTCACTCAGTGAGCCTCAAATAAGATTACAGCAGCGTCAAGACCTTGCTAGAAGCCTTGAAGTATGCTGAGTACGGCTAGGAGGTTATTGGAGACTTTAAAATGGTGGCATTTCTGATGGCTCTCCAAAGCAGTTTTACCAAGTTTCTCTGCTATCTTTGTCTTTGGGACAGCAGGGACACCATGGCACACTACCACAGGTGGGACTGGCTACAGCAAACTGAATTTTCTGTTGGGACAAAGAATGTGAAGTGGAAACCACTGGTGGAACCACAGAAGGTGCTGATGCCACCACTGGGCTTTATGAAACAATTTGTCACAGCTTTAGAGAAAGGCTGTCAACTCTTCAAATACAGTACTTCAAGACTTCTTCCCTAAACTATCTGAGGCAAAGGTCAAGGCTGTGTCTTTGTTGGAACACAAATAAAAAAAGATTCTTCAGTGCATGGAATTTCCTAAACTGTTTACTAGGAAGGAGAAAGCGGCTTGGAACAACTTTGTTGCAGTGGCTTTGGCTTTTTGGGAAATCACAAGGCCAAAAACTATGTAGAGCTGGTTGAGACTCTGGTTAAGAATTACTGCAAAATAGGCTGCAGGATGTCTCTCAAATTCCATATCTTTGATCCTCATCTTGATAAATTAAAGGAGAACATGACAGCGTACTCAGAGGAGCAAGGCGAACGTTTCCACCTAGATATACTGGCATTTGAATGCCGCTACCAAGGACAGTATAACAAAAACATTTTATTTTATTTATTTAAAATTTTTATACCGCATTTTCCAATGTTCAAATGCGGTTTACATTAAACAAAACACTGAATTGTACAGAACAGTACATATTCAGTTACATAAAACATTTAACTATGTACAATTAAACAGAAAACATAGGGAACAATTTGCTAGTTACATAGGGTGGCCATTGGCAACTATTTACAACTCTGTATGGTGACTTTAGAGTGCTGGGGTATGCCTGAACTCATATCAGTTCTGGATTTTGGGTTGTGCCAGTGTTTGCATCATTTTGTGTATTGTTAGTGGTAGGAACTGTATCTTCATTTTTGTTTCCTAAGTGTAGGTTGAACAAGTGGGTTTTGATTGTTTTCCAGAAGGAAGTGAGGTTGTCTATGGATCTTATACTATCTGGGAGGTTGTTCCAGGTTACCGGGGAGAAATGTGAGAATGCTCTGTTAGTCAGTTTTGTGGATTTTCTGAAATCAGGTGGTGTGATTAGCTTATTTTTGTTGCAATCACGCTGATTTGGGATCTTGTTGTCTTTGGAAAGGAGAGTGGTGAGGTGGGATGGAGCAATGTCTTTGATGATTTTGAATGTGTTTACGAGGATTTTATACTGGATGCGGCTTTGAATTGGGAGCCACTGAAGGTTATATAACACTGGTGTGATGTGTTCAGCTAGGTTGGTGTTGGAGGTTATTCTTGCTGCAATGTGTTGGGCAATCTGTAATTGTCTTATGGCTTGTTTAGGTATACCATGTAGTAAGGTATTACAAAAGTCGAAATAGGGGGAGATGATGGCATTAATAACTGATTTAAAGTCATGTGCATGGAGTAGTGGGCAGAGCTGTTTAAGCATTTTAAGTTTATAGTAAATCTTTTTAATTGTTTGCTTTATGTGGGAAATCATGTTGAGGAAGTTGTCTAGAATAACTGAGATATTTTACTTTGCTTTTTACAGCTAGGTTTACATCTTGGAATGTGATATGTTTGGGGGGGGGGTGAAGCTTTGATTTCTGGTTACGTAGAGTGCTTCCGTTTTACTGAAATTTATTTTGAGGTTTTGGGATGAAAGCCATTCTGCTACTTCTGTGAGGCAGTTTATGATTTGCTGGGTTGTGAGGTTAGAGGTGTTCAGCGGGACGTATATCATAATATCATCCGCGTAAATATGATAATTTACTCGGAATTTCTTAAAGATAGAGCAGATGGGCTGTAGGTATATGTGAAATAAGAGTGCTGATAGGGCTGAGCCTTGTGGGAGGCCTTGTTCTTGATTGTAGTGTTGGGATATGTGTGGGCCCATGCAGACTTGTTGGATTCTGTGCAAAACGTAAGAGGTGAACCATTGGAGCACTGTGCCTTCTATACGTATTTGTTGTAGTCTGGTAAGCATGATTTGATGGTTTATACCAGGGGTCTCAAACTCCAGTCCTGGAGGGCCGCAAATCAGTCAGGTTTTCAGGGTTTCCCTTATGAATATGCATGAGATATATTTGCATACGATGGGGGCAGTGCATGCAAATATATCTCATGCATATTCATTCGGGATACCCTGAAAACCTGACTGGTATGCGGCCCTCCAGGACTGGAGTTTGAGACCCCTGGTTTATACTATCGAATGCAGCGGTGATGTCTAGGAAGAGAAGGAATGCCTGTTTGATGTTATTGATGCCTCGAGAGATACGGTCAAGTAGTACAGTGAGCAGGGTCTCAACTCCATGGTAAGGGTGAAATCCATATTGCTGTTCGTTTAGGGGTGCAAATGCATCTATGTGGTCCTGAAGTTGGACTTGTACCACCTTTTCTATGAGCTTGGCCAGGAAGGGGATGCTGGATATGGGTCTGTAGGATGTGGGGGTGAGTTTATCCAGTGTGTTATTTTTTAGAATAGGCGGTATTAGTGCGTGCTTGAGTGAGGGAGGTATGTATTCCTGTTGTAAGGAGAGATTTACCATTCGGAGGATGATTGGTGAGAGCTCTACTTTTGTTGCCTTTATCCAGTGGACCGGGCAGGGGTCAAGGTATGATGTGGTAGTGTTGATTTTGGTGATGAGGTTAATAAGTGTATCTTTTGACGATGGGGAGAAATCAGACCAAGATGAACAGGAGGTTAAGGTTGGGTTGATCAAGGGATCGGGGGTCAATGTTTGGTTTTTTTAGTTTTTCTTTGTAGTAGGCTGCTAATGTCTGTGGGTTAATGCTAGGGACATTTGTATCTTTGTTTGAGATGCTGTTGGTTAATGATTTAACTATTTCAAATAGTTTCTTAGGTCAGTTTATCGACTTTGAGATGATGGACGAGTAGTATTCTTTTATAACATGATGGGAGACTACATCTGGTGGCTTATTCATGAAAATGATTTACAATGTAATCGTAAATGTCGAAAATCTACTCACTTCTAAATAGTTATGGTCTTTCTTGAATAACTTAAATATAAGTAAACATTATATATTGTGGGTTTTTTTTAATTTTATATGAACAAAAAGGCACAAGTAAGCCTGTTTTAACAATGGGAATAAGTAAATTTCACAAACATCAAAAGCAAAGTTTAATGAGAATAACCACCATTTTCCATACTTAAGTTATAAGCAATTAGGAAATAACAGTCACTACCCAGGAACAAAAATTATGTTACAAAGTGGTCAATCTTTGGTGGTAGTGTCTGTTTTGGGGGGGGATTTATGTCCTCAATAGCCTGCTTCGCTACAACTTTTTTTTTTTTTTTGCTTTGCCACTATAATTCCCGCCCCCCACTTGTACAAAATCATGGGGGATTGACTGCTTTAACACCTTCTGATCAATATCCAGGCTTGAAGCACTTAAAAAGAGCTACTGCAGGGATAGGAGATGCAAGTTATAAAGGTTTACAGCAGCTCATCATTACACTATCACTTGATCTCCTCCCCCCCCCCCCCCCCCCAAGTTGTAATCTGTGAATCAATAAAGTGATTCATATTCTGTGCCATACTATATCTCTCTTTTGGCTTCAAAGCACCTTCCATAAAATTAATATGTTCTCTTATAAAGGTCTTGCCTAAACTTTCTGGGTTCAGTGTTAAGCTACAAAGCACAGTTACTTACCTGTAACAGGTGATCTCTGGGAACAGCAGGAATTAGTCCTCACATATGGGTACGTCGGAACCGACGGAGCCGGCGCGGGAAAGCTCCCCAGCTTTTCAGATGAAAAGCTTTTGGGGCTTCCCACAGCGCATGCGCGCTGCCTTCCCGCCTTCCTTACCAGCTCTCTTCAGTTCGAGTTTATAGCTGAGACAATAGAGAGAGGAAAGGAAGGTAGATAGATAGAAGATACAACTCCTAGGGGAGGTGGGTGGGTTGTGAGGACTAATTCCTGCTGTTCCCAGAGATCACCTGTTACAGGTAAGCAACTGTGCTATCTCCAGGAACAAGCAGGAATAAGTCCTCACATATGGGGACTCCCTAGCTGAGATGCCTGGGAGATCCCCCTCCAAGGGTAAACCATCTTCGTATGGATCTCAGGCATCCATTCAGGGAAGGTGGGCAGGAGTTGCTTAAGTATGGAACAGGTGTTTGAGGACAGCCTGACCAAACAAGGCATCCCGGCGGGAGTCCTTGTCCAAACAGTAATGGGCTGTGAAGGTATGAACCGAGGCCCAAGTGGCTGCTCGACAGATCTGATCGATGGATACAGAGTGAAGATGAGCCATAGAAGTAGCCATGGCTCTCACATTGTGAGCTGTGACATGGCCTTCCAGAGAAATGTTCTTACTCTGGTAAGCAAAAGAAATACACTGAGCAATCCAATTGGAAAGTGTACGCTTGGAGACTGGAAGTCCCAAATGAGAAGGATCAAAAGCCACAAAAAGTTGGGAAGACTTTCGATGTGGCTCAGTCCTGTTGAGGTAAAAGGCGAGAGCTCTTTTACAATCAAGGGTATGAAGGTTCCTCTCTGCACTGGATGCATGAGGAGCCGGGAAAAAAAACAGGTAGATATACCTCTTGATTAAGATGAAAAGGCGAGACCACTTTGGGCATAAAGTGGGGGTTCGTCCTAAGGACCACCTTATCATGATGAAACCTAGTATAAGGTGGATTAGCCACTAAAGCCTGCAGTTCACTGATGCGGCGAGCTGAAGTGACTGCAATAAGGAAAACTACCTTCCATGAAAGAAATTTCAAGGAGGTGGAGTCCAAAGGCTCAAAAGGTGGCTGCATAAGCTGACCTAGAACTAGGTTCAAATCCCATGCTACCGGCGGAGGTCGGATGGGAGGTTTAGTTAAGGTCAGGCCTCTCATGAACCTTGCAACAAGAGGATGAGAGGAGACAGGTTGTCCATTTATAGGTTTTAAGGATGCTGCAATAGCACTTAAATGGACTCGTACTGAATTCGTCTTGAGGCCTGCATTGGAAAGATGCAGGAGATAGTCTAGTAGAGAATTCAAAGGAAGTGCCAGAGGGTCAAGACCTTGTTGAGCACACCAAATGGAAAAACGTTTCCATTTGAAAGCATAGGAACGCCTGGTAGAGGGTTTCCTAGAGGCATGAAGGATATCTGTCACTGGTTGAGAAAGATTAAACTCATGAAGGCTTAAGCCTTCAGTAACCAAGCTCGGAGATGTAGGGACTTGGGGTTTGGGTGCCACAAAGTCCCTTTCTCCTGAGGCAGAAGGTCTGGCGCAGCTCCCAGGTCCAGGGAGGAGCCCTGGGAGAGCTGTAGAAGTAGAGGGAACCACACTTGGCGTGGCCAGCGTGGAGCTATGAGGATCATCGACCCGTGATCCCTCTGAAGTTTGAACAGAGTCTTGGGAATCAAAGGAATGGGTGGAAAAGCATACAGGAATTCCTGACCCCAATGCAGGAGAAAGGCGTCGTTGGCCTGAGCTCCCTGACACGGAGTCCTGGAACAGAACCGGGGAAGTTTGGCATTCCACGGACTTGCAAAGAGGTCTATGTCCGGGGTCCCCCATTCCTGAAAGATTCTGCGTATCTGGTCCATATGCAGGGACCATTCGTGTGGAAGCAGAACTCGACTGAGTCTGTCTGCCCGAGAGTTTTGAACTCCTGGAAGGTATACTGCCAGAAGATGAATTTGATGCTCTCTGGCGAAGGCCCATAATCTGAGAGCTTCGTTGCAAAGCGACAGAGAGCCCGTCCCTCCTTGTTTGTTGACATAGAACATGGCTACCTGATTGTCTGTCTGGACTAGGACAGTCAGGTTGACAAGGAGGGTGTGGAAGACTGTGAGGGCAAGGAAGATTGCTTGCAGTTCCAGAAGGTTGATGTGAAGGGTGGTCTCCTGGGGAGACCAGGTGCCCTGAGTGGAGAGGTGTTGGAGATGAGCTCCCCACCCTGTTTGGGAGGCATCTGTTGTGAGGGTTGCTTGGGGCAACGAAGGTTGGAAGGGGGTCCCCAACAACAGATTTTTGGAGGATGTCCACCACTGGAGAGACCAAAACAGACGTTTTGAGGTGAGTACTTGGTCTGAGAGCGCTCCTGATGCTTGAGACCACTGGGTAGCCAAAGTCCATTGAGCTGCCCTCATATGGAGACGAGCGTAGGGCACCACATGGACCGTGGAGGCCATGTGGCCCAGAAGTTGCAGCAGTTCCTTGGCTGACAAGTGACTTCTGGACTGAGCCTGGGAGGCCAAGCTGATTAGTCGTTGGCCTCGGACCAGAGGGAGGTAGGCCCTTGCAGTGGTGGAGTCCAAGTGGGCCCCTATGAATTCCAGGGACTGAATAGGGATAAGTTGGGACTTGGGAATGTTTACCACAAGTCCCAGATATTGAAGAATACGCCTTGTGCGGTCCAAGGAAATCTGGACTTCTGACTGAGATGGAGCTCGGATGAGCCAGTCGTCCAGATATGGGAACACGAAGACTCCCATGCCTCTTAGAAATGCGGCTACGACTGCCATGCATTTTGTGAATACTCTTGGAGCAGAGGCGAGACCGAAGGGAAGTACTCTGTATTGGAAATGTTTTCCCTGGAACAGAAATCGAAGATATTTTCTGTGGGATGGATGGATGAGTATATGAGTGTACGCATCCTTGAGATCTAGAGAACAAAGCCAATCCTGACTGTGAAGGTATGGAAGGAGAATGCCCAGAGAGAGCATTCTGAATTTCTCCTTGAATAGAAACTTGTTCAATTCTCTCAGATCTAGGATAGGTCTGAAGCCCCCTGTCTTCTTTGTTATGAGAAAATAAGGGGAGTAGAACCCTAACCCCTGTTGAGGAAGAGGAACCTCCTCTATTGCCCCTTGGGCAAGGAGAGAGGAGACTTCCCGACCCAACAGGGTCAGAAGAGATGGGGGAGAACTGAATTGCCTCACCATGGTATGGGGAGGAAGGCTGGAGAAATGAAGTTTGTAACCCTCTCGGATGATAGAGAGGGTCCATTGCTCTGATGTAATTTGCTCCCATCTGGGAGCAAAGTGAGCTAACCTTCCGGGAATGGTGAGGGGCTCTGGTTGTTCTAGAGCCAGAAATGGTAAGTTCTCTAGGGGCAAGTCAAAACCCCTGAGGGGGTTGAGCCTGCTGGGGTGTAGCAGACACTGCAGGCCTTGACTTTACTTGCTTAGATTGCTGACGTTTAGCAGCAAAGCGAGGCTGAGCAGATTGTTGGCCAGTATTTGTGGAAAATCTGGCCTTCTTGTAGTAAGGCCTCTTAAAAGGCTTCTTTTTGGCAGGAGTAGAAGTAGACTTAGAAAGTCTATCTAGAGTGGCATTTTCTGTGTCCATTTGAGCAGCTTTAATTTGCCAGTCCTCACCAAATAAGTTCTCACCTGTACAGGGCAGATTCCTTAAGCCATCCACGACCCAGGGTTCTAGGTCAGAAGCCTGGAGCCAAGCAAGACGTCGGGCTGCAATAGCAATTCCCGAAGCCCTGCCTGCAACCTCAAAGGAATCAAAGGCTGCCCTGTTGGAAAACTTGGAGACCTCTGAAAGTTGTGTCACCACAGAAGTGAAGTCCTCCTTTCTATCCTCAGGGATAAAGGGGGCAAAATGCCGTACCTTCAGGGCAAGTTCTCTGAGAAACATGCCCATATAAAGACTGTAGGAATTGATCCTGGCTATAAGCATACTAGCCTGAAAGATCTTTCTACCAAAAGAGTCAAGGGTCTTACATTCTCGCCCTGGAGGGGTAGAAGAGTGCCTTTTAGGACTCTATCTTTTTCATGGCAGACTTCACCACAATGGAGTGGTGAGGCAGTTGAGTCTTTCGAAACCCAGGAGAAGGAGGGACCCGGTACATGGTGTCCAACCTACGGGAATGAGGAGACAGTGTTAGAGGAGTCTCCCACAAATCCATCAAGTGTTCTTGAAGGATTTCATGGATAGGCAGGGTAACTGCCTCTTTAGGAGCTTTGGAGTATCCTAAAATATCCAATTTCTTTGATCTTGGTTCCGTTCCAGAAGATGTAGCAATAGAAAGCCCTTTAGCTACATCAACAATGAAATCCTGAAAGGATAAATCCTCTGGAGGAGACATCCTCCTCTTTGGAGAAGAGGGCTCCTCAGGAAGATCAAGCTCAGCAGAGTCATCAGAGGAATTGAACTCATCAGAAGAATCTGAGTATTCTCTCTGTGCTTCCAATGCACAATACGCGTACCGACCGATATCGACATCGGGCGTATCGGGCATGGGATCGGGATCGGGCAAAAGCCTGAATCCGGCATGCGGAACCGATCGACGCTTGGAAGTCGATGGTCTCGGTTCCGGTGTGGATACCGGAACTGGAGTCGGTACCGATGGAATCGGTACCGAGGGCGTCGCAGCCTTAATGAAAGCCAGAACGGCCTGCTGCATGGTCTGGACAGTATTGCCCATGGACGCCACTGCTGCCTGGATGTCGGTACCGGTATCAGCCGGTACCCCAGAGCAGTCTAACAGGTGATCGGTCGAGGCCGTGCCATCGATGTCAACCTGTAACCCCATAGATGGTGCTTTGGAGACCGGAGCCTCCCGCCGGGGTTTTTTGGCCTGGGCAGAATCCTCGAACTCAAGATTGAGAGCCTCTTGATCTTTTGAAAGAGATTTGCTTTTAGAGGATTTGCCCACAGAAAGTTTGGTTACCTGAGATCCATCCGGAGAGGAAGACCTGGATGACTGTGATGCTGGATTATCTGAAGCAAACAGCACATGGAACTTGTTGGCCCGGTTCTGCATACCACGTTTAGACATCTGGGAGCAGAATGGGCAGTCCGGTATGGAGTGGTCTGGTCCCAAACATTTAAGACACCATTCATGGGTGTCTGTGAGAGAAATAACAGCACTGCACTTGGTACACTTTTTAAAACCAGGAGCTGGCCTCTCCATGAGGAGAATTTGTGTAGGCCTGAAGGCCTAGCAAAAGTTACCACGTTGTGCTGAAATAAAAAAAAGATTTTTTTTTTTTTTTTTTTTTTAAGAAATAAAGAAAGAGAGACCGTCAGTACCGGTTTTGGTATGGGGAAGGCAGGTACGCGGTCAAAACAAACAAATTAAAATAACAATTTCTTCAGCGGTGACAGGAACACGACCTGCTGGCTCCGCGGAAAAAGAGAAACTGAAGAGAGCTGGTAAGGAAGGCGGGAAGGCAGCGCGCATGCGCTGTGGGAAGCCCCAAAAGCTTTTCATCTGAAAAGCTGGGGAGCTTTCCCGCGCCGGCTCCGTCGGTTCCGACGTACCCATATGTGAGGACTTATTCCTGCTTGTTCCTGGAGATATCATCTTGTGATTAGATGAACATCAGCAACGGCTTTAAAAAAATTCTACAGAAAAGAAAAAAACAAAAAATCAGAAAAGTATCTCATATCAGAAGTAAACATGCAGTGTTTTCCTGGGGACCTTTTGAATGGGCACGGCCACACAGCTGATTTTACTGACAGCCAGATCTGATGGATTGGCATGGCAAAATAATGAGCACGAATAGAAAAATGATGTAAATTATCTTGTAATTAATACTAGAACAGTGTATATAAATATCATATGAATTAATTAGATACTTAACATTAATTCAAAACAGTGACAAATAAATGCATCAAATTTAGATATTAATGAAAAACAACTAGTTATGTTGTCTGCAGCCTGCCGGTTTATAGTGCAGCCCACCCAGCTATTCCTTCATGCCAACCGGATGGCAAAGATTTCGAGAGAACAAGGGCAACAAATATTCCTAAATGAAAGCAATCTAAAATTCACTCACGTTTCTTTCCCTTCATAAGAATATAACGTAAGATATGCCATACTGGGTCAGACCAAGGGTTCATCAAGCCCAGTACCCTATTTCCAACAGTGGCTATTCCAGGTCTCAAGTACTTCCTAAAGGTATACACGTTCTTAAAGGTATAATCACAAGAAATGAAGGAAACAACATGGCATTGTGGTAGGCTATGGCCTATATAATAGCCTGTACATGTATGAGAGGCCTGCAAGCTAGGCCTGAGTCCCCACCCCCACTTAGAAGTAGTGCTGCGAAAGATCAGAGTCAGTGAAGGTCTGAGGATCTGCCTTAAACTGCTCTAAACTGCTTTTGATAAGTTTGTGTTAATCCTTATTCAATTCTTTTATGCTGATGATAGATATGTTCCAGTATTTTGCATTCTCAAATTCTCTGAGCCTAGACATGACCTTGTAGTAGGGATGTGTTTATGTCTAGAAACTGAGCCTTTGTTAGAATAGCCTGAGAAGGGGGGAACAGGGTGTTAGGCCCAGAGAGGGTCCCTGATCGGACAGGTGCAGGGGGCGTTGGAACCAATAGAAAGTCTGCATGTATCAAGCGGAAGTAAAATGTATAAATGAGTATGTCTCTGTAAGAAGGTTGCTCAGTTCTTTTGAAGCTTGACTCTCTGAGCCTGTGCACATTAAATTGGCTTGGATCTTTGAACTGACTCCTGGTATTATTTATTGCATGCTTATCAGCTGCTACAGCATAACACAATTACAAAATCCACCAATTCAACAAAAACAAGACAAAGCCATTATATTAACCTACAAAACGGGAAATTACTGGGGGATCAAGAAATATTAACAATAAGAAAAACTCCCTAACTAAACAATAGTACATTACTGGCTGATTAGAGACTTATGCATCAACTGTATAGGACTGTCGCAACCATTTTATCCTCCCTAGTTACTATAAATTCTAGGAGCTGCTGTGCGCAAAAAACAAAACATTTCCATGATAAGACACATGACATCTAGAAGAAAATTTTAATACAAAAAACCCACCTAATGAAAGAATCCTGGGCTTATATCACAGAAACTCTTTCCTCCTAGCCTGGGTATCACAAGCTATATCTGGGAAAATACATACAAAAGAGCCAAAAAAACTACTTCCCAAACTTCCTAAAATATGAACACAGAATTGTAGATTTATCAGATTCCAAAGCCAGTGTAATGAGCGTAGAGCGGTCAGTCACTACCTCCAGTGAACTTTCCAGGAACCTCATAAGGTCCCCGGCAACACTGGAGGGGTCTGCCAAAGCTGCAGGGGGATTAGAGCCCAGGGACAAATACTGGACCCTAGTCAGGGGGGGGGCGAATCCCCTGGGGGGATCAATAATACGTCCTGAAAGTATCTGCGCACCATCTCCAAAGGTGACAATCAGAGAACGAGGAAAATTCAATAATCTCAAATTCTTTCCAGACTTGATTCTCCAAGTATTCAATCTTTTTGGAGCTCACAGTTCTGTCTTTAAAACTGGCCTTCTCCAACTCCCGCAGCCATTGAAGTTTTTCTTCCAAATTTGTCTGCTTCACCCACTGTTCCTCCTGGATTCGGGATACTTCAAACAATTGATTCTTACACCCCCACATGAGGGCAGTTAATGTGGCAATTAGTGCAAGTGCACCTAACAATACTGTTATGGGTGTCAGTGGTACCCCCATTAAGTGCGTGTAATATATTTATTTATTTAAGTTTTTATATACTGCTTTTCTTCAGTCAATGTGGTTTACATACAAAGCGTAGTTACTCACGTGTAACAGATGATCTACAGGAACAGCAGGAATTTAGTCTTCACATATGGGTATCATAGGTACGTACGGAGCCTGCGCGGGAACGCTCCCCAGCGTCCAATAGGAACGCTTTTGGGAGCATCCCTCAGCACATGCGCGCTGCCTTCCTGCCTTTCCAACTGTCCCTCTTCAGTTAAGTTTGTAGCTGAGTGAAAGGATAGAGGGAGAGAGGAAAGAGACAGAGAGATAGAGAGACAACTCCTAGGGGAGGTGGGTGGGTTGTGAAGACTAAATTCCTGCTGTTCCCAGAGATCACCTGTTACAGGTGAGTAACTACACTATCTCCAGGAACAAGCAGGAATGTAGTCTTCACATATGGGGAATCCCTAGCTGAAGATGCCAGGGAGATAGCCCAAGGAATCTGCCACCTATAGTAAGGTGGGCCATGCTTCCTCCCATGGATCTCTGGCATCCCACCAGGGTTGGTTGGTAGGAGTTGAATTAGGTCTGAAAGAGATTTTGAAGAACAGCTTGGCCAAAGAATGCATCCCGACGGGAGGCTTTATCTAGGAAGTAGTGGGCTGCAAAGGTGTGTACCGAAGCCCAGGTGGTTGCTCGACAAATGTCATCAATAGACAGAGTGAAGGTTAGCCATAGAGGCTGCCATGGCTCTCACATTATGAGCTGTGACATGGTCTTGAAGAGGAAGACTCTTACTCTCATAAGCAAATGATATGCATTGTGCAATCCATTTGGATAGAGTTCTCTTGGAGACTGAAAGTCCCAAATTACTAGAATCAAAAGCAATAAAAAGTTGAGACGACTTTCTATGTTGCTGTGTTCTTTGTAGGTAAAAAGCCAAGGCTCTTTTACAATCCAAAGAATGAAGGTTCCTTTCTGGATTAGAGGCATGAGGCCTCGGAAAGAATACAGGAAGATAAATTGATTGATTTAAATGGAAAGGCTAAACCACCTTTGGCATAAAGTGTGGATGAGTCCAGAGAACAACTTTACCATGGTGAAACCTAATATAAGGCGGATCAGCCACTAAAGCTTGCAGTTCACCAATGCGACGTGCAGAGGTGATTGCAATTAGGAAGATGACCTTCCAGGACAAACGCTTTAGGGTTGTAGTGGCTAAAGGTTCAAAAGGCAGTTTCTTGAGCTGCCTGAGAACTAGGTTTAAATACCATGCCACCGGTGGTGGCTTGATGGGAGGCTTTGTTAATAGAAGACCTCTCATAAATCTTGATATGAGTGGATGAGAGGAAATTGGTTATCCATTTAGAGGTTTATAGGAAGCTGCAATTGAACTAAGATGGACTCTTACTGAATTGGTCTTTAGACCAGAATTTGATAAATGAAGTAGATACTCTAGTATCGATTCAAAAGGTATCATAAGGGGGTTTAACCCCTTCTATGAACACCATATAGAAAAACGTTTCCACTTGAAGGCGTAAGAGCATCTTGTGGAAGGTTTTCTAGAAGCCTGATGGATATCCTTTACCTGTTGGGAAAGGTTGAGATCTTGAAGGTCTAAGCTTTCAGCAACCAGACCCTGAGATGCAGGGACTGCGGATTCGGGTGCCATAGCATCCCGTTCGGTTGGAAGAGGATATCTGGAGCATAGCCTAACTCCAGAAGTGCAGCTTGAGAGAGATGTAGAAGCAGGGGATACCACGTTTGGTGTGGCCACCGTGGCGCTATGAGGATCATACAACCTCTGTCTCTCTGAAGCTTGAAGAGTGTTTTGGGGATGAGGGGAATGGGTGGGAAGGCATAGAGGAAGTCGTGACCCCAGTGAAGGAGGAAGGCATCCCTTGCCTGGCAATTTTGAGCCAGAATTCTGGAACAGAACCGGGGAAGTTTGGCATTCCGCAGACTTGCAAATAAGTCTATTTCTGGGGTTCCCCAGATCTGAAATATCTTGGCCACCTGGTCTAGGTGGAGAGACCATTCGTGAGGCAGCAGTACTCGGCTGAGTTTGTCTGCCCAAAGGTTTTGAATGCCTGGAAGATATACCATGAGAAGGTGAATTTGATGCTCTCTGGCGAGGGCTCATAGTCGAAAAGCTTCACTGCATGACGACAGAGAGCCTGTTCCCCCCCTGCTTGTTCACGCAGAACATAGCTACTTGATTGTCCGTTTGGACTAGGACTGTCTTTGTAGCTGAGCTGGGCATGGAATACTCGAAGAGCTAGATAGAGTGCTCTGAATTCCAGGAGATTTATGTGAAGACAAGCCTCCTGTGGAGTCCAGGTACCCTGGGTAGAGAGATGATGCAGGTGTGCTCCCCATCCCACCTGTGATGCATCTGTTGTTAGGGTGGCCTGAAATAGGGGTTGCTGGAAAGGAGATCCCACTAGAAGATTTTCCAGTGATTGCCACCATTGGAGGGACAAAATCAGTCATTGTGAGTTTGATATCTTGTCCGAAAGATGTCCTGTGGCCTGTGTCCACTGTGTGGATAGGGTCTACTGGGCTGCTCGCATATGAAACCACATGAACCATGGATGCCATATGTCCCAATAGTTGTAGTAGTTCTCGAGCAGTTAAGGAGGACTTCGCCACTGCTTGAGAAGCTAGCTGCACTATGAGAAGACAGCGGGGTTGTGGGAGAAAAGCCCTCGATTGTCTGGTATCTAAACGAGTTCCTATGAACTCCAGGGACTGAGACGGAGCAAGTTGAGATTTTGGGAGGTTTATGACCAATCCCAATTATTGAAGGATTTGCATTGTGCGAGACAGTGCAGAGCTGGCTTCTGGAACCGTGGGAGCTCGAAAGAGCCTGTCGTCTAAGTAAGGGAAGACAAATATCCCTAGGGTTCGCAGAAATGCAGCTACTACTGCCATGCATTTTGTGAATACTCTTGGTGCCAAAGCCAGACCAAAGGGAAGAACCCTGTATTGGAAATGTTTTCCCCTGAAAAGGAATCGTAAGAATTTCCTGTGATCTGGATGGATCAGAATGTGAGTATATGCATCCTTTAGATCTAGAGAACAAAGCCAATCCTGACTTTGAAGGTATGGCAGAAGAGTTCCCAGAGAAATCATTTTGAACTTTTCTTGGAACAGATATTTGCTCAGTTCTCTGAGGTCTAGAATGGTTCAATAGCTCTTGGAGCTAAAAAAATGGATTTCTCTTGTGGCAAGAGATTCATGCCTAGCGTTGAGGATTGAGTCAGTGTATCACTGATATCTCAGTAAGGATGAGATGAACTGTAGATGCTTCTTTTGATAAGAAGTAGGTTACTGGTTCCAAACCTCAAACAGGAAAAAGATTTTTAATGGATAAAATATCAGAAACCCTGTGACTGTTGGGTTTGCTAAGCCTGTTGAGGTTTTGATTTTCTTAGCCTGGTTTGATGTTGCCCTTCTTTGGAAACATCTGCATGATGGGTAGAAGATGGATAAAACTTTTTCCCCCTAGGGGGATAAAGTTTGTTAGGAGATTTTTTTTTAGTAGCTGGGATAGAGGAAAGTTTTGACAATCCTCTGAAAGCAACAATATAAGTGTTTAACTGATCAGCTTGGAATAAAGCATCCTTGTTAAAGAGATTTTCACCAGTATAAGGAGTATTTCCCAGCCTTTCTTGTACCCACTTGTCCAAGTCTGAAGCTTGGAGCCAGGCCATGCGTCGTGCCCCTATGGCTATAGCAGAAGTTCTGCTAATAGACTCAAAACAGTCCAGGGAAGCACGATTAAGGAACTTAGAGACATTTTGAGCATGACTGACTAATAAGAAATAGTCTGCTCTTTTATGTTTTTGAAGAAAAGGGTTCAAAAGCTTTAAGTTCTTTGTGACCTCTTCAAGAGATAATCCCATATAGAAAATATATGAGATAATTCTTGCTGAAAGCATGGATGCCTGGAAGCATCGACGTCCAAAGGCATCTAAAGTCCTAGACTCACGACCTGGCGGATAAGAGGAGTGCTTCTTTGCACTCTTAATACGCCTCATTGCTGATTCTACAACAATAGAATGATGAGGAAGTTGAGTCTTTTGAAAACCTGGAGAAGGTGGCACTTTGTACATAGTGTCAAGTTTCTTAGAATGTGGGGATACTGTTAAAGAAGTTTCCCACATTCTTAATAGTAGATCCTGTAAGATCTGATGCAAAGGAAACATGATTCCCTCCTTTGGAATCCAGGGGGATTGCAGAGTCTCTGACTCCCCTGGTATGGAGTCTTCACCAGGTATAGAGTCTTTACCAGGTATAGAAATGGCAAGTAACTTTGCCATATCAAGCAAAAAAGCTTGAAAAGAAATCTCCTCCGAGGAGGACCCCCAAAAATGAGGGGTAAAGGCTAGAATTGTTGAGAATTCAGCCTTGGTACCGATGGATTCATCCCAGTCATCGAGATCAGAAGACTTGAAAGGATGAAGCATCGGATTTTCTTTAAAGCAATGTCTTCGATACCGGCCGAGGTCGGTACCGAGACGAGTCGGTACCGAATCCTCCATGCTAGAGAGCGATTCCAGGCTTGACATCGAAGGAAGCGAGTCCATCGAAGCAAGCATGGACGGTACAGACACCGGTGCCGATGTCGATACCAGTACCGATACCGAAGCCGATACTCGAGGAACGGTCTGCAGCATCTCTAGCGGTACCGAAGTAGCTGAGAGCGCTAGACTACGTTCATCGGTGAGGAGTGTTTCATCCATCACCATAGCCGATGCCGGGGTGTCGGTACCGCTCAAAGCAGCCACAACCACCGAGCATGGCCCAGGTATGTTCATCAAGGTAAGAAACCTGGGAACAACCTGAAGCCCCGTTAATGCTTTGGAGCCCGAAGACTCCCGCCGGGGCTTTATTGCCAAAATGTCCTCGAGGGCAACGCCAGAGGCATCTCGATGCTTAGAAGGAGATCTACCACTTGAGGACTGGCTAGTCTTAACAGACTTTTGTTTGGTTACCTGATCCCGTGGAAAAGAAGATATTCTGGCTGGTGACATCAAGTCCGATGTGAACCGGGTATCGAGTTGTGCTCAATCCTGAAGACTTCTTCTGTTTGAGCTCCGGCAGGAGAGACACTCCAGTGGGCAATGGTCAGGACCTAAACATTTTAGACACCAAGTATGAGTGTCTAAAAATATATCTGTACCACCACACTTTGAGCATTTCTTAACGATAGTGGCCGGCTTTTCCATAATAGAAGGATAGAGGCCTAGTGGCCTAGAAACAGTCAGGCACTAAACAGGAAAAAATTTTGTAGAGAAAAGAAGAAATTTTTTAGTAAAAGAAAGAAAAGCACCGGCGGTACCGGTGGTGTCGAGGGAAGGCAGACGCAACCACAAGAAAGTAAGAATAAAAAGAAGAATTTTCTGCGGTGACAGGAATACGTCCTGCCGGCTCCGCGGAAAATGGAAAACTGATGAGAGGGAAGAGAATGGGCGGGAAGGCAGCGCGCATGCGTGTGGGATGCTCCCAAAAGCTTTCTTTTTGGATGCTGGGGAGCGTTCCCGCGCAGGCTCCATCGGTACCGACGTACCCATATGTGAAGACTCATTCCTGCTTGTTCCTGGAGATAATGAAGCTTGTAACCCTCTCCCACAATGGACAGAGTCCAATTTTCTGCTGTTATTTGGTGCCATCTGTTAGCAAAATGACACAACCTGCCTGGAATGTTTAGGGGTTCTGGACCTTTCAGAGGCAGAAAGGCTAAGTTCTCTATGAAGGATTCAAAGCCCTTGAGGGGGGCTGGGCCTGTGGAGCTGGTTGAGCTCTAAGGCCTTTTGGCGTCTTTTGTCGACCCTTCTGGGCAACTTGATCCTGAGCTTGCCCTTGCTGGGTATAGGACAGATAAAACTTCCTCTTTTTGCTGAAAAAGGGCTTTTATATAAGGTTTCTTTTTGGCTGGAGTGGCAGTAGATTTTAACAATCTATCTAAAGTGATATTGTCAGCATCTATCGCATTAGCCTTTTCCTGCCAATTCTTGCCAAAGAGGTTTTCTCCTGTGCAAGAGATGTTTCCTAATTTATCCTGTACCCAAATCTCCGATGCCTGGAGCCAGGCAATCCGACGTGCACCAATGGCAATAGCAGAAGTTCTGCTGATGCATTCAAAGCAGTCAAAGGCTGCATGATTTACAAACTTGGAGACGTCTTGAGCATGCTTGACAAGTCTTGTCGTTTGCCATCAGGGAGAAGGGGGATCATAAGCTCCAAATCTCCTGTGACCACTTTGAGGAACATTCCCATATATAAAATATATGAGCTGATCCTAGCTGAAAGCATGGAAGCCTGAAATGTTCAACGCCCAAAAGCGTCAAGAGTCCTGCATTCACGACCTGGAGGATTAGATGCATGTCTTTTTGCACTTTTCATCCTACGCATGGCTGACTCCACTACCATTGAATAGTGTGGCAGCTGAGTCTTTTGAAAACCAGGACATGGTGGAACTCGATACATGGTATCGAGTCTCCTAGAATGAGGAGATGTGGTCAAGGGTGTCGCCCACATTCTGAGCATCAAATCATGAAGAATTTCATGAATGGGCAGAGTGGCTGCCTCCTTGGGAGCCTTAGGGTATTGGAGAATTTCCAATTCTTTTGCTCTAGGTTCTTTTTCAGGAGCTACCGTGATTGAAAGGCCTCAGGCCACATCACAAATAAAATCCTGAAAAGACATGTCTTCAGGAGACGACATTCTGCGTTGGGGTGAAGAGGAGTCTTCCGGGAGAAACACTCTGGTACCGCAGAATTATCAGAGTCATTGGAATCGGAGGATTTGAAGTATCTCTGATTCCGATGTTCATGCAAAGCACGGTCTCGGTATCGATCAAAGTCGGTACCGAGTTGGTCCGGTATCGATCTGTCGATGCCAGAAAAAGTCGGCATGGGAAGAATTCCCACCGGGGCCAGTACCGTCGGTGCTGGTGCTGGTACCAGCATTGGCACCGGTGCCCGTTGAACCGCCGGTGTCAATGGTACTGCAGCTGTAAGGAGAGCTGAAAGACTGCGTTCGATAGCGAGGAATCTCTGGTATATCAATGCTGCCAATGCCTGGGTATTGGTACCGGTAAAAGCGGCCATAACCCCCGAGCGTGGCACCAGTAGTTCTGCCGAGGTCGAAGCCTCGAGAACATCCTGGAATCCCGTTGATGCTTTGGAGGCCAAAGCCTCCCGCCGGGGCTGTTTTACCAGTGTAGTTTCCTCAAGGGCAATGCCAGTGTAGTTTCCTCAAGGGCAATGCCAATGGCCTCTCGATGCTTTGAAGGAGAGCTACCCTTTGAGGACCGGCTCTTAGGTTTAGTTACCTGAGATTCATGGGAGGAAGATGAGGCTCTTGAAGACGTCGATGCAATGCACCTGGCATCCAAAGAAAAGAGGGTACCGAGCTTTGCAGCTCGGTTCTGTCTTCCTCTTTTAGTCATCCACATACAAGAGAGACACTCAGATGGAGAATGGTCAGGGCCTAAACATTTTAGCCACCAGTCATGGGTGTCGGTGACGGAGATGGTACCGCCACACTTAGTACATTTTTTAAAACCACTAGTTGGTTTTTCCATCTTTTAGGAAAAAATGGGGCCTAATGCCCAAAATGGCACCTAGCACCAAAAAGAAAAGGTTTCTGAAGAGAAACAGTTCAGAAGTATATATTTTTTTTTTTTTAGAAAAGAAGAAAAAGAAGAACCGGCGGTACCGGTAGGTGTCGTGCGGAGGCAGACGTGACCACAAGAAAACAAGTTTAAAGAAGAAATGTTCTGTGGTGACAGGGTATGTGACCTGTTGGCTCCGCAGAAAACGAAGAACTGAAGAGGGACAGTTGGAAAGGCGGGAAGGCAGCGAGCATGTGCTGAGGGATGCTCCTAAAAGCTGGGGAGCGTTCCAGCGCAGGCTCCGCCGGTACCGACGATACCCATATGTGACGACTACATTCCTGCTTGTTCCTGGAGATCAGTATTAACATAATTCTAGCAAATTTGTTTTACATAGAACATAGGGTAAATACAACTTGGTGCTAATGGGGGATACATAAAACAGTGCAACTGCAGTTCAGGAGAGTTAAGTGTTTTACAGGGGTGTATGGTATGTACAACTTGGATTTGACATGGAGTGAGGACTAAAGAAAGTTTGTTGGTGCAGATTAGGTGATGAGAGTGTGGTACTCCGTGTTAGTGTCTAGTCCAGAGTAATAAGATACTCATTCACATACTAGGCTGCTGGGAATATGCTACTAATACCCCCAACAGCTAATGTGGAGGCTTTGCAGGTAAGCGCAAAACCTTAATGTGCTTTTGTAAAAGAGCTCCTAAATTTACTAGGAGACCATGAAACAGTGATTAGTAACAACAAAAATTTGTGGGTAGTCCGAGTGGTTTACAAACAAGTCTTACTAGTTATATATTAATACAGCTGTATAACATACAATACAATATAAAATGGATAAGAATTAGTTCCTTAAAGTGTGACATCGAGTTCTGAATACTCTGTATCTAGAAACTTAATTGAATGATCTAGATCACCAGGATAAAGCATAGTTACTCACCTGTAACAGGTGATCTCCGGGAACAGCAGGAATTTAGTCTTCACACATGGGTATCGTCGGTACCGACGCAGCCTGTGCGGGAACGCTACCCAGCTTCCAATTAGAAAGCTTTTGGGAGCATCCCACAGCGCCTGCGTGCTGCCTTCCCAACTTTCCCAACTGCCTCCCTCCAGTTGAGTTTTAAAGCTGAGACAAAGAGAGAGAGAGGGAAAGAAAAGAAAAGAGAGATACAACTCCTAGGGGAGGTGGGTGGGTTGTGAAGTCTAAATTCCTGCTGTTCCCGGAGATCACCTGTTACAGGTGAGGAACTATGCTATCTCCAGGAACAAGCAGGAATGTACTCTTCACATACGGGGACTCCCTAGCTACAGATGCCAGGGAGAGACAGGAGATCTTGAGCAGATCCGAGATCCAGAGATAGAGCTTGAGAGAGACGTAGGAGCAGAGGGTACCACACTTGCCGTGGCCAATGTGGAGCTATGAGAATCATATGGCCTCTGTCTCTCTGAAGCTTGAATAGGGTTTTGGGAATTAGGGGAATGGGTGGAAAGGCATATAGGAAGTCCTGACCCCAATGGAGAAGGAAAGCATCCCTGGCCTGAGAACCCTGAGCCGGAATTCTGGAAGAGAACCGGGGAAGTTTGGAATTCAGTGGACTTGCAAAGAGGTCTATGTCCAGGGTTCCCCAAATTTGAAAACTTTTTGCTACCTGGTCTGCATGGAGAGACCATTCGTGTGGGAGCAGAACTCGACTGAGTCTGTCTGCCCAAGAGTTTTGAATGCCTGGCAGATACACCGCAAGGAGATGAATCTGATGCTCTCTGGCGAGGGCCCAAAGTCGCAAAGCTTCGTTGCAACGCGACAGAGAGCCTGTTCCTCCCTGCTTGTTCAGATAGAACATAGCTACTTGATTGTCCATCTGAATTAGGACTGTCTTGTAGCTTAGCTGGGTATGGAACACTCGAAGAGCAAAGAAGATTGCTCTGAGTTCTTGGAGATTGATATGTAAGTGGGTCTCCTGTGGAGTCCAGGTGCCTTGGGTAGAGAGATCTTGCAGGTGAGCTCCCCAACCCAGCTGTGAGGCATCTATTGTTAGAGTGACCTTGGGTAGGAGCTGCTGGAAAGGGCAACCTACCAACAGGTTTTGGGTTGATTGCCACCATTGGAGAGACAAAATAAGGCGACTTGTGTTTGCTATTTTGTCTGATAGGCAGCCTGATGCCTGAGTCCATTGAGTGGATAGAGTCCATTGGGCTGCTCTCATATGGAGGGGAGCATAGGGGACCACATGCACGGTAGATGCCATGTGGCCTAGTAATTGTAACATTTGCCGAGCAGTGAGATGAGTTTTCAACACTGCCTGGGAGGCTAACTGCACAATGTGAAGGCAGCGGGGCTGTGGAAGATAGGCCCTTGCTTTTCTGGTATCCAGCAAAGCTCCTATGAACTCTAGAGACTGAGTGGGAGTTAGGCTGGATTTTTGGATGTTTATGACCAGACCCAAATACTGAAGGATACGCATTGTGCAAGATAGAGAAATCCTGGCCTCTGACTCTGATGGGGCTCGAATGAGCCAGTCGTCTAAGTAGGGGGAAGACGAATATTCCTAGAGTGCAAAGAAATGCTGCTACCACAACCATGCATTTCGTAAACACCCTTGGTGCTGAGGCCAGGCCAAAAGGAAGCACCCTGTATTGGTAGAGCTTTCCCTGGAAAAGGAGCCGAAGGAATCTTCTGTGAGATGGATGGATGAGAACATGAGTGTAAGCATCCTTGAGATCTAGAGAACAAAGCCAATCCTGACTCTGAAGGTATGGCAGCAGAGTTCCCAGAGAAATCATCTTGAATTTCTCTTTGAACAGGAATTTGTTCAATTCTCTGAGGTCTAAAATAGGTCTGTCCCCCCCTGTTTTCTTTGGGATAAGGAAATAGGGGGAGTAAAACCCTGTACCCTGTTGAGAAATGGGTACTTCTTCTATTGCCCCTTAGGCAAGAAGCATAGTGACCTCTTGATCTAACAGGTTGTTGAGAGAGGTCTGAGAATTGAACTGTTTTACCATTGTAGGAGGGGGCATGCAAAGAAAGTGAAGCTTGTACCCCTCTTTTATAATGGAGAGAGTCCAATCTTCTGCTGTTATCTGCCCCCATCAGGGGCAAAATGACACAACCTTCCTGGAATGGTGGAAGGCTCTGGTCCGCTGAGGGCCAGGAAGGCTAAGTTCTCTAGATGGAAGTCAAAGACCTTGTGGAGGCTGAGACTGCTGAGACGGTTGAGGCTTAGCAGTCTTTGCTTTCCTTTGTTTAGGTGGTTGCTGACCCTTTCGGGCAGACTGACCTGCAGAACTTCTCTGCTGGGTATAAGAGGGGTAAAACCTCTTCTTTTTAGAGAAGAATGGTTTTTTGAAAGATTTCTTCCTTGCAGTATCAGTTGTAGTTACCCGCATCCAGTTCATTGGCTTTCTCTTGCCAATTTTTGCCAAAGAGATTCTCACCTGTACAAAGGATATTACCCAGTTTGTCCTGCACCCAGAGCTCCAAGTCAGATGCCTGGAGCCAGGCAATCCTACGTGCACCTATGGCAATGGCAGAGGTTCTGCTTATGCACTCAAAACAGTCAAAAGCTGCACGATTGACAAACTTAGAAACATCCTGGGCATGTTTAACCAGTGTGAGAAAATCCTGCCTCTTATCATCAGGAAGGAGAGGGCTCAAAATCTCCAAATTTCCTGTGACTTCCTTAAGGAACATTCCCATATATAAAATATAGGAACTGATCCTGGCAGAAAGCATGGAAGCCTGGAAAGTATGACGTCCAAAGGCATCCAAAGTTCTACATTCACGTCCTGGAGGATTAGAGGCATGCCTCTTTGCACTCCTGATCCTTCTCATAGCTGATTCCACTACAATGGAGTGGTGAGGAAGCTGAGTCTTCTGGAAGCCAGGACAAGGAGGCACTCGATACATGGTATCCAGTCTACGAGAGTGAGGAGAGGTGGTAAGAGGTGTTTCCCACATTCTTAACATGACATCATGTAAGATCTCATGAAAAGGCAAAGTAGCTGCCTCTTTAGGAGCCTTGGGATATTGTAGAATCTCCAACTCCTTTGCTCTGGGCTCTGTTTCAGGAGCCACTGTAATGGAAAGACCTCGAGCCACCTCCCTGATAAAATCCTGAAAGGATATATCCTCTGGAGGAGACATCCTACGTTTAGGAGAGGAAGGCTCCTCCGGGAGAAGTACTCCGGTACCGACCGAGCTGTCAGAATCCTCAAACTCCTCTGAGGATTCAAAGTACCTTCTATCCAGATGCTCTTGTAGAGCACGATACCCATACCGACCAAAGTCAGTGTCGGGGGGGAATCAGTACCGGTCTATCGGTACCGGAAGGCATAGCATGACTCGGTGCCGGCAATGCAGACACCGATGTCGATGCCGATGTCTGTCGGTACCGGTATCGATACCGGTACCGGTTGAACTGTCTGAAGCGGTTCCGAGGGTACCGATGCCGCAAGGAGAGCCGCCAGACAGCGTTCAATAGCCAGGAATCTCCGGTCTATCGATGCTGCCGATGCCTGGGTATCGGTACCGGAGAAAGCAGCCGGTACCCCAGAGCATGGCACCAGTAGTTCTGCCGAGGTTGAGGCCTCGAGAACATCCTGGAGCCACGGATAATGCTTTGGAAGCCGAAGTCTCCCGCTGGGGCAATTTTGCCGGTGCAAGACCCTCAAGGGCAACACCAAAGGCATCTCGATGCTTGGAAGGAGATCTACCCTTTGAGGACCGGCCAGACTTATGTTTAGTTACCTGAGATCCATGGGAGGAAGACGAAGACCTGGAAGACGTCGATGCCACAGAGGCTGCATCGGAGGGAAAAAGGGTGCTGAGCTTAGCAGCTCGGTTTTGCCGACCCCTCTTCGACATCATTCCACAGGCCATACACTCCGAAATAGAGTGGTCAGGACCTAAACATTTAAGGCACCACTCGTGGGTGTTGGTGACGGAGATGGTACCGCCACACTTGGTACACTTCTTGAAACCCGAAGCGGGTTTTTCATAGTAAAGGAAATTTTGGGCCTAGTGCCCAAAATGGCGCATGCACCTGAAGAAGAAAGATTCTGAAAAAAATTATATATTTTTTTATATTTTTTTAAAAGAAAGAAAGAACCGGCGGTACCGGTATAGCGTCAGGGGAAGGCAGACGCGACCACAAAATAGCAGGATAATAGGAAAAATTTTCTGCGGTGACAGGAACGACAACCTGCTGGCTCCGCAGAAAACGAAGAACTGGAGAGAGGCAGTTGGGAAAGGCAGGAAGGCAGCACGCAGGCGCTGTGGGATGCTCCCGAAAGCTTTCTAATTGGACGCTGGGGAGCGTTCCCAGGCAGGCTTCGTCGGTACCGACGATACCCATATGTGAAGACTACATTCCTGCTTGTTCCTGGAGATTTGTGTTTATCACCTGTTCCATGCTTAGCTGGAACAGTGTGGATCACCATTCCAAAATTAGTATTCTCCCAAATTCAACCAAACTCTTAAAAAGATTTTAAACTCTTATAACATACGAAACCCAGTAGAGTTTCAAAAAGCAACTTCTTTACCACTGTTGCAGCAGTAATTTGGCAGCTACCCTGACATTCCATATGTGAAGCTCAAGAAATGGGCTGCTTTTGGTAGAGTTGAGAAGTAGCCTAATCATTACAGGCAGTAGCCTAGTGACTAACGAGACCAGGGTTTGAATTCTACTGGCAATTCTTGTGGCCTTGGATAAGTCACTTAGACTTCCATTGCCTCGGGTACACTTAGATTGTAAACCCTCCGGAGACAGGGAAATAACCTGATTGGAGCTCGCCTCGAACTACTACAGGAAAAGTGTGAGCTAAATATTACTAAATTAAAAAAAAAAAAAAAAAAAAAAGAGACGACTCTGGACTTGATTCAGTAGGCTCTAGTGCTGGGTTTTGCTAAAGATTTTCTCATGCTTGTCTTGATGCAAACTAACAGCTATTGTTGCTGTTGTTGTTAAGTGCCGTCAAGTCCCTTGACGTTTTCCCTCAAGCCATGTTCATGATGAATAGTGCCTAGTTGATATCTTACTACTGTTATCAACCTGTATATAGTCCCATGTTGTATATAGTTCCATGATGTATATAGTTAGCCTGTGTTCCATGTTCAATACCCTGTTCAATGTAAAACGCAGTGTGGCTTTTCCTGCTGTGCGAGTTTTGTTACCTGTGAACCGCGCTGATGGTAAATAGTGCGGTATAGAAAAACTATAAATATAATAAATAATAAATAAATAATAAGTCGGTGTCGACTCATGGCGACCCTCTGGATAGTTGTCCTAAATTGTGCTCGGTCTTCAGTCAGGCAGCTCATTGTTGACATACTGGTACCCGTAGCTGCTGTTATTGTATCGATCCATCTCATTGCTGGCTTTCCTCTTTTGTGTTGACCTTCTATCTTGCCAAGCATGATGTCTTTCTCTAATGATCTCTCTTTTCGTATGATGTGTTCTAAGTATGAAAGCCGAAGTCTTGTCATCTGAGCTTCTAAAGAAAGCTTAGGTTTGATCTCCTCTAGTACTGACTGGTTTGTTCTTTGGGCAGTCCATGATATATGCAGTATTTGCCGCCAGCACCATAATTCAAAGGTATCAATTTTCTTCCTGTCTATCTTTTTCACTGTCCAGCTTTCACATCCATATGATGCTACTGAAAATACCATGGCTTGAACGAGTCAAATCTTTGTATGGAGAGAGACTTCTCTGCTCTTGAGAATCTTGTCTAGGTCTTTCAGAGCCATTCTGCCAAGAGAAATACGTCATCTGATTTCTTGACTGCTCATTGCTTCTTTATTGATAGTTGATCCAAGTAGGTTAAAGTTGTCCGCGATTTCAATTTCTTCTCCTTCAGCGATGAACTTATTGATTTTGCCAGTTATCATGATCTTTGCCTTCTTTACATTAAGGTGCAGGCCCATTTTAAGACTATGTTCCTTGATCATGAGAAGCAAATGTTTGAGATCTTCACTTGCAGGCAGTAATGTGGTATCATCAGCATAGCGAAGATTGTTGAGTCTTCCACCAATCTTCACACCTCTGTTGTCTTAATACAATCTTGCTTCTCTGATGATTTGTTCTGCATATAAATTAAACAGGTAGGGGGAACGTATGCAGTCTTGTCATACACCTTTGCTTATTTTAAACCATTCTGTTTCTCCTAAATTCTATTCGAACTGTTGCTTCTTGATCAACATACAGATTGTGCAAGAGATCAGGGTGTTCTGGTATACCCATGCTTCTTAATGTGGCCCAGAGTTTCTCATGGTTTACACAGTCAAAAGCCTTGCTGTAGTCTATAAAGCACAAATAGATATCCTTTTGGTGTTCTTTAGTCTTTTCAAGGATCCATCTCACATCCGCGATGTCTCTCGTTCCTCGCCCTTTCCTGAACCCTGCTTGCACTCCAGTTGTTCTTGTTCCAGGTATGAATGTAGTCTCGGTTGAATAATCTTCAGCAGAATCTTGCTGGCATGTGGGATGAGAACAATTGTGCGATTATTTCCAGAGTCAGTTGAATCACCTTTCTTTAGTATTGGTATAAACACAGATCTTTTCCAGTCGGATGGCCATGATGTTGTCTTCCAAATTTCTTGGCAGAGTCTTATAAGTATGGTAACAGCTGCATCAGATTTCTGTAATAACTCTATGGGAATGCCATCAATGCCTGATGCTTTCTTTGATAAGGCTTTCAAGGCTGCTTTGACTTCTTCTTAAATCACCAATGGTTCTGGATCACAAGGTACAGGTTGAAACGGCTGCTGGTCCACTTGATCATTATCATATAATAAACTCTAATTCTTTCCACCTTTTCTTGATCTTCTCAGCATAGAATCTTGAGCATCTTGTAACAGTTTCTGCTTCTATTTCCTTGCCTGTGTCATTGTAGTACCTTTCCTTGTCCTGCATTGCTGCAACGTTGGAAATCTCTGTTGAGTTCTGCAATTGGCTTTCTTTCACCTGTGGCTTTAGCTTCTCTGCGTTTCTGGGCAATTTTCAGAGTTTCTTCCATCATCCATTTTGGCTGTTTTTGCTTTTTCATCTTTTATAGAGACTTCGCGCTTTCTTCCAACACAATCTTCTTGATGTCATTCCATAACTCTTCTGGAGCTCTGTCATTTGTATCTAAAGCAGCAAATCAATTTTGCAGGCAGTCTTTAAATTCCAGTGATATATTCTCAAGGTCATATTTTGCTACATTTATGAGTGGCTTGCTCTTTCAACTTTAGCTTGAGTTTGCATACTAGTAGTTGGTGATCTGTATCACAGTCAGCTCCAGGTTTTGTCTTTGTTGATGTTACAGAGCTTTTCCATCGTTGACTTCCACAGATGTAGTCAATTTAATTTTTGTACAATCCATTGGGACTTCATTGCTGGAAGAAGGTGTTTGATTTGAATAGATCGTTGGTCTTGCAGAATTCTATCAGTCTTTCTCCATCTTTATTTCTGTTGCCAAGTCCATATTTTCCAACCACTCTGCCACCTTCTTTGTTGCCAACTTTTTCATTCCAGTCACCCATGACTATCAGAATATCCTGTTTGCATGTTCTATCAATTTCAGCTTCTACTTGTTCATAGAACTCATAAATTTCATCCTCTACTGCAGCTGCTGTTGGGGCATATACTTGAATTACAGTTGTCTTATCTTTTATCTAGACTAAACTATAAATGTCATATTTTGTTTTTGATTTTTGTTCTACCCTGAATAGACTATTACTTTGTGTTTTCTCTCAACTAGATTGTAAGCTCTAACGAGCAGGGACTGTCTCTTGCATCATATCTGTATAGCGCTGCGTGCGACTAGTAGCACTATATAAATGCTCAATAGTAGTAGTAGTAGTCTTGATAGTCATTCCTCGTAGACGAATAGAGATTAAGCGTTCACTGACTGCACTGTATTTCATTAGTTCTTGCAAGTTTCTTCTTTATTATAAATGCAACATCATTTCTTCTTTGTCTTTCATTTCCAGCATAGTAGACCATGTGATCATCTGATGCAAAGTGCCCGACGCCAGTCCATTTCAGTTTGCTGACACCCAACAGATCAAGTTGTATACATTCTATTTCATTCTTGACCACCTCCAACTTCCCTTGGTTCATGCTTCGTACATTCCATGTCTCAATATGTAAGACATCTTTACAGCTTCTGACTTTCATTTCATGCGCAATTACATCAGCAGTCAGACGTCCCAAGGGCTTTGATCCAACCACATCCTAAATGCTGGCTTTACTCTGAAAAGTCTTCAGCTCCTCCCCAGTAGCTAGTTGAGTGCCTTCCAACCTGGGGGTCTCATCTTCTAGCACTATAGTGCAATTTGTTTTGTTGTTACTATCCATTGGGTTTTCATGGCAAGATACAGAAGTAGATTGCCAGGCCTTTCCTCTGCGCAGTTTAAGTTTAGTATTGCCATTGTCACAGAAATGTGATCCTCCGCTGCCAACACCGTCCCATTCTGCTGCTGCCCAGATGGGTTTTCATGGCTGGATACAGAAGTAGATTGCCAGGCCTTTCCTCTGTGCAGTTTAAGTTTAATGTTGTTGCCGTTGTCACAGAAATGTGATCCTCCACCGCCAATACCGTCCCATTCTGCTGCTGCCCAGATGGGTAGTTTGTCTTGGTCGTTTGGCACCTCAGCTGAGACCTGTCCATCTTGGGAGAACCTGCCAGTAGTTAAGCTACCTATAGCTTAGCCCTCAGCATCACTGATGCACACAAGCCCTCGCAGCACGACAAGCTGCCAACTAAGTGAGGGAAACTAAAAGCTAGTACAGGACAATTCCAGGCAAAACCACTGCATTAAAGCATAGCATAAAGGGAATGCTAACTGTATGCATAGGATGTTTTACCTATGTGTGATTTATTGATGGTTTTATGTTTCTACTGTATATTGTGTGTAAACTGCTTTTATTTGGTAGCTAAGGTGATATATCAATTACTGACAAATACATATTTAATTGCTTCCGATGTGTGTAAAAAAAAAACTGCACTGAAACTTGGCAGCAGTTTTACTCTTCTGTTGCTGTGGGACTTTTGACAGATTTGAGCAGGTGTAAAGATGGAGTGGGGAGCAAAAAGATCTTTTGAGGTGAAGTTTGACACTTCAGCTCAGATGACCCAAAGCACAGATCCCCCAAATCACATGTTTGCCGACATTGGAGGCCCTGAATCCCCCTCCTCAAAATAGTCCCTGGTGGCCTCTGCCCCACTACCACACAAACTTGACAGAAAATAACATTAGTGGCTCAAGTGGCCACTACAGCCCATAGCTCTCTGCTCTTATCCACCTCCCCCATCCACTCTCCTGGTAGTCACAATCTCCATCCCCTATAGCAGCGATGGCGAACCTATGGCACGCGTGCCAGCTATGGCACGCGAAGGCCTTGCAGCTGGCACGCGGGAAGGTCCGCAATTAAAATATGCGGCGCGGCGGGAGGTGAGTGTGCTTTCCTCAAAATTACATTTTAAAAAAAGCTGGCTCTCTGGCTGCTGCCGCTGTCGCTGCGGCAGAATGCAGTGTCCCGCGGGGCCCCCTCTGCGCCGGCTGAGCCCTCTGCCCGGCTTTCAGATTCGCGAAGGGAGAGTGTCTCTCCCTCGCGTCTCTGTTAAGCCCGCAGGGGGTAATGGGAAATTTCCCATCAGCCCCTTTAGACGCGAGGGGTTGATGGGAAATTTCCCATTAGCCCCTGCGGGCTTAACAGAGACGCGAGGGAGAGACACTCTCCCTTCGCGAATCTGAAAGCCGGGCAGAGGGCTCAGCCGGCGCAGAGGGGGCCCCGCGGGACACTGCATTCTGCCGCAGCGGCAGCAGCCAGAGAGCCAGCTTTTTTTTTGGACTGCTAATGGGCTGGGGCTGGGGGGCTGTTAGGACTGCTAATGGGCTGGGGAGGGGGGGGCTGTTAGGACTGCTAATGGGCGGGGGGGCTGTTAGGACTGCTAATGGGCTGGGGGGGTGGGTTAGGACTGCTAATGGGCGGGCGGGCGGGGGGGGCTGTTAGGACTGCTAATGGGCGGGGGGCTGTTAGGACTGCTAATGGGCGGGCGGGGGGCTGTTAGGACTGCTAATGGGCAGGGGGGGCTGTTAGGACTGCTAATGGGCTGGGGGGGTGGGTTAGGACTGCTAATGGGCTGGGGGGGTTAGGACTGCTAATGGGCTGGGGGGTGGGTTAGTACTGCGAATGGGCTGAGGACTGATGGGGGCTGTCTGGAAATGGGGTGATGGGGGTGTTAGAAATGATAATGGGCTATGGGGGGTGGTTAGGACTGATTATGGGCTGAGGGGGAGGGGGTAGGACTTGAGGTGGGCTGATGTGGTTAGGACTGGTAATGGGCTGTGGGCTGCTGGGGGGGGTTAGGACTGGCAATGGGCTGATGGGGTTAAGACTGGCAATGGGCTGATGGGGTTAAGACTGGAAGTGGCTGATGGGGGGTTAGGACTGGTAATGGGTTATAGGGGGGGCTTAAACTGAAAATGGGGTGATGGGGGGGGTTAGGACTGGAAGTGGGTTGATTGTGGACTAGGACTTGTAATGGTTTGTGATGTTGCTATGAATGGAAATGGGCTGAGTGCAAGGGGAGGCTTGAATTCCAAATAGCTGAAAGGCAGGGAGCTTGTAAAGGAAATGGGCTGTGAGGGCAGGGACCTAGGACTGAAACTGGGCTGATGGAGCAGCTAGGATAGGACTGGAAAGGGGCTGTTGGGGGGAGCTAAGATTGGAAATGGGCTGTGGTGGGGGCTTGAATTGAAATGGACTCATGGAGGGGCTAGAACTGAAAGTAGGCTCATGGGGGGGGGCCTGGACTGGAATTGGACTGAGTGGAGGGGAGCTATGATTTGACATGGGCTGATGATGGGGCTAGGAAATGACTAGAAGTGGGCTGATGGGGGCTAGGATTGGAAATGAGCTGATGAAGGGACTCAGACTGAAAATGGATGGGGGAGCTAGGACTGGAAATGGGTTGATGGTGGGCTAGGACGGGAAATGGGCTGATGCAGGGACTAGAAGGGAATGGATGCTGGGTGAGACTGGAACTAGAAGGGAGCTGATGTTGGGGGAGGATTAGAATGGGATGGGGCTGGGAGAGTAAAATGGAGAGGGGAAAAATATTTTGTGTGGGAGGGATGAAAAATCTACAATTGGCCTGGTATTGGGAGAGTAAGTGGGGATTGAGGATGGAGGGGTAAAATTTGTGTGGATGAAATAGGAATGAGGAAAGAGCAAAAGGAGAAAGATTAGTATGTTAAAGCAGATGTAGAGAGAGAGAATGGAAAAAAAACTAGAAGAGAGAAGAAAGAACAAATGGACAGCAGACGATGGACAGTTAGCAGAAAACATGAAGAATCCAGAAGAAAGTGGCTGGAGCAATTGCAACTGAAAAAAAATGCACAAAAGGTAGAAATATCTCTTTATTTTGAATTTATTAACTGGAATATGAAACCTCTGGGAAATGTGCATCATTAACGTCTGTGCTTTGTTTGGTACAAGAGGAAATTAATTTATAGTTTTATTTCTACAGTGTTGTTGTACATTCCAAGTTTGGCTTTTGGGGTTCCCAGTTTAATTATTGCCTTCCTGTTTCTAAATTGAATGAAATCATTAAAACATTATAAATTGCCAATAAATTGAAATGAAAACCAAAGGACTGTGAATCAAATTGATTCTCTGACAATACAAAGATTCCAACCTTTACAAATGATGTTACATAGTTCAGGCAACTTTATAAAGAGTTTTTAGATACTAAAATCTTGTTGTTAAGGTTTAATTGACGTGTTGGCACTTTGAGGAAATTCTTTGGTTTTGTGCGGCAGTTTGGGCACTCGGGCTCAAAAAGGTTAGCCATCACTGCCCTATAGCTTCAACACCCCCCTTCCCCAGTAGACCAGCCTTCCCAATCCTCCCACATTGGGGAGCAGGTGCAATGTCTAGATGTTCCTGCCCCTTGCTGCCATATTTGAAAATGGCAGCACCAGGCCCCAAGTAGCTTCAGTTTGCTGTATAAGGTAAAGAAAAAAATGCCTTATATGTCAGATCCCCTCTCTCCCCCCCACAGTACTTCCTGGGATGCACAGCATGGGGTCAGCCAGTCTGCTGACAGGCATGCAATCAGGGGCTGCATGTTAGTTATCTGAGGTGAAGAGTTTAGGTGCTGCTAATGCAGACCTCCATGTGGCTTTCTCTCCTTGTTTAGCACAGATGTTTTGCATGGAGTTAATTTGCATGCTGTTTGCTTATAGCATCACTGAGAAAAATGTCTGCGTTAAACTTGCTTTAGGAAACCCTCAGCTAGAGCTTTAACAGACCCTCAGCTAGAGCTTTAACAGTGGGCTGTCTGTGTTTTAGTGCTGTGAGCTGCCAAATAGTAATTAGATATATTTCTTGGTCCAGGATTTCTCCTTATTTAGTACATTTAGGCTTTCATGGAAGAAAGTATCAATATTGCAGTTCTGGTTGCCATATCCTAAAAAGGATATAGTACTGGAAAAGGTACAGAGAAGAGCAGCCAAAATGGTAAAGGGGACTAGAAGCATACTTCCATGAGGAAAGGCTTTTGGCTAGGGCTCTTAAACTCGGAAAAGAGACAGCTGAGGGGAGATATGATAGAGGTCTATAAAATAATGAATGGAGTGTAACTGGCTAATGTACATCGGTTGTCTACTCCTTTTAAAAGTAGAAAGACTGAAGGACACACAATGAAACTACAGTGTAGCACACATCTAAGACTAATCAGAGAAAGTATATTTTCACTCAGCATGTAATCAGACTCTGGAATTCGTTACCAGAGGATGTAGTCAAAGTTGTTAGTGTAACTGGGTTGAAACGGGTTTGGATGAGTTCCTGGAGGAAAAATCCATTAACCATTTTTAATGAGGACTGGGGAAATCAACTGCTTACCCTTGCGACTGCAGCCTGGAAGGGTAAGATTTCTCTTTTCCTTGTAGCCATTTTAATTCTCTTAACATTCTGTTTGTACTCACCAATCAGTATGATCTAGTTTAAGTAATGAACTGTACGGTGTGACACCCGAACCTGTCTGAATACAGCCAAATTCTAGGTTTGTTTGTTTTTTAAATTAGCAGGTGGCACCTTGGTATTCCAATGACTTCATACACTTTTGATTAGCTCGAGGGCAGTGCCCCCTTCTTCAGGTGAATTTATTATCATAGCCCAATTCAAAGGTATTACTTGCCACATCCTTGTCAACCTTTCTTTCCATGTATCCAATGGACTATACACAGCAACCATAATATTTCTTTTCTCTTATTTAAATTAAATACTGATATTCCAGATCTAAACTCCTAAAGGTGAAATCAGACCTTACCTGCTAATTTTCTTTCCTGGAGTCCCTCCAGTCCAGTAGGTTATGCTTCTCTACCAGTAGGTGGAGACTAAGAACACAAATTCAAAGTGTGCTATAAGTAACCAGTGCCCACTGACAATAGCCAGTATGAACTTCATCAAGCAGCAAAAAGGAGCCCAAAATCCCAGTTCGCCAACAGTCACACTCTCGTCAAGCACCAAGCAATAAGGGTAACTAAACAGTTTACCCCTACAAGGGAAAGACCCTGAACGCTGTCTTTTCCTTTTTTTTTTGTTGAAGCAGCTGGCAAGAACCACAAAAGAAAAAACACGAAGACCCAAAAAACCAAGGCCACCAGGTCGAGGTCATGAACTGAACACACGCCCATTCCAAACTAACCCTGCAAGAGCAAAGCATGAGAAAGCCAACCAGACACACAAAAACCCCTGGAGGGTCCTAGACTGGACTGGAGGGACTCCAGGAAAGAAAATTAGCAGGTAAAGTCTAATTGCACCTTCCAGCACATCCCTCCACTCCAGTCCCGACAAGCGAGATGTAGCAAGGCAGTATTAACGATGGGTGGGCACTGAAATACCTGCCTGCAGCACACTGGCCCCAAAGACTGCATATCTTGCCGGGCCTGCACATCCAGCCGGAAATGCTGCATGAAGGAATGAAGAGATAACCATGTCGCTGCCCTACAAATGTCTTGAGGGGAAACCAGAACAAATTCTGCCCAAGACAAAGCCTGACCCTGTGTAGAATGGGCCTGCAAGCCTGTGGGCACCTGATGCCCCTTCAACGGATATGGGGACAAGATATCCACCCAGATCCACTGGGAAATAGAAGCTTTAGAAAGCACTTCACTTTTCTGAGGTTCCCCAAACAAAACAAAAAGCCTCTCAGAGAGCCAAAAGGTCTGAGTCAGCTTTAAATACCTCTTAAGAGATCTATGGACATTCAGTTTATGAAGAAGCTGGGCCTCTTCAGAATCACTCAACTCAGAGAAGGACGGCAGAGAAACCACCTGATTGAGATTAAAACTGGACACATCCTTGGGTAAAAATGGAAGACACCAGAAGCAGCATAAAATTCACTAGCTATGGTTGGTAAATTGCTGTGCTTCTCTTAGAGGGTGAGATTATAGTTCTCTCTCCAAGTCTTGCTGGGTACCTTCACGTGTTAACCCCATTGTACAAAATGTATACTGAATGGTGACACTACAATTGAAGTATGGTAGGAACAAAAAAGAAAAATAAATACTGGCCACATGTCGCATAGGATAAAAAGGTGCTCACCTGTAGGTTATGTACTAGGGCTAACAATGGTGGTTGCGACAGGGATATTATTTACATCTGCAGTATTTGCACTAACACAGATAACGGCCATGATGAGCATGTTCATGGACCCATTGTGGCAAGAGATAAACCACAGAAATCAATGAAAAGGTTAAGAGGATTAACTACCATTAAGTGAACTTTCGGCAGATAGCAAGATAATGTACTTATGCAACAATCCCTATATGGTAAATCAAGAGGGTATAGAAAGAGAATCTGCCAAAAACTGTAAGAAAGAGGAAAACGGCCACATGCAAGAAATGCATATTTAGGATCTTTAATTTCGCAGATCAAAGCAAAGTAGTTTGCGAATGATAACATCTTGAAACAACCAAGGGTTTCTGTGGAAACAGATCTATTATAGAGGTGTCTGTTCCGAGAGACTACTCTGAATCGTGTTGAGAGGGAGAAAATATTCAAGTACCAAGAAATGCAGAGACCAGAAAAATGTGGCAGACAGATACAGAGTTATTTCCTATCATGTTGGGTGCCAAAGGACTAATTAAGAGGAATGTCCAAGGACACTTTGATAAATTACCCATATACGTAACATCTTACAAACTCCAAATGGAGGATCTCTTTGGCACAATGCAAGCACTACGCCGAGCACTAGAGGTAATTTGCGAGACCGAGATCATACGCCACATTCTCTGGGCTTAGAAATGAGGTTCATGACGGTCATTGTATGCACAAAACCCACCCATTTGGAGAAACTGCCCTGGAACACTAAACAGGGCTCCTTGCAAGAAAAAGCCTGAAACTCAGAAAAGCAATGGGCTGAACAAATCACCTCCAGAAACACCACCTTCAAGTCCTTTACTGTGGTGCCTCTAAGCGGCTCAAAGGGAGATGGCTCCCAAAACTGAGAGCATCAAATTGAGGTCCCACGAGGGAGCAGTGGACCAGCATGGGAATGAAGGTGCTTCACCCCTTGCAGAAAATGAATCACATCCCCATGGCCCGCCAGGGCTTGACCCTGAACCTGCCGCCTGAAACACACCAAGGCCGCCACATGGACCCTCATGGAGCCCAAGCCTGGACCTCTCTCTAGTCCACCCTGCAAGAACACCAGAATCTCAGGGAGTGAGGCCTGAAGGGGGTGAACCCCCCCCCCCCTCGCTCACCACACTAGGCCTCAAAAATGCACCAAACTCACACAAAGTCCAAGAAAGTCGATTGCCTGCAGGCTGGAAGTAAAGTATCAATGACCAGAGAGGAGTAGCCCCTGTGTCTCAGCCAAACCCTCTCAAGAGCCAAGCCATAAGCAAGAACCAACCACCTCCAGCATTCTCACCGGCACCTAGGTGAGTAGGTCCACATCTCCCAGCAACAGAAAAGGCTCCGCTATCAGGAGCTGCATCAGGTCTGCAGTCCGCGGACCCTGAGGCCAATCCAATGCAATCAGCAGCACTCACCCCCAATGAGACTATCTGCTGAAGGACCCAGCCTATCAGAGGTCAGAGAAGGAACACAGAGCCCCTTTGACATGTATGTCCTGCGGTAGCTGAAGAAAACTGTCGACCTTTGCATTCTCCAAAGACACCAAATCCATCACCGGCCACCCCCCGGCAATCCACAACCCACTGGGAAACTAGCTCCAACAGCACCTACTCCCCTGGATCCAGGGACATGCAACTCAGATAATCTGCCTGGACATTGTCCTTCCTGGCGACATGGACAGCCGAGATTGCCAGTAAGTCAGCCTCTGCTCAATGCAACAACGGAATCGCCTCTGCCACTACCATCAAACTCCGGAGTGCCGTCTTGACGATTCATATACGTCACTATCGTGACACTGTCCGACAGCACTCAGCCCGCTTTGCGACTCAGCAGCTGAAGGAAAACATCTAAGACCAGATGCACCGCCAGTGTCTCTAAGCAACTGATCGACCACTGGCTCTCCTCCAGATTCCACTGGCCCTAAGCCACCTGGGACAGAGAAAGAGAGACCTATGGTGATGGCAATAAGAGAGAGAGAAACCAGAGGTGATGACACTGAAAGAGAGAGAGAGAGAGATCCAGGGTGATGAGAGAGCGAGACTTAAGAGTGATGACAGTGAGAAAGAGAGACCCAGGGTGATGGCAATAAGAGAGTGAAGAGAGAGAGAACGAAACCCACGTTAATGACAATGAGAGAGAGAGAGACCCAGGGTGATGGCAGTGAGAGAGAGAGACCCAGGGTGATGAAAATGAGAGACCCACACTTAGGATGATGCCACAGAGAAAGAGACCAACCCAGGGTGATGACAATGAGAGATAGAGAGAGACCCTGAGTAATGACAATGAGAAATAGAGAAACACTCAGGGTGATGACATTGAGAGAGAGACTCAGGGTGATGAGATAGAGACCCAGATTGATGACAATGAGAAAGAGACCCAGGATGATAATGAGAGAGAGAGCTCTGGGTGATTGCAATGAGACACTCACACTCCTGGGATGATAGCAATTAGAGACAGAGTGATGACAATGAGAAAGAGTCCCGGGGTGATGACTATGAGAGAGACCGACCCAGGGTGATGGCAGTGAGAGACACAGAGAGAGAGAGACCCAGGGTGATGACAATGAGAGAAAGAGAGAGACCCGGGGTCATGACAGCGAGAGAAAGAGAGACCAACCCGGGGTCATGACAGTGACAGAGAGAGATAGAAATGGGGTGATGACAATGAGAGACAGACAGACCCGGGGTGATGGCAATGAGAGAAATCCTGGGTGATGGGAATGAGACACACACACCTGGGGTGAGGGCAATGAGAGAGAGTCTCAGGGTGATGACAATGAGAGAGAGAGAAACCCAAAGTGAGGGCAATGAGAGAGAGAGAGAGACCTGGGTTAATGGCTGTGAGTGAGAGATAAAGACACCTTGGGTGATGGCAGTGAGAGAGAGAGACAGCACTGGGGTGCTGGCAATGAAAGAGAGGGATTTGGGGTGCTGGCAAAGAAAGAGGGATTTGGGGTGCTGGCAAAGAAAGAGGGATTTGGGGTGCTGGCAAAGAGAGAGAGGGATTTGGGGTGCTGGCAAGGAGAGAGACCCCCGTGGTGATGACAATGAAAAAAACTCTGGTTGATGGCACAGACACACACACCTGTGGTGATAACAAACAGAGACCCTGGTTGATGACACTGAGAGGCAGAGAGGACTTGGGTGATGACAATGAGAAAGAGAGAGACCGTGGGTGATGAGAAAGAGAGAGAGACTTGGGGTAATAACAATGACAGAGAGAGACTCAGGTTGATGAGAATGAGAGAGAGAGATAGACACCTTTGGTGGAAACAATGAGAGAGACCCTGGGTGATGACAGTGACAGAGAGGGAGAGAGAGAGAGAGAGACCCAAGGTGATGTCAGTTAGAGACATTAGAGATACCTTGGGTGGCGACAATTAGAGGGACCCTGGGAGATGGCAGTGAGAGAGAGAGACTCGGGGTTATGACAGAGAGAGAGAGAGGCTCCTTAGGTAGTGACAAGTGAGAGAGTCCCTGGGCGATGGCAGTGAGAGGGGGAGGGAGAGACCTAGGGTAATATCAATTGGAGACACGCTGGGTGAGGGCAGTAAGAGAGAGAGAAAGAGAGAGGGAGGGAGGGAGAGAAAGAGAGAGGGAGAGAGGGAGGGAGGGAGAGACCTAGGGTAATATCAATTGGATGGTTTGTGTCGCTACCTAACCCAACCAAGGTCTGACTGACACAGGAGACGATTGGCAAGTTTGTCAGTGGAGTTTTTCTGGAAGATCGTTGCGGGATATGTCTGGAGTTTGAAATAGCCCCCAAGGGTTTTCAATGGAGGTTCATTAATTTGAATCCTTTTCCAGGCGCGACTGAGCTGGAATATCTGGATAACACCAGCTCACTTCACTATTCAGCTAAGTGCCATTACTTCCGTTGTCTTACAGTCTACAGTTTACAGAACAGTTCTGTTAAGGAAAGTGCTGATGTATGTTAACATTTGGTTTATGCACGGGTTAGTCCTTTTTGGGCTTGTTGTAGCCTGGAGCATATTTAGGTTATACTGACCTTTTAAAATACAGTTGAATAAAAGGAGGGTCTGTCATTTGAGAGTGTTTGTACACCCTCGCGACAGGTGATCCGACAAAAAATTTGAGTTAGGAAATTTTCCTGTTCTATATAAAGATTGATGAATTATATGGGACAGTGAATGATCTTTAGGTTGTAGATGTTAATATCAATTGGAGACACGCTGGGTGAGGGCAGTGTGAGAGAGAGAGAGAAAGAGAGAGAGAGAGAGAGAGACTGACACAGGGTGATGACAAAGAGAGAACGAGACCCAGGGTGAGGGCAATAAGGGAGAGAGAGATGCAGGGTGATGAGAGAGAGAGACCTGGGGTGATGACAATGAGAAAGAGAGAGAAACCTGGGGTGATGACAGTGAACAACAGACTGAAGAAACGGGGGTTAGACGCTCTCCAGGGTCACAGACCCCAAGGCAGACAAAATGGTAGCAGTTCCCAGCAAAACAGTGGGACCACCGCAAGCCTTGGGAATATAATCTTGCTCCCTCAGACCTTCTGCACAAGGTTCTGGCCCACCAAGCCTCCCCTGTGGCAGTCATGTTCTCCCGCAGGAAGCCATGGCACAGTCTGACCTCAGGAGACTGCACCCTGTAGCTGCTGCATGTGATGCACTGGCTGTGATCTATGACCCTGTAGCACACGGATTCTCCCCCATGCCGATCCTGGATAATGTTCCCCCCTAAGCTGCGCTAAGTCTTCCACCGGAATTCCTGTTGGCGGGAGGCGGTACAAAGCGATCACATTTAGGATCGCAAAGCATTGGCAGGCCCTCGGGACCTGCCTATGCCGTGCGATCCTAAGAGTGATTGCTTTTATGATTACTTTGCACATCCCCCCCATCGGCAGGAATGCTGGCAGAGGACTCTACACAGCTAAGCGGGAACAATGATCTTGGACTTACCTGGTGGCTGCTTCTGCCACAGACCACAGCTGCCTCAGCGGCCAGTCTCCCACGTGACTATTCCTGCTTCTTACTGCTTATTTGGGGGGGGGGGGGGTTGTGCCTTAAAGGCACAGAAAGCATAGTTACTCACCTGTAACAGGTGATCTCCGGGAACAGCAGGAATTTAGTCTTCACATATGGGTATCGTTGGTACCGACGGAGCCTGCGTGGGAACGCTACCCAGCATCTATAAGAAAGCTTTTGGGAGCATCCCACAGCACCTGCGTGCTGCCTTCCCGCCTTTCCCAACTGTCCCTCTCCAGTTGAGTTTAAAGCTGAGACAAAGAGAGAGGGAAAGAGAGAAAGAGAGAGAGAGAGAGAGAGATACAAATCCTAGGGGAGGTGGGTGGGTTGTGAAGACTAAATTCCTGCTGTTCCCGGAGATCACCTGTTACAGGTGAGTAACTATGCTATCTCCAGGAACAAGCAGAAATGTAGTCTTTACATATGGGGACTCCCCAGCTGCAGATGCCAGGGAGAAACCCAAGAAGTTGTGTGCCCTTGTGAAAGGGCTCCACTTCCCCCATGGATCTCTGGCATCCTACCAGGGATGGTGGGTAAGAGTTGATTAAGTATGGAACAGGTGTTGAAGAACAGCCTGACCAAACAAGGCATCCCAGTGGGAGTCCTTGTCTAAGCAGTAATGGGCCGTGAAGGTATGAACCGAGGCCCAAGTAGCTGCTCGACAAATGTCGTCGATAGACACAGAGTGAAGATGAGCCATAGAGGTTGCCATGGCTCTCACATTGTGAGCTGTGACATGGCCTTCAAGAGGAAGGTTCTTACTCTCATAGGCAAAAGAAATACACTGTGCAATCCAGCTGGACAGTGTTCCTTTGGAGACTGGAAGTCCCAAATGACTAGGATCAAAAGCAACAAAGAGTTGAGAGGACTTTCTATGTTGCTGTGTCCTTTGCAAGTAACAGGCCAAGGCCCTTTTACAGTCCAAAGTATGAAGATTCCTTTCTGCATTTGAGGCGTGAGGCCTTGGGAAAAATACAGGAAGGTAAACCGCTTGGTTTAAATGAAAAGGTGATACCACCTTTGGCATAAAGTGTGGATGAGTCCTAAGGAGTACCTTATCATGATGGAACTTTGTATAAGGAGGATCAGCCACCAATGCTTGCAATTCACTGATGCGACGTGCTGATGTGATTGCAATAAGAAAGATGACCTTCCAGGAAAGGAATTTCAAAGAGGTAGTAGCTAATGGTTCAAAAGGCGGCTTCATGAGCTGCCCAAGAACCAGATTTAAGTCCCCTGCCACCGGTGGTGGCTTAATGGGAGGCTTAGTTAAAAGAAGGCCTCTCATAAATCTCGCTATGAGAGGATGAGAGGAAATAGGCTAAGAACATAAGATATGCCATACTGGGGGAGAGCTGTTGGAGCCAGTCGCACAGCGGAGGATTCCCGGGTGAGCAGGCTGCGGCGGGGACTGCCCCAGGCGATTTCGGGGGCTTAAGAATGCTGCTGTTCTCTGTGCACAGTGGGAGAGCTGTTGGAGCCAGTCGCACAGCGTTGGAGGATTCCCGGGTGAGCAGGCTGTGGCAGGGACTGCCCCAGGCGATTTCGGGGGCTTAAGAACGCTGCTTTCTCTGTGCACAGTGGGAGAGCTGTTGGAGCCAGTCGCACAGCATCGGAGGATTCCCGGGTGAGCGGGGACTGCCCCAGGCGATTTTGGGGGCTTAAAGCTCGTTGTCTCCATAGATGCTCGTCCTTAGGCGCGCGGCCGTGGCGTGCCCTAAGCAGCGTGCCACAAGGGGAAGATAGGCCCCTTCGGAGCCCCTTAGGAGTCACTTAGGAGCTGGGTTTATTTGCCTGAGTCGGTATGGGTAAAAGGAAGAAGAAAATATTTCCGCTGGCACCGGGAGAGACTGGTCCTATGGATAGACACGTGAAGATCAGGGGGGGATGAGATTCTTCCCCCTGCAGGTACTGTGGTTCACTCGCACCCTCCGGAGGGAGCTTCCTTGAGCTCCCCTGAGCACTCCCCGCCACTTCCCCCGTCATTAATAACTCCGCCAAAGCTGCAGGCTAGTGGCTTCCTGATACAACAAAGTACTCCTCTTCATAGTGGTGGGTCTTTGTTACCGGTTACTTGGCTGCCTCCCCAGATTGTCTCACAGGATATTCCCGATTCTCAGGTTTCCTTGTTGTACATCTGGAAGGTGGTTAAACGTACTAAGGTTACTTTGGCAGCCACAGTAGCCCAACTTTGTCATTTTTCCCAGGGAACTGTGACAAAATTGGAGGCAGTTGAGAAGCAGATAGATTCTTTGTTAACACAGATACAGAGATGTGATTTCAGGTATGCTTCCCTTCAGACAATGAGTGTCTCCTCAGTTAAAGATAGTTTAATTATTCATCATAGATTAGAATATTTGGAAAATGCTCATAGGATGAAAAATATTTGTTTGTTAAATTTTCCTGTTACACATTTGATAGTTCCAGAAATATTACTCCGTAAATATTTAAAAGAGGTGTTGGAATTATCAAACTTAGATACAATTTCCTTTTCAAAAATGTTTTATATTTCTTCACGATTGGTCTCTTGTCAGACTCCAGGAGGATATGATGTATTACAACCTCAATCTTTGGTTAATCTTACCCAATTCCTGGAAGATTCACAAGATACCATAGTAACCAGAGCCACTTTGGTGGCTTCATTTGTTTCTGAGTTTGATAAAGTTTTAGTTTTTAAAAGTTATTTTAAGCATAAAGATGTGGATTTTTGTGGTGCTAAAGTACAACTGTTTCAAGATGTATCCAGGGCAACTCAGGTGCGTAGGCGGGCTTTTTTGTCCCTTAAGCCCAGGGTGTTAGCACTGGGTGCATCTTTTTTTCTTAGGTTCCCCTGTAAGTGTGTGATAACACTGCAAGGGGTTAATTATACCTTTCTTGATTCTTTACAATTGGAGACTTTTTTGTCGGATAGGGAGGGTCCGGGGGATCGATGAGGGATAATGGCGGAAGTTATATTTGGCTAAGTTGAGAGATTTTTCTCGGTGTTTCTCTTGTTTGGTAAATTTCTTTGTTATATCTCCCCTATATGTGGGCTGTAAGGATTTGTTTTTTGTTTCTTTGTTTAAATATTTATTATTTTTTCCTGTTTTTTTTATTCCTTAATATTGCCTGTATACTTGCTTTGTCAAGTTTGTATGAAGAAAAGTAAAAATAAAAAAAAAGACATGCCATACTGGGTCAGACCAAGGTCCATCAAGCCCAGTATCCTGTTTCCAACAGTGGCCAATCTAGGGCATACGTACCTAGCAGTATCCCCAAAAGACACAGGTTCCACAGTGCTTGTATTGGGTCAAGCATTGATATCCTGGGTCCCTTTTTAATAATGGTTTATGGACCTTTCCTCCAGGAACTTGTCCAAACTTTTTTTAAACCCAGCTACACTAACAGCTCTTACTACATCCTCCGGTAACAAATTTGAGAGTTTGATTACACATTGAGTGAAAAAATATTTTCTCATATTTGTCTTAAATAGTTTACCCTGTAGCTTCATTACATGTCCCCTAGTCTTTCTATGTTCTGATAGCGTAAACAATCGATCTATGCTTACCCGTTCCACTCCATTCATTAATTTATAGACCTCTATCATATCTCAACCTCAGCCGTCTCTTTTGCAGGTTGAAGAGCCCTAACCTTTGTAGCCTCTCTTCATAGGAGTAGCCTTCCATCCCCTTTACCATTTTGGTGGCTCTTCTCTGTACTTTTTCTAATAACGCTATATCCTTTCTAAGATACGGCGACCAGAATTGCACATAATATTCAAGGTGCGGTCGTACCATGGAACGATACAGAGGCATTATAATATCCTTTGTTTTATTTTCCATTCCTTTCCTTATGATACCTAGCATTCTATTTGCTTTCTTGGCCGCCACTGCACACTGGGCGGAGTGTTTTAACATGTTATCCACGATGACTCCTAAATCTTTTTCCTGGGTGGTGGTTCCCAATGTGGAACCTTGCATCGTGTAACCATAATGTGGGTTGTTCTTTCCTAGGTGCATAACTTTGCACTTAAATTTCATCTGCCATTTGGATGCCCAGTCTTCCAATTTATCCAGATCCTCCTGCAGTTTTCCACAGTCCTCTTAGGTTTTAACAACTTTAAACAGTTTTGTGTCGTCTGCAAATTTGATAACCTCACTAGTTATTCCCTTTTCCAGGTCATTTATGAATATGTCAAAAAGTAGCAGACCCAGTACAGATCCCTGGTGTACTCCACTATTCACCTTTTTCCATTGGGAAAATTGGCCATTTAGTCCTACCCTCTGCTTTCTATCTTTTAAGCAGTTCCCGATCCACAATAGTACACTGCCTCCTATCCCATGACTTTTTAGTTTTGCCAAAAGTCTCTGATGACGGACCTTGTCAAAGGCTTTCTGAAAGTCCAGATACACTATATCAACCGACTCACCTTTGTCTACCTCTTTATTCACACCTTCAAAAAACATATCAGATTAGTAAGACAAGATCTTCCTTGTCTAAAGCCATGTTGGCTGTCTCGCATTAGGCCATGACTATCTACATGCTGTGTAATTTTGTTCTTTATGATGGTTTCTACCATTTTCCCCGGTACTGACGTCAGGCTCACCGGTCTGTAATTTCCCGGATCACCCCTGGAACCCTTTTTAAAAATTGGCATTACATTGGCGACCCTCCAATCTTCAGGTATTACAGATGATTTTAATGAAACTTCACAGAGTACTAATAGCAGGTCTGCAATCTCATATTTCAGTTATTTCAACACTCTTGGATGTATACCATCCGGTCCAGGTGATTTGCTACTATTCAGTTTATCAAATAGTTTTCATACATCTGCCCGGTGTAGCAATATTTCTCTCAATTCCTCTGCAGTATCACCTTTAAATACCACTTCAGTCTTGGGTAACATCCCTACATCTTCCTCAGTAAAGACCGAAGCAAAGAATTCATTCAGTCTCTCCGCTATAGCCTTGTCTCCTCTTACTGCCCCTTTTACCCCTCTATCATCTAATGGTCCAATTGACTGTCTCACAGGCCTTTTGCTACGAATGTACTTGAAAAAGTCTTTATTTCGTGTTTTTGCTTCCGTAGCAAGTTCCTTCTCAAATTCTCGCTTTGCCTGCCTTATCAATGCTTAGCATTTAACTTGCCAGTGCTTGTGCTGTTTCCAGTTTTCGTTGTTTGGCTCTTTTTTCCATTTCCTAAAGGGTGCTTTTTTTGCCAGCAACAGCCTCTCTGACCTCACCTTTAAACCATGCTGGCAGTTTTTTGGACTTTCTTCCACTTTACTTAATGCGTGGAATACAGCTGGTCTGGGCTTCCAGGATAGTATTTAAAAAAAAAAACACACAAGCTTGATACAAGTCTTTAACCTTTGCAACAGCTCCTTTTAGTTTTTACTTAACTATATTCCTCATTTTATCATAGTCTCCATTGTCCATTTAGTTGTCCATTTAAAGGCTTGAAAGAAGCTGCAATAGCACTCAAATGAACTCAATGAATTGGTCTTAAGCCCTATATTAGACAAATGAAGGAGATACTCCAATAATGATTCCAGAGGTATCGCAAGAGGATCAAGACCCTTCTGCGAGCACCATATGGTAAACCTTTTCCACTTGAAAGCATAAGAGCGTCTTGTGGAAGGTTTCCTGGAAGCATAAAGAATATTCTTTACCTGCTGAGAAAGGTTAAGACCATGAAGTTCTAGGCTTTCAGCAACCAGGCCCTGAGATGGACAGACTGGGGATTGGGATGCCACAGCATCCCGTAATCCTGAGAAAGGAAATCTGGAGCAGATCCTAACTCCAGAGACGGAGCTTGAGAGAGATGTAGAAGCAGAGGGTACCACATTTGCCCTGGCCAAAGTGGAGCTATGAGAATCATATGACCTCTGTCTCTCTGAAGCTTGAACAGGGTTTTGGGAATTAGAGGAATGGGTGGAAAGGCATACAGGAAGTCCTGGCCCCAATGGTGGAGGAAAGCATCCCTGGCCTGACAACCCTGCGCCGGAATTCTGGAACAGAACCAGGGAAGTTTGGCATTCAGCAGACTTGCAAAGAGGTCTATGTCCGGGGTTCCCCAAATTTTGAAAATTTTTTGCCACTTGGTCTGCATGGAGAGACCATTCGACTGGAAGCAGAACTCAACTAAGTCTGCCTGCCCAAGAGTTTTGAATGCCTGGAAGATATACTGCAAGGAGATGAATCTGATGCTCTCTGGCGAGGGCCCATAGTCGCAAAGCTTCATTGCAGAGTGACAGAGAGCCTGTTCCGCCCTGCTTGTTCACATAGAACATGGCTACTTGATTGTCCTTTTGAACTAGGACTGTCTTGTAGCTGAGCTGGGTGTGGAATACTCGAAGAGCGAGGAAGATTGCTCTGAGTTCCAGGAGATTTATGTGTAGATAGGTCTCCTGTGGAGTCCATGTACCCTGGGGTAGAGAGGCCTTGCAGGTGGGCTCCCCAACCCACCTGTGAGGGACCTCTGACGAGTGGCTTGGGGTGGGGGTTGTTGGAAAGCGGACCCCACCAAAAGGTTTTGGGGTGACTGCCACCATTGGAGGTACAAAATAAGACGATCTGAGTTTGTTATTTTGTCTGACAGGCAACCTGATGCCTGAGTCCATTGAGTGGATAAAGTCCACTGGGCTGCCCTCATATGGAGGCGAGCATAAAGAACCACATGCATGGTGGATGCCATGTGGCCTAGCAACTGTAACATTTCCCGAGCAGTGAGGTGAGGCTTTAGCACTGCTTGGGAGGCTAACTGCACAATGCGAAGGCAACGGGGCTGTGGAAGATAAGCCCTTGTCTGTCTGGTATCCAGCAGAGCACCTATAAACTCTAGAGACTGAGTGGGAGCAAGGTTGGATTTTCGGAAGTTTATGACAAGTCCCAAATACTGAAGGATGTGCATTGTGCAAGAGAGAGAAATCCTGGCCTCTGGCTCTGAAGGGGCTCGAATGAAACAGTTGTCTAAGTAAGGGAAGACGAATATTCCCAGGGTACAAAGAAATGCTGCCACCACAGCCATGCATTTTGTGAACACCCTTGGTGCCAAGGCCAGGCCAAAAGGAAGAACCCTGTATTGGTAGTGCTTCCCTTGAAATAGAAAGCGAAGGAACTTTCGATTAGTTGGATGGATGAGAACATGAGTGTATGCATACTTGAGATCTAGAGAACAAAGTCAATCCTGACTCTGAAGGTATGGCAGCAGAGTTCCTAGAGAAATCATTTTGAACTTCTCTTTGAACAGGAATTTGTTCAATTCTCTGAGGTCCAAAATGGGTCTGTGTCCTCCTGTTTTCTTTGGAATAAGAAAACAGGGGGAGTAGAACCCTGTACCCTGTTGGAGAATGGGTACCTCTTCTATTGCCCCCTGGGCAAGAAGCAAAGTGACCTCTTGACCTAACTGGGCGTTGAGAGAGGTCTGAGAATTGAACTGTCTTATCATTGTAGGAGGGGGCATGCTGAGGAAATGAAGCTCGTACCCCTCTCTTACAATGGACAGAGTCCAATTTTCTGCTGTTATCTGACCCCATCTGGGGGCAAAATGACATAACCTTCCTGGAATGGTGGAAGGCTCTGGGCCATTCAGGGCCAGGAAGGCAAGGTTCTCTAGATAGGAGTCAAAGCCCCTGTGGAGGCTGAGTCTGCTGAGCCGGTTGAGGATTAGCAGCTTTTATTTTTCTTTGCCTAGGTTGTTGCTGCTGTCCCTTTTGGGCAGACTGACTTAAACGATGCCCCTGCTGGGTATAGGAGGGGTAAAACGTCTTCTTCTTACTGAAGAATGGTTTCTTGTAGGATTTTTTCCTTGCAGGATCAGCTGTAGATTTAGACAATCTATCCAAGGTGATATTGTCAGCATCTATCTCATTAGCTTTTTCCTGCCAATTCTTGCCAAAGAGATTCTCTCCTGTGCAAGGAATATTCCCTAGTTTATCCTGTACCCAAAGTTCCAAGTCAGATGCCTGGAGCCAGACAATCCTATGTGCACCTATGGCAATAGCAGAGGTTCTGCTTATGCACTCAAAGCAGTCAAAGGCTGCATGATTTACAAACTTGGAAACATCCTGAGCATGTTTGACACTATCATCACCCTGAGTCTCTTTCTCTCTCATTGTCACAAACCAGAGTGTCTCTCTCTCTCTCACTGCCATCACCCTAGATCTCTCTCTCTCTCTCACTGCTGTCACCCCGGTCTTTCTCTCTCATTGTCACCACCCCGGGTCTCTCTCTCTCTCACTGTCATCACCCTGGGTCTCTATCACTGATATTGCCCCAGGTCTCTCTCTCTCATTGTCACCACCCAATGTCAACAACCTGGGTTTCTCTCTCTCTCATACTGCTATCACCCTAGATCTCTCTCTCTCTCTCTCTCACTGCCATCACTCCGTGTCTCTCTCTTTCTCTCTTCACGCTGGTTCTCTCTCTCACACTCTCACTGTCATCACTCTGGGGCTCACTATCTCTCTCTATATCCGATATATTCCCCAGATCTCTCTCTCTGTCACCACCCAAGGTGTCTGTTAACAACCTGGGTTTCTCTCTCTCTCATTGCCATCACTCCGTGACACACTCTCTCTCTCTCGTTGTCATCTCCCCGGTCTTTCTCTCTCATTTTCAACACCCCGGGTCTCTCTCTCTCTTCATGCTGGTTCTCCCTCTCTCTCACTGTCATCACCCTGGGTCTCTCTCTCTCTAACACTGATATTGCCCCGGGTCTCTCTCTCTCTAACACTGATATTGCCCCAGGTCTCTCTCTCATTGTCACCACTCAAGCTGTCTGTCTCACTCACTATCAACCTGGATCCGTCTCTCTCATTGCCATCACTCCGAGGGGGGGGGGGTCTCATTGCCATCATACTGAGTCAGTCTCTCTCTCTCTGCCATCACCCCATGTCTATTTCTCTCTCACACTGCCATCCCACTGAATCTCTCTCTCTCACTGTCATCACCCCGAGTCTCTCTCTCTATCCCATTTCCCTCTCTTGCTGCCATCTCAGGGTCTCTCTCTCACTGACATCACCTTGAGTCTCTCAACACTCTCTCTATCATTGGCATCATCTCGAGGCTCTCTCGCTCTCTTCACCCTGGGTCTTTTTCTCTCACTGCCATCACCCTGCATCTCGCTCTGTCATGAGCCTGGGTTCTCTCTATCATCACCCTGGGTCTGTCGCTCCCTCTCAATGTCATCACCCTGGATCTCTCTCTCTCTCTTTCAATGTCATCATCTTGGGTTTCTCTGTCTTTTATTGCCATCACCATGGGTCTCTATATATATCTCATCACCCTGGGTTGGTCTGCCGCTCTCTGTGTCATCACCCAAGGTCTCTCTCTCTTTATTGCTATCAACCTTCATGTCGCTCATTGCCATCATGCTGGGTCTCTCTCTCTCTCATTATCATGATCTCAGGTGTGTGTCTCTTACTGACCTCACCCCGGGTCTGTCTCTCTCTCATTGCCTGCAGCCCAGATGTGTCTGTGTTTCATTGCCATCACCCCGAGTCTATCTCACTCTTTCCTTCTCTCATTGTCATCACCCCAGGTCGCTCTCTCTGAAAGTGTCATCACCACAAGTCCCTCTCTCATGGTCATCGCTCCAGGTTCTCTCTCACTCAATGTTATCACACCGATTCTCTCTCATTGCCATCACCCAGGGTCTCTCATGCTCTCACTGACATCACCCTGGGTCTCTCTCTCTTTGTCATCAAATCGGGTCTCTCTCTCTCTATCCTGGGTGTTTGTCTCTCTCTCTCTTTCTTTCTCTCTCACTGCAATAACCCTGGGTCTCTTCCTCACACTGCCACCACCCTGGGTTTCTCTCTCTATCTGTCATCACCCAAAGTGCATCTCTTTCCTACTGCTATCACCCTCATTCTCTCTCAATGCCACCACTCTGGGTCTCTCTCTCTCTCACTGCCAATACCCCAGGTGTCTGTATCTCACTGTCATCACCTCCATTCTGTCTCTCTCTCTCATTGCCATCACACTGGGTCTCTTCCTCTTTCTCTCACTGCCATCATCCTGGGTCTCTTCCTCTTTCTCTCACTGTCATCACCTCTGGTCTCTCTCTCTCACTGTCAACACCCTGAGTCTCTTTCTCTCTCATTGCCATCACCCTGGGTGGGTGGGTCGGTCTCTCTCTCTGTCATCATCCAAACTGTCTCTCTCTCTCCTGTTGCCATCACTCTGTTTCTCCTCCTTGCCATGACCCTGGATCTCTCTCTCTCTCTCTCTCTCCTCTGTCACCACCCAAGGTGTGTGTGTCTCTCTCTCTCTCTGTCATCACCCCGAGTCTCTCCCTCATTACCCAGAGTCTCTCTCTCTCTTGTTGCTATCACTCTGGGTCTCTCTCTTTCTTAATGCCATTGCTTCGGAACTCTCTCTCTCTCACTGCCATCACCCTGGGTCTCTGTCATCATCCTGGGTCTCTCTCTCTCACTCTCTTATTGCCATCACCCTGGTTCTCTCTCTGTCATCACCCAAAGTGTATCTCTCTCCTACTGCCACCACCCTCATTCTCTCTCATTGCCATCACCCTGGGTCTCTCTCATTGCCAATACCCCAGGTGTCTCACTGTCATCACCTCACGTCTTTCTCTCTCCCTCACTGCCATCACCCCGGGTCTCTCTCTCTTATTGTCATCACCCTGGGTCTCTTCCTCTCTGTCTCATTGCCATCACCCTCGGTGGATTGGTCTCTCTGTGTCATCATACAAACTGCCTCTCTCTCTTTCCTATTGCCATCACCCTGGATCTCTCTCTCTCTTTCTCATTGCCATTACCCTGGGTCTCTCTCCTGTCTGTCCCCACCAAAGGTCTCTCTCTCTCTCTCTCTAATTGCCATCACCCCGAGTCTCACCCTTTGTTATTGCCATCGTCCCGGGACACACACACAATCTCTCTCACTGCGTCTCTCTCTCTGTCATCAACTCAGGTCGCACTCTCTCATCACCCTGGGTCTCTCTCTCCCCCCCCCCCCCAATGTCATCACCCTGGACCTCTCTCTCTCTCTTTCTTTCAATGTCATCACCATGGGTCTCTCTCTCCCACTGCCATCACCATGGTTCTCTCTCTCTCTCTCTCTCACTGCTATCACCCCAGGTCTCTTTCTCTCTCAATTTCATCATCCCCTGGGTCTCTCTCTTTCTCTGTCATCACCCCGGGTCTCTCTCTCTCTCTCTCTCTCTCAATGCCATCAGCCTAGGTCTCTCTCTTTCTCAATTACATCACTCCAGGTATGTGTCTCTCACTGCCATCACCATGAGTGTCTGTCATTGCCATTACCCTGGGTCTCTCTCTCTCTTTCTCTCATTGCCAACATCACGGGTCTCTCTCTCTTTCACTCACTGCCATCACACCGAGTCCCTCTCTCTCACTGTCATCACTCCAGGTCTCTTTCTAACTCAATGTTATCACTCCAGGGTGTGTGTCTCTCTCTCCCTCTCTGCCATCACCCTGGGGGTCTCTCTCTGCCATCACTCTGGATCTCTCTCTCTCACTGCCCTCAACCAGGGTCTCTCCCTCTCAATGTCATCACCTCAGGTTTCTCTCTCTCTCTCATTGCCATCACCTTGAGTCTCTCTCTCTCTCTCTCTCAATGTCATCACCCTGGGTTGGTCTCTCTCTCTCTGTGCCATCACCCAAAGTCTCTCTCTCTCTCTCTCATATTGCCATCACCCTAAGTCTCTCTTGCTGCCATCATGATGGGTCTCTTTCTCTCACTGCCATCACCCCAGATGTGTGTGTCTTAATGCTATCACCCGGGTCTCTCTCCCTCTCATTGCCAGCAGCCCGGTTCTCATCACCATAACCAAAATTTCCTCTCTCTCTCACTGTCAATGCCCCGAGTCTCTTTTTCACTCAATGTCACCAGCCTGGGTCACTCTCTCTAATTGTCATCACCACGAGTCTGTCTCTCTCTCTCATTTCCATTACCCCGGGTCTCTCTCTCTCTCACTGCCATCGCCCCAGGTTTCTTTCTCTATCTCTCACTGCCAAAATCCAGGTCTCTCTCACTCTCTCTCATTGACATCACCACGTGGCTCTCTCTCTCTCTCATCTTCATCAACGGGTGTGTGTGTATCATTGCCATCTCCCCAGCGCTCTCTCTCTCTCACTGCCATAGCCCGGGTCTCTCTCTCTTACTGTCATCAGCCCAGGTTTCCCACTCTCTCATTCCCAGATCCCCAGGTATAGCACAGTTACTTACCTGTCACAGGTGATCTCTGGGAACAGCAGGAATAAGTCTTCACATATGGGTTTCGTCGGTACCGACAGAGCCTGCGCGGGAACGCTCCCCAGCGTCCAATCAGAAAGCCTTTGGGAGCATCCCACAGTGCCTGCGTGCTGCCTTCCCGCCTTTCCCAACTGTCTCTCCTCAGTTGAGTTTTAGAGCTGAGACAAAGAGAGAGAGAGAGAGAGAGAGGGAAAGAAAAGAGAGAGAGAGACAACTCCTAGGGGAGGTGGGTGGGTTGTGAAGACTTATTCCTGCTGTTCCCAGAGATCACCTGTTACAGGTAAGTAACTGTGCTATCTCCAGGAACAAGCAGGAATGAGTCTTCACATATGGGGACTCCCTAGCTTTAGATGCCAGGGAGAGATCCCAGATGTTGTGTGTCCCTGGGACAGGGCTGCACTTCCACACATGGATCTCTGGCATCCCATGAGGGATGGTGGGTAGGAGTTGATTAAGTATGGAACAGGTGTTTAAGAACAGCCTGACCAAACAAGACATCCCGGCGGGAGTCCTTGTCCAATCAGTAATGGGCTGTGAAAGTATGAACCGAGGCCCAAGGGGCTGCTCGACAGATGTCGTCAATAGACGCAGAGTTGAGATGAGCCATTGAGGCTGCCATGGCTCTCACATTGTGAGCTGTGACATGGCCCTCCAGAGAAAGGTTCTTGCTCTGATAGGCGAAAGAAATACACTGGGCAATCCAGTTAGATAGTGTTCTCTTGGAGACTGGTAGTCCCAAATGAGAAGGATCAAAAGCAACAAAGAGTTGAGAGGACTTTCTATGTTGCTGTGTCCTCTATAAGTAAAAAGCCAGAGCTCTTTTACAGTCTAGGGTATGAAGATTCCTCTCTGCACTTGATGCATGAGGTCCTGGAAAAAAGACAGGTAGGTAGACCTCTTGGTTGAGGTGAAAAGGTGAGACCACCTTAGGCATAAGTATGGATTAGTCCTAAGGACCACCTTGTCATGATGGAACCTTGTATAAGGTGGATTAGCTACGAGTGCTTGCAATTCACTAATACGACGTGCTGATGTGATTGCAATGAGAAAGATAACCTTTCAAGAAAGGTATTTCAAGGAGGTGGTAGCCAAAGGTTCAAAAGGCGACTTCATAAGCTGACCAAGAACCAAGTTTAAGTCCCATGCCACCGGGGGTGGTCTAATGGGAGGCTTTGTTAAAAGAAGGCCTCTCATGAATCTGGCTACAAGAGGATGAGAGGAAATAGGTTGTCCATTTAGAGGCTTAAGGGAAGCTGCAATAGCACTCAAATGGACCCTTACTGAATTTGTCTTAAGGCCTGCATTAGACAGATGGAGGAGATACTCCAGCAAAGATTCCAGAGGTATGGCAAGGGGGTTAAGACCCTTCCCAGAACACCAGATGGTAAACCTCTTCCACTTGAAAGCATAAGAACATCTAGTGGAAGGTTTTCTGGAAGCATAAAGAACATCTTTCACTTGTTGAGAAAGATGAAGATCCTGGAGATCTAGGCCTTCAGCAACCAAGCCCTGAGATGCAGAGACTGGGGATTAGGATGCCACAACTTTCCGTCCTCTTGAGAGAGGAGGTCTGGAGCAGACCCTAACTCCAGGGAGGGAGCTTGAGAGAGATATAGAAGCAGAGGGTACCACACTTGCCGTGGCCAATGTGGAGCTATGAGAATCATGTGGCCTCTGTCTCTCTGAAGCTTGAACAGGGTTTTGGGAATTAGGGGAATGGGTGGAAAGGCATAGAGGAAGTCTTGACCCCAGTGAAGGAGGAAAGCATCCCTTGCCTGAGCTCCCTGAGCCAGAGTTCTGCAACAGAACCGGGGAAGTTTGGCATTCCACGGACTTGCAAAGAGGTCTATGTCCGGGGTTCCCCAAATTTGAAAAATCTTGGACACCTGGTCCATATGTAGGGACCACTCGTGTGGAAGCAGAACTCGGCTGAGCCTGTCTGTCCAAGAGTTTTGAACGCCTGGAAGATAAACTGCCAGAAGATGAATGTGATGCTCTCTGGCGAGGGCCCACAGTCGCAAAGCTTCGTTGCAAAGCGACAGAGAGCCAGTTCCTCCCTGCTTGTTCACATAGAACATGGCTACCTGATTGTCCGTGTGGATAAGGACTATCTTGTGGCTGAGCAGGGTGTGGAAAACCCGCAGAGCAAGGAAGATTGCTCTAAGTTCCAAGAGATTGATATGTAGACAAGTCTCCTGTGGGGACCAGATGCCCTGGGTGGAGAGGTCTTGCAGATGAGCTCCCCACCCCATTGGAGAAGCATCTGTTGTAAGAGTTGCTTGGGGTAGAGACTGCTGAAAGGGGGACCCCAGCAACAGGTTTTGAGGGGACATCCACCACTACAGGGACAAAATGAGGCGACTTGTGTTTGCTATTTTGTCTGACAGGCAGCCTAATGCCTGGGTCCATTGGGTGGATAAAGTCCACTGAGCTGCCCTCATGTGAAGGCGAGCATATGGTACCACATGCACGGTGGATGCCATGTGGCCTAGCAACTGTAACATCTCTCGAGCAGTTAGGATGGGCTTCAACTCTGCTTGAGAAGCTAACTGCACCAAGCGAAGGCAACGGGCCTTGGGAAGATAGGCCCTTGCCCTTGTGGTATCCAGCAATGCCCCTATAAACTCCAGGGACTGAGTAGGGATCAAATTAGATTTTGGGATGTTTATTACCAGCCCTAAATACTGAAGGATACGCACTGTACAGGTTAGAGAACTCTTGGCCTCTGATTGAGTGGGAGCTCGAATGAGCCAGTTGTCCAGGTAAGGGAAGACGAATATTCCCAGGGTGCGCAGAAAAGCAGCTACCACTGCCATGCATTTCGTGAACACCCTTGGTGCAGAAGCCAGACCAAAAAAGAGCACTCTGTATTGATAGTGCTTCTCTTGAAAAAGGAACCGAAGGAACGTTCTGTGAGTTGGATGGATGATAACATGAGTGTACGCATCCTTGAGATCTAGAGAACAAAGACAATCCTGACTCTGAAGGTATGGCAGCAGAGTTCCCAGAGAAACCATCTTGAATTTTTCCTTGACTAGGAATCTGTTCAACTCTCTGAGATCTAAGATGGGTCTGAAGCCCCCTGTTTTCTTTGGAATAAGAAAATAGGGGGAGTAGAAATCTGTGCCCTGTTGTTGAAAAGGCACTTCCTCTATTGCCCGCTGGGCGAGAAGAGTGGCAACCTCCTGCCCCAACAGTTGAGGGGGGAGGTAGGAGAATTGAACTGGTGCATTCTTGTGAGAGGGGGCAAGCTTGAAAAATGAAGTTTGTACACCTCTCTTATGATGGAGCGTGTCCAATGCTCTGCTGTAATTTGCCCCCACCTGGGAGCAAAGTGACATAACCTTACTGGAATGGTGGAGGGCTCTGGTCCTTCTAGAGCCAGGAAGGCTAAGTTCTCTAGCGGAAAGTCAAAGGCCCTGAGGGGGCTGAGGCTGCTGGGCTGGAGCAGGCCTAGCAGCCTTTGCTTTGCTCTGTTTGGATGATTGTTGACGTTTGGTAGGGAACTGAGCTGCAGAAGATGCCCGCTGACCATAAGCAGGATAGAATCTTCCTTTTTTAGAAAAAGGTGTTTTCTTGGATAACCTTTTCTTAGCAGGAGCAGCTGTGGATTTGGATAGTCTATCCAAAGCAGAATTTTCAGCATCCATCTGATTGGCTTTTGCTTGCCAATCCTTACCAAACAGGTTCTCACCTGTAGAAGGGATATTTCCCAATTCATCTTGAACCCAGATCTCCAAATCAGATGCTTGAAGCCAAGAAATCCTACGTGCACCTATGGCAATAGCTGAGGCTCTGCTTACGCATTCAAAGGAGTCGAAAGCTGCACGGTTGGAGAATTTGGAGATATCTTGGGCATGTTTGAGCCCAGTGAGAAAGTCCTGCCTTTTATCTTCAGACATAAAAGGACTTAAAGTCTGAAAATGGTCAGTGACTTCTTTTAAGAACATTCCCATGTAGAGACTATAGGAATTAATTCTCACAGCAAACATGGAAGCTTGGAAGGCTCTTCTTCCAAAAGCATCCAGGGTTCTACATTCACGTCCTGGAGGATTAGAGGCATGTCTTTTGGCACTTCTAATCTTTCTCATTGCAGACTCAACCACAATAGAGTGGTGAGGAAGTTGAGTTTTATGGAAACCAGGACAAGGAGGGACACAATACATGGTATCCAACCTGCGAGAATGAGGAGAGGTGGTTAGAGGTGCTTCCCACATCCTCAACATGAGATCATACAGAATCTCATGAATAGGTAAGGTAGCTGCCTCCTTAGGAGTTTTAGGATATTGTAAGATATTTAACTCCTTGGCTCTGGGCTCTGTCTCAGGGGCGACTGTGATAGAGCGGCCCCGAGCCATCTCCCTGATAAAGTCTTGAAAAGACAAGTCCTCTGGAGGAGACATCCTTCGTTTAGGAGAGGACTTCTCCTGTGGAAGAAGCATCACTGCATCGACCGACTCTTCAGAATCCTCAGAGTCCTCAGAGGAATCGAAGTATCGTCTGTCCGGATGCTCCTGCAAAGCCCGATACCCGTACCGACCGGGATCGGTATCGGGAATAACCGGTACCAGGGTATCGGTACTGGAGGGCTTCAGAGGACAGAGTACCGGCATAGCGGACACCGATGCCGATGTCAATGCCACCGGTACCGGGATCGGTACCGATGGCGATGCTAGAGCCGGTACCGGCGGAGTAGTCTGTTGTGGTACCACGGGCGTCGATGCCACAAGGAAAGCCGCCAGACTGCGTTCCATGGACAGAATCCTCTGATCCATCAACACCGCCAATGCTTGGAAGTCGGTACCGGTGGAAGCCACCGGTACCCCAGAGCATGGCACCAGGAGATCTGTCGAGGCCACGCCATCGAGATCATCCTGGAACCCCGATGATGATGCTTTAGAGGCAGAAGCCTCCCGCCGGGGTAATTTTGCCGGTGCAGAATCCTCGAGGGCAACGCCAGAGGCATCTCGATGCTTAGAAGGAGATCTACCCTTCAAGGACCGGCTGGATTTATGTTTAGTTACCTGAGATCCATGTGAGGAAGAAGCCCTGGAAGACGTCGATGCCACCAAAGCCGCATCAGAGGGAAACAGGTTACTGAGCTTGGCAGCTCGGTTCTGCCGACCTCTTTTAGACATCATAGAACAGAACATACAATCTGTTATGGAATGGTCAGGACCTAAACATTTTAGACACCAGTCATGGGTGTCGGTGACGGAAATGATACCGTCACATTTTGTGCACTTTTTAAATCCTGAGGCAGGCTTTTCCATATTAAGGAAAATAAGTTTTGGGCCTAAGGCCCAAAACGCAAGCCTGAAGAAAAAGAACGTTTAAAAAAAAGGGGTTTTTTTGTTTTTTTTTACAAGAAGAAAAGAACAAAGACCGGCGGTACCGGTAGAGCATCGAAGAAGGCAGACGCGACACAAAAGAAATAAAGAAAAAATAAGGAAATTCTTCTGCGGTGTATGATGGGTATAGCTGGGAGATCTAGAAAAGCAGTAGGGAAAACTGAAAGGGGATAGTTTAAAGGCAAGAAACCTTTTTACTGAGAAAGCAAGTAAATGAAAAAGGAAAAGGAGATCACTATGTTTCTCAAAAAATGATGAGGAAAGAGGGCACCCTTCATAAAATACAAGAAATCACAAAAAGAAGCATCAATATTTGGAAAAGCTAAGACAAGCTACAAAAGCAGTTAGGAAACCAAAGATATAAATGGAAGAAACAATAGTCAGTGCAGTAAAATGGAGGTACAAAATATTTTTTTCAGATATGTTAGTAAAAGGAGCAGGTGCAAAAGTGGTATTGTCAGTAGCAGGACCTTCGTAATGAAATAATGAACAAACCAACCTCTTCCAAAGACGGGGAAACTGTAAAACTAGAGGGCATAACATGAAGCTGCAAGGGGGTAAATTGAAAGGCAATGCCAGGAAATACTTTTTCACTGAAAGGGTGGTGGATGCTTGGAGTGCCGTCCCGATGGAAGTGGTGGGGGCAAATACAGTAACAGAATTATAGCTCAATTATAGTTTGAGGTTCTGTCATTTGCCTGTGAGTAAAGTTAAAAATACTCGGGATGTTTAGAATCTACATGGACATAGGTATATAGTATTTGGAGGGTTAGGATATTTCTTGGGTTTAAAGTATCTTCAAGTTTGGCATTATTTTGTATCACTGTCTAAATCCAGTGGCATAACAATGCCTGGGGATCATTCTAGATGAACTCAAATTGTTGCCCTATACTATCCACACACAGCACTAACCATCTACCTTAACTAGTGGGAAAAATGAGCATATCAGGATTTTAGATTTATTACCATTTCCAAATTTCTGCTGAAGACTAATTACAGTCAGGTATAGAAATTTCCCCATCCAAATATGCTCACAATTTACATGGTGTCTTGCACAATGGAGAGCAAAGTGACATGCCCAAAGAGTGTCAGTGGAGAAATGGGATGGGAACCCCAGTCTCCAAGCTTTATAAGCACCAAGCAACCCCTTCACTCCCTCTCCCTGGCAAAATTTCAAGCCCTAGCAAATCCCATCTGGAAATCAAGCAATCCTGCAGCAGCTCGAAGGTTCCATGAGATGAGCTTATAATGAGAACTTCAAAAGTGAGAACTTAAATTAACAAAGTATGCTCTCATTTGAGGATTCACAATCTTGCACATTCACAGGGAGATTTTTGATTTCACAGATATGATTTTCAGTTGGCAAAGTTAAAATGCCTCCAGTACCTATTTGCATAATGTCATCAAATTCCCAAGTTACTATTATGGCCTCTATAACTTACATAAAAACTTTTTCAAATCACCAAGATAAATTCTAACAGAGGCAATGATACAGTTTATACATTCAGTAAAGCAATGTGATATTTGTATTAAAGGTTATACAGATAACTTGTACTACCTTCATCCAATGTCTTAATACACTCTAAGGGATATGTCAGTAAGCAGCAAACCTCTGTGGTAACTGCAAGGGGTGTTCCCAGGAAAGGTTCTGCAGATACCATGGAGGTTTGGATTTCACACGGAGACCCCCCCCCCATTACCTGCCTTGGCAGATACCGTGGAGAAAAGTTCCAAAGTGACTGCCAAAGCAGGTACCACAGGTCCCCATGGTAAATCCATGGGGAGGGATGGTAGCGATCAGGTACACAGAGCTCTGTGCCCGATTGCTCAATCACCCCAAATGCTGTGATCAGGCCTTCCCCCTCCACAATATTGTCAATGACACAGTGCTGCAATTCGTGGCACAGACAACATCAAAGATAAAGATGGTGGTCCCCCCCACTGCACCATTCCCCACTGGACAGCTCCCAATACCCATCAGGAGCTGCCCCAGGGGAGAATTGGTACCTCCCCCCCCTCCCCCCCCCCCGATGTTACAAGCTGCCCGGCTAGCCAGCCAGGCTAAGGCTGCCTTCCTTCCCCCCAATGCACTATTGAAAGCGTGTGGGGGGCTCAGTGGCCCTCCTCCCTCCCCAATCCATAATCATTGTCTTGGCTAGTCAGCCGGTATGGGAGGGGGCTGTGGCCCCCCCGGCCCCTCAAAACACATACCTTCTATGGACCCTGGTAGTTCAGTGAAGAAACAGGACAGGAATGCTCCTCTAGTCTCCTGCCCCATCATGGGACCCATTCACACTATGGAGCAGCACCATGAGATCACAGCCATTTTGTTCGGGCCTATGAGAAGGACAGTATTCAGTCACATGACGGGCAGGAACCTAGAGGAGCACTCCTGCCCCATTTCTCCACTAGACCATCAGGGTCTATAGAAAGAATGTTCTTGGAGGGTGACTAGCCAGGACAATATGTTTGGATCGGGACAGCCCCCCACACCCCTTCAAATAGTGCATGGGGGGGGGGACTTAGCCCAACTAGCTAGCCAGGCAACTTGTAATATCAGGGGGGGTGCATCGATACTTCCTGAGCAGCTTCCAATGGTGGATCAGGAGTTGTCTAGAGAGGATTAGTGTGGTGCGGGGACCACCACTTGTATTTTTGATATTGCCAGTGCTGCATATCACAACACCAACAATATTGTGGAGGGAGGAGGCCCAATTGCCTGCAGGGCAGAGCCCGCATTAATCAGGCCTTCTGGCAGATAATGCCACCTCTTGAGGTGGTGTTATCTGCCACTGTAATCAGACCCAATTTTGACAGCCACCATGCAAAATCGTTTTTGAATGGTGACTGCCAACCATTACCACCCCGACTCCCCACACCGTTATCCATCCCGATCCCATCTCAAGGGCCAGCCACCACCTGAAAATCAGAAATCGTGGAAAATTGCCTGAAATATCACATTTTTTGTGAGTTAGTTGCTACCGTGGGGCATTAATCCTGCATTAGCACCGTCGTAGCAGCTAACATCCTTTAGCAGACACACTCCTAACAGTGGGCCTAACTGGTAAATTTAAAAATTAAAACAGAACTTGATATTTGTTCCTTGAATCAGTTGTTTCTACTCCCCTTAATACATGCAGTAAGCAAAGAATGTCCACTTACAGACCTCACGGAATCTTCTGAGGACCAAGAACCAAAAACAAAAATTAAGAGTCAAAATTAGATGCAATAAAAATAAGACTCTTGACCAGCAGTTAGAACTAATGCTTGGTCTTCTTTGGAACGATGAACTATACAAACTGAAAATACAAGTCGTTCACTAATAACTCAAGCATTTAGAAGATCTTTCAACTTCAACTTAAACTTCAATGAAAAAACTTGACTCTGTTATGAAACAAGGTCTCAGACTTATCCGGTACTACTTTCCGACTCACGTCCTGGAAAGGAAAGTACCTTATCGCATCAATGACCTTATAAAAATTCACAACGAGTGAGCCAGTCCTGTGTTTCAACAATCAAACTTCAATATTCTCTTCCAACGTATACCAAATAATACTGCGCTGGACTCCGAGTCAAGTTTTTTCATTGAAGTTGAAGTTGAAAGATCTTCTAAATGCTTATTTGAGTTATTAGTGAACGACTTGTATTTTCAGCAGTTAGAACTACCATCCAATATAAGAATCAACAAAAGGTAGTAATTGGCAGGCAGAAAATTATGCAGCAATTAAGGCATAACAGTTAAAGCAAATAAGAAATTAAAATGATTGGACACTTCTGCTAACAAAGAGTAATTAGACCTTACCTGCTAATTAGCTTTCCTGAAGGAACTCCAGTCCAGTCCTGCAACTCTGGGTTGCACTCTCCTTCCAACAGCTTGGAGACTGAGCATGTCATCCTTTTGATGACCCTGGCATATATATACCGCTGACACCTTCCACCAGCTCCAGTATCCTATTGACAGAGCATACTCAGCGGAGAGACAATTAAGTAGATCAACAAACTAACTAGAACTTCAAAAAACAAATCCACATCCGCCCCCCCCCCCCCCCGGGATTCCCATAAGAACATAAGATATGCCATACTGGGTCAGACCAAGGTCCATCAAGACCAGTATCCTGTTTCCAACAGTGGCCAATCTAGGTCATACGTACCTAGCAGTTTCCCCAAAAGACACAGGTTCTACGATGCTTGTACTCGGTCAAGCAATGATATCCTGGGTCCCTTCTTAATAATGGTTTTGGACCTTTCCTCCAGGAACTTGTCCAAACCTTTTTTAAACCCAGCTACACTAACAGCCTTTACTACATCCTCCGGTAACAAATTCCAGAGTTTGATTACACGTTGAGTGAAAAAATATTTTCTTTTATTAGTCTTCCCTGTAGCTTCATTGCATGTCCCCTAGTCTTTCTATATTCTGATAACGTAAACCAATGAGGAGGTAGCTTACTGTTAATCGACTCGCCATCGAGGCCAAATAGCGAAGGGCAGACAGCTCATCTGTTCTGCCCCCACTGCCCCTGCATAGAACCAATACCTGACCCACAAAACCCCTGAAACTTATCCTCCAGGCCGGGGTCACATCATCAATATCTTATACAGACCACTCCAGACAGGATCAGGGGCTGGACTGGAGTTCCTTCAGGAGCGCTAATTAGCAGGTATGGTCTAATTACTCACTCTTTCCTAACTGACCCTCCAGTTCAGTCCCGCAACTCTGGGATGTAACAGAGCAGTTTGATCAATGAGAGGGACCTGCAAGATCGGCCCGTAGGACTGCTCCGCCGAAACATGCATCCCCGCCGCCTGGACATCCAAGCGATAATGCTTAACAAAAGTATGCAAGGAGGACCATGTTGCCACCCTACATATATCCACTGGTGGCACTAGACTGAATTCCACCCACGAGGCCATCTGGAAATGGAGGCCTTGGCCGCCGCCTCTCATTTGTGTAGTCCTCCGAATAGCACAAACAACTGATCCGATCTTCAGAACACCTCAGTCCTCTAAGTAGCTCTTTAGCACTCTCTGAACATCCAACTGATGCAGATGCACAGACGTGGTCTCCTCTCCCACTCTCACCAGGGATGGAAGGGAGACTGGCTGACTCACATGAAAGGCCAATAACACCTTGGGCAAAGAGGAGGGCACCGTCCTGAGGACCACATTCACCTTAAAAAATGAAAGAAATGGAGGTTGTCAAGGCAAGGCCTGCAGCTCCAAGATCTGTTTCGCTGAGTAAATTGCCACCAGAAACACCATCTTGAAGGTCAAGTCCTTCAGGGAAGTCCCCCACCAGAGACTCTAGTAACAAACAGAGGTCCCAGGATGGGACCACCATCCTCAGAGTTAGACGAAGGTGCCCCACCGCCTTCAGGAACCAGACAACGTCCAGGTGTTCACCCAACAACTTCCCTGGGACCCTTATCCAATAATAGGAAATCACTGCCAGTTGAACTCTCAAGGAGTTGGCGGCTAGGCCCTTCTCAAAGCCTGCCTGCAAGAAGCCCAGGACATCCGGAATGATTGCCACAGTAGGCCGAATCTCAAGGTCTGCGCATCACCCCTCAAAGATGCGCCAAACCCTGACATAGGAGAGGCAGGTCAACTTCTTATGGGCCTTGAGCAAGGTTGAAATTACCGAACCAGAGTACCCTTGCTTTAACAACCTTGCCCTCTCAAGAGCCATGCCGTAAGCGAGAACCAATCCACTTGCGGCATCCAGACCGGACTCTGGATCAAGAGAACTTCTTGCACTGGGAGCCTCCAAGGACGATCTGCTAGCAATCACACCAAGTCGGCATACCACGGGCGCCCTGGCCAATCCAGGGCTATCAGGATGACCAAGCCTCAAAAAGCCTCTATGCGCTGGATGACCCTGCATATGAGAGCGCATGGAGGGCACACATAGTAGGCCCTCCGTGGGCCATTTCTGAACCAGAGCGCCCAAGCCCTCCGACATCTTTTCTCTTCTTCTGCTGTAAAAACGGTTTGCCTTGGCTGAATCCCACCTTGCAATGAGGTCCATGATTGGAGGGCCCCAACGTCTCACCACCTGCTCGAAGACCTCCGGGCAGAGTTCCCATTCAGATCCACCTGGACTTGGCTTAACCCTATCCAGGCCAAGCACAAAACTCTCGGGATCCAAAATTCTGACTAAATATTCCTATCAAATGGTATATAATACATGACCATAGCAGAAGGAAAATCACTATTAGAACATATTGAATAAGACGGGTACAATTTTCCTGAAATATGCAAAAATTAACCTGGCTGCAGAATGTGGATTAAAAATTTAAAGTAGGCCTTCAAAGGGTTAAGTAGTCCGCAGTGACATTTTTGATCCCTGCCACATGCGATGCTGTCAAGGCCTGAAAATGGGCCGTCGCCCACTCCATCAAAATCTCTGCCTCCCTGGCAGTTGATGTAGGCCACAGTGGTCACATTGTCTAAGAATACCCGGACCGCCTTTCTCTGCAACCTGCTCTTGAAGAGCAGGAGCACCAGAGCCACCACCCGCATTTCCAACCTGTTGGTAAACTAGCAGTTTTCATGAGCGCTCCAGAATCCCTGGGCAACGCACCACTCGCAGTGGGCTACCAAGCTGAACAGGCTGGCATCCGTCATCAGCAGGATCCACTGTGGTGACTCGAGGGGCATACCCTCTGCAAGATTCCTCGGATGGAGCAACCACCTGAGTGCCCTTCTGGTCACCAGTGGACTGGGGAGCCTCCTTGACAGCCGATGATGCTGGTGGGACCAGCGACATAGCAGAGATCACTGCAACAGTCTCATGCCCAGGGGACAAGTTCACGAGTTGCCGCCATGGTCCCCAACATCTAGAGGTAATGCCAGGTTGAGGGCTCCACCATCGCTAAAAACAGGCGCACCAATCGCCGAAGCTCTTGCGCCCGGTGACCTGGCAAGAACACTTTGCCCTCGCGGGTGTCAAACTTTGTTCCAAGGTATTCGATCTCTTGAGCTGGGGCCAACCTGCTTTTGGCCAAGTTGATCACCCAGCTGAGACTCTGCACCACTCTGGTCTTCACATTTATGCTCTCCTCCTTGGTCTTGGCCCTGATCAACCAGTCGTCAAGGTACAGTAGTACGAGAACTCCCTCTTTGTGGAGTGTCGCAGCCACCATGACCATGACCTTAGTGAAAGTATGGGGGGGGGGCCATTGCCAGGCTTTAAACTGGAAGTGACCCACTGGCACTGCAAATTGGAGGAACTGCAGATGGGCCGGGCAGATAGGAATATGCAGGTACTCTTCCGTGAGGTCCAGAGACGTTAAGAACGCCCCCCTATGGACCGCTACTATATCAGACTTCAGTGTCTCCATGTGAAAATGTGGCACCCGCAGGCAATGGTTGACCTGCTTGAGGTCGAAGATTGGCCGAAAGGAATCCTCCTTTTTTGGGCACCACAAAATAAATGGAGTATCGACCGCAGCCACACTGGTCTTTGGGCACCCAGGCCACTGCCCCTAAGAGTATGAGACTCACCAAGGTGTCCTTTACCGCTGCACCCTTGGCTGGGGTCCTGCAGGGAGACTGGACGAACGACGGGAGAATAGGGCATGCTAGCTCGAGAGCATAGCCGTCACGGATAACCTTCAGAACCCACTGATCGGACGTGGCCTGGGCCCAAGCAGGGTAAAACTGTCACAGCTGATCCCCCACTGGCTGCACCCCTGCCTAGGCTCCCCTTGCTTCATTGTGTTTTCCTAGACCCCGAGGAGGAGGGAACGCTAAATCCCTTACCAGCTCCTCAAGGGAACATGCCTCCTCTGATAGGGTGTCAAGTGGGTTAGCCGAAATCTCCAGAATTCTCATGCCTGGGTTTGAGCGGGTGGGGGATTGTGATTCTGCTTCAGGAGCCTTCCTCCCCGAGTTCCCTAATTCCTTTACCAACTTGTCCAGATACTCATCGAATAGCAGTTTCCCCTTGAAGGGGAGCCTACTGAGTCGGGCCTTGGAGGAACCATCAGCTGTCCAATTCCAAAGCCAGAGGTAGCGACGAGCCACCACCACTGAGACCATGCTCTTTGAAAGGCCCCTAATAAGGCTGTAGTGAGTGTCCGCGAGGTAGGCTACACCAGATTCTATTCTTGCCGCCTGTCCTGCCGAGTTCCCTGATGCTGAATCTGTTGCGACCAACGGAAGCAGGCCCTGGCCACCCAGGCCCCATACACCGATGCCTGGAGGGTGAGGATGTTAATGTCAAAGGCCTGTTTTAATAAGGTAACCAGCTTCCTATCCTGGGTATCCTTGAGCGCCGCGCTGCCCTGAACCGGGATCATTGTCTTCTTAGTCACTGCCGACGCTACCGCGTCCATCTTCGGGGACCGGAGCAATTCTTTTCCCTGTTTCGGTAACAGGTACAAGTGCGCCTTTGGCAGGTTCCACTCATCCTGGATCATCTGCTTGACCACCCGATGGACCGGGAAGACCTTCTGTGTCTTCCGCACTGCTTAGATCAATAGATTCTCCAGTATCTCTTCTTCTGCCTGGAGTCCTGTGCGAATATTAAGGACCTTTAAGGACTCACCAATTAGAGTCGGCAACTCCTCCCTGTGGAACACATGAACAAGCCACACCTGTTCTTCCTGGTCCAGAATTTCACCCTCTTCTAGTCCTTCATCCTTCTCTTCCATCTCTGGGCCTAGGCTTTCCCCGTCTTGGGCCTTGGAACATGGGGAAAGCTGCCCCCGCCCCCCATCATCTGCGAGCCTAGCCCGCTTCACCGTCTCCGCTGCAAGCCCGACATCCTTCGGGTCCATGGTCTGCTTTACAGCATGCTCCTGCACCAGCGTGAAACCTTGAGCCCCCTGCTGGCTCAGACAGAATGCCTTATGTACAGTAAGATGAACTCTGGTGAGAAACCTCCCCAGCCACCCTGTGACGTGAAGGGTCTGGGAGGGGGCCGAGAGTAGGATGATGATTCCAGCTGTGAAGATGCTGGGGTCCCTGCCCTGAATTTCACTTCTGTGGAGTCCCTAGACTCCTGGGATACGGAAAGTGAGTGATCCTAGCTCGTACTCGCTTGTATCCCCTGCTCCAATGACGTAGCTTCCATGGCGCAACCTCAGCAAATGCCCGCATCAGAGACTACTCCATGCCGTGTTCCATACACCAAACATTGCGGTCTCACTGGCATGGTGCAATATTGGGGGGGGGGGGGGGGGTCATCTGTCTTCTCTCTTTCCTTTTTACATAAGATATCAGCAGGGAAAACAAAGTAAACAAAGTCAATATAAGGTTAAATAAGGATTTTTCCTCCTATATCTCTCTCTTTCATTTCTTCTTTTTTTTTTCAAAACACTAACAAAGGAAAAAAATAAAGACTAAAAAAATCTTCTATAACCTGCTTTCCCCTCCCCTTTTTTTTTTTTTTTTTTTTTAAATACTTTTTAGACGGTTCCCTCCACCCTCCAGGAGTACCAAATACTCGCAGTCTGAAAACGAGGAGAGAGCTTGAAAACCACACGACAAAGGGGGAAGGCCCAAGCAACCTGATCCTACCAGCACACTGCTAGGCCTCTAAAAACCACGTGGATGGCAGCTATGAGGCTTGCTTACCCCATCATGTGGTCTGCCACTGCGTGCTACAGTGTTGGTGTTTCCTGCGCTCCGGAGGCTCTCTTCTATCCTCATGTTGTCGTCCCACTCCCAAGCTCAGCCACGCTGTAGTGCTTCAGCAGTGAGGCAGGATGGAGCGAACTGGGCTGGTCTTCTCTGCAGGTGTTGGTGCCTCCTGTCAGTGGCTCCTCAGCAGGTTACAGGTTAAGAAGTTGCTCCAGCCAAATGGTCCTCAGACTGGTGCTCTCTTCTGCCCCGAAGCCTCCTTCTTCATCCGGCCTAAAGTGGAGTGGAGGAGTGGCCTAGTGGTTGGGGCAAGGTACTTCAGGCCGGAAGGTCGGGGGTTCAAATCCCACTAGAGGACAGCAACCTTGGGCCGGAAGGACTGGGGTTTCTAGTCCCACAGGTGCTCCTTGTGGTCTTGGGCAAGCCACTTAACCCTCCATAAGCCCATGTTCCCTGTAAAATAGTTATCTCCAAGTTATAATGCCCTGTTCAATGTAATTTTAGTTTGTTCAATGTAAACCGCACTGATGCAGAATAGCACGGTATATAAGAGAATATAAATAAAATAAAAAATAAATAAATAAAAATAAAGGAAAGGAGGGGGGGCCCTTCCCCCCTGCCGAAAGTACTGCAGACTATTGAGAGAGCTTGCCAGTTACAGTCCAAGCAGGAAGAAAAACTGCAGGTACAGATTACTAAGAAAAATAAAAGGGAAAAATAAAGAAATCCTACTCTCTTCTTAGCTGCCTCTCCAGGAAGCCTAGCACTCTGGCTTACTGCTCCCTCCAGCTGCTTAGTGACTGAGCATACTGGAGCTGGTGGGAGGTACCAGCAATATATATATGCCAGAATCATCAAAAGGATGACGTGCTCAGTCTCCAAGCTGCTGGAAGGGGAGCACAACCCAGAGTTGCGGGACTGGACTGGAGGGACCATTAGGAAGCAGGTAATTATTCCAGTAACTAGAAACAGGCATAATCAACTAAAACAACATCGTCCCTGCCAACTAATGAATGGGAAGTCTGACATTCAAATGAAGATGTACCTGCAGGCTGCTGATAAATGCCTTGGGGCTAGCCCAGAAGTCTGAGCCTCTTAAACTGCCAGGGTTTCACTCCGGTAATTTAAAAAATAAATGCAGTGACAGCTAAATTGCTCAGTTCCCCAAATATAAAAATCTATTTCAAATTTAGTCAAGAACACCTACCACCCTGTCCTCCATGAATTATTTTCACTTTCATTCCTAAAAATCTAGAACTTTTCTGTACATTTTTAAATGTTAATTGCTGAATTCAAGAATTCAAGTTGAAAAAAAATCTTTCCTCTATTTTCAGAGGGGGAAATATATAAATGCCAGACTGCAGATTTCCTAAAGAGCACATTTACTAATATCTTGTAGAAAAAATCCAGGTGCTGGCATTGGAATATTTTCAAAAGCAGCTAATAGTTAGTTTGAAATGTTCAAGGGTTAAAGTCATAAAATATGTGCAAATTATCTTGATGCGAGGTAAAAGAAATTTTTCCAAAATCTTTCAATGCTGGATTTTCCACAGAAGACTTTTCTTTTCTAAAAGTTAACTATTTCATGAGCTTCACTAGTAACAATGAATGGATATCGATACAATATATTTTTATTTTATTAGATATTGCACCTTTACTTCTGCAGCACAGAGGAGATTACAGAAAATATAGGGGATATTTACTAAAGGGCATTAGCTGTTAGCGCAGTGCTAATGCAGGAAAATCGCGCTACGATGACAGCTAACACGAACAAAATGCCGCTACCACAGATATTTTTTTTTGCAATAGCTGCATACCATGATTTAGTAGAAAGAGTGTGTATGCCTATACCGTGCTTTTTCTGCAGGCATTGACTGTACGGAGGCTGCACGTTTTGAAGAAATCATAAATGCACCTAATGCCACTTCAATGGGTGGCATTAGCTGCTTCTGCAATGCTGTCACGCAGTGATCCCTGTGTTTTCACCGCATTACCTGCTGGAGAAATGTTGCACTTGCCCCAACATATATTGCACCTACCATAGCACTTTTTGCACTAACATCTGGCATTAGCTACAAAAGCCTAATCCTCTTTAGTAAACATACCAATAAGTGAATTGTTTTTTGAGCCCACACCTTTCTCAGAATAAATATATCTTAGACACTTAAATTATAGCAATAGAATAAAATACTCATAAATCTTCCATTTAAGAAAAAAGAACCTTTCTACTTGAGGATGCTATGGTGTTGCCCTTAACGTGCAAACCATAGCACGTTAGGTGCAATACCACAGCATTAACTGGCAGGGCATGGAAAGCATGTTCCCCGCAGTTAACACTGTGTACCTTGCCCAGAGCATGCATGAAAATAGCATGGGTGCATTAATCTTCACCTATGAAGGTGGTGGCACATGCATCCATGATAATTGCTTGCCTTGCAAGTAGTACGAGTCTGCCGACTTCCACTCTTTGCCCCTAACCTGACATCAACAGTTAGCACCAAAATCCATCTGCACTGTCATGGCCCTGCATTAACTGCTAACACGTTTCCCAGGGTGCCTTTAGCATGAGCCATAATCCACACTAATAGCTAATACCTTTTAATAAAAGGGCCTCAAAGTTTGTTCAAGCAACCACATCTTGATTCTTCTCCTGAATAAAAATAAATAGTTCACTCTTTAAAGGACCCTCAATGGGAAGACCATGATGTTATCATTTATCATGGTCTCTGGATGTGGGAATATGGTATAACTGAGGTCATGTATACTGGAGGCATGAGTGTGCATGAATGAGGAATGATGCCCTAAACTGGTTCATTCTGCATTCTGCACAATGCAAAGTTTGTGAAAAATATTCAAATTCAGAACTCAAACTCAGTACAGGATCTATAACACATTTGAAAGATAAAGCTAAGCTTCAAAGATGCTGATATCATATTTGTGGTCAACATAATTGGCACCCTTGCAGTTCAACCCCTTAATGTCCAATATCTCCTTAAAAAAAAAAAAAAGAGGGGGGCAGTGAAATGGCTTTGGACTATATATGCACACATATTTGACACATAAAATAATCAAATAAAACAAGTTCAATTAAAGGAAATAGTATACAAATTGGGACATTGCCAGGATATGATTATTCTATGCCAAACGATCTGAATCTACTGCAAAAATATCCATAAATTAAGTAAGACCCGACTAAATACACTTGTACTATACCCTATGTCTATTTAGAAATTTTTTGTTGGACTGTTTGCTTTGAAAGGATTTCCTCTCTCGCGGCAAACCTTCCGTTCTTATCTTTTTCTAAGGTAACAATGCCCGATTAAAGTAATCGGAAGGGCAACACAATAAGTGAACCCCCAGATATACTTAGCTTATGCTGAACTACTCAACCTCTGAACCACAGAGTAACACCGCTGAACTTTAGTCAATTAGTAAAAATGCTTTCCAAATAGCGCCTCTATTGCGGTTCTCACTGCTCGTGGAAATTATGATGCTAAACGCCATACGCCAACCAATTCTGTCATGGCAAAACTACGACTAGGTAGTCTTTATCTTTAGTTCTTGCACCTATTCCACAAATTAAATGTTGATTCACTCAAGGGTAACGCAACACAACACTGTTTCAAGTCTCTGGATCTTCCCAGCTCTTCCTCAAGCAAACCAACTACCTTTGATCATTGCCTGCCTTAAAAAGTCCTCTAGACTGTGATTATCTGTAAATTAAGCCATAGGTTCCATGACATCAGGTACTCTGTCATGTGCGTATCATCAAAACAAATTAAATACTGAAATCCCAGATCTGTATCATTTTTATGCTCATCATATCTAATTAATGTTATAACAAACTCCACCAGCTTACCTTGAGCAATCTTGGCTTTTTAGACTTCATACTATGATACCTCATGTATTAAATTCTGAGAATGACTGGTGGAGTACAAGGCCATCTCCAAAGACCTCAGGATTCCTGTCTCTACAGTTCGCAATGTTATTAAGACGTTTTCTGCTCATGGAACTGTCAAGAACTCCAAGGACATGGTGGATAGAGGAAAATTAATCCAAGTAGTCTTCGAAGGTTTGTGTGAACTGTTGAAAAACACCACGTACAATATCCAAAGAGTTTAAGGCTGACCTGGAGCAATTTGGAGTGGTGGCTTCAACCCACACCATATGCCGCGCACTAAACAAAAAAGGACTTCATGGGCAAAGGCCAAGGAGGACCTCATTGCTCAAAGTCAGACATTAAATGAAAAAAGAAAAAACTAAAAGGAACAGCTGCAAAGGTTAAAGATTTACATCAAAAGCAGGGGCGTTGTTTAAAAATACTATCTTGGAAGCCCAGACCAGCGGTATTCCACGCTTTAAGAAAAGTGGAAGGAAGTCTAAAAAACTGACATCATAGTTTAAAGCCAAAGTCAGAGAAGTTGTAGCCAAAAACGCATCTTTCAGGAAATGGAAAAAGGAGCCAAATGATGAAAAAAAGGAATTACACAAAAAAGTGTAATTTCTATTTCCTTATCGTTCCAGTTTAGTCCTCAACCTCTGGGATGTATCAGAGCAGTAATCATTGGGAGGGACCTTTCCAGCCGGATCTCGACATCGCCTCCCTGAAAACGGCATCCTTAGCCGCCAGAACATCTAGGCGGTAGTGCTTACTGAAAGTATGACGAGACAACCAAGAGGCCTCCCTACAGATGTCCACTGGCAGAACCAAACTGTGCTCCGTCCAAGAAGACGCTTACACTCTGGTAGAGTGAGCTCGTAAGCTCTCTGGGACTGTATGGTCCTGTAGAAGATAAGCCGACGCACTCGCCGCTCCAATCCATCCAGAAATGGACTCCTTCGCTGCCGCTTCCCTTTGCAGTGCCCTCCGAACACCCCGAAGAGAAACGATCTGCCTTGCGAAAGTTTCTGAAACCTTTAAACACTGCCGCAGCGCTCTCTTGACGTCCAAACAGCGCAAGCTATGGTTCAATACGCTCCCCTCCACCACACCTAACGCTGGAAGAGAGACCATTAGGTGAACATAGAAACCACCTTTAACAACAATGGAACCAGCCGTCTGGTTCTGTCTGGAGACAGACAAAAAATGATTCCTGACAGGACAATGCCTGCAACTCCGAAAATCGCCTCAAACACATGACCATCAAACATACCGTCTTCAAGGCAAAACCCTTAACCTACGCCTGTTGCAAGAGCCCCAATGGCGCGCTAGCTAACGCTCCTAAAACCAACTTGAGCTTCCCCAGTGGAATTAATATCCTACGAGAGGGCTACAGTCTGGCAACCGCCTGAGAAAGCGTACCACATCGACCTGTGCATGTGAGCCACTCCCTGTCCTTTGCCCCTGCTAACTGAATTCTCCAGGACCTGCCTTTACCAAACCGGTCCTGCAGAAAACTTAATACCAAGGGAATTGACACTGTTGTCGCATGAGCGTGCCTCCGTGAGCACCTGTCCTCAAAGATGCGCCATATACACACATATGTAAGGGACGTAGACCTTTTTTTTTTTTTTTGCGGCAAGGTGGCAAAGACTGCTGCCGAGCAACTCTTTTTCCTTAAGCTTGCCCTTTCAATGGCCAACCTGTAAGCGAAAACCGATGCACCCGAGGCATTCGAAGGGAACTCCATAGCAACAGAATCTCCAATGTCGGAAACCTCCATGGATTCCCATCGAGCGACCGTATGAGGCAGGCATACCAGGGGCACCTCGGCCAGCCCGAGGCCCCCAACCACACATTTCCCGAAGCGCTTCGATACGCAGAACCACTCGACCTATGAGTGCCCCCAGTGGAAAGACAGAGAAGACCGGACGACGGCCACCATTGAAACAGTGCGCCGATGCCTTCCGACCTCCTTTCGCATCATCTGCTGAAGAAGTGACCCGTTTACACAGAGTGAAACGCCAACATGAGGTCCATTACTGGCTGGACCCATATACGATCGATTTGTGCGAACACCTCCGGATGCCACTCCCATTCTCCGGCATCTACTTGGACCCAGCTGAGGAAATCCGCCGTCACAATGTCCTTACCCGCAACATGCACCACCGAAAAAGCTGGCAGCCAAAGCTCTATCCACACACACAGACCCCCTCTGCCGCAGCCTCTATGGCCACACTTCCGGTTCTGCCCTGCCAATTGACGTAGGCCACCGCCGCGGAGTTGTCGGACAATACTCGCATCGCTCGACTTGTCACTGTAGCTTCGAACGCCTGCAACGCCCGGCGTATCGCTCACATTTCCAAGTTGGCTGATTGACCACTGGGCCTCCTGTGTACTCCAAGAGCCTTGTGCGAAATGATCTCCGAACGTAGCGGAGTTTAACAAAGGTTTTGGCCAAGCTCCCGGAGGAAAGGTCCATAACCTATTATTAGAGAGAAGCTGGAAAATTATTAATTTTTTTTTTACCAACTTTCACCAATTCAAGATATTCTACAAGGCACACAACCCAACAGAGCGTCACATCTGTTGTACATGCAACGGAACCCTTAAAATATGAGCATACATGAATCCACCGCTTGCCCCGATACAAGCATTGAGTAGCCTATTCGTCTTTTTGGAAACCAGCCAGGTCCTTAAGACCTGGATTGGCTACCCTAGGAAACAGGATACTGGACCTGAAAGAGCTTGGTCTGACCCAGTATGGCATTTCTCGTATCCTTATGAACGGAACACCTCCCCAAGGTCTCTGCCTTGGAAGTAACAGGCTGCGCCTGGCCCTATGGCCCTGTGGCTAGCTCACACAGAGCAGTGTGGCCTAGTAGTTGAGGCAAGTTGCCAGAGGAGCAAGGTTTTGAATTCCAATTGAGACCACCAACCTTGGGCCATAAAAACTGGGGTTTCTGGTCCCACCGGTGGTCCTTCTGGCCTTCGTTAAGCGACTTAACCCTCTGCCTCAGGTACCAAAACAAACTGTGAGCCCTTCAGGGACAAGGGAAATAGAAATACCGTAATCAACTGTATGCCACCCTGACCTGTAGGCAATCAGAATACTCAAATAAATGACTGGGAATATGTGACCGTAGCAAACACTGGCAGTGGAGAGACAGAGCTGGTGCTGGTTTCCTGGTCTTCCTTTCTCGCTCTCCCAGTCCTTCTGCCAGCATTGAGAAAAGGCTGAGAATAGATTGTCCAGTGGGCCAGGGACCTTGCGTCCTGGACATCAGAGAGAAAGAGGGGCTAGGATCTGGGAGCAAAGCCCAAAGAGAAAGGGAAACTGGTGACTGTGACACTGTAGCTCCTCCGAACGGCTCACTCCATAGCAGATCCCATGACTGCATCTCCAACCCCATGTAACACTATGAGGACCTCACACCCTTTATTACAATCGACATCCCCCCATTACTGGAGAAATGACCTTAGCCTGATAACACAGTCTGAGCAAAGAAATGCAGTCTCACTCTGCAAAGAGTGCACCTAAAAATCATGCCTAAGCAATTGTGAGCACATACAAAATGCACATCTACATATACGGGTGACCCAGCACCTGTCACCCAAACACAGTGCAGCGAGCACTCTTGAACATAGGCTGAATGCATGGAGCAGACAGAGTATTGACTTCTGCTATGAAACCTTCCAGTGCCCTGGAGTGCTAAGCCCCAGACTGTGCTACCTAGACGTTCTTTTCTTCACCCTCAGCACGGGCCCTTTAACAAGATGGCAAGACGGGTCAGTGCCCCTGCTAAGTGCTTAAAGCCCTGCTCTGACAGCACAGGCTCAAGAAATAGATGAGAATTTCCTGGGAAGGGCATGCTAAGTGGAGCTATGAAACACACAGGCACCCCCCTGGCCTTCCTGCAGTCAAAGAAATAGCAGTCCGACAACCTTGCAAGTGGAGGTCTTAGAGGTTGCTGCCTGTGTGAACCTGATGAAGAATACGATTTTGTATTATACAAACCTCCCCACCCCCCCCACCCCCCAGGGATGGGGGCACTGAATACTAGATGTGATTCATGAGCAGCGCTGCCATCCGGTGGCCTTTAGGGCACCAGAGCCCGACAAATGATACAGACATTAAGAGCTTTAAATCTTGGTCATATAATCTTGATTTGCAGAACATTACAGTTGCTTGTTTAGTCACTAACCCCTGAGTGCCCATGAGGTGGCCCTGTGGTTATTTCTTCCCTGATTTGCAGAGATCAATCTGAAGATGGCTGCATACACATGGTCACAGAGAGGCACTATTGAGTGTACCAGCTGTCCTCTGGTGGCCATAGACCATAGCACAGGCACTTCTTGGTTGACAGTTTAACTGTTATTATGATTATATTTTTTTATATCCTAAGGTTTCCTAAACCTGCCCCTGTGAAACCACAGGTGTTTGTGAATACAAAAAAGAGCTACTGTCTCAAACACACTTCCAGCCCGTCCCTCCTTCCAACTACAAGTTAGGGCTCTGCTCTTGAATCTAAAAGCTGGCAATTTGCCTAATATACCAGAACTTAACAGATGCTCCTCAGAGACATGATTAGGAGGGAGAGAACATGTGGCATCAGAGATCAATGCCAAAACTGCTGTCCTATAAAACTAAGAATAAACTTAAAAATAAAGAGGACTGACAACAGCCCCCTTAAGGTTGAGGAACCCCCCGAGCCTCAAAAAACCTACAAACAAAAGAAAGAAACACTAGACCTAAAAATCTAGCTAGTCTACCTGTCGTCTTCCTCACACAGGCAGCTCACTGCAACTCTCGCCATGCGGTCCAAATACCTAGAGAGAAAAAGGCCACCCCTTTGCCAATGAATTTTGGTGCCAAGAACAACAGGTGCTGCAAAAAGGTGGCCTCAGCAGACCGCCAGAGCCCGAAGGCCTTACCTGCAGGGCCGAAAGCCACGCACAGCCTGCTCCTACTGCCTTGAATTCATCCAATCCTCAAGCCATGCTGATGTGTCTGGCAGCCGTGGTGAGGACCACTCAGCTGGTTCCACAGAGTAGAAGTAAAATCCCGCAGCAACGGAGAGGCTCCGTCTCACACAGCTTCAGTGTGGCTCTACATGTCCCGGAGCTCTCTCCAGTACCATCAAGGGAGAGAGATCCGCACCAGCGAATGCCTGCAGCAAGTGAAAATAACTGACAAGGAGGGAAGGCGAGAGCTGCTACTAATTTAAAGAGCCAGGCTCAAATTTAAAATTACTGTAAAATCAGAATAGAATTTGTCACACTAAATGCTCCTTATCTGTTCCTCCAAGTGAGCCCAGAAGCTAGGCTCACTACATCCTCCTGCTGCATGGAGACTGGACACACTGGGGGCTGATGGGAGAGACCAGCAGGCTATATCCAGTGATGTCATGAGTTTGACATGCCCAGTCTCCAAGCTGCAGGAGGAGGTTCACTACCCAGAGGTTGAGGACTAAACTGGAGGAACGATAAGGAACAACATGGAAACATGAGCACTGGCTAGAACCATACAAAGCACTGATAAGGCAGGCAAAGAGAGAATTTGGGGAAAAAAAGCTTGCTGTGGAAGCAAGCATAAATAATAAAAGATTTTTCAAGTAGATCAATAGCAAAAAAAAAACTGAGAGAGTCAGTTGGACCATTAGAGGGGTAAAAGGGGCACAGAGGGGAACAAGGCCATGGTGGAGAGACTGAATGAATTCTTTGCTTAAGTCTTTACTGAAGAAGATGTAGGGAAGTTACCCATGACTGAAATGGTATTTAAACGTGATGCATCGGAAGAATCTAAAGAAATATTAATAAACCAGGAAGATGTATTACAACTATTTGATAAACTGAAGAGTAGTAAATCACCTGGACCAGATAGTATACACCCTAGTGAAAGATCTGATATATGAGATTGCAGACCTACTATTAGCAATCTGTGAACTATCATTAAAATCATCTGTAGTACCTGAATATTGGAGAATTGCCATTGTAACGCCAATTTTTAAAAAGAGTTCCATGGTGATCTGGGAAACTACTGACTGGTGAGCCTGACGTCAGTACCGGGCAAAAAGAGTAGTTACTCACCTGTAACAGGTGTTCTCCAGGAGCAGCAGGAATCAGTCCTCACATATGGGTGACATCGGCGCCGACGGAGCCCTCGTTGCGAGCATTTCCCCAGCTTTCAAAGAAAGCCTTTGGGAATTGCAGCGCGCATGTGCGGTCCCCTTCCCGCCCAAGGGTGCCATCTTGCTCAGTCTGATGACATAGCTAAAAGACAGCAAAAAATTAGCAAAACCAAACATATCACTGCAACTCCAAGGGGAGGAGGGAGGGTTGTGAGGACTGATTCCTGCTGCTCCTGGAGAACACCTGTTACAGGTGAGTAACTACTCTTTCTCCAGGACCAAGCAGGAAGTCAGTCCTCACATATGGGACTCCCCAGCTTAAGGCTACCGGAGACCCCAAGCGGAAAAGAGCTCCCTCTAGCTCGTCAGCACAGAAGGAAGGAATCTTCTCTGAGAACGCCCCCGACCGGTAGCCCAACATCAGGGCCGGAGGGAGGAGTTGCCTAAACCCCAAAGAGATTATGGAGTACTGCCTGTCCGAAAGCACTGTCCCTGCAGGACTCCCTCTCAAGGCAGTAATGGGCCGCAAAAGTCTGGCTTGAAGACCAAGTAGCGGCCCGGCAGATGTCTGCCAACGGAAAAGAGCGGAGATGAGCCACTGACGCAGCCTTCGCCCTGACACGATGAGCCGTGACTCGACTCTCCAACGAGAGGCTGGCTGCCCCATAAGCCCAGGCAATACAGTCAGCGACCCATATGGACAACGTACGCTTGGAGACAGGGAGCCCCAACTTATTGGGGTCAAAAGAAACAAAAAGCTGAACAGCCTTCCGATGCTCCCATGTACGGTCAAGGTAGAAGGACAACGCCCTCCTACAGTCCAGGGTATGCAAGACCATTTCAGCCCGGTTGGCATGCGGCCTGGGAAAGAAGGTCGGAAGAACCACCTCCTGATTGAGGTGAAAAGGTGAGACAACTTTAGGAAGAAACTTAGGGTGAGTCCATAGGACTACCCTATTCCGGTAGAACCTAGTGTAAGGAGGATCAGACACTAGTGCCTGCAGTTCACTCACTTGCCTAGCAGAGGTGAGAGCTACCAGAAATAAAGTTTTCCAGGAGAGAAAACGGAGAGGGCAGGTAGCCATAGGTTCAAAAGGCAGACAAGTAAGCCGCTGTAAGATCACATTCAGATCCCACTCAGGGGCCGGTGGACACAAAGGAGGCTTAAGCAGAAGAAGACCTCTAAGGAAACGAGCCACTAAAGGGTGGTTGGAAAGAGGCCTGCCGTCCACCGGCGAGTGGTGTGCTGAGAGAGCACTAAGGTGAACTCGGACAGAGTTAGACTTAAGGCCCAGATTGGAGAGGTAGAGCAAATATTGCAACACTACCGCTACCAAGTACGAGAAGGGATTCTCACTGTGCTGAGCACACCATGCGGAGAATCTACGCCACTTAAGAGCGTAGGATTTCCTGGTGGATTGACGCCGAGAGGCCAAGACTACATCTTTCACCTCTCGAGGTAGTAGTAAGGGAGCTAGGACTACCCTTTCAGCAGCCAGGCCATCAGATGAAGGGACTGGAGGTTGGGGTGCAAGAGAGTCCCCTGATCCTGAGAAAGGAGATCGTGTTGAAACCCCAGAGGAAGAGGTGTGTCCACCGCCAGCTGTAGCAGAAGCGGGAACCACGGTTGCCTCGGCCACCTTAGGGCTATGAGAATCAAGGAAGCCCCGTCCCTGAGGACTTTGAACAGCGTCCTGGACACTAGTGGTGTGGGAGGAAACGCATACAGTAGGCCTGTGGACCACGAGATCAGAAACGCATCCGCTGCTACTCTGAGAGGATGCGGTTGTCTGGAGCAAAATCTCGTGAGTTGCCGGTTCAGAGGACTGGCGAAAAGATCCATGGTGGGTAGCCCCCACTTGAGAAAGACCTGCTGAACCACCAATGGATTCAATCTCCATTTGTGTGGTTGCAGGATCCGGCTCAGTCTGTCTGCGAGGCAATTTTCCTGACCTGGGAGGTAGACAGCCGTGAGAAGGATTCCGTGATTGACAGCCCAAGAGCACAGTCATTGTGCCTCCTGACAAAGAAGGAAGGAGCCTGTGCCTCCTTGTTTGTTCACATAGAACATGGCAACTTGATTGTCCGTATGGACCAGTACAGACTTGTGAGAGGCGAGGTGGAAGAAGGCTCTCAGGGCTAGGCGTATCGCCCATAGCTCCAGGAAGTTTATCTGTTGAGTAGCCTCCCAAGGGGTCCAGAGACCCTGAGTACATGTCCCTTGGCAATGTGCACCCCAACCGAGAAGAGAGGCATCGGTTGTCAGCACCTGAGTATGCGGAGGGGATTGAAAAACCACACCGAGCACCAGATTTGGAAGATGAAGCCACCATTGCAGAGAGGAGACTAGGAGGTCGGAGATCATCACTGAGTCCGCTAGGTCCCCTGTGGCTTGATGCCACTGAGTGCGAAGGCTCCACTGAGCAGGTCGCATGTGCAGGCGGGCATTGAGGGTGACATGGACCGTGGAAGCCATATGGCCGAGTAGTCTCAGGAATTGCCTGGCAGAGACCATGGAATTGCTGCGAAACTGGCTGGCCAGATCCATTAGCCTGTGGGCCCTGTCCAGAGGCAGAAAAGCCTTTGCTTGAAGAGTGTCTAGTCTGGCCCCTATGAATTCTAAGTTCTGGGACGGGAGCAAAGTGGACTTTGCGAAGTTTATGACAAACCCCAAGTGCTGAAGCAGAGCCACAGTGCGAAGGGTGGCCTGGTTGGCCTCCTGGGAAGATTGGGTCCCTTATGAGCCAGTCGTCCAGGTACGGAAACACAAAAAGACCCTGAAGCCTCAGGTAGGCCGCCACCACTGTCAGGCACTTGGTGAACACCCTGGGAGCGGATGATAGGCCAAAGGGAAGTACTCTGTACTGATAGTGGTGTCCTCCCACAACAAACCTGAGATATTGTCTGTGGTCTGGATGAATAAGGATGTGAGTATACGCATCCTTTAGATCTAAGGAGCATAGCCAGTCTCCCTGCTGGAAGTAGGGCAGCAGGATGCCAAGGGTAAGCAACTTGAACTTTTCCCTCTCCAGGAACTTGTTGAGGTTTCGCAAGTCTAGGATAGGTCTGAGGCCTCCTGTTCTTTTTGGTACCAGAAAGTACCTTGAATAAAAGCCTTGACCTCTCAGGTGGTGGAGCACCGGTTCCACAGCCTGATCCTGTAGCAGACCTGTCAACTCCTGAAGGAGTAGGTCCCTGTGCAGAGGGAATCTTGGAGGCTCCCCTGGAAAATAGGAGGGAGGCACCTGGTGAAAATGGAGAAGATAGCCCTTTTGGACTATATGAAGAACCCAGGTATCTGATGTGATGGCTGACCACCTGTGGGCAAAGTGGGCCAGCCGGCCTCCTGTGCTGAGAGAAGCCAGCTGAGGAGAAGAGGCTATGCTGTTTGAGTCAAAAAACCCCACTCTGCTGAGCAGGGGCCGGAGTTGGTGGCTTGGGGGTCTTCGGCCTACGGGGCCCTTGACCCTGCCCTTTGGCCTGCTGACCCTGTTGGGGAGCTGCAGAGGCCTGATAATGAGGGTACTGTTTGTAGGCCGATGACTTCCTCAAAGCCTGCTCAAGCCTGCTCAAAGCCTGCTGTAGGCTGCTCGAGAGATAAACTTTGAGCACTCTCGAATAACGGTGGACAAGGCCTGGAACCTCTGCAAAGGTTCCTCGGAGAGACCAGCAGAGAACCCGGCAATCTCCTTTGCCAGGTCTCGGAGGTACATGCCCATGTAGAGCTGGTAAGTCTGGACACGGCAAGCAAGCAAGCATAGAGCCCTGGAAGCACTTCTTACCGAGGGCATCCAGGTTCCGGGCCTCCCGGCCGGGAGGCACCAAGGAGTGCATCTTCTGACTTTTCAGTCGATGCATGGCCGATTCCACAACCATGGAGTGGTGCGGTAATTGTGCCTTTTGGAACCCGGGGCTCTTGCGGACTCGATAAATGGAATCGACCCGCTTGCTTAACACCGGCGTTGAGGCCGGGGTCTCCCACATGCGGAAGAGCAGCCACTCCAGCATCGGAGGAACCGGAACAGTAAAGGCCTCCTTCGGGGGAGAGTCATACTGGAGGGCCTCGAGCTCCTCGGCTCGAGGCTCCTCCTCGGGATCCGCGGGGAAGGCCAAGGCCTTGGCCATATCCCGCACGAAGTCCGAGAACCGGGTATCCTCCGGTGGGGACCGTCTCCGAGGTTCGGACTCGGGTGAGTCCGAGGGAACACACCGAGTCCGATGGGTGTCGGGTGACTCTTCGTCCTCCGTCTCCCAGCCTGACTCCTCGGAGGAGGAATCGAGCGGCTCCGGTCGGGCGGGCACCGATGCCCTCCGCCCCGATGCCGAGGGTATCGGCATCGATGACCTCGGCCCCGAACGGGAGATCGAGGGAGACCGTGGCCGAGGATCGACTCGAGCCCGCATGGACCTCGAGGATCGGCTCTGCCTCCGGGGTCGACTTGGACGTCGAAGTCCCGGTGGTCGGGGCAGATGCACCGGTGAGACCGGCGATCAATGCCCGCTGCTGTTCCATGAAGGCAGCGAAGCTGCTCTCCAAGGCCGTCAACCTGAGTCTGAGCTCAGGAGACTCAGCAGCCCCCGACTCGGGCCCGACGTCGGCTCCCCTGGAGGTGAGTCCACGAGGACTACGGTACTCACATGACCCGGGGACTCCATCTCGACCCGAGGATGCTTTGCAGGCCTCTCCGACTCCGAAGACCCAGGACGGCTATCGGGGCTATGCGACCTAGCCCTCGAGGAGCCGTGCGTCCACCGACACCACCCTCGCGGGTTTCTTCTTCCTGCGATGTTCCCGCGAAAGAGACCCCCGCTCAAAGGAACCCCGACGCTGCTCGGGGCCGGAGTCCCGAGACGTCGAGGCCTCTGACGAGGTCCGGGCCCGGCCGGACGCGGAGTCAGAGAAGATTCTTTCCTTTTGGTGCTGCCGACTCCTTAACGCCTTAGAGGATATTTTGCCACACGGACCACAGATCATCGGGTCATGATCGGGTCCGAGGCAACGGAGGCAGCAGTCATGTGTGTCGGTAAGAGACATAAGTTACTTACACCGATCACATTTCTTAAACCCGCTGGCAGCCATCGGGGGAAAAAGGGCCCCTGCTAGGTCAAAAGACCGGTCTGCCAGGGAAAAAGAAAAAAGGCGCGAACGCCAGTCACAAAAGACAAAAAAAGAGAGAAAGGACTCGATACCGGCGTATCGGTCCGAGCGGGAAAAGGATCCGGCGTCGAACCGGAGAAAAAATAGAAAAATAGAGAAAATCAACTTTTTCCTCGGGGAAAAACAAACTACGTCCGTCGGGCTCCACGGAAAAAAGAAGACCGAGCAAGATGGCACCCTTGGGCGGGAAGGGGACCGTGCATGCGCGCTGCAATTCCCAAAGGCTTTCTGTGAAAGCTGGGGAAATGCTCCGCACTAGGGCTCCGTCGGCGCCGATGTTACCCATATGTGAGGACTGACTTCCTGCTTGGTCCTGGAGAATGGCAGAAACCATTATAAAGAACAAAATTACTGAAAACGTAGACAGTCGTGGTTTAATGGGAGAAAGCCAACATGCATTTAGTAAGATAAGACCTTCCTTGGCTAATCTGTTACATTTTATTTTTACAAATTTACAGACCAAATACCAAGCAAAATACACTTGTATATGAAAAGTGACAAGCAAGTGGCAATTGCAAACAAAGAAGGAAAAATACAAAAAAGCAAACTAATATACTTAGTCTCACCAACCCACAACAGACAAAAAAGGGATCCAAAAAAAAAAAAAGAAATAAAATCTGTATATTCACAACCAGTGAGGAAAACAAAGCTAACAACCTAGTCCATGTCATCTTTAACATATACTGCGTAATATAACTCTATTGAAGCGAGAGATGCAGCACTGAGATAGGAACTAACAAAGGCAGCTAATTGAGGGGGATCATAGAAAACATAATTAACAGATCGGAATTTCACTAAACGCTTGCAAAGAAACTTTAAAAAAAAACCAATTCCCCCAACTGGCATCCTGGGAGGCAACTATCTGCAGGAACCTGCTCGGGAGCACAGGAGGCAGTGGCAGACCCAGCGATAGCTCGCAGCCTGAGGAAGACACCGGGTTAACCTGCCCCAGCATCAACACAGCCAGAGAAGCGCCGGGTTCATGATTAAGACTCCCAGGGTGAGCCACAAACGCATCCATAGGACCAAGTGCACAGGTTAGAGGCAAATCGGAGGAAGTATTCACAGGCACAGGGGCTTCTTGCACCTCTTCGGCATGCTGAAACTCTCAACTATCAGGGTGGTTTTCTAAGCAGCAGCCATCTTGGATCCCACTGTTACATTTTTTTTTGAAGGTGTGAACAAAAAGGTAGAGAAAAGTGAGCCAGTCGATATATTGTATCTTGATTTTCAGAAAGCCTTTGACAACATTCCTCATGAGAGACTCCTGGCAAAATTTAAAAAGTAATGGAATAGGAGGCAGTGTATTATTGTGGATGGGGACTGATTAAAAGATAAAAAGCAGAGGGTAGGGCTAAATGGTCAATTTTCCCAATGAAGAAAAGTGAATAGTAGAGTACCCCAGGGATCTGTGCTGGGTCCGCTGCTTTTTAACATATAAATAGGAACAAGTGAGGTAATCAAATTTGCAGATGAGACACAATTATTCAAGGTTGTTACTGCCTAAGAGGATTGTGAAAAATTGCAAGAGAATCTTGATAAATTCAAAGACTGGACATTCAAATGACTGATGAAATTTAATATGGACTAGTGCTAAGTGATATACCTAGGAAAGAACAATCCAAACTATGGTCACACAATGCAAGGTTCAACATTAGAAACCACCACAAAGGAAAAGGCATCATCATGGATAACATGTTGAAACATTTCACCCATTGTGCAGCAGCAGCCAAGAAGGCAAATAGAAAGCTAGGAATCATAAGGAATGGAATGGAGAATAAAACAAAGGATATTATGCCTCTGTATCATTCCATGGTATGACCACCAACCACACCTTGAATATTGTGTTGAATTCTGGTTACCCTATGTTTAAAAAAATATAGCTGAATTAGAAAAGGTACAGAGAAGAGCTACCAAAATGGTAAAGGGTGGATGGAGGTATGAGGAGAGGCTTAAAAGGTTAGGCCTCTTCAACCTGGAAAAGAGACAGCTGAAGGGAGACATGATAGAGGTCTCTAAATTAATGAATGGAGTGGAACGGGTATATTTATTTATTTACATTCTCTTATATACAGCGCTATTCTGCATCAGTGCGGTTTACATTGAACAAACTGAAATTACATTGAACAGGGCATTATAACAATTGGTGGTCTTGGGCAAGCCACTTAACTATTTTACAGGGAACATGGGCTATGGAGGGTTAAGTGGCTTGCCCAAGACCACCAATTGTTATAATGCCCTGTTCAATGTAATTTCAGTTTGTTCAATGTAAACCGCACTGATGCAGAATAGCGCGGTATATAAGAGAATGTAAATATAAATACAGTCAAACCTCGGTTTTCATGATTAATCCGTTCGAAAAAGTCTGACTAAAACCGAAACGTATGAAAACTGAAGCAATATTTCCCATAAGAAATAATGTAAATCCAATTAATCCGTTCCAGACACCCAAAAATATTCACAAAAAATACATTTTATAGAGAATAACTATATTTTTACATGCAGAAAACAATGAGAAATAAATATAAATGACTAATGAAATGGATAAATGAACATTTAACATCACTGAAAGCAAGCTAAGTTCAGTACTGTACAGTACAGTATGTTAACATCTGGCCTTAGCCACCCCTGACAAGCTGCTGTGCCCAGCTCTCTTCGGAATCACATTGGATTCAGCCCATTAAAATACCTTTACATTATCTGCTCAATGCTTCAGAATGGCAGAAAATCTTAATGATATAGCTTGAGACGTACCCTGCAAGAGAAAGAACTGCCTCCCACATTCATGCAACATCTCCTGCTTACGTTGACAGCTTTTCTTCCCTGCTACCTCCGAGCCTGAGGGGGCGCTCCAGAGAACGGGCAGGCGGTGGATGAGATCGGGGCCTTCCTCTCTGCGCAATCCTTGCCTCTCTGACTCTGACCAGGCTCGAGGATGTGTTTCATTTACGTGCTCAGCTGGCTTTCGCTTCTCATCACGCTGGCGATTGGTGAGTCCGGGGGGCAGTGCTGCCGGGACCGGGCGGGCGTTCCGGCAGTGTATACAGACCGGTGTGCAGCGCGAGGGTGTATGTATTTACAGTACTGTACTTTACGAAAACCGAGACGATGTACGAGAACCGGGACAAAATCTCAGTAAAAAAAGACGTTGAAATCCGAAGCGATGTATGAGAACCGGGACAAAATCTCAGTCAAAAAAGACGTTGAAAACCGAAGCGTATGAAAACCGGGGCAAATGAAAACCGAGGTTTGACTGTAAATAAAATAATTTGGAGATAACTATTTTACAGGGAACATGGGCTATGGAGGGTTAAGTGGCTTGCCCAAGACCACAAGGAGCACCTGTGGGACTAGAAACCCCAGTCCTTCCGGCCAAAGGTTGCTGTCCTCTAGTGGGATTTGAACCCCCGACCTTCCGGCCTGAAGTACCTTGCCCCAACCACTAGGCCACTCCTCAACTCCATGTAGATAAATGTAGATCAATTGTTTACACCATCAAAAAGTAGAAAGACTAGGGGACATGCAAAGAAGCTACAATGTAACCCATTTAAGACTAATAAGAGAAAATACTTTTTCACTCAACACGTAATCAAACTATGGAATTTGTTACCGAAGGATGTAGTAAAAGCTGTTAGTGTAGCTGGGTTTAAAAAAGGTTTGGACAAGTTCCTGGAGGAAAGATCCATAAACCATTATTAAAGAGGACCCGAGAAATCCATTGCTTGCCCAGGTACAAGCACTGTGGAACATGTTGTGTCTTTTTGGGAACCTGTTAGGTACTTGTGACCTGGACTGACCACTGTTGGAAACAGAATATTGGGCTTGATAGACCTTGGTCTGATCCAGTATGACATATCTTATGTTCTAAATGGCATGCCTGATCTTTGCCCAAACTCATCTTGAGAAACCACAGTCCTTCTGGGAGAATATTCTGTGGACAGATGACACCAAACTTGAGCTCTTTGGCAATGCAATTTACAGGCGAAGAAATGAAGCTTATAAAGAGTAGTTACTCACCTGTAACAGGTGTTCTCCAAGAGCAGCAGGAATCAGTCCTCACATATGGGTGTCATCGGCGCCGATGAAGCCCCAGCGGGTGTCATTGGCGCCGATGAAGCCCCAGCAGAGCATTTCCCCAGCTTTCCATGAAAGCCTTTGGGAATGCTGGCACGCATGCGCGGTTCCCTTCCCGCCTAAAGGTGCCATCTTACCTCAGTCAAATGACATAGCTAAAAACAGCACACAAAATTGAAAAAATAAACTATGTACAACTGCAACTCCAAGGGGAGGAGGGAGGGTTGTGAGGACTGATTCCTGCTGCTCCTGGAGAACACCTGTTACAGGTGAGTAACTACTCTTTCTCCAGGACCAAGCAGGAAGTCAGTCCTCACATATGGGTGACTCCCTAGCTCTGGGCTACCAGGAACCCAGGCTGAACAAGAGAACTCCCTCTAGTCTCAGCAGCAAAGAAAGGCTTTTCCAGGACACAACCTCCACCAGTAGCCCAACAGAGGGCAGGAGTTGCCTAAACCTCAAAAAGATTCCGGAGTACTGCTTGGCCAAAAGCACTGTCCCTACGGGACTCCCTCTCCAGACAGTAATGGGCCACAAACGTCTGGCTTGAAGACCAAGTTGCAGCCCTGCAGATGTCTACCAAGGGCACAGAGCGGAGATGAGCCACTGAGGCAGCCATTGCCCTGACACGATAGCACAGTTACTTACCTGTAACAGGTGATCTCTGGGAACAGCAGGAATTAGTCTTCACATATGGGTACGTCGGTACCGACGGAGCCTGCACGGGAATGCTCCCCAGCATCCAATCAGAAAGCTTTTGGGAGCATCCCTCGCGCCTGCGCAGTGACTTCCCGCCTTTCCCACTGCCTCTCTTCAGTTGAGTTTCAAAGCTGAGACAGAAAGGAGAGACAGAGGAAAGGAAATAGATAGATACAACTCCTAGGGGAGGTGGGTGGGTTGTGAAGACTAATTCCTGCTGTTCCCAGAGATCACCTGTTACAGGTAAGTAACTGTGCTATCTCCAGGAACAAGCAGGAATGAGTCTTCACATATGGGGACTCCCTAGCTGTGGGTGCCAGGGGAGAATCCCTAAAATGCGTATCCCTGGACAGGACGGCATTTTCCAAACCTGGATCCCCTGCATCCCCTGAAGGATGGGGGGTAGGAGTTGAATAGAGAAGAGCTGCAAGGAACAGCAAATCTAAAGACTACAGGAGAGATGAGTCTTTAGAATGTATGTCAAGTATCATTAAAATATTTAATGAACCAGTACAACATAGGACTTACCTACTGGATTGTAGGAAGTAGAACTGTGATGGAGTGTACTGTAGATGCAGTAGCGGAATCTTCAAGGTAACTTCACAGCAGTGAGGATGAAGTTCCAAATCTGGAATGGGCAGGTGACCCAGGTGTCAACTGGGGCAGGAGAAGAACGGCAGGTCTTCAATGGAAAGCTTTATGGGAAAAAGCTGAGAACTCTTTTAGGTACAGAGTTATTATCATTGAGGACTAAAAGAAGAAGACTGACCGATCTGGAGAATTAGCCCAGTCCGGAAAGGAAGAGAGGGTATGGAAAAACCCCTATTCCCAAGGAAAACAGAAGATGTACACTGTCTTTCCTAGCTGGTAAGAGCTAGGAAGACATAGAAGTTTGATACTTCATAGATAGGGAGATATATAACAAAAATAGAAGCTGTTAACGTCACAGCAGCAATTGTGTGTATAACCGCTCCCGGTTACTGAGCCATATGAAAAAAGGCAAGTTGACTTTCTGGACCCTTAAGAGGGTAAAAGCTTTATAGCACAGACAGTTAGGGAGGCAGAAGGTAATACGTAGCGTCCTATGGACATCTCCCAATATATATATATAAAATATCTATAAACATGAAGATACATACATATCTACATACATATGTGTGGATATGTCCAATATGTGAGATATATATAGATATATAGATATAGATATAGATATATATGTAAAGATATGTAAAGATATATATATATATAGATATAGATATATATAGATATATAGATAGATATATATAGATATATAGATATATATAGATAGATATAGATATAGATATAGATGGGCATGGCTTATGCCCACACAGATTATAAAAATTTGTATGGTTATAAGTCTGAGGATATATGCCTGCAACGGAGCCCCACAAAAGCATTCACATGGGGAATGTGAAGGGAAAAAATTCATCTAATAATAAGGGGGTAAAAAACCACCTGAAGATATATAGAGAATCTATTTCCGTGGTGCAGGAATGCATTTTAGTGGATAACCAGTATGGTTGCGTGAAAAACAGAGGATAATAGCAGTCTGGTAAGAGCATGTCAGGAGTACTGGAGGACTCTGACATGTCCAAAGGACAAGGAAATGCATAGACTAAGATACCTGGATGACCCAGTTAAGGGACTCAGAGGTATCATGAGTATGCGTTGTCCAAGTGGAGTAGAAAAAATACCAAGCTGCAAGGAAAAATGGGTAAATTCCTGCCAGATTGGGAACTCCATGGACATTCACGCAGAAAAAGCTTGTCTTCTGTATCACAATAGGAGACAAGAGGGTAGAAAGAACCTACATAGCCATGGAATGACTATATAAGCTTTTTCTATTATATGGAAAACCCTCAGAGACAAGTTCAATGCTCTATAGCAAGGGCCCATAGTAGAAAGCTTCTCTGAAGATTGCAGAGAGCATTGTGCAGGAAAATTATGAGATAACTGACAGCAGTCAGAAGTGCTGCCACATCCTAGGCAAGGATATGGCTAGAAGAAGATAACCTGCAATGAGTAGTATTATGCAAGATAATGAAAGTAGCTTGCAAGAAACTTTAAAGTAAGCACTAGAACTTCTGTATGTGCAGCAACTGAACAAAGAAAAAAGGGGATCCCCCTGTATAAAAACAGGGAGAAAAACAGACAGAGGGAGCGGGGATATTTCCGTCCCTGTCTGATGAGTTGTTCAGAGCATGCATTGAAGCATAGTAGAAAATCTACACTGGAAAGAAGAGAAGTGTTTCAGTATGGTACCAACTCGAGCAGGGGAAACCCTGGAAGAGTGGGGGTTGGTAGGTGAAGTACCATATGGTAAGTCAGCTGAAGGAAAAAATGTCCATGTGGGGACAGAAACTATCATGGGATAATTGTAATCTCCCTTTATGATAAAAAGAAAGGGAGAATTCTGTAAACCATGGACAAAAATATCCTAACAGCTTAGCATACTGAAAAGAAAAACCAGTGTAGAGTTTGAAGAATAACTTCTGGTAAGAAGTTAACTGTAGAATTGCAACATACAGGAACCTATGGTTGCTGGCTATGATTAGCCTGGTTAGAGTCTGGAGACTTCAGACTAGGATGAGATGTCCCTTGCTTGGGTACATCAAGAGGATGGGCAGAAGAAGGGTGAAACTTTCTTTTCTTAGGGAAAGAAGGTTTGGTAGGACATTTCCTACGTCCTGGGGAAAAAGAAGGCTTAGGACGGTTTCCAGAACTAGGAAAGTCAGTGGAGCAATGAGCAACCTGACGTAAAGCCTCTTTATTGAAGAGATTTTCTCCAGTACAAGGAGAATTACCCAGTGTATGTTGTGCCCATCTGCTCAAGTCAGAAGCTTGCAGCCAGGCTGTACGACGTGCTCCAATGGCAATAGCAGAGGATCTGCTGACAGACTCAAAAGAGTCTAGAGAAGCACGAGAAAGGAACCAAGAGATATTCCTGCTATGATTAAGAAGCAAGGAATAGTCAGAGGCTTTAGGATCTGACAGAAAAGGAGACAAGAGAGATAATTTCTCTGTGACCTCCTGAAGAGTCAGACTCATATAGAAAATATATGAAATAATTCTTGAAGCCAGCATAGAAGTTTGGAAGGTTTGACGTCCAAAGGCATCAAGTGCTTTAGATGCACGACCTGGCGGACAAGAAGAATGCTTCTTCTTACTTCTTACCTTTCTCAATGCTGATTCCACTACCATGGAATGATGTGGAAGTTGGTTTTTCTGAAACCCTGGAGAGGGAGGTACCTGATACAGAATGTCCATGGCTGTAGAAGGCAAGGGAACCCTCAAAGGTGATTTCCATATCCTCAGAAGAAGATCCTGTAAAGAATGATGTAAAGGAAGCATTATATTTTCCTTTTCTACAGGATCTTGGTCAAGAGAAAAACCAGGAATAGGAATGGCAAGAAAGGTTGCCATGTCAAGGAGAAACTCCTGAAAAGAAGGATTTCCAATAGGAACTAATCCTGGGCAAGCCGAAGTTGAAGGAGCAGCTTGAGCACCAGAAGAGATACTGGACTGGTGCAGAAAAAGAATCCTGCTCGATGGACAGTGATCCTGAGAGTTCTGATTTGAAGCAGTTAGTACTGCATCGTGAGTGCCTGGTATCGATTCCAAACTAGGCATAGAAAGGATCGATGGCACCGATGGAACTGCAGGAATCGACCCCGACACTGGTATCGGGGACAATAATGTCATCGAAGCAGTATTCGGGGGCTGCTGAAGCGGTACCGAGGTAAGCCAAGAGCCTTGATGAATATCCTCGGTACTGCGAAGCCGGAAACGATATGGATCGGTTCCGAAGCGCATCGGTATCAAATCATCTAGACTGGATATCGATTCCAGACTCGGCATTGAAGCGAGCGAGTCCATCGATACATGTCTAGAAAGTACCGACGTTGTTTGTGGTATCGGCGATGCCGATACAGGAAGGTTAATCGGAGTCGCATCGAGCGGTACCGAAGGTAGCGAGGACGTCTGAAAACGATGCCCGGTGAAGGGAGGAACTCTCGATCCCGGCGCCGATGTCAGGGTATCGGTACCACTCGAAGCCGGTACCAACCCCGAGCATGGCTGGGATATAGGAAAGCCAATCTGGGTCGTATCGATCGGCCCCAAAGGTACCGAGGATACCAGATGACGATTCCAGGTGAAGAGTGGAACACTCGACACCGGTGCTGATGCCGGGGGATTGGTACCGCTCGAAGCGGATACCACCTCCAAGCACGGCTCACATGCAGGAAAGTCAATTTGAGTCGTATCGCTCGGACCCGAAGGTAGCGAGGATGCTCGATGACGATCCCTGGTGAAGAGTGCAGCACTCGACGCCGATGCCGGGTTATCGGTACCGCTCGAAGCGGATGCCACCCCCTGGCACGGCTCAGGTATGTTCTGTGAGGGGTGAGCCCCAGGAACAACCTGAAACCCCGTAAATGCTTTGGAGCCCGAAGACTCCCGCCGAGGTTTTATTGCCAATGAAGTCTTGAGGGTAAGGCCGGAGCCGTCTTCATGCTGGGCATGAGACTTACCCTTCAAGAATTGGCTAGTCTTAACAGACTGTTTGTGGGTTATCTAATCCTGGAGAGAAGAATAAACCAGTGTCCTCACCTCAGGAGGAAAAACGGCATTGAGGGAAACGCGAAAAAGGGAAGGTCTTCTCCCAATAAAATGGCCTGAGGTATCAGGGGAAAAAGGGTCAGGACCCAAACAGGTTAGACACCAAGCATTGGAGTCTAAAAAGAAAAGTAATTTTCCACAGTGAAGGCACTTCTTAGGAGAAGAAGGCTCCATGTGGGAAAAGGCCTGGTAGGCCCAAAAAAGTTAAACAAAAAACTGAGGAGAAATATTTCTCTAAGTTTGAAAAAGAAAGAAATAAAGCACCGGCGGTACCGGTATCGGCGGGAAAAACAGCCGCAACCACAAGAAAATAAGAAAATAAGGATTTTTAAAGAAAAACGTTTCTGCGGTGACAGGAGGACGTCCTGTTGGCTCCGCGGAAAAACGAAAACTGAAGAGAGGCAGGGGGAAAGGCGGGAAGTCACCGCGCAGGCGCGAGGGATGCTCCCAAAAGCTTTCTGATTGGATGCTGGGGAGCATTCCCATGCAGGCTCCGTCGGTACCGACATACCCATATGTGAAGACTCATTCCTGCTTGTTCCTGGAGATAGGCCGTGACCCTACCATGCAAAGGAAGGTCAGCCGCCTTGTAAGCCCAGATGACACAGTCAGCCACCAAGATGGACAAGGTACGCTTGGACACAGCCAACCCCAACTTATTGGGGTCAAAGGAGACGAAGAGCTGGGTAGCCCTTCTATGCCCCTGCGTACGGTCAAGGTAGAAGAATAAGGCCCTCCTACAGTCCAGGGTATGCAGGACTGCTTCAGCCTGGCTAGCATGAGGCCTAGGGAAGAATGTTGGCAGAACCACCTCCTGATTGAGGTGGAAAGAGGAGACAACCTTTGGAAGGAACTTTGGATGAGTCCTGAGGACCACCCTGTTCCTATAAATCCTGGTGTAAGGCCTATCACAGACCAGGGCCTGAAGCTCACTCACTCGCCTAGCCGAGGTAAGGACTATCAGGAAGAGTGTCTTCCAGGATAGGAAGTGTAGTGGACAAGTAGCCATCGGCTCAAAAGGTGGGCGAGTCAGTTGCTGCAAGACCACATTCAACTCCCACTCAGGGGCAGGAGGACGGATTGGAGGCTTAAGTAAAAGCAAGCCCCTGGGAAAGCGGGACACCAAGGGGTGACCTGACAGAGAATGTCCCTCCACCAGTGAGTGGTGAGCTGCTACAGCTGAGAGGTGGACCCGAACAGAATTGGACTTTTAAGTCCCTGATTGGATAAGTGCAGTAAGTACTGAAGCACTACTGGCACAGTACAGGAGAAAGGATCCTCTGTACGTAGCTGACACCACACAGAAAACCTCTTCCATTTGAGGGCATAGGTTTTCCTAGTGGACTGTTTCCTAGAGGCTAGGACAACCTCCTCAACTTCCTGAGGTAGGCCCCAGGGAGCCAAAACTACCCTTGCAGCCTCCAGGCCATCAAATTGAGAGCTTTGAGATTGGGGTGCAGAAGGGAATCCTGCTCCTGTGAGAGAAGGTCGGGTTGCAACCCCAGAGGCAGTGGAGAATCCACTGCCAGCTGAAGCAGAAGTGGAAACCAAGGCTGCCTCGGCCACCTGGGAGCTACCAGCAGGACGGAGGCCTTGTCCTGAAGAGTCTTGAAAAGAGTTCGGGCCACCAAGGGCGTGGGAGGAAACGCATACAGGAGGCCCTGAGACCAGGACATCAGAAAAGCATCTGGTGCTACCCTCAAAGGATGCGGTTGCCTGGAGCAGAACTTGGGCAGTTGCTTGTTCAGCGGACTGGCAAAGAGATCTATCCAAGGGAGATCCCACTTCAGGAAGATCTTCTGAACGACCAAGGGATGCAGCTGCCACTCGTGGGGCTGCAGAATTCTGCTCAACCGGTCGGCCAGGCAGTTCTCCTGGCCTGGAAGGTACACCGCCTTGAGAAGCATGTTGTGCTTTAGGGCAAAGGAACAAAGGTCTTGAGTCTCCCAACAAAGGAGCTTTGACCCAGTCCCGCCCTGTTTGTTCACATAAAACATGGCTACCTGGTTGTCTGTTTGAATCAAGACTGAGCGGTGAGCCAGGGCCAGAGAAAAAGCCTTGAGAGCCAAGCGGATAGCTCGAAGTTCCAGGAGATTGATCTGTTGGGCTGCCTCCCAGGGAGACCAGAGGCCTTGAGTGCACTTGTCCAGACAATGAGCACCCCAGCCCCGCAGAGGCGCGTCGGTGGTGAGGACCACCGAGTATTCTGGGACTTGGAAGGGCATCCCCTTCAGCAGATTGGGTGGGTGTAGCCACCAGTTGAGGGAGTGCAGAAATGATCTGGACACCCTTATCCTGTCTCTTAGGCGGCCTGTGGCCTGAGACCACTGAGTCCGAAGGCACCACTGTGAAGGCCTCATATGGAGCCTGGCATTGGGAGTCACATGCACTGTCGAAGCCATGTGGCCCAGAAGTCTGAGGCAGAGCCTGGCGGAGACCAGGGGCTGGTTTAGGAATTGTTTGGCCACATCCATCAGTCTTTGGGCCCTGTCTTCTGGCAAGAATGCCTTTGCCAGTTGAGAATCTAACCTTGCCCCTATGAACTCCAAGTTCTGGGAGGGGAACAAAGTGGACTTTGCGAAGTTTATGACAAAGCCCACGTTTTGAAGCAGAGCAATGGTTCTGAGGGTGGCTTGTCTGGCCTCCAGGGACGTCTGACCCCTGATGAGCCAGTCGTCCAGATAGGGAAAGACAAAGATGCCTTGATTTCTCAGGTAGGCCGCAACAACTGCCAGGCACTTGGTAAAGACCTTGGGAGCGGAGGTCAGGCCAAAAGGTAGTACTCTGTACTGATAATGGTTTCCTCCCACCATGAACCTTAGGTACTTTCTGTGGTCTGGATGAATGAGGATGTGAGTGTACGCATCCTTTAGATCTAAGGAGCATAGCCAATCTCCCTGCTGGAGGTAGGGCAGATTCTCTTTCTCTAGGAACTTGTTGAGGTTCCTGAGGTACAGAATAGGTCAAAGGCCACCGGTCCTTTTGGGTACCAGGAAATACCTGGAGTAGAATCCGTGACCTTGCAAGTGGGGAGGCACAGGCTCCACCGCCCTGTCCACCAACAGACCGTGGAGCTCTTGAAGGAGAAGGTCTGTGTGCAGGGGAGGCCTCAAGGGCTCTCCTGGGAAGTAAGGAGGCGGCAGTTGATGAAAATGCAGAGCATAGCCCTTTTGGACTATGTCCAGCACCCAACTGTCAGTGGTAATGAGAGGACACTGGTGGGCAAAGAGTACAAGGCAACCACCTGTGCTGGGCTGGGAAAGCAGGGACGGAGTGGCTATGCTCAAGGAGTCAAAAACCCCCACCCTGCTGAGTGGAAGCAGGGGCAGAAGGCTTGGGGGTCCCCTGCCTACGGGGCCCATTACCCTGGCCCTTGGCTTGCTGACCCTGGGGGGCAGCTTGGGCAGCCTGATACTGAGGGTACTGTTTGTAGGCAGTGCCCTTCCTTGGGTAGAAGGACTTTTTACCCGAGCCCTTCTTTTTATGTGAAGGGGTAGAGGTCTTCCTCGACAGCCTTGTCCGGGTAAGGTGCTCGGTCTCGAGCTGAGCGGCCTTCTCGGTCACGGGTTTGCCAAAAAGGTTCTCACCTCGGTAGGGGACATCGACCAACTTGTCCTGAACCCATGGCTCGAGCCGCGATGCCGGCAGCCGCAACTAGGGCCGCGATGCCGGCAGCCGCAACTCGGGCCGAAGCCTCAAAGCCATCGTAGGCAGCGCGGGAAATGAACTTTGAGCATTCCCGAATCCCCGAGGACAAGGTCTTAAATCTCTGCAAGGGTTCCCCGGAGAGACCAGCAGAGAATCCAGCCAATTCCTTGGCCAGGTCTCGCAAGTACATGCCCATGTACAGCTGGTAAGACTGGACACGGCAAGCAAGCACAGACCCCTGGAAGCACTTTCTACCGACGCCATTGAGGTTGCGGGCCTCCCTGCCGGGGGACACTGCAGAGTGCGTCTTCTGGCTCTTCAGACGATGCATGGCCGATTCTACAACCATGGAATGGTGTGGTAGCTGTGCTTTCTGGAACCCAGGGCTTTTGCGGAGTCGATAGATGGAATCGACTCGCTTGCTCAGAACCGGCGCCGAGGCCGGTGCCTCCCACATCCGGAAGAGGAGCCGTTCCAGCATCGGAGGAACCGGGACAGTAAAGGCCTCCTTCGTAGAAGAGTCGCACTGTAGAGCATCGAGCTCCTCGGCTCGAGGCTCTTCCTCGGGATCGGCGGGAATAGCCAAGGCAGCGGCCATATCCCAGACGAACTCCGAGAATCTAGTGTCCTCCGGAGGGGGATCTACTCCGGGGCTCAGACTGCGGTGAGTCCAACGGGACGCACCGAGTCTTAAAAGTATCGGGAGACTCCTCGTCCTCCGTCTCCCAGGTGGACTCATCCGAGGAGGAGTCAGGGTCTGACCCCGCGGGGCCCCGAGGCACCCGCCCCGACGCCAGGGGCACCGGTGTCGACACCCTCGGTCCCGAACGGGAGGTCGAGGGAGACCTCGACCGAGGACGAGTTCGAGCCACGAGGGTCTCGAGTATCGGCTCGGTCTCCGGGGTTGACTTCGAAGTCGACATCCCGGTGGTTGGGGCAGATGCACCAGACAGGCTGGCCATCAATGCCTGCTGCTGCTCTATGAAGGCAGACAATCTGCACTCAAAGGCTGTCATCCTGAGACTCAGCTCGGGAGACGCAGCAGCCACCGACTCGGGCCCCGGCAGCGCCGGGCCCGACGTCGGCTCTCTGGGAGGAGAGTCCACGAGGACTACGGGGCTTACGTGTCCAGTAGACTCCGGCTCCATGCGAGGGACTTTTGCAGGCTTCTCTTGGTCCATGGGCCCGGGACGGCGGTCAGGGGTCTTAGACCTAGCCCTCGAGGGACCAGGGACGTCCTCCAACGCCGCCCTCACGAGCCGCTTCTTCCTCTTGCGTTCCCGGTCAGGGGACCCCCTGTCCGAGGAGCTTCGATGGCGCTCGGGATCGGAATCCCGAGATGTCGAGGCTTCAGACGAGGTCCGGGCCCGGCCGGAGGCTGAGTCCGAGAAAAACCTTTCCTTCTGATGCCGTCGACTTTTGAGTGCCTTGGAAGACATCTTCCCACATGGCCCACACGACTTGGGGTCGTGATCAGGGCCGAGGCACCGAAGGCAGCAGTCGTGTGTGTCGGTGAGACACAAGTTTCTTACACCGATCACACTTTTTGAAACCACTGGAAGCCATCGGGGAAAAAAGAGCCCCTGCGAGGTCAAAAGACAGGCCTTCCAGGGAAAAATGAAAAAAGGGGCGCGAACGCCAGCCACAAAGGGCAAAAACCGAAAAAGAAATAAGCGGGCTCGATACCGGTGTACCGAACCCGGCGGGAGGGGAACCGGCGTTGAACCGGAGAAAAATAGCGAAAAAATCACCGAAGAAAAAATCACTTTTATCCGGTAGAACAGGACACACGTCCAGTGGGCTTCTCGGAAAAAAAGAGACTGAGGTAAGATGGCACCTTTAGGCGGGAAGGGAACCGCACATGCGTGCCAGCATTCCCAAAGGCTTTCATGGAAAGCTGGGGAAATGCTCCCCTGGGGTTTCATCGGCGCCGATGACACCCGCTGGGGCTTCATCAGCACCGATGACACCCAAATGTGAGGACTGACTTCCTGCTTGGTCCTGGAGAAAGATAAAAACACCCTTCCTACAGTTAAATATGGTTGAGGTTCCATAATGTTGTGGGACTGTTTTGCTGCTTCAGGAACTGGAGGTCTGGAAGTGAAGAATCATGAAGTCAGAGGACTATCAAGGTATTCTGAAGTAAAATCTACTAACTAGTGTCAGAAAGCTAGATTTGGGTCAAAGGTCATGGGTCCTCCAGCAAGACAATGACACAAAACATACATCCAAAATACAAAAGAATGGTAAAAAAGGAAAAAATGGACCATTTTAAACTGGCCAGCAATGAGTCCTGATCTCAATCCAATTTGAGAACCTTTAGAAAGAGCAGAAATCTGCCATTGATAAGAGGAATCCTGGAAACATTTATGAGCTGGAACAAATTGCAATTGAAGAGTAGGAGCAACTACCAGCAAACAGATGTACGAAATTTATAGATGGCTATAAGAAACGTTTGGAGGCTGTCATCATTGCCAAGGGTTGTGCAACCAAATATTAGTGAAGGGTGCTATTAATCCTATCCAGGTCATATTTTCTTTTTTTTTTCTCAGAAATGACTATGTCTAAGTTGCACATGCATTTTTTTTTTGTTGTTGTATACCTTTGATCATACTATTAGAATAATATGACGACATATAATTAGAAATACTCAACTGTTTCTCAAGATATTGTACACAACATACCTAAAATGCAAGGGTGCCCATAATGTTGACCACAACTGTAAGTAAAGAGTAATTAGACCTTACCTGCTAATTAGCGTTCCTGAAGGAATGCCAGTCCAGTCCCTCTCCTCTGGGTTGTGCCCCCCTTCCAGCAGTGCGGAGACTGAGCATGTCACTCTTTTGATGATGCTAGGATATATATACCTCTGGCACCACTCACCAGATCAGTACCCTATTGACAAAGTAGACTTAATGACTTAATGGAGAGACAAATTAAACCACCATATAAACCAACTCACACTAAACCGTAAAACAAACTTGTAAACACTCAATCCTGCCCCCCCCCCCCCCGCAGGGACCTCCCAGCCCACAAGGAGGAGGAGGGTGCTTACCTGAACTTGCACTCGCCCTTTACCCATGCATCAAGGCCATCCGTCCCGCCTTAGCACCGGAGCCCTCCGCAGATAAGCTGTCGCCTGCTACTACACGCACCCGCTCACCACTTCGGACCGGCGAACCTGTCAAAAAGGACAAACCCTGGGTGGGATAAGGGACTGGACTGGAGTTCCTTCAGGAACGCTAATTAGCAGGTAAGGTCTAATTACTCTTTCCTAATAGTCTCTCCAGTCCAGTCACATCCCAGAGGAGAGGAACAGAGTAGTTCAACTCTGGGAGGGGACTGCAAGGCCGGACCGAAGCACCAAGCCTCCAAAGCCCGCATCACCAGCGGCCTGGACATCCAATCTGTAATGCTTGGCAAAAGTGTGCATGGAAGACCAAAACACCACCTTACAGATTTCAAGAGGCGAAACCAAGCTAAATTCCGCCCACGAGGCCGCCTGCGCCTTAATAGAATGAGCCCGGAGCCCAGCTGGCACCTGCCTGCCCCTGAGGACATAAGCCGCTGCAATGGCCTCCCTGACCCATCGGGAGATGGATGCCTTAGCTGCCACCTTGCCCTTGCGTGGCCCCCCGAACAGGACAAACAGCCGTTCGGACTTGCAAAAGGACACGGTCTGTCAGACAGCTGCCTAGGGTGAGAACTTACACAATCTTGACGATGCATATATTCATATGATTCTTGCAAGGTATTGTGGGTAATGTAGTTCATTCACTCCCAAACACAGCTGAAGACAATAATTGAGTTGTGAAACCAGTGGTAAGGCCAATAAAATACTTCTTTTATTGATGGGGTTTAATTCACCCAGCACAAATATGCTTGGTAGCAATATAAATGAGGTTACTTGCTTGCAGTGTTTAAATGGATAACAAAGTCACAAAGCAAATCAGAAAACAACCTTCAGCTTGTCAGGCAATTAGCTAATGTTTTCTTAGCAAATAATTACCAAATAAAAAGGCACAAAGAAATGAATAAACTTTGCTGGTTAGGTTAACTTCTGCTTAATTTCCACACAGATCCTGCAGTGATTCTCTCTGGCTCACACACACAATCAGGTGCAGCTTTAATTACTATCAATTGACCAGCTGAAACCCTTTAGCTGGCTGGCTGCTACTGTGTGAACCCAAATCCTGCTTTAAAAGCTGTTTGCAGTGGAAATAAAGAACAAAGTTAGGTTTCTTTGTGATGGCTGATGTGTTTGCTCACAGAAAGCTAGCAATAGCATTTAGATAGAGAACAGTCCATGTAATTAATAGTTTCATCTGCTGTATCTCCCCCTTCATCAATCAGCATAGGGTCACTATCATACATTGGCACAGACGAGTCTTTCAATAAGGCACTATCATGAGAATGCTTATTCCCTTGCTGCCATTCACTATTATAGATAGGGTCTGGATCAGTGTTCATACCTGAGCCTCTCCTGCTATCATAATTCCTCTCTGTATAGCCTGGCCAGTATGTAATCCAGTTCTGATGTCCAGCCTTCCAATCTTGATCCCTGGACACTGGATCCACTCTCACATACCTTCTGGCATAGGTCTGAAAGTCCTTTCCACGTGCAGTCTTCTCTCTTCCAGGTAGCCACTGGTGATTCCTATCTCTGCCAATCCATTCCTCTGGCTGACTCCAGTCCAATGGACTCTGCTGGCATTTGGAATACCTCCCAGTATAGGTACTGCCTTGGAATCTCCCAGACCTTCCAATGGCTTTTCTTCTCTTCCTTCCAGAGAGTTTCCTTCTCTCTCTATCCGCTTGGCTTGGCTTCTGTTTCTCCAAGTGATGTTGGTGCTTGTAGCCGTTGCTGTATCTTTTCCTGAAGCTCTTTCTGTAGCTGTTATCTGTAGAATAAGCTCTATTCTTATTCTGTCCTAATGTGTGCTCCTCCCTAACACAGCGCAGCTGTGTTGAATCAGGCCCTGCCCTTTGAGATGAGTGCTTAGGGATTACCTCATAGCTCTCTTGATTGCACACACACGTTTTCTCACTTCAGCCCCTCTCATGGCTGCTGGAAACCTGGTGCATTCTGGGACTGGTAGTCTTTTATGTGAAAACTCTGTTTTCTTACTTCTACCAAAACTGACAGGTTGCTTGTTCAGAGTCACATCATCTTTTCTATAGCTCCTACCTGAGCTATGATAAGCTTCCTTATCACAGGTCCTATCGAGGTACCTCCTCAAGACTCTATGCATGTCCAAGAGACGCAAACGGGAATCATAACCCTTGAGCTCCCTCCCCGAAAAGGAAGAGAGTGAAACAGCCCGATTCACATGAAAGGGGGAAACCACCTTGGGCAAAAAGGATGGAAACGTCCGCAGGAATACCTTCTCCTTAAAGAAGGAGAGAAAATGCAGGTGACAGGAAAGTGCCTGAAGCTCCAAAATTCGTCTGGCCGAGCAAATGGCCACCAGAAAAAACATCTTAATAGTTAAGTCCTTCAACGACGCATGCTGCAACGGCTCGAGGGGCTCTGCTGACAAGGCATCCAACACTAGGTTCAAATCCCAAGGAGGGACCGGTGACCTCTGCTGGGGCCGCAGGCGTCACAACGCCCTTAGGAAGTGACTTACATCCTCATGTTCCCCCAGGGGCTTCCCCTGAATCTTGCCCCTGTAACACCAAATAGCCGTCAATTGAATCCGCAGCGAGCTGGCCGCCAGGCCCTTCTCAAAACCCAACTGCAGAAAATCCAGCACCTCTGGGACCGACACCGCTAGGGGTCTCTTATGGTGATCTGCACACCAGCCCTCAAACACACGACAAATCGTCACGTAAGAGAGGCAGGTCGACCACTTGCGGAAACTCAGCAGAGTGGAAATCACTGCCCCCGAGAATCCCCGCTTTTGCAACCGTGCCCTTTCAATAGCCATGCCATAAGCAAGAACCGATCCACCTGTGGCATGTGCACTGGGTCCTGCGTGAGTAGATCGTCCCTCACCGGAAGACGCCAAGGACGATCAGCTAGCAGCCGCATAAGTTCGGCGTACCAAGGGTGCCGAGGCCAATCCGGGGCTATGAGAACCACCAGCCAGGGTGTGCCTCCACATGCTGGAGCAGCCTGCCTATGAATGCCCATGGAGGAAACACGTAAAGGAGGCCCTCCGACGGCCATCTTTGAACCAATGCGTCCTGGCCCTCCGACATCCTTTCCTTTCTTCAGCTGAAGAATCGGCTCACCTTTGCCGATTCCCATCGCGCCATGACATTGATGACATCCGTCAAGGATTTGCTCTCATCTTTCTGGACATCGCTGCAGCTTTTGACTCAGTAAGTCATGAGCTTCTCTTAGGTCGACTATTTGAGAAAGGAATTACTGGTAGAGCGCTTGAATGGTGCAGATCTTACCTGTCTGGAAGATGGCAGCATGTGCGTTCTGGAGGGATGACATCAGAACCTTTCCACCAAAGCCAGGGAGTCCCACAAGGTTCTTCCCTTTCGGCCCTCTTGTTTAACATTTACATGCAGCCAATTTGCAAGATCATCCGATCCTTCAATGTCGACTGCATGTTATACGCTGATGATGTCCTGCTGTACATACCCTTCTCTACGGAACATCTGGACCTCTCTCCACTGACGAGCTGCTTCAACGCAATATCTGACTGGCTTCTCTCCCAAAACCTCCGAATACAACATAAGAAAACGGAAGTACTCTTCATTACAAGGAACACTAACTTCACACCACCACAATTCCTTAAAGTAAAAGAAGCAGAGCTACAAACTAAACCATCAATACGCTACCTGGGAGTCACCTTGGATCAGCGCCTAGACATGAAAGCCCACATAGGGAACACAGTCAGAGCAGTATACTACAAGATCCGCTCACTTCGGTATTTACGATCTATGCTGGAACCAAATGACTTCAGGACTATATACCAGGCATTGATCATACCTCATTTTGATTATGCCAATGCCATCCTTCAAGGCCTGCCCCTATCCACCTTACACCCGCTGCAGCTCGCCATGAACGCTGCAGCAAGGGTCATCCATGGAGCCCCCAGAAGCGACCACGTGACACCTCTGTTGATACAATTACATTGGCTACCTATCCAGGCTAGAATCGTTTTTAAGACTCTGTTACTCACTTTTAAAGCTATTAACAAGCTCTCCCCTGAATCCATAATGGCCCTCATCCATACCATATCTCCTAATAGAGCAGGGAGATCCACAGCTACAAACACCCTAAAAGTCCCGAAAGCATTAACAGTTTGCACTTCATCTACAGCCAACAGGGCGTTTAGTATCAGCGCACCAAGATGCTGGAACGCATTACCTCCAGATATCCGGGCTATTAAGGGCCTTACGCAGTTTAGGAAAGCCCTCAAGTACCATCTTTTCAATAAGTACCTCATAGAACCCAACCTCACCCACCGAGACAGAGATGCAACCCACTAAGCAAATATATGGTTTCCCAACAACATGCCAAGAAAGATTCTCTAACCCTTAGTGGTGCATTTGTTTCTATAGAATTCATGATCATACAACCTTATGTAGCAATATTTGTAAATAGTTTACAAGCTTATGTAGCAAGTTTTGTAAATAGTTACCCCTGTTATCTAAGTTACTTGCCCTGTTATCTGTAAACTCATACATGTTAACTGTACTGAGCGTTTCTGTTCCATGTAAACCGCGCTGATGCTGAATAGTGCGGTATATAAGAGAATGTAAATAAATAAATAAATGAGATCCATCCTGGGGGTCTCCAACAGACGCACTACTTGCTCGAACACTTCCTGACACAGTACCCATTCTCCATGGTCCACTGTGTTCCTGCTTAGATAATCCGCCGTTATGTTTTCCACTCCCACGATGTGTTGTGCTGACAAGGCCGCGAGATGGTCCTCGGCCCACTCTAAGAGAGTCTCGGCATCCTTCTCCAAGGGAGGGCTGCTCGTGCCGCCCTGACGGTTGATATACGCTACTGCTGTCATGTTGTCTGACAACACCCTGACCGCCTTCTGGAAAATCAGTGCCTCGAACGCCCTGAGCGCTAGGGCCACTGCGCGCAATTCCAACCTGTTGATCGACCACCTCGCCTCCTGGGCACTCCAAGAGCCCTGAGCAAACTTGCCCTCGCAGTGAGCTCCCCATCCAGAGAGCGAGGCATCCGTCATCAACTGGATCCACATAGGTGACTCCAGGGGCATCCCTTCCTCCAGGTTCCCCGGCCAGAGCCACCACTGCAAGGACTCCTTGCCCCTTGCCAAGCAAGGGAGAGCCATGGACAAGGGCTGGCTCTGGTGAGACCAGCGCCGTAGGAAGGCCCACTGAAGAGGCCGCATGTGAGACCTGGCCCATGGTACCAGCTCTATCATCACCGCCATGGTCCCTAGCACCTGCAAATAATGCCAGGCCAAGGGCCTCTTCATGGAGAGGAACCACTCCAGCAGCCTCCTCAGCTCGGTAGTCCTGCGCTCCGGCAAGAACACCATGCCTCTGCCCATGTCAAACCGTGCTCCCAGATACTCTATTCCCTGAGATGGTTGCAACTTGGTCTTCAGCAGATTGATCACCCAACCGAGGCTCCTTAGGAAGGTGACCACCTTGGCCGTGGCCCTCCGACTTTCCAGTTCAGACTTCACCCGAATTAACCCATCGTCGAGGTATGGGTGGACCAGAACATTCTCCATGCGCAGAGCGGCAGCCACGACCACCATGACCTTGGTGAAGGTGCGCGGTGCCGTTGCCAAACCGAAGGGGTAAGGCCTGGAACTGAAAGCGCCCCTCCGGCACTGCGAACCACAGGAACTGCTGATGCACCTCGCGGACGGGAATATGTACGTAGATATGCCTCCGTGAGGTCCAGGGACGTCAGAAACTCTCCCTGTCTTACCTCCACAATCACCGACTTCAGAGTCCGAAAATGTGAGACCCTGAGACAGCAATTGACCCCCTTCAAGTTGCAGATCAGGCGGAAGGACCCCTCCTTTTTGGGTACCACAAAATAAATGGAGTATCAACCGCAACCGCACTGGTCGGTGGGCACTAGCACCATGGCTCCCAGCTGGCACAGCTGGTCCAAGGTGGCCTTCACCGCTGTCGCCTTGGCCGGAGACTTGCATGGGGATTGAATGACAGAAGGAACAACGGGTCTTGCGAACTCGAGAGCATAGCCCTCTCGTACCACTTCGAGAAACCACTGATCGGATGTGACCCGGGCCGAGGCCGAGAAAAACTGCCTAAGACGAACCCCTACCGGCAGAACTCCCAGCTGGGCCCCGGTCGCTTCATTGTGGTTTTCTAGGTCCTGAGCAAGAGGAAGAGGTACCAAACCCCTTACCTGCCCCTCATAACCCCTGGAAGTTCTGTCCCCTGGACGGGAAATGGCCTCTCTGAAACGGGGCTGAGTGAGCAGACCGGAACCTGCGCAGTCGACTGCGGACTGGACCGGGAAGACGACCCTGTTTAGGCTTATCCTTGGGGAGCCTACCCCCTTTAGACTCCCCCAGCTCTTTCACCAACTTTTCGAGGTCCTCCCCAAAAAGGAGCTTTCCTTTGAACGCGAGCATGCTAAGCTGGGCCTTGAAAGATCCATCCGCCGCCAAGTTCCGGAGCCAGAGGCAGCGATGAGCCACTACCACCGAAGCCATATTCTTTGATAGACTCCTGACAAGATCATACTGACTATCCGCCAGATAGGCAGCCCCCGATTCAATCCTAGCCACCTCCCCGAGAAAATCCACAAAAGAGGTCCCAGCCGATTGGAGCTGTTGAGACCACCTTAAGCAGGCCCGCGCTACCCAAGAGCCACACACTGAGGCCTGGAGAGCCAAGGCACTGACATCAAATGCTTGCTTTAAGAGAGTATCCAATTCTCTATCCCGAGAGTCCTTGAGGGCAGCACTGCCCTCTACCAGAATCGTGGTCTTCTTAGTGACCGCTGAGACCGCCGCATCTACCCTAGGGGAGCGGAGCAGCTCTCTCCCCCCTTCCGGTAAGGGATACAGCCTGGCCATGACCCTTACCCCTCCCAAGCCTGATTCCAGTTGGTTCCACGCCTCCTGAATCATCTGCCGAACCACCCTGTGCAGGGGGAACACCCTCTGGGGTTTCTGCACCGCCTGAATAAGCAGGTCCTCCAGAACCTCCTCTGCTTCCAGTCCCATGGTCATATTAAGAGCCTTCAAAGACTCCCCAATCAAGGCGGGTAACTCATCTCGGCGGAAAACACGCACAATCCTTGGCTGTTCTTCCTCAGGGATTTCTCCTTCCTCAAGCTCTTCCTTGTCCCTCACCCAATTCCTTGTCAGAGAGCTCCCCGAGTGTCTCCATCAAGGGGGGCGGGGAGAGTTCCTCCTGTACGATCCTAGCCCACTTGGCCGGGCCCCCAGCTTCCTCTCAGACTCCGGCCTCCCCCTGTGAACCTATCGCGCTTCCCTGCACTGCTCCCTGCCCCTGCGGGCCCTGTTGCCGCAGGCAAAAGGCTTTGTGCATCAGCATGATAAACTCAGGTGAGAAAGCCTCCATACTCTCCCCCTCCGACGCCCCCATGGAGGTAGAGGGACCAGCCTGAGGCACGGAAGGAACCGCCTTACCAGGAGAAGGCAGGGAAGAAGTCGACTGAAAAATTTCCTGGGTCGGCATGGTAGCCCTGTCCAAACCAAAATCAATGCTAAGAACAACTATAAGGATAAAATAAAATAAAAAAATTTTTTTCTAACTTGAAAATGCAAGCAGAGACACACAAATGCAGTCCCCTGCCTGCAAATAAGAACCTGCTACCGTTTAGCCCGCAGTCTAGGGGCCCCAAACGTGCCTGTTATAACCCGCGGGTGCCGCTGCACTGCCCGAGGCCTCCCTCAGCCACGTGCGCTGAAAAGGTGCGAAACGGCGCAAAAAGGGCTCCGCCGTCGTCCTACCTGCTCTTCTCAGATGCCGCCACAGAAACGGACAGCCTCACAAGGATCTGCGTCTTCTGAAGAAAAAAGAAAACGCCGGCTTTAAGGAAGATCGCGGCCACCGACCGCATGGCTCTCCGCGGCCCGCCGCTGACTCTGTTGCCGCAGCGATCAGATGTCTTCCCGCCCTTGCACTCAGCCTCCACAAGGGCTTCAGCAGCGAGGCGGGAGACGGAAAGATGCAGACTGACACACTGAGGAGCGGAGCAGCTCTCTTAACAGAGCAAGTGCAGGGGCCGGCAAGGCAGAACACTCCTCTCCCTTCAGGAAGAGTGAGCTGCCCGAAGCCTCCTTCTCCTCAGCCCTGCGGCTCTCAAAGCAGGGGAGGAAGGGGGGGGCCTAAACTTCACCGGGGAAAAATTAAATCAAATAAATTAAAATAAATTAAAAGCACTTAAGTTTCTCCACAAAGCCTGCCTAAAGGTTTTGCCTCCCTACAGCTGCTTGGAGACTGAGCAACACTGATCTGGTGGGTGGTGCCAGAGGTATATATACCCTAGCACAGTGTTTTTCAACCTTTTTTGTGCAAAGGCACACTTTTTTCATGAAAAAAATCACGAGGCACACCACCATTAGAAAATGTTAAAAAAATTTACCTCTGTGCCTATATTGACTATATATAAAGTAATTCTCTTGAATAGGAATCAAACACTCACACCAACCCCCCTCCCCTGCTGGTTCACACCAACCCCCCTCCCCTGCTGGTTCACTCACACCACCCCCCCCCCCCTTCCACTGCTGGTTCACTCACCCACCCCCCGGTCACTTACTCACCCCTCCTGCTGGGTCACTCACTCACTTACCCCCCCTCCCCTGCTGGTTCACTCACACTCCCCCCCCCTTGCTGGTTCACTCACACACACACACACACCCTCTGCCCAAGCCGCTGCTTCTGCTTTGTACAGAGCAGCGGCTGCACTACACTTACATTGAAAAGTAAAGAGAAACTGTGTCAGGAGCCCTCCGGTCATCGCAGAGCCCGAGGAAGTGATGTCATGGGGGCGGGCTCCTCACAGGCTGTCTTTCCTTTTCAAATTAACTTTATTGCAGCTAAAGTTAATTTGAAAAGGAAAGACAGCCTGTGAGGAGCCCGCCCCCATGACATCACTTCCTCGGGCTCTGCATGATCGGAGGGCTCCTGACACAATTTCTCTTTACTTTTCAATGTAAGTGTAGTGCAGCCGCTGCTCTATACAAAGCAGAACCAGCGGCTGCACTGCTATAGGGAATCGCGATCGCGTTCGCGCCACGGACTTCGGCACAAAAGCCGGTTTTTTGCTCTGGCCGCTCCCGATCTTGCGGCCAGAGCAAAAAAACGGCTTTTCAATGGCCGGTTTTACAACTGTGCTGGCAGCCGGCCTGGCCATGGAAAAACCGGCCAGGCCGGCTGAAAACCGGCCGGTTGGCAACCCTAATTTGTGAGCCGAGGCCACATGTTACAGATGAAATTGGAATTTTTCCCACGGCACACCAGACAATATCTCACGGCACACTAGTGTGCCGCGGCACAGTGGTTGAAAAACGCTGCCCTAGCATCATCAAAAGAGTGGCATGCTCAGTCTTCACGCTGCTGAAAGGGGGGCACAACCCAGAGGAGAGGGACTGGACTGGAGAGACGATTAGGAATGCAAGTTGCCTCTTGGCTATAACAAACCACCACTATGAGGTTTAGCACGTATCTACGATTAATATATTTATATTCTCCTCTCTAAAGCACCAATACACTATCACAAAAACTCATTCTAAACTTCCACATTTATGCTTATAAACAAAATGACACTAACTGGAGAATGATGAATCAAAGCAGCAAATAATACAATTCCCCAACAAAGACCACTTTTCGCCAAACACTGTTTAGTTTTGCACATATCATGACTGGAATGAACCTCACTCCTAAGCCACAGTATGCTGGAGGTGATCTCAATCTTTTAGACGTACCTGTTTGTGCTTTCCTTAGTACTTGCATTGTACACTTTAGTGTGTCTTATTTGACTTGATTTTACTGCATTTATTGTTGATGAATTGTGTTCTGTTTCTATTGTGTAAACTGCTTTGTTGCTATTTTTGCGAAAGATGGTATAGCAAATCTTAATAAGCTAAAGTTAGAAGTACTTTTTAATCAAGTCAAAGGGCACACAATACAATCAGAAAAATGTCTGTACCACAAGTTTTCTTGGTTTATGATTCCATATTTTTGGTACTTGAGTTATTTGAAGTAAATTGAATTAAATTAAATTATCACAATATCTTGTTTGCTTATAATGAAATTTTTATCAATCGGAATGGAAACGTCCCAGGCAATGACAATTTTTTCTAGTGTTCTTCTGAAAGAACTATATTTATTTCTTTAAGAGTTTTTTTATATCGCCTTTTCATGTAATCAAACTGGTTTACAATAGTGTTTTCGCTATTACCAGTGGGTCTTCTGATATCAGCGTGTCGCATCCAGTGATAAGATGTGTAATTGTTCCCAGTCCTGTACTATAGGATCTGCATGAGTCTTTTACTGTTTTTTTCTGCACTGTCAATCATTAGGTCCATACTATACTCGCTTAGTTCATCGAAATGCTGGCTCATGCTAAAGAATGGAAACAGATTTCTGCCTTTCACTTGTATACTTCAGCACTTTTTGAGTATCTGGATCCACTTCCTCAAAACTTCGTTCATTCAGACTGCAGGGGTTGCAAGATGATGGATAACTGTGAAATTAGACCTCACCTGCAAATATTCTTTCCTGGAGCCCCTCCAGTCAAGATGCGTGGGTTATGCTCATCCACCAACAGGAGGAGACTGAGAACACTAAGCTGAAAAATTTTTCTTTAAGTAGCCTGTGCTTCCCTGCAGAAAGCAAATCCCTGGTGGCCCAGCGGCCCTGAATCTCCCATGCCCCACCCAACCAAAAGTTACCCTGGTGGCTCAGTGGCCCCAAACATCCCACCCCGCCCAACCAAAAATTAAGCGCAGCAGCCCCAAACCCCCTTACCCCCCCTCTTAGTACCTTTAGAAACAAGCAGGAGTGCAGCCCACATGCTCCCGCTCTTCCCCCTCCCCCCATCTTGAATAGTGGCAGATCCTGGGATGCACCGGGTGGGATCAGGCTGCCATATATGGCATATTCTAAATTACATGGCAGTCTGACCCCACCCAGTGCATCCCAGGATGCACCATGCGGGGCCAGGCACCACCACTTTTCAAGATGGCGGGACAAAAGCGGGAGCAAATGGGCAGCTCTCACACTCATTTCTGAAGGTACCGGGAGGGGGGTGGGGGTTCAGGACCACTGGACCACCAGGGTTATTTTTGGTTGGGAGGGAGGGAGAGGTGGGGGGTTTAGGCCACTAGGTTTATTTTTAAATGGGGGGGGGGGGGAATCAGGGCCATTGGACCATTAGGGATTCGCTTTCTTTTGGGGGCATTGGCCCCCCAACAGTATTTTGATGGCGTCAGGGGCTTTCCCCAATGCCTGGATCATCTTTGACATTTCTTTTCAGATGATCCAGGCATCGGGGAAAGCACCCGATGCTAACAAAATACTGTCGGGGGCACGTACTAGATGTTTAAGCCACTTCAGATCCAGGCATAAAGATATTGGCACTAAGGTTGGTTGCGAAATCCTTTATGAGTTTCTCTGCATCAGGCAGTCAACAGCTGCATACCATTTCATTGTGTGTGGCTCATTTGCCTATGATATAAATACATTTAAATGCTCTTGGTATTAATTGTGCGCTACTTTTCCCTGTGCTGTTTACGTGCACGTCAGTCTCTTTTCTGCATTTGGTGGTAGCAGTAAGTGTACTTAAAGGTAGCGTTATCTAAGGCCATGCTAGTTTTCTCCATCAGCCTGTTACAGTGTTAAGAAATGACAGGCTTCCCCTTTCCTCCATTGGCAGACTTTGGCATGTCTGTGTGGGAGAGCTGGTTGAAACAGCTATGGTAAGTGCATCCCAATAGGGTAGCAGGGCAGCTGCAGCTAGGTGGGCATAGGGACTGACAATGTATATTAAGTGCATATGTGTATGTGAATCAATGGTATGATGTGCATATCTATTTCCATGAGGAGAGTTTAACTATTTATCTATGGAGATGAGAAGACAGCATGTCAGAGGGTGGGGGTAGACTTTGCATGCATGTGTATATATGTACATGCAGGTACAAGCATGCATCGGGGGTCTTTGAGTGCATGCACGGCTGTGGCATGTAGGTTTCTCTCTTCTTTGCATTGTCTCCTCTCTTCCTGCACCCACTTTCTCTGTCCCATCTTTTTGCAATCTTTCCTCTCTCTACAATTCAATACCCTCCCCTACTGCACACACACTCTCCCTTTCCACCAAGCAATGGCTTCTCCTCCTCCCACCTAACTCTTCTTTCTCTCCCTTCCCTGCCTCTCACTCCTCTTCCATCCTCTCTCGTTTTTTTCCAACCCACCTCTTCCCTTATGCTCCATCCTCTTCCCCATAAACCTTCACCTCTGCCGCATCCCTCATGCTCTGTCCGTCCACCCCTTTCCCTCCTGCTTATATCCCCTTTACCATCCACACGACTCCCAGCATCCTATCATCTACCCTTTCATCAGCTCTTGAGCTTCACCATTTTCTCCCTCTCATTCAGCCTTCTCCTCTCTCTGAAGCAACCACACCCCCTTGCTTCCGTTATGCTGTCTCCTCTTTGCCCGCACTCCTCCTCCTTCTGTCTTCTGGAGATATCATTTCCAATCCTGGCCCCCCTAGACTTTTGTCATACTCCCAGAACAGATTCTCATACAACAGCTCAAATCGTATTCATATCCCTCTTTTCCCCCTTTCTCATGTGCCTTGTGGAATTCACACTCCAGCTCAAATAAGCTTGCCTTTATTCATGACCTCTATCTCAAATGCTCTCCATCTTCTTGCTCTAACTGAAAACTGGCTCCTCCCAGAAGACTCTGCTTCAGTTGCTGCTCTCTGTCATGGCAGGTATCAATTCTCCCACACACCTGACCCCACTGGCCATGGTGGTGTTGTTGGGCTTCTACTCTCGGACAGATGGCAGCACGTACGATCAGGGACCTTAACATCTGAACCATTCCACCAGAAGCAAGGCGTCCCACAAGGATCCTCCCTATCCGCCCTGATGTTCAACATATACATGCAGCCCATCTGTAACCTCATCCGGTCTTACAGTGTTAACTGCTTGATATATGCAGATGATGTTCTACTTTACATGCCCTTCTCGACAGAGAACCCAGACCTCTCCCCTCTGACAGACTGCTTCAATGCGGTATCCAATTGGCTGCAATCTCAGAACCTCAGAATTCAGCACAAGAAAACAGAGGTCCTGTTCATCACGAGGAATCCAAACTTCACCACACCGCCTCACCTAAAGGTCAAGGAAGCTGAACTACAGACCAAACCCACAATCCGGTACCTTGGAGTCACCTTGGACCAGCGCCTAGACATGAAGGTGCACATAAGCAACGTAGTTAGAGCGGTATACCACAAGATCCGTACCCTCAGACACCTCCATTTCCTGCTAGAACTGGATGACTTCCGGACAATTTATCAAGCACTAATCATACCATAGTTTGACTACGCCAATTCAATCCTGCATGGTCTTCCTCAATCTACTTTGAACCCTCTAAAGCTCGCGATGAACGCTGCAGCGAGAATACTACTTGGAGCTTCCAAGAAAGATCACATCACGCCCATCATGAAACATCTCCACTGGCTTCCTATACAGGCCAAACTCACTTTCAAAACCCTACTGCTTACCTTCAAAGCTATCAATGGGCTCTCCTCTGCATCATTAGCAGATCTTATCCAAATCACTCCCCCCAACAGGTCCAGAAGATCAGTAGCGGTCAACACACTAATAGTCCCGAAAGAAATAATCCAATGCACCCAGGCAACAGCAAACAGAGCTTTCAAATTTTGCGCACCTAGAGGCTGGAATACTCTACCACCCAACATATGCTCAATCCCTGACCTGGCCCAGTTTAGGAAGGCGGTAAAGCACTACCTATTCTGCATGTACTACTAGGTAGACGGCGCGGCGATACAATAGCCCCATCCACGGACTAGACTAGGCCACACAATCAAATCCAACCCTACAAGACACCAATGAATATGACTAGCAAAATACGACTTCCATGAAGATTAGATGTAAATAGTTTCCCAAGTTATCCAAGTTTTTGTACCTGTTCATTGTAAACACAGTTCCGTAAATGCAATGTGTATGTTTTGTGTTCCATGTAAACCGCACTGATGTTGAATAGCACGGTATAAAAGAAATGTAAAATTAATTAATTAATTAATTAAATACTCTCTCCTTCCTGCCAGTTTCAACTCCTCCTTCTGCCTCAGTCTCACTCCTTTCCCTCCTTTGAAGTCCACCTCAATCTGGCTTTTTACTCCAATACCTCTCTGATTATCTGTTATTTATCAACCTCCTGACAAGTCCACCTCTACTTTCTCTATGACTCATGACTTTCCTTCTTTCTGGACTAATCTTCCCCCTCTCTTATTCTTGGGGATTTTAACATTCATGTTGATAACCCCTCTGACCCCCAGGCTTTAAAGTTCCTTTCCCTTCCCACCTCATTCAACCGCCAGCTTTGCTCAACTGCCCCCACTCACTTGCATAGCCATTGCCTCGACCTTGTCTTCTTCTCAAATTGCTTACCCTCTAACTTCTGTACCTCAGTTCTTTCCTTATCTGACTATCACCTGCTAAGTTCCATTTTTCATCACCCTCAACCTGGTCTAGTCTCCTCCAATTTCTTTAGCAATCTTTATGCTATTGACCCACTGGCTATCTCCACTACTGTCTCACTATCTCTTTCCTCCACTATGTCATCTGAGTTTGTTGATGAGGCAGTAGCTTCCTATAAAACTGCACTCTCCTCTTCTCAGGATGCTCTTGCCCCGCCCATGCCATGTCCTGCAAGGAGAACTGCACCTCAGCCCTGGCTGTCTTCCATTACCCACTATCTAAGTTCCTGTGCACGCAGTGAGTGCACTTGGCTCAAATCCCACACTCTTGCAGACTTTCTACACTTTAAATTCATGCTTGCCCCCTTTCAGTCAGCCAGAACACTTGCAAAACAAGACTATTACGTACATCTGAGTAATTCTCATCTCTGACCCTCGCAGTCTCTTTACAACTCTCTCCTCAAGGTGCCTCTCCGACCCCCCTCCTTCGCTTTCTGCCTAACCTTGGCCAACTCAGTCTTGAAGGACTAGAAAAGGGGACTGCTACTTCTGGAGAGAGATCTGCAATTGTGAGTATATACTTCTGTGAATTTTTCTGAAGGGAATTCTTTGGATTAAAGCTCATTAATCAGTGAACCAAGTGTATTTGTTAAATCAGTCAGGGCCCAGTAGCAGCAGTTTAGGTTTAAATTTAAAACACAGAAGAGAGCTTTCTGGTTAGATTCAGAACCCAGCAGAGAGCTGGTAGTTTAAATTTAATACTCATTCAGGGCCTAGTAGCAGCAAAGTGCTTTTCATTTAAACTGAACACACAGAAAACAGATTTCTGATTAAATTTAGAACCCAGCAGAGAGCTTCTAGTTTACATTTCATACTAAGTTAGAGCCTAGCAGCAGCAAAGAGCTTTAATTTAAATCAAATCAGAATATAACTTAGCATAAAAGGCAAAACAGGGTCAGTATTCTTTGAGCAACAAATAAAGCCTTCTAGAGACCTTTACAAAGAGCCCTTCTACCTAGGGGGCAAGAGACCTGTGAAACTTTTTAAAAAGGTATTAAAGCCAGGTGGCAGGTCAAAAGGCCATTTTGAAAGACTCCTTCTATCCAAGCAAAGACTGTTAATCACCCAGAATGTTGGTCACAGCTTACCTTAGAAGCACAGGACAGTGTAGCAGCCCTCTTAATAAGACTTTTTCAAGTACATTCGTAGCAAAAAACCTGAGTGTGTCAGGTGGTCCAGTATGTTTATTCAAACATTTGATATACCGCCCCCATTACATCGAGGTGGTATACAATACAATAAAATACATAGTGGAAAGGAAAAGCGTAGTTACTCACCTGTAACAGCAGGAATTTAGTCTTCACATATGGGTATCGTCAGTACCGACGGAGCCTGCGCGGGAACGCTCCCCAGCGTCCAATAGGAATGCTTTTGGGAGCATCCCTCAGCACATGTGCACTGACCTTCCGCCTTTCCAACTGTCCCTCTTCAGTTAAATTTGTAGCTGAGTGAAAGGATAGAGGGAGAGAGGAAAGAGACAGAGAGATAGAGACACAACTCCTAGGTGAGGTGGGTGGGTTGTGAAGACTAAATTCCTCCTGTTCCCGGAGATCACCTGTTACAGGTGAGTAACTACGCTATCTCCAGGAACAAGCAGGAATGTAGTCTTCACATATGGGGAATCCCTAGCTGAAGATGCAAGGGAGACAATCCCAGGAAGCTGCCACTTAAGTAAGGTGGGCCATGCTTCCTCCCATGGATCTCTGCATCCTACCAGTGTTGGTGGGCAGGAGTTGAATTAGGTCTGGAGGAGATTTTGAAGAACAGCTTGGCCAAAGGCGGCATCCCGACGGGAGGCTTTATCTAGGCAGTAGTGAGCTGTAAAGGTGTGTACTGAAGCCCAGGTGGCTGCTTGACAAATGTCATCAATAGACACAGAGTGAAGGTTAGCCATAGAGGCTGCCATGGCTCTCACATTATGAGCTGTGACATGGCCTTGAAGAGGACGATTCTTACTCTCATAAGCAAAGGATATGCATTGTGCAATCCATTTGGACAGAGTTCTCTTGGAGACTGGAAGTCCCAAATGACTAGAATCAAAAGCAATAAAAAGTTGAGACTCTCTACGTTGCTGTGTTCTTTGTAGGTAAAAAGCCAAGGCTCTTTTACAATCCAAAGAATGAAGGTTCCTTTCTGCATTAGAGGCATGAGGCCTCGGAAAGAATACAGGAAGATAAAATGATTGATTTAAATGAAAAGGTGAAAACACCTTTGGCATAAAGTGTGGATGAGTTCTAAGAACAACCTTATCATGGTGAAACCTAGTATAAGGAGGATCAGCCACTAAAGCTTGCAATTCACTAATGCGACGTGCAGAGGTGATTGCAATTAGGAAGATGACCTTCTAGGACAAAAGCTTTAGGGTTGTACTGGCTAAAGAGTCAAAAGGCGGTTTCACGAGCTGCCCGAGAACTAGGTTTAAATCCCATGCCACCGGTGCAGGCCTGATGGGAGGCTTTGTTAATAGAAGAACTCTCATAAATCTTGTTATGAGTGGATGAGAGGAAATTGGTTGTCCATATAGAGGCTTATAGGAAGCTGCAATTGCACTAAGTTGGACTCTTACTGAATTGGTCTTTAGACCAGAATTTGATAAATGAAGTCGATATTCTAGTATCGATTCCAAAAGTATCATAAGAGGGTTTAACCCCTTCTGTGAACACTATATAGTAAAACGTTTCCACTTGAAGGCGTAAGAGCGTCTTGTGGAAGGTTTTCTAGAAACCTGAAGGATATCCGTTGTCTGTTGGGAAAGGTTAAGATCCTGAAGGTCTAAGCTTTCAGCAACCAGGCCCTGAGATGCAGGGACTGCAGATTCGGGTGCCATAGCATCCCGTCCTCTTGGGAGAGGAGATCTGGAGCATAGCCTAACTCCAGAGGTGCAGCTTGAGAGAGATGTAGAAGCAGGGGATACCACATTTGGCGTGGCCACTGTGGCGCTATGAGGATCATATGACCTCTGTCTCTCTGAAGCTTGAAGAGTGTTTTGGGGATGAGGGGAATGGGTGGGAAGGCATAGAGGAAGTCGTGAACCCAGTGAATAAGGAAGGCGTCACTTACCTGGCAATTCTGAGCTGTAATCCTGGAACAGAACCGGGGAAGTTTGGCATTCAGTGGACTTGCAAACAGGTCTATGTCTGGGGCTCCTCAGATCTGAAATATCTTGGCCACCTGGTCTAGGTGGAGAGACCATTCGTGAAGCAGCAGTACTCGGCTGAATTTGTCTGCCCAAAGGTTTTGAATGCCTGGAAGATATACCACGAGAAGGTGAATTTGATGCTCTCTGGCGAGGGCCCATAGTCGTAAAGCTTCGTTGCATAACGACAGAGAGCCTTTTCTGCCCTTCTTGTTCACGTAGAACATAGCTACTTGATTGTCCGTTTGGACTAGGACTGTCTTGTAGCTGAGCTGGGCATGGAATACACAAAGAGCTAGATAGATTGCTCTGAGTTCTAGGAGGTTTATGTGAAGACAAGCCTCCTGTGGAGTCCAGGTACCCTGGGTAGAGAGATGATGCAGATGTGCTCCCCATCCCACCTATGATGCATCTGTTAGGGTGGCCTGGAATTAGGGGTTGCTGGAAAGGAGACCCCACTAGAAGATTTTCCAGTGACTGCCACCATTATAGGGACAAGATCAGTTGTTGTGAGTTTGATATCTTGTCCGACAGTCGTCCTGTGGCCGGTGTCCACTGTGTGGATAGGGTCCACTGGGCTGCTCGCATATGAAGGCGAGAGTAGGGAACCACATGAACCATGGATGCCATATGTCCCAATAGTTGTAGTAGTTCTCGAGCAGTTAGGGAGGACTTCACCGCTGCTTGAGAAGCTAGCTGCATTATATGAAGACAGCAGGGTTGTGGGAGAAAAGCCCTTGACTGACTGGTATCTAGACGGGCTCCTATGAACTCTAGGGACTGAGACAGAGCAAGTTGGGATTTTGGGAGGTTTATGCATTGTGCAAGATAGTGCAGATCTGGCTTCTGGAACCGTGGGGACTCGAATGAGCCAGTCGTCCAAGTAAGGGAAGACGAATATCCCTAGGGTTCGCAGAAATGCAGCTACTACTACCATGCATTTCATGAATACTCTTGGTGCCGAAGCCAGACCAAAGGGAAGAACCCTGTATTGGAAATTATTTCCCTTGAAAAGGAATCGTAAGAATTTCCTGTGATCTGGATGGATCAGAATGTGAGTATATGCATCCTTTAGATCTAGAGAACAAAGTCAATCCTGACTTTGAAGGTATGGCAGAAGAGTTCCCAGAGAAATCATTTTGAACTTTTCTTGGAACAGATATTTATTCAATTCTCTGAGGTCTAGAATGGGTCTGTGTCCTCCTATTCTCTTTGGAATAAGAAAATGGGGGAGCAGAACGCTGCACCCTGCTGAAGAATGGGCACCTCCTCTATTGCTCCTTTTGTTGAGACCTCTTGATCCAATAGATTGCCTGTAGAGGTTTTGGAATTGAACTGTCTTACGATTGTAGGAGGGGGCATACTGTGAAAATGAAGCTTGTAACCCTCTCCCACAATGGACAGAGTCCAATTTTCTGCTCTTATTTGGTGCCATCTGTTAGCAAAATGACACAACCTGCTGGAATGTTTAGGGGTTCTGGCCCCTTCAGAGGCAGGAAGGCTAAGTTCTCTATGAAGGAGTCAAAGCCCTTGGGGGGGCTGGGCCTGTGGAGCTGGTTGAGCTCTAAGGCCTTTTGGCTTCTTTTGTCTGGATTGTTGTTGCTGACCCTTCTGGGCAACTTGACCCTGAGCTTGCCCTTGCTGGGTATAGGATGGCTAAACCTTCCTCTTTTTGCTGAAAAAGGGTTTTTTATAGGGTTTCTTTTTGGCTGGAGTAGCTGTACATTTTGACAATCTGTCTAAAGTGAGATTGTCAGTATCTAATTAGCCTTCTTCTGCCAATTCTTGCCAAAGAGGTTATCTCCTGTGCAAGGGATGTTTCCCAATTTATCCTGTACCCAAATCTCCAAGTCTGATGCCTGAAGCCAGGCAATCCGATGTGCACCAATAGCAATAGCAGAGGTCCTGCTAATGCATTCAAAGCAGTCAAAGGCTGCATAATTTACAAACTTGGTGACATCCTGAGCATGCTTGACAAGAGTGAGAAAGTCCTGTCATTTGTTCTCAGGGAGAAGGGTGCTCATAAGCTCCAAATCTCCTGTGACCTCTTTCAGGAACATTCCTGTATATAAAATATATGAGCTGATCCTAGCAGAAAGCATGGAAGCCTGAAAAGTTTGAAGCCCAAAAGCGTCAAGAGTCCTGCATTCACGACCTGGAGGATTGAATGCATGTCTCTCTGCACTTTTCATCTTACGCATGGCTGACTCCACTACCATTGAATGGTGTGGCAGCTGAGTCTTTTGAAAACCAGGACATGGTGGAACTCGATACATGGTATCGAGTCTCATAGAATGAGGAAATGTGGTCAAAGGTGTCTCCCACATTCTGAGCATCAAATCATGAAGAATTTAATGAATGGGCAGAGTGGCTGCTTCCTTGGGAGCCTTAGGGTATTGGAGAATTTCCAATTCCTTTGCTCTAGGTTCTTTTTCAGGAGCTACCATGATTGAAAGGCCTCAGGCCACATCAGGAATAAAATCCTGAAAAGACATGTCTTCCGGAGGAGACATTCTGCGTTGGGGAGAAGAGGAGTATTCCGGGAGAAACACTCTGGTTCCGGCAGAATTATCCGAGTCATCAGAATCGGAGGATTCGAAGTATCTCTGATTCCGATGTTCATGCAAAGCATGGTCTCGATATCGATCAAAGTCAGTACCGAACTAGTCCGGTACCGATATGTCGATGCCAGAAAAAGTCTGCATGGGAAGGATTCCCACCGGGGCCGGTACCGTCGGTGCTGATACCGGCATCTGTACCAGTGCTGGTACCAGCATCGGTACCGGTGCCTGTTGAACCACTGGTGTCATCGGTACCGCAGCTGTAAGGAGAGCTGCAAGACTGCGTTCGATAGCGAGGAATCTCTGGTCTATCGACGCTGCTGATGCCTGGGTATCGGTACCGGTAAAAGCAGCCAGAACCCCTGAGCATGGCACCAGTAGTTCTGCCGAGGTCGAAGCCTCGAGAACATTCTGGAACACCGTTGATGCTTTGGAGGCCGAAGCCTCCTGCCGGGGCTGTTTTGCCAGTGTAGTTTCCTCAAGGGCAATGCCAATGGCCTCTCGATGCTTTGAAGGAGAGCTACCCTTTGAGGACCGGCTCTTATGTTTAGTTACCTGAGATCCATGGGAGGAAGACGAGGCTCTTGAAGACGTTGATGCAATGGACCTGGTATCCGAAGAAAAGAGGGTACCGAGCTTTGCAGCTCGGTTCTGTCTTCCTCTTTTAGTCATCCCCATACAGGAGGAACACTCAGATGGAGAATGGTCAGGGCCTAAGTATTTTAGACACCGTCATGGGTGTCGGTGACGGAGATGGTACTGCCACATTTAGTACATTTTTTAAAACCACAGTTTTTTTCATCTTTTGGGAAAAATGGGGCCTAACGCCCAAAATGGCGCCTAGCACCAAAAGAAAAAGTTTCTGAAGAGCAACAGTTCAAAAATAGATTTTTAATTTTTTTTTAAAAAAAGGAAGGAAGGAACCGGCAGTACCGGTAGGTGTCATGCGGAGGCAGGCGCGACCACAAGAAAACAAGTTTAAAGAAGAAATTTTCTGCAGTGACAGGGTATGTGTCCTGTTGGCTCCACGGAAAACGAAGAACTGAAGAGGGACAGTTGGAAAGGCGGGAAGGCAGCGCGTATGTGCTGAGGAATGCTCCGTATTGGACGCTGGGGAGTGTTCCCGCGCAGGCTCCGTCAGTACCGACGATACCCATATGTGAGGACTACATTCCTGAAAGTTCCTGGAGATAGGAAATTACAATTAATATAGTGAAAAAGGGAGAGGGAGGAGGTGAAAAAAAAACTTCAATGAAATTCAGTAGAGGTAGGGAGTGGGGAATCGGAAAGTCAGGGGTGAAGGTTAAAGGCAGAGGAAAAGAGGTGGGTTTTCAGGAGGAAGCGGAATTTGGGGTAGGACTCTTCTGGTCGAAGGGCGGCGGGCAGAAAGTTCCACAGGGAGGGACCAAAGTAAAAAAAAGGCCGACTGTCTGGTTGATTGGAGGTGTGCCTGTGAAGGGGAAGGGAGGTATAGACGGTTGATATGGACAGAGCGGAGACTACAAGTAGGTGTATGGAATGTTAGTAGATCGGCTAAGTACTGAGGTCTGGGAGAGTAGATAGCATGGTGTACCAAAGTGAGGATCTTAAATTGTATCCGGAAATTTAATGGCAGCCAATGAAGGTGTTGTAAAATTGGAGTGATATGATCCCGAGAAGAGGCATGAGATGCCATCCGGGCTGCAGTGTTTTGTAATAATTGTAATCAGCGACGTTGATATTGAGGGATACCAGTAAGTATGGAGTTGCAAAAATCTAATCTAGTGATAACTAGCAAAAGAAGAAGAGTGATCAAAGCCTGAGGGGAGAGAAATGGTCTGATAGCGTGAATACGCTGAAGGCAGAAGGAGTGCCAGGAGATCTGAGAAATGTGGTCGTTGAATGAAAGAGTACTACTGTCAAGAAGAATACCCAGATAACGGAGCTTAGACACCAGAGATAATAGAGGGGTTAAAGGGGCACTAAGAGGCGACAAGGCAATAGCGGAGAGACTGAATGAATTCTTTGCTTCAGTCTTTACTGAGGAGATGTAGTGATGTTACCCATGACTGAAGTGGTATTTAAAGGTGCGGAAGAATTGAAGGAAATATCGATACATCGGGAAGATGTATTACAACTATTTGATAAACTGAAGAGGCGCAAATCACCTGGACCGGATGATATACATCCAAGGGTGTTGAAAGAATTGAAACATGAGATTGCAGACCTGCTATTAGTAATCTGTGAACTATCATTAAAATCATCCGTAATACCTGAAGATTGGAGGATGGCGAACGTAATGTCAATTTTTAAAAAGGGTTCCAGGGGTGATCCGGGAAACTACAGACCGGTGAGCCTGACGTCAGTACCGGAAAAAATGGTAGAAACCATCATAAAGGACAACATTTCTGAACATGTAGATAGTCATGGCTTAATGGGAGACAGCCAATGTGGCTTTAGACAAGGAAGATCTTGTCTTACTAATCTGTTATGTTTTTTTGAAGGTGTGAATAAACAGGTAGACAAAGGTGAGTCAGTTGATATAGTGTATTTGGATTTTTAGAAAGCCTTTGACAAGGTCCCTCATCAGAGACTTTTGGCAAAACTAAAGAGTCATGGGATAGGAGGCAGTGTACTGTTGTGAATCAGAAACTGGTTAAAAGATAGAAAGCAGAGGGTAGGGCTAAATGGCCAATTTTCCCAATTGAAAAAGGTGAATAGTGGTGTACCCCAGGAATCTGTGCTGGGGCCGCTGCTTTTTGACATTCATAAATGACCTGAAAAGCGAATAACGAGTGAGGTTATCAAATTTGCAGATGAGACAAAACTATTTAAAGTTGTTAAAACCCATGAGGATTGTGGAAAATTGCAAGAGGATCTTGATAAATTGGAAGACTGGGCATCAAAATGGCAGATGAAATTTAATGTGGACAAGTGCAAAGTTAAGCACCTAGAGAAGAACAACCCAAACTATGGTTACACGATGCAAGGTTCCACATTAGGAACCACCACGCAGGAAAAAGATTTAGGCGTCATTGTGGATAACATGTTAAAACCCTCCGCCCAGTGTGCAGCGGCGGCCAAGAAAGCAAATAGAATGCTAGGTATCATAAGGAAAGGAATGGAAAATAAAACAAGGGATATTATAATGCCTCTGTATCGTTCCATGGTGCGACCGCACCTTGAATATTGTGTGCAATTCTGGTCGCCGTATCTTAAAAAGGATATAGCGTTATTAGAAAAGGTTCAGAGAAGAGACACCAAAATGGTAAAGGGGATGAAAGGCTACCCCCTATGAAGAAAGGCTAAAAAGGATAGGGCTCTAACCTGGAAAAGAGACGGCTGAGGGGAGATATGATAGAAGTCTATAAATTAATGAACTGAGTGTAACGGGTAAACGTATATCGATTGTTTACGTTATCAGAATATAGAAAGACTAGGGGACATGCAATGAAGCTACAGGGTAAACTATTTAAGACCAAGAGAAAATATTTTTTCACTCAATGTGAAATCAAACTCTGGAATTTGTTACCGGAGGATGTAGTAAAGGCTGTTAGTGTAGCTGGGTTTACAAAAGGTTTGGACAAGTTCCTGGAGGAAAGGTCCATAAACCATTATTAAAAAGGGACCCAGAATATCAATGCTTGACCCAATACAAGCATTGTTGAACCTGTGTCTTTTGGGGAAACTGCTAGGTACATATGACCTAGATTGGCCACTGTTGAAAACAGGATACTGGGCTTGATGGACCTTGGTCTGACCTAGTATGGCATATCTTATGTTCTTATGTTCTTAACTACTTCCATGACAAAGTCCACAAGATCACACTCAATTTCCCCACAAGGTCAGCTCCATCCCTTCTTCCTCCAGCTTCACTCCCAACGTTTACCCTCAACTTCTCCTACCCTTTCTTCCTTTTCTATGATCTCTGATGAGGAAACACTTCTTTCTTCCTCCAAACTCACTATCTGCTCCTCTGATCCTATTCCCATCTGTCTCCTAAGCTCCATCTCCTCCACTGTAATCCCTTCCATCTCTCATATTCTCAACCTATCACTCTCCACTGCAACTGTTCCTGCTAGGGTCACACCTCTCCTTAAGAAACTCTCACTTGACCCTACCTGTCCTATCAACCCTATCAACCCATCTTGCTCCTCCCCTTCATTCCTCAACTACTTTAACGTATAGTTCACCGCTGTTGCCTTGACTTTCTCTCCTCTCAAGCCCTTCTGGATCCCTTGCAATCTGGCTTTCATCCTTCCATTCTACTGAAATAGCTCTTGTCAAAGACTCCAGTGACCGGTTCCTGGCTATATCCAAGGCCATTTACTCATTCCTCATCCTTCTTGACCTTTCTGCTGCTTTTGACACTGTTGACCACCACTATCTTGATATCGTCTCCTCTCTTGGTTTTAAAAGCTCTGTGCTATCCTGGTTCTCTTCTTATCTCTCCCATCATATTTTCCGTGTTTGTTCTGGTGGATCCTGCTCTACTGCTATCCCCACTCTCAGTTGGTGTACCTCAAGGGTCTGTCTTATGCTCACTCCTTTTTTCTCTCTATACCCAATCCCTTGATGCGCTCATCTCTTCCCATGGCTTTCAGTACCATCTTTATGCTAATGACTATCAGATCTACCTCTCTACACCTGAAATCTCTCCAGCAATCCAGGCCCGGATCTCTGCCTGCATATCTGACATTGCTACTTGGATGTCTCACCGCCATTTGAAACTGAACATGGCCAAAACTGAGCTGCTTATTTTTCTCCCTAAACCCACTTCTCCCCTTCCCTCCTTTCTCAATCTCTGTGAATAATGCCCTATTCCTCCCTGGCTCGTAACCTTGGGGTCATCCTTTGACTCCTCCCCTCTGCTTCTCTACACACATCCAACTGATAGCTAAAACCTGTCATTTCTTTCTGTAACACATTAACAAAATTCACCCCTTCCTTTCTGAATACACTACTAAGACACTCATCCACTCTTAGTCATCTCCTGTCTAGACTATTGCAACCTCTCTGGTCTGCCTCTGAATCATCTCTCTCCCCTTCAATCTGTGCAAAACTCAGCTGCACCGCTAATGTTCCGCCAGCCTCAATATGCTCATATAACCCCTCTTCTCAAGTCACTTTACTGGCTCTCTATCCAATTCAAACTTCTCCTACTGACCTAAAAGTGCACTCATTCTGCTGCTCCTCACTATCTTTTCTCTCCCTACACACCCCCCCCCCCCCTATTGAACTCTGCTCTTCTGGCAGAATGCTTCTATCTGTGCCCTTCAGACCCTTTCACCTTGCTGCTCCTTATGCCTGGAACAAACTACCTGAGTTTGTGCATCAGGCTTCATTTCTGGCCCTTTTCAAATCCAGGCTGAAAGTTCACCTCTTTAAGGCCACTTTTGGATCCTGATCTTAGTCTCCAATGTGTTTTCTTACCATTCCACTAGATGTATCCTTGTCCTCAGCTGTTGTGTTGTCTTGACTAGATTTTAAGCTTTGATGAGCAGGGACAGTCTTTTACATGTGTGTACAGTGCTACGTATACCTTGTAGTGCTATACAAATGATCAGTAGTACTACACTCTAACTCCACTCCTTCCACTTGATTCTTTGGCACTTCCTGAAGTAGTCTGCAATATCTATGGCCTTAAAATGTTGGCGGGACAATGGGACTCCTGCCATCACTTTAAGGCCATAACTCCTGTGGACACTAGTTTTTGTCGTGCCACTCTTCCCACTAGCAAGGGATGAGGTGCACAGTGGCATTTAAACTTAGCAGTGCCTCTGTCCCTCTTTTTATATAAATGCACACATTTGTTTGCGCAAATGTAGACAAACCTATGCATAGACAGAGGGACAGACATGGCTGGAGGCTCCACAACAAGTACTATTGCAAGGGTGAAACGTGTCTAAAAATGAAACAAATGAACATTTTCTTCTTGTACATCCCTAGTAATTTATTAGTTTTTCTATAAGAGCTAATGCAGTATATGTAGATGGGCTGAGAAGATTGCAGTCCATCTGCATTTCCTCCCAGCATCTTCCAGTGTGGCTCCCGGGTTCAGGTTGAGCAATGAAATTATAGCAAGGAGTCTTCCAGGACAATTCCTGGACTGGTCTAGCAGGATTCAAGGAAAGAAAATTATCAGGTGTCTAAAGTTTCACCTTCCTTATCACCCTGCTAGACCAGGCCAGATGTGTGCGCTACACCTAAGCAATTAGGACCCAGGGTCAGATGAACACAATGCTCAAACAAAATTGCCCTAATCAAAGGTTTCTTCTGCATCAACCCCCATAAGCAGCCTGTAATGCTTCACAAAAGTGCTCAGTGAAGACCCAATAACCACCTCACAGATGTTCTCTGGAGACACCAAGGCAGATTCCAACTAGGAGGCAGCCTGCACCCTAAAGAAACAAGCTCTCTCTTACTTTGGCAAACACATACCATACAGAATATACCGTAATCCAATGACCTCTAATTTCATGGGCAATAGTTGATTTGATGGCTACCAGCTTCCCTTTTGACCTCCGAGGACACAGGATGAGCGAAACCAGCTGAAGGAATCATCAACAGTCATGTATCTGATGAATACCCCTTCTGCACATCCTCCTGGTTAAGATGAAAGGGGAACAGCACCTTCCAGAGAAAGGATGGCACAATCCACAAGGAGAGAGAAGCCATCAAGAGGATCAAGAAAGGTGCCCTGCTAAAACAGGTCTGAGTTTCAGACCCCTTCCTAGAAGATACTATAGCCCCCAGGAAACCCATCTTAAAGGCAAAACCCATGAGGGGAGGCCCTTTCAGTGCTTTCCACACTAGAAAGAAAATTCAATGAGAGAAACTGGGCACAGAGGCAGACAAAACTGATTCACTTCCCTGAGGAAGTGGGGAACATCGGGGAGTGCCACCAATAAAATTCCTTGGATGTGACCCCAGTAGCCCTTCTGGGCCACCATCCAAACCTTGAGTTCAGGACTAAGGCCTGGCCCAAGTCAGACTGCAAGAAGGATTCTTCCGTAAGCTAAGGAAGTACAGATGCTCCGCGTCATAAGCAAAGTGTCCACCATCACACCAGATTACTCCACTTAGAACGTCTATGGTTTTCAGGGGCCAGGCCGTAAATGAGAAGGGACTGGAAGCCCCCAGTACCAACAGCCACTTCCACAGAAGGTCCTTCTCTTGAGGTAGCAGGAAAAGAGAGGCCACGCCAACTGGTTCAAGAGATCCTCATGCGATGGTGTGCACGACCAGTCTAGGGCCACTATGATAACCAGGCCTAGATGGGCCTGAAACCTGAGCAGATGGTGGCTCACCAGAGAGGGAGATATACAGTATCCCTTTTCAAGGCCACTCCTGAAGAAGGGCATCCACGCTGACCATCCACAGATCCTTCTCTTGGCTGAGAAAGTTCCCCACAGTGGCCATTAAGTCAAACAGTGGAATGCCCCATTCTCCGCACTACAAGAGGAACTCCTAGCATCTTTAAGTCACTTTCAGAAATCTGAGGGCAAACCTTGCCAAGGACTTCTCCAGTTCACCAGGCCCACCTTGAAGAGCAAACATCCCATGAAGAGGAGTTTGTTCAACCTCAGCAAGGAGAGAGTATCCATTGACCCAGGACAAAGACAGAGCTATCATCTGGCTACTACCACCATGGACTTGGAAGAAACTGATCAAGTTTTAGAAGGTACCAGTCACCAAGGCCAGGCCTTGACAAATTTTGCAAGGATTTAGGAGCCAGTGCTTGTGACCTCCTCATGCCCCCCAATCCACAGTCTCTCGTGCTTGTCTCATATTCTTAAGTCTCATAAGACCAGCGCCAGAGTTCCTACACCACGCATCTTTAGATAACAGCTATAGTCTTGGATAGCAAGTGTCTTAGGGAAATTTCTCCAATGGGTTAGTTTTGCACATATCAAAAACAGCAAAAAATCACCTGATAGAATTCTCTGAATGCCAAATATGAATTCAATCTATATAAACTGTTTCAAAAGATACTATCATAAATTTTGTTTAAAAAATGCTTATAAGCAAATGTCACTATAAACTGAATAAGGGGAAAAGACCTCAGTTTGTCCCTATGGTCCAAGAAACTGGATCCATTTTGCAAAGCAAGGGCACAACTCCTCATAGGTCAGAAAAACTCCCTCACATATTCTTTCAATTTTTCCTATTTTTTAGGTTGTTTTTAAATTATTTTTAAACCTCATTCTACATAATAATTTTGTTTTTACAAATTATCAGAAAACTGGAAAGGACTTATCTTCATTCATCCAGAATAAAGGTACTTAAATGTCACTCAGTGTTGCTGGCAGTTGATAAAGGCACTCTGAACCATCGGCAGTATTGGCAACTGATAAGCAGTTCAATTGGTAGTAGATTCTATGTCATCAGCAATATTAACAGCTGGTGGTACACCAGATGTAGCTACATTTCACCACTAGGCTTCTCAGAAGTGTAGCCAGGTAACTAAAGATTGAGGAATCAAAAAATTTCAAACATCCTAAAGAAATAACATTTAACTGGGAAAGCTCCTCAACAGCATCAAGGGAACCTGAAGCACCCTGCCCAATACTAACTTTTTAACATGCAATAATGCACAAAATGGCTACTAATAACTTCTTCAAATAGGTGATATAATTTTAATGATATAAATATACAAACCCGCTAAGCAGCACCTGTAATTAAACGCTTTCAGAAGCAAACACTATAGAAACTAAGAGAACACATTCAGCATGGACTGAACCCCCCCCCCCCCCCCCCCCCACACACACACACACAGCACTTCATCTTGTACTAAGCAACATCTCAGTCAATTCATAGCACCAAACATAATCACCCAAGCTAACATATGCCCAAAAACATTAAGGATTAAATACTCAAAATTGGATACATAATAGCTGGGCAAGCAAATTATATTAATTTTGTTGTTCTTACTTGAATGCGATACCTCAAACTACTACAACGTGATTCAATCACACATGGAAAAGGCAATCTAGTGCTCCAACATGCATTAGAACTTAAATGTACTAATGCAAGAGAGTCTTTAAAAACTGATGTCAACGCACAGAACCGGAAATCACAGCATAATCAAAATCAGGTGTCATAAGAATCCTCCAGGTCTGTGAACTAGACAAGCGATAATTCCCAAGACGCCAACATATGCCAAAAAAGGCTATCGATTTGGTAAACAAAGTTACATAGTAACACAGTAACATACATAGTATATGATGGCAGATAAAGACCAGTATGGTCCATCTAGTCTGCCCAGCAAGGCAGCAAGAGTAGGTGCACTTGCCACTCCATGCAGGTCACCCCTCCCCATGCCTTTGTTTAGGGGTGTACCCACAGCTCCGTGTAGGTCATCTTATTACTACAAAAAACTTCTAATAAGATTAAACACAGTGTAGGATAACATTCTAAGGGGAATGCGCGAGACAGCACACTCCCAAAACATCAACACACAGAAAAAAAAAAGAGTAGTTACTCACCTGTAACAGGTGTTCTCCAGGAGCAGCAGGAATCAGTCCTCACATATAGGTGACATCGACGCCGATGGAGCCCCCGCAGAGCATTTCCCCAGCTTTCTATGAAAGCCTTTGGGAATACTGCATGCATGCGCGGTCCCCTTCCTGCCTAAAGGTGCCATCTTGCTCAGCAAATGACATAGCTAAAAAACAGCACACAAAAAGTAGAACAAACTATGTACAACTGCAACTCCCAGGGGAGGAGGGAGGGTTGTGAGGACTGATTCTTGCTGCTCCTGAAGAACATCTGTTACAGGTGAGTAACTACTCTTTCTCCAGGACCAAGCAGGAAGTCAGTCCTCACATATGGGTGACTCCCTATCTCTGGGCTACCAGGAACCCAGGCTGAACAAAAGAACTCCCTCTAGTCCCAGCATCAAAGAAAGGCTTTTCACTGAAAGAACCTCCACCGGTAGCCCAACGGAGGGCTGGAGGGCAGGAGTTGCCTAAACCTCAAAGAGATTCCGGAGTACTGCCTGGCCAAAAGCACTGTCCCTACGGGACTCCCTCTCCAGACAGTAATGGGCCGCAAAGGTCTGGCTTGAGGACCAAGTTGCAGCCCTGCAGATGTCTACCAACGGTACAGAGCGGAGATGAGCTACTGAGGCAGCCATTGCCCTGACACAATGGGCCGTGACCCGACCCTGCAAAGGAAGGTCAGCTGCCCTGTAAGCCCAGGTGATACAGTCAGCCACCCAGATGGACAAGGTACGCTTGGACACAGCTAACCCCAAATTATTAGGGTCAAAAGATATGAAGAGCTGAGTAGCCCTTCTATGTCCCTGCGTACGGTCAAGGTAGAAGGATAAGGCCCTCCTACAGTCCAGGGTATGCAGGACTGCTTCAGCCTGGCTTGCATGAGGCCTAGTGAAGAATGTCGGAAGAACCACCTCCTGGTTGAGGTGGAAAGAGGAGACAACTTTAGGAAGGAACTTAGGATGAGTCCTAAGGACTACCCTGTTCCTATAGAAGCGAGTGTAGGGCCTGTCACAGACCAAGGCCTGTAGCTCACTCACACACCTGGCCAAGGTTAAGGCCACCAGAAAGAGAGTCTTCCAGGAAAGGAAGCGGAGAGGACAAGTAGCCATCGGCTCACAGGGTGGGCGAGTCTGTTGCTGCAAGACCACATTCAACTCCCACTCTGGTGCCGGAGGACGGATAGGAGGCTTGAGCAAGAGCAAACCTCTGAGGAACCGGGACACCAAAGGGTGCACTGACAAAGAGTGTCCGTCCACCAGTGAGTGGTGAGCTGCCAGAGCTGAGAGGTGGACCCGAACAGAGTTGGACTTGAGGCCCTGATTGGATAAATGCAACAGGTACTGAAGTACTACTGGTACAGAGCAGGAGAAAGGATCTGCTGTGCGCTGCTGACACCAGAAAGAGAACCTTCTCCATTTCAGGGCATAGGTTTTCCTGGTGGATTGCTTTCTAGAGGCCAAGACCACGTCCTCCACCTCCTTCAGGCAGGCCCCAGGGAGCTAAGACTACCCTTGCAGCCTCCAGGCCATCAAATTGAGAGACTGGAGGGTTGGGGTGCAGAAGGGAACCCTGATTTAGAGAGAGATCGGGTTGCACCCCTAGAGGTAGAGGGGCGTCTACTGCCAGTTGAAGCAGAAGTGGAAACCAAGGCTGCCTCGGCCACCTGGGAGCTACTAGAAGAACAGAGGCCTTGTCCCTCAGAATTCTGAACAAGGGTCGGGCCACCAGAGGGGTGGGAGGAAACGCATACAGGAGGCCCTGGGACCAGGAAATCAGGAAGGCATCCGCTGCCAACCTCATGGGATGCGGTTGCCTGGAACAGAACCTGGGCAGCTGCCAGTTCAGGGGACTGGCAAAGACGTCCACTGATGGAAGTCCCCATTTCAGGAAATTTTTCTGAACCACTAATGGGTGTAGCTGCCACTTGTGGGGCTGCAGAACTCTGCTTAATCTGTCTGCCAGGAAGTTCTCCTGGCCAGGGAGATAAACAGCCTTGCTTAACTGCAATCATACAGAGGGGGCCTGTGCCTCCTGACACAGGAGCCTGGACCCAGTGCCGCCCTGTTTGTTTACATAGAACATGGCAACTTGGTTGTCGGTCTGCACTAAGACAGACTGGTGAGCCAGGGCTCGAGAAGGCCTTGAGGGCCAAGCAAATAGCCCTGAGTTCCAGGAGGTTGATCTGTTGCGTGGCTTCCCATGGAGACCACAGGCCCTGGGTGCACTTGTCCATACAATGTGCCCCCCAGCACTGCAAGGAAGCATCGGTGGTTAACACCACTGTGAACACAGGTATCTGTAAAGGCACCCCCTGAAGTAAGTTGGGGGGGTGCAGCCACCACCGTAGGGAGTTCAGGAATGGTTTGGACACCCGTACTCTGTCTCTGAGGCTTCCAGTGGCTTGTGTCCACTGAGTTCTGAGGCACCACTGGGCAGGCCTCATGTGGAGTCGGGCATTTGGAGTCACATGCACTGTCGATGCCATGTGGCCCAGGAGTCTCAGACAGAGTCTGGCGGAAACCAGTGGCAGGCTGAGAAACTGGTTTGCCAAGTCCATCAGTCTTTGGGCTCTGTCCTCTGGCAAGTAAGCCTTTGCTTGCAGAGAGTCTAGTCTTGCTCCTATGAACTCTAGGTTCTGGGAGGGGAGCAAAGTGGACTTTGCGAAGTTTATGACAAACCCTAGGTGTTCAAGTAGAGAGATAGTTCGGAGGGTGGCTTGTCTGGCCTCCTGACACGTCTGACCCCTGATGAGCCAGTCGTCCAGGTAAGGGAAGACAAAGATACCTTGATTTCTTAAGTAGGCCGCCACCACTGCCAGACACTTTGTAAAGACTCTGGGGGCGGAGGTGAGGCCAAAGGGCAGTACCCTGTACTGATAATGGTTTCCTCCCACAATGAACCTGAGGTACTTTCTGTGGTCTGGATGGATGAGGATGTGAGTGTACACATCCTTTAGATCCAAGGAGTATAGCCAATCTGCCTGCTGGAGGTAGGGCAGTAATATTCCAAGAGTAAGCATCTTGAACTTTTCTTTCTACAAGAACTTGTTTAGATTTCTGAGGGCGAGAATAGGCCTGAGGCCTCCGGTTCTCTTTGGTACCAGGAAGTACCTGGAGTAGAAACCGTGACCTTGGAGGTGGGGAGGCACAGGCTCCACCGCCTTGTCTCGCAACAGACCCTGAAGCTCCTGCAGGAGGAGAGCTGTATGGAGAGGAGGCGTGGAGGCTCTCCTGGGAAGTAGGGAGGAGGCAACTGATGAAAATGAAGCATGTAGCCCTTGTGGACTATGCTTAGGACCCAATTGTCTCCTGTAATGGGTGGCCACCGGTGGGCAAACAGGGTTAGTCGACCTCCTGTACAAGGATTGGACAGCAGAGATGGAGAGGCTATGCCTTGAGAATCAAAAAACCCCACCCTGCTGAGTGGGAGCAGGAGCCGGAGGCTTGGGGGCCTTCTGCCTACGGGGCCCATGTCCCTGCCCCTTGGCCTGCTGACCCTGTGGGGGAGCAGGGGAGGCCTGGTAAGTTGGGAACTGTTTGTAGGCAGTCGCCTTCCTCGGGTAAAAGGGCTTTTTACCCAAGCCCTTCTTCTTATGTGAAGGGGCAGAAGTCTTTCTAGACAGCCTTGTCCTCGTAAGGTGCTCGGTCTCGAGCTCAGCAGCCTTCTTGGCCATGGGCTTGCCAAAAAGGTTCTCACCTCGGCAAGGGACATCACCAACTTGTCTTGTACCCATGGCTCGAGGTCCGATGACTGCAGCCATGCCTGGCGTCGAGCCACGATGCCGGCTGCCGCAACACGGGCCGAAGCCTCTAAGCCATCGTAGGCTGCTCGGGACATGAACTTAGAGCATTCCCGGATCCCCGAAGACAAGGACTTGAACCTCTGCAAAGGTTCCCTGGAGAGACCAGCCAAGAACCCGGCAAGCTCCTTTGCCAGGTCCCGCAAGTACATGCCCATGTACAGCTGGTAAGACACGACACGGCAAGCAAGCATCGAGCCCTGGAAGCACTTTCTACCAAACGCATCCAGGTTCCGGGCCTCCCATCCGGGAGGCACCACAGAGTGAATCTTCTGGCTTTTCAGACAATGCATGACCGATTCCACCACCATGGAATGGTGCGGTAGCTGCGCCTTCTGAAAACCAGGGCTCTTACGGAGTCGATAAATGGAATCGACCCGCTTACTTAGAACCGGCGCCATGGCCGGTGCCTCCCACATCCAGAAGAGGAGCCGTTCCAGCATCGGAGGAACCGGCACAGTAAAGGCCTCCTTCAGAGGAGAGTCATACTGGAGGGCCTCGAGCTCTTTGGCTCGAGGCTCCTCCTCGGGGTCCGCCGGGATCGCCAAAGCAGTGGCTATATCCCGAACAAACTCCGAGAACCGGGTATCCTCCAGAGGGGATCTACTCCGGGGCTCAGACTGCGGTGTGTCCGATGGGACGCACCGAGTCTTGAAGGTATCTGGGGATTCCTCGTCCTCAGTCTCCCAGACGGACTCATCCGAAGAAGTGTCGGACTCCTACCGCGCGGGCCCGGCAGCACCCACCCCGACGCCGAAGGCACCGGTGTCGACGCCCTCGGTCCCGACCGGGAGGTCGAGGGTGACCGCGACCGAGGATGACCTCAAGCCTTCATGGTCTCGAGTATCGCCTCGGTCTCCAGAGTCAACTTCGACGTCGATGTCCCGGTGGTCGGGGCAGATGCACCAGTGAGGCTGGCCAACAGCACCCGCTGCTGATCCATGAAGGCAGACAGTCTGCACTCCAAGGCTGTCAGCCTGAGACCCAGCTCAGGAGACTCAGCAGGCGCCGGGCCCGACGTCGGCTCCCTGGGAGGAGAGTCCTCAAGGACAACAGGACTTGCATGTCCAGCAGACTCCGGCTCCACACAAGGTACTTTTGACGGCTTCTACTGTTCCACGGGCCCAGAACGACGGTCGGGGGTCCGAGATCTAGCCCTCGAGGAGACAGGGACCTCCTCCGACGACGCCCTCGCAAGCCACTTCTTCCTCTTTCGCTCCCGCTCGGGGGACCCCCTGTACGAGGAACCCCGACGATGCTCGGGGTCAGACTCCCGAGACGTCAAGGCCTCAGACGAGGTCTGGGTCGGCCGGAGGCCGAATCAGAGAAAAGCCTTTCCTTTTGGTGCTGATGACTTCGCAGTGCCTTAGTGGACATTTTTCCACACGGTCCACAGATCTTAGGATCATGATCAGGACAGAGGCACCGAAAGCAGCAGTCGTGTGTGTCGGTGAAAGACATTAGATTCTTGCACGGATCACATTTTTTAAAACCAATGGAAGCCATCGGGGAAAAAAGAGCCCCCGCGAGGTCAAAAGACCGGCCTTCCAGAGAAAAAGAAAAAAAGGGCGCGAACGCCAGCCACTAAGGGCAAAAACCGAAAAAATGAGAACGGGCTCGATACCGGTGTACTGAACCCGGCAGGAAGGGGAACCGGCGTTGAACCGGGCAAAACATCGCAATGGAATCACAGGAAATAGTGAGAAAAATCTAACTGTTTTCCGGGTGAACTAGGACAAGTGTCCGACGGGCTCCACGGAAAAAGAGAGACTGAGCAAGATGGCACCTTTAGGCGGGAAGGGGACCGCGCATGCGTGCAGTATTCCCAAAGGCTTTCATAGAAAGCTGGGGAAATGCTCCGCAGGGGCTCCATCGACATCGATGTCACCCATATGTGAGGACTGACTTCCTGCTTGGTCCTGGAGAAAAGACCACATAGCCTATCTAGTCTGTAATTCCATAATCAACAACTACAACAGTTTCCTTTTTTCCTTTAGAGATCCTCTGTGTTTGTCCCATGCTTTTTTGAATTCAGTTACTGTCCTTATCTCTACCACCTTCACTGGGAGACTATTCCATGGATCCACCACTCTTTCCATAAAGAAATATTTCCGCAATTCACTCCTGAATCTATCCCCCTTCACCCTCATCCATGTCCCCTCGTAGCAGAACTTGCTTTCAATTGAAAGAGGCTCTCTCCCTGAACATTTATGCCACGGAGGTATTTAAACATCTCAATCATATCACCTCTATCCCGCCTTTCCTCTAAGGTGTACATATATTAGGATCCTTAAGTCTGTCCTCATATGCATTATAATGAAAACCACTAAGCATTTTAGTAGTGACCCTCTCTACCGACTCCATCCTGTTTATGTTCTTTTGAAGGTGTGGTCTCCAGAATTGCACACTATACTCCAAATGAGGTTGCACCAAAGACTTATACAGAGGCACTATCACCTCCTTTTTTCTGCTGGCCATTCCTCTCCGTATGAATCCAAGCATCCTTCTAGCTTTTGCCGTCGCCTTTTCTATCTGTTTAGCTACTTTAAGATCATCAGACAACCACGCCCAGGTCCCGCTCCTCTTTAGTGGACAAAAGTACTTCATCCCCTATACTATATTGCTCCCTTGGACTGCTGCAGCCCAAATGCATTGATCTTACTTTTTTTTTTTTGTTGGGTTTTTTGGGGGGGTTTTTTGTTGGGTTTTTTTTAACATTAATGAGCTTAATTACACCTAATGGCAGTTTTAAAGTATTTAACACCTTTACTTTCAGATGGTATATTTTTTTAAATTCTATTAAATAAACTACGCCAGCTTAAACAGTGTTTCCCCAAGAAACAGGGAATAAACCGTAGTTACTCACCTGTAACAGGTGATCTCCGGGAACAGCATGAATTTAGTCTTCACATATGGGTATCATCGGTACCGAGGGAGCCTGCGCGGGAACGCTCCCCAACATCCAATAGGAACGCTTTTGGGAGCATCCCTCAGCACATGCGCGCTGCCTTCCTGCCTTTCCAACTGTCCCTCTTCATTTAGGTTTGTAGCTGAGTGAAAGGATAGAGTGAGAGAGGAAAGAGACAAAGAGAGAGACAACTCCTAGGGGAGGTGGGGAGGTTGTGAAGACTAACTTCCAGCTGTTCCCGGAGATCACCTATTACAGGTGAGTAACTACGCTATCTCCAGGAACAAGCAGGAATGTATTCTTCACATATGGGGACTCCCTAGCTGAAGATGCCAGGGAGATAGCCCCAGGAAGGTGCCACCCTAAAAAGATAGGCATCCTTCCTCCCATGGATCTCTGGCATTCCACAAGGGTTGGTGAATAGGAGTTGAATTAGGTCTGAAAGAGATTTTGAAGAACAGCTTAGCCAAAGAAGGCATCCCGACGGGAGGCTTTATCCAGGCAGTAGTGGGCTGTGAAGGTGTGTACCAAAGCCCAAGTGGCTGTTCGACAAATGTCATCGATAGACACAGAGTGGAGATTAGCCATAGAAGCTGCCATGGCTCTCACATTATGAGCTGTGACATGGTCCTGAAGAGGAAGACCCTTACTCTCATAAGCAAAGTATATGCATTGGGCAATCCATTTAGATAAAATTCTTTCGGAGACTGGAAGTCCCAAATGACTAGGATCAAAAGCTATAAAAAGTTGCGAGGACTTTCTATGTTGCTGTATTCTTTGTATGTAAAAGGCTAAGGCCCTTTTACAATCCAAAGTATGAAGGTTTCTTTCTGCATTAGAGGTGCGAGGCCTCGGAAAAAATACAGGAAGATAAATTGATTGGTTCAAATGAAAAGGCGAAACCACCTTTGGCATAAAGTGTGGGTGAGTTCAAAGAACAACCTTATCATGATGAAACCTAGTATAAGGAGGATCAGCCACTAAAGCTTGCAATTCACTAATGCGACGCGCAGAGGTGATTGAAATTAGGAAGATGACCTTCCAGGTCAAAAACCTAAGGGCTGTAGTGGCCAAAGTTCAAAAGGAGGCTTCATGAGCTGCCCGAGAACTAGATTTAGATCCCATGCCACCGGTGGTGGCTTGATGGGAGATTTAGTTAATAAAAGGCCTCTCATAAATCTTGATAGGAGTGGATGAGAGGAAATTGGTTGTCCATTTAGAGGCTTATAAGAAGCTGCAATTGCACTAAATGGACTCTTACCGAATTGGTCTTTAAACCAGAATTCGATAAGTGAAGGAGATACTCTAGTATCGATTCTAAGGGTATGACCAGGGGGTTTAATCCCTTCTTGGAGCACCATATAGTACAACGCTTCCACTTGAAGGCATAAGATCTTCTTGTGGAAAGTTTCCTAGAAGCCTGAAGGATATCTTTTACCTGCTGGGACAGGTTGAAATCTTGGAGGTCTAAGCCTTCAGCAACCAGACCGTAAGGTGCAGGGACTGGGGATTCGGATGCCATAGCGTCCCATTCTCCTGAGAAAGGAGATCTGGAGCATGCCCTAACTCCAGAAGTCCCCCTTAAGAGAGATGTAGAAGCAGGGAATACCAGGTTTGGCGTGGCCATCGTGGTGCTATGAGAATCATGTGACCCCTGTCTCTCTGAAGCTTGAAGAGTGTTTTGGGGATGAGGGAAATGGGTGGGAAGGCATAAAGGAAGTCCTGACCCCAGTGAAGGAGGAAGGCATCCCTTACCTGACAGTTGTGAGCCGGAATCCTGGAACAGAACCGGGGAAGTTTGGCATTCAGTGGACTTGCAAAGAGGTCTATGTCTGGAGTGCCCCAGAGATGAAGTATCTTTGCCACCTGGTCTAGGTGGAGGGACCACTCGTGAAGCAGCAGTACTCGACTGAGTTTGTCTGCCCAAAGGTTTTGAATGCCTGGAAGATATACCACTAGAAGGCGAATTTGATGCTCTCTGGCGAGGGCCCACAGTCGTAAAGCTTTGTTGCATAATGACAGAGAGCCTGTTCCGCCCTGCTTGTTCACATAGAACATGGCTACTTGATTATCCGCCTGGACTAGGACTATCTTGTAGCTGAGCTGGGCATGGAACACTCGAAGAGCTAAATAGATTGCTCTTAATTCCAGGAGGTTTATGTATAAACCAACCTCCTGTGGAGTCCAGGTGCCCTGTGATGCATCTGTTGTTTTGGTGGCCTGAAAGAGGAGTTGATAGAAAGGAGACCTCACTGTCAGATTTTAGTGATTGCCACCATTGGAGGGACAAAATTAGTCATTGAGAGATTGTTATTTTGTCCGACAAATGACCCATGGCCTGTGTCCACTGTGTGGAGACGGTCCACTGAGCTGCTCGCATGTGGAGGCGAGCATATGGGACTACATGAACTATGGATGCCATATGTCCCAGTAACTGCAGTAGCTCCCGAGCAGTGAGGCAGGATTTGCCTGCTGCTTGAGAAGCTAGTTGCATTATGCGAAGACACCGGGCTTGTGGAAGGAAAGCCCTTGCCTGTCTGGTATCCAGACAGGCTCCTATGAATTCTAGGCATTGGGAAGGAACTAGTTGAGATTTTGGGAAGTTTATTACCAATCCCAAGTATTGGAGGGTTCGCAATTTATGGGAAAATGCAGTGCTGGCCTCTGCAACTGTAGGGGCTCGAATGAGCCACTCGTCTAAGTAGGGGAAGACGAAAATCCCCAGGGTTCGTAGAAATGCAGCTACTACTGCAAAGCATTTCGTGAATACTCTTGGTGCTGAAGCCAGACCAAAAGGAAGAACCCTATACTGGAAATGTCTTCCCCTGAAAAGGAAACGTAAAAATTTCCTGTGATCTGGATGGATGAGAATGCGAGTGTATGCATCCTTTAAGTCTAGAGAGCAAAGCCAATCCTGGCTTTGAAGGTATGGCAGAAGAGTTCTTAGAGAAATCATTTTGAATTTATCTCAAAACAGATATTTGTTCAATTCTCTGAGGTCTAGAATGGGTCTCTGTCCTCCTGTTTTCTTTGGAATAAGAAAATAGGGGGAGCAGAACCCTGCACCGTGTTGAAGAATGAGTACTTCCTCTATTGCCCCTTGGGCAAGAAGTGTGGAGGCCTCGTGATCTAGCATTTTGTCTGCAGAGGTTTGTGAATTGAATTGCTTTAGAATTGTAGGAGGGGGCATGCTGTGAAAATGAAGCTTGTACCCCTCTCCTACAATGGACAAAGTCCAATCTTCTACAGTTATCTGATGCCATCTGTTCACAAAGTGGCATAACCTGCCCGGAATATTGGGGGCTTGGGGACCCCTCAGAGGCAGGGAGGCAAAGCTCTCTAGTAAGGAGTCAAAGCCCTTGAGGGGGCTGAACCTGGAGAGCTGGTTGGGCTCTCGGGCCTTTTGGCTTCTTTTGCTATCTAGTTTGTCCCTTTTGGGCAACCTGACCTTGAGGCTGACTCTGCTGGGTATAGGAAGGATAAAACTTCCTCTTTTTGCTAAAAGAGGGTTTTTTATAAGGCTTCCTTTTGGCTGGAGTGGCTGTAGATTTTGACAATCTAAGGTAGAATTGTCAGCATCTAACCATCCTGAGCATGCTTAACTAGAGCAAGAAAATCTTGCCTCTTATCATCTGGGAGAAATGGGCTCATAATTTCCAAGTCTCCTGTGACTTCCTTGAGGAACATTCCCATATATAGGATATATGAACAGATACTAGCTGAAAGCATAGAAGCTTGAAAGGTCCTGTGTCCAAAAGCATCCAGAGTCCTGCATTCACAACCTGGAGGATTGGATGCATGCCTCTTTGCACTTTTCATCCTACGCATGGCTGATTCCACTACCATTGAATGGTGTGGCAGCTGAGTTTTCTGAAATACAGGACATGGCGGAACTCGATACATAGTATCAAGTCTCCTAGAGTGAGGAGAAGTAGTCAGAGGTGTCTCCCACATTCTGAGCATCAAGCTATGCAGAATTTCATGGCTAGGTAGAGTGGCTGCCTCCTTAGGAGCTTTAGGATATTGGAGAATTTCCAATTCCTTTGCCCTGGGTTTGTCTTCAGGAGCTTCTGTGATTGAAAGACCTTTGGCCATATCACGGATGAAATCCTGAAATGACATGTCCTCTGGAGGTGACATTCTGCATTGGGGAGAAAAGGGATCTTCTAGGAGAAACCCTCTAGGGCCAGCAGAATTGCACAGGTACACTAAAAAAAATTTTTTTTAAACTGCCTCTAATGTTTCGATTGATTTTTACGTTTTTTGGTGCGCTGAATCCAAATCTGGTAACCAATTTGCTCCATCACGTACAGATTTTTTGCTACATTGGGTTAGCAGTTTGAGGTGAACGTTTCAGATTGAGTGCGATCGAGATAAAAGTTTCTTGGATGAATTCTTTATACTAATTGTTTAGTAGTTATTCAAATAAGAATAAAGAAAATTGTAACAAGGCAGCACATAAGAATAGAGTAATGTCAACAAAACACACTGTGATGGTAGCAAAATTGTCTGCACTTAAAACAGCCACATACATGTGCACAAACATTGAGCATATAAGAGCGAGGTTAGACACAAAGCAAAGCAAAGAAATGTGCAAAAAATGTTGTACAGGTATGTATGTAAGAATAGAAAACGCAAACCGCACCATTGCAATACATGAAGACAAACACCCGATGGTGTGAAAATAAAATTCTAATAAATGAGATCCGACACTGTGGTAATAACTAGCAAATTTTTATTTCAAAGTTTAGTAAAAACACGATATTTGTCAACACAGTTTAGATTTTAAAGTCATTCTTGGGTCAATCAATCTCCTGGTGGGCCCGTTTCTTCTTCCCCCGAATGCTTCTCTTGGTGCGCTGCTTGGCGTATTTTTCATCTGGGGTTTCCCGCAGCAGCAACCAGCAGAAATCAGCCATCATAGTGGTGTTCCATCTTCCTTGGTACCTTCTCTCTGCGTCCTTGATGTCCTGGTGAAACCTTTCACCTTGTTCTTCACTGTACGCCCCCAGGTTTTCGGGAAAGTAGTTCACATGGGAGTGCAAGAAATGGACTTTCAGGCTCATGTTACAGCCTTGTTCTTTGAAGGCATTGAGCATCCTGGCAACAATATCCTTATAGTTCTCATCCCGCCTGTTCCCCAAGAATTTGAGAACAACATCCTTGAAGGAATCCCAGGCTTCTTTTTCCTTCTCAGACATCGTTTCAGCGAATGCTCCATCTGAAATGAGTTTCTTTATATCAGGGCCAACAAACACTCCTTCCTTTAGCTTTGCTTCAGAAAGTCGGGGGAACTTTGAGCAAAGGTACCGAAAGCACTCACCATCTTTTGGAAGGGACTTGATGAATTGCTTAATGAGACCCAACTTAATGTGAAGAGGTGGTAATAGAATTTTATCACGAGGTACCAAGCTCTCATGAAGAACATTTTTCTCACCGGGTCTCAAATATTCCCGAATTGGCCAGTCTTTTTTCCCCCAGTGTAGGTCGCAGGCCCGGCTATCCTACAAGCAAAGGAAGCAGGGATATTTGGTGAAACCGGATTGCTGCCCTAATAGCATGGATAGAATTTTAAAGTCTCCACAAATCATCCACTTATGCTCATCATAACGAATCTTCTGAAGAATCAGGGCCAAATTCTCGTATTTTTCTTGGAGAATAACAGAGTGAGCAATAGGAACTGAAGCGAATGTGTTGCCATTATGAATAAGAACACCTTTTATGCTGTCTTTTGACGAATCAATGAACAGCCGCCATTCAGCAGGATCATACTTGAGTTTAAACTTTTCCATCACTCCGTATATATCGTTGCAAAATACCAAATCTTCCTCTTTGCTGAAATACTTCAAAAATTGTGTCTCGCGGTTGCGGTACCAATAAAAAGTTGTTCCTGGTGACAATAGATTTTTCTGTTTAAGCCGAGAACCTAGCAGTTGGGCAGCATCTTTTGGGAGTCCTAAATCCCAGACTAAATCATTCAATTCAGCTTGAGAGAAAAGTTCAGGTTTCGGATCTGGTTCAGTTTCAAACTCGGAAGTACTGGACTCATCGGGAAAAGCCATCTGATGAGTCTCATCATGATCAGAACCGTCCACACAAATATGATCCAAAGATTTTGGTGGTTCAGGCACAGGTACTTCGTTGCTATGAGGCATAGGCCTAATTGCTGAGGGAAGGTTGGGGTAACTTATTACGTTTTTATTTTTTAAGTTGTATCCCTTCACAATGCAAGAGCAAAAATAGCAGTCACTGCTGTGGTCTCATTCCGAAACGAAATGCTTGTTTTTTACCTTTCATCCATAAGCGTAGATCTTCCTCACATGTCTTGCACACTTTGTGAGGAGCCCACGGTTTGTCTTGATCGCCTAACTTCAAACCGAAATAGGCGAAATATACTTTTTTAATAAATGCAGAAATGTTCCTCTGCCGTTTTTTCATGGTATATTCCCCACAAATAAAACAAAAACTGTCCGGAGAGTTGACGCAACCTCTGGCTCTGTGAGCCATCACAAATACACAGCACTGCAAACTACAACTGTAGTGAACCACTTCGGAATAAAGCTGGATTACGACTGAGCAAACAAAAGGTAATAATGAACTTGCAAGAAACTGAAATTTGACAGGAACGTTCATGTCGCAACCACCGTGTTTGAGCGAGCGAGCGAACGAGGCGAGGCGAACAGGAAAGAACATGCGCCAGCGCGAGTACTGGATTTAGCCCCCACCTCGCAATTGTCCTGTTAATGTATAAAATGAATACAAAACACTCTAAAATATCAGGAGGGAGTGTTTCTAGTTAGTTAACCATTACAACCTCTATTTTGGGCCAAGAAAATAAACTGCCGTCGGCTAAAAAGAAATTATGTGAACATTCCTTATATGGGTAAGAAATCTAATTTTGCAAGAAAACGTGACGTGATGGAACATTTTGGCTATTTTTCCTGGATTCAGCACCCCAAAATCTATAGGAATCAGTTGCAAAACTGGAGGCAGTTTTTTGGTAGTGTACCTGTGTTGTCAGAGTCTTCGGAATCGGAGGAATCAAAGTATTCCTGACCCCGATGCTCTTGCAAAGCACGATCCCGGTACTGATAGAAGTCAGTACCGAGCTGACCTGGTACCGCTTTGTCAATTCCAGCCAGAGATGGCATGGGAAGAGTTCCCACCGGGGCCGTTACCGGTGTCTGTGCCGATGTCGGTACCGGTGCCTGATGGACCACCGGTAACGCAGCTGAAGAAGAGCTTCGATGCTGAGCTCGATAGCGAGGAACCTCTGGTCTTTCGACGCTGCCGATGCCTGGGTGTCGGTACCGGTAAGGACGGCCAGAGCCCCCGAGCATAGCACAGGTAGTTCTTGCAAGGTTGAGGCCTCGAGAACATCCTGAAGCCCCACTGATGCTTTGGAAGCCGAAGCCTCCCGCCGGGGCTGTTTTGCCGGTGTGGTTCCCTCAAGGGCAATGCCAATGGCCTCTCGATGCTTAGCAGGAGAGCTACCCTTTGAGGACCGGCTTTTATGTTTAGTTACCTGAGATCCATGGGAGGAAGAAGAGGCCCTTGACGATGTTGATGCAATGGATCTGGCATCTGAAGTAAACAGGGTACCAAGCTTTGCATCCCAGTTCTGTCTTCCTCTTTTAGTCATCCCCATGCAGGAGAGACATTCAAGTTGCAGAATGTTCAGGTCCTAAACATTTCAGACATCAATTATGGGTGTCAGTGACGGAAATGGTACCACCACACTTAGTACATTTTTTAAAACCACTAGTTGGCTTTTCCATGATTTAGGAATATGGGGCCTAGTGCCAAAAATGGCGCCTAGCACCAAAGAGAAAAGTTTCTGAAAAGAAACAGTCTAAAGCCTAAGGTTTGGTTTCTTTTTTTTTTTTGTATGAAAAGAAAAGAAAAGAACCGGTGGTACAGGTAGCATAGTGCGGTAGGCAAACGCGACCACAAGAAAAGAAATCTAAATACGGAATTTTCTGTGGCAACAGGGAATAGATCCTGTCGGCTCCGCAGAAAACGAAGACCCGAAGATGGACAATTGGAAAGGCGGGAAGGCAGCGCGCATGTGCTGAGGGATGCTCCCAAAAGCATTCCTATTGGATGCTGGGGAGCGTTCCCACGCAGGCTCCGTCGGTACCAACGATACCCATATGTGAAGACTACATTCCTGCTTGTTCCTGGAGATACAAATCTCCAGAGATCCCTGCACAGCCTCAGCACCTGTAAGATCAAGCTGTAATCCCTATTGAGCATGCTGAACACTCTCACAGCCTTCAAGCACTTCCTATATACACTTACAATTAAACCTTTTGATTTTATTAGTTAATCTAACTCCTCCAAGCCTTCCAACAGTACCAATACCTAGCCCTGTGCGAGCGGTGCAGCAGCACAGGCCACAAACGCTTAAGGGCACATTTCAGCTGTCTGCTGTTACCCTGCCGCCGCCACCATTTTTGTTCTCTCAGTGGTGGCAGGCCAACAGCAAGCAGCCGAAATGCGCCCCAAGCCTTTTCATAAGTTTTTCTGCAAGTCTGAACCCTCCCTGCTCTAACGCGACGTCAGAGCAGGGAGGGATCTGATGTGCTGCTGCTGCCAGCAAGCAACCTGCACATCGGGCGTGCACCCCCACCCCATACCTCAATCCAGCTGCTGTCTGCTCTTGCCCTGCTGCCAACACCACTGTAGAGAAAACAGAGGGTGGCAGCAGCAGAGCAAGAGCAGGCAGCAGCTGGACGGAGGTATGGGAAGGTGGGGGACGCATGCCCGATGTGCAAGTTGCACAGGACACGATTCTGGCTCGGTACAGCCCTGCCTCCCAATACCCACTGTAACATTCTTTTCCAAAAATGAGGCTCCAGAGCCCCCCCCCCCCTTCCCAGACAGTAAAAAGGTCATGGCTCCTTTAATTCCAACTCCTCCTCCCCTGGCAGGCCAAAGCCAGGGACTCTAGTCATGCAACCACAACAAAGCTCCCAGCTTGTCTGTCTCTCTCTCTTTCTCTCCCCAAGACTGCTAACCCCCAGCTGAAATAAAATCTCTGAGGAGCTAAACAAGCACAGCAGCTGCAGCAGCCCTGATCAGCCCCCATCTTAACTACAAAGGTAGAGTGTCTATTTACTTATCAAAATTAGCTATGCTTCCTCCAACCCAATCCCCCACACACACATTTAATTATTTTAGAGCCACTTGCACTAGTGGCTCACAGCAGCACCAAAGCCCAACTTCTTAATTTTTTTACAGACTGCTCTCCAGCCAACACCTCCCTAACTCGTTTTTACTTTATTGTTAAACTGATACTATTCTCTTCCTGTTTACATTTGCTGCAGAGTACCTCAGCACAACAAGCCAGGCAAGGCACCCTCCTTGTGACCACCAGCATCCCAGGTAAATAAATTTATGCTATTTTAGTTTTAAACTGGTTAGCAAGGAGTATTTGATTCAGCTCTACTACTGTGACTGCACATATGTGTGTTTTACTTTATTATGAGACTTGTTATGGTGATTTTTAGAAAAGGAGCTAATTTGTGTTTGCTAAGACAAATGGTGTGAAAACATGCAATCAACCTTTTTTGCTTTCCTATTAACTAGTTTTTGAATCGCTCTATAATTGTTCTTTCACTTTGAAAGTGTTGAGTATGTTATATAGATCAGTGAAACAAATTTCTATTTTGCTGCATTTGGGGATATATTTCGTAGACAGCAGAATGTGAAAAATGTTCAAGGATGTGAAGACACTTACAAGGCACTGTACCTGCTCTCGAAAAGTATATAGCCCACTCTGTAAATAGCTCATACCAATCTAACACACAACACGACACACACTCAATTTCCCCCCACTGCATGTATAACACACTCACCTGACCTGATTGTTTGCCGTGATACCACCTTGATTTTTAAGATAAGGCGGTTTAGAAATACTGTTAAATAAAATAAATAAATAAATACTTTAAGACTGAAAACCAAGCAGTAAAAAGGGCACAGCTCATTGAAGAGGCACAAATCACTGGAGAAATTATTTTCACTATGGAACATGAAGAGAAACATATCTTACTAAACCTGCAGAGAGAACAGAACTGAGAGGACCACATGAGGTGGCAAAGCTAGAAATCTTACTCCTATCAGTAAATGTTTTCTAGGCTTATCTAAAACTCCACACTGGTACCATAAGATGATGTTGCCCACTTGTGCAGGCTGATTCATCTTGTTTTTTTGTTTTGTTTTTTTAACCTAGGGGCAAGTTATGCCCCATGGATAACAGGATGTAAAAACCACATGGCTCAATCACACTACTTTTAAGGACATCTAAATTATGTTTATTTGTTGAAAATAATTTTACCTCTTTAAAGAGAAAGTTCCCTTATTATGCAGCCTGATTTCTCATGATGGTATTACAAAACTACTAGAAAAGGGACTCAAGTAGCACCATTTTTATAGAGGGAATTCACTAAGACAGAAGTGACAAAGGATTACTGTGGCCTCCAAGGCCCAAGGATAAATGAGATGTGCTGAGGGATTGATGACTGAGGCCAGGACAGACATAATTTTTCAAATCAGCAGTGTGGGACAGATTTCTTTTGCCAATTATCAGCCTCTTTAAAGAGATTCCTATGGCTGCAGCCATAAAAAAATTAAACTTACTGCAGTGCATTTTCCTGCAAAAGGATGGGTTAATAAAAAGAGGCCTCAATATTTAACACTTGCATTTTCTTCTTTGTGGCAAGTAGAACATTATGCCACACTGAAAATGGTCCCCTAGCATGTTAACTGAAGAGTAAAGTAGAGGATGTTTTTGGAGGACAATGAGTATAAGAGACAATGAAATAAAGATATCTAGGATCCCTGGTCAAGATATGCTCTGACAAACCCTGTGCTAACCAATAGCACGGTTTAGTAAACATGCCCCCAGATCTCTTGCTCATCACTTATTCTTAGATTTTCTGAAAGGACTATTTTTAAACATAATAAAATAGATTGTGTCTATCCTAACAAATGACTACCCACATCTGGCAATCGAAGAACACTACTACTCATCATTTGTATAGCGCTACAAGGCATACACAGTGCTATACAGAGACAGGTAAGAGAGAGTTCCTGCTCATAACAGCTTACAGCCTAGTCAAGACACAACACAACTGAGGACTAGAATATATCTAGGGGAAGGGGAAGGAAACACATGAGAATCAGCATCCAATGCAGTCTCAAAATGAAATTAGACCTTGCCTGTTTTTTTTTCTTTCCTGGAGTCCCTCCAATCCATTCCAGTGTGTGGGTTATGCTCATCCACCACCATGGGAGACCAAGAACAACAAGCTCAAAATATTTTCTTTAAGTAGCCTGTGCTTCCCTGCAGAGCCAGTATGAAACTCACAGGGCAGCAGAACGGAGTCCCAAAACCAGTCCTGCAAGAAAGCATAGTTACTCACCTGTAACAGGTGATCTCCGGGAACAGCAGGAATGGAGTCTTCACTTATGAGTGACATCAGCACCGACGGAGCCCAAGAGGGAACGTTCCCCAGCGTCCTATAGGAAAGCTTTTGGAAGCATCCCACTGCACCTGTGCTGCTGCCTTCCTGCCTCTCCCTCCTCAGTTGGGTTTGTAGCTGAAATAAGAGGCGAGAAGGAGGGAGAGAGAAAGAGAGATACAACTCCTAGGGGAGGAGGGTTGGGAAGACTCAATTCCTGCTGTTCCCGGAGATCAACTGTTACAGGTGAGTAACTACCCTATCTCCAGAACAAGCAGGAATGTAGTCTTCACATATGGGACTCCCTAGCTTGGAGATGCCAGGGAGATGACCCCAGAGAGAGCAGTGAAACACGGGCTGAATTGGGTCATGTTTCCTCCCAAGGATCTCTGTTATCAAAATCTGGGACGGGGGATAGGAGTTGTTCTAAGTCTGAAAAAGATGCTGGAGAACAGCCTGGCCAAACGAGGCAGCCCGACGGGAGTCCTTGTCCAAGCAATAAAGGGCCGCAAAGCTGTGGACAGAGGACCAGGTTGCTGCTTTGCAGATTTCATCAATCGCCACAGAGTGTAGATTTGCCATAGAGGCAGCCATTGCTCGCACATCATGTGCTGTGACATGATCTTCAAGAGAAAGTCCTTTACTCTCATAGGTAAAAGAGATACAGTCTGCAATCTACTTGGAGAGAGTTCTCTTAGAAACTGGTAGACCGAGGTGACTGGAATCAAAGGCAACAAAAAGCTGTGAAGCCTTTCTGTGCTGCCTAGTTCTCTGAAGATAAAAGGCCAAAGCACGCTTGCAATCCAGAGTATGTCGATTCCTTTCTGCACTAGAGGCATGAGGTCTAGGGAAGAAAACAGGCAGGTAAACCGACTGGTTGAAATGAAAAGGCGAAACCACCTTCAGCATAAAGTAGGGATGCGTCCTAAGGACTACCGTATCATGGTAAAACAGTGTATAAGGTGGATCAGCCACTAAAGCTTGGAGCTCATTGATGCGATGCGTCTTGCAGAAGTGAGGGCAATTAGGAAGATGACTTTCCAAAAAAGAAACTTCAGGGATGCAGTGGCCAGGGGTTCGAAGGGCGGCTTCATGAGCTGTCCAAGGACAAGATTAAGATCCCATGCCACATGTGGTGGCTTAATGGGAGGCTTAGTTAAGAATAGACCTCTCATAAAACGAGCTACAAGCGGTTGAGAGGAGATAAGTTCTCCATCAAAGGGCATGTGAAAAGCCGCGATGGCACTGAAGTGAACTCTTACTGAATACGTTTTAAGTCCAGAGGATGAAAGGTAGAGGAGATACTCAAGTAACGCCTCTACTGGAACAGAAAAAGGATTAAGATTCTTTTTTGAACACCAAATTGAGACCCTTCTCCATTTAAAAGCGTAAGCCCACCTTGTGGAAGGTTTCCTCAAGGCCAGAAGGATATCTTTAACCTGTTGAGAGAGGTTGATACCCTGGAGTTCTAAGCTCTCAGCAGCCACGCCATCAGGTGCAAAGACTGAGGATTAGGGTGCAGAAGCTTCCCGTTCTCCTGGGATAGAAGATCTGGAGAACATCCCAACTCCAGAGGTTTGGCTTGAGAGAGACACAGAATCAGTGGATACCATGTCTGTCGTGGCCAGCGTGGGGCTATGAGGATCATATGGCCCCTGTCTTTCTGAAGCTTAAACAGAGTCTTGGGAATGGACGGGTAGGCATACAGGAAATCCTGACCCCAGTGGAGGTGGAAAGCATCCATTGCCTTGTTCTGAGATGGAATTCTGGAACAGAAGCGGGGAAGTTTGGCATTCTGACTTGCAAACAGTTCTATATCTGGGGTTTCATAGATTTGGAAGATTCAAGCAATTTGCTCTGAATGGAGAGACCATTTGTATGGCAGTAGTACTTGAGTGAGTCTGTCTGCCAGGAGATTCTGCTTGCCAGGGAGATACACCGCTAGTAGGTGTATCTGAAGGCCTCTTGCAAAGGACCATAGGTGTAGAGCTTCGCTGCACAACACCTGAGAACCTGTTCCATCCTGTTTGTTCACATAGAACATGGCCACCTGGTTGGCCATCTGGACTAGAACTATTTTGGAGCAAAGGTAGTCCTGGAACACTCTGAGAGCATTGAAGATGGCTCTGAGTTCTAGCAGGTTTATGTGAAGCTGATCAATATTGGTCAATTCTTGAACGCTGGACCTCTTGTCAAAAAATAGTACTATTACGTTCAGTATAACATACGGGAAAACAATCCCTTAAATTACTGCTCCTCTCTTCTTTTGTGTTCAACAAGTAAATGTCTCATATCTTTAAGAGCTACCTGGAGGTCTCAGACTAGCACCAATTCCTAAGACGAGACCGTCATTAATGACGGTCTGAGACCTCCAGGTAGCTCTTAAAGATATGAGACATTTACTTGTTGAACACAAAAGAAGAGAGGAGCAGTAATTTAAGGGATTGTTTTCCCGTATGTTATGTGAAGCTGAGCCTCCTGCTGAGTCCAAAGACCCTGAGTGGAGAGATTGTCCAGATGAGCTCCCCAACCCAATTTGGATGCATCCGTTGTCAGGGTGGACTGGAGTGGTGGCTTTTGAAAAGGTGACCCTACGATTAGGTTTTTTGGTGATGAAATGAGGCGTGCAGAGTTCCTGATTTTGTCCCCCAGATGACCTGATGCCTGAGTTCACTGCAAAGCTAGGATCCACTGAGCTGCTCGCATGTGTAAATGAGCATAGGAAACCACATGTACAGTGGAAGCCATATGATCGAGCAACTGAAGCATTTCTCAAGCAGTTAGGGAGGTTTTCATAACTGCTTGAGAAGCTAGTTGAACTATTTGAGTGCAGAGTACCTGTGGCAGAAAAGCCCTTGACTGCTGCGTGTCTAGAAGAGCCCCTATGAACTCTAAGGTTTGAGAAGGGGCGAGATGGGATTTTGGAAGATTCATTACAAATCCCAAATGTTGAAGAACCTGCATTGTACGGGAGAGGGCAGAGCAGGCCTCTGGAGCGGACGATGCTTGGATGAGCCAGTCGTCTAAGTAAGGGAAGACAAATATCCCTAGAATTCTCAGAAATGCTACTGCATTGCATTTTGTGAACACTCTTGCGGCAGAAGCCAGGCCAAAGGGTAGAACATTGTACTGATAATGTCTTCCCTGAAAGAGGAACCAAAGAAACCTCCTGTGATCTTTGTGGATAAGGATGTGTGTATATGCATCCTTTAGGTCTAGAGAACATAGCCAATCATGACTCTGGATACATGGGAGAAGTGTTCCGAGAGAGATTATTTTGAATTTCTCTCGGAACAGATACTTGTTTAATTCTCAGAGGTCCAGAGTGGGTCTGTATCCTCCTGTTTTCTTTGGTATAAGGAAGTAGGGGGAGTAGAAACCCAGGCCTTGTTGGGAAGGTGGCACTTCCTCTATCGCACCCTGGGTGAAAAGGGTGATCTTCTGGCACAAGAGTGTGATAAGAGGGGGCCGGGAACTGAACTCTCTTGGAGTGGAGGGAGGGGGCATACTTTGAAAGTGAAGTTTGTACCCCTCTGTCACTATGGAGAGAGTCCAATGTTCTGAAGTTATCTGGTGCCATCTTTTGGCAAAGTAACACAGTCTGCCTGGGATGATGACTGGCTCTGGGATTTCCAAGGGTAGGATAGCTAAGTTCTCTAGCAGGAAGTCAAAGACCTTGTGGTTGAGCTCTAGGGGCCTGAGCCTTCCTTTGTTGCTTTGGTTGTTGCTGTCCCTTCTGGGAAGCATGGGTGTAAGAAGGATAAAACTTCTTCTTGTTGAAAAAGGGTTTCTTAACCGTCTTTTTCTTAGCTGGGTTGGCAGTGGTCCTAGAGAGCCTGTTTAAGGTGGTATTCTTGGACTCAAGCTGAGAAGCCTTGTCCTGCCAATCCTTGCCAAAGAGGTTTTCTACCGTGCAAGGAATATTCCCCAGCTTGTCTTGCACCCACTGTTCTAAATCAGATGTTTGTAACCAAGCAATCCGACGTGCACCAATGGAAATAGCAGAAGTCCTGCTAATACACTCAAAACAATCAAAAGTTGCTCTGTTCATGAACTTGGAAACATTCTGGGAATGTTTAACTAGTGTCAGGAAATCAGCCCTCTTGTCGTCTGGGAGAAGAGGAGCCATTAGTTCCAAATCTTTAGTCACCTCCTGAAGAAACATAGCCATGTAGAGTATGTATGAACTTATTCTGGCCAACAACATGGAGGTCTGAAAGCATCAATGGCCAAAGGCATCACGAGTTCTTGCCTCACGGCCTGGGGGATTAGATGAATGTGTCTTAGCACTTTTAATTAGATGCATTGCTGATTCTACAACCATGGAATGGTGTGGTAACTGAGTCTTCTGGAAACTGGGACACTGCGGTACCCGGTACACAGTATTGAGTCTTCGAGAATGTGGAGACACCGTTAAAGGTGTTTCCCACATCCTAAGCATGAGATCAAGCAATATCCGATGAACAGGTAAGGTTAGGGGCTGCCTGATACTGAAGAATTTCAAGTTCTTCAGCTCTCGGTTCCTTCTCGGAGGTCACCGTAATCGAGAGGCTCCGAGCCACATCCCATATAAAGTCTTGAAAAGACATGTCTTCCGGTGGAGACATTCGGCGTTGTGGGGAAGGAGCAGGATCTTCCAGAAGAGCTTCTCCGGTACTGATCGATTCATTGGAAGAATCAGAATCGGACGACTCAAAGTATCGATGGACCAGATGCTCCTGCCTGGCCCAACAACGGTACCGATCAAAATCGGCATCGGAATGCCTCGGTACCAGACCCTCAGTGCCGGACACTGACTCCAGGGATGGCATGGGTGGTAGTGTGGAGAGCAGCGCAATGGTCAATGCCAAAACCTCTGGTACCGGTACCAATGGCTGCCAGCAATGCTGCAAGACTCCGCGCAATGGCTAGGATACGTTGATCCATGGAGCCAGCCGATGCCTGGGTATCGGTACCTGAACAGCGGGCCATGACCCCAGAACACGGCACCAAGAGCTCTCCAGAGGTGGACACCTCGGGAACATCTTGGGACCCCAATAATGCTTTGGAGGCAAGGACCTCCCACCGGGGCTGTTTGGCCAGTGTATTCTCCCCACTAGGGCAACGCTCAAAGCATCTTGATGCTTAGAAAGAGATCTACCCTTTGAGGACCGACCAGTCTTTGAAGAAGACCTGGGTTTCGTTATCTGAGATCCATGGGAGGAAGATGAAGCCCTGGATGACGTTGATGCCATGGACATTGCATCCGAAACAAAGAGGGTGCCGAGTTTTGCAGCTCTATTCTGCAGGTCCCTCTATCATCTTTCTGCAAAGGAGACATTCCGATGGTGAATGGTCTGGTCCCAAACATTTAAGACACCAGTCATGGGTGTCGGTAGCAGAAATGGTACTGCTACATTTGGAACACTTTTTGAAACCACTAGTTGGTTTCTCCATTTTGAGGAACAAAGGGGACTAAGGCCCAAAATGGCGCCTAAGCACCCGTAGGACAAAAAACCTCAAAGACAAAACTTTTTTTTTTTTTAGGCAAGAAAATAGAAGAAAAGAACACCGACGGGAAGGTAGACACACAACAAAAGAAAAAGATTTTCTTCAGTGACAGGAATTGCTCCCTGTCAGCTCCGCGGAAAACAAAAAACTGAGGAGGGAGAGTTGGAAAGGCGGGAAGGCAGCAGCGCAGGTGCAGTGGGATGCTTTACTATAGGTCGCTAGGGAGCATTCCCGCGCGGGCTCCATCAGTGCTGACGTCACCCATATGTGAAGACTATATTCCTGCTTGTTCCTGGAGATATTGTGCACCAGAACAGCATGCACACTTGGCCACTGATTTTCTAAATTATTTTAAAGAATATATCTTTTTTTATTTTCATGTCAAAACCAGACACCCCTCCCCCAAAGGACCGAAGTCCACAACGGGGAGTGCAAACAGTACAAAAGCATACAGAACCCTCTAGAACAGTGGTTCTCAACTAAGTTCTCTGGGAACCCCAGACCAGTCAGGTTTTCAGGATATCCACAATGAATATGCATGAGATAGATCTGCATACAATAGAAGCAGTGCATGCAGATCTCTCTCATTCATATTCATTGAGGATACTCTGAAAACCCAAATAGGGACCCAGAGGACTGGGTTGAGAACCACTGCTGTAGAACTATAAAGAAACGAAGGGAGAACTGCCACAACCATCTGGCCCGGAGATCGCCTGTTCCAGCTAACAGCATCTTTAGAACAGGCACCAGACCACAAACACAGAAGTCCCAGGAAGGTTCTGGAGTGGACTGGAGGAACTCCAGGAAAGAAAATTAGTAAGGTACTGTCTAATTTCACCTTCCAGTTTGTCCCTCCAGTTCAGTCCAGACACATGGGACGTAACAAAGCAGTACTATTGAGGAGTTGGTAAAGAAACTCCGGCCTGTAACACCTGAGATGTGAAATGTGCATCCTGAAGGGCCTGCACATCCAGCCAGTAATGACGTGAAAAGGAATAGAACAAAAAACACATCACCACCCTGCAAATATCCGGCAGTGGAACAAGGCTGATCTCACCCTAAGAGGCTGCTTGGGCCCTGCTATTTAGATTAGTGAGGAACAGTGTATTTAGATTTCAGTAAAGCCTTTGACACTGTTCCTCACAGACGACTTATAAACAAACTGAGCACCCTAGGGATGGACCCTAAAGTTACTGCTTGAGTTAGAAATTGGTTGGGTGGGAGGCAACAAAGAGTACAAGCAAATGGAGCTCACTCTGAGAAGGATGTTATCAGTGGTGTGCCCCAGGGATCTGTCCTTGGTCCGATTCTTTTTAACATCTTTGTTAGTGATATAGCGGAAGGGCTTTCAGGTAAGGTTTGCCTCTTTGCGGATGATACCAAAATCTGCAATAGAGTAGACACCCAGGAAGGGGTAGATAACATGAGGAGGGATCTAGCTAAGCTTGAAGAATGGTCTAGAATTTGGCAGCTGGGATTTAATGTTAAAAAATGTAAGGTCATGCATTTGGGCTGCAGCAATCCAAGGGAGCAATATAGTATAGGGGGTGAAGTACTTTTGTCCACTAAAGAAGAGCGGGGCCTAGGCGTGGTTGCGTCTGATGATCTTAAAGTAGCTAAACAGGTAGAAAAGGCGACGGAAAAAGCTAGAAGGATGCTTGGGTGTATACGGAGAGGAATGGCTAGCAGAAAAAAGGAGGTGATAATGCCTCTGTATAAGTCTTTGGTGCGACCTCATTTGGAGTATAGTGTGCAATTCTGGAGATCGCACCTTCAAGAGGATGTGAACAGGATTGAGTCAGTGCAGAGGGTGGCTACTAAAATGATTAGTGGTCTTCATTATAAAGCATATGAGGACAGACTGAAGGATCTTAATATGTACACCTTAGAGGAAAGGCGGGATAGAGGTGATATGATTGAGATGTTTAAATACTTCCGTGGCATAAATGTTCAGGGAGAGCGCCTCTTTCAATTGAAACAAGTTCTGCTACGAGGGGACATGGGATGAGGGTGAAGGGAGATAGATTCAGGTGTGATATGCGGAAATATTTCTTTACGGAAAGAGTAGTGGATCCGTGGAATAGTCTCCCAGTGGAGGTGGTAGAGATGAGGACAGTAACTGAATTCAAAAATGCATGGGACAAACACAGATTATCTCTAAAAGGTAAAAAGGGGACTGTTGTAGTTGTTATGGAAGGACAGACTAGATAGGCCATGTGGTCTTTTTCTGTCGTCATATTTCTATGTTTCTATGGTAGAATGGGCCCAGAACCCCAAAGGGACCACACGCCCCTTCAAAAAGTACACCGATTCAATAGCATCCCGAATCCAACAGGAAATATACGCCTTGGCCACCGCCTCGCCCTTGCAAGGTCCACCAAAGAGCACAAAGAGATACTCCAAGTGCCGAAAGGCCTACGTCACCTTCAAATACCGCTTAAGCGAACTGCAGACATCGAGTAAGCATAAATCCTTAAACTCAGCAGAGTCCAGGGGACCAGCAAAGGCTGGCAAGGTCACCACCTGATCAAAGTGGAACACTGAAACAGCCTCAGACAAGAAAAAGGAACCAAAGGATCACCCTTTCCTTTCTGATCACCAAATAAGGCTCCCTGCATGAGAGAGCCTGCAGCTCCGAGATGCGACGCGCCAAGCAAACAGCCACCAGAAACACTATCTTGGAGGGTCAAATCCATCAAGGAGGCTCTCGAGAGTGACTTAAACAGAGCTCTTGCGAGCACAGAGAGAACCATATTAAGGTCCCAGGATGAAACCAAAGGACAGCAAGGCGGTCTCAAGTGCTTGACCTCCCGAAGAGAATGGACTACATCCCAGTGAGAGACAAGGGACACACTGTGTACCCATCCCCAGAAACAAGCCAGGGATAACTACCTGCACTTTCAAGGAGTTCAACGGCAGACCCTCTGAGGCCAGCCTGCAGGACAGCCAAAATATCCAGGAGAGCAGCCCCTAGGGGTCCACATCTCTCTCTTGGCACTAAGCCTCAAAAACGTGCCAGACTCGCACATAGGCCAGGGAAGCAGAACACTTTCATGCCTGCAACAAGGTATCAAACACCTTGGGGGCATACCCTTTAGCCTCAAGAGTGCCCTTTCAAAAGCCAAGCCATAAGCGAGAACCGATCCATGTCTGGCATCCGGACAGTGCCTTGCATCTGAAGGCACGCCTCACAAGGAAGAGGGAGAGGCTCCACCAACTGGAACCACATTCCACAGCCACAGGGAGCCAATCCGGGGCCACTAACACTATGCAACCCGTATGGGCCTCGACCCTCTGCAGGACGTACCTGATCAGTGGCCATGGAGAGAACACTACAGAAGCTTGCCTCTGGGACAAGGCTGGACCAGCACATCAAGTTCCTCTGCCATGCTGTCCTTGCGCCTGCTGAAGAATTTTGGGGCCTTAGCATTCGCCAGTGTCGCATGGAAACACCTCAGCGCCCCACTATCAGCTGGAATGCCATCTCAGACAGGGACCACTATCCTTGGTTCAAGTGATGACAGCTTGGGTAATCCGCCTGGCCACTGTCGGTCCTGGCCACATGTGCCACCATAGCAAAACAGCTGGGCCTCTGCCAACTGCAAGAGTGGAATCACCTTCACCGCCACCAGTGAACTCCCAGTGCCTCCCCTAACTGTTCATGTAAGCCACTGCTGTGGCATTGTTGGTCAGCACCCTCACAGCCTGCCCTCAAGCTGTGGGAAGGGAAATACTCCAGGGCAAAACAGCCAGCCCTGGTCTCTAGATGATTGATAGGCCAGAGGCTCTCCTCCAGAGACCACTGTCCCTGGGCCATGTGACCCTGGCAATGAGCCCCCCAACCAGAGACAATGGCATCCGTTGTCAATGCCACCCAGTCTGGAGTCTCTAGGGGCATCCCAGCACAAGATGGGCAGAGTTGAGTCACCAGTCCAAAGTTTCCGGGGTTTGCCACAGTACAGCAAGGCAAACCTCCACTGATTGCCCCTGCGGAGACCAGTGTACCAAGAGCGCCACCTGGAGGGGTCACATGTGGAGTCAAGCCCAGTGCACTAACTCCAGGGAGGCTACCACCAAGCCCTCGGGCGGGTAATCACCTGCAACCTATGGTACCCATTCCTGCAGCTTCACTATCCTGCCCTCCAGCAGAAATACCATCCCCCATGCGTGTCAAAGAGGGCATCCAAGAACTCCAGGGACTGCGCAGGAGACAGATGACTCTTGGCGAAATTCATGGCCCAACCAAGTTCCTGCAGCCGGCGAATAATGCAGACCATCGCCGCTCAAATCAACCAATCGTCTAGATATGGGTGCACCAGAACACCCTGCTTCTGCAAAGCCACCGCCGCCACCAGTCACCTTGGTGAATACCCAAGGGACAGTGGCCAGCCCATAGGGGAGGGCCTTAATCTGAAAATGTCCCTGCGGAACAAAACACTAAATGCACTGATGTTCCGGAAGAATGGGAATATGCAGATAAGCCTCAGTGAGATCCAAGGATGTCAAGAACACCCCCTTGCAAGGTGGCCACAATGATGGACCGCAGGGGCTCCATTCAAAAATGCAGTACGTGGAGGGCCCTGTTTACCAGAATGGAGAGCCAAGAACCTTCCTTCTTGGGCAACACAAAGTAAATGGAGTAACGCCCTATCCCCCACTTTTCCAGGGGCATGGGTACTAAAGTCTCGAGCCGCAAAAGGTGGTCAAGTGTCTCCTGGACCGCCATGGTCTTGGCAGGGGCTCAACAAGGAGACACCATGAAGGCGTCCGCGAGTAGTCTGGCAAGCACAAGGGCATAGCCCTTGCATATGATCTCCAGGACCCAAGTGTCTGTCATAAGTTCGGCCCAGGCAGGATAAAATTGCATTAGGCAATCGTCTATTGACTGCTCCTCTGCTGGGGCCCCCAAACCTTCATTGGGAGGATTTGACAACACCAGAGCCACCTGCGGCCCCCTCTTCTGCCACCCTGCCTGCCTCTACAAAAGGAGAGGCTTTCAGAAGAAATCGGGACCTCTGGGGGTTCGCCCTATGGGCCAGATGGAACTTCCATGCCTCACGCCCCCAGCCTCTAGAAGAGGACCCCTAGCCCGCCACCTTGGGCTTGTCCTCAGAGAGCCTCACAACCTTATCTCCCAGGGCCTTTACCAGCTTCTCTGAATCCTCCCCAAACAGGAGCCTCCCCAAGAAGGAGAGCTTGCTCAACCTCGTCTTGGAGGCCAAATCTGCTAACCAGTTCCATAGCCATAAGAACTGCCTAGTAGCCATAGTCACCTTTGACTTGGCCAAGGCCATATGCAAGTCATACAGGAGATCAGCCAAGGAGGTGGCCCCAGACTCCAACTGGGCTGCTTCCTCCCAGGCTGTCGTCTCTGGGAGGGACGTCTCTGGAATCTTCTGTGACCAATGCAGGCAGGCCCATGCCACATTGAAGCCACGGATGGCTCCCTATAAGGCCAAGGTCGAAACCTCAAAGGCCTGCTTAAGCAGCGCATCCATACGCCGATCCTGCGGCTCTTTCAAGGCCGCCCCTCCTTCCACCAGAATATTAGTCTTCCTGGTGACCACTGCCACCACAGCCTCCAACCGAGGGAGGTGCAAGCACTCCCCTCTCCTCCAGAGGGATGGGGTAGAGCCTGCCCATGTTCCTACCAACGCACAGGCCGGCATCTGGGACCTTCCACTCCTCATAAACCATGGCCTTGATCGCCCAATGGATGGCAAAGGAGTGAGGGGGGTCCCAAATATCCTCGAGAAGCAGATCCTCCACCTACGCTGCAGGATCCAGCAGTGAATCGTCTGCGATCCACAAAGCTGCCAAGGTCTTGACAATAAGAGAGGAGAGCTTCCCCTCTTCTAATTCCTCAGGGTCTGGATTCTCCAAATAATCAGACAGACCCTCTAGGACTTCTAAAGACCCAAATGACCCCATCGAGGCCCATCCTCAGTCCAGGGACCTCTCCTGGCATGGGCACTTCCCCGCCGCCAGGACAGACAGTCCCGCCTGCAAGGAGAGAGACCTCCAATCAGGAGGCCCCTACCCAAGGCCTTGCTGCATTAAAAAGGCCTGATGCAGCAATAACACAAACTTTGGGGGAAAAGGAGGACTTGCCCCTGCTATTCAGACCCCCTCCAACTGCTCTGGGGGGCTCTGGGCCATTGGCTGCAAAAAAAAAAAAAGGAGCTTCTCTGTGCTCTGAGGTAGAAGTAGTAGCAGGCAAGATGGCAGCCATTCCTGCCAAAATCATTGATGTCTCAGCCTCCCCCAAAGAGAGCTTGCAGCCAGAAAACCTGCCTGTGGCTGCCTCCGATGCAGTCGAGCTGCCAACTAAGCTCTCCACAGCAGCCATGCTCTCCTTAATACAGACACGGCAGAGACCTACCGGAGACAGCAAACTCCTGCGGCTGCCACATGCTTCACAACAGTCCCTCTTTGGGTCAGCCATGTGCACGCTGTGTAGGAACTTCCCCTGCCCTGACTCACCAGCTCCTGGAGCAGGACCGGCCCAAGGGTTTCTGCAGCCCCACCAACTGAGCCGCCCCCTGCTGCTGCCGATTCTGTCCTGGGGGGCGGGGGGGGAGAGACGGGAGGCAGCAATAGCAGAGACAATATTTTAAAAGCAGCGGCTTTGTGCGACCGCTTTATTGCCCATGGCAGGCATGTGTTTCTGCACAAATTGCCTGCCACTTCTGAACCCCCTCTGATAGTAAGTTGCGTTGAAAGCGGATCAGAAGGGGCAGTCATTGTATGCCAAAGCACATGACCTGCCACAGGCAACAAAGCAGCAGCACAGAGTCGACCACCCGGGTCAGCCACACTAGGCAGCTGCCTAGCTCGCCTAGTGGACTGCCAGCCCTGTCTGGAGGTCTCGCTGTGCTGCTGCTGCCTCTCCGATGCTTTCTGCTGATCCTTTATCTTTATTTCTACATTTTATATAACGCTCTTGTCGGGACATTAGAGCGATTTACAATAAAAGGTCTACGATATAAACTACGGAAAAGGAACGCCATAAAAAATATGAAAGAGGGAGAGACAGCAGCAAAATCAAACACAATAAATAAACAAAACACAGACAGAAAATACTCAGGGAGGGATGGCAGAGGGGAGGTCAAAGGCCTGTTGAAACAAGTGAGTTTTTAGTAATTCTTTGAACTTGGTGTATGAAGGTTCCAGACGGAGGGAAGGTGGTAGAGCGTTCCAGAGCGAGGGGCTGAGAAAAAAGAAGGCCGAGTGATGAGTCTGTTCTAGATGTTTCTTTTTGTATGGATTCAAACAGGAGAAGAGAGTTCAACCCCCAGCCTCCTCCCAAGAATTGGGGAGGAGAAGGGGGGGAGCAGTTGTCTCCTACTGCCAAGAGGGAACTGAGAAAGGGCTGGAGGAAAGGCTAGGGGAAGGACCCAGTGCCACAGGGTTCTGTACTCCAAAATTGCAGCCCAGCACTTTAAGGAAAAACAGCAAACAGCCAGCACCTCATCTTGCAGACTGAGAAATACTGTCTGCAGGGAAGTACAAGCTACTGAAGGGAAATGTTTTGAGCTTGCTGGTCTTAGTCTCTCCTTGCTAGTGGATGAGCATATCTCACAAGTCTGGACTTGAATGGAGGGACAAACTGGAAGAAGTGAGTTTTTAGCCTGGATTTGAACAGAGCCACTGACGGAGCCTGACGTACTGACTCAGGTAGTTTTTTCCAGGCATAAGGTGCAGCAAGGTAGAAAGATCGGAGTCTGAAGTTAGCAGATAGAAGGGATCTGCCATAAGAGCATAGACCCCGAGGAGGGGTGTAGGGAGAAAAGAAGTAAAGTAGTGAGGTGCCACAGAATAAATACACTTGTAGGTCAATAGTAGAAGTTGGAACTGGATGCAGAAATGTACAGTATAGAGAGCCAATGAAGTGACTTGAGAAGAAGGGCGACGTGAGCATAGGGGCACTGGCAGAAGATTAGCAGTGCAGCTGAGTTTTGAACAGACTGAAGTAGGGAGAGATGATTCAGAGGAAGACCAGAGAAGAGGAGGTTGCAGTAGTCTAAATGGGAGGTGAACAGAGAAGGGATAAGGGTTTTAAGAAGTAGAGGAGTTGCCTAATGGATAGAGCACTAGCTTGGAAACCAAGAGACCAGGGTTCGATTCCCACCAGCACTCTTTGTGGCCTTGGGCAAGCCACTTAACCTCCATTCCCTCAGAAAAATCCAAGTTATTATTGTCCCTGTTTAATGTAAATTACAAAGTTTAAGTTACATTGTAAACTACTTTGACTGAAATGAAAGCCGTATAAAAAAACCTGTTAAATAGTGTGTTCAGAAAGGAAGGGATGAATTTTGCCAATGTTATAGAGAAAGAAGCGACAGGTTTTAGCTCTCTGTTGGAAATGTGTGCAGGAGAGGGAGGAGTCAAAGATGATCCCAAGGTTGCAAGCAGAGGAAACGGAGTGTTATCCACAAGAATTAGAGAAAGGAGGAAGGGGAGAGGTGGGCTTATGGGGAAAGATAAGGAGCTCAGTTTTGGCCATGTTCATTTTCAGATGGCGGTGAGACAACCAGGTACTAATGTCAGATAAGCAGGCAGAGATCTGGGCCTGGATTCCCAGAGAGATTTCAGGTACAGAGAGGCTGATTAGAGAGTCATCAGCATAGAAATGGTACTGAAAACCATGGGATGAGATGAGTGCACCAAGGGACTGAGTTTAGAAAGAGAAAAGGAGAGGTCCCAAGAAAGAGGCCTGGTGTACACGGACTGAAAGCGGGATAGCACTTCAAAAGTTTATATATAAACACTGTACTGTTACTATTGCCATTTTAAATTGAAAAGACACAAAGCCTTCATGAAAAAGTTTGGATTAAGTATGAAAAATAATTGGTACTTTCCTTAATGTTTATGGCTTGATAAAAATAAAAACAAAAAACAAACTTACAGAGCTTAAATGATGAAATATATCATACAGGATGGAAACATGCCAGCCACCAGATTGCTCTGGCATCTAAAATTGTTCTTTGGTTTGACTATTCTGGGACATACAAGAATACTTATAAAAATTCTAAAGATGAAATTAGGCCTTACTTGCTAATTGGCTTTCCTTGAGTACTTCAAGTCCAGTCCCGACCTGTGGGTGTGTCACACCTCACCAGCAGCTTGGAGACTGAGCATGTCAATCTCATGACATCAGTATACATGGGCAGCCGGTAGCAGGCCCCCAGTATCCTATTGACAAAGCAGACTTACGGGAGAAACAAATAAGAATAGCGTGTGGAAATGCATCCAAGTACCACCTCCCTGAACAGATGACAACACCCCCACTTTAATGAGGAAAGGCTCTTACCTACTATCTTGCACCGCACTAGCTCCACAGAGTAGAGTAAGACCAATCAAGGGAATCAGACTCCCAGCCCCACCGGGAGCTTCACCAATCCACCATCTCTGCTTTAACTCTCAATCTTCCTTTCTTCTGTCTTCGCTCTTTTTTTTTTTTTTTGAACAGGTGACTCACCCTCGAGCCACTTTGATCCTCTCAGACTGCTGCAAAATAGATGGACTTCTTCCAGGTCCGGGATCGCTAATTCTGTTTAAAATAGACACCTAGGGATGGTCCAGAACTGGACTGGAGGTACTTAAGGAAAGCCAATTAGCAGGTAAAGCCTAATTTTACCTTCCTTATCGTCCCTCCAGTCCAATCCCGACCTGTGGGATGTACCATAGTAGTACTAACCCTGGGAGGGGCCTGCGAGTCCAATCTGGATCACCGCCGACCCAAAACTCGTGTCCCTCACCGCCTGCACAGCCAACCAATAGTGTTTCACAAAGGCATGCAAAGATGCTCACGTTGCCACCCTGCAGATCTCTGCCAGTGGAATCAGACTAAACTCCGCCCAGGACACAGTATGGACTCTTGTCGAATGCACCCGCAAGCCCATCGGCACCGTTCTCCATCACAACAGGAAGGCTGAGGAAAATCGCTTCCCTCACGCACCTGGAGATGGACACTTTGGAAGCTGCCTCCTGCTTACACAGACCTAACAGCTGGTCTGTTTTCCAAAACTGCTCGGTAACCTTCAAATAACACTGGAGAGCCCGGCAGATATTCACGAGCCGCAAATGGAGGTCTAATTGGTCACCCCCTGCACCAGAGAAGACCGGAAGAGTAACCAGCTGATTCAAGTTAAATGCTGATAGTACCTTGGGCATGAAGGACGGCACTGGTCATAGCACCACCTTCTCCTTCGACATGAAGAGAAATGGCTCTCAACGGGACAAGACCTGCAGTTCTGAAATTCTCCTAGCTGAGCAAATCGCCACAAAAATGACCGTCTTCAACATCAAGTCCTTCAGCATACAAGCCAACAGTGTCTCAAAGGGCGCCTCTGTTAACACTAGCACCACCCGGTTTTGGTCCCAGGGCAGCACTATGGATCAAACAGGGGGAGGGGGGGGTTGCACCTGCTTCACAGCCCACAGAAAGCATATGATATCCAGATGGACTTCCAAGGACACCCCTTGCACTCTTCCACGGTAGCACGTTAATGCTGCCACTTGCACTTGCAAGGAATTACACACTAGGCCCTTCTCCAAATCTGCCTGAAGCCAGAATCTCTGGTACTGAGGCAGCCAAGGCCAAACCTCTGCGATCCATACCCCAGCCCTCGAAGAGCCTCCAGACTCTAACATATGCCAGCGTCGTGGAGTGCTTGCGCGCTTTTAACATCGTCGAGATGACCGGGGTAGCCGCGCTTCTTCACATTCAAGAGCCAGGCTATAAGCGAGAATCAGTCCATGTGAAGCATCCGCACCAGACCCTGCAGTAACAGGTCATCCCTGACCGGCAAACACCATGGCTGATCTGCCATCAGCCAAATAAGATCAGCATACCATGGTCTGTGTGGCCAAACAGGAGCAATCAGGATGACCAGTCTCCCATGCGCCTTGATCCGCTGTATCGTTCAGCCTATCAGGGCCCACGGGGGAAAACAAATAGAGCAGACCGGTCCTTGGCCAATGCTACACTACATATCAAGGCCTTCCGACATCCATTCTCTATGTCTGATGTACAAACGGCTTGCCTTTGCAGACTCAAAGGTTGCCATAAGATCCATGACTAGCAGACCCCAGCGACGCACTATCTGCGCAAACATTTCCTGCTTGAGCATCCATTTGCCAGGATCCACTCACACCTGGCTGAGATAGTCAGCCACTACATTCTCCTTTCCAGGCACATGAGCTGCCAACAAGGCTTGTAGGTTGTCATCTGCCCACACCAGCAATGCAGCTACCTCATTTTCCAAATGCTTGCTGCCCATGCCCCCTTGCCGGTTGATGTAGACCACTATGGAGGCATTGTCTGAGAATACTCTCACTGCCTTCCCCTGAAAGAGGTTAGGAACTTCTGGAGGGCAAGATCATCACTCGCATCTCCAACCAACTGATGGCCCAGGTAGACTCCTCCGAAGACCAGCTGCCTTGTGCTATCTGGGTCTCACAGTGTGCTCCTCATTCTGACAGGCTGGCATCCGTCATCAGCAAAATCCAACAGGATGCGTCCAGGGGTATCCCTGCCATCAACTTCTCTGGTCTCAGCCACCACCGGAGAGCCACCTTGACTGTCGCTGGGCAGAGCAGCTGTCTCTCCAATGGATGACACTGCACCAACCATCTGCTCAATAGTGCCCTTTGCAGGAGCCTCATATGAGTGCGTGCCCACAGGACCAACTCTATGGTCATCATCATCAACCCCCAACAACAGCTGCAGATAATGCCAGACCACCAGGTAATCGTCCAGAGGAAAATTCTGACCTGCTGCTCCAAGCTTGCAAACCCGATTGGTTGGCAAGGAGATTGTGCCCTCACGTCCAGAACTGGAAACCCAGGTATATCAACTCCTGCATCGGCTTCAGGTTGTTGTTGGTCATATTGATTACTCAACAGACAATGCAGGAACTCAACCACCTAGGGGGTGACCCGCTCGCTCTCAGCTCTGGACGTTGCCCGGATTAGCCAATCATTGAGATATGGGTGCACTAGGATACCTTCCTTGCGGAGGGCCACTGCAACCATCACCATGATCTTGGTGAAGGTTCAGGGAGCAGTTGCAAGGCCAAATGGCAAGGCAATGAACTGAAAGTGCCCCATGGGCGCCACGAATCTCAGGAACCTCTGGTGATCTGTCCAAATGGGAACATGCAGGTAGGTCTCCATGAGATCCAGGAATGTGAAGAAGCCACTATCACAGACCATAGTATTTCCATCTGAAACCACAGCACCCAGAGACCGCAATTCACTTGCTTGAGATCCAGAATATGTCTGAAGGATGTTTATTTTTTGGGTACCATTAAATAGATGGAGTATTGACCCAAGCTGCATTGGTTTTGCGGCACCTCCGCAATGGCTCCCAGCTCCCGAGTCGCTCCAAGGTGTCCCGCACTACCTTGACCTTGCAAGGTGCCTTGCAATCAGAGAATTTCTCTGAGCGGTCGTGTGAACTCGAGTGCGTAGCCTTCTCTGACAACCTCCAGCACCCACTAGTCCCAGGTGACCCAGACCCAGACAGGGTAGAATGCCCACAGCCTTCCCCCTATGGGCAGCACCCCCACCTGGGCCCCTCTCACATCATTGTGGTTTCTTATTTGCCTAAGCAGAGGAGGAGGAGAAAAAGCCTTTTTTCGCTCCTCAAAAGCCTCAAAAGCACTGCCCTCTTAATGAGAAGCGCCCCCTCTGGTAGGTATCAAAGCACATCGCTCAGAACCAGCAAGTGTCCCTAGACTGGCCACGCTCTGGCATTGCTACGTGCACCATCTTCTGCCTATCCTCGGGGAGTAGACTTTCCTTCGACTCCCCCAAATCCTTCATCAACGTCTCCAATGCCTCTCCGAACAGCAGCTTTCCCTTGAATGGGAGCCTGCTCAAGCTGGATTTGAAAGACACATCAGCTGACCAGTTCCTAAACCACAAATAATGGCATGCAGAAACTACCACCGCCATAGTCTTAGGCAATCACCTAATAAGGTCATAAAAGGCATCTGCCAAGTAAGCCCGCGCCGGACTCCAGCTTAGCCACTTCTGGGTAAGGAGGACCCGAACCCTCCAACTCACTGAGGAGACCCTGAGCCAAATGCAAACAGGCCTCAGCTACAAATGCGCCACATACTGAGACCTGCAATGACATAGCATTAATGTCAAAGGCCTGCTTCAGCAGGGTTTCCGAATTTCTATCCTGAACATTCTTAAGGGCTGTACCGCTTTCGATTGGAATGGTTGTCTTCTTTGTTACTGCCAAGATTGCTGCATCCACCCGTGTGCCCTTTAGGCCAGCCTCCAGCATGTCTCACTCACCCTGAATCATCTGTTTGATTACTCGATGCAGCAGGAACACCATCTGCGGTTTTCTAACCACACGGAACAAGGGATTCTCCAGTGGCTCTTCTTTTGCTGGGACCCCCAGGGGTCATATTCAAAGTTCACAAGAAGTGGGAGATCAAGGAGGCTAGCTTCTCCTGTCAGAAGACCCGCACAATCTGCGATTCCTCCTCTTGCACGATCTCACCTTCCTCTAGATCAGATGCCTTGTCCCGCAAGACTACTCCTGTTTCCTGGTGCTTGGGCTCATCAGAATGGATCAACCCGGTGTACACCCAGGAATCCACATCCATCCAAATGCGGCTGGACAACGGCTTGTCCTCCAATCTGAGTGATGTTCCCATGTCCAATAAGGTTTTCTTTTGGACACCAAGGGGCCTCCCAGCCCCCTTCTGTCTCTTACAGAAGGCCTTATGAATGAACAGCAGGAACTCCAAGGAAAAGCCCCCTGGAAATCTGTAGCCATCGCCTCCTGCGAAGTGGAGGGCTTAGGGGCTCTATGCTATTTTTCCCTCAATGCAAGTAGAAAAAGGACAGAGCTGTCCCGTAGATATCCTCGGGATGGTGCTCCAGTGGAGGGCCAGCACTCCTCTACCACCAGGAGGGGCCCCCCCCCAGGCTCCTTCCGAGGCCCCCCTCTAACGCCTGTCCGACCTCCCCACCTGTAGATTATCCTCCACAGAGTGCGCTTCTGCCTCACATCCCCAGCAGAAGCCCTCCTCTGACACTGCTCCCTCCTAGAACCACAAGCCAGGCAAGTGGGCCTTTCAAGCATCTTGCCTCTCCAGGATGGGAGCTAATAGCAAGGAGGAGACCCAAAAAATGAAACTTTCCTTCTACCTTTTTTTTTTTAAAATAAGGTAAAGAAACGCTAAACACAAATCCCAGCAAAAACATGAGTGCTTCAGTGAGAACCCCGTATTACGTATGACCCGTGCTCCGAAGATGTTTCTGGCGGATGAGGATTTCATTTCCAAATGGAACCGCATCTGTAATAAATGCAGTTTTGATCTTATCGCTTTGATTTTGGAAAGGACATTAACAGAAGAAAAATTATTGGAAGAACAAATATCTCAAGCGAAAGAGCTGTTACAAAAATAGGTGGAACCTTTGGTCTTCCAGTCCAAGGAGGTGGAGATCAATCGCCAGCTGAAAGGTTTTTCAGATTATCTTAAGGCATTCAAGCTTCGCAAGTTTACAAGAGACAAGACGGACTATGACTCGGGACGGGTTTACTATTGGATGTATGAATCAGAGGTTCAAGATGGTGACACTCGTAGGAAGGTCACTTTTGAAGTTTCATCGGATGATACCGAGGATGAACGGCCTTCTAAACCTAAAACAAGGGGACAACAGGTTTTTCGGTCGGCCAATGCATGCCGTTACAGGGCGCGGAGGAACGAAGATCAGCTGGTGGAAGTAGAACCTCCCGTCACTCGGCAGCGGGCACGACAGGCCCTCCCTCCCTAGTAGTAAATCTGACTTCTCGTCTTTTGGATCCAGTTAGTGAGCGACTTTTAAACCTGGGTCTTTCTTTTGTCCCGACGGTCCCCTATGACCCTTTTGTCATGAGGGTGGCTTTACATAAATTTTTCCGAAAATTGCAGGTCTTACATTATTTTGAGAATCATCCTGTTTCCACCTCGGATGTATCAGTGGTTAAACCACCATTGCGATGGCTCAAACTTTGGTGTTGAGGGATCTTCAGTCACAGGAACGACTTTTTGTTAAATGGAAATCTAATCTGGTGCGCTCTGATAGGTTGACTTTACATCAGTTAGCCCAGGATCCCACCTTAACAATCCGAAATGCAGATAAGGGTAGTGCTATCGTGTCATGGGATACGGAAGTTTATTTGACCAAATTGAGGTCTCATGTATTAGACCCGTTGGTTTATATGAAATTGGAAATGGACCCTACGTTGTCTTTACAGGAAGAGATTCGGGTTTTAACCATGGAAGCTTATTCCAAGGGTTGGATAACGTCAAGGGAATTGCGGTTTCTCTCAATTTCAACTCCTAAGATACCGGTCATCTATCTAGTGCCTAAGGTGCATAAATCTTTGATTGATCCCCCGGGTAGACATATAGTCTCTTGTCGGGGATCTATCCTAGAACCTTTATCGAAGTTCTGTGACATCTTCCTCAGCAAGGAAGCAGCGACAGTGCGGTCCTTTATTAGAGATTCTACACATTTTTTGCAAATGTTGCAACAGGTGACATTACCTTCTACTCCAATTCTGCTGGTCACTTTAGATGTAACCGCATTATATACAAATGTGGATCAACAGGAATCTCTTCAATTATTACAGTCTTCATTTGTACATGCTCCTCCCCGTATTCCAAGAACTTTTTTGTTGACACTGATTACTCTGGTCCTGACTCGCAATTACTTTTTGTTCGAGGGGGCTTTCTTCCAGCAAATTTTTGGTATAGCGATGGGAGCCACAGTGGCCCCTTCAGTGGCTACACTGTATATGGCGGAGGTGGAGGAACGATTTATCTATGGTTCTTCACAATTTTCACATGTCTTACTGTGGAAGAGGTTTCTTGACGATATTTTTTTCATTTGGACTGCAGATTTACCTTCTTTGCATGGTTTTATTACTTGGTTGAATGAGTTAAAAGCTCATATAAAGTATACAGCGCATATTGACCCTCACTGGGTAGAGTTCCTGGATATGGTTGTTTTTCGTGAAGAGAATGCTTTGGCCACTACACTTTACCGTAAACCGGTTCAACGGAATAACCTTTTAAACTATCATAGTTTTCATCCAGAACCTTTACGTAAAGGTTTGCCTTATGGTCAATTTTTAAGGCTTCGTAGATTGTGTACCTCAGTGGCTCATTTTAAACATCATGCGCTGGATTTGCATTCCCGACTTTTGGATAGAGGATATCCCCAAGCGGTGATCTCACGGGCTTACCGTAGGGCTTTATTTTCTCATAGGGAATGGTTTTTGGATTGGTAACCGGTTAAACCTGTGGACACAGATATGATGATGGGGGTTTTGCCATATATGTCGAACTCCTCTCAGGTGGTGGGTATATTAAAGAAGTATTGGCCCCTTCTGTCGTTACATTCTAGTCTCAATAAACCCTTGCGGATTGCTTACTCCAGGGGATCAAATCTTAGGGACACGTTGGTCTCGTCGGTAACACCGTTGGACCATCCAGAGCGACCTCATTGGCGACTTGGGATACATATGCCTTGTACTACATGTCAGTTCTGTGACACTACAATGTCGGGTTCTACCTGGACTGATTTACATTCAGATAAGGTTTTTTTATCGCCGCTGGCAAACCTCTTGTAATTCCACATTTGTCGTCTATTTGATTGAATGCACTTGCCCCTTACGGTATGTGGGCAGTACTACACGAAAAATCAAGGTTCGCCTTACAGAACATGCTAGCCGTCTCCGTCAAAAGTCATTGACGGCACCGATGGTCCAACATTGTTTGCAACATAATCATGGTTTTCAGCAATTGAAATGGACTGTGATTGACCATGTCCCTATGGATCCTCGGAGGGGAGACCGGATCTTAAAATTGCATAAGCTTGAACAGCACTGGATATTTGTCTTGCAATCAGTTTCCCCTACTGGATTAAATTGTGAAATTGATTGGCTAGGAGCAGGTTGACGTTTACCTTTCATGGTAGGGGATTCCCTATTCAGTGGGGCTTCCCCTCTTGTGATTGGTGATTTGTCATGATGGGCGGTTTTTGGATAGCCAATCTGGAATTAGTATCCTCGTTTTCATCAGCCAACATTTTGTCGTTTTTTGCCAGTTACAAGGTGGCTTGGAGTTGTGTGCAAGCGGAGCTGAGAGCGCTTGATACAGGGGTTCTCCCCCGAAACGTGCACGTCGCGCGTGTTTTTCAGATAAGTGCAGTTTCTTCAACAAACTTTGAATCTTTGGTTTTTGAGATCTTTTAAATGACCTATTGGTTTGAATAAAAGGGATATGTATTGTGATTGGGGAATGGCTTGTAATGCCTACCCTACACGATCTATGTCCGACAAAAAAATTTAAAACTTGTTGAGGGGATAGACGGTGTCTTATTTTCTATTATCAGTGAGAACCCCGGCATCCGCAGAGAATCTCCCCCCCCCCCCCCCCCCGGCACTAAAAAGAAGGAAAAAAGGATGGCTGACCTTTCCTGCATGGCCGGGAAGGCCTACTGCACTGCCACGCGGGCTTAACAGTGCAGGGAGTCCCAGTTGCAAACAAACACCAACGGCACGAAAAAACCCAAAACAAAAAAAATCGGAGAAAAAGGCTGCTGACTTTGCTGTACCTTGGAGGAAGGCTTCACATAGATTGCTGTCTTTCCACCAGCCACTCAGCCTCCCCTCCTGGCATCGGCGGGAACCTCCAGAGTGAAGACAAAGCCGGCTCCACCAGATTGAGTGGCTCCTTACCCGCTAATGGGTTCAGGTGTCGCAGGAGCAACAGGAGACGCTGTAAGGACCCTCCTCCTTCAACCGGAGGGTCTGCCTCTTACCCCAGAAAATCACTTTTCCATTGCTCCCTAAAGAACCATACCTCTTTTTTATATTATATATATATATATATATATCTCAGAACTGTGTTCAACTATTCCAGGAAGGGTCCCTACAAACAGGGTTTCCCCTTTCCTCTCCAACAAGTCAATCTACACTACTGTATAACCAGCACCTCTAATCCTAATTGTCCCTACAGTGAGTCCCACCTAAAGGAGTCACATCTCTCCAGCTGCTTGGAGACTCAATACTGGGGGCTGGGACGTGCTATTGGCTGCTCATGTATGCTGATGTCATGAGTTTAACATGCTCAGTCTCCAAGCTGCTGGTGAGGTGTGACAACCCACAGTTTGGAACTGGACTAGACTAGAGGGATAAGAAACAGCTCTTTAAAGAAACAGCCATATACAGTTTATTCAAATTGCTGAAATTGTGTTAAAGCATAGTTACTCACCTGTAACAGGTGATCTCCGGGAACAGCAGGAATTTAGTCTTCACATATGGGGACATTGGTACCAACTGAGCACGCGCAGGAACACTCCCCAGCATCCAATAGGAAAGCCTCTGGGAGCATCCCACTGCATCTGCGCTGCTGCCTTGCCGCCTTTGAGACTCTCCGTCCTCAGCTGAGTTTGCAGCAGAGATAAAAAGAGAGAACAGAGAGAGAGAAAAATCCTAAAACTCCTAGGGGAGGAGGGTGGGGTGTGAAGACTAAATTCCTGCTGTTCCTGGAGATCACCTGTTACAGGTGAGTAACTATGCTATCTCCAAGAACAAGCAGGAATGTAGTCTTCATATATGGGACTCCTTAGCTCCCAGATGCCAGAGAAATGCCTCCAGAATCAGTAGATTTGCCTCAGAGAAGGCCTCAAGAGGGCACAGATCCTTCATGAATGTCTGGCATCGAAAAGTTCCAGGACAGAGGGTAGGAGTTGCCCTAAGTCTGAAAGAGGTGCTGGAGTACAGCCTGACCAAACATGGCATCCCAGGAGGGGGGGGGGGAGTCTTTGTTAAGACAGTAATGAGCAGCAAAGGCATGTACCGAAGACCAGGTGACTGTTTGCAAATTTTGTCAATGGCAACAGAACATAGGTTTGCCGTCAAGACAGCCATGGCATAAACATTATGGGCAGTGTCATGACCTTCAAGGGATAGTCAACCTTCAAGGTTGCATCATCGCAATTTCCTCAAGAGCAGGGCATCCCACAAGGCTCCGCCCTTTCTGCTCTATTGTTTAATATATATCTCCAACCCATCTGTTCCATATTTAAACGCTTCAAAATAAATTACCACATCTATGCGGACATTATGTTATACTCACCTTTTGATGTGTCCAACCCCGATTATAACATATGTTGTTGCCTAACTGAAGCGGAAATGTGGCTAAAGTCCATGAATATGAATATTAATTTAAAAAAAACAGAAGTTCTATTTGTAACAAGAAATACGAATTTCACTCCACCGTCAGAAATCAACATTGGAAAAACCACTCTTCCTGTTAAAGATGAAGTTAAATACTTGGGAGTCATTCTGGATAGGACCTTCAGTCTCGCTCAACACATAAAACAAACTGTTAAAGCAATATACTTCAAGATACGGACAATCCAACAACTAAGACCACTAATTGATAGCTCTGATTTCAGATCTGTGGCCCAAATACTAATAACACCCCATCTAGACTACTGTAATGGTATTCTTCAGGGAACCTCCAAGAAAAATCTACACACACTTCAATTAGCCCAAAACGTCACAGCGAGGATCATCTATAAAGCGAAAATAACAGACCATATATCTCCTATTCTTTACGCTCTCCACTGGCTACCTGTATCATGCAGAATCATTTACAAATCCTTAGTTACGACATTCAAGATCCTTAACAATCTAGCACCATCTTTCCTTTCAACGCTCATCAACATCCCTCATGAAAACAGATCAAGAAGAAGAATGAATCTACATACGATCCAAGTACCGGACTCCATTAGAAAGACTAATCAGAAGACAAGTAACACAGCTTTTTCATTCTTCATTCCCACATTATGGAACAACCTCCCAATCGAAATTAGAGAAATCAAAGACCTTCTATCATTCAGAAAAGAACTAAAAACCCATCTTTTTACTATGCATTACCATAATCTCCAGCATGATAATGTTCAGAACTCACAGAAAAGCAATGAACAACAATCATACTCTGACCCTACCTAGACTCTGACCACAACCACATCTTTCATAATCATTCCATCTCACAGATCACTCTACTCTTGAATAAAATAGTATTGTCATTTATGTAAATAATCACTTTTATTTTTTTAGGTTAATTTAATCTGTTATTTGAAGCGTTACCAAATGTTGCACCAAGTTCATTGTTTTGTTCTCACCAGTTTCTCTATGGCTTTGAGTTCAAAGTTAATTCTGTTCTAAAATTGTTCTCTGTAAAATAATAGCCTCTCTATTATTAACTTTTGTTACCTGTAAACCGCCACTGATCTCTGGAAGTGGCGGTATAGAAAAAAATGTATAAAATAAATAAATAAATAAATAGTCCTGCCTTATCATAAGCAAATGAGATGCAATCTGCTATCCATTTAGAAAGGGTATGTTTGGATACTGGCAACCCCAAGTGACTGGGATCAGAGATGAATAACTGAGAGCCTTTACGGTGCTCAGCTGTCCTGTTGAAAAAATTGGTTACTGAAAAGAAAATAATTACGGGTCAAGGCAATTTGTGCTAATTCTATCAAAAAATGAGTAGGTATAATCAATCTTTTCAATGACCCGGAATTAGCACAAATTGCCTACGCCCTACACCAGTTCGTATACCTACTCATTTTTTCAACAAATTAAAGTCACAGCCATGGGTGCCGCTATGGCACCAGATATAGCCAATTTATATGTGACAGAATTTGAAGGAAGTTACTTGAATGGATGTTCCTTTTCTTCTTGTGTTATATCTTGGAAGAGATACATTGACGATATCCTCATTTTATGGAAGGGCACCGAGAGTCAGTTATATGATTTTTACAATTGGTTGAATGCTTTGGACACCAATCTTAAATTTAAGATGCAATTCAGTTCTACGGAGATACCTTTTTTGGATATTCTCATTAGAAAATTTCCCACTGGCTTTAACACCATAATTTTTCGCAAACCCACGGATAAGAACAAGCTACTCCGGTTTGATAATTTTCACAGTAGTCACATGAAGAATAACCTACCAGTTTCACAATTTTTGCATCTTTAGAGACTCTGTACTGATTATGGAGAATTTAAAAATAAATCCTATGATATGGCCGAGCGTTTCCATGCAAGGGGATATCTTATAGATTGTATTAATAAAGGATTCAGTCGTGCCTGTTTGTCTTCCCGACAAAAACTACGTTTATCCAAAAACAAAACCTCAGATGACAAATTTGTCTGTATTTTACATTTTTCACACCTCTCTTGGAATATACAAAAAATTCTGAAGACCCATTGGCATATTCTTCAAACACGTTCCTGTTTTCACAACCAACGTCTAACTATTGCTTATAATAGGGAACGAAATTTAGCTGATCAACTGGTTTCCTCTTACACATCTTCAGCTTTAGGTCCCACTTCCTTACAGAAGGGACATTTCAAATGTAATAAATACTCTGTCTGCAAACATGCTATTGTGCTGCATGATGTCTTCACAAATCCAGACACTAAAAAACATTATAAATTGTATACTAGGACTAATTGCCCATCTACACATGTAGTATATATCATCATCTGTCCGTGCTTCCTTTTATAAGTTGGCAAAACCATTCATGCCATTAAGACATGCATTCAAGAACACAAAAGTTGTATTAAAAGTAAAATTATGACAGCTCCTTTAGTGGAATACTGGAATCTTTTCCAGCATAGCCTTGATGACCTAAAAGTTTTTGTCATTAAGAAACTTACCGTTTCACCTCGAGGTGGGGATCTTGACCGTCGATTAATTCAAGAAGAACAGAGGTTTATTTTTCAATTGAATACAGTGGCCCCAGAGGCTTGAATAAAGAGATTGAGTATCACGCTTTTTTATAAGCTTTTCTATTAGCATTTTTTCACCTTTCCCTTTTCTTCCCCCTTTACCCCTCTTCCTTCCCCTTCCCCCCTCTTCCCTCATTTCCTCTTTCCCTTCTTTCTTTCCTCCCCCTTTCCCCTTCCCTTTTCTTTCCTTCCTTCTTCCCCCGCCCTACTTTTTTTTTCTTTTCTTTTTTCTGTTCTTCACTTATAGGCTGCCACACTTTTAGTACTCATTTTTAAAGACGTTTTGATGCTGTTTTTGTTAGATCAAATGTGATGGTTTACATTTTCTGTAATTTTAAGTGGCTGCTCCATCGCGCAGTGGGACGCCCTATCTCTGTACTTTTATTTTTCAGTTTGTACCTGTGCGGCACTTTTTTGCCTTGATGATCACGTTTTCTATTTTTTTGTTCTTACAGACTATGTCTCTCTATTCTTTGCCCATATACTTTATTTTTAGGCTGCTAGACATTTCAATGCACGTTTTAAATTATGTCCGTTTCTATTTACTATTTATTACTTTTTGTGTTTTTATTATGTTCTCTCTGCACTTGTGCGGTGATGTCCTGGCTCAGCAGCATTAACAGTAAAGATAGTTTTTATATCTGGTCTCTTTTTTATTTGTAACATATGCTTCCCTTTTTCGGCAAGTATGTTCAGTTTTTATTCAATGCCCATATATTTTGTTTTTAGGCTGCTATACCTTTCAAAGACTGCCTGCAAAATCGATTTGCTGCTTTAGATACAAATGACAGAGCTCCGGAAGAGTTATGGAATGACATCAAGAAGGTTGTGTTGGAAGAAAGTGAGAATTCTCTACAAAAGTTGAAAAAGCAAAAACGGCCAAAATGGATGACGGAAGAAACTCTGAAAATTGCCCAGAAACGCAGAGAAGCTAAAACCAGAGGAGAAAGAAAGACAATCGCAGAACTCAACAGAGATTTCCAACGTGCAGAAAGACAGGACAAGGAAAAGTACTACAATGACACTTGCAAGGAAATAGAAGCAGAAACTATAAGAGGAAGAAAAAGATCGGCTTTCCTAAAGCTACGAGAGTTAAAGAAAAAGTTCCAGCCTCGAATTGGAATGTTACAAGATGCTCAAGGTTCTATGTTGAATGATGCTGAGAAGATCAAGAAAAGGTGGAAGGAATATACAGAGTTTTTATATGATAAAGATCAAGTGGACCAACAGCCGTTTCAACCTGTACCTTATGATCGGGAACCATTGGTGATGAAAGAAGAAGTTGAAGCAGCATTGAAAGCCTTATCAAAGAACAAAGCACCAGGTATTGATAGCATTCCTATAGAAGTATTGCAGCAATCTGATGCAGCTGTTACCATACTTACAAGGCTCTGCCAAGAAATATGGAAGACAACATCATGGCCAACTGACTGGAAAAGATCTGTGTTTATACCAATACTAAAGAAAGGTGATCCAACTGACTGTGGAAATTATCGAACAATCGCTCTGATCCCACATGCCAGCAAGATTCTACTGAAGATTATTCAAAAGAGACTACAACCATACCTGGAACAAGAACTACCTGAAGTGCAAGCAGGGTTCAGGAAAGGGCGAGGAACGAGAGACATCATTGCGGATGTAAGATGGATCCTTGAAAAGACTAAAGAATACCAAAAGGATATCTATTTGTGCTTTATCGACTATAGCAAAGCTTTTGACTGTGTAAACCATGAGAAACTCTGGGCCACATTAAGAAGCATGGGTATACCAGAACACCTGATCGTTCTCTTGCGCAATCTGTACATTGATCAAGAAGCAACAGTTCAAACAGAACAAGGAGAAACAGAATGGTTTAAAATAAGCAAAGGTGTAAGACAAGGCTGCATACTTTCCCCTTACCCGTTTAATTTATATGCAGAACAAATCAGAGAAGCAGGATTGTATGAAGACAACAGAGGTGTGAAGATTGGTGGAAGACTCATTAACAACCTTCGCTATGCTGATACTACATTACTGGCAGAAAGTGAAGATGATCTGAAACGTTTGCTTCTCACAATCAAAGAACAGTCTCAAAATGGGCCTGCACCTTAATGTAAAGACGACAAAGATCATGACAACTGGCATAATCAACAGGTTCATCGTTGAAGGAGAAGAAATTGAAATCGTGAACAACTTTAACCTACTTGGATCAACTATCAATAAAGAAGCAACAAGCAGTCAAGAACTCAGACAACGCATTGCTCTTGGCAGAATGGCTATGAAAGACCTAGATAAGATTCTCAAGAGCAGAGATGTCTCTATCCAAAGATTCGACTTGTTCAAGCCATGGTATTTTCAATAACATCATATGGATGTGAAAGCTGGACTGTGAAAAAGACAGACAGGAAGAAAATTGATGCCTTTGAATTATGGTGCTGGCGGCGAATACTGTGTATACCATGGACTGCCCGAAGAACAAACCAGTCAGTACTAGAGGAGATCAAACCTAAGCTTTCTTTAGAAGCTCAGATGACAAGACTTCGACTTTCATACTTTGGACACATCATGCGAAGAGAGATATCATTAGAGAAAGACATCATGCTTGGCAAGATAGAAGGTCAACGCAAAAGAGGAAGGCCAGCAATGAGATGGATCGATACAATAACAGCAGCTACGGGTACCAGTCTGTCAACAATGAGCCGCCTGACTGAAGACCGAACACAATTTAGGATAGCTATCCAGAGGGTCGCCATGAGTCGACTCCGACTCGACGGCACTTAACACAACAACCACTTTTCATTGTTTTTTTAGGCTCTGTCAATCACAATGACGTCCATAATGGGAGGTTTGTAATCTGCGTTTCTCCTCTGCACTTGCGCTGCGTTTTCCCGCCTCGGCAGTGCTGTTGGTAACGTTTGTTTTCTTTATTTCCTGTTCTTCTCAGCAGATGATGTTCATAACATTATATTTCACAGGGCTGCTAATTAATTTTATTACGAGCAAGCCACCTTGTCGTCCTGCCTCCGATCGTAATTGTTTTCTCTCTCATGAAACCACTCATTACAGATTCCTTATACAATGTCATGTTTTTTATATTTCCCCTTATCCTATGAGAGCTTTTTATTTTTATGCTGTCTCAAAGTTTTTTTTAGAGTCTTCTTAAAGTTGTAATATATCTGGTACAGACAGTGTTCAGAGATACAGCTAGTTTCTTGATTACTTTTGTCTACATATCTGTTTTTAATTTATAATGTTGCCGATTCCTTTTCTATGAGCGAGTCATTTCGACACCCTCTGTTTCTTCCTTCTTTTCAAGAATCTGTTTACAATCGATTATTTTTTAAGAAATTGTTCATTAAGGACTGCTTTATGTCTTTGGATTTTAATCAGATTCTTCATGTTCTTTATATTGCTATATACATTGCGTTTTTAGGTGCTTCTTATACATTCTCCCCCTTTTTTAACCTTACTGTGACAACAGTTACACTATTACAAGGTTTGAGTATGATTTCAAATGCTGCTTCATGCCTTGACATATTTTAATTGTATGTTACTATGTCTCCCCTATTTTAAGATTCATTGTTTTTAAATGTATTTTGTTACATCACATTTGTTTTATGAGGGGTTTATGATTATTACTGTACATTTATGCTGTATATGTTATTTTAAGAAGTAGACATACAATTTTCTATTTATGAATTTTAATGTTTTATCTTTACTTTTACTTGTATATATATGACACATAGTTTGTTATATATATTCATTTTTTGTGTCTATTATATGAATTATTTTTTATGAGTGTTTAGGATGTTACACCTTTTTTGTCTATCTATTTACCATAGATTGGGAAGAGTGGTTTGCTCCACCCTTTTGATGTTGCTTTTTGTCTTTGGTAATGTATTATACTTTTTTTGATTTCCATTGTATTTATTTTTTATTGATTCATATTATGAGTGTTCATATTTTAATTTTTTGTTTGTGTCCGTCCTTAGACCCCCAACACATCAACTAAATATTGTTTAAACATATCTCTAGCAGACACAGTAAAAAGCTTTGGGAAAGTTAATTAATCTTAGATTATGAGCTCTAGACAAATTTTCCAAATGTTCCAACTTAACTTGCACAGAATAAAAGTTATTTTTATATGCATCAGACTGTTCTTTAAGAACAGCAACTTTTCTCTGGATCTCTTCCACTTCGGACTGTGTTCCCACCACCTTCCTTTCTAGCTCGTCCACTGCAACCATTGAATTATTCACCTTCCTGGCCAACGATGAAACCTGAGGCACCAAAACTTCTCCCAGGGAGACAATTGCCTACCAGATAGCCTCCAGAGTAAAATTAACCGGTCGCTGTAGAGAGCAAGCTAGCCCTGGGTTCTGCAGATGTCAAGACAGCTTCCATTTTCACTGGCATCTCTCCTCCTTGCCACACAGGGATCTCTTTCCCTGTATGATCCTCACCAGGCGGTGCCCATGGAGTTAAGAAGCAGTGCTGCCCGACAACTGCACTCTCCAGCTCCGGCACCCCCTCCGCTCCAAACCCTCTTGAGTCAACAACTTCCCCCTGTGTCGAGGGAGGGCTGAGCACCAAGAACCCCTCAGGCAGGGGCTGTCCGCGGAGCACTTTCGGCGCTGGACTCTCAGGGGAGAAAGATGTAGCCGAAGCAGCCGCCGAGTCACCCGACTCCAGCAAAGCTGCAGCACGGCGTTCCTCCCCAGTCTCGACCGGATCCCAGGCAGCACACACAATAAAAGCATCCAAAGGACCAGAAGAAACTGGCGTAGAGGTACAGGGAGGTTGAGAGGGCAACGACCCACCTCTCCCTTTGCGCTTCTTACCTATGAGAAAACGTGCTCACTCGGAAACGCCGGCTGCCGCCATCTTAGACACTCCCCCGTGGCTAGCCTTATAAGCCAGTCATCTAAGTAAGGGAAGACGAATATTCCAAGAGTCCTTCAATATGCGGCTACAACCGCCATACACTTTGTGAAGGCTCTTGGGGCAGAGGCAAGTCCGAAGGGAAGGACTCAGTATTGATAGTGGAAGATGAAGCATAGATACTTCCTGTGTTCAGGATGAACGAGGGTAAAAGTATACGCTTCTTTTAGATGTAGAGAACAGAGCCAGTCCTGACTCTGGAGATAAGGTAGAAGGGTTCCTAGTGAGACCATTTTGAATTTTTCTCGGGACAGAAACTTGTTTAGGGTTCCTGAGGTCTAAGATGGGTCTGTACCCTCTGTTTTTCTTTGGTATGAGAAAGTAAGGAGAATAGAACCCTATCCACTGTTGGGATGTTGGAACCTCTTCTATGGCACACTGTGACAGAAGAGAAGTGATCTCTTGCTGCAGGAGAGCAGTGAGTGGGGGTTGAGAATGATATTCCCTCACTAGAGTGGAGGGGGGGATTATGCTTTGTAGATGAAGTTTGTACCCTTCTCGCACTATGGTTAGTGTCCACTGCTCTGAGGTGATAAGATGCCACCTGTGGGCATAATGGCAAAGTCTGCCTGCTATGTGGAGGAGGCTGGGGTTCTTCAGAGGCAGGGTGGCTATATTCTCTAGGAAGAAGTCAAATACCAGGCACAGATTGGGTCTGCACAGCTGGTTGTGGTTTAGGAGCCTGTGACAACTTCTTTTGCTTAGGAGGCTGTTGCTTCCTCTGGGTACCCTAAGGTTGGTATTGAGAAGCTGGGGGTTAAGAAGGGTAAAATTTCTTCTTCTTACCATAGAAAGGCTTCTTTGCAGCTGCTTTTTTCTTCGCAGGGTTGGCAGTAGCTTTGGAATCGGTAGATTAAGGGTAGTATTCTCAGACTCTAAGAGGCCTTATCTTGCCAATCCTTTCCAAACAGGTTCTCACGAGTACAGGGAATATTACCCAGCTTGTCCTGAACCCACTCTTCAAGGTCTGATGTCTGGAGCCATGCAATCCTACCTGCACATTGCTCTGCTAGTGCATTCAAAACAGTCAAAGGTTGCCCTGCTGACAAACATGGAAACATTTTGGGCATGTTTGACTAATGTAAGATAGTCTGCCGGGAGAAGAGGAGACATTGATTCCAGATCTCTAGTTATCTCTTTAAAGAACAAACCCATGTAGAGTATGTATGAACTTATCCGTGCTGAAAGTATGGAGCCTTGAAAACACCAACGCCCAAAGAATCAAGGGTTCTCTATTCCCTGCCTGGGGAGTTGGAGGAGTGTGTCTTAGAACTTTTAATTTGATGTACAGCCAATTCCATTATCATTGAGTGGTGTGGAAGCTGTGTTTTCTGGAACCCGGGGCTTTCCAGTACCCGATACATGGTATAGAGTCGTTGAGTATGGGAGAAATGGTATGGGGCATTTCCCACATCCGGAGCATACGATCCTGGCGTATACGGTGAATAGGCAGAGTAGTCGCCTCCTTAGGAGCTGTAAGGTATTGGAGAATGTCCAACTCCTCTGCTCTGTGTTCTTTCTCCGATGTACAAGTAATGAATAGGCCCCTCGCCATCCTTGATAAATTCTTGGAAAGACATATCTTCGGGAGGGGACATGCACCATTGCGGTGACGGTGAGGGTTCCTCCGGAAGACTTAGCATCTCTCGGGTACCAATTGAATCATCATCCAAAGAATCGGAATCGATAGAATCAATGTATCATCAGGAGTTATGCTCCTGTTCTTGTAAGATCCAGTACCGATCAAGATCGGTATCAGCCTGAGAGACTTGCCATACCGGTACATCGGAACGGACTCGAGGGCCAAAATGGGTGGGAGTGTGCCAAGCGGCATGAAGCCCAATGCAGACTGCATCAGCATTGTTGACTGTATCAGTACCGACGATACTGCCAGTAATGTCTTGACTGGTACCGATGCTGCTAACAGAGCCGCTAGACTTCACTCAATGGCCAGCATATGCTGATCCACAGAGCTTACCGATGCCTGGGTATCAGTACCGGAAGCATGGGCTACCGTTCCAGAGCATGGTACCAGGAGCTCTCCTGAGGTGGAGGCCTCAGGTGCATTCTGGACCCCTTTTATGGCTTTGGAGGGAAGGTCCTCCCACCGGGGTAGTTTGGCCAGTCGATCCAACTCCAGGTCAATGCTTAAGACATCTCTATGTTTAGATAGAGATTTACCCTTGGGAGGACGGCCTGTCTTAGAGGAAGACTTGTGTTTCAATACACGGGATCCATGTGAGGAAGATGATGCCCTCGATGACATTGGAGAGTGAAATCGCATCTGAGGCAAAAAGAGAGCAGAGCTTTGCAGCCCGATTCTGTAAGCCTCTCTGTCATTTTTTGCATAGGGGAGATTCAGGCGGCTGGTCATCTGGGCAGAGGCATTTAAGATACTAGTCATGGGTATCAGCAGTAGAGATAGTGCTACCATACTCATAACATTTCTTAAAACCACTGGTTGGTCTTTCCATCGTATCAGTAGACTGGATGGAAGGCCCAAGGCCTAAGATGACATCGATGTGCCTGAAAGAATTAAAGTTCCTTTTTATTTTTTTATTTTTAGAAAGAAGAAAAAATAGAATTGAAGAGATCGGTTCCAGCGTTGACGGAAAGGCAAACGCAATCACAAACAATAATAAAGAAGAAGAATGAAGACATTTTCTGCAGTGCTTCCTGATGGCTCCATGGAAAACGAAGAACTGAGGAGGGAGACTCTCAAAGGCAGGAAGGCAGTAGCGCAGGCGCAGTGGGATGCTCCCAAAGGCTTTCCTATTGGACACTGGGGAGCATTCTCACGCAGGCTCTGTTGGTACTGACGTCACCCATATCTGAAGACTACATTCCTGCTTGTTCCTGGAGATATATAAATACATAAGTTATTACAATGAATAATTCACAACAATGGTGAGAAGGATTCTCATTGAAAATGTTTGGAAAAAAAATATTAACTTTGATGCTTATTTTTCTAAAGGATCCTGGCAGAAGTTGCTTAGCTCTCCTCTTTACTGGAATTGAGAATTTCACTACCTTGGAGGCTCTCCTGAATGATAGGGTTAAAAATAAATACTCAGATATAAGAGAATTAAAAGTGTAAAGATGATTCAAAGTCTTGTGTGTTTTTAGAGCAACCATGTCCCTCTCATGCTTGTCCAAGTGAGTTAAAGAAGCTTGAATGCATCTTGCATTAATATGCATCTCTCGGTGATGGGCCACTTACATAACCCTTTCAAATTATCCATATAGTTTACCCTAATAACCTAAACCCTTTAGATCAGTTTCAAATATCCATCAAAGGTGGAGGTATTGAACTAACTAATGGAACATCTAACCAGCCATGATCTTATTGACCTCATCAGTCAGGGTTTTGGATAAGGCATAGGACTTTCTTTAGGAATTAGAATAAGGAAATGGAGTATGATCAATTATTCTTAAATTTTATCTCAACTTTCAAAAATGATTATTCACTTCCAATGTTTTAGAGAAGTTGGTATTTCTGGAACAGACTGAAATGGTTTTCTCCCTTTTGACAGAAAAATCATAAGTAGCACTATTAGAGGAACTTTAGATCTGGAGCCTGCTGTTATCAATGATCTACACCAAGAGCTTCTTATTTCCCCTGTATCACTCAACATTTTATTGGCCCTTTGGGGAAATTCATTTGAAACTTTGAGATTAAGTATTTTTCTTATGAAATAAATGACTGAAAATCAGCAGCAATTTGATTTCTTACCTCCTACACTAAGCCCAAAGTGATTTAAATAAAACACAGTTACTTACCTGTAACAGGTGATCTCTGAGAACAACAGGAATCAGTCTTCCCATATGGGCGATGTCAGCACCAATGGAGCCCAGCACGGGAACACTCCCCCAGCATCCAATAGGAAAGCTTTTGGGAGCATTCCTCCATGCATGCGTGCTTCCCACCTTCCCTCCTTAGTCAGGTGTATAGCGGAAAAATAAAAATTGTATACCAGGAATGAGAACAAAAAATTGGACAACTTGAAGGGAAGGTGGGCAAGTTGTGAAGACCGATTCCTGCTGTTCCCGGAAATCACCAGTTACAGGTGAGTAGCTACACTATCTCCAGGAACAAGCAAGAAGTCAGTCTTCACATATGGGACTCCCTAGTCTAAGGCAACCGAGCGAGAAATGAATCCTGGCACAGCTGGAAGTTGTAGCAGAGATCCAACAGACTCAGCTCATTCAGAGCACTCCTCGCAAGGTAGCTGGATGGGTGGTAGGCAAGTTGTCTAAATTTGAAAAAGGTTTCGCAGAACAGCGTGTCTGAATTGAGCTTCAGCTCTGGAGTCTTTGTCCAGGAAATAGTGCATTGCGAAAGTATGCAGAGACGACCATGTTGCTGCATGGCAGATATCCGAGATAGGGACAGAGCAAAGGTTAGCTATAGTAGTTGCCATGGCTCAGACACTATAAAACTGTTACGTGGTGTGGTAGAGAGAGCCCAGCTTGCGCATAAGTGAAGGAAATGCAATCCGATAACCAGTTTGAAAGTGTTCTCTTGGATATTGGTGTCCACAGATGACTTTGATCAAAGGAGACAAATAACTGAGAGGACTGGCGATAGCATTCTATTTAGACCACACGAAGTATTAACACTCTCTTGCAATCGAGAGTATGAAGTTTAGCCTCAGCCGGAGAGGCGTGGGGCCTTGGAAAGAAAGTTGGCAGCGAGATTGATTGGTTAAGGTGGAAGGAGGTGACAACCTTCGGCAAGAACTTAGGTTGTGTGCAAAGGACCACCTTGTCATGGTAAAAAGTGGTATACGGCGCATAGCTTACTAAAGCTTGCAGTTCACCAACTCTGCAAGCTGAGGTGACTGCTATGAGAAGAGAAGCTTCCATGTTACAAACTTTAATGGAGCTGACCCCATTGGTTCAAAAGAACTGTGCATGAGTTGTGCAAGGACAACATTCATATCCCAAGGGGCAGGAAGACAACGGAAAGGTGGTTTGGTCAGGAGAAGACCCCACATGAATCTGGCCACTAAGGGGTGCACTGAGATAGGGCAGCTCCCTAGTGTATTGGTGTGAGGTCATAATGGCAGATAAGTGTACTTTCACTGAATTGGTCTTGAGACCAAATGAAGACAAATGTAGGAGTCCAGAATAGGACATGTGAAAGGATCCAGTGTTTTAAGAGAAAACCTGATGGAAAACCTGCGCCATTTAATGGTGCAAGAGCATCTGGTTGAATCCTTTCTTGAAGATAAAAGGATATGCAACACATCCTCTTAGAGATCCAAGTATGAGAGGACAAAGCGCTCAGCCTCCAGTCCATCAAGCGGACCGGCTTGAGAATGGGGTGCAGAACGGTCCTCTGATCCTGAGAAAGTAGTGTCTGTGAATAACCGAGCCGGAGGGGAGGTGCTTGAGTAAGCTGAAGAAGCAGAGGAAACCACGGTTGTCTGGGCCAGTAAGGGGCAATGAGAATCATTTGTCCATGGCCGGCCTGGAGTTTGAAGAATGTTTTGCTATAAACGGAAGTGGAGGGAAAGCATAAAGGAGCTCTTGACCCCAGTGGATGAGGAACACATCAGATGATTCCCTGTGAGGAGAAGGAATCCTCAAACAAAACCAAGGTAGCTAGGCATTGAGGGGAGATGCAAAAAGGTCAATTAGTGGCGTCCCCCAGAGGTGGAACAAGTGTTGGGTTACTTGAGGTTCCAGCATCCACTCGTGTGGGTGGAGGATCTGGCTTGATTCTGTGCTCCCAGGAGGTAGACTGCCTGAAGGTGAATACCTTGGGGAACTGCCCAGTTCCAAAGGCGAATGGCCTCCTTGCATAAGGTTTGAAAGCCTGTCCCTCCTTGTTTGTTTATATAAAAAACATAGCCACCTGGTTGTCCATCTGCACAAGAAAAGAATGTCCCCAGAGTTGGGGAGAGAAGGCTCTGACAGCACTGAAGACCGCTGTGCACTCTAAAAGATTGATCTGGAGGAGCGATTCCTGAGTGGACCAAAGGCCCTGTGTTGTGAGGCCATTGAGATGGGCTCTCCAAGTTAGTTTTGATGCAGGACAGATTGCGGTGCAGACTTCTGAAAAGGTGACCCTTCAATCAGATTCCGTGGTGTGCACCACCACTGAAGGTCTGCTCTCATCTGCGGAGTGATGCTGATGAGGTCTGAGAGGTGACCTGTGGACTGCTTCCACTGCTGTGAGAGAGAGTCCACTGTCCGATCTTCATGTGGAGACATGTGTAGGGCACGACATGGATTGTGGAAGCCATGTGGCCTAAGAAGCGTAAGAATGTTCTGGCCGTAACTGATGGTTGTTGCTGGATCTGTATGGCTACGGCAATGAGACGGAAGTGTCTTTCGTGTGGCAGGAAGGTTCTGCTTCCTACCGTGTCTAAATGAGCTCCTATGAACTCTAGGTTTTGAGTTGGGCTGAGATGTGATTTTGGATAATTTATCACAAAATCTAACTCTTGGAGAACATAAATGGTTTGATTTAGGGCGGAGGGGAACAGAAAGATTCACAAAGGTAGGCTGCTACAACAGCTAAACACTTTGTGAAGACTCTGGGTGCTGAAGCCAGTCCAAATGGTGGGACTCAGTACAGATAGTGGTTGTTCTAAAAAACAAACCTTAGGAACTTTCTGCAGTCTGGGTTAATCAGGATGTGTGTATAAGCATCCTTTAGATCCAGAGAGCATAGCCAATCATTTCACAGGAGGTATGGCAGAAGGGTGCCTAGAGAAATCATCTTGAATTTCTCCTTGATAAGAAATTTGTTGAGATTTTGGAGATCTAATATAGGCCTGCGACCTCCTGTCTTTTTTGGAATTAGGAAATGTCTGGAGTAGAATCCCCAGTCCTGTTGGGCTGAGGGAACCTCCTCTATGGCTCCTTCTCTCAGCAGCAAGTGGATTTCCTATTGAAGCAGAGAGGAATGAAGGAGATCCAGGGTGGGTTGTCCCACAAAGTGAGTGGGAGGAAGAGTCTGGAATTTCAGTTGTAGGCCCTAACTGACTAGATGTAGGGTCCAGGGCTCAGAAGAGATGCTGACCCAGTGGTGTGTGAAATGCACTAGCCTTCCTGGGATCATGGGAGGGGGAGGGAATATTATGGGCGAATTGGCCATGCTCTTCTTGAAACAGTCAAAAAAGAGTAATTAGACCTTACCTGCTAATTATTGTTCCTGAAGGAGCTCCAGTCCAGTACCTCTCTTCTGGGTTGTGCCCCACTTCCAGCAGCTCTGAGACTGAGCATGTCACTCTTTTTGATGACTTTCAGCATACACCAGCAGGACATTATGCCTAGCATAGGTGTCATGGCTGTTCCCAGACCTTGGATTTCAAGCAGCTTTGTTACTCTGGTGATGTCAGTCTCCAAACTTAATGAGGGTAGTTTACAAGGTGAGATTAACTCTGACCCCCTGGTGATGTCAGTCTCCGGGGCCTGATGAGATTGGTCTGCAGCCCCTCCTTGCTAAATCAAGAATAGCAGACCTCAAAGGGAGGTGCTGGAAATATAAAACCCTTTTTCCAAACCACACCTGTTTGGTTATCTTATTTGTGCTGCTTACCCTACTGTCTCTGTGAAATGAACCCAGGACCAAACAGAGAGTAGACCGAAAGATTACATATTCAGAAGATTACAATGACCTCAGGATACATATAGTCCTGGCACCTCCCACCAGATCCAGTATCCTATTGACAAAGCAGACTTAACGGAGAGACAATAAATTCCTACATAACTTTGAACCATTAACTTTAAAGAATAAAACTATAAACTCAAACAATGCCCACCTCCCTTGGAAGGGAATTCCCTTCCCCCCCCCCCCCCCCCCAAGAGGAGAAGGCTTACCTGAGACCGCGATTACCCATACCTAAGCTCCCTGGTCCTCCACATCGCCTCATCATCAGCTCTTCCATTTACTTTGGCTAGCCCACATCTAGCTTCAGACTGGCGAAACCTGTCAGAAAGAACCACAAACCTGGGTGGGATCAGGGACTGGACTGGAGATCCTTCAGGAACAATAATTAGCAGGTAAGGTCTAATTACTCTTTCCTTAGCGTCTCTCCAGTCCAGTCCCTCTCTTCTGGGATGTAAAAGAGCAGTTCAAACCTGGGAGGGACCTGCAAGACCGGACCAAAGCACTGAGCCCCCAAATTCCTGCATCACTAGCGGCCTGAATGGCCAATTGATAATGCTTGGTAAAGGTATGCAGCGATGCCTAGGCAGCAGCTCTGCAGATCTCTAGCGGAGGGACTACATTCCGTCCTCGAAGCCGCCTGAGTTCAGGTAGAATGAGCCCGGATTCAGACCGGAACTTGCTTCCCTTTTAGGATATAAGCTGAAGAAATAGCTTCCCTGACCCACCTAGAGATGGACGCCTTGAAAGCCGCTTCCCCTTTGTGCGGCCCACCAAACAAAATGAACACTCTCGGATTTGCAAAAAGAGGCAGTGCAACTCAGATAACGCTTCAAATCTCTGCGCACATCCAGCAAGCACAACCGAGCATCATTCTCCCCCTGACCCGAACCCAAGAAGGAGGGGAGAGAAACTGTCTGATTCATATGAAAAGCCGAAATCACCTTGGACAGAAAGGAGGGGACCGTCCGCAGGACCACCTTATCTTTAAAAAAGGAGAGAAAAGGCAGCCGACGACAGCGCTTGAAGCTCCAAAATACACCTAGCCGAACAAATGGCTACCAGGAAGACTGCCTTCAAAGTCACGTCCTTCAAAGACGTCTGCTGCATCGGTTCGAAAGGATCTGTTGTCAAGGCATCCAAGACCAGATTGAGATCCTAGGGAGGAACGGGCAATCTCTGCTGGGGCCTCAAACGTCTCACTACCCTCAAAAAGCGACCTATGTCCGAATGTTCAGCCAGGGACCTTCCCTGAATCTTGCCTCTGTAAGATGAAATTAGACTTACCTGCTAATTGTTGTTCCTTTAAGAACTCCAGTCCAGTCCCGGAATCTTTGGGGGAATATATGTCCTCCTGCAGCTTGGAGACTGAATAATGACATTCTTCTGATGTCACCGGTATAAGTACCTGAGGCACCGCCTTCTTGCTCCAGTAACCTATTGACAAAGCAGACTCACCAGAGCAACAATTAAGTAGCAAATATCGCTAACCAACTGAAACAACTAACAACTATAAAAGAACCACAGAATGTGCTCTTAACATCTAGTGTTGTCCTGATATGGTCTGCCCTCCGTCTTTATTGAAGAACAAGACCAACTTAAAATCCCCGAAAATTCATTCTCCCCTTATGAACTGAAATTAATATAATTAATATAATTAACCCGTGAACTTAAAATCAGGCTGCATTGAAATAAGGAAGGGATGCGGGACTGGACTGGAGTTCTTAAAGGAACAACAATTAGCAGGTAAGTCTAATTGCATCTTCCTTATCACTCCAGTCCAGTCCCGGAATCTTTGGGGATGTAACAGAGCAGTACGAAAACATCTTCAATGGGAGGGACCTGTTAAACCAGCCTAAAGAACTGCCGATCCAAAACAGGTATCCCTTTCCACCTGTACATCCAGACGATAATGTTTGATAAATGAATTTAAGGAAGACCATGTAGCAGCCTTACATATATCAACTGCTGGTACCAAACTGCACTCAGCCCAGGATGTCGCCTGCGCCATTGTTGAATGCGCTTTAAGACCATCTGGTATTGTTTTGCCTTTTAACAAATACGCTGAAGCTATAGCCTCTTTTATCCATCTAGCAATAGAAGCTTTGGAAGCTGCTTGCCCTTTCCTTACTCCTCCAAAAAGAATAAATAATCTTTCAGACTTACGGAAATCTTGTGTTCTTCGTAAATATTTCTTTAACGCTCTTCGTACATCTAGAAGATGCAACTTCTTAAAATGTTCGCCCTTAACCTCAATACTGGTAAAGAAACTTCCTGATTTATATGAAAAGCCGAAACGACCTTAGGTAAAAAGGATGGTACTGTTCTTAATACCACTTTATCATCGTAAAAAGAAAGAAATGGTTCTTTACAGGATAAGGACTGTAACTCTGAAATTCTGCGTGCAGACGATATGGCCACCAGAAAAACCACTTTAAGAGTAAGATCTTTTAAAGTTGCTCGGGACAACGGCTCGAAGGGTTCCCATAACAATGCTTGTAAAACCAAATGCAGATCCCAAGCTGGCACTGCCGGTCTACATGGCGGCCTCAACAGTGACACCCGCTCTCAAAAAACACTCAATATCCGGATGCGCCCCTAGCACACCTCCATTGACTTTGCCTCTATAACAAGAAAGCCCAGCCAAATGAACTCTGAATGACGATGCAGCTAAGACTTTTTCAAAGCCATTTTGTAGAAATGACAGAATTTGAGAAATAGAGGCTTTTAATGCATTAAGACCTTTCTCATTACACCATGCTTCAAAAACTCTCCAAATTCTAATATACGACAAAGAGGTAGTTTTCTTTCTTGCCTTCAACAATGTGGAAATTACCGCAGAGGAGTATCCCCTGGTCCTTAGCCTCGCCCTTTCAAGAGCCAAGCTGTAAGAGAGAATCGATCCACCTGTGGCATGCATAACGAACCCTGCAGTAACAGGTCCTCTCGAATCGGCAGTAGCCATGGTTGATCTACTAGTAACCTTAATAGGTCCGCATACCATGGTCGCCTTGGCCAATCGGCAGCTATCAAAATCACGCACCCCTTATGTAGTTCTACTCTGCAGAACTCGAGGAATCAATACCCAAGGGGGAAAGACGTACAGAGGTTGCTCCTAAGTTGCTCCTTTGGCCAACTTTGCATGAGAGCGTCTAGGCCTTCCGACATCCTTTCTCTCCTTCGACTGAAAAATCGGTTGACCTTTGCCGACTTGAACGTCGCCATAAGATCTATTATTGGCACTCCCCAATGAGACACTATCATGTTGAATACCTGTGGATGCAAAACCCACTCCCCGGGATCCACCTTGACCCTGCTTAAAAAAAATCAGCTTCTACATTGTCCACCCCTGCTACATGGGATGCCGACAGTGCATGTAAATTTATTTCGGCCCAAATGAACAGTTGTTCGGCTTCGGCTTCCAGAGAAACACTGCTTGTGCCCCCTTGGCGATTGATGTAAGCCACTGCAGTCGCGTTGTCGGAAAGTACCCGAATGGCCTTTCCTTGAAGATAATGCTGAAACGCTTGAAGCGCTAAAGCTACCACTCTCAACTCCAATCTGTTGATTGACCAAACCTTCTCTTGTTCGGTCCATTGGCCTTGCTCAAACTGACCTTCGAAGTGAGCTCCCCAGCCCATGAGACTGGCATCTGTAGAAAGAGGAATCCAAGCTGGTGTTTCTAATTGCATTCCTATTTCCAGAATTCCTGGACGCAACCACCACTGAAGAGCCTGACGCGTTTCTGGCAGGCAGGGTAATTTCTGGGAGAGAGGCTCCTTTTGGTGAGACCACCTCCTCAGCAGCGCCCTTTGTAAAGGACGCATATGAGCTCTTGCCCAAGGAACTAGCTCCAGTGTTGCCGCCATGGTTCCTAACAACTGAAGATAATGCCAAGCCGTGGGATTCTCTCTCTCTAGAAAATTGTGAACCAACTTTCTCAAGTCCAGTGCCCGCCGTTGAGTAAGAAACACCCACCCTCTCTTTGTATTGGAGAGCTCCTAGGTGTTCTAGACTTTGCGATGGTGTCAACTTGCTCTTCTGCACATTGACCACCCAACCCAGACGTTGTAATAAATGTACTACTTTGGACGTCGCCAACTCGCTTTCTCTCTTGGACTTTGCTCGAATTAACCAATCGTCCAGGTATGGGTGAACTAACACTCCCTGTTTTCGCAATACTGCCGCAACTACCACCATAACCGTGGTGAATGTTCGCGGAGCCGTCGCTAAACCGAATGGCAAAGCTCGAAACTGGAAATGCCCCATGGGCAGTGCAAACCTTAGAAACTTCTGATGCTCTAACCGAATAAGAATATGTAAATATGCCTCCGACAAGTCCAGGGACGTGAGAGATTCTCCCATTCGTACTGCCATTATGACTGACATTTATTTATTTATTTTATTTATTTATTTGCATTCTCTTATATACTGCGCTATTCTGCATCAGTGCCGTTTACATTGAACAAACTGAAATTACATTGAACAGGGCATTATAACTTGGAGATAACTATTTTACAGGGAACATGGGCTATGAACATGGGTTATGAACATGGCTATACTTTAGTGTCTCCATACGAAAATGAGTCACCCGAAGACAACGATTTACACTTTGTAGATCCAAAATAGGTTGAAAAGTTCCTTCCTTTTTTGGAACCACAAAATAGATGGAGTATCGACCGTAGCCGCACTGATCCGGAGGAACCGGAACAACCGCGTTGAAGTCCAGAAGTCTTTGCAAGGTTTCTTGCACAGCTTTGTATTTGACACGACCTTTGCAAGGAGACTGAACGAAAGAATAGACTACTGGATGCTGTAACTCCAGAGCATACCCCTCTCGAATGATCTCCAACACCCAGCGATCTGAAGTAATCTGGACCCAGGCAGGATAAAAATCCTGTAGTCGACCTCCCACCGGAACTAAACCTGCCTGGGTCGACATGGCTTCATTGTGACTTTCTACGGTTTGAGGAAGAGGAGGAAGCAAAACCCCTGCTTGCTACTCTAAACCCCCGAAAAACCTGACTCCTGTAAAAGGGACGTCCTCTTTGAAATTGTCCGAACCGAGGGGGAACGAAAACAACGAAAATCCCTCAGTTGACCCCTGGTCACCGGAACTGAACGTCCAAGCTTCTGCCTGTCTTCTGGCAGCCTACCACCTCTGGATTCACCTAAATCCTTTACAAGCTTGTCTAAATCCTCACCAAAGAAAAGCTTACCCCTAAAAGGAAGCTTATTGAGTCTTGCCTTTGAAGATCCATCAGCAGCCCAATTACGTAACCAAAGATATCTTCTAGCAGCAATAACAGAATCCATACTCTTAGCCAATCCTCTAATTAAATCATAATGAATATCAGCTAAATAAGCTGCCCCAGTCTCAAGCCGAGAAGCTTCTGCTGCAGAATCATCCATATGCTCTCCCTGAATCCACTGAGACCAACGAAGACAGGCTCTGGCTACCCAAGCACCACAAATCGAAGCTTGGATAGATAACGCATTAATATCAAACACCTGTTTCAACAAAGTATCTAGCTTCCTATCTTGAACATCTCTAAGAGCGGAACTACCTTCCACTGGAATTGTCGTCTTCCTGGTGACAGCCGAGATCGCCACATCCACTTTGGGAGACAAACAACTCCCGATCTTGGTCCACCAGAGGATAAAGGCGAGCCATAACTCTAGATCCCTTAAGTCCTGCTTCAGGCATATCCCATTCTTGTTGAATCATGTCCTGCACTACTCTGTGCACCAGAAAAGCTCTTTGAGTGTTCAGAAATGCCTGCAACAATGGATCCTCTAAAGTGACATCCTCAGCAGGTCCTGAGGTAGGCATATTAAGAGCTTTTAGTGTTTCCACAATGAGCGCTGGTAACTCCTCTCGACGGAAAACACGAACAACTCTGGCCTGGTCCTCTTGTTCAGAGAGTTCTCCTTCCTCCAGTTCACCATCCAACTCTAATTCAGGATCTAAATCATCTGAATTGACCTCCTCTAGGGTTAACAAATCCTCCTGATGATCTCTCCCGGCTCTTGACCTTTTTGAGGGAACAGAGTCCTCAGCCACCTCTAGGGGAATACCCAGACGCTTACCTCCGGAGGCCTGTGGACCCTTTTGACCCTTACCAAAAGTCTGTTGAAGTAATGCAACGAAGCCTGTTGAAAATAATGCAGTCAAACCACCAGGCAAAATAGATTGTGACTGAGACAAATCCGGAGCGGAGGAAGGCCCCGCTATCGGCTCTTGCAAAGGTACAGGAGGTACCAAAGATAACTCAGTTTCTGCTAAAGACAAAAATTCTTCTTTAAGACCTTCAGCATTGACATCCAAACTTTGTTCCATAGCTGCTGCCTCCCAGACACAGCCTCTACAGACTCCCGTGTCAGACACAACACCTCTTTTAGTGCCACATACTAAACAATGTAGCCTAGAAGGCATTACTTCAGAACAAGAGATCCCTTAAAAACTGCACTAACACAGCCACTGACACATAAACCAAATGATATCTCTATCTATCTATATATCTATATATCTATATATCTATTTTTTTTTTTTTTTTTTAAACGAAAACTTGAAGCTCTTCCTGCTAGAAACACCTAACCGTGAAAAAGAAACAAAAACGAGGCTGCCCCCACTCTAAAACAGATACTTTTGGTTAGAAAGACTGACGATTCAAGTGACTGCTATCTCACATGCATGCACAATGCAGCGCGGCTCTCACTCAAATGGCCCGTTAAAAATTAGGTCGCAAAAAGCAAACCGTCAGTCATCTGCGACAATGGCCCTCTTACTTTGCAAGATGCCTTACTGCAGCAATAAAAAAAGAAACTACTCACGTCAGTCTGCCGGTCTCTCCTTACGCACAGCCGAGATCGCGGCTTCAGCGTTTCAGAGACCTGAGTAATTAGAAGATTCGCTTAACAGCAGAGCACTCTTCAGCTGTGTCAGCGCCGGCAATTGCTTTTAAACCTGGCTCCTCACCCAAAAGCAGTGGGATCGGGAGCGGGAGAACATACACTAAAAGTGCTTTTACCATGAAAATAAAGAGAAACGGCAAAGGTAAGAGAAAAAGAGGGGGGGCACACCACAGGACTTTATGCCAATAGAATAAACTAAACTAAATTTAAAGTTAAACATAAAATTAAGATTAAAATTAAAATTTAATCTGCTTAATTATCCCTCTAGTGAGCCCAGAATCTTTGGGCTCATACAACCTCCAGCTGCTTGGAGACTGAATTAACTGGAGCAAGAAGGCGGTCCCTCAGGTACTTATACCGGTGACATCAGAAGGATGTCATTATTCAGTCTCCAAGCTGCAGGACGACGTATATTCCCCAAAGATTCTGGGACTGGACTGGAGTGATAAGGAACAGGAGATAGCAGCCAACTGCACCCGCAGAGAGCTGGCTGCCAGACCCTTATCGAAACCTGCTTGCAAGAAATCTAAAACCTCTGACACAGACGCCGAAAGGGGTCTCCTTTGGTGCTCTGAGCACCAACCCTCAAACACCCGCCATACCCTTACATAGGAAAGACAGGTCAAGCGTTTCCATGAACTCAGCAAGGTGGAAATCACTGCTCCAGAGTAACCCCACTTCCGTAGTCATGCCCTTTCAATAGTCAGGCCGTAAGTGAGAACCGATCCACCTGCGGCATGCGTACAGGACCTTGCATCAAGAGATCGTCCGACCGGGAGGTGCCACAGACGATCGTCTAGGAGCCGCATGAGGTCAGCGTACCATGGACACCTGGGCCAATCCGGTGCTATGAGAATCACCCAACCTGGGTGCACCTCTATCCGTTGAAGAATCCTGCCTAAGAGAGTCCAAGGAGGAAAAACAAAGAAGACCGTAGGACGGCCACCTCTGAACCAGAGCATCGAGGCCCTCTGACATCCTTTCCCTTCTTCGACTGAAGAAGCGACACGCCCTTGGCTGACTTCCACCGTGCCGTAAGGTCCATTATGGGAGTTTCCCAACGGTGGACCACCTGCTCGTACACCTTCTGACAGAGCTCCCACTCCCCGTGATCGACTCTGTTTCTGCTTAAGTAATCTGCCGTTATGTTTTCCACTCCTCCTACGTGTTGTGCTGACAAGGCCGTGAGATGTACCTGGGCCCACTTCAACAGACCCTCCGCCTCCTCCTCCAGGGGAGTGCTGCTCATGCCGCCCTGACGGTTGATGTATGCCACCACCATCATATTGTCGGACAGTACCTGGACTGCCCTTTGACTGAGGATTGGCTCGAACTCTGAGGGCTAACGCTACTGCTCGCAACTCCAGCCTGTTGATCGACCACTGAGCCTCACCTGAGCAGTCCAGAGACCCCTGGCAAACCGACCCTCGCAATGAACCCCCAGCCGGCTAGGGAGGCATCCGTAGTCAGTTGTACCCATAGCGGGAACTCAAGAGGTATACCCCGCTCCAGATTCCCTGGTTGGAGCCACCATTGCAATGCCTCCTTGGTCACCGACGGACAGGGGAGTGTCACCGACATGGATTGACGCTGATGAGACCAGTGTCGAGTAAGGCCCTCTGAAGAAAGAAAGCAAATAGAATGCTAGGTATCATAAGGAAAGGGATGGAGAATAAAACAAAGGATGTTATAATGCCTCTGTATCGCACCATGGTACGACCGCACCTTGAATATTGTGTGCAATTCTGGTCACCGTATCTTAAAAAGGACATAGCGTTATTAGAAAAAGTACAGAGAAGAGCCACCAAATTGGTGAAGGGGATGGAAGGCTACTCCTATGAAGAGAGGCTAAGAAGGTTAGGGCTCTTTAGCCTGGAGAAGAGACGGCTGAGGGGAGATATGATAGAGGTCTATAAATTAATGAATGGAGTGGAACGGATAAACGTGGATCAATTGTTTACGCTATCAGAGTATAGAAAGACTAGGGGACATGTAATGAAGCTACAGGGTAAACTATTTAAGACAAATAAGAGAAAATATTTTTTCACTCAACGTGTAATCAAACTCTGGAATCTGTTACCGGAGGATGTAGTAAGGGCTGTTAGTATAGCTGGGTTTAAAAAAGGTTTGGACAAGTTCCTGGAGGAAAGGTCCATAAACCACTATTAAAAAGGGACCCAGGATATCAATGCTTGACCCAGTACAAGCATTGTGGAACCTGTGTCCCTTGGGGAAACTGCTAGGTACGTATGACCTAGATTGGCCACTGTTGGAAACAGAATGCTGGGCTTGATGGACCTTGGTCTGACCCAGTATGGCATATCTTATGTTCTTATGTTCTTAATTTACTCTCCTCCTGTGCTTTCTCCCCCGTTCTGGGATTCCCTTCTCTCTTCTATTTTCAACCTCTCCCTGCAATTCCCTCAGCTGGTTCTACTTGGAGACTTTAACGTCCACTTCGATATGCCGGTATCCTCAAGGGATACTACGTTCATCTCACTGCTATATGCTCTGTCACTGGTATAACATATCAACTTCCCCACCCATGCCGCTGGCCATACCCTAGATTTGGTCATTACGCCACAAAACTCTCCAGTTCAACCATCGTCATTCAGCCACAGACTAGTTCCTTGGTCTGACCACTTCTGCCTTACCTTTTCACTGCGTTTTACGTGGCCTAACTACCCCCCCCCCCCCCCCACCCCCCCCCCCCCCCCACGGCTTGCCTTCCTCCAGTACCTCCTCCCTTCCAACCCGGTTTTCTCGTCGTATCAATTCTGTAACACTACAGAGGTTTCCTACAGCACAACAGCTCCTTCCCTCAGATTTTTCGTCCCTTTCCCCCACATCTCAGGTTGCTACCTAGAATTCAACGCTCTCCCATGCTCTAGACCAGGTTGCACCTTTGAAACCTCATCACTCACATCATGCTGCTCGTCATCCCTGGTTCCATTCAGGACTCAGACTACAGCGCTCGCACCTGCGTAGAGCTGAACATCTCTGGAGAAAAGCTCAATCATCAGTAGCTTATCAATATTTTAAAACCTGTCACCTGCAGTATCGTTCAAGTATTCACCGTGCCAAGCGTACTTTTTACTCGGAAGCAATCTCTTCTGCCCCTAATAGGTCTCGCCATCTATTCTGCATTCTCCAGGCTCTCTCATGTCTGCAGTCTCATCCCCCATCTAACGCTACTGCTTTCTCTGCTCTGGCTCCCAGCCCTACCCAATTAGCTTCCTTCTTCTCTATTAAAATCCATGATCTGCGTTCATCCCTTCCTTCTTGCCCCCAGGCAATATCCTCCCCTCCATCCTCTCTGTTGTCTCAATTTTGAGCTAACTTCCATTCCCTCAAATCTTCAGAGCTTCTCAAACTCATCTCAACCACTCACAAAACCACTTGCCCACTAGACCCCATACCTTCCACCTGGTTATCTGAGCCTTCACTTGGCCTATTTCTGCCACTGCTTACCATTATTAACTCAAGCCTCTCTTCCAGGTCTTTCCCTCATTCATGGAAGCATGTCTTGGTCCGTCCTCTATTGAAGAATCCCTCCCTAGATTCTTCTATTCCAGCAAACTACCGCCCTGTTTCCAATCTGCCATTTTCATCAAAACTCCTAGAGAAAGCAGTCTTTTCTCAACTCTCTCACCATTTAGATTCAACTCACTTCCTTCATCCCAGTCAATCTGGCTTTCGCCCAGGCCACAGCATAGACTCCATTGCCACCGCCATTATGAATGAAATACACTCCTCGCACGATCGTGGTGATATTACGGTGGCAGTGCCTCTAGATCTTTCCGCTACCTTCAACTTGGTGGATCACTCTCTCCTTCTCTCTAGGCTACGGGATGCGGGTCTTCGGGGTACTGTCCATCACTGGTTCCACTCCTTTCTCTATTCAACATCTTTTGCTGTCACCTCTAGCTCCTCTACCACAGATCATCTCCCCCTTGCTTGTGGTGTCCCGCAGGGCTCAGTGTTGGCACCCCTATTGTTTAACATATTCCTGGCTCTTTTAGCTCTATTAATCCAGCAGTCAAGCATTTCAGCATATTACTATGCTGATGACATTTTTCTCCTGCATCACACCTCTTCCTCTCATCCAGCCATCACCCGTCTCAATGAATGCCTATCTTTGGTTGCTGCATGGCTCTCTACAAACTGCCTCATCCTCAATATTTCCAAAACTGCCGTAATTTGGTTCCCTCACAGTTCTACTTGCCCACTGCTTGCTCCTTCCTTCTCAGGTACTCCAATCACACTTGTGCCCAAAGCTCCGTTATCTAGGTATCATTCTTGACCGTGCTCTCTCATTCAATGATATTTCTCAGGTCTCCCAGCGTTCTCTTTTTCCTTCGACACATTCGTGCTATTAGGCACTTCCTCTCCCCATAGGCCTTACTCACTTCTTCTTTCATTGGTTATTACTAGACTAGACTTTTGCAACTACATACTCGCTGGTATCCCTCAATATCAGTGTCGCAGGTTACAACTATTACAGAACACTGCGGCCAGGATGGCATCTCACGCTTCTTCTCGAGATCACATTACTCTGATTCTTCAACACCTTCACTGGCTGCCATTAGATTTCCGGATACATTTTAAGATCCTTACTTTGGTGCATCATGCTATCTATTCCCGCAGACCCCAATACTTGGCCAATCTATTGACATTTCATACACCTTCTCGCAGTCTCCGCTCTATCCACTTAAATCGCCTATACCTACCCTCTCCCTCACAGGCGCATCTCCAATCAACCAGACATTCAGCCTTCTTTTACCTCGGTCCCTCCCTGTGGAACTCTCTGCCCACTGCCCTTCGACTGGAGGAGTCCTACCCTAAGTTCCGCTCCCTTCTGAAAACCCACCTCTTTTCCTCTGCCTTTAACCTTCCCCCCCGACTTTCGATTTCCTACTCTATGCCATATTTAATATCTAAAGTTTTCTCTTCTCTTTTCTGAACAAAGATTGTAACTTCATTTCTTTTTCCTATACATTTTATTGTATTGTAAACCACCCCGATGTAACGGGGGCGGTATATCAAATGCCGAAATAAACAAACATAATTCCCCTTCCAGCGTCTCCGATGGATGGGCACGGAGGACTTCCTCATGGAGGAGCCTAGCACGCTTCGGAGGAACCCCTGCTTCCTCTTGCTCTTTGGACTCTGACGGACACCCTATGGGATCCCCTCGAGCCAGTCCCTGGCTCTGTGTCCCCCGTTGATGCAGGCGGAACGCTTTATGCATTAGGAAGACAAATTCAGGGGAAAACAGTCAGCCGGATTGCTCCTGGGATAAATCAGGCTCTGACGCCACTAGAAACCTAGCCTCCAGAGGATCCCCTTACTCCTGAGAGACAGGAAGAAGCGAGTCTTGTGAAGCACCTTCCAGAATGTCCTGCTCCACCGAAGTTGCCTCTGCTGTGCAGCCTCTACACACTCCCGTCTGAGATACGGTCCCCCGGCGGGTCCCGCAGACAACGCACTGTGGTCTGGACAGCATGATGGCAACTCCCCCCCCCCCCAAAAAGGACCCAAACCTAAGAAGGAGCCAAGGAGTTACAGAAAATAATAAAACAAACGGAGACAAACTAAACTTCCTCTGACACAGAAAGAAAGGAAAATATGTGTTTCAAGCCCGTGGGAAAAAGGGCGCGAAAAAGGATTACCTTGTCATTGACTGCAAAGAGCAGGGCAATAGAGGCCTCCACACCATGCCGCTGCAAACCATGTGGCTGCCTCGGAGCTACACGTGGGTTCGCTGCAGTGATCCTGTTCACCACCGTAAATCACATATGCTGGGTTTCTCCGCTGCCAATCCTGACCGCACAGGAACGCTCCTCTCTGCTCCTGCCGCTACAAGCAGTCTGGCGACGGCGGCTGCGCATCTTCCCACCCTCGCGCTCAGCCGACTGGAGGGCTTCGGCTGCGAGGCGGGAAGACAGACAAGAGCTCCTGGCATGGGCAACAGCGAATCTCGGTCAGCACGCTTACCTGCTTCTTCAGCTGCAGTGGCTGACCGAAACCTTCTCCTCCAGCCCCACAACGCAGAAAAAGGGAGGGGTTGGTTAGGGATAAAAGCCTCTTGTCCTTCCTTTTTTTTTCTTTTTAAACTAATGAAAGAAAATTAAACACAAAGGAACCCCAAATAAAGCCAAAAAAACTCTAAACCCTAGGTCTCTCCAGTAAGTCCACCACTGGATTACTGTCTCCCTACAGCTGCTTGGAGACTGAGCAAAACTGGATCTGGTGGGAGGTGCCAGGACTATATGTATCCTGAGGTCATCAAAAAGAGTGTCATGCTCAGTCTCCTAGATGCTGGAAGGGGGCACAACCCAGAAGAGAGGGAGTGGACTGGAGAGACGCTAACGAACTGAGGAGTTGAGTAGTCACTGCCGGCTGTGGTTTGGTAACCTTGGGTTTTCTGATCTGTTCCTGGCCTTGTTACTGTTGTGGGGCAGAGTAGCCAGAATAGGCCTGCTATGGAGGATAAAACCTTTTTTTCTTAGGAAGAATGGTTTCTTGGTGCTAACCTTCTTCTTAAAAGGGTCTGCTATTTTCCTCGATAGAAACTGACGACCTCGCCATGAAGAGGCTATTTCACCAACCTTTTTCCTCCACCTCTGGCCAAAGAGGTTCTCCCCATTACAAGGCATATTTATTAATTTGTCTTGGACCAGGTCAGATGCTTGGAGCCATGCTGTTCTCCTAGCCCCTATGCAGGCTGCAGCAGATCTGCTATTAGCATCAAATGCTGCTCTTGTCAAGAATTTGGATGTATTCTGGGCATGTGTCACTAAAACCTTTTGAGCTGCCTGCTTATCAGGGAGCAACAAGGTAGTAAATTCTGACAAATCCCTCGATACATCTTTACGAAACATATCCATATATATATAGCATATATGAGCCTATTCTAGAAGCTAGCATGGTAGCTTGGAACGCTTTCCTTCCAAACGCATCCAGGGTCCTGGCCTCTCTGCCAGGAGGCACTGAGGAGTGATTTTTCTGACTTTTAATCCTCCTCATGGCAGACTCTACAACCATGGAGTGGTGGGGAAGTTGTGTTTTTTGGAAACCTAGAGAGGGAAGAACCCTATACAGGGTATCAAGCCTCTTGCTTATCACAGGGGTTGACATGGGGGTTTCCCACATTTGAGTCATAAGATTCTTTAAGATGTTGTGCACCGGGAGGGTAGCAGCCTCTTTCGGTGCTGATGGGTACTGGAGTATATCGAGCTCTTCAACTCTTGGCTCCATTTCTGTAGCCACTGAAACATTGAGAGCTGCCATCCTCGGGCGGCAAACATCAATGTTCATAAGGAGGCGATGGATCAGATGGTACATCTTTGGGTGTATCAGACTCAATGGATTCCACCTCAGATACCTCCTTGGAATCGGAGTCCAGAAAGAAGTCAAAATAATCTCTATGAGATGTTCGATATCTTCGGTCTCAGAACTTCATTGTTTGGCTGTCGAAGGTATCAAAACCGATGGCACAGAGGGCCTCGGTATTGGCTGATCTAAGCTATGTGAAGCAAGGGATGCCTGCGGAAGAGTGCCGAGCTCTATGGTCACCGTTGGTATCAGCGGCTAAGGGTTCAAAGGGTGGCTTCATAAGCTGACCAAGAACCAAGTTTAAGTCCCATGCCACCGGGGGAGGTCGAATGGGAGGTTTAGTTAAGGTTAGGCCTCTCATGAATCTTGCAATAAGAGGATGAGAGGAAACAGGTTGTCCATTGATGGGCTTAAGGGATGCTGCAATAGCACACAAATGGACTCTTACTGAATTTGTTTTGAGTCCTGCATTGGAGAGATGCAGGAGATATTCCAAAAGAGAATTCAAAGGAAGTGCTAGAGGGTTAAGACCCTGTTGAGCACACCAAATAGAAAATCTTTTCCATTTAAAAGTGTAAGAACGTCTAGTGGAAGGTTTCCTAGAGGCAGGCTCTGTGCAGCATTGTCCCACCTCCAAAGGAAGTTGTTTACCACTTCCTTTGGAGGCGGGACAATGCTGCACGGAGCCCGTCGAGAGACAGGAAGGCTCCGCAACGGTTCCCTAAGAGACAGGGGGCCGCGGCTGTAGAAGAACAGCAGAGCAGCAGCAGGCAGACAGGGAGAGGGGAGGGAGGGAGGGGGGCTGACATGGATGGAGGAAGGGGAGGGCTGACATTGATGGATGGAGGAGGGCTGACAATGATGGAGGGAGGGGGGCTGACATGGACAGAGAGGGGACTGACAGGGAGGGAGGGAGGGGGGCTGACAGGGGAGGGAGGGAGGGGGACTGACATTGATGGAGGGAGGGTTGGCTGACCATGGAGGGAGGGAGGCGGGCTGACATGGACAGTGGGACTGACATGGAGGGAGGGCTGACATGGACAGAGGGGGGGGACTGACATGGAGAGAGAGAGAGAGAGAGGGAGAGAGAGAGAGAGAGAGGGAAGGAGGGGAGGGCTGACATGGACAAAGGGAAGAGACGGGGACATACTGGACAGACGGGGGATAAATGCTGGACAGGAGAGAAACAGTGCGGGTTAGGATTATAATGGGCAGATGGGGGTGGGCTAGGACTGGTAATGGACTGATCAAGGGGGGATTGGGACTGGTAATGTGCTGATAGGGGGGTAGGACTGGTAATGGATTGATGGGGGGGTAGCATTGGAAATGAGCTGATCGGGGAGGCTAGGACTGGTAATGAGCTGATGGGGGGGTAGGACTGGTATTGGGCTGATTAGGGGAGGCTAGCACTGGTAATGGGGTTGAGGGGGGACTAGCACTGGAAGCGAGCTGATTGGGGGACTTCGACTGGGAATGGGCTGATTGTGGGAAGGGGAGGATAGAGCTGCTGGCCCTGGAAGAAAACTGGGGGCTAAGGCTACAAATGGGCCGATACGAGGGGATGGGAGCATGGAACTGGAAGGGAGTGGATCTGAGAGGGGCTGCCATGGTATTTGTACTAGAAGGGACTGGTCAGTGGGGAAGGAGGGGGACTGGAAGGGAATGGACACCAGTGGCAGTCATAGGAATGCAAGTTGACATTGGAAGGTACTGAGAGTGAGGAATGGAAAGGGGCTGATACTGGGGAGGGTTAGTGGGACTGGAAATAGGCTGATGGAAAGACGTGAAGAAAACGAAAGAAGAGATAAGAAATGGCAGATGACCATAGACCAGAGAAAGAGAGCTAAGAGAAGACAGGAAAGCAGAAGCCTCAGATCGGGACCAGCATGATCAGAGAATAAATTGGTCAGATGACAAAAGGTAGAAAAAATAATTTTATTTCATATTAGTGATTTGACTACAAAATCATCATAATTTTGAAATCAAATACTGTTACTTGTTGTGATTAATTATTGTGGTTTAAATAAGTAAATTTTATAAATAAAAACATATTGCAAAGGCCTATAATATAGTAATAATTCAACAAATGATTACAGCAACAATGCGTTAACGGTAAAGGAAGAGAGACGCATTTGATTTTATCATTGGGGGTCACCACAAGTTGACCAATGGTAAAAGGGGTCACGGTACAAAAAAGGTTGAGAACCACTGATCTAAATGGTCATTTGTAGAGGATTAGTTGTCCTTCTCCAGCACAGAGTTTGCTCCTCTGTTGCGTGATTTACACAAGAAGGGGATTACTCGATTTTCTGAGCTCATGAGCAGGGGGAAATGCCTAGCACAAGAAGAGTTAGAAGAGCGTCTGATGAGGAGGGTCACCTTATACCAGTATTTCCAACTGTGCTTCTTTTTGCAGCGTCAAGGAGTAGCAACCCAATTAACAAGGAAAACCACTCGTTGGAAGATGTGTTATTAAAGTGGGGGGGGGGGGGGTAGACTAAGCAAGCCTCACCTCTAGGTTATATGGGAATGGCCAGCAGAAGAAAGGAGGTGATAGTGCCTCTGTATAAGTCTTTGGTGTGACCTCATTTGGAGTATTGTGTGCAGTTCTGGAGACCGCAGCTTCAAAAGGATATAAGATATAAAGAGGCTGGAGTTGGTACTGAGGATGGCTACTAAAATGGTTAGTGGTCTTCGTTATAAAGCATATGCGGACAGCCTTAAGGATCTCATTATGTACACTTGAGGAAAGGCGGGATAGAGGTGATAAGAGTGAGAAGTTTAAATACCTCCGTAGCATACAAGGGAAAGCAAGCTCTGTTAAGAGGAGACATAGGATGAGGGTGAAACTAGATAGACTCAGGAGTAATATGCGTAAATATTTCTTTATGGAAAGTATGGTAGATGCGTGGAACAGTCTTCCAGTGAAGGAGGTAGAGGTGAGGACAGTATCTGAATTCAAAAAAGCAAGGAACAAACACAGAGGATCTCTAAAGGAAAAAAGGAGACTGTTGTAGTGGTTGATATAAAAGGGCAGACTAGATAGGCCATTTGGTCTTTTTCTGGCAACATGTTTCTATGTTTGTACTAGAGGATGTGCATAGGGCATCTCCTACTCACATAATAGGGTGGCATGAGTGGCTAGGGTCAGCCCTGACAGAAGCCAAGTGAGTGAGGATAAATGCAGAGGTGTATATAAATGGACTTTGGTCACTGCCTGGTGCCAGACCCAATTGCAACTCTTGCACCGTACATACCTGACCTCCTTGCTATTACAAAGGGTAGGACAGAGACAGAAGGAGATTATTGGAGGGGCTGTGAGGGGTGGAGCTCCTTCTTCCAAATTTATTTTATTTTATTTAACAGGTTTTTATACCACTTTATAATTTCAGTCAAAGCAGTTTACATTGTAACTTAAAACTTGGTAATGTACATTAAACAGGGCCACTGATAACTTGGATTGTTTTTCTTTTTTCTTTTCTGAGGCAATGGAGAGTTAAGTGACTTGCCCAAAGTTAGAAAGAGTGCTAGTGGGAATCTAACCCTGCTCTCTTGGTTATGAAGCCAGTGCTCTAACCATTAGGCTACTCCTCCACTCCATATGTGGTGAGAATGCCCTATAATTTGCAGACATTGGGATGGGATTGCAGTGGAAGTGGGTAAAGTGGTAGATAGGTCCATACATCCCAGCACTGTAGAGTTCCTGTTAGTGTTGTGGAATGAGGAAAAAGGGAACAAGCAAGAAGCTCTATTGCGAGCCAAACTGCTGTTGATGGCCCGGGTAGTTGTGGCCTGGAAATGGAAAGCTCAGGGGAGGCCCACAGATAGAGGGCTGGTGAAGGAAAGTGTGTGCGGTAAGGATGTTCGATAAAATTACCTCACACCTGCAGAGAAGGCAGGGGTACTGGGAGAAGGGGTGGAAAAAGTGGGAACTTTGATGCCAGAAGAAAGGCGGGGGGGGGGGGGGTGTGGGGGGGGGGGGAGGGTGACAGGGGATGATCAAGGTACGTCCCCAGGGGACATCCAGCCAACACACTGAAGATTGATTGTTGGACTCCACTGGGCAAATAAGTTGTTTGACTTGTTTGGAATGTTTAGTATTGGTTTGTATAGAGATGACCTCTCTCTCTCTTCTAACGTCGAGAGGCTGAATGTTATGAAATGATCACTGTTAAGTCTGGGTACGAGGTCTGCAATCTCATATTTCAGCTCTTTCAACACACTTGAATGTATAAAATCCGGTCCAGGTGATTTGCTACTCTTCAGTTTATCAAATAGTTGTAATGCATCTTCCCGGTGTATCGCTATTTCTTTCAAATTAAAGCAACAGCTTTAATTACCATTTTAGTCATGAGTAACATCCCTACATCTTCCTCAGTAAAGAATGAAGCAAAGAATTCATTTACTCTCTCCGCTATGGCCTTGTACCCTCTTAGCGCCCCTTTTACCCCTCTATCATCTAATGGTCCAACTGACTCTCACAGGTTTTTTGCTACAAACGTACTTGAAAAAGTCTTTATCATGCGTTTTTGCTTCCACAGCAAGCTTCTTCTCAAATTCTCTCTTTGCCTGCCTTATCAATGCCTTGCATCTAACTTGCCAGTGCTTATGTTTCCAGTTTTATTCATTTAGCTCCTTTTTCCATTTCCTGAAAGATGCTTTTTGGCAACGAAAGCAACTCTGACCTCACCTTTAAACCATGCTGACAGTTTGTTGGACTTTCTTCCACTTTTCTTAAAGCATGGAATACAATTGGTCTGGGCTTCCAAGATGGTATTTTAATACAATGCCCATGCTTGATGTAAATCTTTAACTTTTGCAGCCACTCCTTTTACTTTTTTCTTAACTATTTTCCTCATTTTATCATAGTCTCCCTTTTGAAAGTTAAAAGGTAGTACCTGTGGATTTCCTTACCATCCTACCGTCCTTCCTCCCTTCCTCGTATTAAATCAAATACGATCATGCTATGATCACTATTGCCAAGTGGTCCCAACATCCTTATCTCTTGCACCAGATCTAGTGTTCCATTAATAACTAGGTCCAAAACAGCTTCCCTTCTGGCTGGTTCATGAACCAGCTACTCCAAAAAGCAGTCATTTATTTCATCTAGAAAAACTTTATCTCCCTAGCATGTCCTGCCATGACACTGATCCAGTCAATACCAGGGTAAATGAAATCACCCGTTATTATTACTGTGCTGTAACTTTTGTTAGCTTCCCTGATTTCTCTGAGCATTTCATCATCCATTTGTTCATTCTGGCCAGGCTGTCAATAGTACAGCCCCACTGCCATTGCCTTCCCCTTCCCCTTTTTACATAGAATTTCAATCCATTGAGATTTCACAGTGAATTTTGTTTCCTGCAAACCTTTAATCCTTTGTGACTCAATGCCCTAACAGACTGCAACCCCTCCACCAATTTGATCTGCTCTATCATTACGATATTTTTTGTACCCAGGTATCACAATGTCCCTCTGGTTGTCTTCCTTCCACCATATCTCTGAGATGCCAATCATATCTAACCTCTCATTTAGTGCTATATATTCTAACTCTCCCATTTTATTTTTTAGACTTCTAGTATTTGCATACAAGCAGTTTAGAGGCTGTATTATATTCATATTAATATGGTTATCAGTAGGCAGGGGTAGTTTGGAATCTTTGAGCTCTGTCTGCTCTGTACTTAAGGGCATTTGGGTTACTTTTGTCTTTATTGGAACCTCCCTGTTGATATGCCTTAACTTTAATCTTTTGCTAGTATCCCTCAAGTATACATTGTTTCAAACAATGCGCTCTTGGGCGACTGTCGACTTTCCCCTATTATCTAGTTTAAAAGCTGCTCTATCTCCTTTTTAAAGGGTAATGCCAGCAGCCTGGTTGCATCCCAGTTAAGGTGGAGCCCATCCCTTCGGAAAAGCCCCTTCTTTCCCCAGAATGTTCCCCAGTTCCTAACAAATCCAAAACCCTATTCTTTGCACCATTGTCTTATCCACACATTGAGACTCTGGAGCTGTGTCTGCCTTTTGAGTCCTGTGCATGGAACGGGAAGCATTTCAGAGAATGCTACCCTGGAAGTTTTGGATTTCAACTTCCTGCCTAAATTTGGCCTCCAGAACCTCCCTACCGCACTTTCCCTATGTCACTGGTACCGACATGTACCAAGACAGCGGACTCTTCCCAAGCACTATCGAAGACCTTTTCTAGGTGGCGTGTGAGGTCTATTACCTTCGCACCAGGCAAGAATGTTACCAGGCAATCCTCACATCCATCAGAGGTCCAGCTATCTACATGCCTAATGATTGAATCACCAACTATAACGGCTGTCCTAACCCTTCCCTCGTGAGCACATGGCCCTGGAGAAATTTCCTCAGTGCGAGAGGATTTTACATCACCTGGATGACAGGTCCTAGCTACAGAATCACTTCCTGTCACACCAGGGTGATGCTCTCCTGTCACGTTACCTCTCTCCTCCATGGCAACTGGGATGCTGATAGACTGGAGGTGGGACTTCAGTACTACATCCTTCTAGGTCTCATCTATGTACCTCTCTGTCTTCCTTATGTCCTCCAAGTCTGCTACTCTAGTCTCCAGAAAGCGGACTCATTCCCTGAGAGCAAAGAACTCCTTGCAGCTAGTGCACACGTAAGACCCCTCACCAACTGGGAGAAAATCACACAAGTGACATTCAATGCAAATGAATGCAAAGCTCACATCTCGCTGCTGGACTGCTGTCTGCATCTTAATTTTAAGGTTGTGTTTAGGTATTTAAGTTGTTTACTTACTAAGGTTTGCTGGGGATCCTTATATTAATAAAGCTATACCTAAGATGTTTAATGGACTTTACTCACCTCAATATTAAAGTCCTTTATGTATGCCTGGTGAGGATAAACAGCTGCACCTGAGTGTGAATATGGCACCTTCTTCCCTTTAAGAGGTTTAAGCACTTATAAAGCTACGATTATCCCAGAGGTGAGTGGGAGTATAGGAGGGGTGGAGGGAAAAATGAGTTATTAAAAGCTGGCTGCAACACAGTACCCCTGTCCTGTGCTTCTAAGGTAATCTGTGACCAATTTCCTGGGTGATTCACACAGCCCTTGCTTTCATAGAGGGAATCTTTCAAAATGCCCCTTTGATCTGTCACTTGGCTTTAACACCTATTTAAAACAATTTCATAGGTCTCTTGCCCCCTATCTAGAAGGCCTGCCTCTTTGTAAAGGTCTCTAGAAACAATTTATTACTCAAAGAACACTGACCCTGTTTTTCTTTTTATGCTAAGTTATACTCTGATTTGATTTAAATTAAAGCTCTTTGCTGATACTAGGCCCCGACTCAGTATTAAATTTAAACTAGCAGCTTTTTGTTGGGTTTTAAATTTAAACTGAAAGCTCTCTGCTGGGTTCTGAATTTAAACTGAAAGCTACCTTTTGAGTTTTTAACTAAAAGCTCTTTGCTGATACTAGGCCCTATATGATTTAACAAATACACTGGGATTCTAATTTACACAGATTAATCAGCTTAAATCTAAAGAATTCCTTTTTCCCTAAAATTTAAAAAAATACCCAGAAGTAAATACTTACAATTGCAGATCTCTCTACAGAAGTAGCAGTCCTTTTTTGTAATCCTTCACAACCTTTTTAAACTCAGCTACACTAACAGCTTTTACTACATCCTCTGGTAACGAATTCCAGAGTTTGATTATGCATTGAGTGAAAAAATATTCTCTCTTATTAGTCTTAAATAGGTTACACCGTAGGTTCATTGAATGTTCACTGATGACAAAATTGATCTAAAGTTCACCCGTTCCATTCCATACATTAATTTATAGACCTCTATCATATCTCCCCTCAGCCATCTCTTTTCCAGGTTGAAGAGCCCTAACCTTTTAAACCTCTCCTCATAGGGGTATCTTTCCATCCTTTTTACCATTTTGGTGGCTCTTATCTGTACCTTTTCCAATTTGGTTATATCCTTCTTAAGATACAGCGACCAGAACCACACACAGTATTCAAAGTGTGGTTGCACCATGGAACGATACAGAGGCATTATATCCTTTGTTTTATTCTCCATTCCTTTCCTTATGATTCCTAGCATTTTATTTGCCTTCTTGGCAGCTGTTGCACATTAGATGAAGGGTTTCAATGTGCTATCCATGCTGATGCCTAAATCTTTTTCCTGGGTGGTGGTTCCTAATGTGGAATCTTGCATCGTGTAACCATAGCTTGGGGTTGCTCTTTCCTAGGTGCAAATCTTTGCACTTGTCCACATTAAAATTTCATCTGGAGTGGGAGGGAAAGAAGACTTAATAGAAGCTGACTTCCCTGATCTGTGCTTCTAAGGTAAAGCCTTAGCCATTTTCTGGATGATTCACACAGCCCTTGGTTTGATAGAGGAGGCCTTTCAAATTGCCCTTTTGATCTGTCACTTGCCTTTAACACCTATTTAAGACAACTTCACAGATCTTCTGCCTCCTAACTGGAATGTCTCTTTAGTTTCTACAGACCTTTACAGTTTATTTCTTTTTACTCAGAGACTATTTATTTATTATAGGCTCTTATATACCGCACTATTTAGCATCAGCGCGGTTCACAATATAACAGACCAGAACAAGCTGTTTGGTTTTACATAGAACAGGAACAAGAACTTGGATAAATAACATGGGGAAATTGTTAACTGAGACTATTTACATATGTAATTATATGTATATACAGCGGTATTATTCTTAGATTGAGATGGGTCATGTGGAATAGGTGTTCAAAAGGGGATAGGCGGTCAGGTCAAAAATGGGCAGGCGGTCAGGTCAAAAATGGGCAGGCGGTCAAAAGGGGATGGGCGGTCAGGTCGGTGTTTGGCTGGTCTGGTAATATTGGGGGAATAAGTGGGATTTGAGTGCCTTTCTGAACAGCGTTAGATCGGAGACAGCCCGATTCTACTTGTATGCTTAGCTGATTTGTTTTAAATGAAAAACTCTCTAGAAACACATTTATTTCAGAGACTGTTTACTCTATTTTACTTTCTATACTAAGCTACACTCCAATTTCATTTAAATGAAAAGCTCTCTGATGGTACTAAGACCTGACTGACTCAGCAAAAACACTAAATTCTAAAATACACAGACTTATCTTTAACCCAAAAGAATTCCCTTTTTCCTCAAGATTTAGAGTATATTCCACAAGATAAATAATTACAAATGCAGATCTATTTCCAGCTGTAGTGGTCTTTTGGCATCCTCAGGAGCTACTGCAGAATAGGGTTGAAGCACCACCAGCACGGCTACCTCTCAAGGTAGCCTCCAGAAATTCCCGTTCTGCCCCAATCATCTTCTTGATCACTCCGTGAACAGGGAAGCACACCTACATCATCCCCTTGAACTCCTGGAGCAAGGGATCCTCCAGAAGCTCCTCTGCCAGGGCCGATGACTGCACAATATTCAGGGCCAAAAGCAAATGTCCAATGAGCACCGCAAGTTCTTCTCTGTGGAACACATTCAGATCGCCTTCTGGAGAAACCTCTCCCTCCTCCAAATACGGAGCCAGCGGATTGGCCCATAGATCAGAAGTGCCTTCCCCCAACTCTTCTGAAACATGCATCCGCGGGGAATCCTGACTCCCCCTTTTCCACCTGGGATGATCCCTCTCTGGGGGTCTCCGTCTAGCAGGGCATCCACAGCCGGAAGAACAGGAACTTTGCAGAGAAGATCTAGGGACTCTGCTTGTTTCCTCTTGAGGCAGAAGGCTTTATGCAGAGATATGAAATCATGGGAAAAAAACAGGCTCAACCATGGTGTAGCTGTCCGATGTGCTGAACCCATCCCCACAGGCATTTTAAATTTAATTTTGCTCTTCCCCCATTTTCCTTGTTGTGTGGGGGTAATGGCCGTTGTCTGAGACATGGTCGCAGTTCCCACCAAAACTGCAGGAAGCGCCAGACCCAAGAAATCTGCCACCAACAATGCTACGTCAGCCTCCATGTGAGCGGCAGTAAAAGACTGCTGCAGCCAACATCCCAGCCTAACACACATATGACAAAACCGATGGAGACAAGCCGCAGCTGCTGCCACACTGCATTCAAGCTGAGAGGACAAGCAGCATGTACCCACACTGGAGAAGTAGCACTCTAACAATAAGGAGAGCTAAGAGTCGACCACTGCTGCGATCCCCACCGCAAACAAAAGGAAGGGTTCAGCCTAAGAACAGAACAGCCCCACGCCTGCTGTTTCCCTACCTTTTGCTGATTTTTGTCCTTTTTTAAAAAAAAAACTTTAACACAGTTCTACTTGTCAAACTGAGCATAGCCAGAGATCCTGCAGCTAACAGGCAAATCCTGGGCAAATCCTGGTCCCTGGAGATTTTGGTCCTGGGGAAGACCCTGTCCCTACTGCCCATCCTCACTCCCCTACTGATTTTAGGCCAAGGGAGTCAGGTTTATCTGGATTGCTGCACCAGTCCACACACATACCCTCCCACTTGCTGGAAGCAGACAATACTGACATCTCTTAACACAGCACTAGCATATAGTTGCTCTGGTCTGCCTCCACCTGCTGACTGGGGAGCACAGCCCACTTGTCTTGACTGGTCTAGCAGGATGATAAGGAAACCCATCATTTTTTAATGAAACCCATGCAATAATGAAGTCCAACAACAGGTGCTCAGAATCTTTCATTTCCACCCTTCAACCCACTGTTATGTGTCACAATGTTCTGAACATATTGCAACTAAATGTGTCATCCTGTCACTTATATATGAAAAAGGCAAAAAAAAAAAAAGAATTTCTAAAATGTCAGATTTATTCTATTAATATTTATTCTTCCTTCAGGAATTTTTGTAGGTTGATTCTCTTATCTAGTTGTACCATTAATAGCACTGCCTATCTACATTAACCTATACCAGCGATGGCGAACCTATGGCACGCGTGCCAGCTGTGGCACGCGAAGGCCTTGCAGCTGGCACGCGGGAAGGTCGCACATTAAAAAAAAAAAAAAAGCCGCCCGCTGCCGCCGCGGCAGCATGGAGTGTCCCGCGGGGCTCCCTCTGCCCGGCGGGACTCTCCCGGCGCTGCTCAGCCCCTCTCTGCCGGCTTGCAGAGACGCGAAGGGAGAGTCTCCCTCGCGTCTCTCTTAAGCCCGCAGGGGCAGATGGGAAATTTCCCATCTGCCCCTGCGGGCTTAAGAGAGACGCGAGGGAGACTCTCTCTCCCTTTGCGTCTCTGCAAGCCGGCAGAGAGGGGCTGAGCAGCGCCGGGAGAGTTCCGCCGGGCAGAGGGAGCCCCGCGGGACACTCCATGCCGCCGCGGCGGCAGCGGGCAGCTTTTTTTTTTTTTTATTGCCATGAGCCGAGGGAGGGGGGTTAAGACTGGCAATGGGCTAGGGAGGGAGAGAGGGGGGTTAAGACTGGCAATGGGCTAGGGAGGGAGGGAGGGGGGTTAAGACTGGCAATGGGCTAGGGAGGGAGGGAGGTTAAGACTGGCAATGGGCTAGGGAGGGAGGGGGTTGAGACTGGCAATGGGCTAGGGAGGGAGGGGGTTGAGACTGGCAATGGGCTAGGGAGGGAGGGGGGGTTGAGACTGGCAATGGGCTAGGGAGGGAGGGAGGGAGGGAGGTTAAGACTGGCAATGGGCTAGGGAGGGAGGGAGGTTAAGACTGGCAATGGGCTAGGGAGGGAGGGAGGGAGGGAGGGGGGTTGAGACTGGCAATGGGCTAGGGAGGGGGGGTTAAGACTGGCAGTGGGCTGGGGAGGGGGGTTAAGACGCAGTGGGCTATGGGGGGGAGTTAAGACTAGCAATGGGCTGTGGGCTGATGAGGGCTGGCAATGGGCTATGAGCTGATGAGGGCTGTCTGGAAATGGGGTGATGGGGGGGTTAGGACTGGTAATGGGCTATGGGGGGGGGGTTAAGACTGGTAGTGGGCTGATGGGGGGGTTAGGACTGGTAATGGGCTATGGGGGGTTAAGACTGGTAGTGGGCTGATGGGGGTGTAGGACTGATAATGGGTTATGGGGGGGGGGGGCTAGGACAGGAAATGGGCTGATGGGGAGGGGTTAGGACTTGAGGTGGGCTGATGTGGTTAGGACTGGTAATGGGCTGTGGGCTGATGGGGGGGGTTTAGGACTGGCAATGGGCTATGGGGGGCTGACTGGAAATGGGCTGATGGGGGGTTAGGACTGGTAAAGGGTTATGGGGGGGCTTAAACTGAAAATGGGGTGATGGGGGTTAGGACTGGAAGTTGATTGACGGGGGGCTAGGACTGGTAATGGGTTGGGGTGTTGCTAGGACTGGAAATGGGCTGAGTGGAAGGGGAGGCTTGAACTGCAAATAGCTGATGGGGAGGGGGCTTGGAATGGAAATGGGCTGTGAGGGAAGGGAGCTAGGACTGAAAATGGGCTGATGGAACAGCTAGGATAGGACTGGAAATGGGCTGTTGGGGGGAGCTAAGATTGGAAATGGGCTGTGGTGGGGGCTTGAATTGAAATGGACTCATGGAGGGGCTAGAACTGGAAGTAGGCTCATGGGGGGGGCTTGGACTGGAATTGGGCTGAGTGGAGGGGAGCTATGATTTGACATGGGCTGATGGTGGGGCTAGGAAATGAGTAGAAATGGGCTGATGGGGGGGCTAGGATTGAAAATGAGCTGATGAAGGGACTTGGACTGGAAATGGGCTGATGCAGGGACTAGAAGGGAATGGATGCTGGGTGAGACTGGAACTAGAAGGGAGCTGATGTTGGGGGAGGATTAGAATGGGATGGGGCTGGGAGAGTAAAATGGAGAGGGGAAAAATATTTTGTGTAGGAGGGATGAAAAATCTACAATTGGCCAGGTATTGGGAGAGTAATTGGGGATTGAGGATGGAGGGGTAAAATTTGTGTGGATGAAATAGGAATGAGGAAAGAGCAAAAGGAGAAAGATTAGTATGTTAAAGCAGATGTAGAGAGAGAGAGAGAATGGAAAAAAAACTAGAAGAGAGAAGAAAGGACAAATGGACAGCAGACGATGGAGAGTTAGCAGAAAACATGAAGAAACCAGAAGAAGGTGGCTGGACCAATTGCTACTGAAAAAAAAATGCACAAAAGGTAGAAAGATATCTCTTTATTTTGAATTTATTAACTGGAATATGTCAGCTCTGGGAAATGTGCATCATTAACATCTGCGCTTTGTTTGGTACAAGAGGAAATTCCTATTTGACGTTGCCACTTGTTCTCTTTCCCCAGTATTCTCTGAAATGTATTGGTTTAATATTTGCAGTGTTGCCTTTTGATAGGTAGGGTATGGTGCTTTGTGAGTCCTGGTAATGCTGTCAGGATACGGCGGGTTTGCTATGGGTTCTAAATGGGCAGCGTTTGTAGTAGTTCCTAATGTGCCTGGCGGTTGGCACTGGATTATAGTAATGTAGAAATCTTTTAGTCTTTCTTTATCCATACACTCATTAAGAGACATGTTTACTAAAAGTTAGTGTATGGTAACATTATGCAAATATTTATGCAAATAAGACCACTTATGCAAATGACATGCTGGCACTTTGAGGAAATTCTTTGGTTTTGTGCGGCAGTTTGGGCACTCGGGCTCAAAAAGGTTAGCCATCACTGACCTATACTCTAGTCATTGACATGCACAGAAGAAACCTTGCAAGCCACAAAAACTAAAGCCCCTAAAGATTTACGGAAATATAAATCATTTAAAAATAAAATAGTTTAAGGCTGGATCCATGACTAAGTCCATATTGCTCTGCTATGTTAATGGGAATCTGGTTCAAATCCCTATGAGACCAAAGAAAATTAAGAAAACTTAAGACAGCTACTCTCCCAAAGAGAGTTGAGAGAGAAATGAGAAATAGTGTAAATGCCTGCTCACTATGTACCAGTGGTAGATTAACAACCAACTAGGGATGAAAGCAATGGGAGAGAGCAGCTACACCAAGAGAAGAAAAGATGGTGCCAATTAACCGTACAGCTGAAAGAAAGCGTAGTTACTCACCTGTAACAGGTGTTCTCCAGGAGCAGCAGGAATCAGTCCTCACATATGGGTGACATCGGCGCCGACGGAGCCCTCGCAGAGCAATTTTCCCCAGCTTTCAAAGAAAGCCTTTGGGAATTGCAGCACGCATGCGCGGTCCTCTTCCCGCCCAAGGGTGCCATCTTGCTCAGTCAAATGACATAGCTAAAAGACAGCAAAAATTAGCAAAAACGAAAGCATATAACTGCAACTCCAAGGGGAGGAGGGAGGGTTGTGAGGACTGATTCCTGCTGCTCCTGGAGAACACCTGTTACAGGTGAGTAACTACGCTTTCTCCAGGACCAAGCAGGAAGTCAGTCCTCACATATGGGACTCCCAAGCTTAAGGCTACCGGAGACCCTAAGCACAAAAAATGAGCTCCCTCGAGGTCAGTAGCACAGAAGGAAGGAATCTTCTCTGAATATGTCTCCAACCGGTAGCCCAACATCCGGGACGGAGGGTAGGAGTTGCCTATACCTCGAAGAGGTTACGGAGGACTGCCTGTCCGAAAGCACTGTCCCTGCGGGACTCCCTCTCCAGGCAGTAATGGGCTGCAAAAGTCTGGCTTGAAGACCAAGTAGCGGCCCGGCAGATGTCTGCCAGTGGAACAGAGCGGAGGTAAGCTACTGACGTAGCCTTCGCCCGAACACGATGAGCTGGGACTCTACCTTCCAGCACGAGGCCCGCAGCCTCGTAAGCCCAAGCGATGCAGTCCGCAATCCAGATGGACAGAGTACGCTTGGAGACAGGGAGCCCCAACTTGTTGGGGTCATAAGACACGAAGAGCTGAACAGCCTTTCGGTGCTCCCGCGTACGGTCAAGGTAGAAGGTCAACGCCCTTCTACAGTCCAGGGTATGCAGGACCATTTCAGCTCGGCTGGAGTGCGGCCTTGGAAAGTAGGTCGGAAGTACCACCTCCTGGTTGATGTGAAAAGGGGAGGAAACCACTTTGGGAAGAAATTTAGGGTGAGTCCGTAGGACTACCCGGTTCTTGTAGAACCTAGTGTACGGAGGATCAGACACCAGGGCCTGCAGCTCACTAACGCGTCTAGCCGAAGTGAGGGCTACCAAGAACAAGGTTTTCCACGAAAGAAAACGGAGCGGACAGGTAGCCATAGGCTCAAAATGCGGACAGGTGATCCGCTGCAACACCACATTAAGATCCCAGTCCGGGGCTGGCAGGCGCAAAGGTGGCTTAAGGAGAAGGAGGCCTCTGAGAAACCGAGCCACCAGAGGGTGGCTGGAAAGAGGTCTACCATCCACTGGCAGGTGATGCGCAGAAAGAGCACTGAGGTGGACTTTTACCGAGTTGGACTTAAGTCCAAGGTTGGAGAGAGAGAGCAAGTACTGCAAGACCACTGATGCTGAACAAGAGAAAGGATCTTGAGACTGCTGAGAGTACACCAGACGGAGAACCGACGCCACTTGAGAGCGCAGGCCTTTCGGGTGGAGGGCCTCCTGGAGGCCAAGACGACCTCCTCCACATCTGGAGGTAGCTGCAGAGGAGCAAGGACTACCCTTTCAGCAGCCAGGCCATCAGATGAAGGGACCGGAGATTGGGGTGTAGGAGAGTCCCCTGATCCTGCGACAGGAGGTCGGGCTGAAATCCCAGTGGAAGAGGAGTGTCTACCGCTAGCTGCATCAGAAGCGGGAACCAAGGTTGTCTCGGCCACCGGGGAGCCACGAGGATCAGCGATGCTTTGTCTCGGAGAACCTTGAAGAGCGTCCGAGACACCAGTGGCATGGGAGGAAAGGCATACAAGAGGCCGGTGGACCATGGAATTAGAAAAGCATCCGCCGCTACTTGGAGAGGATGCGGCTGATGAGAGCAGAATCTGGGCAGCTGCCGGTTTAGAGGACTGGCAAACAGATCCATGGTGGGGAGGCCCCACTTGAGAAAGATCTGCTGAACCACCAGCGGGTCCAACCTCCACTCATGTGGCTGGAGGATCCTGCTGAGCTGGTCGGCCAGGTAATTTTCTTGACCTGGGAGATAGATAGCCTTGAGGATGATGCCATGGTGGACAGCCCAAGAGCACAGTTTTTGTGCCTCCTGACAGAGAAGGAAGGAGCCTGTTCCGCCTTGTTTGTTCACGTAGAACATTGCAACCTGATTGTCCGTCTGTATCATCACCAACTGGTGAGAAACCAGGTGAGAGAAGGCTTTGAGCGCTAGGCGGATGGCTCTGAGCTCTAGGAAGTTTATCTGTTGAGCAGACTCCCAAGGAGTCCAGAGGCCTTGAGTACAGGTCTCCTGGCAATGTGCACCCCAACCTAGGAGAGAAGCATCGGTCGTCAGGACGTGAGAATGCGTAGGGGGCTGAAAAGTCACTCCTAGGACTAGGTTGGGCAGATGAAGCCACCACTGTAGAGAAGAGACCAGCTGGTCGGAGATCTGCACGGAGTCCGCTAGGCTCCCCGTGGCCTGATGCCATTGATTGCGAAGGCACCACTGAGCAGGACGCATGTTCAGTCGGGCATTGGGTGTCACATGGACCGTGGAAGCCATATGGCCGAGCAGTCGCAGAAAATGTCTGGCTGGGACCAGCGCATTGCTGTGAAAGTGGCCGGCGAGGTCCATGAGCCGCCTGGCCCTGTCCAGAGGGAGGAAGGCCCACGCCTGAAGTGTGTCCAACCGGGCGCCGATGAACTCGAGATTCTGAGAGGGGAGCAAAGTGGACTTTGCGAAGTTTATGACAAAACCCAAGTGTTGGAGCAGGGCCACAGTGCGCTGAGTGGAGTGAGTGGCCTCTTGGGAAGACTGGGCTCTGATGAGCCAGTCGTCCAGGTATGGGAACACAAACAGACCTTGAAGTCTCAGATAAGCCGCCACCACAGCGAGGCACTTGGTGAACACCCTGGGTGCGGAGGATAGGCCAAAGGGTAGTACCCTGTACTGGTAATGATTTCCTCCTACAACAAATCTGAGATATTGTCTGTGGTCCGGATGAATGAGGATATGAGTATATGCATCTTTCAGATCCAAGGAACATAGCCAGTCTCCCTGCTGGAGGTAGGGCAGCAGAATTCCAAGGGTAAGCATCTTGAACTTTTCCTTTGCAAGGAACTTGTTGAGGTTTCGCAAGTCTAGGATGGGCCTGAGGCCTCCTGTTCTTTTTGGAATCAGGAAGTACCTGGAGTAAAACCCCTGGCCCTTCAGGTGGTGGGGCACTGGTTCCACGGCTTGTTCCTGAACAAGACTTGCTAACTCCTGAAGTAGTAAGTCCCTGTGCAAAGGGAGTCTGGGAGGCTCCCCCGGAAAGTAGGAGGGAGGTACCTGGTGAAAGTGAAGAAGATAGCCCTTTTGAACTATGTGAAGTACCCAGGTATCTGTGGTGATGGTGGAACACCTTTGGGCAAAGTGGACCAGCCGGCCTCCTGTGCTGAGAGAAACCAGCTGAGGGGGAGAGGCTATGCTGAGGAAGTCAAAAAACCCCCACCCTGCTGAGCAGGGGCCGGTGGTGCAGGCTTGGGGGCTTGCTGCCTACGCGACCCATTACCCCGTCCCTTGGCCTGCTTTCCCTGTGGGGGAGCTGCTGAGGCCTGATACTGAGGGTAGTATTTATAGGCAGCACCTTTCCTCGGGTAAAAGGGCTTTTTCCCCGAGGCCTTCTTCTTTTGAGAAGGGGCAGAGGTCTTCCTCGAGAGACGAGTCCTGGTGAGAGTCTCCGTCTCGATTTGTGCAGCCTTCTCATCCATGGGCTTGCCAAAGAGGTTATCACCTCGACAGGGGACATCGACCAACTTGTCCTGTACCCAGGGCTCGAGGTCGGACGTCTGAAGCCAAGCCTGGCGGCGTCCACCGATGCCAGCCGCAGCTACTCGAGCCGACGCCTCAAAATCATCGTAGGCTGCTCGAGAGATAAACTTGGAGCACTCCCGAATACCAGTAGACAAGGATTGGAACCTCTGCAAAGGTTCGGAGAGACCAGCAGAGAACCCGGCTATTTCCTTAGCCAGGTCTCGGAGATACATGCCCATGTAGAGCTGGTAGGTCTGGACTCAACAAGCAAGCATAGAGCCCTGGAAGCACTTCCTACCGAGGGCATCCAGGCTTCGGGCTTCCCTACCAGGGGGCACCGAGGAGTGCATTTTTTGACTCTTTAGTCTATGCATGGCCGATTCCACCACCATGGAATGGTGCGGTAGTTGTGCCTTCTGGAAGCCGGGGCTCTTGCGGACTCGATAAATGGAATCGACCCGCTTGCTTAACACCGGCGACGACGCCGGGCTCTCCCACATGCGGAAGAGAAGTCGTTCCAGCATCGGAGGAACCGGTACAATAAAGGCCTCCTTCGGGGGAGAGTCATATTGGAGGGCATCGAGTTCTTCGACTCGAGGCTCCTCCTCGGGATCCGCAGGGAAGGCCAAGGCCTTGGCCATATCCCTCACGAAGTCCGAGAACCGGGTATCCTCCGGGGGGGGGACCGTCTCCGAGGTTCGGACTCGGGGGAGTCCGAAGGGACACACCGAGTCCGAAAGGAACCAGGTGACTCTTCGTCCTCAGATTTCCAGGCCAACTCCTCGTCGGAGTCGTCGATCGGCTCCGGTCGGGCGGGCACCGATGCTATCCGCTCCGACGCCGAGGGAGTCGGCGTTGACGACCTCGGTCCCGAATGGGAGGCCGAAGGAGACCTCGACCGAGGATCGACCCGGGGTCGATTTGGAGGTCGACGTCCCGGCGGTCAGGGCAGAAGCACCGGCAAGGTCAGCGATCAATACCCGCTGCTGGTCCAAGAAGGCAGTCAGACTGCTCTCCAAGGCCGTCAACCTGAGTCCGAGCTCAGGAGACCCAGCAGCCCCCGACTCGGGCCCCGACGGCGTCGGGCCCGACGTCGGGTCCTTCGGAGGCGAGTCAACGAGGACAACAGTACTCACGTGAGCGGGCAAGTCCACCTCGAGTCGAGGATGTTTTGACGGCCTCTCCATCTCCGAGGACCCGGGACGGGAATCGGGGCTTTGCGACCTGGCCCTAGAGGAACCAGGAGCGTCCACCGATCCCGCCCTCGCGGGTTTCTTCTTCCGATGATGTTCCTGGGTAGGAGACCCCCTTTCAGAGGAACTTCGACGATGCTCAGGACCAGAGTCCCGAGACGTCGAAGCCTCCAACGAGGTCCGAGCCCGGCCGGAGTCAGAGAAGATACGTTCCCGCTGGTGCTGCCGACTCCTCAAAGCTTTTGAGGACATTTTGCCGCAAGGCACACAGATCAGAGAGTCATGATCTGGGCCGAGGCAGCGGAGGCAGAAGTCGTGAGTGTCTGTAAGAGACATGAGTTTCTTACAGAGATCACACTTTTTAAAGCCGCTGGCAGCCATCGGGGGAAAAACGGCCCCTGCGAGGTTGAAGGACCGGGCTGCCAGGGAAAAAGGAGCGAAATCTGTCACGAAGGACAAAAAAACGAAAAATAAGGAACGGACTCGCAACCGACGTCGCAAGTCCGGGCGGGAAAAGAACCGGCGTCGAACCAAAGAAAAAAGAGGAAAATAGAGAAAAAATCAACTTTTCTGCGGGGATTCACAGGCAACGTCTGTAGGGCTCCGCGGAAAAAAGAAGACTGAGCAAGATGGCACCCTTGGGCGGGAAGAGGACCGCGCATGCGCGCTGCAATTCCCAAAGGCTTTCTTTGAAAGCTGGGGAAAATTGCTCCGCGAGGGCTCCGTCGGCGCCGACGTCACTGACTTCCTGCTTGGTCCTGGAGAAGAAGCATTTTTCATCACTGCCTCCTGCTCTAACAATGACAACAAGCGCCAAGAGCATATTTCAGATTCATAGGCTGGAAATTCATTGTTATTGGTTTCATGATGCACAAGATCAACAGGGAAAAGATGAAGTGCCAGCCTCTGAGTTTTGAATGTGCTCGCAGCACTGTCCTTGTCAGAGTATGCCGTGGTGAAACATGCTTGTAACACCATTACCACTAATCAGAATCAGAGGGAGGGAAGCAGGAGACACAGTTGCTGAGGAAGAGGAGAAGCTATGCCACTGAAGGTATGGAAAGGTCACCAACTATGCCATACCCCAGGAACACTATCCCCTTTCCCAAAATTTCATATCGTCAATAGAGGGCCACACCTCCCCAACCCAGCTAACTCAGAGGGCTGTTAAGGATATTTCAAATGTTCAATGTGGCCTCTCTCAGCAAAGGTTTGGGGGATAACAGGAGGACTTGGGGACCAGAATAAAATGGAAAGAGAGACTGGGTAGGAACTTGGAAGTTTAGGTTCAAAAGCAAAAATGTGGCCTCAAACTGGGTAGGGACTGAGTGGAAGAGTGAATGTGAGCAAGGAGGCTTTTCTTTTTTTTTTTTTTTAATAAGCTACACCTTTTCTGGCACCTCAAGTCATTCCTTTTGACTGATGATTTTTGTTTACTACTACAAGCAATGATTATGCAATGACTTTGCCTCTACTACTAGATTGCAATTTACTTTATGTTTGTTTTTCTAGGTTTGTCCTTGCTAAGGGTTACAAGCTTGTTCAGAATACAACCACAGGACTTATTACAAGGTATACATTTTTATTAACATATTACACTTATTCTAACTTTGTTACACTGGCTTCCAATAAAAATATTGGTTATCTTGTTTAATATCTTCAAGTGCATGTTTGAGGAGAGAACTTCTTGCAGAACTGATGCGATTGTACCAACCACAGCATTCACTGCCGTCACCTAATCAAGGTCTTTGAAGATAGCAGGGAAAATGAGACACTATTTTCAGTGGCTGCTCCACAGTCTTGAAAAGAATACTACCAGCATTTGTGTATGTAAATGAACTGTTATATTGGACAAAAATGAAAAGCATACTTGCTTCATACTTGCCTATAAACTCCCAACCCTTCTCCTCCCCCTCAACCTCTGCCACTCATCTTCTTTCCTCCTCCAAACTCATTACCTGCTCCTATGATCCTATTCCCACCTGTCTCCTAAGCTCTCTCTCTCATATTCTCAACCTATCACTCTCTACTGCAACTGTTCCTGCAGCTTACAAAAGCATGCTGTGATCACACCTCCCTTCAAGAAAGTCTCACTAGACCTGACCTGTCCTAAGGTACACTAAAAAAATTTTTTTTTAAACTGCCTCTAATGTTTCGATTGATTTTTACGTTTTTTGGTGCGCTGAATCCAAATCTGGTAACCAATTTGCTCCATCACGTACAGATTTTTTGCTACATTGGGTTAGCAGTTTGAGGTGAATGTTTCAGATTGAGTGCGATCGAGATAAAAGTTTCTTGGATGAATTCTTTATACTAATTGTTTAGTAGTTATTCAAATAAGAATAAAGAAAATTGTAACAAGGCAGCACATAAGAATAGAGTAATGTCAACAAAACACACTGTGATGGTAGCAAAATTGTCTGCACTTAAAACAGCCACATACATGTGCACAAACATTGAGCATATAAGAGCGAGGTTAGACACAAAGCAAAGCAAAGAAATGTGCAAAAAATGTTGTACAGGTATGTATGTAAGAATAGAAAACGCAAACCGCACCATTGCAATACATGAAGACAAACACCCGATGGTGTGAAAATAAAATTCTAATAAATGAGATCCGACACTGTGGTAATAACTAGCAAACTTTTATTTCAAAGTTTAGTAAAAACACGATATTTGTCAACACAGTTTAGATTTTAAAGTCATTCTTGGGTCAATCAATCTCCTGGTGGGCCCGTTTCTTCTTCCCCTGAATGCTTCTCGTGGTGCGCTGCTTGGCATATTTTTCATCTGGGGTTTCCCGTAGCAGCAACCAGCAGAAATCAGCCATCATAGTGGTGTTCCATCTTCCTTGGTACCTTCTCTCTGCGTCCTTGATGTCCTGGTGAAACCTTTCACCTTGTTCTTCACTGTACGCCCCCAGGTTTTCGGGAAAGTAGTTCACATGGGAGTGCAAGAAATGGACTTTCAGGCTCATGTTACAGCCTTGTTCTTTGAAGGCATTGAGCATCCTGGCAACAATATCCTTATAGTTCTCATCCCGCCTGTTCCCCAAGAATTTGAGAACAACATCCTTGAAGGAATCCCAGGCTTCTTTTTCCTTCTCAGACATCGTTTCAGCGAATGCTCCATCTGAAATGAGTTTCCTTATATCAGGGCCAACAAACACTCCTTCCTTTAGCTTTGCTTCAGAAAGTCGGGGGAACTTTGAGCAAAGGTACCGAAAGCACTCACCATCTTTTGGAAGGGACTTGATGAATTGCTTAATGAGACCCAACTTAATGTGGAGAGGTGGTAATAGAATTTTATCACGAGGTACCAAGCTCTCATGAAGAACATTTTTCTCACCGGGTCTCAAATACTCCCGAATTGGCCAGTCTTTTTTCCCCCAGTGTAGGTCGCGGGCCCGGCTATCCCACAAGCAAAGGAAGCAGGGATATTTGGTGAAACCGGATTGCTGCCCTAATAGCATGGATAGAATTTTAAAGTCTCCACAAATCATCCACGTATGCTCATCATAACGAATCTTCTGAAGAATCAGGGCCAAATTCTTGTATTTTTCTTGGAGAATAACAGAGTGAGCAATAGGAACTGAAGCGAATGTGTTGCCATTATGAAGAACACCTTTTATGCTGTCTTTTGACGAATCAATGAACAGCCGCCATTCAGCAGGATCATACTTGAGTTTAAACTTTTCCATCACTCCGTATATATCGTTGCAAAATACCAAATCTTCCTCTTTGCTGAAATACTTCAAAAATTGTGTCTCGCGGTTGCGGTACCAATAAAAAGTTGTTCCTGGTGACAATAGATTTTTCTGTTTAAGCAGAGAACCTAGCAGTTGGGCAGCATCTCTTGGGAGTCCTAAATCCCGGACTAAATCATTCAATTCAGCTTGAGAGAAAAGTTCAGGTTTCGGATCTGGTTCAGTTTCAAACTCAGAAGTACTGGACTCATCGGGAAAAGCCACCTGATGAGTCTCATCATGATCAGAACCGTCCACACAAATATGATCCAAAGATTTTGGTGGTTCAGGCACAGGTACTTCGTTGCTATGAGGCATAGGCCTAATTGCTGAGGGAAGGTTGGGGTAACTTATTACGTTCTTATTTTTTAAGTTGTATCCCTTCACAATGCAAGAGCAAAAATAGCAGTCACTGCTGTGGTCTCTTTGTTCACGCCACATCATAGGTATTCCGAAACGAAATGCTTGTTTACCTTTCATCCATAAGCGTAGATCTTCCTCACATGTCTTGCACACTTTGTGAGGAGCCCACGGTTTGTCTTGATCGTCTAACTTCAAACCGAAATAGGCGAAATATACTTTTTTAATAAATGCAGAAATGTTCCTCTGCCGCTTTTTCACGGTATATTCCCCACAAATAAAACAAAAACTGTCCGGAGAGTTGACGCAATCTCTGGCTCTGTGAGCCATCACAAATACACAGCACTGCAAACTACAACTGTAGTGAACCACTTCGGAATAAAGCTGGATTATGACTGAGCAAACAAAAGGTAATAATGAAATTGCAAGAAACTGAAATTTGACAGGAACGTTCATGTCGCAACCACCGTGTTTGAGCGAGCGAACGAGGCGAGGCGAACAGGAAAGAACATGCGCCAGCGCGAGTACTGGATTTAGCCCCCCGCCTCCCAATTGTCCTGTTAATGTATAAAATGAATACAAAACACTCTAAAATATCATGAGGGAGTGTTTCTAGTTAGTTAACCATTACAACCTCTATTTTGGGCCAAGAAAATAAACTGCAGTCGGCTAAAAAGAAATTATGTGAACATTCCTTATATGGGTAAGAAATCTAATTTTGCAAGAAAACGTGACGTGATGGAACATTTTGGCTATTTTTCCTGAATTCAGCACCCCAAAATCTATAGGAATCAGTTGCAAAACTGGAGGCAGTTTTTTGGTAGTGTACCTGTGTTATTCACCCATTTCCCTCCTCCCCTTCGTTTCTAAACTACTTGAACATGCGGTTCACTGCCATTTATTTTTTTAGATTTCTATAACTCCTTATCTTGAAATCAAAGCAGTTTACATTTAACAAACCAGTTTACAATGAGCATGTTTCTGACTGAACGGGGAGGGGTATACAAGGGATATAGTTACAAGTAAGAATTAACTTATAATATAATATAATTTATACTAGTGGAATTTAGTACATTGCAATTATGTGGTATTGACATTTGTAGGAGGTTAAAGCATAAAGTATTGAGATTGTGGATCTTGATGTAATTAGGAATATCTTCTGTGAGCTGCAGAATTGGAGATGTTTCTTATGTAGGATCTGCATTAATGGTAGGTATATTGTTTCCAAAACGCTCTGCGAATAGATAGATCTTAAGAAGTTTTCTGGAGGTAGTTAGGTCAGTTATTCTTAATGTGTTTGGCAATGAGTTCCATAGGATCGGGGCGTAGAATATGAATGCCCTGTTGCTTGTTGCTCTGTTCATTCTCCGGAATTCCATTGGAATAGCTAGTGTGTTCTGTGAGCAAGTTCTCTGCTATTGGATGTATTGAATAGTAGAGAAGATAGGTACGTGGAGGATAGGTTCTGTAGTATTTTGAAGGTAGTCATTATAGATTTGTATTTTATACAACTTTCAATTGCTAGCCAATGTAACTGCTGTAGGATTGGTGTGATGTATACATCCCTGGGAGCTTTCACCAGGATCCGAGTTGCAGTGTGTTGAGCCATCCAAAGTTTGTTAAGTGTCTGTTTGGGTAGCCCCTGGAGTAAGCAGTTACAGAAATCAAAGTGAGAGCAGATCATCGCTTGGAGAACTGTATGGAAGTCTTTAGGTTCTAGGAAGGATATCAATGGCTGGGGCATTTTTAACTTATTGTATATAGCACGTGTTTTGTTTATGTGGGAGTTGGAATTTAGTGTTTGATCCAGAGTTATACCTAGATATCTTACTTTAACTTCCAATGACACCTCTTTGATTTTTTTTTATTAAAAAAGATGGAGTAAAATCTTTATCTTTGGAGATAAACATGACTTCTGTTTTTTGAGGTTTATTTGGAGATTTTGGGAAGTGAGCCATTCAGATGCTTCATCAAGGCAAGATATTATAGTAACATTGTATATGACTGCAGATAAAGACCAGTATGGCCCATCTAGTCTGCTCAGCAAGGCAGCAAGAGTAGGTGCACCTACCACTCTGTGCAGGTCACCACTCCCCATGCCTTTGTTTAGGGGTGTACCCACCACTCCTTGAATGTCACCTCTATTTGTTGAGATATAAGAGATAGTTATGTTTATTTCAATTTTATCCTGTTGTTATAAAGGGATCCATTGTGTCTGTCCCATGCCATTTTGAATTCTGTCACTGTATTTTCCCCCCACCACTTCCATCGGGAGGGCATCCAAGCATCCACCACGCTTTCAGTGAAAACGTATTTCCTGACATTGCCTTTCAGTTTACCCCCTTGTAGCTTCATGCTATCCCCTCCAGTTTTACAACTTCCCCAACTTTGTAAGAGGTTTGTTTGTTCATTAATACTCTAAGTATTTAAACATCTGAATCATATCTCTCCTGTCCCTCCTCTCCTCCAGAGTGTACATATCTAGGACTTCAAATCTCTTCTCATAAACCTTCTGATGCAGGCTCCAAATCATTTTGGTCACCTTCCTCTGAACAGTTTCTTGTCTTTTTATATCCTTTGCAAGATATGGTCTCCAAAACTGAACACAATATTCCAAGTGAGGTCTCACCAGCAACTTGTACAGTGGCATTAGTACCTCCTCCTTTCTGCTGGTAATTCCCCTTTGTATGCAACCCAGCATTCTTCTGGCTTTTGCCACCGCCTTGTCACACTGTTTCGTCAACTTGAGATCCTCAGAAACAATCACTCTGAGGTCCTTCTCTTGGTTCATGCACACCATCGCACTTTCAGCGTTTGTACTGTTGGATCCTCTTCCACTGCTATCCTGTTCTCAGTTAGCGTACCCCAAAAGTCTGTCTTGAGCCTATTCTTTTTCTCTCTATATACCCAATCTCTTAGTGCACTCATCTCCTCCCATGGTTTTCAGTACCATCTTTACACCGATGACTCCCAGATTAACTCTCTACACCTGAAATTTCGCTGTCAATCCAGGCCTGGATCTCTGCCTGCCTATCCAACATTACTCCCTATCTAACATTATTGCCTGGATGTCTCACCGCCATTTGAAATTGAACATGGCCAAAACCAAGCTTCTTATTTCTCCCCCTAAAACCACCTCCCCCCTTCTTCCTTTCTCAATCTCTGCAGATAATGTTCTACTATTCCCCGTTTCCTCAGCCCGCAACCTTGGGGTGTCTGACTCTTCCCTCTCCTTCTCCACACACATTCAACTGATAGCTAATACCTGTCATTTCTTTCTCTAACACATCAGCAAAATTTGCCCTTTCTTCTCAGAAAACACTACCAAAACGCTTATCCACTCTTTAGTCACCTCCCATCTAGACTATTGCAACCTCCTCCTTGTTGGTCTCCCTCTGAATCATCTCTCTCCCCTTCAATCTCTTCAAAACTTAGCTGCACGACTAATCTTCCACCAGTCTCGATATGATCATATAACCCTACTCTTCTCAAGTCATTTAATTGGCTCCCTATCTGTTTCCATATCCAGTTCAAATTTTTCCGACTGACCTATAAGTGCACTCGTTCTGCTGCTCCTCACTACCTTTCCTTTTTTCTCTCCCCCTATACCCGTTCTTGGGAACTCTGCTCTTCTGGCAGATCGCTTCTATCTGTCCCCTTCTCGTCTACTGACGACTCCAGACTTCGATCCTTTCACCATGCTGCTCCTTATGCCTGGAACAAACTACCTGATTCTGTATGGCAGGCTTCATCTCTGGCCCTTTAAAAATCCAGGCTGAAAACTCACCTCTTCGAAGCCGCTTTTGGATCCTGATCCACCTAGTTGCCTATGTGTTTCCTTACCACTCCCCTAGATGCATCCTTCTCCTCAGCTATTGTGCCGTCTTTGAGTAGATTGTAAGCTCTGAAGAGCAGGAACCATCTCTTACATGTGTCTGTACAGTGCTGCATATGCCGTATAGCGCTATATAAATGATCAGTGGTAGTAGTAGTAGTAGAATGCTAAAGAGGATGGCTGCAAAGCCTGAGCATAATTGAGGCAAAAATCAGCACCTGTAGTAAAAAACCTCTAGAGGCCACAAGCTGAATAGGGCAACATGGCTGCAACAGCAATGGTAAAAGGTAAAAAAAGGATCATGAAAAAAATAAAAAATCCAACATGCTGAAACAGGGCCGTGGCAAAAACTGAGTCCCAAAAAGGGAATCTCAAGGCCTGTTGGGATGACCAAGGAAACCAAAGAAGGAGAGCCCTTGACAACCAGAGAAGACTAGGTGGCCTAGCTGCTGATCAAGCCTGTGTTTATTTTTTAAAATTTGAAGCAGCTTTATTAAGAGCAGCAGAGCCAAAAGCTTCCGGTTGAAAGCCACGGAGAAAAGAAACGCGGATTGATTAAAAAAAATTTCTAGGGCATGCACATAAGGACAGCAAGAGGAATAGAGGGCATGAGCTCAACATACAGACACCACCCCCCTCCCCCAGGGAGCCCCTTGGGCTCTCCTGCTCCTCTTCAGGCCCACCAAGTGCTCATATCTATAACAAACACCACTAGATCCTGGGCAGCTGTATGCTCAGGAATCAAGGGAGTACCCCCATTTCAGGCACCACTGAATCCATCAGGATTCACAGGATTCAGTCCTAAGGACACTGCACCTTAGTGTGGGCCAGGAGAGTCAGGCCTATATGCACTGCTGCACCAGTCCACACTCCTTGCCACCTGCTGGAGGCAGAAACTGCTGTCTTCTCTCAGTGCTCTACCAGAACATATACCATGACATCACTGAAAGCTGCTCAAGTTTGCCTCCACCTGTTGGGCAAGGGACCATAACCTAGTCTGTCTGGCAATTACTGGACCCAGCACAAAAGAGATCAGGCCACCAGACCCATACAGAGCGCCGCCTCAGAGCCCAAAGTAGAGGTAACACAGGCATTCTTAAAGAGGGCCTCTATTTTCCCATCTGAAATTCATTAAGTGGCAGCGCTCCCTTCCACTGGAAGGATGCTCTCCTGAATTGGGTACGCTTATGAAACTTGAACAGGAGCAGGGTCTGCAATTATGGAAAACCACCAACGCATTCTGAATCAGCACAGGAACATCCTCCCTGTGAAACAGGTAGATCACAGACTGATCACCACCTTCCATGAGGGGAATCTTCCCTTCTTCCTCAGACTGATCTTCTGAGGAAAAGGATTCTTCTTCCTCATCCCAGACATCACCCATGGGGAATAAGACTAGGCTCTTAAAGGGATGGAAAGGTGAAAGAGTGATGCAGAGTTTTTAGCCCCTTATTGCCAGTGGCAGGGACACTTTAGGGCACCAGATCTCTCACAGCAAAGGCCTGGGCTGTGGACCTCAATGGAGGAGGCTGCCAAGCAGCTAAGTTCTGAAATCAACCCATGAGCTGCTTCAAAAGCTGCTGCTCAAAGCCAGTGGAGAATAGAAGCCAAGGCCCAGAAGCCCAAGGAGACTGCTGGTTAGAGTCTGCAACCTCCTCACCACATTCCCCCTCTACAAAGGCCATATGAGCATCCAAACCGGTCTCACAGGTGGAAAAACTGTGGAAGAATTAGTGGAGGCATCAAAAAGTGACATCTGGCCCTGAACTCCCTGGGGAAGGGGTGCTTAAAAATGCCAAATATTGCATTCAAGGTATCACCATCACTCATGGGGCAAAAAGATCCTGCCACAGAGCTGACCAAACAGGAGCCACAAGTGGCATAGCATCAGACAGGGCTCCAAACGGCAAAAAACAAAGAAAAGGTCCACTAAACAAGGCTGAAAAGGGGATTCTCTGCATCTGCAAAGCCGGTCAACAACACTGAGAAGGGAAAGCCCAGCTACTCCCGCAGACCTGAGCCGCAGCTACCGAAAAGAAACAATTTTTTTTAATACTGCTTTATTTAAGGTAGTATAGACTCAATACAGCCAACTGGATTGAATAGGTACTTAGAAAAAAAGCAAATAGTGAACAAGAGGGCAGGGGGGCCTGGGCCCAAGCTTACCACTCCCTTAGGGTGTTGTGGGATCCTCCTTTCTGCTCTTCAGCCCACCAAGCATTAGAAACCCATGGTAGCAACCCCAGACACAGGGCAAGCTGTCAGCTCTAGGAGACAGGGACATACCCAACCTCTTGGCAACATTGGGCCTACAGGTCTCAGTCACACAAATGACAAGATCGTGGTCAGGGCTAGGAAAGACAGACCTGTCTACACTGCTGCACCAGTCCAGACACAATGCCACCTGCAAAAGGCAAACAAATACTGGCTTCTCTCAATGCTACACCAGTATATATACCAAGTGATGACATCAAAGTTGTTCAAGCCTGCCTCCACCTGCTGGCAAGGGAGCATACCCCACATGTCTGAGCTGGTCTAGCAGGATAAGCAACTAGGTTTCATTGAGTAAAGAAAAATCACAGACAGATCCCAGTGTATTTCTATAATCCAAGTAAGGCAGTACCCAGTGACAAAAGGAGGAGAAAGGTCCCTTTAATTGTTTGTTCCACAGTTGTGGTCAACAATATCCTTGCATTTTAGGTATGTTGTGTACAATATCTTGAGAAATAATTGGAAATATTCAAACTGTATGTCGTCATAATATTTTAATAGTATGTTCAAAGGTATACAACAACAAAAAAAGTTGTTTGTGCAACTCAGACAGTAATTTCTGAGAAAAAGAAAATATGACCTGGACATGATTAATAGCACCCTTCACTAATATTTGGTTGCACAACCCTTGGCAATGACAACAGCCTCCACACGTTTCTTGTAGTCATTTATAAGTTTCGTACATCTGTCTGCTGGTTGTTTCTACCACTTCAACTGCGATTTGTTCCGGCTCATGAATGTTGCCAGGATTCTTTTTATAAATGGCAGATTTCAGCTCTTTCCAAATATTCTCGATTTGATTGAGATCAGGACTCACTGCTGGCCAGTTTAAAACAATTCCTTTTTTCCTTTTAACCATTCTTTTGTATTTTTATGTATGTTTTGGGTCATTGTCCTGCTGGAGGAGCCATGACCTCCAACTCAGACCTAGCTTCCTGACACTAGGTAGCATATTTCACTTCAAAATACATTAGCAGTCCTTGACTTCATGATTCCTTTAATACATTCCAGGCATCCAGGTACTGAGGCAACAAAACTGCCCCACAACATTATGGAACCCCCACCATATTTAACTGTAGGAAGGGTGTTTTTTCCTTATAAGCTCCATTTCTTCACCTGTAAACGTATCACTGGTCTGCACTGCCAAACAGCTCAAGTTTGGTTTCATCAATCCACAGAACATTTTCCCAAAGGATTTCTCAGGGTGGGTGTGGGCAAAGATCAGGTGTGCCTTTTTACGTCTATCTTTGAACAGTGGGTCTTCCTTGGCCTTCGCCCATGAAGTCCTTCTTTGTTTAGTGTGCGGCGTATGGTGTGGGTTGAAACCACTACTCCAGATTGCTTCAGGTCAGCTTTAAGCTCTTTGGAAGTTGTACATAGTGTTTTTCCAACAGTTCACACTAACTTTCAAAGACCTCTTGGATTTATTTTCCTCTTCCCACCACGACCTGGGAGGTACATGACAGTTCTATGAGCAGAAAACATTTTAATAATATTGCGAACTGTAGACATAGGAATCTCAAGATCATTGGAGATGGCTTTGTACCCCTTTGAAGTTTGTTGTTCAATGATAATAGCTTTTCTGATAGTCTCAGACAGCTCTCTTATTTTCACTATTGTGAAAATGGAACAGGGAGTGAATGTAGCCATTTTGAACATTAGAGCCATCATTCACTGGTCGATTCAAGTCATGTGAGTACCAATGATCACAAGTGCATCTAATTTTACTGCAATAGAAATGTGATTCTTCTGTTCAAATTGATACGGATTGTATATAAGGATGCCAATAATCATGTCCTCGCAATGTCCCCGTTTTTATACTATTTCCTACTATTTTGTTTTTTTAATTGGTCTTGTTTTATTTGATTATTTTGTGTGTTAAATATGTATGCATATATAAGTCCAAAATCATTTCACTGGCCACTTTTTATTATGAGATATTGAACTACAAGGGTGTCAATAATGTTGACCACAATAGTATTTTATTTTTAATTAGAAGATTAATTTCTCTGCATTCAAGTAAACCACCATGATGTCCACACTACTCTATCAACTCTTCCTTTTGCAACTGCACAGAGCAGTAGATTTGACAATATCCTTGTAATACTGAGTTTCATAATTGTTTTCTTCTTTGACAAGTGATTTTTTTTCTCTTAACTCATTACTGTTACATTATACTAGTGATATTGTATTATAGGCATTAGTGCATTGTGCAAAAAGCATGGTAAACCTCACTCTCCACAACTAAAGCCTGATAAAACATAAAAGCAAAGGTGGGGGGGCATAATCCTGACTGACAATTTGGTCCCAGCTCTATCCAAACAGCTTAGATTCTCCCCCTATCTTCTACATTCAATAAGTTCTCACAACCAGGAGTCCTGGTCTGCTGCAATTCTGCCGCAAATGACAGACACCAACCTTGTGTCACAGACACAGAGCAAACTGCTCCACTTCTGTTTGCAATAATCACTTCCCTTTTGCTGCATTACTCTGCCGTTGCACTTACTACCCCTATCCCTATACTTCTGCTCCCCTCCCCCATGGCCATAATCTGTTGTCTTCCAATCTGGCACACACACCATACACCTCTGCTGCTCTCCTCCTATCTGGTGTTGGCAGCAATTCTGCCAATAAGAGATAATAGCAGCCCATGTGGCTAAGAATAAGCTCATCCCAGCAATAGTGGTGGGAGATGTGGTTGTCAGGGCAAGCAAACTGGGAATGAGTAGGAGAGGGAAAAGAGGAAACTGATGAAGAAAGGGAGAGGAGAAAGTATAAAGCGCAGTGATTAGGAGGATAATGATTTGAAAAAAGTGAAATTAGGCCTCATCTGCTCATTTTCTTTTCTGGAGTCCCTCCAGTCCAGTCCAAGCATATGGGTAATGTTCATCCACCAGCAGGTGGAGACAGAACAAAGTCCAAAACTCTCATTTAAGTAGCCTATGCTCCCCTGCAGAGCAAGTATGAACCTCACAAAGCAACAGAATGGAGTCCCAGACCCCCCCCAAAACCTCCACCAGCTCTGCAACAAACCATGCACCCCAAAAGACGTGCACATCACCTTCAATAGTCTGTGTTCTCTTTTTATGTTGTTGTTGGAAGAGTCCCCACACAAGGTACCCCCACCCAAGGACCAGAGTCCACCACGAGGAAAGCAAGGAGTGCAATAGCACAGCGGAACCCCAAGACTGATCAAAAACAACCAATAGGCCCAAATTTGCCCATTCTAGCAAAAACTCTTTCAGAAGATATGCAAGACCAGCAAAAGACTAAGTAGCCAAGTCCTGGGTTGGTCCAGAACTGGACTGAGGGAACCTTCTGGAAAAGAAATTAACAAATAAGACCTAATTTCACCTTTCAGTTTGTTACTCCAGTCCAGTCCCGATGCGTGGGACGTAACAAAGCAGTACTATCGCAGGGTTAGGACCAAAATGCCAGCCTGTAGCACCCGAGCCCCGAAATCTGCGTCCTAATGAGCCTGTACATCCAACCTGTAATAACACGCAAAGGAATGAAGCGACAACCATGTCACCACCCTGCAAATGTCCAGAGGTGGAACAAGATTGAACTCCACCATGAAGCCGCCTGCAAGCCCAACGGAACAATGCGCCCATTCATAGAAATATGCAGATTTAATGGCACCTCAAATTCAGTGGGAAATGCTCATCTTGGAAACGTCATCACCCTTTCAGAGCCCACAAAACACGAAGAGGCCAACCAAACGCCAAAATGCCTCCATCACCTTCACGAACTGCTTAAGTGCCCTGCACATATAGAACACGCATAATTACCTGATATTAATGTGCAACACTGAAAACACCTTTGGCAAGAAGGAAGGGACTGGGCATAGAACCACTCTTTCCTTTGTGATCACCAAATAGGGCTCCCTGCACAAGAAAGCCTGAAGCTCCGAGGTGCATCCTGCTGAAAAAATTGCCACCAGGAACACCACTTTCAAAGTCAGATCCTTCAAAGAAGCCCCTGAAAGAGGCTTGAACGGGAGCTTCACGAGCACGGAGAGAACCAAATTAAGATCCCAGGATGGAATAAGGGGACAACAAGATGGCCTCAAATGCTTAACCCCTTGAAGAAAAGATTCCACGTCATGAAGAGAGGCAAGGGCCTCGCTCTCGCCCTGCACCGAACCCCAGATGCTGCCAGGGCTGCAACCTGTACCTTCAGGGAATTTAAGGTCAATCACTTGTCAAGACCATCCTGTAAGAAAACCAAAATCTCTGGGAATAAGTCCCCTAGAGGCTGCACACCTCTCTCTCCGCACCAAGCCTCAAATATGTGCCAGGGACTTAGACACTTCTGAACCTGCAACAAGGTGCTAAATCACCTGTGGGAAATATCCCCCGTGCCTCAAAACAAGCCTTCTCAAGAGCCAGGCCATAAGGGAGAACCTATCTACGTACAGCATCCAGAGAGGACCCTGCATTAGCAGAGCCCCCAAAAGGAAGAAGAAAAGGCTCCGCCACCTGAAGCCTCACAAGATCCAAATACCATGGCCTTCTGGGTCAGTCCGAGGCCACCAACACCACACACCCTTCATGGGCCTCGACCCACTGCAAAAAGCGACCATCAGAGGCCATGGGGGTGGAACACAGAGAAGTCCATCGCTGGGCCAGGGTTGGACCAACATATTGAGACCTTCCACTATATGCTCCTGGCACCTGCTTTAGAACTTGGGGAGTCTTGACATTTGCCACTGTTGCCATTAAGTCCATCATGGGAATGTCTCAATGCCTCACAATCGACTGGGAGGCCAATTCAGACAGGGACCACTCCCATGGATAACCCGCCTGCACATTCTCCTTCCTGGCAAAATGCACCCCCAATAGAGCAAGCAGATGGACCTCTGCCCACTGTAGAAGCAAAATTGCTTCCACCACCACCAGCAAGCTCCGCGTACCGCTATTGTCACACTGTCGGTCAGCACTCTCATCGCCTGCTGCCAAACAAGAGAAAGAAAAAAACTCAAAGGCCAGATGCACTGCCCTAGTCACCAGACAATTGATAGACCATTGGCTCTCCTCTGGTGACCACTCTCCCTGGGCCATCTGGCCCCAACAATGAGCCCCCAAATGCAGAGGCTGGCATCTGTAGTTACTACTACCCAGTCAGTCAGAGGTCTCAAGAGACATTCCCATCACAAGGTTTGCCGAGTCGAGCCACAAATTCAGACTCATCCAGGCCTCAACCCAGAGAACAAGGTGGACATCCATAGACTGCATCTGTGGGGACAACCACGCCAAAAACACTGCCTGAAGCAGAGCCCAAGGCACCAATTCATGGGAGGCCGCCATCGAGCCGAGCACCTGCAAATAGTCTAAACTCTCAGGCGGGAAACTGCCCACAGTCTTCACACCTGACTTTGAAACTTTGCTATCCTGCCCTCTGATAGAAATATCATCCCTTGCTGAGTGTCGAAGCGGGCTCCCAGGTACTCCAAGGACTGAGATGGAGACGGACTGCTCTTGGCAAAATTCACAATCCAACCCAGCAAATATAGGTGAAACAGGATGCCCTGCTTCCCCACAAGGCTGCTGCTGCCACCACCATCACCTTGGTGAACACCCCGGAAGCAGTGGCAAGGACGAAGGGGAGAGCCTGAAACTGAAAATGCCCCTGCGGCACTACAAAATGCAGAAACCACTGATGATCCGGATGAATGGGAATATGCAGTTAGCCTTGGACAGATCCAGGGACATCGAGAATTCCCCTTGTCACACAGCCACAATGGCAGACCTCAGTGTCTCCATGTGAAAATGAGGTACCCAGAGGGCTCTGTTTTTACCCCTCCCCCTTCAAATCCAGGGTGGGCTGTCAAGATCCTTCTTTCTTGGGCACCACAAAGCAAATTGAGTAACGTCCTGCATCTTACTCCTCAGGAGGCACAAGAACAATAGGCCTAAACTTGCAAGAGGCATTCGAGCATCGTCTGAACAGTCAAGACCTTGGCGGGGGGCTCGACAAAGACATCATAAAGGTATCAACAAGAGGCCTGACTAACTTGAGTGAACAAATTTTGTGGATCATGTCCAAAGACCCAAGCATCCATCGTAAGCTGGACCCATGCAATCACCTAGGGCTGCACCTCCGCCAAGGTCCACTAACCTTCATTGGAAGGATCTCCACCTCTGTGCCCCAACCACCTTCCCGAAAGAAGGGGCCTTTCAGGAGAAAACAGGACCTATGAGGATTCACCCCTGGGGCTGGACAAAGCTTCCGTGCCTCACCCCCCCCCCCCCCCGAAGAGGACTCATGGCCTGCTGCCTTGGGCTTAGGGTGCTCCTCCCTTTGAAACATCCAAATGCTCAGAAGTCCTCCCCCGTGGGCAGCTCCCCCTCCTCCAACTCCTCAGGCTCAGGTTCCCATATAACATCTGACCAACCCTCTAGAGTAGGGGTTCCCAAACTTGTTCTGGGGCTTCCCCAGCCAGTGGGGTTTCCCAGATATCCACAATAAATATGAATGAAAGATCTGCATACAATGGAGGCAGTATATGCAAATCATTCTCATGTATATTCATTGTGGATTTCCTGAAAACCTGACTTGCTGGGAGGCAGGTTTGGGAACCCCTGCTCTAGATCCCTGAAGGAGCACAACAACCTCATCAAGGCCCCATCCTTGAAGTTGGGAACCTCTCCCGGTAGGGGTACTTCCCCTGCCACCTAGGATTGCGAGCCACCCAGCAGGGAAGGGGATTCCAGCTCAAGAGAATCCTCAACAAAACCCTTTTGCATTAGGAAAGCCGGATGCAACAGTAGAAGAAACTCTAGTGAGAAGGGGGACTTACCCTTCTCTCCAGGGCCCAGTGGAGACAGTACTCAAAATGGCAACCGTTCCTGCCAAAACCACATATGAACCGGCCTCCCCCAACAGGGCGATCGGGGCCAGAAAGCCCCCCTGCGACTACCTCAGATGAGGCTGATCAGCCAATCAGACTCTCCACGGCAACTGTGGCAAAGCCCAACCACAGAGAGCAGGCTCCAGCAGCTGCCACATGCAGCACAATGGCCCCTCTCTGCCTTGGCTATGTGGGAAACCCCCCTTGACGAGAGACACACTGATCCCAGGAGTTCCCTCTGTGTTGCCACTGCCTCTCCCCTCCGCCGCTAGTACGAGTAAATTAGACTTACCTGCTAATTGTCGTTCCTTAAGCAACTCTAGTCCAGTCCCGGAACCATAGAGTTTAGAACCTCCACCAGCAGCTTTGGAGACTGAAAGACATCATCGCTTTGCTGGCACCAGTATAAATAGGCAGGATCCGCCCCCTCTCACCAGTACCTATTGACAAAGCAAACTCATCAGAGCAACAAATAAGCAGATAAGTAAATAACTATGAACATTCTGAGACAAAAAGTTGAGGCGTACTTCTTTCTTAATTATTATTATTATTTTTTTTTTTTTTTTTAAACATGAAAAAACTCTATACACCACCTGTGCTGTGGAAGGGCTCCCACGAAGGCTCCATTCCACCACTCCGAGAACCCCACCAACAACCATCTTGCAGTTACTGATTCTCCCATACTTCAGGCTGAACAATCCCCGAAATCCAGGGTGGGATCCGGGACTGGACTAGAGTTCCTTAAGGAACGACAATTAGCAGGTAAGTCTAATTTACTCTTCCTTTGCGTCCCTCTAGTCCAGTCCCGGAACCATAGAGGATGTAACAGAGCAGTACATATTAACGGGAGGGACCCTCAAGCCCAGCCTGAAGGACTGCGGAGCCAAAACGACTATCCCGCGCTGCTTGAACATCAAGCTGATAATGTTTCACAAAAGAGTGCAATGAAGACCAAGTCGCCGCCTTACAAATGTCTTCCACCGGCACCAAACTGAACTCCGCCCAAGACGCCGCCTGCGCCCTAGTCGAGTGCGCACGAATACCCGCCGGCACCACCTTACCCTTCAAGAGGTACGCCGACGCAATAGCCTCTTTCAACCAACAGGAGATAGACGCTTTCGCCGCCGCTTCCCCCTTCCTTGGACCTCCGAAGGCCACAAACAATCTGTCGGACTTGCGGAAGGACGCCGTCCTACGCAGGTAAGACCTAAGCACGTGGCGAACATCCAACCTGTGCAACCTGCCTCCTAACCATCCTTCTGACGCTCCGAGAACACCAGCAGCGATACCACCTGGTTCACATGAAAAACAGACACCACCTTAGGCAGGAACGCAGGAACGGGACGCAATACGACCTTACGATCGAAAAAGGACAAATACGGCTCCTTACAGGACAACGCCTGCAACTCAGAAATCCTCCTCGCCGAACAAATTGCCACTAGAAAAACTGTCTTCAAGGTCAGATCTTTCAAGGAAGCCACAGCTAAAGGCTCAAAGGGCGCTCTGAGCAATGCTTCCAACACTAGATTCAAATCCCACGGCGGCACTATACTCCGCCACGGAGGACGCATGAGCAATATAGCCCGTAAAAACCTACGAATGTCACCGTGCGCTCCCAACAACTGACCCCTAATCTTACCTCGGAAACAGGAGATAGCCGCCAACTGCACGCGCAAGGAACTAGCCGCCAGCCCCTTATCCACGCCATCCTGCAGAAAGGAAAGGATCTGAGAAACTGAGGCCCCCAAGGGCCGCAGATTGCGCTCCGCACACCAAGCCTCAAAAATACGCCAAACCCGGATGTACGCCAGCGAAGTGGACCGCCTACGCGCTTTAAACAAGGTTGCAATGACCGGCGCCGAATAACCCTTAGCCGTCATGCTAGCCCTCTCAAGAGCCAAGCCGTAAGCAAGAATCGACTCACCTGGGGCATGCGAAGAGGACCCTGCCATAAGAGATCCTCCCGCTGCGGCAGCCTCCACGGCCTCTCCGCCAGTAACCGCACCAGGTCCGCATACCAAGGTTGCCGGGGCCAGTCAGGCACTATCAGTAGCACTAGGCCGTGATGGCGCTCTATACGCTGCAGCACTCGACCGATGAAGCCCCACGGCGGAAACACATAGAGGAGGCCTCCTTCTGGCCACCTCTGTGCCAACGCATCGAGCCCTTCCGACATCCGTTCCCGCCTTCTGCTGAAGAACCTTGCCACTTGAGCGGACTCGAAGCTCGCCATGAGATCCATTTGCGGAGTCCCCCAACGCCGCGCTAACAAGGCAAATACCTCCGGGTGAAGTACCCACTCCCCTGAATCTACCCTGCGGCGACTGAGGAAGTCCGCCTCAACATTGTCCACCCCGGCCACATGCTGCGCTGAAAGCGCCTGTAGATTCCGTTCGGCCCACCATAACAACGGAGCCGCCTCTGCTTCCAGCGTCAGGCTGCCTGTGCCGCCTTGCTGATTGATGTAGGCTACTGTCGTGGCATTGTCGGACAGAATCCGCACCGCCTATTGAGAGAAGCTCTCCCAAAACTTTTGAAGCGCCAAAAACACCGCTCTCATCTCCAGTCTGTTGATGGACCAGCCTTTCTCCTCGGGCGACCAAGACCCCTGGGCAAACTTTCCGTCGTAATGCGCTCCCCAGCCCAAGAGGCTCGCATCTGTTGTCAGGAGTCTCCATGAGGGAGGTTCGAGAGGCATGCCCGCCTCCAAACTCGCCGGCCTCAACCACCAGCGAAGTTCGCGACACACTTCCGGAGGACAAACAAGGCACCGAGACAGCACATCTCGCTGATGAGACCACCGCCGCAGCAGCGCGCTCTGCAACGGCCTCATGTGTGCTCTTGCCCATAGCACCACCTCGATTGCTGCTGCCATGGCTCCAAGCAATTGCAGATACTGCCACGCTGTCGGAGCCGGTCTGGACAAAAACGAAGTCACCAGACGCCGCAGACCCTGCGCCCGCTGGACCGGGAGAAATACCGCCGCCTTCTGCATCTCGAACCGCGCCCCCAAATACTCCAGGGACTGCGAGGGAACCAAGCTGCTCTTTGCAAAGTTGACCACCCAACCTAGGCTCTCCAACATCTGCACTACCCGGGCGGTGGCCGTGACACTCTCTTCCCTGGACTTTGCCCGGATTAGCCAATTGTCCAAATACGGATGCACAAGCACTCCCTCCTTGCGGAGCGCCGCCGCTACTACCACCATAACCTTGGTGAACGTCCGAGGGGCCGTAGCCAAACAGAAGGGCAACGCCTGAAACTGAAAATGCCCCATCGGCACTGCAAAGCGGAGAAACTGTTGATGCTCCGCCCGCACCGGGATATGTAGATACGCTTCCGTAAGATCTAAGGACGTCAGAAATTCTCCCGCTTGGACCACCGCAATCACCGACCGAAGCGTCTCCATACGGAAATGGGTGACCCAAAGACAACGATTCACCCTTTTTAAAACCATAATCGGCCGAAAAGTGCCTTCTTTCTTTGGCACCACGAAATAAATGGAGTATCGACCGGAAACGCACTGATCCGGAGGGACGGGCACCACTGCCCTGAGCTGCAGTAGCCGCTGGAGCGTATCTGCGACCGCCTGCAACTTCAAAGGCGCTTTGCAAGGAGAACGGACAAAGGAATCTAACACGGGACGATGAAGTTCTAGAGCATAACCCTCGCGAATGACTTCCAGAACCCATTGGTCCGACGTAATGTGGACCCAGGCGGGGTAAAAATCCCGCAAACGCCCTCCCATGGAACAACCCCCGCCTGAGCCCGCGTTATTTCATTGAGACTTTTTAATGGTCAAGGAGTGGAACGGAGCAAACCCCCGCCCTGCTCCCCGGAAACCCCGGAAGCCCTGCCCCCTCGCTGGAAACCGCGCCCGCTGCGATTGGCCAAACCGAGAGGAACGAAATCTCCGAAACTCCCTGGGGTTTCCTCGGGACCCGGGCGCAGACCGACCTGGCTTTGGCTTATCCTCGGGCAGCCTACCACCCTTAGACTCCCCGAGATCCTTAACCAACTTCTCCAAATCCTCGCCAAATAACAGCTTATTTTATTTATTTTTATTTATTTATGTGCTTTTCTATACCGCCCCTTCCAGAGATCAAGGGCGGTTTACAAGGAACTCAAAACAACAATACAGCAGAACAGTGCAATATTGCATTACATTAAACATTAAGTATTACATAAGAACTATGATACATGGAAAACAGTGTGTAAGCTATTAATAAAAGGAACATAACTATGTTACAAGGAGCCGAAAATGGCAAGTTAAACGGCAGTTTACTAAGGCGAGCCTTTGATAACCCGTCCGCCGACCAATTTCTCAACCAGAGATAACGACGGGCCGCCACTACCGAGGCCATACTTTTAGCCAAGCCATGAATGAGATCATAATGAATGTCTGCTAAATACGCTGTTCCGGACTCCATCCGCGCAACCTCCTCCAATTGCTCCTCTAAGAGATCTCCCTGCATCCTTTGGGACCACTGCAAACAGGCTCTCGCCACCCATGCCCCTGCTATAGAGGCCTGCATCGAGAGGGCGCTAACATCAAACACCTGCTTCAACAGGGTATCCAACTTTCTATCCTGCACATCTTTCAACACAGCCACCCCCTCCACCGGAATAGTTGTTTTCCTAGTGACCGCCGAGACCGCCGCATCTACTTTCGGAGAGCGAAACAGCTCTCTATCCTGGTAAGCTAGCGGATAAAGGCGGGCCAACGCCCTGGAACCCTTGAGGGCCGACTCCGGCGAGTCCCATTCCTCCTGGATCATACTCCGAAAAACCCTATGCACTGGAAAAACTCTTCGAGACGTCATGCGGACCGCTTGTAAGAGAGGATCCTCCAAGGTCTCCTCTGCAGCCGCCTCTCCTGAGGGCATGTTAAGCGTTTTGAGGGTTTCCGCAATCAAGGCCGGTAGCTCCTCGCGACGAAAAACGCGGACTACCCTGCTATGTTCTTCCGAAGCAGGCAACTCTCCTTCTTCCAATTCGTCTTCCGAAAAATGTCCTAACAGGGCATCTACCTCGCCCAGGTCCTCCCCCAGACGAGGCACGGGACTCTCCTCCCGGTTGCCCCTAGCTCTCTTAGGCAAGGGAGCACTCTCTGTCGTATTATCCAAAACCACCGGCCGCTTCAGCCCCTGCGACCTATGAGTCGGAACAGACACCGTTAGTTGCAGCAATGCGAATGCCTGCTGCATCAGCGAAAAGAAATTAGGTGGAATTAGAGTAGCGGGCCCCCCCGGGGAGCTCCCCAGAGCCGTAGAGGTTCCCTCCCCCGAGTCAAGATCCACTAATGGCTCCGCCGGACCCAGGGAGGAGGGCCGAGTATCCTCTCCTAACGGAGTCCCTGCCCCGAGCCCTCCCGAGGTCTGCTCTGAGGTGTTGTCCATTGCCACTGCCTCCAGAGTGCACGGCTTACATACCCCAGAGTCCTGCACCGTGGCTCGACGTGTTCCACACACCAAACACCGAGGTTTGGCAGGCATACTCAAGGACCTGCCTCAATTCGGCACCCAGTACCCCCCTAAAACAATTGTAGGAAGTTACTTAGTTACTGACTTTGAGGCCTCTGTACTGCACGTTTTTTTTGTTTTGTTTTTTGTTTTGTTGTTTTTTTACTTCCCTCACGTAGTAGTAGGGTCAGCAGGCTGGCCTAACCCAATTTCCCTGCAAAACGAAGTTTTTAGCCCCAACTAAGTAGCATAGAAGGCCCCAGGAAACTGAACAGCGCTTTAAAATGGCCACCGCCGCTTTTCCTGCGCGGCTACACGCGGCCGCCAAAACCAAATGCTCTCCGCCTGCCTCCTGGGCCTTGCCCCTTGCTAGGGCTAAGGGCAGCGCCTGCAAAATACAGCCCCCACTCACCAATTGCTGTGCTGCCGGTGAGGAGGAAGGCGACAGTCCCGCCGGAGCTCAGCCGTACTCGCGGCTTCCGCTCCGACGCCGGAAAGAAAATTGCCCGAGGCTCCTCTGCTCGTTGGTCTGGGCCCCAGCCTACCACCTGCTCCTCACCCCTAATTGCGGGTTCGGGAGCAGGGAGGCTCTGCAAAATCACTGATCACTCTCCCCAATGCTCGTTAGACTCAGCGGGGAAGAAACAGACGGGGGGGGGGGAAAGAGGGAGAAAGAGAGAGAAGAGAAAAAAGGATGGAGCAGAGCCAGCAGCAGAGAACTCCTCAGCACAGCTGTCTACCTGCAAAATAAAAAATTAAGACTGAGGAAATCTGCAGTCCAAACTACAAATTAACTTCCCCCTTAACCTAACCTAAAGGAATTCAAATTAAAAGGGATCAACCCCTGCTTATTTGCAGCTCTGCCTCTACACTCTGAGCCCTCGGCTCAGAACCTCCGCAGCTGCTTGGAGACTGAAAGTACTGGTGAGAGGGGGTGGATCCTGCCTATTTATACTGGTGCCAGCAAAGCAATGATGTCTTTCAGTCTCCAAAGCTGCTGGTGGAGGTTCTAAACTCTATGGTTCCGGGACTGGACTAGAGGGACGCAAAGGAATTCCTGTTTGTGTTTAAAAAATAAAATAGGAGCACTGAGTTGGGGAAGAGGAGAAGGGAGAGTTGGGGAAGAGGAGAAGGGAGAGCAGTCACCTCCTACCCACACACGGAGGGTCCTGAGCAGCAACTAGGGGAGTGTGTAGGAAAGACCCAGTGTCCCCAGGTTCTGCACCCTGAAACTGCAGCCTAGCACTCGAAAAATAAACAGCATAGGGTATGTTCATCCACCTCCTGGAGACTGAGAAATACTGGTTCTGCAAGGGAAGACTGGCTACTTAAGTGACAGGTTTAGCATTTGTTCTCAGTCTCCACCTCCTGGTGAATGAACATTTATTTATTTTTATTTTATTTATTTATACATACATTTATATACCGCATCTTCCAAGGTTCAGTTGCGGTTTACAGTTGAACAACACTTAACAAAACAAGTTTGTTTTACAGGGAACGTCATATTATAACAGAACATATCTACAAGGAACATCAGATTTATATATAGTATATATGGTCTATAACCCACGCGTGTGGACTGGATTGGGGAGACGCGTGTGGACTGGATTGGGGAGACGAACTGGAATAAGAAAGTAAGACTGAAATTGAAGAGAGGATGCAGAAAGGCAAGAATTGAATAAAGAAAATTTGTTGGGGTGGAAAATGGCATTATACTTACCAGTTAATGATCTTTCCTCGAGTCCTGCTAGACCAGTCCAGACAAATGGGTTGTGTTCCCCACCAGCAGATTGGTGAAGGCAATGAAAAGTCCAGGTTTCAATGACATCACTCCCATGCCTCTACTCGCCTCATGCATCAGAAGTCCCTTTAGTATTCATCCCAAAGCATATGGGAGAAACATGGCAAGCCTCGCACAACTTCAACATGGGCAACAATGAGTAACAAAACAGTAGAGAACTATGTACAGGAAAGCATAAATAGAAGGCTGTTAGTAGAAAATGAACTTGCAGACCCAAGGGTACCATAGCAGAACAGAGCAATACAGTTCCAGGGGCAGGCCCTGGACTGGTCTAGCAGGACTCAAGGAAAGGATATTAACTGGTAAATAAAATTTCACCTTCCATATTGTCCTGCTAAACAAGTCCAGACAAGTGTAGCATACCAAAGTTACAACTCAACTGGGTGGGAAGAAAAAAAAAAACACAGCAGCTTGCAAAACCCTTAAGTCAAAGGTCATGTCCGTCTGGGCATGGACATCCAAGCAATAATGCTTGATGTCGTTGCCTGACAAATGTCTGCAAGGACTGCCTAGCTCTGCTCCGTCCACAAGGATGGTTGTGCTCTGGTAGAATGGGTGTGCAAACCCTACGGAACTGGATGGTTCTACAACAGATATATCAAGACAATGGCCTCCTTAATCCAGCACCCCAAAGTTGACTTAGCCACCGTCTCCCTTTTGCGCAGACCGACAAACAGCACAAAAAGATGGCAGATTTACAAAAGGAATTCGTAACCTCCAAGTACTGGAGAAGCACCCTCCAGACATCAAGTAGGTGAAGATCCTTATCCTTCCCCTGACATTGCTCCTTCAAGGAGGACAGGCAAACCACCTGGTTCACGTGAAAGGGAGAAAGTACCTTAGGCAAGAAGGACCTCCTTTGAAAAATATAGATAAGGATCTCAGCAAGACAGAGCCTGCAGCTCTGAAATAAGCCTTGTGGAACAAATTGTAACCAAGAAGACCGTCTTAAGCGTCAAATCCTTTAAAATAGAGTGCTTCAACGGTTTGAAGGGTGCCACCATCAGGGCACCAGAGCACCAGACCCAGATTCCAGGAAAGGATCAGAGAACAGAGGGGAGGACGCAGATGTCGAACCTCCTGGAGAAATCACAAGACATCCCGTATGACCTAGATTGGCCACTGTTGGAAACAGAATACTGGGCTTGATGGACCTTGGTCTGACCCAGTATGGCATATCTTATGTTCTTATGTTCTTAGAGACTTACCAGCCACCGGACCTCGGAAACAGGCCGGAGCTACTACCTGAACTTTCAGGGAGCTAAGGGAGAGGCCATTTTTTTAATATGCACCCTGTAGAAAGGCCAGCAGAAATGGCACATTGGCTGCCTCAAGAGCCAACTGCCGAGCATCGCACCATCGCTCAAAGAGGCACCAGATCTGAATGTATGCTAAATTGGTAGACCTCCTCTGGGCTCCAAGTAAAGAGACCAATGCCGGAGAGTAACCATTCACACTAGCTGTCTCCTTTCAAGAGTCAAGCCATAATTGAGAAGGGAACCGGGTCCTCCAGGATGATAGGTCCCTGACGGAGGCAACTGAAGAGGAGCCACCTGCAGGAGCCACATTAGATCTCTGAATTACGCTCTCCTCAGTCAATCCAGCACCACCAGCACAATCCTGAACAGGTAGTGCTCTATACACTGAATCACATGCCACACCAGGGGCCATGGAGGAAACATGTACAGAAGGCACTGACTTTGCCCTGACCCAGTCTTTGCCTCGATATCCTTGGACCATGTCTCTGTGTGGCAACTTAAAAAGCAGCAAGCTTTGGCATTGGACAGATCACCATTAGATCCATTTCGGGGCAACCCCAGCAGTGCAAAATCAACTGAAACGCCTCCTGACTCAAATCCCACTCACCAGGATCCAGAGAATGCTGGCTGAAGAAGTCCGCTTCCACATTGTCCATCCCAGAATGTGCTGGAGCAGACAACGCTAGGAGGTTCTTCTCTGCCTACACAAATAGGAGAGTCATCTCCAGAGCTACCCTGGCACTCCTCATGCCACCTTGCCGATTGACATAAGCCACCACCGTGGCATTGTCTGAAAACACTCAAACCATGGGGCTGGAAACGCAAAACAGCCAAACTGATGGCCCTCGCCTCGAGGCGGTTGATGGACTACACCTCTTCCCTATGATTCCAACAGCCCTGGGCTAGTCAGTCTTGGCAATTGGCTCCCCAGCCCGCAACTCTAGTATCCGTTGTCAGGAGAATCCAGGAGAAATCATCCAGCGGCACACCCTTCCTCAGATAATAGAGTTGCTGCACCACTGCAGGCTGAACCTTACCATCAACTTCAACCTGCGCTCAAATTCCTGAGAACTCAGGGACTACCGAGCCAGCAAGGACCACTGGAGCAGTCAAATATGAGCTGGTGACCACGGCAACATCTCTATGGTCACCGTTATCAATCTGAGCAGCTGAAGATAATCCCAAACTCTAGGAACCTGCTGCACACAGAACAGTGCCAGGCAATCCAGTAGTCCTGACTTTCTCCTCTGACAGGAAATCTTTGCCCACTCAAGTGTCGAAACGTGCCCCTGGAAACTCCAGGGACTGGGAAGGCAGCTGCTTGCTCTTTCCCCAACTGATCACCCAGCCAAGGCTTTCAAAAAAGGATACCACTTGGGACACCACCCCAGATGCTTCTGAAAGGGAATGGCCCAGATGAGCCAGTCATCCAAATATGGATGGACATGGATCCCTTGGTGCCGCAGCACCACAGCCACCACCACCATGGCCTTAGAGAAGGTCCTTGGGGCAGTGGATATCCCAAAGGGAAGGGTGGCAAAGTGATAGTGAGAGCCAAGCATGGCAAAACACAGATGGGTCTGCTGATCCACCTGGATCAGGATGTGAAGGTAAGCCTCTGCAAGATCCAGAGAAGCCAAGAACTCCCCTTTGTGTGTGGCAGCACTGATAGCATGCAATAAATAATACCCGGAGTCAGTTCAAGGATCCAAACCAATTTATTGTGCACAAGGCCCAAGCATCAAAGGACTGAGCAATGGCGAACAGGAACAACTTCCTTAAATACAAGCTTCACAGTTTGATACAGGCAGACTTTCTATTGGTCCCAACGCCCCCTGCACCTATCCAATCGGGGACCCCCTCACTGGGCCCTGTTCCCCCTTCTCAGGCTATGCTAACACAGGCTCAGTTTCTAGACATAATACATTCCTGCTACAAGGACACTGCATCAGCATAAAAGCATGGAATAAAGGATTAATACAAACTTATCAAAAGCAGTTTAGAGCGGTTTAAGGCAGATCCTCAGCCTTCACTGACTTTGGTCTTTATCAGCACTACTATTTCTAGCAGTGGGGGTGGGGACTCCGGCCTAGCTTGCAGGCTCATACATGTACAGGCTATTATATAGGCCATAGCCTACCACATTCCCCCCTTTGATTATTCTCACCCGCAAATTAGAAAGAGTGGGAATTAAATCACATATTATACTTGTGTAACAGCATCATCTTGGGGTATATAGGGTAATATTGCCACATAGCCAACACTTTAGTTGCTGTCTGCCGCTTCACAGTGCTATCAATAACTGAGGTTATAGTGGGCAAGCAATGGGGTAGGAGTTATGGGAGAAACAAGCACACAGCCAATATTAATAATACAACACACACAAGAGTTTTCAGGCCACCCAGTCCTGAAAACATGGAACCAAACCATCCATCAAGCTCCAGTCTACGCCATTTCTGGACTGGCACATAGGCTTGCTTCCGCATCTGTTTGGCTATGTCTTCGACAACTTGGCCTTCATTATCAATCTGCAAACAACGGTTAGTTAAATTCAATTTTCCATACACTCCACCTTCAGCTGCTAACAAATCTAGTGCTACACAATGTTCAGGAGCATTTACACCTGACCACCAGGATGTCTTTCTAGTGGTGGCATTATAAAACCTCTGGCTTAGACGAGTAATCTTTATTCCAGTCTGAGTAGTAGTAATGCAGGCTGCACAAGGGGGAAAGAGTAAGGCAAAAGTCATTCCAAGGGACCCCAGGGTTGTCTTTCTCCCACAGCTTCCACTGCACCCTGGCTCCCACGACGTGTGACAGAAGTAGGGTTGTAGATTCTTAGTCTCTTATAGTTCTTACAGTAGTGGTTGTCGCCGCAAATTGAGCCGCAATGGAGTTTCAGGGTCATTTACGGAAGTTCAATGACCAAGTTCAGGAGCAGCTGCTGGCTTTACTAGACTGTGATGGATCCAAGGTTCAAGCTCTGCAACTTTAACTGCTGTTGGGGTTATTAAGGTCCCTTCCAATGCGGTGTCCTTCTCCACTCCGTGATCCACACCGAGACCCCAGGCTTGAGAGGATGTAGAGGTTGATGGGCAGCTCATGACTCTACAAAACAGGACTTAAAACCAATAGTTCTTGCCTAGTAATTTCAGATCCAATCTGTTACATATCGCCTTTTGTTCCTTGTACCATAGGTGGGGGTCGCCTATACAGAATCTCAAAAGGGGAAACTCCTAAAGACTTAGTAGGGGCTAAACATATCCTGAGAAGGGCTATAGGAAGAACTCAGAACTGGGGCTACTTCAGGTGAACTTCTCGGCAAAGTTTAGATAACTGAGATTTCAGGGTTCCATTCATATGTTCTATTGTTCCTAAATTCTGAGGTCTGTAGGCAATATGCATCTGATAATGTTAATATCTCGGGATCATACTTAATGGACTTGCTTCCTGAGGTTATCAACCCTCATTCTTTGTACAGGGCCCCATGTGCATGCAAGGTTGTAAGGGCATACTTGGAATCTGTGTACACTTTCCCTATTGTTAGTGCTCTAATGAGCGCTATCAGTACAGCTTTCTGTGCTGCAGCTTCTGGGGCCAGAGCTGTGGATTCAACTACCAGATCAAGGGTCACCACCGCATATCCGGCACAACAATGTCCATTAATGATGACAGGGCTGCTTCCATCTACAAAGAAAGTCCGTTCAGGGTTCTCCAAAGGAACAGCAGCCAAATCCAGGCGACTTGAGAATACAGTGTCCATAGTTTCTAGACCAATTGGTAACAACGTAGTAGGATTTAAAGCTTGACTGACCATCAATTGTACAACATACTTTGATACTACAACATCCGTGAATGCGTGAGCCAAAAAAACTTCCTTTGTGTTCCATAAGGGTCAGAACAAAGTGTGGTACAGTAACTTGAAGATTTTGTCCCGGGGTGAGCTTGTCAGCTTTGCTCACTAGGAGGGCTGTAGCTGCAACAGCTCTCAAACAAGGGGGCCAGCCTTTTGCAACTACATCCAATTGTTTTGACAGATAGGCTACTGGCCGTTGCCAAGATCCAAGAGATTGAGTCAACATTCCTAGAACATTTCCTTGTGACTCATGGACATAGAGACTGAAAGGTATTCTGGACATCTGGTAGACCCAGAGCTGGTGCTAACATCACATCAGAGCGTTTTTTCAAAGATCGAAAGGCTGCATCCTATGCAAGTCCCCATTCCAATGGAGACTTTTCCATTCCTTTGATAGCTTGATACAAGGGTTTTGCTAGCAGCGCAAAATTGGGGATCCATATACGACAGTACCCTGCAGCACCCAAGAAGGCTCACACTTGCCTCCTGGTGGCTGGAGCGGGAATACTGCATACAGCTTCTTTGTGTTCTGGTCCCAGGCGTCGAATTCCGCTGGACAACTGGAATCCCAGATATTTAACTTGTTTGACATAAGCGTGCTTTGGCTCTTGAGACTGTGTATCCAGCCTCATTAAAAGGTGCAAGAGTTCACTGGTGGCTTGTAGACATTCACTTTTTGGAGTTGGTGGTCATTCACATACTGAAGAAGAACCCTGTGTCCTGGGTTCACATAGTAGCTTGAGGTAATCAAGTCCAGGTGAGTTGGCCCCGCCATCCTGTTGTGGGGTCTTGCCATTCAAAAGCAAACTAAAGTTGACTGGTAGGGGCAGAAGGCAGCCTCTTTCAGGTTCAGGACAGTGAAATGAGTAGCTTCAGCGGGGATCAGTCCCAAGAGACTATAAGGATTTGGTACCACTGGGTGTATAGTCTCAACTGCATCCTTTAAACGCCTTAGATCTTGTACTGGGCAGTAATCCCCTGTCCCAGGTTTACCTAACTGGGAGAAGGGGGGGCACTCCTTGAGAAGTCCATACTGCAGTTTCATCAGATGGCAGTGGATACCTTCAATAGCTGGTCGAGAAAGAGGATTCTGCTTCACCTGCACTGGTTCCGCTCCTGGCTTGAGGGTGACGATGACAGGGGCCTATGTTCTTCGCTAGGCCAGGTGGATTATCTTCTGCCCATACTTCAGGTGGAGCTGAGAGGTTGGTGGGTATTCAGGAGCTAATTGTGTTGGTTGGAGATGTACTATAGAACCGCTACTCTTCTTCTCGGGGAACAGTGAGCACCATCAATCCAGCAGGTTTTGGGTTCACAGTCATTTGCATTTCTCCCCCTTCAGCAAAGGATATCTGTGCCTGAAGCTTAGCAAGCATATCTCGGCCCAAAAGTGGAATAGGGCATTCAGGCATATACAGGAACTGGTGCGCTATTTTCTGTTCTCCTAGTTCACACATGCGGTTCTGCAGGAATGGCTTGGTGGCCCTTTTCCCAGTGGCTCTGACAATGGTGATGCATCGAGACTACAAAGGGGCTACTGAGTGTTCTGTTCCTGTATTTACCATATATTGGTCCCCTATTTGCACACAGACCATAGGCTCCTGGGGACTCAGGGTGAACTTGGAGTCCGGTCTGGCCTAGTCTTCATCCATGTCATAGCCTGTTGCAACTGCCACTCCCTCAATAGTTTCTTCCCTCTCTTGCTGGAACACTGTGCTCGGTTTATTCTTCCATGATTGTGAAATCAAGTACTCCCTCCTTCCCTCCTGGGGGTGGAGTCAAGATAAATGCGGGCATTCACATCTCTAGTGTCCTTCTTCTCTGCAATGGGCGCACTGATTCGCACCCAGTGGGGACTGATCATTTTCACGACCCCTTCTTTCAGCTAGGAAACCTCCTCCACGTCATTCAACAGCAAAATGGTACTTTCTGAGCAACTACCATTAACTGTCATGCCCGTAAACAGACACTATCTTTTTCCCTTCACAAACATTTAACATTTTTTGCACACTCTGATGAACACGGCCAAGTCCCAAGCCCTTGCTAAAATTCCTTGTCATACTTTTCAACAGAATCTGCCCCTTCCCCCCACATGATGAAGGGGGCGGGCTGCATTTCCCTGTGGACTAAGCATAATGGATGTGTGTGCTCATTCTAAGTAACAACTGTCTGAACCCATAACTTTAACTAAGACTGTACTTCTGAAACTGAGACTTTAAAAGACCCTTTCAAAACACAGTACACATGTTACAGTTCGGGAAAAACAGGCATTATCTTAACAAGATAAACAGTAGGTCTCTCTCCCGGCTCTCAAAGCAGCCGTAAATTACTAGACAAAAGCAGCTGTAAACACTAAATAAATCCTAAACAAATACAGTTACAGCTTGTTTTGTTATTCCCATAATTTATGAACAAATACTTATGCAGTCAAAACCAGATATATCAGAGACAAAATTTCAAGCATTTTTTGTAGTTACTGGCTTGGGATGTCTCATAGTCCTATCAAGAGTCTTAACCTCTACTTCGTAGGTCAAAGGGAAAACAAAAGCAGTCTCATTAATTTCTCTATCATTTCTTTTTGAACAGTGTTTGCTAACGACTGGAACATAAAATACACAAGACAAGGTTAAGCCCATAAATGCATTGAGGAACTCAAACACTCGAACGGGGTTAATAAGAACGATATATAATACATGACCTTAGCAGAAGGAACATCACTATTAAAACATATTGAATAAAACAGGTACAATATTCCTGAAATAAGCACAAATTAACCCAGCTGCAGAGCGTAGAATAATTGAAACTATCAAAGCGTTAAGTAAAGGATACATTCCTGTCTTTGTCTCCGGGCTGTGTGAAAGACACGCCCCCTGCCCTCTCTGAGACTCACATAATATCAGTGAGACAGCTGTCTTTTTAAAGACTCCTGAATTTCTACTGTAATACTTTTCCTTAATCGGTAAAAACAACAGACACTAATACAAACACCACCAAACACTTTCGCCTTTCTTGCGACCTGCACTAGTCAGGAGGCAGCATCTCGCTTGGTCTGTATTCAAGACCACATTCACACACACAGACATTCAAGACAGAATAAAATCCGGACGTTCCCAAAAAACCTGACTGACTGAGGGGTTGGGTGGGTTCAGTCTCTGCTTATACCTTTAAGACTTCTGAGACTTACTAGGACCACCCCGAGAGGGATCAGACTCTCAAGCGCTATTCCAGAATCTCGACTGACTGACAGACTGACTGATTAGCAGAACAGTTCTACTCACCGGATCATGGGTTGAATCCCGGACTCCCCTCAGGTTCGAGGTGTAGGCCGGCCAGAACCGGCCACCATCGGAGGCAAGGAGGAGCCCTCCCCGATACAAGAGGATAGGTGGCGCCAAAGGCCCTCTGCAATCAGCCAAGGGCGGCTCCAGGCCGGACAAAACCTATTGAGGCGAGAAGTCGTGGTATAGCTATGTGAATACCATCACACTACTCACATTTCCCGGACAACACACCAAGACATGTGGCAGCACTGATAGCATGCAATAAACAATACCCGGAGTCAGTTCAAGGATCCAAACCAATTTATTGTGCACAAGGCCCAAGCATCAAAGGACTGAGCAATGGCGAACAGGAACAACTTCCTTAAATACAAGCTTCACAGTTTGATACAGTGCACCGCTTGCATTACGAAGCGCAAGGGCTCCTTCAAGAAGCGCAGGGCACGCAAGTGCTCACTGAGCCCCTCGAGGTCCAGAATGGGCTGGAAGGAACCATCCTTTTTTGGCACCACAAAATAGATTGGAGTATCTGCACTTGTCCTGCTCCTCCAAGGGAAACATAGAAAATGATGACAGAAAAAGACCATATGGCCTATCTAGTCTGCCCTTCCATATCAACAACTACAACAATCCCCTTTTTTCCTTGCTTCCAGCTGCTTGGAGGCTGAGAATACTGGGATCTAGGGATGGTGCCAGTGGTATTTATACCGCACCATCCTCCAAAAAGGATGGGCTCAGCCTCCAAGCTGCTGGAAGGGTTGCGCAACCCAGAAGTAAAGGGACTGGACTGGAGTGACGATAAGGAACCATCCTTTTTTGGCACCACAAAATAGATTGGAGTATCTGCACTTGTCCTGCTCCTCCAAGGGAAACATAGAAAATGATGACAGAAAAATACCACATGGCCTATCTAGTCTGTCCTTCCATATCAACAACTACAACAATCCCCTTTTTTCCTTGCTTTTTTGAATACAGATACTGTCCTCATCTCTACCACCTCCACTGGGAGACTATTCCACAGATCCACCACTCTTTCCGTAAAGAAATATTTCTGCATATCACTCCTGAATCTATCCCCCTTCATCCTCATCCCATGTCCCCTCGTAGTAGAACTTGCTTTCAATCGAAAGAGGCTCTCCTCCTGTGCATTTATGCCATGGAGGTATTTAAACATCTTAATCTTATCACCTCTATCCCGCCTTTCCTCTAAGGTGTACATATTAAGATCCTTAAATCTGTCCTCATATGCTTTATAATGAAGACAACTAACCATTTTAGTAGCCACCCTCTGTACTGACTCCATCCTGTTTATATCCTTTTGAAGGTGCGGTCTCCAGAATTGCACACAATACTCCAAATGAGCACTATGGCCTTTAGGAGCAGCAACTTTTGCAAGATGGACCGCACCATGGCACTTTTGATTGCAGACCCACAAGGGGAAATGAAGATATCCGGAATTAGCTGCTTGCATTCCAGGACATAGCTGAACTGAATGGTGTCTAGCACCCAGCGATCCTTGGTGACCTGGGTCTATTCCTAAAAGAAAAGGCAAAGCCTGCCTCCAACCAAAGGAACAGGCCCCCAAACCTTCACTGCGCCATCCAGGAGTGTCCACCTCTGGAGGAAACTGAATCCCTGGGCTTATGGGCCCCATGAAAGGACTGAGAGTGAGCTCAAAGTCCAGAAGAAGAAGAGAAGAAAGGCTTTCCCAGTATGTAACAAAAAGACCTTATATTCTTGGGAGTCCTGCCCACGTGCCTGCAGTTGACAGGCAGAGGCTGAAAAGAAAGGGGCTCCTGCACTTCACAAGCCCCTTGGTCCTGTCTTCCGGAAAATGGTAAGACTGTCTTGCCCAGGTGCTTCACCAACTTCTCCAAATCGGCTCTGGACAAAAGCTTCACTTTAAAGGCCAGTTGAGCCAGCTAGGCTTTGGAGGAGGAGGAGTACACCGTCCAGTGCCAGAGCCAGATCCATCTCCATCTCCATGACACTGTAGAAAGAGCACTTTCCCTGGACGCCAAACGTATCAGGTTATACATGACATAAGAAAGGAAGGTCACAGTTGATGCCAAAAGAGGGGTAGTATCATCTGGCGGAAGAGACTGAATCCACTGAAGCAGGGCTCAAGAAATCAGGCTCACACATACTAAAAAATAAAGGACAGCCATTGCCACAGTGAGCTAAGCTCTTCAACAAGGCATCCACCTATTACCAGAATATGTCACCAAACATTTACAATGAAACTTTAAATAAAATGTACCCCCTGTTGCTAGAACCTTAGATTTAAGCTGCAAAAAAGATTTTTTGACGGAGTTGAGTAGCACGGGCCACATCTGGGAATGCCATTAAAGGCTGTCCACAGAAGGGTATGCCTTCTTTTTAAAAAAAAAAATATAGCTTCATAACAGCACTCTTCTCCATCTCCGAGCTAAAGGAAACCAAAAGAGTAGCTCTCCTCATGACACTGTCTAGCGAGGACAAGAAATTGTGTCAACTCCAAAGAATTCACATTCACAAGTTTGTCTATATCTCCCTCTGGATTAACAACAATAAAACTATGAGGCACATAATATATTAAAGTAACTGAGGGAACTTGAAATGAAGATTATTATAATACCTCTTTCACATACTTTTTAAACAATTCCAGTGGAAAAAGTAGACAAACTACTGGAAAATTCAAAAATCTTAAGTTCCGAGCCCTAGCCCTACTTTCTATAGCTTCCAATTTATTAGGCAAGTTTAAACTATCCTTAATGAAGGTATTACACACAGCCTGCATACTCACAAGTTTACTTTCCAACCCAGCAATCATACCACTGGTATCAGCAAGAAGGGTGCCATGCTGAGATAAAAACCAAGAGGTTTCCTGAAAAAAGTACATAATTGAGCCAATGATCCTTTCAATATGACCTCCACCTGGTTATAGTGGACCAAATATCCCTCAGAGAAATGTCCCCATCTCCAGGACCTGGTACCCCCAAGTTCATGAAAGCAGCAGGCAGAGGTACAGGTGTAGGATACTTCAAGCCTGCTGTAAGGGATCCTTCTGTGGTTTCAGTCCGCTCCCGGGGTAGAAGTGTAGATCACACCAAAGACCCAACCCAAAAGGGAGGGACCAGGGAAGCACCAGCATAAACAGTCAGTTGGGAGGGAGGGGTATGCAATACAAAATCTAAGAATGCACCCGAAGACGATGTCCTGGGACCCGACATGCACACTATATGCTGGTTCATTGAGCCTTTAACAGCTTGAACCTCCAAAGGACTCTTTTACCTTTTGCTTTCCGTTTACCCATAGACACTGTTTAGGCACAGTGTCCTCAGGCATCCTCCGGTGCTCCAAAGGGGCTCAGAAGGGGCTGAACTGCCCCTTAGAACATGCCCCTGTGGAGACACCCCCACATCCCACGGAGCAGACTGGCCTTTATCCCCCGACACGCTGGCGGGAGAAGCTATCACCCGGAACTGACACCGGTAACTGGACCTCTGTCTCCTAGTATCTCCACCAAAGCCTGAAGCTGGCTTGCCTTTATCCCGCAATGTGCTGGAGGGAGGAGCTATCACCTGGAACAGCTACCAGAATTCGGACCTCAATCAATCTGCTGGTCTCTCCCAAAACTTGGACATTCTATGTGTAACAGAAACATGGCTCACAGACTCAGACACAGCACTAACAAACCAACTAAGCCTTCCTAACTTCGACCTCTTTAATTGTCCTAGAATTAAACCACAAGGGTGGAGGAATCCTCATACTAGCCATCTACAGGCCCAACATGGCTAGTATGACACACTGTATCCCAACTCTGTAAGCACAAGCAGCCTGGATACTATAACTACTACAAACACCTTACAATTTGCCTACTATATAGGTCATCTGCTTCATCCACTGATTACATGTCCACAATCCTAGATCTAATGTGCAACAAGACTCAAAGAAAGCAACTCTGGGTTCTAGGTGACTTCAACCTCCCATCACATCTTCCAAAACAAGCCAAGACCTTTCTATAAGCCAGTGGTTCTCAACCTTTTTTGCACTGTGACCCCTTTTACCATTGGTCAACTTGTGATGACCCCTAATGATAAAATCAAATGCGTCTCTCTTCCTTTACCGTTAACGCATTGTCGCTGTAATCATTTGTTGAATTATTAATATATTATAGGCCTTTGCATTATGTTTTTATTTATAAAATTTACTTATTTAAACCACAATAATTAATCCCAAAAACAAGTAATATTTGATTTTAAAATTATGATTTTGTAGTCAAATCACTAATATGAAATAATTATTTTTTCTACCTTTGTTGTCTGACCAATTTATTCTCCGATCATGCTGGTCCTGATCTGAGGCTTCTGCTTTCCTGTCTTCTCTTAGCTCTCTTTCTCTGGTCTATGGTCCATCTGCCATTTCTTATCTTTTTTCATTTTCTTCACTTCTTTCCATCAGCCTATTTCCAGTCCCAGTAACCCTCCCCAGTATCAGCCCCTTTCCAGTCCTCACTCCCAGTACCTTTGAATGTCAGCTTGCATTCCCATGACTGCTACTGGTGTCCATTCCCTTCCAGTCCCCCTCCTTCCCCACTGACCAGTCCCTTCTAGTACAAATACCATGGCAGCCCCTCTCAGATCCACTCCCTTCCAATTCCATTCTCCCATCCCCTCGTATCAGCACATTTGTAGCCTTAGCCCCCAGTTTTCTTCCAGGGCCAGCAGCTCTATCCTCCCCCTCCCCACAATCAGCCCATTCCCAGTCAAAGCCCCCCAATCAGCTCACTTCTAGTGCTAATCATCCCCCCTCAACCCCATTACCAGTGCTAGCCTCCCCTAATCAGCCCAATACCAGTCCTAGCCTCCACTAATCAGCTCATTTCCAGTCATAGCCACCCCCCCCCCCCGATCAGCTCATTTCCAATGCTAGCCTCCCATCAGTCCATTACCAGTCCTACCCCACCCCATCAGCCCATTACCAGTACTAGCCTCCCCTAATCAGCTCATTTCCAGTGCTAGTCCCCCCCTCAACCCCATTACCGGTGCTAGGCTCCCCTAATCAGCCCATTACCAGTCCTACCCCCCCCCCCATCAGCCCATTTCCAGCCCTATCCCCCCATCAGCCCATTTCCAGTCCTAACCTCACCGATCAGCTCATTTTCAATGCTAGCCCCCCATCAGTCCATTACCAGTCCTACCCCCCTATCAACCCATTACCAGTCCCAATGCCCCTTGATCAGTCCATTCACAGTCCTAGCCTTCCCTAATCAACCCATTACCAGTCCTAGCTCCCCCATCTGCCCAATACCAGTGCTAGATCCCTCATCAGCCCTTTATAATCCTAACCCACACTGTCTCTCGCCTCTGTCCAGCATTTATCCCATCTGTCCAGTATGTCCCCGTCTCTCCCCTTTGTCCATGCCAGCCCCCCTCCCTCCATCCCTCCATGTCAGCCCCCCTCTGTCCATGTCAGCCCCCTCCCTCCCTCCATCCATGTCAGCCCCCTCCGTCCATCCATCCATATCAACCCCCTCCCCCCCTGTCCATGTCAGCCCCCCCCCATGTCCATGTCAGCCCCATTGCAGGTTCCCTGCCCCCTCATCCCCTCTCCCCATGTCTGCCTCCCTTCTAATGCAGCCGCAGCTCCCTGCCTCTTAGGGAACCGTGGCTGTGCCTGTAAAATAGTTGAGGAGCCTCCCTGTCTCTCGACGGGCTCCGTGCAGCATTGTCCCGCCTCCAACAACTTCCTTTGGAGGCGGAACAATGCTGCACGGAGCCCGTCGAGAGACAGGGAGGCTCCGCAATGATTTTACAGGCACAGCCACAGTTCCCTAAGAGGCAGGGAGCCGCGGCTGCATTAGAAGGGAGGCGGTGAGTTTGCCGCTGCCGAGAAGCGGACTCGGCAGCGGCAGCAACAACTTGTGCACGTTTTAACTTTTTTTTTTTTTTTTTTTTTTAACTTGGCGGAGACGAGGCAAGCCCCGCTAAATCCTGTGGCGACCCCCATGGGGGTCGCTACCCACAGGTTGAGAACCGCTGCTATAAGCGATGAAGGCATTAGAACATGGGCAAATAATAAGCATTCCTACACACGACAAAGCAAGCTCCATGGATCTCATTTTTGCTCCCACATCTACACTCAAAACAGCCAGGTTCCACCTTTAGTACTCCCAGTACCATGGTCAGACCACAGTGCTATCATATCAATACCTCCGTGGCATAAATGTTCAGGGAGAGAGCCTCTTTCAATTGAAAGCAAGTTCTGCTACGAGGGGACATGGGATGAGGGTGAAGGGGGATAGATTCAGGAGTGATATGCAGAAATATTTCTTTACGGAAAGAGTAGTGGATCCGTGGAATAGTCTCCCAGTGGAGGTGGTAGAGATGAGGACAGTAACTGAATTCAAAAAAGCATGGGACAAACACAGAGGATCTCTAAAGGTAAAAAGGGGACTGCTGTAGCTGTTATGGAAGGACAGACTAGATAGGCCATGTGGTCTTTTTCTGTCGTCATATTTCTATGTTTCTATATTTGGTATCTCTCAAGACAACAGACTAGACAGAAATAAGTTGGACCTCCCAATAACCCGCAGCTTCCTTAGTTTCAACAAACAATTATTCCTGGATGAAGCTCTGCCAAAACTCAACACCAATTCTACTAATCTTGATACATAAATTGACCTATGGAATAGCATCTTGATCAACATTTCCAGTGTACCCCAATACACACCGAAGTCCAAGAAATTTCACAAATCAGAGACCTACAGGAATCCAACATTAGAGCTCAGGAAACTTGAGCGGAAGTGGAGATTCACAAAACTCACAGGATCGAGACACATAGCCTACAAGAACATTGCATACTAATTGATCAAAAAAGAAAGAAATACCACAAACAACTCCTAATGTCCTCACTAGATCAGTCTTGAGAACTATTTGAGCTAGTTAAATTCTTAACAAAAAAAGACCCCACTGGAAATTTCAATACCAAAACCCCTGCACCCTCAGATTTTCGCTACCCACGTCCAAAACAAATAAATTAGAACCTCCAGCAATACCGAAACTCTTCAAAGAAGCAGTTTGTCCATCTCCAAGCTTTCATCCTACCACTCAGCCACAAAACACATAGAAAAAAATCATTTATGATATCAGCATTACCGACCTCAGCAATCGACCCATGCCCAACCAGTTAGGTCAAAATATTATGTCCAGATCTGAGTGCATTCATTGCCAACATTGTTCGCCTATCATTTAGCCTGGGAATATTTCCAACATCTCTTAAAACTGCCTCAATAAGGGGCTGTGTGAAACAAGTTGAGCCCTAGCGACATAACCTCCTACAGGCCCATTTCCTGTTTTCCTCTTTATCGAAGGTCATAGAGAAGAGGAAATTAGGCTTACCTGCTAATTGTTTTTCCTTTAGGAACTCCAGTCTAGTCCCGGAACTCTGGGTTGTGTCCATCCTCCAGCAGCTTAGAGACTGAACATCCTCATCTCTTTTGTGATGTCACTGGTATATCCATTCCGGATCCGCCTCCTGACACCAGTTTCCTATTGACAAAGCAGACTCAGCGGAGCAATTAAGTAGAAGGAACTGTAACAAACCTTGCAACCAACTTTCATTAACTCTGGGAAAAAAACGGCTAAGTGTTTCCCCACATGTCAACCAAACCCCAAGAGGTTCCTTCTCCCTGCTTTGAGCACATGAGGGACCTTCCAAACCCCCTCCTCTGGATGCTAGCAACCGCTCTTACCTGTTATCGCAACTTGTATCTGGCCGCGGTCTGTAAACCAACAGGGAGGGATACGGGAGTAGACAGGAGTTCCTAAAGGCAAAACAATTAGCAGGTAAGCCTAATTTCCTCTTCCTTGTCGTCACTCCAGTCTAGTCCCGGAACTCTGGGAAGTACCAGAGCAGTAAAGAAACCATTCATTGGGAGGGACCCGTTAGACCAGCTTGAAGCACCGCTGATCCAAAACAGGCATCCCGTTCCACCTGCACATCCAGATGGTAATGCTTAACAAAGGAATCCAGCGTCGACCAGGTGGCTGCCTTACATATCTCCACCACCGGCACCAGCTGGGCCTCCGCCCAAGACGTCGCCAGAGCCCTGGTAGAATGAGCCCGGAGCCCCACTGGGACCTCCCTGCCCTTCAAAATATAGGCAGATGCTATCGCCGCTTTCAACCATCTGGCTATAGAAGCCTTAGAAGCTGCCTGGCCCTTTCTGGGGCTGCCAAACAGTACAAACAGCCTTGTCTGATCTACGAAAGCTCTTAGTTCTGCGTAAAGCTTTAACGCCCGACGAACATCTAGCCGATGCAGCGTACCCGAAGCCGAGTCTGAGACCCGCTCCCTAAACACCGGTAGCGGTACCGCCTGACTGAAGTGAAAAGCCGATACTACCTTCGGCAAAAAGGAGGGAACGGTCCTCAACACCACCTTGGAATCGGAGAAAGATAAAAAAAAGGTTTCCGGCAGGACAAGGCTTGCAACTCCAAAATCCTGCAGGCGGAGCATATAGCTACCATGAACACCACCTTCAACGTAAGGTCCTTCAACGATGCTTCCGACAAGGGCTCAAATGGCTCCTTCCCCAACGCATCGAGAACCAACGGCAGGTTCCAGCTGGGCACTCCCTGCCTACAAGGCGGTTGAAGTAGAGAAATGGCTCTCAAGAAGCGCTTTATATCCGGATGAGAAGCTATCGACTGTCCCCGAATCTTACCTCTGTAACACGTCACGGCCGCCACCTGCACCCGTAAGGACGAGGCCGCTAATCCCTTGTCCAAGCCACCTGGCAAAAACGCCAACACCTACGGCATGTCCACCCGCAATGGCTCCACTTGCCTGTCCGCACACCAGTCCTCAAACACTCGCCAAATCCGCACATAAGCCAGCGAAGTAGACCTCTTCCTGGATTTCAATAGAGTGGATATGACTGGAGCAGCCTAGCCCTTTCAATAGCCAAGCCGTAAGAGAGAATCGATCCACCTGAGGCATACACAGGGGGGTCCCTGAGACAGCAGGTCCTCCCGCCGAGGCAGCCGCCATGGAGACCCCACTACGAGCCTTTGCAGATCCACGTACCACGGTCTTCTTGGCCAATCCGGGGCTATCAAAATCACCGTTCCCCTGTGGCCCCTCTATGCGTTGCAGCACCCTTCCTATTAACACCCAAGGAGGGAACACGTACAGGAGCTGCCCTTCCAGCCAGCTCTGAATGAGCGCATCCAGGCCTTCAGACATTCTTCTTTCTCTTTGCCTGCTGTAAAAGCGCTCCACCTTTGCCGACCGGAATGTCGCCATGAGATCCATCACTGGTATTCCCCACCGGTCTACCAACATTTCGAACATGTCCTGATGGAGGACCCACTCGCCCGGGTCCACCTTCACTCAACTCAGGAAGTCGGCCTCCACATTGTCTACTCTGGCCACATGCGCTGCTGATAGCGCCAGCAGATTCTTCTCGGCCCACTCCAACAGGTCCGCTTCCGCCTCCATGGCGAGACTGCTGGTGCCACCCTGCCGATTGATATAGGCTACTGCCGTGGCATTGTCGGACAGCACTCGAACGGCCTCGTTGCGCAGCGACGCCTGAAACGCCTGTAGGGCCAGGAGCACTGCCCTCAGTTCCAGCCTGTTTATGGACCAGGACTTCTCCAGTTCGGACCACCAACCCTGGGCAAACTGCCCCTGGCAGTGAGCTCCCCAGCCTGCGAGGCTGGCATCCATTGTCAAAGACAACCAGGAAGGTGACTCCAACAGCATCCCGTTGCCGAGGACCTCCGGCTTCATCCACCATCGCAAGGCTTGTCGCATCTCCGATAGCCAAGGCAGATTCTGTGACAAGGGGTCGTTCTGATGAGACCACCTTCTGAGCAACGCTCTCTGTAGCGGCCGCATGTGCGCCCTTGCCCACAGGACCAGCTCTATCGTTGCCGCCATGGTTCCCAGAAGCTGCATGTAATGCCACACTACGGGAGCTGGCCTGTCCAGAAACCGTCGGACCAACGACCTGAGAGCATCCGTCCACTGCTGCGGCAGAAAAACCTTTCCTGCCTCTGTGTCGAACAAGGCTCCCAAATACTCTAGACGTTGAGACGGGACTAACTTGCTTTTGGACATATTGACCACCCAACCTAAACTTTGCAGAAGCGTTACCACCCTTGATGTGGCTGCTATGCTTTCGACCTTTGACTTTGCCCGGATCAACCAATCGTCCAGATATGGGTGTACAAGAATGCCCTCATTCCTCAGCGTCGCTGCTATCACTACCATCACCTGGGTAAACGTCCTCGGGGCCGTCACAAGCCCGAATGGTAGGGCCCGGAACTGGAAGTGCCCCATGGGCACCGCGAACCTGAGGAACCTCCCGAATCGGGATGTGCAGGTACGCCTCGGACAAGTCCAGAGACGTCAAACTCCCCTGTCCGGACCACCACTATCACCGACCAGAGAGTCTCCATCCGGAAGTGCTGAACACAAAGACAACGATTTACGCCCTTGAGGTCCAAGATTGGCTGAAACGACCCCTCCTTTTTTGGCACCACGAAATAGATGGAGTATCGACCGGACCCGCATTGGTGTGGAGGCACCGGCACAATAGCTTCCAATTCGAGCAACCGCTCTACCGTCTCCTGCACGGCACGGCATTGCACTTGGCCCACGACTTGCACGGCGACTGAACAAAGAACTCTTACTGGACGTTGAAACTCCAATGTGTACCCCTCGCGAACCAGCTCCAACACCCACTGGTCAGAGGTAATCTCGACCCAGGCAGGGTAAAACTCCCGCAGCCGACCCCCTACGGGAAGCAGCCCTGCCGGGGCCCTCCTGATCTCATTGTGGCTTTCTGGAATTCGAGAAGGAGGTGGAGGCCCCAAAGCCTCTACCTGCCCCTCGAAATCCACGAAAGCCTTGGCTCCTACCCGGGAATCTCCTGCAGGACACGTGGCTGAATTTCAGAAATTGAAAGCGCCTAAACTCCCTCTGCTGCCTTTGGCCAGACGAAGTAGGCCGGCCCTGCTTCTGTTTGTCTTCAGGGAGCCTGCCTCCTTTAGATTCTCCAAGGTCCTTTACTAACTTCTCCAGGTCCTCTCCAAAGAGTAATTTCCCCCGGAAGGGAAGCCTGCTCAACCTAGATTTTGAGGAACCATCCGCTGCCCAGTTGCGCAGTCACAGGTAACGCCGCGCAGCCACCACAGACGCCATGCTCTTAGACAAGCCTCGAATGAGGTCATAGTGGGCATCCGCCAGATATGAAGTCCCAGACTCTAACCTTGCGGCTTCCCCCAAGTCTTCCATGCTCTGATCGCCTTGCACTCACTGAGCCCAGCGCAGGCAGGCCCGAGCTACCCAAGCTCCACAAATAGCCGCCTGAACCGACAAGGCATTAACCTCAAACACCTGCTTTAACAAGGAATCCAGCTTCCTATCCTGGGAATCCCTGAGCGCCGCACCATCCTCTACCGGGATAGTAGTCTTTTTCATGACCACCGAGACTGCCGCGTCCACCTTAGGGGACTTAAACAGCTCCCGATCCTGCTCCACCAGGGGGTAGAGTCTACCCATCACCCTGGAGCCCTTGAGTGCGGCCTCAGGAAAATCCCACTCCTCCTAAAATCATATCCTTAATTACCCTATGCACCGGAAAGGCCCGCTGGGTCTTCCTAAACACCTGCAGCAGGGGATCTTCCAACGTGGCATCCTCTGCCGGCTCCGGCGAAGGCATATTTAACGCTTTTAGCGTCTCTGAGATAAGCGCGGGCAACTCATCCCTTCTAAAGACTCTCACGACTCTTGCCTGATCCTCTCTGTCCGTGATCTCGCCTTCCTCCAACTCATCTTCCACGTCCAAGCTGAGTTCCCCGTCCTCTGACAGAACTCCCTCAGAGTCCACGCATTGATCCTGCTCCTGCTCCAGCCTAGCTCTCTTTGTCAGACTGCCTGGCCTCCCCGCCAACGGAGTTCCCGCTCTTTTAACACTGCGGACTTCTTCTACGGAACTCGCTCCACACTCCTTAGAGTGGCCGCCAAAATCCTGCTGGATAAGAGCCACAAGGTCGGGTGCAAAAATGCCCGCCAGACCCCCTGGGAGGGCCGTTGCTTAGACCGGGAGATCCGGAGCTGAGGACGGCCCCGCCAATGGCTCCTCCAAGGCCAAACGCGGCGTAGCGGACTCCTGCACGCTTGAAGGTGGTTCCTTTTGCCCCTCAGCCATCCCCTCCAAGTCGTGCTCCTTAGTCGCCATCTGCATGCACTTCTTACAGACTCCCAGTGCCTGCAGATATCCCCCTTCTTGAGCCGCAGAGCAAACAAATTGGCTTGGAAGACATGCCCCCCCCCCCCCAGCCTAACTGAGGGCTAGTATCCTTCCTGCCTCCTGCTTTAGTTAGCTAGGTTTTCTTTTTTTTTTTTTTCTTAAAGAAGAAAATACCGTTGTAAGTTGTATCGTAGCTTCCGGACCCCACCCCCCACCCAGGCCGAAAAAACTGCTCTCCCCGCAAAAACGAGGCTTCCCGCGCAAACTACAGGCTGCTACAGGCCCTGCTAACCGCTGCCCGTCTGCTGCGCTGAGACCACGCAGTCGGGCCCCAGCCTGGCCTCTCTCTCAGCACCTTGCCTCCGCTGCTGTCAGCCACCGAATGCCCCACAGCTGTCTTTCCTCCTCCCGCTCCACTGACATGGCCCCTTGTAGTGTCAGGAGCCAGGAGATGTCGATCGGCCCAGGCTCTCCTCGAACCGCTCTCTCTCAGCTGCCACGCCTGCTGCAATCCACCGGCGCGCTCCCAAGAACGGCCCTGGAGTCGGCTTTATTTTCGCGGCTCACCCAGCTGAAGCTAATGCCGATCGGGGGCCCGCTCTCTGCTTACCGCGCTCACTGCAACAGCAGTGGAAGCAGGGGCTCCCCCACACATTAAACACCTTTCACTCCTCAGGCGTCAGCTGCCTGCCTGCTGCCTGAATCTCTTCACAGCACCGCCAGGCAAGACATCTGCTGGCACTGACTGACTGCCTCCAAGGCTCACCCCCGATTCAGACGGCACTTCAGCTAATGGGAGAGGCAAAGAGCAAGGGCAAAACCAAACAAATACCCCCAAAATAAAAATGGAAGAAAATCCTGGAATAGAAAAGGAGGGAGAGGGATCCAGAGGGTCAAACGATGGGAAGCTTCTCACTGAAAGCGTCCTGTACCCACCAGGGAGAAATCCAAAATTCAAATGAACCCCTCCCTCCTGCTATATGCCTCTCCCCTAACTCAATCCTATCTCTCCTTAATTGTCCCACAGTTGAGCCTGGACCCCCAGGCTCCTCAATCCTCCAGCTGCTTGGAGACTGAACAAACTGGTGTTAGGAGGTGGATCCGGAATGGATATACCAGTGACATCACAAAAGAGATGAGGATGTTCAGTCTCCAAGCTTCTGGAGGATGGACACAACCCAAAGTTCCGGGACTAGACTGGAGTGACGACAAGGAAAACAGTGTTACAGCAACTACAATGCCACAGATTCCCAGGCTCCCCTGGACCTGCACCAACATGGTTTTAGACAGCACCATGGAGTAGAAACTCTAACCTCCCTCCTGGATAGGCTCATCAGAGGCATTGAGAAATCAAAGCAAGGATTTATTCTAATATTCATGGATATCACCTCAGCTTTTGACTCCGTTTGTCACAACACCTTATTATGTCGCCTACAAGAGATAGGAATAGAAAATGCAGTTTTGGAATGGTTCCGTTGCTACCTCAACAGTTGCCTTCAGCAGGTGAAAATAGGATCATTTTCATCAACCACTTACAGCCAAGCACATGGTGTCCCACAGGGTTCAATGCTATCTTCTCTTCTATTTAATCTTTACATTCAGTCCTTATGCCCTTTAATACGATCCTTTGGAATACACTACTATGTTTATGCAGATGACATTATGCTGTATGCCCCTTTTTCCATAATCAAACCCTGTTACAATAACCTGATTGAATGCTTTAATGTAGTCACACAATGGCTCTCCAAGCATAATTTATCAGTTAATTATAGCAAGACTGACATGTTGTTTATAACTAAACATAAGGAATGCAGAACTCTATGTAAAGCAAGAGATCCATTACCTAGGAATCACACTCGACCAGGGGCTGAACATGCAACCCCACATCAGCATCACCACCAAAGCAATATTCACAAGATAAGAATACTTTGCGATGGGGAATGTGTTGCTTTGGCTGAAAAGTCTTGCTGCTGGTGTCGTTCTCCACAAGTGTCCTGCCAAATCCCAGGAGGTGAAAGGCATGTGGAACAGGGCTGCCCTGCTTGTAACATCATCCAAGGGCAGCCCTGGGACAATATTTAAGACCCTTCAGCTGGTCCGTGGCTGCAGACGCGACCTATCACGACCTGCTGTCGCGTGCCTGAAGGGGTGCATGACCAAAGAGGCACACCCCTTTGGTGCCCCTTCAGGGCCTTAGGGCCCAAGTGTGCTGCTGGAGATGCCCCATGGCGGTGGAAAGAGAAAGATTAAATCAGTGAAGATGAATACAAATGTGGCGGTATCAACACCGAAAGTAACATCAGGTCCTATAGATCAACATGTGAATTATGCCTACGATTAAAATGGACCTGGGAACTACTGATATGGAATCATCTTCAGTGTCCCTGTCTGGGGATACTCTTATAGTCAGATTTCTTCCTCCTAATCCTGGTCTGCTGCAGGCAGTTAGGGATGGGAATTCTGAAGCTCCATTAATGGGCTCCAGTGCAGCAGAGGCAATGCCTGCAATTGGTGGCTCACCACAGCCTCGTCATCAAGGCTCCCTGGAGGATTTGATTCCAGTTAATTGCTTACCTGCTCCGACTGGTGTTCCATAAGGGCCCAGTGGAGAAACTACATTGACAGACATCTGGAGGGAAGTATCTAAAACTAATTCCTTACTAGAAGGGTTTATGGATCAGACCATTTCTTTTTCTGAGCAAGTGTCATAGATGAGAAAACGTCTGACTCAGCGGCTCGATTGTTTGGAGGGCCATGTTGGTTCTCTTCAGACTGACAACCCAATGATATCTAAGAATCTCTATGAATTGTTTAATTGTATAGAAATGTTGGAAAATGCCTATCATGTGAAAAATCTTAGACTGTTAAATTTCCCAATTACACAGTTATCTCCTTTAATTTTGTTTTACAAATACTGTAAGGAAGTGTTATTGCTCCCAGAACCTGAGAAAATTGTAGTTTCTCATTTATATTACTTGCCTGTTTGCTCTGTGGTAAGGTGGTGCGGGTAGAGGTAAATTTGGAAACTGATTTAACTAATTTCCTATAAACTTCAGAAGATTTGATCTCCACACACACCACCTTGATAGTCACCCTTGCTTCAGAATTGGACATAGTTGCTTTGTTTAAATCCTATTTCCACAAGAGGGATATTCCCTTTTGCGGTCAGTTTATTACTATCTTCCTAGATGTGCCTCACAGCACTCAAATACAGAGGAAGTCCTTCCTGCAGCTAAAGTCTAGGGTTTTGACTGTGGAAGAAACTTTCTCCGTTTCCATGTAAATGCTTAGTAACTATTGATGGGAGTGAGGTATGTTTACACTCATCCATCTCAGTTGGAGAACCTCTAGGTAAATAAGTAGAGGCTGGTCTGCAAATGACCTAGTTTGTATTTATTTCCTTATTTGTAAATAGGAGAGGAATGTTTTCTGATTATTTAATATTGGTACAAAAATTGACAAAGAACTCCCAATAACTCTCACATCAATCACTTAACCAAAGCAAAAAGAGTTATAATGTGGCTATTTAAACCTGGAGGAACTTAAATAACATGAGTAACAGTGTATCTCACAAATACCACTCACTAATGCAAGGCCTTTGAGGATGCACAAGGGAAATGGATTGAGGAAGCCTCAGCACAAGGCACATGGTTCATTTGTGGCTATGATACCACACAGCCTCAAACCATTCCACATCTCCCCATACGCCCTCTCTTACCTTCCCTTCTCCCTCCCTTCCCCCATCCTCTCGTCCCTCTTTGGGCCTTTTCTGTCCTCTACCTGATTTTAACTGTCTCTCCCTGTCCTATTATCATTTGGCGTTCTTTTCCGACTTTGTTTTCGGTAGCCTACCCTTTTGTATTGTACACCACCCTGACGCTTCGGCCTGGGCGGTTTAACAAATGATGCGAATAAAGATAAAGATCTGATTTATCATTCATGGGCTTCTACAATATATTTAACAATTTTTTAATGCATTTAAAAGAACTGAAACACTTCTCAAACTCACATTGAACATATGTTGCTAGACGTTAATTGACTAGAGGAACCTTGCTTTAAGCTGGTTGACTAATCAACAACATAGGAGTCCTTTCAGGATTGATGTTCATTAGTCAACTTAAGCTTCGCCCTGTATTTCAAAAGGGCTGCATCAGGACAAATCAACTAGCTTAAACCAAGGTTCCTCTAGTTGATTAATGTCCAGCAACATAGGAAGTTCTTTGAAGATCGATATGATGATTAATGAGTACATTATATTGATAGTATTTTTTCTGCTTGTTTTTTTTTCCTTTTGGTCGGGATGTGATTTCTTTCTTTTTTTTTTTTTTTTTATTATGTTTGCTTGCAATATTGGCAAATTTTCAATAAATATAAAATTAGAGAGAACACTTCACACCTGCGCCCACTCCTTGAAACGGATGACTACTGTACAGTGTTCCAAGTACTTATCTTTCCACATTTTCACTTTGGTAACCCTTGATAGATGTTGTTACCGAAGTATGTCTTGCAACCACTTCAGCTGGCCCAAAATACGGCCACGCGTACCATATATGGAACCTCCATGGCGGAACACCTCACTCCAATTTTAAAGCACCTACCCTGGTTACCAATTGCGAGCTGAATAAAATACAAAGTCATACTCTTAATATTTATGATTCTGCAGAGCAATATGCAATCTCCCGCTCATCCCTAAAACTGACACCCAAAAATAGATGACAAAGCATGTATAACACACTCCTGATCCCCACAGAGGACAAAAAGTAACCAAATATCCTGTAACCGGACATTTTCGCTCTATGTTCCAACCCTTTGGAACTCTCTGCTGGACTCAATCTGAGCCAACACAGACATCTTAAGTTTTTGCAAGACCCTTAAGACTCAGTTATTTCAACAGTATTATGAGAATATACCATAAGACATGGAGAGTTAAAGCGAGGAAGCGGTCATGATCACCTACATTCAACAACCCACCCTCACCACTAGCTCAAAGATTCATGTCCTATACACTATCTGTGTTCCTCTGAGCGAGCCCAATTCTTAATTTTTCTCCTGTTAATTACTCCAAGTTAGCTTACCTGTTCTATGTACGTTTACGTTTATTGTTTTATGTAAACCGTTCTGACTACAAAATAGAGCGGCATATAAATTCAGTTAAATAAATAAAAAACAAACCTGCAGGCTATCATTCACAAGCATTTTAAAGCAACTGTTTACTCTCAACTCCTCAGAATTTTCTTCAGAGAGGAAAAAAACCCATCCACCATCTGCAGGAGACAAATATTGTAGGGGCCACTGGTGGCCGAGGCGAATAGAAGCATGGGAGTGATGTCATTGAAACCTGGGCTTTTCACTGGTTCTTTATCTCCACCAATCTTCTGGTAGGGGAACACAACCCACTTGTCTGAACTGGTCTAGCAGGATGATATGGAAGGGGCGTTTCAGAGGTAGTGTGTGAGAGAAAAGATGGTAAAGATGACAGAAGAGAGGAGTGGTGCAGGTAAAAGCCTAAAGGGAAGCAAGTGCAAGCAGAAGGCAAGACAGTTTTGAAAGACTAAAGACTGCAAGATGATACAAAGAAATGTAACAGTAGAGAACAGAAAATAAAGAACGAAAGAAAAGAAAACAGAATGAAAGAAACGAAAACTAAAAATGGAGAAAAAATTAGTTAAAGAAAGCGTTGGAAAACCTTACCTTTCCATTTATTAATTTCATATTCAGGTACAATAAAAGCAATACAACCAAAAGGAAAAAATCTCTTTTACATTTTTCTATTCATGAAAGGGAGCAAAAACAAAAATTGAACTTTTATAAGCAAGAGGGAATAATCACAAGAGATAATGGTGCAACACACCAAGTCAAACAAAATGCACACACCATTAACTTAACAAAGGAACACAAAGAAATACACAGGTACACTACCAAAAAACTGCCTCCAGTTTTGCAACTGATTCCTATAGATTTTGGGGTGCTGAATCCAGGAAAAATAGCCAAAATGTTCCATCACGTCACGTTTTCTTGCAAAATTAGATTTCTTACCCATATAAGGAATGTTCACATAATTTCTTTTTAGCCGACTGCAGTTTATTTTCTTGGCCCAAAATAGAGGTTGTAATGGTTAACTAACTAGAACCACTCCCTCATGATATTTTAGAGTGTTTTGTATTCATTTTATACATTAACAGGACAATTGGGAGACGGGGGGCTAAATCCAGTACTCGCGCTGGCGCATGTTCTTTCCTGTTCGCCTCGCCTCGCCTCGTTCGCTCAAACACGGTGGTTGCGACATGAACGTTCCTGTCAAATTTCAGTTTCTTGCAAGTTCATTATTACCTTTTGTTTGCTCAGTCATAATCCAGCTTTATTCCGAAGTGGTTCACTACAGTTGTAGTTTGCAGTGCTGTGTATTTGTGATGGCTCACAGAGCCAGAGGTTGCGTCAACTCTCCGGACAGTTTTTGTTTTATTTGTGGGGAATATACCGTGAAAAAGCGGTAGAGGAACATTTCTGCATTTATTAAAAAAGTATATTTCGCCTATTTCGGTTTGAAGTTAGGCGATCAAGACAAACCGTGGGCTCCTCACAAAGTGTGCAAGACACGTGAGGAAGATCTACGCTTATGGATGAAAGGTAAAAAACAAGCATTTCGTTTCGGAATACCTATGATGTGGCGTGAACAAAGAGACCACAGCAGTGACTGCTATTTTTGTTCTTGCATTGTGAAGGGATACAACTTAAAAAATAAGAACGTAATAAGTTACCCCAACCTTCCCTCAGCAATTAGGCCTATGCCTCATAGCAACGAAGTACCTGTGCCTGAACCACCAAAATCTTTGGATCATATTTGTGTGGACGGTTCTGATCATGATGAGACTCATCAGATGGCTTTTCCCGATGAGTCCAGTACTTCCGAGTTTGAAACTGAACCAGATCCGAAACCTGAACTTTTCTCTCAAGCTGAATTGAATGATTTAGTCCGGGATTTAGGACTCCCAAAAGATGCTGCCCAACTGCTAGGTTCTTGGCTTAAACAGAAAAATCTATTGTCACCAGGAACAACTTTTTATTGGTACCGCAACCGCGAGACACAATTTTTGAAGTATTTCAGCAAAGAGGAAGATTTGGTATTTTGCAATGATATATACGGAGTGATGGAAAAGTTTAAACTCAAGTATGATCCTGCTGAATGGCGGCTGTTCATTGATTCGTCAAAAGACAGCATAAAAGGTGTTCTTCATAATGGCAACACATTCGCTTCAGTTCCTATTGCTCACTCTGTTATTCTCCAAGAAAAATACGAGAATTTGGCCCTGATTCTTCAGAAGATTCGTTATGATGAGCATAAGTGGATGATTTGTGGAGACTTTTACATTCTATCCATGCTATTAGGGCAGCAATCCGGTTTTCCCACATATCCCTGCTTCCTTTGCTTGTGGGATAGCTGGGCCCGCGACCTACACTGGGGGAAAAAAGACTGGCCAATTCGGGAGTATTTGAGACCCGGTGAGAAAAATGTTCTTCATGAGAGCTTGGTACCTCGTGATAAAATTCTATTACCACCTCTCCACATTAAGTTGGGTCTCATTAAGCAATTCATCAAGTCCCTTCCAAAAGATGGTGAGTGCTTTTGGTACCTTTGCTCAAAGTTCCCCCGACTTTCTGAAGCAAAGCTAAAGGAAGGAGTGTTTGTTGGCCCTGATATAAGGAAACTCATTTCAGATGGAGCATTCGCTGAAACGATGTCTGAGAAGGAAAAAGAAGCCTGGGATTCCTTCAAGAATGTTGTTCTCAAATTCTTGGGGAACAGGCGGGATGAGAACTATAAGGATATTGTTGACAGGATGCTCAATGCCTTCAAAGAACAAGGCTGTAACATGAGCCTGAAAGTCCATTTCTTGCACTCCCATGTGAACTACTTTCCCGAAAACTTGGGGGCGTACAGTGAAGAACAAGGTGAAAGGTTTCACCAGGACATCAAGGACGCAGAGAGAAGGTACCAAGGAAGATGGAACACCACTATGATGGCTGATTTCTGCTGGTTGCTGCTGCGGGAAACCCCAGATGAAAAATACGCCAAGCAGCGCACCAAGAGAAGCATTCGGGGGAAGAAGAAACGGGCCCACCAGGAGATTGATTGACCCAAGAATGACTTTAAAATCTAAACTGTGTTGACAAATATCGTGTTTTTACTAAACTTTGAAATAAAAATTTGCTAGTTATTACCACAGTGTCGGATCTCATTTATTAGAATTTTATTTTCACACCATCGGGTGTTTGTCTTCATGTATTGCAATGGTGCGGTTTGCGTTTTCTATTCTTACATACATACCTGTACAACATTTTTTGCACATTTCTTTGCTTTGCTTTGTGTCTAACCTCGCTCTTATATGCTCAATGTTTGTGCACATGTATGTGGCTGTTTTAAGTGCAGACAATTTTGCTACCATCACAGTGTGTTTTGTTGACATTACTCTATTCTTATGTGCTGCCTTGTTACAATTTTCTTTATTCTTATTTGAATAACTACTAAACAATTAGTATAAAGAATTCATCCAAGAAACTTTTATCTCGATCGCACTCAATCTGAAACGTTCACCTCAAACTGCTAACCCAATGTAGCAAAAAATCTGTACGTGATGGAGCAAATTGGTTACCAGATTTGGATTCAGCGCACCAAAAAACGTAAAAATCAATCGAAACATTAGAGGCAGTTTAAAAAAAATTTTTTTTAGTGTACCTGTGTTACCTATGAAGAAACAAGAGGGGCAAGCAACCTCTTACCACTAGCGGGGGAAAAAAACATCATTTAAATTGCTCTGAATCTTGTGGGGGAAAAAATGTTCCCAGGAAGAAATCATTTCTAAGTAACCTGCAGTTAGAATTCAAGTAATCTTTTAGTAGTAATCTGAGTAATAAGTAGAAACACTGGTGAATACTTTTATATCAGGACCAAAAAAAGAATCTCTATTTCAGAAAAACCACCACCAAATCCAAAGCAAAGAATTCCAAAAAACATTTCTCTAGACCAGCAGTTCTCAATCCTATCATGGAGTGCCCACTAGTCAATCAGGTTTTCAGGATATCCACAGTGACTATGCATGAAAGAAATTTGCATGCAATGGAGAAAATGCATGGAAATCCATCTCATGTACATTCATTGTGGATATCCTGAAAACCTGACTACAGAATACAACAGAGCAGAATTGAGAACCACTGCTTCTAGAAGATTCCCAAGACCTGCTTAACAAGTAAGAGACATTTAGGGATAGATTTACTAAAGTGTGCTACCACACTAACAAAATAGCATATGCTAACAAGTGTAATTAGTGATAGGTTCCATGGTAAATAATGTGAAATTAAACCTTACCTGCTCATTTTCTTTCCTTGAGTCCCTCCAGTCCAGTCACGTGGGTTATGTCCACCCATCAGCAGATGGAGACTGAGAAAACAAAACCGAGTTGAAGCCCACGAGGAGCCTATGCACCCTAACTCAGCCAGTATGACTGTAGCAAAGCAGATATGGAGTTACAACCAAGAACACTACTCCCTACCACCTTAACTCTCCCCCGCAATGACCTTGCTCCCAATGTCCTTTGTGCCCCTTCTCCCTCACCCATATCACCTCCTCCTGTTTAGCCTGATGTCCCCTTCTGACAACTTGTAAACATATAAATAGTTCCCAGGCCAGCCATATATACTCATGGCAAAAGTTCTCGTTTCAGTTATGCTTTTTCATGTTTAAATGTTCCGTTCCTTGTAAAACAGTGGTATAACAGTTGTGAAACACTGCTACGTTATGTTCAATGTATACCATCTTGAATTGAAGAAAGACGGTATATAAAAACTGTCAAATAAATAAACCCTCAATTCTCTGCCAGCCTAACACCAAAATTAACAAGAAAAAGGAACCCCAGAGAATCCATGGAGCTCCTTTCTTTCCTTTACATTTCTTCACTGCTTTATGGGGGGGGGGGGGGTTAATAAAATTAAGAGGTTTGCAGCAGTGCCATATGGCAGAGTCTCCCCGCAAATAGGCCAGAACCGAAGTGGGTAGCCACAAGCTGTACCAATTCTTTAAACCTTACAAGTCTGCGCTCGGCCTACCCAAACAATCCCAGGTAGGTTCTGGACTGAACTGGAGGGACACAAAGAAAGAAAATTAGCAGGTCAGGTCTAATTTCACCTTCCTAATCATCCCTCCAGTCCAGTCCAATGGGATGCAACAAAGCAATATTAACGATGGGCTGGACCATAAACACCAGCACCAAAGGCTGCGTCCTGGCTGGCCTGCACATCCAGATGGTTATGCTGCGCAAAGGAATGAAGGAAAGAAGGAAAGACCAAGTGGCCACTCTCTTTATTTCTTGAGGCGGAACAAGGCCAAACTCTGCCCAGGAAAAAGCTTGAGCTTGAGTAGAATGGGTCCGCAGACCCACAGGAACGGGCTGGCTCCTCACCAAATAAGCCAAAGTAATGGCCTCCCAAATCCATTGTGAAATGGAGGCCTTGGAAGCTGCCTCCCCCTTTCTTAGACCACCGAATGCTACAAAAAGGCAATCAGTCTTCTGGAATTCTTGCATGACTCTCAGTTAGCGCCTGAAGACTCTGCGCACATCCAACAAATGCAAGATATGTGATTCTGCTAAATCCCGCTCTCTGGAGAAGACTGGTAGTGTAACCACCTGGTTAACATGAAAGGACAAGACCAGTTTGGGGAGAAAGGAGGGAACTGGATGCAGAACTACTTTCACCTTGATCACCACCAAATAAGGCCTGCAGTTCTGAAATTCGGCACACTGAACAAATTGCCACCAAAAATGCCACCTTAAGCATCAGGTCCCTAAGAGAAGTCCCTAAAAGAAGTTCAAAAGAAGCTTCCGCCAAAACAGAGAGGATCAAATTCAGGTCCCATGGCGGAACCACAGAATGGCAAGGGGGCCTGAGATATTTAACCCCCTTGAGGAAATGCACCACATCCACATGAACTGCAAGGGACTGACCCTGAACCCGGTCCTGAAAACAGGCCAAAACCACCACTTGAACCCTCAAGAAGTTTAAGTCAAGCCCTTTCTCCAGGCCAACCTGCAGAAAAGCTAAAATTTCCAGAAGGGAGATCGCCAAAGGCTTCACCCCATGCTCCTCGCACCAGGCCTCAAAAATCTGCCATGCGTGCACATAGGCCAAGGGACGTGGAACACCACCACACATGCAACAAGGTATTCACCACCTGCGGAGAGTAGCCTCTACAGCTCAGACATGCCCTTTCAAGAGCCACCCCATATGGTGGCGCTTGATACAGGGGTCTTATCCCCCGAAACGTGCACGTCGCGCATATACACAAGATAAGTACAATTTTTCCTCTTCATGCTGGAAAAGCATTGAATATTTAAAGTTTCGTGTTTTAAACCTATGTGGTTGAATAAAAGGGGCATGTATTACATCTTGGGGGGTAGGCTTGTGAATGCCTCCTCCTGGTGATTTATGCCCAACAAAAATGAAATAAAAATTTGTTGAGGGATCACATACGGTATCTTTTTCTTGAGACATTACCTTTTGATTACAGTCTGGGGTTACATTGTGACTCCCTTTCAAGAGCCACGCCATAAGTGAAAAATCGATCCACTGCCAGCATCTGTATCAGACCCCGAGTTACAAGGCCCCCTTCCACCACCAGTGTACTTGATGGTCCTTGTACCAGGGACGCCAAGGCCAATTTGGAGCCCCAGGACCACCAATGCGTTTGAACCTGCTGCAGCACTCTGCTGATCAAGGGTCAGGGTGGAAATATGTACAGGGCTGAACCAGGGCATCGAGCCCCTTCAACATGTTTCTCTGTAGCAGCTGAAAAACCATGGGGCCTTGGCATTCGTCATCGTCACCATCAAGTCCAGATGAGAGTCCCCCATCGCTGCCCAATCAGATCGGATGCTGAGGGACCTCCCAGGCCTAGCAACAGCCAGCACAGTAAGTGTGCTTTAAAATTCTCTATCCCTGCCACATGGGCAGCCGAGAGGGTAAGAAGATGGGGTTCTGCCCACTGTAATGGTGGGAGCGCCTCTGCTGCCACCACCAGTGAACTTCTGGTACCCCCTGGCGATTGATATATGCGACTATTGTCGCACTGTCAGAGAACTCTCACTGCCCTGCCCTGCACCAGGGGAAAACACACCTGTAGAGCCAGGAACACCGCCTGGGTCTCCAACCTGTTGATAGACCGTTGACTTTCTGCTGGGGACCACTATCGCCGTGCCACCTGTGACTGACAATGACCCACCCAGCCCACGAGACTCTCATCCGTTGTCACCACCACCTATTCCGGGGTCTTGAGTGACATTCCCCACCATGAGCTGAGCCAAGCCTAACCACCTCTGGAGATTGTCCTGGGCCGCTCCCGTCAATGCCAACTGCACCTCCATACAATGAGCCTGCAGGGACCAATTGGATAGGAACGCTGCTTGCAAAGAAGGCATGTGCAACCAAGCCTGAGGTACAAGCTCTAAGGTTGCCGCCAATGAGCCCAGAACCAGCATGTAATCCCACACCTTCGGGCATGGGACCCTCAGCACGGCCTGAATCTGGGTCTGTAGTTTGACTAAGCTGGCAGAAAAGCTTTGCCCCTCCGAGTGTCGAAAAGGGCTCTCAGAAGGCACCATCCTGCTTTGGGCAAAGTTGACCACCCAGCGCAGCTTCTGCAGAAACCGGAGTACAAGTCGGTGGCCTCCCAACTCTCTTGCAGTGCCTTAGCCCGAATCAGCCAGTCATCCAGATAAGGGTGGACAAGCATCCCCCGCTTCTGCGGTGCTGCTGCCACCATGACCATGACCTTGGAGGCCAGGCCTAATGGCAGGGCCTGGAACTGGAAGTGCCCCACTGGGAGTGCAAAGCGCAGGAAATGCTGATGGTCTGGATGAATCAGAATATGCAGATACTGTAGGCCTCCTGTGAGGCAAGGTATTCCTCCTTTTGTACCACAACAATCACTGAGCACAGAGTCTCCATGCAAAAGCGGGGAACCCTCAACATGCCCTGTTGACTCCCTTCAAATCCAGGATGGGACGCCAGGTCCCCACCTTTTAGGGAAACAAAGTAAATAGAATACCGACCAAGGCCCCACTTGACCTTCGGCACCGGAAGCCGTTCCAACATGTCTCAAACTGTTCCAGGTCTTGCCAGAGCTCAGCAAGGCAAAACTGTAAAGGCATCGGAAAAGGGGTGTGCAAACTCGAGCGCATACCTTTTACAGATGACCTTGAGGACCCAAACGTCAGACATTAATATGGGTTCAAGTGGGATAAGTGCAGATTTCACTACGAAGTTACCCATCAATCAACTTTCAGTTATCTGGCCCCAGCACTTTGGAACAGCTCCCAACCTATCTTCGATTAGAGGCTTCCGTTACACAATTTAAGTACCAATTAAAAACCTACCTATTCGCACAGGCATTTGGCTTGGAGGAGAGGGCCACTGCAGGATAGGAGAGACCCTATATGCCTAGACATAATGTTGTGAATCTCTGTTTTTTTAACCTTATTTTAATCTTATGTTGTTTTTACTCCTATTTTTGGTTTTTAACTTTCCTATCTCGACTGTATTTCCCCTTACTTGAAATTATTATATTCTGTACTGCTATTTTATTGGTGTAAATCGCTCTGCTCGCTAATGCCAAGGATGGTATATTAAGTCACAATAAACGATAAGAACACTGCAAACTGTGGCCCACCGGCAGTAGTCCCGCTGGACCCCAAACCTTCATTGGGCGGGCCTGAGGATCCTGGAGCCCCCACCAGAGCCCTCCCTGCTGCCCCTCTCAAAACAGCTGGGCCCTGGGGGAGAAACCTGGAGCACTGCAAGTTGTCATCTTATGCTGGCCGGAACCTCAGAAACTTTCAGCCCCCCTCCCGGAGCCCTCGGGCTAATCCTCAGAGCCACAGAACTTTCAACTGACCCAGGTCTTTCACCAACTTTTCCAGGTCTATGCCAAAAAGCAGCTGGCCTACAAAAGGGAACTTGCTAAGCCAAATCTTTAAGGAGACATCCGCAGACCAATTGCAAAGCCACAAGAAATACCGCATGGCCATCACAGTGGCCATGGTCTTCACAGTTGCCTGAATCAGGTCATAGAGGAAATCCACCAGGAAGGCAGTTCCTGACTCCAAAGAGCTCACTTCAGTAAGGGCCGCAGACCCGGCCAAGGGACCCTCCAGAGCCCTCTGTGACCAGAGGAGGCAGTCCAAAAGCCTGCAAAGCCAGAGCAGACACCTCAGAAGATTTAGCAGGGCCTCCATTCAGCGATCCTACTGCTCCTTCAGGCGGCTTTACCTTCCACTGGAATGGTGGTCTTTCTGGTGACTGCCTCAGTCTCCATCTGCTGGTGAGTGGACATAGCCCACATGTCTGGACTGGATGGGAGGGACGATTAGAAATGCACATCTTGTATGCACTTTAGTAAATCTAGCACTTCATTTATCTAAACCATTTTATACCTCAATGAGCTGATGTTTAAATACAGAAATATATGCAGATCTGGAAAGTCTGGCTATATCTAGTAATATTTTCCTAATATATCATATAGCGAAGCAAATGTTCCATGAGAAAAATGAAGACCTACAAATTTCTACCTCGAGAAAAGGATTTCATGTCCAAGTCTTATTACATGAGAAAACATGTGGTTCAATATTTAATCACAGTGATTACCATTCTTTTTATAAACTCCAGCCACTGCCGTTAGAGATATGGTCAACAGTATTGGCACCCTTGCATTTTGGATATATTGCGTACCATAGCTTGAGAAATAATTTGAAATATTCCAACTGTATATTATAATATGTTAATAGTATGTTCAAAGGTATGCTACAAAACAAAGATGTCTGTGCAATGTAGACGTAGTAATTTCTGAGAAACAAAAAATATATGATTTGGACAGGATTAATGGCACCCTTTACTAATATTTGAATGCTACAAGAAACATTTGGAGGTTGTCATTACTACCATCTATATGTTTCATAGATCTGTCTGCTGGTAGTTTCTCCCATTCTTCAACTGCAATTTCTCCAGCTCATGAACATTTCCAGGATTCCTTTTACCAATTGTAGATCTGAGCTCCTTCCAAAGGTTCTCGATTGGATTGAGATTGGGACTCATTGCTAGCCAGTTCAAAATGGTCCATTGTTTCCTTTTTAACCATTCTTTTGTACTTTTGGATGTACGTTTTAGGTCACTGTCCTGCTGGAGGACCCATGACCTTTGACCCAGACCTAGCTTTCAGACACTAAATAGCACATTTTGCTCCCAAATACCTTGGTAGACCTCTGCCTTCATGATTCCTTTAATACGTTCCAGGTATCCAGTTCTTGAGGTAGCAAAACAGCCAGACTACATTATGGAACATTCACCATATTTAACAGTAGGAAGGTTGTTTTTTTCCTCGCCTGTAAATGTATCGCTGGTCTGCATTGCCAAATAGCTAAAGTTTGGTTTCATCTGTCCACAGAACATTTTCCCAGAAGGATTGTGGTTTCTCACAGTGAGTTTGGGCAAAGATCAGGCGTGCCTTTTTATGTCTGTCTTTGAGCAGTGGGGGCCTCCTTGGCATTCACCCATGAAGTCCTTTATTTAGTGTGTGGCATATGGTGCGGGTTGAAACCACCATTTCAGATTGGTCCAAGTCAGCCTTAAGCTCTTTGGATGTTGTATGTGGTGTTTTTCCAACAGTTTACACTAACCTTTGAAGATTCTTGGAGTAATTGTCTTCTTCTCACCATGTCCTGGGAGGTTCTTGACAGATCCATGAGCTGAAAAACTCTTAACATTGTAGACTCAGGAATCCCAAAGGTCTTTGGAGATGGCCTTGTACCCCCTTTGAAGTTTGATGATCATGGCTTTTCCGACGGTCTCAGGCAGCTCTTGTCTTCACCATTGTGAAAATGGAACAGGGAGTGAATGCGGCCATTTTAAACATTAGAGTCATCATTCATTGGTTACATAGAAACATAGAAACATGATGATAGAAAAAGACCACATGGCCTATCTAGTCTGTCCTTCCATATCAACAACTACAACAGTCCACTTTTTACCTTTAGAGATCCTCTATGTTGGTCCCATACCTTTTTGAATTCAGTTACTGTCCTCATCTCTTCCACCTCCACTGGGAGACTATTCCATGGATCCACTACTCTTTCCGTAAAGAAATATTTCCGCATATCACTCCTGAATCTATCTCCCTTCACCCTCATCCGATGTCCCCTCGTAGCAGAACTTGCTTTCAACTGAAAGAGGCTCTCTCCCTGAACATTTATGCCACGGAGGTATTTAAACATCTCAATCATATCACCTCTATCCCGCCTTTCCTCTAAGGTGTACATATTAAGATCCTTAAGTCTGTCCTCATATGCTTTATAACGAAGCCCACTAATCATTTTAGTAGCCACCCTCTGCACCGACTCCATCCTGTTCACATCCTTTTGAAGGTGCGGTCTCCAGAATTGCACACTATACTCCAAATGAGGTCGCACCAAAGACTTATACAGAGGCATTATCACCTCCTTTTTTCTGCTAGCCATTCCTCTCCGTATGCACCCAAGCATCCTTCTAGCTTTTGCCGTCGCCTTTTCTACCTGTTTAGCTACTTTAAGATCATCAGACACAACCACGCCTAGGTCCCACTCTTCTTTAGTGGACAAAAGTACTTCACCTCCTATACTGTATTGCTCCCTTGGATTGCTGCAGTCCAAATGCATGACCTTACATTTTTTAACATTAAATCCCAGCTGCCAAATTCTAGACCATTCTTCAAGCTTAGCTAGATCCCTCCTCATGTTATCTACACCTTCCTAGGTGTCTACTCTATTGCAGATTTTGGTATCATCTGCAAAGAGGCAAACCTTACCCGACAGCCCTTCCACTCTATCACTAACAAAGATGTTACAAAGAATCGGACCAAGGACAGATCCCTGGGGCACACCACTGGTAACATCCTTCTCCTCAGAGTGAGCTCCGGTTCATTCCAGTCATGTGAGTACCGACGATCACAGGTGTGTCTAATTGTTCTGCAATGCAAATATGGATCTTCTGTTCAAACTGATTTGAATTGTTTATAAGGGTGCCAATAATCATGCCTTGGTAATGTCCCAGTTTTAATACTACTTCCTACTATTTCCTTTTTCAATTGGTCTTGTTTTATTTGATTCTTTTGTGTGTCAAGTGTGTGTACATATATAGTCCAAAGCCATTTCATTGGCCACTTTTTTTGTTTTTTTAAGGAGATACTGGACATTAAGGGATTGAAATGCAAAGGTGCCAATAATGTTTACCACAACAGTAAATAAAATCCAGATACTAAGAACCATAAATGGATAGCTAACTGGATAGCATAAAGTTAGGACACAAAAAAGCCGTCCTAGCTTTATGCTGTTCACAGATTGAATATATACACAGTTCAACACTGTACAGCTGCATACACCCCGTAGAGCTATACATAAGAACATAAGATATGCCATACTGGGTCAGACCAAGGTCCATCAAGCCCAGTATCCTGTTTCCAACAGTGGCTAATCTAGGTTATACGTACCTAGCAGTTTCCCCAAAAGACACAGGTTCCGCAATGCTTGTACTGGGTCAAGCATTGATATCCTGGGTCCCTTCTTAATAATGGTTTATGGACCTTTCCTCCAGGAACTTATCCATACCTTTTTTAAACCCAGCTACACTAACAGCCTTTACTACATCCTCAGGTAACAAATTCCAGAGTTTGATTACACGTTGAGTGAAAAAATATTTTATTTTATTAGTCTTAAATAGTTTACCCAGTAGCTTCATTGCATGTCCCCTAGTCTCTCTATATTCTGATAACGTAAACAATCGATCTACGTTTACCCGTTCCACTCCGTTCATTAATTTATAGACTTCTATCATATCTCCCCTCAACCGTCTCTTTTCCAGGTTAAAGAGCCCTAACCTTTTTAGCCTTTCTTCATAGGAGTATCCTTCCATCCCCTTTAACATTTTGGTGGCTCTTCTCTGAACCTTTTCTAATAACGCTATATCCTTTTTAAGATACGGCGACCAGAATTGCACACAATATTCAAGGTGCGGTCTCACCATGGAACGGTATAGAGGCATTATAATATCTTTTGTTTTATTTTCCATTCCTTTCCTTATGATACCTAGCATTCTATTTGCTCTCTTGGCTGCCGCTGCACACTGGGCCGAGGGTTTTAACAAGTTATCCACAATGACTCCTAAAATCTTTTTCCTGGGTGGTGGTTCCTAATTTGGAACCTTGCATTGTGTAACCATAGTTTGGGTTGTTCTTCCCTAGGTGCATAACTTTGCACTTGTCCACATTAAATTTCATCTGCCATTTTGATGCCCAGTCTTCCAATTTATCAAGATCCTCTTGCAATTTTCCACAATCCTCTTGGGTTTTAACAACTTTAAATAGTTTTGTGTCATCTGCAAATATGATAACCTCACTCGTTATTCCACTTTCCAGGTCATTTATGAAAATGTCAAAAAGCAGCGGACCCAGCACAGATCCCTGGGGTACACCACTATTCACCTTTCTCCATTGGGAAAATTGGCCATTCAGCCCAACCCTCTGCTTTCTATCTTTTAACCAGTTCCTGATCCACAGTAGTACACTGCCTCCTATCCCATGACTCTTTAGTTTTGCCAAAAGTCTCTGATGAGGGACCTTGTCAAAGGCTTTCTGAAAGTCCAGATACACTATATCAACCGACTCACCTTTGTCCACCTGTTTATTCACACTTTCGAAAAAAACATAACAGATTAGTAAGACAAGATCTTCCTTGTCTAAAGCCATGTTGGCTGTCTCCCATTAGGCCATGACTATCTACATGCTGAGTAATTTTATTCTTTATGATGGTTTCTACCATTTTTCCCGGTACTGACGTGAGGTTCACCAATCTGTAGTTTCCCGGATCACCCCTGGAACCCTTTTCAAAAATTGGTGTTACATTGGCGATCCTCCAATCTTCAGGTATTAGAGATGACTTTAATGATAGTTCACAGATTACTAATAGCAGGTCTGCAATCTCATATTTCAGTTCTTTCAACACCCTTGGATGTATACCATCCGGCCCAGGTGATTTGCTACTCTTCAGTTTATCTAATAGTTGTAATACATCTTCCCGATGTATCGATATTTCCTTCAATTCTTCTGCACCTTTAAATACCACTTCAGTCATGGGTAACATCCCTACATCTTCCTCAGTAAAGACCGAAGCAAAGAATTCATTCAGTCTCTCCGCTATTGCCTTGTCGCCTCTTAGTGCCCCTTTAACTGCTCTATCATCTAATGGTCCAACCGACTCTCTCACAGGTTTTTTGCTATGAATGTACTTGAAAAAAATCTTTATTTCGCGTTTTTGCTTCCGCAGCAAGCTTCTTCTCAAATTCTCCCTTTGCCTTCTTTATCAATGCCTTGCATTTGACCTGCCAGTGCTTGTGCTGTTTCCAGGTTTCGTCATTTGGCTCTTTTTTCCATTTCCTGAAAGATGCTTTTTTTGGCAACAGCTTCTCTGACCTCACCTTTAAACCATGCTAGCAGTTTTTGGACTTCCTTCCACTTTTCTTAAAGCATGGAAAACAGCTGGTCTAGGCTTCCAAGATAGTATTTTCCAACAACACCCAAGCTTGATGTAAGTCTTTAACCTTTGCAACTGCTCCTTTTAGTTTTTTCTTAACTATTTTCCTCATTTTATCATAGTCTCCCTTTCGAAAGTTAAAAGGTAGTACTGTGGATTTCCGTACTATCCCTTCTCCACTAATTAAATGATAGGCGATCATGCTATGATCACTATTGCCAAGTGGCCCCAACACCCTTATCTCTTGCACTAGATCTGGTGTTCCATTAAGGACTAGGTCTAATATGGCTTCCCTTCTGGTCAGTTCATGAACCAGCTGCTCCAAGAAGCAGTCATTTATGTCATCTAGGAACTTTATCTACCTAGCATGTCCTGCCGTGACACTGGCCCAGTCGATACCGCGGTAATTGAAATCACCCATTATTATTACTGCGCTGTAACTTTGGTTAGCTTCCTTGATTTCTTTCAGCGTTTCATCATCCATTTGCTCATTCTGGCCAGGCGGTCGATAGTACACCCCTACTGCCATCGCCTTCCCCTTTTTACATGGAATTTCAATCCATAGAGATTCTACAGCAAATTTTGTTTCCTGCAAAACTTTAATCCTTTCTGACTCAATGCCCTCTCTAACATAGAGCGCAACACCTCCACCAATTTGATCAGCTCTATCATTACGATATAGTTTGTACCCAGGTATCACAGTGTCCCACTGGTTGTCCTCCTTCCACCATGTCTCTGATATTCCAATCATATCTAACCTCTCATTTAGTGCTATATATTCTAACTCTCCCATCTTATTTTTTAGACTTCTAGCATTTGCATACAAGCATTTTAGAGACTGTATTTTATTCATATTAATTTGGCTATTGGTAGACATGGGTAATTTGGGATCTTTAAGCTCTGTCTGCTCTGTACTCGAGGGCATTTGGGCTACTTTACTCCTTTTTGGAACCTCTCTGCTTTTGGTAGTATCCTTCAAGGATACATTCTTCCAAACCATCTGCTCTTGGGCGACTGTCGGCTTTCCCCTATTATCTAGTTTAAAAGCTGCTCTCTCTCCTTTTTAAAGGTTAATGCCAGCAGCCTGGTTCCATCCCTGTTAAGGTGAAGCCCATCCCTTCGGAAGAGCCCCTCCTTTCCCCTGAATGTTCCCCAGTTCCTAACAAATCCAAAACCCTCATCTCTGCACCATTGTCTCATCCACGCATTGAGACTCCGGAGCTCTGCCTGCCTTTTGGGTCCTGCACGTGGAACGGGAAGCATTTCGGAGAACACTACCCTGGACGTTCTGGATTTCAACTTCCTACCTAAAAGCCTAAATTTAGCCTCCAGAACCTCCCTACCACATTTTCCTATGTCATTGGTACCGACATGTACCAAGACAGCATACTCCTCCCCAGCACTATCTAAGACCTTATCTAGGTGGCGCGTGAGGTCCGCTACCTTCGCACCAGGCAGTCATTTTACCAGGCGATCCTCACGTCCACCAGCCACCCAGCTATCTACATGCCTAATGATCAAATCACCAACTATAACGGCTGTCCTAACCCTTCCCTCATGGGCACGTGGCCCTGGAGAAACTTCATCGGTGCGAGAGAGTTTTACATCACCTGGAGGACAGGTCCTAGTTACAGGATCACTTCCTGCCACACCAGGGTGATGCTCTCCTGTTACGTGACCTCTCTCCTCCATGGCAACAGGGATGCTGCCAGACTGGAGGTGGGACTTCAGGACTATATCCCTGTAGGTCTCGTCTATGTACCTCTCTGTCTTTCTTATGCTTTCCAAGTCTGCTACTCTAGCCTCTAGAGAACGGACTTGTTCCCTGAGAGCAAAGAGCTCCTTGCACCTAGTGCACACGTAAGACCTCTCACCAACTGGGAGAAAATCATACATGTGACACAATGCAAAAGACTGGAAAGCACCCATCTCGCTGCTGGACTGCTGTCTGCATCTTAGTTTTAATTTTTGTTTAGATCTTTAAGTTCTTTACTTACTAAGGGTTGCTATGGATATTTATACCAATAAAACTGTACCTAATACGTTTAATATACCTTGTTCACCTGAAGCTTAATTAATCTCAGGTCCTTAGTGTATGACTGATTTGGATAACGAGCTTCACCTGAGAGCACCTCCTATCTTTTAAGATGTGTAAGTACCTATAAAGCTATGATTATCCCGGGGTGGGTGGGTGGGTGTGGGGAGGGAGGGAGGGAAATAACACTTATTAAAAGAGGGCTACTACACAGTACCCTGTTCTGCGCTGCTGAGGTAAGCTATATTCTTATTTGATTTAAATTATAGCTCTTTGCTGCTGCTAGGCTCTAACTTATTATGAAATCTAAACTACAAGCTTTCTGCTGGGTTCCAAATTTAACCAGAAAGCTCTCTTCTGTGTTTTAAATTTAAACTAAAAGTACTTTGCTGATACTAGGCCCTGAGTGACTATTAAATTAAAACTACAAGCTCTCTGCTGGGTATGAAATGTAACCAGAAAGTTCTCTTCTGTGTTTGAAATTTAAACAAACTGCTGCTACTAGGCCCTGACTGATTTAACAAAAAATAGTGGGTTCACAGATTAAATAGCTTTAATAGAAAGAATTCCCTTCAGAAAATTCCCAGAAGTATATACTCACAATTGCAGATCTCTCTCCAGAAGTAACAGTCCCCTGTTCTAGTCCTTCAAATAAGTAGTGTTTTGGGTAGGGGTGGAACATCCATCTAAGAAATTTTGGGTGAACATGATGCTTGAAATGGCGAGTGCAGAGCAACATGTGTACAGAAATCACATGCGGTCATAGAGGTTAAAATATTTATTCCTCTGGAACAGGTCCAAGCATAGCACCTGGAAGATGTTGAAGGGGGTGGGAGGGGCAATCAAAATTTTAAAAAAAGTCCCATCAGGGGAAATGAAGGTAGCAGAGGCATGATTCACCCATGAAACGAACGAATTAAAGGAAGGGAAAGAGAACTCTGCCAAGGGTTAGGAAACTGTGGTTGTATAGTGTCTATATAATGATGATTCTGTTCAAATTAAGAGTCTATTCATTCCTGACAGAAGTTATATGGTTGTGCCTGATTTTCTGTTATGTTCCTTTGGCAGAGACACCCAATAAATAAATTTTAAAAAAAAGTAATAGTAAATTATTGCTGCTAACTGGATAATCTCAAACTCCGCCCACAGACTGCCCTGGCACCATGCAGATATTCAGCAGCACTATCTGGATAAGGCTGCTGAATGTTTTTCTCGCTGTACTTTAGTAATATCTCAGCTTTTTTTTCTTTGGTTCTAGAATACAAATATTTCCTGATGTATCAAGAGACACTCAAAGGAAGCGCAAAGGAGTACTGGCCTTCAGAGAAGAACCTTGGCGCAGCTATGAAGTTATGAATTGCATTTATCCAACATAAACATTTACAAGGAAAACATATGAGAGCCTTTACATCTTAAAAGATTTTATTTCTGCAAAGGTGGCATCTAATGTTTAGCTGGTTGACCCTGAAGGATAGTGCTAGTATGTCGGTTTGTTCAGAGTGCTCTTTGACAGCACTGTATGGCACTTTACTTTTCTTTTTCTTTGCTATTTCCTTTTGTCTTGGTCCTAATTGTGGGTTTAATTAGGGACTAAGAAGAAATTAGACCTCACCTGCTAATTGTCTTTCCTTGAGGACTCTCCGGGCCAGTCCAGGAAACATGAGGGTTGTCAACCTTCTCCAGCAGCTGAGGACTGAATTCTAAAGTTTTGCTGAGTGAATATCTGGCTCCCCCTGCTGGACAAACCTCAGTCGTTCCTTAACCAAGCAGTCTATGAACAAAAACACCGAACACCAAACGAAAGAACCCAAAAATAATCAACCACTCTAACACAGCAAGCAAACAAAAAACAGAGCAACCAGCCACCAGACAAACAGCCGCTACGCACCATCTCTACCCCACATTAGTACTAGGATGAGACGTAGTCATTCAGTTAAAAACCACACCGGTTTGGTTGTTTCTCTTTTTGTCTTTTTTTTTTTTTTTTTTTATTATCTGCTTTATTTGAAAACTGAGTTTGCCAATGGCTTTGACAAACAAGGCAGCCCCATAGATCATCGTTCCTGAAGGAGCTACCACCGAGAAACGCCCTTAAGTGCTCCCGATCATCCTTGACAGACAAAATCACCAATAACACAAATGACACGGGTGGGCCCTGGACTGGCCCGGAGAGTCCTCAAGGAAAGACAATTAGCAGGTAAGGTCTAATTTTCTTCTTCCTCTTCGGCTCTCCGGGCCAGTCCAGGAAACATGAGGGAAGTACCAAAGCAGTATTTAACCTCGGGAGGGACCCGCCAGGCCCACAATGATGGCCGAAGCACCCACCTTTGCATCTCCCCTGGCCTGAACAACCAGACGGTAATGCTTAGCAAACGTGTGAAGCGAAGACCACGTAGCCGCCCGGCAAATATCTGCAGGTGGAATGAAGGTCAACTCGGCCCAGGACGCCGCCTGGCTACGAGTGGAAGGAGCACGAAGCCCCAGTGGAGGCAACTTCCCACCAGCCTGATATACTGCCACTATGGCTTGCTTCACCCATCTAGCAATGGAGGCCTTAGACGCAGCTTCGCCCTTCTTAGGTCCCCCAAAGAGCATAAACAAGTGTTCCGACTTACGAAAAGACTTAGTCCTATGCAGGTACTTCTTGAGCAGTCTACCTAAATCCAACTTTTCCAGCACCCTATCAATAGGAAACTGTCCCTCTGTCCGGAAAGTTGGAAGGGAAATGGATTGATTCATGTGAAACTTTGACACTACCTTCGGCAGAAACGAAGGCACCGCCCGCAACATCACCTTTTCCGACAAAAACTGAAGATATGGTGCCCGACACGAGAGAGCCTGGAGATCCGAAATTCGCCACGCAGAACACAAGGCGACCAAGAAAGCCACTTTCCAGGAAAGGTCTCGCAAAGAAATCTCCGCAAGTGGTTCAAACGGAGGCCTTACCAATGCCTCCAGCACCAGATTCAGATCCCAGGCCGGGACAACCGTCCGAAAAGGAGGACAAATGTTCTTGACCGCCCTAAAAAATCTAATGACATCCGGGTGATGAGACAATCGGAGACCTCTGACAGCACCTCGGAAACATGCAATAGCCGCGAGATGCACGCAAATAGTACTAAGGGCCAACCTCTTATCCAGCCCATCCTGTAGAAAGTCCAAGATTTGCGGCACCAAGACGCTGCACGGCCGGAGATCCCGCTGCTCGCACCAGCTCTCAAAAATCCACCAAACGCGAATATATGCAACCGAAGTCGAACTCCTCCGGGCCTGTAGAAGGGTGGCGATGACTGCCGGTGAATACCACAGACCCTCTAACTTCTTACGTTCAATAGCCAAGCCGTAAGCGAGAATCGATCGACATTGGGCATGAGTAGAGACCCCTGCACCAACAGGTCCTCCCGAATGGGAAGCCTTCAGGGATCATCTACTAACAGACGAACTAGATCTGCATACCATGCTCTCCGGGGCCAATCTGGAGCGATGAGAATCACCCGATCGGCGTGACTTGCTATCTGGCGAAGGACTCTCCCTATCATCGGCCATGGGAGAAATACATACAGCAAAATTCCAATCGGTCACGGCTGAGCGAGGCCATCGAGCCCCTCGGACATACGCTCCCTGCGTCTGCTGAAAAACCAGCCGGCTTTGGCATTGGCGAAGGTGGCCATCAAATCCATCACTGGAGGACCCCACCTCCGGGACAAGTCGCGAAACACTGCCGCATTCAATTCCCATTCCCCGGGATCGACCACATGCCAGCTGAGGTAATCTGCTTGCACATTGTCTTTTCCTGCCACATGTGCCGCCAAGATGGCTACCAGATGCGCCTCTGCCCAATTCATCAACCGCAGACACTCCTCCAACAAAAGCGCACTCCTGGTTCCCCCCTGGCGATTGATGTAGGACACCGTTACCGCATTGTCCGAAAACACTCGCACAGCCTTGTTCTTCACCAAATGCTGAAACTCGTGAAGCACCAGGAAAACCGCTCTGAGCTCCAAAAAATTGATGGAAGCCCCCTGCACCTCTGGAGGCCAGAGGCCTTGGACGATGGAGGCCTGACAATGCGCTCCCCAGCCCAAGAGACTGGCATCCGTCGTGACCAGTATCCAGTCCGGTTGCCGTAAGGGCATTCCCGCTCTTAGATGGAGCAGATTCAACCACCACTGAAGGCTGGTGCTTACCTCCGGCGTCCTCACTAACCTCCGAGTGAGAGGATGCTCTTGAGGCGACCATCTGGACAGTAACGCCTGCTGTAACGGACGCATATGGGCTCTCGCCCAAGACACCAAATCCAACGCCACTGCCATAGAACCTAGGAGCTGTAAGTAACGCCACGCCGTTGGCTGTTGTAGACGCATGAACTCTGTCACTTGACCTATAATCTTCTGCACCCTTACTTCTGGGAGAAAGACCGCGCCGGCCTCGGTATCAAAGACTGCCCCCAAGAAGAGGAGACGCTGGACCAGCTGCAACCGACTCTTGGATTGGTTCACCACCCAACCCAGTCGTTCCAGAAGATGCACCACCCGCGCCGTCGCCGAAAGCAACTGACATGGACGGCGCCCGAATCAGCCAGTCATCGAGGTACGAATGCACCAGGATCCCTTCTCGTCTCAAGGCTGCCGCTACTACCATCACTTTTGTGAAGGTGCGCGGCGCCGTTGCCAGGCCAAACGGCAAGGCTCGAAACTGAAAATGACCCTTGTGCACCGCAAACCGGAGAAACCGTTGATGGTCTGGCCTGATAGGAATATGCAGATAGGCCTCAGAAAGGTCTATGGACGTAAGGAACTCTGTCGGACACACTGATCTTATGACCAACCGAAGTGTCTCCATGCGGAAATGAGGAACCTGCAAGCAGCGGTTCACGTGTTTGAGATCCAAAATAGGCCGAAAAGACCCCTCTTTTTTGGGGACTACGAAATAAATCGAGTATCGACCTAAGCCTAACTGATCTGACGGAACCGGAACTACCGCTTGAAGGTACAACAAGCGATGCAGAGTCTCCGCCACTGCCTTTTGCTTCTCCGCAGAACCGCACAGAGACAGCACGAACGCTTCCGCCAACGGCCGGGCGAACTCCAGGGCGTAATCGTCGCGAACAATTTCCAGAACCCATTGGTTGGACTTTATAGTGGCCCAGACAGAAAGAAAGCTCTGAAGACGCCCCCCCCCCCCCCCCACCGGGAGGTCTGCCTGGACCAACTGCATCTCATTGTGGTTTTTTCTGGGCAACTAGCTGGGCTCCAAAATATCCTCTACCGAAACCTCTAGCTCCCCGAAAGGACTGACCCCTGGCCAGAAAGCGTCCCCCTCAGATATGGGGCAAAACGAGCCCCTCTGAACCTACGAAACGCACGCGAAGAACCCCTGTGCCCAACGCCCGGCTTTGAAGGTTTCGGACAATCCTCCAGACGTTTACCGCCCTTGGAGTCACCGAGATCCTTAACAATTTTCTCCAAGGCCGCTCCAAATAGCAGGGAGCCCTTGTGTGGAAGCTTACTCAGCCGAGCCTTGGAAGCGGCGTCCGCTGACCAATTGCGCAACCAAAGAAATCTTCGAGCTGTAATCACCGTAGCAATGGACTTCGCTGAAATCCTCACTAGATCACAAAAGGCATCCGCCAAGTAAGCCGACGCAGATTCAAGCTTCGCACCCTCGTCTTCCTCCTTGCGAGAGAGAGCACTGCCCTGAATCCAGCGAATGGAGGCCCGAGAAACATACGCCCCACAAATAGCAGCTTGAAGCGACAGCGCGCAAGACTCAAAAGGTCTGCTTGAGGAGAGATTCCAATCTCCTATCCTGCAAATCTTTCAGGGCCGTAGCACCCTCCACAGGAATAGTCGTTTTCTTTGTGACAGCCGAAACCAAGGCATCTACCTTAGGCATCTTTAACAACTCCTGTTCCTCCTGCGGCAAAGGGTATAACCGGCCGATCGTCCGAACCCCTCTTAAAGTAGCCTCTGGAAACTCCCACTCAGATTCTACCATCTGCTTCATGACTCGGTGTACAGGAAAGCACCTCTGCTCTCCTTTGAACCCCTGCAGAAGAGGGTCCTCTAAAGGCTCCTCATGAGCCGCTGGTAAGGTAATATTTGAAACTGCCAAAGTTTGGGCGATAAGAGCACCCAGCTCCTCCTTCCTAAACATATTAGGATCCTCAGCACCTCCTTGGTCAGCCTCTTCCAACTCTGCAGGCCAGTCTATAGCAGACTCCGCCAGAATCTCCCCCTCCTCCATGTCCTGGAGCTCCGAGATGGGCTGACTGAAGCTCTCAGCTCCCATCCCAACTCCCGAGGGTACCTTGGAGGACCCCTCTCCAGGGTCCGACAAAGAAGGCTGGTTTCCCAAAGGATGCTCTGAAAGGAGAACAGAACCCTTGTCCTGAGTTTGCTGCCATTTCAAGCAATAAGCTTGATGTAAAGCTAGAATAAAGTCTGCAGAGAATACAGACTCCAAACCTGCTTGTACCACATTCAAAGGCTGTGGGGGAGCTTCCTCCACCTGCTCTGATCGTTTTGATTTGCATTTCCTTTTCGCGGGCTTTTCCTCTTGTGTAATACCTCCTGTGTGCTCTGGTCCCGCCTCCAGGAACCGGAAATTAACCCCGGACTTTCAACCATCAGGTACCCAGCGCTGTGTATATTAAAGCTGCCTGCAGCGGTCCGCGCCGCGGCAGAGCGCGCCCAAGGAGCAGGTCCTGCTCCTTGGACGAGCTCCTTGGGACGAGCGAGTGGACGACCAAGGGGTAAGAGCCATCTCCCTCCCGCCCATTCAATCTATGCTGCGTCTCAATTTATGTTTGTGGCTTTCTTTGGCATTTTGTTCCATCTGTGCACCTAACATCACACTCTCGGCGATGTCGTCTATTCCGGTTTTCTGGGGCTGGCGCCCGGCTTCTGCGGGGCTAACTTCATCTGGACTGTTAACGCGCTGCACCAACAACTTGGTCTATTGTACCCCTACTTTGACGCCAGCTCCCCCTTCCACCTTTTCTCAAACCCCCTCACTGGTCCACATGGTAACTTTTAAATTGCTACTGCTCAACTGCCGTTCTCTTAAGTCCAAAACTCTTTTAGTTCGCGATCTTATTGAACAGTATAAGCTTGATCTCTGTTTTCTTACGGAAACATGGCTTAGAGATGGGGATCACCCCATTCTCTCGAGCTCCCTTCCCCCTAATTACACCGCTCTTTACTGCTCGCGGCGGGGTAGATGTGGCGGCAGGGTGGCCCTCCTCCATCATGCCTCCATTCCTATTGAAGAAGTGCTTTCTCCAATATCACTTCCTCCTGAGTCACTTCTACTAAAGCTCACTTCCCCCTCCCCTCCCCCCCCTCTATATCCTCCTTCTTTATTTCCCCCCTCCCTCACGAATACCCAGTGGGAGGCTGCTCTTCAGACTCTCACTGACCTTGCACTTCATTTTCAAAACCTCATCCTACTAGGAGACTTTAATATACATGTCGACAATCCTACTAGAGCAAAAGATCAGGCTTTTGCTCAATTTTTGAAAGATATTCCCCTCCGTCAGCATGTGACCGGCCCTACACATGTGGCCGGTCACACTCTGGACCTAATTCTGTCATCCATATCTTTGCAGCCTATGGTTTTGCCCCCTGTTGCTTTCCCTATTTCATGGTCAGATCACTTCTGTATTCTTTCATCACTTTCCTTTCCCCAATGGAATGATACTTCTCATGTTCCCCTTTCCAAGCCAATCCTCCGCCGCAAGATAACCCCAGAAACACTCCATGCATTCCCCCCAGCCCCCGACATTTTCCCTGTGGACTTTGCTGCTCGTTCTGTCCATGACCAGGCCACCCTTTGGGATTCGCGTTTATCACAGTCCCTTGATCGTTTAGCCCCCCTTCACTCAACTTCCGGGCGTCCTCGAGCACCTTCGTCCCCGTGGTATCATCCTACCCTTCGTATCCTATGCTCTCAGCTTCGTCAGGCTCAACGTCACTGGGCCCGCCACCCCTCACCCGAGTTTCACCTCAGGTTCAAGCAGCTTTCTTCTGAGTACCGGTTGGCTATTCAATCTGCCCGCTCAGCTTTTTATTCAGCCCAAATAGAGGCCGCAACTAGCTCTTCTCGACAACTTAACATTTTGAGGACATTATCATCTACCAAGGCTGATAGCTCTAAGGTCTCCATAACTCCGGACCCTCAATCTCTGGCTGCTTTCTTCTCTAACAAAGTATTAACTCTTCGTTCATCTTTTACTACTCCTCCTCCCCCTCCTCCTCTCTCCTCTCCACCTGCTGTAGTTCCCAATCTTTCCCTGCCCCCTTCACCTGCTTCTAGCAATCCAGTATACACTCATTCCTGGTCATCGTTTCAACCTGTCCTTGCAGCGGAAGTACTTACAGCCTTAACCGCTGCAAGGAAAACCACTTGTGCTCTCAATCCTATTCCCTCTCGATGGCTCTCAGAACCTTCCCTTGAGCTTGTCCCAATTATCACCACTATTATCAACTCTAGTCTTTCCTCCGGTTATTTCCCATCATCCTGGAAATCAGCAATCCTCCGTCCATTATTAAAACCACCATCTTTAGACCCATCTATTCTATCACATTGGCGCCCAGTATCTAACTTACCATTTATTGCAAAACTTTTGGAAAGGTGTGCTTTTTCTCAGCTTAGTTCTCATGTTGAGGCTATCAATGCCCTTCACCCTCGTCAGGCAGGTTTCCGCCAGGGACACAGTACTGTGTTACTGGCTCTTCTCAATGAACTACACATATCCCATGATCGAGGTGACATTACTCTTCTTGTCTCTCTCGACTTATCCGCAGCCTTTGATCTGGTCGACCACTATACCCTCCTTTCTCGGCTCTCTGACATTGGACTTCATGGTGCTGTTTGGTGCTGGTTCCATTCTTTTCTTTCCTCTCGTTCCTTTTCGGTTCATATAAATGGTCAAGTTTCATCCACTCTCCCTCTCACCTGTGGTGTTCCACAGGGTTCCGTTCTTTCCCCCTTATTGTTCAATATTTTTCTTGCACCCCTACCTCTAATTATTCAACAATACTCAATCTCATCATATCTATATGCCGACGATATAGTTCTTCTTTATCACACCTCACCTCTCTCCCCTGACATTGCACAGCTGAACCTCTGTCTCTCCCACATTGCTTCCTGGCTGTCAGAAAATTTACTCCATCTTAACCCTGCAAAGTCTTCGGCGATGTGGGTTTCCTTTGGTGGTGCCTGCCCCACTCTTGCTCCTTCTATCGGTCTATCTAACATTCCCCTTACCTCCTCTGTCCGATATTTGGGGGTAACTCTGGACTCCTCCCTAACTTTCTCCGAACATATCTCAAAGATCTCCCGTTGCTCTTTTTCCATTCTACGGCAAATCAGGGCCATCCAGTCTGTTCTCCCTCCCAGTGCTCTCATTACTCTTGTTATTGCTCTTGTCATCAGCCGGCTGGACTATTGTAATGTATACCTGGCCAATCTTCCTAAATACAGTCTTCAGCGGCTCCAACGCATTCAGAATGCCGCAGCGCGTCTTGTTACCCATTCCAGCAAATTTGATCATATTACCCCAGTTTTACTCCGATTACACTGGCTTCCTCTTCAATACCGTTTTTACTACAAATTTCTGATTCTCCTGCACCGGACCATTCACACCTGCACTCCTCGTTATCTGGCTGACTGTATTTCTCGTTACGTCCCCCATCGATTGCTCCGCTCTACCCATACTAACCGTCTGTCCCTTCCATCACCATCACAAGCCCGTCTGGAACAGACGCGACACTCAGCTTGGTTTTTTCTTGGTCCATCACTCTGGAATATGCTACCCACCTCACTGCGTTTAGAATCATCCTACCCTCAGTTTAAGTTATTACTCAAAACTTATCTTTTTCAGAAAGCTTTTGACCTGCCCTCCGAAGTCCCTCCCTAATTGGTCTGTCTGTGTGCTCAACCCGAGTGTTGTTTGTGTTTGTCCGTCTATATTTCTGTATCCTGGTTGGTTATTATTATTACTTCTATGATTTGTTGGAGTATGATTTGAGACAAATTGTTAATATAAGTTGCGTGTAATTTATTATGATTTATTGTTAAATGTTCTTGTGTGTTGTATCTCTCTTTCTCTTGTACCCTCTTTCCTGTTTTAACTTTGGCGTTCCATTTCCTGGATTGTGGTGCAAATCAAATTTTTAATTGTACACCGCTTAATGCTATTGCCATAGCGGTATATCAAATTTTAATAAAGATAAAGATAAAGATTCCTGACTGGAAACTAGCCCCATAGCTGCAGCAGCTAAACCCGACGTTCCCGCCTTTTCGGCGCTGCTCTGGAGGCCCCCTACAGGCCCGCTACCGTCGGGCTTGCCTTCCATGAAATTAAGAAGGCGCGAACCGCCGCAAAACACCGAAAAAAACAAGCAAAGTGTACTGCTACAACGCTCAAGGGCCCAAAAAACAAAAACGCTACCGCTCCTTAACCGTCAAACCGGCGCCCAAACCGCCGAGAACAAAAGCACACGGGAAGGCCGAACGAAACCAAAAACCACGTACCTGATACCGAACAGAGAACTGCGCTTACTACTGCAAGCCACTCAATTCCGCTGCTAGCAGAAGCGTGGACATGCCTTCAGGAGGCGGCCCGATGGTCTCTGGGGCTCCCAGCACCAATTCGCCTGTCCCCCCGGAATCCGGAGCTGTTGCCTGAAGCAGGCTCTGCCTCCGTCGCTCCGCTGGTGCACAAACGTTCTCAGACCAAACAGCAATGCTAACACTGAGTAGAACCCTGCTAGAGATCCACTCTCTTTAGAGGTAGGCAATAGGAATAAAACAAGAAAATAAGTTGTCCGTAAAACTACTGCTGAAACTTCTCGGTTTCCCGGGAGCCAGTCAGGAGAATGTGACCTACAGCTGCTGAGGACTGAATAGACTGAGGTTTGTCCAGCAAGGGAAGCCAGATATTCACTCAGCAAAGCTTTAGAATTCAGTCCTCAGCTGCTGGAGAAGGTTGACAACCCTCATGTTGCCTGGACTGGCCCGGAGAGCCGAAGAGGAAACTGTATTTAGTTCATTCTTGTTGTCTACTACTACTTTTTGGAATTTTTCTGTACCTTCTTCATTCAATTAGTATTTGGATATACACTACTTTAAAATGAAGCTGCAAGGAGGTAAACTTAAAAACAACGCCAGGATATACTTTTTCACTAAAAGGGTTGTGAATGCATGGAAGCCCTTTCTATGGAGGTGGTGGGGGCAAATACAGTGACAGAATTAAAAATGGCATGGGACAGACAGTGGATCCCTTTATAGCAAGAAAATAAAATAAAACTTAAATTTTATCTTTTATACTTCAAAAAGAGAGGGGAGGTGACCTGCATGGAGCGGCAGATAAAACTACTCTAGCCACCTTAACGGGCAGAATAGCTGGACCACACTAGTCTTTATCTGCCATCATATGCTATGTATGTTACTATAAATAAATTTTAAAAAATGAATATTCTTCTCATTGGTTAAATGGTTAAGGGCATTGGAATATCAGCCCTATGATGTCTAAATGAAGATTGTATTAAGTGTTTGTAGTTTACAAAGGGGGTGCACAAGTCTAATCCCTGATGGTTACAAATAGGTCAGATTTTCAGGATAACCGTAATACAAATATGCTTGAAATAGATTTTCATACAATGGAGATAGTATGCATGTAGATCTCTTGCACACATATTCATAAGGGATATCCTAAAAATAGAAATTACACTTACCTGGTAATTGTTGCTCCTTGAGGAACTCCAGTTCAGTCCTCCACCTCTGAGTAGTGCACCTCCTCCTGCAGCTTGGAGACTGGGCATGTCAAATTTGTGACATCACTGGATGTATCCTGCTGGTCTCTCCCATCAACCCCAGTGAACTATTGACAAAGCAGACTCAAAGGAGCAACAAATAAGTAGCTAAAGCATTAATTACAACTTTAAAATCAACCATTAACTTTTAAAACTAAAGCCCCCTGAAAATAAGGGAGAAAACAACCACCTCCTCCTTGTTCTTTCTTCTTCCCCCAAGATCAGAGTAAGACAGAAAGGAAGAAAGAAAGAATAGAAAAAGAAACACTACAATTTTTGTAATATCCAAAACTATTACACTCTTATGAGCTGAACACCCCCCCCCCCCCCGACCAAAACGGACAGCCAACTACTGACTTGATCATCCCTTGGCAGGATTGGAGGACTGAACTGGAGTTCCTCAAGGAACAACAATTACCAGGTAAGTGTAATTTCTATTTCCTTATTGTTCCTCCAGTTCAGTCCTCCACCTCTGGGATGTAACAGAGCAGTAATCATTGGAAGGACCGTTCCACCCGGATCGCAGTACCGCTGACCCGAAACAGGCATCACCCGCATCGAAGCTTTAGCTGCTGCCTCACCTTTACGGGGGCCTCCAAAGAGAACGAATAGATGTTCAGACTTACGAAAGGACTCCAAAACCTTCAAATATTGACGCAGAACTCTTTACGTCCAAGCGACGTAGACTACAGTCTGATCCGCTTTCTTCCAAAGCAGTCAATACTGGTAACGACACTGACTGATTCACGTGAAAATGCGAAACTACCTTATGCAGAAACGACAGAACTGGACGCAAAACACGACCTTTTCCCTAGAAAAAGACAAAAACGGCTCTCGGCAAGACAACACCTGCAGCTCCGAGATTCGCCGAGCCAAACAAATAGCTACCAAAAACGCTGTCTTTAAGGTCAAATCTTTGACTGAAGCCTGTGATAAGGGCTCAAAGGGTTCCCTAGTTAACGCTCCTAACACCAAATTGAGGTACCACGGAGGCACCACTATTCTGCGAGAGGGCCTTATTCTAGAGACCGCTTTTAGAAAACGCACAACATTGACGTGAGAGCCCAAGGAAACTCCCTGAACCCTGCCTCTATAGCAAGCAAGAGCTGCCAGCTGGACTCTTAACGTACTGGCCGACAAGCCCTTATCAAAACCGTCCTGTAAGAAACTTAATACCAAAGGCACCGAAACCGTGGCAGCACGGACCTGTCATCGCGAACACCAGTCCTCAAATATACACCATATTCGTACATATGCTAGAGATGTGGACCGCTTTCTGGCCCAAAGCAAGGTCATAATAATGGCTCCCGAATAACCTTTTTTCCTTAACCTCACCCTTTCAATGGCCAAGCCATAAGCGAGAACTGATGCTCCTGAGGCATCCGCAGTGGACCCTGCCTCAGATTTTCCGTTGCCGGCAACCTCCAAGGATCTCTGTCGAGAAGCTGGACCAAATCGACATACTACGGCCGTTTTGACCAATCTGGTGCCACTAACAGCACCCTGCCCGGATGAGCTTCGATGCGCTGAACCACTCGTCCTATGAGTGCCCACGGAGGAAAGACAGAGGAGACCGGATGACAGCCAATGTTGCATCAGAGCATCGATCCCTTCAGACATCCTCTCTCGCCTTCGGCTGAAGAAGCAATTCGTCTTGGCCGAGTAAAATGTCGCCATGAGATCCATGATCGGCGTCCCCCATCTGTAGACTAACTGAGCAAACACGTCCGGATGGAGTTCCCATTCCCAGGCATCCACCCGGACTCTGCTGAGAAAATCTGCCATCACATTGTCTGTTCCCGCGATGTGTGCCACCGAGATCGCCTGGATTCGAGGCTCCACCCAGGCGAACAGCACCTCTGCTTCCTCTTCCATGGCAGTGCTTCCCGTTCCACCCTGTCGATTGATGTAAGCCACCGTCGCGAAATTGTCTGACAGCACTCACACCGTCCGACCTTTTACCTTGGCTTCGAAGGCTTGAAGTGCTAGAGCCACCGCCCGTAGCTCTAGCCAGTTGATCAACCACTGGGTCTCCTGGTCGCTCCAAGTCCCTTGTGTGAAGAGATCCCCGCAATGTGCTCCCCAACCGGTGAGGCTCACATCTGTCAGCAACGGAAGCCACTGCGGTTGCTACAGGGGCAAGCCCGCCTCCAGATTTCCTGGCAAAGCCACCACTGGAGAGATTGCCTGACTCGAAGAGGACAGGGGAGACGTTTGCTCTGAGCATCGTTCTGATGAGACCAGCGCCGCAACAATGACTTCTGCAATGGGCGTATGTGAGCTTTGGTCCAAGGCACCACCTCTAGGGTTGCCGCCATTGTACCAAGCACCCGAAGATAGGTCCACGCTGATGGCGCCACATTGGACATGAATCTGCACACTAATTGTCGAAGAGCTTACGCTCAGCGGTCCGGCAGGAACACAGCTCCCCGCTGCATGTCGAAGCGTACTCCCAAGTACTCTAGAACCTGTGACGGGACTAATCTTGGCAAAATTGACTACCCAGCCGAGGCTCTGCAGTAACTTCACAACCTTGTCCATCACCTGCGCGCTCTCGACCTTGGACTTTGCCTGAATCAGCCAATCGTCTAGATAAGGGTGTACTAAAATTCCTTCCTTCTTCAGCGCCGCCGTGATCACCACCATGACATTGGTGAAGGTACGCAGGGCCATCGCTAGACCGAAGGGCAAAGCCTGAAATTGGTAATGTCCCCACAGTAGAGCAAACCTCAAAAACCTTTGATGAGCTTCTCTGATCGGGATGTGTAAATACGCCTCGGTAAGGTCTAGGGAGGTCAAAAATTCCCCCTGCCGAACCGCCACTATTAAGTCCAGGATAGGCCGGAGTGAGCCTTCTTTCTTTGGCACTACGAAATAAATGGAGTAACGACAGACGCCGAAATCCACCGGAGGCATCGGCACCATAGCTCCCAGCTGCAAGAGACGATCCAACGTTTGCCGCACTGCCAACGTTTTCTGCCGGCCTCTGCAAGGGAAAGTACAAACTAATCTAGTACGGGACAAGCTAATTCGAAAGCATAACCTTCACGTATTATTTCCAACACCCATTGGTCAGAGGTTATTTGGACCCAGGTAGGAAGGAACTCCCGAAGACAACCTCCAATCTTTTGACTTCTTACCCGGGCCCGCTTTATTTCATTGTGACTTTCGAGCAGACGTTGCAGCGGTTGCTGCGGAACCTCTGCCTGCTCCCCGAAACCCACAAAATCCCTGGGCTCTAGAAGCAAAATCTTCCTCTTTGGAAGCCTCCTAATCGAGAAGTATGAAACCTCCGGAAATCTCAAAACTGGCCTCGCGCCGATGGCAGAGCCTTCCCCTGCTTAGGCTTGTCCTCTGGCTGTCTCCCGCCTTTGGATTCTCCCAAATCCTTAACCAGTTTATCCAGATCTTCCCCAAACAACAACTTTCCTTTAAAGGGAATCTTGCTGAGGCGCGCTTTAATAGAACCATCGGCCGACCAAATCCTTAGCCACAGGTAATGCCGAGCGGCTACCAATGAGGAAATACTATTTGCTAATGCTCTAATCAAATCGTAGTGAACATCTGCCAAATACGCCAAACCCGATTCCAGCCTTGTCACCTCCAACAATTGCTCCTGTTCCGGTTGAACGGACTGCCGTAAGCGTAGAGACCACCAAAGACATGCTCTCGCTACCCAAGCCCCACAAATGGAAGCTTGCAGTGACAGAGCATTCGCCTCAAAGGCTTGTTTCAACAAACCATCCACCTTCCTGTCTTGTGCATCCTTCAAGGCCGCGCTTCCTTCCACAGAGATAGTGGTCTTCCTTGTGACTGCTGACACCGCCGCATCTATCCGCGGAGACCGAAACCTTTCCTTTTCCTTGTCTGCCAAGGGGTAGGGTCTGTTCATCATTCCCACCCCTCTGAGTCCTGCTTCTGGGAGATCCCATTAATCCTGGATCAACCACCCAGTGAACAGGGACCACCACCTGAGATTGCCTCACTGCTTGAATGAGAGGGTCCTCCAAAACCTCTTCCTCCGAAGGTTGGGTCGAACTCAGATTGAGCATCTGAAGGGACTCTAATGAGCGCCGTAAGCTCGTCCTTCCGGAAGACCCGCATTATCCTCGCCTGATCCTCCAGCTCTGGAATCTCGCCTTCTTCCAGTTCATCCATCCCCAATTCAAGATCCAACCCGGCCTCCTCCATCTCAGGCCATTCCCAATATGAGAGCGTAAGGTCAAGAGGTCTTGCCCTCTTAAGGGGTCTCATGAGCTCGCTACCAGTTCATTCTAGACCCGACTGTTGCTGTGGAACCGCCAATGGTTCAGGCCCCTTCCCCTGTCACCGCAAGCAAAAGGTTTGATGCATTATCAAGACAAAATCCTGGGAAAAATCCCCAGCAACGGCATCAAAGGCCCAGCACTAGATGGTCCCACTGGGGCCTCCTGTGAAGACAATGAAGGGCCCTGCACCAGCAGCTCCCCCTCGGGCCTTGCTGAAGGACTGCGAGTCTCCCTGCGATCTTGTCCTCTAAATGTTGTTCCATATTCGTCAAAGCTGCAGCGCAGCCCCAACAGATCCCTGGATCCGATACCGTGCCCCTACAGGAGCCACACCCCATACACTGGGGTCATGAAGGCATGAGCTATGGCCTCCAATAACTCCGATGCCACCGAAACAAAAGAAAGGAAACCTCTTTACCTCTTTTTTTAAATATATACTTTAATAAACAAAAGGAAAAGTGAGCTGAACCCCAAAATCTAAATTTAACTCAAACGGGGCCTGACTAAATCAAGTTGGAACCGACCTGAAGGGTCTGAGCTGCGTGTCTGCCCAGCTTCCCCGTCAGCGTGCAGATCAGCGCTGCAGCTGCCACGAGGCTGAGAAGCACGGGAAATGGCCCGGGCCTGAATTTGGCTCTGCTTCGCGCCAAAAATTCCACCTCCCACTCAATATCCTGTTGAACAAACTGCGCCGTAGAATGAAGACACTCGCCTCCATAGGCGACTACAGCCCCACTACACTCTCTCTCTGCCAGTCCAGCCCGAATCGCCGCCCTGCAAACTGCTACGCTGCTCGTCCCCGCTGTGAGCAGCATTCACAGCGAGGGCTGGCCTCTCTACATCGCCTGCTCTCCCCGACGCCCCGAGCAATCTGGGGCAGCAGCGAGCCAATCAATCTCTCCCCTGCTGGTCTCCCCTCCATACAGTCTAGGAGGGGAGAGCCGTCTGAAGGAAATGCAGGCAGAAAGAAACGGGAGACAGAACAAGAATGGCACCGGAACAAGGCTGAACCTGTCTGGTATTTTTTTTTTAAAAGGTATAGCACCCACCAAATGAAGAAATAGAAATAGACGGTGATCAAATAAAAATTTAAATTATGCTAACTAAATGCTCCTTATCCGTTCCTCAAGTGAGCCCAGCACCTAGGCTCACTAAGTCCTCCTGCTGCATGGAGACTGGACACACTGGGACTGATGGGAGAGACCAGCAGGATACATCCAGTGATGTCACAAATTTGACATGCCCAGTCTCCAAGCTGCAGGAGGTGCACTACCCAGAGGTGGAGGACTGAACTGGAGGAACGACTGAACTTCTGCTCCATGGTCTACCTTCCCAAATCTCAGATCCTAGTAGATCTACAGTTGTACAGCACTATCAGTACAAGTTTCATTGATCCTGCCCCACTATACACTCAAACTTCATGGAAATATAACTCAGTTACAGGTGATAACTTAACAGTTCCTTTCAATTCCAGCAACAAACTGCATTCTAGAGGAAATTCAAAGCAATTCTGTAACATTCAAAACTCTCATACTCATTTCAGGGACAACCCTAGCAGTTTGTGTAGTTCAAGCCTCACAACATTCACGATCACACTTCCCTCTCCACTATACCATTGCTATCACCTCCTGGGTCCTGTGAAAGTATCGGAAAGGCAGAGGTTTACAGAGAAGATTCTAAAGGCATCACAGCTTAGATAAATTCTTAGGCACAATGGGGACACTGATTTTTCAAACTCAGTCAGCCTTCCAACAGCAACATCAGTAAGATCTTGAGCCAACGGTCATGAAGGTGTCCATAGGTTCAATACTGGAGTCAAAGACTCCTACACATGTATGCGTTCTACCCTTCTTGAATATTTTAAAAAACAAGAGCATTATTTAAAAAAATTAATTGTGTCATCACGAGGACATCCAGCAATCACTGGGTGGGTGCCATCTTAAGTGGGTGATGTACTTAGATGTGAAGTCATTTTGCAAAAGCAAGCTTTATAGTAGTAAGCACAAAGTTTATTTAAATTCCAAAATCATGCAAACAGTTCCTTAAGACAAAATTTGGAGAATACCAACATGTGGGAAAAGTCTTCTTCACGGGTACATTTTCACAAACAAAACCCCTATTAGTAAACCATATTCAGGCTTAGGGATTTTTTTTTCTGCAGGCAATGGAGCTTTCACATAGTGGTGGTAGAATAAAAAAGCCATTGGCCCTACACTGAAGGCTCTTGGACACAGTCTAGGACTAAACATTAAGAAGCCCCACAAGAAACCCACGCTTGCTCTTTCAGTGAAAAGCAGACCTCCTAAGAAAACCGCATCCTGTCCAAGTCCTGACTTACCTCAAAATAGGAAATTAAGGGGACAAGAATGAGCCCCACTCAATATTACCCCGATAAGGTGAAATTAGACTTATCTGCTAATTGTAGTTCCTTAAGGAACTCTAGTCCAGTCCCAGAATCTCTGGGGTCCTGTATCTCCTCCAGCAGCTTTGGAGACTGAAACACGTCATCGTTCTGGTGACACTGGTATAAGTAGGCAAGGACCGCCTCTCCACTCCAGTAACTATTGACAAAGCAGATTCAGCAGAGCAACAAATAAGTAGTTAATGTATGAACACAACAGACCTACTGGTTACCACTCTTTCCTGCATTTCTTAATGTATTTATGTATGAATAAAAACAGATTTTTGTAAATAACTGTTCAAAAACTAACCACAGGAGAACCCGTTTAGCTTGTAAACGGAGTTCTTCCCAGAAAAAGAACCTTCGAGGAGAACAATGACTGCATAAGGCGGCTCCCATCTCCCCAAAAAGAATAAACCCAGAGGCCAGCTTACACCTGAAACCGCAATCACAACCACTCTGATCTTTACTACATGTCACAACTTCAGGCTGTCCCAAAACCTGGAACAAAAACCCCCGGGCGGGATCCGGGACTGGAGTTCCTTAAGGATCTACAATTAGCAGGTAAGTCTAATTTCACCTTCCTTTTCGTCCCTCTAGTCCAGTCCCGGAATCTCTGGGGATGTAACAGAGCAGTTAACACTAATGAGAGGGCCCTGCTAGACCAGCCTGAAGTGCTGCCGATCCAAAACGCACGTCCCTCGCTGCCTGCACATCCAGCCGATATTGCTTGGCAAAGGAACTCAAAAGACGACCACGTTGCCGCCTTACAAATATCCTCGGCAGGCACCAAACTGAACTCTGCCCAAGAAGCCGCTTGTGCCCTCGTTGAATGGGCCCTGAGCCCTTCTGGAACCACCTTACCTTTCAAAATATACGCAGATGCAATGGCTTCCTTCAACCATCTAGAAATGGACAATTTAGCCACCGCCTCCCCCTTCCGAGGACCTCCGAACAAAACAAACAACCTGTCCGACCTGCGAAAGGACGCTGTCCCGCTGAGATACCATTTTAGCGTGCGACGAACATCTAGCAGGCGTAATCTCCTTCCTGTCGCCTTGTTCTCCTGCCCAAAAAATACTGGCAATGAGACCACCTGGTTAACGCGAAAACACAAAACCACCCTTGGGCAAGAAGGCTGGAACCGTTCGCAAAACCACCTTCTGATCCGAGAAAGAAAGAAATGGCTCCTTACAGGACACAGCCTGCAACTCTGAAATCCTGCGTGCCGAGCATATCGCCACCAGAAAAACCGTCTTGAGAGTCAAATCCTTCAATGACGCCTTACCTAAGGGCTCAAAAGGTGCTTTCACCAATGCCTCTAAGACCACATTCAGGTCCCACGTGGGAACCGAACACTTGCGCGGAGGGCACATCAGCACCACTGCTCTTAAAAACCTTCTAACATCCGCGTGCACTGCCAACACATCACCCTGAATCTTACCTCTGTAGCAAGAAAGAGCCACTAGCTGAACTCTCAGAGAACTGGCCGCCAGCCCCTTCTCGAAACCATCCTATAAAAAGGAAAGAATTTGTGAAATAGACGCCGCCGCGGGCCACACGGCCCTATCCACACACCATGCCTCAAAGATCTGCCAGACCTGCACATAAGCCAATGACGTGGATCTCCGCCGCGCCTTCAGCAACATCATAATGACCGCCGGCGAGTAACCCTTGGTTCTCATCCTCGTCCTTTCAAGAGCCAAGCCGTAAGCGAGAATCGACCCACCTGAGGCATGCACAGTGGCCCCTGAAGTAACAGATCCTCCCGAATTGGGAGCCGCCATGGCTTGTCCACTAGCAGACGAACCAAATCTGCATACCAGGGCCTTCTTGGCCAATCCAGTGCCACCAAGACCACCAGGTCCCGGTGCCTCTATTCGCTGCACCTCACGCCCGATGGAGCGCCCACGGAGGGAAAACGTAAAGTAGCCCCTCGGCTGGCCACATCTGCATCAACGCATCGAGCCCTTCAGACATCCTTTCTCTCCTCCTTCTGTAAAATCATGCCACCTTTGACGATTCAAAGGTCGCCATCAGATCCATAATTGGCGTCCCCAATGCCTCGAAATCAGAGCAAACACCTCCGGGTGCAACACCCACTCTCCGGGATCTATCGTGCGCAGACTCAAAAAATACACGACATTGTCCACGCCCGCTACATGCTGAGCCGACAAGGCCAGCAGATTTAGCTCGGCCAGGCTTACCAACTGGCCCGCCTCTATCTCTAATGCCGCACTTCCCGTGCCACCCTGCCGATTGGTGTAGGCCATTGTGGTCGCATTGTCGGAAAGCACACGAACTGCCACCTGACGCAGACAAGGCTGGAACTCCAGGAGGACAAAGTACACCACTCTCATTTCCAACCTGTTGATGGACCAGTCCTTTTCCTGCGCCGACCAAAGCCCCTGCGCAAAGCGTCCATCGAAATGCGCTCCCAAGCCCACTAGACTTGCATCCGTCGTTAAAGCTCTCCAAGCTGGGGCCTCCAAGGGCATTCCCTTCTCTAAGTTTTGCAGCTGCAACCACCAGCGAAGCTCCCGGGACACTTCCAGGGGGGCAGACCAGCCAACAACTCAGAGTTGGACTGGTGTGACCACCGGCGTAATACAGCCCTTTGCAACTGCCTCATGTGAGCCCTGGCCCACGGCACTACCTCGATCGTGGCTGCCATCGTTCCCAGAACCTGCAGATAGTGCCACGCCGTAGGAGTCCTCTGGGACAAAAACCCTTGTACGAGCGTTCTCGGGCCCTGCGCCGTCAGAACTGGAAGAAAAACCTTCCCCTGTGCCGTATCGAAACGCACCCCCAGATACTCCAGGGACTGCAACGGACTCAGCTTGCTCTCTGTGAAGTTGACCACCCAGCCCAGGCTCTGAAGGAACTGCACTACCCGGGCTGTGGCCGCGACGCTTTCGTCCTTTGACTTTGCCCGAATCAACCAATCATCCAAATACGGGTGGGACCAGCACTTCTCCTGGAGGGCCGCTGCCGGCACCACCATAACCCTGGTGAAAGTCCTCGGTGCCGTTGTGAGACCAAACAGCAGAGCCCAGAACTGAAAATGCCCCATGGGCACCACAAACCAAAGATACTGTTGATGCTCCTGCCGAATCGGAATGTGTGAATATGCTTCCGTGAGCTCTAAAGATGTAAGGAACTCTCCCTTCCTGACCGCCACGATTACCGAGCGCATCTCTATATGAAAATGAGACACTCGGAGGTACCGGTTTACTCTTTTCAAATCTAGAATGGGGCAGAACGCCCCGTCCTTCTTTGACACCACGAAATAAATGGAGTATCGACCGGAACTGCACTCCTCCGATGGCACGAGCACCACTGCCTGCAGCTGAATCAACCTTTGCAACGTCACCTGCACTGTCCGCCTCTTGAGCCTTGCCCTGCAAGGAGACTGGACAAACGATTCAACCACCGGCTGTTGGAACTTGAACGCATACCCATCTCGAATAACCTCCAACACCCACTGGTCCGACGTTATCTGGGCCCAGGCAGGGTAGACGTCTCGCAGTCACCCTCCTACCGACTCGCGCCCTACCTGAGTCCCCCTTATCTCATTGTGGCTTCTAAAGGCTTGAGGATGAGCTGGCCGCAAAACCCCTACCGGTCCCTCGAAAGCCTCGAAACCCCTGGCTGCGTGCCGGAAACCTGCCCCACTGAAACTGACTGAAGCGGGACAAACGAAACCTACGAAACTCTGTGTGACCCCTTGGGAACCGGTCCAGGACAGCTTTCCTTCGGCTTATCCTCTGGCAGACGACCCCCTTTAGAGACTCTCCCAAGTCCTTGACCAGCTTGTCCAGATCCTCTCCGAACAACAACTTCCCTCGAAAAGGAAGCTTGCTGAGCCGCACCTTTGAGGAACTGTCCACTGCCCAAATGCGCAACCACAAAGACCGCCGGGCCACCACCACGGAGGTCATGCTCTTAGCAAGTCCCCGGATCAAATCATAATGGATATCCTCCAAATAAGCAGTTCCGGATTCCAGACGGGAGAACTCCTCCACCTGCTCTCCGGATTGATCCACTGGCAGCCGCTGGGACCAACACAGACATGCTTGCGCCACCCACGCCCCCGCAACAGACACTTGCATAGACAGGGCACTTATATCGAAGACCTGCTTTAACAAGGTATCTAACTTCCTATCCTGTCCATCTTTAAGCGTCGCCGACCCTTCCACCGGGATTGTCGTCTTCTTAGTCACCGCTGACAGCGCTGCATCGACCTTTGGAGAGCGGAAGAGATCCTTATCCTGGTCTGAGAGTGGATAAAGTCACGCTATCGCCCGAAAACCCTTAAGGGCCGCCTCGAGTAAATCCCACTCCTCCTGAATCATATTCCTAAAGACCCTGTGAATGGGAAAAACTTGTTGTGTCGTCCGCACGGCCTGCAATAGCAGGTCCTCTAATGCCTCATCCGCCGCTGGCCCCACCGCCGGCATGTTCAGCACCTTGAGGGTCTCTGTATTAAGTGCAGGCAACTCTTCTCACCGAAACACCCTGACTACTCTAGCCTGCTGTTCCGACTCCGGTAGCTCCCCTTTCTCTAACTCCTCTCCTGAATCATCCTCTAACTCCACATCCCCAGCATCCACCTCCTCCAAGGGTGTCGAAGTCAGCTTCTTGACATACACTACCTTACTACTTTTCGCTTAGGTACCGGACTCCTCCGGCCGCACCGGGCTTCCCTGACGCTTTTCCCCTTGCCCGCCTGCCGGAACCGGAGCCATCCCAGGCTGCAGCAAGGATAATGCCTGTTGCAACAGTACAAAGAAATCTGGAGGAACCAGGGCGGGTCCTCCTGGATGACTCTGCCCCCATGGAGGAGACGGCTCCCGCGCTGTGGATGGACCTGCCACCGGCTCCGAAGGGGCCGGAGACGGGGACCGGCCTTCCTCCTGCCCCTGAGGAAGCACTGCCTGCCCTCCTGTTCCCATTTCCAGCGTCTTCTCCATCAACGCGGCCTCCTGGGTGCAGCCCCTGCACACCCCCCGAGTCCAACACTGCTCCTCGCCTGGTGCCACACACTAGGCAGCAAGGTCTAGCGGGCATACTAACTCAGAGGAGCCTCCAACCCCCAGCTACCAGAGGGAGACCTTCCAAACAGCCGTTCGTCTGACTTCTATTTATCTTTCTTTTTTTTTTTTTAAGATTCGTCTGCCACTGCCTGATCACGCTCCTTTGCCCATGGAGACAAAAAGGAAATGAAGAGCAGCATGACGATCCCCCTGCTCTGGAGAGGCCGCCGAGCAGAAATCTAACTCAGAAAATGGCACCGTTCGCGCTTCCTGCGCAAAAACCACACGGTCCGGCCTGCAACTAAAAACTCTGCCTAGACCACGCAATTCCAGCTCTCCGGCTTCCCCGCTAACACCCCCAATGCAAATTTAGAAAGCCTGGCCTTACCACAGTCTGCCACTACTCTCAATCCGTCTCCGGAGCTCAGCTGAGACTGCGGCTTCGGCTCCGGACCAGAGAGGCACGCTGCCCTGCCGATTCTCGGCTCATCAATTAAAACCACTGCCGGCTGCACCTGCCACCTGCTCCTCACCCTGTAACGCGGGATCGGGAGCAGGGAGACTCTTCTCACCGGATTTCCCCCCCCCAAACCGGCCTTCTGCCGTGGTGGAGAGGGGGAGGAGGAAATGACAGCCTGCCTTCTGCAGTACTTTGCTCTCTCCTTCCCAAAGTCTAAAGCCCTCAGGCCAAGTAACCTAAAATAAAATTAAAACCCAATTCAAATGAAAATAATTTAAAAGCAATTTAAAAACAATTCGCTGCTTATTTGTCGCCTATTGAGCCCAGACCTCCAGGCTCAACCCTTCCTCCAGCTGCTTGGAGACTGAACCTAACTGGAGAGGCGGTCCTTGCCTACTTATACCAGTGTCGCCAGAACGATGACGTGTTTCAGTCTCCAAAGCTGCTGGAGGAGATACAGAACCCCAGAGATTCCGGGACTGGACTAGAGGGACGAAAAGGAACACAATATTATTTTTGAAAAATGCCATTACATGACCCCCAGCAAGGGGGGGGGTCATTTACTGAAAGGTGGCAGGCTTCTAATTGGAAGGGATAGAGATTAGAGATTTTTTTAAAAAAAGACTGGCATTCCTCTCATAAACTTGCAGAACAGGGATAAAGTAAAGGGGCAGAGGGCTCAGAGGTTATGCTGGAGAGCGAGAATAAGGGGAATGTCTAAACACAAGGCCAGTAACCCCTTTAGACTTGCCACTGAAAGACATTATGGACTCTGATGGCCATCTGAAGTTCCCGGTCACATAACCATGTTAAAAAATAATTGCTGTAAAGTTTTGCTATAGATTCAGGAGATCACTTACATCTGTATCAAGATTCAGTGCAAGACAGTTACTATCCCACAAAAACCTTTGGCTATTAGTAATACCAGCTTTATGTAAGATGTATCAATTTTGAAAGAACTAAAGACAGCTTTTATTTACAGAATCCCAAAATACTGTATGCATCACAGAATCTTTTCTTGCTACAGATTCTACAAATGAGATTCTAAGGTGAAACTAGGAGGGGCTTTTACAACCTTCTTTAAACTGTCTTTGAACCCTTCCCATGAACTTGTCTCTACTGCATAAGATGGGCTTTTGGTCTCACCCAGTATGACACACATCAAGCCCAGCATTTCCTGGTCATGACATCAGCTAGAGCTTCCTTGGACTGGTTCCGTTTTCATGCAGAGCACTTTCTTACTGGTGCCAACAAAATGCATGCAGGTGTAGAATCTCTCAACAAGCTGTGGAATATATCACATTACACAACAAAAAGTACAACTATGAATGCCAAGCACAACAAGAAATGGCTAAACAAATGCAATTTTGGAGTCATTTTCTAACAATGCGAAAATAGCAGATTCCAGGTAAGTCAAAAATACATTCTTAATGTCAAAACATGTTTACTTTCATTATTTATTTCTCCTTTAATCTGAAGGACTATTTTCTAAAGATGCAAAAATGCTTCCATATTATTATAGTACTGTACTTTCAACACATTCATACTTTGCTACCTTTTTATTTGAAAAAGACAATGCATGAAGAAATTTACTGACAAAACAAACAGAAAAAGGGGAATATAGATTTATGAGTATTTGTACTTAATTCACTGCATTATGGTCCTGATGTACTGTTCATGTTTCAGAGAGACACCAGGCAAAAAATCTTTTGCTTCTCAAACTAATCATTGAAACTATGAATGTAGCGTCACAGAACTAGACCACCACAGCAAAGAGTTAAAGTGCTCGTGATGACTACTGGAAGTCTATGCCAGACAGACAATTGCTTCCATTAAGCTGAACTGGAGAAAAGAAAATTACTTGGCATGTAGGAGTATCCTTTTATGAGGCATTAATAGTGGTTAACATGAAAACAGCAGTGTCAATTAGCACTAAGTTTCTAAAATATCACCTCTTCATTTTGTGTCTCTCATCATCCAAGCAGTTACAATGACTCTATGTTAAACATTTAATGAAAAATAATGAAAACGCTCAACTGCACACATTTCAACAAAGTATAAATACAATTAAAGATGCACACATGAATAATTACACATAATGCAAAGAGCAAGTCTTTTTCAAAATATATGGCAGTTCAATCAACATCTGTAGTCTAAGATATTGCAACCTTGCTAATTAAATGATTTATTCATATAGAGGAGGTATAAACAAACATGTTGTTTAACCTATATACAGTACACTCTGAATTAGCTAGGTCTGCTTTTTATATAAGTATATGAAATGTTCTAAAAGCAGCGTTTTCATAAACATCATCCCAACCAAATTCACAGCTCACAAAATATACATCTGAGGGTCAGTGCTAATAATTTCAGTAACTAAACAGTTTGCTGTATCAATAATAATTAATTCAACAATTACTTTCTCTCAACGATTGTTTCCTATGGGCTGAGACTAGTCCAATATCTCTTTCATTGACACAGCATGTCAGTTTTGACTAAAGTCAAAATGAATGCTTATGCTAGTACTGTATCACACACACACTGTCAATTATCACATCTAGGCAGCTACACATCACTTCCCCAGTGTATTAGATTTTGCAAACTAGTGCAAGACTTTAAATTTTTATTCACAAATCATTGCAATATGCACTCTTGTTTTCTTTTCTACTACGAATAACCTGATCAGAGTAATGCAGCGTGGACTATAGCTCAGGCAGGGCCCAAAATAATCAACTATGTAGTTTGTAAACTAGCAAACATTGTGTGTCACTGTCACAGGCACGTTTTCAGAACTCCTTGGCCTGCCATTTGTATAACCCTTATTTTGACTTACACGATTAGTTTGTCAGCCACAGCCAGAGACTCATCCATCAGACCGTTCTGCCATGTAATGGGAAACGCATTTCCGAAAATAAAACACAAATATTCACACTGTGATAAAATAACCTATAAATCATAAGAAAATACAGAGTTTGACCGGAAGGAGAAATACAGAATCTAGTGCGAAATAAGGCCTAAATGTTACTGCAATAGTTAGTACTACTGGTAAGAAAACAAGTGAGCACACATCGTGTTATTCTACTATTAAAAAATAAAAGTAAACAATCGTTAAAAGAGCATCCGAGTGACCCTAACAAATCACTTAAATGTTTATATCGTTCAGAAAGAGAATGTCATTTAATGGTACTGAAATAAAAAGTCAGGTTCGATTAGCAGTTTAAAGTCCTCCGTACCTCCATCTCCAAAATAGCACACATCGCAATTTTGACTCGCTTCTATGATAGCATGAACTGCCTCATTAGTTCCACTTGTAGACATATTTCCCTTTAATACACTTAAGTAAGATGCTGGATACTTAAGTAATTTTATGCAATCTAAACAAATATTTCAAAACAATGACGTAGATCGGTCGACTAAGCACAACTACTGTACCCTTGCGTATAATTGTCCCCACAGGAAAAAAAAATCTGAAACATTTACCTCTTTTACATTGTAAATCCAAAAAGCACCAGCATAGTATAGAATTCAAAGTGCTAACACTCTCTCGGATCAGCCATATTACTTCCAAATCCACTACTACTCCGTAACGACTTTGAACGAGTCAGTCTCCCGCGTGAAGGAGTCTCGGCAAACAGGCGGCTATATCCTGAAACTCTTCGTATTCCAAGCGCAGTTTCGGCTCAAGGAATCATCCTGCACCCAATCCCCGCAGAGGTAGAACTTATCCTCAAGATCCCACCAGACACTGGAGGAAGGAAGAAAAAAAAAAAAAAAAAAAAGAGCAGGGAAAAGTAGATCCGACCAAGCGAGCGAGGCGAAAGCTAAAGCCCGGGCCGGATTCCAACCCGTGCGCAAGAAACCGGAGTCATCGCCAGCCGCGGCGTAGCAACAAAACACGCACAAAGATATGGAGAGGATTATGCTTTTCGCTATATTTCCTTTTCAGTACGTCTGTATTATGTCCCTGTCTCGACTGAAAGGGTGGAAAAACTCGACGCAAACAACTTTAAAAGACAACATCGTGACCAAATTCTAACCAGCAGAAAGAGAAAGACGCTGGCAACAAACGCTTGCTCCGCGGGAGGGGGGGTCCCAGCTTTTTTACAACTCGCGGCCGAGTTGCAAATGAATTAAAAAAAAAAAAAAGAGAAGTAGTTTATGGTGGGTGTTTCGTCCGCAGCTAGAGGGAAGACGCGCTGCGGCTGTCAAAGGCTGAAGTCCCGCGGCGGAAGCAGCCGGAGTGTGACAGCACAGCGGCCCCACCTCCACCCACCCACCCACCCAGAAAGAGCACGATTTGCCAACGGGGACACGCTTTAGGGAGGCAAAGGCATGCACCGTCCTACACGAACTTTTCGGACAGTTTCTTTTCCATAGTCATCAACACATAGGTTGTATGGGGGTTTTATCCTTCTAGCAGCATTAGTAGTCGTATTTGTCAGATAGCTACCCGATTGAGCGGTAGCTTTCTCACTTCCCGGAAGAAAGTCAAAATATATACAAACATTCCCCCCATAATATCTCATACCGGGTCAGTACTTATGTAGATTATCGGATCTGTTATCTTTTCTACATAACTTTGTTTTCTAGCTATGCATTTTCAACATGCTTTATGTCTTGTTTTGTGTAGTGTTTACCTGTCTTTTCTGACTAGTGTTAAAGTTTTATAATTAATCTGTATTTCGCTTACACTGTCGGATAAATAACGTGATGTTTATACCTTGCCAATTGTAACATTACTGTCCTTCCCTCTGCTTAATTATGACTTTCCAATGATTTTTTAAAAATAGACAGACTTTTACTACCTCATTAGCTTCAAAATTATATCAAAGATGTCAAGTGCACTAGGAAGAGGACACAACCGAATTGAAAAAAATAAGTTCTGAACCATGCCATAAAGGGAGTCCGAGAACCTTATACTGTTTAACGATGCCATAAATATTAGATATATCCTTTAACAAATTCTATAGTCAAAAAAGCTTTTACTATATAAAGTCAACCAATATATTATTTTATGTTCTTCCACACTTTGAACAGTATTTCTAAAATCAAGCATCAAAAAGGAATTACTTACAAAATACAAACGGTAGTTGCTAAGGGAGCAATTTTATAAATCAGGTCACCTATATGTGGCCAAGTACATGCCAATTTCTATTTTATAAAGACACCTATGTGTCTATAATTATTAGGGGTAAATTGGTGGAGATCTGTATTACACTGAAGCCACAGCCATTTACACCATTTGGGAAATAGTCTAAGTCTGTACAACCATACGTATGTTATAAAAAGGCATACTTCATCCTAGAACATGACTATAATAGACACCTCAAATAAAAGCAGTGGCGTACCAAGGGTGAGGCAGTGGCTGCAGCCCTGCTGCCGTCCCCCCCCCCCCATGCCAGCCAGGAGGTGGGTGCACCCCCCACCAAGCCCATAGGGCAGAACCAGCACAGCAAACCTATCCATGGGTGGCTTACCACGCTGCCTCAGCTCCAGACCCAGTGGCTGTTCCCTCCTGGCTAAAGTCTTGCAAATTGCGAATCGCGAGCCTGGAGTGGAGGCAGCGTGGCAAGCCACCCACAGTATTAAGTTTGCCGCACTGGCTCTGTTGTGTGGGCCCATCTCGGGTGCCCACATGACTTGGAACGCCACTGCATAAAAGACTTGTCAGAATGCACACAACACCTGGGGAAAAGTTTATAAAATTAACCTTCACATGCGCTAACAAATTCTGTGACTACACTTGACATGGTAAAATAAGCATGAAAAGAACAGCACAGAAAATGTTCTCACTTGAGCCAGCCAACCTGCGTCAGAAATATGAAATGGGGCTAGCCCTAAAGTTCCACAGCAGCACTTTGTGCAGCAACACCGGAGGTCCAGCATGTGGCTGATTTGGAGGAAACCCATATCAGCTAAAAGGGAAGGACAGCTAGGTACTAGCAACTTTCAACTACTTAAAATGTCCTCTGCTAGGATTAATAAGATCAGTCTCAGAAGAGATGAGGACCTTCATTCTCTACAGCTAGAGAATGGGAAATGCACCCAAGAAAAAGCAAAGTATGATGGATCTCTAATGCTGCTTGTCCAATGTGGAAAATGGCTCTTAAACAGGTTCATCCTATGCTAGACAGTAGCTGCTGTTTAACAGGACACCCTAAAACCAACAAATATGCTTGCCAAAATGATTCCAAAAGACAAGCAGTTGCAAGTAAAACAGAGCTATCCTGACAAATCAAAAGACACCAAACATCTGCTGTGACTAATACCACAGCCATCATACTGTGGCTGCTAGTTGCTTCAACTTGTGAAACAAAGATGCTTGACTGTAACAATCACCATCTTAGTTCACCTGCATGTATAGAAATAAAGGTCATTTTGCATTAAACTGATGAAGGAAGCTTAGTTTTTGAAATCTGGTCACAAATACCTTTTATTGAACAATGCATCAAGAACTCGTTTGCTAACTAAAACAGAATTGCTCAAGTGGAAATGTGGAGAACATGACTACATCCACACAAGCACATCAAAATGCACATGGACATCACACTGCAGGTACAAAGATGTATTGGCACATGTAAATAGTTTTAATCACCATTGAACAAGGTTCAAGAGATGGCTGCACTGATATAACCCTCTATTTACTAGTAGGTGTCTGGATGAATGGAGTAATTTTAGAAGACCTGTTCATGCTTTGGACCTTTGAAAAAGAGCATAGGAACAGTCAAAGCACAGAAATATCCAAACAGAGGCATGGTGTAGGCATGACTGGGGCATTTCCAAGAACTTGGACATCCTCACTCGATCTCAGAAACATCCTACATCTCAACCCATGATAAAGCTTATTTATTTACATTCTCTTATATACCGCACTATTCTGCATCAGTGCGGTTTACATTGAACAAACTGACATTACATTGAACAGGGCATTATAACTTGGAGATAACTATTTTACAGGGAATATGGGCTATGGAGGGTTAAGTGGCTTGCCCAAGACCTTATACCTGCTCCAGGAATGAATAGGCATCCAAAAAGTGCTTGGTTTTTCAGTCAAATCTGAAGAGTATGGAGAAAGAGGTGCACTCATATCCCCTTTATTTTACAAGTCAACAAAGAACACTGGACATCCCCATATGCAACCTTGCTTGAGATGGATATCCCCACCCCCACAGTGTCATAGCAGGGATGCCTATATGGATGCTTGTGTGGGCATGTATGTTCCTAAAATTGGGCTGAAACAGATGTTCCTGGTGTTTTTCTGGATGCCCCAGATTTTACTTGGCTATAATTGGCATTTTAGAATGGGTGTCTAACAGTACTCTGTATTATCTGCTGCCCTCTATTCCCCTCCAACATAGAGCATATCACATTTCTACATATCTAAAGGTAAAATGTGATGATGGAAAGGCCAATGACTACAGTAAAACACAGCCCATGCAACACATACTGATCTATGGTACCTGGAAGAAACATACAATTTCATGTACCTCACCCTGGAAACTTACGATCACGATCATGGATGGAAAGACAAGAGGTAGGACCATGCGCTGTCACCCTTTTCACCCATACTAATTGCCCCTGCAATGTTCTCTTCCATCCCCAGCCACATATACTGGGGCCAATGGCAGAGCCACAGAGTCAGCCTGAGAGGTTATATGATGTCAAAAATGCACAATGAGCTGAGCAACAACTTTTTTTTAAAGATTTAAGGAAAACATATAAAATGCACACTGCAAAGCATTAACAGTTGCAGAATGATGTGCTGCACTGTGTATGTTTTCTGCCTCTATAATTAGAGATATGGCTAAAAAGTTCATTAAAAAGGTATGTTCTGTTGAAATAGCCAACAGCAACTAGTTATTTACAGTAAGAAAAACAGGGTTTTGCTTCTATCCAAATATGCTGTCAGGTTAACTCCACATGGTTAAACAAAACTAGTTGTATTTTAGAATATCAGATAGGAACTGTGCTCTCACAGCATTCGCATTTTACTTTAAGCAAACGGTTTCAACATCCTTAACAATGCAATTTTCTGAGTGAAGGCAATTAAAATTCTCTTATCATGGAACAATGATTTTGATATAAGTAAATGTACTAAAGATCCAATAACAAATCTAGGGGCATGTTTATTAAAATGAACTAATGGTTAGCGTGAGGTTTACCACATTGTAAATTCACAGCACAATTAGTGTAGGGCAATATAATAAACATCCTGCACTAAACAAATAGAGCAGGTTATAGTGGATAGAGTGTGTGCATCAATGGCACATTGCAGCTAGTGCAGGTGTCATTGGTGCACAGTAACTGCTGATTTCTGCAGTTAGCATGGGTGCACTTACTGCCTGCCTCCTCAGTAGGCAGTGTAAGTGTACTTGTATTAGATGTGCTTGCCAGTTAGCACAATGAGACGCACCTCCTTGCAATAACTGCAGGAGGACATGTCAGGCATGCCCCCAACAGCATGGGAAGTGGCATAGACCCGTGCTAATCTTTGGAGCTTAACACATTGTCATATGTTAGTAAACCTGCCCCCTAGATTGCAAAGCCACTACAACTTCAGATATTATACAAAAAAAGCCACTTGCAATGAAGCCATGATGCAAGTTCTGCAATTTTCTAGAACTTAACCATCTAAATTTAATCAGCGTAAGTAGAAATAAAGATCATAGAAAAATGACAGCAGATAAAGACCATATGGACTATCCAGTCTGCCCATCCATAACAACTAGGCTCTACAATCCCATTGTTTAGGACAATTTCTCCAAATGTGTTAGTTTTGTGCATACCATAGCAGTCACAACCCTCACTTTCTTTTCCCTTAGAGATCCTCTGTGTTTGTCCCATACTTTCTTGGATTCAGATACAGTCCTTGTCTCTAGCATGTCCACTAGCAGGCTATTCTATGCATCTACTACTTTTTCCGTAAAGAAATATTTTTCAGATTATTCCTCAATCTATCCCTTTTCACCTTCACTCTTTGCCTGCCCCCCCCCCCCCCCCGGTTCCAAAAATTTCTTTCAATTGAAAGAGGATCTTCTGCTATGTACTAATGCCAAGGAGGTATTTAAACGTCTCTATCATGTCTCCCTCTCTCACCTTTCTTCCAAAGTAAACATACTGAGATCTTTAGTCTGCCCCCAAATGCTATATGATGAAAATCACTGACAATTTTAGTAGCCATCCTCTACACTAACTGAATCCTGTTGGTATCTTTTTTGAAGGGGTGTTCTCCAGAATTGCATACAGCACTCCAAATGAGGTTGCCTCAGAGACTTGCACAGAGCCACCATCACCACCTCCTTCCTGCTGGCCATTCTTCTCCCTATGTACCCATGTATCCTTCTGGGTTGTTGTTGTTGTTGTCTTTTCCACCCATTTGACCATCTTAAGTTAATCAGAAACAATCACGCTCCAGGTCCTGCTCTTCTTTCATGGACAGAAGTACTTCACTCTCTATACTGTACTGCTCCCTTGGATTTTTGCAGCCCTAATGCATGTACAGCCCTGCATTTTTTTTAGCATCAAATTTCAGCTACCAAATTCTCAACCATTCTTCAAGCTTCACTAGATCCCTCCTCATGTTATGTACACCTAGAGGCAGATTTCATATAGGCCGGCAGAAACATTTCAATGACATGGGCACGATTCTGAGCGAATTCCGCAGCTGCGGGTATAGACGTGCCCGCAGTTCGGGAACCACCTCGTAGACATGTCTGGTGCAGGACGTACAACATACTGTTCAGCTGGCCCATGTACATATCCAGTGCGAGACCTGGGCACAGATGCAGACATGGGCCATAGAGCAAAGCGTAGACATACATCCCCTGCTAATATTACAGAACACGGTTAAATGCTGAAATTCTTTTTGACGTCCCCGCCCTAACCATATTCTGAAAAGTTGCATGTTTCTGATCATGCCCATCTCCGTAATACACCCATGGATGCCATGCCTCCTCTGTTAAAACGTGCATCTCCTAAACTGTTGTTCTGACAATGTTTTGCTGATGCAAACTAGACACAAATAATGATAAATAAATGCTGATGCAAACTAGACCACATATATACTAGTTTCTGTCATGCCCAGAACACTGCAAAGTAATCTCAGTGCACTCTAATGTATTATAAAATCAAGTAAATTTAAATATATTTGTCATGACATACCTTGCACCACACATTACTTGGCAGTATAAAAAGCACAGTTACTTACCTGTAACAGGTGATCTCTGGGAACAGCAGGAATAAGTCTTCACATATGGGTATGTCGGTACCGACGGAGCCTGCACGGGAACGCTACCCAGCGTCCAATCAGAAAGCTTTTGGGAGCATCCCTCAGCGCCTGCATGCTGTCTTCCCGCCTTTCCAACTGTCTCTCCTCAGTTGAGTTTTATAGCTGAGACAAAGAGAGAGAGAGAGAGGAAAGATAGAGAGATACAACTCCTAGGGGAGGTGGGTGGGTTGTGAAGACTTATTCCTGCTGTTCCCAGAGATCACCTGTTACAGGTAAGTAACTGTGCTATCTCCAGGAACAAGCAGGAATGAGTCTTCGCATATGGGGACTCCCAAGCTAAGATGCCTGGAGCCCTACATGTTGGAGATTGAACATGTTACACCTCATATGGCCAGGCATCCCGAGGATGGAGGGTAGGAGTTGAAAAGAGAGGAGCTGTAGGAAACAGCTGACCCAAGATAGGACTACAGGCAAGGAGTCCTGGTATGTATGATAATCATCAGGAAACATAACAAAATAAACCATCACAATATGGACCTCACCTACTGAATTGCAGGAAGTAGAGAGTCTGACGGAATCTACTGGGGATCCAGTAGAGGAATCTTCAAGGTGACCTCACTGAAGCAAAGGTGAAGGTCAAAAACTGGAAGTGACAGGTGACCCCAGGATTGAACTGGGGTAGTACAAAAACGGTAGGTCTTTAGTGGGAAGCTTTATGGAAAAAGCTGAAAACTCTTGGCTACAGAGTTAATCATAGTTAGGAGCAAAAGAGGAAGACTGACCGATTTGGACAACTGGCCTAGTTCTTGAGGGAAGAAGGGGTATGGGAGAAACCCCGTATGCCCAAGAAGGACAGATGTCTGAGAAGTTGAAAATCTCAGATCTACTGAAGATCCACCATGTCTTTCCTAACCGATGGGAGGTAGGAAGATATGGGGGTATGGAGCTTCAGGGATACCTGAACCTAGGGTTATGGTAAGGGCTGTCAGCACCACAGCAGTGTTTGTGTGCATAATAGTCTAACATACTATGGAATAGAATGAACAAGTGCAAGCCCACTGTCTGGAACATACAGGAAGGAAAAAACCTTAATGAGCACAGACAGTTAGAAAGATAAGTATGTGAATACATAATTACCTATAAGGAAGTATCTCGACAGATTGTGATATATATATATATATATATATATATATATATATATATATATATATATATATATATATATACACACATATATATACACACACACATGTTTATGGCGAGATCCAGGGGGCATAACATATGCACACATGGCTGACAGACATATGTATCTAAAGAATGTATATAGACATATGTACTGTGACAATGCAGAGGTTGCAGAACCTGAAAATGAAGGCTTAAAACACTTTTTCTCTTCAGAAGCTGTCAGTGAAACTGGGCAGGAAGGGGTTAATGATACAGCCCTGAAAGCTGTGCTACACAGGAAAGTGGAAAGAGAGCCACACCCTAGCTTGAAGCAAACCCAGGGAGTTGACGTGGGAGGAAAAGGGGCGGAGTCACACCCGATAGGGCAGCTTGCTTCACTTAACCAGGAAGCAACTGCCAGTAGGCAGAAAGAGCAAGGGAGAAAGAAGGAGAGGGAGTATGAGAACAGACTGGAGAACAGAAACAAGTCCGAGAGCAAGACTGGGACCAGGAGAGAGTCCGAGAGAAAGTCTGCAGAGGCCAAGAGAGAGTCTGAGAAGCAGAGTCAAAGGGAGCCAAGGAGAGAGGCCAGGCTACAGAGGAACCTTCCAAGGAGGAACTACTTGGAGCTCATTAGCCAAGGAAAGCAGGTCAGACTATTTAAAACTCCAGGGGAGAAGGTCAGATACCTTGCCTGTAAGGGAGAGAAATAGCTCTCAGGAATCTTCTCTCAGGAATGAAAGATTGGGCAGAGAGAAGATCCCTTTCAGTAAGCTAAAGAAAGTTGCTTGTCACAGACAACGTTATAGAAGCTCTAGCTCTGAGTGTAGCCCAGGTGCCTATCAGCATGCTCTTGATTACAAGCAGCACAGACACGGGCAGGAGCTAGGCTCTGACGAAGACGCTGTAATACAAGATTTAGTGAAACAGTATCACAGGAAATGTTTACCTCCCTGCCAGAGAACACAGTCTAGGCGTACCAGAAATCAGGTGAGCCCTTTTTATAAGCTTTTAAAAGGTGCTGATAACTTAGAGCCTGTACATGTGCCTAGGTATGTTAAGGAGAACAAAAGAAGACAGCTTAAGGATTTAATTAAGCAATGGCAGTCTGTAGACTCTCTTAACCAAAGCCTCAAAGATATATCAGACCCAGAAGAGATGTTAATTGATCCACCTTCATCAGTTAGCAGTGATTCGCCTATGGAATGTGGGATCTGTTATAAGGATTGAAGTTACATTAAGTGAATCCTATAAGAGGAGAGAAGCTGTATCAAAGCTTATATGTGAAGTGCTGAGAAGCCTATTTGAATGAATCTGAGTTTCATTGAGAAAGGCAGCCTTCTGCCGTGGGAAACTCAGATGTAATTATTGCACCTGTGAAGTAAAGCTCAACGCTGGAGAATGTCCTATGTTTAAAGAGAGCATACTAGTGCAATGTTTAATGGAAGAAATCAAGGCTTGTATTGGAAGCTAATGGAAGTTAATTGCTGAACTTTGTACTTTGAATTGTACCTGAGAAGCATCAGGATTTTCATGGACTTTTTATTTGACACAATTGAGTACCACTACTTTTTGTTTGTGCCTGGGGACGTAGTGCTCCAAATTCCCGTGTGTGGAAATAAAGTTATTATTGGAACTCACAGAAGGCCTTCGCTCTGTTACTTGGCCCACAACTACAATGGACACCAGACAGCAGCACTTAGGTATATAAATTTGCTTTCCTCTTTGCCCCACCTGCTAACCCCTCATAGGCAACTGCCTATACCTACGCCAGAGGGCGCTGCAGTGTGACAGTACATATATGAATATATAGGTCTAAAGATAAATGTCTGCAATTAAGCAAAGATATGTCTATAGGAACCTTCACATGGGAGATGTGAAGAGGAACGATTCATCTAATAACAAGAAGGTGGAACCTACTTGAGAAGATATAGAGAATCTGTTCCCTCTGGTTAAGACGGAGCAGGAATACTATCCAGTGAAATAACCAGGATGGTTGCGTGGAAAAAACAGAGGATAATATCAGTCTGTAAACAGCAAGTCCTGAGTCCGGTAGAACTCTAACATGGTGAATGGACAGAAAAACGCAGAGGATGAGATACCAGGTTGACCCACTTGAGGGACAAGGGGGGGGGGGGGTATCATGCATTGTTTAATTAAATATGTGCTGTCCATGAAGGATTAGGATACCATGAGGACAAGCTGCAAGGAAAAAGAGTATATTTCCTGTAGGAATTGGGTAACTCTTTAGACTGTCACATAGAGAAGGCTTATGTCCTTTTATTAAAAGGAAATAGAAGGGTGTAAAGAACCCCTACAGTCATGAGGAATGACTGAGGAAGCATTTTTCAACCATATAGAATAGTAATTAGAGAAAAAATCCCCATGCTCTCTAGCAAGGGCCCATAGTGGAAAGCTTCTCAGTAGGATTGCAGAGAGCATTATGCAGGAGAATTGGGAAATAAAACTGGCTGTTGGAGAAAACCAGCTGCCACTTCAGTATGCTGCCAACTCCAGGGATTTGGAGATGGCAGAAAAGAAGCGATAAGGATTATCCAAGATAGATGAAGCACTATCTTGGAAGCACTACTAAGGCTAGACAAAAAAGTAGTGGAAGACAAGACTGGAACTTGTAGTAAAGTACCAGTAGTTCAATCACTGGAACTCCTGCATGGGCAGCTGCTGAATGGAACAGCAGAGAGAATCTTTCTGTCTTTAACAGAGAGAACAGACAGAACAATAGGAGAAAATCCTGATCATGTCTGATGAGCTGCCAAAATGAAAGAAGGGAGGTTACTCCAGAGAAAAAACTCTACACTGGAAAGGAAAGACTAGAAAGGCTAAGAAAGCCTTCCAGTGGTATGGTACCACTCTTACAGGGGAGGCTCTGAAAAAGAGGGTAAAGAAAATAGGAGCTGAAGGGAGACTTGCCATATGGTAAGTCTGCAGAAGGAAAAAATTCATGGTGGTACAGGAAAAAACTATCATGAGATAGTTGGCAAACCTCTCTTCATGGTAGAAAGAGGAGGAAAACCCTGTGACCCATAGACATGAATCTCCTGACAGCTCAGCCTACCTAAGAGCAAGTGGATGTCCTGGAAAACAGGAATCCATGTGTAGAGTTTCAAATGAAAAAATAGTGAAAAAACGTCTGCTGAGAAGAAGTGAAATGTAGGTTATAAAAAGATTAATTAGAACCCTATTGAGGGTTAATTTTCCTGGCTTGAGTTTGGATTCTTCAGATCTTAGCGAGGTTTCCCTTGTTTGGGAACATCTGTATGATGGGCAGGAGAAGAATAAAACCTTCTTCTTTTAGGGAAAGAAGGTTTGGTAGGGCATTTCCTACCTACTGGGGAAGGAGAAGGCTTAGGATAGCTCTCAGAAACAGGGAAGTCAGTGGAGCAATGAGCAATCTGACGTAAAGACTCCTTATTGAAGAGATTTTTCCCAGTACAAGGAGTATTACCCAGTCTTTGTTGTGCCCATCTGTTCAAGTCTGAAGCTTGGAGCCAGGCTCTACGTCGTGCTCCTATGGCTATAGCAGAGGTTCTGCTAACAGACTCAAAAGAGTCTAGGGAAGCACGAGAAAGAAACCAAGAGATATTTTGGCTATGACTAAGAAGTAAGGAATAGTCTGCAGCCTTGGGCTCTGACAGAAAAGGAGTCAAAAGAGATAATTTCTTTGTGACCTCCTGAAGGGATAGACTCATATAAAAATATAAGAGAATCCTTGTTGCCAGCATAGATGTTTGGAAAGTTTGACGTCCAAAGGCATCCAGTGTTCTAGATTCACGACCTGGCGGGTAAGAAGAATGCTGCTTCTTGCTTTTTACCTTCCTCATTGCTGATTCCACTACAATGGAATGATGGGGAAGTTGAGTCTTTTGAAACCCTGGAGAGGGGGGCACCTGATACAGAAGATCAGTTGCTGTAGAAGGCGAGGAAGCCCTTAAAGGTGTTTCCCATATTCTCAGAAGAAGATCCTGCAAAGAATGATGTAAAGGAAGCATTATATTTTCCTTTTCCCCAGAACAGCCTTGTGTAGGATCATAGCCAGGGATAGGAATAGCAAGGAATGTTGACATGTCAAGGAGAAATTTCTGAAAAGAAGGATCTCCAATGGGAACCATCCCTGGACAGGCTAAAGTTGAAGAACTAGCCTGGGCACCGGAGGATGTACTTGTCCTGTGCAGAAAAGGATCCCTAATGGATGGATACTGGTACTGGCGGTTATGACCCGAGACAGTCAGTACTGCATCGTCCATGCCAGGTATCGACTCCAAACTAGGTATAGAAAGGAGCGATCCTGGTGAAGAAGGCATGGAAGTAGCTGGTCCCGATGTTACTGCAGGTACCGGTATCGATACCGAAACCGGTAGCGATACAGACATCAAAGCAGTCATCGGAGGCTGCTCAAGCGGTACCGAGGTAACCAAAAACTCTTGGTGAGTATCCTCGGTATCGCGCATCCGGAATCGGTAAGAGTCGGTTCCGAGACGCGTCAGTACCCAGTCTTCCAGACTAGATATCGATTCCAGACTCGGCATTGAAGGAAGCGAGTCTATCGATGCATGTCTAGAGGGTACCGACATCGGTGGTCGTATTGGCGATGCTGCCGATACTGGAAAGTCAATCTGGGACGTATCGATCGGTCCCGAAGGTACCGAGAACGCCAGATGACGATCCCTGGTGAGGAGTGAATCGCTCAACACCAGTGCCGATGCCGGGGTATCGGTACCGCTTGAAGCGGATGCCACCACCGAGCATGGCTCAGGTATGTTCTGGGAGGGGTGAGCCCCAGGAACAACCTGAAACCCCTGAAAGGCTTTGGAGACCGAAGACTCCCGCCGGGGTTTTGAAGCCAATAGGGTCTTGAGGGCAAGGCCGGAGCAGTCATCATGCTTGGCATGAGACCTACCACTCAAGGATTGGCTAGTCTTAACAGACTGTTTGTGGGTTACCTGATCCTGTAGAGAAGAAATGGTCGGTGCCCTGACATTGGAAGGGAACTCGGTATCAAGGAAAACTCGAAATAAAAAATCTCTTCTCATAAAATTGTAGCCTAATGGCTCCGGAGGAAAAGGGTCAGGACCCAAACAGGTTAGACACCAGTTATTGGAGTCTAAAAAGAAAACTGTATTTCCACAGTTAAGGCACTTCTTAGGAGAAGGCGGCTCCATAATGGAGAGGCCTTACAGGCCCAAAAATTTAAGACAGAAACTGAGGGAAAAAAAGCTCCCAGAGTTTGAGAAAAAGAAAAGAAACCCACCGGCGGTACCGGTGGAGGCGGGGAAACAGCCGCGACCACAAGAAAACAAGAATTAAAGAAAAAATTTTCTGCGGTGACAGGAGGACGTCCTGCCGGCTCCACGGAAAAACAAAAACTGAGGAGAGACAGTTGGAAAGGCGGGAAGACAGCACGCAGGCGCTGAGGGATGCTCCCAAAAGCTTTCTGATTGGACGCTGGGGAGTGTTCCCGCGCAGGCTCCGTCTGTACTGACGTACCCATATGCGAAGACTCATTCCTGCTTGTTCCTGGAGATCACTGCCTCAGCTGTTACTGCGTGGTCAACTCTAAAAATACTCTAAAATGTTAAGTATGGACCCTTATCAACCTCACAACAACCTAAACTAACTTTGCAATTCCCCAAAGGATGCATTATATTGATGAATGACAAAACTATGCTCCTCTAATGACTGGATTTCTGGCTATGGCATCTGTGTCCCACATATCTGAGACCTGGCATTTCTCACAGCAGCTTCCTACGTGTGGCTACATCTGTTCCATACAATGTCCATTTCTCTGTCTTAGCAGATGTCCTACAGATGGCTTATGTTGGTCTGTATACAACCCTGCCTGCCTTCCCACAGGCTGCACTGTGGCAATGCTCCCTTGGTCAGGCCTGTGTGGGCATAGATGGGGGGGAATCGCTGTGCCATCATACCATGTAACCAGCCTCCAGATATATCACCACTCTCGCAGCTTGCATAGATCCTGGACTGGGTAAGGATGTAGGCTTCATGGCACAATCTGGGGAATGTTGGCACAACATCAGTCATGTCTCCCAGTGCCTGGCACCGCTGATGTATGTCTGCCCTATCACACTAGCACCTGGTGACACTGTGGTTATCTGTAAGGTCCAGGTACTGGCCAGGCATTCATGTCCTCCCTGAATTGCAGATCAGCACACCAGATCCTCACATGCAACTCTCAAACCACACACACACTTGCAGTCACAAAAAACATAATTCTTCCAAAAATATGCTCAGAACCTATAAATAAAAGCTGGTATACTATAATAGCATGAAGTCCTAGGACTACAAATATGATCTCCCTTTCTCACTCAAACAAGATTCTTTTCCAGACTCACCTCACATACAATTCTTACATTAATATTCCTATTTTTCATAACACAGAAACAGTTAGGATCCTCTAGATTAGTTCTTTTAGCACAAACAGCAAATTTCAGTATAGCCAGAACAAACACCTGCCGTTCTTAATATTTCTTTAAGGGTAGATATTAATGACTCTTTAGCTTACAAGATTCCCTCACCTCTGATTTCTCTTCTTTATAACTGCATCTTGTGGTGTTTTTCCAGACTGCAAACACACCAGTTTAAAACATACTTTTGACAACCTCTATACGATTTGGGATGAATTGTAGAACACAGCAAAATATTTTCTAAGTACTGGCCTTATTCCACAGAAATAATTGGCATGCGTGCGGGGAAGTAAAAAAATGTACACGGGCCTTTCCTGAATATGCTAGATACATCTCCGTGGCAAACCAGGCCTCCATTCCATCCCTGCTGAGATCTCTATGCAAGCGCTGTGGACATGCATGGGCGTCATGTATCAGAATACAATGGTAGACATTTTTGCGAGATATATGTTATATATATATATATATATATGCATGAGCAAATAGCCTATACAGGTTATGGAATAACCCCCCCTAGTAAACGTTTCAGCCTATCACCATTAATAGAAGCAAAAACATTAACAACTGCACAGTGTTAAGTGCTATACTATGTATTCCTTGCAGTGTGCATGTTATACTTTTTCTTTAAATCTTTTTTAAAAAAATATTCCTTTGTTGCTCATCTCTTTCAACATCATACAACTCTTGGGCTGACTATGGCAATTCAATAAACAAGTGGTGCATGTTATCTTTGTATGGACTAATGTAGCACATTTGGGACTAGCTTTCAAGACTTATGCTCCTTTAATCAAGCCACTGAAGAATAAGCCAAGTGTGATGTCCAAATATGCAAGTATTACCTGTAAAACATACTCAGATTTATCAGAGTTTTAAAGTAAATTTATTTTTGTGTGCATCGTGTCTGTCTTTTTCAGGAGTGTAAAAGTAGCCTAGTGGTTAGAGCACTAGCTTGGTAACCAACAGACCAGGGTTAGATGTCCACTGGTACTCCTTGTGGCCTTGGGCAATTTACTTAACCCTCTATTGCCTCAGAAGAAAGGCCTGGCAATCTACTTACGGTCATACTGCCAAGAAAAAACAGGAGATGCAAGGTCACCAGGAGTCAGCATTGACTCGTAGTCACACATCGCACTGCCTGTCTTTTTCAAAAACTCTTGACAGTAGATTCCAAACAGAAATTATTGAGAATCCCTGTGATTAGACTATGGCAAGCATAAATTGAGTAAATAAAATGATTTTTCTCATTATGTAAATTTCAGTTATAGTGTTGCAACCCTGTCAAAAAAGATCATGACAAGTTTGTAATTACCATATGTTGTTACAGTAACTTGATAACTGTTCAATCCAGACAATACACATTTTAAAAATGTTCTATGTATTTTTTTGTATTTGTCACTGGGGATGTTTTATGCACACTACACACTTAGCAATAAAAGCATGACAAAGCTAAGATGTTCTCCCGGCATCATTAACCAAAGATAGATTTGCTTTTGTTGATACAAATGTTTCAATTTTAAACTTAATTGTAATAAGGTGCTTTGGCAAATCTTTTTTGTACTACTCCTATGTCAAGGGTGGCTATCAGATCTGGTATACAACATGTGCTTTGTCGAATGTAGTTTGTCCATTTAGATGACATGGTTAGTACACTCAGGGCCGGCCCGTCCATTGAGCAAGAATGTTTTTTGCACAGGGCCCCGCATTTCAGGGGGCCCCGCGCAAAGAACATTCTGCTTTTTTTCAAAATTAAATTTAAAAAAAAAAAAAAAAAGCTGGCTGCTACCACTGCTGCTGCCGCCGCCGCCGCGGCAGCAGCAGCAGAATAGAGTGTCCCGTGGAGCCCCCTCTGCCCGGCTGAGTCCCTCCCTCCCTCCCTCCCTCCCTCCCTCTGCGACGGCTGAGCCCCTCTGTGCCGACTTTCAGATTCGCGAAGGGAGAGTGTCTCCCTTGCAGGGGCGGGCTTAACAGAGACACGAGGGAGACACTCTCCCTTCGCGAATCTGAAAGCCGGCACAGAGGGGCTCAGCCGTCGCAGAGGGAGGGAGGGACTCAGCCAGGCAGAGGGGGCCCCGCGGGACACTCCATTCTGATGCTGCCGCGGCGGCAGCAGCAGTGGTAGCAGCCAGCTTTTTAAAAAAAAAAAATTCCGTGAGTCGATTGGGGGGGGGGGGGGGGATTTAGGACTGGAAATGGGCTACGGAGGGGGTTAGGACTGGAAATGGGCTGGGGGGGTTAAAACTGGAGGTGGGCTGATGGGATTAGGACTGGTAATGGGCTGTGGGCTGTTGCGGGGGCTAGGACAGGAAATAGGCTGTTGGGGGGGTTAGGACTGGTAATGGGCTATGGGGGGGGGGCTAGGACTGGACATGGGCTGATGGGGTTAGGACTGGTAATGGGCTGTGGGGGGGTTAGGACTGATAATGGGCAATGGGGGGGGCAAGGACAGGAAATGGGCTGATGGGGTTAGGACTGGTAATGGGCTGTTGGGGGGGTAGAACTGGTAATTGGCTATGGGGGGGCTAAGACTGGTAATGGGCTGTGGGCTGATGGGGGCTGTCTGGTAATGGGCTGTGGGGGGGTTAGGACTGATAATGGGCTATGGGGGGGGCTAGGACAGGAAATGGGCTGATGGGGTTAGGACTGGTAATGGGCTGTTGGAGGGGGGTAGAACTGGTAATTGGCTATGGGGGGGTTAAGACTGGTAATGGGCTGTGGGCTGATGGGGGGCTGTCTGGTAATGGGCTATGGGGGGTTAGGACTGATAATGGGCTATGGGGGGCTAGGACAGGAAATGGGCTGATGGGGAGGGGTTAGGACTTGAGGTGGGCTGATGGGGTTAGGACTGGTAATGGGCTGTGGGCTGATGGGGGGGTTAGGACTGGCAATGGGCTATGGGGGGCTGACTGGAAGTAGGCTGATGGGGGTTAGGACTGGTAAGGGGTTATAGGGGGGGCTTAAACTGGAAATGGGCTGATGCAGGGACTAGAAGGGAATGGATGCTGGGTGAGGCTGGAACTAGAAGGGAGCTGATGTTGGGGGAGGATTAGAATGGGATGGGGCTTGGAGAGTAAAATGGAGAGGGGAAAAATATTTTGTGTGGGAGGGATGGAAAATCTACAATTGGCCGGGTATTGGGAGAGTAAGTGGGGATTGAGAATGGAGGGGTAAAATTTGAGTGGATGAAATAGGAATGAGGAAAGAGCAAAAGGAGAAAGATTAGTATGTTAAAGCAGATGTAGAGAGAGAATGGAAAAAAACTAGAAGAGAGAAGAAAGGACAAATGGACAGCAGACGATGGACAGTTAGCAGAAGACATGAAGAAACCAGAAGAAAGTGGCTGGAGCAATTGCAGCTGAAAAAAATGCACAAAAAGGTAGAAAAATCTCTCTATTTTGAATTTATTAATTGGAATATGTCAGCTCTGGGAAATGTGCATCATTAACGTCTGCGCTTTGTTTAGTACAAGAGGAAATTAATTTATAGTTTTATTTCTACAGTGTTGTTGTACATTCCAAGTTTGGCTTTTGGGGTTCCTAGTTTAATTATTGTCTTCCTATTTCTAAATTGTGATTCCTTGTTTGGTGATGGTCTATGTTCTGCATGTGTAATTGAGCTGAGGTATTCTGTTTATGTAATTCCTATTTGACATTGCCACTTGTTCTCTGAAATGTATTGGTTTAATATTTGCAGTGTTTCCTTTTGATAGGTAGAGTATGGTGCTTTGTGAGTCCTGGTAGTGCTGTTAAGATACGGCGGGTTTGCTATGGGTTCTAAATGGGCAGTGTTTGTAGTAGTTCCTAATGTGTCTGGCGGTTGCCACTGGATTATAGTAATGTAGAAATCTTTGTCTTTCTTTATCCATACACTCATTAAGAGGCATGTTTACTAAAAGTTAGTATATGGTAACATTATGCAAATATGCAAATGAGGCATCTTATGCAAATGAGTCTCCGCACCCCCCTTGGGCCGCCCCCGAGTACACTGGCTTGGGAACCAAGAGATCTGGCTTCAGTGCCCAATAGCACTCTTATGGCCTTTGGCAAGTCACTTAACTCTCCATTGTTTAATGTGCATTTCGAAGTTTAACTTACAATGTAAGCCGCTTTGACTGAAATGATAAAGTGGTATAAAAAAAAACTATTAAATAAATAAAATAAATACTAGTACACTGATAAATATCTTTAGCATATGTGCAAGATTTTTTTCTGAGGCTTATTTTATCTGCAGCACCAAAAGCAGTCCAGATCTCATCAAGTCTAAGAACATGTTTTTGTAACTACAGTACAGGAATCTGCAAGCTTGTTTCTCTTATGAAAGAAAAAAATGTATCTGAATTCTTTAGTTACCGGTAATGTTTAGGCAATTTTCACTTGCATGGACAAATGTTGCTTTTTCTTTAAAATTCAAAAGTACAGCTAATGGAAACTTGGTAACAAGTGGCTATTCTTCACTTCATTGTTATAGTTCTGTCAATATTAAAAGTGGGGAAAGCTAAAGATACCAACATTAATTTTAAATGAGAGCTGAAGCAAAAAAAGCACCATCCCCCATACTTTGGTATAAGAACCACAAAGCTGTACAGTTTGGCCATCAAAAAGGGAAGAATTATCTAGTGTATGACTTATCATTGACTTTTACAACTACAGGTAAATCTTTCTACTTTGTGGAACAAACATACCTGTATATTTTCCTCAGAAGTTTCTGATTTACACCCCCCCCCCCCAAAAAAAAAAAAACCCCATACATATGCTTATAGAAAAGCAGTTATTAAAAGAACAAAACCTATTCCACTTTTTTCATCACCACAGTTTACAAGCCCTAACATAAGAATTCCTTACAAATTACACCATGCAGTGGTAGTGACATCCATACCCCCCCCCCAAAAAAAACCACACAACTATCTTTCTTAAATTTTATCATAGAGTACATATGTTCAAAGGTCACCAACAATCTTATAGCCAGAGTTCAGCATGATTCTTCAGCACAAATGTATCAATCCAACTCTCTACTACTACTGTCAAATTGTGTTGTAAACCGAAGGTTTACCTACATAAGAATACATCCGCAGGGAGTAAAAAATGTAACCCCTAAAATGACTGAAATTTCGGTTTTACAGCATAAAAAAATTGCACAGGACAGCTCTCTCACAACAGTCATTCACACAGCTCCAGAATTTTGCAGAATGGAGGCAAGGGAGTTTAGCAGAATGCAAACTAGCAAGCTTCAATACTTCACTATATATATATATATATATATATATATATATATATATATATATATATATATATATATATATATATATTTCAACTCACAAATATTTAAGCACAAAAAGACAGGCCATCCCACCGCACTACTGCTTTCCTTTGTTTGACCCCTTTACGTTTAAACCGAGCAGCTCTCACTCTGCAAATTAATTAAATTTGTTATGGGAAACTGGGCGTCCATGTCCGGAACTACAAAAGTTTTGTAGAAGAAAAAAACAGAGATGTCTTCACTGTAGTTTGACAAGTGAAAGAACAGCGAACCAAACAGGTGAAAAAGCAAAGATCATCTGTCAGTTGCCACGTTTCTCCGGCATGCATACATGTTCCCTGTCCCCCATTCCCGAATTGAGGATTTTGCCTTCCTAGCGATAGAAGCACTCCCGAAATAGCCATGTTTATTTTACTTTATGATAAGCTTAAACTAAACGATGAGCTCGCAAGGACAGAAGGGAGAGACAGTCCTAGTATAGTGTCGCGGGACTGTAAGGAAAGGTATATTTAGTGGGGCTAAAAAGCAACTAGAACTGATCCCCGAGAGACATCTCGCGTCCTCCTACCACAGCAGAAAGCAAAAAAATAGAAATACTCCTCAATCAGGAAAAACAAATAAGGGACAACTGAATCTTCAGGAAAACTTGAACAGGAAAAACTTGCTAAAAACACGCACACACAGAAATATAGTGAACAATTCGAACTGGAAATTTTGGCGTCAAGCTGATAAACAAGCTAGAATCAAAGTGCCTGTGGGTATAAGGAAGACTGACAATTGACACTTGCTGAAGCTTAGTTAATAGACAAGTTGGACGGTGGGGGGGGAGGAAAGAGGGAGATTATTGTATTTGTTACCAAAGAATCAACAGTTCTGTAAAATAAATAAATAAAAAGGAGGAAACAGTTCCATATCACTTTGAAAGGCGAACACAAAGAATTTTTAATGTTTTCATTCCTTCGCCGGGCTTTCCGAAAATGACAGAGCGACAGCAGTCCTAACCAAGGCCCCACCAAAGAACATACGCGTCTCAAGCGGATAAGCCACTCGAGTCCCCGACCCGTCCAACTTTTCTGTCTCTCTCCGCTACGTTGTCCCAAAAAGCTGATATGCAGCTGTGGAACCGTAGCGATACCTGTACTCAGACGCTGATCTTGCGAGACTGAAAGTGCCAGATGAGCATGAATAAACAGCAACGCTTTAAGTAAGCTGTTTTCTCACTAAATTAAACTCTTTTTTTACCTTATTGCCGTTGCTAATGTGCCTCGGCGTCCCTCCTTTCTCCCTCCCAGCTTCTGCATTCAGCTCCCACGACTACCGGAGAAGAATGTGGGGCGAATGCAGCACCCTTCCGCGCCTGCGCATCGAAACGGAAACGTCACAACCCGTAAACCGACTACGGCTACTTCCGGTTCCGCCGTCACTGCTATTGCGCGAGCGTATCTACATAACTACGTCACAGCCTGTAAACCGATCGTCGCTGCTTCCTGTTCTCTACCTCCTGCTGTTGCGCATGCTCTATGCTGGAATTTTTTTGGTGTGGGGGATAAGGTCTGGAAGGAAGTTAAGGAACATGCTATTCTGTCTGAGGGGTTGAATGAGTTGCTGGTCTTTGGCTCGAAGCATATGTGGTTATTTAGGCGGCTGAAGATGGATTAGAAAAACGTTGGTCGTTTGCCGTTCTTTAAACAGCAACCTACCCGACCGGAACAGTGGTGTGTGTGTCCGTAAACTGGCCATGCAGCTGTGCCTGGATTAGATGCCGCATGTGCATCGCAGGCTGTCCTGCTTCGCTTCCATAATTTATAGAAGGCAAAGGGTGCAGGTTTTCAAAGGTGAGAGGGAGGGAATGAACAGGGGAGAACGGTGGTTCTGAGGTAGAGTGGATCGATCAATGGTGTAAGCAGGAGCTAAACAGTTTAGCGATGGTTTTCCACGCCGCTGTGGCTAAAACAGGATCTAGTTAGCCCTAAGGCTGGCTAGAGCACTTGGCGTTATCATTCCTGCAGCTTCTGCTATATACTAAAATGTCTGGAAAGTCGCCTAAGGCAAACCACCTGAGTATACTTTAAAATATGACTTTGAGAGAAGGGCTTGCAGTAGTTAAGCGTGTGTGAAAAACTAATGGAGAGTGATTCTGTAACTGTGCTTATGTGCCAGAGGACTCTAAAGTAGAGCTATAAGACGTGGCCTTTGCAATACCTGTTATTGTTTTATGAATTTAAAAATAAGTTAAAGTATTCTGGATTTAGGACGTCTTTTTCAGTAGTAACTGGAGGTGAGTTACGTCCATGCATAGTAGGTATTTTCCTTTCTCCAGACTACAGTCTTACATTACCTCAGATCTAAACATAAGTAACTTGCCTGAGATAAGATTCAACTCTCATCATTCCCCACCTAGACTACTGCAACGCCATTCTGCAAGGGCTTCTGAAGAACACCCTAAATATCTTGCAAATGGCTCAAAATGTTGCCGCAAGAGTCATCATGGAAAAAAGCGTCACCGATCATATAACCCCAGTACTAATGGAACTGCATTGGCTCCCGGTGGCCGCCCGCATCATTTTCAAACTTCTCATAACAACTTTTAAACTCATTCACAACATTGCACCATCCTACCTCGATAACCTAATCACTATCCAACCACACAACAGGAACAGAAGAACCATAAATCTCAACACTCTCTGTGTTTCGATCAGCATAAGAACTGTCAAAGCAGAGACAAGCAATAGAGCATTCTCATATACAGCACCAATCCACTGGAACCAACTCCCTCACGAGTTGCGATTGACAAATAATTTGAGTGAATTTAGAAGGAAACTCAAAACCCATTTATTTCAGGCTCACTACAACCTGACCTCAGTTGCGACACCTTACTTCAACTAGAAGGTTTCTGCCTGCCACGACGGCATTTAGAGTACCGGTATGTAATCTTGTATATTTGTATATTTTTGGCCCCACCCACGCGCCTACAATCAATTGTATATTTTGATTTGTTAGCCCCAATCCAATGTATAATGAATCTAATTGCTATTTCCTGTTTATGTAAATCATTGCTCAATCGAAATGTGTATCTTAAAAATTCACTGTATTGTACGATACATTATGATTCTGTAAAGCAAACCGCTACTGATCGTAGGAAGTAGCGGTATACAAATGTTTACTAAATAAATAAACTATTGATTTCCTTGGTCTCAGCCTGTTGCTCTAATTATTGGTAGGCTACTCCGAGGCACCAGAAGAGGCCTCTGAAAGGCATGCAGGAACCTGAAGACTAGATCTGATACAGATTTGGTTACTGGATATAACTAGGTATTTGTGTAGTCTTTTTATAAAGAGCTTTTAAGAAATAAACTGCATAAAACATATATAAATGTTATTCAAGAGCAATGTACACAAGTGAAATAGTGAAATTTGCAGTATTAAAAATGAAGATTTGCTGAATCTTACTGACCGCATTTGCTGCTGTTATCCATAATGGCATCCCTCAATCACACTAACTGTTCAGAACAGTGGCATAGCCAGCACAATTTTTTTTTTGGGGGGGGGGGGGAAAGCCAGCATTTAACATGGGCGGGCAATAGGCACACAGCCCTAATAGTAACCAATCAACAGAATTTATTTATAGTTCACCCATTTCCAAGCTGCTAGGTGAATTACAATAATACATGCATAATCAATAATTTAAATATACAAACAAATATAATGATTTAACTAAAATATCAGTTAAAAGCCTCACTTAAAAGAGTTGCTTTTCATTTCTTATAAAAGGTTAAATAATTTCTTTCTAACCATAAAAGCAGCAGACCTTTCACTATCTCAGTTCTCAGTCAGTGACAGCTCCAGAAGTGATAGACCTATTGCTATTCCAGCTCTCGGGATGAGCTCTTTAAAGCATTGTTATCAACATGTAAGATTGAGCTTAGATTGTTATGCATTTTTTCTGTTATGCTGGGGAGTTTTGTGATGTATGGTTTTTTTTTCATTTTAACACAGTAGGATAACTTTTTATAAAACAAAATCATTTTGAGCTTCTCCTTGAATAATCTTGTATTTCAGATCTAGCAAAGTTGTTGAAACCTGTGGTGGAGAGACTGAAAAAGCTGCAGTGGTAGTGGCGTTTAGGCCATTAGTTTACCGCCTAGACAAGCAGTATGTGAAAGCATCTTGGGATTAATGCTATTTCTAGTGTTTCCCCTAGGAAATGTCTGATGAAAGTGCCTTTATAGCCCCCTAGACAGAAAGTGTATCTAAGTTTACTGTCTTCAAGAAATGGTAGTCTCTCTTAAAAGTTTCATAGAATAATTGGTTTTATATCAGTGCCCTGTCAGAATGTAGTACCTGACAGCTAGATGCATACCCACCCCCTATATGATAAATGCTCATGTTAAACCAGGAGTTTTCAAGTCAGTCCTTGGGACACACGTAACTAGTCAGATTTTCAGGATAAGCACAATGAATAGGCATGAGAGAGACTTGTAGACAGTGGAGGCAGTGCATGCAAATCTCTCTCATGCCTATTTCTGCTTATCCTGAAAACCTGACTAGCTACGTGTGTCCCAAGGACTGAGTTGAGAACCCCTGGGTTAAACTATTCAATCCAAGTAATTGCTTGTACTTATTTTGTTTTGAGCTTTTGAGTCCCTACAATCTAAGTATTTTCTTCCCAATACAGGTATTCCCAGGACACATGCAGAATAGAACCTGCATCTGTATATACTTAAAGAACACCAATAGGTATAGCTATTGTAACAATATATGGTTCGATGAATGAAAGTAGCTGATATATCTATATAGATATATAATAAGGAAGTTATGTCAGACAGATTACTATTGATTGTTAATTGTAATGTTATCCTGTTCTGTGTTTGTTTTATCTAACTATGCTTATATACTGCTTTTCACCGAGTCAAAGCGGTTTACATTGAAACAGAAACAGTTTTTACATGGAAAAGATAAACAACTAGATACATAGAACAGGATAACATTATAGTGAAAAGCCAAACATTATTGGACATAACAGTAACATCATTTGAGATATTTATCTGTTCCATGTAAAAATTGTTTTTGCTCATTGTAAAACACTTTGACCCTGTAAAAAGTGGTATATATAAGCCTAGTTAAATATACAGAGCTTGTCTCAGAAGAGAGGAGGCTGGGAGACGAGGCCTCTAAAAGAACTTTTTCAGAGATCGGGCACTAAGGGAATATTTGGGCAGCCAGGTGGGCTTATGATGAGCTCTAAGTGGAAGGAGGATCTAGGGGGAAAAGTGGGAGGAAACATTTAAGAACATATATAAGGAATATATAGCTTTCAATATGCTAGCGAACAATTAGAAACATTTTTTCCAAAAAATTTTTTGTAAGTTACACACATAGTTTAGGTCTGCAATTAGGCCTAACCTAAAAAGTAATACACCATCACTCTGTATATTCAGTGCAGCTGTCTATATGGATAGTGACACAGAATACACAGATTAATGGGAGGGTGGCTTTTAACAAGCCAGTGGGCTGAAAATGTGTAACTTACCTGAACGGTGACTGAATATTGCCACTATCTGGATAATTTTCTAGCCTACCTTTGCTCCTCCCCTAACATGCCGCACAAGTATACAAATAATATCTGGCCATTCTGCAATTTAAAAGCCTGATATTTGTATATTTTTTTTGAAAATACACATTTAGGCTAATTATTCATTTGCCAGCAAATGCGTCAAATGCCTCATTGTCTTTGAATCTCAGTCTGACAGTGATAACCATTCATATGGAACACTTCCATACTCGCCAATAAAACTCTCCGAACAGACGCAGAGCAGAAGTAGGGTGTTTTACTTTACATCTCAACATACAAAAAAATTCTATTCAAATTCTAGTCTTACATTATAGGAGGGGCCCCACTGCCTGCTGGAGGACGTGGGGAGGGGAAGGAATGTACTTCCATATTTGGTAGACTTGTGCAGACTTGCAGCAACGCCACTAACTCCCTCCACAGCTAGACCTTGTGCATTATAACACAAAACCCTGCAAATGGACACTCAACACCAGCATCAAGAACTCAAATTGCACCAACCCTACCTATGGAAAATTAGCACTGCAAATATTCTAGAACACCAGTAACCCTCAGTTGGAAAAGAGAACAGGCTGAACTGCTACAGATTTCTAGAGAGAACTTACGTGTTAACAGAATCCCTTAGCTGCACATGGAAAACGCAGACTATCGCCAATTAACGAATAAGAAACTACAAAAGACAAAAATTGAAATGGAAAACCCCAGAATCAGACACCAAGCTATGAAACATGGAAGAAGGAGGAATAGAAATGCATTTCCTCCTGTAATGAAATATAAAAAAAATGCACATTTTTAAAGCTGACATTTTATTCTCTAAAAACTGATTACACTCTTTTACCTTTCTTGTCTAATCATCATATTTTTCCAGTTGGGTTGATCCCAGTCTCTTTACTATTTCTTCTTTGATTTTCTAAGTCCTTTTCCAAGTTCCCAATTCCATTCTATTTCTTCACACTCCGTCTTCTTTGTCCTTTCCTTCACTACATCTCTTTCTGACATTGAACCTTCTATTTCTCTCATTTGCCTTTTACCTAACAATAGCTTCATTCCATTCCTTTCTCCTTCCTACAATTTTCAGTCTTCCTTTTTTCACTATTCATCTACTCATCAGCTTTCCATTTCCTAATCTTATTTCCCTAGTCCTCCCATTTCACGTCGTATTTCTTTGCCAGCATCATACCCCCACTTTTCACCCACTTTCTTGTCTATCATTTCCTCTGCTATACTTGTCTCCTCTCCAGTCTCTTTTACCACCTTCTGTTTCTCATCCCTTTACCAGCCCCAGCTCATTACCTAACATCATCTCTCCACCTTCAGGCCCTTTCTTATGTCTCACCCCCATCCAGGCTTTCATTTCCCCTTTCACTTTTGCAATTTCTACCCTCTTTCACCTGTTATCCATTTAAAGTCAGGCCTGCTGTTTGTAATGTCCAACTTTAACAAATATTTTATCCATTCAGCAGCTGAAATTTGGTGCTGAACTGATAAAATTAAGCCCTTCCTCCATTTATGCAGCCAACATTTAATTGTATAAGTGACTTATGTTGTTGGCATCAGATTTTAACTGCATAAGTCATTCTGAATAGTAACCAGTTCTGATATCTGATTTATCCTTCTACTTTTCTGAGTACTGTGTTCATCTTTCATTGTCTTTAAAACTTAAGCTCCGCTTTTTCTATTTCTTTGGAAAGATACTACTGTTTAATGTTCCTTTTGGTTTTAAGGTTATAGTGTTATACCGTAAAACCAAAAGGCAACATTTAATGGGGTTATGGGTGGTACCTCCTCAAGCAAGGGGTCCCCCAGGGCTCAGCACTATCCACTGTGATGTTACATTTGTATCTGCATCTGTTTTTTGATATTTTGAAACACTGGGTTTGAGTTTTAGGATATATGTGGATGATATGATTTATCTACAGTACCTTAATAAGGCTGATTTGCTTGCTAGTCTTTCAGTAATGTCAACAGCTTTAGTAAGCACTTCTGCATGGCTTTTGAAGAATGGTCTTGAGATTATTTATAATAAATCACAAATTTTAGTAGTGAAATAGGCTTTCATATTAGTCATTCCACATTGTATTCCTGTTAGAGACTAAAATTGTGACTTAAACAAATAAGATGCAGTGTTTGGGAGTATTTAAATTGTCTTTAATATCCCATATTAGACAGGTGATGAAGAATGCCTATTTTAAATTGACTCTTGCGGCGACTGTGTTTTTTTTGTCTAGGGACGATTTTTGTAAGTTCTGTCCCAATTAGTTTTTCCATCAATGGATTACTGTAACATGATATTTTCAGGGCTTCCTAATCCAGTGTTACATGCAGAGTTCAGCAGCTTGGTCGATATTTTGCATACCTTTTTATAAGGAACACATTACAACAGCTTTCATTTTTTGTACTGGCTGCCTGTGAACGCCAAGTTAAATTTTAAACTGCTGGTTTCGTTAGTTCAAATACCAAAGCTCAGAAAACCTCCTTTCTTTATCTGTACTGTTTTGTGAACAACAGGTGACATAGACTTCATGTGTTAACAATCTTATAGTCTTGTGATGTGATAACTAGAAATTGTCAAACAGGTAATTACTAACATAGTATATGACTGCAGATAAAGACCAATGTGGTCCATCTAGTCTCCCTAGTAAGGCAGCAAGAGTAGGTGCACCTGCCGTTCCGTGCAGGTCACCCCTGCCCTCCCTTTGTTTAGGGGTGTACCCACCGCTCCATGTAGGTCACTCCTATGTGCTCAGATATAAGAGATAGTTATGCTTATTTTGATTTTATCCTATTGCTATAAAGGGATCCACAATATCTGTCCTATGCCATTTTGAATTCTGTCACTGTATTTGCCCCCACCACTTCCATCGAGAGGGCAGTACAAGCATCCACCACCCTTTCTGTGAAAAAGTATTTCCTGACATTGCCTTTCAGTTTACCCCCTTGTAGCTTCATGTTATGCCCTCTAGTTTTACAGCTTCCCCATCTTTGGAAGAGGTTTGTTTGTTATTAATACACTTTAAGTATTTAAAGGTCTGAATCATATCATATCTCCCTTATCCCTCCTCTCCTCCAGAGTGTACATATTTAGGTCTTCAAGTCTCTTCTCATACATCTTCTGACACAGGCTCCAAATCATTCAAATCATTTTGTTCTCCTTCTCCTGAACCTTTTCCAGTCTTTTTATATCCTTTGCGCGATATGGTCTCCAAAATTGAACACAATATTCCAAGTGAGGCCTCACCAGTGACTTGTGGAGTGGTATTAGTACCTCTTCCTTTCTGCTGGTAATTCCTTTCTGTATGTAACCCAGTATTCTTCTGGCTTTTGCCACTGCCTTGTCACACTGTTTCACCACCTTGAGATCATCAGAAACAATCACACAGATGTCCTTCTGGTCTGTGCACACCAATCTCTTGCCCCCTTTCGCATACATTTCCCTTGGATTTCTGCTTCCCAAGTGCATGACACTGCACTTCTTCACATTTAAATCTTAACTGACAAGCATTAGACCATTCTTCCAGCTTTTGTAGATCTTTCCTCAGGGGAGTCCATTCTGTTGCAAATTTTGGTGTCATCTGCAAAAAGGCAGACTTCCAATGAGCCCTTTAGCAATGTCGCTCACGAATATATCTTAAATGTGGTATGTTCAGTTCTCGCTGATAGAATTTGGGCTCCTCGAAACATGAATTCATAATGCGCTCATCTGCTTCAGGGATTCATTTCTGATATGCTGTTGAAGTAAGCACAGATGTCAGTATGTTATATAACAGTCACGTGATAAAGGCTCCTGTCAAATCAGTTAAGTCCATTCCAATTCATTATTCACTCCATTAGGAGATACCATATTCAACCTGAAAACCCAGTTCTGTTCCTTATAATTTAACAGGCGTTCTTTATCGCCTCCAAGCCAATCTATACAAACTTGCTCCAAGATTCTCCAACATACCTCACTCACTATGTGGCCCAAACTGGGGATATGCTCAACTAAAGGAGCTGACATAACCTTAATCTGGCTTTCATATTCATTAAGTCACATTCAAATCTGTCACTTAGTCCTCCATTAGAAACCTTTGAGCAGGGACACATGAGTCCATAAATAACCCACATACAGGCTGATTCAAAAACTCCATGCAAAAACCGAGTGCTTAAAACTCTAGCGCAGGTTTTCATAGCATGAGTTCAATGTTGACTTTTTCCACAGCATTACAATATGCAAATGAACCAGTGTGCAAAATGTCAGCGTTTAACTTGGGAGAACTAGACAAACACATCACACAAACGTTGGTGCAAATTTGGCTTGCTGTCCCAGACAAACAAGGCCATCTGATCCTCAGATGGTTCAGGCATTGGATAAATCCCCTGATGTCATGGAATCTCTGGTGGCCCAGTGACTCCAACCCTCTCCCCAAAAGAAAAAAGACCCGGTAGCCCATGGTCCCCAACCCCCGCCCTCCCCCCCCCAGTAACTTTAAATGTTGTATTGGGAGCATTGCCACATGCTTCCATGCTGCCACCTTGCAAAATGGTGGTACCTAGCCTTGTGTGGTGCATCCTGGGGTGCACTGGGTGGAGTCTGACTGCCCCATGTTGCATCCTGGCACAGCTGACCCAATGTCATGTGTCCTAGGATACAAAATGGGGAAGGAGTTACCGCCAATTAAGGCATTTTTCCCTTATATGGCAGTCTGACCCTGCCTAATGCATCATGCCATCATTTTGCAAGATGACACTGGAGCGGGAGCATGTGGACAATACTCCCATCACAATTGCATTCTTGGAGGGAATTCGGAGCCACTGGGCCATCAGGTCTTTGTGGTTTTTTTGGGGGGTAGGGTGGAGTGGGGCCTTTGGGCCACTAGGTCTTTGTGTTTCAGGGGGGTGGGGGGATCATTTGAGGTGAGGTGTTAAACATCACATCTGCGAATGTATTAAAAGAATATTAATGCAGTCTTCTTAGGTTCTAAGGTGCGTGTTTTTCCTGATGTTTCAAGATTAACGCAGTTGAGAAGAAGGGTTTTTTTGACCCTTCGCCCCAGGGTTGTGGCCCTTGGGGCCTCTTTTCAAATAAAATTTCCTGCTAAATGTTGTTAGGTTCAAAGAAAATATAACTTCTTTGTTTTATAAACCAAAGCAGCTACAGGAGTTCTTATTGGCTAGGGAGGAAGTGAAAGTGGAGATAAGCGTCAGCCGGGAAGGACTGTCTAGTTAAGTCTCTGCCTGTTGTATGTTTTGTTTTGTTTTTTTCCTTTTTGATGGTATAGGACCTTTAGTCCTTGGCTTTCTGAATCATTTCCTACTACTCCCCAATGTTTCCTAAAGTATTGAGGTCTGAATGTTGGAAACATGATTAGTTCTGTTGGGGGGTTATATTTCCTTTGGTATCATGTATGCACAATGTTTCTTTCATTCATGATTTATACTTGGATGTAAAAGTTATAATCTCATAAATAAAAAATATTTTTAAAAAACCCTCATAAACTGTAATAATGTATTTCTATCCACAGGCTTTTTATATAAGGTAGCCTGTAATTGACCCTCCTCTATATATGCTAGCACATCAAGAAATTCAATTTGCGTTGAGTGACATTTCATAGCAAGCTGCAAATTTAATATTCAATGAATTCAACCATATGCCAAATTGATGCAATTGATTCTTTGTACCAGTCCAGATGAAAAAATATTGTGAAGAAAGTCTTCAAAATGGTATCTTATGAAATTGTTCTGCTACATATATAAAGCGTTCCTCAAAGTCTGCTACCTATAGAGTTGCAATAGAAGGAGCCAACGATGATCCCATTGCAATTTCCAGTTTTTGCAAAAAAAACCAAAACCTTTTTGATAATAGTTTTGTATCCAAACCAGATCAGTTAGTTGATCAACAAATGTTACTGGGATGTGGTGGCCTTGTATTGAATAAAATAATAGCTGATAAATTAAACTCAAAGCTTCAGTCTGTGGAATTTGAGTATACAATGATACCACATCCATAGTCACTAATGTCACTCTGTCATACTGCAAATCAGTCTCTTGGAGTAATCTCAAGAAATGCAATGTATCCTGTAAATTGGATCTAACCTTCATCGGTAATAGTTGCAAAAACAAATCCACAAATTTAGCCAATGGCTCTAGAATCGAGCCACACAAGGAGACAATTGGCCTGCTAGGAGGCTTTCTAATAAATATATGGGATTCTGGGATTTTGTTTTGCTTCCCTATGAGTAATATAACCAGCAATTTCAGCTTGATACACAATTATAAAAATAGTTTGTTTCAGCTCATTGGAGGGATCCTCATTAAAACACTGATAATATCAATCATCTTCTAATTGATGGGTTACATCCAAATAGTATTGTTGACTGGATTATGCTACTATGCTCCCACCTTTTATCCACACATTTAATGATGGAGTCCTTTTGTTGAAAATCTTTGATTGCTGCCACTTCAGCTCTTGATATGTTTTTGTGTAGAGTTTATACAGTCAACAGAACACTCATATAGTGCCATATCTCTCAAGACTATATCCCAAAACATACAACCAAATCCAGATTACCTGGGGGCATCCAGCTAGACTTTACTATGACAGAGTTAATTGAAAAGGTCACTATCAGAAAAACACCATTAATTCATAAGAACATAAATACCATACTGGGTCAGACCAAGGTCCATCAAGCCCAGTATCCCGTTTCCAACAGTGGCCAATCTAAGTCACAAGTAAATGGAAGCTTCCCAAAAAGGCGCACAGGACCCACAATGGTTGTCCTGCGGTAAGCAGTGGATTTCCTGGGTCCTCTTTAATAATGGTTTATGGACCCTTCCAGGAGCTACATCCTTACTTCTGCGTAAAGGGACCACATGTGCCTCTCCTGTCCTCTGGCACCATTCTCGACTCCAACGAGGCAATGAAAATGTCAGTCAGTGGAGCTGCTAGAACGTCCCCAAGTTCCCTCAGTATTCTGGGGTGTATCCCATCAGGTCCCATTGCTTTGTCTACTTTAAGTTTAGCTAGCTTCTCACAAACAGTCTTCTGAAAATTGTTCAAGATGCCCCTCACTTCTGTTCCTGTTTGGGTGTTTTCTGAGGTCCTGCTCCTGGTTCTTCATCTGTGAACACAGAATAGAAATATTTGTTAAGCAATTCCGTTTTATCCTCGTCAGCTTCTACATATTCCTACCCTTCACCTTTTGAGTCTGAGAATACCACTTTTGCCCTTTCTCTTCTCAATAAGATATCTGAAAAATGTCTTATCCCCCCCCTTTTTATTGCACTAGCTGTTTACTCCTCTTTCTGAATCTTTGCTTTCCTGACTACTTTGCTAGTTTCTCTTAAGTTTTTCCAAATACAGATTCCTGTCTTCCTCTCTCTGTGATCGTTTGTATTTCTTTTTCTTCATCTTTTCAGCTACTCCTTTTGAAAACCATCGTGGTTTCCTTTTCCTTTTACCTTTTATTTACCATTTTAACAAAAAGGTTGGTTGCCTTAAGATATGTCCCTTTCAGTTTTTCCCACAGTTTTTCTACATCCCCCAGCTGTTCCTATCCCACTAATGGCTCACTAAGATATTGGCCCATTTTGGCAATGTTAGTTTTCCTAAAGTCTAAGACCCTCACTTTTGAATGGATTTTATCAGCCCTAGTCCTAATACTGATCTACACCATCTGGTGATCATCAGATGTGAAATGATCTCCCATTATAACTTCAAAAACACTTTCACCATTGGTAAGCATCAAGTCCAGTATGGCCCCTTTACGTGTGGGTTCTGTTACCAGTTCCCTGAATAGTTCTCCCTGTAGAGAATCCAGGATCTCCTTACTTCTAGATGATTACTGCAGCAGGGATGTGCCAATCAACATCTGGCATATTGAAATCCTGTAGAAGTAGCACTTCCCCTTTCCTGGCAATTCTGTGTATGTCTTCAATTAACTCTCCGTCTACCTCCAACCTGTGAGGGAGGTCTGTATATCATGCCAATGCAAATAGATTTCTCTTTCTAGTTTAACATACAGTGCCTCCTCACTCCTCTTTAAACCCTGTATTTCCATAGCTTTAATATCTTTTACATGTAGTGCCACTCCTCCTCCCCTTCTTCCTATCCTTTCTGAATAAAGTATAGCCTGGTAGAGTTATTGCCACTAAATCCAAGTCAGCCTCTCCCATTAAAGTCTCAACATCTGGAATTATATTTCTCATGCTATGAGCATTTATAGACACTGCCTTTTAAATGTTGCCCCTTTTACCTATTTCTATAAAGATATTTAATGTTTCACTTACCTGGGGGCTTTCTTCACCCATCCCCAACAAATCTAGTTTAAAACCCTCTTCCATAGGTTAGCCACTGTGCTACTGAAGACACATCAACCCTTCTTGGACAGATGGATGCCTTTTCTGCTCTGCAATCCTTGGAACAGCATCCCATGGTCTAGGAAACCAAAACGCTCTTGATGACACTATCCATGCAGTCATGCATTCATCTCCAGGATGCAGACTTCTCTGCCTTGGCCTTTACCTTCAATGGGAAGAATTGAAGAAAACTCCACCTGTGCTCCTATCTGCTTCACTCTCTATCCCAGAGCCATGAAGTCACTTTTGATATGCTCAGAGGGATACCTAGCAGTATCATTTGTGCCAACATGGATGAGCAACATCAGGTAATAGTGGGTTTGCTGAGTCTCGGTAAACTCTCTGTAACATCTTGGATTTTGGCACCTGGCAGACAGCATACCTCTCTGGACATTGTCTGGTCGGCAGATGGATGCCTTGGTATCCCTCAGAAGAGAGTCGCCAATCACCGCTACCCTTCGCTTCCTTGTGGTCACTGATTCTGCAACTTTGGGATGCTTGAGCTCTGGTTCTTCCCTTTCCAGGGATGCTTTCACCTCCTTCACTTCCAGGGCTGCATAATGTTTTTTTAATTCAAGGGCTGGAGGAGTTGGATTGGTGATTCTGCAGGCCCTGGTGACTTGTGTCCAACCTTCGTCCCAACTTCTCTGCTGTAGAGCTTGGATATTAGAAGAAGCATCTCAACAATGTATTTCTCACCATCTTGAATGCTCCTCAGCCTTGCCACCTGTTTTCTGAGCTCCTCCGCTTGTTTCTTAAGAGCTTCAGTATGTAGGCATCCTGCACATAGAACCGGTCTTTCAACTGCTATTGGGATCTCTGTCTGGATAGAGGCAGAAGCTGTAATGGTGGTAACAGCTTTGGCAATACAATTTTTCCCAGCCATTGTTCAGTTGGTGGAACTTAGGTGCCTGTTAAAGCAAAAGAGAGAGAGACCTACCAAAGTACCAGCCTGTTTCCCAGCTGTCCTTTCAGAGAAAAAGCAGTTAACCTCTTGTAAATGTGTTGATTCCAAGTCCCTGTGTGTAGCTAATTGGGGGAGGTGCCTTATAAAGCAAGACGGCTCACATGGGGTGAGTGGAAGTTGGGGGGGGGGGGGGGTAGGGAGGGAACTAACACCGAATGAGGTGGCAGTAGCTTCAAAGAGCTGAGAAAGATACTAAAAGCAGTGTTTTAAACCTACACCACTAAAGACAATATTTTCCCTTTTGAAGTAAAGCACCAAAAAGAATATAGCTTTGTTTTAAAAATGTACCAAGCCCCTTTAAGAGCTCTCGGGCAGAGAGTGAGTAATTTAAATGCTAGTAGTTTAGAAGCCACACACTCTTACCTTGGCTTGAAATGCAGAGCCCCTGTTAGGAATGCCTTCTACATAACGAGTGCACAAAAATTGGCTAAAATCATCCAAAAATATTGACACATCTTGAGGATTTTTAATGTGACCAATTATTGCATATAATTAAGTCATAATTTTGGTGAATTACTCACAAATGAGGATTCCAAATGATGACATTTATACTCTCTTACAAAATATGGTCACTATGGTTGGTGTGATCACATGATTGAAGGGGCAGAATGGTCTATACCCAAAGAGAATTTGTTTGCAGAGCTCGTCAATTGCTGGATTACAGCTCTATGTGGGTTATTTATGGAATTGTCTGTCTGTGCTAAAAGGTTTATATTGGATGGACTAAGCGACATATTCAAATACTAGCTTAATGAACATGCAAGCCAGATTAAGAATAAGGTTATGTCAGCTCCTTTAGCTGAGCACATCCTCAGTTTGGGCTGCAGAGTGAGTGCGATACATTGGAGAATCTTGCAGCAAGTTTGTATAGATTGGCTTGGAGGTGATAAAGAACGCCTGTTAAATTATAAGGAACAGAACTGGGTTTTCAGGTTGAATATGGCATCTCCTAATGGACTGTAGAATGAATTGGAATGGACTTCATTGATTTGATAGGTTGCCTTCTAACGTGTGTGCTTTCTTTAACAGTGTGCCAGCAAGGAAGCTGCTGCGGTTGAAATGAACCCCTGAAGCAGAGGAGTGAATTAGATTTTGGGCTCCTCGAAACATGAATTCATGTTAGTGAGAACTCGGCATACCACATTTAAAATATGCTTTTAAAGAGCCATAACAAAAAAGAAAGACCTCTAATAGTCTGGTTTTAACAGATGCTGGGAACCAATGATGATACTGATGGGACATGTAATTGGAGTCTATGAGCAGTTATAGACCTGTTTCCAGATTGCTAGTTCTCACTATTCTATTTATATTTTTTAAATACAGTTCATGGTTGATTGAAGTAGCCTTTTACACTTGAGTAAAAAACGTTCATTGTATTGCATATTTCTCAAGTGTCGGAACAATATATATTCCTTATCGTCACTCCAGTCCAGTCTCTTTACTTCTGGGTTGCGTAACCCTTCCAGCAGCTTGGAGGCTGAGCCCATCCTTTTTGAGGATGGTGCGGTATAAATATCACTGGCACCACCCACAGATCCCAGTATTCTCAGCCTCCAAGCAGCTGGAGTGTTCCGTAAGCCAAGAGCTTACTGGAGTCTTCTGTTTTTAATTTCACCGTTAATTCTAGTTAATTTCAATTTAATTTTATTTATTTATTTCCTTTACTTTCTTGCATTTAATTTGGTATCCACATTAGTCATCTGCACCTTTAAATTTCTTCTCCTCCCTCACCCCCCCTCCTCTCCCCTGTCCGTTGCCAAGCTCCACAGAGGAGGAGGTTTACCGGCAGCTACGAGGAGGATCGTGAAGGCCCCTCTCTCCCTCCAGGTCGGCTGGCTCCCCGCAGACCTACTCTTAGGCCTGTCCTGCCTCGTGCCGAAGCCCTCCGGCGGCTGAGCGCTTGAGGCAGCAACACGTGGCTCACCCGCATCCTCCGTTTTCGCGGGGGAGCATCGGGGGTCTTGAAGCCAGCTCCGGAGCCCGGTTCCAATGCCGATCAGGACTCGGCGTTGTGAATTTGTTTGGCGGCGTGAGCAGAGCCGCCGACCGCCGGATAGGACTCCACGTGACTGAGGCCTACCACGTGTGAGCCTTCGGAGTGCTTCTCTCTTCAGCGGAGAATCGCAGTGCAGGAACAGCAAACCGCAAGTACTGGGAAGCGATTTTAGTGTCTGATTTCCTCCTATTTGGATGCTTGTCTTTAATTTAATTTCTTTCTTTATTTCTTCATTCCCTGGCCGGGTTAGTTAATAGTTTGGGGGGTTGGTGAGGGCTCTGTTGTATTTACTACCTAGAGGCCTCTCTCCTTTATTCCCGTTGGGATTGAAGGCATTTTTTGAGACTATATATTTTATTATAAAGTTGCCTACTGTTTATCAGAAAAAACTTGCATTTAAAGTGGACATGACTGGCAAAACACGGTGCCCGTCTTGTGGCACTCGTAGGGGCACTGACTCCGAATCAGGAATCTGCAGGGGTTGTGCTGCAGAGGCTGCTTCGGCGGAACAAGGCATTCAATTGTCCATGTTCCAATCTACGCAGGGGTCAGGGGACCTTTTGGAGGGGGTGAGGGTCTCCCATCCTCCCCCCCCCCCTTCTTCCTCAGTTTTGCCAGTCACTTCTCTTTCTCCCCCCCTCCCCTCAGCAGTGGACGAGGAGAGTACCGGGGACCCCTTCTCCCACAAATTTGTTCTTGTACATACAGGCCTGGACGCAATTCTGATCCCATGGGGCTAGACGTGCCTCATGGGATCAGAATCCCATCTAACTCTGCATTTGGTTTTGACCGGGAGCATGGAGGGCTGGGACATCCAGGATAGAATCGGGCCCTGAGTGCCTAAGTGGGATGAAGTGTCACAGAAAATAAGGAAACTTCAAAATGCTTGGAAAACCTAACTAAGAAGACTACACAAAGGACATTCAAAACCATGATAGGAGGTGAGAAACGTAGTTGCGAAAAATATTAAAACTGGTTCAGAAAATGTGCAACTTACACACAGATCCAAAAAACACATCCATGGGGTTCCACAGAAAGAAACAGATTGAGGATAAGATAGTGCCATGCCGGCAGGCGGGAAGACGAATGCATGCCCAGTGGAGTTTTCAAAAGCTTCTAGAAGGAGCTAGGAATGCTCCCAGCTGGACTCTCGGATGATGTCACCCATATGTGAAGACTTCCTTCCTGCTTGTCCACAGAGCACGTGATCATAAAGACTATAATGAGTAGATCACAAAATAATATCTTAAGAAAATGCCTTTCTAAAAAAAAATGCTGTTCCCTCTTTTTCTGGAATTTTCCATAAGATGCCTCATAAGACTTGGCAGTGCTCCAACACTGACTTTGAAGACTCGAGGAACTCTATTGTATCCAAACATCAAGTCCCTTGCCCTCACAATTTGACAGTGAGGGGGTAAAACTATGCTTCTCTGATCCTGCCTAGCTTCCAGAAGAAATTCCACAAGGGAGACACACGGTTTTAAATTAAAGAAGTTTGCTGTCTGGTGTGATGGAAAGGCCCTAGATCCTTTATCTCCAGGAACAAGCAGGAATGAGTCTTCACATATGGGTATCGTCGGTACCGACGGAGCCTGCACGGGAACGCTCCCCAGCGTCCAGTAAGAAAGCTTTTGGGAGCATCCCACAGCGCCTGCGCGCTGCCTTCCCGCCTTTCCCAACCGCCTCTCTCCAGTTCTTCTTTTCTGCTGAGCCAGCAGGTCGTGTTCCTGTCACCGCAGAAGAATTCTTTATTTTTTTCTTTATTTTTCTGTGTCGCGTCTGCCTTCTTCGACGTCAGACCGGTACCGCCGGTCTTTTCTTTTCTTTCTTAAAAAAACCCCCCAAAAAAACCTTTTCTTTCTTCAACTGTGCATTTTCAGTTTGGGCCTTAGGCCTGAACATATTTTCTTCTCATGGAGAAGCCCGCTTCCGGGTTCAAAAAGTGCACGAAGTGTGGCGGTACTATTTCTGTCACCGACACCCATGACTGGTGTCTAAAATGTTTGGGTCCTGACCATTCCATCACGGATTGTGTGTCCTGTACCATGATGTCTAAAAGAGGTCGGCAGAACCAAGCAGCCAAGCTCAGTACCCTGTTTCCCTCTGATGCAGCCTCGGTGGCATCGACGTCTTCCAGGGCTGCTTCTTCCTCCCATGGATCTCAGGTAACCAAACATAAATCTAGCCGGTCCTTGAAGGGCAAATCTCCCTCTAAGCATCGAGATGCCTCCGGGCTTGTCCTCGAGGATTCCGCACCGGCAAAATTACCCCGGCGGGAAGTTCCGGCTTCCAAAGCATTGTCTATGGGGTCACAGGTTGACATCGATGGCTCGGCCTCGACCGATCACCTGTTGCTGTGTTCTGGGGTACCGGTGGCCTCCACTGGTACCGACATCCAGACTCTGGTGGTGTCGATGGATCAGAAGATTCTGTCCATGCAGCGCACCCTAACGGCGTTTATGCAGGCTTCGACGCCTCCGGTACCACAACAGTCTCCGTTGCCGGTACCGACTCCGGCACTGTTCCCGGAACGATGCCGGTACTGATTGCATCGACATCGGCTTCGGTGTCAACTGCAACGGTACCCTGTCCTATGATGCCCATCGGTACCGAACCGGTACCGCTTACTCCCGATGTCGAACCCACTCGGTACGCGTATCGGGCTTTACAGGAGCATCCAGACAGGCGATACTTCGATTCCTTCGAAGACTCTGAGTCGGAGGTTTCTGTCAATGCACCGGTACTTCTTCCTCAGGAGTCTGATTCTCCAAAACAAAGAATGTCTCCTCCAGAAGACTTGTCTTTTCAGGACTTCATTAGGAAAGTGGCTAGGGGCCTCTCCATTACAGTGGCCCCTGAGTCAGAGCCTAGAGCCAAGCAACTAGATATTTTGCAATATCCTAAGGCTCCTAAAGAAGCACTTTACCTATTCATGAGATTCTCTATGATCTCATGTTGAGCATGTGGGAGACTCCTCTTACCACCTCTCCTCATTCTCGTAGATTAGACACCATGTACCGTGTCCCTCCTTGTCCTGGCTTTCATAAGTCTCAGCTTCCTTACCACTCTATTATGGTAGAGTCTGCCATGAGGAAAATAAAGAGTGCAAAGAGACACTCATCTAATCCTCCAGGATGTGAATGCAGGACCCTTGATGCTTTTGGCCAAAGGGTTTTCCAAGCTAATATGCTTGCTGCCAGAATCAACTCCTATAGTTTCTATATAGGGATGTTTCTAAAAGAAGTCACAGATCATCTGCAGACTTTAGCCCCTTTTATTTCAGAAGATAAAAGGCAGGAATTTCTCACTTGGCTTAAACATGCCCAAGATGTTTCCAAATTTTCCAACCGTGCAGCCTTTGACTCTTTTGAGTGTGTAAGCAGAGCCTCGGCTATTGCCATAGGTGCACGCAGAATTGCTTGGTTACAAGCCTCTGATTTGGAACTTTGGGTCCAAGATGAACTGGGAAATCTTCCTTGTACAGGTGAAAACCTTTTTGGCAGGGATTGGAAAGCAAAGGCCACTCAGATGGATGCTGAGAACTCTGCTTTGGATCGACTTTCAAAGTCTACCTCTGCTCCTGCTAAGAAAAGGTTGTTCAAAAGGACAACTTTTTCTAAAAAGGGAAGATACTATCCTGCTTATGGTCAGCAGGCATCTTCTGCAGGTCGTTTTGCTGCAAAGCGTCAGCAACCACCTAAACAGGCCAAGTCAAAGGCTACCAGGCCTCCCACGGCTCAGCAGCCTCAGCCTCCCCAGGGCCTTTGACTTGCAACTAGAGATCTTAGCCTTTCTGGCTCTGGAAGAACCAGAGCCCCTCACCATTCCAGGAAGGTTGGCTTACTTTGCTCCCAGATGGGAGCAAATTACAGCAGAGCAATGGACCCTCTCCATTGTAAGGGAAGGGTACAAGCTTCATTTCTTAAACCTTCCTCCCCACACCATGGTGAGACAGTTCAATTCTCCAACATCTCTCCTCAACCTTCTGGGTCAGGAGATTGCTACCCTTCTTGCCCAAGGGGCAATAGAAGAAGTACCCCTTCTTCAGCAGGGCTCAGGGTTCTACTCCCCTTATTTTCTTATTCCAAAGAAAACAGGGGGCTACAGACCCATATTAGATCTCAGAGAATTGAACAAGTTTCTATTCAAAGAGAAATTCAAGATGATTTCTCTCGGTACTCTGCTGCCATACCTTCAGAGTCAGGACTGGCTTTGTTCTCTAGATCTCAAGGATGCATACACCCATGTCCTCATCCATCCAACACACAGAAGGTTCCTTCGGTTCCTTTTTCAAGGAAAGCACTACCAATACAGGGTGCTTCCTTTCGGTCTGGCCTCTGCACCAAGGGTGTTCACGAAATGAATGGCAGTAGTAGCTGCATTTCTACGCACTCTAGGAATATTTGTTTTCCCATATCTGGACGACTGGCTCATTCGAGCTCCATCCCAGTCAGAGGCCCAGATTTCTCTAACCTGCACAATGCGTGTCCTTCAGTATTTGGGGCTGGTAATAAACATTCCAAAATCCCATCTCACCCCTACTCAGTCTCTGGAGTTTATAGGGGCCTTGCTGGATACCACAACTGCAAGGGCCTATCTTCCTCAGGCCCGTTGCCTACGCTTGGTGCAGTTAGCCTCCCAGATACAGTTAAAGTCCCATTTAACTGCTCGAGAGATGTTACAACTATTAGGCCACATGGCATCCACCGTGCATGTGGTTCCATATGCTCGCCTTCACATGAGGGCAGCTCAATGGACTTTGTCCACCCAATGGCATCAGGTTGCCTGTCAGACAAAATAGCAAACTCCAGTCGCCTATTTTGGTCTCTCCAGTGGTGGAATTCCCCCTCCAAATCTGTTGCTGGGGTCCCCTTTTCAGCAGTCGCTACCCCAAGCAGCTTTGACAACAGATGCTTCCCCAATGGGTTGGGGAGCTCATCTGCAGGATCTCTCCACCCAGGGCATCTGGTCTCCACAGGAGACTTCTCTGCATATCAATCTCTTGGAACTCAGAGCAATATTCTTAGCTCTCAGAGTGTTCCATTCCCTGCTCAGCTACAGGACCGTCCTCATCCATACGGACAACCAAGTAGCCATGTTCTATGTAAACAAGCAAGGCGGGACTGGCTCTCTGTCGCTTTGCAACGAAGCTTTGCGACTGTGGGCCTTCGCCAGAAAGCATCACATCCATCTTCTGGCAGTATATCTTCCAGGCGTTCAAAACTCTTGGGCGGAGAGACTCAATTGAGTTCTGCTTCCACACGAGTGGTCCCTCCACATGTACCAGGTAGCCAGGATTTTTCGAATTTGGGGAACCCCGGACATAGACCTCTTTGCAAGTCTGTGGAATGCCAAACTTCCCCGGTTCTGTTCCAGAATTCCATGTCAGGGAGTTCAGGCCAAGGATGCCTTCCTCCTTCACTGGGGTCAAGACTTCCTTTATGCCTTTCCACCAATTCCCCTAATTCCCAAGGCACTATTCAAGCTTCAGAGAGATCAAGGGACCATGATCCTCATAGCACCACATTGGCCACACCAAGTGTGGTACCCTCTACTTCTGCATCTCTCTCAAGCTCCTTCCCTGGACTTGGGCTCTGCACCAGGCCTTCTGTCCCAGGAAGAGGAAACTTTGTGGCACCCAAACCCCCAGTCGCTCCATCTCAGGGCTTGGTTGCTGAGGGCCTAGACCTTCAAGATTTTCATCTCTCTCAGCAAGTCAGAGATGTTATGCCTCTAGAAAGCCTTCTACTAGACGTTCCTATGCTTTCAAATGGAAAAGATTTACCATTTGGTGTTCAGAGAAGGGTCTAAACCCTCTTGCAATACCTCTGAATTCTCTACTAGAGTATCTCCTGCATCTATCCCATGCAGGTCTGAAAACAAATTCAGTAAGAGTCCATTTGAGTGCTATTGCAGCATCCCTCAAGCCTCTCAATGGACAACCTATTTCCTCTCATCCTCTTATAGCAAGATTCATGAGAGGCCTTCTTTTAACTAAACCTCCCATTAGACCACCTCCAGTGGCATGGGACTTATAAGCTGGCCAAGAACCAGGTTTGAAGCCACCCTTTGAACCTTTAGCCACCACCTCCTTGAAATTCCTTTCTTTGGAAAGTTATTTTTCTCATTGCAGTCACCTCAGCACGCTGCATCAGTGAGTTGCAAGCTTTGGTGGCTAATCCTCCTTATACAAGGTTCCATCATGATAAGGTAGTCCTCAGGACCAATCCACACTTTATGCCTAAAGTGGTCTCACCTTTTCATCTGAACCAAGAGGTATATTTACCTGTCTTTTTTCCAGGACCTCATGCATCAAATGCAGAGAGGAATCTTCATACCTTGGATTGTAAGAGAGCTCTCACTTTTTACTTACAAAGAACACAACAACATAGAAAGTCTTCTCAACTCTTTGTTGCTTTTGATCCTTCTCATTTATGACTTCCAGTCTCTAAGAAAACACTGTCCAACTGGATTGCTCAGTGTATTTCTTTCGCCTACCAGAGTAAGAACATTTCTCTGGAGGGCCATGTCACAGCTCACAATGTGAGAGCCATGGCAGCCTCAATGGCTCATCTAAACTGTGTCCATCGACCAAATCTGTCGAGCGGCCACTTGAGCCTCGGTTCATACCTTCACAGCCCATTACTGTTTGGACAAGGACTCCCACAGGGATGCCTCGTTTGGTCAGGCTTTTCTCAAACACCTGTTCCATTCCTAATCAACTCCTACCCACCTACCCTGGTCGGATGCCAGAGATCCATGGGGGGAGGTAGAGTCCTTTTCAAGGACACACAACCTGGGGTTTCTCCCTGGCATCTGCAGCTAGGGAGTCCCCATATGTGAAGACTCATTCCTGTTTGTTCCTGGAGATAGCACAGTTACTTACCTGTAACAGGTGATCTCTGGGAACAGCAGGAATAAGTCTTCACAACCCACCCACCTCCCCTAGGAGTTGTCTCTCTCTCTATCTATCTTTCCTTTCCTCTCTCTCTCTTTGTCTCAGCTTTAAAACTCGAACTGGAGAGAGGCGGTTGGGAAAGGTGGGAAGGCAGCGCACAGGCGCTGTGGGATGCTCCCAAAAGCTTTCTTACTGGACACTGGGGAGCGTTCCCGCGCAGGCTCCGTCGGTACCGACGATACCCATATGTGAAGACTTATTCCTGCTGTTCCCAGAGATCATCTGTTACAGGTAAGTAACTGTGCTTTCCTGTCCTACACAAAAAGTGCTTGGATACCTTCTACATTTTTCTGAGTCAGTTTTGAAAAACAACTGTGTTAGAGTTCACCTTAGCACATAGAAGGTAAATATATCACTGTAAAGCCTTTTGTTCATTTCATGAGAGGCTTGCTTCAAATAGCAGATTAAATTTAATGTGGACAAATGCAAAGTTATGCACTTTAGGGAAGAACGACCCAAATTATGGTTACACAATGAAAAGTTCCAAATTAGGAGCCACCACTCAGGAAAAGGATCTAGGCGTCATCATAGATAATATATTGAAACCTTCTGCCCAGTGTGCAGCGGCGGCCAAGAAAACAGAGTGCTAGGAATCATAAGGAAAGGAACGAAGAATAAAACCAAGGATATTATAATGTCTCTGTAGATTGGTTGTTTACTCCATCAAAAAGTAGGAAGACTAGGGGGACACGCAATGAAACACAATCAAACTCTGGAATTCATTACCAGAGAATGTAGTAAAAGCTGTTAGTGTAACTGGGTTTAAAAATGGTTTGGACAAGTTCCTGGAGGAAAAATCCATCGACCAATGTTAAGGAGAACCAGGGAAATCCACTACTTAACCCAGGATAAGCATTGCGGAATTTGTTTACCTTTTTGGGAACTTGCCAGGTACTTGTGACCTGGATTGGCCACTGTTGGAAACAGGATACAGGGCTTGATGGACCTTTGTCTGACTCAGTATGGCATTTTTTATGTCCATCTCCAGGAACAAGCAGGAATGTAGTCTTCACATATGGGCATCGTCGGTACCAACGGAGCCTGTGTGGGAACGCTCCCCATCGTCCAATAGGAACATTTTTGGGAGCATCCCTCAGCACATGTGCGCTGCCTTTCCAACTGTCCCTCTTCAGTTTTTCATTTTCCGCGTAGCCGACAGGACACATACCCTGTCACCGCAGAAATTTCTTCTTTAAACTTGTTTTCTTCTGGTCGCATCTGCCTTCGCTCAACACCTACCGGTACCGCCGGTTCTCTTTTCTTCTTTCAAAAAAAAAAATATAGATATAGATATATACTTTCTGAACTGTTTCTCTTCAGAAACATTTTCTTTTTGGTGCTAGGCGTCATTTTGGGCATTAGGCCCCATTTTCCTGAAAAATGGAAAAACCAGCTAGTGGTTTTAAAAAATGCACTAAGTGTGGCGGTACCATTTCTATCACCGACACCCATGACTGGTGTCTCAAATGTTTAGGCCCTGACCATTCTCCATCGGAGTGTCTCTTGTATGGGGATGACTAAAAGAGGAAGGCAGAACCAGGCTGCAAAGCTCGGTATCCTCTTTTCTTCAGATGCCATGTCCATTGCATCAACGTGTTCCAGAACCTCGTCTTCCTCCCATGAATCTCAGGTAACTAAACATAAGAGTCGGTCCTCAAAGGGTAGATCTCCTTCCTAGCATCGAGAAGCCATTGGCATTGCCCTTGAGGAAATTACACCGGCAAAACAGCCCCGGCGGGAGGCTTCAGCCTCCAAATCACCAACGGGGCTCCAGGATGTTCTCGAGGCCTCAACCTCGGCAGAACTACTAGTGCCAAGCTCAAGGGTTCCAGCTGCTTCTACCGGTATTGACACCCAGGGATCAGCAGTGTCGATAGACCAGAGATTCCTCGCTATCGAACGCAGTCTTGCGGCTCTCCTTTCAGCTGCGGTACCATTGCCACCGCTACCGATGGTTCAATTGGCATCGGCACCGATGCCGTTACCAGCACCGGAACTGATACTGGTACCAGCACCGATGGTACCGGCCCTGGTGGGAATTCTTCCCAGGCCGACTTTTTTTCTGGCATCGGCAGATCGGTACCGGACCAACTCGGTACTGACTTCGATCGATACCGATACCATGCTTTGCATGAACATCAGGATCAGAGATACTTCGAATCCTCCGATTCCGAGGACTCTGATAATTCTGCCAGTACCAGAGTGCTTCTCCCGGAAGACTCCTCTTCTCAACGCAGAATGTCTCCTCCGGAAGACATGTCTTTTCAGGATTTTATTCGTGATAAGGCCCGAGGCCTTTCAATCACGGTAGCTCCTGAAAAGGAACCTAGAGCAAAGGAATTGGAAATTCTCCAATACCCTAAGGCTCCCAAAGAGGCAGTCACTCTGCCCATTCATGAAATTTTTCATGATTTGATGCTCAGAATGTGGGAAACACCTTTGACCACATCTCCTCATTCTAGGAGACTCGATACCATGTATCGAGTTCCACCATGTCCTGGCTTTCAAAAGACTCAGCTGCCACACCATTCAATGGTAGTGGAGTCAGCCATGCGTAGGATGAAAAGTGCAAAAAGACATGAATCCAATCCTCCAGGTCGTGAATACAGAACTCTTGATGCCTTTGGCGTCAAACCTTTCAGGCCTCCATGCTTTCAGCTAGGATCAGCTCATATATTTTATATATGGGACTGTTCCTCAAGAAAGTCACAGGAGATTTGGAGCTTATGAGCCCCCTTCTCCCTGATGACAAACGACAAGACTTCCTTACCCTTGTCAAGCATGCTCAAGACGTTTCCAAGTTTGTAAATCATGCAGCCTTTGACTGCTTTAAATGCATCAGCAGAACTTCTGCTATTGCCATTGGTGCACGTCGGATTGCCTGGCTTCAGGCATCAGACTTGGAGATTTGGGTACAGGATAAATTAGGAAACATCCCTTGCACAGGAGAAAACCTCTCTGACAAGAATTGGCAGGGAAAGGCTGGGATAGATGCTGACAATATCACTTTAGACAGATTGTCAAAATCTACAGCCACTCCAGCCAAAAAGAAACCCTATAAAAAAACCCTTTTTCAGCAAAAAGAGAGAGTTTTATCTGTCCTATATTCAGCAAGGGCAAGGTCAGGGTCAAGTTGCCCAAAAGGGACAACAACAACAATCCAGACAACAAAAGAAGCCAAAAGGCCCGAGAGCTCAATCAGCTCCACAGGCTCAGCCCCCTCAAGGGCTTTGATTCCTTTCTAGAGAGCTTGGCCTTCCTGCCTCTGAAGGGTCCAGAACCCCTAAACATTCCAGGCAGGTTGTGTCATTTGCTGACAGATGGCACCAAATAACAGCAGAAATATAGGAGAGGGGTACAAGCTTCATTTTCACAGCATGCCCCCTCCTACAATCGTAAGACAGTTCAATTCCCAAACCTCTGCAGACAATCTACTGGATCAAGAAGTCTCAACGCTCCTTGCCCAAGAAGCAATAGAGGAAGTACCCATTCTCCAACAGGGTATAGCGTTCTACTCCCCCTATTTCTTATTCCAAAGAAAACAGAAGGACACAGACCCATTCTAGACCTCAGAGAATTGAACACATATCTGTTCCGAGAAAAGTTCAAAATTATTTCTCTGGGAATTCTTTTGCCATACCTTCAAAGTCAGGATTGGCTTTGCTCTCTAGATCTAAAGGATGCATATACTCACATTCTGATCCATCCGGATCACAAGAAATTCTTACAATTCTTTTTCAAGGGAAAACACTTCCAATATAGGGTTCTTCCCTTTGGTCTGGCTTCGGCACCAAGAGTATTCACAAAATGCATGGCAGTAGTAGCTGCATTCCTGCGAACTCTAGGGATATTCGTCTTCCCTTACTTGGACGACTGGCTCATTCGAGCCCCCACGGTTGCAGAAGCCAGCTCTGCACTGTCTCGCACAATGCGAATCCTCCAATACTTGGGATTGGTAAGAAACTTCCCAAAATCCCAACTTGTTCCTTCCCAGTCCCTGGAATTCATAGGAGCCTGTTTAGATACCAGATAGTCAAGGGCTTTCCTCCCACAGCCCCGATGTCTTCGCATAGTGCAACTAGCTTCTCAAGCAGTGGGAAAAATCCTCCCTAACTGCTCGAACTGCTACAATTACTGGGACATATGGCATCCACAGTTCATGTAGTTCCCTATGCTCACCTCCACATGTGAGCAGCCCAGTGGACCCTATCCACACAGTGGACACAGGCCACAGGACGTCTGTCAGACAAGATATCAAACTCTCAATGACTGATCTTGTCTCTATAATGGTGGCAATCACTGGAGAATCATTTAGTGGGGTCTCCTTTCCAACAACCCCTATTCCAGGCCACCCTAACAACAGATGCATCACAGGTGGGTTGGGGAGCACACCTGCACCATCTCTCTACCCAAGGTACCTGGACTCCACAGGAGGCTTGTCTTCACATAAACCTCCTAGAATTAAGAGCAATCTGTCTATCTCTTGGAGTATTCCATGCCCAGCTCAGCTACAAGACAGTCCTAGTCCAAACGGACAATCAAGTAGCTATGTTCTATGTGAACAAGCAAGGCAGAATAGGCTCGCTCTCATTATGCAACGAAGCTTTACGACTATGGGCCCTCGCCAGAGAGCATCAAATTTGCCTTCTCATGGTATATCTTCCAGGCATTCAAAACCTTTGGGCAGACAAACTCAGCCAAGTACTGCTGCCTCACGAATGGTGTCTCCACCTAGACCAAGTGACAAAGATATTTCAGATCTAGGGGACCCCAGACATAGACCTCTTTGCAAGTCCACTGAATGCCAAACTTCCCCGGTTCTGTTCCAGAATTCCGGCTCACAATTGCCAGGCAAGGGACGTCTTCCTCCTTCACTGGGGTCAGGACTTCCTCTATGCCTTCCCACCCATTCCCCTCATCCCCAAAACACTCTTCAAGCTTCAGAGAGACAGAGGTCATATGATCCTCATAGCGCCACAGTGGTCACGACAAACGTGGTATCCCCTGCTCCTACATCTCTCTCAAGCTGCACCTCTGGATTTATTTTATTTATTTATTTATTTATTTATTACAATTTCTTATATACCGCACTATTCGATATCAGTGTGGTTTACATTATAACAAAATGACCATAACAACAAGCTGTTTGGTTTTACATAGAACAGGAGTGCAAACTTGGATAACAGGGGTGAACTATGTACATGAAATAATTACGGTACAAAGAACAAGATTGAAGCAACAATAACATAATGAAGATATGTGCATAGATTGCAGGCGGGGTGCTGGCACTGTCTCAGAATTAACAATGGTTACTTCCTTAGGTGGGGTTACCTAGATTTCGTTGCTGACTGGGTAGTATTGGAGGAACAGGTGATATTTGAGTGCCTTCCTGAACTGAGTTAGGTCTACAATGGCCCGAATGTCGGATGGTAGAGCATTCCAGCATTCCATTTAGGCTGTGCTCCAGACCTTCTTTCCTAAGAGAACGGGATGCTGTTGCACCCGAATCCCCAGTCCCTGCATCTCAGGGCCTGATTGCTGAAAGCCTAGACCTGCAGGATCTTAACCTTTCCCAACAGGTAAAGGATATCCTTCAAGCTTCTAGAAAACCTTCCACAAGATGTTCTTATGCCTTTAAGTGGAAACGTTTTACTATATGGTGTTCTCAAAAGGGCTTAAACCCCCTTGTGATACCTTTTGGAATCGGTACTAGAGTACCTACTTCATTTATCAAATTCTGGTCTAAAGACCAATTCAGTAAGAGTCCATCTTAGTGCAATTGCAGCTTCCTATAAGCCTCTAAATGGACAGCCACTTTCCTCTCATCTACTCATAACGAGATTCATGAGGGGTCTTCTACTAACAAAGCCTCCCATCAGGCCACCCCCAGTGTCATGGGATTTAAATCTAGTTCTGGGACAGCTCATGAAACCGCCCTTTGAACCTCTAGCCACTACAGCTCTAAGGTTTTTATCCTGGAAGGTCATCTTCCTGATTGCAATCACCTCCGCATGTTGCATTAGTGAATTGCAAACTTTAGTGGCTGATCCTCCTTATACAAGGTTTCACCATGATAAGGTTGTTCTCAGAACTCATCCACATTGTATGCCAAAGGTGATTTCGCCTTTTCCTTTAAATCAATCGATTTACCTTCGTGTATTCTTTCTGAGGTCTCATGCCTCTAAGGCAGAAAGGAACCATCATACTTTGGACTGTAAAAGAGCCTTGGCTTTTTACTTACAAAGAACACAGCAACATAGAAAGTCTTCTCAACTTTTTTTATTGCTTTTGATTCTAGTCATTTGGGACTTCCAGTCTCCAAAAGAACTCTATCTAAATGAATTGCACAATGCATATCCTTTGCTTATGAGAGTAAGAGTCTTCCTCTCCAAGGCCATGTCACAGCGCATAATGTGAGCCTCTATGGCTAATCTTCACTCTGTGTCTATCGATGACATCTGTCGAGCAGCCACCTGGGCTTCGGTGCACACCTTCACAGCCCACTACTGCCTAGATAAAGCCTCCCATCGGGATGCCTTCTTTGGCCAGGCTGTTCTTCAACATCTCTTTCAGACTTAATTCAACTCCTACCCACCAACCCTGGCGGGATGCCAGAGATCCATGGGAGGAAGCATGGCCTACCTCACTATAGGTGGCAGCTTCCTGGGGCCATCTCCTCGGCATCTTCAACTAGGGAGTCCCCATATAAGACATAAGATATCCCATACTGGGTCAGACCAAGGTCCATCAAGCCCAGTATCCTGTTTCCAACAGTGGCCAATTTAGGTCATACGTACCTAGCAGTTTCCCCAAAAGACACAGGTTCTGCAATGCTTGTACTAGGTTAAGCTTTGATATCCTGGGTCCCTTCTTAATAATGATTTATGGACCTTTCCTCCAGGAACTTGTCCAAACCTTTTTTAAACCCAGCTACACTAACAGCCTTTACTACATCCTCCGGCAACAAATTCCAGAGTTTGATTACACGTTGAGTGAAAAAATATTTTCTTTTATTAGTCTTAAATAGTTTACCCTGTAGCTTCATTGCATGTCCCCTTGTCTTCCTATATTCTGATAACGTACAAAGGCGATCTACGTTTACCCGTTCCACTCCGTTCATTAATTTATTGACTTCTATCATATCTCCCCTCAGCCGTCTCTTTTCCAGGTTAAAGAGCCCTAACCTTTTTAGCCTTTCTTCATAGGAGTGTCCTTCCATCCCCTTTACCATTTTGGTGGCTCTTCTCTGAACCTTTTCTAATAACGCTATATCCTTTTTAAGATACGGCGACCAGAATTGCACACAATATTCAAGGTGCAGTCTCACCATGGAACGGTATAGAGGCATTATAATATCTTTTGTTTTATTTTCCATTCCTTTCCTTATGATACTTAGCATTCTATTTGCTCTCTTGGCTGCCGCTGCACACTGGGCCGAGGGTTTTAACATGTTATCCACAATGGCGCCTAAATCTCTTTCCTGGGTGGTGATTCCTAATGTGGAACCTTGCATCGTGTAACCATAGTTTGGGTTGTTCTTCCCTAGGTGCATAAGTTTGCACTTGTCCACATTAATTTTCATCTGCCATTTTGATGCCCAGTCTTCCAATTTATCAAGATCCTCTTGCAATTTTCCACAATCCTCTTGGGTTTTAACAAGTTTAAATATTTTTGTGTTATCTGCAAATTTGATAACCTCACTCGCTATTCCACTTTCCAGGTCATTTATGAATATGTTTAAAAGCAGCGGACCCAGCACAGATCCCTGGGGTACACCACTATTCACCTTTCTCCATTGGGAAAATTGGCCATTTAGCCCAACCCTCTGCTTTCTATCTTTTAACCAGTTCCTGATCCACTGCAATCTCATATTTCAGTTCTTTCAACACCCTTGGATGTATACAATCCGGCCCAGGTGATTTGCTACTCTTCAGTTTATCTAATAGTTGTAATACATCTTCTCGATGTATCGATATTTCCTTCAATTCTTCCGCACCTTTAAATACCTCTTCAGTCATGGGTAACATCCCTACATCTTCCTCAGTAAAGACCGAAGCAAAGAATTCATTCAGTCTCTCTGCTATCGCCTTGTCGCCTTTTAGTGCCCCTTTAACGCCTCTATCATCTAATGGTCCAACTGACTCTCTCACAGGTTTTTTGCTACGAATCTACTTGAAAAAATCTTTATTTCGTGTTTTTGCTTGCGCAGCAAGCTTCTTCTCAAATTTTCTCTTTGCCTTCTTTATCAATGCCTTGCATTTGACCTGCCAGTGCTTGTGCTGTTTCCAGGTTTTATTAAAAGAGGGCTGCTACACAGTACCCTGTCCTGTGCTGCTGAGGTAAGCTATATTCTTATTTGATTTTAATTATAGCTCTTTGCTGCTGCTAGGCTCTAACTTATTATGAAATTTAAACTACAAGCTCTCTGCTGGGTTCTAAATTTAACCAGAAAGCTCTCTTCTGTGTTTTAAATTTAAACTAAAAGTACTTTGCTGATGCTAGGCCCTGAGTGACTATTAAATTAAAACTATAAGCTCTCTGCTGGGTATGAAATGTAACCAGAAAGTTCTCTTCTGTGTTTTAAATTTAAACTTAAACTGCTGCTACTAGGCCCTGACTGATTTAACAGAAAATAGTGGGTTCACAGTTTAAATAGGTTTAATAGAAAGAATTCCTTTCAGAAAATTCCCATTAGTATATACTCACAATTGCAGATCTCTCTCCAGAAGTAACGGTCCCTTTTTCTAGTCCTTCAAGACTGTGAAGACTATTTTCCTGCTTGTTCCTGGAGATAGCGTAGTTACTCACCTGTAACAGGTGATCTCTGGGAACAACAGGAATTTATTCTTAACAGCCCACCCACCTCCCCTAGGAGTTGTTCTCTCTGTCTCTTTCCTCTCTTCCTCTATCATTTCAATCAGCTACAAACTTAACTGAAGAGGGACAATTGGAAAGGCGGGAAGGCAGCGCGCATGTGCTGAGGGATGCTCCCAAAAGCGTTCCTATTGGACACTGGGGAGCGTTCCCACGCAGGCTCCATCGGTACCGATGATACCCATATGTGAAGACAATTCCTGCTGTTCCCGGAGATCACCTGTTACATAAAACTATGCCTTATGGCTGTAAGGTGGAGAAGGGTACATGCAGCATTATGTTATCTGTGTAAATATGATATAACCTCCCATTTAACATATATATTATGATATGCCTCCCATTTAACATCTCCAACCCTACAACTCAGCAAATCACAAATTGTTTTTCGGAGGCATCAACATGATTAAAATCTCAAAACCTCAATATCAACTCAACAAAACCGAAGCCCTATATATAACAAAGAAGCAAACCTTCAAACCCCCAGCATTCATCACAATTCAAGATGCAAATATAGCAGTAAAAAGTGAAGTTAAATCCCTAGGAGTAACCCTGGACAGCACACTTAACATGCTAGCCCACATCAAACAAACCACAAAAAAAATCTTCTTCAAACTCAGAATGCTTAAACAGATCCGCCCACTCCTCTACCCCTATGATTTCAAAACCATTGTCAATGCCATTGTCACACCCCACTTTGACTTCTGCAATATCTCCCTCCAAGGGCTCCCTAAACAATCTATACGACAACTTTAGCTAGCCCAGAACATTGCAGCAAGGATAACCTCTAACGTCAACTTATCTGAACACATTACACCTATTCTCTACAACTTTCACTGGCTTCCAATTCAAAGTCGCATACAGTACAAAATACTAGTCACCACCTTCAAGCTAATCTAAGATATCGCCCCATAATACTGCAATACATTACTCACCAAGGAAAACAACCACCAAAACCAAAGGGAACACAACAAAAACAAGCTAGCCATCCCATTCGACTTCAAGAAATCCAGAAAATTAACTAATAACAGAGCTTTTTCCCCCCTTCTCCCCTGTCCTTTGGAACAATCTCCCAAACAACATAAGATCCATAGATGACCTCACCACATCACCTTACACTTTGGAAATGCACATGAGCACTCTCAAACACAACTGAACCAAGACACCCCTACAATCAACCTAATACAAACACTCACCTAACAAAAAATCATCCAGAATAGCTCTATTCTATCAAACATAACACAACATCTACAGGACCAACATGTACATAGTTAATTAGAAAATTGTTTTTATTTAATTGTATATAGTTACCTGTTTAATGTAAATGAATATATACTGTCTTTCTACAATTCAAAGTTGTGTTCTCTGTAAACCACATTTGATCTATTGGAAAATGCGGTATAAAAATTTCAAATAAATAAATAACACGTTATATGCTTTTATAATTAAGCAGATGGGCTGTATGTAGATGTTGAACCGGAGAGAGGAGAACTCAGAGCCTTGAGGAACTCCTTACTGCAGTTTGTATGGAGTAGATATAATTCCTGCTACTCTTACATGCTGTCGGTGCTCTGTTAAGTAGGAACTGAGACATTTTAGCATCATGTTGCTTAATCCTATGGATTGTAAGCGTAGCAGTAGTGCGTCTTGAGGGACTTAACCAAAGGTGGATGTCAATCCTTAATAAGGTTTCTGAATGCCTTGTGTTCATCCAGGGGTGGCCTGAGGGTGATGCGGGGCCATGTGCAGAGACTCATTGTGAGGCCTCATATGCATAAGTATTTGCATTACAACAACAACTTGATTTATTTGGTCAGTGCTAAGACCTTATTAATGATAAAGAAGAAAACTATATAATGAGAAATGTCCTGGTAGTTATAAATTCAAATCATTAGGCTCAGGCCAGATTAGACTGTGCCAGAGTTGGAAAAGCCCAGAAATCAGTAACAATGAAGCTATCAGGCCACAAGAAGAATTTAAACTGAGATTTTCCATTAAAGTATGAGATTTCCTTGAATTTGAGCTGACAAAATATTTGTAATTTAAAACCAGTCTAGCAGCATTAAGACGACAAAACTGTAAACATTGCAAGATTATCAATATTCAGCTATCCCCTCTCCCCCCACCAACACCCTACTCTTGACACCACACAGGAAACAAAATGAAAAAACGTGAACTACAGAAAAGGACATATAGAGCAAATCTGCCATTCCATAACAGCACTAATGTCCAAAACTCTCACAACAAGGAATATACCTAGAAAAGGGCAGTACCATCAATATTTCTGCAAGCTCTAGAAAATCCATGCACTACCAGAAATACTGAACAAGCCAGATTACTATAGATCCTTATATAGAAACCAATTGCTTTCACAATACCTGGCCTCAGTCACTCGTTTAGAATATAGATTTATTTATTTTATTGTTCTTATATACCGCACTTTTAAAAATCAGCGCGGTTTACATAAAACGAATACTGTGCCGGTCGACACTTACAATGGAACAGGGGAATGAAACTTGGACTTGAACAGGGGAGCTATATACAATATTAAGAGAAATAACTACAATATGTATCTACAGTATGTACATTCTTAGGCAGGCTTTCAGTTGGTTGCTGTTGTCTACATAATAGAAGGTGTTGGGTTGGTGTATTGAGAGTAGTGTAGGAGAAATAGATGATGTTTTAACGCCTTTCTGAATTGTGTCAGGTTCGTTATGGCTCTGATGGACGCTGGGAGAGCATTCCAGCAGCTGGGTGCATATAGTTTGAAGGCTCTGTTTTTTGTTGATTTATTGCATTTCGTTATCTCTTTGGGGATCTGTAGGGTATTGGCAGTGCAGGATCTCCTATCCCTGTTTGCTGAAATGGGGTGAACAAGGTCCATTAAGGCTATAGGGGCTAATTTGTTGATTACCTTGAATGTTATGATGTTTACTTTATAGGATAACCTACAGTATATTGGGAGCCAATGTAGGCTCTTGAGGACGGGGGTAATGTGATCACCTCTAGAAGCTCCACTTAGGACACGGGCGGCCGCATTCATGGCTAGCTGTAGGGGGTTTAAGGTGCTCTTGGGTAGGCCCTGTAAGATCACGTTGGCATAGTCGAGGTGAGGCATAATCAGGGCCTGGAACACTGATCTGAAGTCCTCGGGTTGCAACAATGGTCGAAGGTGTCGTAGAGTTCGTATCTTGTGATATATTTGTTTGATGGTATTGTTGATGTGTGCTTTAAAATTGAGCTGTTGGTCCAAGGTAACGCCTAGGTAATGGATGCTGGGTCTACTTGAGAGTTCTGCATCTCTTGTCTTCAGGGTTGGTGGAGGAGTGAAGGATTGGTCTCTAGAAACAAATAGTATGTCGGTTTTGCTAAAGTTGATCTTGAGGCCTTGTGAATGAAGCCAGTCAGTTATGGTATCAAAGCATTTAGTTGAGTGAGGTCGGGGTTTTCAGTCATGAATGGCGTATAGAGCAGAACGTCGTCAGCGTAGAGTAGGCATGAAATGTTAAATGAACGGATTATGTCACATATAGGTTGCATGTAGATATTAAATAGGAGTGTGGAGAGAGACGAGCCTTGGGGAACACCGTGCTGTTGTAGGAATGGCTGCGAGGTTGCAGTACCGATTCTAACTTGCTGCCACCTGTCGGTAAGATAAGATTTGCACCATAGCCATGCTGATTCACATATCCCTTTATCTTTGAGTCGAATTAAGAGTTGCTCATGGTTCACAGAATCAAATGCAGCAGCGATATCTAAGAAGATTAGGGCATACCCCTGTTTGATGTTGTCAATCCCGGTAATTAGTGTGTTGATGAGGGTGGTAAGGAGCGTTTCCACACCATGGTATTCCCTGAAGCCGTGTTGGCTCTTATCAAGGGGGGCATAGGAGTCTATATGGTCTTGTAACTGTCGTTGAACAACTTTCTCAATTATTTTAGATAGCAGCAGAATGCTCGAGATGGGTCGATATGACTCGACCTTCTTGGCGTCTAGTTTGGTGTTCTTCAGGAGGGGTCTGATGGATGTATGCTTGAGGCTTGATGGAAATTGGCCCGAAGAGAAGGAGTGGTCGATGATTTTAGCTATTATTGGGCTGATCTCCTGACGCAGTGACCTTATCCAGGAAGCTGGGCAGGGATCGCTGGGGGCAGTGGTGGCATTGATGTTGGCTAAGGTGTTCGCAATGCTTGTATGTGAAGGTGTTGAGAAGGAAGTTAGTTTAATGGGTGGATTCTTGATAGGGCAAGATGGGTTAGCTTTGCGTACGCTATTGCTTTTAGCTATCATGAAATCAGCATAGATAGACTCTCACTAAGTACAGAATAAATGACTGCCAACTAAAAACAGAAATATGTAAACAAAAATTAAACTGAAACCTCCAGAAGCCAGGCACTGCAACACCAGAAAAACAGAAAGATGCATATAAAGACAGCACATTATTTTTTTTCTTTCATTTTTTATTAATTTTCATACATTAAACAAAAAGCAAAATGCACTTAGAAATCACTGGCAAAACAGGAAAAATAGCCATCCTAATACAGATAGGAAATAATATACCATTAGCCATACTTAAGTCCACTATTATTAAAATGGGAGGAGGCTTCAGGAAACAAAAACAAAAAGGCAAACTAATTACATAACAGTGTGAGACCTATATGTCAGCCGAATGGGAATCAGCAACAATCACAGACTTTTCCCTAGCCACAAGAAACTCCAGCAGTTGATTGGGTTCAAAAAACAAATATAACTTTTCTTTATAGGTAACATGACACTTAGCTGGAAACCTTTAAAGGTGCGGAAGAATTGAAGGAAATATCGATACATCGGGAAGATGTATTACAACTATTAGATAAACTGAAGAGTAGCAAATCACCTGGGCCGGATGGTATACATCCAAGGGTGTTGAAAGAACTGAAATATGAGATTGCAGACCTGCTATTAGTAATCTGTGAACTATCATTAAAATCATCTCTAATACCTGAAGATTGGCGGATCGCCAATGTAACACCAATTTTTAAAAAGGGTTCGAGGGGTGATCCGGGAAACTACAGACCGGTGAGCCTCACGTCAGTACTGGGAAAAATGGTAGAAACCATCATAAAGAATAAAATTACTCAGATAGTCATGGCCTAATGGGAGACAGCCAACATGGCTTTAGACAAGGAAGATCTTGTCTTACTAATCTGTTATGTTGTTTTTGAAAGTGTGAATAAACAGGTGGACAAAGGTGAGTCAGTTGATATAGTGTATCTGGACTTTCAGAAAGCCTTTGACAAGGTCCCTCATCAGAGACTTTTGGCAAAACTAAAGAGTCATGGGATAGGAGGCAGTGTACTACTGTGGATCAGGAACTGGTTAAAAGATAGAAAGCAGAGGGTTGGACTAAATGCCAATTTTCCCAATGGAGAAAGGTGAATAGTGGTGTACCCCAGGGGTCTGTACTGGGTCCGCTGCTTTTTGACATATTCATAAATGACCTGGAAAGTGGAACAACGAGTGAGGTTATCAAATTTGCAGATGACACAAAACTATTTAAAGTTGTTAAAACCCAAGAGGATTGTGGAAAATTGCAAGAGGATCTTAATAAATTGGAAGACTGGGCATCAAAATGGCAGATGAAATTTAATGTGAACAAGTGCAAAGTTATGCACCTAGGGAAGAACAACCCAAACTATGGTTACACGATGCAAGGTTCCACATTAGGAACCACCACCCAGGAAAAAGATTTAGGCATCATTGTGGATAACATGTTAAAACCCTCGGCCCAGTGTGCAGTGGCGGCCAAGAGAGCAAATAGAATGCTAGGTATCATAAGGAAAGGAATGGAAAATAAAACAAAAGATATTATAATGCCTCTATACCGTTCCATGGTGAGACCGCACCTTGAATATTATGTGCAATTCTGGTCGCCGTATCTTAAAAAGGATATAGCGTTATTAGAAAAGGTTCAGAGAAGAGCCACCAAAATGGTAAAGGGGATGGAAGGATACTCCTATGAAGAAAGGCTAAAAAGGTTAGGGCTCTTTAACCTGGAAAAGAGACGGCTAAGGGGAGATATGATAGAAGTCTATAAATTAATGAACGGAGTGGAACGGGTAAACGTAGATCGACTGTTTTACGTTATCAGCATATAGGAAGACTAGGGGACATGCAATGAAGCTACAGGGTAAACTATTTAAGACTAATAAAAGAAAATATTTTTTCACTCAGCGTGTAATCAAACTCTGGAATTTGTTACCGGAGGATGTAGTAAAGGCTGTTAGTGTAGCTGGGTTTAAAAAAGGTTTGGACAAGTTCCTGGAGGAAAGGTCCATAAACCATTATTAAGAAGGGACCCAGGATATCAATGCCTGACCTAGTACAAGCATTGCAGAACCTGTGTCTTTTGGGGGAAACTGCTAGGTACGTATGACCTAGATTGGCCATTGTTGAAAACAGGATACTGGGCTTGATGGACCTTGGTCTGACCCAGTATGGCATATCTTATGTTCTTATGTTCTCAACAAAAAAGACCCGCCAAGGGAAAGGATCCTGGGTTTCAACCTCAGAAATTCCTTCCTCCTTAACTGGGTATCCCTAGCAAGATCAGGGAAAATACGAACATATGAACCCAAAAATTGCACACTGAAATTTCTAAAATATGATCTTAAAATTAAAGATTTATCTGATTCAAGAGCCAGCGTAACCAGGAGAGTGGTGCGAGCTGTAACCAGCTCCAAGGAGCTCTCCAAGAACCCAGTGAGGTCTCCAGACACTATAGGAGCCTCAGCAAGTGCCTCCTGATCCCCTCGGCCAACCCCAAGATATTGCACCCTGGTCAACGTGGTAGGTGCTCCTCAGAGGTCCTCAAAACCTCATGGAAGTACCTACGAGCCATCTCCATTGGGGAACACAAGGGAGATCTAGGAAAATTAATCCGTCTCAAATTGTTCTTCCGAACTTGATTCTCCAGATATTCCAATCTCCTAGAGGACACATTTCTATCTTTAATGTGGGCACTGTGCAACTCACGGAGCTGTTCAAGATTCTCTTCCATCTGCACCATCTTCCCAGCTTGCTCCCACTGAACTCTAGAACTTTCTTGAAATTGAGTACAAAGAAAAACAGTTTCAGTACTTACTAACGATGAAATAGACGCCAAGGAAGAATTCAAAGTGGATATTGCATTCCATAGCACCTCCAGCGTAACCTTTTGGGGCTTCACCAACACACCAGCACCTCCAATAGGTATCAAAGGACTGCCTGTCTGGGACGGGTCGTCCCCTCACGAAGACAGTCCCTCCAATCTCTCTCTTCCTCCAGTCGGCAAAAACAGAAGTGTACCAGTCACTACAGAGCCCTCTTCATGCCACCGAAGCGGCTACTAACATTCATGCCGCTGGGAAGCACTACTGAGGCCTCTGAAACACTTCCGGGGCATGGCGGGGGAGCCCGTTGCTCAGGGGAAAGCACTACCCCTGACATGCTCAGATCCGGACTATTCGCCAGACCCGCCAAAGACGCTGCTCCAGCCCCAAGGATCTCAAAACCGCATGTCCGAAGCGTTCTCTGTCCGGCCAAGATGGTCTGAGCCTCACTCGAGGGTAAGGAGGCTTGCTTGCGCTTTCTACGCCCCATCTCCACCTCTGAAAGAGGAAGTCGGCACGATTCAGAGCGCCCTACAAACAGCCATATCACTCATGGCTGATCACCGCGGCCATCTTGCCTCCCCCCAGCACATTATTTTTTTTAAAAAACACAACATATTCCAAGCACTACATTGAAAATAAAATTAGTTTTTCTATCTTTGTTGTCTGGCCATTTTATTTTTCTGACTGAAATAGTTCCGATCTCCTTCCCACATTCCTTGTGCCTATCTTCTCATCGACTCTTTCCATTTTTGTTTCTGTCTTCTTTTCTTCCTTCTCTACATACCTGACAATCTTTCCTTTTTATCTCTTTTTATCCATTTCTCTATCCTCTGCCTCTCTATCCACTCATTTCCAGATTTTACTCCTCTCTCCTTTTCTTTCACTTCCATTCTTTGTCACTTTTATACCTCTCCCCTATTTACCAGCTTTTAATCTCCCATTCTTTTCCCCCTCTCCAGTGCTCCTATTGCACTCGCTGCTGTTCTTCCCCTGCTTCCTTTACCTTCTCTGCCTTTCACACACTCCCTAGCTCCCTATTTCTGTCATCTTTTCTCACCCCCTCAACATTCATCTGCCATCATCTACCTCTGATCCCATCACCAGCTCTAGCCCTTTCCCTGTCATGAATTCCTTCCTCCCTGGTCCATGGCGTATTCTTCAGTCTCTCCTCCCCTGTTCAGTCTCCTATTCCCCTCTTTCACCATTTCCCAAACCACATTTCTACCCTCTCCCTCCTCCTTCCAAGATCCACCCCTTTTCACATCTCTCACCCTCTCTCTAGTCCTCCAAAATTATTCACATCTGGTCTCAACCTTCCAAAGCCTTTCTTCTCTATTCTCTTACCTCCATCCCACACCCTCCCTCATATCTATCAGTTACTAATACTGTCCTCTCCAAATTCCTACTCGATTGCCTGATTTCCCATCTCTGGTTCCTTGTTCTGCCTCCACATTCCCATGCCATCACCAATCTGATTGTGTGCTCTCTTTTACAATTGTCAAATTCTTCCTTTGTATCCTCTCTCCCTCAAGTCCCTAATCTTCATTCTTCCCTTGCTTTCCCTCCCACATTCCTTATTGCTAGAGTCCTGCAGTGCTGATCCTATCCTTTCTCTTCTCTCACCCAGCTTCAGCACTTCTTTCCAAATTCCTGCTTTTGCCACCTCAGATCTCTATGATTTTCTTCCTCTGCTCCCTTCCAGTTCCAGTGTCAGCCCTTTGCATTCCCAAAGACCCAGTGTCTCCTCCAATCCCCATCCCCAGTGTCAGCTCCTCCATCCCCCCCCCATTGATTAGCCTCCTCTGGTCCCATCCCCCCCACTGATATAGCCCCCTTGAAGTTCCAGTACCATCCCCAGTGTCATTTCCCATCAGTACCAGTCCCCCTCCTCACAGTCTAGCCCCTTTTGGTCCAATACTATCCTTAGTGGCAGCTCTCATCAGTCCCCCCCCCCCACCCGTCTTAGCGCCTTTCTAGTCTCAATACCATACCCAGTGTCAGCTGCTCTGTCCCAGTCTCCCCTACACTGTCTAGCCTCCTTCCAGTCAGTACCATCCCCAGTACAGCTCCCTGCAGTCTCAGTCCCCTCTCCCCACTGTATAGCCTCCTTCTAGTCCCAGTACCATTCCCAGTGGCAGCTCCCATCAGTCTAAGCCCCCCCCTTCCCTTCTAGCTCCCTTCCAATCCTTTCCCTCACCTCACCTCATTAGCCGCAGTCCCAACCTGCCTTCTCTCTCCCCAGCGTTGTTCACCTTTTACAATCGCTGTAAACAGCAGCGGGAGCATTTCATTTTTTAAAACTTGATAGGGGCAACAGGGTGAACATAAGATAAGCCATACAGGGTCAGACCAAGGTCCATCAAGCCTAGTATCCTGTTTACAACAGTGGCCAATCTAGGTCATACATACTGTCACCAGCACCCCTTTTTGGCCCTGTTAGGCGCCCGCCTAGGGCCGTGAGGTGTGGGTTGCCTTATTAAAGAAATAGTCAGTAGCCGTGTAATTAAGGCAAAAGAAATAATTTGGGTTTTATTCCCCGTCCCACATAGGATTCTTTATGAACAGCACAAAGGAACACAAAAGAAAACTGTTTCTTCACAGTATAAAAATAAACTCTTCGCCAGCACAATGTATCACAGAACTCTTGCTTGCCTGGCTAACATAGGGATGTAATTTCATCAGACAGACAAAGCGTGCAATCCATGGAATCCAGTTCTCTATCACACTCCTGGTTTTCCCATTGCATCTGCTCGTAGTCTGTATCTGGAGGCACATAACAATCTTTACAACTGAAATCCTCACAGCTCTTCCCTTGAATGACACTGGTTATTCTATTTGGTAAGTGCTCTACATCAACAGGGTTCAAGAGTCCTGTGCTAGGAACTGTATCTCTCAGGTTCCTTCTCCTATAGGGATTTTCCTCCCAATTACTGGGCTTTGCTCTGCTGGCAATGCCTGGCTTTTTCCCTCTAGCTACAACAGGGTACTTAGCTTTTGTCCCTGGGTAATGAGCTTCTCTCTCTGGGCTTTGGCTGGCTCCTCTCCAAGACTTCCACGTCTCTGTAGCCGGATCCAAGCTAAAAACACTTTCTGAAGAGAGTCTATGTCTGCTGCCTCTTGCTACCCGGGACACTTCCTGGTCCTAGCAAGGTCTGCTGGTTGAGAGGACTTCCTTCCTCTTGGTTACTCACTCTCCAGTGACCGAGGCCCCCTCTGGCTTGGGAGACTCCTCTGCAGCTACAGCCTGCTCCACCCTTTGGCTTCTGCTCCTGCCTTTGCTGCCTTGGCTCCAGCCCCTCCCTTTGCTCCTCTACTGGGCTTTCCCTGTAGTTTTTATGCTCCTGTTCTCTGCACGTTGTACATGTCCTTCGACTCAGGTGAGCTTTATTAGCCTTTTGGCTTTCTGCTGCGTCACCTTTGGTGAATGGAAAGTTTTCTCCACTATACTTGGGCTTTTTGAAAGCTGAATATGTTTCCTGCCTATGTGTTTGTGAGGTAAGCTCTTCCTCTTTTCCTATTACCATAGGCTCTGAGCTAGCCATTTCCTCATATAACATAGGCTCTGTACTAGTTACCTCATCACAATACCTAGCAGTTTCCCCAAACGACACAGGTTCCACAATGCTTGTACTGGGTCAAGCATTGATATCCTGGGTCCCTTCTTAATAATGGTTTATGGACCTTTCCTCCAGGAACTTGTCCAAACATTTTTTAAACCCAGCTACACTAACAGCCTTTACTACATCCTCCGGTAACAAATTCCAGAGTTTGATTACACGTTGAGTGAAAAAATTGAAGGGCTACTCTGCCCCCCCTCACCAGCAACACTGCAGGGCTCTTGGAGTAACGGAAAACCACACTCAAAGCAATGAGAAGGAAATCTAAGAGACAGCAATAAAATACCACACACTTATATATATATATATATATATATATATATATTGTGATGAGGTGAGTGCAGCCCAGCTAGGGAAAACGGGAAAAAAAGAAGGATTTTTTTTCATTGCGGGGGATGGGAGCCCAAAATCCTAGGCTCCATACTAGAAGCACTGAAAGAAACCTAGAGGGCAGAGCCAAAGGTAAGCCAATCACAGACCACAGGACAACCCTGCAGAGGAGTAGGAGGTCCAAGTGGGAGGAGCTAGGAAGGGAGTTGCCCAGCTCAACAGTTAACAGAGGAAGAACAAACAAAAGAGAGAGGCACAGTTTGAGTTTGCAGGAGGAGAAAGGAGCTGTGAGCAGAAGGTCCAGGAGGAGTGCAGGAGCAAGCACCAGTGGCAGCTGCAGTTCAAGGCCTAGCCCAGGTTCAAGTCCAATTCCCAGGAGGCACAGACAGGAGAGGTCTGGGGCCAAGCTGTGGAAAACCCTTGCAGCCAAGGAGAGCAGCAAATGGAGGAACCATTATAAAGGCAGCCAAGAATGGTACGCAGGGAATGAGCAGTGCCACCAGAATAGTTCTTGCTCTGACTCAGAGGAGACTTTCAGACACCTGAAGCCTCAGCACAGCAAGAAGTATCTCAGGAGGGAGGTTAAGCAGGAGAGACACACAGGAGACCGGCTTGGAGGAGCCAAGGCCAGGCAGTGTGAGAGACTGTTTAACATTGTGAAGACTCTTAAGGAAAGGACACCAGAGCACTTTCAAAGAGCTCCTAGCTGTAGCTCAATTGAGAGCATGGAGGTAGGCCCTGAAGAAAGTGTTATTGAGTCAGAAGCCTCTGAGATGGAATGTGAGCTGTGCACTAAAATACAATAGTATTGTGAGTTAGAATACAATGAAATACAGAAGGAAGCTGTTGCAAGTTAAAGCAGTTTTCAAGAGTTGAAAGAGAAGAGTAACCCTGAAGACAAGAGGTTAGGAATCTCTCTCTTAAGAAGTAAAAACTGCAGAACTTCAGTAAAGGCCCAAACAGCTAGAACTGTTTGTATGGGCGTGGCAACAGCAGGTTGGAAGCTGTGAAGAGTTTTTACAAATGCTTTTGTTTTGAAATGTCAAGCAAATGCAGTGAAGAATAGAAACTGCTGTGAGTTTTGTTTGGACATTTTGATTTGGAGAAATTATCCTGTATTTCTTTTGTCTGGAAAAAGTGCTTAAAGAATTTTTATGTTCATCACTTGCCAACTTTGGAAACCGAATAAAAATTTCCTGTGCGCTTTAAATAACCACTTGGCTTTCCTTATTGACACAACTACAACCCTCGAAGGGATACAGATGGCCAGCCGTCCCTACTAGGCAACCGCCTGGTAGGGGCGCGAGCGTCACAATATATATATATATATATATCCCCCAAAGCTTTGCGGAGAGAAACAAACAGAAACAAGTTCTCTTTGTTTACTCTAACTATTAGCTATGGTTTACTTTATTTATAAGGCTCTTTTGGAGGATACAGCATAATTTCACTTTATTGTTCTACGTCAGGTATTACGTATTCATCACATCATAGGTCAATTTCTAATCAGCATAGGTCAGTATGAGGAGACATACATGTATTCCAAGACATAACTGTTTACTGCTGACTGCTTGATGTCTAGTAACCCTGAGACTGAATGGCTGGGGGACAAGCTGCCCTTTTTCTTATTTCACATAGCTTACAGGACCTGTACCTCTTCACCTACTTAGTAAGCAAATATATGAAGTTTATTTCTAAGCAAAGTTCTGAACAAATTTAACTCTTTCTCAGGTTTTATTAGACAGCCTGGTTGTGTACACCGCCCTGTACAGACAAGCTTACTTTCAAAAATATTTTTTTTATTAGTCTTTTTTTTTAATTTTAGTCATTTACAACAACCAAAACACCATAGAGAAAAATATTGTACTCTCACAATTAGTATCCTAAATTAATAGAAACAAACAAATCTGAACCGAAGGTCCATTAGAAAAAATAAGCAAGAGACAACTATACAGTCCACATTATGGGAGCTTGCCTATATCCATCCAAAAGAGAAAAGAAAATAAGAAAACAAGCCAAAAGGCCACAATTACGGAGGTCCTTAAATTCTAAGCTGAACCCCCACCCTCAACACTCTGCCTATCAGAAAGGAATTTTTACGTTTCCCATGTAAATGTGTTATCAATTACAAGGGTACTTCGTATATTTTTTACAGATGTTTCTCATCTTTCTTTTATTGGTCTTAAATAGTTTACCCTATAGCTTAATTGCATGTCCCCTAGTCTTTCTATATTCTGATAATGTAAACAATCGATCTATGTTTACCTGTTCCACTCTGTTCATTAATTTATAGACTTCTATCATATCTCCCCTCAGCTGTCTCATTTCCAGGTTAAAGAGCTCTAACCTTTTTAGCCTTTCTTCATAGGAGTATCCCTCCATCCCCTTTACCATTTTGGTGGCTCTTCTCTGAACCTTTTCTAATAACGCTATATCCTTTTTAAGATACAGCGACCAGAATTGCACACAATATTCAAGGTGTGGTCTCACCATGGAACGATATAGAGGCATTATAATATATTTTGTTTTATTTTCCATTCCTTTCCTTATGATACCTAGCATTCTATTTGCTCTCTTGGCTGCCGCTGCACACTGGGCCGAGGGTTTTAATATGTTATCCACAATGATGCCTAAATCTCTTTCCTGGGTGGTGGTTCCTAATGTGGAACCTTGCATCTTGTAACCATAGTTTGGGTTGTTCTTCCCTAGGTGCATAGATTAAGGCCTCAATCCGAAAACATAGGCATTACTGTAAATAATGTGTAGATATGTTACCCCAGTTAAATCCAAGTTTTAATTCCTGTTCGATGTAAATACTCTGTTGCCCTTCAGCATAGTATATTGTTCTGTTTATTGTAAACGCACCGATATGTAATAGCGCGGTATATAAGAGAAGTAAAATAAATAAAATAAAATAACTTTGCACTTGTCCACATTAAATTTCATCTGCCATTTTGATGCCCAGTCTTCCAATTTATCAAGATCCTCTTTCAATTTTCCACAATCCTTGGGTTTTAGCAACTTTAAATAGTTTTGTGTCATCTGCAAATTTGATAACCTCACTTGTTGTTCTCTTTTCCAGGTCATTTATGAATATGTCAAAAAGCAGCGGACCCAGCACAGATCCCTGGGGTACACCACTATTCACCTTTCTCCATTGGGAAAATTGGCCATTTAGGCCTATCCTCTGCTTTCTATCTTTTAACCAGTTCCTGATCCACAATAGTACACTGCCTCCTATTCCATAACTCTTTAGTTTTGCCAAAAGTCTCTGATGAGGGACCTTGTCAAAGGCTTTCTGAAAGTCCAGATACACTATATCAACCGAATCACCTTTGTCCACCTGTTTATTCACACCTTCAAAAAAACATAACAGATTAGTAAGACAAGATCTTCCTTGTCTAAAGCCATATTGGCTGTCTCCCTTTAGGCCATGACTATCTACATGGTGAGTAATTTTGTTCTTTATGATAGTTTCTACCATTTTTCCCGGTACTGACATCAACCTCACCGGTCTGTAGTTTCCCGCATCACCTCTGGAACCCTTTTTAAAAATTGGCGTTACATTGGCGATCCTCCACTCTTCAGATATTACAGATGATTTTAATGAAAATTCACAGATTACTAATAGCAGGTCTGCAATCTCATATTTCAGTTCTTTCAACACCTTTGGATGTATACCATCCAGCCCAGGTGATTTGCTAGTCTTCAATTTATCTAATAGTTGTAATACATCTTCCCGATGTATCGATATTTCCTTCAATTCTTCTGCACCTTTAAATACCATTTCAGTCATGGGTAACATCCCTATATCTTCCTCAATAAAGACCGAAGCAAAGAATTCATTCAGTCTCTCCGCTATTGCCTTGTCGCCTCTTAGTGCCCCTTTAACCCCTCTATCATCTAATGGACCAACTGACTCTCTCACAGGTTTTTTTGCTACGAATGTACTTGAAAAAGTCTTTATTTCGTGTTTTTTGCTTCTGCAGCAAGCTTCTTCTCAAATTCTCCTTTTGCCTGCCTTATCAGTGCCTTGCATTTGACTTGCCGGTGCTTGTGCTGTTTCCAGGTTTCGTCGTTTGGCTCTTTTTTCCATTTCCTGAAAGATGATTTTTTGGCAACAACAGCCTCTCTGACCTCACCTTTAAAACATGCTAGCAGTTTTTTGGACTTCCTTCCACTTTTCTTAAAGCGTGGATTACAGCTGGTCTGGGCTTCCAAGATAGTAGTTTTCAACAACACCCAAGCTTGATGTAAGTCTTTAACCTTTGCAACTGCTCCTTTTAGTTTTTTCTTAACTATTTTCCTCATTTTATCATAGTCTCCCTTTCGAAAGTTAAAAGGTAGCACTGTGGATTTCCTTACTATCCCTCCTCCACTAATTAAATCAAACGCGATCATGCTATGATCACTATTGCCAAGTGGCCCCAATACCCTTATCTCTTGCACAAGATCTGATGTTCCACTAAGGACTAGGTCTAATATGGCTTCCCCTCTGGTTGGTTCATGAACCAGCTGCTCCAAGAAGCAGTCATTTATTTCATCTAGGAACTTTATCTCCCCAGCATGTCCTGCCGTGACACTGACCCAGTCGATGCCGGGGTAATTGAAATCACCCATTATTATTACTGTGCCGTGACTTTTGTTAGCTTCCTTGATTTCTTTGAGCATTTTGTCATCCATTTGTTCATTCTGGCCAGGCGGTCGATAGTACACCCCCACTGCCATCGCCTTCCCCTTTTTACGTGGAATTTCAATCCATAGAGATTCTTCAGCAAATTTTGTTTCCTGCAAAACTTTAATCCTTTCTGACTCAATGCCCTCTCTAACATAGAGCGCAACCCCTCCACCAATTTGATCAGCTCTATCATTACGATATAGTTTGTACCCAGGTATCACAGTACTCAGGTAACCAGTGTCCCACTGGTTGTCCTCCTTCCACCATGTCTCTGATATTCCAATCATATCTAACCTCTCATTTAGTGCTATATATTCTAACTCTCCCATCTTATTTTTGGTTTACAATTAAAACAAGTAATTTGAAATCCAGAAAGGAACGCCATGAAATAAAGAGAAAAGAGATAGAGACAGGACACAGACAAAAGGCAAGGGTACAAGAGGATACACGAGGACCAATTGAATTCATGAGGTGTGGGCAGAGCTAATCAGGGGGGGGGGGGTCAATTGAGGGGTTGAAAGCTACACAGAACAGATGAGTTTTTTAAAATTTAGTATAGCTAGATTCTAGTCAGATTGCGAGAGGGGATAGGTTGTTCCAAAGGAATGGGGCCAGGAAGCAGGGGTGGCCCAAGGGGCGTGCGGGGCCATGTGCGGAGACTCATTGTGGGGCCTCATTTGCATAAATATTTGCATAATGTTACCATACACTAACTTTTATTAAACATGCCTCTTAATGAGTGTATGGATAAAGAAAGACTAAAAGATTTCTACATTACTATAATCCAGTGCCAACCGCCAGGCACATTAGGAACTACTACAAACACTGCCTATTTAGAACCCATCATTAGTAAATAAACACCCCTGGGAACCAACCCCATAAACTCTAGAACTATTTGATTCCCCTATCTACCTACTAGAGAACTACACCCACACCCCAAAAGAAAAATATTTTTTTTTGTCGGATCGCTCACCATGACAAGAAACATTTCAAGTCTCGAAGTGAGCCCTCCTTTTTAATCAATTTAAAAGACCGAAACCTCGGTCATGTGTTTAGACAAAACACCCGTTGCCGTCAATTATTACTCCATTCGTAGCAACAGGAAAACAAATCCCTTGGCTGATTCAGTGTAGGCTAAAATCTGACGAAATACTCCACAGTGTCACTGAATGCCCAACCTCAAACAGCAGCAAGGAAACAAATCACTTAGCTGATTCTCCCCGTAGAGCAACTTTTATTCACAGTCCATGCTTCAAGGGGCCAGCTCACAGAATACATCCCCGGCAGGATTCTCGCGACACTGACAGTGTTTCAAGCCGCTTCACAGCTCATACAGCTCTTCCTCAGGCGAATAAATCCCCCAGCAATGTAGTTCAATTTAAGTAATACCAAAAGATGACGTCAAAAACACCAGCAATAGGTCGAAACTCTGACTCCTCCCAGTAAAATCACAAGCGCAGGCTCCACCAATCAATGTCCACATTCATTCCTGAAGGTGCTACAGACCCCAAACGATAAATCCAATATTGTTCCGCACGTTGTAATTTTGCCTGACGATCTCTTCCCCGAAGCATCGGTGGGATCACTTCCAAAATCCGCCACCGCAAATCTTCAAAGTGATGACCCGCTTGCTGACAATGAGGTACTAAGGGGGCAAAATCCTGTCGGGCATTTATCCTTGACGGATGTTCCAGTAATCGCTTCCTCACAGGGCGGATTGTTCGTCCAACATATTTTTGGGAACACGGGCAAATTAAAAGGTAAACCACAAAGGAAGTCTGGCAGTCCGAAAAATGCTTAGAAGTATATTGAGTGCCAGTAATCGAATCATCCCAGCTAGCGCCCTCCAACGTTGTGGCACAAAAATCACATTTACCACAAGCAAAATGTCCCAGCCGTAAAACTGGATCACCCAAATCAGAGACCTCAGTATGTATTATCCAATTGGCTACAGTTCGAGTCCTACGATAGGCAATCATCAAAGGTTTATGAAAACAAGGGTGCCATGATAACATCCCCCAATGGTTTTTAAGTATGCGCACCACCTGAGCTGCTCTGGGAACAAATGGAACTACTCCAATAACCCTTTGTCCATGTCTGTGAACCGGCGAAGAATCCGCCTCCCACCAATCCGGATGATTATTTAAAGCTCGTTTAAAAGCTTTTCGCAACAGAGATTCAGGATATCCCCTAGCTAATAAACGTTGAGTTAGATCTTTCGCATGTAGCCGATATTGTGCCTTTGAAGAGCATAGCCGGCGAATCCGGAGGAACTGCCCAAAAGGGAGCCCCCGGCGGAGGGCTGGAGGATGAAAACTGGTATATTTTAAGAGCACATTCCGCTGAACTGGCTTCCTATATAGAGTACTCTGTAGGGAAAACCCCTGTATATATAGCAGCAGATCTAAATACTCAATTTGATGACTATCATATTTGGGAGGAAACTGGAGATTACTATCCAGAGAATTTATCCAGCAAATAAATTGCTGAAGGGACACCACCGATCCAGTCCAGATAAAAAAGATATCATCCAAAAACCGTCTCCAGGCCAAAACATGGCGAAACCCCTCCGACCCATAGATGAATTTCTCCTCAAAATCGGCTACATATAGAGAAGCCACCGACGGGGCTACGGTAGCTCCCATCGCAACCCCAAATGTTTGATGGTAAAACTGGCCGTTGTACAAAAAATAATTATGGTCTAACACCAATTTTAATAAAGCCAATACGAAATCTCGGGGTATACATGCAGGGGGGCTCCAATCAAGACGGGCCAATATATTATAAGCCTGCATTTGAGGGATATTGGTATACAAGGAGACCATGTCCAAGGTCACCAAAATAGATCCCTGGGGAATATGAAGCTTAGAAACCACAGACAAAAATTGAAAGGAATCTCGCACATAAGACCGTATGGACTTCACCAGAGGTTGAAAAAAATAGTCGCAGAATTTAGACAGGGGCTCTAGTACTGAATTCCTACAAGAAACAATAGGCCTCCCCGGGGGGTCCACTAGCGACTTATGGACCTTAGGGACCATATACATCACGGGTATAACAGGATGAGTAGGATTCAAAAACTCAAATTCTTTGCGGGTGATCCAACTACGATATACCGCTTCTACGGTAAGCTCCCGAATCATGCGCTGTAAATCAGCCATAGGATCAGAAGCCAACTGCGAATAATATTTAGTATCCGCTAGATGTAACAATACCTTTTTATGATAATCCTCAGATCGTAAAAGCACCAGTGCACCCCCTTTATCGGCCCTACGACATACTATAGCTGGATTATCTTTAAGAGACTTCAAAGCTTTATACTGAGACAACGTAAGATTGGAACAATATTTATAATCCGATGATACTTGGCGTAAGCAGAAAATGGGAGCTAAAGAAACTCCCAAACAAGTGACATTTGAGGACTCTTCGGAGGATAGATTTTCAGATTCTTCCGATGAACAACCTAGGAGTGGGAAATCTACGGGGTCTCAACAACAGCGGGGTTTTTACAGAGGCCGCCCTTCATTTCGACGGCCTCCCCGTCAGTTTCAGGAGGGTTGGAGGGGCCCTGCCACTCGGTCTCAGACGCGTCAACAGTTATCAACCTATCCGGATGTTCCCTGACGGTGGACGGTGGAGCAGCAGGAGGTTTTAGAGTTAGGCCTGGGGTTTGTCCCAGTGCCCAAATATGATTCTTTTCAGATGCGGGTAGCGTTACATCAATTTTTTAGGAAATTGCATACCATCTTATATTTTTCAGGAGATACGTCTACTCCAGGTGACGTGTCTCTTTTTCGCAATAAATCCTGTTGGAAGCCTCCTATTACTACTGATGCTGCTTTAACCACTTTTCAAAACCTGGTTTTATGGGACCTTCAACTTTTAGAATCATCGGATTATAAATATTGTTCCAGTCTTACGGTGTCTCAGTATAAAGCTTTGAAGTCTCTTAAAGATAATCCAGCTATAGTATGTCGTAGGGCCGATAAATGGGGTGCACTGGTGCTTTTACGATCTGAGGATTATCATAAAAAGGTATTGTTACATCTAGCGGATACTAAATATTATTCGCAGTTGGCTTCTGATCCTACGGCTGATTTACAGCGCATGATTCGGGAGCTTACCGTAGAAGCGGTAGATCGTAGTTGGATCACCCGCAAAGAATTTGAGTTTTTGAATCCTACTCATCCTGTTATACCCGTGATGTATATGGTCCCTAAGGTCCATAAGTCGCTAGTGGACCCCCCGGGGAGGCCTGTTGTTTCTTGTAGGAATTCAGTACTAGAGCCCCTGTCTCAATTCTGCGACTATTTTTTTCAACCTCTGGTGAAGTCCATACGGTCTTATGTGCGAGATTCCTTTCAATTTTTGTCTGTGGTTTCTAAGCTTCATATTCCCCAGGGATCTATTTTGGTGACCTTGGACGTGGTCTCCTTGTATACCAATATCCCTCAAATGCAGGCTTATAATATATTGGCCCGTCTTGATTGGAGCCCCCCTGCATGTATACCCCGAGATTTTGTATTGGCTTTATTAAAATTGGTGTTAGACCATAATTATTTTTTGTACAACGGCCAGTTTTACCATCAAACATTTGGGGTTGCGATGGGAGCTACCGTAGCCCCGTCGGTGGCTTCTCTATATGTAGCCGATTTTGAGGAGAAATTCATCTATGGGTCGGAGGGGTTTCGCCATGTTTTGGCCTGGAGACGGTTTTTGGATGATATCTTTTTTATCTGGACTGGATCGGTGGTGTCCCTTCAGCAATTTATTTGCTGGATAAATTCTCTGGATAGTAATCTCCAGTTTCCTCCCAAATATGATAGTCATCAAATTGAGTATTTAGATCTGCTGCTATATATACAGGGGTTTTCCCTACAGAGTACTCTATATAGGAAGCCAGTTCAGCGGAATGTGCTCTTAAAATATACCAGTTTTCATCCTCCAGCCCTCCGCCGGGGGCTCCCTTTTGGGCAGTTCCTCCGGATTCGCCGGCTATGCTCTTCAAAGGCACAATATCGGCTACATGCGAAAGATCTAACTCAACGTTTATTAGCTAGGGGATATCCTGAATCTCTGTTGCGAAAAGCTTTTAAACGAGCTTTAAATAATCATCCAGATTGGTGGGAGGCGGATTCTTCGCCGGTTCACAGACATGGACAAAGGGTTATTGGAGTAGTTCCATTTGTTCCCAGAGCAGCTCAGGTGGTGCGCATACTTAAAAACCATTGGGGGATGTTATCATGGCACCCTTGTTTTCATAAACCTTTGATTGCCTATCGTAGGACTCGAACTGTAGCCAATTGGCTAATACATACTGAGGTCTCTGATTTGGGTGATCCAGTTTTACGGCTGGGACATTTTGCTTGTGGTAAATGTGATTTTTGTGCCACAACGTTGGAGGGCGCTAGCTGGGATGATTCGATTACTGACACTCAATATACTTCTAAGCATTTTTCGGACTGCCAGACTTCCTTTGTAGTTTACCTTTTAATTTGCCCGTGTTCCCAAAAATATGTTGGACGAACAATCCGCCCTGTGAGGAAGCGATTACTGGAACATCCGTCAAGGATAAATGCCCGACAGGATTTTGCCCCCTTAGTATCTCATTGTCAGCAAGCGGGTCATCACTTTGAAGATTTGCGGTGGCGGATTTTGGAAGTGATCCCACCGATGCTTCGGGGAGGAGATCGTCAGGCAAGATTACAACGTGTGGAACAATATTGGATTTATCGTTTGGGGTCTGTAGCACCTTCAGGAATGAATGTGGACATTGATTGGTGGAGCCTGCGCTTGTGATTTTACTGGGAGGAGTCAGAGTTTCGACCTATTGCTGGTGTTTTTGACGTCATCTTTTGGTATTACTTAAATTGAACTACGTTGCTGGGGGATTTATTCGCCTGAGGAAGAGCTGTATGAGCTGTGAAGCGGCTTGAAACACTGTCAGTGTCGCGAGAATCCTGCCGGGGATGTATTCTGTGAGCTGGCCCCTTGAAGCATGGACTGTGAATAAAAGTTGCTCTACGGGGAGAATCAGCTAAGTGATTTGTTTCCTTGCTGCTGTTTGAGAGCACGCGTCGGCGTTTCAGAACGGCAGAGACGCCTTTTGGAAATCATTTATCGGCATGGCAGTATTTGAAGCGTTGAGACAGGGCAAACAACTTTAATATGCCCGAAACGCAGTGCTGTGTTCTCCTTGGATAACTGCTGACTTTGTAAAGCTTCCTTTTGATAATTCTAAGAAGTTGAAAATATCTGGCTAACTTTGAAGGACCAGATGATCTACGACGATTCAGTTAAGTTGACTGATTTTAAATAAGTCTTTGGGCTATTTTTAAAGGTGGCACCTATATAGTGGTTTATTTTCCACCTTTTTTGCTCTTTAGGGGGCATGTATACACATTTATTAATTAAAATGGAAGTAACAGCTTCGAGGAGTAATTTACTTCATGGCTGATCTTCCGACAAATAAATTTAAATTTAAGGTTCATTTTTGCATTGCTCATATTTATTTTTCACTCTTCTTGGTTTTGGAGTGCTGTTTGAGGTTGGGCATTCAGTGACATTGTGGAGTATTTCGTCAGATTTTAGCCTACACTGAATCAGCCAAGGGATTTGTTTTCCTGTTGCTACGAATGGAGTAATAATTGACGGCAACGGGTGTTGTTTTGTCTAAACACATGACCGAGGTTTCGGTCTTTTAAATTGATTAAAAAGGAGGGCTCACTTCGAGACTTGAAATGTTTCTTGTCATGGTGAGCGATCCGACAGAAAAAATATTTTTCTTTTGGGGTGTGGGTGTAGTTCTCTAGTAGGTAGATAGGGGAATCAAATATTTCTAGTATTTAGAACCCATAGCAAACCCGCCGTATCATAACAGCACTACCAGGACTCACAAAGCACCAGACCCCACCTATCAAAAGGCAACACTGCAAATATTAAACCAATACATTTCAGAGAATGACAATACATGATCTACTGGGGAAAGGGAACAAGTGGCAATGTCAAATAGGAATGACATAAACAGAATACCTCAGCTCAGTTACACATGCAGAACATAGACCATCACCAAACAAGGAATCACAATTTAGAAACAGGAAGACAATAATTAAACTGGGAACCCCAAAAGCCAAACTTGGAATGTACAACAACACTGTAGAAATAAAACTATAAATTAATTTCCTCTTGTACTAAATAAAGCGCAGACGTTAATGATACACATTTCCCAGCGCTGATATATTCCAGTTAATAAATTCAAAATAAAGAGATCTTTCTACCTTTTGTGCATTTTTTTCCAGTTGCACTTGCTCCAGCCACTTTCTTCTGGTTTCTTTGTGTTTTCAGCTAACTCTCCATTGTCTGCTATCCATTTGTCTTTTCTTCTCTCTTCTAGTTTTTTTTTCCATTCTCTCTACATCTGCTTTAACATACTGATCTTTCTCCTTTTTCTCTTTCCTCATTCCTATTTCATCCACTCAAATTTTACCCCTCCATCCTCAATCCCCATTTACTCTCCCAATACCCGGCCAATTGTAGATTTGTCTTCCCTCCCATACAAAATATTTTCCCCCTCTCCATTTCACTCTCCTAGCCCCATCACATTCTAATCCTCCCCCAACATCAGCTCCCTTCTAGTTCCAGCCCCACCCAGCATACGCTCCCTTCTAGTCCCTGCGTCAGCCCATTTCCAGTCCTAGCCTCCCATCAGCCCATTTCCAGTCCTAGCTCTCCCCCATCCATTTCCAGTCCTATCCGAGTCCCTCAATCAGCTCATTTCCAATCCCAGCCCCCATCAGCCCATTTCTAGTCCTTTCCTAGCCCCACCATCAGCCCATTTCCAATCCAAGCCCCCCATGAGCCTACTTCCAGTTCTAGCCCCTCCTTGAGTCCATTTCAATCCAAGCCCCTACCATAGCCATTTCCAATCTTAGCTCCCCCCAACAGCCCATTTCCAGTCCTATCCTAGCCTCTCCATCAGCCCATTTCTTGTCCTAGCTCCCCTCCCCCACTCATCCCATTTCCAGTCCTAGCTCCCTCCCCTCACAGCCCATTTCCATTCCAAGCCCCCTCCCCTCACAGCCCATTTCCATTCCAAGCCCCCTTCCCCCATCAGCTATTTGCAGTTCAAGCCCCCCTTCCACTCAGCCCATTTCCAGTCCTAGCCCCTCCATAGCCCATTAGCAGTCCTAAGCCCCCCATCACCCCATTTTCAGTCTTAGCCCCCCCATAGCCCATTACCAGTCCTAACCCCATCAGCCCACCTCAAGTTCTAACCCCCCATCAGCCCACGTCCAGTCCTAACCCTATCACCCCATAAAATAAAATAAATGACTAAAATTTAAAAAAAAAGACTAATAAAAAAAATATTTTTGAAAGTAAGCTTGTCTGTACAGGGTGGTGTACACAACCAGGCTGTCTAATAAAACCTGAGAAAGAGTTAAATTTGTTCAGAACTTTGCTTAGAAATAAACTTAATATATTTGCTTACTAAGTAGGTGAAGAGGTACAGGTCCTGTAAGCTATGTGAAATAAGAAAAAGGGCAGCTTGTCCCCCAGCCATTCAGTCTCAGGGTTACTAGATATCAAGCAGTCAGCAGTAAACAGTTATGTCAGTTTTTCCCTCGCTGCTCTCTTAAGCCCGCCGGGGCTGATGGGAAACTTCCCATCAGCCCCGGCGGGCATAACAGAGCCGCGAGGGAGAAAGTCTCCTTCGCAGCTCTGAAAGCTGGCGCGGAGAGGGAGCTGCTGCAGGGAGGGAGGGATCTTCCGGGCAGGGGCGGGCCGCGGGGCACTCGATGCTGCCACTCCAGCTTTGTTTTTTATTTTATTTTTTTACATTTACTTTTAAAGCAGAATGTTGTTTGCGCGGGGCCCTGTGCAAATAACATTCTCGCTCAATGGACGGGCTGGCCCTGCCAGGAAGTAAAAGGCAGAATTTTGGGAGCATGTTCTTTTCTTCCTGCGGCAGTGCTTCCTCAAAAGCCGTTGACTGTGGCCTTTCTAAAAGTGGTAACAAGCATAGTAACATAATATATGATGGCAGATAAAGACCATCATGGTCCATTTAGTCTGCCTTGCAAGGTGGCAAGAGTAGGTGTGCCCGCTACTCCCTACAGGTTACCCCTCCCCATGCCTTTGTTTAGGGGTGTACCCACCGCTCCGTGCAGGTCACCTCTACTTGTTCAAATATCACAGACAGTTAAATTTATTTTGATTTTACCCTGTTGCTATAAAAGGATCCACTGTGTCTGCCCCATGCCATTTTGAATGAATGAAGCTACAGGGTAACCTATTTAAGACTAATAAGAGAAAATACTTTTGCACTCAATGTGTAATCAAACTCTGGAATTTGCTACCGGAGGATTTAGTAAAAAGTGTAGCTGGGTTTAAAAAAGGTTTGGACAAGTTCCTGTAGGAAAGGCCCATAACCCATTATTAAAGGGACCCAGAATATCCACAGCTTGCCCCAATACAAGCATTGTGGAACCTGTGTCTTTTGGGGAAACTGCTAGGTACTTGTGACTTAGATTGGCCATTATTGGAAACAGGATACTGGGCTTGATGGCCCTTGGTCTGACCCAGTATGGCATATCTTATGTTCTTATGAATTCTGTCATTGAATTTGCCCCCACCACTTCCAGCGAGAGGGCATTCCAAGCATCCACCACCCTTTCAGTGAAAAAGTATTTCCTGATGATGCATTTCATTTTACCCCTTTGCAACTTCATGTTATGTCCTCTAGTTTTGCAGCTTCTCCATCTTTGAAAAAGGTTGGTTTGTTCATTAATACTCCTTAAGTAATTAAAGGTCTGTATCATATTTCCCCTGTCCCTCCTATCCTCTAGACTAAGTATACATAATTAGGTCTTCAATTCTTTTCTCGTATGTCTTCTGGCACAGGCACCAAACCATTTTGATTGCCTTCCTCTGAACTGTTTCCAGTCTTTTTATATCTTTTGCGAGATATGGTCTCCAAAACTGAACACAATATTCCAAGTAAGGCCTCACCAGTGACTTGTACAGTGCCATTAGTACCTCTTCCTTTCTGCTGGTAATTCCTTTCTGTATGCAACCCAGCATCCTTCTGGCTTTGGCCACCACCTTGTCGTGTTGTTTCGCCACCTTAATATTCTCAGAAACAATCACTCCAAGGTCCTTCTCCCGGTCCGTGCACACCAACCTCTCGCCCCTATCGCATACAATTCCCTTGGATTTCTGCATCCCAAGTGCATGACACTGCACTTCTTCACATTAAATCTTAACTGCCAAGCATTAGACCATTCTTTTGGCTTATGTAGATCTTTCCTCATGTTATCGATTCCTTCAGGGGAGTCCACTCTGTTGCAAATTTTAGTGTCATCCACAAAAAACCCAGAATCTTCCATTCAGTCCTTTAGCAATATCACTCACAAATACATTGAACAGTACTGGTCCCAGGACCGATCCTTGGGGCACGCCACTCATCACCTTCCTTTATCCAAGTGAGTTCTGTTTACTATCGCCTTCTGTCGTTTGTCGGTCAACCAATTTCTGATTCAGTTCACCATCTTGGACCCATCCCCAGGCTGTTCAGTTTATTGATAAGCCTCATTTGAGGAATGGTATCAAAGGCTTTGCTGAAATCTTGGTAGATCACATCCATCCCATGCCCTTGATATTGTTAATGTTTATGGCTATAGTCTCCTGGCATGTGTAAGGAACACTGCATGTCTGGGGCACTTAACTGTTTTTCATGTCATTAAAAAGATTAAACTAAAAATACAGAAGGACAAAAGACAGGAGGAGCTTGAAGCAGGAAGAATAAAGCTGGTGGGATTCTCCAAGCCCTGCCCTCTGAAGAAAAGAAGTCGAAGGGGCATATGTAAAACAGGACACAGGAGAATGAGAGGCATAAAGTATGTTTTTGAAAACTGTATATTGGTAACAGTATCTATCCTAACGCACTGAAGAAGTTCTCATACACATTTCATAAGGATGCTATATTTTGACATTTTCTTGACATCTAGAAGAATTATTTATTTCAGATTAAATGTACAGAAATTAAAGTTTTGTCACTATATTTATGGCATTTCAATTAATACTGGTAAGTGAATTAGTAAAATGGCTTAATGTGTATTTATAAGACGTCAGAGCTACAAAACAAATGGTTCTAATAAACAAGCAACACGTATAACAGTGCCCTCTTACACAGGAAAAGTGATGGAGAAGCATTAATGCATGTCACAGTCAGTTTTTGACATATGTCTTTTGCCTCGTTCCCTGAATAATATTGTGATGTGAAAAAATAAAAATAAATCAACTTTATTATATGATTAAATGTGCCCGGTGGAGCCCAGTCATAGTTCACATTCTGCTCTTGCAAACATAAATAAATTCAGCAGATGAGAGTTTTTACATTACCATTAATTTAGATTAGGGGTTCTCAACCCAGTCCTTGGGACACACCTAGCCATTCAGGTTTTCAGGATAGCCACAATGAATATGGATGAAAGAGATTTGCATGGAGGCAGTACATGCAAATCTTTTCATGCATATTCATTGTGGCTATCCTGAAAACCTGAATGGCTAGGTTTCGGGATAGCCACAATGAATATGCATGAGAAAGATTTGCATGTACTGCCTCCATGCAAATCTTTTATCCATATTCATTGTGGCTATCCTGAAAATCTGACTGGCCAGGTGTATCCCGGGGATGGGGTTGAGAAAGGGATGAAGGTTAAAAAAAAAGGGGGAGGGGGAGTAACCCGCACAGAGCGGCATGTGCAGCTCTAGAACTTTAGCCCCTTCCTAAGCAGACTAGATGACTTATGCTGGTCTTTATCTGCCATCGTTTACTATGTTACACCTTTTATTTTACTGCACCTGTTTTTCACTACACTTTCTTGTTACAGTGGGGGAGTTTCAGAAAAGCAACATAGAAAAGTGATGTCCCAAGAATTCTAAAAAGTGAGCTCTGAGAATAATGGCACAGCATGGGTGACTCCCCAATACTGTGGTGCTATAGCTTTTCTGCTCAAAGCATTTTGCTCGGTGTCTTTCCAATGACTGTATTATTGCCATTTGCATTGGGCTAACGCTCACCGTCCCTTACAAGTGAAATCAAGACCACTGCACATATTATAATGTGTTTTTGTTTCTGTATGAAGTACCAAGTTAAAAAGAAATGATAATGATTAGAGAGTCAAATTCCACTGAGTGCTGAAAATGCAGCCCGTTATGTCTGCCCTCTGTTCCACCACCTCTGTTTTTAGACCTAAACTAGCTAACCTTTGTCCCTTAGTGAGGCAGCAAGATGTCAACAGATCTCAGTTGTTTCACATTATCTTGTTTAATTTTCAAATCTAAAAAGCTAGCTCCCTTTTTGCTGGAGGAATTCATAAAATCACCAAGGCTTGGGCCATGTGATATCCTTGTACAGAGTTATTTGTGCAGGTATTTGAAACTAGTTATATGCCATCCTTATAACAAAAATCAATAATTCAAACAAACGGATTTAGGTTTCTGGTAAAAATGTGTCTATATAAGTTCTGGGAAATAAATAAATAGTCCTTATGCAGTCATGTCTTACTTTCCATCGTCCCTGTCTGCCTTTTCATTCTCTCACCTTTTGCTTTAACATAATAAATTCCATACTGGGTCAAACCAAGGTCCATCAAGCCTAATATCCTGTTTCCAACAATGGCCAATCCAGGTCACAAGTACCTTGCAGGCTCCCAAAAAGGTACAAAGATTCCATGATGCTTATCTTGGGGTAAGCAGTGGATGACTTTGGTCCTCCTTAACAATGGGCTTGTGGATTTTTCCTCCAGGAGCTTGTCCAAACCTTTTTTTAAACCCAGCTACACTAACAGCTTTTACCACGTTTTCTGGTAACAAATTCCAGAGTTTGTGTGTTGAGTGAAAAAATATTTTCTCTTATTAGTCATAAATGGCTTACATTGTAGTTTCATCGCATGTCCCTCTAGTCTTCCTAATTTTTGATGGTGTAAACAACTGATCTACGTTTACCCATTCCACTTCATTCATTAATTTATAGATGTTTATCATATCTCTCTTCAGCTGTCTCTTTCCAAGTTGAAGAGTCGTAACCAACTAAGCCTTTCCTCATAGGAGTATCCTATGAGGAACACTAAGTTGTTAAGTGGTGCGGGTTTTTATGTAAATAATTCCAAAAACAACTGTTCTATGTAAAATGTTAGTTATATGTAAACCGCCCCTGATCTCTGGAAGGGGCGGTATAGAAAAATGTAACAAACAAACAAACAAATAAATAAAATCCTTCCATCCCCTGTACCATTTTGGTGGCTTTCTCTGTACCTTTTCCAATTCTGTTATATCCTTTTTAAGATAAATCACCCAGAATTACACACAGTATTCAAGGTGCAGTTTCACCATGGAACGATACAGAGGCATTATAATATTTTTTGTTTTATTCTCCATTCCTTTCCTTTTGATACCTAGCACTCTCTTTGCTTTCATGGCTGCCACTGCACACTGGGCAGAGGGCTTCAATGTATTATCCACAATGACGCTTAGATCCTTTTCCTGGGTGGTGGTTCCTAATGTGGAACCTTTCATTGTGTAACCATAGTTTGTTTTGTTCTTCCTTAAGTATATAACTTTGCACTTGTCCACATTAAATTTCATCTGCCATTTGGATGTCCAGTCTTCCAGTTTATTAAGGTCCTCTTGCAATTTTTAACAATCCTCTTGTATTTAACTTTGAATACTTTTCTGTCATCTGCAAAGTTGATCATCTCACTCCTTATTCCCATTTTCAGGTGATTTATGAATATGTTAAAAAGTAGCAGGCCCAGCACAAATCCCTGATACTCCATTATTCACCTTTCTCCACTGAGAAAATTACCCCTTTAGCCATACTCTCTGCTCAGTTCCTGATTCACAATAGCACACTGCCTCCTATCCCATGACTTTTTAATTTTGTCAAGAGTCTTTCATGAGGGACCATGTCAAAGGCTTTCTGAAAATCCAGATACAGTGTATCAACTGAACATAAGATATGCCATACTGGGTCAGACCAAGGTCCATCAAGCCCAGTATCCTGTTTCCAACAGTGGCCAATCTAGGCTCACCTTTATTTACCTGTTTATTCACACCTTCAAAAAATATGAAATTAGTAAGACAAGACCTTCCTTGAATAAATTTGTGTTGGCTTTCTCCCATTAAACCATGACTATCTACAGGATTTTGACATCTGTAACAACACACTAAAATGGTTCGAATCCTACCTAAGCAACAGACTACAACAAGTGAAATGTAGAGCAAACAAATCAGTGCTGTTTGCTGTACCACAAGGCATTCCGTAAGGTTCTGCACTCTCCTCAATCCTCTTCAACCTATACATGCACTCTATCTACAGCATCATCAAGAAACATAATATCACATATATGTTGATGACCTCATGTTATACACCCCGATTGACCTAGTCTCACTAGACCTAACAACCATAACCCAATGCCTGGAAGACATGACTACCTGGCTCACCAACAATAACCTGATACTGAACTACAACAAAACGAAAGCACTCAACATCACCAGAAACACACTTTCAACCCTCCCCAAGCAATCCATCTACTAAACAAGACAATATCTGTGAAGAGTGAACTACGATATTTAGAAGTCATCCTGGACAAAAACCTTAACCTCCAATCACACATAAACAAAACTGCTGCGAAGGCATACCACAGACTAAAACTCATTAGGAGACTAAAATCACTACTAAACCAGGCTAGTGTGCCAGGCTATCATCACCTCGGTACTGGACTATAGCAACTCACTCTACCAAGGTCTCCCAAAGCAAACCACACATCCTTGAAAGCTAGTGCAGAACACTGCAACCTGCCTCATCACTGGAACAGCAAAAACAGACCACATCACACCTGTACTCCGTCAACTACACTAGCTTCCAATCTACGTCCATGCCAAGTTCAAAGTGATACTGAACATTTTCAAAATCCTGCACCACTCCTCAGAAGTCATCTTACAAGATCTGATCATAAGCGACCCAGGCACATGCCCCAGATGAAACGATAACAAACATATGCTTACCATACCCACAGATTACCAGAAAACCAAATAGTCCACTTCCAGAAGAGCGCTCTCTCTAGCTGCACCTAAATTATAGAACACCCTCCCCGATGAGCTGCAAGCCTCTGGAAAATCAAAGACTTTAGGAAGAAACTTAAGGCCCTCCTGTTCATGGAGCAGTATGGAAACGTCACGTGGAGCCTGATTCTAGCAGGGGCACATCTGGGCTGTACCGTGGGAGCAAGACATTCCCATGGCATACAGAATTGGGCCTGAGGATGGACTGGCATGCCCCTGCATGCCTGCGGGGATGTCCTCCCCTCAGGCTTCCCTGACTCCCATGGCGCCAACCCCTCTGTTCCCCACCAACTGACCCACAACTGGCCAGCCGGGGCCTGCTTTGGGCAGCAGGGACCTCCCTACATCTGGTCCTAGACCGGGGGGGGGGGGGGTTCTGGCCCCAATTGCACCATTTGTGCTGCTTATTCCACCTCCCGCCAGCTCTCCCTGTCCTGCTGCTCTAGCTGTGCAGGGAGAATCAGAGAGGAAATAGGGGCAGGACGACTTGCGGGGCTGCACATCCCACTGGGACATGCAACCCTGCAAGGCGCATCTCAGAATTGGGCCCATAGTCTAGCAAATACAATGGTTGGCCCCATCCCAGATCCGACAGATCATTGATACTACTTCCTGATAACTGCTCAAATGGTAAATAATCAGCTCTAACTGTAAATACCTAGTTAACTACCTTGCATGTTAACCCCCTTCTTTATAGTTCATTGTACCCAGTTTAAATTGTGTTATGATGTAAACCGCCTTGATTGAAGGATAAGATCATATAAAAATCTGGTTAAATAAATAAATGTTCAATAATTTTATTCTTTATAATGGTTTCTACCATTTTGGCCTGTATTGATGACAGGCTCACTGGTCTATAGATTCCTGGATCATCCCTTGAACCTTTTTAAAAGTTGGCATTAAATTGGCCATTCTCCAGTCTTCAGTACTACAGATGATTTTAATGATTAGTTCACAGATCACTAATAGTAGGTCTGCAATCTCATATTTCAGTTCTTTAAGTGCCCTGGGATGTATACCGTTTGGTCCAGGTAATATGCTACTCTTTAGTTTATTACATAGTTGTAATACATCTTCCTGGTTTATCGATAATTGTTTCAATTCTTCTGATACATCACCTTTAAATAGTATTTCAGGCATAGGTAACTTCCCTACATCATCTTAAGACTGAATTCATTCTGTCTCTTCGCTATGGCTTGTCTACCTTTAGTTCCCCTTTTATCCCTTTTTCATCTAATGGTCCAACTGACTCACAGGTTTTTTGCTGAGGATGTACTTGATGGTGGCTGGTGGATGTGAGGATCGCTTCTACGGCAAGCTTATTTTCAAATGCTTTGTTTGCCTGCCTTATCAATGCCTGGCATCTAACTTGCAAGTGCTTATGTTGTTTGCAGTTTTAGTCATTTCGCTCCTTTATCCATTTCCTAAAAGATGCTATATTAACTATAACAACCTCTCTGACTTCGCCTTTAAACCATGCAGACAGTTTTTGGCCCTTCCTTCCACCTTTCTTAAAGTGTGGGGTAAATCTGGTCTGGGCTTCCAAAATAGTATTTTTGAACAATGCCTACGCATGATGTAAATCTTTAATATTTTCAAATGCTCCTTTTAGTTCTTTCTTTTCTTCCCTTTCTCATAGTCTCCCTTTTGAAAGTTAAAAGATGGTACTGTGGATTTCCTTGCTGTCCTCCCTCCATTTATTAAACCAAATGTGATCATGCTATGATCACTATTGCCAAGTGGCTCCAACACCCTTATCTCTTCCACCAGATCCTGTGTTCCACTAAGGACTTGGTCCAGAATAGCTTCCCCTCTTGGTTCATGTACCAGCTGCACCGAAAAGTAATCATTTATTTCATCTAGAAACTTTATCTCCTTAGCATGTCCTGTTGTGACACAGATTCAGTCAACACCAGGGTAATTGAAATCACCCATTATTACTGTGTTGTAACTTTTGTCTGCTTCCCTGATTTCTTTTAGCATTTCATCATCCATCTGTTCATTCTGGCCAGACGGATGGTAGAACATGCCCACTCCCATTTCTTTCCCCTTAAATCATTAAATACAAGTGTCAGTATGATCAAGGAGTGGAGGAGTAGCCTAGTGGTTAGAACACTGGCTTGGTAACCAAGCAACCAGGGTTCAATTCCCACTAGCACTCCTTGTGGCCTTGGGCAAGTCACTTAACCCTCCATTGCCTCAGAAGAAAGACCTGGCAATCTACTTCCAGTGACACTGCCAAGAAAACACAGGAGCTTCTGGGTCACCAGGAGTCAGGACTGACTCAAAAGGCACACATTGCATTTGCATAGAATTTCTATCCATAGAATATATTCTACCCATGTATTTTGTTTCCTGCAAAACGTTTATCCTGTGTGACACAATGCCCTCTCTAACTTAGAGTGCAACATCTCCACTAATTTGATCTACTCTATCATTGCGATATAGCTTGTGACCAGGTATCACGATGTTCCATTGGTTGTCCTCCTTCTACCAGGTCTCTGAGATGACAATTATATATAACCTTTCATTTAGTGCTATATATTCTAACTCTCCCATCTTATTTTTTATACTTCTAGCATTTGAATACAGGCATTTTAGAGGTTGTATTTTGTTCATATTAAGAATATAGTTATCACTTGACAGGGGTGATTTGGAATCTTTCAGCTCTGCCTGCTCTGTACTTAGGGCATCCCAATAGAGAAGTTCCAATAAAGAACTAAAGTAACTTAGATGCCTTTAACTTCTCTGTTTTGCTAGTATTCTTCAAGGATACATCCTTCCAAACTATGCTCTCTTGAGCAAATGTCAGCTTTCTCCTATTATCTAGTTTAAAAGCTGTTCTATCTCCTTTTTAAAAGTTAATGTCAGCAGCCTGTTTCCACCCCAATTAAGGTGCAGCCCACCCTTTATGAAAAGCCCCCCCCCCCCGCTGCCTCCAGAATGTTGCTCAGTTCCTACAAAATCCAAACCCCTCTTCCTTGCACCCTCATCTCATCTACACATCGAGACGTTGGAGCTCTGCCTGTCTCATGAGTCCTGCATGTGAAACAGGAAGCATTTCTGAGAATACTGCCCTGGAAGTTCTGGATTTCAGCTTCCTACCTAAAAACCTAAATTTGACTTCCAGAACCTCCACACCACTTTCCTATGTCATTGGTACCAACATGTATGAAGATATCAGGCTCCTGCCCAGCACTATCTGAAACCTTGTCTAGGTGGCATGGGAGATCTGCCACCTTTGCACCAGGCAGGCATGTTACCAGGCGATCCTCACATCCACCAGCCACCCAGCTATCTACATGCCTAATGATCGAATTGCCTCATGGACACATGGCCCTAGAGAAATCTCCTTGATACAAGAGGATTTTTTATCACCTGGAGCATAGGTCCTAGCTACAGAATAACTTTCTGCCACATCAAGGTGATATTCTCCTTTCATGTGACCTCTCTCCTCCATGGCAACAGAGGGGTTGCCAGGCTGGAGATGAGACTTCAATACTATGGGGTATGTTTACTAAACGGTGCTAACGTCGCAGCGGCAGAATTAGCACGCGTTAAGTGATATTATCGGGCGATAATGGCACGTTATCGAGCGATAACGCACCTACGTCGTTAAAGCACCCTAACCCTATGAAATCTGGCACTGAAGGGCGGAGGAAGGCTTCCCAGAGGGCGGAGAGAAGGGGGTCAATGGGTGGAGAGTGGGAGGGGAGAGGCTCCAGGCACACTAATGCTGTGGAATCCGGGTCTGATCACTAAAGCTAGTGAAACCCTTGCGTTAAGGCACATTTGCAGGAAAGAGAAACCATTTTCGTCACTAATGTACAGCAAAGCCAGGGAAACCTAGAAAAAGTGATAGTTGTGATACATGTGCATGGAACAAAAGGCAAATAAACATGGAAAATGACCTGAACAAAATTTAAAATCCCCATAACCAAGCTGGCCAATAGTGATATTAATGGAAAAAATAAAAAAACACTACTGAGAAAGCTCCAAAAAAAAGATATCATTTTTGGAAGGGTCTATGCTCTGTCCCCCTACAAGGTGAATGATCCCACATTGAAATAGCGCTGATCAGGGTTTTCCCTTTATATTGGGCAGGTTTCTTATGGCATGCACATGTGCCGCAACAGCAGGGTGGGCATGTAGGAAAGGGAAATTGTACAGATGCTGGAAATGGGATACAGAGGGCTGCAGGCGGCACATGCTGTGGTCCAGCTGGGGCACAGTGCGGACTAGGCAGATGCCTAGGTGGCACATAGGGATGCTGAAACTGTAGAGCAGCCAGACAGCAACTGCTGAGGGCCCAACATGGGCACGAGTGTGTTTCTCACAGTGTCACAGGGGATAGTACCCAGCAGGTACCCCCAAGGGCACAGAACATTGGCAGGCGGTGCTGGGGGGGAAGCGCGGACGTCTATGCAGACACCCCTACCCCAGATCCCACACCATAGGAAGCTTCCTACTGGCACACTGGATGGCCTGAGACTGCGCACCACCAGCACCACCGGCATAATGGCATGTCAGCATGGTGGCGGACGGGGCAGTGGCATCTGCCCACAGCAGACCATGGCCTAGCCCCGTTTAGGTGGGGGCCGTGCACTGCAACAGACTGAGTCTGTCTGACGAACAGTCATGGTATCCCCAGGGAATGAACCATCTTTGTATCAACAGTGTGGTGCAGTACACACAGCCAGTGTGTTCAGGAGCAGAAGGTCAGAAGTTCAAGTCCCAGCTGTGGCTCCTGCCAACCCAGTCTCCATATTTTACCCAGTACTAAACCATGGTAATAACGATGGAACCTTTATTGCAGATAACATAAACATGCCTGAAACACCTATATTTTACCCTACAGAGCACAGACACCATAAACATGTGCAATCCCTAGAGCAGAGTTTCCCAACTCCAGTCCTGGAGGGTCAAACACCATTCAGGTGTCATGCTTTCTCTAATAAATATGCCTGTGCTGCATTTGCATGTGCCGCCCCCATGGTATTAAATGTATTCATGTATATTCATTAGGGACAACATGAAAACCTGAACAGTGTTTGGCCCACCAGGACCGGAGTTGGGAACCCCTGCCCTAGAGCAGAGGCCAACAGGGGTACAAACACTGACACCCACAGGCTCCACTATCCAACGCCTCATGGAGAGGCAGGCTGTTGGGGCCCTGCGTGCAGCAGCATCTCCCAATACTAGCACTTGCATTTGCGGTGGGAGGTCAGCAGGGGCTGCGGTTGCCTGACGGGGAAGATGGTGTCCATGGGGCTGAGGCACAGGGCATGGGTGTAGTCCCGCTGCAACACAGACCTGCAACTGTAGGGGCAGGCCAGGCAGGGGCTGTGCGGGCACAGCGCAGGAGACGTGCAGAGGTGCAGGCTCGCCAGCCTTGCCTCTACAGGCCCAGGCTATGGAAAAAGTCGTTCACTATCAACTCCAAAATAATGCAGAGGAATAGTATTCTTCAACTTGCCTTAGAAGCCAATCACTCAATTGTAAAACAAGGTCTCAGATTTCACAAGTGCTACTTCCTGACTGTCGTCATGGAAGAAAAAGCACATAAATACATCAACGACCTTGTGTAAATTTACTTAGAGTGAACCAGTCCTATTATTCAAAACATGTATTCCAACACTTCGCTTCAACACTTCAAAGAACTGGGCTAAACTTGTAACTGTTTTACTAGTCTCTTTTCCATCGAGTAAGCCAGTCTTACTTCTCAATAAAATGAATGATTCAATAATTCTATGAACTTTTCACTTGAAAAGGCTGGGCTGGACTTATCATTATTCGGTAGTTGTTCTTCCTGATCCCGACGCTTGCCTCAGGTACCAATCTCGCGTTTCACTTCTAGGGTTCCTCAGGGGATCCTGTTATAAACTTTTATCGATGTTCTAATAAAACAGAAAATGGTAATATTTACTAAAACCCCTCATACCACACCTCCACCAACATTAGACTTACACTAGTAACCAACCACTATTAAAAATCCATTAAAAAGCCTTACCAATGATGCTGCCGACGTTACAATTTCAATCGAAACCCTTCTTGCTCTAACCCCATTCTTTCTCTCGGGTCGAAAAAACGCCGCGCATGCGGGGTAAAGCTCCCCCACCATATTTAAAACCCCACTAATTACCATAGCCGCCTCCTACAATACGGGCTTACCCAAATGTAACGAAACCACATTCCTCCAGTTATAACAAAGAAAGGATTATTTTGCATTATTTTGGAGTTGATAGTGAATGACTTTTTCCATAGGCTGAATTAAATCGTTCCTAAGAAGACCGTGATTTAGTGTAATTCTACAGGCCCATGGCCCAGCTCCAGGGCATGCGTAAGGACCAGGTCATCTCCCTCTACCGCCTGAGCACGGGAGCTATTAGGCAGCACTATGAGGATCTAAGACCTGACTTCGAGCCCCTGACTGGTAGGTCACATGCCATACCGGGTTTGGTCAAGCTCCTTGGTGCCCTACATTTCTTTGCCTCTGGCTGTTTCCAGTCATCTGTGGCCACAGTGGGTGGCATGAGCTGCCCCACCTTCTCATGCTGTCTCCACCAGGTACTGCATGCCATGATCAGCCGGGTGGGGAATTACATTGCCATTCCCAAAACTAGGCAACAGTGGGGGACCCTGAACCAGGCCTTTGAGGCGTTAGCCGGGATACCACACGTGATGGGAGCTATTGATTGCACACATGTTGCCCTGGTCCCGCCTAGAGACAGGGAGGTAGTATTCCGCAACCGCAAACACTATCATTCCCTGAATGTTCAGGTTGTATGTGATGCAAATATGGATATTCCGAATGTGGTCCCTAGGTTTGCAGGGTCCACCCATGACTCCTATATCTTGCATCACTCGGCACTATTCAGACAATTCGAGGCTGGACAGTATGAGGACTGTATATTGCTGGGTGTGTATTTCTCATCTCTGACATGTGTGTGTGTTTCATCTGTCTGTGTATGATCTGATGTTCCGGGTGGGGGGGGGGAGGGGTGGTGCCCTCCAGCTCTACCTTGCTATGGTGGTGTATGATGATGGTAGAATGGACGGTAGCATTTGTGTTGTGGTTACAGATTATGTTGATGGCAATCTGTACACCTACCCCTTGTTTTATGTGTCATAACTTCACACGTTGATGCATAGTTGTGGTGTCCCATCATGTGCTGTTATATGTATATTTCAGGATGCATTTGGTTTGAACGTACATATCGGTGTCCATTTCTGTGGGCATGGGCTCCTGCTTTAACGTTCTACATTTCTTTCTGCAGGTGATGCAGGATATGGGTGTCGCCCCTGGTTGCTGACCCCCGTGTGTCAGCCATGGACACGTGCAGAGAGGAGTTACAATGAGGCCCATGCCTCCAGCCGCTCTATCATAGAGTGCACCTTTGGCGTTCTAAAAAGTTGCTTCAGGTGTCTGGATAAGACAGGCGGGGCCTTACAATACACACCACAGACTGTGGCAGAGATCATTATTGCCTGTTGCATCCTGCACAATATTGCTCTCAGGCACCATATCCCTGTCCAAATTAATGAGGATCTCGAGGATGATCCTATGTGCCCTCCTGTACGTGCCTGTGGTGACACACGTGAGGGCACAGCAGTCAGGCGGCAACTGATTGAGGAGGTCTTCTCATGTAAGTACTGCATATGTTGCCACCTACATTTGTTTCAATATGTGTATACTGCTACCACTACTTAACATCTGTATACTGTCGCCACCTCCTGGCTGGGCGTATAGCCGGGCAGCAGGAGAGTGTCGCCTTGTTGCCCTTTTGAATAAGGTTCACCAATATGTCTACCAGCTAGGGCTGCTGGGTACTGTAGTTTACTTATTCTCTATGGCAAAGTAGTGTGACCACAAGTGGTTAGGCGAAAACAGAGAATATTTTTATTTTCTTGGGATTTTTCCCCTCGCATCAAATTTAACAGTGCTGAACTCAAAAATGGATTCTTCTCCAAAAACAAAGAATAAAGTTCACAAGTTGTATTCACAGGTTGGTCAGTTTAAGCAGTTAATTTTGACACCGGAATTGGCTTCCAAAGCCCAGGCTGTAAACTTTCTTAAAGCAAGTTACTTTCACAGGAAGACTGTTTTACTCACAGCTTCCTCACATACAGACAGCTTCAAAAATGTCCATTAAGTTTCATTTCACTTCCAGGCATATAGGAGAAACAGCTTGGCTTAAAACCTCCAGTTATTTTCCTTTGCTGTATCTTTCATTCAAACAAACTTCACTACTTTAAACATTCATTCATTCACATGTGCTTAAGCTTCAGCACACCTCCAGCTCGTTTGCCCTACAAAATGAGCATTGTATTTCTTCAGGCTCATTATCATAAGATTCTACTTCCATCTCCTCTACCGATTCATTGCAGCAGTTCTCAGAGGGAATCTGGTCGTAGAGCTTACTACTCTGCTTCTGCAACAGTTCATTTAGTTTTTCTAGCAAGAGTTTCTTCTGCTCTATCTCCTCAGAGAGACTTAACCTAGGAAATGCAGACAAGCTATTTTCTCTACTTTTACAGCTTAGCTGGCTATCTGAGTTGCTTCCTCCAGTAGGAACTAACTCCTTCAACTTTTGCTTATGCAGGGACTCTGGAACATACACTTGCCTGAACTCTGGGCCTCTTAGTAGTTCCACTCCTTCCTGCTCAGTGCCATGCTGCCTTCTCTCATCAAATGCTTGCCTCTCTCGTGGCAATTTCCCTGTTAGCTGTGTCTGCCTTGGACCTGTTGCTCCTAGATCCCACAGCTCATCTCTGCTCTTGGTTCCAGCTCTTCTCGTGCTTCCCAGGGCTCCTCTGCTTCTTTCTGGTACTCCTCTCCCTGCACTCGTGCCTCCCAAGGCTCCTCTGCTTGTGTTCATGCCTGTCCTCTCTGACTGCTCAAACACAGCAGTTTTAAACGGATCTTTCTTAGGGACCACACCCTTCTCCCAGCACACGTGGGAGCTGCTAGGATTCAACCTAGCTCTGACGTGCTGACGTGGGCGGGGCTTGATGCTGGCTGCACTCTGACTCAGAGGTTCTTGGTTACTAGGGAAACCCTGAATGCTAGCATTTTTAAAGGAACAGGGTTCACTTTTCTGCCATTCCATTTCCTCTGAACTGCCTTCGTCATCACAATACCAATATCAGTAAGATGCAACACTGCACTGACATGTAACAGACACTGCCTGGACATCCCAGCTTACGATCTAGTTATGACTGAAACGCAGAAGATGTGAGCAGGCCACAACAGCTGGTGGAGGTGGATTATGTGTGTCTGTATTTTTAGGCTTGTGGGAGGTGTTACGCTGACATACCTGATATGTGGCTGATTGGGATAGGAACTGCTGTACAGCCACAGGTAGTTAGTTTCATGCTTTGGGTGCAGCAAGGTGAAAGGCATGTAGTATGGAGTAAACAGTCAGAGAGCAGAGCATAGATGGGGCCAGATGTCTAGATGTGTGTGTTTAACATATTGTAATTTGGGCTGATTGTGTGGTTGGTATGCTCCGATGAGCAGGGACTGTGTGTTAGTTATTTTTGTATAGTGCTACATGTGCTACATAGCACTATATACTGTGATGATGTGAAGGCTGCAGAGCCCTTTAAAAGTAGAAAAAACTCTGAGATTGGTTCCCACAAGCGGGGGATGGGATCACAGAAGCACATTTCCCACAGAGAGAATGAAACCAAGGCACATAGAAGCAGGGTTAGCTTGAAGCCACACCCAACCTCTAGGACAGCTGCAAGCAGAGAGAGGGTGGGGTCAGAGAAGCAAACAGTTCACAGAACATATAAGCTGCGTCACACAGGAAGTGGGGAGAGAGAGGAACGGGAGCTGGAGAATCAGCTGAGAGTTGATTCCAGAGCTTCACATACACGAGGACTAGGCACAGGATGGTGCAAAGGAAATTGCAATGCTAAAGGGAGACTAGCAAAACCCCGAGGACAAAGTTTCTTTGAAGAATCAGCTGAGTGGGAGGAGGAATCAGGTACTGATCAAACGGTATGTGCTCATACACCAGAAAGACTGCAAAGAAGGTCTGTTCAAAGGCAGGACCGGTTGCAGGCTAGGAGCCAAAGAAAAAGGCCAGTAAACCAGGGAAGGAAGCAGGATTACAAAGCTGTTAATTCTGCTAAGCCCAGAAGGACTGACCACTACTTACAAGGCAAGTGCAAAGGGTGTGGGCATAGAAAGAACCGGCAGAGAAGCCTGGATTTTACCTCTGAATCAGAATATAGCAGTTCTAGTCTTGAACCTCCACACAGATATTATAGAAAGCCTGTTAGGAGGAGAGTTACTGCTAGTCAAGAAGCTTTTGCATTTCCTGATGAGAAACTATTAAGGGGGAGAAAAGCAAAAGGTTCCAACCCAGTTACAGAGGGGAACCGTGAGCTAAAGTGGAGAAACCTTTGTAAGCTTCTGAAGAACATACAACAGGTTAAACCAGAGATTACCCCAAGCTCAGAGCCATACAATTCCCCAACAGAAATGGACGTAGACTGTCTCTCTGATAAATCAATGTCCTCTGCTGAATCGATGGATTGCAGTCTCTGTGTGTCTAATGTATAAAGCTTTTCCTTTATGCTGTATGAAACAAGTAAGAAGACGTCAGGAGTTCAGATATCATTGTATGCTTGGAAAGCAGACAAGTGGATAAGAAAAACCTCATGTGAAAGCCTAGCTAGTTTTATTGCTGCTGTAACGTCAGTTGAAAAAGCTAGTGGTTTAAAAGCTAAGAGGTAGCACTCTGAGTAATGTTTTAAACTTGAAGTCAGCAAGGAAAGTAAAGCTTTTCATATTGCCAAAGTTTGTGAGTAATGCACAAAGATATTTCTACTGCATTTGTAAATACTAGAAAATACTGCTATCACGGTTGAGAAGTTTATGGAAGAAATTCACCTTGCACATTTTGGAGAAGAATCCTATACCTTTGGTTGAATGTGTTTTACCTTTCTGGAATTTTGCCACAAATAATTTCCTTACAGAAAATCAAAATAAAAGCAATTTATGTTATAAATTGTCCTGTGCTTCTTCTATTCGGACTGCTAATAAAAGCAAACCACAACTACAATTAAGGAGGTGATCCACCGTCTCTCATCAGGCAGGTGTCTATACCAAATAGCACTATAAGTGTCCAAACAGAGACAATCTGCCGTGCCACCTCTAGGGGCAGTGCGGTGAGAGCGTTGGAAGGCGTCACAATACATGATGGGTAGTAGTGTGATTACTGGTATTTGAGATCAGTAGGGGAGGTTACTGCAACACCACAGTGTGCCTGTATGTATAGGTCAGCATGTAGCCTTGACATGGATGCGGAAACGGATAGGAAACCTGTGAGGTGTCGTGACAGGGGGAGTATTAGTCCCATTATGTGTGTGGCTGTAGAATAGCCATGCAGTGCAGTGTTGCATCTTTGCAGGCAAACAGGGATGATTGAAGGCCAGATCAGCAAGGTGTAGGTTACAGTAGGCAAGCCAGGAGCTTATTGGGGGGGAGGGATTTGGTTTTTAGTTGTGTTTTCAGGGAGTACTGGGGAGATATAGCTGATGACAACTAGACATAAACCAGAAGCCTCAACTACAAGCTGGGTATGTGTGTAGAGGAGGAGAGTACAGTCCAAAACAACACCTACATTGCTGACCCTAGAGAGAGAGGAACTTTTGGACACACATGAAGACGCTCTGATGGGAGGGGAGGGTTTAGGTGCACATATAGGATATCCATGCTTTGCAATTTCCACTTACACACAGTGGGATGACATGCAGCCATCAATGTCAGGTGGCAACTGAACATCGGGGTGTGGTTTTGCAGACAGAACTCAGGCATGGAGAGATATATTTGCAGCACATCAGCACACAGCTGTTAATGTAAGTCAAAGTATGAGATATACACACCAGGAAGATGCATATGCACAGAGGATAAGGATGGAGCCACCGCATATTTCCCTGTGTTACAGGAACTGACAGCGGTGTAGCAGACGATATTGAGACACCAGATCACACACTGAAGGGGCATTGGGAACGATATGGGGGACACAGGATAGTACTGCATGTTTAGAGCCAAACAGGGACACGTTAGGGAGGAGATAATTCTGTCCCACAGTTTTTACAGCAAAAGAGAGGTGAGGAAGGGGACAGACAGCGTACGGACCCTTGTTGTTTGCCACACATACTTCAGTGATAACTTTCACATAAAACAAATCTGTATAGTGTGATGTGGAACAGTCAGTCTGTTAAGGATCTTGGGGGGGTCTGGGAGCTGGGGACGTGAAGGTGCAGTGTGTGTTGCACAGCTCCAACATGACATATGTATGTTTCTCTTGTATCTCTCAATCCACAGGACATACTTGGTGACCTTCCTGGTGCTGTGGTGCATTGGCAGGTGACTGTACGTCATCCAACATGCAGTAGTCTGGGGTAGGTGGACTTACAGCTACTTTGTCTGTGACGACAGTCAGGGGGACCACATGTCTGCAGTGATCTGTCATGATGTACATATGCTGTTGTTCACCTCTTTTCCCTGCACCCCCATACCCCATATATTGCTGTTGGCACACATATCCACATGTGTTCCTGGACCGTTTGTCTTCTCCAACACTGTCTCTGGGACACGTCCAACAGAGCTGCGTGTGTGTGCAAGGCCCTAGGTGTTTGGGTGGTGGAATGCACGTACACCCTTCCCTAACATTGTAGCATCAGCCAACAGCAGCGTATCATTGCATTTAACAGGCCTTTCTCTCCACTAATCTCCAATTGTGTACATACAGGCCGTATGGTACTGCTGCCACACTCACCTTAGCATACTGCGTTGGTGTGTGTTTTTGTGTTGGCTGTGTGATGATACAGCATGCAGGCATTTTGCATTATCATGTGGTGTGAGGGGTCTGTACACCTGGGGAGCGGTGGGGACTGTGCTATCTCTACTTTAATGCTGTTTACCTTGTGGACATTGTGGACATGTGTTGTGTGTTGTGAGCTGACCTATCTCTTGTGTGCTGACAGACCACTGCACAACAGCATTCATGCATCACAGATATCGCCATAATGTGGACACGCATCAACAGTGGCTGGACATGGGGACATGGTGACTCTAAACAATTTGATGACATCTTCTCCCTTCACTGTGACGTGTTATGGCCTTTGGTTGCCTCAGGGATCCTAAACATACACTTGCTGCAAACACACGTTAGGTTGCACCTTTGGTCTTTTGTGAATGACATCAGCCTCTACATGTTAATGATTTCCTGTTTGTCTCATAGACATTTCCTGTTGGGTCTTTGAACACATATGCTGATGCACATGGGGTGGAGCTGTGAAACGCCTGTGAAACATGGGCATGGACATGACCATATCCATGTGACACCCTCGTCTGCGGCTCCATTTCAAAATGTCCCCAACATGAAGTGTGTTCTGTGTTGTGATCATGTTATGTTTGCCTGTGTGTCATTTCCTTATGTACATATTGATGTTTTACTCTCTGCAATTTGGGCTGATGTTGCAAGCAGCATACCACTACATTGTTTTCCCTCTTCTGACACAGGGCAGTGAACACACAGAGCACATCTACTACAGTGCATCCGGCGTCACCATCAACCACCTGTTGGAGGACACAACAACACCATGGAACTATCCCTGGGAAATGGTGCCATAGGATGTTTGCGAGTGGGACACATGCCTAGGATGGATAGTATTATTGTTGGACTGCTACTTTGGGCATGACAGGCCTGTCCAAAACACCGTTGCTGCTGTGCTCTGGTTGGGTGTCGTGTTCATTGTAGGAGACACACATGACCTTTCCAGTACTGAGGCATATTGGGATGTCACACTTGACTTTGCATGCCCAGGGTTTCAAGGACAGTCATAACATGACTTGTTGGATTGCAGACACCCTTTGCACTTTGGACAATGTGTACTGGTCCCCATATGTGCAGCAGGGACTGACATTGTCACTGTATGTTGTACATCCATCTGACATTGTGTTGTGTTTTGCCCATGTGTGTCAAATAACAAAAAACTCAGTAGAAAAAAAACAATTGTACAAATTAATTTTTTGTCGGAATGGCCAGCACAGTAGATAGGAAAAAACACCTACTACCACCGTGGCCCGTCCTTTTTAATCGTTTTGAAAATCAATTTAAAACAGCACTAGTTCAAAAAATGGCTGGTACTTAGCTTTCTAAAGAAAAAGCTGGCTGTAGAAATGCTGTAGTCAACAGTAGGTCAAATGTGTGTGACATGGAACGCAAGATACGCTCATCTGTTTGGTATGACACGAGCATACAGCCATGCGTGTGGCACAGGGGGAACACTGGAGAGGTCCTCTTGTCCATGTCCACCTAGCCTCCACTTGGACATGACACAGTATTTGCCACGATACCACTTTACTGCACACCAGCATCTTGGATTGCTGTTTGCAATCACCAAGGGTGTTACAGTGCATGTGTGGCATCACTGTATCATGTTTCAACGTACACAATCTCCAGGAACAAGCAGGAATAAGTCATCACATATGGGTACGTTGGTACCGACGGAGCCCGCGCGGGAAAGCTCCCCAGCTTTTCAGATTAAAAGCTTTTGGGGCCTCCCACTGCACATGCGCGCTGCCTTCCCGCCTTCCTGACCAGCTCTCGTCAGTTTCTTTTTTTCCGCGGAGCCAGCAGGTAGTGTTCCTGTCACCGCTGAAGAAATTGTTAATTTTATTGTTTTCTTTAGACCGCGTACCTGCCTTCCCCATTCTGAAACCGGTACTGCCAGTCTCTCTTTCTTTCTTTAAAAAAAAAAAATATATATATTTTTCTTTTCTTCAGCACAGCTTGGTACTTTGTTAGGCCTTCAGGCCTACACAAATTCTCCTCATGGAGAAGCCAGTTCCTGCTTTTAAAAAGTGTACCAAGTGCAGTGCTGTCATTCCTGTTACAGACACCCATGAATGGTGTCTGAATTGTTTAGGACCTGACCATTCCATACCGGACTGCCCATCCTGCTCCCAGATGTCGAAACGTGGATTGCAGAACCGGGCCAACAAGTTCCATGTGCTGTTTCCTTCAGAAGCATCACAGTCATCCAGGTCTTCCTCTCCGGATGGATCTCAGGTAACCAAAACTCCAGTGGGCAAATCCTCTAAAAGCAAATCTCTTTCTAAAGATCGAGAGGCTCTCAATTCTGAGTTCGAGGATTCTGCCCAGGCCAAAAAACCCCGGCGGGAGGTTCCGGCCTCCAAAGCAATCATGGGGTCACAGGTTGACATCGATGGCGCGGCCTCGACAGATCACCTGTTGTGCTGCTCTGGGGTACCGGCCCATACCGGTACCAAAATCCAGGCAGCAGTGGCGTCTATGGGCAATACTGTCCAAGTCATGCAGCAGGCCATTCTGGCTTTTATTAATGCTGCTACGCCCTCGGTACCGCGGCCAGCGGTACCGGGTCCGGTTCCGGTAATGGCTTCCATACCGGAACCGAGGCCATCGTCTTCCAAATGCAGATCGGTTCCGCATGCCGGATCCGGGCTTTTGCCCGGTACCGATCCCATACCCGGTACGCCCGATGTCGATACCGAACGGTATGCGTATTGTGCGTTGGAAGCACATAGAGGATACTCTGCTTCTTCAGAGGATTTTAACTCCTCTGATGATTCTGATGAGTTCTCCCTTGATCTTCCTGAGGAGCCTTCTTCTCCTAAAAGGAGAATGTCTCCACCAGAGGATTTGTCCTTTCAGGACTTCATCATAGAAATAGCTAAAGGTCTTTCTATTGCTTCATCCTCTGAAAAGGAACCCAGATCAAAGAAACTGGATATTTTAGGATACTCTAAGTCTCCTAAAGAGGCAGTCACCCTGCCTATCCATGAAATCCTTCAAGAACACTTGATGGACTTATGGGAGGCTCCTCTAACATTGTCTCCTTCTTCTTGCAGGTTGGACACCATGTACCGTGTCCCCCCTTCTCCTGGTTTCCAAAAAACCCAGTTGCCTCACCATTCTATTGTGGTGAAGTCTGCAATGAAGAAGATAAAGAGTACCAAAAGGCACTCTTCTACTCCTCCAGGGCGAGAATGTAAGACTCTAGACTCTTTTGGCAGGAACATTTTCCAGGCTACTATGCTTATAGCCAGGATTAATTCCTATAGTCTTTACATGGGCATGTTTCTCAGTGAAATCGCTCTAAAAGTTCGGCATTTTGCCCCCTTCATCCCTGAGGATAAAAGGGAGGAGTTCATTTTCTTAGTGAAACACCTTTTGGATATTTCAAAGTTCTCCAACAGGGCAGCTTTTGATTCCTTTGAGGGTGCTGGTAGGGCTTCGGGCATTGCTATAGCAGCTCGACGTCTTGCTTGGCTCCAGGCTTCTGATCTAGAACCTTGGGTCCTAGATGGCTTACGGAATCTGCCCTGTACAGGTGAGAACTTATTTGGTGAGGAGTGGCAAATTAAGGCCACTCAAATGGACGCAGAAAATGCCACCTTAGATAGACTTTCTAAGTCTACCTCCACTCCTGCCAAAAAGAAGTCTTTTAAGAGGCCTTATTACAAGAAGTCCAGATTTTCCACAAATACTGGCCAACAATCCTCTCAGCCTCGTTTTGCTGCTAAACGTCAGCAACCTAAACAGGCAAGGTCAAAGCCTGCGGCGTCTGCTACGCCTCAGCAGGCTCAACCCCCTCAGGGGTTTTGACTTGCCCCTAGAGAACTTAACTTTTCTGGCTCTAGAACAACCAGAGCCCCTCACCATACCCGGAAGGTTAGCTCACTTTGCTCCCAGATGGGAGCAAATTACATCAGAGCAATGGACCCTCTCTATCATCAGAGAGGGTTACAAACTCCATTTTTCCGACCTTCCTCCTTATACTATGGTGAGGCAGTTCAATTCTCCCCCATCTCTCCTGACCCTCTTGGGTCAGGAAATCTCCTCCCTCCTTGCCCAAGGGGCAATAGAGGAGGTCCCTCTTCTTCAACAGGGGACGGGATTCTACTCCCCTTATTTTCTAATACCAAAGAAGACAGAGGGCTTCAGACCAATTCTAGATCTGAGAGAATTGAACAAATTTCTTTTCAAGGAGAAATTCAAAATGCTTTCTCTGGGCATTCTCCTTCCATACCTTCAGAGTCAGGATTGGCTTTGTTCTCTAGACCTAAAGGATGCGTATACACACATACTCATCCACCCATCCCACAGAAAATACCTTCGATTTCTGTTTCAGGGACAACATTTCCAGTACAGAGTACTCCCCTTCGGTCTAGCCTCTGCTCCAAGAGTGTTCACCAAATGCATGGCAGTCGTAGCTGCCTTTCTAAGAGGCCTGGGAATTTTCATATTCCCATACCTGGACGACTGGCTCATCCGAGCTCCATCTCAGTCCCAGGCCCAAATTTCCCTGGACCGCACAAGGCGTCTTCTGCAGTATCTGGGACTGGTAGTAAACCTTCCCAAGTCTCAACTAATCCCTACTCAGTCTCTCGAGTTCATAGGGGCCCAGTTAGACACCATCACTGCGAGGGCCTACCTGCCTCAGCTCAGGGCCCAACGCCTGCTGAGTTTGGCCTCCCAAGCTCAGTCCAGCAGTCATTTGACAGCCCGGGAAATGCTGCGACTTCTGGGCCACATGGCCTCCACGGTACATGTGGTGCCCTACGCTCGTCTGCATATGAGAGCAGCTCAATGGACCTTGGCCACCCAGTGGACTCAAGCATCTGGAGCGCTCTCCGACCAAATACTCACCTCAAGCCGTCTGTTTTGGTCCCTCCAATGGTGGACATCCACCAAGAATCTGTTGTTGGGGGCCCCCTTCCAACCTTTGTTGCCCCAAGCAACCCTCACAACAGATGCCTCCCAGACAGGGTGGGGAGCTCATCTTCAGAACCTCTCCACTCAGGGCACTTGGTCTCCACAGGAGACCACCCTTCATATCAACCTCCTGGAACTGCGAGCAATTTACCTTGCCCTCAAGGTCTTCTATACCCTCCTTGTCAACCTGACTGTCCTAGTTCAGACAGACAATCAGGTAGCCATGTTCTATAAACAACCAAGGAGGGACAGGCTCTCTGTCGCTTTGCAACGAAGCTCTCAGATTATGGGCCTTCGCCAGAGAGCATCAAATTCACCTTCTTGCAGTGTATCTTCCAGGAGTTCAAAACTCTCGTGCGGACAGACTCAGTCGAGTTCTGCTTCCACACGAATGGTCCCTACATAGGGACCAGATATGCAGAATCTTTCAGGAATGGGGGACCCCGGACATAGACCTCTTTGCAAGTCCGTGGAATGCCAAACTTCCCCGGTTCTGTTCCAGAACTCAGTGTCAGGGAGCTCAGGCCCACGATGCCTTCCTCCTGCATTGGGGTCAGGAATTCCTCTATGCCTTTCCACCCATTCCTCTAATATCCAAGACTCTGTTCAAGCTCCAGAGGGATCACGGGACTATGATCCTCATAGCTCCCCGCTGGCCACGCCAGGTGTGGTTCCCTCTACTTCTGCATCTCTCCCAGGGATCCTCCCTGGACCTGGGAGCTGCGCCAGGAGAAGGGGACTTTGTGGCACCCAAACCCCAAATCCCTACATCTCAGAGCTTGGTTACTGAAGGCCTAAGTCTTCAAGACTTTAATCTTTCTCAGCCTGTGAAAGATATCCTTCATGCCTCTAGGAAACCTTCCACGAGGCGTTCTTATGCTTTCAAATGGAAGCGTTTTTCCATTTGGTGTGCTCAGCAGGGTCTTGACCCTCTAGCACTTCCTTTGAATTCCCTCTTGGATTATCTCCTGCATCTTTCAAATGCAGGCCTTAAGACGAATTCAGTAAGGGTCCATTTGAGTGCTATTGCAGCATCCTTAAAACCTATAAATGGACAACCTGTCTCCTCTCATCCTCTTGTTGCACGTTTCATGAGAGGCCTGACCCTAACTAAACCTCCCATCCGACCTCCCCCGGTAGCATGGGCTTTGAACCTAGTTCTAGGTCAGCTTATGAAGCCACCTTTTGAGCCTTTGGACTCTACCTCCTTCAAATTTCTTTCCTGGAAGGTTGTTTTCCTTATTGCAGTCACTTCGGCTCGCCGCATCAGTGAACTGCAGGCTTTAGTGGCTCATCCACCTTATACTAGGTTTCATCATGATAAGGTGGTCCTTAGGACGAATCCCCACTTTATGCCCAAAGTGGTCTCGCCTTTTCATCTTAATCAAGAGGTATATCTACCTGTCTTTTTCCCGGCTCCTCATGCATCCATTGCAGAGAGGAACCTTCATACTCTGGATTGTAAAAGAGCTCTTGCCTTTTACCTCAACAGGACTCAACCACATCGAAAGTCTTCCCAACTTTTCGTGGCTTTTGATCCTTCTCATTTGGGACTTCCAGTCACCAAGCGTACACTTTCCAATTGGATCGCTCAGTGTATTTCTTTTGCTTACCAGCGTAAGAACATTTCTCTGGAGGGCCATGTCACAGCTCACAATGTGAGAGCCATGGCCACTTCTATGGCTCATCTTCACTCTGTGTCCATAGATCAGATCTGTCGAGCAGCCACTTGGGCCTCGGTTCATACCTTCACAGCCCATTACTGCTTGGACAAGGACTCCCGCCGGGATGCCTTGTTTGGTCAGGCTGTCCTCAAACACCTGTTCCATACTTAAACAACTCCTGCCCACCTTCCCTGGATGGATGCCTGAGATCCATACGAAGATGGTTTACCCTTGGAGGGGGATCTCCCAGGCATCTTAGCTAGGGAGTCCCCATATGTGATGACTTATTCCTGCTTGTTCCTGGAGATAGCACAGTTACTTACCTGTAACAGGTGATCTCTGGGAACAGCAGGAATTAGTCATCACAACCCACCCACCTCCCCTAGGAGTTGTATCTCTATCTATCTATCTTCCTGTCCTCTCTCTCTATTGTCTCAGCTTTAAACTCGAACTGACGAGAGCTGGTCAGGAAGGCGGGAAGGCAGCGCGCATGTGCAGTGGGAGGCCCCAAAAGCTTTTAATCTGAAAAGCTGGGGAGCTTTCCCGCGCGGGCTCCGTCGGTACCGACGTACCCATATGTGATGACTAATTCCTGCTGTTCCCAGAGATCACCTGTTACAGGTAAGTAACTGTGCTGTGCATGTGCATGTGACTGACTATGTTGGTGCAACACAGCAGGTTGCAATATGGCTTCTGTGTGGGTTACTGTAACATGTTTGACCTTTCTTTCCATCTCTATATACAGGTTATTGTGTCTGTTTACTGTACAGATGTGACGCTCTGCATTGATTTACAAACCTAGCATTGCATGTCTGTACAGTCCTATTTATTCCCTGAGGTAACGACACTCACATTGCCCCGTTATATTTGGAGTGTAGCAGTGTGAGTGTTCATTTTCTTCCTTCATTAGTGCATTCCATGTACCGTGATATATGTGTAAGGACACTGTATCCACACCAACCAGTGCAGGGGGACCTTCTGTATAGTGTTATCTCTGCATGTTTCTGCAGATGGTTTCATTTGAATTCTCTGTGTTTATGTGCTTCTGCTACCTGTTAGCATATCCTCATTGTACATTTGACGATTGTTTAGGTTTACATTGTTGCAGCTTTGATTCCTATATCAGGCATTATGTGACAGCTGTAACATAAATTTCGATATGTGTGTTTAAACTTTCATACTTTTAAAAACATATGCTTTTTCATTTGTGTGCCTCCAGTGTTGGCAGAAAGATATGTTTTAAAGACCAGATCATGATTGATGTGTGTTGGGCCCTCATCATGCACCGCCTACTGTCTACATGCACACATATGTAACTAACACATTTGGGGCATGCAGCAGCATGTGGGGGGTGGGGGCCTAATGCATACTGCACACCATGCACCTGATGCACATTATCTCTCCTGCCCATCATTTGTAGATGGGCCAGTGACCTTTCTGTAAGATGTGGGTTGCTGCCATGCTAAATGTGTTTTCTGTCTTTCATCTGGGATCCACTCACCTTGATATTATGATGGCGGTATCTACATTATCTGTGATGATTAACCCAAATAAAAATATGTGTTTGACGTACATTTGTCTCTGCTGCTGCTTGATCACACTGACAAAAATGCAATGCAATGTGTGCCTTTGAGTCAGTACTGACTCCTGGTGACCCAGAAGCTCCTGGGTTTTCTTGGCAGTGTCACTGGAAGCAGATTGCCAGGCCTTTCTTCCAAAGAATCCAAAAATAAGTAAACCAATCGGAATCAACCTAACTGTCCCAAAAACCAAAAGATTCCAATATCCAATACCCCCAAATACACAATTCTTTTTGTCGGAGTACGCCAACACAGTGCCAGGAAAACACTCCAGGCACCACTGTGGCAACTCCTTTTATTAAGACTTTATATGTGGATAAAAGTAGAAATCCAAACTTAGCTTTCAAATAGTGCAATCAACGCAGCTGAAATATGCCAGTAATTCAGAAATGATGACGCGGCTCACGTTTCGGGTTTTCAATCAAAATGTTATGAAACCCTGCTTCAGGTCCATCCGCAACTGGCAAGAAGGAAAGCATGAATAACAAACCACGGGGGTGTAACCCACCAAATAGACATCGGCGTCTGACGTCAGCTTCCATTGAAAACTCAAAGCCACCAATCAAAATGCAGAGAGAACCCACCACTCGGCAAACTACTTTGCGTATTGCATATTCTCGTAAAGCGAATTTGAGAGATTTGATCATGAAAACTACCTCCCCGCAGGATCGCCCCGTGAGGAGGCATAATGATAATGGGCATTTTGCTTGTGGGAACTATACTTATTGTTCACTTACCCTGGGGGGTTCTGATTGGATAGATCTGCACACATCCCGGACCTATACAACTGTTTGGCACACGGGCTGTACTTCATCCTTTGTGGTGTATTTGATTGTCTGCCCTTGTTCCCTTTATTATGTGGGACGTACTAAACGTGCGGTGAAGGTTCGTCTTTCTGAGCATGCTTCTAGACTACGCACTAAAACTCTTTCTGCTCCTATGGTGGAACATTGCTTAATTGCTGGGCATGATTTTCCTTCATTGCGATGGAGAGTACTGGATTTTATCCCTATTGATCCAAGGGGTGGGGACAGAGAACAATGATTACAATGGCGAGAACAAAGATGGATATATTCATTGAACTCTGTTACCCCTAATGGTCTCAATCTTCAAGTGGACTGGCATACTATTCTTTGAGTGGCATTTGGAGTTTCCCATAGAGGGTTTCTCTGTGCTGTGGGATTCCCCCTGTTTGGGTTCTCTCTGCATTTTGATTGATGGCTTTGAGTTTTCAACGGAAGCTGACGTCAGACGCCGATGTCTATTTGGTGGGTTACACCCCCGTGGTTTGTCATTCATGCTTTCCTTCTTGCCAGTTGCGGATGGACCTGAAGCAGGGTTTCATAACATTTTGATTGAAAACCCGAGACGTGAGCCGCGTCGTCATTTCTGAATTACTGGCATATTTCAGCTGCGTTGATTGCACTATTTGAAAGCTAAGTTTGGATTTCTACTTTTATCCACATATAAAGTCTTAATAAAAGGAGTTGCCACAGTGGTGCCTGGAGTGTTTTCCTGGCACTGTGTTGGCGTACTCCGACAAAAAGAATTGTGTATTTGGGCGTATTGGAATCTTTTGGTTTTTAGGCCTTTCTTCCAAGGCAATGGAGGGTTAAGTGACTTGCCCAAGACCACAAGTAGTGCTAGTGGGAATTGAACCGTGGTTGCTTGGTTAACCAAGCCAGTGTTCTAACCACTAGGCTACTCCTCCACTCCTTGAGCACATTGACACTTGTATTTAATGATTTCCTGGTCATGTACATGGCCCACCTGTGCTCACATCCTTGTACGGTGCCAGCTGTCTATCTGCCAGCCGTTTGCCACATCACTGGATGTTACAGGTTCCCATACACACCTTCCCTTTGAGGTACTATTTTAGCATTGCGCTCATTGTGGTTGTTTGGGATAGTGGTTACAGACATGTGTTATAACACCATAGGTTGCTGGTTTGATCCCCATGTGGAGTTTACTTTTTTTTTCTGTTGTGCTAACATGACCATTAGGTACCTGCAGGTTCATCACCTATGCACACACCCTTCCATCTCTTCACTGTACACCAAAGTGTGCCCTCTGTGCTGCCTATCCATTACATATTAGCTGTTACATATGTCTCTTTCTTTATGGCATTAACATGGCAGTCCACTTGGGGGATTGGCATTGCTGTAGTTCAGCTAGTCTGTAGCACACCTGTTTGAAGGTTCAATTCTCTCTTGTTCTGTTTCATATTTTGCCCTGCTCCACAGAGCATCCCCTGCCGCCCTTTGGGTTTAGGTTCTTTCCTCTTTTGCATGCTGTATCCACTGCATAACATTTCATTGTGTGTGTGCATGTAGTTATATGTGGCTCTGGTCCCAATTGCAGAATGTGATATGATCTGTACCCACCAGATCTGCATGTGCAGTTCATCATGGTTACTGCTGGAGGCTTCCCTATCCTGGCATCCAGCAGGCTTCTTGTGTGATGCCCTGCAGTATTCTTGTATGCAGCCTTTGCTAATGACCTCACGTTGGTGGTGTGGCCTACCAGTTTGTGCATTGACACTTGTATTCATGGTCAAAGTTTTTTTTTTTAAATTTTATTTTTATTTATTTCTCTTATATACCGCGCTCTTCGACATCAGTGCGGTTCACATGGAACAACGAGATATTCTACGGTGGGGGATTACACCGTAATTACAATTAACAGGTAACTCAACTTGGATAATCATCTTAACTATTTACACATATATGGATAACAGATAATTATTTACACATATATACATCACTTTGAGGGCTAGTTACATGTAGTCATGGTGCTTTGTTGTGAGTGGACGAGTTGGTGTACCTTCCTCCGGGTAGCATTTGAGGAAAAGGTGGTGCTTCAATGCCCTCCTGAATTTAGTTAGCTCCGGGATTGCTCGTATGTTGGGTGGTAGGGCATTCCAGCATCTGGGTGCACAGAGACTAAAAGCCCTTTTTATCATTGCCTGTGTACAATGGGTCATTGTTTTGGGGATTACCAAGGTGTTTATTGCTGTAGGTCGTCTGGCTCTGTTGGGGGGGGGGGGGGGTGTGTTTGATTCCTCTCTGTTCTCTTTCATTTGTATGCCTGTCCTGCACAGCTACTTTTCATTCCTATGACAGTCATATCTGTGCAGATCTGTGCTGTTAGCACATTGTACCCTTATCACAATTGTCAACCATCCTTCTGTCCATCTATTTGTGTCTGCCAGCTATGTGCCATCCTACCCTGATGTGCATGCTGCTACCCCACGTCCTGCAGTGCTACACATTTCTGCATTGCAGCTCTCCCTGGTTGCCTCTCCTGTGTGTGGTCTGCTGTCCTCCTGTCATTACGCCCATCCTGCCACTTCTACCTCCTCTGCTGGACACATCTTCTCATCCTCTGGCAAACACTGTCATTGTTGCATGGTACATTACCATCACCCTGTGCATCGCTACAGCTACCCCCGATATGTTTGTCCATTTTTCCAGCTGCCACATGAGCTGGACACAGATTTGTCTGGTCCATCAGCTCAGATCTACTTACATCCATTACTTGTGCATTGTCTTTCCTTGTTGCTCTGTGCAGTGTTAGGGTTACATCTGTGTTTGGCCCATACCTCTCTTGCTTTTCAACTTGGGGGACCTTACTGCCCTTAGCCAACATTTTTGGGGTCACCTATACATCCTTGGGGCATCTTAAGCCACACCTTAGCTTCAGCCAGCTTATGGGGTGCCTTGGGAGTTGGCAACCTTTCAACATGGCCTCTGGGGCACATTATAACCCACCTTGGCTGACGTGGTGGTTTAGGATGTGCCTTCTGGTGCACCCTAAAAGGTGCATTAGTTTATGGCACTGGGGTGTGGGTATTTTTAGCTGGCAGCACAGATTGTTGTACTGTTGCAAGCAGAAAGAGGAATTGCTTTGGACAACTTTATTCATTCGGCCCACTGGGGGATTGAACTCATGACCCCTGTTTTATCAGTCAATGTATTAACCATTGTGTTACATCTCTGTTGCTGTGTTTCCACGTCAGCGCGCCTAATTAAGGTTAACGTGCAGTAACGTGTGTGGCTCCCTCTATCGTGCGATAATGAGCGCAGCACACTTTATCGCGTGATAACCTGCGTTTGCTACATTAAGACCGGAATGCCCACTCCTTTTATGGCATCCTGCACATTATCGCCGGGCGCACGTTAAGACTGTTTAGTAAACATACCCCTATGACCCTGTAGATCTCATCTGTATACCTCTCTGTCTTTCTTAGTTTCTCCATGTCTGCCACTCTAGCCTCCAAAGATTGGACTCATTCCTGAGAATAAAGAGTTCCTTGCACTTATTGCACATTTAAGACCTCTCACCAACTGGGAGAAAATTGTATATGTGACAGTCAGTGCCAAAACTGGATTGCCTCCATCTCACTGCTGGATTGCTGTCTGCATCTTAGTTTTAAGGACTGTTTAGATATTTAAGTTGTTTACTTACGTAAAGTTGCTAGGGATACTTGTACCAATACAGCTATACCTAATAAGTTTAAGGGACTTTATTCACCTCAACATTAATTTCAGAGCCTTAATTCATTAATCCATTCCTGCTGAGGATAGCCAGCCAAACCTTAAAGTGAATTTGACCACCTCTTTCCCTTTAATAGGTTTAAGAGGAGTGGTCTAGTTGTTAGGACAAGGTACTTCAGGCCGGAGGGCCGGGAGTTCAAGTCCCACCTGGGGACAGCAATTTCAGGCCGGAGGGACTGGGATTTCTAGTCCTATAGGCACTCCTTGTGGTCTTGGGCAAGCCACTTAACCCTCCATTGCCCATGTTCCCTGTAAGTATTAGCATATGTGTCTCGTATCCCCTCGTGTTAAATGTATCCCCCAATTGACCGCTTTGACCCGGTGAAAAGCGGGATATAAATACAGCTAAATAAATAAATTTAAGAGCCTCTAAATCTAAGATTATGCCTGGGGTGGGTAGAAGGGAAAGAAACACTAATGGGGTCATTCTGTCCCGCAAATAGCAGGGATGGATGTCCCGTTGGGATGTCCATCCCCGCTATTCGGCCCCCCTGCCATTCCCGACTAACCTCCCTGTATGAACAGGCTAGATGGGGGCGCAAAAGAGGTGGGGTGGTGCAGAGACAGGGCGGGCTGTGGGCAGTCTGTGGCCCCAGATGTACAGGGCCAATTCAGCTGTCGGCCCTGTATGTCTGGGGCCAGCAGACTGAACGGGGAACTTATTCCACCTCTGAAGTGGAATAGGTTCCCCTAGATGGGGGGAGATGGCAGGCCCAGGGCGCATCAAAGGGTGGAGCGGGCGCAGGAGATTCCTCATAGCCTGACCCTGGCCGTGGGAGGCCAGATCGAGGGTTGAGCTGCGAGGAAAGCACCAAGTCATCGGCGGCTGGGGATCATGGCTCTCAAATGGAGCCATGGTGCCATGGCAACTGGATGACATGGTGCCATCGCAACCGGATGACATGGTGCCATGGCTCCATTCGGGAGCCCTGACTGAGTTAGCCAGGTGGAGGCCTGTACGTGCAGTGACTGGGATCGGATCCCAGGCCTGCACATATAGGCCTAGTCATGATTCTGATCCCATGGGATCAGAATTGTGTCTGCCCCTGTGCATCCGATTCTGATTGGCTGCACAGGGGCATGGACATCCTGGATGGAAGCTGTCTTGTTACACAGTGCTCTGACTGGCTTTTAGAGCTTGTTTTAAGTAAAGCTGGCTTGCTATACGGTGCCCTGACTGACTTTATAAAACACAGAACTTTAAAATAGACAGAGATTTTATCAGTTTAAACCCAAAGAATTCCTTTTAACCCGAGAAAAACCCAGCAGATAAATACTTACACATGCAGAATCCTTCCCAGCAAGAGCAACTCCTCTCAGTAGTCCTTCAGACTGAAAATCAGTGTGCGCTGATAGACCTATTTATATCTGTGTTTCTCTTTTCAATTTCCTTAGTGATTCACAATGCCTTTGGTTTGATAGAGGGAGCCTTTCAAATTGACCTTTTGAATCTGTTTCTTAGCTATAAAATCTATTTAAACAATTTCACAGCTCTCCTTCTCCCAACTGAAAGGCTTCTTTGTGAGGGTTTTCTCTTGAAAACAATTTATCTCTGTACACTCAGAGAATATTTACCCTTTTCTATTTTCTTGGTAAAATTATGCCTTAACACACTAGAGCTTGTTTTAAGTAAAAGCTGGCTTGCTACATTGTGCCCTGACTGACTTTAGAAAACACAGAACTTTAAAATAGACAGAAATTTTATCAGTTTAAACCTAAAGAGTTCCATTTAACCCAAGAGTCTGAGAAAAAACCCAGCAGATAAATACTAACAAGTACAGAATCTTTCCCAGCAAGAGCAACTCTTCTCTGTAGTCCTTTCTTTTCTCCCTTTCTGTCTCCAGAGGCCCCAGTCTTCTGAAAAGAGAACACAAATTCAGAACGGTAATGCTTTGTTGGCTCAGCTGGCAGAGGAACTTCATACCAATGAAAACTAATCTGAACACTGTTGTTGTATTATGCACTTACTACGTAACAATATCAAGGAGTAGAAAAGTGCGAACTCTACCTCTTGCCATGCTGCTTATTGTACCTCCTTTCTCCACTCAAAGGATCAAGGATTAAAGATGCAGGTTTTGCGTTCTACAGTGCTCATCGCTCTTGATGCCTCAACATTCATCTGCTCTGCCTGAATATCTGGCAGCTTGACATCCTCCACATCCACTAGTCCTCAGTTTCAAACAAATGTAGAATTTTAGGCAAGCCATATGGGCAGCCTCCTACCATTGTTTTTACTGGTTTGTACTCAAAAAAACATTTTTCTTATAGCTGTCTTTGTTTTTGTTATAGCAGGAGCTAGGGTTTATAGTATTCATTGCCAAGTATGAGCAATGCATTGACAAATGTGATTGCTTTCATTGTAAAACACTGTGTCGTTTTTGAAGCAATTTTGGGCTATAAATTTAGCTGACACATGGTAACATTGGCGTGCCAGCATTCATGTGATTCAGACATAGCTGCATGCCACTGGAATTTGCTAATCAGCTCTTCTGGATGGCATAGGAAAAAGTAAAGTAGAAAGATTTAAGTGGACTGGCCTAGTGGAAAGTTAGAAGGTTGCTTACTTGGGAGAAGGTGAGGGAATGAAGGCTTGCTGGAGTGGTAGAGGCAGCAGGCAGCTTGCTGAATTTGTTTGGAGTGGAGTGGGTTGCATGGCTAGGGGGTTCAATATGCAGGTTGCTTGGGAGGGATGCCCGTTTAGTAGGTAGGTAGGAATATCTGAAAGAGGGTAGCCATGCAAGCTGGCAAAGACAGTGAGGAGTGAACCGTGTGGGTGAGAAGACAAGCAGGAGTTGGGGGTGAAATTTTGAGAGAGAACAGGACCAGAATAAGAATAAGGAACCTACTTCCCACCCTTACCTTTCATCCATATTCCAGTCTGGATTTCCCTGTTATCCCTGATTCTGTCCCCCAGATCTTGAAATTTCTCTCTCGCTCTCGCTCTCTCTCTTTTCCTTCTTTCTCTCTGTCCCCTGCATAGAAAGTGGCTTCTTAGGGTTTCTATTTTAGTTTTTACATGCACATTTGTAATTTGTGATCACCTATTCTGTATCTTTGTTTGCTGTGTGTGTGACCAAAGTGAGATTTTCTGCTAAGGTGAAGATATCAATAGCCATCTTCTTTGGTGTTTTTCCAACAGGTGTTCTATTTGCATTTTAGAGTCTATTGCAGTATTGGTAGTGATATCTTTTTGTAGACAAGATTGTTGCTGTCTAAGTCCTGAGTGTTAATGCTGCTGTGATATGGGAGGGGAGTTGCAGGATTTTGTATCTCACTATGCAATTAGTAATGAAGGGTATTTATGTTGCTGTTACTGAGATGAACCAGAATTTAGTTTTCTTTTTATGATGAGTTGTATAGGGACATATCCTAGTTCTGCTCTGCACCTCTAGCTCTGTAGAAGTAGGTGTATATTGGATTTTTCTTGCACATACATAGCAGGAATAAACCTCACTTTTAAGCCAGAGTATGCTAGGTACTATCTCAAACTCTCACATTCACTGATAGTATTCTTAATGCTGGTATTATGCAAAAGAGCTTTCTTCCGGAGCTTGTATAATGTAGAGACAATTTATTGAGGATTTTTTACTTTCTCCTACATTTTCCTGGTTACTGATTGCATATTTATTTATTGCTATTTGCCAACATTTTTTACACCACAATTCCCAGCCCCTGCATCTGAGATTTCCATTAGCCAGGCCACTCTTCTTCAAATATCATAAGGAGAGAAACTTTATAGAATAGTTATGATTGTGTGGAACTTGTTAGTTACAGAAAAAGGCAAGATGGCAGAAACAGGTGTAAATGGCAAGCAAAAATGCAGAAAGAGAAATGTTGCCTCTATTACTTTTCATATGTAGGAATAAATCGTAACTTTACATATCTTATTATTAAGTTTCCATATATAGTAATAAGCTAGCGTGTCAGCTACACCCATATTTGGTGACATCACCACATGGATCTAATATTAATAGGAAACTGGAAGAAGAAACTGAACTGCTATAGATCCCTGTACAGAAACTACACAGTAGCAGAGTATCTAACCTCAATCACAATGCAAAACAGAAGCAGCTCCTCACCAAATACAGAATTAGGGACCAGAAAATGCAAACAAAAACTAAACTGGAAATACCAAGAGGTCATGCTCTGCATGTAGTTCAACAGAAATGCATTTCCTCTTGTGCTGTGCAAAGTACAAAGATCTCCAGGAACAAGCAGGAATGAGTCTTCACATATGGGTACGTCGGTATCGACGGAGTCTGCGCGGGAACGCTTCCCAGCGTCCAATCAAAGAGCTTTTGGAAGCATCCCACCATGCCTGCGTGCTGCCTTCCCGCCTTTCCCAACTGCCTCTCCTCAGTTTTCGTTTTTCTGTGGAGCCGGCAGGACATCCTCCTGTCACCGCAGAAAATTCTTGTTTTATTTCTTTAGTTTTCTTGTGGTCGCGACTGTCTTCCCGACGCCACCGGTACCGCTGGTGTTTTCTTTTCTTTTCTTGTAAAATCTTCCTTTTTCAAGGAATATTTTTTCTTCATAATGTCCCACGGTGTCTTAGGCCTTTTAGGCCTCTTATTTTTCCTTCATGGAACCGCCAGCCACTTTCTCCAAGAAATGTTCAAACTGTGGCGGTACAACTTTATTTTTAGACCCTCGAAGTCGGTGTCTAACCTGCTTGGGTCCTGACAACACTTTGGTGAGAAGAGGTCTTCAATATCGAGGTTTCCTCGATACACGGTTTCCCTCCAGGTTCGGGGCACCGTCCCCTTCTTCTACACAGGATCAGGTAACCCACAAACAGTCTGTTAAGACTAGCCAGCCCTCGAGTGGTAGGTCTCATGCACAGCATGTAGATGACTCCGGCCTTGCCCTCGAGGGCCTACTGGCTTCAAAACCCCGGCGGGAGTCTTCGGTCTCAAAAGCCTTTCAGGGGTTTCAGGTTGTTCCTGGGGTTCACCCCTCACAGAACATACCTGAGCCGTGTCCGGTGGTGGCATCCGCTTCGAGCGGTACCGATACCCCGACATCGGCACTGGTGTTGGATGAAACACTCCTCACCAGGGATGGTCATCTGGCGTCCTCGGTGCCTTCGGGACCGGTGGATACACTCCAGACTGACCTTTCATTATCGGTACCAGCACCGATACTACCACCGACGTTGGTACCCTCCAGATGTGCATCGATAGCCTCGCTTCCTTCGATGCCGAGTCTGGAATCGATCTCCAGTCTGGAGGACTTGGTACCAACTCGCCTTGGTACCGGCTCTCAGCGGTACCAAAGGCTCGGTTCCGATGATTCGGATCCGCAACTCTCGGTTCCCCCGATGCCGATTGAGTTGCCACTAGCTGACCTTCATTCACCGGTATCGGACACGGTACCGAAGTCGGTACCGATGTCCTCATTACCTTTACGGTCAGTGCCTTCCATGCTTCGCTTATCGATGCCGAGTTTAGAATCGCTCTCTAGTCTGGAAGACTCGGTATCAATACACTTTGGTACCGACAACAATCGATACCGGTGGCTCGGTACCGAGGATAGCACCCGGAGGTTTTCGGTTACCTCGGTACCGATTGAACTGTCACCAATGACTGCTCCGATGTCTTTGTCGGGCTCGACTCCGACATCGGTACCGGTATTGGCATCGGTACCGGTATCCACAGTAGCATCGTGGCCAAATCCTACCATGCTTTTTTCAACAGGATCGGTCCCTTCTATGCCAAGCTTGGAGTCGATACCTGGCATGGACAATGTGGTAATGACGGTCGCTGCTCCTGACAGCCAGTACCGGCGACCATCCTTTAAGCATTCCACACTGCACTGTGCAGGATCTTCTATTCCTATATATCTGGATAGCTCTGTCGGGGCTCAGGCTAGTTCTTCAGATCTAACCTGTCCAAGGGAAATTCCTTCTGGATATAGCAAGATCTCTTGTCATTTCTGTCCCAGGACATGATCCTGCACAGGGCTCTCTTTCTACCAAAGCAAAGGAGAACATAATGCTTCCTTTGCATCATTCCTTGCAGGATCTCCTTCTAGGAATGTGGGAAACACCTTTAAGGGTACCCCCACCTTCCAGAGCAACTGATCTCTTATATCAGGTGCCCCCCTCTCCAGGGTTTCAAAAGACTCAACTTCCTCATCATTCCATAGTTGTGGAATCAGCAACGAGGCGGGTAAAGAGCAAGAAAAAGCACTCTTCTTATCCGCCAGGTCGTGAGTCTAAGACACTTGATGCCGTTTGACGTCAAACCTTCCAGACATCTATGCTTTCTGCAAGAATTCTCTCATATATTTTCTATATGAGTCTATCTCTTGAGGAGGTCACAAAGCAATTACATCTTTTGACTCCTTCCCTTCCAGAGTCCAAGAGTGCAGACTATTCTTCACTGCTCAAGCATCTCCAGAATATCTCTTGGTTTCTTACTCGTGCTTCCCTAGACTCTTTTGAGTCTGTTAGCAGGACTTCTGCTATAACTATAGGGGCACGACGTAGAGCCTGGCTCCAAGCTTCAGACTTGGACAAATGGGCACAGCACAGACTGGGACATACTCCTTGCACTGGAGACAATCTTTTCAACAAGGAGTCTTTACGTCGGTTACTCAGTTCTCCACTGACTTACCTGTTCCTAGGGGCTGTTCTGCACCTTCTTCTGTCCCAGTAGGTAGGAAATGTCCTGCCAAACTTTCTTCCCATAGGAGAAGAAGGTTTTATGCATCATCTGCCCATCATACAGATGTTCCCAAACAGGGGAAGCATCGTCCTGGTCTGCAGAGTTCAACCTCTCACCAGGCTCAGCAAACCCAGCAACCACAGGGTTTCTGATCAATCCATCAATGCTTGTGACTCTTGGGATTAGAATCTGCAGTTGCTTCTTCTCAATAGAGGCAATCCACTGCTGTCATTCTAAATCCTAAACATGGATCTCTTCCCGAAAGACATCCATTCTGTCTATGTTCTATGAGCTGTCAGGATGTTCATGCTTCTAGGTCACAGGGTTCTCCTCTTTTTCCTGCTAGGGAAAGAGGTCTATCCACTATCAAACGATAGTTTCCTGTGCCAGCATGTCTTTTTTCCTTTCTATAAACTTACTACTTTGTAAGTTTTCTTCAGCTCCATTCTCTTTACCCTCTTACCAGGTTTTTCCTCTGTAAGAGCGGTATTGCTTCACTGGAGGGCTTTTTCTTCAGCCTCTCTAGTTTTCTTACTTTTCCAGTGCGGAGTTCTCTTCTCTGAGTTGACTCCTCTTTTTCAATCTTGCTTTGAAGCAGTTCATCAGACACATCCAGAGTTTTCTACTCTTGTTTTGTCTGTTCTTTCTGTTTTTAAACAGTACCATTCTTCTGCTGTCTAGCAAGCAGCTGCCAATGCAGGAGCCTTTATGTTTGGACCACTGGTTCTTGTCCACCAGCAACCAGATTTGTCCTCCACTAACATTCTGTCTGGTCTTAGTAGTGGCTCCAAGTCAGTGCTGTCATCTGTCTTGGAAATTTTTCACTACAAGCTTGTTGGATTGTCTTCTCTTTCTGCCATCTCCATTCCCCTGGGTTTGGCAGCATAGTTGACATAGGTACTGGCTCTCCTGCAGCCAGTTCTCTCTCCTCATTCTCCTGCATCATGCTCTCTGCAATTCTACAGAGAAGCTCTCCAATATGGGCCCTTGCTAGAGAGCATGGGGGGCTTTTTCTCCAACAGCTATACTAGATGGTTGAAAAAGGCTTTTTCAGTCATGTCTCCCATGACTAGAAAAGTTCTCCTTTTTACTTCAAAATGTTTTTATTATCTTATTACAGCACAGCCAAAACATACAGAACCATAACCAAAGAAAACAGACCATATCACTCAAGGCGGTACAACCATCATTGGGTACAGTATATGAACAACCATAACAATTAGAGCATTCCAGGGAACCCCAGACGCTGACATATAAACATACCCCGGCCCTCTCCCTCCTAAGCAAACACAATCCCCAAAGTTATGTCTATATGTATACAGGAGAGAGGGAAAGAAAGAATCAAAATAGGATTGAAATCAAAGCACACAAGAGAATATCAACAGAGGAACTTTGGGCTGAGGAGAACACTTAAACCAGAAGTCCGCCAGGCACTCATAAAAGGCCAACAGAGCCAGCCGTAAGCAAGACTTCTATACCCCCCCCCCAGCCCACCCCCCCCAACCACCCCCGAGCCCTAACCCCCCCCTCTATCCCCCCCCCCACTCTATCCCCCCTCCCAAGTGCCCGGACCCGACTGCCACAGGGCTAGGAATTAAGAGCACAACCAAACCAGGAGGAATCCCCTCCTCCACCAATGCACCCAACAGAGCATTACCGAGAGCCACCCAAATCCCGCAAGGCACTAGCTAAATATTCAACACTGCACTGCGCTCCTGGGCGGATAGGGTATTGATGAACGGTAGCCAAATCTTAAGGAACTGCTCCCACTGTCTCCCCTTAACCTGTTTAGCCGTGAGCTTCTCCATGTACATCAAGTGTACCAGGGAGTTCCGCCATGCCTCCAAACGGGGGACCGCGCTCCCAAGCCAGCCACCTAACAAAACCCTCTTGACCAGTAAAAAACCCCGGTCAAGCAAGGCTCGGCGGTGAGCCGGGGGCACAGAACCCTCCCCATCCCAACAGTGAAAAAGACATACCCGCCACTGCTCGAACTCAAACTCCCCCAGGTCCAACCATGTTCCTAGTTGGGCAAGGACTTGCTGCCACAGACGTTGAACGTCAGAACATATCCAGAACTTATGGAGCAGCGTCCCCTCATCCCTCTGGCACCAACCACAAAGGGAGGTATCCCGGAAACCCACCTTGTGGGCCCAATTATCACTTGCATATGCTCGCCACAAGAACTTATACTGCATTTCCTGTAAATACATCCACACGGCACCCCGAGGAATCCGCTCAAAAGCAGACCTCAAAACCTCTAGTGTCAAACCACGCAGGCCATCAGTGGTCCAGCGTTGAACGAGAATCTGGAGGTAGGTATCATCAACCAACGGGCAGAGAAGTTGTTTCCGCTCATCCCAATCCAATAGATCTTTCTCCACCCAACTCCCCAGCAGCTGACGGGGGTCTTTCGTAACCAGCAAGGTAGGATTACCTCTCCTCAAGTAATCGACATAGTGTCGCAGTTGGAGATAACCATAGAAATCCCTATGATCCAACCGAAAAGCTTGGCGCACGGCCTGGAAGCTTTCTAAAGCTCCCCCCTCTGTTCTACCCACGTCTCCCAAACACACTAGCCCTTTGTGCTGCCAGGTATGAAAAAGCGACGGAGCCGTGTAACCCGGCTGAAAATCCGGGTTCCCCACTAGAGGCAGTAAAAGGGAACACGTCGGGTCCCACCCCACTCTTCGACATACCTCCCGCCAAGCCAACCTCAAAGTTTTCAAATAGGTATTGCCCCTCCCGATCCCCAAACTGTGGGAACCCATGGCGTGAAGTAAGTAGAGAATATGGCAAGGAGAAAAAAGTTCCCGCAACTGTTGGACGGGAGTACACCCCCCGTCAACCTCCAATACACCCCAAATGTGCCGCATCAAATAGCGAAGGTTGTAGTTTCTCAACGAGGGGAGTTCCAACCCCCCTTCCTCCCTTCTCCTCCGCAAAGCCCGGAGGGGTATTCGGGGACGGCGACCACCCCAAAGAAAGCCAGTCAAATATCGATCAAACAGTCTCCAATCCTTCGCGAGGACCCAGATCGGCAAGATGCGCAACATATAGAGCCATCGGGGAAGTTCCACCATAGAGAACAAGGCTATGCGGCCGCGTAAAGACAATGGGAAAGCGCGCCAACGCTGGAACGTCAACTGTGACCGGCCCAGCATGCCCTCCACATTCGCTGAATACAGCCTAGCGGGACTTGCCGGCAACTGGATACCCAAATATTTAATAGAGTCTGCCGCCCATGCCAGAGGGAAGGTTCCCCGCCAAGCCGGCCGCACCCACCCCCCCACATCTAACGCCATAGATTTTGTCATATTGATTTTCAGCCCAGAGAAATTGCCATATTCTTGAATAAGGAGCAACGCCCCCTGCAGGGAGCCCTGTGGATCCCCCAAACAAAGAAGCATGTCATCGGCAAACGCACTGATTTTCATCTCCTCCTGTCCCATCCTGATCCCCACCACCCTGGACTCCTGCTGGATAGCCTGCAATAAGGGCTCCAGCGCAAGCACAAACAAAAGCGGCGACAAAGGGCAGCCCTGCCGTGTTCCCCTTTCTAATATAAAGGGCTCCGAATAGACCCCATTCACACCGACCCGCGCCGCTGGCAACTGATAGAGAACCTGAATCCACTGGGCAAACTCCCCTCGTATCCCGAACGCGTTCAGAGCCTCCCACAAATACGCCCAGGCAACCCTATCAAACGCCTTTTCCGCATCCAGACTAACAAGCAGTAAAGGCGAAGCTCTACCAAGACAGTACTCCATTCCTAGGAGGAGCTTAGCAATATTCTTTGTGGCGTCTCTCCCCATGACAAAACCCACCTGTCTATCTCCTATCAAAGATGCCAAAAAAGGATTCAGACGGTTGGCTAATATCGAGGCCAATAGCTTAACGTCCAGATTAATTAAGGAGATAGGTCGAAACGAGGCGGGATCCAACGGATCCTTACCCGGCTTCGGAAGAACAGTAATGTTCGCACAGCGCATATCCCGAGGGAAACACCCCCGCTGCAACGCCTCGTCATACATAGCTATCATACTAGGAACAAGCCGAGGTGACAACATTTTATAGTACTCTCCGCCAAAGCCATCGGGGCCTGGCGCCTTATGCGGTTTCCCGCGCTTAATAGCAGCCTGGATTTCCGCCCCTGTCAACGGAGCATTGAGTTCCCGCAACTCCCCCTCCGAAAGCTGTGGGAGGGCTACCTTATCCAGAAAAACTTTGCTCCGAGTAGCATCACAGTCTTCCGCCGTATACAAGCGGGCATAGAACTTCCGAAGGACTGCGGCAATGTGCTGCGGCTGGTGTTGCAACTGCCCCTCCTCATCCTTAAGAACTGGAACAAAGCGTGCCCCGCCCGGATCCCGGACCAACCGCGCTAAGAGCTTACCCGACCGATTGCCATACCGGAACAACTTATGCTGGTAATACTGCAAGGACATCCGAGCTCGTCGCTGAAGAAGCTCATTGAGGGCTTCCTGCGCTGTAGCAAACTCCTGCTGACTGTCCCTGGCCCGCCGTCCACATAAAAGAGTAATCTTGGACTGCAGAGCCCGAAGATGCCGCTCCAATACCACAATGCTACGATCCAAATGTCTCCGCCTTTGAGCTGTATAGGCAATAATTGCCCCTCGCAGAACCGCCTTACTAGCTTCCCAAAACAAAAGGGGGGAACAGTCAGGCGTATCATTGAAAAGAGCATAGTCATCCCACTCCTTTTCCAAAAAACAACGGAAGTCTTTGTCCTCCCAGAGATATGCCGGAAAGCGCCACCCCCCTCTACCCACCCCTTGGCACTCCCAAGTCATCCAAACCATACCATGGTCTGAGATAGCCACCGGCTCTATGTCCGCCCGTTCCACCCTGGAGATCGCCGGCTCACTCACCAGGATATAGTCTATCCGGGACCACGTAAGATGGGCCCTCGACTGGTGAGTGTATGCCCGCTCCCCCGGATGCAAAGTGCGCCACACATCTAAAAGACCCCCCAGCCGGCACAGATACCCCACTCCTTTCTTAGTCCAGGCTCCACCTCTGCTCGCCACCGACTTATCCAAGAGGGGATCACTGGGGCAGTTAAAGTCTCCGGCCAGCATTAATTTGCCATCCCCCACCCTTTGCACAAAACCCAACAAAAGCTTAAAGAAAGCATGGTCGTAAACATTGGGGGCATAGACATTGCCGATCCACAGCTCCTCGTTGTACAATTTGGCGCGGAGAAAAACATAACGTCCCTGTGGATCCGCTTCAATCTGCAGCACCTCAAAGGGGATACCTTTTTTCACCAACACCACCACACCCGCCTTTTACCACCTGTGGAAGCCCCATACATGCCCGCCACCCAATCCCTCACCAATTTGTTATGCTCAAGCTCGCTCATGTGGGTCTCCTGCAACAGAGCGATATGCGCTCCTTTCCGTTTTAAAGCCTGCAATATTTTTGTGCGCTTAACTGGAGAATTCATACCACCCACATTCCAGGAGATTAATTTTACAGATTGTTTAAGTTATGCCAGGATTTTGGCCTTGCATTGCAGAGGAGCCCCAATGTATTCCCGGGGCCGCCCAGCCTCGCCCCCAGGGAGAGACCCATCCCCACCCGCTCAGCAACTTGAAGGACCAAAAGGCCCAAGGCACCCCCCTACTATCTACTCCCCCACCCCCTCCCCCCCCCTCCCCCCTACCGGTCCTCCCCCCCCTCCCCCCCCTCCCCCCCCTCCTCCCCCCCCCTCCCCCCCTCCTCCCCCCCTCCTCAGACTCCCAACCCCCTTAGAAACACACATCCCACCTCAGCCCAAGTGCTGAGCCGAAGTCACTGATGTGCACCACGGGGCCGCCTCGGACTCCTGCCCAGCACCAGTGCCGCCCTCCACACCGACTAACCCCCCCCGCATACTCCCCTCCCACTTTGTACTCCCAGCCACCTAGGCCACTTCGCTCCAGGGGACAGGATACCCTCCTCACTGTTGCCCGCCTGGCCACCCAGGCCCTCGCCCCGAAGTGGAAAATAATAGAGCAAGAAAATAGACAGAAGAAGGGGCAAAGCCATCCCAAACCACCAAACTCAATAAACAGTCAACAGTTAGCATTAAACAGGAAAACGGTGCCCCACATGCAGGCCAAAAGTCCAGATCCCAACCCCCAGAGAACTTTACAAAGCCCCGCAACATAACACACTGCAGCAGAGAATAGGTAAAAGGCTCAGCAACAGAGGGCTGAACTCACACAGTCCAACAAAGACATAAGTCCCAACAGAGCCTGCCGGAAGGCCCCCCAAACCCCCACGGGTTACACCCGCAGGCCTCACTGCAGTGACACAGCACTCAGGGTCTCACTGAGCGGGCCATGCCGCAATCAGGACACCTCAGACCTGGTCCTCACATCCGGTCGTGTGGGCAGGTCCTCGCTCAAACGATCAGTGTAGGCTTTCGCTTCGCCCGCCGACTCAAAAACCATATTTTTCCCCAGATGGTGAACCCGCAGCGTTGCCGGGAAGGCCAGGGTGAAGCGGATTTTCTTCTGGAAAAGAGTCGAGCAGATAGAAGAAAACTCCCTACGTTTCGCCGACACGGCTGTTGAGTAGTCCTGGAACAGAAGGATTTTATTATTCTGCAGCACAAGTCCCTCGTGCTGCCGGTAAGCCCGCAACAGTCTCTCCTTATGGGCAAAATTGAGAACACGTGCGATCACCACTCTGGGCCTAGCTCGATTCTCCTGCCTAGGACCCATCCGATGAGCCCGCTCCACCTTAAGCTCACCAACCAGCGTGGGTAGGCCCAGTTCCTCCGGGAGCCATTTCTCAATGAGAGGGAGCAATTGTAGGTCAGTCGTGGTCTCCGGAATACCCACCAGACGGAGATTGTTCCGCCGGGAACGATTCTCCAGATCGTCTAGCTTATGCTGCAGAGCAGCAAGTTGTGCACGCGTGTCCGCCTGCCCTCTCTCCTGCCGTCCGCCATCATCCTCTAAGGCAGACACGCGGTGTTCAAGCTCGTCGATTCTTTGCCCTTGTGCAGCCAGCGCTTCCCCCATCCCCTCCAATTTGGAGAGGATCTGATCGAGCTTGGGATCCAGATGTCGAGCCACCTCCCGCGCTAGCTCTTCGGAGGCGGAATCCCCGCTCTCCGTTCCCGGAGACGAAGGATGCATCGCCGCCGAGGTCGAGGCCCTCAACCTTGGTGCTTTCTCCTTCTCCTTCTCCCGTCGAACAGGTGGCGGCATCCGACTCACAGCGCACCAGGAAGGTAAAGCACTATGCTAAGGAGATATTCCCACCGCCGGCACCGGCCACCGGGCTCTCAAACAGCTGATTTTAAGTCAATATCGCCGAGGCGGCCCCGGAGCAAGTGAATGAGCGTCTTCACTTGCTCATGTGTCACGTGACTTCCTCCAGTTCTCCTTTTTAATATAAAGGACATAGGCCTCCTCTTACGTGAAAGCTGAAGGAGTTGCTAATTCCCTGCTTTGGTCCATAATATTTCCAATAGGGAATATGTTTTCTCCTTCCAGCTCGTCCTCATGGTAAGAACACATGATACCTTTTTGCCCTTAAGCAGGTCAGCATGGTATCTCATTCCTATGCATCTGCTGTTCACTTACCATGCTAGAGTTCTAAAATACTCGGGACTTGCTGGCTGCAGACGGATATCATCCTCTGCTTTTCACATAACCATCCTGGTTATTCTACTACCTAGCATCCCTGTAGCCATAACCAGTGGGAATTGATTCTCTATATATCTTCTCAAGTAGGTTCCACCTTCTTGTTATTAGATGAATCTTTCCTCTCCACATTTTCCTATGTGAATACCTTTTTGTAGGCATATCTCTGTCTGCTTCTTTGCAGACTTCCATATAGAGACCTATATATTCATACCTATAGCACACATATTACAGATGTCTATGTCTATCATTTGTGTGTATTTTATGCCCTTCATATCTCACTGTAGATATATTCTCATATATCTATATGTTATATATATATATATATATATATATGTATATCTATATATATCTATATCTATATGTATCTGTCGAGATATTTTACTATCGGTAGATATGTATTCTGCTTTATCTACCTGACTGTCGAGGCTCATATAGCTATATGATTCTGACAGATGGGCTTTACCCATACTTATGCTATCCAGCATGTTTTGGGGTCCTACACTCACAACCACTTTGCTGGTAGTTAACACCTACCATAACCTTAAGGTTAGGTACCTCTGAAGCTCTCCATGTTCCAATATCTCTCCCAGCTGACTTCAGTTAGGAGAAACATTGCGGATCTTCAGCTAATCACAGGCTCTAACGCCTCCGGCGTTTGTCCTTTCTTTTGGGATACAAGGGGTTCCCATACCCTTTCTCCCCACAAGGACTGGGCCTGTTTGTCCAAATCGGATAGCCTTTCTCTTTTTGTTCCTAAGAGTGAGCCACTCTGCCGCCAAAAGAGTTCGGCTTTTATCATAAAGCCTTCCGCTGAAGGCCCACCGTTTTTGTACTACCCCAGTTTTTTACTACTGGGGTTACCTGTTACCTTTCAGGATTCTGACCTCCATTGCTTTTCCTACAGGTTTACTACCTCCACTTACAGTGAGGTCCTTCTCGAGGTTCCTCTACTGGGTTCTCCAGTAGATCCCATGAACCTCCATACTTCTCTGAAGTTCTGTTAGAGGAGGTCCATATTGCAATATTTTTTCTTTGCAATATCATTGATGACAATTATCATCCACACATGGACTCCTTGCCTGCAATCCTATGCTAGGTTAACTGTTCCACAGCACCTTTCTCTCTTCAACTCCTACCCTCCATCCTCAGGATGCCTGGTGTTGTGGGGGATAGCATGTTCCAACCTATGACATGCTGGGACTCCAGGCATCTCAGCTTGGGAGTCCCCATATGTGAAGACTCATTCCTGCTTGTTCCTGGAGATAGCACAGTTACTTACCTGTAACAGGTGATCTCTGGGAACAGCAGGAATAAGTCTTCACAACCCACCCACCTCCCCAAGAGTTGTATCTCTATCTATCTTTCCTTTCCTCTCTCTCTCTCTTTGTCTCAGCTTTAAAACTTAACTGAGGAGAGGTAGTTGGGAAAGGCGGGAAGGCAGCACGCAGGCGTGGTGGGATGCTTCCAAAAGCTCTTTGATTGGACGCTGGGAAGCGTTCCCGCGCAGACTCCGTCGGTACCAACGTACCCATATGTGAAGACTTATTCCTGCTGTTCCCAGAGATCACCTGTTACAGGTAAGTAACTGTGCTATATCAGATATCCACATTTCCCAAAGCTAACAGAAAAAATTAAAGATGTCCCATAAAAAAAGACAAGCAGGAAAAAAATAATTCCAGGGGGAAGAGGAGCACTAGAAGCCCTTGTAGCAAAACAATATTGTATGTTGCTACTAGGCAAGAAATGTAACCTGACCAGAGACCAAAAGCTGGGAATTGCTCTTGTTATTCTCCTCCTCTTCCTATAATGAAATGTTATTTTACCATTACTATTGTTTCTCTAAATTATCTCTTTTCTGTTTCTTTACCTTGACTCCTAAAAGGACTACTTTGGCAACACATGTAAAGCTGTCATGCCAATAAAGTTTTCGGAATGATCTCATAATTATTCAGTCTATAGTGCCATTAATAGATGCAAACCTAAAATGGCATTCTGGTAACTGTAATTTCCTTGACCTTGAGTAGCCAATTACTTTACTGAAGTTATTACATTCAGTTGCTTTTTGTATATCTCTGTGTATAGCTCTTTGTTCCCATGCTAACATAATGAGCAAATTCAGTGTCTATAGGTAAGATGTCCTTATCTTGAGACACTCCCCCCCTCCCCCCGGCCTTGGTTTTCATAGTCCCAGCCTTGACAGTTAAAACAATGGTACTTTCTTCTGACTAGCAAAGGCCTGTAGCAGCTGTTCTATACCATTCTGTACTGTGAGACAGACTTGGTCTAAAAATACATAAACTCCAGCAGTTGCCACCAGTAGGAAAGACTCCAGTAACGTTCAGGTGTATCACAGATTGAGGTTATATCATTAAGGAAAGAGAAAATTTAAGAAAAGCAAAGCATAATCATGCGGGCCACCTTTCTCCCATGACAATTCACACGTCTCAGTGTTTACCTGGTGATCTTTCCTTACAGTAAAGCCTCTTCCTGTGTAAATTTATGAAAGAGAAGCCTCATATTCTATGTAACTTAATTCACTTGAGTTTGTTTATTGCTGTTCTTTGTAAACCACTTTGGCCTAAAGGCAGTATAAAAACCTGTTAAATAAAATAAATGTACTGCTGCTTCACAATTCTGTTCACAGAAATCTGAGCTTTATTGAGGTTCTTGAGGTCTATCTTTGTTGTTGTTTATTGTACAGTAGCATATGCTTTATCTTATAAAAATACAAATGGAGGTAATTAATGAATCTACCATAAACATTAAAAGATGCTTCAGCTACTGATGATATCTGTGGGATCAGCCCGAGCTTTTCTAGAAATGCACAGCTAAACTTTTCACTATATCATAATCGCTATGAAGCTATTATTAACATACTGTATCTAGAGGGTGATTATCTCTTGAATATATCCACTGACTGTTTTAATGGATTTAATTTGAACAGGTCTCTTTAAGCCATTCTGCTACTGCCAACAAACAATTACATTACTTATATCTTCTGCTTGTTCCATGTCTACTTTAGTTAACAGTTGGCTATTTAGTAAACATATGGCCAGGGCCGTACCAAGGTAAAAATGCGTCCTGTGCGACTAAGGAATCTGGTGCCCCCTTACACCTAGCCACTTGCAGTAACTCACTGTTTTTGGGCTTCCTGGGCTCAATGATGATATTGGTGCCCCTTCTGTGCTTGTGCCCTGTGCGGCCACAGCACGCGCACAGCTCTTGGTACAGCCCTGCATATGGTACACTATTCCAAATTTTTGGATGAGAGCAGCCAACGTAATGTAGGCAGCACTGAACCTTGGGACACCTCTCAGTCTAATGACCAAACATTAGGCATCACCTGTCTCTTATGCATACAAGTGCTCTACTGTGAAAAGGACTCAAACCATGTTAAAATGCACCCATTTAATCAAGTCTTTCCCAACTGATGCAAGAAGTAACTATAAGGTGTAGATGACCATGGACAGACTGAGGAGAATCAACAAAGATTCACCTTCTCCATCTGCACCCCCCCCCCATTCACATGGTATCTATTTGCTAACCTGTGATATAGCAATAATGCAGCTTAATGCAAAATTGTGCTGTCCAATATGTGTTAAATAATGCCTTCTTACAAGTGGCATTTTATTTTAGCAGGTTTGGATTCTTCACTGACTCTGATAGAGGCCCCATGATTTAAACAAACAAAAAGGATTCTCATATTTTTTTGTTTTGGGTGCCTCGTCTTTATGAATTGCCTCATTTTTTTCCCAAGGGGTTTCACCATTCTATTCCTCATAGTGTCCTAAATATGTACATTTCTCTCTCCAAGGGCACTTTTTTCTGTTCACAGTCCACTAGGCCATTCTACATGACTGACAGACAGTTCTAGCATTTCTCAAATGTTCCATCCAGTCATTTGAAAAAAATCATGACATCATTCAGATATGCACTGGCATAATCCTGATAAGGGCACAACACTTTAACAACCATTTGCAACGTTACAAGTGCCCTGTGAAAGTAGAAAGGGAGAACTATAAACAGGTACAACCCTTGAGGGGAGATAATCAATGGTGTTTTCAGACAAAATTTCTAAGGGAACCTGCTAGAATCTCTTTGTAAGATTCAAGTTAATATATAACTTGTGTCCCCTACTCATCAGGAGAGCCCATTGTTCAGATCTTCTGTGTGGATTGGGAGAATTCTGTCAACTGTTTGACCTACAATTTCCAGGGACTCAGCTGCTCCCATGGTCTGTTCATTTTGATATTGAGTTCACTGTACATCAGGGTTTCGGGATGGTATGTCCTTGGTCTAAAAAAGGGCAGAGATAGCCAGCAGGGGGGAGGGGGTGGGTGGAATGATAAAGAGGACATCAAGACTGCTGGACTTGGATCCTTGTTCTTCATTGGATGATTGGATAGATATGTAGATGAGATATAATAATATGATTTTTGATAATATTGCACTTTTGAAATCCCACTTTTCTTGTACACCTAAACTTTCGCCATGGTTTACTGATGACTTGCGGGAGTTAAAGTGGTAAACTTGTAGGTTAAGAGCATTTGGGCGAAGAGGAGACAGCTGCAGGACAAGTGACATAGCTATCACATTGCAACAGTGAAAGCTAAACAGGAGTTTTTCTCTCACTATTTTGGCAGCAGGCAATTATAGAAAATCATTGCTTTTGTTCAGAAGTTTTTGAATAGAGGAGGAGAAAGTCTGAGCAATTTTAGGCCCTGATTGTAACACTTTTAGGATATTTTATGCAGAGAATGCTTAGAATCTAGGGCAACAGCTGAATGTGTTGAATTCAAATAGTCCATGTGTACTAACTGAGAACGCATCCATGAGGTGGGCTCTAAATGACCCTTTGATGGAGCTTTGTCACCTGCTTGTGGAAAAAGATTTTATATATTTGGTTAGCAAGGGTGGCCCAAGGGTGGTGCGAGGCCATGTGCGGAAACTCATTGCGGGGCCTCATTTGTATAAATTTAATTTATTTTATTTTAAAATGTATATGTTACCAACTAAAATTTTAGGCAGCTTTCAAAGGAGCCCTTCACAAGCCTCTCTCTTGTCCTGGCAATACCTTAGGGGCATGTTTACTAAATATTAATGTGCGTTAAGTGCCACTGTGCCAATAGAAATAAATGGGTGTTCTTGCACTTAATGCACATTAACATTTGTGAATGCGCATTAACTTTTTTTTTTTTTTCAAAGTTTTATTTAGAACCATCAACAATTAACAACAGGCACAAGACACACAGAATATCACCACTCTCTGGGGTTAGCTCTTATCCCCAGGAGCAATACCCATTGACGGTTACATGAATTTTTCAAAGAATAATGACCCTTGCCCCCGTCCCCTACCCCCTCCCCCTCCCCCTCCCCCTCCCCCACCTCCCCCCCACAGATGTCAGGGCCATGCAGGACATCTGGAGGTTCCACATTTCCCCCAAATAACAAAACAATAGATGAGGGTATTAACAGCCCAACTGCAACACCGTGTTACGGGTCCGGGCACTCAGATTTTGAATGTATGGATCCCAAATTAGCAAGAAGGCGGACCATCGCTGGACATGGCCCCGGGCAGCCCTACACTCCAGGAGCATAAGCTGATGGAAAGAGTTCCGCCACTCCCAAAAAGAGGGCGGGCGGGTCTCCCTCCACCGCCTCAATAGAGGTCCCTTACCCACCAGACAGGCCTTACGCACCAGCCAGCGACCCCACTTCCCCCTCGGAGAGGCAAGGGCCAAAACATCCAAGACCACCAAGGCTGCATCCCACTGAATAGGTTTGTCCCAGCAGATTGGCCATGTACAGGGCAATCCTCCGCCAATAAGGGCGAATCCAGCGGCATCCCCACCACATGTGTAACAAGGTCGCCATGGGCGTCGCACACCGCGGACAACTGCCATCCGCAGTCAGGTGGCAACGAAGGGCCCTCCGCGGGGAAAAGTGGATCCTGGTGAGACATTTGAATTGTATTTCCCGCCAACGAGCCCCCTCCACCAGGCTCACCCCGCGCCGTAGGGCCATCAGAATAGTGCCCCGGGGGATCTCCCGCCCCATTTCGGCCCCCCAAGCCCGTTCTACTCTGCAATAGTCTGGGCGCTGGCGAAGCTGCTCCAACCGGAGGTGAAAACCCCGGATCGACGGTCGTGTCGCACCGTCCAGGCCAAAAAACCCCATAATCTGGACCGAGCGGTCGCCATGTAACTCCTCTCCTGGAAGGGAGGCCACATAGTGGGCCACCTGCATATATGCAAAGAAATGATGAGGCCGCAAGTCAAACTCGCGGGAAAGCGCAGGAAAGGGTTTGGGCCGCCCCGTCAAGTCCACCACGTTCCCCACACTATGGACCCCTCTCTCCCCCCAAAGACGAAAGGCCACGGTCTCCGTCCCCGGGGTAAAGTTGGCATTTCCCCGAAGGGGTAGCCAGCTTGACGCCTTCCAATTACGGCCCCAATAGGTGTTCAACTGCCGCCAGGTCTTACAAACCGGGAGTAGCAACACACTCTCGGCCAAGTGGGTGGCCCACTGGCTAACCTCCAGGTGCAAGAGGGCCCGCAAAGAGTGGGGCGCCACATATTCCTCCTCCAAGGCTGTGGGCGTATAAAGGTCAGTGTCACCTAGCCAGTCCCCCAAATGGCGCGCTTGGCAGGCCAATGCATAGGCACCGAGATCCGGGAGCCCCCACCCCCCATTGCGCATCCTCCCCACCAGCCAACTGTAGGGGACACGAGCTCTCGCCCCCCCCAGAGGAGGCCGCGGAATTCCACCTCAAAAAGCCGGGCATCCCTCCGGAGAAGCCAAACAGGGAGGGTCTGCAACCAATACAAGATCCGAGGCAAGAGCACCAGTTTAATCGCCGCAATCCTTCCCAATAGGGACAGGGGGAGAGGCCGCCAGGCCTGCACTTGGGTTCGCACCTTGGTCAGCATTCGCTGCAGGTTGCACCTATACAATCGTCCTGGATGGCACGGCAGTACAATCCCCAAATATACAAATTGATTCTCGGCCCATCGAAGAGGGAAGCCCCCCGGCCAACTACCCCGAAGGCTCCCCAACACGTCCATGGCCTCAGATTTGTCCCTGTTAATACGTAGCCCCGCAAATTGTCCAAAGGTGCGGAGTTCGTCTAGGAGAAGCGGCAAGGAGTCTGTTGGCGAAAGTAAATGTACCAACAGGTCATCGGCAAAGGCAGATATCTTAAATTCTTGAGCACCCATTCTCACCCCCCCTTATGGACCGCATGCCCGCCACTCTCCGCAGGAGAGGGTCCAAAGACAGGACAAAAAGGAGAGGAGAGAGGGGACAGCCCTGACGAGTCCCCCTTTGCAACGTAAACCTCTCTGATACCACCCCATTGCAAAGTATCGCCGCCGTCGGATCGGCATACAGGCTCGCAACCATGCTACAAAATAAAGGCCCAAGACCATAGCACGGAAGGATGTACTGCAGCTATTGCCAGTCCACCCGGTCAAAGGCCTTTTCCGCGTCAAAACTAACAAGCAAAGAGGGCAACTTTCTATGCTGGACCCACTCCAAGGATGCCACAATTTTGCGCAGATTACGAACTGCGTATCGCCCCTTCACAAACCCAACTTGACAATCATGCACCAACAACCCCAGAAACTCCGCCAGGCGGTCTGCCAATACTTTGGCCATCAATTTAAGGTCAAAATTAAGTAATGAGATAGGACGATACGAAGTCGCGGAGAGGGGATCCTTCGCCGGTTTAGGAATAAGGACAATATGGGCGTGATTAGCCCCCCACCGAAAGTAGCCCTGCTGCGCCCTCCGATTATGCACGGCAGCCAGCGTTGGGGAAATCAAATCGTTAAGAATTTTATAAAATTCCGCACCAAGCCCGTCAGATCCCGGGGATTTATAACAGCTGGCCTTGGAAATAGCCTCCTGCAACTCGGCCGCCGTTATCGGCCGCTCCAACTGCGCTCTTTGCTCCGCGGTCAAGCGCGGTAACTCCAAGGCCCCCCCACATACTCCTCCATCTGCGTGCGGGGAGGCGACTCCGCAGTATAGAGGGTCTGGAAAAAGGAACGAAAAACCCGCACAATCTCCGAGTTCTCCCGATGTAACACCCCCGAGTCATCCCGCAAACCCGGCACCAGTTTGGAGCCCCTAGGTCCCCGAAGGCATCTGGCCAATAGTTTCCCGGGCTTATCCCCATATCGATAGAGTTGGTACCGATAGTATAACACAGATTTCTTTGCCCGCTGGTGCAGGAGTTCATTTAATTCCATTTGAGAGTCCCACAGCTGCTTTTTAAGCCCTGCTGTCGGGGTTTGAGCCCCTTGCCGCCGTAGCCGCGTCACCAACTTCTCTAAACCAATAATACGTTCGGCCCTCAGTTCTTCCTCTTCCGGGCAAGGAACCCTATTATGTCCCCCCGCAGAACCACCTTTGCAGTTTCCCAAAGCAGTTCGGGGTCATCCTGGTGGCCCCTATGATCAGCTTCGAATTCCTGCCAGCGTTGTTGAAGAAAGGAACGAAATTGCGCGTCCCTATATAGTTCGAGCGGGAATCGCCACGTTGGGGGCCGGGGAGAGTTCCCAGTCCAATGGACGTCGAGCCAAACGAAAGCATGGTCAGATATCTCCATAGGCCCTATCTGAGCATCCGCTACTTTAACAAACAGACCAGTAGAAATCAACAGGTAATCTATACGGGCACTAGTGCCATGAGCCCGAGATATATGCGTGTAATCCCGTTCAGTCGGGTGAAGCAGCCGCCAAGGGTCCACCAGCCCCAGTCGGGAGCATAAACGTCGCAAGGCCCCGAACCGTCGCAATTCTGTCTCTCTGCTCCCCCCCCTTAGAAGTATCAAGGTCGACATCCATGACCCCATTAAAATCTCCCCCCAAAATCAGGGGGGACTCCGGGCCAATGTCTCGATCTTGGAGGCAAAGCGGGCAAAAAGGGGCAAATCGAGTACATTTGGACAATACAGGTTGCCCAGGATGACAGGCCTCCCCTCGAGGACTCCCTGCACCAAGACAAATCTGCCAGTCGGGTCTACAAAATCCCGGACAACCTCCAACCTCACCCGTTTATGAATCAGGAATACTACTCCCCCCTTCTTCCCCTGAGCTGGAGCCCCCCAGACCTGTCCCACCCACTCCCGGCATAATTTTCGGTGTTCTTCGGCAGTCTGGTGGGTTTCCTGGAGCATTGCGATGTCTGCCTTCTGCCGTGCTAGAGCCTGCAGGATCTTGGCCCTTTTAATGGGGCTACCCAGACCACATACATTCCAAGAAATTATCTTAAGCGGCATGTAATACAAAAGTAGGCTTCTTATAATACAGCATAAACCATACCTGTTCTAAGGAAGGGACCCCCCCAGCCTGAGGTCCTCCCCTCTTCTTCACCAGGAAAATCCCTCTAGTCGTCCACCCCTCCATTAGTCCCTGAAAATACTGCTCACCTCCTCCACCCCCCCTCCCCCTCCCTCCCTCTCCTGCCCTCCCTTCCCTACCCCCCTCCCTCCCATCCCTTCCCCCCCCTCCCACCCGCCCACCCCCTCCCCCTCTCTTCCCCACTCCAAACCCTCATCCCATCTACCATCCTCCTCCCCTCCTCTGAGTATTCCTAAATGTGTAAGGGACCCCCTCACCCCTCCATTGTGCCAACCCTGCTACAAATCATCTGGGGGAAGCCCCCTGGAGCTCCCCCCCCACATCCACTCCCCCTCCCCACTCGCTCCCCGGCAGACCACCCCCATCTACTCGGGCCATCCCCCACCCGCCCCCCACACCTCTGGAACACAGCCAACCCCCACTTAGCAATAATTTGAGCAGGCCCCATCCTCCACCCTCCCCCACCCCAGTTACCATCACCATCACTTTAAAGTCCAAAATGGAAACTCCGGGCTTGTTCTGCACAGCGGTAGTCCTCCCCTCCGGACCTCAGGTCTCGACGGCCACTGCAGCCCTCCGCCGTATCTCCTCCACGTAGGGCGTTGCTGCTGTCGCGGAGTCAAAGGACCGACGAGTCCCCCCATGAGTGAAGATCAGCCGGGCAGGGTATTGCACAATAAATTTGATATTATTGTCTATCAGAACCTGGCACAAAGGTCCATACTCTCGTCGCCGCTGGCCCAGGGCCGCTGAGTAATCCTGAACGATACGTAGCCGGGCATTGTCTTTTTGAATAGTCCCTTTCTTTCGTGTGGCCCGCAGGACTGCTTCTTTTTGATGGAAGCGCAGGAACCGTGCTAGAACCACTCTAGGTCGGCCATCGCTGTTTCTCCTAGGCCCGACCCGGTGTGCCCTCTCAATTTGTACTAAGGTGCCCTCGGGATCGTTCGCCAGAGTTTGTTTCACCAGGTCCTCTACGTAGGATTGTAGGTCCCGGTCCTCTATAACCTCCGGAACTCCAAGAAATCTCAGATTATTCCGGCGGGACCTATTTTCAAGGTCGTCTAGTTTGGCCTCCTGCCCCTGGAGTAATTTTTTCATCTGGGCCATCTCCTGTTGCAGCTCCAACACGTGCTCTTCTGACCGCTCTATCCGGTGTTCCGCCTCCCTCCTGCAATCGGCCGCCGCCCAAGGCCTCCACTGAAGTTTGGATGAGGTCCATGCGGCCCCGCAGGTCGTCGAACTGCGCCGACAACGCGCCCCCCGCCACGGCCAGGGAGATTTCATCCACCATCCCCGCTGTGGCCTTGGCCTCTCCCCTCAGCGGCGAGGACTGCTCCCCCCCCCTTGGCGGTAGGGGGGTCTTCTCCTTCTCCACCCGACGGCCTCCCTTCGCCGCCATCTCCGCGGCCTCTGTTGTGCCCAAGTCTCCCCGTGCGCTGGAGAAAGGGTGTAGGTTTCGAGCCGCTATGCGCTAGAAAAGAAAAAGGGGGGGGGGGCCCGTGTCATGGGCGTCGAGGTGCCGGGGGCAAGGGAGGGGTCCCCAACTCTCGGGTGCCAGATGCAGTGGTCGGTCGCAAGCCTCCAAGAGCCAAGGGCAGGGCACAGGTCTCAGGCTCCGGGGTGCCGAAAAAAGGGCGCAGGTCTCAGGCTCCGACGTGTCAGACCGGAGGCACAGATCTCATAATCCGGTGCGCCGGGGGGAGGGCCCAGAGTGCGGGGTATAGGCCGCCATGAGCTGATGGCGCAGTAACAACAGGGCATCGGACAAAGGCCAGAGGCGGGGGGGGGGGCACAGCTCGGACTCCACGTGTCGAAGGCCAGGCTCAGGACCCAGACGTCTGCATGTTGAAGAAAGGACACAGTCTCCTCCCGTGTAGCGTTTGCAAAAGTAGGGCGTAATGGCTTAGCACCGCAGGATGGAGGACTTTAAAGGGCACACGGGCCCTCTGGTGGGCACACCGATCTTCTGGCGGGCTGCTCGGCCCTCGAGGAGCCCTCGGGGGGGCGGGAAAGACAGGCGGCGACCCCGATCTAGGCCCAGCAACCGCCCCGACCCCCTCAGTAGCTGCCGTGTTAGCCCCCCTCGCAGGGCCCGCTTAAGAAATACACGCGGGGGGGGGGGGCAGGATGTTTCAATCCGAGGGCTGTCGCCGCCGCCGCAGGGCCCCACTCCGACCGCCGCTGGAATCAGTAATGCCCCGCCTCACCTCACACTGCAGCTGCACTCCCCGCGCGGCGTCTGCCGCCGAAATCCAGGCCTCTTCCAAGAGTCATCGCGTCGGGGGGAACGAAGGGCACCGGGGCACCGGCCCCACTAGCGGTACTTGTGGGAGAGCCCGGGGGGGACGAAAGACCCCGAAAGCAGCCTCAATCACGGCATGGATCTTTGTCGGAGGGGTGAAGGGGCCCAGAGCCCGAGCAGCATGCGTCTGCTCCGGCTCACCGCATCACCGGAAGTCCGCGCATTAACTTTTAAACATGCCTCTTAATGAGTGTCTGAATACCATTTTCATGGACAGTGAGGATAAAGAAAGATTACCAGATTTTTACATTACTATACTCCAGTGCCAACTGCCAGGAAGTAAAATAATCCCTGCTCATTTAGAATCCATAGCAAACCTGCCGTATCAATAGCACTGCCAGGATTCACAAAGCACCAAACCCTACCTATCAAAAGGCAACACTGCAAATATTAAACCAATACATCTCAGAGAATAACAATACAAGACCTACTGGGGAAAGAGAACAAGTAGCACTCTCACATAGAAACTACATGAAGAGAATACGTCAGCTCGGTTACACATGTAGAACATAGACTGTCACCAAACAAAGAACAAGGGATCACAATTTAGAAATATGAAGACAATAAGTAAATTGGCAACCCCAAAAGCCAAACTTGGAATGTACAACAACACTGGAGCAATAAAATTATAAATTAATTTTCTCTTGTACTAAACAAAACACAAAGACATCTGCAATGCACATTTCCCAGAGCTGACATATTCCAGTTAATACATTCAAAATAAAATAGTATTTTTCTACCTTTTTGTTGTTTTGGGCATTTTATTTTTCCATTGCAACTGCCCCAGTCGCTTTCTTCTGCTTTCTTTGTGTCTTCTGCTAACTCTGTGTTGCCTGCTGTCCCATTTGTCCTTTCTTTTGTCCTAGTTTTTTCCATTTTCTCTCTACATCTGCTTCAACATTACTGATCTTTCCCCTTTTTCTCTTTCCTCCATTTCTTTCTTTATTCCTTTTTCATCCCCTCAAATTTCACTCCTTCATCCTCAGTCCCCACTTACTCTCCCAATACCCGGTCAATCGTAGATTTTTTTCCCTCCCACACAAAATATCTTTTTCCCTTTCCATCCTTGCTCCACCAGCCCCATCCCCTTCTAGTCCTCCCCCAACATTAGCTTCCTTCTAGTCCCAGCCCCAACCAGCATCTGCTCCCTTCTAGTCCCTTTCTCTCATCCCCCACTTTAGTGCATTTCCAGTCCTAGCCCCCCCATCAGTCCATTTCCAATCCTAGCCTATCATCAGCCATTTCCAGTCCTATCCTAGCCCCCCATCAGCCCATATCCAGTCCAAGTGCCCCATTGACCCATTTCCAATCCAAGCTCCCCATCAGCCATTTCCAATCCTATCCCAGCCCCCCATCAGCAGGGCCGGCCTGTCCATTTCCAGTCCTATCCTAGCCCCCCATCAGCCCATTTCCAGTCCAAGCCCCCCAATCAGTCCATTTCCAGTCCTAGCCCCCCCATCCCCCCATTTCCAGTTCTATCATAGCCCCCATCAGTCCATTTCCAGTTCAAGCTCCCTCCCAATCAGACATTTTCAGTCCTAGCCCCCATCAGCCCATTTCAAATCCTAGCCCCACATCAATCCATCTCTAGTCCTATCCCCCCCCTCCATATGCCATTTCCAGTCCTAGCTCCCATATCAACCCATTTCCAGTCCTATCCTAGCCCCCCTATCAGCCCATATCCAGTCCCAAGTCCTCCTAAGATCCCCGCACCTGTCTGACCAGCTTCAGAGGGAGCCGGGGAGGCCCGAAGCTCCAGCTCACCTCTGCACAGCCGCCAGAGTGAAGAGCGGCGTGTTCTTTCACTCTGGCAGTTCTCATGAAACCCGCTGACGTGTCAAAGGTTAAAGGGAATTTCCTGTTTCCCAGCACTCAGCACGCTAGCCAGCTTCACGAGAACAAAGCTGCCAGAGTGAAGGAACAGGCTGCTCTTCACTCTGGTGGCTGTCCAGAGGTGAGCCAGGGCCTCGCGCCTACCTGGCTCCCTCTGAAGCCGGCTCTGCAAGCCTCACTATGTGCGGAATGAAGTTGACACAGGGCCCTCTGAAGCGCAGGGCCTTGTGCGAACAACATTCTCGCGCAATGGATAGGCTGGGCCTGCATAATGTCCCTGATAGAAAAACTGGGGTTGAGGACATCTATCCTATGCTGAATGTAAGCTATTTTGAATGCAGAGATGTGTATCAGTGTGCCAAACCAAAATCAAGTCTACTAGTTTTCCTGCCATTTTTGTTATCATCAGTAAAAGTATCAGAATATCTTCTTCTCTATGCCCTCCCGGTGTATGGGTGGTAGAATAAAAGCTTTTCTGATGCCTATTCATGCCTGGGAGCAGGTATAAACTTGATGTGACTTGGGATGTGCAAGTTATTTCTGAAATTGGGTAAGAATGTGCAAGTCTCCATTCAGCTTGGATGTCCTCGTACTAGAGATGTCCGTAGAACCACTTTCTAAAATAGCTCCAGGGATGTCTCCATTGTTTGGACATCTATATGTCCTATTGGGCACTAGGATGTTTTCTTATGTTTATTTATATTTGCTATACCGCCCTTTGTCAGTGGCATCAAAGGGGTTTCCAGTCCATTAATATGAAAAAAATATAAATACAAGAAATAAAGTTACAAATTGGGGAGAGAACCCCCAAAACAAAGGCAGTGAAGACTTTCATAACATTCGTACTCTGTCATCAGTTACAGTCCTCTATCAGAATCCAGCTCTACCCCCTTCAACAGTACATAAAGGTTTGCTCGAAATAAAAAGTTTTCAATGCAGTTTTCAATTTGGGAAACAATGATTCCATTCTAATGTAATGTGGTAAAGCATTCCACAGAGCAGGGGCCAGATTATTTATTTAATTATTTAACAGTTTTTACATACCGTCTTTCTTCAATTCAAGACGATTTACAGTGAACATAACGTGATAGTGTGTTTCAACTGTTTACCATAGAACGGAACTTCTTAACATGAGTAACATGGCATAGACATATAACTTTTGTACATAAGTATTTGTCATGAACAATAACTATTTACATATTTACATAATAGAAAGCAGCTTGTCAAGATGAGCCCTAGTAGTAGATGGTAATACTAATCTATTCTGCTGAAGTGAATGGAGGGTCCGAGATGGAACATATGATATTAACCAGTCAGATAGATACTGAGGGAGCCCCACACAGAAGGCCTTATGAGTCAAGGTCAAGATTTTATATCTTACCCTATAATAAATGAGCAGCCAGTGATGGTCCTTTAAAAGGTGTAACATGATCGAATCTCTTAGAATGGGTTACTAACTTGATAGCCATTGATTGGATAGTTTGAAGTTTCTTAATTGAGGACTGTGGTAACCCACAGTATAGGGAGTTGCAGTAGTCAAGTCAATTAATGACCAAGGATATACCAGAGTAAGCAGCATAAGTTTATTAAAATAGGAGTGGACAGACAGCACTCTTCACAGGGAGTAGAAACATGCTTTTGGCACATCTGCAATGTGGGCTTTGAAGGTTAATTTGGGGTCTGATTTGCAGTCTAAAAGTTTCAGGGATGACACTAAAGGGACTGGATGTCCCTGGATAAGAGGTGTCTTTGTTATGGTCTGATCAGTGAATCACATTGCTTAGGTTTTATCAAGGTTTAGTTTAAGTGAATTTTGTTCTAACCAATCAGACACTGACACCAAACAATCATCGAGTGTTGACAAGTGTGGGTGTAAAGAGTCTGTGCAGAACAACAGTTGAATATCATCTGAAAAGTATAAACTATTTAGCCCTAAACACTGAATTAATACTACTAAGGGTTGCACATATAAATGAAAAAGGATAGGAGACAGGATGAATCCCTGGGGTACTCCACGTCAAGGGAAAATCCCTTGATTCGGAAGAACGAAATGATACTGAGAAAGTTCAATTTTGGAGAAATGACTGAAACCAACATCAGACAATACCAGTAATTCCTATGTTGCCAGTCAATGTAGCAAAATCTGATGGTCGACCAAATTGAATGCTGCTGTTTGATGCAGAGAAGCAGCATGGCTGAGCCCTTATCTAATGTCTCTCTACTAATACTAACCATTGCTACCATACTAGTTTCAGTACTATGATGCTGGCGAACTGCAGAGTGATGGTTGTTGAAAATATTTCTATTTTCTATGAAACTTCATAGTTGGCAGATCACTGTCTTTTCTATCACTTTTGCTAGGAAAGCTAAATTGGACACAGGGCAAAGGTTTTCCGGACTTGATGGATCCAAATTAGTCTTCTTTAAAAGAGGGAGAATAACAGCTCATTTGCATGCTTCAGGCATAAAGGCACATTTTACAATGGGATGTCCAAGTGCAATCTGGGACATCAAAGCCAAAACATCTGAAAAAAATGCAGGCATGTGCAAGTTCAGGCAGATTTCAGAAATGTGGATGTGCCCTATATGGATGTCTATAGAGACATCTACATAGACATCCACAGAATAGTATCTCAGAACGTGGATGTCTAACAGCATAATGGTAAAAGTGGTAGGTTAGGAATAGGGTGGCCAGTGTTCAAATCCCAGTGTGGGTCTTTGTGATCTTAGACTAGTCACTTAGCTTTCCATCTTCTCTACACTCGCAGGTATATTTCAAGGTCAAAACAAGCATATTCCTGATACCTATTGTGGTGGGTAAGCAGGCTTGGAGTGCAGGAAAAGAAAGGGAAAGCAGCCTTTTTTTCTAAACCCAAAGAAACTGCAGGCACAGAAAGGGTTAACACCCAAACTAAAGACAAAGATTCCCTGCAGAGGAGTGCAGAGCTAGAGACACGCCCTGTTCCCATGGAGACCGAGGGAGGAGATGGGAGTGGTTTGGGGGCGGAGTCAAGAGCCATAGGACAGCCCCAAACATTTAGGCAGGGAAGTTGCACTCACAAACAGAAAGAGACACGGAAAGAGAAACAGGAGACACAGAAGCAGCTTGGACAGACGCAGTTTGGAAGCAGACACAGAGGCTCTGGGACAAGCAGAGTTGCTACAGAGCCAGGGGAACGAAGGAAGCTGACCCAGGACAGGAACAGAGAGGTGAGAAGGCCAGTGGAGAGCTCGGGGGAGGATTCTTCTGAGGAGGAGATATTTTCCAGAAGCTCATGGTCTGGCCCTTCTCATTGTAAGGAGCCTACAGGAAGGAAAAGCACTGCTAGCAAGGTGAGCCCTTTACAAGCTTTAAAGAAGCTGTTAAGCAGGGAAACCTTTTCCTGCCCTTCCCCCACAAGCGCATGTTCTGGAAAGCATAATTGGGAGCAAGTGTTGAAGGCTTTACAACCTGCAAAGGCTTCTCAGGCAGATACTAAGGAGAGCAGATATCTGAAAGAGCCCAGTGAGGAAGAAATGGACCTGGGGGACACTTTTGATGGAAGCAGTGTTTCAGATATGGAAATTGACTGTGCTATCTGTGCCAAGGAAGAATAAAAAATGGAATAGGGTTTTAGTAAGCTGGAGGAAAACCCAGGAGTTATTAATTTGAATGTGCTATCTGTACTAGAAGAATAGGAACGGAATAGGGTTTTAGTAAGCTGGAGAAAACCCCAGAAGTTCTTAACAAAGACATTCTATGCAAAGCCCATAACTTGTAGCTAGGCTAATCAATGACAGCTTGGCTGATAAAGCTGCATTGTTAAGAAAGCTAGGAAGAAGCTAAAAGTTCAAATTGTATCTTGAAGAAATACTATTGCATTTGAAAAGTCTGTTGGTGGTAGTTTCTCACGAACATAGTCTTTTGAAAATTGTTCAAGATGTTCTTTGCTTCTGTTCCTATTTGTGGGTGGTTTCTGAGGTCCTGCTCCTGGTTCTTCATCCGTGAACACAGAACAGAAATATTTGTTAAGCAATTCCGCTTTATCCTTATCAGCTTCTACATATTCCTCCCCTGCACCCTTGAGTCTGACAATACCACTCTTGCCCTTCCTCTTCTCACTAATATATCTGAAAAATGCCTTATCCCCCCATCTTATTGCATTGGCTATTTCCTCCTCCTTTTCAATTGAAAGAGGCTCTTATCCTGTGCATTTATGCCATGGAGGTATTTAAATGTCTCTATCATATCTCCTCTATCCCGCCTTTCCTCTAACATATACATATTAACATCTTTGAGTCTGTCCTCATATGCTTTATAACTAAGACCACTAACCATTTTAGTAGCCACCCTCTGCACTGATTCCATCCTGTTTATATCCTTTTGAAGGTGTGGTCTCCAGAATTGCATATACTCCAAATGAGGTCTCACAAAAGACTTATATAGAGACACTATCACCTCCTTTTTTCTACTGGCCATTCCTCTCCCTAGGCACCCAAGCATCCTTCTGGGTTTTGCCATCATCTTTTCTTCCTGTTTAACCATTTTAAGATCATCAGAAACAATCATGCACGGATCCCGTTCTTATTTTCTGGACAGAAGTACTTCACCCCTTACACTATACCGCTCCTTTGGATTTTTGCAGCCCAAATGCATGACCCTGCATTTTTTAGCATTAAATCTCCCACAGTGTCCAAATTCTCAACCATTCTTCAAGCTTTGTTATCTGTTCCTTCCTGGGTGTCTACTCTATTGCAGGTTTTGGCCCAGTATCCTGTTTCCAAGAGTGGCCAATCTAGGTCACATGTACCCAGCAGTTTCCCCAAAAGACACAGGTTCCACAATGCTTGTATTGGGTCAAGCAGTGATATTCCGGTCCCTTTTAATAACAGTTTATGGACCTTTCCTCCAGGAACTTGTCCAAACCTTTTTTAAACCCAGAACTAGGTTTTTTAAACTACATTAACAGCTTTTACTACATCCTCCGATAACAAATTCCAGAGTTTGATTACACGTTGAGTGAAAAAATATTTTCTCTTATTAGTCTTAAATAGGTTACCTTGTAGCTTCATTGCATGTCCCCTAGTCTTTCTATATTCTGATGATGTAAACAATTGATCTTCGTTTACCTGTTCCACTCCATTCATTAATTTATAGACCTCTATCATATCTCCCTTCAGCCATCTCTTTTTCAGGTTGAAGAGCCCTAACCTTTTTAGCGTCTCTTCATAGGGGTATCCTTCCATCCCCTTTACCATTTTGGTGGCTCTTCTCTGTACCTTTTCTAATAATGCTATAACCTTTTTAAGATACAGCGACCAGAATTGCACACAATATTCAAGGTGTGGTTGCTCCATGGAACAATACAGAGGCATTATAATATCCTTTGTTTTATTCTCCATTCCTTTCCTTAAGATAAGTAGCATTCTATTTGCTCTCTTGGCCACCACTGAACACTGGGCGGAGGGTTTTAACATGTTATCCACGATGACGCCTAAATCTTTTTCCTGGGTGATGGTTTCCAATATGGAACCTTGCATCGTGTAACCATAGTTTGGGTTGTTCTTTCCTAGGTGCATAACTTGTCCACATTAAATTTCATCTGCCATTTGGATGCCCATTCTTCCAATTTATCAAGATCCTCATGTAATTTTCCACAATCCTCATAGATTTTAACAACTTTGACTAGTTTTGTGTCATCTGCAAATTTGATAACCTCACTCATTATTCCCATTTCCAGGTCATTTATGAATATGTTAAAAAGCAGCGAACCCAGCACAGATCACTGGGGTACTCCACTATTCACCTTTCTCCAATGGGAAAATTGGCCATTTAGTCGTACCCTCTGCTTCTCTTTTAACCAGTTCCTAATCCACAATAGTACACTGCCTCCTATCCCATGACTTTTTAATTTTACTAAAAGTCTCTCATGAGGAACCTTGTCAAAGGCTTTCTGAAAGTCCAGATACACTATATCAACTGACTCACCTTTGTCTACCTGTTTATTCACACCTTCAAGAAACATAACAGATTAGTAAGACAAGAACGTCCTTGGCTAAAGCCATGTTGGCTGCCTCCCATTAAGCCAGGACTATCTATGTGTTTGGTAATTTTGTTCTTTATGATGGTCTACCATTTTTCCCAGTACTGACATCAGGTTCACCAGTCTGTAGTTTCCTGGATCATCCCTGGAACCCTTTTTAAAAATTTGCATTACAATGGCCATCCTCCAATCTTCAGGTATGACAGATAATTTTAATGATAGTTAACAGATTACTAATAGTAGGTCTGCAATCTCATCTTTCAGTTCTTTCAACACCCTTGGATGTATACCATCCAGTCCAGATGATCTGCTACTCTTCAGTTTATCAAACAGTTGTAATACATCTTCCCAGTGTATCGATATTTCTTTCAATTCTTCTTCAGCATCTCCTTTAAATACCATTTCAGTCATGGGTAGCATTCCTACATCTTTCTCAGTAAAGACTGAAGCAAATAATTCATTCAATTTCTGCACTATGATCTTGTCCTCTCTTAGTGCCTCTTTTACCCCTCTATCATCTAATGGTCCAACTGACTCTCTCACAGTTTTTTTGCTATGAATGTACTTGAAAATGTCTTTATTATGCGTTTTTGCTTCCACAGCAAGCTTCTTCTCAAATTCTCTCTTTGCCTGCCTTATCAGTGCCTTGCATCTAAACTTGCCAGTGCTTGTGTTTCCAGTTTTTGTCATTTGGCTCCTTTTACAGTTTCCTGAAAGATGCTTTATTGACAACAACAGCCTCTCTGACCTTACCTTTAAACCATGCTGGCAGTTTTTTGGACTTCCTTTCACTTTTTTTAAAGTGTGGAATACAGTTGGTCTGGGCTTCCAAGATGGTATTTTTAAACAACATCCAAGCTTGATGTACTGTAAATCTTTAACCTTTGCAACTGCTCCTTTTAGTCTTTTCTTAATTATTTTCCTCATTTTATCATAGTCTCCCTTTTCAAAGTTAAAAGGTAGTATTGTGGATTTCCTTACCGTCCTTCCTTCATTTATTAAATCAAATGTGATCATGCCAAGTGGCCTCAACATCCTCATCTCTTACACCAGATCTTGTGTTCCACTAGGTCCAAAATGGCTTCCTCTCTGGTCAGTTCATGAACCAGCTGCTCCAAGAAGCATTCATTTATTTCATGACACTGGCGCAGTCGATACCGGGGTAATTAAAATCACCTGTTATTATTACTGTGTTGTAAGGTTTGTTAGCTTCCCTGATTTCTTTGAGCATTTCATCATCCATTTGTTCATTCTGGCTAGGCGGTTGATAGTACACCCCCACTGCCATCGCCTTCCCCCTCCCCTTTTTACATGGAATTTGAATCCATAGAGATTCTACAGTGAATTTTGTTTCCTGCAAAACTTTAATCCTTTTTGACTCAATGCCTTCTTTAACATAGAGCGTATCCCCTCTACCAATTTGATCTTCTCTGTCATTTTTATATAGTTTGCACCTAGGTATCACAGTCCCACTGGTTGTCCTCCTTCCACCATGTCTCTGAGATACCAATCATATCTAACCTCTTATTTAGTGCTATATATTCTAACTCTCCCATCTTATATTTTAGGCTTCTAGTATTTACATACAAGCATTTTAGAGGCTGCATTTTATTCATATTAATCTGGTTATCAGTAGGCAGAGGTAATTTGGAATGTTTAAGTTCTGTTTACTCTGTATTCAAGGGCATTTGGGCTACTTTTGTCTTTATTGGAACCTCTCTGCTGATATGCTCTAACTTCAGTCTTTTGCTAGTATCCTTCAAGGTTACATTGTTCCGAATCATGCGCTCTTGGGTGACTGTCGGGTTTCCCCTGTTATCTAGTTTAAAAGCTGCTCTATCGGAGATCACGTGATGCGGTGAGGACAGCAGACGTGTGCTGCATGTGCTCCGGTCTCCCGCGCCCCTAACCGGCAGATTACCGTGATTTGGACGATTTAATCCGGACTAAATACCCCGGACGCCCTCCCTAACTTTATTTGGCATTGGATTTCGGATGATATTGCCGGGGTTTGGATGGCAGCCTCAACAAAAACGACTCGGCGGGAGAAGGAGCGTGTGGCCTCTGCGACCAAAATGGCCGACGGTAATACCATACCGCGCTCCCCGTCTTCTCCGGCCTTCCTGGAGGAGGTATCGGCTGCGGTAGCCGAGGCGCTCTCCACTCAATTTGCAGCCCTCCACGAAAGAATGGACGCCCTTCAGAATTCGGCTGGGGCTCTGGGGAGTCGTATCCAGGAGGCTGAGGAGCGCATTGGGAGAGCAGAGGACTCGATTGAGACTGCCTCCCAGGAGTTGTCCACGTTGAAGGCCCAGGTGCTGGCACAGTCCGCCAAGATCGACGACTTAGAAAGCAGGTCGAGACGGAATAATCTACAGCTGATGGGCATCCCCGAAGCGATCGCAGATAAGGACCTAAAGCGGTATGTGGAGAATTTGCTCCCCTGACTCTTTGAGGGCAGTTTGGAGAGCGGGGATCTGTTGCTTGAGCGGGTCCACCGAGTAGGGAGCAAACAATCCCGAGACCCCCGGCCGAGGGTAGTTCTGGCCAAGTTTCTTCAATACCCGCAAAAGGAGGCGATTCTCTGAGCCGCCCGCCAACGGACTGGTCTCACCTATGATAATTTCACTCTCAGGATTGCCCAGGATTACTCTGCTTCTCTCGGCCAGCGACGTAGAGCGTATGCCCCTCTCTGCAAAAAATTGCTTACTGCTAAAACTAAGTTCTCAGTTCAGTATCCTGCCCACTTACACGTCTTTCACGGAGGAGCACATCGGGTGTTTGAGTCGGCGGAGGAGGCTGCATCATATGTTGAGCGCATTGTTCAAGAAGAGAGCCCTTCTACCTCAAGCTCCTAACTGTAGTCTTGTCCTGGTGACTGGCTTTACTGCCGCTTGACTTTCGGGGGCTTCCCGAAATAGACGTCCGTTCTGCAGTGCAGAGACTGAGAGAGGCTCGGGACTTTCTTTTCCCACCACAGAATACCGCATGGTACTACCAAGGCGGCTCTGGCCTGGGCCGAGCCAGAGGAGATGGCTAACCTGCCCCAGGCCTTGACCCGCGAGACTACTGGAGAGTGTGGTGGCGGAGTAGTGTCCCCGGCTGGAACAGCATTGGGGAAGAAGTGAGGGTTAGCCCATACTTGGCCCTGGATCTTAGTTCTGTTCACCGTTTGTTTGATGGAAGACTGTTTAGTTATATTGCTGAATATTGTTTGTTCAGGCAAAATTTAGGTAGTACTTCCACTGCTGATAAATGTGCTGTTTGTCTGACTATCTGCCCTTCTAAATTGTAGCTGTTACTTTTGTTTGTGCCATGAAACCGGCTGGGGGAAAAGGGTGGTGGGTTCCCTTGGGGATCTGGATTGGGACTCGGGGGGGGGGGGCCTCCTGGGAGGACGGGTTGGCAGAAGGGAACGGGCGGCGTAGAGGGGGGTCCTACGGGAGTAGAGAAGGGGGGGAGTGTGGGAGGGGGAGGGGGGTTGTGAGTGGCGGGGGTGTGGTGAGGGGGGGGGAGAGGGGAGTAGGGGGGGACCCGAAGGAAGTGGAGTGGGGGTTTAGGGTGTAGAGTGGTGGGCGAGGAGAGGTTATGGGATGGCGAAGGTTAGGGGGGGCCCCAGGGTCCGGCTCTCTCCCCCTCCTCACATCCCTGAGCTCCGTTTGTTTGGATGGGCCCTGTGAGGTGGTGAGGTTCGGGAGGGGGGGTGCAATTCGGTGCCGGATGACTAGTCTTGCGGTGGGCCTCCCTGTCCGATGAGGGATTATAGGATATTTAGATCATAGTATGGTCCCCTGGGGGGGGGGGTTGTTTTATTAGTTTTTGAGGGGTGTTTTCTCGTCCAAATATTACCCAATGTTTTTTAGACCACGTCCTAGTTTTTGGATGGGTTCCCACAAATATTAACAGTGGGGCAGCTATAATAGACTTCTCCTAAACTGCAAGAAGGTAATATGGTACCGTATAAGGTAATATTTTATGAGGTTTGATATACTGTGTTGGTGCTGTGTATTACTTGGGCTTTGGTGGCTGGTGGATCAGAAGGGAGGGGGAAATCCCATCATTTCCTTGCCACCTGCTTTTCCGGTCCGCGCTCCTTCCTCCTGGGGTTCGGGCGCCCTTCGGGACCGAAGTTGTATGTGGGTGGGGTGCGGGAGATTGGACGCATCCAGGTGATCTGTACGGGTAGTTTATTCTACCTGGGGGAGGTTAGGTGGAAGATGAGGTGCCACTATGTGGCATGGGTGGTAGAGGGTAGAGAGAGGGGGGGTGGGGGGATGGGGAAGGGGAGACATGGTCACGCCCATGTGGGGTTTTTTTTTGGGGGGATTTACCACTCTGAAAGAGGTTGGGGAGAGCCCCAGGCTGGGGGGGCTCTCTCTGGACTAATGGATTGTATACTGTCAAAGTACTTGATTCCAGCTATAGTGCTCTGAGGCTTATTTCTTGGAATGTGTGTGGGTTAGGAAGCCCAACGAAGCGCTCAAAAGTGTTGCAGGCCCTGGCCAGGCATAAAGTTGATATAGCCATGCTCCAAGAGACCCACCAGTCGGCGATAGAGCATAGTAAATTGAGTAGAGAGTGGGTAGGACAGGCCTTTGGGGCCCCGGCGACGGGGAAAAAAGGTGGAATTGTTATTTTGATTCATAAGCATATAAGATTTGACATAGTTCGGGAAGTTCTTGATCCCTCTGGGAGATTTCTGCTTCTGCATGGTATGTTAGAGGGAAAAATGGTGACCCTTGGGAACCTTTACTATCCTAATGTCCTCGACCATGGTCTTTATACCAGGTTGGCCTCCAAATTGGAGCTTTTGCCAGAAGCTCCTGTAATCCTGGGGGGCGACTTTAATGGAGTGATGGACGTGGACCTGGATACATCTACTGGGGGGTTGCGGGAGCGATGACAATCTACTCGGGCAATTCTGCGGTTGTGCGCGAGCATGGGGTTGGTGGAACCATGGAGGTTGTTGCATCCTTCGGAGAAGGATTTCACACACCAATCGCGAGCTCATGGCTCTTCGGCGCCCATTGATTACTTGTTGGTTACGGGCGCCTTGTTCGCCGCCGTCCGGGATGCTCGGATAGGGCCGGGGGAGATCTCTGATCATGCACTAATATGGTTGGACCTTCAATGGGGAGAGGCGACGCCTAAGACACGCCTTTGGAGATTTCCATTAGAACTTTATACTGATACTCATTTTCGTTTCTTTCTGCGGCGGCGCTGGCAGGAATTCGAATTGGACCATAGAAACCATTTAGACGACCCTGAATTAGTCTGGGAAACCGCTAAAGTGTTCCTCCATGGAGACATTATAGGCTTTCAGGCCCGGAAGAGGAGATTAATGTCTGAGCGTATTATTCGCCTGGAGAAGGAGGTCACGACGCTGCGTCGACTCTGTGCCCACCATCAGACTGCTGAATGTCGGAGGCAACTGTTGGAGACTCAGACGTTGTTGAATGAGGTTTTGCACCAACGAGCGAAAAAATCTGTCTTGTATTACCGGTATAGGTTGCATACCCAGGGGGATAAACCTGGGAAAATGTTGGCTCGGTGTCTGCGGGGTCCCCGGGGGTCCCGCTTAGTTTCGGCTTTGAGGGATGATCGGGGAGTGCTGCATAGGACTAGCCCTCAGATTGCCACTGTGTTTAAATCCTTCTTTCAGAAACTCTATACCGCAGAGCCAGATTCCCCTCAGGAGCGGCGGGATTATTTTGCAGACCTGAATCTTCCTCAACTGACGGAGGCGCAAAGGGAACAGTTAGACCAACCGATTACGGTGCGTGAAGTGCAGACAGCTGTATCCAAGGCGAGTTGCTATAAATCACCTGGGCCCGATGGGCTGTGGGCAGAGGTTTATAAGATTTTGAATGATCTGGTATCTCCGACTCTCCTGGCGGTGCACACCCGGAGGGCTGCACAGGGCTCCTTTCGGTGGGGCAGTAACCAAGCCCATGTTATACTTATCCCGAAACCTGGGAAGGACCCGTTGAGTGCAGTGTCTTATCGTCCGATATCACTGCTTAACTTCGATCTTAAATTGCTAGCGAAAATTCTGGCGGAGCGGTTGGCAGGGGTCCTTGACCAGTTGGTTCATGAGTCACAGGTCGGTTTTGTGAGGCACCGATATGCCGTGCGCAATTTGCGGAAGATTGTGGCGTCACTAGAATGGGTACAAAGAAGGGCCCAGAAGACGTTACTAATAAGTTTTGACGCTGAAAAAGCCTTTGATAGGGTTAGCTGGTCCTATTTGGAGGATCTGCTCCCGCGATACGGCCTGGGGGAATCTTTTTGTAAAATGGTGAGATGTTTATACGCAGATCCCAGGGCAGCGATATTGTGTAATGGGCTGCTTTCGGCGGCCTTTCCCCTCAGGAGGGGGACTAGACAGGGCTGTCCTTTGTCCCCTCTTCTATTTGTTTTGTCCCTTGATCCTCTTGTTCGCAGGGTGGAACAATCTCGTGAGATTTCGGGTGTAACAATGGGTAGACAGGTTTTCAAACTGGCTGCCTTTGCAGATGATCTCCTAGTACATTTGTCCGCTCCCCAGGAGTCGTTGCTAGTGCTCTTACAGGAATTTCAGGCCTTTGGTCGGGTTGCGGGCTTCTGTATTAATCGTGAGAAGTCGGAGGCGTTGGATGTTTCGGGGAATGTGCGGGTGGCGTGGCAGGGCGTGTTCCCCCTTAGGTGGGCTGAGGACTCTTTTGTATACCTGGGGATTATCTTGACGCCCCGGTCGGCGCAGCTTTATAAGGTTAATTTACATCGGGTAATGACTAAATTACGAGGTCAATTTCAAACATGGGGATCCCTCCCATTGTCTTTATCTGGAAGAATAGCTGCGATTAAAATGGTAGTCCTTCCTCAGATACTCTACTGGCTACAAACTCTTCCGGTCTGGGTCCTGCGACGGGATTTAACACGACTTGAAGGGATGCTGAAAGGTTTCTTATGGAAGGGGGCGAGAGCACGAATACCATATGTGAGGCTGAGGGGAGGATGGAGACAGGGGGGTATGGGGCTTCCGGATCTGGGGGCCTATGCCTTGGCCTGTCAGGCTCGACACTTGGACTGGCTGGGTGGGACTGAGGTCTTCACGCCGCGGCGGGTGGAGGAGGCTTGTGTCGCCCCGTACTCCTTGTTGGCCCTTTTGCATCAGGAGGACCGCCTGCTTCCACCTTATATTACCGATAGTGTGCTGTTGGGAGCCGTCCGACGGACCTGGCGACAGCTTAATCAATATTGGAAGAGAAGTTGGAAAATTTCAAGTTGGCTGCCACTCCAGGGGAATGTCAATTTCACGCCAGGTACGGAGACTGCAACTCTGCGTGCGTGGGCAGCGAAGGGGATTCGTACTATTGGGCACGTGGTGGATGCTATGGGCCGGTGTAAGCCTTTTCCAGTGCTTAGAGCTGAATATGGCCTGGCCTTGGTGCACCCGTTTTCATACCTGCAGCTTTCTCATTACGTGACCTCTTTGCCGGTGGACGAGCTCCATGCGGATCGTTCGGCGCTGATAATCGAATTTTTTGATTTGGGAGGGGACTTCGTACCGTCCATACGACGTCTGAGGGCACGGTTAGATGGGTTTCGGCAATCTCCGGACTGTGGAACTTGCGTGGGCCACAGAGTTACAGCGAGAGGTCCCCCCAGGAACTGTTCTTAAGGGCCTTCGGCGCATGGTTCAATTAGCAGAGGGAGTGCGTTGGAGAGAGATACATTTTAAATCGCTGACTAGGGTATATTTTTCACCGCGGCGGGCCTTTCGTAGCCATCTGACGGTGGATGGCAGCTGTCCGAGGTGTTCTGCACCACTGGCGACCCTTCTACATATGTGGTGGAGCTGTCAGCAACTCCGTTCTTACTGGACACGGATTTCTTCGTACATGCAAGATTTGCTGGGACAACGGGTGGGTTGGGATGCCTTATTTGTTACTTTGGACTGCCTGGGACTCACCTCGCCCAAAGGCAAATGGGGGAGGTTGTTGGTGCGCAAGGCCTGCTTGGTGGCTAAGGGACCCCTGCTTCGCAGATGGCGAGACCGGGGTCCGCCGTCCTACTGGGAATGGCGAAATAATTTTCATCAATTGATGCTGGCTGAGTGTTGGAGTGCTCGCGGTAATCCTGCGAGGTGGCTTACCTTCCAGTCACTGTGGGATCCCTACATTCAGCAGTTGGGACCCCGTAGTCGTAATGAAGTATTACAATGGGCGACACTAGAGCAAAGAATGCCGGTGTCAGGTGATTAGGTGCTGGCGTGAGTGGTAAACCGGGTCGGTCTCTCTTGTGAGGCTCTTGGTATGGGTTGGCCATGTCTCCGGGGGGTGGGGGGTGGGAGGGGGATTTCTTGGTTTCTCTTTATTGTAAAAATTTACACCAACTGTATATTCTCTTTACCCCTTGATGTGGGGATCAGAAACCCACCCCACTCGGGGGCTGCTGTGCTGTTGGATGTTGCTGTGTTGAATTGGTGTTTAAATAAAGTTTTGAACAAAAAAAAAAGCTGCTCTATCTCCTTTTTAAAGGTTAATGCCAGCAGCCTGGTTCTGTTCTGGTTAAGGTGGAGCCCATCCCTTCGGAAGATCCCCTCCTTTCCCTAGAATGTTCCCCCGTTCCTAACAAATCGAAAACCCTCATCCTCGCACCATTGTCTCATCCACGCATTGAGACTCTGGAACTCTGCCTGCCTTTTGGGTCCTGTGTGTGTAACGGGAAGCATTTCAGAGATAGTCAGGAAGAAAGAAAACATATTTTACAGAGTGATGTTTTATAAAAAAACTTAAAAAAGAGGGCACCGAGCTGCAACACCCCAGGATGAAGCAGCAAGAACTGTTCACTCTGTTTTTGCGTCTCTCCAGTTACATCAGGAAAAATCCTAATCAAAGTATTTCAGAATTTATCATCACACTTTTTAAAATAACATTTCAAAATTCTATCTCTGTCTCTGTCCACTGTAGAAACAAAAGCTACCACCAAGGTTGCTAAATGAAAAAAATACATCACCTGTATTATCAACATTATCAGCCTGCAATAAATCTAATGTCCCATGAGAGTCCAACACAACCAAAATACAGTAGCTTCAGTGGGAATACCAGATGACCCAGAAATTTGTCACTTAGTAGATGGCAAATAGTAAACTCGGACAATATCCGGCAAAATATCAGCAGATAGGCCCAAAGTTTCTATTAAATATGTATGAAGCATTTTCTGGAAGATCATAGAAGATTTAAAACTAAGATCAGTATTCCAGGACAGATTCTCCAACTCTAGTATGCAAGTTAGTCAAGTCATTCACAAATGTAGCCTGACCAGAACAAACAACTTCAGTTTTCAGTTTAAGCTCCTTAAAGTCATTACTCAACTGAGATATATCCTGTACATTCTTCTCAATCTTGGCCTCCAGCTGCTGGGTCTGAACAGTAGGAGCATTTACCAAAACAGAGCCCAAATCAGTGATAGCCTGCCATATAAAGTCAAATGTAATAACTGAAGGTCATACTTGTAGAATAGAAGAGAGAGTTAAACATCATGAAATAGGCTCAAATGAAATTGCCAATAATGGAGTCAACTGTTGAACCCACTGGGAGCCACCTTCAATCTTCAGTACCATTTCTCCTGCACTTCTATTGGTCAGCATGACAGCAGTGGAAGCCTCCAATCCTTCAGCTCTCACCCCCTGCAGAAGATTGAACATAGGTGCCGAGGCTAACCATGCATCATCCAATATCGATGCTGCACGGTTAGCCGGATGATGCACGGTTAGCCTCGGCAGCTTCTGGGCAGCGCAGCCCGACCCGGATATTCACTTCTGTTCCCATGGAAGTGAATATCCAGGGTTTGGGGGTGGATGGGCAGGACTAAGTGGCTACGGCGCTTAGCCCTGCTCAGTTGAATATTGAGCTTGATGGACCTTGGTCTGACCCAGTATGGCATATCTTATGTTCTTATGAATATCCCAGAAGAGAAGGCCCCAGATGTCATCTGACTCACCTTAAACAAAAGGCAAGATAAGAATACCTACTCATTTCATCTGTGAACTGGCTGAAACTGCTTTGAAAAATAATTATTTTAAATAACCGAGGCAGTTCGGACCCGGCGCTAACCCGCTCTTACACCCCTCCCCCCATTCCTTTAACCTATACATCCCCCCCACCCAACACCTCCTACATCCCCCAACCATCCAATACAAACAAACCACACATTTTTATTGGGCTTATATGGTCGCAGCTTTATTAACAATTAGGAAAATTCCAAACAATTCTTGAAACACAAATTCCTTAATAACCCATCGAGCGGCATGAGCCATCACCCGCCATACCACTAGCAAGATGACCTCGTTCCACTCCCACCGCGGCCGAGCCAGCGGCAAATGCCAGCCCCCCTTATCCCCGGCCTCGCCATATCACTAGCAAAGACCGGCAAGGGGTCATCTGGGTTGGGGGCACCCGCCCCCACCCCAATTCCAGTTAAAGGCTCCGGACCCCGGAAACCTCTGGGATCCCGCCCCCCCCCCCCGCTGCGACAATCCTGAAACAAACAACCCCCCTCCACACCGAACTACAGGGCGGGAGGGTGGGCAGCAAAGGACCTGCTCCTTCAGCCACCCAGAACAAAGAGGAGCAACACCCCGCCGGTCTCCCAAAGCTCCTGCCGAACCAGCACCCCTCATTGGCTCGCCGTGCTGTCCCTCAACGGCGAGCCAATGATTTTAAATAATGCTCCCTCTCCCTCCCTCGAACACGAGCCCACACGCGCTGCCGAGAGCAGGGTCCCCGCGCCGGGCCTCACGCCCAGTTACCTCCGGCCGCCGGGACCCTGCCCTGCAGCCTCATCATAACCGAGGCAGTTCGGACCCGGCGCTAACCCGCTCTTACACACCCTCCCCCATTCCTTTAACCTATACATCCCCCCCCCCACCCAACACCTCCTACATCCCCCAACCATCCAATACAAACAAACCACACATTTTTATTGGGCTTATATGGTCGCAGCTTTATTGACAATTAGGAAAATTCCAAACAATTCTTGAAACACAAATTCCTTAATAATAACCCATCGAGCGGCACGAGCCATCACCCGCCATACCACTAGCAAGATGACCTCGTTCCACTCCCACCGCGGCCGAGCCAGCGGCAAATGCCAGCCCCCCTTATCCCCGGCCTCACCATATCACTAGCAAAGACCGGCAAGGGGTCATCCGGGTTGGGGGCACCCACCCCCGCCCCAATTCCAGTTAAAGGCTCCGGACCCCGGAAACCTCCGGGATCCCGCCACCCATCGTAGTGGTAGCTCGCACCCCTACGCCGCCCCCCAAAGCCCCAAGCTGTGACCATTTAGCCTCCCATTGCATGACCCACTCTAAGGCCTCCTGCCAGTCATTGAGCAGCAAATCAAGTCCCACCGGGGATAAGTGCACCCCATCCAACCGGTATCAACCTGCACATGTGACATCAACCCAAGAATGCAAGACCTGATATCCCCCATTGCCACAAACCCACCGCCCAATCTGACGATTAATTTTTGCTAGCCCACGCGACCAGCGATGCTGCTGCTGGCAGGAAGGCCTCAGAAGGATATCCGACCATAACAAAATAACCTACGGATACATCCGAAGAACTTCAGCCAGATCCCTCTTAGCTGCTCGGATTAACTGCTTGCAGGTCCATCCGGCCAAATCATTGCCCTCTAAGTTCAGTAGAATCGCTGACGGCTCACTCCGCACCCGGCGATGATGCCGAAGCAAAGGTAAAAGCTGCGGCCATTGAAGACCACGCTCAGCCAGCTATTTGACGGACACCATATCCGGGTCAAGTCCCAAATTACTCCCCAAGGGTCCTTCGGCAGCCTGCAGTCCCGCCCAATGCACGAATAAATGCCCAATCATCCAGCATTCAATCCGGCGCCGCACGGGATCTGAAAAAGAAAAGAAAAGTCAGGCATCCAAACCGCACTTCCCTATAACCGCACATAATCCTCAAAGGCCCGTGATCTCCATCTGCCAATGCTCTGAATCTCAGCCTCAGATAGCCCAGCCGCTACCGCACTGGTGGCCGCTCCAATACGAAATGAATGCGGTGCAAAGCGCTGCAAATCCAGGCCCAGATGCTGCAACACGAGCCGCAGCACAGCCGCTACCTGGAAGCGTGTTACCCCATGAGAATCCTCATGCTGGAAAAACAGCCGGCCCGCTGACGAGCGCTCCAACATGTAGCCCCGCACGGCTGACACCGGGCACATGGGCAACGACACGACCTCATTAAGCACCACCCACAACCCCTTTCCCAACTGGTCTGTCTTAGATCTCGCCAACCTAACCAAAAGCTGCCCCGCCCGCACTTACACATGTCCAAACAACAAGCCACCGGCAGCATTATCCCGACTGGAGCTCACTACTAACTCCCCTATCCGAAAGGCTCCAAAGAAAGCCATGCAAAACACTGCCTTAAACAAGACCGCCTTGTAACGTGACAGAGCCACGCTCGGCAAGGCCGCGCAAAGCCGCATCAACAATGCATGTGCAACTGGCAACCTCGAATCCCGAGGAGCCGGGCAAGCATGCTCCCAGCCGTGCAACAATTTCCAAGACAAGAACCCAAGGCCCGAGTGACCCCAACCCGCTGCTCTAGCGAAAAAGGTGAAGCCCGCCAACCGACTCCGTACAGCTGCCCTGTAAGCTCCCTCTCGCTTTGCTTGCACTATATAATGCCCCAATAATAAATCCGCATACATCCCCGGCTGCCAACCCCATGACTGCAAATATTCCGCCACGACGTCGAATCCCCTCCGATACGCAGACCACGTCGAAGGGGCCACTGAGTTCCTCAACAACTGAATCAAGTCCGCTGATCAATCTGCCATAAGTTCTCTGGAACCGCCAACCCTTCGACTTCCGCTTCTGGTGCCAAGGTCCGGAACAGCTCCCACTTGGAACGAGAAAGGGCATCAGCAATTATATTAGTGCAACCCGGAATATGCTGAGCCTTCACACACACATTCAAATGCAAGCAAATCAAATGATGTCCCTCATCAACCCAGCCACCTGCGTACATCGCGGTGTATATCGATTAATTACGGCAACCACCGCCTCGTTGTCACACCACCAAACTACTCTACGGTTCCGCAACTTGTCCGGCCACAAATGCAAGACAACCAATAACAGAAACAGTTCCAAAAACGTGATGTTACTAGTTAGACGTGCTGAGTGCCACGCCTGGGGCCAACTGGCCGCACACCACTCCCCTCCGAAATAAATACTCAATCCATCACTGCCCGCCGCATCCGTATACAACTGCAAATCCGCACTAGAGATCTCCGCTTCCATCAGAACCGATGTCCCATTAAAACCCTCCAAAAACTCATCCCAGACGCGCAAGTCAGCCTTCATGACCTTGGACATTCTGATCCTGTGATGCGGCTTTCTAACCCCCACCGTAGCCGCAGCTAAAGATCTCAGAAAAACACGGCCCATCGGTATGACCTGGCATGTGAAATTCAAAGAGCCAATCAAAACCTGCAATTCCCTCAACAATAACTTAGTGGACGCCAACCCATTAGCTACTAAGACACGCAACCGCACCACCTTGTCCCGCGGAAGATGAGCCACCATTTCCACAGAATCCAATTCCACCCCCAAAAAGGTAATACACGTAGCTGGGCCTACCATTTTTCCAACAGCCAAGGGAAGCCTGCAATCACTAGCCATATCCACAAAACCACATAACAACCGTTGGCACTCTGCCGAATGCCCCGCCCCCACAAAGAAAAATTCATCTAGATAATGCACGACATTACCGCAGCCGACCCTCTGGACCAATTTCCAATGCAAGAAGGAACTAAACGTCTCGAAATAAGGACAAGAGACAGAACACCCCATAGGCATGCACTTATCAATATAGAACATATTGTCAAAGCAGAAACCCAACAGATAAAAATCCGCCGGATGAACAGGCAGCAACCTAAACGCCGACTCCACATCTACCTTTGCCATTAAGGCTCCCGGGCCACACTGTCTAACCAGCTTAACTGCCTCATCAAAAGAAGCGTAATGAACTGTACACAACTCTCTCGGAATATGATCGTTGACGGAATCATCAATCGGAAATGACAAGTTATGGATCAGTCGAAAGCTCCCCAGCTCCTTCTTCGGAACAACCCCGAGCGGCGAAACCACAAGGTTCCCCAAAGGTTGCTCAGCAAAAGGACCCGCAATTCTACCCAAACATAGTTCACCGCCAACTTGTCACGGACTACCAGCTCCAAACGCCTTACTGAAGGCGAGTTGCGCGCTGGTCTACATGAAAAAGTCCCATGAACTGGTATTCGGAAACCGACCTAGAACCCACGCTCCAACACCACCCTATCCCGCCCCGCGGGTATCCCCGCAACCATTCCACCAAGACCTCCCTCCGAATCGGAGTAGGGGCCATACTTCGTATGTCCAAATTACTTGGCAGCTGATGGGGGGGGGGGGGGCCTGCACCACCTTTTTTAACACATTTACTGGCGGAATGTCCGCCCCCACAGGCCGAGCAGGCATGACGGAATTTACAGTCCGGAAAAGGGCACATGGACCTGTTGAAACGCCAACAGATGTCCCTCAGTCCCCCGCTCCCAACTTTCTGTGGGGGGGTTACCCCCCGCCGCACGAAAGGGCCGACTCAAACCCAAAGCACAACCAACGAAAGCTCTCGCCGCAGTCTCCCCACTAGCTGCCACACGGACCGACATTTGGGTCAGCCACAAATTAATATCCTGGGTGCCCCAGGTCAACCACTTACTCTCCTCCATCTTGTCCCTAAACTTCTCATCATAATTCAACCAGGCGAAACCTTCATGCATCTGCGCAGCTTCCAAAATGGAATCTGCATACGCCAATAACATTCCATAATCCCCCGGAGACTGATGACCCCAAACGCTCGCCAACCGCAGAAAGGCTCTGACCCAATTCACGACATTACGTGACACCTTCTTTAGCCGTCCCGCCCTCTCATCCTCCTTTCTCTTCTTTCTACTCTCGCCCGAGCGCTTCCTGCCTTCCAGCAGTCTGAAAATGTCAATATAGCGCCTCTTCAAAATCTTCCGGTGTAAACTCCTGGGCACCCCCTCCCACAGCTCCGCGAATGATACCAACGTAGGCTTGACCAACCCAGGAGAAGGAACAGGATGCGCCTGACCAACCCCCGGTGCCGAACGCAAAGTTCCCGATGACGAAGACGACGAGGAAGATACGGATGAGGAAGACGACTCTGACCTGTGCCGACACCTCCTAGAATGCTTTCTCTTCTTCCTTGCCTTCCGACCACCCCCAACTGTCACGCCCAGCTGTTCAGACCCCTCACCCCCAACCACAGGAAACTCACCTGCCACCGCCTCATCGCCATCCGGAACCTCTGCCTGCGGAACCTCAGCGGACCGACTCCCCTGATCCAACTGCTGTGTCACACTGCCATCCGCCATGCTGGCCTGCAGCCGCTGCCGACCCTCAGTTGCTGCTCCAGTCCCTCCACTGACGACAACACGATGCACCTCCGCACTATCACCAGCATCCTGCGACATGGCTGTAGCCTGTGAAGAAAAATTAGGGAAGGAAGAAGAGGGGGGAACAAGAGGGGACCCGGCCGGCTGCCAAGCCGCCAGCCAAGCGGCCCCCAAGGAGCCCTGCCCCCCACCCTGCCAATGATCCCAAGCGGATGTCGCAGCCCCGGGCCCCGCAACTCCAACCATACCTCCAGGTCAACCCAGCTGCACAGGAGGGCCATAACCAACAGAATGAGCCCCACGCCACCACGGGGTCCACCCCTCAACCCCGACCCCCCTCAGACCACTAAACCCCTGCCCCCCCAAACCTTGCACAACAGCACCTTCCAATCTGGCCCCAGCACTCCCCTGTGACGCACCCCCGCCCTCCAAATCGCCGGAAACCCCCGCACTAAACCCCCCAGCCCTAGCAGTAACAGGCTCCAGAGGCAGGCCACCTCCCCTCCTGCCGCACTACTGCACCCCGCCAATCCTATCCCCCCTGCACCCCCTCTTAGATAAGCCAGCTGCCCCCCTACTGACCGGGACCCCCACTTACCCCCGTCCACCTGTGGCCCTCCTACCACGCACAATACCCCTGCCCCTAACGCCTGGAGCTACCTCCCTAACCGCGCCGCTCTCTGCAGCCACACTACTGCTCCTTCCAGGCTCTGGAGAAGGAATTGATACCAGCCCCCCTCCTCTGCCCCCAGCCACCCGCACCCCCCGTCCAACCCCACTAACTCTGCCCCTCCGGCCCCGCCGCAGCGGCATCCTTAAAGGAATAAATTATTACCCAGCCAAGCACTAGGAAAAAATTGAAGGCCTCCAACTAAAATTATGCACGACTAAATTATGCACAAACCGAGGGCATACAATTTAATGGAACACGCCCCAGATGAATGTTACCGCCCGACACCAGCCTTCTCTGCAACCCGACAGGGCCCAAAGCCTCTCCTTGTGGTGCAGCTCCGTGCACCGCGACTCCGATCCCAGCGACTCCGATCCCAACGCAAATCACCGACGGTGCCAACGATGAATTTGCGAATCTCAGCAAAGGACCTGCTCCTTCAGCCTCCCAGAACAAAGAGGAGCAACACCCCGCCGGTCTCCCAAAGCTCCTGCCGAACCAGCACCCCTCATTGGCTCGCCGTGCTGTCCCTCAACGGCGAGCCAATGATTTTAAATAATGCTCCCCCCCTCCCTCCCTCAAACACTCGCCCACACGCGCTGCCGAGAGCAGGGTCCCTGCGCTGGGCCTCACGCCCGGTTACCACCGGCCGCCGGGACCCTGCCCTGCAGCCTCATCATTCTGGAACACATTATATTAGCAGATAACAGGGACAGCCATGGGGGCCACAGTGCTAATCTCTATGTGCACAATTTTGGGAATCCATTTTTGACTAATCACCTGTTTTCTGGCAATATTGTATTATGGAAGTGATTCATACATGAGGTTACAATACATAGATGACATTATGAAAGGGAAACCATCGACAGCTGGCTCTCTCAGTGTGACAGGCACTTAAAGTTTAAGATGACAGAGACCCTGCTTTGATATTCTTATAAAGAAAAAATAGACCAGCTTTGACACAATTATTTAAAGAAAACCTACGGACAAAGACAAATTGCTCCATTATCAGAGCTTCTATGTCAGGAATTTAAAAAATAATCTTCCCGTCAGTCAGTTCCTGTGTTTAAAAAGACTTTGCAGTACTGACACAGAATATGAATGACAGGCTGCAGATATGAGGCAAAGATTTATCACAAAAGGATACCCTGACAAATTTATAAAAAGTGCCTATCATAGAGCCTGCTCCAGCGACAGATCATCTCTACTTGAAAAAACACTACCAAAACAGAATTCCAGTTAAGTTTATATGATATGTTTTTCTTAAAACCATTGAGGTGGTGTTAGTTGCATCCATGCTACCAGCATCAAGCATGGTTAGCGCAGGTGATCACAGCCCACAATAGCCACAATGTGCCTGGAGTGCCCACGGACTGCCCACGTCCCATCCAGTACTCCAATATGCGCTACCAGGGTAACAGAGGGTTTTAGCACATGGGCCCTGTGCTACTTTTTAGTGTGGCACCCAAACCGTGTGCTAACCCCACATTACCGTGGTAGTGCGGTTTAGCAAACATGAATGTGATTTATGCAATAATTTGCCCATGTGACCTGATATATATAGGAAAGACTATGAGGAATCTTAAGGCTCATCTTACTGACAACAAACATTGCATCAACAAAGGTAGGTCAATACAAAAATAAAAATCACTCGTTCAATGACCTGAAGGTCTGTGTCTTGTGTGTTTTGGGGCCCTCCTGGCAAGGGGGTGATTTGGATATGTTTTTGTTGTGCTGAGAACAAAAAATGATTTTCTTTATGGCTACCATGAACCCACTGAGTTTGAATCGGGACATTGATTTTACTGTTTGTCTATTAAAAGGGGGAAAATCTCCCTCACAAATGTTTTGTCGCTGTGTTTTTTTGTTACTGTGTTTTATATGGTTTATTAGATTGCGTCTTATGTATTTTGACCTTCTCTATTTTTATTAGTGGCATGTTTATTGAAGAACCAAGGTAGGCTGGAGTTAGCGCATGGTATTGATGCCAAGCTAAAAGTGCAGATTGCACAGATGCAACTTACGCCACCTCAGTTGGTGGCATTAGTTGCACTCCCAGCCCATCTGCCCATTAAAGCACCATTTTATAACGCTAACTTCAGGGGAAGGATGTATATGCCTCCCTTGTAGTTAGCTAGAAGCCTTGCACTGGTAACACAGCACACGTGTATTACCGGCATGAGGTTTAGCAAACATGCCCCTCATTGTTTATTACATTCATTTATTATTTATATGTTTTTATGGTGTTATAGTTATAAGTGCAATGTGCCACTTTTTAGTATTTCTTTTCATCATCATCATCATCATTATTATTACTTTTATTATTTATTGTTGTGACTCTTATTTTTTGTGGTTTTACAGTTTTTAAAAAAGCACTTTCACACAATTATGGTATGTTTTTATACACCACTGTCAATGGCCTTCGGCTTCTGTTTTTTTTTACTCTACTTATACACTTGTAACTTACATGATCATTATTCCATGGATGTAAATATGTTCCATAAATATGATGTGGCATATTTTATCTATGCAATAATTTTTCCCTTTCCCGATTTTAAGTTTGTTGTTTTAACCCTTTCTTTTAATACTTAACATTTTCTATTTTTTATCATGTTGCTATTGTCTTATCATTATTTATGATTTTTTGTTTGTATTATATATTTTTGTATTATTTATTATTCCTCGTTAGCCCCCCTTGGTTGTTTTGATGCCGCTATCCTGCCTTTTTGTAAAAGAAGGATTTAAAAAAAAAAAACCCTATTTTAAAATTATTTTAATATTTGTTTGCATTTTTTTGTGATTGACCTGAGTCAGCTGTCAATCACTTTACACTAGGAAAAATCACATATATTTCATGCAGAATTACGCAGCTCTGTATGCTGACCCCTTTTTGAAGATTTTATCAGAAAAGGAAGGAAAGAAGACTTTGGACATGTTTACTAAAACGCACAATATTAGTGTGCATTCAACCTGAAAGATAGCACAGAGGTTGGCACTAACCTTTGGCAACATGTCCACATGTCCCTCTGCCATTAGCCAGGAGCGGCCCAAAGGGGGGTGCAGGGCCATGTACGGAGCTCATTGTGGGGCCTCATTTACATAAGAAGCCTCCTTTGCATAAATATTAGCATAATGTTAACATACCTCTTAATGAGTGTCTGGATAAAGAAAGACTACCAGATTTCTACATTACTATACTCCAGTGCCAACTGCCAGGCACATTAGGAAGTACTATAACACTGACCATTTAGAACCCATAGCAAATCCTCCATATCATAACAGCACTACCAGGACTCACAAAGCACCAAATACTACCTATTAAAAAGGCAACCCTGCAAATATTAAATCAATACATCTCCTACTGGGGAAAGAGAACAAGTGGCACTGTCAGACAGAAACTACAAGAATAGAATACTCGGTTACACATGCAGAACATAGACCGTCACCAAACAAAGAACAAGGAATCACAATTTAAAAATCGGACGACAACAATTGGGAACCCCTAAAGCCAAACTTGGAATGTACAACAACACTATAAATTAATTTCCTTTTGTACTAAACAAAAATGCAAAGACGTTAGTGATACACATTTCCCAGAGCTGACATATTCCAGTTAATAAATTCTAAATAAAGTATTTTTCTACCTTTTGTTGTTTGGGCATTTTATTTTTCAATTGCAATTGCTCCAGTCACTTTCTTCTGGTTTCTTCTGTCTTCTGCTAATTCTCCATGGTCTGCTGTCCATTTGTCCTTTCTTCTTTCTTGTAGATTTTTTCCATTCTATCTTCTACATTTGCTTTAACATACTGATCTTTCCCCTACTGATCTTTCCCCTTTTGCTCTTTCCTCAATTTATTTTTTATTCCTTTATCATCCACTCATATTTCACCCTTCCATCCTCAATCCCCACTTACTCTGCCAATACCCAGCAACTTGTAGATTTTTCTTCCTTCCCACACAAAAGATCTTTTCCCCTTCCATCCTCATTCCCCTAGCCCCATCCCCTTCTAGTCCTCCCCCAAAATCAGCTCCCTTCTAGTTCCAGCCCCACTCAGCATCCGCTCCCTTCTAATTGCATTCTTTCCCCGCCCCCCCCCGCATCAGCCCATTTCCAGTCCTATTCTACCCCCAGCAGCCCATTTCCAGTCCAAGCTCCTCCCATCAGCCCATTTGCAATCTTAACCCCCACATCAGCCATTTCCAATACTAACCCCCCCCCCCCTATAAACCAATTCCAATCCTATTCCAGTGAGCTGATGGGGTGCTTGGACTAGAAATTGGGCCGAGTGTGGGGGAGCTTCAGCCCATTTCTAGTCCTAGCTCCCCAATCAGCTCATTTCCAGTACTATTCCACCCCCATCAGTCCATTTCCAGTCCAAGCTCCCCCCATCAGCTCATTTTCAATCCTAGGCCCCCCCATTGGCCATTTCCAATACTAGCCCCCCCATAAACCAATTCCAATCCTATTCCAGTGAGATGATGGGGTGGGGGCTTGAACTGGAAATTGGGCCGAGTGTGGGGGAGCTTCAGCCCATTTCCAGTCTGAGCCGCCCCCCCCCAATCAACTCAGGGGCAGCTTGGACTGGAAATATCAGCCATTTCTAAAAGTAGCCCCTCCCCATCAGACATTTCCAATTCTATTCCAGAACCACATCAGTCCATTTGCAATCCAAGCTCCCCCACACTCAGTCTATTTCCAATCCTACCCCCCCAAAAGCCCATTTTCAGTCCTTGTCCTCTCCATCAGCTCATTTGCAGTCCTAGCCACCCCCCACTCAGCCCATTTCCATTCCTAGCCCCCCCCCCCCCACTCAGCCAATTTCCAATTATAGCCCCCTAGCCCATTTCCAATTTTAGGCCCCTCCACTGAGCCCATTTCAAGCCCAAGCCCCCCCTTCCCCGAAGAGCCCCGTGGCAGGCTTTAGAGGCTCCGGCTCACCTTCTTTAGTGGCTCGCGGCTCCTGGCAGGCTCAGCAACAGCTCGTTACAGCTGCCAAAGTGAAGAGCATTGTTTCCTTCACTTCGGCAGCTGTATTGTAATGAAGATCGCTGGCACGCGGGAGGTCAAAGGACATTTCCTGTGTCCTGGTGAGGCAGCCATGAGGTTTAACTGTAGGTAGCCCTTCCCCCAAGCCATGCGGCAAGCCATGAGGTCTAGCTGTAGGTAGCCCTTCCCCCAAGCCATGCGGCAAGCCATGAGGTCTAGCTGTAGGTAGCCCTTCCCCCAAGCCATGCGGCAAGCCATGAGGTCTAGCTGTAGGTAGCCCTTCCCCCAAGCCATGAGGTAATCAGCCTGCTAAGAGAAGGCATTGAGATTTCAGTAGACACCCTTCCCCCACTCCAGGTCTGAGCACAATAGCCCCTAGCCCAGAAATCAGCAGACCTGAGCATACCGGTTTGGACAGGTCACCCAGGTACCTTCCCCAGGGGCTGCTGATTGGTGGGCAGGAAATACCTGTGGCAAATGGGATTGTAGAATGAGTTTAAAACTGTACTGTATATAAGGCATTGTAGGCCGTCCCTCGGGGCTCAGACCTTTTGTGGAGGGTACCGGCTCTCTGTCTGATCCTGTGTGCACATTAAAGATCCTGTTTGCATTCCAGCCTGTCTGAGAGTTTTCCTTCTGTGGGTGAGTGATTGAATAAGAGCTTTTCACAGCGTTTGCGATAACACTGGCTCTCAGCATGCCTGCGATCTTCATTACAATACAGCTGCCGAAGTGAAGGAAACAACACTGTTCACTTCAGCGGCTGTAACGAGCTGTTACTGAGTCTGCCGGGAGCCGCTAAAGGAGGTGAGCCGACAGCGTGCAGGATGTTGTTGGCGCGGGGCCCCCTGAAGTGCAGAGCTCTGTGCCAACAACATTCTTGCTCAGTGGATGGGCCGGCCCTGCCATTAGCACGTTGGAGCTGTGCTACATGGCATGCGGGTGCACTTACTGCCACTCCTTAAGGTAGCATTAAGTTCACCTGCATTAACAAAAACATTTGTGGCCAGCACACTCTGATGACACCTGCACTAACCATGACGCACCATTGTTTCCTATGTTCTGCTTCTAACCTGCTCAGTCCCTGCTCCATACTGTGCTATGGGAATTGTAGTGTGTTGCCCTGCGCTATCAGCATGGTGCATGCAGCATGTGATGAGCTCTGTGCTAACCATTATTGCAGTTTAGTAAACAGGCCCTTTTATTTTTATATGTTTTGTATCATTCTTAGATTGCCCCCATTTTTATTTTCTCTTTCATTTTTATGCTTATTACTCACTTTGGTGGGACTTAGAAGGCTTTGTGGAAATTTATAACTTACAAACAGCAGTTGGCTGTTTTGCTTTACATTCCAAAAAGACCTCTATTTTATCCAAAGTATCATGGCAGATGAGGATATCTTTATTGTATTTACATTATATTCATATTCTTACTTAGAATATTTATCACAGTGATCATATTTTCAGCTTGTAGTGCTGTGAGGGCATGTGTGCATCAGTGATGCTGAGAGCTAAGCTGTCGGTAGCTTCACTACTGGCAGGGTCTCCCAAGATGGACAGGTCTCAGCTGAAGTGCCAGCCACCAGCGCTGAACTTAAAACCTGGATATTCAATGTCATGGCCATATCCGGGTTCCAGCATTGAATATCTGGGCTACCTGGATTGCCACGAAGCTAACCAAGTAGTGGTGATATTCAATCACAGCCCTCTTAGCTTCTGTGGTGAAAGTTAGGCCAGGGTTTCCCATGCCTAACTTTCACCACATATCGCTAACTGAGCAGCAGCTTAATATCGACGCTGCTTGGTTAGCAATGAGTCCTGCTCCGGAATGCAAGTGCCACTAACCATCTGCAAACTGTGTAAATGCTTTTGAAGGTCCCCTCATTATTTTCATTAACTTGATAAAATTGTGTGCTTCCCCAGTCCACTAACATCTACAGATTATGGTTTTGCTTTTATTTATTTGTATTTATTCATTTATTTATGTAATATTATTATTTATTTTTGTCTGTCTTGTGTTCCTCTTCTGGTCTTTGTTTTTGTTTGTCGCATTTTGCAGTAGAGTTTGCCTCTCTTTTTTGTTAATAACTTGGTTCCATGAGGCATGAAAAATAGCTCTTGAATCTTGGAGTAGTGCTTTGAGCTTGGATTATTATTTAGAAGAACTGGTGGTGATAAGACTCTGAAAGCTGAATGGACTTAATATTTTTTTATTTATTTATTTATTTAACGGTCTTTTCTATACCGCCCCTTCCAGAGATCAGGGGCGGTTTACATTGAACATTAAACAGAACAATTGTATACTTCTGTATACATTTACAAGGAACATTATGCTTTAACTATATACAGGTGTACTTACAGGGAACATATTTTGAACATATTTTGAACAACATTTTGAACATATTTTGAACATTAACTATAACAGAGCTTTTCAAACTATTTACAAGTTATATACATGTAATACAGTAACCGGGTAGCGGGATCCGGTGCTCCCCCTTCACGTTGCCTTCGCCCCCTCACCACAACTTTCCCCACTCCCACAAACACTCGCCACCACTGATCTTGGGTACAACAGGTCGCAGCTTTATTGCCAATTAACATATTAAACCTTAGCAACATCCAACATCAAACAAACCCAAGCGAAGCGCTACCTCACCCGCCATGCAATTAGCAAGGTGACCTCACCTCCGCACCTGCTGCTGTCAGACCACCAGCAAAGTTACTACCACCCCAGCCCGACTTCGCCATATCATTAGCAAAAATCCACTAGGGATTATCCAGGTCGTGGGCACCCCACCCCCGCCCCAAGTAGCCTAAGGCTCCAGACCCCAGAAACCTCCGGGATCCCGCACCCCCCCATGCTGCGACAACCCCAATCCCCCACCGCCCCATATATGCATAGGGTGGGAGGGCGGGATGCCGGCCGCCAAGCCCTTCTCCCCATTTGCTCAGCAAGCGCTGCCACTGCCTGAGCACATGGCCTGCCCCTGTTATGATTGGCTCCCCTGCGCTCGTTCCCACAGGCGGAGCCAATCAATTTGAAAGACGCACAAGCGTCCTTATGCTGATGGCACCCCACCTCCTCCTCCCAACCTGTGCAGGGTCCCGCACCAGGCTGCACACCCAGTTACACACGGCCGCTGGGACCCTGCCCGCATCCTTCCACTAACTGGGTAGGGGGATCCGGTGCTCCCCCTTCACTTTGTCTTCACCCCCTCCCCCTCACCACAACTTCCCCCCACTCCCACAAACACTCACCACCACTGATCTTGAGTACAACAGGTCGCAGCTTTATTACCAATTAACATATTAAACCTTTGTAACATCCAGCATCAAACAAACCCAAGCGAAGCGCTGCCTCACCCGCCATGCAATTAGCAAGGTGACCTCACCTCCGCACCTGCTGCAGTCAAACCACCAGCAAAGTTACTACCACCCCAGCCCGACCGCCATATCATTAGCAAAAATCCGCTAGGGGTTATCCGGGTCATGGGCACCCTGCCCCCGCCCCAAGTAGCCTAAGGCTCCGGACCCCGGAAACCTCCAGGATCCCACCACCAGCACAGGCCCCTTGTGGCATCTGTGCCGCGCCCCACCAAACACAAGCTGTGACCTGCACCCATTCTCCTGAACCACCTGCTCCAATGCCTCCTGCCAATCATTCAAGAGCAAATCTACCCCCACAGGAGACAAAGTAAATTCCCATCCCCATTCCTCCTGCTGCATCTGAGTAAAGTTGCAAATCACCACTAGACAGCTCCGTTTCCATTAACACCGACGTCCCATTGAAGTCTCTCAAAAACGCATCCCACACCCGCAGATCCTCACAATGCTCTGGGATATGCAAATGCGGTGATGAGGCTTACATACCCCCGAAGTCGCTGCAGCCAACCTGCGACTAAAGACTCGCCCCATAGGTATCACTCTGCCTGCAAAATGCAATGCCTATCAGCGCCTGCATTTCCTTCAACGTTAACTTGGCCGAGGCCAGCACATTCGCCACTAAAACCCTCAACTTCATGACCTTCTCCCACGGCAAACGAGCTACCATTGCTTCCGAATCCAATTCCACTCCTAAGAAGGTGAGCCGTGTCGTCGGGCCCTCAGTCTTACGCACCGCCAAAGGAACCCCCAACTCCGCCGCCAAACTCGCAAACCATACAACAGCGCTCCACAACCCATAGCCTGCGCTACGCCCACAAACCAAAAATCATCTAGGTAATGCACCACATCCGAGCATCCCACCTTCTGCACCAACGCCCACTGGAGGAAGGTACTAAATTTTTCAAAGTAGGCACACGACACTACACAGCCCATGTGCATGCATTTGTCAAAATAAAACTCCCCCGCAAATTGGAAGCCTAACAGATGAAAAGCCGATGGGTGTACCGGCAACAAGCGAAACGCGGATTCGATATCCACCTTTGTCATCAAGGCCCCTGGACCTGAGTTCCTGACTAACTCAACTGCCCTATTGAATGAGGTATATCGCACCATACAACACTCCCACGGTATGTGATCATTAATCGATGCCCCCAACAGAAACGACAAATTATGTATCAACTGAAACTTCCCCGGCTCTTTCTTCGGTATAATCACCAAAGGAGATACCACAAAATTCTGGAAAGGCGGCCTCGCGAACGGGCCCTCAATCCTACCCAAATGCAACTCGACAGCCAACTTCTCCAGCGCTACTGACTCAAATCGGCGCACTGATGGGAATTCTTGACCGCCGACAAAACCCAACTGAAACCCTAACTGCAGCACTTCCCCGTCCCCTTTCTTTGGGTAATGGCGCAACCACTGGCTTAACGCCCCACCCAAATTGGCGAGGGTGCCAAGCCAAACTCCACCCCCCTACTTAAGGGCTGGCACTGTGGCCAAAGAGGCGCATTTTTTAATACATTTCGCCGCTGAGTGCGCTCTGCCACAGACGGAAGAGGCATGCTGGAACTTGCAGTCTGGGAACGGGCAAGAGGACTTATTGAACCTCCAGCACACGTCCCCAACTCTGCTCGTAACTGGCTTGGCCGGCAATACGCCCCCTCCCCCACGAAACAAAATGGTTCGCCCCTGCACTGGCCACGGACCTAATTTTCTTCCCCCCCTCCCCCCACTGCATTCGCTCTGACTGACATCTGCGTGAGCCACAAGTTAATATCCTGCATGCCCCAAGACAACAACTTGTTCTCCTCCATTTTCTCCCTAAACTTCTCATCATAAATTAGCCACGACCATCCGTCATGGGTCTGTGAAGCTTCCAATATCGAGTCCGCATATGACAGCAACATCCCGTAATGCTCTGGATAGTGCTGGCCCCAAACACTTGCCAAACATAGGAAGGCCCTCACCCAATTCACCACATTCCTGGAGACCTTCCTAATCCTACCGGCTTTCTCATCCTCCTTGCACTTCTTCTTACTGTCCCCCGAATGCTTCCGACCCTCAAGCAATCAGAAAATATCAATATATCTCACCTTCCGAATTTTCCATCGCAACTTCTTCGGCACCCCTTCCCACAACTCCGACAAGGCTGTCATGGTAGTTGTCCCTTCCCCGGACTTGCCCCCATCGGCACACTACCCTGTCTGACCGCCCGCCCACCCCCCATCGCCTTTTGCGGAAGACATGGACAAACTCGATGATGTAAAGGAGGATGAGTTGAAGCTACACCGCCGCCTGCAAGCGTGCTTCCTTTTCTTGCTTACTTTTCCTGACCGTTCGGCTCGCCCGCCACCCCCTTCCCCTGCTGCTACCTGCTCCACCTGCAACTCACCTGTCTCCGCCGCTACGGCCGCCCCCGTCACCGGCAGGCAAAGCACCTCTGGTGGACGATCCTCGACTAACAGCTGGGCAGTAGCTCCCGGTGCCGACGCTGCGTCAGCCAGAACTCCTCGTGTCACCGTGGATACCCTGTCCAAATTCGCCACTCGCACTTGCCCTCCTGGCCCCTGCACTGCTCCCGGCGATGCCAGAATTGGTACCTGTGGAGACAAAAAGGGAAAACCTGGGGGGAGGAAAAACCGAAGATCAGGCCGGTTGCCACGCCCCCGCCCAGTCGGCCCTAGACGGGCCTTGACCCCCCTCAATCCACTGTTCCCATGCAGCCTGCTGTCCCACGGACCCAAAGCCCATCAGCCCCGCCGGCCCTCCCCCAGGGAAAAATACACCCCTACCCCCACCCCCCGAGACTCCATACCCTAGCACATTACCCGGACCCCAATTCACCTCCCTCCCCACCAAGGAAGAGGTCCCAATCTATTGCCCGTGATTTGCTCCCCCCCTCTTCCGTCTCTGCCCCAACCCCCCTTCTGTACCCCCCTGTCTGCCCGCTGTGAGACCGGGCTCTTCCTCCGCCTGGCCCCTCCTCCTCAGTGAACCCACTGTGCCCCGCCCCCGAGCTCTGCGCCCCACCCTGGACCCCCTACCCAATGCTGGGGACCCTCCACACCCCCTTGCTGCCTGCCTAGGACTGCCCGCCCCCCTACCCGTGGCAGTTCCCTTGGACCTTTTACTGGAACCCTCCTGCCGCCCCCTTATTGCCCCCCTCAGGCTGCCCTACCACAGCCTTGCTTGCAGCACGCCTCCCTACCCTGCTTTTCCCGCCGCCCAGGCATCCTTAACACCCATACCCTCCCCCCAAAACCCCTGTTTCTGTTTTGCTTGATTTCTCTTTTATTTTTTTTTTGCAAGACCCACGGTAGTGCGACCCTCAGCTTTACCCGCTCAGCAGCAAACCGCAGCTCCGTCGCATTTTTTTTTTTTGTTATTATGTGTGGTTGTGGGTTGCTCACTCGCCTGCTGCCGGACCCGCTGGCTCTGGACTCCTCCGCTCCTTCTCTGGTCGCCTCAATAAATGCTCCCACCTAGGCACCGCCACGTTCCCAGGCCTTCCCGCCTCTGCCGGCACCCGCCCTGTCTTTCCGCGCACTCCCGGTCCTCCTGCCATCGCACGAAATACCGCCAGAAAGATGGGCGTGGAACTGTGCTGCTGCTGTCGTTCCTTACACCATGCCAGCCGCCAAGCCCTTCTCCCTATGTGCTCAGCAAGCGCCGCCGCTACCTGAGCACATGGCCTGCCCCTGTTATGATTGGCTCCCCTGCGCTTGTTCCCGTGGGAGGAGCCAATCAATTTGAAAGATGCACAAGCGTCCTTACGCTGATGGCGCCCCCTCCTCCTCCTCCCAACTTGTGCACCGGGCCGTGCACCCGGTTACACGCAGCTGCTGGGACCCTGCCTGCATCCTTCCACTTATGGAAAAACATAGATTAGGATGGCATAGCATTATGCAACTTTACTTGAATATTACTGAGTGAAAAGGATTCTCAGAGGTCTTAGGGACATGTTTACTAAGCCCTGCACTGGCAGTCTCGTGTGGGCAGGGCTGGCCCGTCCATTGTGCGATAATGTTGTTCGCACAGGGCCCCGTGCTTCAGGGGGCCCTGCGCGAACACCATTATGGCATACCGGACGGCTTCAGAGGGAGCCGGGGAAGCCTGCGCGAGGCCCCGGCTCCCTCTGTACAACCGCCAGCATGAAGATCCTATTCCTTCACGCTGGCGGCTGTTTCTGTGAAGCCGCGATTGCTGGGAAAGGTTAAAGGCAATGCCCTTTAACCTTTTGCAGCATTCGCGGCTTCACACAAACAGCTGCCAGCGTGAGGGAAAAGGATCTTTACGCTGGCAATTGTACAGAGGGAGCCGGGGACTCGCGCGGGCTTCCCTGGCTCCCTATGAAGCCCTTCAGACAGCCGCGGGCTGGTCGGAGGGGGAGGCCAAGGACTGGATGGGCTGTGATTTGGGGGGGGGGGGAACCTGGACAGGAAATGGGCTATGGGGGGGGGGGGACCTGTACTGGAAATGGGCTGTGATGGGGGGGGGACGAAGACCTGGACTGGAAATGGGCTACGGTGGGGGGAGGGGGAACCTGTACTGGAAATAGGCTGTGATTAGGGGGGCTAGGACTGCAAATGGGCTGTGATGGTTGGGGGGATCTTGGACTGGAAATGGGCTGTGATGGGGTGGGGCTAGGACTGCAAATGGGCTGTGATGGTTGGGGGGAACTTGGACTGGAAATGGGCTGTGATGGTGGGGGGGGGTGCTAGGACTGGAAATGGGCTGTGATGGTGGGGAGAGGTGCTAGGACTGGAAATGGGCTGTGATGGTGGGGTTGGGGGGGCTAGGACTGGAAATGGGCTGTGATGGTTGGGGGGAACTTGGACTGGAAATGGGCTGTGATGGGGTGGGGCTAGGACTGGAAATGGGCTGTGATGGTTGGGGGGAACTTGGACTGGAAATGGGCTGTGATGGGGTGGGGCTAGGACTGCAAATGGGCTGTGTTGGTGGGGGGAGGTGCTAGGACTGGAAATGGGCTGTGATGGTGGGGTTGGGGGGGCTAGGACTGGAAATGGGCTGTGATGATGGGGGTCCTAGGACTGGAAATGGGCTGTGATGGTGGGAGGGGGGCCTAGGATTGGAAATAGGCTGTGATGGTGGGGGGGCTAGGACTGGAAAGAGGCTGTGATGGGGGGACTTGGACTGGAAATGGGCTGTGATTGGGGGGGGGCTAGGACTGGAAATGGGCTGTGATGGGAGGGCTAGCACTGGAAATGGGCTGATGGGGGCTGGAATAGGACTGGAAGTGGGCTGATGAGGGGGCTAGGATTGGAAATTGGCTGATGGGGGAGCTTGGAGTGGAAATTGGCTGATGGGGGGCTGGAATAAGACTGGAAATGGGCTGATGGGAGTTGGAATAGGACTGGAAGTGGGCGTGCAAGGGGGCTAGGATTGGAAATTGCCTGATGGGGGAGCTTGGAGTGGAAATTGGCTGATGGGGGGCTGGAATGGAACTGGAAAAGAGCATATGTGGGGCTAGGACTGGAAATGGGCTGATGAGGAGCTGGAATAGGACTAGAAATGGGCTGATGGGGGGAGCTTGGACTGCAAATGGGTGATGGGCTAGAATAGGACTGGAAATGAGCTGATGTGGGGGCATGGGAGAATGGGACTAGAAGGGAGCGGATGCTGGGTGGGTCTAGAACTATAAGGGAGCTGATTTTGGGGGAGGACTAGAAGGGATGGGGATGGGGAATGAAAATGGAGAGGGGAAAAGATATTTTGTGTGGAAGAAAAGTCTACGATGGGCCAGGTATTGGGAGAGTAAGAGGGGATTGAGAATAGAAGGGTGAAATTTGAGTGGATGATAAAGGAATAAGGAAAGAAATGGGGGAAAGAGCAAAAGGGAAATGATCAGTATGTTAAAGCAGATATAGAGAGAGAATGGAAAACATCTAAAAGAGAAGAAAGGACAAATGGACAGCTCACAGAAGACACGAAGAAACCAGAAGAAAGTGACTGGAGCAATTGCAACTGAAAATAAAATGCCCAAACAGAAGGTAGAAAATACTTTTTATTTTGAATTTATTAACTGGAATATGTCTGGTCTGGGAATTGTGTATTGCTAACATCTTTGTATTTTTGTTTAGTGCAAGAAGAAATTACTTTATAGTTTTATTTCTCCAGTGTTGTACATTTCATGTTTGGCTTTTGGGGTTCCCAGTTTAATTATTATCTTCCTATTTCTAAATTGTGATCCCTTGTTCTTTGTGTGGTGATGGTATATGTTCTGTGTAACCGAGCTGAGGTATTCTGTTCATATAGTTTCTGTTTGACAGTCCCACTTGTTCTCTTTCCCCCATTGAGATGTATTGGTATTCTCTAAGTTGAATTGGTTTAATATCTGCAGTGTTGCCTTTTGATAGGTAGGGTTTGGTGCTTTGTGAGTCCTGGTAGTGCTGTTATGATAGGGTGGATTTGCTATGGATTCTAAATGGTCAGTGTTTATAGTACTTCCTAATGGGCCTGGCGGTTGTCACTGCAATATAGTAATGTAGAAATCTGTTAGTCTTTCTTTATCCAGACACTCATTAATAGGCATGTTTACTAAAAGTGCATGTTAATATTATGCAAATATTTATGCAAATTAGACTCCTTAAGCAAATGAGGCCCTGCAATTAATCTCCGCACATGGCCCTGCACCCCCCCCCCTTTGGGCCGCCCCTGCGTGTGGGCTGCATTACTAGCATGGGGCTGTGTCCTTACTACAGGGCAGCAGGTACAGCATCCCCCGGCATTTACCGTAAACCGACTGCGGGAGCAACTAATTTCACTCACTGCGCCCACAGTACTTGCACCGGGTGCAGGTTGCATGGGCCACAAATGCTAGCTGTGTAGTTGTAAGCATGCTCCCATCCCGTCCATTGCTGTGCTAGGTAGCATGGGAATTTTGGGGCGGAGCCCTGTGCTACTTTTCAGTGCTGTGCCAAAACCATGAGCTAGCCCCAATCTACCCTTTAGTCAATATGTCCCTTGGAGTTTTAAAAGATCCCAAAATGTTTGTTGACGTTGGAAATTTTATATCTAAATGGGATGCTATTCTAAATAAATGCTCATTAGATTTATTTATTTATATAATTATATCTTTTATTATTATTATTTGTCTTGTGTTCCTTCTCTGCTCTAGATTTCTTTTTTTTCATATTCTGGAAAAGTTTAACTACTCATAATTTTTTCTCATAATTTTTCTATTACTTCAGTAATCCTCATTTGTCCTGCCCGTTTCTCCCATCTCCTCTATGTCTTATTCTTTTGGGACTTTCGTGGATCCCCAATCACTCCCTCATTTGCAAATGGGAATATTTTCTCCAAATGTTTTGATTCTTCTTCTGGTCCTAGATATTATTGTATTCTAATAGTCATTCATCCTTCCTTTATCTTTTAGGTTCCAGCCAATCCCACCCTAGTATTAGGGGGAAAAAAGTAATTTCTTTACACTCACTACTACTTTTAATGAACATTTATATAGCGCTACAAGGCGTACACAATGCTGTACAGATACATATAAAAGTTAGTCCCTGCTCATCCAAGTTTAAGACAGACAATACAACAGCTCAGGACAAGGATACAACTAGGGAAAGGTAAGGAGACACATAGGAGACTAATTGGATCAGGATCCAAAAGCAGCCTCAAAGAGGTGAGTGTTTAGCATGGATTTCAAAAAGGGCAGGGATGAAGCCTGACGTACAGACTCAAGTAGTTTGTTCCAGGCATAAGCAGCAGCAAGGTAAAAGGATCAGAGTCTGGAGTTGGCAGACAGAAGCGATCCACTAGAAGAGCGGAGTTCATGAGGAGGGGAGTAGGGGGAGAGGAAAGGTAGTGAGGAGCAGCAGAATGAATGCATTTATAGATCAGAAGGAGGTCTGAACTGGATACAGAAACAGAATGGGAACCAATGAAGTGACTTGAGAAGAGAGGTTATATGAGCATATGGGGCTGGTGGAAGATTAGCTGCGCAGCTGAGCGTTGAACAGATTGAAGAGATGATTCAGGGGGAGACCAGCAAGGAGGAGGTTGCTTAACATCTCGTTTCCCTCCCTTGTGATAGAAATTTTGCAATTTGGGCATTAGTTTACATCCTTATGTACACATCATGCTTGTCTTCAAATAACAATGTAACAACCAGCCTTAAAAGGCCCCCTTCCTTATCATTATTTTAAAACACTGGTAATACCTATATAGGTAGACAAGTAGTAAAATGAATTAATAATATTCACAACCTAAGACTGTACTAATTTATATTCAAGTATTTATCATATTATATTCCAAATCTTTTTTCTGAGAGCGCCATATTCCTCAGGGTTTACGCATTTATTTATTTTATTTTATTTATTTAACTTTTCTTATATACCACCTTTCATGATATCAAGGTGGTTTACATTGAACAAACTGAAATTACATTGAACAGGGCATTATAACTTGGAGATAACTATTTTACAGGGAACATGGGCAATGGAGGGTTAAGTGACTTGCCCAAGCCCATAAGGAGCATGTACCATGCTCCCCATTTGTTTGAAAATGATCCTGTTTTTGTAGAAAAATGGAATGCAATATTGTCTAAATGTTCTTTTGATTTAATGCTACACATTGTGGAGACTACTATTGGGGTGGTTAATAGATTGACAGAGGAATTAGAGGGTAAACTGCAACATATGCAAATGCAGGGTTTTGACTCAAAAAAAGGTTGAATTTGAGATCCAAATGATGCAGGAGGTACTTCAATAGAAACTTTAAAAAATTTAAACGTGACTCTGATGACTATCACCGGGGGTAGGTGTACCCTGTCATGGGGCTGGAGCCATGGAAGCTGCAGCTTTAGAAAAAAAACCTGTTTTACATAGAGCTGAGAATGTGCAGAGAGTGCAGTTGCATCGCAGTACAGCCAGAGGGGGTAAGAGTAATCCCACAGAGGCTGAAGCAACATGCTCAGACACTAATCGTATAAGTGGCAATCAGTTGCACCTGAGGCCAAGCCCGGGACGTTCAAACCAAAACTCCCTTTATAAGGAGAAACAGAGAGCAGCAAGGGGGAAGAAGGATGAGAGGGAAGAGAAGATGGAAAGGAAGTTGGAGGACCTGCAGGACGTGCAGGACAAGAAGAACATGGAACAGGAGAGATTCCACACAGAGCCACCCCAGAGGGACAGAATCCAGAGGAAGTTTACTCAGACGGATAGAGTCCAGAGGGGCAGAGCACAGAGGGACGGAGTTCAGAGACAAGCTGCCAGAAGAAACAGTTTATCTGGTAGGAGTGACTCTCCCAGCCCAAGTAACCTTGTTGGATCTGGATTACAAGGAACAAGGAAGAGAGGTTCCTATTATAAAGATACCTTTTCAGAGAACCACAGTGAGTGGGAATCCTTACCAGGTTTTCCTGAATTCCATGAAAGCAAAGCACTGCACAGAAAAGCCTATCTCCCAAGAGAAGTACGTCAGAAGGAGAGCTCTAGGTGTGGCAATTCCAGGAAGTCAAGGTATGCTGAATCTTTAATTCTAAAGGAAAGCCTTGCTAATAGAAACCCTGTTAAAGCAGCTATTCCCTATAAGGGGAGGGGAAGCAAAGCAGAGCTTTTTAAGACAATCCCTCACAGCTTAACAGGAAAGTTTTACTGGAAGCAAGATAGACCCTGTAAGTTTGTAACAGGGAGTGAAAACTACTATTCAAAGGAAGAAGCCAGTGACACAGAGTCTATGGAAATTGAATGTGAGAATATTATTCCCATGCCTCAGGAGGAATCCATGGACTGTAATTTCTGTTCTGCAACTAGTATTGAATCCTTGCTAGAATTGTAGATAGAAAAGAACTGTGCAACAGATGGTGAACCTTATAACCGTTTGTTTGCTGAATTGTTTAAATTGCTTTGAACTAAAAGAACCCTCAGCTAGGCCTTGCATTTAACTGTGAAGCCGATAACAGTTATCTGCTTGAATATTGGTGGAACCCCTTTTGATAAAGAAAGGACTGTCTTTATTTTCTACTTGTCTTAGTGAATCATTGCGTTACAGGGGAAATAAAGCCTTGTTACCCTACACTCTTGGCTTGGATCATTTGTGCTCTCAAGGAGCTAGAACTACAAGGACCAAAATGCACTAGGCCCTTAAAGTCACATTGCTCCTTAAAAATAATAAATGCGCCGGATGCCCTTATAGCCACTGGCCACTGGGGGCACCTGGCGACAACCCCTGGATGTACCCATAGAGATCAGCCAAACATCATCTGCAGGTTGCTTTTGAGAGAACGTCTGATGAATCCTCTGAGTTCTCTGATTGTGAATCTTTTTTAGAGCAAGGAGACAGGATGGTATGGGGGCGCGTGCGCAATCGTGGTATAGGAGTCCGAGGCAGACAGTGGCTTTGGGGACAACAGTAAGTTGGCCACCTGCTCCTGTGACTTTAGAGTCTATGTCAGCCTCTACCTGTGTGCCCACTCTGGTTTTCAATTTATCGCACCAGGTATTAATATCCACCGAAGAGTCTTTATTGAATCAAGGTTTTTCTTTTGTGCCTTTGATTGCGGTTGATTCTTTTGCCCATAATGTTAGCTTACAAGTTTTTATTTGCAAATAGCACATTGCTTTGTTTTTTGTGGATCAACTTAATCCCTCCACACGAGATCGTTTTTCTCCCAACTTCACCTGGGTTCCTCTGGGCTTAGTGGATCCCAGTATGGCAGCACTTGAACGAATGGTTACGCAACAACTGAGGGAGTTTTCAGCTCCTCATGTTAAGTATAATCTCTGCAAGCATGAGTGGCAAGCTTTGAGGTCATTGAGACTAGATTCATAAATAGTCATAAAGCCAGCAGATAAAGGGGGAGGAGTGCTGATTTTGGATCATGCTGATTATGAAAAAGAGGTGTTTGCACAATTACAGGACCATGCATTTTCCCGTTCTTTACGTGAAGACCCCACGGGGCAATACAGTCGGACATTCTTGAGATATTGGAAGGGGCTTTTCATTTACGGGTAATCTCAGAACGATTAATGAAATTTTTACATGTTATATCCTCATATTCCATCTTTCTACATTGTATCTAAAATTCATAAATCCCTTTCACATCCCCCAGTGTGCCCTGTTGTATCTGGAATAGGTTTGTGTCTAGAGCCTCTTTCTGAGTATATGGACTCTGTTATGCCCTTGGTGAAGCAAGCTTCTTTGTATATTAGGGACTCTGGAGAGCTTCTCACATACTTCAATAATCAGCAGGTTTCGCTTGAATCCTTGGTCCTGGTTACTATGGATATTACGGCCCTGTATACTCATTACCTCAAGTTCAGGCATTGGAAATGTCAATGCGTTATTTGGGAACTTTGGATTTTCTGGAGACCCAGTTACACTTTTATCATCCATTTCTTAACTTAGTTTTACAACGTAATTATTTTGAATTCAATGGTTCTTTTTATCACCAAATACACGGTATGGCAATGGAGGCTACTGTTGCCCCATCAGTGGCTGGTTTATATGTGCATAACTTTGAGGAGCGTGAAGTTTATACATCTTCATATTGGTCACGGATAATTAAATGAGTACCCTACACTGATGGCATCTTTTTCATTTGGCAGGGTCCTGAAACAGAATTAACAAGCCTTTTACAATGGCTGAATACTCGGGATGTTAATTTATATTTTATCCCTGTGATTTCTCAGAGCACAGTGCATTTTTTGGATATCGAGATACAGTTAGGTGTTGATGGATTTTGTATGCCAATCTTTTGCAAAGCCACTGACCATAATAGTCTTCTTAACTATCATAGTTTCCATCCTCGGCATTTGAGGAATAATATCCCCACTGGTCAATTCCTACTGCTAAGAAAATTATGTTATACCCGACAAGAATATATATCACAGGCTCATCGGATGGTGACTAAGTTTCAGTATCGCAACTATCTTTCCAATGCTATACATGGGCACATAAGCATGCATTATATGTGAATCATGATCTCTTGTTTTTACAATCGTGGCAGGTTTCGGACTGATGAATAACCTGTGCATTGCCATATTCAACTCAATCAACTGAGATGAAGAGATTGATCCTGAGGCACTAGTAGATTCTGTAGGTACATCCTGTATGCAAGGATCCACCTATTTTTGCTTTCCGTAGGGGCAGAAACATAAGGGACCATCTAGTACATTCATGTTTGCACATTACACCTGGCTCAAGCAGTGGATTTAGGGGCCACAGTGTTGTGTGTGGTGTGTCCGTTTAGCATGCAAATTGACTTTTTTGTGCATCCCATTTGAAAATTCACTCAAGTTGAGGGTTGATACAACTTGCTCCACAAGTGGAGTTATATATGTGATTTTATGTCCATGTCAATTGTTACCAAACAAAGATACCATTGAAGATCCCCAAAGTAATTTTGTGTTATATTTTTGTCGGACATAAATCACATAGAGAAGGCACTTTGAACCTAACTCCCAATGTGATACATCTCCCTTTTATTCAACCACATGGGTCAATCTATATCATATTCAATAGGCAGTGCACCTTAACTAATAAAAGCATATAGTACTTATCTCATAAGCAAACGCGACGTGCACGTTTCGGGGGGTGAGCCCCCTGTATCAAGCGTTCCAAAAACTCGACTCGTAGAAACTTGTGTCCACCAAAACTGGCCAAGAACGCCGAACAGCTGGCAGTTCAAATTGAGGATACTTGCTCAGGATTGGCCAATTGTAACTGCCTTTCAAGGACAACATCCAATCACGGAAGGGAAACCCCACCCCTAGCCACCCTTTGACCATCAGCGAGAAAAGTGTAAAATTAATATATCTATCCTCCTGCACCCCTGCACAATGTGAGGGGATAGTCCTCCTTTCTCTGTTATCTTCTTGTGGGTTTAGTCTTGGTTTTATTTTGCTACAATGCCTTCCTTTATTAATTAATAAATGTCGATATGAAGGTCCATTTTCATGGGAATGATCACTTTTTGTTATTTTTTAAACAGCACTGGCTTTTTAAATCACATATGGTAATGCATGCTTATAGATTATGGTGAATTCACTTAGATTTTTTAAATAAGATGCTGGACAATTTGATTGGTGAGAGGGATCTCATTTTTAACTTTGTTTTTTAACTTTGATTTAGCCATCCACTTCATACTACAGCTTTATTTCGAACAGCACTATGATCTTATATCAAATGGATAGACTAAGGGGTATGTTTACTAAACCGGAGTAGCGGACTCCATGTGATATTGGAGCTGGGGCCCCATTGATTTCAAAGAGGCCACAGCTGCAATATCGCACAGAGTCCGTACCGCGGTTTAGTAAACATACCCCTAAGTTTCATGATAGACAAATTGTCCATATTGCTATTAATTTTGAATTGATAGATTTCATCATTGTTACATCATACCTCAGCATAATTTAAAGACAAGCCATCTCAAATGAGATCTCCTTTCTTTGCTTTCATTTTATACGTGAGGTAAGAGTTGCGTCAAATACAATTCTATAAGGCATAACCTGTGAATTTTAACTAGCATATGAGATTTACAATCCAGTGGTTTATCTAAGTTGATCTTTGACATTAGATTTAGATGTTACTTTTTTCCCACATGGTACCCCGGTGACGCATTGAGGTTTGGCGTCCCTGCAATATTAAATTGTAGATATCATGATCCTCTATGATGCTTATACAGTTGTTTTTAATTTTCAAGTTCAATAAGCATTTTTCTAGTTTTAAATTTCACAAAGGCATGGCAATAATAAGATATGTAAGAATGGCTAAACAACGGCAAAATAAAATTACCCATTTCTTAAAAAGCCATGGGAGATATTTAGCCATGGCGGCATTCGCGATATAGTACAGACCACTGCATTCATTTCAAATATATTTCAGTGGTGTGTTTTCAAATGGCCGAACTTTTAAAAGAATAGATATGGTCCATTAGATAATATTTGTTACTATAAATGTAGACATTCCATGAGGGTTCCCCTTCTTATGTCCAGGGTTATGGATGTCCCTTGATTTTGGACATTCTATTATGATTCATTTTGATTGCACAACTGTGGTAGATGATGCCTTCTTTCTTTTTCTATTTATGGATTACATTGTGCTCTTTCCAGATTTGCTGAAATAGCTTGCAATCCAACATAAAAAAGTGTCCTCTGTTAGCGGTGAGTTTAGTGTTCATCTATTACTCACCATGGTATACATTACTCCTCTGATTTTGTAGCAGCTGATAAGCATGCAATAAATAATACCAGGAGTCAGTTCAAAGATCCAAGCCAATTTATTGTGCACAAGGCCCAGACAGTCAAGCTTCAAAAAGGATTGAGCAAAGTTCTTACAGAAACATATTCATTTTATACATTTCTTTTCAGTTTGATACATGCAGACTTTCTATTGGTCCCAACGCCCCCTGCATTTGTCCAATCAGAGACCCTTTCTGGGCCTAGCACCTTGCTAGGATTGTTCTAACAATGGCACAGTTTCTAGGTATTGATACAATTCTACTGCGAGGCCGTTTCTAGCTCTAGGAATGCAAGTATTGAAATATTTCTATCCTCAGAACACAAGAGAATAATGAAGGATTTATGAATTCATGAAAAACTTCTTCTTAAGCAGTTTTAAAGCAGCTTTCTCAGACTTTCACAGATTTTTGGTTCTTACTAAGATGGGGGTTGGAATCAGGGCCTAACTTACAGGCCTTTCATATTTGCAGGCTATCATAGGCCATAGCCTACCACATTCCCCCCCTTTGATTATTCTCACCCGCAAGTTAAAAATGGTGGGAATTAAATCACATATTATACTCATGTAACAGCATCATCTTGGGGTATAGGGTAATATTGCCACATAGCTAAATCTTTTGTAGCTGCCTTCCGTTCTATAGTGTGAATGGCTGCTGGCTTTACTCGACTGTGATGAATCCAGGGTTCGAGTTCTGCAACTTTAACTGCAGTTGGGGTTGATAAGATAACAACATAAGGTCCCTTCCAAAGCGGTATCAACGGTGTCTTTCTCCACTCTTTGATCCACACCGAGACTCCAGGCTTGAGAGGATGCAGGGGTTCTGTTAGATGGATGGGCAGCTGATCTTGTACCCACGTATGAAGACTCTGCAAAACAGAACTTAAAGCCAATAGTTCTTGTTTAGTAATTTCAGATCCAATCTGTTTCATATCTCCTTTTATTCCTTGCACAATAGGCAGGGGTTGCCCATACAGAATCTCAAAAGGGGAAACTCCTAAAGACTTAGTAGGGGCTAAGAGTATCCTAAGAAGGGCTATAGGAAGAACCTGGGGCCACTTCAGGTGAACTTCTTGACAAAGTTTAGACAACTGAGATTTCAGGGTTCTATTCATACGTTCTACTTTTCCTAAATTCTGAGGTCTGTAGGCAGTATGCATCTGATAATGTCAATATCTCGGGGACATACTTAATGGACTTGCCTCCTGAGGTTATCAACCCTCATTCTTTGTACAGGGCCCCATGTGCGTGCAAAGTTGTGAAGGCATACTTGGAATCTGTGTACACATTTAGACGGAGCCCTTTTCCTATTATCAGTGCTCTAGTGAGAGCTATCAGTTCAGCTTTCTGTGCTGAAGTCCCCGGGGCCAGAGCTGAGGACTCAACTACCAAATCAAGGGTCACCACTGCATACCCGGCACAACGAATGGAGGAGTGGCCTAGTGGTTGGGGCAAGGTACTTCAGGCCGGAAGGTCGGGGGTTCAAATCCCATTAGAGGACAGCAACCTTGGGCCGGAAGGACTGGGGTTTCTAGTCCCACAGGTGCTCCTTGTGGTCTTGGGCAAGCCACTTAACCCTCCATAGCCCATGTTCCCTGTAAAAAATAGTTATCTCCAAGTTATAATGCCCTGTTCAATGTAATTTCAGTTTGTTCAATGTAAACCGCACTGATGCAGAATAGCGCGGTATATAAGAGAATGTAAATAAATAAAAATAAATAAAATAAATAAAACGATGTCCATTGATGACGAGACTGCTTCCATCCACAAAGAAAGTCCGTTCTGGATTCTCCAAAGGAACATCAGTCAAATCTGGGCGACTTGAGAATACAGTGTCCATAATTTCTAAACAGTCATGATCAGGGGGGCCAGGACCAATTGGGAGCAATGTAGCAGGATTCAAAGCTTGACTGACCATCAATTGCAATCGTGGATTCTCACACAGCATACTCTGATACTTCAACATTAGCGAATTTGTGAGCCAGAAGTTCCCTTTGTGCTCCATAAGGGTCAAGACAGAGTATGGTACGACGACTTAAAGATTCTGTCCCAAAGTGAGCTTGTCTGCTTCGCTCACTAGGAGGGCTGTAGCTGCAACAGCTCTCAAACAAGGGGGCCAACCTTTTGCAACCACATCCAACTGTTTTGACAAATAGGCTACTGGCCGTTGCCAAGATCCAAGAGATTGAGTCAGCACCCCTAGAGCATTTCCTTGTGACTCATGAACATAGAGGCGGAAAGGTTTCTGGACATCTGTAGACCAAGAGCTGGTGATGACATCAGAGCGGTTTTAGAGATTGAAATGCTGCATCCTGTTCAGGTCCCCATTCCAATGGCAACCTCTCCATTCCTTTGGTGACTTGATACAATGGCTTTGCCAACAGAACAAAATTGGGGATCCATATGCAACAGTACCCTGCGGCCCCCAGGAAGGCTCTTACTTGCCTCCTGGTGGTTGGAGTGGGAATACTGCATACAACTTCTTTGTGTTCCGGTCCCAAGCGTCGAATTCCGCTGGACAACTGGAATCCTAGATATTTAACTTCGGTTTGACATAATTGCGCCTTGGCTCTTGAGACTTTGTATCCAGCCTCATTTAGAAGGTGCAAGAGTTCACTGGTGGCTTGTAGACATTCACTTTCTGAATTTGTGGCTATGAGCAGGTCGTCCACATACTGAAGAAGAACCCTTTGTCCTGGGTTCACAGAGTAGCTTGAGAGATCTTGATTTAAAGCAGCACTGAAGAGAGTAGGTGAATTCTTAAATCCTTGGGGCAATCGAGTCCAGGTAAGTTGACCTCGCCTTCCTGTTGTGGGGTCTTGCCATTCAAAAGCGAACAAAAGTTGACTGGTGGGGGCTAGGCGTATGCAGAAGAAGGCATCTTTCAGGTCCAGGACAGTGAAATGAGTAGCCTCAGCGGGGATCAGTCCCAAGAGAGTATAAGGATTTGGTACCACTGGGTGTATAGTTTCAGCTGCATCATTTACCCGCCTCAGATCTTGTACTGGGCAGTAATCCCCTGTCCCAGGTTTCTTGACTGGGAGAAGGGGGATATTCCAAGGTCACTGGCACTCCTTGAGAAGTCCATACTTCAGCAGTTTCATCAGATAGCAGTGGATACCTTCAATGGCTGGTCAAGGAAGAGGATACTGCTTCACATGCACTGGTTCCGCTCCTGGCTTGAGGGTGACAATGATGGGGGCTATGTTCTTCGCTAGGCCAGGTGGATTATCTTCTGCCCATACTTCAGGCGGGGCTAAAAGGTTGGGGGGGTATACAGGAACTAGATGACTTGGTTGGAGATACATTATAGAACCGCCATTCTTTTTCTCGGGGGACAGTCAGCACCATCAATCCAGCAGGCTTTGAGTTTACAGTCATTTGCATTTCTCCTCCTTCAGCGAAAGATATTTGCGCCTGGAGCTTGGCAAGCATGTCTCGGCCCAAGAGTGGAATAGGGCATTCAGGCATATACAGGAACTGGTGCGTTATTTTCTGTCCCCCTAGTTCACACATGCGGTTCTGCAGGAATGGCTTAGTGGCCCTAGCCCCAGTGGCCCAACAATGGTGACAGATCGAGAGGACAAAGGGGCTACTGGCTTTGCCACCACTGAGTGTTCTGCTCCTGTATCCACCATAAAGTCCATATATTGGTCCCCTATTTTCAAACTGACCATAGGCTCCTGGGGACCCAGGGTGAACTTGGAGCCCGGTCTGGCCTAGTCTTCATCCATGTCATAGCCCGTTGCAACTGCCACTCCCTCAATAGCTTCTTCCCTCTCTCGCTGGAACTGTGCTCGGGTCATTCCTCCACGACTCTGAAATCGACCTCCTGTTCTCCAGGGACTCCCTCCTCCCCTCCTGGGGGTGGAGTCAAGATGCGGGCATTCACTTCTCCAATGTCCTTCTTCTCTGCAATGGGCGCACTGATTCGCACCTAGTGGGGTCCAATTATTTTCATGGCCCCTTCCACGTCCTCTGCTCCTTCGGTTAGGAAAACCTCCTCCACGTCGTTCAACTAAAGCGACAGCAAGAAGATCTGCTTTCTTCTTCATTTTACATTCACTTTCTCTGTTACGTTCATTTTCACGATTCACAAACACTTTCTGAGCAACTTCCATTAACTGGGCTGTATTCATGCCCGCAAATCCATCCAGTTTCTGTAATTTTTCGTCTTATATCTCTCTGGGACTGACTGACAAAGGCTGCATTTACCATACGCAAATTTTCCTGGGCTGCTGGATCGTATGGGGTATACAATCTATAGACTTCAGATAATCATTCATAGAAGGCTGCTGGGCTCTCATCTAGTCGTTGGAGAACTTCAGATATTTTTCCAATATTCATGGCTTTCTGGCCTCCCTTCTTTAGGCTTTGCATGAGGGCTTGGCGGAACCAATTTAGGGCTGTCTGTACTATTTGGATCCCACTTGGGGCCATCAAGGCTGATGGGTCTGCATAATACTGTTCATTAGTTCAATCAAATCCTAAGGTTTCTCAGTGTAGGAGGCATAATGCGTCTTTCAGTTCAGTAAATCAGTGGTGGAGAAAAGCACATAAACAAGGCTGGTCGGCCCTACCACGACCTGGCCTTCGGTATTAAGGGTGGGTAGGCCTTGGACCTGGCGCAATGGTATAACGTGACCATCCCTTTTACTGGTAGTGGTACTTCTGAAGGCATACGGCAATCGGGGCTTTCGGGGTTCCACTTCATGTTCTTGGGCGCTGGCTGTGAGTGACCCTGAACTGGCAAATAAATCCCTGCTTGTAGTGTCATCGGTGGACTGTGGCCCACTCGGAGGCACTCTGAACTGAGTCGGGGCTTCCGGTCAAGAGGGGGTGCGCGTCCTCCTGCTGCGGAGGTGGCTGGTGAACTACTTGGGGTACATCTGCAGGGAGGTGTCCCCCACTGCCCCAGGCTCTGCCCGGGGTGGTGGCAGAGCTGAGGGGACTGGCCTATAATGTCTGGAGATTCTGGGGCAGAATAAACGGGCAGCCTTTTTTTTTCCTCCAGACTTCCGGGGCCCCCCCCCTTGTGGTTGCTACTAATCTCCTACACTGTTCCTTATAGCAACGCTTTTATCCAGGAGGGCTTTTTTTTCCCTTCACAAACACTTAACCAGGAATCTATATAGGGGAATTGATCAGGGAACATTTTCTGTACAACCTGATAAACACGGGAAACTATACTAATATCAAAGGTGCCCTCACGGGGCCATGAAGTGACCAACGCTGGCCACTCCCTTTCACAGAGCATTCCTAATGGGGACGGAGACATTTTAATTCCGTAGTCTCCAGCAAATCCCTTGCTAAAATTCCTAGTCATACATTTCAACAGAATCTGCGTGGACTCTGACCCCCCCATGATGACGTACTTGAAAACAGACAGAGGGGGTGGGCAGTCAGGCTGCATTTTCCTGAGGACTATGAGTCAGAACTTTGCAACAATATTCCTCTGGGTGCACTTATTAAAAAAAAAACTTATTATTGCTCATAAACAAAGGGTAGGCAGAAAACATAAGCTTAGATTGGTTGTAATAAGCATAATGGATGTGTGTGCTCATTCTAAATAGGAACAATTTAGATAAAGTCCTTAAAATATAAAACTATTATTTTGCAACATGTTATAATAACAATCCCAATAGAAAGAACTATGGCTCCTAACATGATGGCCACATATCTGTTACATACGACTAGAGTAAAAATACTTGGCATGAAACTAACTGCCAGCCATCGTCAGTACTAAGCTGAATAATGCAAAGGAATTACTTTAAATCTTACAGTTTAAAAAACAGATATTCAAAGGACATGAAACGGGTACTTTTTCATAAAGTGGGTGGATATCTGGAATGCATATACTCCCCTTTTCTTTTCTTGTTTTTTTTATAAACAATAAGTATGTCCTCTATGAGGTGCTTGCCACAGTATATAAAATCTCGTTTTTACTTTTAATATTGCTCAATAGCATACGCAGTCAAAACCAAATATATATATCAGGAATTAAAATTCAAGCACGATTAACTCCTCATTCACTCAGGATTTAAATCACTTTCACATCGCGATCTGGTAATTACTGGCTCGGGATGTTTCATAGTCCTGTCGGAGTTTTTAACCTCTACTTCGAAGGTCAAAGGAAAAACAAAAGCAGTTTCCTTAATTTCTCTATCATTTCTGTTTGGACCATAAAAGACAAGTAGGGCTAAGATATAACAAGAACAGTTGAGGAGCTCGAAAGGGGTTAATAAGAACTTAACCCTTTCCAGGCTGAGCCCAAAACTGTCGGGATCCAAAATTCTGACTAAATATTCCTACCAAATGATATATAATACATGACCATAGCAGAAGGAACATCACTATTAGAACATATTGAATAAGACAGGTACAATTTTCCTGAAATAAGCACAAATTAACCCAGCTGCAGAATGTGGATTAAAAATTGAAAGTAAGCCTTCAAAGGGTTAAAGGATACTAAAACATTCCTTTCTACGGGCTGTGTGAAAGACACACCCTTCTCTCTCTGCTTGCTAGAGACTTGCTGTGCTGGAAAAAAACTGAAATCAGTGAGACAGCTGTCTTTGTACTTAGAAGTGACTCTTGAGTTGTTTTTTTCCCTCTTCTTTCTTCTTTTCTTAGTACTATTCCTTAATCGGTAAACTGTTTCACAAATTACCCAACAGAATAATCTTACATTATACCAGAAGGGAAACCCGCGGTTTCAACAGATAACAAAAATCAGATACAAACAACAAACAGTAAGGACAACGGAACAATGGGGGAGACAAACACCAAACGCTTCCTCCTTTTCGCGACCTGGGCGCAGTCGCCCGGCCAGGAACTGCGCTACTCAGGAGTCCGCTCTCACTTGGTCTGTATTCAAGACATCTCAGTCACGCAGACAATCATGCCAGCAACAAGAAATTATTTTTCAAATGCCCAAGGTTTTACTGACTAACTGACTATCCCAACCAAAGGGTCGGTGGCTTCTGCTCCGCTAACCCTTATGCGAAGCGTACTAGGACCGCCCTTATGAGAAGTGATCAAGCTTTCTCGTCTTGCGCACTTATGCAAGACTTTCCCAGTTAGTCTATACCAAATTAGTCTTGCATACTTTCACGCCCTCCTCCCCGTATAGGCGGTTGCCTGGAAAAGGGGGGACGTGACCACAAATTTATAAATCCTTGTAAGTGCTGATGTCTGGGTTCCGTGTAGTTGTGGGCCAAGATGCGGACAGCCAAGGTTAATTGGGGTAACAATAACTTTATTGTTAGCACAGGAATTTTGTATCTACTACCCCTAAATAACAGAAACAAAATGTGGATACTTTTTCAAACCAAATAAAGTCAAAGATGTAACAAAGTCCACCTGATACTTCTCAGGGTTGTCAGTTCCAAACAAGTTATCCAAACTTCTTTCCAGCTCTGAACAAGGTCTGTTCTTCACACTAGAAGCTTTACTTTCATGTAACAACTTTACTTTGCAGATAACTCAATAGCATTGCATTTGCTTTTCCCAGCTGCTTAATGAGGTTGAGTTTTACACTTAGGCAGTACGCTGCCTCTCCCCGTGTAAAAGCTCAATTGCATGAAGTTGGACTTCTCCAGCACTTATCACTTGCACAAAGTTAATACAGCTTTCACTCCTTACGACAGTAAGCACACTCTGTCTCCATATCAGAATAACTGCTATCTATTACAGCTGTCTCAGTCTGCATTGGTTCTACTTTTGAGTCTAATAGGTCCTGGTTATAGTCAGGGTTCTGCAGAGCAACTGGCTTCCACTGCTCTAGTAAGCTTTTAAGCTGTTTCCATTTAGAATCCTTTTTACTTCTTGGTATATGTGAGGAATTAAAATTACCAGCTTCCTTTAAAACTGAATTAATGGAAAAAGGGCTCACCTTTCTTCTGGTATGTCTGGCTTTCCCAGTTTGGTTAAAAGGCAAGTATTTGTCCTGATACTGCTTCACTATCTCCCGTGTGGCAAACTGCTCAGCAGGGTCTGGCTCTAACCTCCGTCTCCGTAGCACACAATCAGCTGTTTGCTTACGAGTAGTTGGGCTATTCTCAGAGCTTGAGCTAGAGACACGCTGCCTGCCTTGGGAACGTTTCTGCAGCTTTTCACCTGGAACTTTACTCCAGCCTAATCTCCCACCTGTATCCACAGCTTCCAGAGAAGACTCCAGGGAAGAACTCCTGTCTCTCCTGGGTAAGGTTTCCAGCCTCTCCCCTCAAGGTTTAAAGTTACTTCTGACCTGCTTCTCTCTGCTGCTTGGCCCGTGGTAATTCCTCTCCTTTACAGGAAGCTCTCTCAGACGCTTTTCCAGAGACCTTTCTTTCTCTAAGCAGTCTTGCTGGCAACTCCCCAAGCACCGTGTGCTACCTTGGTAATGGTTGCTCCTTCCTTTGCTTCCTCGGTTCCTCAGGTCTCCCTCTGGATCTGCATCCGAACCAGAACCTGAGCCAGAGTCCAAAACTCTGTCTACTACTTTCCTCGTTCCTTTCTCTCTCCCTTTTCCTCTCCCTCTATCTGAATCTCCTTCCTGGTTAAGAGCATGGGGCTGCCCTATCCGCTTTGACTCCGCCCCCTTGCCTCTTACGTCAGCTCCCGGGGTTGTCATGGAGCTGGGGTGTGGCTCTCTCACTGACTTTCTGTGCAGAGAGTTTGTCTGGGCTGCAGCTTTAACCCTTTCCCTGCCTGTATTGCTGTCTGCTTTTGGGGAAAGAAGCTGTTTTAAACCCCTATTTCTGGTGTTTAAGCCCTCTGCATCATCACATAACCCCCCATTTAAGATATTCCGGGCTGGCTGGTTACTTCTAGAACAGCACGGAATCCTATCTTGGTTAATGTAGCTAACAAAAGTATCACTTTTTATCTTCATATACTTAGTCTGACTGGGCGTGGGCATAGAAATGTTCGGAAAATTCTCTATTATTTTCAGCAGAGCTTGCCGCTGATGCCAAGAGATCTCCTCATCCACCCCAGGAAGCGGCTTGGCCTTCCACTCAGCCAACTGAGGAGCAAGGTCTTCCTCTGCCTTTTTCCCCTCACTAGTGGCTGTCAAGCCTATCATAACGGCCTGTCCTGTAGACCCAAACCCACTTGACCCCCTTATGGTGGTGCTCAGTTCTGTAACCTCCTCTATGGGTGGGAAGCCAACTCTCTCCATAATGAGCTGCGCTATTCTATCACCCCTGGCTACTTTAAAGTCTTTCTTAGAAAAGTTTAACAACAAGACTTTTATAGCTCCCCTAAAATCAGGGTCTATTACCCCCGCACCTACGTCAATATAATCTTTCACCGCTAAACCAGAACGCGGAGCGATCCGGCCATAGCATCCGGGCGGTATTTCGAGCTGGATGCCCGTCTCTACCAAGGCTCGCCCTTGACGTGGGATAATAGTGTCCTCAGCACTATAGATGTCAAAGCCCGCTGCTTGCTCTGAGGCTCTCTTGGGAATTTTAGCATTCGGGGTAAGACGACAATATTTTAAGAGAAACTTTGTCTTACTAGGAGGGTTCAGGATAGGAGCTTTTTCCCTACCTGGCTTCTCCCGTGGTTTTTCAAATAAAGGGGCTGGTACTATCCTTAACCTAGGTTTCTCCTTCTGAGAGGACGTCACCTGTCTTCCCTTTATTTCCCTCCTTAAGGGTTCCTTTTCTAACTTTGCTGGATTAGGGGCTTTGGCTTCAGTGATGGCAGTTAGTCCTTTAACTAGGCCTTTTCTAAATTGAGGCCAGTCCCTACCTAAGACTAAGGAATGTGGTAGTCTTGGTACTACTGCCACTGGGATATTTTTCCTTAATCCTAGCCCTTCAACAGTAACTGTGTGCAGAGGATACGACGAAGCAGCGCCGTGCACACATCTAATTCTTATTTTTCTCTCAGGGTGTCCTAAAGAATCCTCACTCTGAGCTTTTATCTCCCTCCACAGGCTTTCGGAAATCATTGATTGGTCCGCGCCTGAATCTAGGAGTGCTTCGACCTGGATATTGTTAACCTCAACAGTTAGTAATAATCCCTCCCCAACCTCCTTGGACTGGGTGGTTACTAACACAAGCTTGGCTCTACAATCCCTCTTCAGGTGACCTTTCTGACCACATGAAAAACATTTTCGCTGTTCCCAACCAGTTCTCGGTAAGAGTCTTCTGGGTACAGATTCCCCTGCCATTACCTTTTCCTTCATTCCTGGCCTTCTCAAGACTGTGGGATCAAAAACGCCCTTCTTCCCCTGACCGATGGCCTTAGCCTCTAAGAAGCGGTCAGCAAGCGAGATGGCATCTCTCGTGTTTCTACAGTCTTGCAGAGTCAGGAAGGATTGTAATTCCCATGGTACAGCATCTAGGAATTGTTCTAAAACAACATCATTCAAAATGGTATCAATGCTCCTCCCCTCTGGAGTTAGCCACTTGTATACTAGTGTTCTAATCCGGTGGCATAAGGCCTGTGGTGTTTCGCCTGGGGTTAACTTGCACCCTCGCAAAAGGCGGCGATAAACCACTGGAGTTAGGCCCATTCGGTCTCTAATGGCTTTGACCACTGCTTCATAGTTGTTGGCAAGATCATTGGGCATAGCTCGGTAGGCTGCAAGAGCCTCTCCCGTTAGGGATGTTGCTAACCTTATGACCCATTGGTCTTTCGGCCAACCACTCATGAGCGCAATGTGTTCAAATACCTCCAAGTAGACATCCACATCATCATCCTTTGACAATTGCCCCAAAGATAATATGCCCTTGCTTAAGGTTCCCAGTCCTGATAGGGTTCCTAGCGAACCTGAGACAGTCCTCAGCGCTTCCGTGGTCTGCTTCTGTTCGTCCATCCATGTGCCCAGCAGATCCATCAGCGGCTTTTGTTGGGCCCTCAGCATCTCCGCCGTTCTCTCTTGGGCCTGTGCTGACATTTCCTGCTGCTGTTGGAATCTCTCAGCCATCCAGCTTAACAGCTGTGCTGGTTCCATCGCTGTCTTAGGCTACAAGAAAACAGAGAGCAAAAACCAAGTGTGGCTCAAACACAATCACACCCTCACTCCGCTTCCAAACTGGCTCTGCAATACCCCCACCCCCTTGTAGCAGTATCCAAGATAACCCCCTCTCATCTACGGGTTACCTGCTACAAGTGGTGAGTCTCGCTCATCAGCACCGCAGCACCGCAGTACCCAGGAACACCTGCTCCAGTCCGCCTCTGCCGACACTCCACTCCGAGTTTCCTTTTTGCAGACTTGGTAAGCTCTTCAGGAGGTACCTCAATGTGTGTTGGAATTTTTTTTTTTCCAAAACTTCCAAAAGCTTTTCTTCTTTCAAGACTTCACTGGCTTATAAGTATCAGTCTCTCATCTCTGTGAGGTAGTAGCTTTATCCTAAAAACTACGCCAGCTGTCACACCCTCCTCCCCGTATAGGCGGTTGCCTGGAAGAGGGGGGACGTGACCACAAATTTATAAATCCTTGTAAGTGCTGATGTCTGGGTTCCGTGTAGTTGTGGGCCAAGACGCGGACAGCCAAGGTTAATTGGGGTAACAATAGCTTTATTGTTAGCACAGGAATTTTGTATCTACTACCCCTAAATAACAGAAACAAAATGTGGATACTTTTTCAAACCAAATAAAGTCAAAGATGTAACAAAGTCCACCTGATACTTCTCACGGTTGTCAGTTCCAAACAAGTTATCCAAACTTCTTTCCAGCTCTGAACAAGGTCTGTTCTTCACACTAGAAGCTTTACTTTCATGTAACAACTTTACTTTGCAGATAACTCAATAGCATTGCATTTGCTTTTCCCAGCTGCTTAATGAGGTTGAGTTTTACACTTAGGCAGTACGCTGCCTCTCCCCGTGTAAAAGCTCAATTGCATGAAGTTGGACTTCTCCAGCACTTATCACTTGCACAAAGTTAATACAGCTTTCACTCCTTACGACAGTAAGCACACTCTGTCTCCATATCAGAATAACTGCTATCTATTACAGCTGTCTCAGTCTGCATTGGTTCTACTTCTGAGTCTGATAGGTCCTGGTTATAGTCAGGGTTCTGCAGAGCAACTGGCTTCCACTGCTCTAGTAAGCTTTTAAGCTGTTTCCATTTAGAATCCTTTTTACTTCTTGGTATATGTGAGGAATTAAAATTACCAGTTTCCTTTAAAACTGAATTAATGGAAAAAGGGCTCACCTTTCTTCTGGTATGTCTGGCTTTCCCAGTTTGGTTAAAAGGCAAGTATTTGTCCTGATACTGCTTCACTATCTCCCGTGTGGCAAACTGCTCAGCAGGGTCTGGCTCTAACCTCCGTCTCCGTAGCACACAATCAGCTGTTTGCTTACGAGCAGCTGGGCTATTCTCAGAGCTTGAGCTAGAGACACGCTGCCTGCCTTGGGAACGTTTCTGCAGCTTTTCACCTGGAACTTTACTCCAGCCTAATCTCCCACCTGTATCCACAGCTTCCAGAGAAGACTCCAGGGAAGAACTCCTGTCTCTCCTGGGTAAGATTTCCAGCCTCTCCCCTCGAGGTTTAAAGTTACTTCTGACCTGCTTCTCTCTGCTGCTTGGCCCGTGGTAATTCCTCTCCTTTACAGGAAGCTCTCTCAGACGCTTTTCCAGAGACCTTTCTTTCTCTAAGCAGTCTTGCTGGCAGCTCCCCAAGCACCGTGTGCTACCTTGTTAATGGTTGCTCCTTCCTTTGCTTCCTCGGTTCCTCAGGTCTCCCTCTGGATCTGCATCCGAACCAGAACCTGAGCCAGAGTCCAAAACTCTGTTTACTACTTTCCTCGTTCCTTTCTCTCTCCCTTTTCCTCTCCCTCTATCTGAATCTCCTTCCTGGTTAAGAGCATGGGGCTGCCCTATCCGCTTTGACTCCGCCCCCTTGCCTCTTACATCAGCTCCCAGGGTTGTCATGGAGCTGGGGTGTGGCTCTCTCACTGACTTTCTGTGCAGAGAGTTTCTCTGGGCTGCAGCTTTAACCCTTTCCCTGCCTGTATTGCTGTCTGCTTTTGGGGAAAGAAGCTGTTTTAAACCCCTATTTCTGGTGTTTAAGCCCTCTGCATCATCACAATACTCATGCAAGGCTTTCCCCAGGCTTCACTGACTCAAATGCCCAAGGTTTTCTACTCACCGGATCCGGTTCCCGATACCAAACCAGTTCATGGGTCGGATCCTGGACTCCCCTCGGGTTCGGAGGTGTTGGCCAGCTGGACCCAGTGGTCCGCCGAGGCAAGGCGGAACCCTCCCCGATACAAGAGGACCGGTGGCGCCTGAGGTTTCCCCTGCGGTCGGACAGACACGGTTCCAACCGGGCCAAACCTGGAGGCAAAAGTACATGGTATATTCACTTGAATACCATCCACTACTCGCACATTCCAGGCCAATGCACCAAGAATATGTAGCAGCTGATAAGCATGCAATAAATAATACCAGGAGTCAGTTCAAAGATCCAAGCCAATTTATTGTGCACAAGGCCCAGACAGTCAAGCTTCAAAAAGGACTGAGCAAAGTTCTTACAGAAACATATTCATTTTATACATTTCTTTTCAGTTTGATACATGCAGACTTTCTATTGGTCCCAACGCCCCCTGCATTTGTCCAATCAGAGACCCTTTCTGGGCCTAGCACCCTGCTCCCTCCTCTAGGATTGTTCTAACAATGGCACAGTTTCTAGGTATTGATACAATTCTACTGCGAGGTCGTTTCTAGCTCTAGGAATGCAAGTATTGAAACATTCCTATCCTCAGAACACAAGAGAATAATGAAGGATTTATGAATTCATGAAAAACTTCTTGTTAAGCAGTTTTAAAGCAGCTTTCTCAGACTTTCACAGATTTTTGGTTCTTACTAAGATGGGGGTTGGAATCAGGGCCTAACTTACAGGCCTTTCATATTTGCAGGCTATCATAGGCCATAGCCTACCACAATGTAATTTACAATATTATTTGATAACTGAAGTTGGTTTTCAAAATATGACATGGTATTTATTATTTGATATTTATTTATTTAACATTTCTTATATACTGCCTTTCATGATATCAAGGTAGTTTACATTGAGCAAACTGAAATTACATTGAACAGGGCATTATAACTTGGAGATAACTATTTTACAGGGAACATGGGCAATGGAGGGTTAAGTGGCTTGCCCAAAACCACAAGGAGCACCTGTGGGACTAGCAACCCCAGTCCTTCTGGCCCAAGGTTGCTGTCCTCTAGTGGGATTTGAACCCCTGACCTGAGATACCTTGCCCCAACCACTAGGCCACTCCTCTGCAAGTGATATTTTATTTTATTTATTTATTTTATTTAACACTCATTTATATACCGCATCTTCCAGAGTAAACAACAATCAACAAAGCAGGGTTTGTTTTACATGGAACATCTTATATCAATAAACATAGTATAAGCCAAACAGTCTATGCAAATGCAGAACAGAATAAACTATGTACAGGTACAAGTATGTGGGCATTATCCAAACAATGTATGCCAATACAGAACAGAGTAAACCATATACATTTATTTACAAGTATGCAGACATTAGAGATTGGATCATCATGTATTTTCATCTATGTATGTTATCTAATTAAGTGAGTGGGCTTTTATTTGACTCGATCACTTAACTAGTTAGCCTTTATCTAGATCGAGTGAGGGGTTATCTATGATGTTGTAGTGCTTGGTAAATAGATAGGTTTTCAATTTTTTACGGAATTCCATTATCTCGGATAGAGTACGTAGATCCTCTGGGAGGGAATTCCACATGGTTGGGGCTGCATGTGAAAAGGCTCTGTTATTTGTTAATTTATTTGCTTTTATGAAATCTTTCGGCGTCTTTAGTTTGTTTAATTGTCCTTTTCTGTGAGTGGGCTTTGAAGATTCTTTACAGAGTAGTTTACATAGTGTGGCAGGAGCCATGTCATTTAAAGCTTTGAATGTGGTTATCATTGTTTTATATATTAGCCTACTTTGTATTGGTAACCAGTGAAGGGATGCCAGTATTGGAGTTATATGTTGGAGTGCATTTGCTTTCATTATGATTCTAGCTGCTGGATTCTTTTAATGTTTTGCTTTGCTATACCTATTAGTATTAGGTTGGCAAAATCGAGGTGAGGAGTTATGGTGGCCTGGATTATATTAATAAAGTCTTGTAATAATACTAGAGGGCGTAGTTGTTAAGGATTTTGAGCTTGAAATAAATTTTCTTTATGGTGTTTCTGATGTGAGTATCCATTGTAAGGTGTGTGTCTAGAATAACACCTAGATATCTTACTTCGTTTTTTATTTTAATTTCTTGGTTTTGTAGTGTTATGTGGGTTGGTATAGTATATGATATGACTTTTATATTATGTTTCTATTTTTTTATATACCATTTGTACGGTATTTAATATTTATTTGATATACTTTTCACATTATTCACTTATTTATTAGCATATATATATGTTTTATACATCTTTTATGTATTATTTATATGTATTTTAATTGGATATCATTTATATTTGTTTATACAATTGGGCTCTCTCTTTTTAGCATGCACTTTTAGAGCATTCACATTTTAGATAAACATTGGGGGATGTTTACTAAACTGCGGTAATGTGATTCGCGTTAGGATCCGCGGTAGAAGCAGAAATCCCATATAAGGACATGGGCGGTACATCGTTACCGATAACGCGCGTTACAAGGCGCCATAAATTAATGAGCGCTACATGGCACGTTACCACGCGTTAATCTTAAGAAGGCGCGCAGGCATGCAAGCACAGCAACAGAGCTGTAGCACAATGGTTACTACACTGACTGATGGTACAGGGGTCATGGGTTCGATTCCCCAGTGGGCCTAATGTATAAGGCTGGCTGAGGCATCACCCTTTACATTTAAGTAATGATTGTTGAGGCATTTGACCTGTATTTTAATTAGTGCTGCCAGCAAACACACCCTCACGGTGGCATAACCTAAGGTGCCGCATAAGGCACCCCATAACGCACTCCATAGGGCACATTATAAAGTGTACTGTCCGCCAAGGCACCCTATAATGTCCCCTATAGGACACCTTATAAGGCTGTGAACAAAGCCCTGGCTGGCTGCAGAAGGACTGCACGTCACACCACAAACTGTCTGATGTGTTTACCAGGATAGGGTTAACCCACCCGTACCCATGATGCACTGCACATGCAAATCAGCAGTCGACAGATGGGCACAAGATGGGGTATGCACCCCCACAGCACCTCGGCCTGGTAGGGGGAACAGACTGTGTGTGGTACTGGCACAGAGTAGCCACAGACAGTCACATTGTGCGGGTACTGTGCTCACCCTGAGGTTGAGGTGGGGCGCCCAGCACCAGATCCACAGCACCTTTCATGGCTGAAATACGCCATGCTGCAGGTCCCCATCAGTGTGTGATAGGTAGTTCCTTTAGACACACCTAGGATACATCTGTGTCCTTCTGTATTTCTCAGTCATGTCTAGCCCTTATGGGCGATGATGCACCCAGAATAGTGCATATCCTGTGTTGGTGCCATGGTTACCTGCAGTGCGGTGGGGTGGGGTGTTTGGACCCATAGGCAGATTATGTACCACCACACAACCCACCCTCTGGGGCTCAAGGTGGGAAACAGGATCACCCACCAATAGATCCACATTCTACCTCCCTGTAGCAGTAGAGGGGCCATCAACCCCAGTCCTGCTGGGGAACAGACAGAGCGGTACACATTCATAACGCAATAGCAGACAGACAGTAGGCCTGGAAATGCTCAGCTGCCCCCCACCATTATCTGACATTCTCCAGCAGCAAGCCTCCAGCCGCTGCACCCTGCAAGGTGTTCCAGCAAGACACATACTAGCTGCAGACAGTCTGCCAGCTAGTCCATAGTGCATGGTCCTGGAGGAGATGCATGTACCCAGAACGGGGATGTCAGCATACACACCAAGCAGATAAGTCAGTGATTGGGCCCCAAAAGAAAACCCATAAATATCACATGAGAGAAATACTATATAGCACTATGGGGGAACCTAGCCATGCCATGGTCACTGCTCAGTCAGGGTGAGAGTGACCTCCCAGCAGGACATGCTGTGGCCACCCTGTCCGTGCAGGTGGTGGCCGGGCATTACAATGTCCGAGCCATTGCCCTATGCCCTGTGCCGATGCATCCAGGCCAGGCCACCCTATCCAGGCTATCCTCACGGTACCATGCTCCTCATTATGCACATTGGCAGGCCAATACTGCCAACTGTGCTAGCAGTGTGGGCTGTGGAGGGCGTTGGCAGCCACCTCACACTGGATAGACAGACACACACTTCCCACACCTATGCCAGCAGTGTGCAACTATAGAGGTGTTTGGCAGCCCAGGCCACCACACCAGTCTTGGGCACAGTGCAGGCATGGCTATGGTACGCAATACTGTTGGGGTCACTCTGTCAGACTCAAGACCTGAGGCACACTCCACAGACATCAGAAAGGTTGCTATGATGCAGCTCAATCAGCGAATTGAGCTTAACGTAGGAATTGCTATCTGCCAGTGATCATAGCAACCTTTTGATAGCTGTGTACCATATTCCCAGGTTTAGGGTGGCATTGCTAAGGTATGCAAGTGCTAGTATTGGGAGATGCACGCAGGGCCCAACATCCTGCCTCTCCAGGAGGCATTGGATAATGGAGCCTGTGGGTGCGGGTGTGTCTACCCCTGTTGGCTGCTGCTTTACGGCAGAGGTTCCCAACTCCAGTCCTGCGGTGCCAAACACTGTTTGGGTTTTCATGCTGTCCCTCATGAATATGCATGAGATACATCTGCATACCATGGGGGTGGCACATAGAAATGCAGCACAGGCATCTTTATTAGAGGCAGCATGGAACCGGAATGGTGTTTGGCCCTCCAGGACTGCATTTGGGAGACTGTGCTCTAGGTAATGCACATGTTTATGGTGTCTGTGCTCTGTAGGGTAAAATGTAGGTGTCTTGGGCATGTTTACATCATCTGCAATAAAGGTGCTGTCTGTATTAGCACGCTGTAGTAGTGGGTAAAATATGGGGACTGGGTTGGCAGGAACCACAGCTGGGACTTGAACCTGTGACCTTCTGCTTCTGAATACACTGGTTTTGTGCACAGCACCACCTTGTTGTCACAGAGTCAGTACATTCCCTGGTGATACCATGACTGTTTGTCAGACAGGGCCTATCTGTTGCAGTACACGGCACCCACCTACACAGGGCTAGGCCACGGTCTGCTCTGGGCAGCTGCCACTGCCCCCTCCACCACCAGTATCCCTCTACCACCATGCTGACATGCCCTTCTGCTGGTGGTGCTGGTGGTGCGCAGTCTCAGGCCATCCAGTGTGCAGGTAGGCGGCTGCCTATGGTGCGGGTTCTGGGGTAGGGGTGCCTGCATAGACGTCCACGCTCCCCCCCAGCCCCGCCTGCCAATGTTCCGTGCCCTTGGGGGTAGCTGTTGGGTACTATCCTCTGTGACACTGTGGGAAACACACTCGTGCCCATGTTGGGCCTTCAGCAGTTGCTGTCTGGCTGCTCTGCTGTTTCAGCATTTGTATGGGCCACCTAGGCATCACCCTAGTCTGCACTGTGGTCCAGCTGCACCACAGCATTGCCGCCTGCGGCCCTCTGTATCCCCTTTTCCGGCATCTGTCCAGTTGCCATTCCGACATGCCCGCCCTGATGTTGCGGGACATGTGCACGCCATGGGAACCCTGTCCGATGGAGGGGAAAACCCTGAACAGCACAATTTCACTGTGGGCTCATTCACCTTGTATGGGGGCGGAGCATAGACCCTTCCACGAGTACTATCTTTTGTGTGGAGCTTTCTCGGGGGGTGGGGGGTTGATGTTTCCCATTAATAGCACTATTGGCCAGCTTGGTTATGTTTTTTTTTCCAGTTTGTTGGGGTCATTTTCAATGTTTCTGTGCCCTTTTGTTCTGGGCACATGTATCACACTTATCACTTTTTTGTAGGTTTCCCTGCCTATGCTGTACATTGCTGACACTGAAATGGTTTCTCTCCCCTGCAAATGTGCATCTAACGGCAGGTTTTCAATCGCGTTAGGATTCAGCTCTTCAGATCAGCGTGTTAGTGTGAAGGGAGCCTCTCCCCGCCCACTCTCTGCCCACTGACCCCTTCTCTCCGCCCTCTCTCCACCTTCTGCGGTGTTTTACCACGCTGCGGAACGTTACGGTCGTTAATTTAGGTTAACGCGCGTTATGTAACATTACCGCAGTTTAGTAAACATACCCCATTGTTGTTTTATTGTAGTTTAAGTATTTATTATTTTTTGGGTTTGTATGTGCATGTTTCACAAGATTGAAGTCCCCTGAAGAAGGCCACGAGGCCGAAACATGTGTAGGGCAGACCTAGTGACACTTAATAAAGCTCTTGTCCTCCAGTGGCGGTTTCTCCTGATCCTTTTTTGCTTCTGTAGTTTTGCAGGTGAGGTGCCTCTCTTCTGTTCAATTGTGTACTCCAAGAGCCTTGCGCGAAACGATCTCCGAACGTAGCGAAGTTTAACAAAGTTTTTGGCCAAGATCCCGGAGGAAAGGTCCATAGCCTTTTATTAGAGAGAAGCTGGAAAATTATAATTTTTTTATACCAACTTTCACAAATTCAAGATGTTCTACAAGGCACACAACCCAACAGAGCGTCACATCTGTTGTACATGCAACGGAACCCTTAAAATATGAGGGGATTTTATTAAATGTCTTTGTCAACATGAACAGCAATATATTTTTAATTGGAACATGGTACACCCCTTTGGGTTAAATTCCCATATTGAATGGTGTTGGTTTTATTGAATGCATTTATAAGTCTGGAGTAATAGGACTAGTTAGGTGCATGCATTGGCATTTTGCAGGATATTCTTCTCTTGATCTGAGAGCAAACTCAGCAAAGGTTGGTAGTATGTTTTTGGGTAGTTTTTTCTGAGTGCTTGATATTTATGGTATTTCAACTGAGCAATTTGTTATGTGTTATTTGCAATAGATTCCCTGAAGAAGCCGTTTGTGGCAAAACTGTGGTCCATAGTTGGAATTGTGAATTGTGTTTTGTAGCAACAATATCCTGAGGAATGAAATCCTGGGAAGCTGGGCTCCATAGATTGTGGTATTCATGTGTTTAACCAACCTGTGAAGAGGGGGAGCAGTTGTGGAAGTTCTCCGGTTTATTAAACCATTTTTTAAATCGACAACAGCAACAGCAATATTTATTTGTGTTTTTTCTATACCGCCCCTTCCAGAGATCAGGGGCGGTTTACAAGGAACTTAAAAACAATATAACGTACAGTGAAATATTGTATTACATAGAACATTAATGGAAACATAATAACTATGTTACAAAGAAAACAGTGTGTAAATTATTTACATGTTTAAAACAGAACTATTTACAATAGTTATTTGTATATGTTTTAGTCCGTAGTGGCAATGATCCTGATTGGAAGTTCTCTCTGGACTGGTTTAGCTCTAGTCTTTGAAGATTTTGGAGACATACTACAGAGCATTCATCAGACATTTTTTTAAAGCATTTAGCTTAAGCTGGAAGACTTTTGTCTCATTTCATCTGAGGTTGTTTTTGATTTATGCATCAGGAATTATGTATTAGGAATATATCTATGTTGCCTTGATGGTTGTTTTATGAGAATTATCCTGGTGGGTTTATTAACTGTGATACTGCAACCACCTGGGGTGAACGTTTGAGTGTATATTGCAGGTTTATTGTAGCTGTAGTGAATTGGATGAGTGGATTTATAAATGAGGGTGTTTGTGAGTGCAGCTTGGATGTACAATTGTATTTAGTGACTTGCAAATTGGTTTAAAGTCTGTTCTGTCAACGAAGTCTTATGAATTGCTGATATTATATCATATTATACTAAATGTATGTTTAACTTAAAAAGATTGAAAAAAAGATTTGGAATATTAAATGATAAATAATTAAATATAAATTAATACAATGTTATGCTCTGAGTAAATACATTTGACTAATTGTCTACCCATATAGGCATTACCAATGTTTAGAATAATGATAAAGAAGGGGGCCTTTTAAGGCTGGTTATTACATTGTTACTTCGGGTTTGTTAGTGTGTAACATTTGTGGTACTTTTGATTTACACATCATACTTGTGCCACTCCCTTGTCCTCAAATTTCCTTTCTCCGTTTGCCCTTATTCTCAACTATATAGCCAGGGGGCCTGAGAGGAAGGACTGACTACTACCCATGTCCAATAATGCCATTAAGGTCCTTCCCTGAATTCTTATTCCTTTTCTTATTTTCTTATCCCCCGACATTTGGGTTAGGTCCTCTTTTTCCATGCCCTGCAAATGAACAAACCTTTGGTGGGCAGTCTTTTTTTAATGCTCCTTCTCCTCACAAGTAAACTATCTGTATTTAGGTTGTGCCTCTCATTTCAAAGGTCCCTATCTCCTCTCTGGCCTTTAGTTCACCTATTCTTTTGGGGCTCTACCCTGTCTCCATATTCTATCTTTTCCAGTGAACCTGCTAGGGAAGATTCCTCTGCTTACTCCAACTTCTAAAGCTTCCTCAAAAACTTTTCACTCACTTTGATGGCTTCTTGTAGATCTCATATTTTTGGGTCAAACATTTACATATTTTTCAGGCTACTACTTTTACAATTTCCTGCATAAGGTCTCCAACTTTCCCAAATCAATTTCCCCTAAATTTCTTTAATCAAGCTTTTCTGGTTAATTCTAGTTAGTTTTTCAATGACAACCTTTACTTGTTGGTAGTCCAGAGCCTGGGTCCTCTCTAATGTTGTAAATGCTGTCTGGAGTGGAGTGGAGTAGCCGCCTAATGGTAAGAAAAATGGGCTGGGAAGCCAGGGTTCAAATTCTACTGTTGCTTCTTGGGAAAGTCACTTAGGACCTGATATTCAAAGGCATTTACAATACCATTAAGTGAGATATTCAGCAGCATTTACATGTTGTTGTGTTTTTTAATTTAGTGCTGTCAAGTCAGTGCAGACTCCTGGTGGCCCAGCTGCCTCTGCGTTTTCTTGGTAATGTATCACCAGAAGTAGTTTGCTAGGCCTTTTCTTCTGAGGCAATGGAGGGTAAAGTGACTTGCCCAAGGTCACAGGGAGTGCCAGGGGGAATCAAATCTTTGATCTTCCGGGTAGTAGGCAATTTGCTCTAAGCACTAGGCTACTCCTCCACTCCATGGTTAGTGCTGCTGAATATCCCCAGGTGCCGCTGCTACATGCCCTGATGCTAAGCGGTTAGCATCGGCCCTTTCCAGGGTGGAGCGGAGGTGGCACCCATCGCTAACTGGGCAGTGATGATATTGAGCAGTGATGGTATTGAGGAAACCCTGGCCTAACCTTTGCCATGTTAGCTAACTGGGCAGCCGCTCAATATCACCACTGCCCAGTTAGCCTTGCGGCAATGCGGCAAATCTGGATATTCAATGCTGGGGCTGGATATGACCCCCGGCACTGAATATCCGGGTTTAACTTTCAGCGCTGGTGGCTAGCCGCTGGTGCTGAATATCCCCCCATTAATCTTATATTGTCTCAGGTAAACCTCAGTGTCTGGTTTAATAAGCCCCATGCTAGTAAGACGGGTTTGGACTGCATTACTAGCATAGGGCACCATGCTAGATGCAGGGGGACAGGGACAGCTGTTCCCCTAAACTTAGTGCAGCTCAGTGTCGCAGGGAGCAACTCCCGCCACCCACTGTGCTGCCAGTACCTGCTCCCTGCCACGCAACAGCAGCATGGGTCTTCAAGGCCCACTCTAGTGGTGCCACGGTGGGAATGCCCACACCTTGACCAGGTGCTGCCTGGATAGTGTGGGATTTTTAAGCAGGGCCCTGTGCTACTTTCTACTGCAATGCCAAAACCATACGCTATGCTTGCACTACCCAGGTAACACGCTTTAGTGAACTGACCCCTTAGATTGTAAACCCTCTAGGAACAGGAAAGTACCTACTGTAACTTGCCTTGAGCTGCTACTGAAAACGGCATGAGCTAAATCCAAAGTCCCCCTCCTCCCTGCTTCCCCACTAAGGGAAGATGCCAATCTAACTGCCTACTGTTTCCTTGGCCATTCCTTGGCTTCTGCCACTCATTCAAATGTAATCAAATAGATTTCAGGATCATCCTCCATTCCAGTTTATTTAAAGCTATTCTCCGCTCATACACACAAGACTGTTCACCCTCAACAGTTTCCGCTCAAGACTGAGAACCCTCAACCGTCTTCTCTGTCACCTCAGTCACATACTGTAACTGTCTCTGCTGAAAACACCGGATAAAGGTCAGAGTCTTCTTGAACTGATCCTGCATAAATTTCAAAAATGGTGCTTGGTTTTGTAACAACAATTTTTCTGTTGATTCCTGCTGTTGCTGCATCTATTGCATTACTCACTTATACAGTTCCTATGACACTATGCTGACTCCTCTGGTGGCCGGTTTCTTTTCTAAGGTGACCTCTGTTCTCTTCCTTATCCTTCAGAATAAATTAAAACAACACTCTCAGTACTTCATAGATACTCCTTTAACTCCCCACGAGACACACACACATGTACATGCTGCCCTGACACTCCCCACTACACACATACATGTACCCCCCACGTGCCTGATTCTGCAAATAGGGGAAATGCGACATTGTGTCACATTGCAAGTATACACTTTTCAACTTGTTCCTTTTACCTACTGATGCCTCTATTGCTTCTGCAGTTTGGAAAGACAGGGAAAAGGCAGCACTGTGCTGGCTTGGGCCAGCTGAAGGGGTGAGGCCAAGTGGAGGACAGGATTTCCCAGCCTCAGTCATATCTTTGAAGATTTGGGAGAATACTCTAGGGTCCATACTGTCTTTCATCTTCCCGAGAGTCATGGAGAGCAAATCTCTAGGAAGAGTGAATGGGTCAATAGCGGCAGAAAAAGAATTACTATTTCTCATACTTTGGTGGCCACAGGAAAAGCTTTTCTAGGCCTTCACCATAGGGTTACCATCAGTCCTCTTTCAATTTACTTCAGATGAACCCTCCAGTTTTTTTTTCTTTTTAAGCAAATGTCCTTTTTCATGGAGGAGAAATCCTTCTATGTGCTCTAGACCAATACATCTATTCACAGAACTAGAGAAACCTTCTGTTTTATATTAGTCAGTCTAGATACTTGAGGATGTTAAAAGGAGAGTGAAGCATCAAGCTCCAGAGTCAGCGATATTGTCTGTATGGCTGATCTCATCAATAGTGTCAAGACATTTGGCAGCCATGTTGAAGTTACAGTAAAAGTTCAAGACTAGAATGGCAGTAAAAGCTAAAGACAGAATGGGATTTTTCCCATAATGACAAGAAAATGTTTTTATATTGAAAAAAGTGTGCAGATAAGTATTTAATGCTATGCCTCATGCAGAACTCATATGAAAAAAGTTCAAAACGCAGCGTTGGGTCAGCAATATTGTTGAGGTGATACTATCATGAGTACAACTTCAATATTCGTTGATTTTTAGAGTATGATTCTTGATAAAAAAGAATTTTTGATAAAGAGGGTTAATAAAGAGTAAAAGGACCATAAGGTTACTGGCTAGTGTTAGTAGCAGCCTAGAGTCTGGATTGGTCCGACAAAAAAAAATAGTTTTTTGGTTAAGCAACAACAACAGGGGTATAGTTCTCTGGTGACAGCCTCCCTTGGAGCAGACTATCTGATGTGGATGTTCTGTTTCCTAAACCTTTGAGCTTTACCGATGTTTCCAAAGTACTTTTAAGTCCCCATCCTCCCCAAGAAGTAACTATCTCTTTGGACTATGGCGACTTCCACGAATGCCTTAATGAAAGGGGTAATGGCCCAATTGGAGGCTTTCTCTCAAGACACTGTTAATAAATTGCAGGAAATAATTGATAAAGTTAGTAAAATACAACTGAAAGTGGATAACCATGATATTCAAATGGTTGCTTTCCGGGAAGCTAAATTAGACACGCTATTTATCATCTTTAATTTTAGTGAGGAAATATTTAAAAGAAGTTTTGTTTTTTTGCCATCTGTGGATACAATTCCAGTTTCTAATTTCTATTATGTAACAACTAGACCTCTTATGGAGGGAGAAGGAAGTGTCAATCAAGTATTATTTGGAACATCACCTAATATGGATTTGTCTAAATTTTCAGAATCCTTGCAAGATGAAATTAATAACGGGGCTGCATTAGTGGTTATCTTTGTAACTGAGCTTGATAAAAATGTGGTTACGGAATATTACTTTCAAAAGAAGAAGGAATCGTTTTGTGGCCAGAGGCTTGCTATTTTTACAGGTGTACTACAATTAATTCAATAGCGTCGGAAGTCTTTTCTTTTATTGAAGTCTAAGGTCTTAGCTATTGAGGTTACATTTTACCTCCATTTTCCTTGAAAGCCTCTTGTAATGCATCATGGTATTTGATAGGAGTTCACAGATCCATCTAAGTTGTAATGTTTTTTGTTGACAAGTGATTGCTACTTTATATCTGCTACCTTAGATTTCCCTATTATTAAAGTTAAATAGTGTTATTCCCTTTTCTTTATGTGTATGTGGTGGATGTTCTTCTTAGGTAATGTAGAAGACCTCCAAGGGTGAGGAATTTATTTTGCTTTTCTCCCCTTGACTATGGGATAAGAAATCCTGGGCCTGATATTGAAAGGGATTAACACGGTTAGTAGACCTGCAAACCTTGTTAATTCCTTTGGCTGGGATATTCAGCGGCACTAACATGATTAGAAGCGCTGAATATCCGTGGGAGCTGCTGCTGGGGTGATCCGGGGGTGGCACCTGGTGATAACTGGGAAGTGGTGATATTGAGTTGCTGCCTGGTTATCACAACGCGGTGAAAGGCAGGCGCAATAAAGGCTGGCCTATCTTTTGCCACTGAAGCCAACCAGGCAATAAATGAATATAGCTGCTGCCTTTTTAGCTTCATGGCAAACTAGGCAACCCCAATATAGTCAATGCCAGGCCCAGATTTGCCACGACATTGAATATTGGGCTCTAATGTTCCTTTTCGTCCATTTACAGACTGCAGTGCTGCATACATCCTGTAGTGCTATAAAAATGCTCAGTAGTAGTAATAGTAGTAGTAGGTAGCAGGGGAGCTGAGCATGGGCAAGTGAGCATAGTGTGGATAGTTATTGATGATATATATGAACTGTGTGTGTGTCTGTAGATCTGTGGTATGATGTGCATATCTCTATGAGTAGGATTTAGCTGTTTATCTGTGGGGATGTGAAGATGGGATGTCAGCAGGGCCATCCCATCCACTAGGTGATCTAGGCGGCTGCCTAGGGTGGTTATCCAGGGTCGGCGGTAGCTGCGGCTCACATGGGTGGCCACGATGCCCACCCAACTGCCACTGATTCTTTATTTGGGGGGGGGGGGTAAGGTGGGCAGTGGCAGTATTTCCAAAAGCTGCGGCTAAAAGCCGCTTTTGGAAATATTTCCGCTGCCTGCCTCCCCCTCCCGAGACAGTATCGGAGGCAGCTGGAGGGGACAGCAGCAGCAGCAGCAGCGGCAGTGGCAATGGCGGCAGCTGGGGAGGTGGGGTCAGCGAGGCCGGAGTTTCTGCCTACAGCAGCAGGAACCCTTGAACCTGCCCTGGATGTCAGAGAGCGGGGGGCTGTGTGTGTGTGTGTGTTGGGGGTGTGTGCTTGTAGGCAATGGAGGTTATTTTTGTTGCAGCCCTACATCTAAATAACCACATTTACTTGCATAGATTGGTATTCACGTGTAAATCCCATTGCAGAATGGGCTTTATAAATGTGGGGATGCTTACCATTTTTACATTTCTTACAGATGTGGTGAAGGCAGGGAGAGGGAGTGGTTTGGGCAGACCTACACTATAGACGTGGATTCCTCATTTTACAAAGAGAACCCACATCCTTACAAAAAATTATATATGTTTGTATTTACAGCTGCCCCGAGACACATATAAGTGCCTGCTAGAACAGGCAGCTGTCAATGTCAAGGTCTGTTTTCCCAATCATCCGCTCCCCTGACCTCTATCTCCCCTTCAGTGGAGTCTAGGATAACTCAGCCCAGCCAGCTCAGTGTGCAATGCTGAGTTGTCCTAGACCCATTACTGGTCACATATATGAGGTGAAATTTGGAAATGTCAAAAAAGCACAATAGTAAAGGCAATAGCTTAATAAAATGTTTTTGGATGTTTTACTATCTGAATGGTTGTTAGTGTGATCCTCAGCACTCAGTGTCCTATTGCAATTATGGCTTGGTACGGCCCTGATTCCTGCATATACACACATGACACACAGGGTTTTTATTGTGCACAAGATATAGGTGATGCAGACCTATGTATGCATGCATCTGGCTTGCTTTCCTTTTTTAGTGAAGACCTTTGCACACAACTTATTTGCTGTTTGCTTACAGCATTGGAGAGCAAAACGTCTGCTTTAGACTTGAATTAGGAAACCTTAGGCTGAGCTTTGGCACAGAGCTCTAACGCGGGGTTTCTGCATCAGCCCTCCCTGTCTTCCCATTCCCTTACCCTCCTCTTTGGTTTCTCAACACTCCCTCTCCTTTTCCTCTCCCTCTTCCAGCTGGATTGTACTACTATTGTTTTCTAATTTCTCTCATTACAAGCATGAAAACCAGAGGGCATTTTTCTCTTCCTCTTTAGGTTGTTACTTGTACTATAAGATATGCCCAAGGCCAAAACCTATTATGTGAAGTGTGTTAACCTGCTAATCTTGCCTGATCCTCTTTGTCTGGTGTGAGCTGCTTACATCAGTGCTGCTTTCTTCAGCTGTCATGCAGGCACTGTCTGATCAATATTCTGGTTTGATTATGTCTTCTGATCTGACTGAAAAGACAGCAAGCAGATGACATCATTGGATCACCTCGGGTGAGAATGATTTTCAGAATTCTTTGGTTGTAACCAGAAAAGCCCAGCTTCCCACCAGGGTTTTAATTTAAATACATTTAATCTACCTGTTCAAAACTTCTAAGTAGTTACAAATAACATTTGCATTTATCACGAAAATACAACTAAAGTAAAATTAACAAAAGATCAGAAGCAAAAAAAAAAAATCAAGAAAATGCAGGATGAAGGAAATGAGTTTTAACCTGCCTGTTTTATATTTATTCTTAATTGACTTTATATTCTGAAAAAGTTGAGAATTCCTGAACTTCCTTCAAAGAATCATGAAGATTGGTTAAAAACAAAAGTAAATCATATTCATAAACAGGCAATTTACACTTACAATGCTGAGTTCTTACCCTAGTAATTTTAGAGTTTTGACAATTGCTATCAGTAGTGGTTCTAATGCAATGTTAAAAAGAAGAGTACCTCTCTGTAAATGAATTAGGTTAGCTATTTAAGTGTTACTCAACAAATGAGATATGAGATGATTAAATAAAATCTTGATCATAGCTATATTTTTATCCCCATAACACAGAGGTTCTCCAACCACCACTCGGGATACATCTAGCCAGTAGGCTTTTCAGGACAACTACAATGAATATTCATAAGATAGATTTAGATACAGTGGAGACTGTGCATGACAATTTCTCTCATGCATATGCACTGTAGCTATCCTGAAAATCAAACTGGCTAGATGTGTCCTGAAGACTGGGTTGAGAACCCTTGCCACAACCAAACTATTCTAAGTCTCTAAAAAGATATTTACACTCAACAAGATCAAAAGGTTTTTTTAGCATCTAAATAAAGAGCGAATGCCACATCCTTTTGAGATTTGGTAACAGTTGGTAAATCATGAAAAATTCGTGCATTATAAAATATGTCTCTTCCATTCAAAATCCCAACTTGATCAACATGCACTATTGACTCAGTAGCAGATTATAATCTTGAAGCTAGAACTTTTGCAGACATTTCACAGTCTACAATGAATAGAGATCTGTAATTTTGTACTTTGAGAAAGTCTCTGTCAGGACTATAAACTGCTTCTTCAGATACAAGTCAAAGACAGCACACTTCACAAAAACTGGATATCGAGTAATCCTTCTTATAACAGTGTTGCTCTGCTCCGAACATATACAGTACAAACGTGCTGGAGGAAAAAGACCTCAGAACGACAGGCCAACGCAATGGCCAACAATATCACTGTAACAGCCAATATCGCCATTCACAAACAAATTGTTATCTCATACCATCATAGGTCAGAAAAAACCTCCGGCAAAAGTTACCTTTCAAATGCACAATCAGCTCTTGTTATAGGTAAATTACCACCAACAGTACAGAGGTAATAAAGCAAAGGGACAAAACAAAATACTTAACTGCCAATGCAATGCTCTCTGAAATATTGCAGATGTATAATCAGATCACTTCAAACACAGCCACGGTTCAACTCTCTCTAAAAATTTTTCTTTTCTCAAAAAGTGTTCTCTAGAGGGATTAGTACCTATATCATCAGAATTATAAAGTTTTTGAAAGTACTGTATAAATTGTGGTAAACGTTTGTTATCTAAAATAAAATGTTATGTTTATTATTCATAATGCCAATAATCCTTGATCTGGTTCTTCCACCTTTTAGAAATTTAGTGAAAAGACTTCCAGCTTTTAGAAATGAATACAGGATCAAACTCAAAGAGACAAACAGAGAAATAAGGAAAGCAAAATAAAAGGCAGAGGAAAAGATGGCTAAAGATGTGAAGTGTGGTGACAAAACTTTCTTCAGGTATATTCGGGAAAGGAAGATCAGAGGTGGAATTGCAAGACTCAGAAGTGCTGGGAATGGACTCGTGGAAAGTGACATTGAAAAATACTTCTGCTCTGTTTTTACTAAAGAAAACCCTGGAGAGGACCACCTGTGACTCCCAAATATAAAAATGGGAATGAAGTAGATACCACACTATTCACAGAAGATGATGTGTTAGAACAACTTGCAAAACTGAAAGTGGACAAGGCCATGGGACAGGATGGGATACATCCCAGGATACTAAAAGAGCTCAGAGAGGTTCTTGCAGGGCCGTTAAAGGATGTTTTCAACAGATCCTTGGAAACAGGAGAAGTTCCTCAGGACTGGAAAATGACTGATGTGGTACCTCTACACAAAAGTGGTGACAGGGAAGAAGTGACAAACTACAGGCCCGTGAGCCTTACCTTGGTGGCGGGAAAAGTAATGGAGGCGCTCCTAAAAGAGCGAATAGTGGACTTTCTCAAAACCAACAGGTTGCAAGATCCGAGGCAACATGGTTTTACCGAAGGATGATCTTGCCAAACAAATCTGATTGAGTTCTTTGACTGGGTGACCAGAGAACTAGATCAGGGGCATGCGATGGATGTCATCTACCTGGATTTCAGCAAAGCCTTTGATACTGTTCCTCATAGGAGGCTTATCAATAAACTCAGTAGTTTGGGGATGGGTTTCAAGGTGGTAAACTGGATCAGAAAATGGTTGACTGACAGACGAAAGAAGGTGATGGTAAATGGAGCTCACACGGATGAAAGGAAGGTGATTAGTGGAGTGCCCCAGGGTTCAGTCCTGGGCCCGGCACTGTTCAATGTATTTGTGAGTGATATTGCTGAAAGACTGAATGGAAAAGTCTGTCTTTTTGCAGATGACATGAAACTTTGCAACAGAGTCGACTCCCCCGAGGGAGTGGTTAACATGAGGAAAGATCTACAAAAGCTGGAAGAATGGTCTAATGCTTGGCAATTAAGATTTAATGCAAAGAAGTGCAGTGTTATGCACTTGGGTAGCAGAAATCCAAGGGAAATGTATGCGATAGGGGGCGAGAGTTTGGTGTGCACGGATCAGGAGAAAGACCTTGGTGTGATTATTTCTGTAGATCTCAAGGTGGCAAAACAGTGCGACAAGGCGGTGGCAAAAGCCAGGAGGATGTTGAGCTGCATACAAAGAGGAATTACAAGCAGAAAGGAAGAGGTACTAATGCCACTGTATAAGTCACTGGTGAGGCCTCACTTGGAATACTGTGTTCAGTTTTGGAGACCATATCTTGCAAAGGATGTAAAAAGACTGGAAACTGTTCAGAGGAAAGCGACCAAAATTATTTGGAGCCTGCGTCAGAAGAGACTTATGAGAAGAGACTTGAAGATCTAAATATGTACACTCTGGAGGAGAGGAGGGATAGGGGAGATATGATTCAGACCTTTAAATACTTGTTGTTGTTGCTAAGTGCCGTCGAGTCCGAGTTGACTCATGGCGACCCTCTGGATAGCTATCCTAAATTGTGTTCGGTCTTCAGTCAGGCGGCTCATTGTTGACAGACTGGTACCCGTAGCTGCTGTTATTGTATCGATCCATCTCATTGCTGGCCTTCCTCTTTTGCGTTTACCTTCTATCTTGCCAAGCATGATGTCTTTCTCTAATGATCTTGATCTTCGCATGATGTGTCCAAAGTATGAAAGTCGAAGTCTTGTCATCTGAGCTTCTAAAGAAAGCTTAGGTTTGATCTCCTCTAGTACCGACTGGTTTGTTCTTCGGGCAGTCCATGGGATACATAGTATTTGCCGCCAGCTGCCAAGAGCAATGCGTCGTTTGATTTCTTGATTGCTTGTTGCTTCTTTATTGATAGTTGATCCAAGTAGGTTAAAGTTGTTCACAATTTCAATTTCTTCTCCTTCAACGATGAACCTGTTGATTATGCCAGTTGTCATGATCTTGTCATCTTTACATTAAGGCCTTAAAGAGAAATAATGAACAAACAAACCTCTTCCAAAGACGGGGAAGCTGTAAAACCAGAAGCCATAACATGAAGTTGCAAGGTGGTAAATTGAAAGGCAATGTCAGGAAATACTTTTTCACTGAAAGGGTGGTGGATGCTTGGAATGCCCTCCCAATGGAAGTGGTGGGGGCAAACACAGTGACGGAATTCAAAATGGCATGGGACAGACACAGTGGATCCCTTTACAGCAACAGGATAAAATCAAAATAAACTGAACCATCTAATTTCTCAACAAATAGGGGTGTCCTACATGGAGCAGTGGGTTTACCCCTAAACAAAGACATGGGGAGGGGTGGCCTGCACAGAGTGCCAGGTGCACCTACTCCTGCCATCTTACTTGGCAGACTAGATGGACCATACTGGTCTTTATCTGCCGTTATTTACTATGATACTGTATTACTATCTGAATAATATAAAGTTTTTTGCATTGTAAGTTCAATTCCTGATTTAATACTGAATAATTTATTCATTTCATATTTAAGGCCTTGAAGTTTTCTTAGAATTAATCTATCCTGAGACTTGATATGTTGATTTTCTAAAAACTGAATTTATTGCTCTCAGCTTTTTAATTTGCTTGTTATGTTTGTTCTTTCAAGCTGAGAAACTAATGATTCCTGCCAAAGAAATACTGGGAAAATTCAGTTTAAATTCAGAACCCAGCAGAGACCTTTCAGTTTAAATTTAAAACCTAGCAGAGAGCTTTCAGTTAAATTTAAAACCCAACAGAGAGCATCTAGTTTAAATTTAATAGTCAGGGCCTAGTATCAGCAAAGAGCTCTAATTTAAATCAAATCATAGTATAACTTAGCATAAAAGGAAAAACAGGGTCAGTGTCTTTGAGCAATAAATTAGAGACCTTTACAAAGAGGCCTTCTAGATAGGGGGCAAGAGACCTGTGAAATTGTTTTAAATAGGTGTTAAAGCCAAGTGATAGATCAAAGGGGCATTTTGAAAGACTCCCTCTTTCCAAGCAAGGGCTGTGTGAATCACCAAGGAAATTGGTCACAGATTACCTTAGAAGCACAGGACAGGGTACTGTGTAGCAGCCAGCTATTAATAAGCTTCTTTTCCTCCCTCCCCAACTCCCTGCCACCCCTGGGATGATCGTAGCTGTATAGGTGCTTAAACCTCTTAAAAGAAAGGAGGTGCCATATTCACTCTCAGGTGCAGCTGTTCATCCTCAACAGGCATACATTAACACTAGAAGCCCCAAAGTGCGTCAATTGACGCAAATGCATCTTAGAAGTTGTATACCAGCGCCACTGCTAGAACCATGTCAGTCATGTTCCATGACTTTGTTAGCAAGGTCAAGATGTTCAAATATGTGCATCAAAAATTAATGACACATGCACCACCTAGCGAGAAAATGAATTTATACTTAGAAGCCCCAAAGTACGTCAATTGACGCACTCAATTGTCTTGGATGCATCAATTGACGTACTTTAGGGCTTCTAGGTATATATATTTTTATTTTATTTACATTCTCTTATATACCGCGCTATTCTGCATCAGTGCGGTTTACATTGAACAAACTGAAATTACATTGAACAGGGCATTATAACTTGGAGATAACTATTATACAGGGAACATGGGCTATGGAGGGTTAAGTGGCTTGCCCAAGACCACAAGGAGCACCTGTGGGACTAGAAACTGCAGTCCGTCCGGCCCAAGGTTGCTGTCCTCTAGTGGGATTCATGTTCCCGCTAGGTGGCACATCTCAATCACTGTTTACAGTTTTACTCCGACATTACAAACAAAAAACACATGATGATGTCATGAAATGACGTCACATATTGCACATATTTAACAAATAAGTAACTTCACATTAATTCACATCTGCATTTCATGCTAAACGCAGTCGTCATGATAATGTGTCAATTGATGCACTTTGGAGTTTCTAGGTAAAATGCCTTTTGGGGCTTCTAATGTTAAGGACCTGAGATTAATTAAGACTGAGGTGAACAAAGTCCATTAAATGTATTAGGTATAGTCTTATTAGTATAAGTATCCAAAGCAAACCTTAGTAAGTAAACAACTTAAATACCTAAACACAACCTTAAAACTAAGATTCAGACAGCAGTCCAGCAGCGAGATGGGGGCTTTCAAGTCTTTTGCATTGAGTGTCACATGTATGATTTTCTCCCAGTTGGTGAGGTGACTTACGTGTGCACTAGGTGCAAGGAGCTCTTTGCTCTCAGGAAATGAGTCCAATCTCTGGAGGCTAGAGTAGCAGACTTGGAGGACATAAAAAGACAGAGAGGTACATAGACGAGACCTTGAGGGATGTGGTACTGAAGACCCTCCTCCAGTCTAGCAGCGTCCCTGTTGCCATGGAGGAGAGAGGTCACGTGACAGGAGAGCATCACCCTGGTGTGGCAGGAAGTGATCCTGCAGCTAGGACCTGTCCTCCAGGTGATGTAAAGCCCTCTCGCACCGAGGAGGTTTCTCCAGAGCTATGTGCCCATGAGGGAAGGGCTAGGACAGCTGTTATAATTGGTGATTCGATCATTAGGCATATAGATAGATGGGTGGCTGGTGGATGTGAGGATCACCTGATAACATGCCTGCCTAGTGTGAAGGCAGCGGACCTCACACACCACTTAGACAAGGTCAGATAGTGCTGGGGAGGAGTCTACTGTCTTGGTACATGTCGGTACCAGTGACATAGGAAAGTGTGGTAGGGGGGTTCTGGAGGCTAAATTTAGGCTTTTAGGTAGGAAGTTGAAATCCAGGACTTCCAGGGTAGCATTCTCTGAAATGCTTCCTGTTTCATGTGCAGGATCCAAAAGCCAAAAAAAAAACATTCACCGGTGTAGTCCCCAAAGATAATACACACTGAGGAATGAACAGAGTATCATCCACACCAGTTGGTGCACTTCTTTTATTCATATAAGGTTCACCACACACACTATTATTTTAAATTCCACTTATCTGAAGTGATGCCACTGAAAATTGCAGTCAAAATTATAGAGAAGCACGACGTGCACATTTCGGGCCTGATGCTAGTACTAGTACGGATTGAATGGGCACTTGAGACAGGGCAAAATAAAACAACTCGTTAGAAACATACAATAATAAAAGCATTATAGAAAGCAAGGGAGGGCACTCCTTAGACATAATAAAAACACTAGTATACATAAAACATATAGATACATACATATCAAGCCCAGAGAGAAAACAAAAGGAGGAGATGAGGAGGAACAAAAGGCAAATTAGACTGGCATATGTACTGACATGCTGATACTTACAGTTACATCTAATGTGTATTCTATTCCAAACTGTGAATCACCTCTGCAAAGGAGCATATTTTGAAACCACAATTGTGTGAGTGAGAACAATGTTAAAGACAAGTATGAAAACTAAAATAAAAGGGGAAATAAAACATTAATAAATATGAATTGTAGTATGTGAGCATCAAAATAATAATGATCATGATGATAATAATAACGGGAAGCCCATGGTGTGCAGCTAACATTGAAGTAAATGGTACCGTTTTCTGGCAGTTACAGGAGCACTGGTGCTGAGATTAATTTAAATTACCTAACACACGGTCTGAAGTCTAAGATTGTATGAAAATTCAATCACACACTCTTAAAAAATACAGTCACACTGTGTGATAAAATTAATAGCTATAGACCCAAAAAGGTACAGAGAAACAATAAAGTGACTACTCTATTGAAAGTAAAATGACAGCATCAGTGACTGAGAGAGTAAAAAATGACAGTCCGCAGAGTTTAGGATGGAGGACTGCCTCGTTTAACATAAAAAACATAGTGTTGTACAGGGATCCAAAGGGCACCTCGTATATGAATAAAAGAAGACAAATGAATGTGGAAAAGATGGTGCAGTGACAAGCGGTGCAGGTGAAAGCCAATAATGACAATGAGCAAAAGCCGCAGATTTTACATCTTACCTGTAAGATAAACGCAGGAGTTCATGAAAGGAAATAAAGTGTAAGTAAACCAGAGCACTGATAACCTGGAGGGTTATAAAAGGTCAAAGGGATAAAAACATTTCATATTCATGAATCTAAGTCGGACACTGACGTCATGTAATTGAGGACAGTGACAGGCAAACTATGAATCACGAAAACGATGGGACTTAATGAGTGAGCTCTTAAAGGTTAAAACTATAGACAAAGATAATAAATAAATAAATAAACAAACTAAAAAAAAGGATAATGAATAAAAAATATCCTTATAAAAAGCGTGTCATAAAAAGATGAAAACTGTAAAACATTGAAAAAATACCAATGATACAAAAAGAAACTTGTGTTGTGTATTGTAACAAGGAACGAATGTGGCTCTAGTAAAAGCACACAAAGGACAACATATCTAATAAAACTAAAAGAAGTTAACTAAAATGATCATGTAATCAAAGGACCTTAAAGAAATTTTTGGAGGGGAAGCCAAAATAGCTAAATGAGAATTATGAAGTTAAAATGCATAAAAAATGATAAAATAAAATAAGAATAAATAAAATATAAAGAGATATTTGGTAATACAAAGTGCATAATAAAATAAATAGTGATAAAATTATAATATACACTGTGTTTCTTTTTGTATTATTGGTGTCTTTTCAATGCAAGGAAATAGAAGCAGAAACTATTAGAGGAAGAACAAGATCAGCTTTCCCAAAACTACGAGAGTTAAAGAAAAAATTCCAGCCTCGAATTGGAATGTTACAAGATGCTCAAGGTTCTATGTTGAATAATGCTGAGAAGATCAAGAAAAGGTGGAAAGAATATACAGAGTTTATATATCATAAAGATCAAGTGGACCAACAGCCGTTTCAACCTGTACCTTATGATCAGGAACTAATGGTGATGAAAGAAGAAGTCGAAGCAGCATTGAAAGCCTTATCAAAGAACAAAGCACCAGGCATTGATGGCATTCCCACAGAAGTATTACAGCAATCTGATGCAGCTGTTACCATACTTACAAGGCTCTGTCAAAAAATTTGGAAGACAACATCATGGCCAACTGACTGGAAAAGATCTCTGTTTATACCAATACTAAAGAAAGGTGATCCAACTGACTGTGGAAATTATCACACAATTGCTCTGATCCCACATGCCAGCAAGATTCTACTGAAGATTATTTAACAGAGGCTACAACCAAACCTGGAACAAGAACCACCTGAAGTGCAAGCAAGGTTCAGGAAAGGGCAAGGAACGAGAGACATTATTGCGGATGTGAGATGGATCCTTGAAAAGACTAAAGAATACCAAAAGGATATCTATTTGTGCTTTATCGACTACAGCAAGTCTTTTCACTCTGTAAACCATAAGAAATTCTGGGCTACATTAAGAAGCATGGATATACCAGAATACCTGATCGTTCTCTTGCACAATCTGTACATTGATCAAGAAGCAACAGTTCAAATGGAACAAGGAGAAACAGAATAGTTTAAAATAAGCAAAGGTGTACGACAAGGCTACATACTTTAACCCTACCTGTTTAATTTATATGCAGAACAAATCATCAGAGAAGCAGGATTATATGAATACAACAGAGGTGTGAAGTTTGGTGGAAGACTCACCAAGAATCTTCACTATGCTGATGATAACACATTACTGGCTGAAAGTGAAGTTGATCTGAAACATTTGCTTCTCACGATCAAGGAACATAGTCTTAAAATGGGCCTACACCTTAATGTAAAGAAGACAAAGATCATGACAACTGGCAAAATCAATAAGTTCATCGTTGAAGGAGAAGAAATTGAAATTGTGGACAACTTTAATCTACTTGGATCAATTATCAATAAAGAAGCAACAAGCTGTCAAGAAATCCGACGACGCATTGCTCTTGGCTATGAAAGACCTAGACAAGATTTTCAAGAGCAGAGATGTTTCTCTGTATAGAAAGATTTGACTTGTTCAGGCCATAGTATTTTCAATAACATCATATGGATGTGAAAGCTGGACAGTGAAAAAGATAGACAGGAAGAAAATTGATGCCTTTGAATTATAGTGCTGGCGGCGAATACTGCATATACCTTGGACCACTGTTCCCTCTAAGCTGTGCGCCTGTGCACGCGCACACACCTCGCTGAGCGAGCGCACATACTTTACAACAGAGCGCACAAAAATTATGGCTCTGATTCTGATAGAAAACAACACAGACATCTTAAAATTTAAAAGTTATGATTGTAATTACTAGAAATTTCCTGCTTCATTTAGTAATCATCTATTTTCATTTAATTTGATTAAAATCAATGTGGTGTACATACTGTATTCTGACGTGTAGTCAAATTTTAAAGTATATAACTCCGAGTGTCGTTATGTGGCGCACAAAAATTTAACCTTCCTTCAAAAGCTGCACACAGCTGATATTTTATGCGCACACAGCCTACAGAAAATTAGAGGGAACTTTGCCTTGGACTGCCCGAAGAACAAACCAGTCAGTACTAGAGGAGATCAAACCTAAGCTTTCTTTAGAAGCTCAGATGACAAGACTTCGACGTTCATACTTTGGACACATCATGTGAAGAGAGAGATCATTAGAGAAAGACGTCATGCTTAGGAAGATAGAAGGCCAACGCAAAAGAGGAAGGCCAGCAATGAGATGGATCGATACAATAACAGCAGCTACGGGTACCAGTCTGTCAACAATAAGCTGCCTGACTGAAGACCGAACACAATTTAGGACAACTATCCAGAGGATTGCCATGAGTCGACACTGATTCGACGGCACTTAACAACAACAAAAACAACAGTGCAAAGTTATGCACTTAAGGAAGAACAAATTACTATTGCACAATGCTAGGTTCCACATTAGGAATTACCACCCAGGAAAATGATCTGGATGTTATCGTAGATAACACATGGAAACCCTCTGCCCAGTGTGCAGCCGCGGCCAAGAAAGCAAATAGAATGCTAGGAATCATAAGAAAAGGAAATAAAATCAAGGATATTATAATGTGCCACCTTGAATATTGTGCCCAATAGTGGTCATCATATCTTACAAAGGATTTAGCAGAATTATAAAAGGTGCAGAGAAGAGCCACCAAAATATTAAAGGGGATGGAAGGATACCCCTATGAGGAAAGGCTTAAAGGGTTAGGGCTCTTCAGTTTAGAGGAGTGGGCTGAGGGGAAATATGTTAGAGGTTTATAAAATAATAAGTGGAGTGGAATGTATAAACGTAGTAAAAAGACTAGGGGACACGCAATGAAGCTACAATATGAGGTACAGCTCATTTAAAACTAATTGTAGAAATATTTTTTCACTCAACGCCGTAGGTGATAATAGAAGATGTTAGTAAAGTGGGGTCGAAAAGAGGTTTGGACAAGTTCCTGGAGGAAAAGTGCATTAACCATTATTAAGTATACTGGGTTAATCCACTGCTTACCCTTGGGATAAGCATCATGGTATCTGTCTACCTTTTGGGAATCTAACAGGTATTTGCAACATGGATTGGTCACTATTGGAAACAGGATTGATGGACCATTGGTCTGACCTAGTTTGGCAATATCTTATGTTCTTATGTGGAGATTTTACTTTTGCAGCTCTAAGAATTTCCCAGTGCTTGAGGATACTGGAGATCTTTAGCTTCAACTGGCTGTGGTGAAGTAGGTTTGTTTTTCACGTCAGAAGGAACCAGGTGGGTGCTTTCTAGCTCTAATGGTTTTGAGATAAACAAGTTTAGAATATGTGGAATGTGTTCTTCCGTTAAGCCCAAAATATGGACGATGTTATTTTTCCTACTATAATTAGTCAAGTCTGCAACATTTAATTGTAATTTCTTGATAGCCATTGCATTATGGTTACTGTAAAAGTAAAAATTAGATACACAGCTACCTAATGCCTATTTTTACATGATTTAAGTGTACTGTAAGCATTCCCTGGGGCATAATTTAGATAGAATAGGGGCAGAGTTGCAATGTACTTGTATACTTTATGAAATACACACATACAGCCCAATTCTGTCCTGCAAGTAGATCCCCTTTGTATGTCCGGCTGAGCCGAATGTACAAAGGGGATCGTGATTCTGATCCCGCGGGCACGTCTAGGATCAGAATTGCGACTAAGCATGTATGTGCAGGTTGGAACTGTGATTCAGTCCCAGCCTGCATATACAGCTACAGCCCGGCTAACTCAGTCAGGCTTTTAAATGGAGCCGCGATGCCATGGCGTCCTATTGCCATGGCACTGTGGCTTCATTTAAAGGCTGCGATGCCGGCCGCTGATAAAAACAGTGTATTCTCCACAGCCCGACTCCCGATCCGGCCTCCGAAGGCCAGGGTCGGGCTGTGGGGAAGATCCCCTGCCCCTCTCTACCACATCTGTGCCCTGATGCTGCATAAAAGAAACGTCCAGAGGAGGTATTCTACCTCAGAGGTGGAATAACGTCTCCGGACATTTTGCCGGCCCTGGACGTACAGGGCCGACATTAGAATCGGCCCTATATGTCCAAGGCCGGCGACCTCCCACTGTCCGCCCACTCTCCGCCCCTTGGCTGCCTCTTCCCCGCCCCAGCTAACTTCCCTGCACAACCGGCGGGGAAGTTAGTCGGGGGCAGGAGCTGCCACGAATTGCGGGGATGGATGTCCCATTGAGATGTCCATCCCTGCTATCCGTGGCTCAGAATCGGGCCCATATTATACATGTATACTGTACATACACACATTTACATCTGCCTCAGAGCAGGCATAAAGGTGTGCTAAAGTATCTGTGTGCTGTTAGTGATTATTGTAAGGGCCTATTTTATAAAGGCACACAGATACCTATATTGCTTTTATAAAACAGGCATGTATTTGAGAATTTTAATAGGCACCCTCAGCCTGAAAATCCCAAAGATCACATGCTGAGCATAAGTTCTATATAGAATCTAGCACTCCGGGTCACAGAAGCATGTGCTCATTGATCTATTGCATGGTAGCCCACCTAATACAGCTCTAATGACCACAGAAGGAACAGCCAGCCTGAGGAGTTGAATAAGTGCTGGCTCTAGTCTAGACTGTCACCCTATGCAAAAACAGAAAATGTCATCCTGTTTGGCGTTGCCCAGCTGTGGCATAGAACCCTCAGCTTTTCTCTCCAGAAAGTGCTGAGAAAGAGCTTGTGAACTCTACAGGGAGCTCTGTATTTTTAGCACAGTTTATATTCAAAACATGATTAGATCTCATAGTGCTGATCAAAGAGAGAAGGATAACCCTATTTAATATATAACAGGCAAAAAATATAGATTTTGATTATTTATTCAACAAAAAGATTCAAAAATAGTATAATTGTGTGACAAAGTACATAACTCCTTCATTCAATAAGTGGTTGTAACACCTCAAGCAGCAGAAATTCAACTAAATATTTCCTGTAACCTTTGTTTGGTCTCTCCTATCTCCCTCCAGGAATTTTGGCCCATTCTTCCATACATAACTACTTCAGCTCTATGATATTTGAGGGCTAATTTGCACAAACAGCTCACTTTAGGTCTTTTTGCAACCTTTCAATAAGGTGTAAATTGGGACTTGATTTTGCAAGACCAAAAAAAGGCTACTATTTGGTCAGTATTGAAAATTATTTATGTGGTTGGTACCAGTGCCAATTGTGAAAATGCTTGTTTTAATAAAAGGTTGGGATAGCTGAGCAAATAATTATGATATATAAATCATAATAAGTCTAGAATTATGTACCTTAAAAAGGGATGGCGCAAGTTGCAATTTACAGATGTATGTGGCAAAATTCAGTCACTAAAGGTATGCATGTGAAGGAAGATTATAAATATATAGAAACATATAGTAACATAGTATATGATGGCAGATAAAGACCAGTATGGTCCATCTAGTCTGCCCAGCAAGGCGGCAAGAGTAGGTGCACTTGCTGCTCCATGCAGGTCACCCCTATTTGTTGAGATATCAGAGATAGTTATGTTTATTTTGATTTTATCCTGTTGCTATAAAGGGATCCACTGTGTCTGTCCCATGCCAATTTGAATTCTGTCAATGTATTTTCCCCCACCATTTCCATCGGGAGGGCATTCCAAGCATCCACCACCCTTTCAGTGAAAAAGCATTTCCTGACATTGACTTTCAATTTACCCCCTTGCAGTTTCATGTTATGCCCTCTAGTTTTACAACTTCCCCGTTAATGGAAGAGGTTTGTTTGTTCATTAATACTCTTTAAGTATTTAAAGGTCTGAATCATATCTCCCTTGTCCCTCCTCTCCTCCAGAGTGTACATATTTAGTTCTTCAAGTCTCTTCTCATAAGTCTTCTGATGCAGGTTCCAAATCATTTTGGTCGCCTTCCTCACGGCCGTTTCCAGTCTTTTTATAATCCTTTGTGAGATATGGTCTCCACAACTGAACACAATATTCCATCTGAGGCCTCACCAGCAACTTGTACAGTGGTATTAGTACCTTTTCCTTTCTGCTGGTAATTCCTCGCTGTATGCAACCCAGCATCCTTCTGGCTTTTGCCATCACCTTGTTGCACTGTTTTGCCACCTTGAGATCCTCAGAAACAATCACTCTGAGGTCCTTCTCCTGTTCCGTGCACACCAACCTCTCACCCCCTGTCGCGTACAATTCCCTTGGATTTCTGCTTCCCAAGTGCATGACACTGTCCTTCTTCACATTAAATCTTAACTGTCAAGCATTAGACCATTCTTCCAGCTTTTGCAGATCTTTCCTCATGTTCTCCACTCCCTCAGAGGTGTCCACTCTGTTGCAAATTTTCATGTCATCTGCAAAAAGACAGACTTTTCCATTCAGTCCTTGAGCAATATCACTCACAAATGCATTGAAAACATAAGACAGACAGAGAGGTACATAGACGAGACCTACAGGGACATAGTCCTGAAGTCCCACCTCCAGTCTGGCAGCACCCCTGTTGCCATGGAGGAGAGAGGTCACGTGACAGGAGAGCATCACCCTGGTGTGGCAGGAAGTGATCCTGTAACTAGGACCTGTCCTCCAGGTGATGTAAAACCCTCTCGCACCGAGGAAGTTTCTCCAGGGCCATGTGCCCATGAGGGAAGGGTTAGGACAGCCGTTATAGTTGGTGATTCGATCATTAGGCATGTAGATAGCTGGGTGGCTGGTGGACGTGAGGATCGCCTGGTAACATGCCTGCCCGGTGCGAAGGTAGCGGACCTCACGCGCCACCTAGATAAGGTCTTAGATAGTGCTGGGGAGGAGTCTGCTGTCTTGGTACATGTCGGTACCAATGACATAAGAAAATGTGGTAGGGAGGTTCTGGAGGCAAAATTTAGGCTTTTAGGTAGGAAGTTGAAATCCAGAACTTCCAGGGTAGCATTCTCTGAAATGCTTCCTGTTCCACGCGCAGGACCCAAAAGGCAGGCAGAGCTCCGGAGTCTCAATGCGTGGATGAGACAATGGTGCAGAGATGAGGGTTTTGGATTTGTTAGGAACTGGGGAACATTCTGGGGAAAGGAGGGGCTCTTCCAAAGGGATGGGCTTCACCTTAACCGGGATGGAACCAGGCTGCTGGCATTAACCTTTAAAAAGGAGATAGAGCAGCTTTTAAACTAGATATTAGGGGAAAGCCGACAGTCACCCAAGAGCGGATGGTTCGGAAGAATGTATCCTTGAAGGATACTACCAAAAGCAGAGAGGTTCCACAAAAGAGTAAAGTAGCCCAAATGCCCTCAAGTATGGAGCAGACAGAGCTTAAAGATTCCAATTTACCCATGTCTAACAATAGCCAAATTAACATGAATAAAATACATTCTCTAAAATGCTTGTATGCAAATGCTAGAAGTCTAAAGAATAAGATGGGAGAGTTAGAATATATAGCACTAAATGAAAGGTTAGATATGATTGGAATATCAGAGACATGGTGGAAGGAGGACAACCAGTGGGACACTGTGATACCTGGGTACAAACTATATCGTAATGATAGAGCTGATCAAATTGGTGGAGGGGTTGCGCTCTATGTTAGAGAGGGCATTGACTCAGAAAGGATTAAAGTTTTGCAGGAAACAAAATCTGCTGTAGAATCTATATGGATTGAAATTCCATATAAAAGGGGGAAGGTAATGGCAGTGGGGGTGTACTATCGAGCGCCTGGCCAGAATGACCAAATGGATGATGAAATGCTCAAAGAAATCAAGGAAGCTAACAAAAGTTACAGCACAGTAATAATAATGGGTGATTTCAATTACCCCGGTATCGACTGGGTCAGTGTCACGTCAGGACATGCTAGGGAGATAAAGTTCCTAGATGAAATAAATGACTGCTTCTTGGAGCAGCTGGTTCATGAACCGACCAGAGGGGAAGCCATATTAGACCTAGTCCTTAGTGGAACAGCAGATCTAGTGCAAGAGATAAGGGTGTTGGGGCCACTTGGCAATAGTGATCATAGCATGATCGCCTTTGATTTAATTAGTGGAGGAGGGAAGGTAAGGAAATCCACAGTACTACCTTTTAACTTTCGAAAGGGAGACTATGATAAAATGAGGAAAACAGTTAAGAAAAAACTAAAAGGAGCAGTTGCGAAGGTTAAAGACATACATCAAGCTTTGGTGTTGTTGAAAAATACTATCTTGGAAGCCCAGACCAGCTGTATTCCACGCTTTAAGAAAAGTGGAAGGAAGTCCAAAAACTGCCAGCATGGTTTAAAGGTGAGGTCAGAGAGGCTGTTGTTGCCAAAAAAGCATCTTTCAGGAAATGGAAAAAAGAGCCAAACGACGAAACCTGGAAACAGCACAAGCACTGGCAAGTCAAATGCAAGGCATTGATAAGACAGGCAAAGAGAGAATTTGAGAAGAAGCTTGCTGCGGAAGCAAAAACGCGAAATAAAGACCTTTTCAAGTACATTCGTAGCAAAATACCTGTGAGAGAGTCAGTTGGTCCATTAGATGATAAAGGGGTTAAAGGAGCACTAAGAGGCTATAAGGCGATAGCGGAGAGACTGAATGAATTCTTTGCTTCGGTCTTTACTGAGGAAGATGTAGGGATGTTACCCATGACTGAAGTGGTATTTAAAGGTGCGGAAGAATTGAAGGAAATATCAATAGATTGGGAAGATGTCTTACAACTATTAGATAAACTCAAGAGTAGCAAATCACCTGGGCCGGATGGCATACATCCAAGGGTGTTGAAAGAACTGAAATATGAGATTGCAGAACTGCTATCAGTAATCTGTGAACTATCATTAAAATCATCTCTAATACCTGAAGATTGGAGGATCGCCAATGTAACACCAATTTTTAAAAAGGGTTCCAGGGGTGATCCGGGAAACTACAGACCAGTGAGCCTGACGTCAGTACCGGGAAAAATGGTAGAAACCATCATAAAGAATAAAATTACTCAGCATGTAGATAGTCACAACCTAATGGGAGACAGCCAACATGGCTTTAGACAAGGAAGATCTTGTCTTACTAATCTGTTATGTTTTTTTGAAGGAGTGAATAAACAGGTGGACAAAGGTGAGTCGGTTGATATTGTGTATCTGGACTTTAAGAAAGCCTTTGACAAGGTCCCTCATCAGAGACTTTTGGCAAAACTAGAGTCATGGGATAGGAGGCAGTGTACTATTGTGGATCAGGAACTGGTTAAAAGATAGAAAGCAGAGGGTAGGGCTAAATGGCCAATTTTCCCAATGGAGAAAGGTGAATAGTGGTGTACCCCAGGGATCTGTGCTGGGTCCGCTGCTTTTTGACATATTCATAAATGACCTGGAAAGTGGAATAACGAGTGAGGTTATCAAATTTGCAGATGACACAAAACTATTTAAAATTGTTAAAACCCAAGAGGATTGTGAAAAATTGCAAGAGGATCTTGATAAATTGGAAGACTGGGCATCAAAATGGCAGATGAAATTTAATGTGGACAAGTGCAAGGTTATGCACCTAGGGGAGAACAACCCAAACTATGGTTACACGATGCAAGGTTCCACATTAGGAACCACCACCCAGGAAAGAGATTTAGGCGTCATTGTGGATACCATATTAAAACCCTCGGCCCAGTGTGCAGCGGCGGCCAAGAGAGCAAATAGAATGCTAGGTATGATAAGGAAAGGAATGGAAAATAAAACAAAAGATATTATAATGCCTCTATATCGTTCCATGGTGAGACCGCACCTTGAATATTGTGTGCAGTTCTGGTCGCCGTATCTTAAAAAGGATATAGCGATTTTAGAAAAGGTACAGAGAAGAGCCACCAAAATGGTAAAGGGGATGGAAGGATACTCCTATGAAGAAAGGCTAAAAAGGTTAGGGCTCTTTAACCTGGAAAAGAGACGGCTGAGAGGAGATATGATAGAAGTCTATAAATTAATGAACGGAGTGGAACGGGTAAACGTAGATCGATTGTTTACCTTATCAGAATATAGAAAGACTAGGGGACATGCAATAAAGCTACAGGGTAAACTATTTAAGACTAATAAAAGAAAATATTTTTTCACTCAACGTGTAATCAAACTCTGGAATTTGTTACCGGAGGATGTAGTAAAGGCTGTTAGTGTAGCTGGGTTTGAAAAAGGTTTGGACAAGTTCCTGGAGGAAAGGTCCATAAACCATTATTAAGAAGTGACCGAAGATATCAATGCTTGACCCAGTACAAGCATTGTGGAACTTGTGTCTCTTGGGGAAACTGCTAGGTACATATGACCTAGATTGGCCACTGTTGGATACAGAATACTGGGCTTGATGGACCTTGGTCTGACCCAGTATGGCATATCTTATGTTCTTATGTTCTTACCGGTCTAAGGACCGAACCCTGAGACACACCTCTTATCTCCTTTCATCCGAGTGAGTTCCATTTGCCATCACCTTCTATCGTCTGTCAATCAACCAATTTTTGATCCAGTTCAACACCTTGGGACCCATCCACAAGCTGTTGAGTTTATTGATAAGCCTCCTATGAGGAACAGTATCAAAGGCTTTGCTGAAATCCAGGTAGATGACATCCATCGCATGCCCTTGATCTAGTTCTCTGGTCACCCAGTCAAAGAACTCAATCAGATTTGTTTGGAAAGATCATCCTTTGGTAAAGCCATGTTGCCTCAGATCATGCAACCTGTTGGTTTTGAGAAAGTCCACTATATGCTCTTTCAGGAGCGCCTCCATTACTTTTCCTGCCACCAAGGTAAGGCTTACTGGCCTGTAGTTTGTCACTTCTTCCTTGTTACCACTTTTGTGAAGAGGTACCACATCATCCCTTCTCTAGTCCTGTGGAACTTCTCCTGTCTCCAAGGATCTATTAAAAGCATCCTTTAAAGGCCCTGCAAGAACCTCTCTGAGCTCTTTCAGTATCCTTGTATGTAGCCCATCTGGTCCCATGGCCTTGTTCACTTTCAGTTTTGCAAGCTGTTCTAACACATCATCTTCTGTGAATGGGGTGGGATCAACTCCATTCCCATTTCTATATTTGTCAATCACAGGTGGTCCTTCTCCAGGATGTTCTTTACAAAAACAGAACAGAAGTATTTGTTTAGCATTTTCGCTTTTTCAATGACACTTTCCATGAATCTGTTTCGGCACTTTTGAGTCTTGCAATTTCGCCTCGGATCTTCCTCTTCTCCCAAATATACCTGAAAAACATTTTGTCACCATACTTCAGATCTTTAGCCGTCTTTTCTTCTGCCTTTGCTTTTGCTATCCTTATTTCTCTTTTGGTTTCTTTTAGCTTTATCCTGTATTCTTTTCTGTGTTCCTCTGTTTGTGAATTTCTGAATATTGTGAAAGCTGTGTTTTTTGCTTTATTTGTGCAACCACTTCTTTGGAGAACCATATAGGTTTCCTTTTCCTCTTGTTTTTATTTACTTTCCATACATATGTATCTGTTGCCCCTTTTATTGCCTCCTTTAGTTTAGCCCACTGCAGTTTCACTTCCCTTACCTCCTCCCACCCTGACAACTCCTCCTTCAGGCTCTTAGCCATTTTACTGAAGTCAGTGTTTTTGAAGTCTAGGACTTTGAGCTTGCTGTGATTGGACTCTGCCTTGGCTTTCATATCAAACCACACCATGTGATGATCATTGCTGCTCACATGGGCCACCCACCTGGACATTCGACAAGCTATCTCTGTTGGTAAGTACTAAATCCAGCATCTTACTTTCCCTGGTCTATTCCATCACCATTTGTCTAAGCAATGCATCTTGGAAGGCATCCACAAAACTTTTTATTTCTTTCCAGATTTTCATAAGGAATACTCCAATCCATATCAGGTGTATTAAAATCACCGAATATGATCACTTCTTCCTTCATAACTACCTTTGCAATATCAATAATCAAGTCTCTATCACTGTTCCCTCTAAGCTGTGCGCGTGTGCGCGCGCACACACCTCACCGAGCGAGCGCACATACTTTACAACAGAGCGCACAAAAATTACGGTTCTGATTCTGATAGAAAACAACACAGACGTCTTAAAATTTAAAAGTTGTTGTGTATTTACGGTTTTCACAAGTTCTACAATATTTTCTAGTGCAATCACTGTGGTGTATATACTGTATTCTGACGTGTAGTCAAATTTTAAAGTATATAACTCAGAGTGTCGTTATGTGGCGCACAAAAATTTTACCTTCCTTCAAAAGCCACACAGCTGATATTTTATGCGCACACAGCCTACAGAAAATTAGAGGGAACATTGGTCTCTATCCATTTCTTTGGTTTGAGTTGGAGGCCTGTAGACTACACCAGTATGGATGACAGTGCCATCTTCTCTTTCAAACACAATCCATAGTGCTTCTTCTTTTCCCCATGTCTCCTGCATTTCAGCGGCTTTAATATTGCTTTTAATAACAAGAAACTTTTACAGCTCTACCCTTCAACTATGAGTTCAGATTTTAATGATCCAATTATCAAAAAACACATGTTGTTGCAACAAGGTCTCAGGCTATCGTCAGGCTACTGTTCAGACCGGACTTGCCGGAATGGATTGCCTTAATTTATTTATTTATTTAGTATACATTTGTATACCGCTACTTCCAGTGATCAGCAGCGGTTTGATTACAGATTGGAAATTGTCAAATCATGACAGGAAATTTTTTTTGAGGTATAAACACATTGATTAGACAGGAAAGCACAGCACACAGAGAACTATTTTACAGAGAACATGGGCTATGGAGGGTTAAGTGGCTTGCCCAAGACCACAAGGAGCACCTGTGGGACTAGAAACCCCAGTCCTTCCGGCCCAAGGTTGCTGTCCTCTAGTGGGATTTGAACCCCCGACCTTCCGGCCCGAAGTACCTTGCCCCAACCACTAGGCTACTCCTCCACTCCATTGGCATCAACAACCTTATTCCGTTGTCAACTTAGTGGTTTTTTCTTTTTTTCTTTTTCAATATTTTAACTTCTATTCTATTTCAATAATTTATTAATTTGTTGCTGTGCTTCAACTTATTTAACAGTCCCATGAATACTACTTATATTCATGGGACTGTTAAATAAGTTGAAGCACAGCAACAAATTAACAAATTTTTGAAATAGAATAGAAGTTAAAATATTGAAAAAGAAAAAACACTAAGTTGACAACAGAATAAGGTCGTTGATGCCAATTAAGGCAGTCCATTCCGGCAAGTCCGGTCTGAACAGTAGCCTGACGATAGCCTGAGACCTTGTTGCAAAAACATGTGTTTTTTGATAATTGGATCATTAAAATCTGAACTCATAGTTGAAGGGTAGAGCTGTAAAAGTTTCTTGTTATTACATGCATTAATTTAGGCTCTAAAAAGTGACTACATACGTTATTAATATTGCTTTTGACATATAGGGCTATTCCTCCTCCTTTTCTGCCTTCTCTATCTCTTCTAAATAAATTATAGCCAGCTGGTTATATCCCATTCATGTGACTTATTAAACCATGTTTTGTAATGGCCACAATGTCCAAGTCCATTTCCACCATTAGGGTTTCCAGGTCAGGAACTTTATTGGCTAGGCTTTGAGCATTTGTGCTCATTGTTTTCCGGCATTTGTTGACTAGCTTGCCTGTATTTTTCATGGATTTTGTTCTACATGCCTCTTCCCACTTGCCATTGATGTGCGGGTTAATAATGTGGCTGTTTCCAATGTCGTTATGTTTTTGCTGGGAGTGACATCCTGAACTTGTTCTTCTCGATCTGTCATCCCCTTTCCCTAGTTTAAATGCCTATCCACATATTGCCTGAATTTTTCACTTAGGATTCTTTTCCCTGTTACAGAGAGATGTAGTCCATCAACACAGTATAGTCTCTTGTTGATCCATCTGTTTCCCCAGTTGCCTGTATATCTAAATCCTTCTTGTTTGCACCAGGTTTGGAGCCATGTATTAAAGTTGATCATGCAATGCAGCCTTTCTGCCCCCTTACCAAGAACAGTTGGAACTTCTGAGAATGCTATAGCATTAACAATGGGTTTGAGTTTCTCTCCCAGAATCTGGAAGTCCCTTTGAACTGTAGAGGCACTGCTTCTAGCCAGGTCATTTGTACCCAAGCGGATTATAAACATCAATTTTGGAGGCTCCCTTTCTGCACTAACTATACCAACAATTTGGTTTATATTCCTGTTGGCTGAAGAGCCCGGGAGGCATTTGACCATCTTCTCTCCTTTGATCTGGTTTCCCAAGTTGGTGCCTTTGTTGATGGAATCTCCAAGTAGTAGTGGTTTCCTGTTTTGTGATTTTTTTTCTTCATATTTGGTGCATTATCAGTACATTAGGCATTAACCATCTCATTTAAGGGCACTTCAGTTTCCACTAATTGGGCACTCTCATTTCCAAGGCAGAGAAGACATTATGCAGGGATGTCGCTTGATGGAGAGGGTGTCTCCATGTTACAGGTTGCAGCCTACCGGAGCCCACTGTGATCCATTATGTTCCTGGGCTGTTTGATTCTTTGTGGGAGCGGTGGTGCATTTTTTTCAATTTATACCCTAGAAGAAGTGTGTTGAATTGGACTTGTTTCATTTATGCTGTTTTTATTGCATAAGAAAACACTGGTATCATATAAGAATTTGAAATTCTCCTTATTATATGTAGATTCACAAAGATTTTCTTAGCAATTTAAGGGGCCCTCTTACTAAGGTGTGCTAAGCAGTTAGCACGGGTTTAGGGACGCAGTAACTGCATACTCGGGCCCACAGTAAATGTTAGCGCAGGGACACAACAAATACTGCACACTGAGTTATACGCTGGCACTTGCGCATTGGGGTGGAGAATGGTTGGGTTAGGGGCGGAGAAGCGCAATAAAAGCAGTAGCATGTGCTGTCAATGCTGCAGTCAGCATGAGTACAATTACCTCCACCTCAATAGGTGCATTACGTGCACATTCATGTGTTAACTGTTGGGATCATGGTGGTCATGAGCCTGACTATTACCACGGAAGTTTTGCACTTAGCTCCCCTTATCATATTTTAGTAAAAAGGTCCTTAACTGTTACATCTGCCTACGTTTAATTCTTATATAGTTGTTTACTTAGTGGCTTATTTTTGCTTTGCAGAATTTATTTTTTTATTTTATTTTATTTTTTTTTATTTATATCCCTCTTTTTCACCGGGTCAAAGCGGTCAATTGGGGGATACATTTAACACGAGGGGATATGAGACACATACACTAATACTTACAGGGAACATGGGCAGTGGAGGGTTAAGTGGCTTGCCCAAGACCTCAAGGAGTGCCTATAGGACTAGAAATCCCAGTCCCTCCGGCCTGAGATTGCTGTCCCCAGGTGGGACTTGAACCCCCGGCCCTCCGGCCTGAAGTACCTTGTCCTAACCACTAGACCACTTCTCCACATTTCCAATACAGATATAGCTTATCTTGCTATATCTGTATTCGAAATGTAAATAAATTAATATAAAATATCCATGCTAATAGTAATTTTGTTTGAACTTTATTTTTATCAAGCAAAAAGCAAACACTGAAAGAATAAAAGTTATAAATACACAAAACTAGAAGGGTGTTGCAAACCCTATCCAAAAATTATTCTATCCACAGCTATTTAGAAATATTATTATTACACAATATGTAATTAATTCTCCCTTCCTCTCCCTTTCCCTTGCCTTCATCCTCCTCCCCTTCCCTTCCTCCCTCCCACCCTTTCCTCAAGTTGACTCTTTCTTTTTGTCACTATTTACCTGCACCTCGTTACTTAGTTTGTTGTTTATACCTGTTTGATGTAAAGTTACTGAGTTGAGAGTTTTGATGTTTTATGCCTGTTTTGCCTGTTCTATGTAAGTTGCTTGACTGTTCACGCTTACTGTAAACCGCACTGATACTAAATAGTGCGGTATATAAAAGCTAATAAATAAATAATAAATTATTATAATGGGGGGAAAGAAATAAAGAGATGCAAGGCATAAATATTTATTGGTGGGGGGTGGGGGGAGAGACAACAATGAGATCTAGGATAGAGTAGCGCCATATAAGTGATAAATAGTAGTAATAGTAGAACAAGTGGCATGGAGACTCTTGGAAGCAACAATGAGTACTCAGTGAAAGAATCTTACTATTACTATTAATCGTTTATATAGTGCTTCAAGGCATACGCAGCGCTGTACAAACATATAAAGAAGACAGTCCCTGCTCATACAGCCTACAATCTAATCAAGACAGACAGAACAATACAAGAGAAACAAGGGAATTCAAATAGGGAAGGAGACAAGGAGAACAATGGATTAGGATCCAAGTGCAGCCTCAAAGAAGTAAGCCTTTAGTAAGGATTTAAAGAGGGGACAAGAAGAGACTTGATGTAAAGATAGAGGAAGTTTTTTCTAGGCATAAGGAGCAGCAAGGTGAAAAGATCGAAGTCTGGAGTTTGCAGAAGAAGAAATAGAGAGAAGAAAGCCAGAGGAGGAGTGGAGTTCACAAGGAGGGGCATAAGGAGAGAGGAGAGAGGAAAGGTAACGAGGGGCATAAGAACATAAGACCATATGTAGAATGAATGCATTTATTTGTTAGGAGAAGTTTGAATTGGATATGGAAATGGAAGGGGAGCCAGTGAAGTGATTTTAGAAGAGGGTTTATATGATGCATAAGGGGCTGCGGAAGATTAGCCGTGCAGCAGAGTTCTGGATAGATTGAAGAGGACAGAGATGACATTGAGGGAGACCAGCAAAGAGGCGGGTTCAATAGTCTAGATGGGAGGTGACCAAAGACTGGACAAGAGCCTTGGTAGTGTGTTCAGAGAGGAAGGGACAAATTTGTAGACTAGTCAGATAGATATATTGTAATTTCAGATTTATGCCTAATAATCCAGTAATATGCCTGCAAATCTAAACTCCCTGAAGTAAAGAAGAATCAGTCCACAGCATGTGCACTTTATTATTCTCTCGGTGTTGCTTTTGCTGGCTCTAGTTCCATTTCAATCTATACAACCTTTTCCTCTGCATCCTCTTTCCCTTATATGTCCGATTGACTTTGCTACAGTAAATGAAACCGGATGTAAGAAAACAGAGTAAAGGCTCAAACTGGTAAGTTGCTAAGAATGATGAGAAGAAGGTTTTCATGCCATGCAATGACATCATCTCTGAATAAATTGGGCACATTCATGCCGATGGCCGGGAGTCTTTAATCTTACGTTAATGCTGCAAATAGAGAAGCTTTGCCTGTCCCCTGCCAGTTCACTTTGCTGCCAGTGTTCTGATAAAGCTAAAGAAAATAACAAAAACCGCACAAGGCTTCATTCAGCCTATCAAGAAAAAAAGTCACACTTACTGCTCTAGTTTAGTCACAGCCGCCATTCAGGAAAGGTTTTCTTCCTTTATGTGCCTATGGCAGCTATCCTAAGCAAGTTGGGCCAGTATATGAGGACAGCATGAGCAAGTAGCAATATCAAAGCCACAACAGTTGTTGCAGGACATCCAGTGGGGAAGGATTTTTCCTTAAACATTGGTTTGACCACCACAGACATGAGAATATTTTTCAGCTAAAATCATTTTTTGACTTTCCAAACGTAAAGGTTTACTGAAAAACTTAAGAGCAACCAAATATATCAACAATCTAGGTTTTTATGCAGGATGTGATTGCTTTTATTTAAACAATTAAAAAAAATAATACAAATATGGCAGTAAATGAGCTTTAGGGAACACAGGGTTTTGGGTTTGATTGTTACTTTTCTGGTAGTCACATCTGAAGATAAAGACCTATGTGGTCTTGAGAGCTCTTTTACTACAACATTTTATTTTATTTATTTATTATTTATTTTAAAACATTTCTAAACCACCATACACCATAGCATTCAAGGCATTGCACAATTCTTAAAAAGAAAACCTACATAGCATGACATTTCAATTAACTGAACACCCCTAACCATCCCATCTGCAACTGGATACCTGCTCTGCCCCTGCCGTAGTTAGCCTCCTTAAAGAGAAAATTAGAATGTTTGCAAGATTTTTCGAAAAGTCATCAATTCCTGCTCTTTCCGCAAACTTTCCGGGAGTTTATTCCACCAAGTTGGCACCGCTGTCCTAAATGCTCTCTCTCTCCGTCTCTTCTGTCTCATCTGCTAACAACTGGAATAGCCAGAAAATGACCCTGGTTAGATCTCAATACTCTCCCCGGCTGATACCAGGTTAATAGGTCTTGCAAATAACCAGGCGTCTGTCCTCTGATTGCTTTGATTAGCTTTATGTTGGTCTAACAAAAATTATCAAATCTTTGGCAATATGGTTGGCTAAGGAGTTGGTCTGCACTCTTTCACTGTCAGCCTCATCTAAAGGAAATATGGTGTCTCCTCTATGCTCTATTTTTTTCTGGGGGATACTGTATAGCAGTCTCCCAGAGCCCCACATCTTCAGTTTCTTATAATAGATCCTGACTGGCTATGTCGAGGACTACACATGAGAAGTGCAAAAACTGCAAGGATATGAAGAAAACAGAAAATAAAATTATCAAAATAAACTATTTAAAGAGAACCCAAAACAATTTTACAGGGAAGTGGGAAAGAGCATTAATATGGTAAAAACACCACCAACCAAAGCTGAAACAGAAACCTTCTGGAGACAACTCTACAAGGACCCCATAAAGCACAATTAAGAAGCAGAATGGTTACCCTGCATACAGGAACATTTAGAAAAATCAAACATCAAACCTATGGAATGGCCTGTAATAACAGCAAAAGAGCTGGAAAGCAGGTTAAAATAAGCCCCAAACTGGAAGAGCCCTGATCCAGATGGAGTGACCAACTTTTGGCTCCACCAAGACCTGGCAAACTATAAAAACCAATGATCAAGCAGCCGAACTTAACACTGTAATGGCTTATAAAAGGAAGAACATTTCTCCTTCCAAAGAGGGATCCAAGTAATATTCCCCAAAATTACAGACCGATACTGGTCTTTATCTGCCGTCATTTACTATGTTACTATGATAACTTGTCTAGCTACAATCTAAAAAATGTTCACTGCAATAGATGCAGACAGAATATATGATCATATTGAATCCAATAACACCGTGGCAATACAGAAAAAGGGCAATAAGAGGGGAGCATATGGAACCAAAGAACAGTTAATGTTAAATAAGGCCTTCATGACCAGCACTAAAAAAAAGCAGAAATCTCAGAATACCATGGATTGATAAGAAAGTTTTTGACCGTCCCACACTCTTGGATAATAAATTGCCTTGAGATGTATAAGATAAATCCTGGTTTGATAGAGTACATTTAGTTCACCATGATAATGTGACAAACCACCCTATTTTTGAAGTATGAAGATGATCAGTACATCATTCCTAACATCAAGATCCAGCGAAGAATTTTTCAGAGATTCCCTGTCACCACTTCTATTTTATATGGTGCTTAATCCAATGAGTACTGTCATCAACTCTTTGGGATACAGATTTAGCTTGAATCCTAAAGAAGGTAACAATCCAGAGGTAACATCCCATTTACTATTTGTAGATGACCTGAAGCTCTATATTTCCAGTGACCAACAATTAGCAGAGCAATTCAGGGTAGTGAAAAACTTTTCTGATGACATCAGGATGACTTTTGGCCTAGACAAATGTGCTAATGCAACTTTTCTTTAGAGGAAAATTGAGCAAAAATGGAAAACATCTCCCTGGCTGAGGGCTGTGATATCAAGGAACTTGAACAGGAAGGTGTACATAAATATCTTCTTGGAGTAGAGGAAGGAACAATACTCAAGCAGAAATTACTGAGCGAAAAGATCAATAAAGAATACTATAGAAGATTAAAATCATTATTGAAAGGTGACTTAACATCAAGAAGAAGATACAAGCCATCAATCCGCTGGCAATTCCTGTACTCTCATATAGTTTTGGGATTGTAGACTGGCCTCTTAGGATCTTGAAAAACTGGATGTGCGAACAAGAAAACTACTCCATGCCTGTAAGGTAATTTACAAGAATCAGTGTATTGTATATTCCTAGAGCTAAAAGGGGGCTAGGCCTCATACGGATTGATACAGAGCTACTATCATAGGCCTCCAGATCTACCTAACAGCATCATCGGATCCAAATATGCAAAAAGTGCTGAAATATGAAAGTGAATGTTCAGAATTTGTTTCCATTGTCAAACTTGGACAAGCATTCTGATTACTAGTACGACTGAGTGAGAATCCACAAGCACAAACAGGAAAGGAAGCAACAGAATTTGCAAAACAAGTGAAAGAACTCTTCTAAGAATTAGATCAGCAAACGAGGAAAAAAAGTGGCAAATGCAGAAATACAGTGGGAAATGCAAAGTGTTATTCCAGAAACTCTTTGTTGATCAGGAATGGACACATGAATGGTTAAGGAGAGGTGACCTGAAACTGAAGGATGAAAAATTGATAGTTGCAGCACAGGACAGTGGATTATGGATGAGATGGTTTACAGCAGGTACTGAAAAAACTGGCAAAACAGACATGTCAATTCTGTAAGAAAGACCAGGAAACAATGACTCATCTCATAGCTAGCTGTGAAGTTTTGATGGTGAAAAAGTTCTATACAGAAAGGTACAAAAAATTAGCACGCCTCATCCATTGCAAACTCTGTAAACACGACGACATCACTGTCCCTGAAAAACACTGGGATCATGACCATAAGAGAATTACAGAGAATGAAGAAGTTATAATCACCTGGGACATTGCCATTCCAATGGATAAGAAACCAGATGCGAGAAAACCCGACATAGTGGTAAAGGAGAAAAACACCGGAACGGCATTGATAATAGAGGTGTCGGTTCAGAGTGATTATTCTGTGAATTGTCTGGAGTGGCAGAGGATCCTGAAGTACCACAAAATGCAGTCAGAGACCAAGAATATATAGCAGAAAGATACAAAAATATCTCCCATCATACTGGGAGCCAAAGGCTTGATAAGAATTTCCAAGTACATTTTGACAAACTACCCATAAATGTTACATCTCATGAACTCCAGAAGGAAGGTCTCTTTGGCACAATGCAAGTACTGGGCCGAGCATTAGAAGTAAAGTTGAGAGACTGAGATCATACTCCACATACCCTGGCTTAGTAGTGAGATTCATGACCGTCATGGTATGCGCAAAACTACCCCATTTGGAGAAACTGCCCTGAGACTTCTAGTCAGGGCAAGCCTGTCCATTGAGCGAGAATGTTGTGCGCACAGGGAAATGCGCGAACTCCATTCCCGCACAATGGATGGCTGCAGAGGGCGTAGGGCTCTTCGGAGGGGGGGCTAGGACTGGATGGGCTATGATCAGGGGGGAACTTCTTGACTGGAAATGGGCTGTGATGGAGGGAGGGGAAATGGACTGCAAATGGGCTGTGATGGTGGGTGAGGAACGGACTGGAAATGGGCTGTGATGGTGGGGGGGGGGGGAGGACTGCAATTGGGCTGTGATGGGGGGGGGAAACAGACTGCAAATGGGCTTGATGGTGGGGGAGGGAAACGGATTACAAATGGGCTGTGATGGGGGAACGGACTGCAAATGGGCTGTGATGGTGGGGGGGAACGGACTGGAAATGGGCTGTGATGGTGGGGGGGATAGGGCTACAAATGAGCTGTGATGGTGGGGGGGGGGAACGGATGAACTGGGCTGTGATGGTGGTGAGGGGAACGGACTGCAAATGGGCTGTGATGGTGGGGTGGGAACGGACTGGAAATGGGCTGTGATGTGGGGGGATAGGACTGGAAATGGGCTGTGATGGTGGGGAGGGAACGGATGAAATGGGCTGTGATGGTGGTGGGGGGGGGGAAATGGACTGGAAATGGGCTGTGATGGTGGGGGGGGCTAGGACTGGAAATGGGGTGTGATGGGAGGGCTAAAATTGGAAATGGGCTGATGAAGAGCTGGATTAGGACTGGAAATGGGCTCATGAGGGCTGGAATAGGACGAAGTGGGTTGACGAAGGGGCTAGGATTGGAAATTGGCTGATGGGGGAGCTTGGAGTGGAAATGGGCTGATGGGGGACTGGAATGGAACTGGAAAAGAGCATATGGGGGGCTAGGACTGGAAATGGGCTGATGGGGGCTGGAATAGGACTGGAGGCAGGCTGATGGGAGTTGGAATAGGGCTGGAAATTTGCTGATGGGGGAGCTTGGAGTTGAAATGGGCTGATGGGGGGCTGGAATGGAACTGGAAAAGAGCATATAGGGGGCTAGGACTGGAAATGGGCTGATGTGGAGGCTTTGGAGACTGGGACTAGAAGGGGGCGGATGCTGGGTGGGTTTAGAACTATAAGGGGGAGGACTAGAAAGGGATGGCAAACGAGAATGGAGAGGGGAAAAGATATTTTGTGTGGGAGGGAAGAAAAGTCTATGATGGGCCGGGTATTGGAAGAGTAAGTGGAAATTGAGAATGGAAGGGTGAAATCTGAGTGGATGATAAAGGAATAAGGAAAGAAATGGGGCAAAGAGCAAAAGGGGTAAGATCAGTATGTTAAAACAGATATAGAGAAAGAAAATGGAAAAACATCTAAAAGAGAAGAAAGGACAAATGGATAGCTCACAGAAGACATGAAGAAACCAGAAGAAAGTGACTGGAGCAATTGCAACTGAAAAAGAAAATGCACAAACAACAAAAGGTAGAAAAATACTTTTTTATTTTGAATTTATTAACTGGAATATATCAGCTCTGTGAAATATGCATCATTAACGTCTTTTTTGTTTTGTTTAGTACAAGAGGAAATTAATTTATAGTTTTATTTCTCCAGTGTTGTTGTACATCCCAAGTTTGGCTTTTGGGGTACACAGTTTTATTGTCTTCCTATTTTTAAATTGTAATCCCTTGTTCTTTGGTGACGGTCTATGTTCTACATTTTAACCAAGCTGAGGTATTCTGTTCATGTAGTTTCTATTTGACTGTGTCACTTGTTCTCTTTCCCCAGTAGGAGATGCATTGGTATTCTCTGAGATGTATTGGTTTAATATTTGCAGTGTTGCCATTTGATAGGTAGGGTTTGGTGCTTTGTGAGTCCTGGCAGAGCTGTTATGATATGGTGGATTTGCTATGAGTTCTAAATGGTCAGTGTTTATAGTACTTCCTAATTGGCCTGGCGGTTGGCACTGGAACATAGTAACATAGAAATCTGTTAGTCTTTCTTTATCCAGACACTCAATAAGAGGCATTTTTACTAAAAATGCATGTTAACATTATGCAAATATTTATGCAAATGAGACCCCCTATGGAAATGAGGCACCGCAATTAATCTCCGCACATGGTCCCGCACCCTCCTTGGGCCGCCCCTGCTTCTAGTTATTTGAAAAAGCAAATAGGAGCTGACCAGGCCAGGCTCAAGGGGTTGTGGTGCCCTGAGCCAGCTTTTGCTTTTGCGCCCTCCCGTCCCCTTGGGGCTAATCTTGAGCAATGAGCGTCACAGACAGAGGTAATTTAGCAGTCTTCTGGAAGATTCCTTCTGTCTGTACTCATCACTTCCATTGCCAACTCCAGACTTCAATCTTTCCACCTTGCTGCTCCTTTTTTCTGGAATAAACTACCTGAGTCTGTACATCAGGCTCCTTCTGTGGCCCTGTTCAAATCCAGGCTAAAAACTCACCACTTCGAGACTGCTTTTGGATCCCGATCCTCTTAATCTCCTATTCACCTCCTATGTGTTTCCTTACCATTCCCCTAGATATATTCTAGTCCCCAGTTGTTGTGTTGTCTGTCTTGACTAGACTATAAGCTGTTATGAGCATGGACTGTCTCTTACATGTCTCTGTACAGTGTTGCATATGCCTAGTAGTGCTAGTAATAGTAATAGTAATAGTAGTAGCAGTGTTTCTCTGAGAAGCTGAACTTCATCACCTAGAGCAGGGGTTCTCAACCCTGTCCTCAGGACCCACCTAGCCAGTCGGGTTTTCAGGATAACCACAATGAATATGTATGAGAGAGATTTGCATACACTGCCTCCATTATATGCAAATCTCTCCCATGCATATTCATTGTGGTTATCCTGAAAACCCGACTGGCTAGGTGGGTCCCGAGGACAGGGTTGAGAACCCCTGACCTAGAGGGTCTCCTCCTCTCTACCTTCAAAGATGCCACCCCTACAGCAATCATCAACTGCTCAAAGTCTGCTATGCTAGTTTCCCCAGAAGACAGTTCTCATGAGAGTCACCATCATGGGTGCTCCTGCTGCTGGAGTTGCATGCAGTGCTCCTCTTTGCAAACTTTGTACACTTTGCACATGCACAGGCGATGACATTACAAAATCCAGAGAAGAAGGTATGCTGTGACCCTTCTTCTCTGGTCATGGAAATGCTCCACACACAGCAATGAGATGTTAAAGAGCGGGTTTGAGAATCATGAGATGCAGTGCAGACAAATTTTTGGCACTGAACTCTGGACCACTGACATTTCTTTTATTTATTTATTTATTGAACAGCTCTTTTATTTCAAATCATTTTTATTGAGATTTTCACACAAAATTCAAGCACCAATAGAAGGGCAAACAGAACAACACCCCCCATCCAAAGTACAAGCAGGGAGGATATCCCCCCTAATTCTGATTAGGCTAGCAGTCCCCCCCCCGCCCTTCCCGACAGCAAGTACAGGCATTCAACAAACCCAACATTAGGGACAGCAAGTACACTAGTGAGAATTACATTGATGTCACTACAACATCTAGTCTTGAAGGACTAGAAAGGGGGGTTGTTACTTCTGGAGAGAAATCTGAAATTGTGAGTATATACTTCTGGGAATTTTTCTGAAAGGAATTTTTTTTCTTTTAAAGCTAATTAATCTGTGAACCCACTATTTTTTGTTAAATCAGTCAGGGCCTAGTAGCAACAGTTTAAGATTCAATTTAAAACACAGAAGAGAACTTTCTGGTTACCTTTCATACCCAGTAGAGAGCTGTAGTTTAAATTTCATAGTCACTCAGGGCCTAGCATCAGCAAAGTACTTTTAGTTTGAATTTAAAACACAGAAGAGAGCTTTCTGGTTAACTTTAGAATCCAGCAGAGAGCTTGTAGTTTAAATTTCATAGTCACTCAGGGCCTAGCATCAGCAAAGTACTTTTAGTTTCAAATTAAAACACAGAAGAGAGCTTTCTGGTTAAATTTAGAATCCAGCAGAGAGCTTGTAGTTTAAATTTCATAATAGGTTAGGGCCTAGCATCAGCAAAGTACTTTTAGTTTCAAATTAAAACACAGAAGAGAGCTTTCTGGTTAAATTTAGAATCCAGCAGAGAGCTTGTAGTTTAAATTTCATAATAGGTTAGAGCCTAGCAGCAGCAAAGAGCTATAATTTAAATCAAATCAGAATATAGCTTACCTCAGCAGCACAGGACATGGTACTGTGTAGCAGCCCTCTTTTAATAAGTGTTATATCCCTCCCTCCCTCCACACACCCACCCTCCCCTGGGATAATCACAGCTTTATAGGTACTTGCACAACTTAAAAGACAGGAGGTGCTCTCAGGTGAAGCTCATTACCCAAATCAGTCATACACTAAGGACCTGAGATTAATTAAGCTTCAGGTGAACAAGGTATATTAAACTTATTAGGTACAGTTTTAGTGGTATAAATAGCCATAGCACCCTTTAGTACGTAAAGAACTTAAAGATCTAAACACAAACTTAAAACTAAGAAGCAGACAGCAGTCCAGCAGCGGGATGTGGGCTTTCCAGTCTTTTGCATTGAGTGTCACATGTATGATTTTCTCCCAGCTGGTGAGAGGTCTTACGTGTGCACTAGGTGCAAGGAGCTCTTTGCTCTCAGGGAACAAGTCCGTTCTCTAGAGGCTAAAGTAGCAGACTTGGAAAGCATAAGACAGACAGAGAGGTACATAGACGAGACCTACAGGGATATAGTCCTGAAGTCCCACCTCCAGTCTGGCAGCATCCCTGTTGCCATGGAGGAGAGAGGTCACGTGACAGGAGAGCATCACCCTGGTGTGGCAGGAAGTGATCCTGTAACTAGGACCTGTCCTCCAGGTGATGTAAACCCCTCTCGCACCGAGGAGGTTTCTCCAGGGCCAAGTGCCCATGAGGGAAGGGTTAGGACAGCAGTTATAGTTGGTGATTCGATCATTAGGCATGTAGATAGCTGGGTGGCTGGTGGACGTGAGGATCCCCTGGTAACATGCCTGCCTGGTGCGAAGGTAGCGGACCTCAAGCGCCACCTAGATAAGGTCTTAGATAGTGCTGGGGAGGAGTCTGCTGTCTTGGTACATGTCGGTACCAATGACATAGGAAAATGTGGTAGGGAGGTTCTGGAAGCTAAATTTAGGCTTTTAGGTAGGAAGTTGAAATCCAGAACTTCCAGGGTAGCATTCTCCGAAATGCTTCCCGTTCCACGCGCAGGACCCAAAAGGCAGGCAGAGCTCCGGAGTCTCAATGCGTGGATGAGACAATGGTGCAGAGATGAGGGGTTTGGATTTGTTAGGAACTGGGGAACATTCTGGGGAAAGGAGGGGCTCTTCCGAAGGGATGGGCTTCACCTTAACCGGGATGGAACCAGGCTGCTGGCATTAACCTTTAAAAAGGAGATAGAGCAGCTTTTAAACTAGATAATAGGGGAAAGCCGACAGTCGCCCAAGAGCGCATGGTTCGGAAGAATGTATCCTTGAAGGATACTACAAAAAGCAGAGAGGTTCCAAAAAAGAGTAAAGTAGCCCAAATGCCCGCGAGTATGGAGCAGACAGAGCTTAAAGATCCCAAATTACCCATGTCTACCAATAGCCAAATTAATATGAATAAAATACAATCTCTAAAATGCTTGTATGCAAATGCTAGAAGTCTAAAAAACAAGATGGGAGAGTTAGAATATATAGCACTAAATGAGAGGTTAGATATGATTGGAATATCAGAGACATGGTGGAAGGAGGACAACCAGTGGGACACTGTGATACCTGGGTACAAACTATATCATAATGATAGAGCTGATCAAATTGGTGGAGGGGTTGCGCTCTGTTAGAGAGGGCATTGAGTCAGAAAGGATTAAAGTTTTGCAAGAAACAAAATTTGCTGTAGAATCTCTATGGATTGAAATTTCATGTAAAAAGGGGAAGGCGATGGCAGTGGCGGTGTACTATCGTCCGCCTGGCCAGAATGAACAAATGGATGATGTAATGCTCAAAGAAATCAAGGAAGCTAGCAAACGTTACAGTGCAGTAATAATAATGGGTGATTTCAATTACCCCGGCATCGACTGGGTCAGTGTCACAGCAGGACATGCTAGGGAGATAAAGTTCCTAGATGAAATAAATGACTGCTTCTTGGAGAAGCTGGTTCATGAACCGACCAGAGGGGAAGCCATTTTAGACCTAGTCCTTAGTGGAACACCAGATCTAGTGCAAGAGATAAGGGTGTTGGGGCCACTTGGCAATAGTGATCATAGCATGATCGCCTTTGATTTAATTAGTGGAGGAGGGATAGTAAGGAAATCCACAGTACTACCCTTTAACTTTTCAAAGGGAGACTATGATAAAATGAGGAAAACAGTTAAGAAAAAACTAAAAGGAGCAGTTGCAAAGGTTAAAGACGTACATCAAGCTTGGATGTTGTTGAAAAATACTATCTTGGAAGCCCAGACCAGCTGTATTCCACGCTTTAAGAAAAGTGGAAGGAAGTCCAAAAACTGCCAGCATGGTTTAAAGGTGAGGTCAGAGAGGCTGTTGTTGCCAAAAAAGCATCTTTCAGGAAATGGAAAAAAGAGCCAAATGACGAAACCTGGAAACAGCACAAGCACTGGCAAGTCAAATGCAAGGCATTGATAAGGCAGGCAAAGAGAGAATTTGAGAAGAAGCTTGCTGCGGAAGCAAAAACACGAAATAAAGACCTTTTCAAGTACATTCGTAGCAAAAAACCTGTGAGAGAGTCAGTTGATCCATTAGATGATAAAGGGGTTAAAGGAGCACTAAGAGGCGACAAGGCGATAGCGGAGAGACTGAATGAATTCTTTGCTTCAGTCTTAACTGAGGAAGATGTAGGGATGTTACCCATGACTGAAGTGGTATTTAAAGGTGCGGAAGAATTGAAGGAAATATCGATACATCGGGAAGATGTCTTACAACTATTAGATAAACTGAAGAGTAGCAAATCACCTGGGCCGGATGGTATACATCCAAGGGTGTTCAAAGAACTGAAATATGAGATTGCAGACCTGCTATTAGTAATCTGTGAACTATCATTAAAATCATCTCTAATACCTGAAGATTGGAGGATCGCCAATATAACACCAATTTTTAAAAAGGGTTCCAGGGGTGATCTGGGAAACTACAGACCGGTGAGCCTGACGTCAGTACCGGGAAAAATGGTAGAAACCATCATAAAGAATAAAAATACTCAGCATGTAGATAGTCACGACCTAATGGGAGACAGCCAACATGGCTTTAGACAAGGAAGATCTTGTCTTACTAATCTGTTATGTTTTTTTGAAGGAGTGAATAAACAGGTGGACAAAGGTGAGTCGGCTGATATTGTGTATCTGGACTTTCAGAAAGCCTTTGACAAGGTCCCTCATCAGAGACTTTTGGCAAAACTAAAGAGTCATGGGATAGGAGGCAGTGTACTATTGTGGATCAGGAACTGGTTAAAAGATAGAAAGCAGAGGGTAGGGCTAAATGGCCAATTTTCCCAATGGAGAAAGGTGAATAGTGGTGTACCCCAGGGATCTGTGCTGGGTCCGCTGCTTTTTGACATATTCATAAATGACCTGGAAAGTGGAATAACGAGTGAGGTTATCAAATTTGCAGATGACACAAAACTATTTAAAGTTGTTAAAACCCAAGAGGATTGTGAAAAATTGCAAGAGGATCTTGATAAATTGGAAGACTGGGCATCAAAATGGCAGATGAAATTTAATGTGGACAAGTGCAAGGTTATGCACCTAGGGAAGAACAACCCAAACTATGGTTACACGATGCAAGGTTCCACATTAGGAACCACCACCCAGGAAAAAGATTTAGGCGTCATTGTGGATACCATGTTAAAACCCTCGGCCCAGTGTGCAGCGGCAGCCAAGAGAGCAAACAGAATGCTAGGTATGATAAGGAAAGGAATGGAAAATAAAACAAAAGATATTATAATGCCTCTATATCGTTCCATGGTGAGACCGCACCTTGAATATTGTGTGCAATTCTGGTCGCCGTATCTTAAAAAGGATATAGCGATTTTAGAAAAGGTTCAGAGAAGAGCCACCAAAATGGTAAAGGGGATGGAAGGATACTCCTATGAGGAAAGGCTAAAAAGGTTAGGGCTCTTTAACCTGGAAAAGAGACGGCTGAGGGGAGATATGATAGAAGTCTATAAATTAATGAACGGAGTGGAACGGGTAAACGTTGATCGATTGTTTACGTTATCAGAATATAGAAAGACTAGGGGACATGCAGTGAAGCTACAGGGTAAACTATTTAAGACTAATAAAAGAAAATATTTTTTCACTCAACGTGTAATCAAACTCTGGAATTTGTTACCGGAGGATGTAGTAAAGGCTGTTAGTGTTGCTGGGTTTAAAAAAGGTTTGGACAAGTTCCTGGAGGAAAGGTCCATAAACCATTATTAAGAAGTGACCGAAGATATCAATGCTTGACCCAGTACAAGCATTGTGGAACTTGTGTCTCTTGGGGAAACTGCTAGGTACATATGACCTAGATTGGCCACTGTTGGAAACAGAATACTGGGCTTGATGGACCTTGGTCTGACCCAGTATGGCATATCTTATGTTCTTATGTTCTAACATAGAGCATGAAAGCACAACACATAGTAGGAGGACCAGGAACCCCGCTCCCGTACTGACTATAGGCATTAGCAAGCTCCAGCACTCAGAGCAGGTGAGAGACTAAAACATTGTGGCATAGAGCTCCCCAAAAGCAGGGAATACACATTGAACACCCCACCCCGTTCCCTAGGGGACAATTGAGAAGTCATGGGGGACCATAATTCCAGAAAACCCTCCCAACTCTTACTCCCTTTCTGCTGCGCAGTGAGCTTTTCCATACACATCAAGTCAAACATGAAGTTCTCCCAAAGCGCCAGACATGGAGGGGAGGGAGCCACCCATTGACACAACAAGGCCCTCTTAACCAACAGAAAACCCCGTTCAAGCAGTGCTCTGTGCCAGAAAGAAAACCTCTCACACCCCAACTCCCAATTATGAAACAAACAAACCTCTCTCTGCCACCCCTGCAACTTATTACAGACTTGTACCCACACAGCACGCACCCTCGGGCACCCCCAAAATTTGTGCGTTAAAGTCCCGGCGCCGCGGCCGCACCACTGACAGGTAGCAGATAACTGCAACCCCACTTGAGAGGCCCATTTATCACTAGTATACGCACGCCATAAAAATTTATACTGCATTTCCTGCAAATACACCCATACCGGCCCTTTCGATATCCCCTCAAAGGCCACCCGCAGTATCTCCTCCGTCATTTCCTCGACCCCATCTTTCCGCCACCGTAGTGCGAGCTCAGTAAGAAATCCAGTACCCCCCGAGGGCCGGAGCACCCTCCGAGAGACCGTCTCCCCCAAACAACGCTCCTCCAACTGTTCCAAGATTACACGCGGGGACTCGGAAGCTAGCCAAACTCCCCCTCCCCCCGGAACAGACGCCAAATAAGATCGGACTTGTAAATAGCCATAAAAATCCTGTTGTCGAATATGGAACCGGCGCTGAACCTGTTGGAAACTATCCAGAAACCCATTTTCACTAGAATATAAATCTCCCAGGCACATAAGCCCCCTCTCAGCCCAAGCCCAAAAGATACTCGGTTGTGCGTACTCGGGTGGAAAGTCAGGATTACCCACCAAAGGCATCAGAGGTGACTTACACCAATCCCACCCAAATCTCTGACATAGCACTTTCCAGGCAGCGCGCAAGGCCCCCATATAACTCCCTTCCACGCCAGCCCTGATCGCCCTCGGCAACTGACCTGCATGTAGAAGATAGAGACCATGATACGGAGCCAGCACTTCCACCAACTGCCGAACCGGGGCACACCCCCCATCCCCCTCCAGCAACGCCCGTATATGTCGAGCTAAATAGCGTAAATTATAATTACGCAAGGAAGGCAGCTCCAATCCCCCCTCCGCTCTCCGACTCATTAAGGCTCGTAGGGAGATCTGCGCCCTACGACCCCCCCATAAAAACCCACGCAAACACTGTTCAAAACGCTTCCAGTCTTTGTCCAAAATCCATAAAGGCAGTGTATGTAACACATATAACCATCTAGGAAACTCCACCATGACAAACAACGCAATCCTCCCCCTCAAGGACAGAGGCAGACTCCGCCAACTTGCAAAGGTTTTACTACTTCTAGCTAGCAAACCAGGTACATTAGCACGATACAGATGTGCAGGCCTATCTGGGAGTTGTATCCCCAGGTATTTAATCACCCCGTCTGCCCACACCAACGAAAACACCCCTTCCCACCCCGGCCGTACTTTACCCCAACATCTAACACTACCGACTTCATAGCATTAACTTTCAAACCCGAAAATCACCCATATTCCTGTATCAACTGGAGCGCTCGCTCTAGAGACGTGGGTAACTTCGTAAGACACAGCAACATGTCATCGGCAAAAGCGCTAACTTTGATATCTTCCCCTCCCATGCGTATACCAGCAATCTCCGAGTCACTTTGCAAAGCTCGTAACAGCGGTTCCAAGGCCAGCACAAAAAGCAGCGGGGACAGAGGGCAACCCTGCCGAGTTCCCCTCTCTAACACAAAGGGATCCGAAAAGACACCATTAGAGCCCACTCGAGCCATGGGTTGCGCATACAACGCTTGAACCCACTGCACAAAACTCCCTTGCAATCCAAACGCGGACAGCACATCCCACATATAAACCCAGGCCACCCTATCAAACGCCTTTTCAGCATCCAGGCTGACAAGAAGCAAGGCCTCATCCTTCTGCAGACAATGTTCCATTCCCAAAAGCAATTTAGCAATATTTCGAGAGGCCTTCCTCCCTTGCACAAACCCAACCTGTCTAGGATCAATAAGCGACGGTAACAAAGGTGCAAGCCGGGCCGCCAAAACCAAAGCCAAAAGTTTCAAATCACCATTAATGAGAGAGATCGGGCGGTATGAGGCCGGATCCGACAAATCCTTCCCGGGTTTCAGAATCACAGTTATATCTGCACAACGCATATCCCGAGGAAAGACACCGGTTGTACGGGCCGCCTCAAACATCACCACCATAGAGGGAGCAAGGCGCGGAGCCAGTATTTTATAATATTCCATACTAAAGCCATCAGGCCCAGGAGCCTTATGAGATTTCCCCCGCTTAATACCCGCAAGAAGCTCCGACACCGACAACGGCGCATTGAGCTTTGCAAAGTCCTCGTCCGAGACCCTTGGGAGAGACAAATTGCATAAGAATGCTGCCCCCTGCCCATAATCCCGCTCTTCCTCACTGTACAGCTGCTTATAAAAGGCTCAGAAAATCCGCGCAATGAGCGCAGGTTGATGCTGCAAGGTGCCATTCTGATCGCGAAGCACAGGGATAAACCTATTGACTCTAGGATCCCGGACAAGTCTGGCCAGTAACTTCCCCGCCCTATTACCATAGAGATGAAGTCGATGTTTATAATATTGCATCGAAAACGCAGCTCTCCGCTGCAGTAAATCATTGAGCGCCGCCTGCGAACGAGCATAGTCCCGCTGGAGAACTCCACCTCTACCCCGACACAACTGACGCTGCATAGCCCGTAGAGCGCGCTCCGATACCAAGATGCTACAGTCCAGATGTTTACGGCGCGAAACAGTGTAAGAAATAATCGCTACTCTCATCACCGCCTTACTAGCCTCCCAGAATAACAGCGGGGAACAGTGCGGGGTATCATTAAATAAAACATATTCATCCCACTGCTTTGCAAGATAGAGTCGGAAAGCTTCATCCTCCCACAAATATACAGGGAATCTCCACCCTACTCTCTCCGGCCCCTGGCACTCCCAAGTAATCCAGACCATCCCATGATCCGAAACGGCAATGGGTTCTATTTCCGCCTGCACTACTCGAGGGAGCCCTCCTTCACTAACAAGTATGTAATCTATGCGGGACCAGGTAAGATGCGCTCTCGATTGGTGCGTATATTCCTGCATCCCGGGATGCAAGACTCGCCAAACATCCACGAGGGCCCCCACCCTACAAAGGTAACTAACCCCCCTACGGGTCCAAGCCCCCTCCCCCCCTTGATAAGACTTATCCAAACGTGGATCATGTGGACAATTAAAATCCCCAGCCACAATGACCTTAGCCCTCTCAGCGTGCTTTAACAATCCTACCAACTGGGTAAAAAAAGCATGATCATAGACATTGGGTGCATAAATATTCAATAACCAAAGTGGTTCATTATACAACTTACCCTGCAACAGAATATATCGCCCATGGGGGTCTGTTTGCACTACATTCACTTCAAAAGGGACCCCCCTCTTCACTAACACCACCACTCCAGCTTTCTTCTTACCCGACTCTGCCCCATAGAACACCTCTACCCAATCCCGTGCAAGTTTTCTATGTTCTATGGCGCTCAAATGTGTCTCTTGCAACAGGGCGATGTGTGCACCCTTTCTTTTGAGCCCCTGGAGTATCTTAGTACGCTTAACCGGAGATCCTATGCCCCCCACATTCCAAGAAATTATCTTGATCTCGGGCATTCCACCAATGCAAAGGATACCAACAGGCAATGCCGCACACTCTCCACCCAGAGACGCCCAGCCTCATCTCTGGGACCCTTGCCCCTCCCCTCCGCTGTGCCAAAACTTCCAAAATGTATATACGCTCCTCCCACCAGCAGAGCTATCAAAAAATAGTGCTGTCCCCTTCTTATGCCCCCACCCTCCACCCCTCCCCCCTCCACTATCTCCCTCCCCCCACCCTTCCCTCCACCCCCCTCTCCGCATCCCCCCTCCCCCACCCCCTACTTCCCCCTGCCCCACTCCAACTACTCCCCGCCTACCTACCACACCCCAACCCCCCAAATATACTAACTTTCGTCCTCAGCTACTCGAGCCGAGGCTGGACTTCGAGTCAGGCACTGCAGGGCCGCCCCAACCCACCCACCAAACAGTGCACAACCAGGACACTCTCTGCCCTACCCAACGAGCAGTATGCTGCACCAAAACATTCTACACACTACCACAACCGCCTCCTCTGACCCCCACCTGCACAAAACCAGCACACCGATGCCCCCCCATACTCACAATAACGAGCCCACATATACACTTTATACATGAGAAATAAAAGTGCCACAGTTTTAACTGTCCTCATGTCGGCTGCGCCATGCGGACAATCTGAGCCATAAACCTCCAGATCCTATGGCAAATCCTGGCATCCCAGAGCTTCAACCGCTCTCCTCTCGGACTGATGACTCTGCCGGGTCGTCACCCAAAGTGTCCAAAAAGGAACTGGCATCGCCGACCGCTGTAAAAACATGATTTACACCGGAGTGGGAAACTCTCAAGGTAGCTGGAAACGCTAGAGTAAACCTCATTTTCCTCCGAAAGAGAGCAGAGCAAACCGGCGCGAACTCCTTTCGCTTAACTGCAACTGCTGCAGAGTAGTCCTGAAAAAGCAGAAGTTTTTGATTTTCAAATTGCACATCCCGCTTCCTCCGATATGCCTGAAGGAGTTGCATCTTGTGCTGAAAGTTTAAGATACGGGCAATCACCACCCTCGGCCGCAGGCGCGACTCGAGCTTCGGCCCCAGTCTATGAACGCGTTCCACCTTGAGATGGCCAACCAAGTCATCCAGACCTAAAGCTTTGGGCAACCAAGACTCAACCAGGGGCAAAAGCAGGACATCAGTGGTGGATTCCGGTACCCCTACGATCCGCAGATTGTTCCTTCGGGAGCGATTCTCAAGGTCTTCAACTTTCTCCAACAAGGCCGCCAGCTGCACACGCTGAGCCTCGTGCTCTTGAGACCTGCTCCCCACATCGTCTTCCAACGCAGAGACTCTGTGCTCTACCTCCTCCACCCTCTGGCCCATTTCAGCCAGCGCGGTACCCATAGAGTCCAGCTTACTGAGTATGCGATCAAATTTAGGATCTAGGAGTTTAACTACCTCCTTCGCCAGCTCTTCTGTAGCGGAGTCGGCACTCTCCGTTCCCGGGGAGGTCGGATTGGATCCTCCAGAAAGCGCGGCCCCTGACCGGGGAGCTTTCTCCCGCTCTTTCTTCGGCGGTGGGGGCATTTTCCGATGCGGTTTCGTTGCCACCGTGTCCCCTACTGTTTCAGCAGTATTCCGCAGCCGACTTAAACAACTTCCACGGAAATCAATTGCAAAAAAAAAAGTGGTTAAAGCTGAGGCGGCCCCGGAGCGAGCAGAGAACACGTCCTCACTCGCTCATGTGCCACCGGAAGTCCTCTGAACAGCTCTTTTATACCGCTCCTTCCAGCCATCAGGGGCGGTTTGCATTGAACATTGGCATTAGAAGCATTGTTCTTCATGGCTCTGAGACCTGCATTATGACAGGACGATAAATTGGGTAAAGTGAAAATCTGACACAACCTTAAGAAGGAAGAGGGGCATATTCATAGCATTTTAGCTAATTAGCAGACCCGCTCAGCCTGATATTCAGTGGCACTAAACCGTTACTGGCGCTGAATATTCCCACAAAACACAGGAAAAAACCTAGTTTCAAATTGGGGCAGTCTGTGGGAAGATCGGGGATGGTGACAGTGGCTATCCAGTTAGCAGTGATATTCAGCCGCTAACTGAATAGCTTAACTGGTTAAAGTTAGAACAGGTAAATGACTGTCCTAATTTTGACTAGTTAGTGCTATCCTGTTAGTGACTGAATATCACCACTAACCAGATAACAGCACTGCAAGCCCAGATATTCAGTGGCAGACACTGGACGTGTTCTGCTGCTGAATTTTGGGGTTTTATTAAAGCAGCAGCAGCAGCTAAGCGTTTTAAATAACCTAGCTGCTGCCGTTGAATATGCCTCCCAAACTTTGGATGAGTGCGCAGAACCATCTTATTATTATTATTTTTTTTTTTAAACTTTTATTTAAGCTTTTCTTGAATGTACAATACAAATAAAAAGAAATATATATTATGAGATACAAAATCTTCAAGAAAACAATATACCACTCATCATAAAGATACACATCATGGAGAGAGGAAAAAACACCGAAAAACTAAATGAAAATAAAAGCAAAAAGGAGTAAATACTCCACATGAGAGAGCTGTATTAAACAAAATCATTCCTCCCCCGTTTACTCTCCCCTAACCTCCTTCTCAGACAACCACCGACGCAGCGACGCTATGTCGGTGTATACATAATTCTGACCCTCAAAAGTGATTAAACACCGACAGGGAAATTTAAGGAAAAAAGAAGCACCCAACGCTATAACCCGGGTTCTTAACTCCAAATACTGCTTACGGCGAGCCTGGGTTGTTCGACCCACATCCGGAAACACCTGCATTTTGAATCCACAAAATAAAACGTCTTTGTACTTAAAATAAGCACGGAGAACCTGCAGTTTACGAGATTCAGTACTGAAAGTCACCACCAATGTACAACGTTTGGTGATGAGATCTAGTGAATCTTCTAAAAAAGCAGTAAGATCTTGTCCAACTGAGACATCAACAGGAGGGGGGGGAACCCCATCCTGTGACGGCAGAGCAGGAACAAGAGTAGGTATACAATACAATTAAACCACATCCAATGTCTCACTGATATGTAACACTTCAGTAAAATATTTCTTCAACAAAATTTCAAAAGAAAGTAGATGGGTATGAGGAAAATTTAAGAAACGTAAGTTTCTTGCCCTTTGCTGATTCTCAAGCGCTTCCAGTCTGCATGATAACAAGGCAACATCTTTAATAAGCGAAACATTAACATCCTTACCAGACTGGAGTGTAGTATCAACACGGGCAAGAGACTGAGAAAATGCAACCAACTGGGAATCAATAGCTTGTACTTTTTCAACAACAGAATGAGTAAATGTACATAATGAGGAGACTATTTTAGAAAGACGGGAGTCAATCTGCTGGAGCGCTGACCAAATGTCAGATAAAGTTACCTCACGGGTAGGAGAAGATGGAAATTCGCCTGTATCAGCTGGGTCCACCGGGAGTAGAGTCGGGGGAACAACAAGGGGGAGAGAATCCACAGGCGTAGAAAACTGAGGAGGTTGAGGAAGAGGGGGAGGCGTCCGGAGTACAGGGCTAAGAGACGCCCCTTCCGAAGACAGATTAGCAGGCGGCAGGGGTAAAAGATGCCGGTCCATGGGGCCGCTCAGCTTACCTCGCTGATTCTCCTTAGCGACGGCTCTGTTCTCCATCTTCGCTTTGCGCTTCCCCATTGAACCCGGCAACTTCTAAACCGGCGTTCAGAGAAATATCCTCAGGAACACCGAAGGAGCACATAAGGAGCGTGTCAGGCCCCTTATGACACGCCCCTTCGGACACGCCCCCGCAGGCCGCGCACACGCAGCCGCGTGTGAAGCAAGCAGATCTTATGGGGCTCGGTGGGGTCCTCAGTCCCAAGGGCGACCAACCAACGCCTGCTGATGACCGGGCAGGGACCCGACTCCCACCTGCAACGCCGCTCCGCGGACCATGAACACCCGCGGCAGCTCTCAGGCAAGAAGATCTTTTCCTCTCTCACCGTGTTGCAAGACCAGCTGAAAATTTAAAGGGCTCGGGGGGGTCCTCAGTCCCAAGGGTGACCAACCAACGCCTGCTGATGACCGGGCAGGGACCTGACTCCCACCTGCAACGCCGCTCCGCGGACCAGGAACACCCGCGGCAGCTCTCAGGCAAGAAGATCTTTTCCTCTCTCACCGTGTTGCAAGACCAACTGAAAATTTAAAGGGCTCGGGGGGGTCCTCAGTCCCAAGGGCGACCAACCAACGCCTGCTGATGACCGGGCAGGGACCCGACTCCCACCTGCAACGCCGCTCCGCGGACCAGGAACACCCGCGGCAGCTCTCAGGCAAGAAGATCTTTTCCTCTCTCACCGTGTTGCAAGACCAGCTGAAAATTTAAAGGGCTCGGGGGGGTCCTCAGTCCCAAGGGCGACCAACCAACGCCTGCTGATGACCGGGCAGGGACCCGACTCCCACCTGCAACGCCGCTCCGCGGACCAGGAACACCCGCGGCAGCTCTCAGGCAAGAAGATCTTTTCCTCTCTCACCGTGTTGCAAGACCAGCTGAAAATTTAAAGGGCTCGGGGGGGTCCTCAGTCCCAAGGGCGACCAACCAACGCCTGCTGATGACCGGGCAGGGACCCGACTCCCACCTGCAACGCCGCTCCGCGGACCAGGAACACCCGCGGCAGCTCTCAGGCAAGAAGATCTTTTCCTCTCTCACCGTGTTGCAAGACCAGCTGAAAATTTAAAGGGCTCGGGGGGGGGGTCCTCAGTCCCAAGGGCGACCAACCAACGCCTGCTGATGACCGGGCAGGGACCGACTCCCACCTGCAACGCCGCTCCGCGGACCAGGAACACCCGCGGCAGCTCTCAGGCAAGAAGATCTTTTCCTCTCTCACCGTGTTGCAAGACCAGCTGAAAATTTAAAGGGCTCGGGGGGGTCCTCAGTCCCAAGGGCGACCAACCAACGCCTGCTGATGACCGGGCAGGGACCCGACTCCCACCTGCAACGCCGCTCCGCAGACCAGGAACACCCGCGGCAGCTCTCAGGCAAGAAGATCTTTTCCTCTCTCCCATCTTATTATTATTTTAAAAAACTGTGTAGGGTGCATCATTTACTAGAATATGGAGTTTGTTCAGCTGCATGTTTTAAGTCTGTCATAGTGGAAGGCTTCAAGCCCCACATGAAATGAACTACTGAAGGCTGTATAAAGACATATTTACCTACTGCATGGTGGTAGGACGATAAACTGGTTAAGGTGGAATTCTGACAGAACCAGAGGAAGAAACTTTGGATGAGTACATGGAGCCACCTTAATTCTACCTTCTGCATGGTGGCAAACCAACATCGAGTACCTGGCCGTCACAGCTTGGATGTTGAGGGGTTAACCTTAGCTTCCTTGAACTCGCCTGGCAAAGTTTTGAAGATCATTCTGGCTTCAGGAGACATTCCAATAGGTCTTATAATTTTAAATGGAAGAGGTTTAAAGTCTGATGTAAGGAAAAGGCCTTAGATCCCTTTTCCAATCCACACAAAATTTAGTCACTCTAAGTTGTATCCTATCACCACTATGCAGAAGGCAGACTCATCTCTATACAGGCTTTAGTTGTTCATTTCATGAAGGGCTTGAAGCCTTCCAACAAGCCTCCTGCTGTGTCATGGGACCACAACACTGTTTTAACCCAAATGATGAAAGTTCCTTATGAGCCACTAGATTCCTCTGAACTGAAGCACCTGACTGGAAGGTCCTGTTTTTGGTGGCAGTAACTTCAACATGCAGAACGAATGAACTTGACATTCTACCGTAGTAATTGATCCACCCTACTGTAAACCAGTAAAAGGTTTGAAAAGTACCTGTGTAAGATGGAGGTCGGACCCCAGACAGCTATGCAGGAAAACAGGAAGAGCCTTGTGACCCTCAATCTACAGGAGGTGACATCAGCAGCGCAGGAGACTCCCTCCTCCTGAGGAAGAACGATGTCACCTTCCACATAAGGAAGAACAAAGAAATGACAGAGACACATAGGGCTCAGAGATTCCTAGAAGAAAGCATTGCAGGTTTCTGCGGGCTCATGATGAGGGCTAATATGCACAACAAAAGATGAAAGAAATCCTTGTGCTCTGAACAGAAATCCTGTCTAAGTGGGAAGGGTTTTGCTGAAGAAAGAAAAGGCAGAACTTTCCCCTTGCCCCTTCAGCGAAAAGTGTGGCTGGAAAGCTAAGAGGAATAAAAAAGAAATTGAGAGAAGTTAAACTGTAGAAAAGAAGGAACATCTCGGCTGCTTTTGCCAGAGAAACAGCCTAGACTGCAACAGGGAAAGAAAGCACCTGGAGAGAGAGAAAGAGACCAAGACAGCACAATATTTCTAGCCAAAAGGTAAGTTCTTAGTGTTGAGGGTTTATTTGGCAACAGATATAGTTGAGAGGGGCTGCATCAGAGCATCCTGGGACAGGAGGAGTCTAAGAAACTTACTAACAGACTCGTGATTCAGACAGGGCCAGCTCTTAATGAAGACCTGTCCAAGGCAGCTAGGACCCTAATGCACAGAGGGTTGAGAAAGTCAGATAGCAACTCAGGCTCTGAACTAAAACTGCCCCCACAGCCTTCATATTTACACAGGATCTGGACTGTCAGTGCCAGTCATTACTGAAGCACAACTGGAACAGTTTGTAATCCTGGGAGGCTCTTGCAAATTCTTCTGCCTTGTAGAGACTGAAAGTGTTATAGTTCCAGTTAGACAGAAGTTGATTTTGCTTTTTTAGTTTAGCTAGATCACAGTCTAGAAGCAGTACTTACACCAAGGACAGGAGTACTTGTGCCTAGGGTCTGGAGAGATTTTGTTTAATTTTATAGTTAGTTAAGCACAGCGTGGCACCTTAGGGCTGGACTGCCTGCAACATGGAAGGACTGCAGAATTGGGAGAGGCTGGGATCTCAGTGGCTGGCAAGACATCTGCTTCTCAGCGTAGATCTCAAAGACACCCAGGGATGAGATTATATGTGCACCACCACACACTGGCCAGAACCTTAATGTAATTGAGCTCAATTAGCTTAAAGCAGCAGAGAAAAAAAAGAGGGGAAAAAGTGAGGGGGAGGGGGACACTGCAACCCAGATGATAAAAGATTCTAAAGTCAAGAGCTGTTTTATAGCTGGGCAAGACTTGCAGAAACAGATTAGCACACACATTCCACAGGATGGGGCATTATGTTTCACCACAAGCAGTCACAAAAAGCGTAGTTACTCACCTGTAACAGGTGTTCTCCAGGGACAGTAGGAATCAGTCCTCACTTATGGGTGACGTTGGCACCGAAGGAGCCCGCGCAGAGCAATTCCACAGCTTTCAAAGAAAGCCTTTGGGATTGCTACCACGCATGCGTGGTCCTCTTCCCGCCCAAGGGTGCCATCTTGCTCAGTCAGGTCCCTTAGCTCGAGCCCTACCAAGCAGATGTCTCTCCCCTTTGTCCAGCATTGATCCCCTATCTGTCCAGTATGTCCCCCTGTCTCTCCCCTTTGTCTAGTACTTGTCCCCTTGTCTCCCCCTTTGTCCAGTATGTCTCTGTCTTCCCCTTAGTCCAGAATTTTCCCCGTCTCCCACTTTGTCCAGTATTTGTCCTGTCTCCCCCCTTTGTCCAGCACTTGTCCCCCTATCTCCCCCTTTGTCCAGCATGTTCCGTCTCCCCCTTTGTCTCTCCTTGTCCTCCTCCTGTCCCCACTCCCTCCTCCTGCACCTGTCATCTGGCGGCAGCATTGGGGGCACTCTTGCTGTTTTAATTTTAGATTTTGCTGCCTCTGCCCTCCCACCGTATTTTTTTCCACGAGAATGTTTGCAGAAAAAAAAAAAAGCGACGGAGAGGCAGGGCAGAGGCAGCAAAATCTAAAATTAAAACAACCATAGTGCCGCCGTCGCTGCTGCCACAGCGATCAGGCTGATTTGTCTGACGCTAGTGGCACTTCGGTTGTTCCCGCTGGATGAGAGGGAACCCTTGTCAGTTCCCTTCCAGCCCCCTCCTCCCCCTGTGCCATCCCTATTGCAGACCCCACCTTCCCCTCATGTCAATTCCCTTCCAGCCCCCCGTCAGCCCAGTTGCAGACCCCACCTTTCCCTTGTCAATTCCCTTCCAGCCCCCTCCCTCCCCCCCATGTCAGCCATGTTGCAGATCTCACCTTTCCCTTGTCAATTCCCTGCCCCTCCTCCCCTCTCCCCATGTCAGCCTGCTACAAGCCCCCACCTTTCCCCATTGTTGTTCCTCTACAGTCTACTGCCTCCTTTTCCTGCAGCTGCAGTTCCCTGCCTCTTAGAGAACCACGGCTGTGCTGGTAACTGCAATAGAAAGAAAAAAGAAGCCAGTGCGGAGCCTTCCCGCCTCTCGAAGGACTCCGTGCAGCTTTGTCCCGCCCCCAAAGGAAGTTGTGACTGCGGGAAGTTGTAACAACTTCCTTTGGGGGTGGGACAAAGCTGCACAGAGTCCTTCGAGAGATGGGAAGGCTCCGCACCAGCTTCTTTTTTATTTCAATTGCAGTTACCAGCACAGCTGTGGTTCTCTAAGAGGCAGGTAGCTGCTGCTGCTGAGAAGTGGACTTGGCAGCGGCAGCAACTTGTGTGCTTTTTTGGGGGTTTATTCTTTTCTTTTTTTTTTTTACTTTTGAAGGTGAAGAGAGGTGGCTGTTTTGGGGGCATTTGTTGCCGCCCTCAAAACTTTGCCACCTGAGGCAGCTGCCTCACTTCACCTCATTATAGAGCCGCCCCTGACACTCACTCGTTAACAGACATACAGGAGGGATTTACAGGCCATCTCCAATTCGGAAGATAGTGTGCAAATCCTGGCCTTTAAAAAGTTCTGTCACTTTATATAGTTTTCTTTTCAAACTAGTTCCTTTGTTTTAACTCCAGGCATCTGGATTTTTTCTTCCATTCCCTTCCTTTGTCCTGTCATATCTGCACTTCCATTCCTGTTGACCTTTTGTATGCCCATGTTTGTAACCATTGGCTTATGTCTTTATCATATTTATTCCTCGTTATCTGAGCTTTTCCCCACTTCTTCAATTCTTTACCAGGTTTATTTTCCCATCTCTCATTTTCAAGAAATATAAGAAATACGTATATCTTGTTAGCTCCTCATGTTTTGACAATTATACTGCGGCCCCATGCTAAGCTGGCATGTTTATTTCTTGTGATGCCTTCTCTGTTTGTGCTCTGTAAAGAAATGTGTTTTTTCTTACATTTCTTCTATCTGATGTCACCTAATACCTCTAGCAATTCAAAGAACACATCAAATGTAAATGGCAGCAATTTGGACAACATTTTAGATGTTTTGTGTTAACCCTTTCCCACTGGCTATCACACTCCTCCCTCTTCAGGAGTAGAATGTTGGAGCACATTCACCCGAATGATTCAGAAAGGCTTATGGGAGACACTGGGTCTAACACTGTCACAAATGGGCAAAGCCTGATTGTACCACGACTCATGAGGATTGTGAACATGGAACATGGTGGACTTATGCTGGGGGTACAGGAGAGGTAGACACCAGGTACAGTACATCATAAGGGGAACAATAATACAAAACTGAAGGACAAGTATGATAACAATGAGAAAAAAGTTCCTGATGCCTTGGCCTAAACCAGCTAAAGGCCCAGGCAAACCAGTCACCCTCGACTGGATCTCCCTCCTTTCTCATTTCATCAGCCAGCTCCTGTAAGTGTTTAATAACTTCTGTAATATTATCATGTGATGGGTCAGGAGGAATATAAGTGCAGCACGAGAGACCAAATAACACACAGCACCTGTAGAAGCCAGCACATAATCTAGAGCTAAGCGATTCTGATATGACATTAAAGCAACCATATGAAGGTCTTCAGACATTATTTCAAAACCTGCAATAGTGTAATTTAACATTCTCATTGTATCATACCTAATCTTCAGTATCCATTGAGAATGATTACTAATTTGAAGCCATGGTGCAAAGAGTGTAACTGCAGCAACAGAACTTTGACTAAACAGTTGAAATTCTTCAGGGCTATCAAATCGTTTTAAATAATTTGAGTGTTTTCTTCTTACTAAACCTGGGGCAGGGGGAAGGGGGCGGAACAAAAGATCAATAGCATCTGGGATATCATTAGTCAATGGAGGATTCTGATCTGTGTGTTGAGGGAGGGAAAATGGCCATGCTCTGAAGCTAGCATTTTAATAGGAAAAGTAGCTATCAGGTGATGCAAGTGAACAAGCCCACAGACACCAGAAAACTGTGCAGGTAAATAAGCAGACACACGAGAACCACATTGGTAATACACCATCCATGAAAGAGAGAGAATAATTAGAAAAAGGTAAATAATATTGGCATGAGGGAGAAATACCCAAAGACTTCATGTTCCCTGAACCTTTGTAACAAAATGTAAAATTTGCTAGTGCAGCAAGGAAGAATCTTAGGGGTTCTGGTCTGACCCTACCATAATGATATGGAAATACAATAGAAGCTAAATGTGCAGAATGGCTCAAACATTTAGACAAAAAAAACAGAGTTTTTAGAAAAATTTCTAACTACTGGGTCGAGGGAATATTTAAACCACATCCCAAATCCTGATTACACTTAGCATATATCCGCTGAACTGGTGTATTTGCAAAATTTATTTATTTATTTTACAAGTTTTTATATATCACCACTTCCAGAGATCAGGGGTGGTTTAAAGTAAACATAACCAGGAACATTATATTATAACATTAAGACAGTCATGTACATTTAACTTGTTTAAAACTATATTACAACAACTATAATGCTACAATGTTGCAGTGTGTAGAATATTGGGGGATCCATTATTTACGTTATAACAATGGTAGGAGCCTTATTGGGAAGATGTAACTAATGATAATGAACCATCTTAGTCAGGAAAGTCTCATTCTCCGGATGCATAGTTGTATAAAGACATAAGGCATCACTAGCAGGCACAGGTTCTGCCACCAAGTACTCTCCGGAGAGAGCATCGGGGGCGAAGCTCTGCATACTATACTATTTGTGGTATTGCTCAAAAGAGCACAGTTACTTACCTGTAACAGGTGATCTCTGGGAACAGCAGGAATAAGTCTTCACATATGGGTATGTCGGTACCGACAGAGTCTGCGTGGGAACGCTCCCCAGAGTCCAATCAGAACGCTTTTGGAAGCATCCCAACACGCCTGCGTGCTGCCTTCCCGCCTTTCCCAACTGCCTCTCCTCAGTTAAGTTTTAAAGCTGAGGCAAAGAGAGAGAGAGCAAGAAAGGGAAAGATAGAGATTGAGAAAAGCAACTCCTAGGGGAGGTGGGTGGGTTGTGAAGACTTATTCCTGCTGTTCCCAGAGATCACCTGTTACAGGTAAGTAACTGTGCTATCTCCAGGAACAAGCAGGAATGAGTCTTCACATATGGGGACTCCCCAAGCTAAGATGCCCAGAGGAAGTCCTAGCATGTAGCGAATCTAGAAAGAGCTATGCTACTCCTCAGGACCTCAGTCATCTTGGGGATGGAGGATAGGAGTTGAATTATAGAAAAAGTGCTGTGGAACAGCTGGACTAGAACAGGACTTCTATGGAGGAAGATCCTGTATAGATGACATTTAGTAGTAAAAATATTGAGTGCAATATTCTAATATGGACCTCCCTTGGTGGTATCGTAAAAAGTCTATTGAGGTTCATATGGATCTGTTAGAAGAGCCAGTAGAAGATCCTCAAGGAGTGCCTCACTGTGAAGTAGAGGTAACAAACTGTAGGCAAAACAAGGGGAGGTCAGAACCCATCAGGGTGAGAAATAGCCCCAGGGGAAACTGGGGTAGTACAATGAGGTAGGGCTTCAGCGGGAAACACAGAAGGTACTATTAGACAAAGCTTAAGCCCTTTTGGTTGAAGAACAGTACAATGCTAGGACCAAAAGGAAAAATACGTCTGACCGATTTGGACTGACAATGGAAATAGTCCCTGTAGGAGAGAAGGGGTATGGAGACCCCTATATCTGATAACAAAGTAAGGACAGACTTATGAACCGTTACAGCTTTAGATTAACTGAAAATCCGTGATGTCTTTCCTAAATGAGGTCAATTAGGAAAGAAAGGTACATGGAAAGTTTCAGAGGTACCTAAACCTGAAAGGTTATGGTAAGAGAAACAAAATATTTGTTAATTACCACAGGGAGTGGTTATATGTGTAGAACCCCAAGCATGCTGGCACAGCATTGATAGGGGTAGTGCACACCCGTCAGGGTCATATAGGAATATATGGATATATGAACCTAGACAGAGAGACAGATAAGTACGTAGATACATATCTACCTAGAAGATATATCTCGACAGGTATATATATATATATATATTGTCACAAGGTAGACCTAGGGCAGCCCGAGAAAATGGAGATCAGCACGAATGATCAGAGGAAAAATGACAGGGTAAACAAAGTAATGTCAGAAGGTTGCTATAGACAACCCAGGCACACGTGCACAAGGCCAATGAAGACACACCCAGGTAGCAAAGAAAGGGAATTTGCTTTGCCTGATAGGGATCAGCTGGGTGGAGGTGGAGCCAGGAGACACGAGGATAAAATATGCTCCCAAACAGTTAGAAAGGGAGAGGAGTTGAGGCAACAAGGGTCACAACCAGAGAGACCGTGGCGAACACAGCTGAAGCCGTGGAGAGCATGGAGTTGGTATGAAAGAGAGAAAGAGAGTGAGAATGAGTTATCGGAGCAACAAGGGAGCCAGCATAAAGGTCTGAGGGAAGCCAGAGACCTGAATGAAACGTTTGGAAGTCAGCAGCCTGATAGCGTGTATGTGCCTGGAAGACAAGAGAAACGTGGGAAGACTGCCATAGCAGGTACCAGTGCAAGAAATAAAAGCAGAGGCTATTTGCTATCTGAAAGGGTAAAACCCTGGAGTCAGAGAAATAGCCACACAAAGACAAGCTATATAGAGGCTGAGAATAACTTTTCCCCTGATTACAGAAACCCTAGGAGAAGAGAAATTTCCTTACCAGAAAAAGCTGAAGATTTCCCTAGTGATTGTGAGCTCCCAGCTTCTAGTAAAGTTCCGTCTAAAGCTTTGCAATTTAGGTCAGCTGAGCTAGACCTGAGCAGGCACAGAGCCTACCGTAATTACTCTACTAACAAACCAAACAAGGATTTGAGTTATCTACTGGGTTACCAGCAGGGGCAGAGCCCTGACAAGCTCAACTCAAAGCCATACGGTTTTACCCAGAGAGGCATTAGCTCAGAGGGAGAAAGAAACTTCCTGTGTGACGAAGCAAGCCAGTCGTACCCTTATCCAACAGCTGATATTAAGAGCATAAATACAGGTGAACAAGAATTGATAGAATGTGAGAGTTCAGAGGTGTCTATAGTTCCTGAACCAATGGACTGTTCTTTAACTGTGAGTGATCAGGAGTTTTCTCTGAGATAAATTACTTGATTATAACCAAAGTACCAGTGCTGTAACTTATATGCTAATTGCTCTCACTCTCTTACAAACAGCAGACGTAAGCTGTGCTATCTGCAAACAAAAGGAAAAGCCTACATAGGATAGTAAGGCTGTTTATTCATTTCTTTTGTTTGATGTTTGAAGCTGAAGTAAGCTACTTCTGTTAACCATTTGTCTTTTGTTATATGCCAAAGTGGGCTCTTATTTTGTGTTGCCAAAAAGGAAAAGAAACCTCAAGGGACGGGGAATAAAACCCTAAACGTAGAATTAAACTTGTTCTGTGATTTGTCCGAAGGAAGGCACAACTACCACCCTCAGGGAGCCAAGCAATACCGGTTCTTACCGCTTGGGCTATGAGGGCATGACATAAATGGCGTAGGAATGAGGATAATTTTTCCGGTGGAATAACACTGATTTGCCTGAAAAAGGAAAAAGGGACATTGCTGAAAAGCAAGAAAAGTTTGGATCCAAGGCACAGTCTAAAGAAGATTCGGCTGGCAGAGCGGCCAGTGGCTGGAAAAAGACCTTTTCTCACATGCTGAAGTCTGCCAGGAGACTAAGGTATTAGTAGCCTGGGTGGACGGGTACAGGATACCTGTGAGGAAAGAGGGTGCTATAACAGGGATAGAAAAACCTTCTTGTTGTACCGCACTTGGTGGGTCTTTCTCTTCTTATCTGTTTCAGGTGCAGAGAGAGAAAAAGGAAGATGGATCCCCAGGATATGTTAGCCTGGATGAATGAGCAGCAAGAGAAGCATACAAGAATGCTACAACATCTACAAGAGCAATACATGTCGGCTATGCAAGAACAGCAACGACCGTTACTGGAGGCAATGACTGCGCTACTGAAAAAGTCTCAAGGAGAAGGAGCAGCAGTACCGCAAATAGAGATGAACACGGGTCTTGCTTTAAGACATTTAAGGCAGGAGGACAATCCCGATGACTTTATAGAGGCGTTTGAACGCATAGCTGGTAATTTGAAATGGCCTGCCGAGCAATGGGCGATGCGATTCGCCATGACTTTGAGTGGCGAGGCTTTATCTGCCTTTAAGGCCATGCCAGCTAGCCTAGCAAATAATTATAGTGAGATTAAGAAGGCAGTGAAAGATCGCCATGGGCTTACCCCAAGACATTACAAAAGGTTATTTAGAGAGGCACTGATGTTGGAGAATGAGACTCCCAAGGCCTTATGCCAAAGGCTTAAAAGCCTAGCATATAAATGGTTAGACCCTGAAGGCAGAACACTTGAGTCTATTTTAGATGAAATTGTTTTAGAACAGTTTTTGTTAGCAATACCCTCTGACATGAAAACATTCCTAACATTGCAAAATTGTTCTAATACAGAGGAAGCAGCTAAAATGGCTGAAGTATTTAAAGAAGCCAAACATGCGAGTACCTCTAACGTAGGCCTCTTAAAAGGCACAGGTGTGACTGGGATAGATGAATGCAAAAGGTATGCAAGAGTTAAAATGTATGAGTATGACCCTGGTAAGAATGAGATAGGTAGGAACACCAGGAGGTGCTATAAATGTGGCAGACCCGGTCACAGTATGAAGGAATGCAGGGTTAAGACTGCTCTCATAACAGGGTCAGAGGAAATAGTACCAGATGGGTTTGTACAAGTAATACAGATAGAGGGGATACAAGCCTTAGCTCTACTGGATTCGGGGGCCGATCAGAGTATGGTCTCTCAGGACTTATGGGAAACCATAGAAAAGTGTCGGTCATCCCCTCGAATCCAGTAGAGGGCCAAGTTCGCATAAGATGCGTGCATGGGGAGGCTTCTCACTACCCATTTCACGAAGTAGCCATTCAAGGTTTAGGATCCCTCCGTAAAATATTAATAGCAGTGGTTCCAAAACTTCCGTATACAGTTGTTTTGGGACGTGACTGGATCCCTTTCTGTCAAGAGATGGAGAAAGGACTCCAAGAGATATTGGTCCCGTCTCCCACACAACCCCCAGTGCTAGCAGAGGAAGTAAAGATAGAAGCCATAGCGGCTGCTATCCCCAGTCCCTTATTCGGGAAACCACCAAAAAACGGATCTCCGCCTCAGGAACTACCATTAACGGGGAAACAAAAATTTACCCTGCAGTTTTGCAAGGATACGCCCCAAGCGAAAGGTCCGAAAAGGGCTTCTGTAATGGCTGCGGGGTATGACCTCTTTAGTGTGGAGAATGTTATTGTAGAAAAAGGTGGAAAAGCGCTGATAGATACGGGCATCCGAATTAAAGTCCCGGAGGGATGCTATGGGCGAATAGCGCCGAGGTCAGGTCTAGCAGCGAAATATTCCATAGATATTGGTGCAGGGGTTATTGACCCCGATTATCGAGGTCCCGTGAAAGTCTTATTGTTCAATTTTGGGGATAAAAACTTCAAAGTACAAACGGGAGACAGGATTGCACAGTTAATCTGTGAACGGGTAGGGTTCCTGGCGGTGGAGGAAGTATCGTCACTACCATCCACTGAGAGGGGAGAGAGCGGATTTGGTTCTACAGGGACGAGAGAGGTGAAAAGTTTAACAGCCCTTGGGGAGGAAAGGACCGAGGAGGATCTAGGGCCCCAGGTGGGGGATTGGGAAAAACAAACTTCCCCTAAGGTAGACTCTGAGTTGGACCCTCAGCAACAAGAAGAACTAATGCACCTATTAAGGAAATTTTTGGATGTCCTAACCACTGTACCCGGGGAAACTCATCTCGTGGCACATGAGATAATTACAACACCCAGACGAGTCATACGACAACGCCCATATAGAATGCCCGAGACGAGAAAACAAGAAGTTGTCACCCAAGTTAAAGAAATGCTGGCCATGGGTATCATAGAGGAGTCTCGGAGCCCATGGTCCAGCCCCATAGTATTGGTCCCAAAACCAAATGGAACCCTAAGATTCTGCATAGATTTTCGCCAGATTAATGACATATCGCAGTTCGATGCCTATCCTATGCCGCGCATAGACGACCTGCTAGACCGTTTAGGACAGGCAAAGTATCTAACCACGTTAGATCTCAGTAAAGGTTACTGGCAGGTTCCTCTAACCAAGAATTCAAAACCCAAAACGGCTTTCTCCACGCCAATTGGGCTATACCAATTTAGGCGGATGCCGTTTGGACTACACGGGGCCGCGGCTACATGCCGTCTCGTGGACCAGGTTCTGAGACCCCACCATGAATACGCTCTCGCGTACGTGGATGACATAGTGATATACAGCACAACCTGGTCACAACACCTCACGAGGGTGGAAGCAGTCCTTAGAGCGTTGAGAAGGGCAGGCCTTACGCTAAACCCGGAGAAGTGTTTGTTTGCTACAAGGGAAGCAAAATATCTGGGTCACATAATAGGAAGAGGCCTGGTAAAACCACTAGCTAGCAAAGTGGAAAGTGTTCGGGAATTCCCCAGGCCCGTAACAAAAAAACAAGTGCGAAGTTTCTTAGGTTTACTGGGATATTATCGTCGCTTTGTATCCCGTTTTGCAGAGGAAAGTCTTCTCCTCACGGAAATGCTGAGGAAGAACGCGCCAAACCAGGTCCGTTGGACCCCTGAAGCAGAAATAGCTTTTGAAACTCTTAAAGAGAAGTTGTAAAGTGCCCCCGTATTACGGGGTATAGATTTCAACTTACCGTTCATCGTACAAACGGATGCATCGGACACGGGGTTGGGGGCGGTGATGTCCCAAGTATTCGAGGGGAGTGAACATCCAGTAGCTTACCTAAGTAGAAAACTCTCGCCGGCAGAAAAAAATTATGCCACGATAGAGCGCGAGTGTTTGGCTATAAAATGGGCCGTTGAGGCTCTACGCTTTTACCTTACGGGAAGAAAGTTTTTATTAGTAACCGATCACGCTCCATTAAAATGGCTTCATTTGATGAGAAATAACAATGCCCAATTGACCCGCTGGCATCTAGCACTCCAAGCTTTTAATTTTGTGGTTCAGCACCGAGCGGGGAAAATGCATGGGAATGCGGATGCGCTCTCCCGGATTACATGCTGTCCGCCAGAAATGACGGCAGCAAATAATATTTTAAGGGGGGGAATGTGTCACAAGGTAGACCTAGGGCAGCCCGAGAAAATGGAGATCAGCACGAATGATCAGAGGAAAAATGACAGGGTAAACAAAGTAATGTCAGAAGGTTGCTATAGACAACCCAGGCACACGTGCACAAGGCCAATGAAGACACACCCAGGTAGCAAAGAAAGGGAATTTGCTTTGCCTGATAGGGATCAGCTGGGTGGAGGTGGAGCCAGGAGACACGAGGATAAAATATGCTCCCAAACAGTTAGAAAGGGAGAGGAGTTGAGGCAACAAGGGTCACAACCAGAGAGACCGTGGCGAACACAGCTGAAGCCGTGGAGAGCATGGAGTTGGTATGAAAGAGAGAAAGAGAGTGAGAATGAGTTATCGGAGCAACAAGGGAGCCAGCATAAAGGTCTGAGGGAAGCCAGAGACCTGAATGAAACGTTTGGAAGTCAGCAGCCTGATAGCGTGTATGTGCCTGGAAGACAAGAGAAACGTGGGAAGACTGCCATAGCAGGTACCAGTGCAAGAAATAAAAGCAGAGGCTATTTGCTATCTGAAAGGGTAAAACCCTGGAGTCATAGAAATAGCCACACAAAGACAAGCTATATAGAGGCTGAGAATAACTTTTCCCCTGATTACAGAAACCCTAGGAGAAGAGAAATTTCCTTACCAGAAAAAGCTGAAGATTTCCCTAGTGATTGTGAGCTCCCAGCTTCTAGTAAAGTTCCGTCTAAAGCTTTGCAATTTAGGTCAGCTGAGCTAGACCTGAGCAGGCACAGAGCCTACCGTAATTACTCTACTAACAAACCAAACAAGGATTTGAGTTATCTACTGGGTTACCAGCAGGGGCAGAGCCCTGACAAGCTCAACTCAAAGCCATACGGTTTTACCCAGAGTCATTAGCTCAGAGGGAGAAAGAAACTTCCTGTGTGACGAAGCAAGCCAGTCGTACCCTTATCCAACAGCTGATATTAAGAGCATAAATACAGGTGAACAAGAATTGATGGAATGTGAGAGTTCAGAGGTGTCTATAGTTCCTGAACCAATGGACTGTTCTTTAACTGTGAGTGATCAGGAGTTTTCTCTGAGATAAATTACTTGATTATAACCAAAGTACCAGTGCTGTAACTTATATGCTAATTGCTCTCACTCTCTTACAAACAGCAGACGTAAGCTGTGCTATCTGCAAACAAAAGGAAAAGCCTACATAGGATAGTAAGGCTGTTTATTCATTTCTTTTGTTTGATGTTTGAAGCTGAAGTAAGCTATTTCTGTTAACCATTTGTCTTTTGTTATATGCCAAAGTGGGCTCTTATTTTGTGTTGCCAAAAAGGAAAAGAAACCTCAAGGGACGGGGAATAAAACCCTAAACATAGAATTAAACTTGTTCTGTGATTTGTCCGAAGGAAGGCACAACTACCACCCTCAGGGAGCCAAGCAATACCGGTTCTTACTGCTTGGGCTATGAGGGCATGACAATATATATATATATACAGAGATATACCTGGGCGGAAGATACAGAGATACATATAGATATATATGTATATATATATAAATATGTAGACATATAGACACAGGTCTCCATGTAAGTAGATGGAGACATGGCTATATAACTAGATCCCCATAGGGATATGGGGATAGAGGAAAGATTCATCTAATAGCAAGAAGGGAGATACCTGCTTGGATAGATGTATAGAGAATCTTCTTTCCCTGGTTATAAGTGACAGAGTCAGAGGAATGGTCTCCCTGACAAGAAGGAGTCTAGATTCCTTTAAGAATTTGAGCTCTTGAATAACCAGGATGGCCTACGTGAAAAATGCAGAGGATAACTTCAGTCTGCAGGCAGCAAGTCTAGATCTCTCTAGAACTGCAGTATGGTGAATGGATAGAGGACGCCACTGGAATAAGATACCATATTGACCCGCCTATGAGGGCAAGATGGGTATCAGGCGTCCTTGAGCTACAACTGAAAGAAAACTATCCCTGGCGAGAAGTCCAAAGGAGATATGGACCAAGCCAGGGAATTGGCCATTCTTTAGGTTTTCACGTGATGAAAGGCCTGTGTCCTTTGTCTCAAAAAGAGATTTTAGATAAGATGGTAAGGGTAGGGAACACCTACCAGTCATGGGAACATGACTGGGTGAACCCCTCCTAACCATCTGGGATTATCTGCTAGGCAAGATACTAATGCTCTCTAGCAAGAACCCATAGTGCAAAGCTACTCTGTAGAGTTGCAGAGAGCATGTTAGAGGTTGGTTAGAAGAAAAAACTGGCTGGTTAAAGCCAGTAGGTAACAAACTATTCTGCCAAAAACAAGGGGGCAAAGAATAGAAGTCAACCAACAAGTCTGTGATAATAGGGTTTCCAAAAAAGGTTGATAAACCTGTTTGAGGTTTAGCACTGAGGCTAGAAGTATTGCTAGTGGAGGAGAAACCCTGGTTGTGTGGTGAACAGAACCAGTGGCTTAACCATTAGGAATTGCTGCATTTGCAGCAACTACCAGGGCAGCAGAAAAAAAATTCTTTTTCCTTTTTTTTTTTTTTTTTTAGATTGGAAAAAGAAGCAACAGACATAAGTAGGAGTGGTAAGACTTCCTTATTGTCTGATGAGCGGCCCTAAAGTAAGAAAAAGGAGGAGACAACTCTGAAAGGGAAAAACCCCTTGTGGAATAGGTAGAGGACCATAGGGGCTTACCAGTGTAATAGAGCCACTCTTACAACCAAATGATGTAGTAAGAGGGAGGTAAGACAGAGTTGAAGGAGACTGACTATGTAATAAGTCTCGGAAAGGTAAGATGATACATGCTACTACAGGGAAAACTGTCTTATTGATAGTTGTCACCTCTCTTTTCTCAGTAGGAGGAAGAGAAACCTGTTAACTATAGGCATGATCATCATAAAGACTATTAGAGCAAAAAGAAAGGATGTCTCGTGAAGAGAGATCCAGGAGAATTTAGGATGAAATTAGTGTAGATGCTTCAAGTGAAAAGAAGCAGACTGCAAACTCTAACCACCAAACAGGAGATGTAATGATAATCTATCTGAAACCCTGCGACTGCTGGGTTTGCTGAACCTGTTGAGGTTGTGGTTTCTTTAGACCAGTGCGATGTTTCCCCTGTTTGGGAACATCTGTATGATGGGCAGAAGATGGATAAAACATTTTCCCCTTAGGGGAAGAAAGTTTGCTAGGAAATTTCCTACCAACTGGGAAAGAGGAAGGCGTAGAACAGCCTCTGGGAACAGCAATGTCAGTGGTTAACTGAGCAACTTGGAGTAAAGACTCCTTGTTAAAAAGATTTTCTCCAGTGCAAGGAGTATTTCCCAGTCTTTCTTGTGCCCATTTGTCCAAGTCTGAAACTTGGAGCCAGGCTTTACGTCGTGCCCCTATAGCTATAGCAGAGGTTCTGCTAACAGACTCAAAGGAGTCTAGGGAAGCACGAGTAAGGAACCTAGAGATATTTTGAGCATGACTAACCAATAAGGAATAGTCTGCTCTTTTGGGGTCTTGAAGAAAAGGGGTCAAAAGCAGTAATTTCTTTGTGACCTCTTCAAGAGATAATCCCATATAGAAAATATGAGAGAATTCTTGCTGAAAGCATGGATGCCTGGAAGGTTTGGCACCCAAAGGCATCTAAAGTCTTAGACTCACGACCTGGCGGATAAGAAGAGTGCTTTTTAGTACTCTTAATATGCCTCATTGCTGATTCTACAACAATGGAATTATGAGGAAGTTGAGTCTTTTGAAAACCTGGAGAGGGGGGCACCTTATATAGAAGATCAGTTGCCCTAGAAGGTGGGGGTACCGTTAAAGGAGTTTCCCACATTCGAAAGAGGAGATCCTGCAAGGTCTGATGCAAAGGAAGCATGATGTTCTCCTTTGGACTCCAGGGAACATACAGGGATTCTGTATTCCCTGGTGTAGGATCCTGACCCGGTATAGAAATGGCAAGTGACTTTGCCATATCAAGCAGGAATGCTTGAAAAGAAAAATCCCCAGAGGGAAATCCTCTAGAAAGAGGAGGACAGGCTAGATCTGTTGAAGAACTAGCATTGGCACCCAGGGATCTATCCAAATTTAGAGGAATAGAAGACCCTAAAGGGTGGAGTATCGGATCCTTAGAGGATGGTCGCCGGTACCGCAGGAGGTCGGGACCAGGAACAGTCGGTAGCGCATCGTCCATGCTAGGGATCGATTCCAAACTCGGTACCGAGGGAAGCGAGCCTGATGAGAGAAGCATGGAAGGTACCGACAGCAATGGTAATGTGGATACCGGTACCGACTCCGGCACCGTATCTGATGCCGGTGGATGAAGGCCAACCCGTGACAGCTCTAACGGTATCGAAGAAACCGAGAGTGCCCGACATGGATCATCAGAACCGTGCCTTCGGTACCATCTGGTATCGGTACCAAGGCGAGTCGGTACCCAGTCATCCAGACTGGAGATCGATTCCAGACTCGGCATCGAGGGAAGCGAGTCTATCGATGCACATCTGGAGGGTACTGGCGTCGGTACCAGTACCGTTACTGGGATCGATACTGACACTGGAAGATCGGTCTGCAGCGTATCCAATGGGCCCGCAGCCGAGGACGCCAGACTACGATCTTTGGTGAGGAATGTGTCATCCAACACCATTGCCGATGCCGGGGTATCGGTACCGCTCGAAGCGGATGCCACCACCGAGCATGGCTCAGGTATGTTCGGAGAGGGGTGAACCTCAGGAACAACCTGAAACCCCACTAAGGATTTGGAGGCCGAAGACTCGCATCGGGGTTTTAAAGCCAGTGTGTCCTCAAGGGCAAGGCCAGAGGCATCTCTATGCTGTGCATGAGATCTACCACTCGACGGCTGGCTAGTCTTAACAGACTGTTTTTGGGTTACCTGATCCTGTGAAGGTGGTCGGTGCCCTGAAGTTGACTGGGGATCGCGTATCGAGGTGAACTCGATGCTGAAAACTTCTTCCGACTATACTGTTGCAGGAGGGACACTCCAGTGGATAGTGGTCAGGACCCAAGCAGGGCAGACGCCAATTATGAGTGTCTAAAATGAAATTTGTACCGCCAGTTTGAACATTTCTTAGGGATAGTGGCTGGCGCTTCCATGAGGAAAAAGAGTAGGCCTAGCAGGCCGAAAAAAACCGTCAGGCCCTAAGAAGGAAAAGATTATTCCTTATAAAGGAAAATTTAGAAGAAAAAAGAAAAGAAACACCGGCAGTACCGGTGGCATCGGGGAAGGCAGATGCGACCACAAGAAAACCAAAAAATAAAAGAAGAATTTTCTGCGGTGACAGAAGGACATCCTGCCGGCTCCGCAGAAAAATGAAAACTGAGGAGAGGCAGTTGGGAAAGGCAGGAAGACAGCACGCAGGCGTGTTGGGAGCTTCCAAAAGCGTTCTGATTGGACGCTGGGGAGCGTTCCCGCGCAGACTCCGTCGGTACCGACGTACCCATATGTGAAGACTCATTCCTGCTTGTTCCCGGAGATCTTAGTTTCTTGATACCATGTGTTAGAATACAATGATGGTGTATAAGAGTGCAACAATGCCTGTATCTCCCCAAAGAGTCCCACAAAATTCTACAGAGACTTCATGCTGTCTTAATGAAAGGAGCTGGTCGCACTCTGATAATGTGATGCCACTGTGAAGATCCCTCCAACTGCAAAGCCAAGTGGTTGACCACAGTGACCTTGTAAGGACCAACAAAGAATGGCTCAGTCCAACGGGACTGGATATAGTTCTTTAGATACACATATTCCCGTGGGCTGAATGAGAGATGTTTCTCAGTGCTCGTATTAGGTGGAAGGTGATCTGCAGCTTCTTGTGTCACTGTTGTCTGCTGGAACAGCTGAGACTACCCGAAGCACTGGGGAAGACAGTGATTGACCAATAACAAGCTGGTGGGGTGTCGGATGAGAAGCCTTCAATGGAGAATTCCTGAGAGAAAATGAAGCAACAGGTAAAACTGTTAGCCAATTCAAATTTATAGAATCTTACGAAGCGGTCTTTAATAATCCATTAACTCTCTCCACAAACAAAATAATATTGCATCCTCAACCCCTCAGTAAGTTTCTGAATTAATTTATTATGGAAGTGTGTCCCATTATCCGTTTGGATTTTCTGGGGGCAACCAAATCTGGAAATAATATCCTCTACTAGGGCTTCACTACTGTTCCTGCCATTTCCCTTCTGCAGGGAAAGGTTTCAATCCATTGAGAAAAGGCACACACACACACTAACAAGTACTTGTACCCATGTATCAAAATCTGCATGTAAGCGAAATCAATGTGAAGATTTTGAAAAGGTCCCGAAGGATGTGGTAACATAGCTCCTATGGGTGTTATTCGCATAGCATAAGATCATCTACATATTGCAACAAGGACATAGAGTTCCCGTCCCATCTCATTCTAAAATTTTGCAGATCTTGACTCAAAACTTGATTAAAAATTGAGGGACTCTCTACATACCCCTGTGGTAGTCTGAACCAGGTATACATACTGCTGTCCTTCATACGTAAATGCAAATAATCCCTGGGAGGCCTCAGCTAAAGGCAATGTCCAAAAGGCATTGCTTAAATCCACCACAGACCCACACATACAAGGGACTATCTCCTGTCCACATTCCCACTGGATCTGGCACTACTGGGAACTCCACTACCACCATTTCATTCAACTTCTTCAAATTCTGAATCAACCTCCACTTATCATTAGGTTTACATACTGGGCATATGGGGGTGTTATATAGGTTCTGGGTACTTGCTTCACCAATTCTTTTATCTGCCCTCTGATCCCCCTGCATGCTTCTGCTGACAGAGGGTACTGTTTACCCTTGACTGTTCACACCCCTCCTTAAGAATAATCTCCACTGCTTTTACCTCCTGATGTAATTCCACATCTAGATCATTCGCTGCCCATACCTCTGGGGAGGCCTAATGCATAATCCTGGATCCCACCTCCCAGGATTTCTCAGATCCCAAACTGAACTGATGCCACTGATACGGAAAGTATTCATGAGGCTCCAGTTCAGGAAAGAAATCCACATCCTTAACTGTTCTTGTTAAAAAGAATCCATGTAAAGGGTATTCTTCTCCTTCTGTTTCCCCTTTCATCTTCACTTCGTGCTTCAAACGCCAAGTCAGGTCCTTTGAAGCACTCCCCCCTCACCGAAATACTACTGTTCTCTGTCTCCTTCCCTCTGACTTAAGGGAGGTGAATTGTAAATCCACATCCATATACGGGCTTCCTAAGATTCTGTATCTCCCTTTCTACCTCTCTGAGCTCCCGAGTCAATTGTCTTGTCTCCTTTTCTCCTGGGAGCGGCTCCACCTTGGTGGATTTCAATCTTCCCTCTACCCTCATCCACTGGGATTCTGCTTCTTGTTGACCCAATTTCTACCCTCTAATCCCTGCAGCTCTCTCTGGGATTCCTGATAGGGAGTCTCTGCTGGCCGAATGGGTGCACCAGGCTGCTTTTCTCTAGCTCCCCGGGAGTCTTCTACTGGCATCTGCACCGGCGGCAGCTGGTAGCCATCAGCCACCAGTCCGCATGGAGCAGAGCCAGCCTCCTGACCTGTAAGCATCAAGGTCGCTACTCCTGGGGCATAAAGTGGGGGGCAGTGTATTTTTAACCTCCTCCAGCCTTCCTAACTTAGCCCAACGTTTTAAACACTGCATATATTTTTTTCTTCTTTTTGCTTTTGGCTTGGTGGCTTCTAGCCAAATCTGGACATCTGCCAGACTGTCCCTATCCTCTGAGCCAAATTGTGGCCAGGGCTGAGTCAGTCCCTGTATTCCTTCTACTCATTTCCAGTGGCACTCCTTCACCAATTTCCTATCTGTCTCTGGCATCTCCTTTAATAGGTGCCTAAGAGGGAATCCTCAGGGATCTCTATTGTGTCCTTGCCCCATACTATGTTAAAGCATGCTTTTTTAGAAAAAAAGAAATCCTAGTGTTCAGAACTATATAGCAGTTTTATAGTGTGCAAACCTATCACCGGTAAAATAGGTTCACTAAATAGCTTTGTCCTAAAGAAGCAATAAATTAACAATAGCAGACTATAGCTAAAATACCATGCTTAGAAATAAATGAAAAATTTGCAGTTCACCTTATCCAGGGAAGGTATTCCTCCAAACCCTCTCGATGCTGTGCGCTGCATACGAAGACGCCAAAGAACGTGATGACTCCCCTCCATACAGGCCAGCAGTGTACAGACCAAGGGGAAGCTGACTCCATTGGCCAGATGGAATCACCAGACCACCTTCTCTGTGCAAGAGGGGAACAAACTGACACACACAGGGAGGGCTTACCACCCCTCCCAATAGACCACACCTCGTGCAGATTATACTCACACCTGGCACAATATTCTCACAAATTTTCCTTACAAAAAGATCCTCTATTTCTTTTTTATATCACAGAAGCAAGTATACAGAAAGCATAACAAAACTAACTAAATACAAAGTAATTTGGAGTATTTCCCTCACCATCTTACAAGTAAAACACTTTTCTTTCTGCTTTTTCTGTTACAGCTATAAAGTAATTAAGAGATTTTCTGTCCATTGACAGATTCTAGCACAGTGAGAGAGAAGGATATATGATTCTAACTACACTTGAAGAAAATTAGCAAAATCATTTTCATACAGATGCACACAGCACAAAGAATCAGAATCATACACACTCACTCAGTAACAGACATACAGTGGGGATTTGCAGGCCATCTCCTATTCAGAAGATAGGGCGCAAATCCCGGCCCTTAAAAAATTCTGTCATGATATATGGTTTTATTTTCAAACTAGTGCCTTTATTTTAACTCCAGGCATTTGGATTTTTTCTTCCATTCCTTCCTTTGTCCTGTCATATCTGCACCTCCATTCCTGTTGACCTTTTGTATACCCATGTTTGTAATCATTGGCCTATGCCTTTGTCAGATTTATTCCTTGTTATCTGATCTTTTCTCCACTTATTCAATTCTTTACCTGGTTTATTTTCCCATCTCTCATTTTCAAGAAATATAGCTTGTTAGCTCCCCATGTTCTGACAATGATATTGGGACCCTATGCTAAGCTGGCATGTTTATTTCTTGTGATGCCTTCTCTCTTTGTGGCCTGTAGAGAAGTGTGTTTTTTCTCTGATGTCACCTAATACCTCTAGCAACTCACAGAGCACCATCAAATGCAAATGGCAGCAATTTGGGCAACATTTTAGATGTTTTGTGTTAACCCTTTCTCACTGGCTCTTACAATGTCGATCATATTCAGGGCTTACTCCTTTGCAGTGTGCTCTCAAAATTATCTGTTTCTAAAAACACATGTCCCATTTTGTATTGCTGCATTCAGGAATATTGTGGGTTCCTGTCTGCAGGAATACAGATAGCGAGTCCCAAGTCCAGCTCGCTATCTCATAAAGGGGATAATGATGGGATAGATAACCCACTCCTCACCTTCTGATTCCCCTGACCCCCCCCCCCCCCCCACTAGGTGGTGTCTCTGGTGTCTAGTGACAGGGTAGGAGCAATTCCCAGACACTCTTGCCTCATCAGGAGTCCGCGTTTGGAATGGCACTTCTGACTCCTAGCGGTAGTCTCGCCTGGACCTGGGATTTGAAAGAGAACTTCAGTTGGGAATTGTACTTACCTGTCTGGTGTTAAAAACCACTATGGAATGCAATAAAAATTTAGTTCTGTATCTTGAATTCTTAAATGGCTCAGTCTGCACTTGCAATTTTGCAAAATCTACCACTTAAAAATGGCTGCCTGTATGTTTAACTGGTGCTACTTACATGTAAAAACTCTGAAAAACACCATTTTCTTTGCATGTTTTCTTGTTCTGATGTTCAGTATTAAATACAATAAGAAAGAAAATTATTTTGATGCCAAAGTCAGAAGAACATAAAGCTAGTAAGGTGGGGTGGAGTCGAGGACTGGCCTAGTGGTTGGGGCAACAGCCTAGAGCCAGAAAGACCAGGGTTGAAATCCCACTGGCACTCCTTCTGGCCTTGGGCAAGCCACTTAACCCTCCATTTCCTCAGGTTCAATTTAGATTGTCAGCCCTTTGGGACAGGGAAATGCATACTGTACTTGAATATAACTTGCCTTAATCTCCCCCTGGAAAGGTGTGAGCTAAATACTACAAATAAATAAATAAAGAATATATGACCAAGGCTACCGATTTAAAAAAAATTGTAAACAAAACTACATAAGGAAAACCATGAGTTCATAAGAGATCAACTATTTCTATATGATGAAAACAGTGGTAGACACATCACAATACTTTAATAATAATGAAAAGTCATTATGAAATATATTAAAACCAAAATCAATCAAAACTAATTAAATGTATGCATAAAAAAATTCACAATTCAACTCAAAGAACGTTCATAATATATCAAAAACAACACTTGTGTATACTGATAGTACAACTTGTAGATGGAAGTCATTCTATAAGTAGCGTCTAGATTTACATACGTTATGGTGCCTATTCTATAAAGTCAAAGCAGTGTGTATTTTACTTTATAGAATACTAGCATAAGTGGCCGTGGATGCAAGTAAATATTGTTTTGGTCATTGACATGAGGTCTAGAGCAGGAATAAATGACTGCACATATCTTCCATGTGTTGAATACAATTCTGTAAAGTATGTGCGTAAATATGCACGTCACCTACGATCTGCTCCTCTGCACATCCACACTGAGAATATGTGCCATTGGTCTGGACAACTTACTTTCAGAATAGTGCCTGACCAGATTCTGCATGCAAATGACCTGAATATCTTCTTTTATGCACGAACTCATACAAAAATCTAGTTGCCCCTTACAAGCTTACCCTCTGGGCTGATTTTATATAGGGCGCACAGAAAGGCATGCACTTGAAACGTGCATAATTCCCAAATCTGAAGGACTTGTATGCATGAATGGACACTTACATGTGCACTTTGGGCGGTTGCTATTCTGCAAGCATGTGCATAAGTCCCAAAGCCCTATGTTCAGCATGCAAGGGGGTGGAGCCTGGGTGGAGCATAGGTAGGGCCTAAATCTATGCATTTAATTTATAGCATACTATGACTTATGAGCATCACTTTGCTGATCTAAGTGTGGACAGTTATGTCTGCTCTAGCCAGGTATAACTGCTGAGACTAGACTTTGGCACATGCTTTATTCTAGAGAATAGGCCCCAAATATGCATGTGGCAATACGATTTGCCTGTATGTGAGATTATAGAATTAGCCTCTATAGGTATATTCCCATTTTATAATGGGAATACACACATGAAGGCACATTTTACAAATAATGTCCAAATGCAACCTGGAACGTCCAAGCCAGAATGTCGGGGGGAAAAAAAGGCAGGCATGTCCAAGTTCAGGCACAATTTTACAAACCTAGACGTACCTAATGTGGACATCTGCGGGGCTGTCTACAGATGTCCCCGGAATAGTCTCCAGTTCTGGGGACGTCTAAGAGACATGCACACTAAATATCATTGCACTTGTGGAGAGTACCAGGGATGGTAAGGTGCCATCTTTTCAACACCCTCCGAAGGTTTTAGAGCCCAAACAAGCACTTTCCTGATGCCTATTTGTGCCTGGAGCAGGTCTAAACTTGGACGAGGTTACAAATGTCCCCAACATTCCTGAAATCGAGCAGGAATGTCTAAGTCTGTAGCACTGCCCTGGACATGCCTCCACCACACCCCATGCCTGCTTGGACGTTCCTGCACTGGGGACATCTTTAAATACTATTAGAAAATTGCTCTGGGGGCATCTACCTGATTTGGACATCCAATTGCCCGTTTTCGGATATCCAAATTGTGAATAAGGCTTTTAAAATTACTGTCATAGTTCCAAAATTTCCACATTGGCATTTGCACCTCATTATAAAGTTCTGCAAAATGCTTGCTTCATCCAGTGCTTTTTTTGAGCCTTTTAAATGTAAAAATTTACATTTTGGGCCTTCATTGCTTACTTGGCTATACTTAAATATAGCTCTTATTTTTATTTATTTATTTATGCTTATATACCATCTTTCGAGAATCAAAGCGGTTTACAAAAAACTTAAAAATGAAAGGAAAAATACAATTAACAATGAAAATAGTAGACTGTATTTATTCATCGTGTCTCCTTGTTAAGGGACTGGTTATTTATACCCTATTTTTATTTATTTTATTTATTTATTTATTTATTTATTACAATTTCTTATATACCGCACTATTGTCAGCGCGGTTTACATACAACAAAATGACCATAACAAACTGTTTGGCTTCACATAGAACAGGAGAAAACAACTTGGATAACATGTTTATGCTTTACCTGTTATACCTGCTTAATGCATACCCAAGTTTAATTTTCCTGTTTAATGTATACCCAAGTTATTATACCTGTTTCACTGTAAGCACAAATCACGAAATTGAGATGTGCAACTCTTATGTTCATTGTAAACCGCACTGATGTCGAATAGCGCGGTATAAAAGAGACTGCAAATAAATAAATAAAATACATTTAACAATTTAAAATGAAAAATTTCAAACAGTGCTGAGGATTGAAATAAACCAATTTTCAAATGTCTAATAACTAATACATGAAAAGAAGTAAACTCTCTAAATAACATTGACTTTAATTATATTTAAGTAATTAATTCACCAAAGTAGTCCTTAAATAGAAAAGATTTTAGAAGTTTTCGAAAGGTCTTTGGATCATCAGAAGTTCTAATTAATTGAGGACGTGAATTCCATAACAGAGGAACAGAAAGAGAGAAAGCTCTCTTTGAAGTAGTGGCACTGCAGAACTTGAATTCAGAAGGAATAACAAGCAATTTTTTAGATATACTTCTCCATGGTCTGTTATCAGAACTAATTTGGATAAGCTCTTTCAGGCAAGAAGAGGATTCTGAATGAATTGATTTAAAAATTGTATGAATAGCTTTAAATTTAATCCTGCTCTCTATTGGAAGCCAATGAAGGAGTTTTAAGGTTGGAGTAATATGCTCTTTAATTGGGGACTTGTAATATAACTCTTGCTGCCGTGTTTTGAGCTAGCTGAAGTCTATTAATAGTTTGCTTTGGAAGACCCATTAGTAATGCATTACAAAAATCTAAATGAGGAAATATTGAATGAATTACCATTCTAAAATCACTTGTGGAGAGGAGTGGTCTTAAATGTTGAAACATCTTTAATTTGGAATAAATGGCCTTTGTCAAATTGCTCACATGTTTGGAAAAACTAAGCTGTTGATCAAGTATAACACCCAAGTATCTAACTTCCTTTTTAACTTGAATGTTTGTTTCCTTTAAAATGAGTACATCTGGAGGTATAAAAAAAATTGTCCTTTGTTATAAAGAGACTTTCTGTTTTCTCAGAATTTAAATACAAGTTATGATCTGTCAACCAAGTGGTGATATTGCTGAAGCATTCATTTATTTTTTCTAATTGTAGCTGCTTAGTATTGATATGAGAGTATAACATAATGTCATCAGCATATAGATGATAAAAAATGCCATGATTCTTGATTATGCTAGAGATAGGTTGGATGTATAAATTAAAAAGAAGAGACGGAATGCCTATCTTTTGAAAAAATGGATTTGATATAATATTACCCATTTTTACTTGGATGGTTCGATTTGATAGATATGATTTAAACCATAAAAAACTTTATCTTTTAAGCTGATTTCTTGCAATCTAAATAAGAGATAATCATATAAAGCAGAGTCATAAGCTGCTGATATATCAAGAAATATTAAGATGAATCCAGAATTAGGTTTTCAATTCCTTTGAGAAGCTTGTCCATTAATGACATAAGAAGAGTTTCAACTCCGTGCCCAATTCTAAAACCATGCTGCTGAGGATCAAGCGGGGCAAAGCTGTCTACGTGAATTTGTAGTTGGAGTTGAGCAGCCTTTTCTAGTATTTTTGCCATAAAAGGTAAACTTGAAATTGGCCTGTATGAGCTTGGCTTAGAAATATCAAGCTTCTTACCTTTAAAAAGGAGATGAATAGAGGCGCTTTTTAGATTATCTGGAATGTATCCTTGTTCTAGTGAATAGCTGATTAAATTCAGCATATAAGGAGCAAGGCAATCACAAGACAAACAAATCCATGTGTCACATGTATGATTTTCTCCCAGTTGGTGAGAGGTCTTGCGTGTGCACTAGGTGCAAGGAGCTCTTTGCTCTCAGGGAACAAGTCTGTTCTCTAGAGGCTAAAGTAGCAGACTTGGAAAACATAAGACAGACAGAGAGGTACATAGACGAGACCTACAGGGATATAGTCCTGAAGTCTCACTTCCAGTCTGGCAGCACCCCTGTTGCCATGGAGGAGAGAGGTCACGTGACAGGACAGCATCACCCTGGTGTGGCAGGAAGTGATCCTGTAACTAGGACCTGTCCTCCAGGTGATGTAAAACCCTCTCGCACCGAGGAAGTTTCTCCAGGGCCATGTGCCCATGAGAGAAGGGTTAGGACAGCCGTTATAGTTGGTGATTCGATCATTAGGCATGTAGATAGCTGGGTGGCTGGTGGACGTGAGGATCGCCTGGTAACATGCCTGCCGGGTGCGAAGGTAGCGGACCTCACGCGCCACCTAGATAAGGTCTTAGATAGTGCTGGGGAGGAGTCTGCTGTCTTGGTACATGTCGGTACCAATGACATAGGAAAATGTGGTAGGGAGGTTCTGGAGGCAAAATTTAGGCTTTTAGGTAGGAAGTTGAAATCCAGAACTTCCAGGGTAGCATTCTCCGAAATGCTTCCTGTTCCACGCGCAGGACCCAAAAGGCAGGCAGAGCTCCGGAGTCTCAATGCGTGGATGAGACAATGGTGCAGAGATGAGGGTTTTGGATTTGTTAGGAACTGGGGAACATTCTGGGGAAAGGAGGGGCTCTTCCGAAGGGATGGGCTTCACCTTAACTGGGATGGAACCAGGCAGTGGAGGAGTGGCCTAGTGGTTGGGGCAAGGTACTTCAGGCCGGAAGGTCGGGGGTTCAAATCCCACTAGAGGACAGCAACCTTGGGCTGGAAGGACTGTGGTTTCTAGTCCCACAGGTGCTCCTTGTGGTCTTGGGCAAGCCACTTAACCCTCCATAGCCCATGTTCCCTGTAAAATAGTTATCTCCAAGTTATAATGCCCTGTTCAATGTAATTTCAGTTTGTTCAATGTAAACCGCACTGATGCAGAATAGCGCGGTATATAAGAGAATGTAAATAAATAAAATAACCTTTAAAAAGGAGATAGAGCAGCTTTTAAACTAGATATTAGGGGAAAGTCGACAGTCGCCCAAGAGCGGATGGTTCGGAAGAATGTATCCTTGAAGGATACTACCAAAAGCAGAGAGGTTCCACAAAAGAGTAAAGTAGCCCAAATGCCCTCAAGTATGGAGCAGACAGAGCTTAAAGATCCCAATTTACCCATATTGTTAAATAGCCAAATTAACATGAATAAAATACATTCTCTAAAATGCTTGTATGCAAATGCTAGAAGTCTAAAGAATAAGATGGGAGAGTTAGAATATATAGCACTAAATGAAAGGTTAGATATGATTGGAATATCAGAGACATGGTGGAAGGAGGACAACCAGTGGGACACTGTGATACCTGGGTACAAACTACATCGTAATGATAGAGCTGATCAAATTGGTGGAGGGGTTGCGCTCTATGTTAGAGAGGGCATTGACTCAGAAAGGATTAAAGTTTTGCAGGAAACAAAATCTGCTGTAGAATCTATATGGATTGAAATTCCATATAAAAGGGGGAAGGCAATGGCAGTGGGGGTGTACTATCGAGTGCCTGGCCAGAATGACCAAATGGATGATGAAATGCTCAAAGAAATCAAGGAAGCTAACAAAAGTTACAGCGCAGTAATAATAATAGGTGATTTCAATTACCCCGGTATCGACTGGGTCAGTGTCACGTCAGGACATGCTAGGGAGATAAAGTTCCTAGATGAAATAAATGACTGCTTCTTGGAGCAGCTGGTTCATGAATCGACCAGAGGGGAAGCCATATTAGACCTAGTCCTTAGTGGAACACCAGATCTAGTGCAAGAGATAAGGGTGCTGGGGCCACTTGGCAATAGTGATCATAGCATGATCGCCTTTGATTTAATTAGTGGAGGAGGGGATAGTAAGGAAATCCACAGTACTACCTTTTAACTTTCGAAAGGGAGACTATGATAAAATGAGGAAAACAGTTAAGAAAAAACTAAAAGGAGCAGTTGCAAAGGTTAAAGACGTACATCAAGCTTGGGTGTTGTTGAAAAATACTATCTTGGAAGCCCAGACCAGCTGTATTCCACGCTTTAAGAAAAGTGGAAGGAAGTCCAAAAAACTGCCAGCATGGTTTAAAGGTGAGGTCAGAGGCTGTTGTTGCCAAAAAAGCATCGTTCAGGAAATGGAAAAAAGAGCCAAACGACGAAACCTGGAAACAGCACAAGCACTGGCAAGTCAAATGCAAGGCATTGATAAGGCAGGCAAAGAGAGAATTTGAGAAGAAGCTTGCTGCGGAAGCAAAAATGCGAAATAAAGACCTTTTCAAGTACATTCGTAGCAAAAAACCTGTGAGAGAGTCAGTTGGTCCATTAGATGATAAAGGGGTTAAAGGAGCACTAAGAGGTGACAAGGCGATAGCGGAGAGACTGAATGAATTCTTTGCTTCGGTCTTTACTGAGGAAGATGTAGGGATGTTACCCATGACTGAAGTGGGATTTAAAGGTGTGGAAGAATTGAAGGAAATATCGATACATCGGGAAGATGTCTTACAACTATTAGATAAACTGAAGAGTAGCAAATCACCTGGGCCGGATGGTATACATCCAAGGGTGTTGAAAGAACTGAAATATTAGATTGCAGACCTGCTATCAGTAATCTGTGAACTATCATTAAAATCATCTCTAATACCTGAAGATTGGAGGATCGCCAATGTAACACCAATTTTTAAAAAGGGTTCCAGGGGTGATCCGGGAAACTACAGACCGGTGAGCCTGACGTCAGTACCAGGAAAAATGGTAGAAACCATCATAAAGAATAAAATTACTCAGCATGTAGATAATCACGACCTAATGGGAGACAGCCAACATGGCTTTAGACAAGGAAGATCTTGTCTTACTAATCTGTTATGTTTTTTTGAAGGAGTGAATAAACAGGTGGACAAAGGTGAGTCGGTTGATATTGTGTATCTGGACTTTCAGAAAGCCTTTGACAAGGTCCCTCATCAGAGACTTTTGGCAAAACTAAAGAGTCATGGGATAGGAGGCAGTGTACTATTGTGGATCAGGAACTGGTTAAAAGATAGAAAGCAGAGGGTAGGGCTAAATAGCCAATTTTCCCAATGGAGAAAGGTGAATAGTGGTGTACCCCAGGGATCTGTGCTGGGTTCGCTGCTTTTTGACATATTCATAAATGACCTGGAAAGTGGAATAACGAGTGAGGTTATCAAATTTGCAGATGACACAAAACCATTTAAAGCTGTTAAAACCCAAGAGGATTGTGAAAAATTGCAAGAGGATCTTGATAAATTGGAAGACTGGGCATCAAAATGGCAGATGAAATTTAATGTGGACAAGTGCAAGGTTATGCACCTAGGGAAGATCAACCCAAACTATGGTTACACGATGCAAGGTTCCACATTAGGAACCACCACCCAGGAAAATGATTTAGGCGTCATTGTGGATACCATGTTAAAACCCTCGGCCCAGTGTGCAGCGGCGGCCAAGAGAGCAAATAGAATGCTAGGTATGATAGCACTGCAAAGGTATGATAGAACTGCAAAGAACTGCATTGGTTACCTTTACATGCCAGAATCCAGTATAAGTCTTTAGTCCTTACTTTCAAGGCCCTAAATAATTACCCCCCTACGCCAATCAGCAAGCTTATCCATGGCACCCTGGAAAACAGAAAAAGGAGACCTACATCAATGAACACCTTAATAGTCCCGAAAATAATAACGAAGTGCACGAAGGCCACCTCCAACAGGGCCTTCTCCTTAATTGCGCCTCTAAACTGGAATGCGCTTCCCCATGAAATCCGTGCTATCAAAAGCCTAATCCTATTCAGGAAAGCATTGAAATACCATTTGTTCACAAATGCTACCCAGAAGACAACCTAGACATTAGCAAAACTAGCACCTCAATACAACTAGAAAAGGGCTAGTTGTTCAACCTTCTCTCTAGTCCTATTGGCGAACCACCCAAAAAGCACATGCAACATCCAAACGAGTTTTATATTACTGTATATAGCATTAAGTTAATCTGTACATAGTTCCCCCGGTTGTCCTCTGTTAAATTTCCCTGTTCATTGTAAACTCAATGTTACTTGTATGCATTGTAGTATGTTCTTGTTCAATGTACACCGCACTGATTGTAATAGCGCGGTATAAAAGAAATGTTAAATAAATAAATAAATAAATGATAAGGAAAGGAATGGAAAATAAAACAAAAGATATTATAATGCCTCTATATCGTTCCATGGTGAGACCGCACCTTGAATATTGTGTGCAATTCTGGTCGCCGTATCTTAAAAAGGATATAGCGATTTTAGAAAAGGTTCAGAGAAGAGCCACCAAAATGGTAAAGGGGATGGAAGGATACTCCTATGAAGAAAGGCTAAAAAGGTTAGTGCTCTTTAACCTGGAAAAGAGACGGCTGAGGGGAGATATGATAGAAGTCTATAAATTAATGAACGGAGTGGAACGGGTAAACGTAGATCGATTGTTTACGTTATCAGAATATAGAAAGACTAGGGGATATGCAATGAAGCTACAGGGTAAACTATTTAAGACTAATAAAATAAAATATTTTTTCACTCAATGTGTAATCAAACTCTGGAATTTGTTACCGGAGGATGTAGTAAAGGCTGTTAGTGTAGCTGAGTTTAAAAAAGGTTTGGACAAGTTCCTGGAGGAAAGGTCCATAAACCATTATTAAGAAGTGACCGAAGATATCAATGCTTGACCCAGTACAAGCATTGTGGAACTTGTGTCTCTTGGGGAAACTGCTAGGTACATATGACCTAGATTGGCCACTGTTGGAAACAGAATACTGGGCTTGATGGACCTTGGTCTGACCCAATATGGCATATCTTATGTTCTTATGTTCTGGGCAAGGGTCTAGAAATGCAAGGCTGCGGGGCAGGGTCCCGGCGGCCAACCATAACCGGGTGTTTGACCAGTGCGAGGGACCTGGGCTCGTGGCCAGTATCGGCAAAGGGGGCAGAGGCGTGAGGATGCCTTTCAGCTGATTGGCTCCACCCGCGTGCATCAGCGCGGTGGAGCCTGGGGGGGGGGGGGGGCGTGACTTTGAGGGGGAGGAGCCAGGAGTCGGCAACAGTCTCTTTCACTCCTGTGCCTCCTCGGGTGCCGGTGCCTGCTTCCTCTGTTGCAAAAGACGAGAAGAATACAAAAAAAAAAGAAAAAAATGTGAGACGTCGAGGTTTGATTGCAGCAGGGAGCCTGTGGGAGTGTGTCACTACTGGTGAGCCAATGCGGTAACGAGAAGTGCGTCTGGTGTGGACAGGCAAGTGTTGTTCAAGTTTGGGAAATTTAAAATAAAGGAGGGTTAATTACTTAAAAAAAGAAAAAGGAAAGATAAATATAAATAAAGTTAATGGGGTGTAGTGTTAGTTTGGGCTTGGGACCGTGGTATTTCAGGTGTGGGTCCTGTTATCTCGGTGCCATTTTTGTGTGGTTGCCGAGAGGTTTGGGCACGGTGGTGTGTTGAGGTAGCGGTTCATGATCCACACGCACCTACTGGCATGGTGGCAGGTTAAGTAATGCGATACTGCGGTGCCGTGCTTACAAAAAAAAAGGTTTAAGAAAAAGCGCCTCATGCCGGTGCGTAAATGCCGGCAACGCCGGGTTAGAGGGCCGGGTAGGGCGGTTAGGGATTCGGGATGGATGGAAATGGGGTGACTGAGGAGAAAGTGGAGGGGGGGTGAGTACAGCATCAGCTGGGGGTCAGGGGGGTATACAAACCATGAGAGGTAAAGGACATTAGAAGAAGCAAGGAAGGTCTTGAGCTCAGCGGGCCGGGAGCGGAGTTAGGGCTTGGTGGACACGTACATGGGGACAAGGGGGGTCAGCTATGAGGTAAGAGGGGGTCAAGTCCTGGTGTTGTGCGGGCTAGGGGGACAGGGCGTGGCATTGGGGGGATAGCGTCGGAGGCTCAGGCTGTGCACAGTGCTGATACAGGTGTGAGCAATGAGGTGAAAGCATCAGACAACACTGTGGGTAGGGGAGCTGAGCAAGGGTATGGGGATTCTTGTCTGGTCGGGGAAATGCCAGTTCAATGGGCCCCCAGTATGAGAGTGCAAAATAAATAAATAATTACATATATATATATACATACATACACACACCCTCTGGGGGTTGGCATTGGTGCAGGGAGGCTAGTGGCCAGTGTGTGTGTGTGTGTGGGGGGGGGGGGAATCTCCATCATGGGAACATGTGATTAGGGGGGCCAAGGGGTTGGGGGCTGGGCAACCTTTGTGGGGCTCCAGTTGTTCCGCCTCCTGTTTTTTCTTTCATGTCTCCACAGGTGTCTACAAGGAATCAGAACACTGCGGGCATAGCACAGCAGGCCAAGAGGGATCAGAGAACATGGACGCTGGAATAGCGGCAAGGCAGAGCGTGGCAGGGGTGGATACCAGTGCGACCAGGGGCAGCGTGCATTCGTCAAATGAGGATACCAGCCAATCTACAACTTGTCCAACAGCGGCACTGGCGGTGGATAGTGAGAATGCAGGTTAATAGCAGGCCGAACATGGAGAGGTGGAAGAGGGAAGCAGCTCACGAGAAGCGGTAGAGGAACACCTAGTGGTTAGAGCAGCAGCCTGGTACCCAGAAGAGCATGGGTTCAATTCCATCGGCATGCCGCGTGACCTTTGGCAAGTCACTTTCAAAGGCACGGGAGGCAAAGCGAGCAAGAAAAGGAAGCACTTATGTCGGCGGCGGCACATGTCTGAGTCATCCTCCACATCCCCTTCTTCGTAGTCATAGTCGTCGGGAGCGGATATCGCAGTGCGGGGGGCGGGGCGCAGGAGGACAGAGTGAGCTGGTTAGTGGGTGGAGCCGCAACGTTCGTGGTTTTTTGGAAGTATGGGAGGGAGTTCCGAAGAATTTGTGCAGTAAGATTAGGAAGCGGCGATATATCGATAATGTTCGCCTGCTAGAGGATAGAAAACCGTCAGGTGAGAGTAGGAAACAGAGAAAAGAAGAAGAGAAGGCAGGCCGCAGAAAAAGGTCTCATGTAACATAGTAAACTGGACGAGAGCCTTTTGTGGTTATAGCAAGCGTCTGGGGTCATCACCATCCTGAGCAGTATGAGAGGCTGTTGGTTTACGGGGATTCCATTTCAGAGGCATCCCAGACCCATTGCTGGAGGTTTAACAAGTCCTCTTGCCCGTTCCTTGACTGCAAATTTGGCATGAGGGCTCCGTCTGTAGGGCAGGACACTCGGCAGCAAAAGGTAGGGAAATGGGCCCTTCGGGCCCAGTGCCGGCCCCCAAACACTAATGATGTGAGCAGCCTGTTCCTTACACCAAGATGGTTAGTGGCCTTAAGGGCTTGGATTTGGCAATACCCGAAGCGGAGGGATAAGGAGGTATTGGGGGGGGGGTTACAGGAGGATTGGGTTATACCGGTACATGGAATGGGGTAGCGTCCAAGGCGCGAAATTCACTTTCGGTGCGGTGCTTTCCACACAGGGTTAGGGATAAGTCGGAGGTAGAGCTAACTTTAGGCAGAATCGCGGCCCCTGTGATGGGTATAAAAAAAACAAAACACGGAAGTTCTGGCTGATTCATCACTGGTCGTTCCGTCGGGAGCATAGGTGAATGATCATATCCCGTGGTAGTGGGGTGCGGTTCGTTATGCTTCGTTGGATCGGGCTGTTGAATTGGTCCGAACATTGTGTCACAGGGCATTGATGGTGAAAGGGGATATAGAATCAGCTTTCCGTTTGTGGCCAGTGCACTGGTCGGCATTTCAATTGCTCAGTTCAGCTTTGAGAATGGAAGTTAATTCGACAAATGCTAGCCTATGGGCTGCTCAGTCTCTGGTGCATATGTTTGAATATTTAATACTTTCCAGCAATGGGTATTAGGGCGGAAGGTTGGCTGTGCGAATATTGTTCAGGATTTAGATAATTTGTTCATTGGAACAGCGCAAGCAGTGGGGTCTGGAGCTATTCGAATGCTTTATGGAACAGTAGAGCGAATAGGGTGTGCCGTTGGCGGTGGGAAGACAGAAGGCCTGGCGACGAGGATTACCTGTTAGGTGGGGAAGTGGATTCCGGGGAGATGGTGACTCGCCTCCCTCTTGATACGGTGTTGAGAGTGCGGGGGTTGGTAGCTAACGTGTTGGCTTCAGCTAAATTAATGGGGAAGTTAATGCAGGCTCCCTGATGGGGCGGGGTTCAGCGTCAGTTTGCGGTGTCAACTCCTGGGGTGCAGAAACCGCACCACCGTATTGGAGAAGCACAGGTTATGCGTTCAGATGTGCGGATCTGGGATGTCTTTTGAAAGATTTTAACGGGACTTCGGTGATGAGGGAGGCCGAGATTTCCAGTCTATGGGGTATGGGAATTATTTCAGGGGAGCGTGGCGTGCGGACAGCTGGCTGCAGGCTTGGCGCGAATCCAGCCCAACTAGCAACATAATGACATTGGAGGTGGCTCGATAGGCTTCGCAACTACAGGGTAGTGTGGTGGGGCGACAATGCAGCAGTGGCAGTGTAATCAGTAATTATAATCCACGTATTTGGGTGGCAGCCTTAAGGAAGGAAGTGGTATACGCATGTTTGCATCGTAATGTGTAGGGATGGTCCCGGCATATCCCAGAATGCACTAACAGGATAGTGGATGCTCATTCCCATTTCAAGTGGGAACGTTTTTTGACTTTTGGCTCCAGAAGCGGATATGGAAGGATTCGTGGTTCCGGAGAAATTATGGAGCACTGGCCAAGGTTATGGTATGGAGCCTCCCTATTCCGGGTGGTTTATGCCTGGTATGTTTCGGTGCGTTCTATATTGGTGGGTTGGTAGTGAACTCCAGCAAGTTGGGGATGGGAGGTGGTATACAGCGCAGCAGGTTTGTGTTGAGGAAGGGCTGTTACGGGTCCTCCTAGCTAAGTCTATGATGGACCAGCAAGGTAAGGGATTTGGGAGGTATTGAAGAAGATGGTTGGCCTCTTAACAGGCCCGGGGGGCACTTTAAGGGTTCATTTGCGGTTACGCCCACGCGGGAAAGGGGGAATCTTCATGCATGTGGATGCACGGCTATTGACATGTTGTAAGTATCAGCTGTGCTGAGGATGGTGCTGGGGCATGTAGGAGAAGGCCCGAGTCAGTTTGCAGCACACTCATCCTGCATGGGTGCAGCAACCAGGGGGGTCGCGGCGGGGTTGCCGGAACGAGAGATACAAGCATCGGCAGATGGCATGCGAGGGCGTTGGGGGTTATGCCGGCTTTGAGGGGTTGAAAGAACGAGCAATTTCGGGATACTAACCGGTTGGCGTTTCGGATGTGGAACAAAGTCCTAGGGTCGGTGGGCAGATGGGTCCTTCCTCCGTTTATGGGGCTGGTCAGCGAGAAACGGTGGGAGCCGGTGGGGACTAAGATCCAGCCGCGGTGTCTGGGTTATGGCTAGGCGAGCGCGGCCTCCGATGGATGCAGCTAATGCCTGTGCTTGGACACTATGAGCGATGAAGGTGCAAGCCTGCACTGATATTGTTACATTTGGGGGGCAACAACCTGGTATTGGGGGTCAGCAAGCAAGGATAAGAGCGGCAAAGAGGGATCTTGCTGTGCTTCTGCAAAGGATCCAAGGCATGGTGTTGATGTGGTCGGATATAATTCGAAGGCCTGCTGGCTGAAAAAAAGAAAAAAAAAGAAATTGTAATCGGCGGATTGGCCGTTGGGGTCCGTGAACAAGGAGGTTATCTGATCATGAATTCATGGGTTGAGAGCGATTATGCAAGGTTGTATAGGGGGATGGAGGGCACTTATCCCCCATGGGTGTTGATTTGCTCATTGGCGACTGGCAGGAGGCTTTGGAATGTGTGGGTTGGCAGGAGGCTCGCTGGTTGCAGCTTCGTGGTGGGGGGGGGGGTGGCATAGGGACATTAATGTCACCTGTGCTGGTGGCGGGATCTCGGAGGTTTCCGGGGTCCGGAGCTTTAGGCTTTACTTGGGCCGGGGGCGGGGTGCCCTCGACCCTACATTAATGTCACCTGTGCCAGTGGCGGGATCCTGGAGGTTTCCAAGGTCCGGAGCATTAGGCTATACTTGGGCCGGGGGCGGGGTGCCCCTAACCCGGACAACCCCTGGCTGACTTTTGCTAATTTCATGGCGAGGTCGGAGAAAGGGGGTTAGGAAGATTACCATTGGCATGACCGCAGCAGAAGCGGAGGCGGTGTCACCTTGCTAACAGCATGGCTGGTGAGGCATTGTTCCACTGTTGGGATTGTTAAGAGGATTATTCTTGGACTGTAATGTTCGGTATGTTATAAAAGTTAATAAAGCTGCAACCAGTTGTTTTCCCAAGAGCGGTTGTATGCGTGTATTTTGTGGGTAAAAGGAGGGGGAGCAAAATGTGGGAGGGGGGAAAGGGGTGGATGGGTTGTGGGGCTTGGAGTACTGGGTCCGATCTATCTCGGTTAACGCAGCTAGTCCAACAGGTGCTCCTTGTGGTCTTGGGCAAGCCACTTAACCCTCCATTGCCCATGTTCCCTGTAAGTATTAGTGTATGTGTCTCATATCCCCTCGTGTTAAATGTATCCCCCAACCGCTTTGACCCGGTGAAAAGCGGGATATAAATGCAGCTAAATAAATAAATGCAAGGCTGCGGGGCAGGGTCCCAGCGGCCGACCATAACAGGGTGTTCGGCCGGTGCAAGGGATCCGGGCTCGTGGCCAGTATCGGCAAAGGGGACAGAGGTGCAAGGATGCAGTGGCGCCTTTCAGCTGATTGGCTCCACCTGCGTGCATTAGCACGGTAGAGCCGGGCGGGGGGGGGGGGGGGGGGGGGGGGGGAAGGCGGCGCGATGTTGAGGGGGAGGAGCCAGGAGTCGGCAATGGTCACGTTCACTCCTGTTCCTCCTCAGGTGCCAGTGCCTGCTTCCCTCCCTCCCTCCCTGGGTTAGGGATGTTTGGTGGGGTTGAAGGGGTGTTTCAGCGTTGGGGGGGGGGGGGGGCGGATCCCAGAGGTTTTCGGGGTCTGGAGCCTTAGGCTATACTTGGGCCGGGGGCAGGGTGCCCACAACCCAGATAATCCCTGGCCGACTTTTGCTAATTACATGGCGAGGTCGGAGAAAGGGGGTTAGGAAGATTGCCGCTGGCATGACCGCGGCAGAAGCGGAGGCGGTGTCACCTTGCTAATAGCATGGCTGGTGAGGCATTGTTCCACTGCTGGGATTGTTAAAAGGATTATTCTTGGACTGTAATGTTCAATATGTTATAAAAGTTAATAAAGCTGCAACCAGTTGTTTTCCCGAGTGGTTGTATGTGTGCATTTTGTGGGTAAAATGGGGGGGAGGGGTGGATGGGTTGTGGGGCTTGGAGCACCGGGTCTGATCTACCTTGGTTACAGATGTTGTAGTATTTAAAGATTTTATTATATCTTCAAGTTGTCTATCGATGATAATGGTAAATTTATTCCAACCCTGAATAGTGGAAGGAGTTAATGAATTATAATGATAAAAAGGTAATGGAATGAAGCCCACTTTTTCTTTATAGTATTTGGCCATTGCAAATGCATTTGGAGCAAACATGGAGTTGTCTTCCTTTGGATTGGTTGTTAGCGTTTTAACTATATCAAATAATTCTCTTGGTTAATTTAGAGCAGACATAATTAATTTAGTATGGCAATCACGTTTGTTACTGTTTAATAATGATTTGTAATTATCAAGTTTATTGAAGAAGGCTATATTTGTTTTTTAAACCTTTATATTTTCTCCATTTCCTTTCTAACCTTCTAAGCTGTCTTTTTAATAGACAAACCTCTTTTGTGTACCATACTGCTCCTTTCCTTGGAAGAGATTTGGGAATCTCAAAGCTGTTAGGAACTGTGGCTGCTTGGTATATCGAAGAGTTCCATCTATTTATGAGTAGATCAGTATCCTTGGAGTCTATTTGAAGTTGAGGTAGAATTTCTTTTAAAAATTGATCCTTGTCAAATTTACGTAACTACCTACGTTGATAAATATTTGATTTGTATTTGCTCTACTGGGAAAGAAAGCAATGTTAAATTGGATAGTGTGATGATCAGACCAAGGAATCTGCTGTATCTGTACATTTGAATCAGAAATATTGCTTGACATCTCTTGAAAAATAAATATGAGATCTAGAGTGTTTCCTTTAATATGGGCTGGTGTTGAACTATTTGCTTGAAACCCATGGCATCCATTGACTCCATAAAACCCTGTGCTAAATGTGAAGAAACACATATGTAAATATATTATTGCCAGCTTTATATGTGGAAGATGCCAAGTGATGTGGCTCTTTTGCACTTACAGGTCTTGAAATCACTGTTCCCACTGTAGTGCCACAAATATGCATGCATTTTCCAGCATTCTTATACATAACTTCATTAAAGGCTCTGGGTTTGGTGGATCCTTTTGTAAAATAGTCACCTCAGCATCCAATGAAAATGGGGCTTCATATCTACCAACACTCTCTTAACCTGTCCTTATTTATAAAGGATGTTTAAAGAGAAATGTGGGAGCCCATATATCAAAACCAATGTAGTATTAACAAGCACTATGTTATTTTCTGAAGGCATTATTTTGTAGATGAGATATTAAGCTGAAGTTTTGTCTAATCTGTAGACATGAAAGATCCCATGTCCCATTTTGCAAGAATAAGGATAGTTAATCAATAGTTCCATGACTAAATTCCAAAACAAGCTGTGCAGTTTGATTTGCAGAAGTCCTCCTACAGAAAGCATAGTTACTCACCTGTAACAGGTGATCTCCAGGAACAGCAGGAGTTTAGTCTTCACATATGGGTAACGTCGGTACCGACGGAGCCTGCGCAGGAACGCTCCCCAGCATCCAATAGGAAAGCTTTTGGGAGCATTCCACTGCACCAGCGTAGCTGCCTTCCCGCCTTTCCAGCTCTCCTTCCTCAGTTGAGTTTGTAGCTGAGATAAAAGGAGAGAAGGAGAAGAGAAAAAGAAGACCTACAACTGCTAGGGGAGGAGGGTGGGTTGTGAAGACTAAATTCCTGCTGTTCTTGGAGATCACCTGTTACAAGTAAGTAACTACGCTATCTCCAGGAACAAGCAGGAATGTAGTCTTCACATATGGGACTCCCTAATTTGAAGATGCCAGAGAGATGACCTCCAGGTGAGCTGTGGATTACAGGCACAATTAAGTAGGTCTTCCAGGATGTCTGGTATCGAAACCTGGGATGGAGGGTAGGAGTTGAACTAAATCTGAAAGAGATGCTGGAGAACTGCTTGGCAAAACAAGGCATCCCGGCAGGAGTCCTTGTCCAGGCAATAGTGGCCAGCAAAAGTGTGGACAGAAGACCAAGTTGCTACTTTGTATATCTCATCAACCGCTACAGAGCATAGATTTGCCATGGAGGCAAATAGAATGCTAGGTATGATAAGGAAAGGAATGGAAAATAAAACAAAAGATATTATAATGCCTCTATATCGTTCCATGGTGAGACCGCACCTTGAATATTGTGTGCAATTCTGGTCGCCGTATCTTAAAAAGGATATAGCGTTATTAGAAAAGGTTCAGAGAAGAGCCACCAAAATGGTAAAGGAGATGGAAGGATACTCCTATGAAGAAAGGCTAAAAAGGTTAGGGCTCTTTAACCTGGAAAAGAGATGGCTGAGGGGAGATTTGATAGAAGTCTATAAATTAATGAATGGAGTGGAACGGGTAAACATAGATCGATTGTTTACGCTATCAGAATATAGAAAGACTAGGGGACATGCAATGAAGCTACAGGGTAAACTATTTAAGACTAATAAAAGAAAATATTTTTTCACTCAACGTGTAATCAAACTCTGGAATTTGTTACCGGAGGATGTAGTAAAGGCTGTTAGTGTAGCTGGGTTTAAAAAAGGTTTGGATAAGTTCCTGGAGGAAAGGTCCATAAACCATTATTAAGAAGGGACCCAGGATATCAATGCTTGAACCAATACAAGCATTGTGGAACCTGTGTCCCTTGGGGAAACTGCTAGGTACATATGACCTAGATTGGTCACTGTTGGAAACAGAATACTGGGCTTGATGGACCTTGGTCTGACCTAGTATGGCATATCTTATGTTCTTATGTTCTCATGAAGCATGCTACAAATGGTTGAGAAGGGATGAGTTGACCATCAAAAGGGATGTGAGAGGCTGCAATTGCACTTAGGTGTACTCTTACCGAGTTGGTTTTAAGTCCAGAGGAAGACAGTTGGTGAAGATACTCAAGTAATGCATCCACCAGAGCTGAGAAGGGGTTAAGTGCCCTCTGCGAACACCATCGAGAGAATCTACGCCATTTGAAGGTGTAGGAACATCTGATGGAACTACTGAGAGAGGTTAATGTCCTGGAAGGCTATGCCTTCAGCAGCCATGCCGTAAGATGGAGGGACTGTGGATTGGGATGGAGCAGTGTCCCCTCCTCCTGAGAGAGAAGATCTGGAGCAGATCCCAGATCTACTGGTTGAGCCCAAGACAAACGTAGGAGAGGATACCACAGTTGTCGTGGCCAGCATGGGGCTATGAGTATCATGAAGCCCCTGTCTCTCTGGAGTTTGAAACATGTCTTGGGAATGAGGGGAATGGGAGGGAAGGCATAGAGGAAGCCTTGACCCCAGTGGAGGTGAAAAGCATCCATCTGCTGGCTGACCGGTGCAGGAGTCCTGGAACAGAAGCGAGGAAGTTTGGCATTCTGAGGACTTGCAAACAGATCTATCTCTGGGGTTCCCTAGATCTGGAAGATGTGAGCTACCCTGTCTGCATGGAGAGACCACTCATGGGGGAGACCACTCGTGAGCTTGTCCACCAAGACATTGTGTTTGCCCGGAAGATAAACCGCAAGTAGGTGAATGCGATGCTGTATGTGGCAAAAGACCACAAATGCAGGGCCTCGCTGCAGAGGGTCCAAGAGCCTGTTCCGCCCTGCTTGTTCAAGTAGAACATGGCTACTTGATTATCTGTCTGGACTAGAATTGAGTGGAATCGAAGATGGTCCTGGAAGACCTAGACAGCATTGTGAATGGCTCTGAGCTCCAGCAGATTTATGTGGAGTTGTGACTCCTGATGAGACCAAAGCCCGAGTGGAGAGATTGTCCAGATGAGCTCCCAAGCCCAATTTGGATGCATCCGTCTTCAGGGTACATTGATGTGCTGGCATCTGAAAAGTGACCCTACCAGGAGGTTCTCGGGATTGCCACCACTGGAGAGACAAGATTAGGTGGGTAGAGACCATTATCTTGTCTCCCAGGCAACCTGATGCCTGAGACTACTGGGAAGCCAGTGTCCATTGAGCTGCGCATATATGTAGACGAGCATATGGGACAACATGCACTGTTGATGCCATATGACCCAGCAGTTGTAGTAGATATCGAGCAGTGAGAAACCTCTTGAGGCTTGCTTGAGATGCTAACTTATTGAGTCATGCACAGCAGAGTTGAGGCAGAAATGCCTTTGATTGCTGAGTGAGTTGGGACTTTGGAAAATTTATTACAAATCCCAAGTGTTGCAGCACCTGCATGGTGTGCGAGAGGGAAAGACTGGCCTCTAGAGAGGTGTTTGCTCGAATGAGCCAGTCGTCTAAATAAGGGAAGACAAATATCCCGAGAGTTCTTAAGAATGTGGCTGTTACCGCCATGCACTTTGTGAAAACTCTTGGGGCAGAGGCGAGGCCGAAAGGCAGGACTCTGTATTGATAATATCTCCCCCGAAACATGAAGCGCAGGAACCTTCTGTGCTGTGAGCGGATCAGAATATGAGTATATGCCTCTTTGAGGTCTAGAGAAGAGAGCCTGTCCTGACTCTGGAAGGATACTAGGGAGATCATTTTGAATTTCTCCCGTATCAGGTGCTTGTTCAGTTCTCGGAGTTCCAGAATAAGCCTGTATCCTGTTTTATTTGGAATGAGGAAGTAGGGAGAATAAAAGCCCATTCTCTGCTGGGATGGTGGAACCTCCTCTATTGCTCCCTGAACAAGAAGGGAGGTGATTTATTGTAAGAGAACAGAAAGGGGGTCCTGAGAGCGGAACTCTCTTGGAGGAGTCCGGGGGGGCAGACTTTGTAGATGAAGCTTGTACCTCTCCCGTACTATGGACAGCGTTCACTGCTCTGATGTGATAAGATTCCATCTGTGGGCAAAATGGCAAAGCCTGCCGGGGATGAGCCGTCCAGAAAGAGTCTAGATGGAGGGGGGGGGGGGGGGGCGCATGCCCGATGTGAAAAATCACACCGGACGCGATTCATGCTCGGTACTGCCCTGGTGGTAGGAACAAAAACAGTGACAGAATTCAACTAAGCATGGGACAGACAGAGGATCCCTATATAACAAGTGGATGGAATAAAAACAAACTTGAAAATCTTTTAGACTTCAACAAATTGAGGGGGTGACCTGCATGGAGCAGCGGGTACAATCACTCTGGCCACCTTACTGGGCAGACTAGATGGACCATACTAGTCTTTATCTGCCGTCATCTACTATGTTACAAGGGAGAAAACAGTGGTGACAGCAGGAGCACAGCAGTTTATTCTATTTGTGTAATCGATATACTGCCTTACATAACAAGTATGACAAAATGGTTCATATATTGCTACTAAAGTGTAGGAAACATATTCAGTACAGACAGACATATGAAAAAAAAAGATCAATCAAAAAATAACATAGAAGACACCATGATATCAGTTTACAAATTTTGATTTCTCAAGCTTAAAACAGTCAAAAAACAAACTGAACTACAATAACAATGCATAAGACAATTGGTCTGATCTACTCTGCACTCCTTTCTTGTTTTATTGTTTTCTCTCTATTTAATTTACTTATATTAGCTTTGTTCTTTTAGTAAACCACTTTGTTGCGAATCGCTAAAGGTGGTATATCAAGCAATAAATAAACCATAACAACATAAAAATACATCTGAATAAAACAGGGTTACTCACCTGTAACAGGTGTTTTCCATGGACAGTAGGATAAGTCCTCACATATGGACGACATCACTGGCTGGGGAAGATTTTCATTTCCTTAAAGAGCTTTAACAATGAACCATTCATGCATGTGTGAACCTTCCCTCCTGCCGCCACCATGCTCTAGTCTCATTCTGGTATGAAGCCGATGGCAGGTGACAACTCAAAGAGGAGGTGGGGGGGTTGTGAGGACTTATCCTACCATCCACAGAACATATCTGCTACAGATGAGTAACTGTTTTCTGCAGGGAGAAGCAAGATAATATCCTCAACATTTGAGATTCCCTAGCTACAGGCTGCCTCTAAAGAAAAAGGGAAAGAACACAGCGTCTCAACTGGAGACTCTGAACATACAAACGTTTTTATTGGTAACAGATCTTTTAAGTATTTATCTGCTTTTTTAACCTTTTTTATATTTATTCTTTTTTTTCTTTTGCTTAGGCAGCCTGAATAGAAAGAAATGGGCCTAGGCAGGACAGAGTTGGATTTTATTTATCAAAATACTGAAAAATGGATCGGCTGAATCTGCTTTCTCATCAAGAGTCCCCTTCCCTTCCAGATGGTAGCGAGATGTGAATGTGTGCAGTCTTGCACATCTCTCCGACACAGTCATAGCTCAGATGTTCAGAGCTGTGACATTACCCTCAAGCATCAGACCTATCTGAGCATAAACAAAAGAGATGCAATCTGTTAGCCAAATTGAAAGAGGTTGTTTGCTGATGCTGGCTCTTGATCTACTGGGGTCAATAAAGGCAAAAAGCCGAGTGGATTTTCTATGGACTTTAGTCCACTCCAAATATAAAGCCAAGGCTTTCTTGAGTCCAATGTGTGCAACATGCTGTCTGCCTTGTGAGCATGGTATTTTGGGAAAAATGTTGGAATTCTACCTTAATCAGTTAGTAGTTCTTCCAACACTACTTAAGGAAGGCACTTAAGATCACTACGCAAGACCACCCCCTATTGCAGAAAACATTTGTGAAGTGTGCATCTACTACTAGAGCCTGGAGCTCACTAACTCTACATGCTGAAATAACAGCCACCAGAAATAAGATCTTCTAGGTCAAGTAATTCAATCCACAGGTACTTAATGGCTCAAAAGCCACTTTCATCAGCTGAGTTTAAATCACATTGAGGTCCCAAGTCACTTAGGGAGGCTTGTAGGGAGGGCTTTGTGAGAAGCAAGTCCCAAATGAAACAAAAAAAACTAAATGTTGTAGAGATGGGTTTACCTTCTACATGATGGCGATAAGTGTCAATTGCACTCACGTGAACCCTAATGGATTTGGTCTCCAAACCAGACTCATAAGAGCATAAGATATGCCATAGTGGGTCAAAACAAGGTCCATCAAGCCCAGTATCCTGTTTCTAAAAGTAGCCAATCCAAGTCACAAATACCTAGCAGTTTCCCCAAAAGACACTGGTTCCACAATGCTTGCATTGGGTCAAGGAGTGGATATCCCAGCTCCCCTTTAATAATGGTTTATGGACCTTTCCTCCAGGAACTTGTCCAAACCTTTTTTAAAAGCGGCTACACTAACAGCTTTTACTACATCCTCCGGTAACAAATTCCAGAGTTTGTGCTGAGTGAAAAAATATTTTCTCTTATTAGACTTAAATAGGTTACCTGGTAGCTTCGTTGCATGTCCCCTAGTCCTCCTATATTTTGATGGCGTAAACAATTGAATTACGTTTACCTGTTTATTTATTTATTTTATTTAGCTGTATTTATATCCCGCTTTTCATTGGGGGATACATTTAACACGAGGGGATATGAGACACATATGCTAGTACTTACAGGGAACATGGGCAATGGAGGGTTAAGTGGCTTGCCTAAGACCACAAGGAGTGCCTATAGGACTAGAAATCCCAGACCCTCCGGCCTGAGATTGCTGTCCCCAGGGGGACTTGAACTCCCGGCCCTCCGGCCTCCGGCCTGAAGTACCTTGTCCTAACCACTAGACCACTCCTCCCTGTTCCACTCCATTCATTAATTTATAGACCTCTATCATATCTCCCTCCCCTCAGCCCTCTCTTTTTCAAGTTGAAGAGCCCTAACCTTTTTAGCCTATCTTCATAGGGGTGTCCTTCCATCCCCTTTATCATTTTGGTGGCTCGTCTCTGTACCTTTTCTAATAATGCTATATCCTTTTTAAGATACGGTGACCAGAACTGGACACAATATTCAAGGTGTGGTCGCACCATGGAACAATACAGAGGCATTATAATATCCTTTGTTTTTTTCTCCATTCCTTTCTTATGATATCTAGCATTCTATTTGCTCTCTTGGCCACCACTGCACACTGGGCAGAGGTTTTCAACATGTTATCCACGATGACGCCTAAATCTTTCTCCTGGTTGGTGGTTCCTAATGTGGAACCGTGCATCGTGTAACCATAGCTTGGGTTGTTCTTTCCTAGGTGCATAACTTTGCACATCTCCACATTAAATTTCATCTGCCATTTGTATGCCCAGCCTTCCAATTTATCAAGGTCCTCTTGCAATTTTCCACAATCCTCATGGGTTTTAACAACTTTGAATAATTTTGTTTCATCTGCAAATTTGATTGCCTCACTCATTATTCCCATTTCCAGGTCATTTACAAATATGTTAAAAAGCAACAGACCCAGCACAGATCTCTGGGGTACTCCACTATTCGTCTTTCTCTATTGGGAAAACTGGTCATTTAGTCTTACCTTCTGCTTTCTATCTTTTAACCAGTTCCTGATCCACAATAGTACAATGCCTCCTATTCCATGACTTTTTAATTTTGCCAAAAGTCTCTCATGAGGGACCTTGTCAAAGGCTTTCTGAAAATCCAGATACACTATATCGACCCCGACTCACCTTTGTCTGTTTATTCACACCTTCAAAAAAATATAACAGATTAGTAAGACAAGACCTTCCTTGGCTAAAGCCATGTTGGCTGTCTCCCATTAAGCCAAGACTATCTACATGTTCAGTAATTTTGTTCTTTATAATGTTCTTTTTCCCGGTATGGACGTCAGACTCATCAGTCTGTAGTTTCCCCGATCACCCCTGGAACCTTTTTTAAAAATTGGTGTTACATTGGCCATTCTCCAATCTTCAGGTATGAAAGATGATTTTAATGATACTTCACAGATTACTAATAGCAGGTCTGCAATCTCATATTTCAGTTCTTTCAACACTCTCAGTTGTATACCATCCAGTCCAGGTGATTTGCTACTCTTAAGTTTATCAAATAGTTGTAATAATCTCCCAGTATATCGATATTTCTTTCGATTCTTCTGCAGCATCACCTTTAAATAGCATTTCAGTCATGAGTAACATCCCTACATCTTCATAAGTAAAGAACAAAGCAAAGAATTCATTCAGCCTCTCCGCTATGGCCTTGTCCCCTCTTAGTGCCCCTTTTACCCCTCTATCATCTAATGGTCCAACTGGCTGTCCCAGGTTTTTTTTTTTGCTACGAATGTACTTGAAAAAGTCTTTATTAAGGGTTTTTGCTTCCACAGCAAGCTTCTTCTCAAATTCTCTCTTTGCCTTATCAATGCCTTGCATCTAACTTGCCAGTGCTTGTGTTGTTTCCAGTTTTCATTATTTGGCTCCTTTTTTCATTTCCTGATAGATGCATTTCTGCAACAACAGACTCTCTGATCTCACCATTAAACAATGCTGGCAGTTTTCTGGACTTCCTTCCACTTCCAGGAACAACAGAGTCTTCAGGTGTTTTTGGAATTGGCTGGTAAGCTGGATGGATCTGATCTAGGGTGGCAGCGCATTCCAGAGGGTGGGGGTATATAAGGAGACTGCTCTGCTGTTAGTTCTTTGGCTGTTAGATGGTTTATATATGGGAATCTCAAGCTTGTTGGCTGTAGCTCTCCTCTTGGGTCTGTCGGAGTTGTTGATCTTTAGTAGTGGGGTGAGGCTGACCGCTGATTGTTTGGTTAGGATCTTGTGGGTGTTTAGGATGATCTTGCATTTGATACTGCTTATGATGGGCAGCCAGTGGAGCTGTTTAAGGAATGGGGTAATGTGCACATGTTGAGATTTTGCCAAGATGGTTTTAGCTACTGTATTTTGCGCTAGCTGTTGGGGATATAATGTGCCCTTGGGAAGGCCCTGATAGATGGAGTTGAAATAATAAAATACTGGAGTGATTATTGCTTGACATAATGTGCAGAAGTCCATTGGGGGGAGGAGTTTGCATAGGTTCCTTAAGGTGCTGAGCTTGAAGTAGACAGATTTGGTAATTCAGTTTATTTGTGGCTGGAAGTTGCGTTCCTGGTCTATTGTGATGCCCAGGTAGTTGATCTGGGTTTTGACCATGAGTGGGGTGTTGTTTATTGTGATTGATGGAGGGGGATTAAACATCGTATTTCTTGTGATGTGGAGAGATTCTGATTTGTTTTGATTGATTTTGAGGTTATGTTCTTTGAGCCAGTGGTTGATAGACATGAAGCAGTTGGAGATTTTAGTGTAGTCTGGAGCTTTGGTTCAGAAAGGAGTGAAGATCATTATACCATCTGCATAGATTAGGTAATTGACACCATGGCACTTGATGATTTTGGAGAGGGGTTGTATGTAGATATTGAATAGGAGTGAGGAGAGTGCGGACCCTGGTGGTACTCCATGCCTGAGGGGGAAAGACACAGATTTGAGGTTGCCAATTTTTGTTTGTTGGGTGCGATCTGATAGGTAGGAGCAGAACCATCTCAGAGGAGTTCCTTGAATTCCTATGTTGTATAGTCGATTCAGTAGGAGTTTATCTGAGACTGAGTCGAAAGCAGTGGATATGACTAGGAAGATAAGTATTAAAACCTTGTATTATGATTTTGGTGCCTTTAATCAATGTGTTGAGAAGGGAAATCATGAGGGTTTCCACACTATGCTGGGCGGAAACCATGCTGTTGAGTGTCTAATGTGAAGTGTTGGTCCAAGTGATCTTGCAGCTGCTGCTGAACCACTTTTTTGATGACTTTAGCGATGAATGGGATGCTAGAGATTGGCCAGTATGATGTTGGGCAGGCAGCGTCCAGGTTTGGTTTCTTTAGGATAGGATGGATGGAGAATTGTTTGAATGGGAGGGGGAGGGCTCCTTGTCTTAGAGAATCGTTTATCATGTTGCGTATGTAGGGTATGAGCTGTGCTTTTTCCATTTTAATCCAGGATATTGGGCAGGGTTCGAATGGTGAAGTGGTTGTGTTGATTGCTGAGAGTTGATTATCAACGTGCTTGTGTCTGATGAGGTTGAAAGTGTTCCATAGATGTTCTTGGTTTGAGTTGGTGGGTGAGGAGGGAAGCTCAAGCTGGTGATGAGTTTGGTTGCCTTGGAGGTGTTGAGCCATCTGGTTTGGGTTTATAGGGAGCTTCACATGGGTTATGGTGGGGTTCCTTATGAGAGAATTGGTTATGTTGAATAATTCTCCTGGCTTGTTGATAGAGGTCTTGATGAGGTTTGTGTAGTATTCTTGCTTTGCTTTGTAGGTGATGTCACAATATTTGTTTAGCTCCTGTAAGTAAAATGCTTGTGTGTTGGTGTTGTTCGAGGCTCTCCCCATTTGTTCAAGTAGACAAAGTTTGGTCTTCTGGTCTTTTGTTTTTTAAGTACCAGGGGGAGGTGTATGTGCGTTTACATTTGGTGGTTGTGGGGGGTGCTTTGGCAGCAGCTGTAAAGGCTGTGTTCCATTTTAAAATCATGGTGTCTATGTGGTCATCAGGGAGGATGCGACACAAGCATGGGGATAATTTTGCTAATAAAGTCTTGGCTGTCAAAAGGGAGGAATCTGCAAGTGGCCTGATTGGTTACGGTGTGTTGTCTTTTGTTTTTTTGTTGGGTGAGTTCAAATGATATTTGGTGATGGTCAGACCAAGCGATTGGTGATATATGGATGGAGGAGGACAAGAGGTTGGTTCTGTCTGTTGGGAGGATAAGGGCGAATATAAGGTCCGAATTTCCACCTTTGTTATGAGTAGGGTTGTTGACAATTTGTGAAAATTGGAGGTCTTTCATGGCCTCTATGAATCCAGTGGCTTGTTGTATGGTTAATGAGGATAAGTTGAAGTCTCCTAGCAGTATATGCATGTTCTGATTATTGGTGTGAGTGCAAGCTGTGTCTAGAATAGAGGAGAGATCATTTGGGCTGGAGGAGGGTGATCTGTAGATCAGACTGAGTGGGTGGTGTTTGTTTCATATGGTAATCATTTCTAGATTGCGTGTGGAATTGAATTCTAAGGTGTTGAATTGAAGTCTTTTGTTTGTTAGTATACAGATCCCTCCGCTCTACCAGTGGTTCGTGGGCAGTTATGGATGTAGTCAGTATCTGTATTTAGTTGGTTTAGAGAAGCATGTTGTCTCTTTCAAAAAACCAAGTTTCTGTGATACATAAAATGTCAATGTTGTTGTCTTCAATGAGTTCTTTTATCAGGTAGACCTTGTTTCTACTGGATCTGGAGTTAATTAGTGCATATTTAATTATGCTGCAGTCTCCTCTGTGCTTGGATTGATTGGAGTCATTGGCTGAAGTGCTGTGTGGGAAGATTTTGATGAGGTTGGAGTGGTTAACTTGTCTTGGGGGGCACCATGATGACCAGAACTTAGGTTGTTTGATGTGCCTAGGGTAGTATAGAATTGGGATACAGGCGTACTAATAAAGAGATGAGTAGCTGCCAGTGAGGACGATGATGATTAGTCCAAAAAGGGTTAGGCACAAACCTTGAAGTTGCATGTTTGGTGGGTGGCAGGTGTGGTTAAGTATACTGGAAGCTTGCTGGTGTTTGCTTGCTGTGGGTTTGTCTATTTCAGGCTGTGTGTGCTTATTTGTTGCTGTCTGTACAGTTAGACTTGAGTGAGGTGTGGAATTGCCAGTGGAGGACTTGCTGTGTCTGGGGGTTGCCTGTTTGTCCGTAGTGTGCTTACATTTGCGGTGCTTGTGGGACCCTTGGGCTGACTGGGATTGTTGGTGAATGCAGGCTTCAAGTATTTATGGAAGACGCAGTGAGCCAGGACTCTTGTTAGATGGCTCCTGGGGCTCCACCAACAATGTAGTAAGGCAATCAGGCTCCTCTGCAATTTTGTCTTGTACAATGGTGATTTAGCTCGGCAGTGATAACATGCTCTTGGGCCCGTGCCTAAGGGCCACGCCAAAGGGCCCTCTGGCAAGGTCCTGAGGCGTGGGCCCACCTGAGGGTGCCTGCTTTTAAATTTTTTAGTGTCCCTCCTGGACCGATTGGCCTTGGCAGTGGAGAGCAGGGAGGAGCTTACCTTCCCCGATGCCGATTGGAGCTGTGTGGCAGCTACAGAAGCATTTCCCGCGCCTGCTTTTAAATTTTTTAGTGTCCCTCCTTGCTCAATTGGCTTGGTGGTGGGGTGTGGGGAGGAGCTTACCTTTCCGCATGCCGATTGGGGCTGCATGGCGGCCAGGGGCGGCTCAAGGCAATCTGCTGCCTGAGGCGAAGTCTGAAATTCCCCCCCCCCCCACACCTTAGAGAGGTCGGGGCTTTTTCAGAAATCCAATCAGAGACTGAACCAAATCAAAAAGCCGATTAGATTATATAGATGTTTGCACACAGGGCCGTTTCGAGCTGCAATCACACCTTGTGCAACTTGCAGCTCGGGCGCATGCCCCCCCTCACCCCCATACCTCCATCCAGCGCTGCCTGCTCTTTCCCTGCTGCTGCTGCCCTCTGTTTTTTTCATGGTGGCTTCGGCAGCAGGGAAACAGCAGGCAGCGCTGGACGGAGGTATGGGCAGGAGGAGGGGGCATGCGCCCGATCTGAAAGGCACCGGCGCTTTAAGCAGATCTGTCCTTCCCTACTCTGACATCGCGACAGAGGAGGGAGGAACCAGACCTGCTTAAAGTGCTGCAAAAAGGCTTGGGGAGTGCATTTCGGCTGCCTGCTATTGTCCTGCCAGAGGCGGCAGGGCAAAAGCAGACAGCCGAAATGTGCCCCCCAAGCCTTTCCACCCTGTGCGGTTGCACCACTTGCACATCAAGTACGGTCCCGTTTGCACATCAAGGAATTACAAGACAGCAAGAACCAACAGCACAGTTTATAAAACTAAATTATAACTCATTTTTATTTTGTTATACACTGTGTTATGGTTCTTGCTTTTTCTTTTTCAACATATATTTTGCATTCACAGTAGGTGCAGAGCAGAACCAGGACATTCACCGACAGAACTCAATATTTTAAAAAAAAAAATCTGATTCTGATCATCTCACTAACAGCAACAAGAACCACTGTTCTCCAGTACCAGGCATATTGTGAACTAATACAAAACCCTACAACAAAGAGCAAACTTACCATACCATATCAGCACAAACTTCCAAAACTCATATAAGGAGACCATCCAAAAAAGCGTCACTGTAAATACTACAGTGGGCCCTGGAACATCCATAAACCTATTTGAAAAGCTGAACAAGTCAAATTACTACAGTATAGTATAGATCTTTATGTACAAACTCCATGTTAACAGAACACCTGACCTCAGTCACACACTCACAACATCGATCCTCACCAAGTACAGAATAAGTAACCACAATCTAAAGTAAAAATAAACATATGTAGACAAAATTTTAATTGAAACCCCAAGACGCCAGAGTCCACATGCATCATCAGATAAATAAGAGATGCAGTTCCCCAATATTGTGTAAAATATAAAGACAGCACAAAGTCCAGTCACTAAAATTAAATAAAATTATTTTTTCTACCTTTGTTGTCTGACCATTTTATTCTCTGATCATGCTGGTTCCGATCCGAGGCTTCTGCTTTCCTGTCTTCTCTTAGCTCTCTTTCTGTGGTCTATGGTCCATCTGCCATTTCTTATCTCTTCTTTTGTTTTCTTCACTTCCTTCCATCAGCCCATTTCCAGTTCCAGTAACCCTCCCCAGTATCAGCCCCCTTTCCAGTCCTTCCCTCCCAGTACCTTCCAATGTCAACTGCCTTGCATTCCCACTACTGCTACTGGTGTCCATTCCCTGCCATTCCCCCTCCTTCCCAACTGTCCAGCCCCTTCTAGTCCAAATACCATCCCAGATATCAGTTTACGTCCACTCTCAGTGCCACCCCCCGTCAGCTCGCTTTCAATTGCCTTACCCTCTGTCCATCCCCCTTCCAGTGCCATTCGCATGTCAGCTCCCTTCCAGCCTCCTCCCCATTACCCAGCCACCTACCACGCCCATCCCCAAGTGTCAGCTCCCTTCCAGTCCCCCTTCAGTACATCCCAGGTGTCAGCTCCTTTCCAGCCCCCTCCTTCCCCCGTGTCAGCTCACTTCCTGCCCCCTCCTTCCCCTGGCAGACCCTCTCATTATCCGCTCCCTTCCAGTCCTATTCTACCATCCTCCCGCATCAGCCCATTTGTAGCTCTAGCCCTAGTTTTCTTCCAGGGCCAGCAGCACTCTCCTCCCCTCCCCCCCCATTAGCCCGTTTCCAGTCCCAGCCTGTTTCCAGTCCTATCCCCCTTATCAGCCCACTCTAGTCCAAGCCCTCCAATCAGCCCATTACCAGTCCTAGCTCATTTCCGGTGCTAGCCCCCCATCTGCCCATTACCAGTCCTAACCCCTCACAATAAGTCCATTTCCTGTCCTAGCCCCCCCTCCCGATCAGCCCATTTCCAGTCCTAACCCCCCCATCAGCCCATTTCCAGTCCTAGCCATCCCCGAAAGCCCATTACCAGCCCTAGCCCCCCCATCAGCGCATTTCCAGTCCCAGCCCCCTCATAGCCCATTACCAGTCCTAACCCCCCATCAGCCCACTTCCAGTCCTAACCCCCCCATAGCCCATTACCAATCCTAATCACCCCATCAGCCCACTTCCAGTCCTAACCCCCCATCAGCCCATTTCCAGTCCTAGCCCCCCTACCAAACAGCCCATTTCCAGTTCTAACCCCCCCATCAGCCCATTTCCAGTCTTAGCCACCCCCGATAGCCCATTACCAACCCTAGCCCCCCTCCCGATCAGCCCACTTCCAGTTCTAACCCCCCATAGCCCATTACCAGTCCTAGCCCCCCGATCAGCCCATTTCCAGTCCTAGCCACCCCCGAAAGCACATTACCAGCCCTAGCCCCCTTCCTGATCAACCCAGTTCCAGCCCCCCCATAGCCCATTACCAGTCCTAACCCCCCATAGCCCATTACCAGTCCTACCCCCATCAGTCCACTTCCAGTCCTAAACCCCCCATAGTTCATTACCAGTCCTAACCCCCCCTCATCCCACTTCCAGTCCTAACCCCCCCCTCAGCCCATTACCAGTCCTAACCCCCTCAGCCCACTTCCAGTCCTAACCCCCCCCATCAGCCCATTACCATGCCTAACCCCATCAGCCCACTTCCAGTCCTAACCCCCCCATCAGCCCCCTTCCAGTCCTAACCCCCCCATCTGACCATTTCCCATCCCAGCCTCCCCCACCCCAGGGAAAATGAAATTAAAATAAACTTGCTACTGAATCCGAAGCCACCGCCAGGAAGTGCCCACGCCCGCTCCAGTAGAGCCCTCCTCTCTTCCGCCGGCTTTACAGAGCTGCGAAGGGAGAGTTTCCCTTTCTCACGGCGCTGCTAAGCCTGGCGATGCTGATGGGAAACGGCATTTCCTGTTTCCCATCAGTGCCGGCGGGCTTAGCAGAGCTGCGAGAAAGGGAACCTCTCCCTTCGCGGCTCTGTAAAGCCGGCGGCACTGAGGGAGAGGAGAGGGCTCTTCTGTTGCGGCCACATGGCACTTCCTGGCAGCAGCTCTTCCATCGGATTTTTTTTTTTTGAAGGCAGAGTGAGGCGACTCTTTTGGGGGTATTTCTGCCGCCCCCAAAAGTTTGCCGCCTGAGGCTACCACCTCACTCCGCCTAATTATAGAGCTGCCTCTGATGGCGGCTGCAGAAGCGTTTCCTGCGCCTGCTTTTAAATTTTTTAGTGTCACACCTTGCTCTTGACCTGATTGACCTTGGCGGTGGGGTGCGGGGAAGGACCTTATGTAAAGTAGCAAGAGGAGAGCACAGCACACTTTCTCTGTTCTCCATAATTCTAGCCTCCCCCCTCCACCACTACCACACCTCAGTCTTCTCTCCTTCTCCAAAGCCCAGCTCTCTCCCTTTCTCCCCTCTGGAAGGCAGAGAGAAAGGCAGCGAACAGAGCCGAGAGAGCAGTGAAGCTGTTGGGCAAGGTCTCAGGGAGAAAGAGGATTGCAAGAGGAATATGTTATCCCTCATCCCCATACTGCACCACCTCCCACCTATTTACCTCTTAATTCATTTCTCTCTCTCTGGCCCCATACTTACCTCCTGTCCTGTTTCTATTGTTTATCTTCTATTTTTGGAGGGGTGATGGGGAACAGAGAGGCAAGAACTATGTTGAGAGAGTGGGGATAGATGGAGGGGGGAGGGGAGCAGGAGAAATACTGGAACTGTGTAGGTGCGAGGGAGAGTTGCCAGAGACCAGAGGGGTGGGGTAAGGAGAGAGGCACCAGCAGAAGGGCAGCATAATAACCAGTGCTTCCCAAACTTCCAGTTTAACAGGTGCAAATGCATGACACTGGTTTGTTACCAAAGCACATTACTTGAACAACTTACTAAGCAGCATATTCATTGTGTTTCTTAAAGACTCAGAAAAATATAAATATGTACATTTATGATTTTTAAATTAATATCTGAAGTACTCACCATATCTTAGACAATGGGCTTGCAAGCTGAAGGTAGAGACTGCGAGTTTGGGGTGCCTACAAGTGTGTAGTTGGGAGTCTGTGTGCATGATTACGCATGAATGATTGTAAGGTGAATTTGTGTGGCCAAGTGAATGGGTGTGTGTGTGTGTGTGTATGTGGGTGTGTGCATAAATGATTGCATGGGTACTGAGTGACTGGGTGCAGGTGTTTTGAGTGGGCGAGGGATGAGGTCATTTACAAGTATACAGTCAGGGGTCTGCTGTGCAAGTACATGAGTGAATGTTAGGGTATGGATGTGTATGACTGTGGGAGTAGATTTGGATGGGATGTTGTATGTGTGTAGTCAAATGTGTTATTGCACAGTGTCACTGGGTGCATAGTGCGATTCACCCCTTCTTCTCTCCTCATACTCCTCTCCTCTTTTCCATTCCTTTTCTCAGACTCCCTTCTTTTCTGTTTCTTGACGTCTTCCTTGTTTCTTGACTTCTTCCCATTGCCTCCCTTCAAACATATCCCTGCTCTCACTCTCATACCACAAAGCTCCACCCCTCTCACTCAAAAATCTCACATACAATTGCTCCCTACTAACTGGAGGTACAGTGAGGGAGTTCTCCTACATTCTCATCTGTACTTTCTGAAGGATGTGGTGCACGGGCACTGTCAACGCTTCCTTAGGGGCTGAAGAGTACTGAAGGATCTCCAATTCTTCTGCCCCGGGCTCAATCTCTGTCTCCAAAGAAAATGGTATGGCCTTAGCCATATCCTTAACAAAGTCTTGGAAGGTCATATTCTTAGGAAGTGACTTGCATCTCTCATGAGGAGAAGGGTCTGATGGAAGTTCTGGGGACTTGTCCTCAGACTCTACAATGGTGAACCAGCCTTCTGAGTCTGACTCAGAGAAGAAATCAAAATACTTCTGAATCTCTGCCTGGATCACCTCCTGTCCTTTGGGGATTGGGTGCGATGATGCGCTGATGATCTCCTAGGTCTCAAGGAAGCATCTGACCTTGATGCACTAGAAAGTGAGATTAGATGGGCAGACTCTGGTATTATGGACCTTCAAAATGTCCTGATGTCGACGTCTCTCCCACAGGTATGCTATGCTTCTTAAGTATTGGCTGGATGATTGTCGATGTAGCAGAAAAGGGACTGATATGCTGTATGGCAAACAGCATCGTGATGCATTCCTTGAGAGCCCTCAGAAAGTGATTCTCCATGGTTGCAGTCTCCAAAGGCTGTGGGGCCTCAGCAACCTTGGCTGATGTTCCTTGAATATGAGAGGGCGTATCGGCTGCTTGGTCTAGGCATAAAGTAAGTCATGCTATCCCTCTGATGCCTTGGAGGATGAGCTCTCCTATCATTGGTGTAGCTTGGAGGAGTGCTCCTGTGAATCCTCTTTGCTCTCACTGCTGTGCCTTGGAGGTCTTTGATGTCGATGCACTGGAGACACTGCATGATATTCGGTGCAATCACCCTTTGGCATTGAAGATAAGCCAAAACCATTTTTACCTTTGGCAGACATCCATTGATGGCTGATGCTCCAGGACATTTTGGATACTCTGCTCTGAGTGGGTTCATGAACTCCTTGATGTCGATGCACCACCAGCATCCGGTGCAGCCATTGAGATGGTGTGGCCAATGCCGGTGGATCAGACTTATGAGCACCAAAAATCATTTTGTGCTGCTTCTCTCAACCTTTGAGTCCTCTTTTTGTCATCTGTAAACACAAATTACAAGAAGAGGGCTGATGATCAGGTCCCAGGCACTGAAAGCACCAGCTGTATTCATGATGGATGTGGTCCTAGCGCACTTGGAACACTTTTTGAACCCACTGGCAAGTTTTTAGGTCATATCTGCCAGAAAACAGCTGCAACAAAATCAAACAGCTCGATTTTGAAACGTAAAAGGATTTAATTCGTGGCCAGAGTACCAGTGCCTAAGAAGTCAAAAACCTAAGAAAAATTAAGGTTGAAGTAAAATGGTGCTGTAGCAGTAGGCAAGAAGACGACAAACATGCACAGAGGAAGCTCCCAAAAGCTTCTAGTAGTAGCTGGAAAGTACTCCCACATGAGCTCCATTGGATGATATCACCCATATGTGAGGACTTATTTCCTGCTTGTCCACAGAGAATAGAAAAAAGCCCCACTACACATCCAGAAACTGATACATATAAATACACATACTGTACAGTACACATTACTGTACATTTATTTATAGCTATACCTCTAAGAAGCATGAACCCTATGTATTGCATTGGTTATCAATTGTATGAGTTAACATTTTAATTTTTGTAATAGTCAAACTGAGTTTTGAAAATGTTTAATTTTCATGCAAATAAACATTCTAACTGATATATCTGTATGACATTTCAGAGATCTAGTGGAAGGATGATAACCAATGGGACACTATGATATACAAAGATGTAAATTATATCACAATGTGGTTGTTGTTAAGTGCCGTCGAGTTGGTGTCAACTCATGGTGACTTTCCAGATAGTTCTCCTAAACTGTGTTCGGTCTTCAGTCAGGCAGCTCAATGTTGACAGAGTGGCACCCACAGCTGCTGTTATTGTATCAATCCATGTCATTGCTGGCCTTCCTCTTTTGCGTTGACCTTCTACCTTGCCAAGCATGATGTCTTTCTCTAATGATCTCTCTCTTCACATGCTGTGTCCAAAGTATGACTGTTGAAGTCTTGGTGATTTCAATTTTGTTTGCTTCCTTAATATCTGTTAGCATTTCATCATCTGTTCATTCTGGCTGGGCAGACGGCAGTACACCTCACTTCTACTCCCTTCCTCTTCTCTCATGGAATTTCTACCCATAAAGATTCTACATTGGTAGATCAAATTGGCAGAGAGGTGGCACTCTATGTTAATGAGGGTATTGAGAAAAAAAAGGTAAATGTTTTGCAGGAAACAAAATGCAATATAGACATCACCCATTATGACTGTGTTGTAAATTATCCTGATATCAACTGGATCAATGTCACATTAGGACATGCTAGGGAGATAAAGTTTCTAGATGAAACAAATGACTGCTTCATGGAGCAGCTGGTTCAGGAACCAACATGAGGGGGAGCTATTTTGGACCTAGTACTTAGTAGAATGCAGGATCTGGTGCAAAATGTGACTGTATTGAGTTCACATGGCGATAATGATCATAAGATGATCAAATTTGATTGAATACATGGAGGGAGGACAGCAAGGACATATACTGCATTAGCATTTAACTTTCAAAAGGAAGACTATGATAAAATGAGGAAATGGTTAGCAATAAAAGGAGCGGCTGCAACGATTAAGAGTTTACATTAGGCCTAGGCATTGTCTAAAAATACCAACTATCTTGGAAACCAAAACCAGATGTAGTTCACGCTTTAAAAAATGTGGACGGAAGGCCAAATGACTGCCGGCATGGTTTAAGGGTGAGGTGAGAGAGACTGTTACAGCTGAAAAACACCCCCCCCCCACCCACCCACAACACCACATCTTTCAAAAAACAGTAAAAGGAACCGAATGAAAAAAATAAAATAAAAATAAAACAGGAAGCAGCATAAGCACTGGCAAGTCAGATGCAAAGCATTAATAAGGCAGGCAAAGAGAATTTGAAAAGCTTACCATGGAAACAAAAACTCAAATTGTTTTCAGGTAGATTTGAAGAAAAAAACCTGCAAGAGAGTCAGCTAGATCATTAGATGATAGAGCGATAAAAGATGCATTAAAGGAGGACAAAGCCGTAATGGAGTAACTACAGTAAATGAGTTTTGTGCTTTGGTCTTTAATAAGATGATATTCTATTTATTTATTTAATTTATTTATTTTATTTACATTTTCTTATATACCGCGCTATTCTGCATCAGTGCGGTTTACATTGAACAAACTGAAATTACATTGAAAAGGGCATTATAACTTGGAGATAACTATTTTACAGGGAACATGGGCTATGGAGGGTTAGGTGGCTTGCCCAAGACCACAAGGAGCACCTGTGGGACTAGAAACCCCCAGTCCTTCCGGCCCAAGGTTGCTGTCCTCTAGTGGGATTTGAACCCCCGACCTTCCGGCCTGAAGTACCTTGCCCCAACCACTAGGCCACTCCTCCACTCATATAGGGGAGATATCCATCCCAGAAATGATATTTAAAGATGACGAATAGGGGGAACTGAAACAAATCTTGGTGAAGCTGGTAAATATCATAGGCCTATTTGACAGAGTAGCAAATCACCTGGACCAGATGATATACATCCCAGGGATGCTGAAAGAACTCAAAAATGAAATGGCAGACGTATTATAAGTAACCTGTAAACATAGAAACACAGAAACATGACAGCAGACCATATAGCCTATCATTAAAATTGTCTATAATACTTGAAGAGTGGAAAATGACCAACCTAACGATAATTTTTTAAAAGGGTTTATTTTACTTTATTTGGATTCTTAGTATACCACCTTTTGATTAGAATAGCACAGCAGTTTGCAGTTAAAGATGTATACAAAATATAATAGTAAAAATTTAGTGAAGGATAAAATATAATAAAATCAAGGAAAATAAGACAATTTGATAAACAATCTCACAGGTGGGGAATACAGTGAGTTTCAACTGTGGGAGGTAATTTCACAAACATCTGGTATAAAGCCTCAAGTCAAATAAGGCCATATGCTTGGGTAAACAACCAAGCTTTTAGACGGGCCTTAAATTTTTAACAGTGAGGGATTAGGTCCTCAGATAAGGAGGTAATGAATTCCAACTAGATGGTGGTAGGCACGAGAAGGAAACTGCCCTGTATGTTTCTAATATATTTACAGGTTGGAAGGGACAATTAGAAGGTTGCTTGAGAGAAAGCAGAATGCCCTAGGGGGATGGTATGGAACTTGACGTCTTCCAAAGATAAATGTAAGCCAATAAAAAGAAAATTATAATAATCCAGATGACTGAGTAATAAAGTGAGTAGTAGTAGGGTGTGAAGATCTTTTTTATCCAGCATATTCCTTAAGAACTCCAATTTTTCTTAGCGCTAAAAAAGCAAGATCACATCAACAAAGAAATAAGATTAACAAATGAATCAAATTAGACCCCTAAGATCCTAACTACTGTTTTAAGAGCAATATGATGATTACATATTACTAGACTGAACTCTGGCAGAGTAGAATTTGTTGGAAATCAGATTGCAATGCATTCTATGGGATTCAACTTTCATTTACTGTTTTCAAGCTAGGTGGCAAGGCAATTATTTAATGGCGTGAGATTAGGATTCAGGGCATTGGTATAGGCTATTTGCAGATTGTCAGCAAAGTAAAAGCCACTCATCCCATGATCTTGAATTACAGTATCTAATAGAACTTTAAATATGTTGATAGAATGGGTGCAAGGGCTGAGCTCTGGGGGCACACCAGATAACAGAATAGATTTAGAACTGGAATATTCACAACATACTGTGAATGCACATTGGTGAAGATAAGAGGTGAACCAGTCTAGAACAAGCCCATGACAGACAGATCTATCAGGTCAAATGCCATACTTAAATCCAACGATACCAGCAAAGCATTTTTACCTGTATCTAGAGCACATCTGACTTAATTAGTTAAACAAAGCAAAAGGGTTTCTGTACTAGGCCATGAATGAAAAACTGCTTGTCTTGGATGGAGTACATTAGTGTTGTGGAGAAACCTAGAAAGTGGTATTTATTGAACTTTCTCTGTTAACTTTAGAAAAAAATGGAAGATTGGACTCTAGACAAAAGTTTGATAGATCAACCTGGTCAGTCTGAAGTTTCTTCAAAATGGGTCGCACAATGGTGTGTTTCCAGGTAGTTGGAAAAGTACCTGAAAGTGTAGTTACTCACCTGTAACAGGTGAACTCTGGAAACAGCAGGAATTTAGTCTTCACATATGGGTATCGTCGGTACCGATGGAGCCTGTGTGGGAACGCTCCCCAGCGTCCAATAGGAAAGCTTTTGGGAGCATCCCACTGCGCCTGCATTGCTGCCTTCCCGCCTTTCCAACTCTCCCTCTTCAGTTGAGTTTATAGCTGAGACAAAGGAGAGAATTTGAGAGAGAGAGAGAGAGAGAGAGAGAGAGAGAGAGAGACAACTTCTAGGGGAGGTGGGTGGGTTGTGAAGACTAAATTCCTGCTGTTCCCGGAGATCACTGTTACAGGTAAGAAACTACGCTATCTCCAGGAACAAGTAGGAATGCAGTCTTCACATATGGGGACTCCCCAGCTAAGAGATGCCAGGGAGATGACCCCAGAAAGCTGCGAATCCCAAGTTGAGATGGGTCATGCTTCCTCCCATGGATCTCTGGCATTGAAACCCGAGATGGCGGGTAGGAGTTGTTCTAAGTCTGAAAGAGATGCTGGAGAACAGCTTGACCAAATGAGGCATCCCGACGGGAGTTCCTGTCCAAGCAGTAGTGGGCTGCAAAGGTGTGTAATGAAGCCCAAGTGGCTGCTCTACAGATGTTGTCAATGGAAATCTCTATGGATTGAAATTCCATGTAAAAAGGGGAAGGCGATGGCAGTGGGGGTGTACTATCGACCGCCTGGCCAGAATGAACAAATGGATGATGAAATGCTCAGAGAAATCAAGGAAGCTAACAAAAGGCACAGCAGAGTAGTAATAATGGGTGATTTCAATTACCCTGCTATCGACTGGGTCAGTGTTACGGCAGGACAAGCTAGGGAGATAAAGTTTCTAGATGAAATAAATGACTGCTTCTTGGAGCAGCTGGTTCATGAACCGACCAGAGGGGAAGCCATACTGGACCTAGTCCTTAGTGGAACGCCAGATCTGGTGCAAGAAATAAGGGTGTTGGGACCACTTGGCAATAGTGATCATAGCATGATCATGTTTGATTTAATTAGTGGAGGAGGGATAGTAAAGAAACCCACAGTACTACCTTTTAACTTTCAAAAGGGAGACTATGATAAAATGAGGAATATAGTTAAGAAAAAACTAAAAGGAGCGGTTGCAAAGGTTAAAGACTTACAGCAAGCTTGGGTGTTGTTTAAAAATACTATCCTCGAAGCCCAGACCAGCTGTATTCCACGCATTAAGAAAAGTGGAAGAAAGTCCAAAAAACTGCCAGCATGGTTTAAAGGTGAGATCAGAGAGGCTGTTGCTGCCAAAAAAGCATCCTTTAGGAATGGAAAAAAGAGCCAAATGAAGAAAACTGGAAACAGCACAAGCACTGGCAAGTTAAATGCAAAGCATTGATAAGGCACGCAAAGCGAGAATTTGAGAAGGAACTTGCTACAGAAGCAAAAACACGAAATAAAGACTTTTTCAAGTACATTCGTAGCAAAAGGCCTGAGAGAGAGTCCGTTGGGCCATTAGATGATAGAGGGGTAAAAGGGGCAGTAAGAGGAGACAAGGCTATAGCAGAGAGACTGAATGAATTCTTTGCTTCGGTCTTTACTGAGGAAGATGTAGGGATGTTACCCAAGACTGAAGTGGTATTTAAAGGTGATACTGCAGAGGAATTGAGAGAAATATCGCTACACCGGGAAGATATATTACAACTATTTGATAAACTGAATAGTAGCAAATCACCTGGACCAGATGGTATACATCCAAGAGTGTTGAAAGAACTGAAATATGAGATTGCGGACCTGCTATTGGTAATCTGTGAACTTTCATTAAAATCATCTGTAATACCTGAAGATTGGAGGGTCGCCAACGTAACACCAATCTTTAAAAAGGGTTCCAGGGGTGACCCGGGAAATTACAGACCGGTGAGTCTGACGTCAGTACCGGGGAAAATGGTAGAAACCATCATAAAGAACAAAATTACACAGCATGTAGATAGTCATGGCCTAATGGGAGACAGCCAACATGGCTTTAGACAAGGAAGATCTTGTCTTACTAATCTGATATGTTTTTTTGAAGGTGTGCATAAACAGGTAGACAAAGGTGAGTCGGTTGATATAGTGTATCTGGACTTTCAGAAAGCTTTTGATAAGGTCCCTCATCAGAGACTTTTGGCGAAACTAAAAAGTCATGGGATAGGAGGCAGTGTACTATTGTGGATCGGGAACTGGTTAAAAGATAGAAAGCAGAGGGTAGGGCTAAATGGCCAATATTCCCAATGGAAAAAGGTGAATAGTGGAGTACCCGAGGGATCTGTACTGGGTCCGCTACTTTTTGACATATTCATAAATGACCTGGAAAAGGGAATAACGAGTGAGGTTATCAAATTTGCAGATGATACAAAACTGTTTAAAGTTGTTAATACCCAAGAGGATTGTGGAAAACTGCAGGAGGATCTGGATAAATTGGAAGACTGGGCATCCAAATGGCAGATGAAATTTAATGTGGACAAGTGCAAAGTTATGCACCTAGGAAAGAACAACCCACACTATAGTTACACAATGCAAGGTTCCACATTGGGAACCACTACCCAGGAAAAAGATTTAGGAGTCATCGTGGATAACATGTTAAAACCCTCTGCCCAGTGTGCAGCGGCAGCCAAGAAAGCAAATAGAATGCTAGGTATCATAAAGAAAGGGATGGAAAATAAAACAAAGGATATTATAATGCCTCTGTATCTTTCCATGGTACGACCGCACCTTGAATATTGTGTGCAGTTCTGGTCACCGTATCTTAAAAAGGACATAGCATTATTAGAAAAAGTACAGAGAAGGGCCACCAAAATGGTGAAGGGGATGGAAGGCTACTCCTTTGAAGAGAGGCTACAAAGGTTGGGGCTCTTCAACCTGGAAAAGAGACGGCTGAGGGGAGATATGATAGAGGTCTATAAATGAATGAATGGAGTGGAGCATGTAAACGTGGATCAATTGTTTACGCTATCAGAATATAGAAAGACTAGGGGACATGCAATGAAGCTACAGGGTAAACTATTTAAGACAAATAAGAGAAAATATTTTTTCACTCAACGTGTAATCAAACTCTGGAATTTGTTACCGGAGGATGTGGTAAGGGCTGTTAGTGTAGCTGGGTTTAAAAAAGGTTTGGACAAGTTCCTGGAGGAAAGGTCCATAAACCACTATTAAAAAGGGACCCAGGATAATCAGTGCTTGACCCAGTACAAGCATTGTGGAACCTGTGTCTTTTGGGGATACTGCTAGGTACGTATGACCTAGATTGGCCACTGTTGGCAACAGGATACTGGGCTTGATGGACCTCGGTCTGACACAGTATGGCATATCTTATGTTCTTAAACTGAGCGAAGGTTAGCCATAGAGGCTGCCATTGTTCTCACATTGTGAGCTGTGACATGACCTTCAAGAAAAAGTCCTTTGCTCTTGTAAACAAAGGATATGCAATTTGCAATCCATTTGGACAGAGTTCGTTTGGAAACTGGTAGTCCAAGATGACTAGAGTCAAAGGCAACAAAGAGCTGAGAAGATTTTCTATGTTGCTTAGTTCTTTGCAGGTAAAAGGCCAACTTTTACAATCTAGAGTGTGTAGATTCCTTTCTGCATTGGAAGCGTGAGGCTTAGGGAAAAATACAGGAAGGTAAACCAACTGGTTTAAATGAAAAGGCGAAACCACCTTTGGCATAAAATGTGTGTGAGTTCTAAGAACTACCTTATCATGATGGAACCTTGCATAAGGAGGATGAGCCACTAAAGCCTGTAGTTCACTGATGCTTCTTGCAGAAGTGAGCGCAATTAGAAAGATTACTTTCCAAGAAAGAAACTTAGGGATGTAGTGGCCAGCGGTTCGAAGGGCAGTTTCATGAATTGTCCAAGGACAAGATTTAAACCCCATGCCACGGGTGGTGGCTTAATGGGAGGTTTAGTTAAGAGTAGTCCTCTCATAAGCCTTGCTACAAGAGGATGAGAGGAAACGGGTTGTCCATCTAAGGGCTTGTGAAAAGCAGCAATGGCACTAAGGTGGACTCTTACTGAATTGGTCTTAAGACTAGAGGATGATAAATGGAGCAGATACTCAAGTAATTGCTCTACTGGTAGTGAAACGGGGTTAAACTCCTTTTTAGAACACCAACTAGAAAACCTTTTCCATTTGAAGGCGTAGGCTCGCCTTGTGGAGGGTTTTCTTGAAGCCAGAAGGATATCCTTTACCTGTTGAGAATTCTAGGCTCTCAGGAGCCATGCCCTGAGGTGTAGAGACTGAGGATTCAGGTGCAGTAGCGTCCTGTTCTCCTGAAGCAGATCTGGAGCATATCCCAACTCCAGAGGTCTGGCTTGAGAGAGACGTAGAAGCAGAGGATACCACGTTTGTCATGGCCAATATGGGGCTATGAGGATCATATGGCCCCTGTCTCTCTGAAGCTTGAACAAAGTTTTGGGAATGAGGGGAATGGGTGGGAAGGCATAGAGGAAGTCTTGACCCTAGTGGAGGTGGAAAGCATCCCTTGCCTGACAGTTCTGAGCCGGAATTCTGGAGCAGAATCGGGGAAGTCTGGCATTCTGAGGACTTGCAAAGAGGTCTATTTGGGGTTCCCCAGATCTGAAAAATTTGCGTGACTTGATCTTGATGAAGAGACCACTCGTGTGGCAGAAGTACTCGACTGAGTTGGTCTGCTAACAGATTGTGTGTGCCTGGAAGATACACCACTAGAAGGTGGATCTAAGAATTCCTGGCAAAGGCCCAGAGGCATAAAGCTTCATTGCACAACGCTTGAGAACCTGTTCCACTGTGCTTGTTCACATAGAACATGGCTACTTGATTGTCGGTTTGGACCAGAACTGCCTTGTAGCTGAGGTGGGTTTGAAAAACCTGAAAAGCATAGAAGATGGCTCTGAGTTCTAGGATGTTTATATGAAGGCAAGCCTCCTGCTGGGTCCAAAGACCCTGTGTGGAGAGATTATCCAAGTGAGCCCCCCAGCCTAACTTGGACGCATCTGTTGTCAAGGTGGCTTGGGGCAGTGGCTGCTGGAAAGTCTATGAAAAGGTTTTCCAGTGACTGCCACCACTTTAGGGACGAAATGAGAAGTGTTGAATTTCTGATTTTGTCCGTCAGGCGACCTGAAGCCTATGTCCACTGAGAAGTTAGGGTCCACTGGGCTGCTCACATGTGGAGTCGAGCATAGGGAACCACATGTACAGTGGATGCCATATGCCCCAGCAGCTGAAGCATTTCTCGAGCAGTTAACATGTTTTTTAGTGCTGCTTGATATGCCAGCTAAAGTATTCGAAGAGAACGTGGCTGTGGCAGGAAAGCCTTTGACTGCCTTGTGTCTAGATAAGCCCCTTTGAGCTCTAGAGATTGAGAAGGGGTGAGATGAGATTTTGGAAGGTTTATGACCAATTTATTTACATTCTCTTATATACTGTGCTATTCTGCATCAGTGCGGTTTACATTGAACAAACTGCAATTACATTGAACAGGGCATTATAACTTGGAGATAACTATTTTTACAGGGAACATGGGCTATGGAGGGTTAAGTGGCTTGCCCAAGACCCTTGTGGGACTAGAAACCCCAGTCCTTCCGGCCCAAGGTTGCTGTCCTCTAGTGGGATTTGAACCCCCGACCTTCTGGCCTGAAGTACCTTGCCCCAACCACTAAGCCACTCCTCCACTCCAATCCCAAGTACTGCAGAATGTGCATTGTGTGGGAGAGAGCAAAGTTGGCTTCTGGAGCTGTTGGTGCTCGGATGAGCCAGTCGTCCAAGTAGGGGAAGACGAATATTCCCAAAGTTCTTAGGAATGCTGCTACTACTGCCATGCATTTTGTAAAGACTCTTGGGGCAGAAGCCAATCTGAAAGGAAGAACCCTGTACTGGTAATGCCTTCCCTGAAAAAGGAATCAAAGAAACCTGTGATCTATGCGGATGAGGATATGTGTGTATGCATCCTTTAGATTTAGAGAACATAGCCAATCCTGGCTCTGAATGTAAGGGAGAAGTGTTTCGAGGGAGATCATTTAGAATTTTTCTCGGAACAGATACTTGTTTAACTCTCTGAGGTCCAGTATGGGTCTGTATCCCCCTGTTTTCTTTGGAATGAGTAAGTAGGGGGAGTAGAAACCAATGCCCTGTTGGGATATGGGTACCTCTTCTATTGCTCCCTGAGCCAATAGTGAGGTGACCTCTTGAGACAAGAGAGTGGTGGAGGGGCCCTGAGAATTGAACTGTCTTGTTATGGTGGGAGGGGGCATACTGTGAAAATGAAGTTTGTACCCCACTCGAACAATGGAAAGGGACCAGTTTTCTGATGTTATTTGCTGTCATCAGCTGGCAAAATGACAAAGTCTGCCGGGGATGGTGAGAGGTTCTGGACCTGTCAGGGGCAGGTTGATCAAGTTCTCTAGGAAGGAGTCAAAGCCCCTGAGGAGGCTGAGTCTGCTGAGCTGGTTGAGCTCTGGGGACTTGGGCTTTTCTTTGCTGTCTGGGTTGCTGTTGTCCCTTCTGGGAAGCATGAACTGGACAGTGGCCCGCCTGGGCGTAAGATGGGTAGAATTTATTTTTCTTGTTGAAAAAGGGTTTCTTAAATGTCTTCTTTTTTGCTGGATTGGCTGTAGCCCTTGACAATCTGTTCAAGGTGGTATTTTCAGACTCAATCTGATTAGCCTTGTCTTGCCAATCCTTGCCAAATAGATTTTCTCCTGTACAAGGAATATTACCTAACTTATCTTGCACCCATTGTTCTAAATCTGATGCCTGAAGCCAGGCAATACGACATGCACCGATGGAAATAGCAGAAGTTCTGCTAATGCATTCAAAGCAATCAAAGGTTGCATGATTCATGAACTTAGACACATTCTCAGCATGTTTGACCAGAGTGAGGAAGTCTGTTCTTTTGTCATCAGGGAGAAGTGGAGCCATGAGCTCTAAATCCCCTGTAACTTCTTTAAGAAACATTCCCATGTAGAGAATGTAAGAGCTCTGGGAGGAGTGGTCTAGTGGTTAGGACAAGGTACTTCAGGCCGGAGGGCCGGGGGTTCAAGTCCCACCTGGGGACAGCAATCTCAGGCCGGAGAGACTGGGATTTCTAGTTCTGTAGGCACTCCTTGTGGTCTTGGGCAAGCCACTTAACCCTCCATTGCCCATGTTCCCTGTAATTATTAGTGTATGTGTCTCATATCCCCTCGTGTTAAATGTATCCCACAATTGACCGCTTTGACCCGGTGAAAAAGCAGGTTATAAATACAGCTAAATAAAAAATAAAATAAATAAGAGCTGATCCTGGCTGATAGCATCGAGGCTTGAAAGCATTGACACCCAAAGGCATCGAGTGTCCTCAATTCTCGGCCTGGAGGATTGGAAGAATGCTTTTTAGCACTCTTGATCTTACGCATTGCCGATTCCACTACCATTAAATGGTGTGGTATTTGAGTCTTTTGAAACCTAGGGCATTGTGGAACTCGGTACATGGTATCGAGTCTCCGAGAGTGTGGAGACACCATTAAAGGAGCTTCCCACATTCTTAACATGAGATCATGCAAGTTGCGATGAATGGGAAGAGTTGCAGCTTCTTTAGGGGCTGCCAGGTATTGAAGAATTTCTAATTATTCTGCTCTTGGTTCTTTCTCAGGAGTCACTGTGATTGAAAGTCCTTTGGCTACATCACATATGAAATCTTGAAAGGACATGTCTTCTGCAGGAGACATCCTCCGCTGAGGAGAAGGAGAGGGATCCTCTGGTAGAATCACTCTGGTATCGGCGGAGTCATCAGAATCGGAGGACTCGAAGAATCCCCGTGCCGGGTGCTTTGCATTGCTTGACGCCAGTATCGATCAAAGTCGACATCGGACTGTTTCGATACCGGTCCCTCGATACCGGATATGGATTCAAGAGCTGGCATGGGGGAAAGCACATTGGTTAAAGCAGGTGCAGTCGGTACCAGTACCGGTACCGATGACTGCAGAACCGACTGAAGTGGTCTTAGCAATACTGAGGCTGCTAAGAGAGCCGCTAGACTGCATTCGATGGCTAGGATGAGTTGATCCATAGCCCCCACCGATGTCTGGATGTCGGTACCAGTGGAACAGGCCATGACACCAGAACATGGCACCAGAAGTTCCCCCGATGTGGAAGCTTCGGGAAAATCCTGGAGCCCCGTTAATGCTTTGAAGGCCAGAGCCTCCCGCCGGGGCTATTTTGCCAGTATGTTGGAATCATCGGAATTGGAGGATTCCAAGTATTGTCGAGCTGGATGCTCTCGTATTGCTTGTCGGTGGTATCGATCGAAGTCGGCATCAGAATGCCTCAATACTGGACCCGATTCCAGGGCTGGCATGGGAGGAAGCATGGAGAGAGGTACATCGGTTGATGCAGGTACATTCGGTACTGTTATCGGTACAGATAACGGCATCGATTGTAGCGGTTTTAGTGGTACCGAGGCTGCTAATAAAGCCGTAAGACTGTACTCAATGGCCAGGATACGTTGATCCATGGAGCCTGCCAATGTCTGGGTGTTGATACCGGTGGAGCAGGCCACGACACCAGAACATGGCACCAAGAGTTCTCCAGAGATGGAAGCTTCGGGAACATCTTGGAACCACGTTAATGCTTTGGAGGCAGGGGACTCCCGCCGGGGCTGTTTGACCAGTGTGTTTTCCTCGAAAAAAAAAAATAGCATCTCGATGCTTAGAAGGAGATTTACCCTTTGAGGACTGGCCAGTCTTGGAAGACCTGGGTTTAGTTACCTGAGATCCATGGGAGGAAGATGAAGCCCTGGAAGACGTCGATGCAACGGACATCGCATCTGCAGCAAAGAGGGTGCCGAGTTTTGCAGCTCTGTTCTGCAGGCCTCTCTTGGTCATCTTTCTACAGAGGAGACACTCCGATGGTGAATGGTCAGGACCTAAACATTTAAGACACCAGTCATGGGTGTCGGTAGCAGAGATGGTACTGCTACACTTTGAACATTTTTTGAAACCACTAGTTGGTTTCTTCATTTTACAAGAAAAGAGGTCCTAGTGCCCAAAATGGCGCCTGGCACCTAGAGGGGACAGACTCTCCAAAAATAATTCTTTTGTTTTTTTTAAAGAAAAGAAGTAAGAAAATGAAGAAAAGACCAGTGGTACCGGTATAGGCGTCGATGGTGAAGGCAGACGCGACCACACAAAGATGATTTTCTGCAGTGACAGGGTTTGCTGCCTGTCGGCTCTGTGGAAAACAAAAAACTGAAGAGGGAGAGTTGGAAAAGAAGGAAGGCAGCAACGCAGGCACAGTGGGATGCTCCAAAAAGCTTTCCTATTGGACGCTAGGGAGCGTTCCCGTGCAGGCTCCATTGGTACCGACGATACCCATATGTCAAGACTACATTCCTGCTTGTTCCTGGAGATAGAAGACTGTTATTGATAATGGCAGTCAAAAATGGCAGGAGATCCAGAAGCGGGTTCCGTACTAAATCAGAAAGCATTGGGTCAACCATAGAACTAGTAGTAGCTCTAATTGATGTAAGAACCTTAGATAACTGTGGCTCTGATACTGAATAATCTTGGAAGTTACAGGCCAGTGAGCCTGATGTCTTTGCCAAGCAAAATGGTAGAAACCATTATAAAGATCAAAATTACTGAGCATATATATAGTCATGGTTTAATGGGACAAAGCCAACATGGATTGAGCCAAGGAAGGTCTTGCATCACCAATCTGCTATATTTTTTGAAGGTGTGAATAAATAGATAAAGATGAGCCGGTTGATATAGTGTATCTGTATTTTCAGAAAGCATTTGACAAGGTCCCTCATGAGATTCGAGGAAACTAAAAAGTCATGGTACATAGGAGATAGTGTCCTATTTGGGATATGGAATTGGTTAAAAGAGAAAACAGAGTAGAGCTAAATGGTCAATTTTCTCAATGGAGAAAGGTAAACAGTGGAGTATTGCAGGTATCTGTACTGGGCCAGTGCTTTTAACATTTATAAATGACCTGGAAATAGAAACAAGTGAGGTCATTAATTTGCAGACAACACAAAATTATTCAAAGTTGTTAAATTACAAGAGGAGTATGAAAAACTGCAAGAGGTCCTTGAGAAACTGGGAGAATGGGCATCCAAATGTCAAACAAAGTTTAATATAGCCAAATACAAAGTTATGCATTTAAGGAAGAACAATCCAAACTATAGCTACATGATGCAAGGTTCTACATTAGGAGTTACTGTGGGTAATATGCTGGAATCCTCTACTCAATGTGCAGTGGTAGCCAAGAAAATTAATAGAATGCTGTGAATTATAAAGGAAGGGTATGGAAAATAAAACAATGCCTCTGTACTGCTTCATTGTGCGATCACACTTTTAAGTACTACACGCAATTCTGGTTGCTGTAAATAAAACAAAGAGACAGTGAAATTAGAAAAGGTACAGAGAAAGGCAACCACAATAATGAAGGGGAAGGAAGGATGTCCCTATGAGGAAAAACTTAAATTTTAGAGCTCTTCAGCTTCGAGACAGCTGAGAGAAGGTTGAATAGAGGTCTATAAACAGAGTGGAGTGGAATGAGTAAACATGAATCAATTGTTTATTCCTTCAAAAAGTACAAAAACTGGCAGACACGCAATGGAGCTACAACATAAAGCGTAGTTACTCACCTGTAACAGGTGATCTCTGGGAACAGCAGGAATTTAGTCTTCACATATAGGGTATCGTCGGTACAGATGGAGCCTGTGCAGAAACGCTGCCCAGCGTCCAATAGGAATGCTTTTGGGAGCATCCCTCAGCACATGCGCACTGCCTTCCTGCCTTTCCAACTGTCCCTCTTCAGTTAAGTTTGTAGCTGAGTGAAAGGATAGAGGGAGAGAGGAAAGAGACAGAGATAGAGAGACTCCTAGGGGAAGTGGGTGGGTTGTGAAGACTAAATTCCTGCTGTTCCCGGAGATCACCTGTTACAGGTGAGTAACTATGCTATCTCCAGGAACAAGCAGGAATGTAGTCTTCACATATGGGGTCTCCCTAGCTGAAGATGCCAGGGAGATGGCCCCAGGAAGCTGCCACCTATAGTGAGGTGGGCCATGCTTCCTCCCATGGATCTCTGGCATCCCACCAGGGTTGGTGGGTAGAAGTTGAATTAAGTCTGAAAGAGATGCTGAAGAACAGCTTGGCCAAAGAAGGCATCCCGACAGGAGGCTTTATCTAGGCAGTAGTGGGCTGTAAAGGTGTGCACCGAAGCCCAGGTGGCTACTCGACAGATGTCATAGATAGACACAGAGTGAAGGTTAGCCATAGAGGCTGCCATGGCTCTCACATTATGCGCTGTGACATGGCCTTGGAGAGGAAGACTCTTACTCTCATAAGCAAAGGATATGCATTGTGAAATCCATTTAGATAGAGTTCTTTTGGAGACTGGAAGTCCCAAATGACTAGAATCAAAAGCAATAAAAAGTTGAGACAACTTTCTATGTTGCTGTGCCCTTTTTAGGAAAAAACCAAGGCTCTTTTACAGTCCAAAGTATGAAGGTTCCTTTCTGCCTTAGAGGCATGAGGCCTCGGAAAGAATACAGGAAGGTAAATCGATTGATTTAAATGAAAAGGCTAAACCACCTTTGGCATAAAATGTGGATGAGTTCTGAGAACAACCTTATCATGGTGAAACCTTGTATAAGGAGGATCAGCCACTAAAGCTTGCAATTCACTAATGCGATGTGCGGAGGTGATGGCAATCAGGAAGATGTCCTTCCAGGATAAAAACGTTAGAGCTGTAGTGGCTAGAGGTTCAAAGGGCAGTTTCATGAGCTGTCCCAGAACTAGATTTAAATCCCATGACACCGGTGGTGGCCTGATGGGAGGCTTTGTTAATAGAAGACCTCTCATGAATCTCGCTATGAGTGGATGAGAGGAAATTGGCAGTCCATTTAGAGGCTTATAAGAAGCTGCAATTGCACTAAGATGGACTTTTACTGAATTGGTCTTTAGACCAGAATTTGAGAAATGAAGTAGGTACTCTAGTACCGATTCCAAACGTATCACAAGGGGGTGTAAGCCCTTTTGAGAACACCACATAGTAAAACGTTTCCACTTAAAGGCGTAAGAACGTTTTGTGGAAGGTTTTCTAGAAGCTTGAAGGATATTCTTTACCTGTTGGGAAAGGTTAAGATCCTGCAGGTCTAGGCTTTCAGCAACCAGGCCCTGAGATGCAGGGACTTGGGATTCGGGTGCAACAGCATCCCATTCTCTTGGGAGAGAAGGTCTGGAGTACAGCCTAACTCCAGAGGTGCAGCTTGAGAGAGATGTAGGAGCAGGGGATACCACGTTTGTCGTGGCCACCGTGGCGCTATGAGGATCATACGACCTCTGTCTCTCTGAAGCTTGAAGAGTGTTTTGGGGATGAGGGGAATGGGTGGGAAGGCATAGAGGAAGTCCTGACCCCAGTGAAGGAGGAAGGAATCCCTTGCCTGGCAATTGTGAGCCGTAATTCTGGAAAAGAACCAGGGAAGTATGCCATTCAGTGGACTTGCAAAGAGGTCTATGTCTGGAGTCCCCCAGATCTGAAATATCTTTGTAACTTGGTCTAGGTGGAGAGACCATTCGTGAGGCAGCAGTACTCGGCTGAGTTTGTCTGCCCAAAGGTTTTGAATGCCTGGAAGATATACCACGAGAAGGTGAATTTGATGCTCTCTGGCGAGGGCCCATAGTCGTAAAGCTTCGTTGCATAACGACAGAAAAACTGTTCTGCCCTGCTTGTTCACATAGAACATGGCTACTTGATTGTCCGTTTGTACTAGGACTGTCATGCAGCTGAGGTGGGCATGGAATACTCCAAGAGCTAGATAGGTTGCTCTTAATTCTAGGAGGTTTATGTGAAGACAAGCCTCCTGTGGAGTCCAGGTACCTTGGGTAGAGAGATGGTGCAGGTGTGCTCCCCAACCCACCTGTGATGCATCTGTTGTTAGGGTGGCCTGGAATAGGGGTTGTTGGAAAGGAGACCACACTAAAAGATTCTCCAGTGATTGCCACCATTGTAGGGACAAGATTAGTCATTGAGAGTTTGATATCTTGTCTGACAGACGTCATGTGGCCTGTGTGCACTGTGTGGATAGGGTCCACTGGGCTGTTCGCATGTGGAGGTGAGCATAGGGAACTACATGAACTGTGGCTACCATATGTCCCAGTAATTGTAGCAGTTCTCGAGCAGTTAGGGAGGATTTTCCCACTGCTTGAGAAGCTAGTTGCACTATGCAAAGACATCGGGGCTGTGGGAGGAAAGCCCTTGACTGTCTGGTATCTAAATAAGCTCCTATGAACTCCAGGGACTGGGAAGGAACAAGTTGGGATTTTGGGAAGTTTATTACCAATCCCAAGTATTGGAGGATTCGCATTGTGCGAGACAGTGCAGAGCTGGCTTCTGCAACTGTGGGGGCTCGAATGAGGCAGTCGTCCAAGTAAGGGAAGACGAATATCCCTAGGGATCACAGGAATGCAGTTACTACTGCTATGCATTTCGTGAATACTCTTGGTGCCGAAGCCAGACCAAAGGGAAGAACACTGTATTGGAAGTGTTTTCCCTTGAAAAGGAATCGTAAGTATTTTCTGTGATCCGGATGGATCAGAATGTGAGTATATGCATCCTTTAGATCTAAAGAGCAAAGCCAATCCTGACTTTGAAGGTATGGCAGAAGAGTTCCCAGAGAAACCATTTTGAACTTTTCTCGGAACAGATATTTATTCAATTCTCAGAGGTCTAGAATGGGTCTGTGTTCTCTTGTTTTCTTTGGAATAAGAAAATAGGGGGAGTAGAACCCTGTACCCTGTTGGAGAATGGGTACTTCTTCTATTGCTTCTTGGTCAAAGAGTGTTGAGACTTCTTGATCCAGTAGATTGTCTGCAGATGTTTGGGAATTGAACTGTCTTAAAATTGTAGGAGGGGGCATGCTGTGAAAATGAAGCTTGTACCTCTCTCCCACAATGGACAGAGTCCAATTTTCTTTTTTTTTCCCGTTTAAATTTCTTTTATTGAAAAATTCAAAGAAAATTACAGGTATCCCACAAATACTACCAAAGAAAAACAAAAGAGGATATCCATAATATAGTCCACATCAAGGGAAGCATACAAATAAAGGAGAAGATGCTAACTCAATAATCAAACTCTTTTTCTAACTATCTGCTGTCAAGAAATTTACACAGAAGATAACTTAAGAAGCCAGCACACCATTGGATAGAAGAAAAGATTCCAATGCCGATGTCTCCAGAAAAACAAACTTAGTGCCCTTAAAAGTATGCAAGGAAATTTAAGGAAAAACGTGGCACCAAGAGCTAAGACGCGTGGCTTCAACATCAAAAAAGCCCTACGACGTAGCTGAGTTTTCCTGGACATCGGGGAAAATACTAACCTTCTCTCCACAAAAAACAGATGCTTTATTTGAAAAATATAAACGCATTACAGCATTTTTATCAACTTCCGAGGTAAAGGACACCAGAAGGGTAGCTCTAGTTGGAATGTTGTCTTGAGAAGACTCAATATAATCAGAAATATTGAAAGACTCCTGAGATAGAACTGGGGCTAAGCCAGCAGAAGCACCTGCTGGAGAAGCCCCTTTAGGAAGAATATAGAACAACTTAGTCACAGACGGCTTATTATCTTCTCGATATCCCAAAATATCTACCAAGTACTTATCAAATAGAATTTGAGGAGATATAAACCGAGTGTGAGGAAAATTTAAGCACCTCAAATTCAAAGCACGCAGACTATTTTCCAATAACTCTTGCTTAGTATGGAGAATAAGGCTGTCTTTCATAAAGGACAACGAAGAATTTTGTAACAGTACAATGAGCTTCCAACTTCTGGCATCTTTCCCCCAGGATATCGATCTGAGAATCATGTTAAGCAAATTTTACTATAGAGTCTCTAGTAAAGTCCGACATTTGTGAAACGACGGAATTCAATGAAGACTCTATCCTAGTAAGAACATTCCACACATCTGAAAGGGAAACATCCTGTGAAACCACTGGCAAAATAGAAACACTGTCCCGTTGTGCCAAAGCAGAACTCTCCGGGGCCGACAGGATCCGAGGTAGTGGAGCTCTCCCAGAAACCAACGAAGACCCAGAGACAGATATAAAAGGTGCAGAGTCCCCTTGCAAGGGCACATCATTCCTCAAAGGAGAGGAAGTCACAGGAACGGAATCTAAAATGGCAGCAGAGGGGGAAGAGATACTAACCCCCAAAGATAAAGAGGAGCCATTACTGGGGAGCTGAGTCAGAGTTGCAGCAACAACCTCCCCCTCTTACAAATTCAATGCAACAAGATGTCGATCCATCGGGCCAGAGGTCTTTACAGCTCCCGAGCTCCTCGAGCACCAAAGGAGCGCATAAGGAGCAAGCCCCTTAATAACGCACCCCTTTAGAACGCGACCGCTATTGCGTACCGTTTAGCGATCGAACTTTAAACCCCCTTAGATGACGTCAGGGGTAGGCGCCGCCGAGGTGGAACGTGCACTCCAACGCCGTCAGGAGGAACACAAGTGGAGCACAGTGGTGAACAGCAACCTACTCTCCTCACACGCTCCCACTGAAGAAACAAGCCTCCGGGCTTTAAACCCCCTTAGATGACGTCAGGGGTAGGCGCCGCCGAGGTGGAACGTGCACTCTAACGTCGTCAGGAGGAACACAAACGGAGCACAGTGGTGAGCAGAAACCTCCTCTCCTCACACGCTCCCCCAGAGTCCAATTTTCTGCTGTTATTTGGTGCCATCTGTCGGCAAAATGACACAACCTGCCTGGAATGTTTAGGGGTTCTGGACCCTTCAGAGGCAGGAAGGCCAAGCTCTCTAGGAAGGAGGGGGCTGAGCCTGTGGAGCTGATTGAGCTCTCAGGCCTTTTGGCATCTTTCGTTGTCTGGATTGTTGTTGTTGTCCCTTTTGGGCTACTTGACCCTGACCTTGCCCTTGCTGGGTATAGGACGGATAAAACTTCCTCTTTTTGCTGAAAAAGGGTTTTTTATAGGGTTTCATTTTGGCTGGAGTGGCTGTAGATTTTTGACAATCTGTCTAAAGTGATATTGTCAGCATCTATCTCATTAGCCTTTTCCTGCCAATTCTTGCCAAAGAGGTTTTCTCCTGTGCAAGGGATGTTTCATAATTTATCCTGTACCCAAATCTCTAAGTCTGATGCCTGAAGCCAGGCAATCTGACGTGCACCAATGGCAATAGCAGAAGTTCTCCTGATGCATTCAAAGCAGTCAAAGGTTGCACGATTTACAAATTTGGAAACGTCTTGAGCATGCTTGACAAGAGTAAGGAAGTCTTGTCATTTGTCATCAGGGAGAAGGGGGCTCATAAGCTCCAAATCTCCTGTGACTTCCTTGAGGAACATTCCCATATATAAAATATATGAGCTGATCCTAGCTGAAAGCATGGAGGTCTGAAAAGTTCGATGCCCAAAGGCGTCAAGAGTCCTGCATTCATGACCTGGAGGATTGGATGCATGTCTTTTTGCACTTTTCATCCTACGCATGGCTGACTCCACTACCATTGAATAGTGTGGCAGCTGAGTCTTTTGAAAACCAGGACATGGTGGAACTCGATACATGGTATCGAGTATCCTAGAATGAGGAGATGTGGTGAAAGGTGTTTCCCACATTCTGAGCATCAAATCATGAAGAATTTCATGAATGGGCAGAGTGGCTGCCTCTTTGGGAGCCTTAGAGTATTAGAGAATTTCCAATTCCTTTGCTCTAGGTTCCTTTTCAGGAGCTACCGTGATTGAAAGGCCTCGGGCCACATCACGAATAAAATCCTGAAAAGACGTCCTCCGGAGGAGACATTCTGCATTGAGGAGGAGTCTTCCGGGAGAAGCACTCTGGTACCGGCAGAATTATCAGAGTCCTCGGAATCGGAGGATCCAAAGTATCTCTGATCCTGATGTTCATGCAAAGCACGGTATCAGTATCGATTGAAGTCGGTACCGAGTTGATCCGGTACTGATCTGTCGATGCCAGAAAAAATCGGCATGTTAACAAGTCCCACCGGGGCTGGTACCGTTGGTGCTGGTACCATCGATAGCGGTGTCAACGGTACCGCAGCTGAAAGGAGAGCTGCAAAACTGCGTTCGATAGCAAGGAACCTCTGGTCTATCAACGCTGCCGATGCCTGGGTGTCGGTACCGGTAGAAGCGGCTGTAACCCTTGAGCAGGGCACCAGTAGCTCTGCCGAGGTCGAGGCCTAGGCCTCGGCATCGAGAACATCCTGGAGCCCCGTTGGTGCTTTGGAGGCCGAAGCCTCCTGCCGAGGCTGTTTTGCTGGTGTAATTTCCTCAAGGGCAATGCCAATGGCTTCTCGATGCTTGGAAGGAGATCTACCCTTTGAGGACCGGCTCTTATGTTTAGTTACCTGAGATCCATGGGAGGAAGACGAGGCTCTGGAACACGTTGATGCAATGGACATGGCATCTGAAGAAAAGAGGGTACCAAGCTTTGCAGCCCGGTTCTGTCTTCCTCTTTTAGTCATCCCCATACAAGAGAGACACTCCGATGGAGAATGGTCAGGGCCTAAACATTTGAGACACCAGTCATGGGTGTCGGTGACGGAAATGGTACCGCCACACTTAGTACATTTTTTAAAATCCACCAGCTGGTTTTTCCATTTTTCAGGAAAATGGGGCCTAATGCCCAAAATAGCGCCTAGCACCAAAAAGAAAAAGTTTCTGAAGAGAAATAGTTCATAAAGTATATAAATATATATATTTTTTTTTTAAAAGAAGAAAAGAGAACCTGCGGTACTGGTAGGTGTCGAGCGGAGGCAGAAGCGACCACAAGAAAACAAGTTTAAAGAAGAAATTTTCTGCAGTGACAGGGTATGTGTCCTGTCGCCTCCGCGGAAAATGAAAAACTGAAGAGGGACAGTTACCCTGTATGTGAAGACTACATTCCTGCTTGTTCCTGGAGATTAATTAGTGGAGGAGGGATAGTAAGGAAATCCACAGTACTACCTTTTAACTTTCGAAAGGGAGACTATGATAAAATGAGGAAAACAGTTAAGAAAAAACTAAAAGGAGCAGTTGCAAAGGTTAAAGACGTACATCAGGCTTGGCTGTTGTTGAAAAATACTATCTTGGAAGCCCAGACCAGCTGTATTCCACGCTTTAAGAAAAGTGGAAGGAAGTCCAAAAAACTGCCAGCATGGTTTAAAGGTGAGGTCAGAGAGGCTGTTGTTGCCAAAAAAGCATCTTTCAGGAAATGGAAAAAAGAGCCAAACGACGAAACCTGGAAACAGCACAAGCACTGGCAAGTCAAATGCAAGGCATTGATAAGGCAGGCAAAGGGAGAATTTGAGAAGAAGCTTGCTGCGGAAGCAAAAACGCGAAGTAAAGACCTTTTCAAGTACATTCGTAGCAAAAAACCTGTGAGAGAGTCAGTTGGTCCATTAGATGATAAAGGAGTTAAAGGAGCACTAAGAGGCGACAAGGCGATAGCGGAGAGACTGAATGAATTCTTTGCTTCAGTCTTTACTGAGGAAGATGTAGGGATGTTACCCATGACTGAAGTGGTATTTAAAGGTGTGGAAGAATTGAAGGAAATATCGATACATCAGGAAGATGTATTACAACTATTAGATAAACTGAAGAGTAGCAAATCACCTGGGCCGGATGGTATACATCCAAGGGTGTTGAAAGAACTGAAATACGAGATTGCAGACCTGCTATTAGTAATCTGTGAACTATCATTAAAATCATCTCTAATACCTGAAGATTGGAGGATCGCCAATGTAACACCAATTTTTAAAAAAGGTTCCAGGGGTGATCCGGGAAACTACAGACCGGTGAGCCTGACATCAGTACCGGGAAAAATGGTAGAAACCATCATAAAGAATAAAAATACTCAGCATGTAGATAGTCATGACCTAATGGGAGACAGCCAACATGGCTTTAGACAAGGAAGATCTTGTCTTACTAATCTGTTATGTTTTTTTGAAGGAGTGAATAATCAGGTGGACAAAGGTGAGTCGGTTGATATTGTGTATCTGGACTTTCAGAAAGCCTTTGACAAGGTCCCTCTCATCAGAGACTTTTGGCAAAACTAAAGAGTCATGGGATAGGAGGCAGTGTACTATTGTGGATCAGGAACTGGTTAAAAGATAGAAAGCAGAGGGTAGGGCTAAATGGCCAATTTTCCCAATGGAAAAAGGTGAATAGTGGTATACCCCAGGGATCTGTGCTGGGTCTGCTGCTTTTTGACATATTCATAAATGACCTAGAAAGTGGAATAACGAGTGAGGTTATCAAATTTGCAGATGACACAAAACTATTTAAAGTTGTTAAAACCCAAGAGGATTGTGGAAAATTGCAAGAGGATCTTGATAAATTGGAAGACTGGGCATCAAAATGGCAGATGAAATTTAATGTGGACAAGTGCAAGGTTATGCACCTAGGGAAGAACAACCCAAACTATGGTTACACGATGCAAGGTTCCACGTTAGGAACCACCACCCAGGAAAAAGATTTAGGCGTCATTGTGGATACCATGTTAAAACCCTCGGCCCAGTGTGCAGCGGCGGCCAAGAGAGCAAATAGAATGCTAGGTATGATAAGGAAAGGAATGGAAAATAAAACAAAAGATATTATAATGCCTCTATATCGTTCCCTGGTGAGACCGCACCTTGAATATTGTGTGCAATTCTGGTCGCCGTATCTTAAAAAGGATATAGCGATTTTAGAAAAGGTTCAGAGAAGAGCCACCAAAATGGTAAAGGGGATGGAAGGATACTCCTATGAAGAAAGGCTAAAAAGGTTAGGGCTCTTTAACCTGGAAAAGAGACGGCTGAGGGGAGATATGATAGAACTGGCTAATCTACTGAAGAGGGCTTTAAACTAGATTAGTTGGGGATGGGTGAAGAAAGCCCCCAGGTAAGTGAAAGCCCCCAGGTAGGTGATACATTAAATACCTTTATGGAAATGGGTAACAGGGGTAACATATGGAAAGCAGTGTGTATTAATGCCCGTAGCATGGGAAATAAGATCCCTGAAGATGAAGCTTTGGTGGGAGTGGCTGACTTGGATTTAGTGGCAGTTACAGAAACATGGTTCACAGAAAACCATGACTGGGATGTAACTATACCTGGCTATACTTTATTCAGAAAGGACAGGGTAGGAAGAAGGGGAGGAGCAGTGGCACTATATGTAAAAACTACTATTAAAGCTTTGGAATTACAGAGCTTAAAAGGGAGAGAGAGGAGGCATTGTGGGTTAAACTAGAAAGAGGGAAAGAGAAATCTATTTGCATTGGTGTGATATACAGACCTCCCTCACAAGAGGAAGAGGTGGACAGAGAGTTAATTGAAGACATACGCAGCATTGCTAGGAAAGGGGAAGTGCTACTGCTAGGAGATTTCAATATGCCAGATGTTGATTGGCACATTCCTGCTGCAGTATCATCTAGAAGTAAGGAGATCCTGGATTCTCTACAGGGAGAACTATTCAGGCAATTGGTAACAGACCCCACACGTGAAGGGGCCATACTGGACTTGGTGCTTACCAATGGTGAAAGTGTTTCTGATGTTGTAGTGGGAGATCATTTTGCATCCAGTGATCACCAGATGGTGTGGTTCAGTATTAGGACTAGGGCTGTTAGAATCCATTCCAAGGTGAAGATCTTAGACTTTAGAAAGACTAACTTTGCGAAGATGGGCCAATACCTCAGGGAGTCGTTAGTGGGATGGGAACAGCTGGGGGATGTAGAAAAACAGTGGGCAAAATTGAAAGGGGGTATTTTAAAGGCAACCAACCTTTTTGTTAAAATGGTAAATAAAGGCAAAAGGAACAGGAGACCGTTATGGTTTTCAAAGGAAGTAGCTGAAAAAGTGAAGAAAAAGAGGGAGGCCTTCATGAAATACAAGAGATCACAGAGAGAGGAAGACAGGCATCTGTATTTGGAAAAACTTAGAGAAGCTAGCAAAGTAGTCAAGAAGGCAAAGATTCAAAAGGAGGAGGAAATAGCCAATGCAATAAAATGGGGGGATAAGACATTTTTCAGATATATTAGTGAGAAGAGGAAGGGCAAAAGTGGTATTGTTAGACTCATGGGTGCAGGGGGGGAATATGTAGAAGCTGATAAGGATAAAGCGGAATTGCTTAACAAATATTTTGTTCTGTGTTCACAGATGAAGAACCAGGAGCAGGACCTCAGAAAACACCCACAAATAAGAACAGAAGCGAGGGACATCTTGAACAATTTTCAGAAGACTGTGTTCGTGAGAAACTAGCTCAACTTAAAGTAGACAAAGCGATGGGACCGGATGGGATACACCCTAGAATACTGAGGGAACTTGGGGACGTTCTAGCAACTCCCCTGACTGACCTTTTCAATGCCTCGTTGGAGTCGGGAGTGGTGCCAAAGGACTGGAGAGAGGCTCATGTGGTGCCTTTACACAAAAGCGGAAGTAAGGATGTGGTTGAAAACTACAGGCCGGTTAGTTTAACTTCGGTGGTGAGTAAATTATTGGAAACGCTGCTGAAAGAGAAAATAGTGAGGTTTCTGGAGTCCGGCGGATTACAGGATCCGAGGCAGCATGGATTCACCAGAGGCAGGTCTTGTCAGACAAATCTGATTGATTTCTTTGACTGGGTGACCAGGGAGTTGGACCGAGGGAGAGCTCTAGATGTGGTGTATTTAGATTTCAGTAAAGCCTTTGACACTGTTCCTCACAGGCGACTTATAAACAAACTGAGCACCCTAGGGATGGACCCTAAAGTTACTGCTTGGGTTAGAAATTGGTTGGGTGGGAGGCGACAAAGAGTACAAGTAAATGGAGCTCACTCTGAGGAGAAGGATGTTACCAGTGGTGTGCCCCAGGGATCTGTCCTTGGTCCGATTCTTTTTAACATCTTTGTTAGTGATATAGCGGAAGGGCTGTCGGGTAAGGTTTGCCTCTTTGCGGATGATACCAAAATCTGCAATAGAGTAGACACCCAGGAAGGTGTAGATAACATGAGGAGGAATCTAGCTAAGCTTGAAGAATGGTCTAGAATTTGGCAGCTGGGATTTAATGTTAAAAAATGTAAGGTCATGCATTTGGGCTGCAGCAATCCAAGGGAGCAATACAGTATAGGAGGTGAAGTACTTTTGTCCACTAAAGAAGAGCGGGACCTAGGCGTGGTTGTGTCTGATGATCTTAAAGTAGCTAAACAGGTAGAAAAGGCGACGGCAAAAGCTAGAAGGATGCTTGGGTGCATACGGAGAGGAATGGCTAGCAGAAAAAAGGAGGTGATAATGCCTCTGTATAAGTCTTTGGTGCGACCTCATTTGGAGTATGGTGTGCAATTCTGGAGACCGCACCTTCAAAAGGATGTGAACAGGATGGAGTCGGTGCAGAGGGTTGCTACTAAAATGATTAATGGGCTTCATTATAAAGCATATGAGGACAGACTTAAGGATCTTAATATGTACACCTTAGAGGAAAGGCGGGATAGAGGTGATATGATTGAGATGTTTAAATACCTCCGTGGCATAAATGTTCAGGGAGAGAGCCTCTTTCAATTGAAAGCAAGTTCTGCTACGAGGGGACATGGGATGAGGGTGAAGGGAGATAGATTCAGGAGTGATATGCGGAAATATTTCTTTACGGAAAGAGTAGTGGATCCGTGGAATAGTCTCCCAGTGGAGGTGGTAGAGATGAGGACAGTAACTGAATTCAAAAAAGCATGGGACCAACACAGAGGATCTCTAAAGGTAAAAAGTGGACTGTTGTAGTTGTTGTTATGGAAGGACAGACTAGATGGGCCTTGTGGTCTTTTTCTGTCATCATGTTTCTATGTTTCTAAGTCTATAAATTAATGAACGGAGTGGAACAGGTAAACGTAGATCGATTGTTTACCTTATCAGAATATAGAAAGACTAGGGGACATGCAATGAAGCTACAGAGTAAACTATTTAAGACTAATAAAAGAAAATATTTTTTCACTCAACGTGTAATCAAACTCTGGAATTTGTTACCAGAGGATGTAGTAAAGGCTGTTAATGTAGCTGGGTTTAAAAAGGTTTGGACAAGTTCCTGGAGGAAAGGTCCATAAACCATTATTAAGAAGGGACCCAGGATATCAATGCTTGAACCAATACAAGCATTGTGGAACCTGTGTCCCTTGGGGAAACTGCTAGGTACATATGACCTAGATTGGCCACTGTTGGAAACAGAATACTGGGCTTGATGGACCTTGGTCTGACCCAGTATGGCATATCTTATGTTCTTATTACATTTAAGACTAAAATATTTTTTCATTTGATACATAATTAAGTTCTGGAATTCATTGCTGGAGGATGTAATAAAAGTAATTAGTGTAGCTGGGTTTAAAAAAAGTTTGGGGCAATTTCCTAGAGTAAAAGTCCATAAACCATTATTAAAGGGGATTGGGGAAAATCCACTGCTTATCTCTGGATATTGGGCTTGATGTACCTTTGGTCTGACCCGGTATGGCAAATCTTATGTTCTTATGGGAAGATATGAATTGTACACTATCATGCTTCACTCCAAAATCATGAAGGGCACTTGTTTCAAATATGCACCAATATCACATTAAGCACTCATTTTTTACCTGTAAAACTATACATGTTACACTGATCTGGTTGAAGACTCACAGAATTACTACAGAATCCAAAATGTTACAAAAATATTTACCTCAGTATAGCCTGGATGAATATATGTGCAAAATACTGTGCCATATAAAATATGTTACAATTCAATATGAGCAGCAATAAAAATGTAGCAAATGTATTTCTCAAAAAGTGGTGCTTTCTAATGTGCTTTTCTACAGAAAGAAATGCCACATGAAATTCAAAACAGTGAACACTCACCCTGTGGCTTGTGCCTTAGAACTCTATGGCTACCATTTCATTAGCCTCTCTCCAAATGCATCAAAGCATAATCTAGTAGTACACTGAGGGGAGCAAAAATATTCATTAAAATTAAGGGACGTCTCAGGGAACTGAGAACAGAGTGATGCTGAGCTGGTTCCATTCCTGCTGTTGACCCAGGCTGTTATGATAGACCAAACAGTATTACTATCTTGTTGTCTGAAAACATGCATGAGAGGAGAGGAAAAGAGAAGTGAAGTACAGCATTTATGAGAAATGATGTAAAGGTGACTAGAGAAGGAGAAAAGGGAAGAGGCATTTACTAGAGGTAAAGACAAAATGAGTTATGAAGCAATGAAAAGGAACGGAGAGACATTAAAACTGAGAAGGATGAAGTGAGAGAAAATCAAGACGGATAACAGCAGGAAAAGGAGGCAAAAGTAAAAAAAAAACAGACAATGCTCAATTTTTTTATTTTATTTATTTATTAATTTGCAGCGATTTGGTATACTTCTAACGGTTTAATGCATCATAGTGGTTTAAAAATAATACTTAGTTTCAATATTCAAGGTGCATGTTTATTTTCTGTCTACAAAGTAATATTAAGTACTTCAGTAAATATTAGTATCTAGGTAGTTTAAGGAATCTACCTAGAAAATGCTATCTCCATATTTAAGTAAACTGTACAATTTGACAGTAAAGTATAGTTACTCACCTGTAACAGGTGATCTCCGGGAACAGCAGGAATTTAGTCTTCACATATGGGTATCGTCGGTACCGACGGAGCCTGTGCGGGAACGCTCCACAGTGTCCAATAGGAAAGCTTTTGGGAGCATCCCACAGCGCCTGCGTGCTGCCTTCCCGCCTTTCCCAACTGTCCCTCTCCAGTTGAGTTTAAAGCTGAGACAAAGAGAGAAGGAAAGAGAGAAAGATAGAGAGATACAACTCCTAGGGGAGGTGGGTGGGTTGTGAAGACTAAATTCCTGCTGTTCCCGGAGATCACCTGTTACAGGTGAGTAACTATGCTATCTCCAGGAACAAAGAGGAACGTAGTCTTCACATATGGGATCTCCCTAGCTGCAGATGCCAGGGAGAAGGCCCCAGAAGTTGTGTGCCCTTATGAAAGGGCTCCACTTTCCCCCATGGATCTCTGGCATCCTACCAGGGATGGTGGGTACGAGTTGATTAACTATGGAACAGGTGTTGAAGAAAAGCCTGACCAAACAAGGCATCCCGGCGGGAGTCCTTGTCTAAGCAGTAATGGGCTGTGAAGGTATGAAACGAAGCCCAAGTAGCTGCTCAACAGATGTCGTCGATAGACACAGAGTGAAGATGAGCCATAGAGGCTGCCATGGCTCTCACATTGTGAGCTGTGACATGGCCTTCAAGAGGAAGGTTTTTACTCTCATAGGCAAAAGATATACACAATGTAATCCAGCTGGACAGTGTCCTTTTGGAGACTGGAAGTCCAAAATGACTAGGATCAAAAGCAACAAAGAGTTGAGAGGACTTTCTATGTTGCTGTGTCCTTTGCAAGTAAAAGGCCAAAGCCCTTTTGCAGTCCAAAGTATGAAGATTCCTTTCTGCATGTGAGGCGTGAGGCCTTGGGAAGAATACAGGAAGGTAAACCGCTTGGTTTAAATGAAAAGGTGACACCAACTTTGGCATAAAGTGTGGATGAGTCCTAAGGACTACCTTATCATGATGGAACCTTGTATAAGGAGGATCAGCCACCAACGCTTGCAATTCAGTGATGCAACGTGCTGATGTGATTGCAATAAGAAAGATGACCTTCCAGGAAAGGAATTTCAAAGAGGTAGTGGCTAATGGTTCAAAAGGCGGTTTCATGAGCTGCCCAAGAACCAGATTTAAGTCCCATGCCACTGGTGGTGGCTTAATGGGAGGCTTAGTTAAAAGAAGGCCTCTCATAAATCTCGCTATGAGAGGATGAGAGGAAATAGGTTGTCCATTTAGAGGCTTGAAAGAAGCTGCAGTAGCAATCAAATGAACTCTCACTGAATTGGTCTTAAGCCCTGCATTTGATAAATGAAGGAGATACTCCAGTAATGATTCCAGAGGTATCGCAAGAGGGTTAAGACCCTTCTGCGAGCACCATATGGGAATCCTTTTCCACTTAAATGCATAAGAGCGTCTTGTGGAAGGCTTCCTGGAAGCATAAAGGATATCCTTTACCTGTTGGGAAAGGTTAAGACTGTGAAGTTCTAGGCTTTCAGCAACCAGGCCCTGAGATGCATAGACTGGGGATTGGGATGCCACAGCATCCCGTCCTCCTGAGAAAGGAGATTTGGAGAAGATCCTAACTCCAGAGGTGGAGCTTGAGAGAGATGTAGGAGCAGAGGGTACCACATTTGCTGTGGCCAACGTGGAGCTATGAGGATCATATGACCTCTTTCTCTCTGAAGCTTGAACAGGGTTTGAGGAATTAGGGGAATGGGTGGAAAGGCATACAGGAAGTCCTGACCTCAATGGTGGAGGAAAGCATCCCTGGCCTGACAACCCTGAGCCCTAATTCTGGAATAGAACCAGGGAAGTTTGGCATTCAGCGGACTTGCAAAGAGGTCTATGTCCGGGGTTCCCCAAATTTGAAATATTTTGGCCACCTGGACTGCATGGAGAGACCATTCGTGTGGAAGCAGATCTTGACTGAGTCTGTCTGCCCAAGAGTTTTGAATGCCTGGAAGATACACCGCAAGGAGATGAATCTGATGCTCTCTGGCGAGGGCCCACAGTCGCAAAGCTTCGTTGCAAAGCGACAGAGAGCCTGTTCTTCCCTGCTTGTTCACATAGAACATAGCTACTTGATTGTCCGTTTGAACTAGGACTGTCTTGTAGCGAAGCTGGGTGTGGAATACTCGATGAGCAAGGAAAATTTGCTCTGAGTTCTAGGAGATTGATGTGTAAATAGGCCTCCTGTGGAGTCCAGGTACCCTGGGTAGAGAGGCCTTGCAGGTGGGCTCCCCAACCCACCTGTGAAGCATATGTTGTTAGAGTGGCCTGGGGTGGGGGTTGCTGAAAAGGAGACCCCATCAAAGGGTTTTGGGGTGATTGTCACCATTGGAGGGACAAAATAAGGCGATCTGAGTTTGCTATTTTGTCTGACAGGCAACCTGACACCTGAGTCCACTGAGTGGATAAAGTCCACTGGGCTGCCCTCATATGGAGGCGGGCATAAGGAAGTACATGCACAGTGGACACCATGTGGCCTATCAACTGTAACATTTCCCGAGCAGTGAGGTGAGGTTTTAGCACTGCTTGGGAAGCTAACTGCACAATGCGAAGGCAGTGGGGCTGTGGAAGGTAGGCCCTTGTCTGTCTGGTATCCAGCAGAGCTCCTATAAACTCTAGGGACTGAGTGGGAGCAAGGTTGGATTTTGGGAAGATTATGACAAGTCCCAAATACTGAAGGATGTGCATTGTGCGAGAGAGGGCAACCCTGGCCTCTGGCTCTGAAGGGGCTCGAATGAGCCAGTCGTCTAAGTAAGGGAAGTTGAATATTCCCAGGGTGCGGAGAAATGCTGCCACCACAGCCATGCATTTTTTGAACACCCTTGGTGCAGAGGCCAGGCCAAAGGGAAGAACCCTGTATTGGTAGTGCTTCCCTTGAAACAGAAAGCAAAGGAACTTTCGGTGAGTTGGATGGATAAGAACATGAGTGTATGCATTGAGATCTAGAGAACAAAGCCAATCCTGACTCTGAAGGTATGGCAGCAGAGTTCCTAGAGAAATCATTTTGAACTTCTCTTTCAACAGGAATTTGTTCAATTCTCTGAGGTCTAAAATGGGTCTATGTGCTCCTGTTTTCTTTGGAATAAGGAAATAGGGGGAGTAAAACCCTGTACCTCGTTGGGGAATGGGTACCTCTTCTATTGCCCCTTGAACAAAGAGCACAGTGACCTCTTGACCTAACTGGTCGTTGAGAGAGGTCTGAGAATTGAACTGTCTTACCATTGTAGGAGGGGGCATGCTGAGGAAATGAAGCTTGTATCCCTCTCTTACAATAGACAGAGTCCAATTTTCTGCTGTTATCTGACCCCATCTGGGGGCAAAATGACATAACCTTCCTGGGATGGTGGAGGGTTCTGGGCCGTTCAGGGCCAGGAAGGCAAAGTTCTCTAGATAGGAGTCAAAGCCCCTGTGGAGGTCGAGTCTGCTGAGCCGGTTGAGGTTTAGTTGCTTTTGTCTTTCTTTGTCTAGGTTGTTGCTGCTGTCCCTTTTGGGCAGACTGACCTAAACAATGCCCCTGCTGGGTATAGGAGGGATAAAACTTCTTCTTCTTACTGAAGAATGGTTTCTTATAGGATTTTTTCCTCGCAGGATCAGCTGTAGATTTAGACAATCTATCCAAAGTGATATTGTCAGCATCTATCTCATTAGCTTTTTCCTGCCAATTCTTGCCAAAGAAATTCTCTCCTGTGCAAAGAATATTCCTTAGTCAGATGCCTGGAGCCAGGAAATCCTACGTGCACCTATGGCAATGGCAGAGGTTCTGCTTATTTATTTATTTATTTATTTTATTTTATTTATTATTTATTTAACATCTCTTATATACCGCACTATTATCATCAGCGCGGTTTACATGGAACCAAACATATACATACAGAAAAACTGTAGTGCATTTTACAAGTAACAGGAATTTGAACTTGGTAATAAAGGGAAACTATGTACATTATGTAACTATATACAGTAGTCTATACACATTAGTCACAGTTGAAGTTGTCTTGACCTGAGTATGGATGTAGTATTTCTCTTGTGCAAAACTAAATTGGGAAATAGCTTAAGAAGAGGTGGTGTTTGAGACTTTTTCTGAATTGTGTTAGGCTGGCTATGGCTCGCAGTTCTGGTGGGAGTGCATTCCAAGCTATTGGGGCATGAATGCTGAAGGCTCTTTTAGATGTTTCCTTAGTGTATCTGATTGTTTGTCTTGGGATTGTTAATGAGTTTATAGCAGTTGATCTTCTGGATCTATTGGGAGTCTGTGTGTGTAAAAGGTTGGTGATCGTTGATGGTGCTTGATTGTTTAGGGCCTTGAAAGTAATGACTAGTATCTTGTAGTGGATTCTTGCGTTGGTTGGTAACCAGTGGAGGCTTTTTAGAATTGGGGTTATGTGGTCTGTCTTTGATATTCCTTCGAGAACTCTAGCAGCGGTGTTCATCGCCAATTGTAGGGGATTTAAAGTTGATTGCGGGAGACCATGTAGAATTGCATTTGCGAAGTCAAGATGAGGCATTACCAAGGCTTGGTAGACAGTTCTGAAATCTGTGGGTTCAAGTAAAGGTCTTAAGTGGCGTAGTGTGCGTATCTTGTGATATATTAGTTTTGTTATGTTTTTTATGTGGGTCTTCATATTAAGGCGCTGGTCAAGGGTAATACCTAGGTATCGTATCGTAGGTTTTACTGTCAATTCCTTGTCCTTTATCTTTAAGGTAGTGGGAGGTGTGAAGTTTTGATCCCTTGTGATAAACATAACATCGGTCTTGCTATGGTTGATTCTTAGGTTCTGTGAGAGGAGCCAGTCTTCTACTGATTCAAAGCATTTTATCAAAGGTGTAAAATCAGGGTGGTTGATGGAGAATGGCATGTATAGGAGAATGTCATCTGCATATGCTAGGCAGGTAACATTAAAAGAGTGGATGAGGTCACAGATTGGTTGCATGTATATGTTAAACATTAGTGCTGAAAGAGAGGATCCTTGTGGTACCCCTTGATCTTGCAGAAATGGTTCAGATGTTTTTTCCTCAATTTTTACTTGTTGCCAACGGTTATTTAGGTAGGATATACACCAGTCAAGTGCGGTTCCAAGTATTCCTTTTTCCTTAAGGCGATGGATAAGTATTTGATGGCTTACTGAATCAAACGCAGCTGAGATGTCCATGAATATAAGGATAAATCCTTGGTGGATATTATCTATTCCTGTGATTAATGTATTGAATAGAGTGATGAGTAGGGTCTCAACTCCGTGGGCTTCTCTAAAACCGTGTTGTGCAATGTCCAGTGGAGCTTTAGTGTCTATGTGTTGTTGTATTTGACGTTGTACCACTTTCTCAATTATTTTCGCTAGCAGCGGGATGCTGGATATTGGCCTATAGGATTCTACTTTTAGGGGGTCTAATTTGTTATTTTTCAGTAATGGTCTAATTGAGGTTTGTTTAAGGCACTGAGGAAAGGTTCCGGTTGAGAAAGATTGTTCAAGGATATTGTGTATGAAGAAGCTTACTTCATATCTAATGTTTTTTATCCAGGCCGCTGGACATGGATCATTTGCTGCAGTGGTAGCATTTATTGATGCGATGGTGTTTTCAATTTCTTTGGTTGATAATGCGTTAAACTTGGTTAGTGTGTTTGCTTTGCTTATGCACTCAAAGCAGTCAAAGGCTGCACGATTCACAAACTTGGAAACATCCTGGGCATGTGTGACAAGGGCACGGTAATCTTGCTTCTTATCATCAGGAAGGAGAGGGCTCATAAGCTCTAAATCTCCTGTGACCTCCTTAAGGAACATTCCCATATATAAGATATAGGTACTGATCCTAGCAGAAAGCATGGAAGCCTGGAAGGTTCGACGTCCAAAGGCGTCAAGAGTCCTACACTCACGTCCTGGAGGATTAGATGCATGCCTTTTTTGCACTCTTTATCCTTCTCATAGCTGATTCCACCACTATGGAATGGTGTGGTAATTGAGTCTTCTGAAACCCAGGACAAGGAGGAACTTGATACATGGTGTCGAGTCTTCGAGAGTGAGGAGATGTAGTTAGAGGTGTTTCCCACATCCTTAACATGAGATCATGCAAGATCTCATGAATAGGTAAGGTAGCTGCCTCCTTGGGAGCTTTAGGGTATTGCAGGATTTCTAATTCCTTTGCCCTAGGCTCTTTTTCAGGAGCCACTGTGATAGAAAGACCTCGGGCCACATCTCGGATAAAATCCTGAAAGGACATATCCTCTGGTGGAGACATCCTATGCTGAGGAGAGGAGGAATCCTCAGGAAGAAGTACTCTGGTATCAGCAGAGCTTTCAGAGTCTTCAGACTCATCCGAGGATTCGAAGTATCTCCGATCCAGGTGATCGTGCAGGCACGGAACCGGTACCGATCAAAGTCGGCATCGGAGTGGTCCGGTACTGACTTGTCGATGCCGGATAGACACGCATGACTCGGTCCCGGTAGAATACCTGCCGATGTCGATGCAGTCGGTGCCGGCAGCGGAGTCGGTGCCGGCAGCGGAGTCGGTGCCGGTACTGGTTGAATTGTCTGAAGCAGTTTCAGGGGAATCGAGGCCGGGAGAAGATCCGCCAGAATGCGTTCAATAGCCAAGAATCTCTGGTCTATCAACGCTGCCGATGCTTGGGTATCGGTACCGGATGAAGCGGCCGGTACTCCAGAGCATGGCACCAGTAGTTCTGCCGAGTTTGAAGCCTTGAGAACATCCTGGAGCCCTGTTAGTGCTTTGGAAGCTGAAGCCTCCCGCCGGGGCAATTTTGCCGGTGAAAGTCTCTCAAGGGCGACGCCAGAGGCATCTCGATGTCTAGAAGGAGATCTACCCTTTGAGGACCGGCTAGATTTATGTTTAATTACCTGAGATCCATGGGAGGAAGACGAAGCCCTGGAAGACGTCGATGCCACGGAAGCTGCATAGGAGGGAAAAAGGATGCTAAGTTTAGCAGCTCGGTTTTGCCGGCCCCTTTTCGACATCATCCCACAGGCAACACACTCAGAGTGGTCAGGACCTAAACATTTGAGGCACCACTCATGGGTGTCAGTGACGGAGATGGTACCGCCACACTTAGAACACTTTTTAAAACCCAAAGCGGGTTTTTCCATTTTGAAGGAAAAAGTTGGGCCTAGTGCCCAAAATGGCGCGTGGCACCTGAAGAGAAAATTACTGGAAAGACTCCAGAAGAAAGGGGTTTTTTTAGAAGAAAAGAAAGAAGAACCGGCAGTACCGGTGTAGCGTCGAGGGAAGGCAGACGCGACCATAAAAAAGAAGGGATTTTTTTCTGCGGTGACAGGATGTGCGACCTGTCGGCTCCGCGGAAAACGAAGAACTGGAGAGGGACAGTTGGGGAAGGCAGCACGCAGGCGCTGTGGGATGCTCCCAAAAGCTTTCCTATTGGACGCTGGGGAGTGTTCCCGCGCAGGCTCCATCGGTACCGACGATACCCATATGTGAAGACTACATTCCTGCTTGTTCCTGGAGATAAATGGTATTTTAAAAATAACAGCATTAAAAAAGACAAAAAAAGGTGACTTACTTACCAGATAATGTCCTTTTCCTTGAGTCCTCCCAGACCTGTCCAAACAAGTGGGTTGTGTCCTCCTACCAGCAGAGCTGAAGACAGAGAAAAAAAATCTAGAGGTTTTTTATGACTTCACCATGCATCCATATCTGGTACAAAAACCAGGAACTTAATCTGGTACTCGCCCGCGGTGAGCACAAAGCAGCAACAGTGCTGAGCTCAATGCTACTCTCCTGCAGCCACATACTTCTTGAAACGTTCATCCAATCTTCGGAAGAGAGCAGAGGGAGGAGGAGGTGAAGGGGGCACTGAGGCTGTGCTAAGCTTGAGGTCCTGATCAAACAATTCTGGCTGTTCAACCAGCACTTAACAGGATAAGGATGGAGAAGTGAACAGACATCCCTCTTTTGGCAAACCCAGGAGGGCATCGGTTTTAAAGGTCACCCAATGGAGCCTCCCATGTTGAGCTCAAGTGAGAAGTTACCCCTAAGAGTGGCTACTCATGAGCTAAATCAAATTTTTCTCAAAGTTTTCAAAGAGCTGCTCAGATGCATTCACACTCTACTGGAGACAAAGAAATACTGGGGAAGTATGCCCCTAGCTACCTCATATATGGTTAAGCACATAAGAAATGCCATACTGGGTCAGATCAAGGTACATCGACCCCAGTATCTTGTTTCCAACAGTGGCCAATCCAGGTCACAAGTACCTGTAAGTTCACAAAAAGGTACACAGGTTCCACAGTGCTTGTCCCAGGATAAGCAATGGCTTTCAAGGGTCCGCTTTAATAATGATCTATGGACCTTTCCTCCAGGAACTTGTCCAAAACCTTTTTAAACCCAGCTACTCTAACAGCTTTTACTACATCCTCCGGTAACAAATTCAAGAGTTTGATTACCTGTTGAATGAAAAAATATTTTCTCTTATTATTCTTAAATGGGTTACATTGTAGCATCTTCGCATGTCCTCTAGTCTTTCTACTTTTTGATGGCATAAACAACCAATCCATGTTTACCAGTTCCACTCCATTCATTAATTTATAGACCTCTATCATATCTCCTCTCAGCTGTTGCTTTCCAAGTTGAAGAGCCCTAACCTTTTAAGCCTTTAGTCATAGAGGTATCCTTCCATCCCATTTACCATTTTGGTGGTTCTTCTCTGTACTTTTTCCAATTTTGCTATATTCTTTTAAAGACATGTTGACCAGAATTGCACACACAGGTGGAATTGCAATGATACAGAGGTATTATAATATCCTTTGTTTTATTCCCATTCCTTTCCTTATGATTCCTAGCATTCTATTTGCTTTCTTGGCCGCCGCTGCACACTGGGTGGAGGGTTTCAATATATCAACGACGATGCCTAAATCTTTTTCCAGGGTGGTGGCTCCTAATGTGGTCTTTCCTAGGTGCATAATTTTGTACTTGTCCACATTAAATTTCATCTGCCATTTGGGTGTCCAGTCTTCTGATTTATCAAGGTCCCCTTATAATTTTTCACAATCCTCTTAGGTTTTAACAACTTTGAATAATTTAATGTCATCTGCAAATATGATCATCTCACTCATTATTCCCATTTCCAGGTCATTTATGAATATGTTAAAAATCAGTTGGCCCAGCACAGATCCCTGGGATACTCCACTATTCACCTTTCTCTATTGAGAAAACTGTCCATTCAGTCCTACTCTCTGTTTTCTATATTTTAACCAGTTTCTCATCCATAATACTACACTGCCTCCAATCCTATGACTTTTTAATTTCGCCAAGAGTCTCTCATGAGCAATCTTGTCTAAGGCTTTCTGAAAATCCTGATACGCTGTGTCAACCAGCTCACCTTTGTCTACCTGTTTATTCAAACCTTCAAAAAATACCACAGATTAGTAAGACAAGACTTTTCTTGGCTAAATTCATGTTGGCTTTTCCACATTAAACCATGGTTATCTACATGTTCAGTAATGCTATTCTTTATAATGTTATCTATCATTTTGCCTGGTACTGACGTCAGGCTCATTTGTCTGTAGTTTCCCGGATCACCCTTGGAACCCTTTTAAAAAATTGGCAATACATTGGCCATTCTCCAATCTTCAGGTACGAAAGAAGATTTTAATAATAATTCACAGATTAATAATAGTAGGTCTGCAATCTCATATTTCAATTCTTTCAACAACCCTTGGTTGTATACCATCTGGGGTCCAGGTGATTTGCTACGCTTCAGTTTATCAAATAATTGTAAAACATCTTCCTGATTTATTGATATTTCTTTCAAAACATCACATTTAAATACCATTTTAGGCATTGGTAACTTCCCTACATCTTCCTCACTAAAGACTGAATCAAAGAATTCATTCAATCTCTCTGCTATGGCCTTATCCTCCCTTGGCACGCCTTTTATCCCTCTATCATCTAATGGTTCAACTGACTCTCTCACAGGTTTTCTGCTACAAATGTACTTGAACAAGTCTTTATGTGTTTTTGTTTCTACAGCAAGCTTTTTTTTTTTCAAATTCTCTCTTTGCCTGGCTATCAATGCCTTACATTTAACTTGACAGTGCTCATGTTGTTTCCAGTTTTCATCATTTGACTCCTTCTTCCATTTCCTGAAAGATGCTTTTTTTTTTGTTACAAAAGCCTCTCTGACCTCACCTTTAAATCAGGCTGGCAATTTTTGGCCTTCCACACTTTTCTTAAAGCATGGAATACACCTGGTCTGGGCTCGATGTAAATCTTTTAACCTTTGCACTGCTCATTTTAGTTTTTTCTTAATTATTTTCCTTATTTTATCATAGTCTCCCCTTTTGAAAGTTAATAGGTAGTACTGCAAATTTCCTTCCTCCATGTATTACATCAAATGCAATCATGCTATGATCACTATTGTCCCAACACCCTTATCTCTTGAACCAGATCATGTGTTCCACTAAGGACTAGGTCCAAAATAGCTTCCCCTCTTGTCGGTTCATGAACCAGCTGCTCCAAGAAGCAGTCATTTATTTCATCGAGAAATTTTATCTCTCTAGCATGTCCTGCTGAGACATTGATCCCATCAACAACAGGGTAATTGAAATCATCCATTATTACTGTGTTTCAACTTTTGGTAGCTTCCCAGACTTCTTTTAGCATTTAATCATCCATCTGTTCATTCTGGACAGGCGGTCAAGTAGTACACCCTTACTGCCATCGCCTTCCCCTTTTTACATGGCATTTCTATCCATAGGGATTCTACAGTGTATTTTGTTTCCTGAAAAACTTTGATCCTATGTAACTCGAAGCCCTAACAGAGTGCAACCTCGCCACCAATTTGATCTGCTCTATCATTGTGATATAACTTGTACCCAGGTATCAGAGTGTCCCATTGGTTGTCCTCCTTCCACTAGGTCTTTGAGATGCCAATCATATCTAACCTTTCATTTGGTGCTATATATTTTAACTCTCCATCTTATTTGTTATACGTCTAGCATTTGCATACAGGCATTTTAGAGGTATCTTATTAATGTTAGTGAGGTTACTCACCTGTAACATGTGTTCTCCAGGGACAGCAGTAATCAGTCCTCACATATGGGTAATGTTGGTGCTGGCAGAGCCCACGCGGATCCAATCCACAGCTTTCAAAGAAAGCCCTTGGGACCTACACCATGCATGCATGGTCACCTTCCTGCCCAAAGATGCCATCTTATCTCAGTATGATGACATACCTCAAAAGCAGAAAAAACGACTCCACAGGGAGGAGCGGGAGGGTTGTGAAGACTGATTCCTGCTGTCCCCGGAGAACATGTTACTGGTGAGTAACTATGTTTTCTCTGGGAACAAGCAGAAAGTCAGTCCTCACATATGGGACTCCCCAGCTACAGGCTAACGAAAAAACCTGTAAAAACCATGGGCGACCCAAAGAGCGGACCTTAAGGGCAGCAGGTGCACTGTTTGGCTGGAAATCTGACACCATAGTAGCAGCATCATGGATGCAATCCCCACCCCGGTAACCTGGACACCACAGGTTGGAGGGAGGAGTTTCATCATTCCTCGAAGAGGTGACGGAGTACTGCCAGGCCGAAGCTGCTGTCCCTCCGGGAGGTTTCCTCCAGACAGTAGTGTGCAGCGAAGGTGTGTACTGAAGACCAGGTGGTGGCCCGGTATATCTCCAGTAAGGGCACCGAGTGCAAGCTCACCACTGAGGCTGCCATGGCACGCAGATTGTGTGCTGTTACATGATGCTCGAGAAAGAGCACTGCCTGTTGGAAAGGTGAAGGAGATGCAGTTGGCCATCCAGCATGAAAGGATGCACTTGGAGACTGCAAACCCCAGTCAACTGGAGTCAAAAGAGACAAAGAGCTGCGTTGAGCGGCGATGGGACTGCGTCCTCTGAATGTAAAAGGACAATGCCAGCTTACAGTCGAGCATGTGCAGTGAGGCCTCTGCCCTAGAAGAATGTCTTGGCCTTCCATTTAAACCAAGAGGTAGTGTTGCCCACCTTCGGTAAGAATTTTGGGAGAGTCCGAAGGACAACTCTGTTCTTGTAGAATCTGGTGTAAGATGCGTGAGCCACCAACGCCTGCAGTTCGCTCACCCTTCTGGCAGTGGTGAGCGCCACCAGAAATACAACTTTCCAGGAAAGAAATTTGAAATAGCAAATAGCCAAGGTTTCAAAAGGTGAAGCCATAAGCTTCCCCAAAACCACCTCGAGGTCCCAAGCCACTGGCTGCAGACGGACTGGAGGCTGAGAAAGAAGAATGCCCCGCATGAATCTGATCACCAGGATGTGCAGTGACACCACTTGGCCCTCCACTATGTGATGGTGAGCTGATATGGCACAGAGATGCACTCAAACTGTTGGACGTAAGGCCAGCCCCTGACAAATGTGGAAGGTACTGCAGGATGTCTGACATCGTGCAGGAGAAGAGGTTAAGACCTTCCTCCACAAAACAGTTTGAAAACCTGTGCCTCTTAAAGACATTCACCTATCGCATAGAGTCCTTACACAAGGCCAGGAGAACGTCCTTGACCGGTCTGGAGAGGCTATGGTGCGCTATAGCTAGCCTCTCAGCATTCAGGCCGTCAGCGCCAGTGATGGGAGATTGGGGTGCAGTAGGGTTCCATTGTCCTGCAATAGCAGGTCTGGGGTGCTCCCTAACGGCAGCGGGTCCCTCTGGGACAACTGCAGAAGTAGGGGGAACCAGGATTGTCTGGGCCACCTGGGTGTGATAAGAATCATGGAGGCCACTTCCTCTTGGATCTTGAGGAGGGTCCGCAGCATCAGGGGTGTGGGCAGGAACACATAGAGGAAGCTTCTGGACCGGGAGAGGAGAAAGGTGTTTTCTGCCTCCCGGCCCCGGGTTGGCCTCCATGAGCAGAAACATGGCAGCTGCACGTTGTCCTGACTAGTAAAGAGGTCCATCTCTGGGGTCCCCCAACGTCAGAAAATCTCTCCCAGCACTGCTGGGTTCAGCCTCCACTCGTGGGGCTGAAGGACACTGCTCAGTTGGTCAGCCAAAACATTGTCCAGGCCCGGTAAGTACACCGCCCTGAGGGAGAGTCTTTCTCCACTGCAAAATTCCAGAGGCGCACTGTCTTCCAACAGAAGTGGTATGACGCCATGCCCCCTTGCTTGTTGACGTAGTGCATCGCTACTTGGTTGTCCATCTGGATTTGAACTACCTGGCCTTCCAAATGATCCTAGAAGACATGCAGTGCATGGTAGACTGCCCTGAGTTCCAGCAGGTTGATCTGCAAGGCACTCTCCTCTGGTGACCATGGACCCTGCGACTGCAGATGATCACTGTGGGCCCCCCCAGCCCAGATTGGATGCATCTGTTGTGAGGGTGCATAGTGCTGGGGGAGCCTTAAAGGGCCGGTTGGCTCTGAGATTGAGGGGGTCCTGCCATCAGTCGAGAGAGGTTTACAGGGCTAGTGTTACCAGGATACGGTCCTCCAGACGTCCAGATGCTTGCGTCCACTGGGCGCCGAATGTCCACTGTTCCTGCCTCATGTGGAGGCGGGCAAACAGGGTGACATGGATGGTAGAGGCCATGTGTCCCAGTAGACAGAGCATTTGCCTGGCCGTCACTACTGAGTCTGCCTGGACGGCCAGGGCCAAGGCCAGGGCAGATAGCTGCTGAACTCGATCAAGAGGCGGAAACGCCGTCGCCTGAGTGGAATCAAGGAGGGCACTGATGAACTCCAGTTGCTGGGTGAGCCGAAGGTGGGACTTTGGGAAGTTGACCACAAATCCCAGGCTCTGGAGTAGTCCGATGGTGCGTTGCATTACATTGCGGGCTTCCCCCGGCGTGGTGGCTCGAATGAGCAAATCGTCTAAATAAGGGAACACAAATACCCACAGAAGGCAGAGGCGAGTGACTATGACCGCCAGGCATTTTGTAAATACTCTGGGAGCCGAGGCAAGGCCGAAGGGGAGTACCCAGTACTGAAAATGTCGTCTGCCAAAGATGAACCGGAGGTAATGATGGTGCCTCCGGTGGCTCAGGATGTGGGTATAGGCATCTTTGAGATATAAGGAGCATAGACAATCTCCCTGCAGGAGGTATGGCAGCAAGGTTCCAAGGGATACCATCTTGAATGTCTCCTTGACCAGGAAGCAGTTTAGATCTCATAGATCCAGGATGTAGCAGTAGAACCCAATGCCCAGAAGATCAGGCTCTACCACTTGATCTTCGAGCAAGCTCCTTCAGCAGAAGCTCCCTGTGCAAGAGGTCTATTGGTAATTCCCCAGGGAAGAAGTGAGGAGGCAGCTGTGCAAAGTGGAGGAGATAACCTTCCCCGACCATCTGCAGCACCCAGATGTCTGTGGTAATGTTGGGCCACCTATGAACGAAGTGGACCAGCTGTCTTCCTCTGAACCCTGGGCTCTGTACCTCCTGGGAGAGGGATGCTATGCCCAAGGAGTCAACCCCTCCCCAGGCTGCAGCTGTTTGGGGGCCTTCGGCCTATCGTAACCTCTGGAACTGCTTACCTCTATCAAGCCGCTCAATCAAGGATCTCCAGCAGTTTAAAAAATCACTCAAAACATACCTCTTCACTGCACACTACGGAACGCAAAACACAACACAAAACACCTCCAAGAACTCACAGGCACACTAACCACATACCCCAACCCAGGCAACATTTGCCTTTAAACAGCATGTACATAGTTCTAAATAATATGGTAATTTGTTAAGTGTTGCAAGTTTTTATGTAAATAGTTCTAAAAACAACTGTTCTATGTAAAATGTTAGTTATATGTAAACCACCCCTGATCTCTGGAAGGGGCGGTATAGAAAAATGTAACAAACAAATACATAAAAAATGCCCCTGGCCCTTGGCCTGCTGCCCCTGCAGGGGAGCATAATAGGCCAGAAAATTGAGGTAGTTTCCGTAAGCCTTCTTGATTTTCTGGTGGAAGGACTTTTTCCCCGAAACCTTTTTACAGGAAGGCTCAGACACTTTCTTGGACAGCCTGGTTCTGGGTCATAAGAACATAAGATATGCCATACTGGGTCAGACCAAGGTCCATCAAGCCCAGTATTCTGTTTCCAACAGTGGCCAATCTAGGTCATATGTACCTAGCAGTTTCCCCAAGGGACACAGGTTCCACAATGCTTGTATTGGTTCAAGCATTGATATCCTGGGTCCCTTCTTAATAATGGCTTATGGACCTTTCCTCCAGGAACTTGTCCAAACCTTTTTTAAACCCAGCTACACTAACAGCCTTTACTACATCCTCCGGTAACAAATTCCAGAGTTTGATTACACGTTGAGTGAAAAAATATTTTCTTGTATTAGTCTTAAATAGTTTACCCTGTAGCTTCATTGCATGTCCCCTAGTCTTTCTATATTCTGATAAGGTAAACAATCGATCTACGTTTACCCGTTCCACTCCGCTCATTAATTTATAGACTTCTATCATATCTCCCCTCAGCCGTCTCTTTTCCAGGTTAAAGAGCCCTAACCTTTTTAGCCTTTCTTCATAGGAGTATCCTTCCATTCCCTTTACCATTTTGGTGGCTCTTCTCTGAACCTTTTCTAATAACTCTATATCTTTTTTAAGATACGGCGACCAGAATTGCACACAATATTCAAGGTGCGGTCTCACCATGGAACGATATAGAGGCATTATAATATCCTTTGTTTTATTTTCCATTCCTTTCCTTATCATACCTAGCATTCTATTTGCTCTCTTGGCCGCCGCTGCACACTGGGCCGAGGGTTTTAACATGGTATCCACAATGACGCCTAAATCTTTTTCCTGGGTGGTGGTTCCTAATGTGGAACCTTGCATCGTGTAACCATAGTTTGGGTTGTTCTTCCCTAGGTGCATAACCTTGCACTTGTCCACATTAAATTTCATCTGCCATTTTGATGCCCAGTCTTCTAATTTATCAAGATCCTCTTGCAATTTTCCACAATCCTCTTGGGTTTTAACAACTTTAAATAGTTTTGTGTCATCTGCAAATTTGATAACCTCACTCGTTATTCCACTTTCCAGGTCATTTATGAATATGTCAAAAAGCAGTGGACCCAGCACAGATCCCTGGGGTACACCACTATTCACCTTTCTCCATTGGGAAAATTGGCCATTTAGCCCTACCCTCTGCTTTCTATCTTTTAACCAGTTCCTGATCCACAATAGTACACTGCCTCCTATCCCATGACTCTTTAGTTTTGCCAAAGGTCTCTCATGAGGGACCTTGTCAAAGGCTTTCTGAAAGTCCAGATACACAATATCAACCGACTCACCTTTGTCCACCTGATTGTTCACTCCTTCAAAAAAACATAACAGATTAGTAAGACAAGATCTTCCTTGTCTAAAGCCATGTTGGCTGTCTCTCATTAGTTCATGACTATCTACATGCTGAGTAATTTTATTCTTTATGATGGTTTCTATCATTTTTCCCGGTATTGACGTCAGGCTCACCGGTCTGTAGTTTCCCGGATCACCCCTGGAACCCTTTTTAAAAATTGGTGTTACGTTGGCGATCCTCCAATCTTCAGGTATTAGAGATGATTTTAATGATAGTTCACAGATTACTAATAGCAGGTCTGCAATCTCATATTTCAGTTCTTTCAATACCCTTTTATTTATTTTATTTATTACAAGTTCTTATATACCGCACTATTCGGCATCAGCGCGGTTTACATTATAACATAAAGACCATAACAACAAGCTGTTTGGTTTACATCGAACAGGAGTACAAACTTGGAGAACCGGGGTAAACTATATACAAGAGATAATTACATAGAACAGAATAGAGTCTTAATAATATCAAGAACGGCATGGTGTGTTCATGAGTGGGTCACTTCCTCTGGTTCAATTGCTGGTAGGGTAGTATTGAAGGAAGAGGTGGTATTTGAGTGCCTTCCTGAACTGGAGTAGGTCAGTAATGGCCCTTATGTCGGAGGGTAGAGCGTTCCAGCATTTGGGTACCAGCCGGCCCAGGTGATTTGCTACTCTTCAGCTTATCTAATAGTTGTAATACATCTTCTCGATGTATCGATATTTCCTTCAATTCTTCTGCACCTTTAAATACCACTTCAGTCATGGGTAACATCCCTACATCTTCCTCAGTAAAGACTGAAGCAAAGAATTCGTTCAGTCTCTCCGCTATCGCCTTGTCGCCTCTTAGTGCTCCTTTAACCCCTTTATCATCTAATGGACCAACTGACTCTCTCACAGGTTTTTTGCTACGAATGTACTTGAAAAGGTCTTTACTTCGCGTTTTTGCTTCTGCAGCAAGCTTCTTCTCAAATTCTTCCTTTGCCTGCCTTATCAATGCCTTGCATTTGACTTGCCGGTGCTTGTGCTGTTTCCAGGTTTCGTCGTTTGGGTCTTTTTTCCATTTCCTGAAAGATGCTTTTTTGGCAACAACAGCCTCTCTGACCTCAACTTTAAACCATGCTGGCAGTTTTTTGGACTTCTTTCCACTTTTCTTAAAGCGTGGAATACAGCTGGTCTGGGCTTCCAAGATAGTATTTTTCAACAACAGCCAAGCCTGATGTACGTCTTTAACCTTTGCAACTGCTCCTTTTAGTTTTTCTTGACTGTTTTCCTCATTTTATCATAGTCTCCCTTTCGAAAGTTAAAAGGTAGTACTGTGGATTTCCTTACTATCCCTCCTCCACTAATTAAATCAAAGGCGATCAAGCTATGATCACTATTGCTAAGTGGCCCCAACAACCTTATCTCTTGCACTAGATCTGGTGTTCCACTAAGGATTAGGTCTAATATGGCTTCCCCTCTGGTCGGTTCATGAACCAGCTGCACCAAGAAGCAGTCATTTATTTCATCTAGGAACTTTATCTCCCTAGCATGTCCTGACGTGACACTGACCCAGTCGATACCGGGGTAGTTGAAATCACCCATTATTATTACTGCGCTGTAACTTTTGTTAGCTTCCTTGATTTCTTTGAGCATTTCATCATCCATTTGGTCATTCTGGCCAGGCGCTCGATAGTACACCCCCACTGCCATTGCCTTCCCCCTTTTACATGGAATTTCAATCCATATAGATTCTACAGCAGATTTTGTTTCCTGCAAAACTTTAATCCTTTCTGACTCAATGCCCTCTCTAACATAGAGAGCAACCCCTCCACCAATTTGATCAGCTCTATCATTACGATATAGTTTGTACCCAGGTATCACAGTGTCCCACTGGTTGTCGTCCTTCCACCATGTCTCTGATATTCCAATCATATCTAACCTTTCATTTAGTGCTATATATTCTAACTCTCCCATCTTATTTTTTAGACTTCTAGCATTTGCATACAAGCATTTTAGAGAATGTATTTTATCCATATTAATTTGTCTGTTAGACATGAGTAATTTGGGATCTTTAAGCTCTGTCTGCTCCATACTTGAGGGCATTTGGGCTACTTTACTCTTTTGTGGAACCTCTCTGCTTTTGTAGTATCCTTCAAAGATACATTCTTCCGAACCATCTGCTCTTGGGCGACTGTCGGCTTTCCCCTAATATCTAGTTTAAAAGCTGCTCTATCTCCTTTTTAAAGGTTAATGCCAGCAGCCTGGTTCCATCCCGGTTAAGGTGAAGCCCATCCCTTCGGAAGAGCCCCTCCTTTCCCCAGAATGTTCCCCAGTTCCTAACAAATCCAAACCCCTCATCTCTGCACCATTGTCTCATCCACGCATTGAGACTCCGGAGCTCTGTCTGCCTTTTGGGTCCTGCGCGTGGAACAGGAAGCATTTCGGAGAATGCTACCCTGGAAGTTCTGGATTTCAACTACCTACCTAAAAGCCTAAATTTAGCCTCCAGAACCTCCCTACCACATTTTCCTATGTCATTGGTACCAACATGTACCAAGACAGCAGACTCCTCCCCAGCACTATCTAAGACCTTATCTAGGTGGCGCGTGAGGTCCGCTACCTTCGCACCAGGCAGGCATGTTACCAGGCGATCCTGACGTCCACCAGCCACCCAGCTATCTACATGCCTAATGATCGAATCACCAACTATAACGGCTGTCCTAACCCTTCCCTCATGGGCACATGGCCCTGGAGAAACTTCCTCGGTGCGAGAGGGTTTTACATCACCTGGAGGACAGGTCCTAGTTACAGGATCACTTCCTGCCACACCAGGGTGATGCTCTCCTGTCACGTGACCTCTCTCCTCCATGGCAACAGGGATGCTGCCAGACTGGAGGTGGGACTTCAGGACTATATCCCTGTAGGTCTCGTCTATGTACCTCTCTGTCTGTCTTATGCTTTCCAAGTCTGCTACTTTAGCCTCTAGAGAACGGACTCGTTCCCTGAGAGCAAAGAGCTCCTTGCACCTAGTGCACACGTAAGACCTCTCACCAACTGGGAGAAAATCATACATGTGACACTCAATGCAAAAGACTGGAAAGCCCCCATCCCGCTGCTGGACTGCTGTCTGCATCTTAGTTTTAAGTTTGTGTTTAGATCTAAGTTCTTTACTTACTAAGGGTTGCTATGGATATTTATACTAATAAAACTGAACCTAATACGTGTAATATACCTTGTTCACCTGAAGCTTAACTAATCTCAGGTCCTTAGTGTATGACTGATTTGGGTAATGAGCTTCACCTGAGAGCACCTCCTGTCTTTTAAGATGTGTAAGTACCTATAAAGCTACGATTATCCCAGGGGTGGGAGGGAATTAACACTTATTAAAAGAGGGCTGCTACACAGTACCGTCTTGTGCTGCTGAGGTAAGCTATATTCTGATTTGATTTAAATTATAGCTCTTAGCTGCTGCTAGGCTCTAACTTCTTATGAAATTTAAAGTACAAGCTCTCTGCTGGGTTCTAAATTTAACCAGAAAGCTCTTTTCTGTGTTGTAAATTTAAGCTAAAAGAACTTTGCTGATGCTAGGCCCTGAGTGACTATTAAATGTAAACTACAAGCTCTCTGCTGGGTTCCAAATGTAACCAGAAAGCTCTCTTCAGTGTTTTAAATTTAAACTAAAAGTACTTTGCTGTTACTAGGCCCTGAGTGACTATTAAATTTAAAGTACAAGCTCTCTGCTGGGTATGAAATGTAACCAGAGAGTTCTCCTCTGTGTTTTAAATGTAAACTTAAACTGCTGCTACTAGGCCCTGACTGATTTAACAAAAATAGTGGATCACAGATTAATTAGCTTTAATACAAAGAATTCCTTTTAGAAAATTACCAGAAGTAAATACTCACAGTTGCAGATCTCCCTCCAGAAGCAACAGTCCCCCTTACCAGTCTTGCAAGACAGGTCATGAATTTCTTCTCCAGTTCGTCAGCCTTCTTTGTCATGGGCTTGCCAAAGAGCTTCTCTCCTCGGCACAGGACATCGGCTAACTTGTCCTGAACCCATTGCTCCAAGTTGGAGGACTGTAGCCAGGCAACGCATCGGGCACTAATGCCCAGCACAGCTACCAGAGCCACCAACTTGAAGCCATCGAAGGCTGCTTGAGTTTGAAACTTGGATCAATCTCTAACCGATGACAACATGGTCCTGAAGTGTTTCAGAGGTTTGCCTACTAACTCAACTAAGAACCCGGCAATTTCCTTGGCCAGGTCCCTCAGGTACATGCCCATGTACAGCTGGTATGCCTGGATCCGGGCTGTGAACATGGAGTCCTGGAAATACTTTCTGCCAAAAGCGTCCATGGTGTGCACCTCCCTGTCCGGAAGCACAGAGGAGTACATCTTCTGGCTCTTAATGCAACGCATAGCCAGCTCCACAACCATGGAGTTATGTGGCAGCTGCGATTTCTGGAAGCCAGGGCTCCAGCCAACTCGATACTGTGAATCGAGTCAACAGTTCACAACAGGCACTGAAACTGGGGTCTCCCACATCCTGAAGACCAGCCGCTCCAGAATGGGGAGCATGGGCACCGTCAGTGCCTCCTCTTACTGAAGGACCTTGAGATCCTCGGTATGGGGCTCGTCTTCGGGCATTGCCATGAAGGCAAGTACCCGGGACATCTCCCAGACGAACTTCAGGAAAGCCAAGTCTTCTGGAGGTGACCGTTGCCGATGGTGAGGCGGGGACAGGTTGGAGGGGATGTCTGATGGAGAACGGTGTCGGGAGACTCTTCATCTGTCTCCCACACTGACTCTGAACCAGAGTGACTCTAAACCAGAGGAGTCGGCGAGTGCTCCATGGTCATTGGACCAACTTGGTGTCGATGACTCCCAGCAGCTGCGCCCAATGATGTGTAAGGTGACTCAGAAACCAACAGAGTCGACACTGAATGGGCCGACCTCTCCAGGATAGGAGGGGCATCCTCCGGGGACGTCCTGGAGGAGGACGGCCCAGTCAAGGGCACCGATGACCCGAAGTGACCAGGATTTGGGCCCCTGTGAGCCACGACAATGCAGCAAAGCTGCATTCGAAGGCCAGCTTCTTGGCCTCGATGCCCGATTCCATCCTGGTTAAGGTGGAGCTCATCCTTTCAGAAAAAAACCTCCCTTCCCCTGAATGTTGCCAGATCCTAACAAATTCAAAACTCTCTTCTTTGCACCATCGTCTCATCTGCTTTGAGACTCTGGAACTCTTCCTGTCTTTTGGGTTCTGTGTGTGGAACGGAAAACATTTTGGAGACTGGTTGCAGGATAAAGTCAAAAGAAACTCATTTTTTTTTATCGTCTCCACCTCTGCTGATAGGGTGACACGAGTCACTTGTCTAGAAAGGCTTAGCAGGACAATAGGGAACACTGCCCTTTTCATTCTAGAAGGAAAATATTTATATAATCCTAAAGCCTTCATGTAAGCTTTGGTGTCTTATGTCGATCCCCAATTGTTTCTCCATCACTCCAATCACAAAAATTCTTTTTCTTCAAGAACTCTCCAAATTTTTATTCTGACATTATCCTATCTAGTGGGTTGAAGGACTACCAAGAGGGACTGCTACTGCTGGGAAGAAATCTACACTTTTAAGTATATACCTGCTGGGAAATTCTCTAAATCAATGGAAATGGGGAATCCTTTTGGTTAAAGCTGATAGAATCTGTGTATTTTAAAAATCCAGTGTTTTTGTCAGGTCAGTTAGAGCATACTAAAACAAGACAGCTTTCATTAAAGGCTTACTAGTACAAGACAGCTTTCATTAAAATTAAAGGCATTTAGAACTTGCTATTACAATATAGCTTTCATTTAGTGTTCCTTTCCCTCCCACCCACCCCAGGCATAATCCTCGATTTATAGCCTCCTAAACCAGTTAAGGTGAAGGGAGTGACCTTGCTCACTTTCAGGTTTAATTGATTATCTGACTATGCAAATTATTAGGCCTTGGGAGTAGATTGATCATAGTAACATAGCAAGTCCTTGCAGTTCACCTTGAGGTGAAAACTAAAAGTCCCTTATACCTATTAGGTATAATTCTATTGGTTCAAGTATCCTTATTCACACAGCAACTTTAAACAACTGAACAACTTTAAAAAGGTTAAAGGAAATCTTTAAAGCTTATGATTCAGATAGTAGTCCAGCAGAGAGAGGGGGGCTATCCAGTCTTTTGCACTGATTGCTACTTGTATGATTTTCTGTGTTGGTGAGAAGCCTTGTATGCGCACTAGGTGCAAAGAGCTCTTTGCTCTCAGGGAATGAGTCTAATCTTTGGCAGGGCGTTAGAAGATCAGTGCTTGAAACACTGTACGGAAGTCATGGGGGTTCAGAAGTGGCTTGAGGTGTATTCTTTTGAGCTTGTGATAGATGGCTTTCGTGATGTTGTTGATGTGAGGGATGAGGGTTAGGCTTTGATTTAGTGTTACTCCTAGGTAGCAAACTTTGGGTTTGACTTGCATTTATGTTCCCGCAATGGTTACAGTAGCAGGCGGTGTAAAGTTGCCGTCTTTGGTGATGTATAGTACTTCTGTCTTCTTGTGGTTTATGGTTATGTTGTGTTCGGAGAGCCAATTTGTGATGGATCTGAAACATTTTTCAATGGGTGAAACTACTGGGTTGTTGGTAGAGAATGGTGTGTAGATCATGATGATATCCGCATAAAGTTGTAGAATGTGTTATGTGCATATTGGCTGTAGGAAGATGTTGAAGAGCAAAGATGATAAGACAGATCCTTGAGGGACTCCTTGGATCCAGCGTAAATGGTGCAGATTTCTTGGTGCCCATTCTGACTTGGATCTGCCGCTCAGTGAAGTAGGATTTGAATAATTTTAAAGTAGCTCCACACAATCCTATGGCTTGGAGTCGTTGCAGGATTAGATTATGTAGGATGGAATCAAAGGCTGCCTTGATGTCGAGAAAAATAAGTATGAATCCTTAGTTAGGTTTGTCAGTGCCTTTTATTAGGTTGTCAGTGAGGGCAGTTAGTAGAGTTTCAACCCCATGGTGAGGTCGAAATCCATATTGCTGAGGGTCAAGTAGGAAGTGAGTGTCGACGTGGTCCTGGAGTTGATTTTGTACAATCTTTTCTATTATTTTGGCCAGGAATAGCAGGCTGGTGATGGGCCTGTAAATGCTTGGCTGGTTTTTGTCAAGGCTTTCCTCTTTTATTATTGGGCGTATGAATGCATTCTTTAGTTCTGCTGGCAAATATCCCTAGGTGGAGTGATAGAGTCACAATCTTGAGCATTGTAGGAATCAGTTCTGCTCTTGCGATCTTGACCCAGCTCACCGGGCAGAGGTCCAGTGGGGATGTGGTAGTGTTAACGTTCTTGATGATTCTTTCCAGTTGTTTGGATGATGTAGTAGTGAATGGGACCCATGTGACTGTTTTGTTTGGGGTTTTGACTTAAGTGAGTAAGGTTTGTGCTATCATTCTGAGGGCGGGCTTGGCTTTGAAAGTGGTCTGCCATGAGTTGCGGTGATAGATCTCTCTTCTTTCTGTTGTGTGGGTTTCCTTATCATTGTCTTGCCATTAGTAAAAGTAACAGGCAACCATTACAAGAAAAAAATTGCAACAGGTATTTGATTCTCTTACCACAGTCAATCTTGATCAGGCACTGCAACAAAATTCAATAAAAAGGAAGCAGGGTCTCCCAACCTACGGTAAAGTCTTTCCAGGGCTGGTCCTGAACTAGGATTCAAGGAAAGTATCAGGCATGATTAAAATTTATCCTCCTTTATTATCCTGCTAGACCAGCCCAGGCGAGTGGGATGTAACCAAGCAATCAGAACCCAAGGTGGGAGGAAGACAACACTCTGGCTATATTTATTTATTTATTTATTTATTTAACATGTTTTGTATCCCGCCTTTTCCTTCAATCAAAGCGGTTAATACAGCACAAAGTTAAACAAAGGTGAGGGAAACATACATTGCATTATCATTACATCACAACAAAACACTAGGAGTACAAACAGGGAACACAGTACATAACTTACATTACATTACCTTACATTAACTACAAACAGCATATCGCTGAACAGAATGAGCATATAGCAGCAGATAGTGGGTCTCGCACGGTCCACCGCCTAAGGGCCACGCCAAAGGGCCCTCTTGCGAGGCCCTCAGGCGCGGGCCCGCAAGGCACGGGCGCGCCATTGCTGAAGGGATTTTAAATGATTTGAAAAGTGCTCAGATTGGCTGCAGTTTTCTCTCACACACAGTTCCCAACTAAGTAGGCACAGCTGATTCTCACTCACTGCTCACAGGATCGTTGGAGCCTTTGCTGAAGGGATTTTAAATGATTTGAAAAGTGCTCAGATTGGCTGCAGTTTTCTCTCACACACAGTTCCCAACTAAGTAGGCACAGCTGATTCTCACTCACTGCTCACAGGATCGTTGGAGCCTTTGCTGAAGGGATTTTAAATGATTTGAAAAGTGCTCAGATTGGCTGCAGTTTTCTCTCACACACAGTTCCCAACTAAGTAGGCACAGCTGATTCTCACTCACTGCTCACAGGATCGTTGGAGCCTTTGCTGAAGGGATTTTAAATGATTTGAAAAGTGCTCAGATTGGCTGCAGTTTTCTCTCACACACAGTTCCCAACTAAGTAGGCACAGCTGATTCTCACTCACTGCTCACAGGATCGTTGGAGCCTTTGCTGAAGGGATTTTAAATGATTTGAAAAGTGCTCAGATTGGCTGCAGTTTTCTCTCACACACAGTTCCCAACTAAGTAGGCACAGCTGATTCTCACTCACTGCTCACAGGATCGTTGGAGCCTTTGCTGAAGGGATTCTAAATGATTTGAAAAGTGCTCAGATTGGCTGCAGTTTTCTCTCACACACAGTTCCCAACTAAGTAGGCACAGCTGATTCTCACTCACTGCTCACAGGATCGTTGGAGCCTTTGCTGAAGGGATTTTAAATGATTTGAAAAGTGCTCAGATTGGCTGCAGTTTTCTCTCACACACAGTTCCCAACTAAGTAGGCACAGCTGATTCTCACTCACTGCTCACAGGATCGTTGGAGCCTTTGCTGAAGGGATTCTAAATGATTTGAAAAGTGCTCAGATTGGCTGCAGTTTTCTCTCACACACAGTTCCCAACTAAGTAGGCACAGCTGATTCTCACTCACTGCTCACAGGATCGTTGGAGCCTTTGCTGAAGGGATTCTAAATGATTTGAAAAGTGCTCAGATTGGCTGCAGTTTTCTCTCACACACAGTTCCCAACTAAGTAGGCACAGCTGATTCTCACTCACTGCTTCACTAACCCTCCATAGCCCATGTTCCCTGTAAAATAGTTATCTCCAAGTTATAATGCCCTGTTCAATGTAATTTCAGTTTGTTCAATGTTAACCGCACTGATGCAGAATAGCGCGGTACATAAGAGAATGTAAAAATAAATAAATAAATAGAGGACCAGGTAGCTGCTTTGCAGATGTCTTCCAGAGACACCAAGACTGGCTCAGTGCAGGAGGAGGCCAGAGATCTATAAGTGAGCTTTGACTCCCTCCAATACCCCCTTCCTGGCCAAAAGGTACAGTGAACCAATGGCCTCTTCGATCCAGTAGGAAATCAAGGACCTAGTCAATACCTCTCCTTTCCTCAGACCACTGAAGAGAAAAGATGGTCCAACCGATAAAAAGAGTTGGTCTCTTCAAGATATCTGAGCAATGCCCTCCTCAGTAGGGTGGCCAACTGGCTCTAGATTTGAGGGATAACCTGATCCAATCCTGGTTTTACTTTGCTGATTTCTCTAAGGAAATCCAGATAGAAAGTCCATGCAGCTAGTAAGATAAAGCCAGTACTGGATCAGGTTGTCGCTCAAGCCACCCTACTCCTCACACTTAGAAAACGCAGAGAGGGATCTAACTGGAGGCCCTCCTCCAAAAAAGAGAACAGAATGAAGAAATCACCTTTGGAAGAAAAGATGGCACTATTAGCAAGATGAATAGAAGCTGTCGCGATCACAAAAAAGGGTTCGTGGAAGGACAAGGCCTGCAGCTCCAAGACCCATATAGTGTAAGCAATAGCCGCCACAAAAACATCACCTTAAGAGTCAAATCTTTGACGGAGGCCTTTTGGAGGGCTCAAAAGGGGGGCCTTTTCAGTGCCTTCAACACAAGACTCCAATGGGGAATTACCAGATTTAGACAGATTTGTATGCCACCTTTTCCTTCAATCAAGGTGGTCACGTTACATAACAATTGGAGGGTTACATTTAACATTAGAGTACGTGTAAACATTTAGACAGTACAGTTACTTAACAGCATTTAGACAGTACAATTGAGGTAACATTTAACATGAAGGTATTTAATAATGTGGTATAATAGACTTGTGTGTGTGGATAGGATGGGTGTGTGTTTAGTTGGCGGAGGTAGTAGCATTTCTGTTTGGGTAGGGGATGTTGCCTGAATGCTCATAGGTTTCTATGCATGGGAAGGAGATCTGTTTAGCTCCCTAAGGGAGCAAGACTCATCAAGGTGGGCTACCAAGGCAAGTCCCTGAATATGCTCCCAGCAACATGCCAAGGCCGCAACCTGTACCTTAGAGTTCAGAGCCAACCCCTGGTCGAAGTCTGCTTGTAAGAAGATTAATATGGCACCTATATCTGCTTTCCCAGCCATGAAGGCCGGAAAAGACCACCACCTCTCAAAACTCCTCCAGACCCTCATAAAGGCTAAGGAGGTTTATTTATTTAACAGGTTTTCTATACTACTTTATCATTCAGTCAAAGCGGTTTACAGTTAACTTGAACTGGGGATTATACAGTAAATCAAATGTGGTACAACTTTAAATTTAAATTAAACAAAGACACATCTGTTTCCAAACATTTCAACACCAGTGACTAACCCCCCCCCAGAAGAATGCACACCCACCTAGCACTACTGTTGTATATAATCAAACCTGTATATAGTTAAGAGTCAAAGCTCTTTGACTACATGCTATACATAGTTTGTTACCCATGTTTCAATGTAAGTTAACTCTCTGTTCCATGTAAACCGCCTTGACCTGAAGAAAGACAGTATATAAATACAGCTAAATAAATAAATAAATAAAACTGGGGATATCAGTGAACAGAATGGGGTACAGGTACAGCTAACAGTGCACACAGTGCAACAGTGAGGTAATTGGAATGTGTACAATGGAAAAACTATGTACAAATGGTGTAACCACACTGTGCAGACATGGGTATTGACTAGTTCATTTCAAAATTCATTGACTATATCATGATCATGGGGCAGGTTGCTGTTGGGTGATTCATGTTTATCATAGAGTGTAGGCACCATGTGGGGTAGAATGTTCTGGCTGTTTAATGTCTTTTTTTGTCTTCCTGTCTTTCCTTAAGTCTTGGTATTCAGCTAAGTATCTGTTCCAAAGTGTTCTATAAATAGGTATGTTTTTCAGTTTTTTTCTGAAGTCGGCGGTATCTTCAATAGATTTCCTGAGCAGGGGATTCACTACAGCTTCCGAGCAGACTCTCTGGTTCAGCTTATGCCTCTCATGGGCCAATCTATAAGCAAGAAGAGAATGGGGTCCTCCATTATTAGGGGCCTTTGATAAAGAATGCCCTTTTCCTGAGGGAGCCTGAGCAGGGACCTCGCTAACAGTCCAAGTAGATCCACATACCATGGGTCTGTGTAGCCATTCTGGAACTACCATAATCACAAGGCCTGGATGAGTTTAAATTTTGTGGAGAGCAGCAGTCACCCCAGAGGGCAGAGAATCCTTTTCTGGAGCTACACTTGGAGCAAAGAATCCAAGTCTGCCACTTACAGGTCCCTTCAGCAACCGAAGAAGTTGTTCACCTTGGCACAGTTCTATGTGGTCATCAGATCGAACACTGGAAAACTGCACTTTCTCACTATGATGCTGAATGTGTGAGGGCCTAACGTCAATTCCCCAGAATCAATTATTTTCAGACTCAGAAAGTTGGCCTGAATGCTGACATTTCTATATGGGCTGCTGATAGGACCACCAGATGCTCCTCTATCCAAATGTAGAGAACAGCCATATTGTGTGCCACCCCTGCACTTCAAGTTCCTCCCTGTTGTCCTCGGCCTTCGACATGGTTGATCACACACTGTTCTGCTGTTGTCTATAGGATATTGGCCTTTGTGGTACAGTTCTATACTGGTTCTTCTCTTTGAGTGTTCTTACTCTGTTTCACTTGGTTCTTCCTTCTCAAGTTCTTATCCTCTCACCTTTAGGGTTCTTCAAGGCTCTTTTCTTGCCCTTCTGCTCTTTAACACATTTATGGCCCTTCTCACCACTATAATTCAAGATACCAGTATTTCTGCATATTACTGCTTTGACAACATTCTTCTCCTTCTGCGCACTCACCCCACCAATGTGGACCTGACATCTATTAACAACTACCTCTCTCAAATAGCCTGTTCACGGAAAGTTAATCTTCTTAAGCTTAACATCTAAAAATTGTTTGCTATCTAGTTTATAGGTTCTTCCACTGCTCCCAGTACTGCCTCCCATCCTTGATGACACTGTTATTCTGCAAACAACTACTTTTAAATATCCTGGGTTACTTGGATTCCTGTCTTTCTTTTCACAATCAAATTGGTTCTGTTGTAAAGGGATCATTTTATGCCTTACATCAAATCCGTTCTATTCATCCACTTCTTAATCCCTCAGCATTCACTACCCTCATTCAGAGCCTAGTTATATCATGACTGGACTACAGCAACTTAATTTTTGCTGGGCTTGTAGACTATAAGTTTAAAAAGTGCAATCCATACAAAAAGAGAAATTAGACTTACCTGCTAATTGTTGTTCCTTGGGGAACTCCAGTCCAGTCCTGCACCTCTGGGTAGTGTACCTCTGCTAGCAGCTTGGAGACTGAGCATGCCATCTTTTTGATGACACTAGTGTACATATGCAGCTGGCACCACCTACCAGCCCCAGTACCTATAGACAAAGCAGACTCAGAGTAGCAACAAATAAGTAGTTAAACATGTAACAAACACTTCTACGTCTAAGAGACCGCACCTTCATTCTGGAGACCGCACCTTCAAAAGGATGTGAACAGGATGGAGTCGGTGCAGAGGGTTGCTACCAAAATGATTAATGGGCTTCATTATAAAGCATATGAGGACAGACTTAAGGATCTTAATATGTACACCTTAGAGGAAAGGCGGGATAGAGGTGATATGATTGAGATGTTTAAATACCTCCGTGGCATAAATGTTCAGGGAGAGAGCCTCTTTCAATTGAAAGCAAGTTCTGCTACGAGGGGACATGGGATGAGGGTGAAGGGAGATAGATTCAGGAGTGATATGCGGAAATATTTCTTTACGGAAAGAGTAGTGGATCCGTGGAATAGTCTCCCAGTGGAGGTGGTAGAGATGAGGACAGTAACTGAATTCAAGAAAGCATGGGACCAACACAGAGAATCTCTAAAGGCAAAGAGTGGACTGTTGTAGTTGTTATGGAAGGACAGACTAGATAGGCCATGTGGTCTTTTTCTGTCGTCATATTTCTATGTTTCTATGTTTCTAAATAAACTAGTATCCCCTGCAGGATGGGGAGGCCTACCTGTTGAGCGTCTGAGCAACTCCAACCAGCGGGGAGCGAGCAACCGACAGCTCTTCTGGCCCCCCCCCCCCCGCCCAAACGCTGATTACACACCCTCCCTGGCTCCCCCTGGCCACTTCCTCCACCAAGGGAACCAGCTTCAGGACCGGGGTGTGAACAGATTATCACAGAAAGCACTCGGGGAGGGTTCTGGAACTGAACTGGAGTTCCTCAAGGAACAACAATTAGCAGGTAAGTCTAATTTCTCTTTCCTTATTGTCCCTCCAGTCCAGTCCTGCACCTCTGGGATGTATCAGAGCAGTTAAACTAATGGGAAGGACCCACACAACCAGCCTGAAGCACTGCCAATCCGAAACGAGCGTCCCCCGCCTCCTGAACATCCAGGCGAAAATGTTCAGAAAATGTATGCTGCCCTACAGATCTCCACCGGTGGAACTAAACTATACTCTGCCCACGAGGCTGCCTGAGCCCTCATGGAATGCATCCACAGCACTGCTCTACCCCTTCAAGATGTATGCCGACGTGATTGCCTCACTGATCCATCTGGAAATGGAGGCCTTTGCTGTCGCCTCACTTTTGCACAGCCCGCCAAACAAAACCAACAGACGGTCCGATCTCCGAAAGGATGATGCCCTTTTCACATACCTTCGTAGGACTCTTTTACCATCCAGGTAGCACAGCTGTGGAGTGGCAGGGCCCATATCCGCTCTCGCCCACATCCGCGCTCGACAGAGCCGGTAAGCAAACGGCCTGGTTTACATGAAATGCTGACACCACCTTGGGCAAAAATGAAGGTACCGGGCACAGGACCACTTTCTCCTTGGCATGACAGGGACCGAAGCTTTGAAATCCTTTGTGCCGAGCAAATCACCACCAGGAATACCATTTTCAGAGTCAAATCCTTCAGGGAAGCTCGACTCAGTGGCTGAAAGCGTTCTCCAGACAGCACCGTCAGCACCAGATTGAGATCACAAGGGAATACTACTGCCCTCTTTGGCATACGGATGTGGGTCATCGCCCCTAGAAAGCTCAGCATGTCTGGGTGTGTACCCAATGGCACCCTGTGGACTTTCCCATGATAACCTGAAATCGCCACCAGTTGCACCCTCAAGGAACTGGCGACTAGACCCTTATCAAAACCAGATTGCAAGAACGTCAAGATGCTGATAGAGGCAGTGGAAGGATGCACCTGCCTCTCTCTGCACCACGATTCAAAGATGCGTCCTACGCAGATGCACACCAGGTTCGTAGACCTCCTCTGGGCCTGTAGCAAGTTCACTATCCCTGAGCCCGATTATCCTTTCTTCTTCAACCTCGCCCTTTCAAGAGCCATGCCGTAAGCGTGAATTGATCCACCTGGGGCATGCAAAGTGGCCCCTGCGTCAAGAGGTCCTTCTGAACCGGAAGCCACCACAGTCAATCCGCCAGTATCTGAATCAGGTCAGCTTACCACGGGCACCTTGGCTAGTCTGGTGCCACCAGAATTACAAATCCCAAGTGCGCTTCTATCTGTTGCACTAACTGGCTTATGAGCGCCCACGGGGAAAAACAGAGAAGACCCCCTTCGACCCACTGCTGAATTAGAGCATCTAGGCCCTCGGACATCTCTTCTTCTGCTGAAAAATTGGCAGGCTTTGGCCAACTCGAACACTGCCATTAGGTCTATGACTGGTGTGCTCCATCGGCGGACCACCTGCTCAAACACCTCCTGATTGAACTGCTACTCTCCGGAGGTCCATGCGCACTCGGCTGAGGTAGTCTGCCATCACATTGTCAACTCCCGCTACGTGCACCGCTGATAATGCCTGGAGACGAATCTCTGCCCATCTGAACAGCCTTTCAGCTTCCTCCTCCAGGGCTGCACTGCCCATGCCTCCTTGCCGGTTGATGTAAGCCACCACGGCCATATTGTCCGAGAGGACTTGGACCACCTTCCCCTGCAACCATGGCTCGAAACTTTCTAGCACCAAGGTTACCGCTCGCATCTCGAGCCTGTTGATCGACCACAAGGCCTCCTGCGGACTCCTGTCCCTGAACAAAGTGTCCTTCGCAATGGGCTCCACAACCTGACAGGCTGGTATCGGTCGTCAGCGGAACCCACACCGGGGACTCCTTCCAGGCTCCCACATGCAGCCAACAACTGAGGGCTCTCCTGGTGCTCCGCAGGAAGGGAAATACTTGGGACAGGGGCTGACTGTGATGGGACCATCGATGGAGCAGAGCCCTCTGTAGCGGTCGCATGTGTGCCCTTGCCCATGGGACTACCTCGAGAGTGGCTGCCATGGTCCCCAGAACCTGCAGATGACACGCTGATGGTCTTGCCATCTTCAGGAACTGCCGTATCCACTGTCATAGCTCCTGTGGCCCGGCAATCCGGAAGGAAAACCCTGCCCACGCAGGTATCAAAGAACGCTCTCAAATACTCTAGCTCCTGGGACAGCCGTAACTGACTCTTGGTCAGGTTGAACCCCCAACCGAGACTTTGAAGGAACTCTCCCACCTGCGCTGTTGCTCTTTCGCTATCGTCCCTGGACTTCACCTGGATCAGCCAATTATCTAGGTACGGGTAGACGAGAACCCCTTCCTTGCGGAGAGCTGCCGCCGCCGCTGCCACCACCATGACCTTGGTGAAGGTATGGGGGGCGGTTGCCAAACTGAAGGGCAACGCTCGAAACTGGAAATGGCCCCTTGGCACCGCAAAGCGGAGAAACTGCTGATGTTCTGGATGGATGGGAATGTGCAGATATGCTTCCATGAGATCAAGAGTCGCCAAAAACTCTCCGCTTCCTACCGCCACTATTACTGATCGCAGCATTTCCATGTGAAAATGTGGTACCCGGAGAAAGCAGTTCATTCCCTCGAAGTAGAGAATTGGGCAAAAGGAACCTTCCTTTTGGGCACCATGAAATAGATGAAGAATCGACTGCATACGTATTGGTTTCGCGGAACCAGTTCCACGGCTTGCAGCTGCAGGAGACAAGTCAAGGTCTCTTTTACTGCCACCAACACCGCTGCATCCACTTTGGGTGATCAAAGGAGCTCGTTCTTGCTCCGGCAGCGGGTATAGGCGCGTCATGGATTGCACCCCTTTAAGGCCAGCCTCCGGCAGATCCCACTCATCCTGGATCATCTGTCCTACTACTCCATGTACTGGGAAGACTTTCTGCGATTTTCGTACCACCTAGAACAGCGGATCCTACAGCATCTCTTCCTCTGCCGGGAGGTTAGCAGGCATATTCAGGGCCTCGAGGGACTCCAAGGTACTCATAGAATGTGAGCCCTTTGGGGACGAGGAGTTGTATCAGTACCTGTTTGTAGTGATTGTAAACCACTTTGATGCCCTTCAGCCTGGGCAGTATATCAAGAAATTGCATAAACATAAGCATAAAGATGAGAGTCAGTAGCTCCTCCTGGTGGAAAACCCGAACAATCTGGGCCTGATCCTCCTGTTCTGGGCTCTCTCCTGCTTCCAACTCCTCCTGCAGATCTAGCTCCATGTCCAGTCCATGTCACTAACTGTCCATGTCACTAACTGCTTCCAACTCCTCCTGCAGATCTAGCTCCAGTCACAGTCCATGTTTAAACTGTAAATAGTTCACAACTATTATTGTTTAATTGTATATAGTTTCCCCTGTTACACTCCATGTTACAGACCCTGTTACAATGTATGCAAAAGATCCTGTTCTGATGCAAGTTTCTGTTATTTGTAAACCGCACTGATACCAAATAGCGCGGTATATAAGAACTGTAAATAAATAAATAAATAAAGGTCTTCCCTATCCAGCCCCTCTGACAACAGCAATTGCTGCCACTCCTCTAAGCTTCTAGCCCGCTTAGATGCCACTGCTCCTGACTCGTGCTCTTTTGCATCTGACATCCTCTTAGCCCTGTGTTCCGGGGCTGAGAAGCCATTTGCCAAGCCCTATTGACACTGGCAAAACACCTTATGCAAAAGTAAGACAAACTCTGGTGAGAACTCCCCGGGCTTGAGGGGCGTATGGTCCAGGCATCATGCAGGGACCGGGGGCCGGATCCGTTGAAGGTAAAATGGCACCCCCAGGGTCTCTTGCAACCGGGAGGGGCTCTCCCGCCTCATCTTATCCTGCAAACCCTGCTCCCATTACTTAGCCTCTTGTGGGCAGTCTAGGCAGACGCCTGCCTCCGAGACCACACCCCATCGGGGACCGCATAGCTTGAGGATTTTTAGATTGCGCTGCCATGTTGTATCTTAAAGATATGAAATGGATCTTGCACTGATCCAATCAAACTGACACTTTCTCTGAGTAAAGTTTACATTTTTATTCTAATACTACAAATGGCTATAAGGGAGTACAGCTTCCCTTACAAGCAATATTACACAAATTTCATTGGTACATAATCTGGGCTAAGAGACAAGGGATGATCATGTCAGGTTACTCACCGACTATAGACAGATGGAAGGATTTAATTTGCCTCCTATCCACTGACTGACTGCCTATCTTTCAAATTACATACATTTCTTTTGCAGGTACTTCCTTTTTTCCCACAGAGCTGTAGTTGCTGCAAACCTACATGCAGCACTTTTTTTTTCCTTCCCCCACTTATCTTTCATTTATTTCTGTCTCTGACATTTTATCTGACCCTTCTCAGGAGAAAGTCACAACGTCTCAACCAACTGTCACTTAGATCACCTGACCAGGCACAACAGCACTCTGAAATCCGCCCAGCAACAATGGCATAGCTGATTAGGCTTTTCCCATAAGTCTGCATCAAGTCATTGTGCACTGAATACGTTCTGAGCTGTATAACACAATGAATGCTTAAGGATTAAGTGGGGTTCACCCCCCTTGATACCATCCTATACCAGGCACTGCGGTCTGGCTGGCATGGTGGGAAGGGCTGGGGGCACTCCCCAGAAACGCCCTCAATCTGTACCCGGGTAGGTAAAAGGATCCCTAGCACAGTGCACCTCCACGGGCTCAGGCACAGAGCACTAGAGTACTTGAACTAAAATAAAATAAAACCACAATCTAATTAACTGAAACTGAAATTAAAAAGAAATTGCAAATGGCCCCCTAGGAAGAGGCTGCTCTGTCCTGCTTTATTCTCCGGTGGCTGCCTCTCCCAGGCACCCAAAACACAGCAGGGGGTTAAACACATGCGGGCCTGAATAAGAAGAAATCACACCTAAATGCAGCGGGGGGAGTTTCCCACACCGCTGCAGGTTCCCATACATGCAGCTGCACGCCGCTCTCTGTCTCCTCATGTTCTGGAATTTGCTAGAGGTTCCTGTTGCCCTCCCCCCACCCCACCACTCTTACCTTGGAGCCTCTTTGCCGCATGGCTTTTCCACTCCTCACACTCAGCCTTCCTTCCCAGCTTTGACACTGAGGGGGGTGACTCGGGGCTGCCAGCTTTCACTCCTGTTAATCAACTGCAGCCCCTGTGATGGCTCCTCACCTGATAACGGGTTCAGAAGCCTCCAGAAGTCTCGGACTGAGGAAGGCCCCCCCTGAAATCCTGGGGGGAGAGGGGGAAGAAGGAATATCCTCCTCTCAGCCCTGTTGTCCCCTGGGTTCTCTCTGTTCCTTCTGATTTTTTTTTTTACTTCTGCCTTTAAAAACAAAGAAACCTGCATCTTAACAGGGGAAATAAAAAGCAAACTTTAACTAAACCTATTGTGGTAGGCTATGGCCTGTAAACTAGGCCTAGATCCTAACCCCCACCTGAGAGTAGTGCTGAAAAGAACCAAAGTTTAGAAATCTGCTTTAAAAACTGCTTTCTGAAAGTCCCTTTCCTTCCCCCATGGAGTTTTTTGTAAGTTCTTTGTGCTTGATTTGCTCTGTCCTTGCATTCTCTGAGCTAGAAATTCCTTGAAGTAGAAATGTATCTATGTCTAAGACTATGCTTTTGTTAGAATAAGCCTGAAAGAGGGAGCGAGGAGCCAGGCCCAGAGAAGGTCCCCGATTGGACAGGTGCAGGGGGCGTTGGGACCAATAGAAAGTTTGCCTGTATCAAACTGTGAAAAACTGTATATAAGGAATTGGCTATCATACGTCATTGCTCAGTCCTTTTCTGACACTAAAGCTGTCCGTCTGAGCCTGTGCACAATAAATTGGCTTGGATCCTGCAACTGATTCCTGGTATTATTTATTGCATGCTTATCAGCTGCTACATTTCTTGGTGCATTGGCTGGGAAGTGTGAGTAGTGTGATGGTATTCAAGTAAATATACCACGACTTCTCGCCTTAAAGGTTTGGTCCGGCTGGAGCCGCACCTGACTGATCGCAGGGGAGCCTCTGGCGCCACCGGTCCTCTTGTAGCGGAGAGGACTCCTCCTTGCCTCTGCAGGTTGCTGGTTCCGGCTGGCTAACACCTCTGAACCCGAGGGGAGTCCAGGATTCAACCCAAGGAGGAATTGGTTGCGCATTGGGTACCGGATCCGGTGAGTAGAAATTCACTTGTTTTTTAGTCAGTTAGGTTTGGGAAAGTCTTGCATGAGTATGTGTGAGACTAATTTGGTTTGGAATAAGGTACCGAGAGCCTGATCACCTCTCAGGGTGCGTCCGAGTAATCCTTGCATGAGTATGCGCGAGGACGAAACCGCGGCCCTCTTGGTTTAGTAAGGTAGGCCTTTTGGAATTTTGGGAACCTGTTGACATGCCTGTTTGTTTGTGTGAATGAGAGGTCTTGAAACACAGACCAAGCGAGAGCGGACTCCTGAGTAGCGCAGTTCCTGGCCGGGCGACCGCGCCCAGGTCGCAAAAAGGAGGAAGCGTTTGGTGTTTGTCTCCCTCTTTGTCTCTAGGGCTGTACGGATCCCTTACCTGCAGCCATACTACCCACCCTCTTTGTCTGTTGTCGTGAACGTCATAATGGGAGGGGTGGAGTCTGCGCAAACTCCGCTGAACTGTATGATCAAGAATTTTAAGAAGGGATTTAACGGTGACTATGGAATGAAAATGTCCCCGTCCCGATTAGAAATACTGTGTGATAGGGAGTGGCTGGTGCTGGACACCGTGTGGCCACCTGGGGGTACTTTTGATATTAGAATTGTATCCCGCATGCATAGGATTATGCATAGATATCACCCTGACCAGTTCCCCTATATAGACTCCTGGTTAGATATTTGTGAGAAACAACCCCCTTGGATAAAGCGCTGCCGTGAGGAGCAGTGCAGGATAATGGTAGCAACTATGAAAGGGGTCCAGAGGGCTAGAGAAGAGAGGCCCCCCATTTACTCTGCCCCAGAATCTCCAGACATCCTGACCCATCTGCCCCAGTTTCTTTATAGACCAGTCCCCTCAGCTCTGCCGCTACCCCAGGCAGAGCCAGAAGAAGAGAGAGCCCCTCCAGCCAATTTGCCCCCACCCCACCAGTCACCTCCACCGCTAGAAGAAGTACACCCCCCTCCAAGCAGGAGTCCCAGTCCTGGCCGGAGTTCTACGGCAGAACCACGGTCCACGGAAGACTGCAAGCGGGGGATCATCTACCAGTTTGGGGTCACCCACTGTCTCAGGTCCTAGCGGGGGAACCACCGCCAGGCCAGCAAAACTGCATTACGCTCTCAGAAGCATGGCGGCGGGCCAGAAAGATGTTTGCCAAATGCCATTACGCCAGGTCCCAGGATTACCTATCCTCAATGAAAACGGCCAGGTTGTGGTGGGGCCAACTAGTCTTGTTTATGTGCTCTTCTCCACCACAGATTTATTGAACTGGAAAACACACTATGCCTCCTATACTGAAAAGCCCCAAGATCTGACTGAATTGATGTCTAGTATTATGCAAACCCATCAGCCTACCTGGTCTGATTGTCGTCAGCTTCTGTCCACCCTTTTTACTACTGAAGAGCGAGCACGGATCGTGCAAGCAACCACTCGATGGTTGGAAGAGAACCCTGTAGACGGGAGAGACCTAGATCCCCGACAGGTGGCCGCCACAGATTTTCCAAATGACGATCCTAAATGGGATCCGAACGATGTAAATGGAGCGGCGACCCTCACCCAGTTCCGCCAGGCCCTACTGCAGGGCCTGAAGAGAGGAGGCCAAAAGGCCATGAATGCTGGAAAAATATCGGAAGTCATCCAGCATCCAGATGAGTCCAGCAGCCTTTTATGAACGCTTATCTGAAGCTTATAGACTTTATACCCCATATGATCCAGCAGCCCAAGAGAATTTACACATGGTAAATGCTGCATTTGTGAGTCAGTTCCAGGGAGACATAAAACGAAAACTGCAAAAGTTGGAAGGATTTGCGGGCATGAATACAGCACAGTTAATGGAAGTTGCCCAGAAAGTGTTTGTGAATCGTGATCAAGAACGTCAGAGGGAAAGTGAACATAAAATGAAGAAGAAAGCCGATTTTCTTGCTGCAGCTCTAGTTGAAGGACGTGGAGGAAGTTACTTAACAGAAGGACCCGAGGACGTGGAAGGGGCCGAGGAAATGTATGGGCCCCATTGGGTGCAAATCAGTGCGCCCATTGTAAGGAAGAAGGATATTGGAAGAACGAATGCCCGAATATTAGCTCCGCCTCCTGGAGGGGAGGAGGGAGCACCTGGAGAGCAGGGGGGCGATTCCGGCAACGAGGAGGAATGCAGCGCACACAGTTCCAGCAGGAAGAAGCCGCTGTAAAGGGAGTGGCAACCACTGAGGGCTACTACACGGATGAAGACTAGGCCAGACCGGGCTCCAAGTTTTCTCTGGGTCCCCAGGAGCCTATGGTCAATTTGAAGATCGGGGACCAATATATGGACTTTATGGTGGATACGGGGGCCGAACATTCAGTAGTGGCTAAGCTGGTGGCCCCTTTGTTCTCTCGATCTGTCACTATCGTCGGCGCTACCGGAACCAGAACCACGAAACCTTTCCTGCAGAACCGCGCCTGTGAACTAGGGGGACAGAAAATAACGCACCAGTTTATTAATTTTTTTTTTTTATTTAATGATATTTATATACCGCCTTATCATTCAATCAAAGCGGTTTCCACGGCAAACAATCAAGGGGGCAAATGTTTTCATGCAGTGTACAGAGTGGTGTGTATGTGTTGGCGGGGATGTGATTAGATTTGGTTTATCTACATAGTGCGCTATTATACATCATGAGCTATTATACAGTCTTATGTACAGTTCCTGTACATACCTGAATGCCCAATCCCCCTCTTGGGCCGAGACATGCTCGCTAAGCTCCAGGCACAGATATCCTTTGTTGAAGGGGGAAAAATGGAAATGACTGTGAACTCAAAATCTGCTGGCTTGATGGTGCTGACTGTCCCCCGAGAAGAAAAATGGTGGTTCTACAGTCCATCTTTGTTCAAGGCAGCCAGCCCCCATATACCTACCAGCATCTCAGCTCCGCCAGGGGTGTGGGTGGAGGATAATCCTCCTGGCCTAGCGAAGAACACAGCCCCTGTGCTTGTCACCCTCACATCAGGAGCGGAACCAGTGCATGTGAGACAATATCCTCTTCCACGACCAGCAATCAAAGGCATTCATCGTCACCTAAAGAAACTACTACAGTATGGACTCCTCAGAGAATGCCAATCGCCTTGGAATACCCCCCTCCTCCCAGTTAAGAAGCCTGGGACAGGTGACTACCGCCCAGTGCAGGATTTGAGATGAGTGAACAATGCAGCTGAAACCATACATCCAGTAGTACCAAACCCCTACACTCTCCAGGGACTGATTCCTGCTGAAGCTACTCACTTCACTGTTTTGGATTTAAAGGATGCCTTCTTTTGCATACGCCTGGCATCCACCAGTCAACTCCTGTTTGCGTTTGAATGGGAGAACCCGACCACCGGAAGGCGAGGCCAACTCACCTGGACCCGATTACCTCAAGGATTCAAGAACTCACCCACCATCTTCAGTGCTGCTCTTAATCAAGATCTATCAAGTTACTCTGTGACTCCAGGAAAAAGAGTCCTGCTCCAGTATGTAGATGACCTGCTTGTAGCCACCAACTCCAAAACTGAACGTGTGCAAGCCACCAGTGATCTCTTGCACCTCCTGAATGAAGTCGGATACAAGGTCTCCAAAGCCAAGGCACAGTTGTGCCAAACAGAAGTGAAATACCTGGGATTCCATCTGTCCAGAGGGGTCCGGAGAATGGGACCCGAGCGAAAGGAAGCAGTATGCCGCATCCCTACCCCCACCACCAGAAGGCAGGTGAGGGCCTTCTTTGGAGCTGCAGACTACTGCCGGATATGGATACCCAACTTCGCGTTCTTGGCAAAGCCATTGTACCAAGCCACGAAAGGAGTGGAACGATCTCCCATGGAATGGGGCCCAGAACAGGATAAAGCGTTCAGATCGCTGAAAGCAGCTTTGATGTCATCACCAGCCTTGGTATAAATACAGAACAACTCCACAAATTAACCAACTTGTAGTATTAGTAACACTGCACTAAAAGATTTTTAGCACCATGATAATGGGGGCACAGGCCTCAGAACTATCCTCAGATATTTATATAATGCTTCAAGGCCAGATAAACCGGCTCTAGTCAAGCAGTTTGAGGAAATTTAACATCAACGGCCTGTATCCAACCCTCCGTCCATCGAATAATGCCAAAACCCACAACAATATACAATAAGCTGATGGTAAACAAATTGGAACATAATTTTTATAACATTTTTTGAAACGGAACTCATCTCCGATTAATAAACGATCAAAAACTAACATCATAAAGATACAGTGTCAAAGTTTCAACAGTCAGCCATGGTTTAACACAGAGACAAGTTCCTATATAACCAAAAAAGACCCATCAGCCAAAAATAGCGATTCACTGCTCAATCGTCCATGATGGTCATTGCGGTATCAACCCCGACGCCACATTCAGACATCCCTCTTAGCGTTTCGCAGACGCTGCCTCAGGGGGGTATACTAAAAATAAAAACAAAACAAAAGTGCTAAATGCTCATACTACAAAACTAAGCCCTCACTTAAATCAAAGCAAACAGAACCCAGATCCTTACCCATCTCGCGTCCTCTCCGCACATTTACCACGCAGCTCAAATCTAAATTCCATTCAAATCACCCACTGGCAAGATATATAGAAACCGGCGTCTGACGTCACTTCCTCCTTAACCAGCTACACACCTCCCAAACTCCCCTATCAATCATCAGAGACAAACCCTCCAGTCAATGTTAAAATTCAGCCCATCAGGGGTCACTGTGCGAAGCGTGAATATCCACCACTGTTCCCGATATAACAAATATTGTTCACAAGACAAACCACGAGAACCTTTAACTACCTGCTCGATCCCAAAACATTGCAGATCAGCAAACTCATGTCCCATCTCCAAACAATGACCAACCAATGGTGCCTCCCGTCTCCCACACCGCAACCTACTTCGGTGTTCCCCTAATCGGACATAGAGGGGGCGAATCGTTTTACCCACATACAAGAGACGGCAGGGGCAAAAGATACCATACACCACATGATCAGATCTACAAGAAGTCAAAGACCGCAACGCAAATTCTCTACCATTGTAGATAAACCGATCTGTCTCCCAGCAAACAGAGCAACAAGTGCATTCACCACAACGAACATGCATTCCCTGTTGTTCAAACTGCCGAACACCCATAAACCTAGAGGGACTTAAAATCTCTTTAAAATTACGATCACGCTGCCAAACACATCTAAAACTCTTTTCCTCAAGACCAGGAAGAGTCTGCAAAATGTTTCCATGCCGCCGCAGGATCCGCGCGCTAAAAGGAGAATATTTAGAAATAAAATTCACGCAATCATCCTTTTGAACTATTTGCTCCCTGGGGGCCAATAGCCACCCACTGTCATTGTAAAGTGCACGTTTGTATGCCTTCTCTACCACCGCTTCAGGATAACCCCATTCCAAAAAAGACTGTTTCAAGGACCGGGCCTGCATCTTAAAATCATCCCTAGAAGAACAATTACGCCGATATCGCAAAAATTGGTCCTGCAAGGTTTGATCTCCCGAAGCGATATTGTGATTAAACGGGCAGACAAGGGTGGTGCAATCGTGGTCATGAACATGTGTGAGTATTTGGAAGAGGCCCATCGTCAATTATCAGATTCAGTGGTGTATTGTAAGTTGGAAGAGGATCCCACTGCAGATTTACAATTGGAAATACGTGAGATGACGTCCCAAGCTTTGGAGCGGCTTCTCATTTCTAAAAAGGAGATGTTGCTTTTGAATGTGAAATTTCCATCAATGCCAACTTTATATTTACTTCCTAAAATCCATAAAGATTTGCGGCATCCCCCTGGGCGGCCCATCGTTTCGACGAGAGGGTCGGTTTTAGAGCCCCTTTCGATGCTGTTAGATTCGTTTCTACGTCCTCTGTTAAAATCTATTCCTTCTTTCCTTCGGGATACTATGCATTTTTTATTGATTTTGATGTCTGTAGGTGATCTGGCCCAGAGGAAAAATATGCTATTGGTTACATTGGATGTGAAAGCCTTGTATACAAGCATCCCGCAGACAGCAGCATTAGAGGCTATTGATTTAGGGCTTCGGCAGCGGGGAGATGTACGGGATGCGCAGTTAGAGTTTCTCATGCATTGTGCACGATTGGCTTTGTGTAGAAATTATTTCCAATTTAATGATGAAGTTTTTCAGCAAAAGATGGGTGTCGCTATGGGGGCATCTTTTGCCCCCTCAGTTGCGAATCTCTTTATGGGGTTCTATGAAGAGCATTGGTTGAAGGATTCGCCCTATTCATCTCAAATTACGGTTTGGCGACGGTATATAGACGACGTCTTTATGTTGTGGGAGGGCACGGAAGAGTCTTTGATGGAATTTTATAATTGGTTGAATGTTGTTGATTCTTCTATACAGTTCACGATCACCTTTGATTCTCAGTCTATTGTATTTTTAGATGTTTGTGTGCGGAAGCAGGATGAGGGGGGCTGGGGCACCACAGTACATCGGAAAGCTACAGATCGGAATACGTTCCTGCATTTTTCTAGTGCTCATCCGCTGGGTTTGGTTAGGAGCTTGCCTTTTTCGCAATTTTTGCGATATCGGCGTAATTGTTCTTCTAGGGATGATTTTAAGGTGCAGGCCCGGTCCTTGAAACAGTTTTTTTTGGAACGGGGTTATCCTGAAGCGGTGGTAGAGAAGGCATACAAACGTGCACTTTACAATGACAGTGGGTGGCTATTGGCCCCCAGGGAGCGAATAGTTCAAAAGGATTGCGTGAATTTTATTTCTAAATATTCTCCTTTTAGCGCGCGGATCCAGCGGATCCTGCGGCGGCATGGAAACATTTTGCAGACTCTTCCTGCTCTTGAGGAAAAGAGTTTTAGATGTGTTTGGCAGCGTGATCGTAATTTTAAAGAGATTTTAAGTCCCTCTAGGTTTATGGGTGTTCGGCAGTTTGAACAACAGGGAATGCATGTTCGTTGTGGTGAATGCACTTGTTGCTCTGTTTGCTGGGAGACAGATCGGTTTATCTACAATGGTAGAGAATTTGTGTTGCGGTCTTTGATTTCTTGTAGATCTGATCATGTGGTGTATGATATCTTTTGCCCCTGCCGTCTCTTGTATGTGGGTAAAACGATTCGCCCCCTCTATGTCCGATTAGGGGAACACCGAAGTAGGTTGCGGTGTGGGAGACGGGAGGCACCATTGGTTGGTCATTGTTTGGAGATGGGACATGAGTTTGCTGATCTGCAATGTTTTGGGATCGAGCAGGTAGTTAAAGGTTCTCGTGGTTTGTCTTGTGAACAATATTTGTTATATCGGGAACAGTGGTGGATATTCACGCTTCGCACAGTGACCCCTGATGGGCTGAATTTTAACATTGACTGGAGGGTTTGTCTCTGATGATTGATAGGGGAGTTTGGGAGGTGTGTAGCTGGTTAAGGAGGAAGTGACGTCAGACGCCGGTTTCTATATATCTTGCCAGTGGGTGGTTTGAATGGAATTTAGATTTGAGCTGCGTGGTAAATGTGCGGAGAGGACGCGAGATGGGTAAGGATCTGGGTTCTGTTTGCTTTGATTTAAGTGAGGGCTTAGTTTTGTAGTATGAGCATTTAGCACTTTTGTTTTGTTTTTATTTTTAGTATACCCCCCTGAGGCAGCGTCTGCGAAATGCTAAGAGGGACGTCTGAATGTGGCGTCGGGGTTGATACCGCAATGACCATCATGGACGATTGAGCAGTGAATCGCTATTTTTGGCTGATGGGTCTTTTTTGGTTATATAGGAACTTGTCTCTGTGTTAAACCATGGCTGACTGTTGAAACTTTGACACTGTATCTTCATGATGTTAGTTTTTGATCGTTTATTAATCGGAGATGAGTTCCGTTTCAAAAAATGTTATAAAAATTATGTTCCAATTTGTTTACCATCAGCTTATTGTATATTGTTGTGGGTTTTGGCATTATTCGATGGACGGAGGGTTGGATACAGGCCGTTGATGTTAAATTTCCTCAAACTGCTTGACTAGAGCCGGTTTATCTGGCCTTGAAGCATTATATAAATATCTGAGGATAGTTCTGAGGCCTGTGCCCCCGTTATCATGGTGCTAAAAACCTTTTAGTGCAGGGTTACTAATACTACAAGTTGGTTAATTTGTGGAGTTGTTCTGTATTTATATGAAGTATCATTTTTAGACTCCGGTTAGGCCTTATATTAGGTTGTATGATCACCAGCCTGGGGCCTACCAGATGTACAGAAGCCATTTCGTCTTTATGTCCATGAATCAAGCGGAAATGCATTGGGAGTAATGACTCAGCCTCTTGGATCCTGGCAGCGACCTGTAGCCTATCTATCAAAACAATTGGACCCTGTTGCAAAAGGATGGCCACCATGCCTGAGAGCCGTTGCAGCCACAGCCCTCTTGGTGAGCGAAGCCGACAAGCTCACCCTAGGCCAGAATCTTCAAGTTACTGTACCACACTCTGTCCTGACTCTCATGGAACATAAAGGGAATCACTGGTTCACCAACTCACGAATGTTAAAGTATCAAAGCATGCTGTGTGAAAACCCCCGGCTACAGTTGATTGTCAGTCAGACCCTGAACCCTGCTACCTTACTGCCAATTGGCCCAGGCCCTCCTGACCATGATTGCCTGGAAGTAATGGATACTGTATACTCAAGTCGCCCAGACCTAACTGATGTCCCATTAAGTAACCCTGAAAGGACTTTCTTCGTGGATGGAAGCAGTCTCGTCATCAATAGACAACGGTGTCCTGGTTATGCAGTGGTGACCCTGGACATGGCAAAAGAATCATCAGCTCTGGTCTCAGGAACCTCAGCACAGAAAGCTGAATTGATAGCCCTCACTAGGGCACTGATAATAGGGACTGGGCTCCGCCTAAATGTGTACACAGACTCTAAGTATATACAGTCCAACAGATAAGCACAAACCACGTGCCACACAACAGACCCAGTCAGAGACGTGGAGGCAAGGAAGGAACTATTTATTAATCACTTTTATTTCATAAAGCCAGGCCCGACACAGACCGTGTTTTGTTTATGCCTTCATCAGGGGCTTTGGCTATAACAACATTTAAAAACACCGTTAAAAACATTCATAAATTGTAAGACAAATTGTAAACATAAATATAAGAATATCAACATAATTACAGCACCTATGAACTTATTAGTACATTAGTAAATGACCAAAACATCAATAAATAAATGAATATTAAATATTAAAGTACAGCAAAATATCTTTTGGTTAAAAACATAAATAAATAAATAAATAATTGTACAAGTCTAAAACATACCGACAATTCATAATACATATAAATATAAAATCATATATATATAAAAACCAAACTAAAACATGACATTATATACCTAAAGCATGGAATAATCACTCAAATAAAAAATATAACCTGCAACTCCATGTAATAAAAGATATTTTCATCGCCCTTACCTGTATGATTTTTTCTTTGCCACACTGTAATTACTAAAAGAAAGGAAAAAGAAAAAGAAAAAGAAAAGAAAAGGACCACTCTAGATGGCTATACCCAACGAAGTCCACTGATGTTCCCAAAAATACAGTCACTATTCTGTTCCTCTGCAACTGATGTTCCCAAGGGAACATCAGTTGCAGAGGTAAGAGCATGAATTAAAGATTACAGTAGGATAGTTAGAAGATTAAATGAGGTTAGGTAGGGTCTCAGTATGATCCTGTTGCGCTTTTCCTGGTTTTTTTAGTTTGTTTTTCTTCTATCCGAGGTTTAAATATATTTTTATAATTTTCATTTAATATTTGCCTATTGCACTAATGGTGGACTTCGTTGGGTATAGCCATCTAGAGTGGTCCTTTTCTTTTTCTTTTTCCTTTCTTTTAGTAATTACAGTGTGGCAAAGAAAAAATCATACAGGTAAGGGCGATGAAAGTATCTTTTATTACATGGAGTTGCAGGTTATATTGTTTTTTATTTGAGTGATTATTCCATGCTTTAGGTATATAATGTCATGTTTTAGTTTGGTTTTTATATATATATATGATTTTATATTTATATGTATTATGAATTGTCGGTATGTTTTAGACTTATACAATTATTTATTTATGTTTTTAACCAAAAGATATTTTGCTGTACTTTAATATTTAATATTTATTTATTTATTGATGTTTTGGTCATTTACTAATGTACTAATAAGTTCATAGGTGCTGTAATTATGTTGATATTCTTATATTTATGTTTACAATTTGTCTTACAATTTATGAATGTTTTTAACGGTGTTTTTATATGTTATAGCCAAAGCCCCTGATGAAGGCATAAACGAAACACGGCCTGTGTCGGGCCTGGCTTTATGAAATAAGAGTGATTAATAAATAGTTCCTTCCTTGCCTCCACGTCTCTGACTGGGTCCACAGACTCTAAGTATGCCTTCACAACGCTACATGCCCATGGAGCCCTGTATAAAGAACGAGGACCGATAACCTCGGGAGGCAAGTCCATTAAGTATGGCCCCGAGTTATTGGCATTATTGGAAGCAGTATGGGCCCCCAAACAAGTTGCAGTGATGAACTGCCAAGATCACCAGGCCGGAGAAGGGGAAGTCTCTCGAGGAAACAGATTTGCTGATGCCTCAGCCCGAGAAGCAGCTACCACCAGACAAGTTCCTGCCCCTAGTACTGCAGTTCAGGCAGCCATATTTCCAGTGCCCCTTAGTGCTTGGACTCCTCGATACACTTCAAAGGAATTGGACTACTATTGTCAGAAGGAAGGGGGAAAGTTATCAGAAACTGGATGGATAGTGTTGCCGCCACCAGATGGTGGCTCACCTCCTGGTACCACTGTGATCCCTGAAGCCCTGAGTCCAGCTTTTGTCCAAGCTTTCCACCAAGCTACACACTATGGGAAAACTGCGATGGGGAAAGCTTTGAAACCCTATTTCTGTATCTCACTGTTAGGACCCCTGACTGCTTCAACAGCCCGACAATGTGTAATCTGTGCAAAGAATAATGCCCAGCAGGGTCCTAACCCACCCCCAAGAGTTCAATCAGTGGGAGTTACCCCCATGGGAAACATCCAAGTAGACTTTGCAGAAATGCCACGAGCAAATGGATATCATTACCTGTTAGTTCTAGTCTGTACATTTTCTGGGTGGGTAGAAGCTTTCCCCATCAGAACTGAGAAAGCCAGAGAAGTCACCAAGGTCCTACTCCATGAGATCATTTCCCGATTTGGAATATCCTTGGTTATAGGGTCAGACAATGGACCCTCATTTGTATCACAGGTAACTCAGCAATTAGCCCACGCTCTGCAAGTGCAGTGGAAGCTACATATAGCCTATAGACCCCAGAGTTCAGGGAAGGTAGAGCGAATGAATCGGACCCTGAAGTCTCAGTTGTCCAAACTCTGTCAGGAAGCTCACTTGAAATGGCCCCAGGCTCTCCCTATAGCCCTTCTCAGGATACGTTCAGCCCTCACCAAGTCATTAAGAGTTTCCCCTTTTGAGATTCTGTATGAGCGTCCCCCGCCCATAGTTCAAGGGATAAAGGGGGATATGAATCAGATTGGATCTGAAATCACTGGGCAAGAACTGTTGGCTCTAGGTTCTGTTTTTCAGAGTCTCCATGCCTGGGTGCAGGACCAGTTGCCCATCAATCTGACTGAACCACTGCATCCTTTCAAGCCTGGAGCCTCGGTGTGGGTCAACGAGTGGAAGAAGACACCGTTAGCACCCAACTGGAAGGGACCATATGTTGTTCTACTATCGACATCAACAGCAGTTAAAGTGGCTGAAATAGACTCTTGGATTCACCACAGTCGAGTAAAGCCAGCGGCAGCTATTGAAACTTGTCACTGGACTTCAACAAATAAACCGGAATCACCATTGAAACTTACGCTGCGAAGAAAATCACCGCTGTGAGGATCTACAGCCCTACTCCTGCCACACATCTGGAAGCTGGCAGGTCTACGTACGGCAGAAGCTTGAGGACTCTACAACCCTACTCCTGTCACCCCCGGAAGCTGACAGGTCTACGTACGGTGGAAGCTGTGGAGATCAAAGACTTTGAGTAGAAAGAGGAGAGACATTTAAATCAGTTTATTCCATTGCCTTAATCATGTTGTGCCTTTATCTTTCTATAATCTTTGCGGTAACCCTGAGGTCCCTCAGTGTGGCACTTGCCTTACCTCCCTGTGCTGCTTGCATAACTACCGCCTGAACTGGCACAAGGGTCACTCAGACTTTACTCTACCAATCCTACTAAAGACTATAATGTTTGCAGTGATTATTATAGTAGTTATGTGCTTGCTTCTCCCATGTTTCCTACCCTTTTGCTTCCGCATGTTTCTTTCAAATCATAGAAAGTACGGTTGAACGTAAGACAGCAACCGGCATACTAGCCATGTGGCAGTATCAGGCTGTACCCAGGGAAGAAGCCTTGGCTTGAGATACCATTGATGTGTGATTAATTTCTCACCCTCACTTATTCGGGTTGAGAATAATCAAATGGGGGAATGTGGTAGGCTATGGCCTGTAAACTAGGCCTAGATCCTAACCCCCACCTGAGAGTAGTGCTGAAAAGAACCAAAGTTTAAAAATCTGCTTTAAAAACTGCTTTCTGAAAGTCCCTTTCCTTCCCCCATGGAGTTTGTGTAAGTTCTTTGTGCTTGATTTGCTCTGTCCTTGCATTCTCTGAGCTAGAAATGTCCTTGAAGTAGAAATGTATCTATGTCTAAGACTATGCTTTTGTTAGAATAAGCCTGAAAGAGGGAGCGAGGAGCCAGGCCCAGAGAGGGTCCCCGATTGGACAGGTGCAGGGGGCGTTGGGACCAATAGAAAGTTTGCCTGTATCAAACTGTGAAAAACTGTATATAAGGAATTGGCTATCATACGTCATTGCTCAGTCCTTTTCTGACACGAAAGCTGTCCGTCTGAGCCTGTGCACAATAAATTGGCTTGGATCCTGCAACTGACTCCTGGTATTATTTATTGCATGCTTATCAGCTGCTACACTATCTCCTTAGTTGTCCCTTTAGTGAGTCCCGCACTCTGGCTCACTACCTCCTCCAGCTGCTTGGAGACTGAGCATACTGGGGCTTGTAGGCGGTGCTAGCTGCATTATGTACACTAGTGCCATCAAAAAGATGACATGCTCAGTCTCCAAGCTGCTGGAAGAGGTACACTATCCAGAGGTGTGCGAATGGACTGGAGGGACGATAAGGAACACTGCTATTAAGATGGTCTACATATCTTAAAAAGGATATAGCAGAATTAGAAAAGGTATAATGAAGAGCTACCAAAATGGTAAAGGGAATGGAAGGATAACCCTATGAGGAAAGGCTTAAAAGCTTAAGAACATAAGATACGAAATGCCATACTGGGTCAGACCCTGGACAAGCACTGTGGAACCTGCCAGGTATTTGTGACCTGGATTGGCCACTGTTAGTATAGAATTTCTTATGTTCTTATGACTACTTTCAGATGCTTCCAGGTTCACTTCACTGCTGATCCACTATGATTGGTTTCGTATCCACTATCACATACAGCACAAGATTTTGACTCTCATTCAAAAAACTACATACTAGCACTTCCAAATGCTCAGTGTTCTATTTCTGTGCCCCAATCCTGTGGAATACATTGCCATCAGATCTCCATCAGGAACTCTCTTATAGGATGTTTAAATCAGCTCTCAAAATATACATTTTTCAAATAGCCTTTAATTTACCTCCCATTGGTCCAATCATGGCCTTTTCACTTCAAAATCCTTGTAACCAATTCAAAATGCAGGCATTAGCCGCCTCCATCTGCTGGAGATTGAGAAATACTGGTGAGAGAGCAAAGCTGCACGGGACCCTTATACTGTGACATCGTCAAATCAATTGTTCTCAGTCTCCACCTGCTGGTAGGCACACATAACCCATGCATCTAGACTGGACTGAACTGGAGGACAATGAGGAAGTTAGGGGTCTGCACTCAGCACTGTCGGAGCTACCACTATCCTCCAAGCATTACAATGAGGCACATTGTTGTATTAGGTATGTACAAATCACAGTTTATAATCAATCACCAGTTTAATAAAAACTTTAAAAAGTACCTCAAAGATAGTCTAAGAAACATAGCAATAAACTTACAGAAACAAATGCATTCTTAGGAAGATTTAAGCTCAATAAACTGAACCCCACACTCTGCAATGCTAAATAAACATTTAACAACACTGTTATTTCTTGTGTAATAAGAAACAATTTCAAAAATTTGTTTGTCGCCTTTACAGCTGTCTTTCTTGGAGAAAAAGATCCTGTGAGTCACAAGGTTCTGCCATGCCTTACATAGATAGGGTCTGTAATCCATAACAGCATTACACTGAGGTTTCACTGAAACAGAAGGCTCTTCCATCCGATTTGATGATTTTTGCATGATGGCTTGAGTTGATGAAAAAAGAACTAACTGATATTCTTTAACGAGCTTCCCAATGAATTCAGTACATTTTTTTAGATTAGCCTCTTGCATCTGAAAACTCTCTCCCCCATTATTTCTGTCAATCCAATAAAAAGCTGATATACTGTCTAAGATCAAAAGGCATAGTGAAGGGTGACTACAAAACATGCTTTCCAGAGAGTGAAGGGTGAGAAGCAACTGAACAGTGCTATTGCAGTATACCAAAAAGAGTCTACTAAGGCACTGTTTTACTATCTCTTCTGTGCTTTGTGACAATCTGCGTTCGAGAATAGTAACAAGTCGAAGCATGTCAAAGTGGTAGTCCATATCAATGAATATGACTTCTACTTGTAGCCCTCCTTCAGATTTTGGCAGGATACAGCGTGTAAGAAGATGATAAAACATTTCTGTTTTTCCTGTTCCTTCTGGACCATAAAACTCAATGACATCTCCTGTTCAAAACAAAAAAGAATCACGTGTGTATGGGGATATGCAATCTGAAGTTATGAGGATCATTTCTTACACTGAAAAATAAATACAAACATTATCAAAAATAAAAAAAATAACCCTAATTATGTATTTTGGCTTTCCAAACATATTTTTTGATCTTAAAAATGTAGTTTTGTGAGAACAGGGTGTTTTCCTTCAAACGTATATTCCAATGATCCTCAAGTAGCAGTCTAGCTATAGTAGATTCAGATGATTTTATTTGGTTGTTGCTTTATTCTGCCATAATTCCTTTAATTGCACATATTAGAAATAGCTTTTTTTATGTTGACTGTGGCTTTACATACATAGTTATCTGATAACTTTTTCTGTTAAGCTTCTCACTAGACTGGTGCCACACTACCTGCTGGGATGCTCTGAGCACCACATTTTAGAAACGTATCATAAAGTGATCATATACTCCATTTCTAAGAAGCCAAGCTGACCTGGTCCTGGTTTCAGTCAATTACAAGAACTGGGATATGGTCTTTCTATAGTTTTTCTATTGCAAATCCTAGTTAATTCTCCATGTATTCAATGGGAAAAAACAGGACCGGCTCAGCATTGCCCCCTTGACATGGAGGTATAAGGTTGCCTTAACTTACCAGTTCCACTCTCTTTCACATCATTCCAGGGGCATATTACTTACTCATCAGCAGCAAACCAACTGACTAGCATAAGAATCTTTAAATGAAAAGAAATGTTAGCATTATACAATATACAAAGGGGTATGTCTGCTAAGCTGGGCTAATGGTTAACCCAGGCTATCTGCAACTAGAACCCATGTTATTCAATGGGACCTAGTTGCAGATAGCCTGGGTTAATTGTTAGTCTGGTTTAGTAACAATACTCTCAGAACTGCTGAGAACTAACAGAAAGGAATTTTCAGGTAACTCTTTATTCTGTCATCTCACCCCAGATGGCATCTATCATGACATCTCCTTTATGAAAGACTGATCATAGTGTGGAGAATACTACATCCAAATGCCACATCTGCTGATGCCCACTTGCAAATATACCATTTTTAGGGATACCTTGTAGATATCCACCAGTGCTAACTCTACTCTACCCTGCCAGGGTTAGCCATATCCTTAGCAGAGTGAGCTTTCATAAGTTTAGCTGTTGCCTACCATATAAGTCTTAAAAGTGACATTTTACATACCAGATAATATCCTTTCTTGAGTCCGGCTAGACCAGACCAGACAAGTGGATTGAACATAAGAACATAAGATATGCCATACTGGGTCAGACCAGGGTCCATCAAGCCCAGTATTCTGTTTCCAACAGTGGCCAATCTAGGTCATACGTACCTAGCAGTATCCCCAAGAGACACAAGTTCCACAATGCTTGTACTGGGTCAAGCATTGATATCTTCGGTCACTTCTTAATAATGGTTTATGGACCTTTCCTCCAGGAACTTGTCCAAACCTTTTTTAAACCCAGTTACACTAACAGCCTTTACTACGTCCTCCGGTAACAAATTCCAGAGTTTGATTACACGTTGAGTGAAAAAATATTTTCTTTTATTAGTCTTAAATAGTTTACCCTGTAGCTTCATTGCATGTCCCCTAGTCTTTCTATATTCTGATAACGTCAACAGTCGATCTACGTTTACCCGTTCCACTCCATTCATTAATTTATAGACTTCTATCATATCTCCCCTCAGCCGTCTCTTTTCCAGGTTAAAGAGCCCTAACCTTTTTAGCCTTTCTTCATAGGAGTATCCTTCCATCCCCTTTACCATTTTGGTGGCTCTTCTCTGAACCTTTTCTAAAATCGCTATATCCTTTTTAAGATACGGCGACCAGAATTGCACACAATATTCAAGGTGCGGTCTCACCATGGAACGATATAGAGGCATTATAATATCTTTTGTTTTATTTTCCATTCCTTTCCTTATCATACCTAGCATTCTATTTGTTCTCTTGGCCGCCGCTGCACACTGGGCCGAGGGTTTTAACATGGTATCCACAATGACGCCTAAATCTTTTTCCTGGGTGGTGGTTCCTAATGTGGAACCTTGCATCGTGTAACCATAGTTTGGGTTGTTCTTCCCTAGGTGCATAACCTTGCACTTGTCCACATTAAATTTCATCTGCCATTTTGATGCCCAGTCTTCCAATTTATCAAGATCCTCTTGCAATTTTTCACAATCCTCTTGGGTTTTAACAATTTTAAATAGTTTTGTGTCATCTGCAAATTTGATAACCTCACTCGTTATTCCACTTTCCAGTTCATTTATGAATATGTCAAAAAGCAGCGGACCCAGCACAGATCCCTGGGGTACTCCACTATTCACCTTTCTCCACTGGGAAAATTGGCCATTTAGCCCTACCCTCTGCTTTCTATCTTTTAACCAGTTCCTGATCCACAATAGTACACTGCCTCCTATCCCATGACTCTTTAGTTTTGCCAAAAGTCTCTGATGAGGGACCTTGTCAAAGGCTTTCTGAAAGTCGAGATACACAATATCAACCGACTCACCTTTGTCCACCTGTTTATTCACTCCTTCAAAAAAACATAACAGATTAGTAAGACAAGATCTTCCTTGTCTAAAGCCATGTTGGCTGTCTCCCATTAGGTTGTGACTATCTACATGCTGAGTAATTTTATTCTTTATGATGGTTTCTACCATTTTTCCCGGTACTGACGTCAAGCTCACCAGTCTGTAGTTTCCCGGATCACCCCTGGAACCCTTTTTAAAAATTGCTGTTACATGGCGATCCTCCAATCTTCAGGTATTAGAGATGATTTTAATGATAGTTCACAGATTACTGATAGCAGGTCTGCAATCTCATATTTCAGTTCTTTCAACACCCTTGGATGTATACCATCCGGCCCAGGTGATTTGCTACTCTTCAGTTTATCTAATAGTTGTAAGACATCTTCCCGATGTATCGATATTTCCTTCAATTCTTCCGCATCTTTAAATACCACTTCAGTCATGGGTAACATCCCTACATCTTCCTCAGTAAAGAATTCATTCAGTCTCTCCGCTTTCGCCTTGTCGCCTCTTAGTGCTCCTTTAACCCCTTTATCATCTAATGGACCAACTGACTCTCTCACAGGCTTTTTGCTACGAATGTACTTGAAAAGGTCTTTATTTCGCGTTTTTGCTTCCGCAGCAAGCTTCTTCTCAAATTCTCTCTTTGCCTGCCTTATCAATGCCTTGCATCTGACTTGCCAGTGCTTGTGCTGTTTCCAGGTTTCGTCGTTTGGCTCTTTTTTCCATTTCCTGAAAGATGCTTTTTTGGCAACAACAGCCTCTCTGACCTCACCTTTAAACCATGCTGGCAGTTTTTTGGACTTCCTTCCACTTTTCTTAAAGCATGGAATATAGCTGGTCTGGGCTTCCAAGATAGTATTTTTCAACAACACCCAAGCTTGATGTACGTCTTTAACCTTTGCAACTGCTCCTTTTAGTTTTTTCTTAACTGTTTTCCTCATTTTATCATAGTCTCCCTTTCGAAAGTTAAAAGGTAGTACTGTGGATTTCCTTACTATCCCTCCTCCACTAATTAAATCAAAGGTGATCATGCTATGATCACTATTGCCAAGTGGCCCCAACACCCTTATCTCTTGCACTAGATCTGGTGTTCCACTAAGGACTAGGTCTAATATGGCTTCCCCTCTGGTCGGTTCATGAACCAGCTGCTCCAAGAAGCAGTCATTTATTTCATCTAGGAACTTTATCTCCCTAGCATGTCCTGACGTGACACTGACGCAGTCGATACCGGGGTAATTGAAATCACCCATTATTATTACTGTGCTGTAACTTTTGTTAGCTTCCTTGATTTGTTTGATCATTTCAACATCCATTTGGTCATTCTGGCCAGGTGCTCGATAGTACACCCCCACTGCCATTGCCTTCCCCCTTTTATATGGAATTTCAATCCATATAGATTCTACAGCAGATTTTGTTTCCTGCAAAACTTTAATCCTTTCTGAGTCAATGCCCTCTCTAACATAGAGCACAACCCCTCCACCAATTTGATCAGCTCTATCATTACGATATAGTTTGTACCCAGGTATCACAGTGTCCCACTGGTTGTCCTCCTTCCACCATGTCTCTGATATTCCAATCATATCTAACCTTTCATTTAGTGCTATATATTCTACCAGCAGATTGGTGGACACAAAACCAATAAAATGCCCAGGTTTCAATGACATGACTCCCATGCCTCTATCAGCTTGAGCCATTAGAGTGCACCTCAGTATTCTCCCCAAAGCATATGGGAAAGCATGGCAAACCTCACACAACCTCAACGTGGGCAACAATGATGAATCAAACGGTTGAGAAACCATGTAAAAAACTATGTATATCAGATATTGACCAGAAGGCTGTCAGTAGGAAATGAACCTGCAGAGTCAAACAGAAAATCTTAGTGGCGAAGGTACTGCTGCAGAACAACAGACCGAACTGGACTGGTCTAGTAGGACTCAAGGAAAGGACATTATCTGGTAAGTAAAATGTCATCTTTAAGACCTGTGAAGTAGGCAACAGCTAAACTTCCATACTGTCCTGCTAGACCAGTCCAGACAAGTGGGACATACCAAAGTTACGCCTTCACTAGGTGGGAAGTAGACACAGCAACTTGCAAATCCAAAGGCTGTGGTTATCTGAGCGTGGACATCCAAGCTGTAATGCTTGACAAAAAGTGGAAAGCGATGCCCACAGTGCCACCCAACAATTACTGAAGGGACTACAGTGCTATGCTACGCCCCCAAGGACGCTGGCATTTGAGAAGAATAGGCACCGCAAACCTTCTAGAACCAGCTGTAATCTAGTGTCCCAAGGTAAACTCAGCTGTCATGGAACCTTGTGCGGGCCAGTAAACAGTACAAAAGATGACTGGACTTATGAAAAGGAAGTCATAATCTCCAAGTCTTGGAGACGCACTCTTCGAACATCCACAAGGTGAAGATCCTTATCTTTCCCTCTACAATGCCCGCCAGAGAAGGAGGACAAGCAAACCATCTAGTTCACAAGAAAGAGGGAGATCAGCTTGGGCAAAAGAAGACACAAGTCAATTGGAAACAGCCTCCTCTGAAAAGGAGAAAAATGGATTCCAGCAAGGCAGCATCTGCCACTTGAAAAATGTGGCTTGCCAAACAAATTGCATTCAAGAAAATAGTCTTGAGAGTCACGCACCTCAGAGGAGCATGCTTCAGTGGCTCAAAAGGCTCTGACACCAGACCCTGAACTCCAGACAGAAATCCTGGAGGGGAGGATGCAGACGCCAAACATTTTGAACAAAATGTGAAACATCCGGGTGCAAGGCTAAAGACTTTCCAGTCACTGGACCACTGAAACAGAACAAGGCTGCCACATGGACTTTCAGGGAAAAAAACATTTTACAGATTATCCTGAAGAAGACCAACAGAGCTGGCACCTTGGCAGACTTGGGAACAAGCTGTCATGCAGTGCATTCATGCTCCAAGAAGTACCAGGCCCATGCGCATCACAGGCAGGTAGAACCCCTCTGTCCAGGCTGTGAGCAGAGTGAAAACTACTGCAGGAGAATAGCGCTACGCGACAGCAGACTCTCTTCAAGAGCCAAACCATAAGCGAGAAGGGAGATGGATCCTCCAGAACAAATGTCCTCTGATGCAGCCGACCCTAAAATGGGGCAGATAAAGAGAAGGAACTTGCAGGAAGTGCATCAGGTTTCTAAACCTGCTCCTCATCGAATCCAGCACTACCAGTACAATCCAGCCTGGATGGCACTTCATGTGCTGAAACACATGCTCCAATAGCAGCCATGGAGGAAATACATACAGCAGGCGTTGTTGTGGATAGGACTGAACCAGGGCAACAAAGCCCTAGGACCCAGTTCCTGTGTGATGGGTGAAGCCATGGCACACTTGAGATTGGAGTGGGACACCTTCAATTCCATCCCGGGACGACTTCCAACAGTGGAGGAGCATCTGAAATGCCTTCTGACTAAACACCCACGCCCTGGGATCAAAAGAGTGATGACAGAAGATCACTTCCACATTGTCGGCTTGGCACATTGCTGGAGTGGTCAGAACTAGGAGGCTCATTCCTGCCCAGGCGAACCAGAGTCTCATCCCCTGGACCACTCCTGCACAGCTTGTACTACCCTGGCGACAGACAGATGCCACAGCTGCAGCATTGCTCGTGGACACTCGTACCACCCTTCCCTTGACCAAGGTGGGAAAATGCAAGAGGGCCAGTCAGACAGTCCTTGTTTCAAGACGGTTGATGGACCACACCACTTGCATGTGGCTTCAACAACCCTGGGCTGCTCAATCTAGACAAGAGCTTCCCTGCCCATAAGAAGGGCGCCAGACTCCAGAAGAATCCACAAGTGATCTCCAGTGATATACCCGTGATATACCCTACATCAGAAAACGTGGGCATAGCCACACCTCAAGCTGGCTCTCATTCCCAGCTGGAGCGGGAGCCCGAGCTCTGGTCAGGAAGGGTCGCTGGAGCAGCCTCATATGAGTATGCCCATGGCACCAGTTGATTGCCACTGCCATCAAGTCGAGAAGCTGGGGATAATCCCAAACCGTGGGAGCCTGTCGAGAACCACACAGTGCAAGTCATTCCAACTATCTCTGCACGCTCTCCTGAGTCAGGACAACTCTGCCCACTTAAGCAAGCATCGAACCATGTTCCCAGGAAGTCCAAGGATTAGGGAGACGCCAACGGACATCTTCCTCGATTGATCATCTAGCTGAGGCCTTCCAAAAGGGCATCACTTTAGGCTGAAACCATAGAGGCTTCTGACAGAGAACAGGCTCACACCAGCCAGCCATCCTGGAATGGGCATATGCATAACTGAGTGCCATAGCGCAGCAGCCACCATCACCATGTCCATGGAAAGCATCCTTAGGGCAAGAGAGAGGAAGAAGGTAGGGCAGCAAACTGAAGGCATCAGCCAATCATGGCAAAACACAAACGTCTCTGTTGATCCTCCCAGAGCAGGATATACAGTAAGCACAAGATTCAGTCAAAATCAGAGAAGCCAGAAACATTTTTTTTAAAGTCAGAGGCTGGTCTTGAATCAGCAATGTTTGAGTTAGAAGGCATGCAATTTGCAGAAAAGCTATCATGTCTCAATAGCAAGAAACTCCCTTCGGAGCATCGCCAAAATCACCGATCTCAGAGTTGCCATTCGGAGGCGCAACACGTGCAAAAAGGAGAATTGACAGCCTAGGAGGGAGGAGTGGCTTGTTTAAGATGGCTGTCTGAGTGTGTGCTGGAGTAACATCTATGCCGAAGCGTAAAGGCAAGAAGAGGGTGTTCCCGCCTGAGCCCCTGGTCGGCCCTATGGACCGGTTTATCCAGCTGTCGGAGGAGATGCTGAGGGAGATTCGAGCCAGCGTTGGAGACCTGCAAGAGGAGGCAGGTTCTTCGGAGTGCCTTGATTCCATGCTCTCTCCCGAGGCGAGGTCACCGCTGTTGCCCCCGGCATGCTCCCTCCTCCGCCATTGGTTGACTCCGCTGAAGCGTCGGAAGGCGGCAGCTTCGCGGGGGTCTGGCGGGAAGCAGTGAAGCGGAAGGAGGGAGTTTGGGTGCTGCCACCGGAGGAGGAAAAGCGTCGGATGGGTCATCTCAGCTTGGACGGCAAGCCCCGAGTACTGGAACTGCTAGTTCTTCGATTACCACGCCTGAATTTTCCTTACTGGCATCTGGGTTATCCCGACCCAAGACTGTTACATTGGATGCAATTTGGGACGTTATTGCCACGCTTTCTGCAGCCGTCACATCCCAAGTGGCTGGGACTTTGGCGAAGGTCTTGCTACTTGAAGAAACTCTGCAGGCATATAAAGTCGATGTGGATCAATTAAAGAATCAGGTTGGAGAGCATTATCAAAAACTGAATGTTGTTTCAGACTCAAATGTGGCTCTCATAAAGGATAATGTGTTGCTTCGTGCTAAAGTGGAAGGCCTAAAAAATTATATTAGATCCTCAAATTTAATAGTACTGAATTTTCCCATATTACCTAGAATAACACCATTAGATCTATTTCAAAAGTACCTGATGGACATATTATTAGTCGTTCAGGATTTAATGCCACCAATCTCAAAGGCTTTTTATCTTCCTATGGCAAAGAGGGAGCCGTGTTCTGTTAATGAGGACTCTAATACAGACGTTTTGAACATATCTGAGTTATTATCTTCTCCAAGTCCTGGCTCAGTTAAAGTATCTACCCTGTTAGTGTCTTTGGCTCTGGTTTCAAACCGGGAGTGGCTGTTAAAATTATTTTTTAAGAAGTGTCTCTCTTTGTATTATGGGGTTAAGATATCCATGTTTCCTGACATATCTAGAGAAACTCAAAAAAGGCATAGGCATTGTTAAAAGGTGGGGTCTTGCAGATTGGGGGAACCTATCACTTGCGCTTTCCTTGCAAATGTGCTGTAGTGCTTAATTCACAGAAATTTGTTTTTTTATTTGCCTGAAGCTTTGTCTGCATTTATTAGTGCTAGGTTACCCGCTGTTTTAACTCCAGCTGAGGTTGGAAGCAACTACTCTGACGACAGCCCACAAACTGCCACCCCCCTCCACCAGGACTGCCCCACTAGCACACCCAGCATGCGATGAGGCAGCCTCACCCATTGGCGCCATTACCGACCATGCATACCATGTAAATAGCTTTTGTAAATAGTCTCTACCCATCGATAGTCCCGCTCGGACCCTGACTTGATTTCCAACCTGTAAATAGTTACCCTAGTGATGTCCAAGTTACAGCACCTGTTCCATTGTAAATACAGCGTAGCCTAGGCCGCACTGTATAAGTTACTGTTGTATGTAAACCACATTGATTTTAAATAGTGCGGTATAAAAGAGATACTAAATAAATAAATATATGTCTACCTCTCCGCTTTAGAGCCAGATTTTTTCCTGCTATTTAGTTATTGTGCGATGTGCTCAGCAGGTTCCTCACCTTCTAAGAATACTTTATTTCTATACCCCTCCCCCCACACATATGTGAACTACAGATGAATCAGTGTTTGATGATATACTTGATGTGCTTTTTCTTTTGATGAATTGTATTCTGGATGATTTATCTTTACTGACCAAGCTTGTTTGCTTAATTGTATTTTGAAAACTTATAAAAAATAATTTAAAAAAAAAAGAGAAAAAAAAGAATTGACAGCCTAGAGACCATAGATTGGAGGAAGCCATCCTTCTTTGGCATACCAGTTGTCCTTGTCCTGCTCAACTGGGGTCCTGGCACCACTGTCTGTAGGCAAAGTATTTATCCAACGTGGCCCATGCAGTGGCTCACATGTCCGCCAACCCACATGGAGAGATGACAAATGCCTCTGGGATCGGCTGCTTGCAGTCCAAGACACAGTTGCTCTGAATGATGTCTAGCACCGTTCCAACCTTGATGACATGCGGGAATGGGCCCCAAAACCTATATAGAGAAGAACAGGAGGAACCCCCTCTGGAGAGGACCAAGCCTCCGGGCCCATGAACCCTACTGAAAGGGCTAATTATGGAACTAATGATCAGGCTTGCCGAAGGAGGAAAGGAATTCCGGGGAGGATAACCCAGACTCTGGGAGCTCCCCACCCTGAGGATCCCTCAACACAGGGGACACGGCTGGAGCCCAGCCCTCAAACGAAGGGGAAAAGCCAGCGATGGACACCAGAACTCAAGACCGGGATCGGATTCTTACCCACAGCACCATCAATTGCTTCCTATCTTGAGGTGGAAAATGCCGGGCCAAACGAATCATTTCATTGGGAGAAGGGAGATAGGTCCCCCAGTGAAGAATCAGAGGCTGCCATTCAGGATGAATCCAGAGAGAAGGCTCTTCACTTGACACAGGTCAAACAACGCTTCCTGGGTGAAGACAGAAGAGTTAAGGCAAGGCAAGCATTTGTGTGCGCTAAGGCCATGTAGGCATAAAGATGCGTGTTCATGGAGCATGTACAAGAGTGCATGTTACCAGCGCTTGGGCAGGAATGCACATTGCAGTCACTCAGGCAGAACATGCACTGGGACCGCTTGGACACAAGGTGCGTAAACATAGAAAACCTTACTAGAAAACGTTAATGGCATGTGCTGGAAAATGGTGGGAAGCACCGACGCAGAGTCAATGGTTGCGCACAGTCCACCCTGACTGTCACCCCAATGGACGAGAAAGGAGGTTCCCTGACAAGGACAATGACTACATCAAGCCTTGGTATTCACCCTCAGTGCTACTCCCCAGCTGCTGTCTCTTTCTTTCACATACCTGCATAACAAGCTAACAAGTCACATGTCCATGAGATGTCTTCAGTCTTCAGGGAGAGCAAGGGGGGGGGGGGGCAGCAGACGAGGGAGGAGTGTTGAGGTTGTGCAAGGCTGCCAAAATCTTCCAAATCTTTCCAATTGGCTGCTTAACAGGACCTTAACAGGATAAGAGCATGCAAACTGAACCAATTTTCCTACTTCTACTATTCATTTGTATAGTGCTACAAGGTGTATGCAGCACTGTACCTATAGATGTAAGACACAGTCTCTACTTATCAGAACTTACAATCTAATTAAGATGAAAAAACATTGCAAAACTGGGGACTAGAGTATGGCAAGAAAAGCCATAAGTATTGGACAAGACAATGAGGATCAGGATACAAAAGCAGCTCAAATAAGGCCAGAGAAGGAGCCCGACACATTGACTCAGGAAGTTTGTTCCAGGCATATGGAGCAGCAAGGAAGAATGAACGAAGTCTGAAGTTGGCAGTGGCAGAGAAGGGCACAGATAAAAAGGATCTATCAGGGAAGCGAATTCCCAAGGAGGAGTCTAGAGTGAGATAAGAGATGAAAAGTAGTGAGGAGCTGCAGAATAAATGCACTTGTAGGTAAGTCGGAGAAGTTTGAACTGGATATGGAAATGGATAGGGGAGCCAGCGAAGTGACTTGAGAAGAGGGGTTACATAAGCATGCGACACTGGCGGAAGATAAGTTGTAGAGTTGAGTTTTAAACAGATTGAAGGGAAGAAAGATGATTCAGAGGGAGAACAGTGAGGAGCAGGTTACAATAGTCAAGACGGGAAGTGACTAGTGAGGGATGAGGGTCTCAGTAGTGTGGGTAGAAAGGAGGGGATGAATTCTGCCAATGTTATAGAGAAAGAAGCAACAAGTTTTAGCTATCTGTTGACGTGTGCAGAAAAAAAGAGAGGCGTCAAGATGACCCCCAAGGAGGAATCAAGGAGGAGTGTAGTACTATCCACAGAAATAGAGAAGGGAGGAAGTGGAGAGGTGGGTTTAGGGGAAAGGTAAGGAGCTCAGTTTTGGCCATGTTCAGTTTCAGATGGTGGTGAGACATCCAAGCAGCAATGTCAGATAAGCAGGCAGAGATCTGGGCCTGGATTCCTGGAGAGATTTCAGGCGTAAAAAGGTAGATCTGAGAGTCGTCAGCATAAAGATGGTTCTGAAAACCATGGAAGGGAATAAGTGCACCAAGGGACTGAGTGTAGACAGAGAAAAAGAAAGGTCCCAAGACAAAGTCCTGAGGTACACCAACTGAAAGCAGAATGGCAGTAGAGGAGGATTCACCAGAACACACACTAAAGGTGCAATGGGAGAGAAAAGAAGAAAACCAAGACAGAACAGAACCCCTAAAACCAAGCGAGGACAGGGTATTGAGGAGAAGGTGGTGATCAATAGTGTCAAAGGCAGCAGAAAGGTCAAGAAGGATGTGAATCCTTTGGATTTGGCAAAGAACAAGTCACTGGAGACTGACAAGAGCAGTTTCTGTGGCATAGAGAGAATGAAAGCCAGATTGCAGTGGATCCAGAAGAGCTTGAAAGGAAAGAAAGTCAAAACAGCAGAGATGGACTGCTCATTCAAATAGTTTTGAAGCAAAGGGGTGGAGAGAGATAGGCCGATAACTGAAGGACAGGTAGGATCTGGTGAAGGCTTTTTGACGAGAGGTATAACCACAGCATGTCTGAAGGCCACAGGAACAGTTGCAGTGTAAAGTGATAGGTTAAGGATATGACAGATGGAAGGGATGACGGTGGAAGAGACAGAGCTTAGTAGATGGATGGAAACAGGATCAGAAGAGCAGGTAGTCAGTTGGAGGAGGAGAGGAGATTCACAATTTCCTCCTCAGTGATTCCAGAAAAGAAAGAAAGGGTGACAGAAGGTGAGGGAAGGATTTGGAACTGAAGAGGGGCAAGATGCGGTAGAGATAACCTTTTGGAGAAGTCAAGACTAATCTTCTAGACTTTGTCATAGAAATAGCCAAAGTCTGGGCAACCAGTGAAGAAGGGATTGTGAGAGGAAGGACCTTCAGGAGAGAGTTGAGCATAGCAAAGAGACGGCAAGGGTCAGAGGCAAGAGAGTAAGTTAGATGGACATAGGACTCTTGCTTGGCGAATGCTATAACTGACCGGAAAGAGGTTAGCATGAATTGGAAATGTAGATAGTTGGCAAGGGTATGTTATTTAAGACAAAGGCGTTCAGCAGAGGCAAAGCGGGTTGTCAACGACAGCCAGGGTTGAGGTATGGTACGCCTCACAGGGCATGGAATGGGAGGAGTAAGTGCATCCAGAGAAGAGGAGAGTATAGTGTTATAGGAGGATATTGCCCCATCAACAGACTCAGATGACACAGTGGAGGAAAGAGGTGATAAGACAGCAGTGGAGAGAGCTGAAGGGTCAATAGTGTGAAGATTCATAAATATGTTAGTGGAGATCGGGAGAGACCAAGATGTGGGTGGTTAAGGGTGAAGGTTAGCAGGTGATGGTCAGATAAGGGCAGAACTGAGGTGGAAAAGTTTGAGAAGACTACGTCAAGGCAGTGGCCATGCTTGTGAGTAGGAGCAGTAGAACACAACTGGAGGTTGAAGGCATAAGGGTTAGAAGGGTCATCAACGTGAATGTTAAAATCCCCAAGAAAGGAGGAGAACCAGGAATCAAAGTTAGCGAGAAAGGTAGAGGTACACTTGTTGGGGGGGGGGGGGTGTCGATAAATGACAGCTACCCGGAGAGGTATTGGAGAAAATAGATGAATGGAATGGACTTCAAAGGAAGCAAAGGAATTAGATGGAGGCAGGAGGGGCTGAATTGGCAGGAATGAGAGTAGGAACCCAACACTGCCACCACGGCCAATGGACTGAGGTATATGGGAAAATAGGTAGCCTCTGTGACAGAGAGCAGCAACTGAAGCAGAATCTCCAGGGAGAAGCCAAGTTTCAGTAAGACCCAGAAGATACAATGTATTAGAGATAAAGAGGTCATGAAGGAAGGGGAAATTAGGTCTTAAATGCTAATTTGATAATTGGCTTTCCTCGAGTTCCTCCAGTCCAGTCCCACACTTGTGGGTTGTTTCCCTTTACCAGCAGCTTGGAGACTGAGCATGTCATGATTTCATGACATCAGCACGGATAGACAGCTGGCACCTCCTTCCAGCCCCAGTATTCTATTGATAAAGCAAACACACAGGAGCAACAATTAAGAATCATGTTGAACAACTTAACTCAGTAGCCTTATATCCCCCAACTAATCAAACCAATCCTCTCCTTTATCAAAAGTAGCTGATCTTCCCTGACACCAAGATTACTTACAATCCAACTTACTGGAACTTAAGGCATGCTGTCCTCTTCAGACACTCTTTCCCCAGCAATAAACCCGAGGAGCTCCAAGCGCCCATGACCCTGAATCTCTCAGATCTGGACCCCACAGACTAAGAAGTACTTCTTCAGGCTCTGGAAAAAACAATGCACCACCATCATCATGAAACAGGGAGGGACTAGGACTGGACTGGAGGAACTCAAGGAAAGCCAATTAGCAGGTAAGCCCTAATTTCCCCTTCCTTATCGTTCCTCCAGTCCAGTCCCGCACTTATGGGATGCACCATAGCAGTACTAATCTTGGGAGGGACCTGCAAGCACAGCCTGAAGCACCACTGAACCAAACTGTGCATCCTCCACAGCCTGCACATCCAAATGATAATGTTTGACAAAAGTATACAAGGACGACCAGGTCGCCGCCCTGCAGATCTCTACCGGCGGCACAAAGCGGGACTTTGGTCATGCCGCCACCTGCACCCGAGTCGAATGGAGCTTCAGCTCCTTAGATACCTCTCTATGGCACAAGCTGAAGCAATCACTTCCTTTACCCACTGGGCGATGGAGGCCTTGGACGCAGCTTCCACTTTGCTCAGACCTCCGATAATCATGAGCAGGTATTCGGATCTACGAAAGGACACTGCTCTACTTAAACAGTGCCTCAGCATGCAACGTACATCCAGGAGCCGTAATGATGGATCTATCTCCGCCCTTCCGGTCCCGCCAAAAACTGGAAGTGTCACTGGTTGATTAAGATGAAACACTGACACAACCTTAGGCAAAAAGGATGGTACCAGCCTCAACGCTACTTTCTCTCTTGAGAAGGAGAGAAAAGGAGGACGACATGATAGAGCTCGGAGTTCCGAAATTCTCCTGGCCAACAAACTGTCCCCAAAGAGACGGCCTTTATATTCAGATCTTTGGGGTGCAACCCCCCAACAGCTCAAATGGAGCTTCCGTCAATACCAACAAAATGAGACTGAGGACCCAAGACAGAACCACCACCCTCACTGGCGGCCGGGCCTGCTTCACTGCTCTCAAAAAACAGACGACATCCGGATGTGTCACCAAGGACCTTCCTTGGACTCCACCCATATAAGAAGTTATAGCGGCCATTGCACGCGCTGGAACTATAAGCTAACCCCTTGTCCAGACCTGCCTGCAAAAAAGGCTAGAATGACTGGCACAGAGGCTGATAGGCCTCGATCCCCACACCAGTCTTCGAAAATTCTCCACAATCACGTATGCCAAGGAAGCGGAGCATTTACGGACTTTCAATAGTGTAGCAATAACCAGTACCGAATAGCCTCTTTTTCTTAATCGAGTCCTCTCAAGAGCCAGGCTGTAAGCGAGAATCGAGCCACTTGAGACATCAGGACAGGACCCCTGCATCAGCAGGTCACTCTGAATTGGCATGGAGGTTCCCTCGCCAGGCAGATCAGATTGTTATACCACAGTCGACGGCACCAATCTGGTGCGATGAGGAAAAAGAGACCTGGATGCGCCTCTACCCTTTGCATTACTTGCCCAATCGCATTGAGGCCCTCCGACATCTGTTCCCGTTTCTGTCTGCAAAACTGAGCTGCCTTTGCAGAGTTGAAGGTCGCCATCTGATCCATGATTGGAAGGCCCCAGCACTGTACCAGCTGGGCAAAAACTTCCCCATTGAGAGACTGAGATAATCAGCTGCCCTTTAATTATGGGTGGTCATCTGAGGCTGTTGCTATGTGTTGGTGTTGTTGTTGTTGTTAAGTGCCATCGAGTCGATGTCAACTCATGGCGACCCTCTGGATAGTTGCTATGTAAAGGCCACTTTTTCTGGCTGCACTCAAAAAATTATAGCTCTTGTAGTTCATATTCTGTGAAATAGGCCCACAAAGCCCTTTTTGTATGCTCATTTTCACTTTCTTTTGCATTAATAAGCCACTTTGCATGATTTTGCATTGTAGCAGCTCATTAATGCAAAATTTATAGAAAAAACATTCACACAAAGTATACTTCATGTGAAAGTTTACTGCTGCAATGTATACATTTGCAAAGTGACTTTCCAAAATGCACTTTGTGTGAAAAACAGCAAAAACACAACAGCATTTTGACATTTGTGGACTTTTCAAGCATTTTGTGCTCTCTTTTGCATTAAGTGTACTTTTGTGGCATCACATCACGCTTTAAGAACATAGGATCCTTTGTGATCATGTTGCTTCAAGTACTAATTTAGAGTTAGTTTTGGCAAAGTGAGCTACCTCATTAACATGTGCTAAAATAGTTAACTCATTATTAGTAAATAAGTTGCACTGCAGTATGTTATGCATGTGTTAACACAATAGCGCCTTTTAGTAAATCTAGCTATTACATCATCTATCTATGCCTTTTGAGAGGAGTTCACAGATACTTAGAGCTTTCAGAGAAACTGCAAAGACCCAGCTTTATGTGCACAGAGACCCCAGGCCATTCACAGGAGGCTGCCGTGGTATCATGCTATTGCAAGAGATGGCACTACAATGCATAAAGCGTAGTTACTCACCTGTAACAGGTGTTCTCCAGGAGCAGCAGGAATCAGTCCTCACTTATGGGTGACGTCGGCGCCGACGGAGCCCTCGCGGAGCAATTTTCCCCAGCTTTCAAAGAAAGCCTTTGGGAATTGCAGCGCGCATGCGCGGTCCTCTTCCCGCCCAAGGGTGCCATCTTAGCCAGTCAGATGACATAGCTAAAAAAGACAGCATAAAAATTTGCAAAAAAAATAAAGCAGACGATTGCAACTCCAAGGGGAGGAGGGAGGGTTGTGAGGACTGATTCCTGCTGCTCCTGGAGAACACCTGTTACAGGTGAGTAACTACGCTTTCTCCAGGACCAAGCAGGAAGTCAGTCCTCACTTATGGGACTCCCAAGCTCAAGGCTACCGGAGACCCTAAGCACAAAAATGAGCTACCTCTAGCTCAGCAGCACAGCAGGAAAGAATCTTCGCTGAATTATTACCCACCGGTAGCCCACATCCGGGATGGAGGGTAGGAGTTGCTCAGACCTCAAAGAGATTACGGAGGACTGCCTGTCCGAAAGCACCGTCCCTGCGGGACTCCCTCTCGAGACAGTAATGGACCGCAAAAGTCTGGCTCGAAGACCAAGTAGCGGCCCGGCAGATGTCTGCCAGCGGAACAGAGCGGAGGTAAGCCACTGACGTAGCCTTTGCCCGAACGCAATGAGCCGTGACTCGACCTTCCAAGGAGAGTCCGGCTGCCCCATAAGCCCAAGAGATACAGTCCGCAACCCAGATGGACAGAGTACGCTTGGAGACCGGGAGCCCCAATTTATTGGGGTCAAAAGACACAAAAAGCTGAGCAGCTTTACGGTGCTCCCGCGTACGGTCAAGGTAGAAGTTCAATGCCCTTCTACAGTCCAGGGTATGGAGGACCGTTTCAGCTCGGCTGGAGTGTGGTCTGGGAAAGAAGGTTGGAAGTACCACCTCCTGATTGATGTGAAAAGGGGAGACCACTTTTGGAAGAAATTTTGGATGAGTCCGTAGGACTACCCTATTTTTGTAGAACCGAGTGTAAGGGGGATCAGACACGAGGGCCTGCAATTCACTTACGCGTCTAGCGGAAGTGAGGGCTATCAAGAACAATGTTTTCCAAGAAAGAAAACGGAGAGAACAGGTAGCCATAGGTTCAAAAGGCGGACAGGTGATCCGCTGTAAAACCACATTCAGGTCCCAGTCAGGCGCTGGCGGGCGCAGAGGTGGTTTAAGTAGAAGGAGACCTCGGAGAAACCTCGCTACGAGAGGGTCGCTGGAAAGAGGTCTGCCGTCCACCGGCACATGATGTGCTGAAAGAGCACTGAGGTGAACTTTGACGGAGTTGGACTTAAGTCCCAGATTAGAGAGGTATAGCAAGTACTGCAAGATCACCGACACCGAGCAGGAGAAGGGATCCTGAGACTGTTGGGTACACCAAACGGAAAAGCGACGCCATTTAAGGGCGTAGCATTTGCGGGTAGAAGGTCGCCGAGAAGCTAGGACGACCTCTTCCACCTCTGCCGGCAGGAGAAGGGGAGCAAGGACTACCCTCTCAGCAGCCAGGCCATTAGATTGAGAGATCTGAGGTTGGGGTGTAGCAGAGACCCCTGATCCTGAGTGAGGAGATCCGGTTGGAACCCCAGAGGGAAGGGATCCTCTACCGCTAATTGCAGCAGGAGTGGAAACCACGGCTGTCTGGGCCAGCGAGGGGCCACCAGGATCATGGAAGCTTTGTCTCGGAGAACCTTGAAAAGAGTTCGGGAGACTAGCGGAATGGGAGGAAAAGCATACAGAAGGCTCTCCGACCATGAGAGTAGAAAAGCGTCTGCCGCTACCCGAAGGGGATGTGGCTGACGAGAGCAGAAGCGAGGAAGTTGCCGGTTGAGAGGACTGGCAAAGAGATCCATCGTGGGGAGGCCCCACTTTAGAAAGAGCTTCTGAACTACCAAGGGATCCAGGCGCCACTCGTGCGGCTGGAGGATCCTGCTGAGTTTGTCCGCCAGGCAATTCTCTTGGCCTGGGAGATAAACTGCCCTGAGGAGAACGCCGTGACTGACGGCCCAAGAGCAGAGCTTCTGTGCTTCACGGCAGAGAAGGAAGGAGCCCGTGCCCCCCTGCTTGTTGACGTAGAACATGGCAACTTGATTGTCCGTCTGGACAAGGACGGACTGGTGAGAGGTCAGGTGGGAGAAGGCCTTGAGAGCCAGGCGGATCGCTCTGAGCTCCAGGAAGTTGATCTGCTGAGCAGACTCCCACGTGGTCCAGAGGCCCTGAGTACGTGCCCCTTGGCAATGTGCTCCCCAGCCCAGGAGGGATGCATCTGTTGTCAGCACCCGGGCCGGCTGAGGTGACTGGAAAGGCATGCCGAGTATCAGGTTCGGCCGATGAAGCCACCACCGGAGAGACGAGATCAGCGGCTCGGAGACGCGCACAAGGTCTGCTAGGCCGCCTGTGGCTTGTTGCCACTGCTGGCGGAGACACCATTGAGCAGGCCGCATATTCAGGCGGGCATTGGGGGTCACATGGACGGTGGAAGCCATATGGCCGAGTAGTCTCAGGAAGCGCCTGGCGGAGACCAGGGGCTGGCTGCGAAAACGGTCGGCTAGGTCCATGAGCCGTTGAGCTCTGTCGAGCGGTAGGAACGCTCGTGCCTGAGGAGTGTGCAGCCTTGCGCCGATGAACTCGAGATCCTGTGAGGGGAGCAAAGTGGACTTTGCGAAGTTTATAACAAAGCCCAAGTACTGCAGAAGAGTCACCGTGCGGCATGTGGCGTTGGTGACCTCCGGAGCGGACGCTGCTCTGATGAGCCAGTCGTCGAGGTACGGAAAGACATAGAGGCCGTGAAGCCGGAGATGGGCCGCCACCACCGCGAGACATTTTGTGAAGACTCGCGGTGCGGAGGACAGGCCAAAGGGCAGTACTCTGTACTGGTAATGATTTCCGGCCACCACAAACCTTAGGTACTGGCGGTGGTTTGGGTGGATAAGGATGTGCGTGTAGGCATCCTTTAGATCCAAGGAGCATAGCCAATCTCCCTGCTGGAGGTAGGGCAGAAGGATTCCAAGGGTAAGCATCTTGAACTTCTCCCGCACGAGGAACTTGTTGAGGTTGCGCAAGTCCAGGATGGGTCTGAGGCCTCCTGTCCTTTTTGGTATTAGAAAATACCGGGAATAAAAGCCTTGACCTTTCAGGTGGTGGGGCACCGGTTCCACCGCCTGTTCCTGTAGAAGACCTGCTAACTCCTGAAGGAGTAATTCCCTGTGCAGAGGGGGTCGTGGAGGTTCTCCCGGAAAATAGGAGGGAAGGGCCTGGTGGAAGTGGAGAAGATAGCCTTCTCGCACGACTTGAAGCACCCAGGCATCTGAGGTGACGCTGGACCACCTGTGGGCGAAGTGAACCAGCCGGCCTCCGGTGCTGGGAGGAACCAGCGGGGGGGGAGAGGCTATGCTTGAGGAGTCAAAAACCCCCACCCTGCTGAGCAGGGGCTGGTGGTGCAGGCTTGGGGGCTTGCTGCCTACGGGACCCGTTACCCCGTCCCTTGGCCTGCTGGCCCTGTTGGGGAGCTGCAGGGGCCTGATATTGGGGGTATTGTTTGTAGGCAGCCGCCTTCCTCGGGTAAAAGGACTTCTTTCCCGAGCCCTTCTTTTTCTGGGAAGGGGCGGAGGTCTTCCTAGAAAGCCTAGTCCGGGTGAGAGTCTCCGTCTCAATTTGTGCAGCCTTTTCAGCCATGGGCTTGCCAAAGAGGTTTTCGCCTCGGCAGGGGACATCGACCAACTTGTCCTGCACCCAGGGCTCAAGGTCAGACGACTGAAGCCAAGCCTGTCGGCGGGCACCGATGCCGGCTGCGGCCACTCGAGCCGATGCTTCAAAGCCATCATAGGCTGCTCGGGATATGAATTTTGAGCATTCCCGAATGCCAGTGGACAAGGCCAGGAACCTCCGCAAGGGTTCCTCGGACAAACCAGCGGAGAATCCGGCTAGCTCTTTAGCCAGGTCTCGGAGATACATGCCCATGTATAGCTGGTAGGTCTGGACACGACACGCAAGCATAGAGCCCTGGAAACACTTCTTACCAAGGCCATCCAGGTTACGGGCCTCCCTGCCAGGAGGCACCGAGGAGTGCATCTTCTGGCTCTTAAGACGATGCATGGCCGATTCCACTACCATGGAATGGTGTGGTAGCTGTGCTTTTTGGAAGCCAGGGCTCTTGCGGACTCGATAGATGGAATCGACCCGCTTGCTCAGGACCGGCGAGGTGGCCGGACTCTCCCACATCCGGAAGAGTAGTCGTTCCAGCATGGGAGGAACCGGTACAGTAAAGTGTTCCCTGGCGGGAGAGTCATACTGGAGGGCGTCGAGCTCTTCGACTCGAGGCTCCTCCTCGGGGTCCGCAGGGAAGGCCAAAGCCTTGGCCATATCCCTGACGAAGTCCGAGAACCGGGCATCCTCCGGGGGGGACTGCTTCCGAGGTTCGGACTCAGGTGAGTCCGAGGGGACACACCGAGTCCGAAAAGAATCAGGCGACTCTTCCTCTTCAGACTCCCAGACCGACTCCGACGAGGACTCGGTGGGGTCGGCCCGGGCAGGGCGCGGCGCCTGCCGCCCCGACGCCGAGGGAGTCGGCGTCGGCGACCTCGGTCCCGAACGGGAGGCCGAGGGTGACCTCAACCGAGGATCGACTCGAGTTTGCATCGGCTCGGTCTCCGGGGTCGACTTAGACGTCGACGTCCCGGCGGTCGGGGCAGCGGCGCCAGCGAGCAGTGCCCGCTGCTGGTCCATGAAGGCAGACAGTCTGCTCTCCAAGGCCGTCAACCTGAGTCCGAGCTCAGGTGACCCAGCAGCCCCCGACTCGGGCCCCGACGGCGTCGGGCCCGACGTCGGCTGTCGCGGAGGCGAGTCCAGGAGGACTACGGGACTTACCCGAGCAGGCAGCTCCGACTCCAGGCGAGGTCGCTTCGTGAGGTGCTCCTTCTCCAAGGACCCGGGACGGCTATCGGGGCTATGCGACCTGGCCCTCGCGGAGCCAGGAGCGTCCACCGACGCCGCCCTCGCGGGTTTCACCTTACGTCGATGGTCCCCGGAGGGAGAACCCCTGTCGGAGGAACTCCGGCGACGGTCCGAGCTGGAACCCCTGGACGCGGAGGCCTCCGACGAGGTTCGGGTACGGCTGGGGTCAGCGAAGATCCTATCCCGCTGATGCCGCCGACTTCTCAACGCTTTGGAGGAGAGTTTGCCGCAGGGCCCACAGATCATTTCTTCATGATCCGGACCCAGGCAGCGGAGGCAATGGTCGTGTGTGTCAGTCAGTGACATATTTCGGTCACACTGACCACACCGCTTGAAACCACTGGCAGCCATCGGGGGAAAAAGGGCCCCGGCGAGGTCAAAGGACCGGGCTGCCAGGGAAAAATCGAAAACGAAAACTGACTAAGTCAGAAAAACCGAAAAAGAAGAAGAGGACTCGTGACCGGCGTCGCGAGTCCGGGCGGGAAAAAAACCGGCGTCGAACCGAAGGAAAAAAGTAAATTATGAAGAAATATCAACTTTTTCGCGGGGACACGACGGGTACGTCTGTAGGGCTCCGCGGAAAAAAGAAGACTGGCTAAGATGGCACCCTTGGGCGGGAAGAGGACCGCGCATGCGCGCTGCAATTCCCAAAGGCTTTCTTTGAAAGCTGGGGAAAATTGCTCCGCGAGGGCTCCGTCGGCGCCGACGTCACCCATAAGTGAGGACTGACTTCCTGCTTGGTCCTGGAGAATCTATACATTGTGCGTAATCCTGAGTAGACAGAGAATTAGAATGCCCATGAGGCGGGAGGCTTGGGAATGCATGAGATGATCTAGGCTAGGAAAAATCTTAAGACTGTTGAGATTCCTTATTATAACGATGAGACAGGTGCCAATACTGAACGAATCTCTATATTGAACCCCTGTAGGGTTCCTTGTAGAGACTGTGTGGCTTTCAGAGAATGGCTGCTACAGACAGAGGCGCTGCTCAGAAAGGCCACAGAGGTGAGAGTCAGATCCACTACCTTCTGTTCAGCCACATGCTGGTATATCTGTAGAGTCCAAAGGAGGTAGATGGAAAGTATAAACTGCCACCAAAATAAATCAGTCCACACACTAAGAGTAAAGGTAAGCCATGAAGTCGAACAAATTTCTTAATTGACAGAAAAATCGACTCAGCCAAGCTTCGGTTAAAGGACCTTCATCATGGGTCGAACTCGAAGTTCAATGACGAATGTCTCAAATGAGAAAGTAAGATGCTCAATGCCATAAGCACACGGCCCCAACTTCAGAAAGTTGTTCTTTGTGGACAGATACCAAAATTACCACTGTGTGACTGTGAGCGGGTGGGAGTCTTATAGTGTAAGGCTCGGAGTTACCGCAGTGTTGCATGGGTCTATCCATGTCAGGATGAATACCAGCTATGGCTGTATCCCTATGGGCCAGGGCCAGGCCAAGGCCAAGTAAGAGATGGTGTGAGAGAAGCCTGGGCAACCATAGCACTGGGGAAGAGGATGCTATCACTGGAGCTCCAAGATGAGAGCACTGTGAATGCTATGGAGACCAGCAATGTTGAAGAGCTGAAGAGCTCCAACAGGTCTATCTTGGCGCAACCATGTCCCCTCTGCTAGTGACACAGGGTTTAGTTGTAGAGGTAAGGCTCAATTTAATGGTATCCCTTTTGCTATTCCACACCAATCAAGCACCCTCAGAGTGAACAGTGCTTCATGACAGGAGGACACTGACGTCTTTGGACGTGATTAAGCTGGATGTTCAAGCATGCCTTTGAAGTGCCTGTACCTGTTACATCCTATGCATTCCAGAAAGAGATCCTCTTTGGTCTGATCAAAACACTGTAGCAATTACAAGCAGGCAATGTAAGAAATACAGATTGTACTCCCTGCACCCAGGCATAGTCTCAAGGCTGTTACCATTAGAAGGCAAGCATCCCCACGGCCAGCCCAAGTAGACAGACTGACCTCAAAGCCATTACCTTTGGGTTGGAAGGCAATTAAACCAGGCAGTCGTAAAGGGCAGCGACATCTGGAGGGTGGCAAGGGTGGGACATTCAAAGCTAAATAGATTTTGACCAGCAGGGGGATAGCAAGAGATTGCGCTCTCTGTACCCTGGCTTGGTAGAGAGACTGGTCTTAAACCGCAACCTTTGAGTTAGAAGGCAAGCATCTCTAGGGCAGATTCAACTAGGTGGTCGCATAGAGTGATGGCTTCTGGGGAGGGGGTGGGGGCTCAAGGTCTGCTTAGGGTGCCGACCCTTGAACCAAATCTTGGGCTGGCTTGAGTAGGGAAACAATGGAGAAGGTTCCAGTGATCAGCACCAGGGAGGACTGGGTCACTTAGTCCATTAATGAAGCCTGACTAGATGTAAAGGAAAGGCAAGTACACTCCCTCAAGGCCCAGGGAATGCCAGTGGAACTTAACCCCAATCTCTTGATCACCAGGCTGCTGCTCTTAACTACTAGGCTACTCTTCCAATGTAATGGTGCCTCACCTTGGGAAAATAATTGCGAGATCAACTGAGAGCTGTGGCTCAAAGACCTTTGGAGGCAGGCAGGCTGTCTGTGGCCTGGGGCTGGTAGGCTCAGAGAAGTTAAGGCTCCTACCAGGGTCAGAGAGTGTAGAAACGTCAGCTGAGCCATATCATAGTAACATAGTAAATGACGGCAGATAAAGACCAGTATGGTCCATCTAGTCTGCCCAGTAAGATGGCAAGAGTAGGTGCACCTGCCGCTCTGTGCAGGCCACCCCTCCCCATGTCTTTGTTTTAGGGGTGAACCCACCGCTCCGTGTAGGACACCCCTATATGTTGAGAAATTAGTTAGTTAAGTTTATTTTGATTTTACCCCGTTGCTGTAAAGGGATCCACTGTGTCCGTCCCTTGCCATTTTGAATTCTGTCACTGTATTTGCCCCCAACACATCCATCGGGAGGGAATTCCAAGCATCCACCACCCTTTCAGTGAAAATGTATTTCCTGACATTGCCTTTCAATTTACCCCCTTACAGCTTCATGTTATGCCCTCTAGTTATGGAAGATGCTTAGCCAATTATAGGCTGTGCCACTGTGTAGGATACTGTCATAAGAACATAAGAAATGCCATACTGGGTCAGACCAAGGTCCATAAAGCCCAGTATCCTGTTTCCAACAGTGGCCAATCCAGGTCACGAGTACCAGGTGGCTTTCCTCAAGCTGGAAGGTGGAGCAGGGGCCCCTATTCCTGTAGTGGACCGAACTGGAGGACTAGGCCAGATGCCCGTGCCTATATGGCAGCCCTGTTGCCACATGCATATTTGGCTGGAACTCTGGAAGAATATGTAGCACAAGGACATCAGGTAGTGAGGGGACTAACCTCAACCACACCTCTTTGCCTGTGAGAAAAAAAGCAGGGTTAGGCGACTTGTCCAAGATCAGAGGCAGTAGCAGTGGGAACTGAACACTGCTTTCTTTGATTCTCAGCCCATTGCCTTAATGAGTCTGAAGGCATTGAACAACAGGGTAGAGAAGGCCAAGCCACCCAGGGATCCACTACAATGGCACCTGGAGGAACAGCCCCAAGCTCCTGGCCCATGCTGATATGCATGACGCTCAGTGCTTGAACTTCTTTGGGAGGACCTCATTGGACATCTGCAATGTCTATGGTCCTTCAGCAGGACCTCCAATCCAATCAGGGTTGTACTGTCTGCTAGGTGGCCGCTGAGGGCAACAGGCCTCTGTGGGCGGCATGGCCTGCCACTTCTGACCCCCCCCTCCAAAAGGAAGTTGTGTCAGAGCGGGGTCAGAAGCAGCAGGCCATGTGTGCCAAAGCACATGGCCTGCCACCGGCTGCTGCCGTGCCTTCCCCTCTCCACTGAAGGAATTTGGAAGCAGCAGGAGGGGGGCGCGGTGCGGCTCTACTCGGAAGAGGGGGGTCAGCATGGCCAGGGCTTCTGCCTGGGGCAGCAGAAAGCCTTAGGCCAGCCCTACCTCCAATGACTCTGAACAGCGGAGGAAGAGCATCAGGGCTCGGCAACAGGTAAAGCTAAGCATCAGAAGTGATGACACAGGGCTCTCCATGTGGTCCATGCTGTGGATATCGGGACCAGGTAAAGCAATTACCTGAAGTGATGGTGCAGAGGTGCTCCTACATGTTTGTGCCATGTTTCTGCATGGTGGCCACGGCTCTAATGGAATCCAAGGAGCACCTTCCATGCTACGGTGACTGTGCAATTGGAGAAGACGGCACAGGGGTGCTCCACCCAGGTCTGTGTCATATATCTGCACAGTGGCTGCAGCTCCAATAGAATCCCGGGAACCTCTGTGGGCTGTCTGCTGTATCTAGCTCACAATCACAGCAAAGATCTCGCCTGTTCTGTCTGCAGAAGATCAGATCCCCATGGGCAGACAGGAGGGGAAGCCCAGGGCAGCAGAGAATTGTGGGTATCAGGACTTTTGTTTAAAGACAGGGAGAGAGGAAGAAAAAATTTAAAGGGGCAGTACCTAAAAAAAAAAATAGGGTACAGAGGATGGGTGAAAGTGCCGGGGGTAGGCAGAAGAGAAGGCATGACAGTCCAGAAGGAGAACAGAGTGTGTAGGGGCTGAAGTGGAGAGGGAAGCGTGCAAGATGAAGGTTAAAGGGATGAATGCATGGGGACAAAAATTACAATTTGCATATCACAAACACTGCATCCCTGGCCCCCCTCCCCCGAAAACATACATGCAAGCACCTCACCTCCACACTACACACATGCATGCACTCCACTTCACCCCCACAAGAAGACACACACTCCACCTTTGCATGACAGACACACACAGAGTCATCACACACACATGCACGCAAACATTTGCATACACATATACACCTCACCTCTGCACCACACACAGAGGCTCCTCAGGTCTACAGCACACACACATGCACCGCAGCCCTGTACCCACCGCCACATCCAACATAAAGAGAGGTACAGCACCATTGCACCACATACCCACAGAGACACTTGCTACCTGAAACTAGAACTATTGTTATGTAAAGATGATGCATGGTGCTATTTATTTATTTATTTAATTTTTTATACCGTGCTCTTTAGAATCAGTGCGGTTTACATGTATACTAACAGGTGCTTTTTATTCCCTTGTCCCCGAAGGGCTCACAATCTTAAGTGTACCTGAGGCAATGGAGGGTTAAGTGGCTTGCCCAAGGCCACAAGGAGTGGCCATGGGACTAGAGACCCCAGTCCCTCCGGCCTGAAGTTGCTTGTCCCCATGCGGGAATTGAACCCCCGGCCTTCCGGCCTGAGGTAACCTGTCCCAACCACTGAGCCACTCCTCCCTCTTGGCCTTTGCTATCTTTAGATAACATGAGACCAGCGTGACAAAACTGGGGGGGGGGGGGGGGGGGAGAGACGAGGAGGTCACAAGCATTGGCTCCTAAGATTTTTTGCCTGACTTTTAAATCCACCCAAAATTTGTGAAGGCCTGTAGTAATTAATAAGAAAGCAGAATAATTCAGTCAGTAGATTTCACAGTAAAAATAACAGCAAAGAAAATGAAACATATGTGAATTTAGAATGCAGCAATGGTACAGCTAGGGAATTATTTGCAATTCCGGTCTCTATGTGGTGTTCACATGTGTGTGTGAACCTCTGCTTATGTGTTTTGTGTGTGCTGTGCATACAGTTGTGGTCAACATTATTGGCACCATTGCAGTTCAACCCCTTAATGTCCAATATCTCCTAAAAAAATGGCTTGTGAAATGGCTTTGGACTATATATGCACACATAAAAGAATCAAATAAAACAAAACCAATTAAAGGAGGAAATAGTAGGAAATAGTATAAAAACTGGGACATTGCCAGGACATATTATTCGACAATCAAAATTCAACCCAAAAGGGTTTAATGGACCAAGCCCGCCCACAAGAATCTCACACAAACATTGTCTTGTTCAAAAAGTAGTGTCCCCACTTTTGTTAATGACCATACACGCCTAAAAACAATTTTTGTCGGACAATGACCACAGGCGGGGTTAGCTGCTACTGAAAGTTGAGTCCTTTTTAATCATTTGCAGTAAAATTCAGGCAAATCTCTATAAGTGTGCACTTATGTTAAGTCCATGATAGAGCTGGAGCCAGTCAGGGTGAGTCAACACAACACAGTACCATGTTTCGTGTTTGTTCACTTATAAACCATGCTTCAAGTCAATGTTCATCAAAGCAATATTCCATCAAAGCATTGTGGAACTGTGTCTTTTGGGGAAACTGCTAGGTACTTGTCCTAGATTGGCCACTGTTGAAAACAGGATATTGGGCTTGATAGACCTTGGTCTGACCCAATATGGCATATCTTATGTTCTTAGACCATCAGAACAGCCATTATCATCAAACATCAAAGGGGTACAAGGCCATCTCCAAAGACCTTGGGATTCCTGTGTCTAAAGTTTGCAATGTTATTAAGATGTTTTCTGCTCATGAAATTGTCAAGAACCTTCCAGGATTGGTGGGAAGTGGAAAATTAATCCAAGAAGTCTTTGAAGGTTAGTGCAAACTGTTGGAACACATACAACATCCAAAGAGCTTAAGGCTGATCTGGAGCAACCTGGAGTGGTGGTTTCAACCCGCACCATATGTCGTGCACTAAACAAAGAAGGACTTCATGGGCAAAGGCCAAGGAGGACCCCACTGCTCAAAGACATATATAAAAAGGCATGTCTGATCTTTGCCCAAATCCACCTTGAGAAAGCACAATCCTTCGGGGAAAATGTTCTGTGGATAGATGTAACCAAACTTGAGCTCTTTGGCAATGCAGACCAATGCTACATTTACAAGTGAAAAATGAAGCTTATAAGGAAAAAAGCACCCTTCCTACAGTTAAATATGGTGGAAGTTCCATAATGTTGTGGGGCTGTTTTGCAGCCTCAAGAACTGGAAGCCTTAAAAGAATCATGCAGTCAGAGGACTACCAAGGAATTTTGGAGCAAAATGTGCTATCTTGTGTCAGAAAGCTAGGTCTGGGTCGAAGGTCATGGGACCCCCAGCAGGACAATGACAGAAAACATACATCCAAAACTACAAAAGAATGGTAAAAAAGAAAAAAATGTCCAGCAATGAGTCCTGATCTCAGTCCAATCGAAAACGTTTGGAAAAAGCTGAAACGTGCCATTGGTAAAAGGAATCCTGGAAACATTCATGAGCTGGAACAAATCACAGTTGAAGAGTGGGAGAAACTACCAGCAGACAGATGTATGAAACTTATAGATGGCTAGAAGAAACCATTAATCCTGTCCAGGTCATATTTTGTTTTTTTCTCAGAAATTATTATGATGTCATACAGTTGGAATATTTCCAATTATTTCTCAAGATATTGTACATAACATATCTAAAATGTAAGGGAGCCAATAATTTTGACCACAACTATATGGGGGCGAATGGAGGGCAGAGGGTGAGTGCAAGGGGTGGGGGATGAAGAGGAGAGAGTGGGGGAGGAACAGCAGGAGAGAGGTTGGAGTTGGGAAGGAAGGGATGAATGCATGGAAGTAAAGGGCACAATGTGTAAGTGGTAAAAGGCACACCCCTCTCCTGCAACACATTCAGGTACCCCCACCTCTGCACCACATACACACACACACGAACCCCACCCTCCGCACCATTCCCCTAAACATATCCTAGTCCCCAGCTGTTGTGTTTTCTATCTTAACTAGACTGTAAGCTCTAACGAGCAGGACCGTCTCTTACATGTCTTTGTACAGTGCTACGTACATCATGTAGCACTTTATAAATGATCAGCAGTAATAGCCATTTGAACAGCTGTTCCTATGGAAATGCACAGAGACTTCCTTTTTTGTGGGGTGAGGGCTTCATTTCTTTTCCATCTCCCACAGAAACAATCGGATCAGCTCGGGGATTTCTCCCAGCCCCTCCCTTCCCTTCCTGTGATGAGAGCAGCATTACAGTGCTCCACCCCCACAGCCTTCCCATTGGCTGGATTTCTGCTTCTAGTTACATTGAAGAGGGCATAGCAGGCTCACTCACACAGGAAAGATGATTAGAAAACTGTGGATAGAGGTTTTAAACTCAGAAAAATGTCCAGACATGTTAGCCATCCTAGCTTCCAGGCATTAATGTAAAAAAAAAAAAAGAATCTGCAAAATCTTGAAAAAAAGCAGGTGGTTGTCAATCCTAACCTCATGAGTGCAGAGCACATCTGACAGCACTCCCCTAAACTCTGGACCCTAGATATGTTTCTAGCTTGCCAGTGTCTTAAATTAGCCCAGCCCATGGCAACAAATATTAGTTGCCAATGCATACAGCAGTCAATAAAAAAAAATAAAGCTATACAGTTTAGTCAGTAACTTTCATAGTAATGAAAATGAAATATATATATTTACTTATTTAGAAGACTTTCTATATCACACATTTGAGTTGAGACTAAGCAAGGTGGTATTCAATTCAAAATGGAGAACATCATGGCTAAGGAATTAATTGTAATCCCTGTGTGATCTGTGCATATATAATGCATATGTAGCAGGTGTGTGAATGGGGGGGTGGGGGGATACCTTACAACATTTCCAGTGTTATAGTTTGGGGGTGGTGAGGGACAGAAGTGGTAAGGTAGTTTTGGTGTTGGGATAGTTTGCTGAGTGGTGGAGCAGTTGCGGTGGGAATGTTTAAGGGTGAGACAATTATGGAGGATGGGGAAGATTGCAGGGCGATGGGGCAGTTGCAGAGGATAGTGTTTTGGGGATGTTGGGGCAGTTACATGGTGGTAGATTACTGGCATGAGTGCAATGTGATATGGGTTAAGATTTTGAGGGTGAGGCAGTATGCAGGGTGGCGAGGCAATTGTGTGTGGTTATTTTAGGGGGTGAAGGTATTTACCCATGGTGATAGGACAGTTGTGAGGGAGTATTTTTGGGGATGGGGTCTGAACAGGGAAATTACCTAACTACTATGTTTCAATGTATGTAAATTTCTCTTCAAAAGAAGCTGTAACTTCTCCACAGAAATGCATTAGGCATTTGTGGGGGAAGGGGTGCTCATTTCTATGGAATCCCCAGTTCAATTTTAGCCTTCATGAGAGGCTCCTGGGGAAATTAAAAAGTCATGGGATAGGAGGCAGTGTGCTACTGTAGATTAGGAACTGGTTAAAAAACAAAACAGAGTAGGGCTAAATGGCCAATTTTCTCAATGGAGAAAAGCAACTAGTGGAGTAACCCAGGGATTTGTGAAGGGCTTACAGATTTGGATATGACAAGTGAGGTGATCAAATATTCAGGTGACACAAAATTATTCAAAGTTGTTAAAACCCATGAGGATTGTGAAAAACTGCAACAGAACTTTGAAAAATTGGGAGACTGCGCATCCAAATGGCAGATGAAATTTAATGTGGACAAAAGCAAAATTGTGCACAGGCCTTGACAAATTTTCTTAGAATCTAGGAGGCAGTCGCTGAAACCTAGGTCACAGTGCATGCCCCTCTGCTCCCCCAAAACATGGATCGCAGTTACCTTTTTAGGTCTTAGGGCCTGATTTGCTGTTTTCCCATTTTCCATGGGTCACTGCACAGTGCCAACAAAAAGGCAGCGTCTCCACTTCTCCTCCTCCCTCTCTCACCACTCCCTCTGACCCATTAAGCTTTACTTCTGAGAGTGTGTGTGTGTGTGTTTGTGGCATGGGGATGGGGTGCCTGTGTGTGTGTGTGGTGTGGAGATGGGGTGCCTGTGTGTGTGTGGTGTGGAGATAGGGTGCCTGTGTGTGTGGCATAGAGGTGGGGTGGCTGGGTGTGTGTGTGTGTGTGTGTGTGTGTGGCAGGAAAGGGGTGCGCCTTTTGCACATACAGATTGTGCCCTTTACTTCCCATGCATTCATCCCTTCCAACCCCTCTCCTGCTATCCCTTTTCCACCCCCCAGACTCCCTTCTTCAACCTCCTCCCCCCTTGCATTCATCCCCTGTCCTCCATTCCCCTCCACCACTCACACAGATGGCTTAATAAATTAAAGGGTTATGAAAACCTACTGCCCCTTTCATTTATTCAGCCGTCTATGCAGCAAACATACCAAGTCTTTATTTTTTTTTTAGCAGGCAGACAGCATATCTCTCAATCGCCTTTCCAGTTCTTCTGTCCATGTGCTCTGAGCCCCAGGAGCCAAGTCATAAGAACATAAGATATGCCATACTGGGTCAGACCAAGGTCCATCAAGCCCAGTATCCTGTTTCCAACAGTGGCCAATCTAGGTCATACGTACCTGTTTCCCCAAAAGACACAGGTTCCACAATGCTTGTATTGGGTCAAGTATTGATATCCTGGGTCCCTTTTTAATAATGGTTTATCGACCTTTCCTCCAGGAACTTGTCCAAACCTTTTTTAAACCCAGTTACACTAACAGCTCTTACTACATCCTCCGGTAACAAATTCCAGAGTTTGATTACACGTTGAGTGAAAAAATATTTTCTTTTATTAGTCTTAAATAGTTTACCCTGTAGCTTCATTGCATGTCCCCTAGTCTTTCTATATTCTGATAACGTAAACAGTTGATCTACGTTTACCCGTTCCACTCCGTTAATTTATAGACTTCTATCATATCTCCCCTCAGCCGTCTCTTTTCCAGGTTAAAGAGCCCTAATCTTTTTAGCCTCTCTTCATAGGAGTATCCTTCCATTCCCTTTACCATTTTGGTGGCTCTTCTCTGAACCTTTTCTAATAACGCTATATCCTTTTTAAGATACGGCGACCAGAATTGCACACAATATTCAAGGTGCGGTCTCACCATGGAACGGTATAGAGGCATTATAATATCTTTTGTTTTATTTTCCATTCCTTTCCTTATGATACCTAGCATTCTATTTGCTCTCTTGGCTGCCGCTGCACACTGGGCCAAGGGTTTTAACATGTTATCCACAATGACGCCTAAATCTTTTTCCTGGGTGGTGGTTCCTAATGTGGAACCTTGCATCATGTAACCATAGTTTAGGTTGTTCTTCCCTAGGTGCATAACTTTGCACTTGTCCATATTAAATTTCATCTGCCATTTTGATGCCCAGTCTTCCAATTTATCAAGATCCTCTTGCAATTTTCCACAATCCTCTTGGGTTTTAACAACTTTAAATAGTTTTGTGTCATCTGCAAATTTGATAACCTCACTCGTTATTCCACTTTCCAGGTCATTTATGAATAAGTCCGATTTTTGATCGCCATGGCGACCTGGTGCCTGAGGTTTATGTATTTAGGGAACAGCTATTCAAACTACGGTTACACAATGCAAGGTTCTACATTAGGAATCACCACCCAGGAAAGGGATCTGGGCATCATCATGGATAATACTCTAAAAACCTTCTGCAGAGTGTGCAGCCACAGCTAAGAAAGCAAATAGAATGCTAGGAATCATAAGGAAAGGAATGGAGAATAAAAGCAAGACCATTATAAGGCCTCTGTATCACTCCATGATGCGACCGCACCTTGAATCTTGTGTGCAGTTCTGGTCGCCACATTTTAAAAAGGATATAGCAGAATTAGAAAAGGTAAAAAGAAGAGCTACCAAAATGGTAAAGGGGAAAGGCTTAAAAGTTTAGGGCTCTTCAACTTAGAAAAGAGACGGCTGAGAGGAGATATAGCGTAGTTACTCACCTGTAACAGGTGTTCTCTGGGGACAGCAGGAATCAGTCCTCACATATGGTGACGTCGATGCCGATAGAGCCCACGCGGAACAAATCCCCAGCTTGGGTGGTGCAAGTTGTGGCCTGTTACACCTCGGGGGCTGTAGTGCCCCTGATGAGCCAGTTTAGATAGGGGAAGACAAAGATCCCCTGAAGCCTGAGGAAGGCGGCGACCACCGCCAGGCACTTTGTGAATACCCTGGGGGCTGAGGCAAGGCCAAAGGGGAGCACCCTGTATTGGTAATGATTTCCCCTACCACACAGCATAGGTATTGCCTGTGGCTTGGGTGGATTAGGATGTGTGTGTAGGCATCCTTTAAGTCCAAGGAGCAGAGCCAGTCTCCCTGGCGGAGGTAAAGCAGCAATATTCCAAGGGAGAGCATCCTGAACTTCTCCCTCACCAGGAATTTGTTGAGGTTGCGCAGGTCGAGGATGGGCCTTAGGTCCCCTGTTCTCTTTGGCACGAGGAAGTACCTGGAGTAGAACTCCTTGCCCTTGAGGTGGTGGGACACCGGTTCCACCGTATGGTCCTCAAGAAGACCTGCCAACTCCTTCAGAAGGTGGTCCCGGTGAAGAGGAGACCTGATAGGCTCTCCCGGGAAGTAGTGAGGAGGCACTTGGGCTAGATGGAGGAGGTATCCTTCCCTGATTATCTGTAATGCCCAGGAATCAATGTGATGGCTCCCCACCTGTGGGCATACAAGGCGAGCCGACCTCCTGTGGGCGCCCAGCTCCGGTTGCTGCAGGAGTCAAAAACCCCCTCCAGACTGGGCCGGAGCTGGAGCCTGGGGTTTGGGGGCCTTCTGCTTACGCAGGCCATGCCCCTGTCCCTTGGCCTGCTGCCCTTGTTGGGGAGCTGGGGATGCCTGGTAAGGGGGGTAGTTTTGGTAAGCAGTGGACTTCCTCGGGTAAAAGGGCTTTTTACCTGAGCCCTTCTTACAGGAAAGGGTAGAGGTCTTCTTAGAGAGCCTTGTTCTTGTCATGAACTCAGTCTCCAGCTCGGCAGCCTTGTCGGTCATGGGTTTGCCAAAGAGGTTCTCTCCTCCGCATGGGACATCGACCAACTTGTTCTGTACCCATTGTTGGAGGTCCAACGACTGCAGCCAAGCTTGGTGGCATGCACCAATGCCCGTCATGGCTACCTGTGCCGCTGACTCGAACCCGTCATAGGCCACCCGAGACATGAACTTGCAGCATTCACGGACAGCTTTGGACAGGCCCTTGAAGTGCTGCAAAGGCTCCTCAGAGAGACCAGCCGAGAACCCGGCGAGCTACTTCGCCAGGTCTCTCAGGTACATGCCCATGTACAGCTGGTAGGCCTGGATCCGACAATTCAGCATTGCACCCTGGTAACACTTCCTGCCGAGAGCATCCAAGGTGCGTGCGGACCTCCCTGCTGGGGGGCATCGATAAGTGCGTCTTCTGACTCTTCAGTCGACGCATGGCCGACTTCACAACCATGGAGTTGTGCGGCACCTGTGATTTTTGGAACCCAGGGCTCCGGCAGAGTTGATACATCGAATCGAGCTGCTTGCTGATTATCAGCGACGTTGCCGACGTCTCCCACATGTGGGGCATAAGTCGTTCCAGTATAGGAGGAATGGGCACCATGAGGGTTTCCCGAGGGGGAGCCTCATACTGGAGGATCTCAAGTTTATCGGCTCGAGGATCCTCCTTGGACTCCGTCGGGAAAGCCAAAGCCTTGGACATATCCTGAATGAAGTCCAGAAAACCCATATCCTCCAGTGGGGACCTTCTCCGAGGTTCAGATACTGGGGAATCAGATAGGACATCTCGATGACGAGTGTCCGGGGACTCCTCGTCCTTGGTCTCCCAAGCAGAGGCCTCTGAGAAAGACTCGTGCAGCTCCTCATGCCTCGAGGGCGCCTGCAGGCTTGGCGGTGATGACCTCAGTCCCGATGAGCGGGAGGCTGAGCACCAACTCGGGCCCGCAAGGCCTCGAGGATTGGCTCGGCCTCCAGGGTTGACTTCGACGTCGAGTGCCCAGTGGTCGGGACGGAGGAACTGGACATAAGCGCCCGCTGCTGCTCCATGAAGGCAGTGACACTGCGCTCCAAGGTCGCCATCCTGGGCACCAGTCCCAGAGGATCTGCAGCCCTCGGCTCAGGCACCGACACACTTGGGCCCGAAGCCAGTTCCCCCAGAGGGGAGTCCTCGACTAGAACAGTATGTACTTGCCTAGGCTGATCCGCGACCGTGTCCCTCAGAGGAACCTTGGCTGGATGCTCCTCCGACACCTCCCTGAGAGGAGCCCAGCCGATCGGAACCATCCAGAGATGCCGTCTTCAAGGGTTTCTTCTTTTTCTTCGGTTCCCTCAAGGGAGAACCCCTCTCCAAGGAACCCCGACGACATTCGGGTTCGGAGTGCTCCTCCCGAGGTGTGGAGGGCTCAGACGAGGTCCTGGCTCTCGGAGGCATGGGGAATCAGGGAAAATCTTATCAAGCTGCTGCTGGCAGCTCCTCAAGGCCTTTGAGGACATCTTTTTGCACAGGCCACAGACTGCCAGGTTGTGGTCCGGGCTGAGGCACCGGAGGCAGCAGTCATGCGTATCGGTGAAGGACATGATTTTCCTGCACCGATCGCACTTTTTGAACACACTGGTAGCCATGGGGGGAAAAAGGACCCCAGCAAGGTCGAAGACCCTTCGAGCTGCCAGTGAGGAAAAATGGGCGCGAAGACGCCCCAAGAAAGAAAATCAAAAAACTTAGTAGAAAAAAAGAGAGGAACCAACCTCATATTGAGATACCAGGGCCAGGGTGGGAAAGGGTACCGGTGCAAAACCGGAGATAACCAAAAAGGCACAAAAAAAATCAACTTTTTCCGGGACTTGTACAGACTACATTTGATGGGCTCCGCAAATAAAAGGAGACTGAGCAAGATGGCACCCTTGGGTGGGAAGGGGACCACGCATGCGTGGTAGCAGTTCCCAAAGGCTCTCTTTGAAAGCTGGGGATTTGCTCCGCACAGGCTCCATTGGCGTCGACGACACCCATATGTGAGGACTGACTTCCTGCTTATTCCCAGAGAAAAAAAAAAGAGGTTAATAAAATAATGAATGGAGTGGAACGGGTAAATGGAGATTGGCTTTTTACTTCTTCAAGAAGTAGAAAGACTAGGTGACGTGCAATGAAGCTACATTTTTTCACACAATATGTAATCAAACTCTTGAATTTGCTGGCAGAGAGTGGAGTAAAAGCTGTTAGTGTACCTGGAGCTCACTTACTGCGTGTTGAAGTAATTGCCACCAAAAACAAAACCTTCCAGGTTGGGAACTTCAGTCAATAGGTATTTAGTGGTTCAAAGGGAGCTTTCATCAGCTGAGTTAAAACCACAGTGAGATTCCATGGCAACTGCCTGGAGAGAGGGCAGCCACGCATGAAGTGAACAACTAAAGGCTGTAGAGAGATGAGCTTTTCTTCTACATGATGATAAGTGCCAATTTCTCAGATGTAACCCCTTATCAAGTTGGTTTTTAAACCAGAGAGGTATAGAAGGTAATTAAGCAGATTTTGTGTGGGACAGGATAATGGCTCTAAGGCTATACCTTCACAACAGATGGTAAACCTTTGCCACTTGAAAGCATAGAAGCTTCTAGTAGAAACTCTCCTGGAAGCCAAGATGACAGACTATTCTGACAGACAGGTTCAAGGAACTGAGTTCTAGCCTCTGAACACTCAACCTGTGAAGGATAGGGACTTGATACTTGGATGAAGAAGCTTGCCCTGATCCTGCAAAATTAGATTTGTAGAGGTGCCCAAACGCATTGGTTTCTGGACGGAGAGATCTTGAAGGCCCAGAAAGGCACGATAAGAATCATGATGCCTTTGTTGTGTTGGTGTTTCAGAAGAGTTTGCTACTAGAGGCAGATACCGGTATAGAAGGCATCCTAGGCTAATTTACCATGCGTCCCTGTAAAGACAGTTAGTGCTACCTCGATGTCTAGAGTCCATTGGTGGGGGGACAAAGAATCCAACTCAGCTGTCTGCCAGAACATTGTTTTCTCTTGCCAGATAGGCATTATTCTGTGAGAGATGATGGACATCCTCAATCTGACCCGTTTACCAAGACATGAGGCATGAACCTGTTCTTCCTTGTTGATGTAAAACGTCCTACTTGATTGTCCGTGAGGATCATGACAATTTGATTGGCCAACCGATCTCCGAAAGCCTTTAGTGTGTTCAACTTCCTAAAACTGAGAGAAACTGCGATCTGATGGAGACTCTCCTACAAGGACCACAAGCCTTGGGTATGAAACCCATCAAAATGAGTCCCCGAACTTGGATGTATCAGTCATTAGCAGCTCTTGATATGGTAGCTCTTGAAAAAGAGAGCCCTTTGTAAAATTGGAGGAGAACACTCACTAGGAGAGAGGCTCCTGGAGAGGCCCTGTGACGGAAATTACGCTTCTGAGCTTTTGAATGGAATGTGTCCACTGGGTGTTCAGGGTCCATTCAGACTGCCTGAAATGTAGATGAACTATGGGATTGACAGGAACTGTGGAGGTCATGTGGCCTAAAATTTTCAACATGGTTCTTGTTGAGCCCTGAAAACTCATTTGAACCTCCTTTATCTGCTGCACCACACAGATAAGCCTGTCCGGAAGCAGAAAGGCTCTCGCCAGAGTTGTGTCTCGCAGGACTCCAACAAATTCCAATTGGTGAGAAGGATTCAATTGGGATTTTGAGTAGTTTATGGCAAACTCTACTATTGTTTATTGTTTTACATTTGATATACCGCCCCCCATTACATCGGGGTGGTTTACAGTACAAAATAAATTTGAAATAGAAAAGGAAAAGGAAGTTACAATAATCTGAGAGGTACAGGAGACAAAAGGAAAGGACAGCAATCGGGAGAGAAGAGGGGGGTCAGAGGAAATTTATAGAGAAACATTAAAAGCTAAGGAGAAAAGATGGGTTTTAAGAAGGGAACGAAATTTGGGGTAGGATTCTACTAGCTTTAACATCTGGATGATAATGTGCATGGATTCTTGAATTCCGCCCTGAACCAATAGTCCAAGTAGTGAAACAAGAGCACTTTCAGTCTGCATAGAAATGCTATGACAATGACTAAACATTTGATGAAAACTCGAGAAGCAGATGTAAGACCAAAAGGCAGTATGCCATACTGGAAGCAGTGTTTTCCTACAACGAATCTGAGATGCTTCCTGTGTGTGGGATGTATCTGGATGTGGGTATAGGCATTCTGTAGGTCCAGGGAACATAGCCAATCTTCTTTTTGAAGGAGAGTAGAAGGCTGAGAGAAATCATCCTGAACTTTTCTCTGACCAGAAAGGTGTTCAGGTCTTTGGTACCAGAAAATATCTAGAGTAAAATACCAGCCTTTCTTGCTTAGGTGGCACAGACTCTATAGTCTTTGCTATGCAAAGGGCAGACATTTCTTGTAGAAGTAGCTCCTGCTGGTGAAAGACTAGAAAATTGTGTGTTGGTGAGCAATTTGGAGGGGATTTCTAATAAATGCAATTGGTACCCATGACGTATTATCTTTAACATCCAACCATCAGAAGTGATCAAGGGTCATTTGTCTACAAAAATGTGAGCCTCTCTCCTAACGGATAGGTGTCTGCTGAGTTATAGGTAGACTGATTATGTTCTCAAGGAGCCAGACATAACCCCACCCCTGGTTTTGACTAAGGAGATGGCTGGACCTTCTGAGACCTCTACTTTCCTGGGACAGGAGTGAGGGGTCTGTTTTGCTTGGGAAGATTGTGACAGAGAAAGCACAGTTACTTACCTGTAACAGGTGATCTCTGGGAACAGCAGGAATAAGTCTTCACATATGGGTACGTCGGTACCGACGGAGCCTGCGCGGGAACGCTCCCCAGCTTCCCAAAAAAGGAAAGCTTTTGGGAGCATCCCACAGCGCCTGCGCGCTGCCTTCCCGCCTTTCCTAACCGCCTCTCCTCAGTTCGAGTTTAAAGCTGAGACAATAGAGAGAGCGAGGAAAGGAAAGATAGAGAGAGACACACAACTCCTAGGGGAGGTGGGAGAGTTGTGAAGACTTATTCCTGCTGTTCCCAGAGATCACCTGTTACAGGTAAGTAACTGTGCTATCTCCAGGAACAAGCAGTCTTCACATATGGGGACTCCCTAGCTGAGATGCCTGGGAGATCCCCAAGGATATGAGACCCTGGGAAGGGTTCTACGTCCTCCTATGGATCTCAGGCATCCATCCAGGGAAGGAGGGTAGGAGTTGCTTAAGAATGGAACAGGTGTTTGAGGACAGCCTGACCAAACAAGGCATCCCGGCGGGAGTCCTTGTCCAAGCAGTAATGGGCTGTGAAGGTATGAACCGAGGCCCAGGTGGCTGCTCGACAGATCTGGTCGATGGACACAGAATTTAGATGAGCCATAGAGGTGGCCATGGCTCTCACATTATGAGCTGTGACATGGCTCTCCAGAGAAAGGTTCTTACTCTGGTAGGCGAAAGAAATACACTGAGCAATCCAATTGGACAGTGTCCTCTTAGAGACTGGAAGTCCCAAATGAGAAGGATCAAAAGCAACAAAAAGCTGGGAAGACTTTCTATGTTGCTGTGTCCTTTGTAAGTAAAAGGCAAGAGCTCTTTTACAATCCAGAGTATGAAGATTCTTCTCTGCACTGGATGCATGAGGAGCTGGAAAAAAGACAGGTAAATATACCTCTTGATTAAGATGAAAAGGTGAGACCATTTTAGGCATAAAGTGTGGATTGGTCCTAAGGACTACCTTATCATGATGGAACCTTGTATAAGGTGGATTAGCCACTAAAGCCTGCAGTTCACTGATGCGGCGAGCTGAAGTGACTGCAATGAGGAAAATAACCTTCCAGGAAAGAAATTTCAAGGAGGTAGTGGCTAAGGGTTCAAAAGGTGGCTTCATAAGCTGACCAAGAACTAAATTTAAGTCCCATGCCACCGGAGGAAGCCTAATGGGAGGTTTAGTTAAAATTAGGCCTCTCATGAATCTTGTAATGAGAGGATGAGAGGAAATAGGTTGTCCATTGATAGGCTTAAGGGATGCTGCAATAGCACTCAAATGGACTCTTACTGAATTCGTCTTAAGTCCTGCATTGGAAAGATGCAGGAGATAGTCTAACAGAGAATTTAAGGGTAGTGCTAGAGGGTCAAGACCCTTTTCAGCACACCAAATGGAAAATCGTTTCCATTTAAAAGCATAGGAACGCCAAGTGGAAGGTTTTCTGGAAGCATGGAGGATATCCTTCACTTGCTGAGAAAGATTCAAGCCTTGAAGGTCTAGGCCTTCAGTAACCAAGCTCTGAGGTGAAGGGACTTGGGGTTTGGGTGCCACAAAGTCCCCTCCTCCTGGGACAGAAGGTCTGGAGCAGCTCCCAAGTCCAGGGAGGGGGCTTGGGAGAGATGCAGAAGTAGAGGGTACCACACTTGGCGTGGCCAGCGTGGAGCTACAAGGATCATAGATCCTTGATCCCTCTGGAGTTTGAACAGAGTCTTGGGAATCAAGGGAATGGGTGGAAAGGCATACAGGAAGCCCTGACCCCAATGAAGGAGAAAGGCATCCTTGGCCTGAACTCCCTGACATGGAATTCTGGAACAGAACCGGGGAAGTTTGGCATTCCACGGACTTGCAAAGAGGTCTATGTCCGGGGTTCCCCATTCTTGGAAGATTCTGAGTACCTGATCCTTGTGGAGGGACCATTCGTGTGGAAGCAGAACTTGACTGAGTCTGTCCGCCCAAGAGTTTTGGATTCCTGGGAGGTATACTGCCAGGAGATGGATTTGATGCTCTCTGGCGAAGGCCCACAATCTTAAAGCTTCGTTGCAAAGCGACAGAGAGCCAGTTCCTCCTTGCTTGTTTATGTAAAACATGGCTACTTGATTGTCCGTATGAATGAGGACTGTCTTGTAGCTGAGGAGGGTATGAAAGACCTTGAGGGCTAGAAAAACTGCTCGAAGCTCCAAGTGGTTGATATGAAGAGAGGTCTCCTGTGGGGACCAAGTGCCTTGAGTGGAGAGGTCCTGTAGATGAGCTCCCCAACCTGTTTGGGAGGCATCTGTTGTGAGGGTTACTTGGGGCAACAACTGTTGGAAGGGGGACCCCAGCAACAGATTTTGAGTGGATATCCACCATTGGAGAGACCAAAAGAGACGTTTGGAGGTTGCTATTTGGTCTGAGAGAGCTCCTGATGCTTGAGTCCACTGGGTGGACAAAGTCCATTGAGCTGCTCTCATGTGTAGGCGAGCATAGGGTACCACATGCACTGTGGAAGCCATGTGGCCTAGCAGTTGCAGCATCTCCCGGGCAGTTAAGTGGCTCTTTGACTGAATCTGGGAGGCTAACTGCACTAGACGTTGGCAACGGGCCTGAGGAAGGTAGGCCCTTGCAGTAGTGGTATCCAACCAGGCCCCTATGAATTCTAGGGACTGAGTAGGGGTGAGCTGAGACTTTGGGAAGTTTACCACTAGTCCCAGATACTGCAGAATGCGCCTTGTGCGGTCCAGGGAAATTTGGGCCTCTGACTGAGATGGAGCTCAGATGAGCCAGTCGTCCAGGTATGGGAAGACAAATATTCCCAGAGTGCGTAGAAATGCAGCAACTATTGCCATGCATTTGGTGAACACTCTTGGAGCAGAGGCCAGACCAAAAGGAAGCACCCTGTATTGGTAATGTTTTCCTTGGAAAAGAAAACGTAGGAATCTTCTGTGAGATGGATGGATGAGGACATGTGTGTATGCATCCTTGAGATCTAGAGAACAAAGCCAATCCTGACTTTGAAGGTATGGAAGGAGAGTGCCCAGAGAAAGCATCTTGAACTTCTCCTTGCATAGAAATTTGTTCAATTCTCTGAGATCTAAGATGGGTCTGTATCCCCCTGTCTTCTTTGGAATGAGAAAATAGGGGGAGTAGAACCCTGACCCTTGTTGAAGAAGGGGAACTTCTTCTATTGCCCCTTGGGCAAGAAGGGTAGCTATCTCCTGACCTAGAAGGTCGAGAAGAGATGTGGGAGAATTGAAGTGTCTCAACATGGTGTGGGGAGGAAGGTCTGAGAAATGAAGCTTGTAGCCCTCTCTTATGATGGAGAGGGTCCACTGCTCTGATGTAATTTGCTCCCATTTGGGAGCAAAATGAGCCAACCTTCCTGGAATGGTGAGAGAGACTGGCTGCTTTAGAGCCAGAAAGGCTAAGTTCTCTAGCATCAAATCAAAAACCCTGAGGAGGTTGGGCCTGCTGAGTTGCAGCAGCCCCTGTAGACTTAGGCCTGGCCTGTTTAGGTTGCTGACGCTTAGTGGCAAAGCGACCTGTAGAAGATTGTTGGCCAGAAGTAGAAGGAAATCTGCCCTTTTTGAAAAAAGACTTTTTAAAGGGTTTTTTCTTGGCAGGAATGGAGGTTGACTTTGAAAGTCTATCCAGAGCAGAGTTTTCTGCATCCATTTGAGTGGCTTTTATTTGCCATTCTTTTGCCAAATAGGTTTTCACCTGTACAGGGAAGATTTCCTAAGCCATCTTGAACCCAGGGTTCTAAATCAGAAGCTTGGAGCCAAGCAATTCTGCGAGCAGCTATGGCATTGCCCGAAGCTCTGCTGGCACCTTCAAAGGAGTCAAAGGCTGCCCTGTTGGAAAACTTTGAAATGTCTTGGGTATGCTTAAGCCAAATGAGGAATTCCTCCCTTTTATCCTCTGGAAGAAAAGGGAGGAAAGTGTGCAGCTTTTCTGCAACTTCTTTTAGAAACATACCCATGTAAAGACTATATGAGTTGATTCTGGCAATAAGCATACTGGCTTGGAAGATTTTCCTACCAAAAGCATCCAAGGTCCTGCATTCTCTTCCTGGAGGAGCAGAAGAGTGTCTCTTTGTACTCTTTATCCTCTTCATAGCTGACTGCATCACAATGGAATGGTGAGGAAGCTGAGTTTTATGAAACCCAGGACAGGGAGGGACACGATACATAGTGTCCAATTTGCGAGAATGAGGAGAGAGAGTGAGAGGAGTCTCCCATAAATCAATCATGTGTTCATAAAGAATCTCATGAATTGGTAAGGTGACTGCCTCTCTAGGAGCCTTAGAATAACCTAAAATATCTAATTTTTTTGCTCTAGGCTCTGATTCAGAGGTTACTGAAATAGAAAGTCCTTTAGCTACTTCTCTTATGAAGTCTTGAAAGGACAAGTCCTCTGGAGGAGACATTCTTCTTTTTGGAGAAGAAGGCTATTCAGGAAGGGCTATGGATACTTCAGGAGACTCCTCTGATGTATCAGAATCACCAGAGGAGTCAAAGTACCGTCTGTCAGGGTGCTCTTCTAATGCTCGATACACGTATCGAGCAGTATCGACATCGGGCGTCCTCAGTACCGGATCGGTACCGGTAAGCAGCCCTGGACAAGGAACCACTGCAGTCGGTATCCTGGTTGATGTCGATGCAGTCGGTACCGGTATCGGCGCTGGTGCCGGTACCGGAGCCAATACCGACAACGGAGCTTGTTGCGGTACCAGCGGCGTCGCAGCTTGAATGAAGGCCGTGATAGCCCGCTGCATGGACAGAACATTCTGATCCATCGACGCCATGAATGCCTGGAATTCGGTACCGGGAGATTGTGCCGGTACCCCAGAGCATTCTAACAGGTGATCGGTCGAGGCCGTGCCATCGATGTCAACCTGTAACCCCATAGGAGGAGCTTTGGAAGCCGGAGCTTCCCGCCGGGGTTGTTTTGCTGGTGCAGGATCCTCGAGGGCAAGCCCGGAGGCATCTCGATGCTTAGAGGGAGATCTACCCTTCGAGGACCTGCTAGATTTATGTTTGGTTACCTGAGATCCATTAGGAGAAGAAGACCTGGAAGATGTCGATGCTACCGAAGCTGCATCAGCGGGAAACAGCACATGGAGCTTAGCTGCTCGGTTCTGTAAACCCCGTTTAGACATTAAAGAGCAGGATGGACAATCCGGAATGGAGTGTTCAGGACCCAAACATTTAAGGCACCATTCATGGGTGTCTGTAACAGAAATAGTACCGCTACACTTAGTGCATTTCTTGAACCCGGAGGCTGGTTTTTCCATGAGGGAAATTTTCCTGTGGGCCCTGAGGCCCAAAGAGAAAAAATACACTAAGTGAGGAAAAGTATAGTTATTATTTATTTTTTTTAAAAAAGAAAGAAAAGACCGGCGGTACCGGTCCGGAGTCGGGGAAGGCAGACACGCGACCAAAGAAATAAAATAAAATAAAGAACTTCTTCAGCGGTGACAGGGCTCGACCTGCTGGCTCCGTGGCAAAGAAGAACTGAGGAAAGGCGGTTAGGAAAGGCGGGAAGGCAGCGCGCAGGCGCTGTGGGATGCTCCCAAAAGCTTTCCTTTTTTGGGAAGCTGGGGAGCGTTCCCGCGCAGGCTCCGTCGGTACCGACGTACCCATATGTGAAGACTCATTCCTGCTTGTTCCTGGAGATAGGTAACTATGCCTGTGTGAATAGTAAGTCCTTCTCTGACCTTTGCTCTGGAATCCTAAACGAGGACAAGTAGTGGGTCTGGAAAGGGTTTGCAAAGTGTCACTATGCTGCTTGATCATGGTAGCAGCCTCTTGAACTTTGTCTCCAAAGAGATTCTCTCCACAGCACGGCATAGCACGGTAGCAAGCTGCTCCAGCATACTAGTCTAAGTCTGAAATCTGGAGCCATTAGTCTCCGGGCACCAATGCTCATAGCAGAAGCTCTCAATGCTATATTAACCTCTTTACTGGGGAAGCCGAGTTAATTTGTCCTTCCATTGCCATTTGGCAAATGGGGAAGCCAAGTTAACTCACCTTCTCATTCCGCCCTCCTGCAAGTGAAGACTTTGCCTGCAGCCATTGCCAATCACCTCCGGCTGCTCCTCCGATCCCTGCAGTGATCACCGATCACCTCCGTCTGCTCCCTTGATCGCTCACTGAAGACTTACAGACAGACACAGTGGGTGCGAAAAACAATGGCAAACCCTCCCGCCAAAAGCAAAACAGCTCAGCTGTGTTTATGTGCGGCTGAGCTGCTCCGGTTTTGGCAGGAAGGTGCCACTGTTTTTCAGACCCGCTGTGTCTAAGTCTTCAGTGAGCAATTGGGGGAGCAGCCAGAGGTGACTGGTGATTGCTGTAGGGGCAGTAAATTCCCCAGGCAGCGGTTGCCTGGCTGCTCTGTACTTTCCTCATTTAAGGAGTTAAAAATATCATAGGTCGCTCAAACAATGTACTTTCCGCACTTCTTCCCTTGACTCACTAGGAAGTGGAATCTTGCATCTTTCTCCGGAGGGAGAAAGTCCATATACTCCTCTCAGATGTGCATGATATTCCACAAATGCTGGTAGGACACCACGCAGGACATGAGCATTGTGTTCTGATAAAACTTTCTCCCAAAGAGTCAAGCCTCCCTCCCTGGGGGCATCAAAAAGTGTGACTTGGAATTCCTAGCCCTTTGAGAACAGACACTATGACCACAGAGTGGTGCAACAGCTGGTACTTCTCAAATCTGGAAGTCTGCTGACTCTACCCTCTTGCTTACAGGGGGCAGCTGGGTGGGGGAGGGGTGTCTTCCACATTCACTGCATACTATAGAGGCTGCAAATGAGAATGGGCACTGCCACTGCTTGGGGGGGGGGGGGGTGGAAATCAGGATACTGGAGGATTTCAAACTCTCAGCCCTGGACGACTCCTCCCTTTTAACGTAAATGGAATGATCTCAGCCATTTTCCTCACAAAGCCTCATGGCAGGACATGTCCTCAGATGACCTCAGCCACTCATGAGGTGGAGAGGAGTCTGAAGGTAGCTCTGGGATTTCTTCTCCGAGAAGTACTCAGTCATAGTCTGTTACCCAGAAGCGTTTGGTCTGCGACTCAGAGAGGTACTCCATGGATGTCTGAGAGTCTGCCTGAACAGGCCTGTGTTCCACAAGGGGGTGGGAGGGGGGGTAGGGTGGGTTTGCGATCTCCTTCAGGAATGACCCTCCCCTGATGCACTCAATACCAATATCGGCTGAACATCAGTGAGTGTCGAGGCCTTTTGGGGTCTCGATGACAACCCATCTCCCACCAGCAGTCGCAGAATCTCAATTAATCAGCTCACTGACACAATGTCACTGCGAGGGTGAAGTTGGAGCAAATATCACCCACATGCACAACGTGTGCATGAGTTTTCCTCCATTCTCTTAGCCAAGCATTCCTTAAGGCTGCCTCGATGCAGAAGACAAATCCTTCTTCTTTCTTGGGGTGGAATCAGTAGGGGACTGATCCCTGGCACCCCTACTGGTGCTCAGTTCCAAGACAGCTTGAGCACTCCTCAATGCCAATGCACCGCCAGCATTGGATACAGCTCCTGGGTCCATAGTGACTGATGCCACTGAGCCAGTCTTCTAAGCATCAAAAATCTGTGTGTGCTTCTTCTTGCAACTCCTTGAGTCATCTGTCATCTGTGAACAGAATTTACAAAGAGCGGGCTTATGGTCATGTCCCTGATACTGTAGGCACCATTTATGCGAGTCCATGATGGACATGATCCTTAAGCACATTTGCAGGCTTCTGTGACATAACAGCTGGAAAAATAGCTAAAGCCAAATCAAACAGATCAATGAATGAAATGACACAAAAAGGAAGTAACTTGGACTGTTTGTGCCTCAGAACCAATGCAGCCTAGGTGGCACCGGAGGGAAAAAATAAAGGAAACAAAAAAAACACACGTCAAAAATGACCTAAGGAACTATAAAAGAGGGAAAAAGAAAAACCAACAGTGTCAGATGTACAAAAAGTACCATGGTTAAGGCAAGTAATACAATGATTGAAAATGACCCCCCCAGTTCAGAGGAAAAATGAAGACTGAGTTCCTCAGGCATTGCAGCAGCAGGCAGCAATGGGTGCTCATGCACAGAGAACTTTCTCAAAGTTTTTAGAATGGTAGTTTGGGAAGTTCCTGCATGAGCTTAATCAGTGATGTCACCCAAATATGAGGGCTTATCCTGTTAGTCCACAGAGAAGAGGTGATTTTATCCCAATCTGGACGGCCCAAAAATTAAAAAAAAAATACCGGGAATCTGATTAGAAATCAAGAAAATAATTCAACAATTTATCCTAGTAAACCTAAAACTATTTTTACTGGGAATTTCAATAGATGAGGGACTAGGTGAAAAAAAGTTTTTAATTAAACATTTAAATTGCAGCAGCAAGATGCAAGGTAGGCTTATTCTGGGGAAAAAACCCAGAATCCTCAGGTACAGTAAATTTGATTGGCTAAAGAGAGTAGACAGTTTCTCCATCAGTTAGATCATAATTGCAATAAGGAATGACAAATCAGAAATCATGAAACGATATGGGCACCCTTTTTGGTTCACAAATCTGACCAATGAACATAAAGCACCTTAGGGGATAGTAGGGGTAGGAGGAAACCATGAATCACATTCTTATATGTGGAGGCTAACCATTCATATCAACACTTGAGATCTTAAAATAAAAACACAACCACCATACCACAAATGCCACTGTAATATATTACATTACTGTGTTTTATATTGTTTGTTTTATGTAAGGGGAAATTTTCACTTACCGTTAATTTCCTTTCCTGGAATCCTGCTAGACCAGTCCAGACAAGCAGGTTTAATCCCCCTACCAGCAGGTGTTGGAGACAGAGCAATAGAAAAAAAATCTGCCAGCAGCCTGATTGGCTGTTCCCTGGTAATATGTAGCTGAACCCAGTAGAGGGCGCTCCGGTATTGTAAAAAGCCATACTCAAACAGATGTAACCATGAACCAAAAACTAAGGAAACCATAAACCATACTATGTACAAGAGGCGATAATGCTCCGCTGCAAAGTCTTGGCTCCTCAGCAATACACCTCTGAACCAGATATCCAGAAAAGGGAGGGTCATGGACTGGTCTAGCAGGATTCCAGGAAAGGAAATTAACGGTAAGTGAAAATTTCCCCTTCCAGTACATCCACCAGTCCAGACTAGCGGGAAGTACCCAAGCTAACTGCTCTTTGGGTGGGAAGATACGGCTGTCAAGACAATCTTTGCCCCGAACTGCACCTCTTCCCGAGATTGAATATCGAGCCGATAATGATACACAAAAGTGGACAGGGAGGACCAGGAGGCCACCCTGCAGATATCAAGAGGATGAACATGAGAGCGCTCCGCCCAAGATAGTAACATAGTAAATGACGGCAGATAAAGACGCGTAGAGTGCGCCCGAAGACTGAGAGAGACAGACTTTCCCTTAAGGATGTATGCAGATTCAATTGTTCAACATTGTGAAGACTTTAAACATGATTTTGCCCACTTACGTTGTTTTTGTATTGACCGGGTCCAGTTGCCAATAAGAGGAAAAACTTTAGATGAAACTCTTTTATTTTTAGAACAATGTTGGATTTTTGTTGTCAATACTATACAACCTTATGGTCTAAACTCTACTATAGAATGGAACGTATGCCTTTAACAAGGATGGATTAAACATGATTGGCATGACAGCTTACACTGATAATGAGCTAGGGCCGGCTATATAAGCTTAGTGGAGTAGCCAGTCCGCATGCGCGGCATTTTTTAGAAGCATTGTTAAAACACTGAGGAACGCGGGCAGCAACATTGCAGTAAGTGAGAGCTAGTTCATTCATATCCATAAATCTTGACAACTGATATTAAGGAGGTGTAATATAGACTTTCAAATCAATTTAATCAAGGTGGTGGTAATTCAGAGAGCTTTTGAATACTATTGACTTATTCTTTATTTCCAGACCCTCCTGAAGAAACTCCTTTTTGGAGTGAAACGCTACAGAGGCGCCAAGGGAGGCGTAGAGGAAGATGATTGAGATACGAAGTTTTAAAATTCAATAGTTTTTCCTACAATGGTGGTGGAAAGTTGGTGTCTTATGTTAAAAATACTCCCAATTTTTAGTCGTTGATGTTATTAAGCGCTGATGCTTGCTTGATTGCAAGTCATCTGTTTTGGAGCGCTGTTTTGGACTGAGACTACTTGGGAGTTGTGAGATTAATAAGATAACAAAAAGATAACATAATTTTCCACACAGAAGTTAATTCCCACTTTGAGTTTTTTTTGTTTGGAGTGATTTTCAACATAGCGAATGCTGAACTCAAAGAAGGCGACAAGACGGCTAAGGTTGCTCCACTTATTACTGCCGTCAACGCGAATTTAGTGCCGTTTGGGTTTTTCCACCATGAATTGAGTATTGACGAGTCTATGATTCCGTACTTTGGCCGCCACAGCATGAAAATGTTTATAAGAGGAAAACCAATTAGATTTGGTTTTAAGTGATGGTGTATGTGTGGCATCGACGGCTACCCTTACAACAAGCTGTACACCGGACGATGCATTCGATGGAACCTCTGGGCTCCAGGCTCATAAACCATATAGCGTAGTTACTCACCTGTAACAGGTGTTCTCCAGGAGCAGCAGGAATCAGTCCTCACATATGGGTGACGTCGGCGCCGACGGAGCCCTCGCGGAGCAATTTTCCCCAGCTTTCAAAGAAAGCCTTTGGGAATTGCAGCGCGCATGCGCGGTCCCCTTCCCGCCCAAGGGTGCCATCTTAGCCAGTCAGATGACATAGCTAAAAAAGACAGCATAAAAATTTGAAAAAAAACTAAAGCAGATGATTGCAACTCCAAGGGGAGGAGGGAGAGTTGTGAGGACTGATTCCTGCTGCTCCTGGAGAACACCTGTTACAGGTGAGTAAATACGCTTTCTCCAGGACCAAGCAGGAAGTCAGTCCTCACATATGGGACTCCCAAGCTTAAGGCTACCGGAGACCCTAAGCACAAAAATGAGCTCCCTCTAGCTCAGCAGCACAGTAGGAAGGAATCTTCGCTGATTTATTACCCACCGGTAGCCCACATCCGGGATGGAGGGTAGGAGTTGCTCAGACCTCAAAGAGATTACGGAGGACTGCCTGTCCGAAAGCACTGTCCCTGCGGGACTCCCTCTCAAGACAGTAATGGACCGCAAAAGTCTGGCTCGAAGACCAAGTAGCGGCCCGGCAGATGTCTGCCAGCGGAACAGAGCGGAGGTAAGCCACTGACGTAGCCTTTGCCCGAACGCAATGAGCCGTGACTCGACCTTCCAAGGAGAGTCCGGCTGCCCCATAAGCCCAAGTGATACAGTCCGCAACCCAGATGGACAGAGTACGCTTGGAGACCGGGAGCCCCAATTTATTGGGGTCAAAAGACACAAAAAGCTGAGCAGCTTTACGGTGCTCCCGCGTACGGTCAAGGTAGAAGTTCAATGCCCTCCTACAGTCCAGGGTATGGAGGACCGTTTCAGCTCGGCTGGAGTGTGGTCTGGGAAAGAAGGTCGGAAGTACCACCTCCTGATTGATGTGAAAAGGGGAGACCACTTTTGGAAGAAATTTTGGGTGAGTCCGTAGGACTACCCTATTTTTGTAGAACCGAGTGTAAGGGGGATCAGACACGAGGGCCTGCAATTCACTTACGCGTCTAGCGGAAGTGAGGGCTATCAAGAACAATGTTTTCCAAGAAAGAAAACGGAGAGAACAGGTAGCCATAGGTTCAAAAGGCGGACAGGTGATCCGCTGTAACACCACATTCAGATCCCAGTCAGGTGCTGGCGGGCGCAGAGGTGGTTTAAGTAGAAGGAGACCTCGGAGAAACCTCGCTACGAGAGGGTCGCTGGAAAGAGGTCTGCCGTCCACCGGCACATGATGTGCTGAAAGAGCACTGAGGTGAACTTTGACGGAATTGGACTTAAGTCCCAGATTAGAGAGGTATAGCAAGTACTGCAGAATCACCGACACCGGGCAGGAGAAGGGATCCTGAGACTGTTGGGTACACCAAACGGAAAAGCAACGCCATTTAAGGGCGTAGCATTTGCGGGTAGAAGGTCGCCGAGAAGCTAGGACGACCTCTTCCACCTCTGCCGGCAGAAGAAGGGGAGCAAGGACTACCCTCTCAGCAGCCAGGCCATTAGATTGAGAGATCCGAGGTTGGGGTGTAGCAGAGACCCCTGATCCTGAGTGAGGAGATCCGGTTGTAACCCCAGAGGGAATGGATCCTCCACCGCTAATTGCAGCAGGAGTGGAAACCACGGCTGTCGGGGCCAGCAAGGGGCCACCAGGATCATGAAGACTTTGTCTCGGAGAACCTTGAAAAGAGTTCGAGAGACTAGCGGGATGGGAGGGAAAGCGTACAGAAGGCTCTCCGACCATGAGAGTAGAAAAGCGTCTGCCGCAACTCGAAGGGGATGTGGCTGACGAGAGCAGAAGCGAGGAAGTTGCCGGTTGAGAGGGCTGGCAAAGAGATCCATCGTGGGGAGGCCCCACTTTAGAAAGAGCTTCTGAACTACCAAGGGATCCAGGCGCCACTCGTGTGGCTGGAGGATCCTGCTGAGTTTGTCCGCCAGGCAATTTTTTTGGCCTGGGAGAGAAACTGCCTTGAGATGAACGCCGTGACTGACGGCCCAAGAGCAGAGCTTCTGTGCTTCCCGGCAGAGAAGGAAGGAGCCCGTGCCCCCCTGCTTGTTCACGTAGAACATGGCAACTTGATTGACCGTCTGGACAAGGACGGACTGGCGAGAGGTCAGGTGGGAGAAGGCCTTGAGAGCCAAGCGGATCGCTCTGAGCTCCAGGAAGTTGATCTGCTGAGCAGACTCCCACGTGGTCCAGAGGCCCTGAGTACGTGCCCCTTGGCAATGTGCTCCCCAGCCCAGGAGGGATGCATCTGTCGTCAGCACCTGGGCCGGCTGAGGTGACTGAAAAGGCATGCCGAGTACCAGGTTCGGCCGATGAAGCCACCACCGGAGAGACGAGATCAGCGGCTCGGAGACGCGCACTAGGTGTGCTAGGCCGCCTGTGGCTTGCTGCCACTGCTTGCGGAGACACCATTGAGCAGGCCGCATATTCAGGCGGGCATTGGGGGTCACATGGACGGTGGAAGCCATATGGCCGAGTAGTCTCAGGAAGCGCCTGGCGGAGACCAGGGGCTGACTGCGAAAACGGTCGGCTAGGTCCATGAGCTGTTGAGCCCTGTCGAGCGGTAGGAACGCTCGTGCCTGAGGAGTGTGCAGCCTTGCACCGATGAACTCGAGATCTTGTGAGGGGAGCAAAGTGGACTTTGCGAAGTTTATAACAAAGCCCAAGTACTGCAGAAGAGTCACCGTGCGGCGTGTGGCGTTGGTGACCTCCGGAGCGGACGCTGCTCTGATGAGCCAGTCGTCGAGGTACGGAAAGACATAGAGGCCGTGAAGCCGGAGATGGGCCGCCACCACCGTGAGGCATTTTGTGAAGACCCGCGGTGCGGAGGACAGGCCAAAGGGCAGTACTCTGTACTGGTAATGATTTCCTGCCATCTTGAACTTTTCCCGCACGAGGAATCTGTTGAGGTTGCGCAGGTCCAGGATGGGTCTGAGGCCTCCTGTCCTTTTTGGTACTAGAAAATACCTGGAATAAAAGCCTTGACCTCTCAGGTGGTGGGGCACCGGTTCCACCGCCTGTTCCTGTAGAAGACCTGCTAACTCCTGAAGGAGTAATTCCCTGTGCAGAGGGAGTCGTGGAGGTTCTCCCGGAAAATAGGAGGGAGGGACCTGTTGGAAGTGGAGAAGGTAGCCTTCTCTCACGACTTGAAGCACCCAGGCATCTGAGGTGATGCTGGACCACCTGTGGGCGAAGTGAACCAGCCGGCCTCCGGTGCTGGGAGGAGCCAGCGGAGGGGGAGAGGCTATGCTTAAGGAGTCAAAAACCCCCACCCTGCTGAGCAGGGGCTGGTGGTGCAGGCTTGGGGGCTTGCTGCCTACGGGACTCGTTACCCCGTCCCTTGGCCTGCTGGCCCTGTTGGGGAGCTGCAGGGGCCTGATATTGGGGGTATTGTTTGTAGGCAGCCGCCTTCCTCGGGTAAAAGGACTTCTTTCCCGAGCCCTTCTTTTTCTGGGAAGGGGCGGAGGTCTTCCTAGAAAGCCTAGTCCTGGTGAGAGTCTCCGTCTCGATCTGTGCAGCCTTTTCAGCCATGGGCTTGCCAAAGAGGTTCTCGCCTCGGCAGGGGACATCGACCAACTTGTCCTGCACCCAGGGCTCAAGGTCAGACGACTGAAGCCAAGCCTGTCGGCGGGCACCGATGCCGGCTGCGGCCACTCGAGCCGATGCTTCAAAGCCATCATAGGCTGCTCGGGATATGAATTTTGAGCATTCCCGAATGCCAGAGGACAAGGCCAGGAACCTCCGCAAGGGTTCCTCGGACAAACCAGCGGAGAATCCGGCTAGCTCTTTAGCCAGGTCTCGGAGATACATGCCCATGTATAGCTGGTAGGTCTGGACACGACACGCAAGCATAGAGCCCTGGAAACACTTCTTACCAAGGCCATCCAGGTTACGGGCCTCCCTGCCAGGAGGCACCGAGGAGTGCATCTTCTGGCTCTTAAGACGATGCATGGCCGATTCCACTACCATGGAATGGTGTGGTAGCTGTGCTTTTTGGAAGCCAGGGCTCTTGCGGACTCGATAGATAGAATCGACCCGCTTGCTCAGGACCGGCGAGGAGGCCGGACTCTCCCACATGCGGAAGAGTAGTCGTTCCAGCATGGGAGGAACCGGTACAGTAAAAAGTGTTCCCTGGCGGGAGAGTCATACTGGAGGGCGTCGAGCTCTTCGGCTCGAGGCTCCTCCTCGGGATCCGCAGGGAAGGCCAAAGCCTTGGCCATATCCCTGACGAAGTCCGAGAACCGGGCATCCTCTGGGGGGGACTGCTTCCGAGGGGACACACCGAGTCCGAAAAGAATCAGGACTCGGTGAGGTCGGTCCCGAACGTGAGGCCGAGGGTGACCTCGACCGAGGATCGACTCGAGTTCGCATGGACTCGAGGATCGGCTCGGTCTCCGGGGTCGACTTAGACGTCGACGTCCCGGCGGTTGGGGCAGCGGCTCCAGCGAAGCCGGCGAGCAGTGCCCGCTGCTGGTCCATGAAGGCAGACAGTCTGCTCTCCAAGGCCGTCAACCTGAGTCCGAGCTCAGGTGACCCAGCAGTCCCCGACTCGGGCCCCGACGGCGTCGGGCCCGACGTCGGCGGTCTCGGAGGCGAGTCCAGGAGGACCACAGGACTTACCCGAGCAGGCAGCTCCGACTCCAGGCGAGGTCGCTTCGAGAGGTGCTCCTTCTCCAAGGACCCGGGACGGCTATCGGGGCTATGCGACCTGGCCCTCGTGGAGCCAGGAGCGTCCACCGACGCCGCCCTCGCGGGTTTCACCTTCCGACGATGGTCCCCGGAGGGAGAACCCCTATCGGAGGAACTCCGGCGACGGTCCGAGCTGGAACCTCTGGACGCGGAGGCCTCCGACGAGGTCCGGGTACGGCTGGGGTCAGCGAAGATCCTATCCCGCTGATGCCGCCGACTTCTCAACGCTTTGGAGGACATTTTGCCGCAGGGCCCACAGATCATTTCTTCATGATCCGGGCCCAGGCAGCGGAGGCAATTGTCGTGTGTGTCAGTTAGTGACATATTTCGGTCACACTGACCACACCGCTTGAAACCACTGGCAGCCATCGGGGGAAAAAGGGCCCCGGCGAGGTCAAAGGACCGGGCTGCCAGGGAAAAACCGAAAACGAAACTGACTAAGTCAGAAAAACTGAAAAAGAAGAAGAGGACTCGTGACCGGCGTTGCGAGTCCGGGCGGGAAAAAGACCGGCGTCGAACCGAAGGAAAAAAAGAGTAAATTATGAGTAAATATCAACTTTTTCGCGGGGACACGACGGGTACGTCTGTAGGGCTCCGCGGAAAAAAGAAGACTGGCTAAGATGGCACCCTTGGGCGGGAAGGGGACCGCGCATGCGCGCTGCAATTCCCAAAGGCTTTCTTTGAAAGCTGGGGAAAATTGCTCCGCGAGGGCTCCGTCGGCGCCGACGTCACCCATATGTGAGGACTGACTTCCTGCTTGGTCCTGGAGAAGGTTGATGTTATTGAAAAGCATTCAGATGTAATTCATCATCACCTGTACTTTGATAATTTCTTTACAAGTTATGCACTGATCAAGTCACTCGCAGAGAGAAATACTGCAGCTACAGGAATCATTCGGGAACTGAGAACTGGCGGAGCACACAAAGAACTTCGAAGTACAAAGGACATGAAGAAGAGTGGCCAACGAGGAGACTATGATTACCGATGTGATGGGTCAATCTATGTAGCAAAGTGGCATGAGAATTCTGTTGTCTGCATTGCCAGCAACAATCTCACACATGACCCACTTCAAATCGCACGTCGCCGAGTCAAGGGTACAATCAGATGTTGCTGTGTCTCAACCCTTTGTGATGAAGCGCTATAATGAAGGAATAGGTGGAGTGGATCTCATGGACAGGCTCTTAGCAAGCTACAGGCCATCTGTGCGTGGAAAGAAATGGTGGTGGCCACTATTCACAAACATCCTCAACATATCTGTCGTGGCTGCTTGGAAAATATTACTGCTACCTTCATGGAAGTGACATGGATCATCTGACATTCAGACGTGACATCACCTTGTGTCTCTTGAAGGGCACTGCCATTCAGGAACATTCAATCAGATCAAATCACGTAGCCAACTTGCCAAAAGATGTCCAGCAGGCACAGGAGTTACTTCATGAAAGCATCAGCTGCACGTAGGGACGCTGTCGCATGTGTTCGAAGAACACTAGGTCATGTGTAGGGTCTGTAAGGTCCGGCTTCACTCCGATAAGGGCAAAACTTGCTTTATGGACTACCACAAGTGACAGACATGCATACCGTAGCATTAGTCACTAGTATCTGCTTGATTTATCAGTTATTTTTGCGTTCTAGTAGGATGTTCTCTTGCATGAGTTGAACTACAATTTCTTGGCAATGTTCCTGTATAGGAACATTGCCAAGAAATTGTACGTTCAACTCATGCAAGAGAACATCCTACTAGAACGCAAAAACAGCATAGTTACTCACCTGTAACAGGTGATCTCCGGGAACAGCAGGAATTTAGTCTTCACATATGGGTATTGTCGGTATCGACGGAGCCTGCGCGGGAACGCTCCCCAGCGTCCAATTAGAAAGCTTTTGGGAGCATCCCACAGCGCCTGCGTGCTGCCTTCCCGCCTTTCCCAACTGCCTCTCTCCAGTTGAGTTTAAAGCTGAGACAAAGAGAGAGAGAGGGAAAGAGAAAGAGATAGACAGAGAGATACAACTCCTAGGGGAGGTGGGTGGGTTGTGAAGACTAAATTCCTGCTGTTCCCGGAGATCACCTGTTACAGGTGAGTAACTATGCTATCTCCAGGAACAAGCAGGAATGTAGTCTTCACATATGGGGACTCCCTAGCTTTAGATGCCAGGGAGAGAACCCCAGAAGTAGTGTGTCCCTGTGAAAGGGCTCCACTTCCCCCCATGGATCTCTGGCATCCTACCAGGGATGGTGGGTAGGAGTTGATTAGGTATGGAACAGGTGTTGGAGAACAGCCTGACCAAACAAGGCATCCTAGTGGGAGTCCTTGTCCAAGCAGTAGTGGGCTGTAAAGGTATGAACCAAGGCCCAAGCGGCTGTTAGACAGATGTCGTCGACAGACACAGAGTGCAGATGAGCCATTGAAGCTGCCATGGCTCTCACATTGTGAGCTGTGACATGGTCCTCCAGAGGAAGATTTTTACTCTGATAGGCAAAGGAAATACACTGTGCAATCCAGTTGGACAGTGTTCTCTTGGAGACTGGAAGTCCCAAATGAGAAGGATCAAAAGCAACAAAGAGTTGAGAGGACTTTCTATGTTGCTGTGTTATTTGTAAGTAAAAAGCTAAAGCTCTTTTACAGTCCAAAGTATGAAGATTCCTTTCTGCATTTGATGCATGAGGCCTTGGAAAAAACACAGGCAGGTAGACCGTTTGGTTTAGATGAAAAGGCGAGACCACCTTTGGCATAAAGTGTGGATGAGTCCTAAGGACTACCTTGTCATGATAGAACCTTGTATAAGGAGGATCAGCCACTAGTGCCTGCAACTCACTGATGCGACGTGCTGATGTGATTGCAATGAGAAATATAACTTTCCAGGAAAGGAATTTCAACGAGGTAGTAGCTAAGGGTTCGAAAGGTGGCTTCATGAGCTGGCCAAGAACCAGGTTTAAGTCCCATGCCACCGGTGGTGGCCTAATGGGAGGCTTAGTTAGAAGAAGGCCTCTCATAAATCTTGCTATAAGAGGATGGGAGGAAATAGGTTGTTCATTTAAAGGCTTGAAAGAAGCTGCAATAGCACTCAAATGGACTCTTACCGAGTTAGTCTTAAGTCCTGCATTGGATAAATGAAGGAGATACTCCAGTAATGATTTCAGAGGTATCGCAAGGGGGCTAAGACCCTTTTGCGAGCACCATATGGTAAACCTTTTCCACTTGAAAGCATAAGAGCGTCTTGTAGAAGAAGGTTTCCTGGAAGCATAAAGTATATCCTTTACTTGCTGAGAATGGTTAAGATCATGAAGATCTAGGCCTTCAGCAACCAAGCCCTGAGATGCAGAGACTGGGGATTGGGATGCCATAACATCCCGTCCTCCTGAGACAGGAAATCTGGAGCAGACCCTAACTCCAGAGAGGGAGCTTGAGAGAGATGTAGAAGCAGGGGGTACCTCACTTGCCGTGGCCAATGTGGAGCTATTTTTTTTATTTTATACACATTTATATACCGCATCTTCCAAAGTTCAGTTGCGGTTCACAGTGAACAATAATTAACAAAGCAAGTTTGTTTTACAGGGAACGTCATATTATAACAGAACATATTTACAAGGAACATCATTTTATATATAGAATATACAGAATAATATATGAGAATCATATGGCCTCTGTCTCTCTGAAGCTTGAACAGGATTTTGGGAATTAGGGGAATGGGTGGAAAGGCATAAAGGAAGTCTTGACCCCAATGAAGGAGGAAAGCATCCCTGGCCTGAGAGCCCTGAGCCGGAATTCTGGAACAGAACCGAGGAAGTTTGGCATTCAACGGACTTGCAAAGAGGTTTATGTCCGGGGTTCCCCAAATTTGAAAAATTTTGGCCACCTGGTCTGCATATAGAGACCATTCGTGTGGAAGCAGAACTCGACTGAGTCTGTCTGCCCAAGAGTTTTGGATGCCTGGAAGATACACAGCCAGGAGATGAATCTGATGCTCTCTGGCTAGGGCCCATAGTCGCAAAGCTTCGTTGCAAAGCGACAGAGAGCCTGTTCCTCCCTGCTTGTTCACGTAGAACATGGCTACTTGATTGTCCATATGAATGAGGACTGTCTTGTAGCTTAGCAGGGTGTGGAACACTCGAAGAGCAAGGAAGATTGCTCTGAGCTCTAAGAGATTGATGTGTAGATGAGTCTCCTGTGGAGTCCAAGTGCCTCGGGTGGAGAGGTCTTGCAGATGAGCTCCCCAACCCATTGGTGAAACATCTGTTGTGAGAGTTGCCTGGGGTAAAGGTTGCTGAAATGGGGACCCCACCAACAGGTTTTGAGCGGACTGCCACCATTGGAGGGACAAAATAAGGCGATTTGTGTTTGCTATTTTGTCTGACAGGCACCCTGATGTCTGGGTCCATTGAATGGATAAAGTCCACTGGGCTGCTCTCATATGGAGGCAAGCATAAGGAACCACATGCACAGTAGATGCCATGTGGCCTAGTAGTTGTAACATTTCTCAAGCAGTGAGGTGAGGCTTTAGCACTGCTTGAGAAGCTAACTGCACAATACGAAGGCAACGGGTCTGGGGAACATAGGCCCTTGCCTTTGTGGTATCCAGCATAGCTCCTATAAGCTCCAGGGACTGAGTAGGAGTTAGGCTGGATTTTGGGAAGTTTATGACAAGACCCAAATACTGAAGGATACACATTGTGCAAGATAGAGCAATTCTGGCCTCTGACTCTGATGGGGCTCGAATGAGCCAGTCGTCTAAGTAGGGGAAGACGAATACTCCTAGAGTGCGAAGAAATGCTGCTACCACAGCCATGCATTTCGTAAACACCCTTGGTGCTGAGGCCAGGCCAAAAGGAAGCACCCTGTATTGGTAGTGCTTTCCTTGAAAAAGGAACCGAAGGAACTTTCTGTGAGTTGGATGGATGAGAACATGAGTGTACGCATCCTTGAGATCTAGAGAACAAAGCCAATCCTGACTCTGAAAGTATGGCAGCAGAGTTCCCAGAGAAATCATTTTGAATTTCTCTTTGAACAGGAATTTGTTCAATTCTCTGAGGTGTAAAATAGGTCTGTGTCCCCGTTTTCTTTGGGATAAGAAAATAGGGGGAGTAAAACCCTGTACCCTGTTGAGGAATGGGTACCTCTTCTATTGCCCCTTGGGCAAGAAGCATAGTGACCTCTTGATCTAACAGGTTGATGAGAGAGGTCTGAGAATTGAACTGTCTTACCATTGTGGGAGGGGGCAGGCAGAGAAAGTGAAGCTTGTACCCCTCTTTTATAATGGAGAGTGTCCAATGTTCTGCTGTTATCTGCCCCCATGTGGGGGCAAAGTGACACAACCTTCCTGGAATGGTGGAAGGCTCTGGTCCGTTGAGAGCCAGGAAGGCTAAGTTCTCTAGATGGAAGTCAAAGGCCTTGTGGAGGCTGAGACTGCTGAGACGGTTAAGGCTTAGCAGTCTTTGCTTTCCTTTGTTTAGGCGGTTGCTGACTCTTTCGGGCAGGTTAGCCTGTAGAACGTCCCTGCTGGGAATAAGAGGGATAAAACCTCTTCTTTTTGGAGAAGAATGGTTTCTTGAAAGATTTCTTCCTTGCAGGATCAGCTGTGGCTTTGGATAATCTATCCAAAGTGGAGTTGTCAGCATCCAACTCATTGGCTTTCTCTTGCCAGTTTTTGCGAAATAGATTCTCACCTGTACAAGGGATATTGCCCAGTTTGTCCTGCACCCAGAGCTCCAAATCAGATGCCTGGAACCAGGCAATTCTACGTGCACCTATGGCAATGGCAGAGGTTCTGCTTATGCACTCAAAACAGTCAAAAGCTGCACGACTGACAAACTTAGAAACATCCTGGGCATGTTTAACCAGTGTGAGAAAATCCTGCCTCTTATCATCAGGAAGAAGAGGGCTCAAAACCTCAAAATCTCCTGTGACTTCCTTAAGGAACATTCCCATATATAAAATATAGGAACTGATCCTGGCGGAAAGCATGGAAGCCTGGAAGGTACGACGTCCAAAGGCATACAAAGTTCTGCACTCACGTCCTGGAGGATTAGAGGCATGCCTCTTTGCACGTCTGATCCTTCTCATAGCTGATTCCACTACAATAGAGTGGTGAGGAAGTTCTGCACTCACGTCCTGGAGGATTAGAGGCATGCCTCTTTGCACGTCTGATCCTTCTCATAGCTGATTCCACTACAATAGAGTGGTGAGTCTTCTGGAAGCCAGGACACGGAGGTACTCGATACATGGTATCCAATCTACGAGAGTGAGGAGAGGTGGTAAGAGGTGTTTCCCACATTCTCAACATGAGATCATGTAAGATTTCATGGACAGGCAAAGTAGCTGCCTCCTAAGGAGCCTTGGGATATTGTAGAATCTCCAACTGCTTTGCTCTGGGCTCTGTTTCGGGAGCCACAGTAATGGAAAGACCTCGAGCCACCTCCTTGATAAAATCCTGAAAGGAGATATCTTCTGGAGGAGACATCCTGCGTTTAGGAGATGAAGGCTCCTCCGGGAGAAGTACTCCGGTACCGACGGAACTGTCAGAATCCTCAGACTCCTCCGAGGATTCAAAGTACCTTCTGTCCGGATGCTCTTGTAGAGCACGATACCCGTACCGACCAAAGTCGGTGCCGGGGGGGGGGATCGGTACCGGTGTATCGGTACCGGAAGGCATAGCATGACTGGGTGCTGGCAATGCAGACACCGATGTCAATGCCGATGCTGTCGGTGCCGGTTGAACTGTCTGACGCGGTTCCGAGGGTGTCGATGCCGCAAGGAGAGCCGCCAGACTGCATTCAATAGCCAGGAACCTCTGGTCTATTGACGCTGCCGATGCCTGGGTATCAGTACCGGAGAAAGCAGCCAGAATCCCAGAACATGGCACCAGTAGTTCTGCTGAGGTTGAGGCCTCGAGAACATCCTGGAGCCCCGATAATGCTTTGGAAGCCGAAGCCGAAGCCTCCCGCCGGGGCAATTTTGCCGGTACAGAACCCTCAAGGGCAACGCCAGAGGCATCTCGATGCTTGGAAGGAGATCTACCCTTTGAGGACCGGCCAGACTTATGTTTAGTTACCTGAGATCCATGGGAGGAAGACGAAGCCCTGGAAGACATCGATGCCACAGAGGCTGCATCGGACGGAAAAAGGGTGCTGAGCTTAGCAGCTCGGTTTTGTCGACCCCTCTTGGACATCATGGCACAGGCCATACACTCCGAAATGGAGTGGTCAGGACCTAAACATTTAAGACATCACTCATGGGCGTCGGTGACGGAGTTGGTACCGCCACACTTGGTGCACTTCTTGAAACCCGAAGCGGGTTTTTCCATAGTAGAGGAATTTTTGGGCCTAAGGCCCAAAAATGGCGCGTGCACCTGAAGAAAAAAAGATTATATATTTATATATATTTTATTTTTTAAAAAGAAAGAAAGAAAAAAACGGTGGTACCGGTATAGCATCGAGGAAAGGCAGATGCGACCACAAAAAAGGAGGAGAATAAGAAAAAATTTTCTGCGGTGACAGGAACGATGACCTGCTGGCTCTGCGGAAAATGAAGAATTGGAGAGAGGCAGTTGGGAAAGGCGGGAAGGCAACACGCAGGCGCTGTGGGATGCTCCCAAAAGCTTTCTAATTGGACGCTGTGGAGCGTTCCCGTGCAGGTTCCGTCGGTACCGACGATACCCATATGTGAAGACTACATTCCTGCTTGCTCCTGGAGATAACTGATAAATCAAGCATAGGAACATAGATAAAAAACTACAAAGACAAACTCTGAATCTATTGACGCTATACTTACGTCTTGCAGTCAATTACATGTAGTAAGAAAAATAACACCGTTAAGAAATTAATAGCGTTTTTGTGGTAGTGCCAGGAAAAAGTTTAAGGAAATGGGACACATCCGCATGGGACGCTATAGAGAAACTCCCAACAGGACCTCTGAAACAAGTTAATGCCGCTACTTGAACCTGAAGAGACCCCAAGGCTAGACCTTTATCCAGGCCATCCTGGAGGAAGGTAAGGATATTCGGGATTCACGACCTCCAAGGAGAGATACGGTGCTGCGCACCAGGACTCAAAGACTCGCCAAACGCGGGAATACACTAGCGAAGTCGACGGGTAGTGCGCCTTCAGAAGGGTTGCGACCCCGCAACTCGAGTAATCCTTCCTGCTTAGGCAGCGGCGTTCAAGAACCAGGCCGTAAGCGAGTAAGGAGGTATATCGACAGGAGGAACGCCTAGTAGCAAATTTAGGCTTATCTTCCGGAAGACGTTGGGGTCAAAACTCCCCTAGGTCTTTGACCAATTTGTCTAGGTCCTCCCCAAAGAGAAGCTTTCCCCTGAAGGGAAGCCTAGAGAGGCGTGCTTTAGAGGCAGAGTCAGCCAACCATTGGCGAAGCCAGAGCCATCTACGAGAAACTGTGACCACTGCCACCGATCTAGCTGAGAGGCACAAGAGATCGTAAAAGGCATCTGCCAAGAAAGCTGACACCGATTCCAGACGAGCCAGAGCTGGATCCTCTGGCAGACGTTGAATCTAGCGCAGGAGAGCTCAGGCTGCTAGACCCCCGCAAACAGAGGTATGGAGAGATAATGAAGCCGAAAAGGCAGTCTTGAGAAGGCTCTCAACTTTCCTATCCTGTTGATCACAAAGTGCTGCACCACCCTCCACTGGAATGGTGGTGTGCTTCGTTACTCCGGTCACAAGGGCATCCACTTTGGGGTATGTCAGCCACTTTTCCAAGTCAGGCGGTGCCTAGAGGTAAAGCTGACCTAGGCGGCGGGCTATACGGAGGGGAGTATCCGGAAAGTCCCATTCTCGAGACACCATTTGTTGTAGCTCCGCCGGGAAAGGAAAAGCTTGAGATGGCTTGCGAATGCCTTGTAATATCGGGTCTGGCTGGGGAATGGCAGAAGGCTGAGGGAATCTGATGATCCGTCAATCGTAGGGCTTCGACCACCTGCATAATTAGGGCCAGCAATTCCTCTTTGCGAAACAAGCGTATGTCCTGTGTCTCGCTTTGGCCCTCCGCAGAAAACTCTGATGGGGACCATTCCCCATCCTCCCGGTCTGACAGGCTCTCACTGTCATCCCCCGAAGACAGCCCTTCCTCTGATGTTTTTGGCCAAGCTGTAGTAGCAGAGACCTCTTTAGGTGGCCGTGCATCCACCTTGGACATGTCCTCAAGACTGAGGGATTTGAGTCAGGGCATCCACTGTGTTACTGGGAGAATTAGCCTGCCAAAGATCCCAGGCTTGTCTAAAGAGGGCCAAAAACTGGGTATCTGAGGCATGCATCGGCTCCTGCTGCCCGAAAGACTCTGGAGCAGGAGGAGTTAAGAGAGGAGGAGAGAGAGACTCTCTCGTTGGGGGAAGCTGTCTGGGTTCCTCTAGCAGCTGAGGATGTGCAGCAGGACTGCTTCTGTCCTGAGTTCCCTTGGCTAGTGTCACCGAAGACTCTCCAGGAGGAGCAAGACATGCAGCACAAATGTCATCCCTCAAATCTTTATGCTTTTTTGTGCAGACCATGCATCGCTGAAGGGAAGGCATCTCAGAGGTGAAGCACAGCTGACCGCGGTCCCCAGTGAACAGAAAAAAAATCAAAAAAGTAAAAAAATAGGAGTTGAAAGGGACCAGACAGTTGAAAACTAGTAGGGAAGACAGAAATTAAGAACATAAAGTCTCCTCACAAAGCCCGCCAAAAACAGAGCTGTGCAGCAAAAAACGCCAAAACAAAATGGCCGTTGCTATTAAAACTGCCAAAATAAAAACACTCCAAACGCTGTGAAAACGCAGTAAAAACATAAAATTATTCAAACGGAGAGCTAGGGCAGTAAAGACATGAAGAGAAAACTCTCCAGGCGGTCAGAGGCTGCCCCGACAGCATCCCGATTAAAATTGGGGGGGAGGGGGAAAGGAGGAAGATCGTTGACGTTTTCTACTCACTGTGCTGGAACAGAGTGCTGAAGAGCCAAGGCTGACCTGAAACAGACAGCAGGCAGGAGCTGTTGTAAGGCTGCCGATAAGCTGCAGACTCCCCCGATGACCGGCTGCTCAGGTCCTCATGAGCTGAGGCCAGTTTTCTCCCCTGACAGAGAGGGAACCTCACATGGTCATCCTGACCAGGAGTTCAACCTCAATCTGTCCGGGAAACCCAGAGGGGCAGCTCAAGTGCGCCCTGGGTGCATCCAGCAAAATTACTGCAAGTACTAAATACAAATAATCAGAGAGAAAAAAATAAAACCCCTACATCTTCTGGAGACAGAAATAGTGGAGCACCCTCTACTGGATTCAGCTACATATTACTAGGGAACAGCCAATCAGGCTGCTGGTAATTTTTTTTCTATTTCTCTGTCTCCAACATCTGTTGGTAGGGGGATTAAACCCGCTTCTCTGGACTGGTCTAGCAGGATGTACTGGAACAATTATTATAACATTATACTTGTATACTCATCCCTCACACTGTCTGCACTCATTTCACAAATAACTGTAATTAAATGATTGGGGGGGGGGGGAGGAATACTAGGAGCTGGGAAAAAAGGGTAAAGGGGGTAGGAAACTCACAAACCACATTTTATAACCCAGCTAATGTGGTAGGACATCCATGCCAATAACTGATCATAAATTATGTATATTATTCAAATAACTTACATAATATTTTGCCTGTATACACTACCTCATATTGTTTGTGCAAATGCTGCAAATGGTCGAGATAAAAAAGAAAAGAAAAGAAAGGTTGGGAGAAAATGGGAATGTAGACTCAATCAAAAGTGGTAATTGGAGATAGAGAACTGAGAACACAAGGATGGCAGCTGGCTGTATTGGGGGAGGAGAGTGAAGGAGAATAGCAGCAACTGTGGTAGCAAATGAAGTGGGCTAGCACGATCTGATGCTTGCCTAGGAAATGCAAGATAGATCCCTGGGCCAGGGTTGGACTTTTGTATAAGAAATAATTCCAAAGAATTTCTATGACCTCAGGGATTTTCAAACCCACCTTTGTTGCGAAATCCTCCACCAATACTGCTAATATTCACCCCCTTAGTCCCTTCTGTTGTGTATCTATATTAATAGGAATTCCTGAGTAGAATAAGCATTCAAAAACAAAACCTCCGGCATGTAGGGGGCGCTGGTGAGCCCAAGAAAAATGGCCACTTGAGGCTTAAGCTCCTCTCCATGCCTCGATCTAACTACCTTCTACGGGTTGGCTGTGAGATTTACAGTAGCATTATACAGCTCAGCGGGGCGCTGATGAGTGATTGCAAGATGTGCGAGCCCCGGGAGCAATGAAGGAGCCTTTCCGCGGTGGCAGTCTGACTTCTGTAAACAGCAGTATAGTATGCACCAGCTGTGCATGCCTCAAACAGATGCCCTGAAGCCAGGAGCTGTAATTTAAGTGTGAGGATGGCAGAAAGAAACGTATGGTGGGTGTGTGAGCGATGCTAATCTGGTGCTTTTGGGCTGCAATGATGTATCTTGGAGGAGGGTGTTGATGGATGACCTGACAGTGTTGAGAAATATTTGCTACAGAAATGTTAAAGCTCTTTTTCCTGGAGTCATCACAAATAAAATCATCTTGAGTGAATATGGGCAGCCCTTTGAAGCTAAGGGATACACTATGGAGTGAGGCTGTGAAAGAAGAATCCTCCTGCGCTGAAGCGTAAGTGTGTATCTGCCTGGAACCCTTGGGTGAAGATAGAGGATTCCTTTTGGATTTTGAGGGATTCTTCTGCTACGTTTTGGCTTGTGGACCTGGTGGTATCCTGACCATGTATCCGGCAAGCATAATTTATTTATTTATTTAGCTTATTTCTATACCGCTCTTCTACTATTCATAGTAGTTTACAAAGAACAACAACATGGCAGGGCATCAAAAAGGCACTCTGTTGTACAGTACAAGGAACGAAGCATAACAGTCACGGCAACAGAAACTTTGTAAAAGAACATGTCATGACATTATAAAAGGTAAGAAAACTATATACAGGCAACAAAGATTTGACCAATCAATATTTGGGTCATAGCAATCTCTTAGGTCTGTGGGTGGGTTGTCAGGAGGATAGGCTCATGGGGTCTGCAAGCTGACTTACGTTTCTGGAATTGTATATCTGTGTTAAAGCTATCCTGGAAGAGATAGGTTTACCAACTCTTCCGAAAGGCACACTGGTCAGAATATGCTCTTAGTTATGGTGGCAAGGAGTTCTACAGTGTGGGTGCAAAGAGGGAGAATGCGGCGTTACAGGTGGACTGTTTACTCTTGATCTTCTGAGGAGGGATGGAAAAGAGATTGTTGGTGCTGTGATGGCATAATCTTTCATTCTTGGGTCTGGATATCAAAGTCTGGAGGCAGGTAGCTGATTCCTTGAGTAGGACTTTGAGGATTAGGATAAGAGCCTTGAATCCGATTTGCAGTGAAAGGCAGCCGGTGGAATTGTTGTAGTATGGGAGTAATTTGCTCTTGATGGGAGGCTCCATAAATTATTCTGGTCGCTGTGTTTTGGGCCATTTGTAAGGGGTGGAGAGTGTTTAGGAAGACCTTGATATATGATATTGCAATAGTCAAAGATAGGGGTAATCATGGCTTGAGACAGAGTTCGGAAGAGATCTGGAGCTAATAGAGATCAAAGGTTCTTCAGAATTCTTAATTTGTGGTAGATGAAGGAAGAAGCTTCCTTATATGACTTTGGAAATTCAGCTGCTGATCTACTGTTATACAAAAGGTACATAACTTCAGAAGTCACTCTGATGGCTATGCTAACCAATCTCAAATGCGGTGGGGAGAAGGACGGATTAGAGAAGATGTATAGGACTTCTGTTTTCTCCATATTGATGTGAAGATGATGTAGGTGGAGCCATTCTCTCACTTCCATAAAGCAATTTTATAAGCTGGTGTAGTCTGGGGTGATATATTGAATGGGGTGAAGAACATAATGTCAGCATTGGTTAACTTTGTCTGAAATGATTGACTGCAGCTGTTGTGCTCGCTGTGGGAGGACTGCAGCATGAGGAGTTGCACCTCGGGTACAGAAGGACTTCTCAGGTTCCCACATTTCTCTCGGATACTGCTGCTCTAATTCTCGTTTCCCTATGGAGCCTAAGGCGAGTTACGCTGAGGCATTGGCAAAATTCAGCCACCCTCCTCAGGAGGGCGCCAATGTACCAAGCGACAGCGGGTGAGGCTACTTCCTCACAGTTGTCCTCCTGAGGGGGAGGTTTGGGGGCCCTGGTAACAAAGGCTGATTTTCTAGAGCGCTTTCAAGAACTGAAACTGTTCCGGAGTGACCTCACTAATGCAGTGGGAGAAGTGAAACAAGAACTTAAAAAACTTTGGATGAGAGAGTTATGCAAACTGAAATTCATATTGGTGAGCAAATCACGGCCATCTTTCAAAGCAAATTAAATAAGCTGGAAAAGCTAGACAAAAAAAAAACTCAGGAATGCCAGGATGACCTCGAGAACAGACAGAGGAGATGTAATATTCGGATTTATGGCTGGCCGGAGCCGAAGGAAGGCGTGGAAGATGTAACTCATTTTGTAGAAGATGTTTTCGCTTTCTGTATTCTCAATGAGAAATCTAGAGTACAAGTAGACAGAACTCACTGAGGGCAGGGCTTACGCCCACAAAAATTGGACTCACTGAGGTCGATCATGGACCGTTTCCATTAGAGGATAAATAAGTTCTCATCCAGGCTATTTGAGGGATACACTCCACTGAGTTTCAAATCAGTCCATTCAAATCTATCTGGACTTATCTCCCTACACTTTAGAGAAAAGATGGAGTTTTTGCCCCCTTACAATGGTTCTGCATAAGAAAGGGGTGAAATTTGTCCTCTTTTTCGAATTGGATAACAAGTCTTTCCATATGCCGAATTAAAAGACTGTCTAACACTAGTGGATGAACTCTCAGGCGCTGCAAGGCCTAAATCTGACCCAGGACTGACAGAAAGAAGTCCAGAGTGGAGGGAATCAATCCTGAAGAGCCAGAAGACACCAAGCTCTCAGCGATAACTGTTGAGTTCTACTGAGTTAGCGGAAAACAAGGCAATGGACACCTCACGACTGCCTTGAGAGATTTCTTGTTGATCTTTGCACTTCTCGATTGCTTGATTTCATTTTACTATTTCAGGGATTGCTGTAATGCTCTTTGTCCTTTGTTTTTGTATGTGTGTGTGTGGGGGGGGGGGGGTTCACTCTCCCTGGATAGGACAGGAGGTACAGCTTGGGTCTCCTCCCCCTAACTAAGGGCTTATGGTTTCATTTGTCTGTGGGAAATGAGTATTTGAGAGTAACTGTGCACAGCTGGGTCCTTGAAGCATCTGGGTAGCTCTGACCTTTGTTATTAGAGTCTCCTCTTGGAAAGGACAAGATATCTTTTTGTTTTTATGATTTGCTTCTAATTTGTTGGTGATGGGTTGGATGGGGCTGTGGGGGCAAGTGTGAGGTGTAATTATGTGGGTTTTCAAGGGTAGGATGTCTTTGCATACTCTGGGGGGGGGAGGGGTGGTTGGAAGGGGGTGGTGGGTTGGAAGGTGGGGTGGGGTGAGCTGGGTGGGGAAGGAGTTTTGAGATAGTTGTCTTCCTCCTATCCTCTTTTGGACGAGTATTAGAACAGTGGAATGCTGTCTGTGGTTTCCCCATGGTGAATTTGTGTAAGATATGGGAGTATGGCTAAATTTGTGTCCTGGAACGTCTGAGACCTTTCCTCTCCCGTTAAAAGGAAAAAAAGAGTGCTCACGCAATTGCAGAAGTTAAGGGCGGAGGTAGTCTTCTTGCAGGAGATCCATCTTGTGGCAGAGGAGCACATGAAGCTGAGAGGAAAGGGTCGGAAAAAGGTTTACAATGCCCCTTTCAAGGCACAGAAGAGGGGGGTGGCCAGCCTTACAGCAGAAGGTTATAACTTTGTACTTGATTCTCAGTATGTAGATGGGCAAGGGTGTTTTCTGATTCTTAAGAAGTTTCTGAATGTTCTAAAGTAATCCCCACCAACATGTATGCCTCTAAGGTTCAAAGAAAGTATGGAAAAAAGGTCCCACCTGAAGAGTGTTAAGGAGGGGTGTGTATCTAGGGGGCGATTTCAAATGTACTCTACTGCCAACCGACAGTTCTGAAAAGCAGCTCACAAACCCGGTAGGTATGCGTATTTTGCAATCCTACCTACATCAGCTGGGTCCAGTCGATATTTGGCACTGGCTACATCTGGGCGAAAGGGACTTTATCTGCTTCTCTGGGGTATATTGTACCTATTCCCAAATAGATTTTTGGTTTGTCTCCAATCTAATTATGGGTGGGGCGCAAAACTGCATCATACATAACTTAACTCTCTCAGATCATGCCCTATTCTCGTTGGAACTGAAAATGGACCGGGTTGGTGGTCTATGAATAGACTGTTGTTAAAAGATCCTGTTTTTGTAGAACAGCTTATTAAAGGTTGGGATGAATTCCTGCATTTTAACCATTCTCCTGAAATAGCCACTGGTTTGTTATGGGACATGGCAAAGACAGTTCTTAGGGGGTATATCCAGTAGTGGGATTGGGCCGGTTCATCCCGGTTCCTGCCGTGGCCTCCGTTTGCCGAACTGGGCCAAACACAGTATTGAAATGCCAGTACTGAAGTGGCGGGAATTCCCCGCCTGACAATGTTTGACAGCATCAGGGGATTACGGCATCAGGAGAAGCCCCCGTTGCCGTCACAACATTGTCAAGAGGGGATCGGGGGCTGCAGGGCAACGGCCAGGTTTCTGCACCTTGGTGAAGGGCAGCGGCCTAAGCATATGGCTGCTGCAACGCCTCCACGTGAAGTGCAGCAATCCAGCCGTCACGCATGTGGGAGGACTGGGATCGCACCAGTTCCTAGTCTGTTTGGATCCCACTACTGGGTATATCACCTCCATCACTATGGTCATGAGGAAACAAAAGTTGATGAGGTATGATGCCGTTTTTAAGGAGTTGATGTATTTAGACAAGATTCACAAGGAGAGGAGAGCTGAAGGGGTGTTGAGTAGGTTCCTACAGGTATATAGAGAAATGAATACTTTGGAAGTGGAAAAGACAGTGAAGGCTATGCAGATGACCAAATGGCACTTTTAAACACTAATAAGGTTAGTAAATTGTTATTGTGGCAGCTCAAAAAAGTCAGGATTAAAAGACATTCAGTAGATCAAGGATGGACAGGGAGTAGCTACTCCTCTGTCCCAAAAAATGGCAGGGTGTTTTGCCAATTTTTATAAGCAATTGTATTCCTCCCAGCTCTCTTTACCTACCTCTCAAACTGAAGAATGGCTTCGGCAGCATAACCAGTCGCAGCTGCCTATATCTTTAGCGCAATTGCTAGATAGGGCTTTCAATGAGGCCGAGATGACTCGGGAAATCACTATCCTGAAGAACAATAAATCTGCCGGTCCATATCATTTGCCAGCAGAATTATATAAACGACTATGAAACCAGTTTATCCCAGTTTTGGTGAAAGAGTTCAATAACATCCTGACGCAGCAACTACTCCATTGTTCTTTTCTTGAAGCCACTATCACTAATTCCCAAGGAAGGAAAAGACCCTAGCCTTTGCAGTAGCTATAGATCTATATTGTAGCTGAACATAGAATCTTGATCAACAATTTATAATCTAAGTTTACAGATTGAGGCGGTTTTCCACCAGCTGGTTCACTCTGATCAAACTGGCTTTATAAAAAGTAGATATAAGGCAGATAATGTACGTCAGGTGCTAAATATTCTTCAGGCATTACATCAGGAGCCCTGTGAAGCTGTTGGCAGGCTGTTTATAAGTTGGCTGGGCTCTCTCCTTTCTACATACCATTTACAGCCTTTCTGCCACGAACCTTCGAAGTTGGAAGGTCTGAATTCTAATCTACAGTACCTCTGTTTCATATCCGATCGAGGGGAAAATCTTTATGTTTAAGATCCATCTGGAGGAAAATTTTGATTGTACACTGCATAACTTTCAGTATTTCTAATTCTGCCACTTTGTCCAAAGGCTGCAATCTGTGGAGCCCCTGATGAGAAGCTCTTAGCAGGTGGAACAGGTGCTTTTCCAGGAAAAGCAGGGGGGACATCTTATCTCACGACTCTCTACGTCGCTCCTAGAGCTTAAAATCAAATCTAGCTCTCTGCATGGGAGGGGATACTGGGGCAAAAAGATGACTACTCATCTACTGCTGGGGAATCCAAGATGGCGATTTGACTAGTGTTGTGTGCGGCGTCGCTTTTCCTTCTATGGGTAAACGGAAGGCCAAAGGGGTGAAGAAGCCCTCTCTTACTCCAGCAGCATCCTCTCCATTGCCCTCACGAGTGGTTGGTCCACTTGATGCCTTTGTTTTATCGACGCCGCGACAGTTAGGCGAGCCGGTGGTGCAGAGCCTCATCAACGACCCGCCGGAGCTGAGTAGCTCGACAGGAGGTTCGGGACCTGACATCACTCCCCTGGCGCAGAAGCGTTCTCCCAAACAGTCAGCCACGGAACAGAGTTGGGCGCAATCATCGAGCCTGCAGTCCTCCCAAGTGGTGGAGTTTGGCAGAAGCGGAGGGCAGACTGCGCAGCTGGGAAGTGGAGACGTTCTTTCTCCTCTCCCTCACTCTTCGGTGGTTCCAACATCACGGAGGTGTTCTGAGGGATCCGTGTTGACCCCCCCCCCCCCATACAGCTGGGAGTCCTGCAATGGAGCAGCAGTCTTCAGAGGCCGGTACTGGAGGGCCTGAAAATGTGGTAACTTTTTGTCTTGAGCGTCCGGCTGTATTTACCCTGGAGGCGATTTGGTCTGCAATCATGAAGCTTGGGGAACTTATGGCTCCGCAGGTCTCAGTATTGGCAGCTCAATCTCAGTCGCATACAAATTTATTACAGCAACTTACACTTGAAATTTTTGCATTGCAATCTTCTGTGACTGAGTTGCAACAAAAATCTGGTGGTCTTGATGACGGTGTCTCGTCTTTTCAGAAGGACGCATTGGCATTAAAAATAAGACTTGAAATGTTAGAGAATGTGTCTAGATATCAAAATTTATGGTTGATTAACTTTCCTAAGTCGACAGTGATTAGTGCTAAGGAAATGTTTAAAAAATATTTGTTAGAAATCTTGGGTGTTCCAATTGAATCCCACCCACCAATGGTTAAAGTATATTATCTTCCGGTTAGGAAAAAATCTGTGGGAGAGATTTCTGGGGTTGGTCAAGCTAAAGTTTTGGATGTTTCTGGCATTTTAGATACCTCTTCAGAGGATTCTGTTTCTCCATCTACTTTAATTGCTACTTTTGCTCTCCCTTCTGATAGAGATTGGTTTTTATGAATGTTTTTTCGAAAGCGTGCTTTGTCCTTTCAAGGGCTTTCAGTACGTGTGTTTCCTGACTTGGCTAGGGAGACTCAGAAAAGAAGAAAATAATTTTTGTTGCTCCGTCCAGGGGTACTGCTTGTGGGGGCACAATTTTTTCTTAAATTTCCTTGTAAATGTTTGGTTAAATTTCAATCAGTTTCATATGTTTTTTTTTTAGCCCTCACAGTTATTGGCTTTTCTGAATGCGCGTCGCTCTGTTGAGGCAGTCTAGTTGTTACTTCTGCAAATAGTTTGGCTTGACTGTAGACACTAGTCATATTTTCTTCACAACTTGTATTGACTTTGTTTTCATGTTTGGATTCCCTCCTTATGGTGGGCTAGGTTGGGTCAGAATTGTTACTGTTCTTGCTTGATATTTTCTCCTTATGTTTATAGGAGTATATATTATTTTCCTATCTGTACCCAATTTCCATGCAAGTGTATTAATGCTTGGATTTATTTGTAAAATGATAAAGATTAAATAAAATAAAAATAAAAAGATGACTACCCTTGGGTGCATATCTATGCATACACGCATAAAATATCTCTCTCATTAAATTTAGCGGCTGTTCAGTAAAATTCTGATGCAATGGTATCTTCCTTCTTGCAAGGGTGCATAGATGGAAGCCACAGTCCTTTCCATTGTAGCTAATACAGGGACTTTGGTCATATGTGGTGGAGTTGCACAAGCATTCAGATCTTTTGGATGGAGGTTCAGGAAACGATTGAGAATTACGAGAGCCTTGATCCCACTTCAGTACGGTGTTTTTAAAAGGGGGGGGGAATCTTTTGAGGAAGGCTTCAGTGGAACTCGATGTCTAATAAAATGCCTCTTGCTGGCTGCTTGGTGTATAGTTGCTTGCAACTGAAGAGCAGCTAGGCCTCCCCTTAAATCTGAATGGCTACGGACAGTTTTGGATATGCATGTCATGGAAAAAAACCTCTTTTCTTATCCAGGACAATACTCTTGGATTTCCAGAAGATTTGGGAGCCTTATCTAAAGTATGTCAGCCAGTAGTAGGCTCGCCAGTGGTTGAAGAGATCATGTCATAGGCCCACCACGCACAGTCTTTGGCTTTCTGTGTGGCAAACTGATCGCTCTAAGTGGGGCCTCCTTGGCAGTTGAAAGGCTGTATCTAGAGTGGAGGGGAGACAGACTGCGGGGGTGGGAGGGCTAGCAACCTTGTTGGGGAAGAGGAGGGGGGTGTTTTTGCTGGGACAGTATCTATCTTATCTGTGGCCATGTTTTACTTCTTCTTAGTGTTTACACTGTACATGTGGGTAATCCGGGGTGCTTTCAACCGTCTGATCACAGTTCTGTTCTTGACTTCATTTGCTGATATACTATATTTTCCTTTGTCAATATAGCGAGTATTTGCGATGTTTCTTTTGACTAGCTGGGCCTGTAACCTTTATCAGCTGAATATGTATTTTCTTTGCTGGTGCCGTTAATGATCAATAAAAAGGTTTTCTTGTTTTTTGTTAAAAACTTAGGTATGTAATAAAAATTACAGGTATAAAGGATTAACGCTACTAAAATTATCATTGTAAAAACAATGTAATTCTGAAAAATAAAGCACTAATGTTATCAGATACTTGTTATGGAAAATACTGTATATTTACTTGCTTCACTTCACACTCATTCACTCTCCTCAAAACATTAATATTTCACAGGCCCAATATCATGCTTGTGTTAAATACACTGGCTAAAATATGAACAATGATGTAACTCACCCTATTCTTGCAACCAACTATGTCAGAAGGGACAAATGTAATTGCCAAAGCTCATGTGGATTTTTGGAACACTGTCATGTTGATTCAATAAGAGTTATCACAACTTTCAAAGAAATCAGATCTCTAAGCCAAATAATGTCACTGATAAATTTAAAAAAAAAAGATAAGTCATAGTACGCAAGATAAACAATGTAAATGTGCCTCATTTAAAATTAATACAAAACACATATTTACCATGGATGGGGAATCCTTCCTCAGCAAAAAGTAAAGACTCAAGATTTTTCAGAGAACTTCTGCCCTCAACCCGAGCAAGCAGCTTTGAAAAAGAAAAAACATCCTATCATCAAAAGCACTGAGAACAAGTAAAAATCTCAAACTCCGATTACCACAATTACGCATTTAGAATTATCTTTTGATCTGAACGTATGCAGAGTATTACTTAAGCTTCGGTTGGCTCTCAATTTTTGTTTTTAGAAAAATAAAAAGTAAATCAAAGAAAGAAAGTGTAGTTGCTTACCTGTAACGGGGTGCTCCATCAAGGCAGGAGTATGCAGCCACACTCCATGTGATATCCTCGATGGAGACTCTCCCCTAGCAGAGAGAAATCTTTTGGACTTCTGATCATGCACGCACACACTCCTACCTTAGCAGCCCACACTCAAGCCTCTTCAGTTCGTAACATAGCTGAGCTAGGCAGACTGTGTGCTTCATGATGAATTGTTATGAATGTCCTCAACGGATGGTGTTCTGCAGTTCTGGAGAACATCTCTTGATTCGTGCCGCTACTATGTCCTATAATATTTAACTCTTCTTCCTCTTCCCCCCCCATGTTATTTTATTTTGCTGTTGTTGCAGGGAAGGCAAGAAGGCAAGTATGGCTGTATACTCCACTGTCTATGGAGAACTCCTGTTACGGGTAAGCAACTACACTTTCTCTGGAGACAAGTAGGGGGATGCAGGCACACTCCATTGGTAAATCCAGAGCTGAGGGCTGCCCCCTTTGGAAAGCCTGTGCTCACGGCCCATCCCTCTACAGGAGGAGGAATGAGATAGGCTATGCTATGAAGAGGCTGCCTGCCCAAAAGTGAGGTCTTGCACTGAGGAAGTGTCCAAGCTGTAATGCTTAGTGAACATATGGATGGAGGTCCATGTCACGGCCTTAAAGATGTCCATAGTCGAAATGAAAGTGAGGCTGACTAATCATTGCTTTAGCTTTAAAGCGATGGGGTCTGATGCCTCTAGGACACTGCAATTTGGTCTGGGCATAGCAGAAGGTGCGGCACTCGGCTCCCCAGGAAGAAATAGTGTGCTTGGAAGCTGATTGCTCTGGATGATTAGGACTGAACATGACAAAGAGCTGTGAGGATGTGCACACATCCTTTGTTGTGTGTTGGTAATGCAAGAGAGCCCTCCGGCAGTCTGGGAAAAGGAGGGTTTCATCTGGGATTCCCAAGTGAGGTGCCAGGAAGATGACCGACTGATTGATATGAAATTCAAAGACAACTTTTGGAAAGAACTTGGGATAAGTCCTAAGAAAGAGAAATTAGACTTACCTGCTAATTGTTGTTCCTTGAGGAACTCCAGTTCAGTCCCTCACCTCTGGGTAGTGCACCTCCTCCCACAGCATGGAGACTGGGCATGTCAGACTTGTGACGCCACTGTATATATCCTGCTGGCACCTCCCACCAGCTTCCAGTGACCTAATGACAAAGCAGACTCAGAGGAGCAACAAATAAATAGCTATAGTATTAAATATAACACCTAATTTGCAAACTGAACTAAAACCCCGTTAAATAGAGGATAACTCTCCCTATCCCGTTAGAAGGAAAACAGAACAGAAAGGAGAGAGAGAAGGAAGAATACAGATCATACATTGCCTGACTACAGAAAAAAACAGGTTGATCCCCTACTACTTGGCTGCTGCCAATTGTCCTAACCAAAAAAGGACTCTGCGGAAAATGACCACACCCTGGGCGGGAATCGGGACTGAATTGGAGTTCCTCAAGGAACAACAATTAGCAGGTAAGTCTAATTTCTCTTTCCTTATCGTCCCTCCAGTTTAGTCCCTCACCTCTGGGATGTAACAGAGCAGTAAATTAATGGGAGGGACATGTCCACCTGGACTGCAAAACTGCAGACCCGAAACAGGCACCTCCTGCTGCCTGAACATCCAGAAAATAATGTTTACTGAAAGTATGCAAAGACGACCACATGGCCACTCTGCAAATCTCAACCAGAGGAACCAAGCTATGTTCCGCCCACGACGCTGCTTGCGCCCTAGTAGAATGAGCCCTAAGCCCCAAGGACACCTGACGACCTTGCAAGATATACACTGAGGCAATTGCTTCAAGGATCCATCTGGAAATCAAAGCCTTGGCTGCTGCTTCACCCTTATGCGGACCTCCAAAGAGTATGAACAAACGCTCCGACTTACAGAAGGACTCCAAGACCTTCAAGTATCGCCAAAGAACCCTCTTTTATATTCAACAAACACAAACTACGGTCTACCGCGTTATTATCTGAGTAACCCAATACTGGCAAAGAGACAGACTGATTCACATGAAAAGATGAAACTACCTTTGGCAGGAAAGACGGAATGGGACGCAACACCACTTTTTCCCTAGAAAAAGTCAGAAATGGTTCCCGACAGGACAAAGCCTGCAACTCCGAGATTCGACACGCAGAGCAAATGGCTACCAATAATACTGTCTTCAAAGTCAAATCTTTTAGCGAAGCCTGATGCAAAGGTTCAAAGGGTTCCCTAGCCAAAGTTCCTAAAACCAGGTTGAGATCCTATGGAGAAGAAACTACCCTGCGCGAAGGATGCAGATGGGATACTGCTCTCAAGAAACGTACCACATCGGCGACTCCTTGAACTTTACCCCAATAACAAGAAATAGCTGCCAGCAGTACTCTTAACGAACTGGCCGCCAATCCTTTATCGAAACCATCCTGCAAGAAACTCAACACCAACGGAACCAACGCTGTAGCCGGACGAACTTGACGCTGCTCACACCAGTCCTCAAAAACACGCCATACGCGTATATATGCCAAGAATGTCAACCTTTTCCTGGCCAACAGTAAGGTGGCAATAACCACCTTAGAATAACCTCTCTTCCTTAACCTTGCCCTTTCAATGGCTACACTGTAAGCGAGAACCGATCCACCTGAGGCATAAATCCTGGTTTGATAGCGTACATTAAGTTCACCATGACAACGTGGCAAACCATACTCTTTTTTTTTTTTTTTTTTAAAGTATGAAGATGGTCATTACATCATTCCTAACATCAAGATCCAGTGAGGAATATCTCAGGGAGATATCCTGTCTCCACTTTTTTTTGTATGGTGCTTAATCGAATGAGTACTCTCATCAATTCTTTGGATATGAATTTAGCCTGAATCCTAAAGAAGGTAACATCCCACTTACTATATGAACGTGACCTGAAGCAACTCCATGTGGTGAAAAGTTTTTCTGATGACATCAGGATGACTTTTGGCCGTGGCAAATATGCTAATGCAACTTTTTTTTTTTTTAAAGAGAAAAATTGAGCAAAAGGGAAAACATCTCCCTTGTTGAGGACTATGACATCAAGGAACTTGAACATGAAGGCATATATAAATATCTCAGAATAGAAGGAATGACACAAGCAGAAATTACTAAGAGAAAAGATTAGTATCACGAGGTACTGTATCTCCCTTCAGTTTCGCCCCATCTGTTCCCATTCAGCTGTTAATTTTCCTGAACTCTAGGACCTTTGCTTTTGAATGAACTATCTTCTCCCATGTCCTAATATTGAAGTTCACCTTCCAGTGATCACAGTGCGCAAATAATGACCTGCTACAATATTAGAAACACTGTCCCCATTTGTAAGCACAAAGTTCAATATTATCACCTCCCTCCCATGTGGGTTCCTTTATCAGTAGCCAGAATCCAGAATCTCTACTTCTAGATGACACTGCAACAGGTATATGCTAGTTAACATCTGGAAAATTGAAATCCAGTACTAATAGTACTACCCCTTTCATAACAATATTTTGAATATCTTTAATTAAATCTATTTCTTCTGTCTGTGAGGTAGGTCTGTATATCACACCAAAGCAAACAGATTTCCATTCCCTCTTTCCAAACTAACCTAGTGTCTCCTCCTTCCCTCATAAACCCTGTCATTATGTGACTTTCATACTTTTGACACATCATGCAAAGGGAAAGCTCATTAGATTAAGATATCATGCTTGGTAAGGTTGTAGATAGCTGGGTGGCTGGTGGATGCGAGGATTGCCTGGTAACATGCCTGCCTGGTGCAAAGGTAGCGGATCTCGAGCGGATCTCACGTACCTCCAAGACAATGTTTTAGATAGTGCTGGGGAGGAGTATGCTATCTTGGTACATGTTGGTACCAATGACATAGGAAAAGGTATGGGAGGGATGTTCTGGAGGCCAAAGTTACATTTTACTTACCAGTTAATGTCCTTTCCTTGAGTCCTGCTGGACCAGTCCAGATAAGTGAGTTGTGTTCCCCTACCTGAAGATTGGTGGAGACAAAGAACCAATGAAAAGCCCAGATTTCAACAACATCATTCCTATGCCTCTATTCGCCTTTCCCACCAGAGGCTCCTTCAGTATCTGTCCAAAGCATATTAGAGAAACATGGGAAGCCTCACACCACCTCAATCATGGGCAACAATAACTAATCAACAGTAAAGAACAATGTACAAGAAAGCATAAACAGAAAGCTGTCAGAAGAAGATTAACCTGAGGAGCCAAGTAGAAAAAAAATCATAGTGGACCCAAGGATACACAGCAAAAGAAAAGAGCAAATACGGTTTTAGGAGTGGGCCCTGAACTGGTTTAGTAGGGCTCAAGGAAAGGACATTAACTGATAAGTAAAATGTCACCTTCCATGTTGTCCTGCTAGACCAGTCCAGACAAGTGGGATGTACCAAAGCTACACCACCACTGAGCGGGAAGAAGACAACAGCATACAAAACCCTTGAACCAAGGCCATGTCTGCCCACCTGTGGACATCCAAGCGGTAATGCTTGACCAGAGGTAAAAGTGATGCCCATGTAGCTGCCTGACCAATGTTTACAGGGGCTACCGAGCTCCGCTCTGCTCAAAAGGATGCTTGTGCTCGAGTAGAATGGGTGTACAAACCTTCCAGAACTGGCCGGTTCTGCAACAGATACATGGAGACAATGGCCTCCTTAATCCAGCACCTCAAAGTCGACTTGGCCACCGCTTCACCCTTGCACAGGCCAGCAAATACAAAAAGATGGGTTGGACTTACTAAAGGAATTCATAACCTCGAGGTACCGGAGGAGCACCCTCCGGACATCTGCCAGGCGATCCTTCCCCCAACTCTACTCCTTTGAGACAGAGGACAGGCAGATCACCTAGTTCAGGTGAAAAAAAAGAGAGAGAAAGCACCTTGCTTGCCACAGATCAATAACGATTCCTGGAAGAAGATATAGAGAGTTAGGCAAGTATCACAACAGAGCGTGCAAAGGCTGCAGTAGCCCAAAGACGCACATTAACTGCGCTTTTATGCAATGCATGTTACAGACGCTAGGGAAGGAGCGTGCATTGGAGCTGCTTGGACGGAACGTGCGTTAGGACCACACAATCACCCGGCGCACAATAAGTAAAAATGCCATTAACATGTGAAAATAAACAGTGGGAAACCCCCACACTGCACCAATGGTCACCAGCTGTCTACTCCGCATTGTGTCCCAGGAAGATGTAATCAGGAACCCCCAGCAAAGACAATGACGAGGTCAAGCCTTGATACTCGCCCACTGAGAGCCCGGGCAGAGGATCGATGCCTAGCTCAGCTCTACTCCCCTGAAACTGCATTACTGGCTCGCTGTGCAACACTACGTTTAAGATGGCTGGTAGACAGATCTCTCTGAGGGCCTTCTGCAATCTTCGGGAGAGAGTGGGGGCAGGGGGAAAGATAAGGAGGGGAGGTGCTGAAGTTGTTGTGTGAGGCTGCTGTACTCTTCCAGATCCTTCCAATTTTGTGGCTGCTCTTATTATAAGAGAGTGGAGCTGAATCAATATTTCCTCCTCCTATGGCTACCGAAAATACTGCAATCTAATGGAGCCTCCCATGTTGCACTCAAGTGAGAAAGTTATTGTTTCTCAAGGTGGTTGTTCACGAGCATTTAATGAATATTTTCCTTTCAATTCTCATATTTTCTTCAGAGAGGAGAAAATCCATCCAATATCTGCTGGAGACAAAGAAATACTGAAGGGACCTCTGGTGGCTGAGGCGAATAGAGGTATAGAAGTGATGCCATTGAAACCTGGGCTTTTCAGTAACTCTTTGTCTCCACCAATCTGCTGGTAGTGGAACACCACACACTTTTCTGGATTGGTCTAGCAGGAAGATAAGGAAATTTAGGCTTTTAGGCAGGAAGTTGAAATCCAGAAATTCCAGGGTAGCATTATCTGAAATACTTCTCGTTCAATGCGCAGGACCCAAAAGCCAGGCAGAGCTCTGGAGTCACAATGAATGGATGAGACAATGGTGCAAGAAAGAGGGTTTTGGTTTTGTTAAGAACTGGGCGACATTCTGGGGAAGGCAAGAGCTTTTCTGAAAGGATGGGATCAATCTTAACTGGGTGGAACCAGACTGGCGGCATTAACCTTTAAAAAGTAGATAGAGAAGCTTTTAAACTAGATAATAGGGGAAATCTGACAGTCGCCCAAGAGTGCATAGCTTGGAAGGATGTATAGAAACATGTCAGCAGAAAAAGAACATACTGTCTATCTAGTCTGACCTTCTATATCAACTACTATTGCCAGGGCTGGTCTGTCCCACTAGGCGAGCTAGGCAGCCGGCAGCAGCGGCACACATGGGCAGCTGTGCCGTCCTCCCAGCTGCCGCTGATTCCATTTGGGGGGCAGAGGCAGGAAGCAGCAGTATTTCCAAAAGCGGTGGCAAAAAGCTGCCGCCTTTGGGAGTACTGCTGCGGCCCGCCTCCCCCTCTGAAGACGGAATCAGCGGCAGCAGGGGGGGGAGGAACAGAGCATCAGCAGGGGGTGCGGCGAAGCTGGGGTTTCTGCCTAGGGTGGCAGAAACCCTTGGGCCGGCCTTGACTATAGCACTATTTTTTCCTTCAGAGATCTTGTGTTTGTCCCATGCTTTCTTCAGATACAGTCATTGTCTCTACTACCTCCACTGGGAGACTATTCCACACATCTACCACTCTTTCCATAAAGAAACATTTCTGCATATCACTCCTAAGCCTATCCCCTTTCACCCTCATCCTATGCCCCCTTGTTGCAGAGCTTACCTTCAATCCAAAGAGGTTCTTCTCTTGTGCATTTATGCCACGGAGGTATATGGTTTATAACAAAGACCACTGACCATTTTAGTAGTCACCTTCTGCACTGACTCCATCCTGTTTATATCCTTTTGAAGGTGTGATCTCCAGAATTGCATACAATACTCCAAAATGAGGTCACACAAGAGACTTCTACAGAGACATTATCACCTCCTTTTTTCTGTGACCATTCCTCTCCCTATGCATCCAAACAACCTTCTGGTTTTCACCATCACCTTTTCTACCCGTTTAGCCACTTTAAGACCATCAGAAACAATCATGTTCAGGTCCCACTCTTCTTTTGTGGACAGAAATACTTCTAGCTCTACACTGTACCGCACCCTTGGATTTCTGCAGCCCAAATGCATGAACCCTGCACTTTTAAGCATTAAATCTCAGCTGCCAAATTCTTGACCATTCTTCAAGCTTAGCTAGATGCCTCCTCATGTTATCTACCCCTTCCTAGGTGTCTACTCTACTGAAAATTTTGGTATCATCCACAAAGAGGCAAACCTTACCAGACAGTCCTTCTGCAATATCACTAACAAAGATGTTAAAAAGAATCGGACCAAGAACAGATCCCGGTGGCACACTACTGGTAACATCCTTCTCCTCAGAGTGAGCTCCATTTATCTGTACTTTGTCACCTCCCACTCAACAAATTTCTAACCCAGTTAGGCACTTTAGGGTCCATCCCTAGGGTGCTCAATTTATTTATAAGTTGCCTGTGTGGAATGGTGTCAATGGCTTTACTGAAATCTAAATACACCACATCTAGCCCTCTCCTTTGATCCAACTCTCTGGTTACCCAGTCAAAGAAATCAATTAGATTTGTCTGACAAGACTTGCCTCTGGTAAATCCATGCTGCCTCAGATCTTGTAAACCACTGGGGTCCAGAAACCTCACTATCCTCTGTTTAAGCAGTGCTTCCATTAATTTACTCACCACAGAGGTCAGACTAACTGGCCTGTAGTTCTTAACCTCATCCTTACTTCTGCTTCTATGTAAAGGGACCACATGTGCCTTTCTCCAGTCCTCTGGGACCACTCCTGACTCTAAAGAAACATTGAAAAGGTCAGATAGTGGAGCCGCTAGAACTTCCCCAAATTCGTTCCAACCCCATCGCTTTGTTTACTTTTAGTTTAGCTAGTTCCTCATGAACACAGTCTTCTTAAAATCGTTCAAGATCCCTGTCATGTCTGCTTCTATATGTGTGGGACTGCTTAAAAGCAGTGGTCAGGGGTAAATTTACTGCCATAAGAGTGCACAAACGCATCAAAGAGGAAAGCAAGCAACAATTGTGCGAGACAATTTCCAAATTAAAGAAAGACTTAAAGCAGGTCAGTCCAGCCCCATAGCAATCAAGCAGCTTGCAACAACCCGTATGGAACTAAAGGAGCTGGAACTGGCTGACCATAGAATGGAGCTGTTAAAACAAACTCACTTAGGATATGGGAATAAACCAGGGTGTCTCTTTGCTCATAAATTAAAGTGACAGGTCACTAGGAACCATATCAGCAAAATAAAAGGATGGCAAAGTAGTGGGGGGGGGGGGGGGGGAGAACCTGTGGTCAGAGTGAGACATTGAGGAGACATTTATAAATGGTGATGGAACCAACAAGGGAAAGCGCTGGATTTAGTGCTCACCAACGGTGCTAGCGTGTTGAATGTCTGGGTGGGTGCACCTGTGAGCAGCAGCGATCATCACACGGTGTGGTTTGAGATAAAAGCCAAGGTGCAGTCCAACTATAGCAAGCTCAAAGTCCTAAACTTCAAAAACAATGACTTCAATAAAATGGCCATGTACCTAAAGGAGGAGTTGACAGGCTGGAAGGAGATAAGGGAAGTGGAATTGCAATGGGCTAAACTAAAGGTGGCAATAAAAGGGGCAACAGATAAATATGTAAGAAAAGTAAATAAAAACAAAAGGAGAAGGAGAAGGAAATCTATTTGGTTTTCCAAAGAAGTGGCTGCTCAAATAAAGGCAAAAAACACAGCTTTCGCAAAATTCAAAAGCTTGCAAACAGAGGAACACAGAAATGAATACAGGATCAAACTCAAAAAGACAAAAAAAGAGAAATAAGGATAGCAAAATCAAAGGCAGAGGAAAAGATGGCTAAAGATGTTAAGTGTGGTGACAAAACTCTTCAGGTATATTCGGGAAAGGAAGAAGATCAGAGGTGGAATCGCAGGACTCAGAAGTGCTGGGAACGGACTCGTGGAAAGGGACATTGAAAAAACGGAATTGCTAAACAAATACTTCTGCTCTGTTTTAATTAAAGAAAATCCTGGAGAAGGACCAATTGTGACTCCCAAATATAAAAATGGGAATGAAGTAGATACCACACCATTCACAGAAGTTGATGTGTTAGAACAGCTTGCGAAACTGAAAGTGGACAAGGCCATGGGATCGGATGGGATACATCCCAGGATACTGGCATGTATCTCAGAGAGGTTCTTGCAGGGACATTAAAAACATCCTTTAACAGTTCCTTGGAAACAGGAGAAGTTCCTCAGGACTGGAGAATGAACATAAGAACATAAGATATGCCATACTGGGTCAGACCAAGGTCCATCAAGCCCAGTATCCTGTTTCCAACAGTGGCCAATCTAGGTCATACGTACCTAGCAGTTTCCCCAAAAGACACAGGTTCCATAATGCTTGTACTGGGTCAAGCACTGATATCCTGGGTCCCTTCTTAATAATGGTTTATGGACCTTTCCTCCAGGAACTTGTCCAAACCTTTTTTAAACCCAGCTACACTAACAGCCTTTACTACATCCTCCGGTAACAAATTCCAGAGTTTGATTACACATTGAGTGAAAAAATATTTTCTTTTATTAGTCTTAAATAGTTTACCCTGTAGCTTCATTGCATGTCCCCTAGTCTTTCTATATTCTGATAATGTAAACAATCGATCTATGTTTACTACTGGGTCTTCACCCCATTCCAGCAGATGGGGAGACTGAGAATTCTAGGCCTTTGGTGAATTCATCTGAAAGCGGAGTGTGAACTCCTCCCATCAAGCCAGTATACTAATGACAAAGCAATTGCACAGAGCAGCCATGCAAACACGACTCTAAACAACTATCTACACCATGCAACCAGCAAGCAGGGTGCAACCGCAGCACCTGAATACCACCAGAGGCGCCCCCAAGCACAGGAATGACCCTATGGCAATGCAAGGCAGAAGTGGAGACCCACGAACCCCGCCAAACGACAGCAACCAAGATGACTTTCTTAACCGGGCTTGCTCACCACCAGGAAGCAGAACCTTAAACAGGTGCGCACTGTACTGGAGGGACTACAAGAAAGCAAATTAGCAGGTAAGGCCTAATTTCACCTTCCATAGCATCCCTCCAATCCAGTTCAGACTACTGGGATGTATCAGAGCAGTACTCAGACGGGGGGGGGGGGGGACGACAACCCATAAGTCCGGCCTGCAGGAGACGTACCCCAAAGCGAGCATCCGATCTCGCCTGAAGATCCAACCGGTAATGCCTCACAAAAGTATGCAACGATGACCAAGCCACCGCCCGACAAATGTATGCGGTAGGAACTAAACTGGACTCCACCCAAAATGCCGCTTGGGTCAGTGTCAAGTGCGCATGAAGCCCTGCCAGTAAGGACTTACTTCGCAGGAGATAAGCAGAGGCAATAACTTCCTTGAGCCACTGTGTGATCATTGCCTTTGAAGCCGCCTCCCCTTTGCGTACACCACCGAACAAGATGAAGAGGCGCTCAGACTTGCAAAACCATTTGGTGCACCTCAGTACGCCAGAGCTTGCGCCTCATATCCAGGCTGCGCAGGTGCAGATCTGGAGGATCAGCAAACCCCGGCAAGACTACAGATTGGTTCAAATGAAATGCTGACAAAACCTTCGGAAGTAAGAATGGCACCAGCCTCAACACCAAGCGATCCTTAGACAAAATCAGAAAAAGATCTCTCTACACAACAAGGCCTGTAGCTCTGAAATGCATTGGGCCGAACAGATGGCTATCAAAAACAAGATCTTCAATGTGAGATCATTTAATGTAGCCACACTCAGGGGCTCGAAAGGCTGAGTCGTCAAGACCAACAGGACCAGGTTAAGGTCCCAGTTATGAATTGGAGAATACATTGGCGAATGAATCTGTTGAACCACCTTGAGGAAACAGCCAACATCTGGAAGTGCACCTTAAGGGAGTTTAAACCCCAGCCCCTTCTCCACACCTGCCTGCAGCAAGGCCAAAATCTCTGGCACGGAGGCCCATAAGGCCTACACACACACTCTGCAAACCACTGCTCGAAGATACGCCAGACGCAAATGTAAGCCAACATGGTGCGCTTGCATGCCTTCAAAAGAGTAGCAATTACTGCTAGAGCATAACGCCAGCTCCTCAGCCGCGTACCCTTTCAAGAGCCAAGCTGTAAGCAAGAATCAATCAACCGGAGGCATGCGGAGCAGACCCTGTGAGAGCAGGTCGGCCCTAGTCGGCAACCTCCACTGGATCGTCCGTCGACATCCACATACCATGGTCTCCGCAGCCACCACTATCACAAAGCCATGGTGTGAATCTACCTGCTGCACCAGGCACCCAATCGGAGGCCAAGGTGGAAAAATATACGAGTCCCTCTGCTGGCCATGGTTGTGCAAGAGCATTGTGGCCCTCTGACATGTGCTCCGGACAACAACTGAAGAACAGCGGAGCCTTCATATTGAGACAGGTCGCCATGAGATCCATCATGGGCTGCTCCCAGTGGAAAACACGACTGTGGAAGACGAAGTCCACCAGATTCCGTTCCCCCAGATCTACTTGGTGCCTGCTGAGGAAATCGGCTTCCACAATGTCTTTGCCGGCCACATGTATGGCTAAGATGGTCAGGAGATGAAGCTCTGCCCAATGAAGGAGAGGGACAATCTCTTCTGCCAGGGCCTGGCTCCCTGTGCTGCCCTGCCAATTAATGTATGCTATGGTCGTTGTGTTGTCCGACAAGATCCGCACTGCTCTGTGCTCCAACCTCGCTTGAAACTCCTTCACAGCCCCAAAAAAGACCGCCTTCATTTCCAAGCAATTTATGGACCAGGTCTGTTGTTCTGCCGACCATGTCCCCTGGGCTATCTGCCCCAGGCAATGCGCTCCCTAGCCCGTGAGGCTAGCATCAGTAATCATGGGCATCCACACCAGGCTGTTGCACACTTCCGGAGGGCAAACAGCCTGTGCAAGAGAATGATGTTGTGGCGACCAACTTGAAAGCAGCAGACGCATGTGTGCATGAGGTCAAATGTTGCTGCCATAGAAGCCAGGACCTAGAGGTAGGACCATGCTGATGGTGCCCGACTCTGCAAGAATTGGCCTACTTGAACCTGCAACTTGCAGTCCCTATCTTATGGCAGAAACACCATCCCCACACGGCTGTCGAACCGAGCCCCCAGATAGACAAAGCCCTGAACCAGGTTGAGGTGACTCTTGGAAATGTTGATCACCCAACTGAGATTCTGGAGCACCTCTAAGATGCAGTCCCTGCAGGGACTTGTCCCAAATAAGCCAATCACCAAGGTAGGGGTGCACCAAAACCCCTTCTCGCCGGAGATAGGTTGCCACTACCACCATGATCTTTGTGAAAGTGCATGGTGCCATTGCCAGGCCAAAGAGCAAGGCCTGAAACTGGAAATGTCCTATGGGCACTGCAAACCACAGAAAAACGCTGATGTTCTGGCTGAATGGAGACGTGGAAGTACACCTCAGACAGGTCCAGAGCCGTGAGAAATTTGCCCTGTTGAACTGTCACAATCATAGACTGCAAGGTTTCTATACGAAAGTGAGGAACCCACGGTGCTCGATTGACATGCTTGAGATCCAGAATAGGGCAGAAAGTCCCATCTTTCTTGGGGACCACGAAGTAAATTGAGTATCGACCGTACCCTAACTTGTCTCTGGGAACTGGCACGACCGCTTGAAGTTGGAGACAACATTGCAGTGTGGCCTTGACGGCTGCCCGCTTCACTGTAGCCCTGCAGGGAGAGGCTAGGAAGGCCTCCCTGAGAGGCTTCGCAAACTCCAAGGCATAGCCCTTGTGAATAATCTCCAACACCCACTGGTCTGACATCAGACGGACCCAGGTGGATAAAAGCGGCACAGACGACCCCCGACTGACACTACCTCTGCCTAGGCCCGCTGCCCTTCATTGTCCCCGCTTGGGACCAGAGCTGGATCTGGCAAAGGACCCCAAGTCACAACCGGCCCCTTGGCCGCCATAAAAGGACTGGCCCCGAGAAGGATATCTCGGGCGCAGATAGGGAGAGAAATGCAAGCATTGATACTGCCAGAACCTGGGCTTCACCCCCTTGGGCTTATCCTTAGGCAGGCAAGCCGGCTTCTCCTCTCCCCATTCCTTTACAAGCTTGTTAAAGTCTTCGCCAAAGAGAAGCTTTCCGCGAAAGGGAAGCTTACTCAGATGTGCCTTAAACATCCGCAGACCAGTTCCGCAAACAGAGAAGGCGCCTTACTGCCACAACCGAAGCCACTCTTTGCCGTCGCTTGCAGCATGTCATAGTGGGCGTCTGCTAAGTAGGCCGTCCCAGACTCAAAGCCATGCCACCTCGTTCAGCTATGTTGCACCGGCTTCCATCAAGTCTGGGAGTGATGTGCCCACCTTAAGCAAGCCCTGGCCAAATAGGCCCCACAGACAGCTGCCTTCAAGGACAGGGCGTTCATTTCAAAGACCTGCTTCAGGGGCATCTCGAGCTTCTTGTCTTGAGGATCCTTTAAGGCTGCACCGCATTCCACCGGAATGGTGGTCCTCTTCGTCACAGTGGACATCAATGCATCCACTCTGGGCAAACCAAGAAACTCACTCTCCCGGTACCGGATAGAGCCAAGCCATGGCTCCCCTCCCGTAAACCAGCCTCCAGAACCTGCCATTTTGAGTCAATCATCTGTCTGATGTCTCTGTGAATTGGAAAGGTGGTCTCTGATGATCTAAAACCTTGCAGCAGCAGGTCCTCCAGAGGAGGGTCTGAAGACTGAGGCTCCAAGGATATATTGAGCACCGCCAAAGAGTGTGCAATAAGTAGTTCCTGTTCCTCTCGGCAGAAGACCCGGACCATCCTAGAGTCCTCTCCAGCTAGAAGATCCCCCTCATCAAGGACGCCAGCCTCCACAAACTCCATGTTCGAGGGACTCTCTAAAAGATTCTCTGAGCCTCCAGAGCGCACCAAAATGCAATCATCGTCGATTTGCACGCTCTGCCCTCCCCATGGAGGGGTCTGCATGCCCCTTGAGGGACCCATTCCCCCCCTCCACATCCCACAAGGATGCAAGGAGGGAATGCAAAAGTCCCCTGGAGGTCCCACAGCCTTGTTTAAGCAGGTAGGCCTGGTGCATTAGTATAACAAAATCTGGGGAGAATGGAGACTCCTCTGTTCCCAAAACTGCCCCAAGATTCACTTGTGGGCCTTCTTTTGCTAGCCCCTGCTCTTCTGTATCCTTTTCCATGGTACGCGGCTCAGCAGTAGACACAGCTGGCGTTCCTGCCTAAACCACGGAGTCTGCGTGACCTGTAAATCACTGCTTTCAGCAGTGACCGCGTCAGCCACCCCCTTGCCAGAAGGAAGCTGTGAAACGACTCTCCTTTCTCCTGAACTGCAGCATCACAGGGTCGGCAGAGGCTCACTTGGGAGACCCAACCCCTGCGCAGGCCACAGCTGACAAAGACTACCTTCCCTGGCATCCTTCTGATAGGAAAATCCCCAAACCCAAGTGGAGGACCTGAACAGGAAAGGGAGATGAAAGAAGAGCCTGCAATCCAGTCAAGCCCCAACAGGGATTGCTCTCGCAGCCGCTGGCTCGTGATGACGTGAGGCACACACTGACCAAAATAGACCCACTGTTGGCTCTCCTGTCACTCACCACCGAAGGTCCAGATGGAGGACTGAAAAAAACACTGTGGGCAAAGAAGAGAGCAGGGACCTAGTTCCACACGCAGGTGTGCTCTGTAGTTATCACCTGCCCCCGAATGGGTTCAGGCTCCTACATGGTTTCCACTTGGTCTGGCTCTTAACTGCGGCTCTGAGGCAGACCCGGGCAAGATATACAGATAGCACTAAGGAAGTAACCAAGTCTGTGCAAATCCTTTTAACACTATTTCTTGGCATTCAGCTTTTTATTTTCTTTTTTCGGTACACTGTCAGTCCCAGTGTAGCACAGGCTACACAGAGCTCACCCCATCTGCTTGGAGACTGAGGATACTGGCTTGGTGGGAGGAGCTCACGCTCCTATATCAGTCTCCATCTCCTGGAATGTGTGAAGATCCGGTAATCTGGACTGAACTGGAGGGATGCTATGGAAGATTCCAAATTACTTCTAGCAACTGATAATCAGATTAATATGAATAAAATGCAACCTCTATAATGCCTGTATGCAAATACTAGAAGTCTAAAAAAATAAGATGGGAGAGCTAGAATATACAGTACTAAATGAAAAGTTAGATATGATTGGAATCTCAGAGACCTGGTGGAAGGACAACAACCAATGGGACATTGTGATGCTCGAGACAATCCACATCGCAATGATAGTGTAGATCAAATATGTGGAGGGGTTGTGCTCTATGTTAGTGAGGGTATTGAGTCACATAGGATTAAAGTTTTGCAGAAAACAAAATACATTATAGAATCTATGAATAGAAATTCCACGTAAAAAAGGGGAAGGCGATAGCAGTGGGGGTGTACTACCGACCATCTGCCAGCATGAACAGATGGATGATGAAATGCTGAAAGAAATCAGAAAAGCTAACAAAAGTTACAACACAGTAATAAAGGGTGATTACAATTACCACAGTATGGACTGAGTCAATGACATATCAGACATGCTAGAGAGATAATGTTTCTAGATGAAATAAATGACTGCTTCCTGGAGCAGCTGGTTCATGAACCGACAAGAGGGGAAGCTATATGGACCTAGTCCTTAGAGAAACACACAATCTGGTGCAAGAGGTAAGGGTTTTGGGGCCATTTGGCAATAGTGATCATAGCATGGTCGCATTTAATTTAATAAATGGAAGGAGAACAGCAAGGAAATCCACAGTACTACCTTTTAACTTTCAAAAGGGAGACTATGATAAAAAAAGTAATAGGAGCAGTTGCAAAGGTTAAAGGTTTACATCAAGCGTGGACGTTGTTTACAAGTACTGTCTTCGAAGCCCAGACCAGATGTATTCCATGCTTTAAGAAAAATAGCAGGAAGGCCAAAAAACTGTCAGCATGGTTTAAAGGCAAGGTCAGAGAGGCTGTTGCCAAAAAAGCAACTTTCAGGAAATGGAAAAAGGAGCCAAATGATGAAAATGGGAAACAACCTAAGCATGGCAAGTTATTTTCAAGACATTGATAAGACATACAAAGAGAGAATTTGAAAATAAGCTTGTCATGAAAGCAAACACACATAATGAAAACTTTTTCAAGTACATTCATACCAAAAACCTGTCAGAGAGTCAGTTGGACCATTGAATGATAAGGGGTGCTAAGTTACAACAAGGCCATAGCAGAGAGACTGAATAAATACGTTGCTCTGGTCTTTACTGACGATGTAGGGAAGTTACTCATGAGTGAAATGGTACATAAAGGTGATGTATCAGAAGAACTGAAAGAAATATCGATAAACCAGGGAGATGTATCACAACTATTTGATAAACTGAAGAGTAGCAAATCACCTGGACTGGATAGTATACATTCAAGGGTGTTAAAAGAACTGAAATATGAGGTTGCAAACCTACTATTAGTAAACTGTGAACTATCATTAAAATCATCTGTAGTACCGGAAGATTGGAGCATGGCCAATGTAATGGCAATTTTTAAAAAGGGTTTCAGGGCGTAATCCGGGAAACTACAGACCGGTGACCCTGACGTCAGTACTGGAAAAAAGGTAGAAACCACTATAAAGAATAAAATTACTGAACATAGATAGTCATGGTTTAATGGGAAAAAGCCAACATGGATTTAGCCAAGGAAAGTCTTGTCTTACTAATCTGTTAGACTTGTTTGAAGGTGTGAATAAACAGGTAGGCAAAGGTGAGCCGGTTGATATAGTGTATCTGGATTTTCAGAAAGCCTTTGACAAGGTCCCTCATGAGAGACTTTTGGCAAAATTAAAAAATCATGGGATAGGAGGCAGTGTACTATTGTGGATCAGGAACTGGTTAAAAGATAGAAAGCAGAGGGTAGGGCTAAATGGCCAATTTTCTCAATGGAGAAAGGCGAATAGTGGAGTACCCCAGGGATCTGTGCTGAGCCCGCAGCTTTTTAACATATTCATAAATGACCCGGAAATAGGAACAAGTGAGGTGATCAAATTTGCAGATGGCAAAATTATTCAAAGTTGTTAAAACCCAAGAAGATTGTGAAAAATTGTAAGAGGACCTTGATAAAGTGAAAGACTGGATGTTCAAATGTCAGTTGAAATTTAATGTGGACAAGTGCAAAGTTATGCATTTAGGAAAGAACAACCCAAACTATGGTTACACGATGTAAGGTACCATCTTAGAAATCACCACTCAGGAAAAACGATTTTGAAGTCATTGTGGATAATACATTGAAACCCTCTGTCCAGTGTGCGATGGCCAAGAAAGCAAATAGAATATGAATAGGATAGCTGAATCAGAAAAGGTACAGAGAAGAGCGACAAAAATGGTAATGGGGATGGAAGGATACTCATTTGACAAGAGGCTTAAAAAGTTGGGGCTCTTCAACTTGGAAAAGAGATGGCTGAGGGAAGATATGATATAGGTCTATAAATTAATGAATGGAGTGGAACAGGTAAACACAGATTGGTTGTTTACCCCATCAAACAGTAGAAAGACTAGAGGACACGCAATGAAGCTAAAACGTAACCCATTTAAGACTAATAAGAGAATTTTTTTTTTTTTTTTACTAATCGCGTAATGAAACTCTGGAATTCATTACCAGAGGATGTAATAAAAGCTGTTAGTGTAGCTGGGTTTAAAAATGGTTTGGACAAATTCCTGTAAGAAAGGTCTATAAACCATTATTAAAGAGGACCTGGGAAAACCACTGCTTACCCTAGGACGAGCATTGTGGAACCTGTGTGCCTTTTTGGGAAACTGCCAGGTGTTTGTGACCTAGTTTGGCCACTGTTGGAAACAGGATACTGGGCATGATAGACCTTTCTGTGACCCAGTATGGTATTTCTTATGTTAATCAGGAAGATAAAGGATTGCTTTCTGTCTCGAATTTTCCTTCAAACTGCAGTTTTGTTTCTCAGGTCTGCTAATTGCTAGGCAACACTTCCTTTGCTGTTGTGTTACTCCTGGTTGCCAGAGATGCTCCAGACCACACTAATGAATCAAATCAACAAGAGAGAGATGGCCAGCACATGCTTAAGTAATAATACAAGTAAAGCAGGAGGCACTTCCTATGCTACAGCCTACCTATAGAGGAAATAAATAATTGAAAAACAAGTTATTAGTATTTAGTTCACACCTTTCCAGGCAAGTTACATTCAGGTACAGTAGTTAATTTCCCTGTCGGGCTTACAATATATAAGTTTGTTCCTGAGGCAATGAAGAGTTAAGTGGCTTGCCTGAGGCCACAAGGAGTGTCAGTGATATTTGAACACCGGTCTTTCTGGTTCCAGGCTCCTGCCCTAACCACTAGGCTACTACTCCAATTATGTTTACCCCAAGAGCACTTAAGAACAAAACAGAAAACCAAGCAAAAGGTGTTTCTCTAAGAAAGAACACACACCCAGGAAGTGCTAAAAGTAGGCAAGTGAGAGGCTTTCAAACCTAGGACCATTTTTATCATCACTGCTCCAAAAGAATTATACTTTGAAAGCTTTATTCTGAGTTTAGTATGTAAAATGTGGCCCCACTCACCAAATCAAATCAATTTGACTAAAATGAAAGCAAGGAATGTATAAGTTACCCAGCACAGATGTTCCCAATCCCAAGATAAAAACCAGAATTATCTGGCAGAAAGGTCTTGGTGATCCTCTACTCTCAATTCAATGAATGGAGTAACCTTACATTTTGTACATAAAGCACTTTTTTCCAAAATCTTTTAATTCGTATGTTTAGAGATGTTTCTGACCTCTGCCAATATACATGAATGCTTTCATTTACTTTATAGCTTATCTATGTACCATCTTTGTTATATTATGACTTTTAGAAAGCATACAGTATTAAAGGACCAACAGCCCTAGCACTCCTTGTGGCCTTGGCCAAGTCACTAAACCCTCCATTGCTTCAGAAAAATCTAAGTTATTAATGTCCCTGTTTAATGTACATTACCAAGTTTAAGTTACAATGCCACAAAGGGGGAAGCGATCATATTGGGTGACTTTAAGCTACCCAATGTAGATTGGATAACTACTTCTGAAAATCTAGAAAGAAGCAAAACAATTTTGGATGCTCTCCAAGATGCGTTACTTAGACAAATGGCGATGGAACCAACCAGGGAAAGCTCAACGCTGGATGTAGTGCTCACTAATGGTGATAGCGTATTGAATGTCCGGGTGGGCGCTCCTGTGAGCAACAGTGATCATCACACGGTGTGGTTTGAGATAAAAGCCAAGGTGCAGTCCAATCATAGCAAGCTCAAAGTCTTAAACTTCAAAAACACTGACTTCAGTAAAATGGCCAAGTACCAGAAGGAGGAGTTGGCAGGGTGGGAGGGGATAAGGGAAGTGGAATTGCTGTGGGCTAAACTAAAGGTGGCAATTAAAGGGGCAACAGATAAATATGTAAGGAAAGTAAATAAAAACAAGAGGAGAAGGAAACCTATTTGGTTCTCCAAAGAAGTGGCTGCTCAAATAAAGGCAAAAAACACAGCTTTCACAAAATTCAAAAGCTTGCAAACAGAGGAACACAGAAATGAATACAGGATCAAACTCAGAGACTAAAAGAGAAATAAGGATAGCAAAATCAAAGGCAGAGGAAAAGATGGCTAAAGATGTGAAGTGTGGCGACAAAACTTTCTTCAGGTATATTCGAGAAAGGAAGAAGATCAGAGGTGGAATTGCAGGACTCAGATGGCCAATATTCCCAATGGAAAAAGGTGAATAGTGGAGTACCCCAGGGATCTGTACTGGGTCCGCTGCTTTTTGACATATTCATAAATGACCTGGAAAAGGGAATAACTAGTGAGATTATCAAATTTGCAGATGACACAAAACTGTTTAAAGTTGTTAAAACCCAAGAGGATTGTGGAAAACTGCAGGAGGATCTGGATAAATTGGAAGACTGGGCATCCAAATGGCAGATGAAATTTAATGTGGACAAGTGCAAAGTTATGCACCTAGGAAAGAACAACCCACACTATAGTTACACGATGCAAGGCTCCACATTAGAAACCACCACCCAGGAAAAAGATTTAGGAGTCATTGTGGATAACATGTTAAAACCCTCCGCCCAGTGTGCAGCGGCGGCCAAGAAAGCAAATAGAATGCTAGGTATCATAAGGAAAGGGATGGAGAACAAAACAAAGGATATTATAATGCCTCTGTATCGCTCCATGGTACGACCGCACCTTGAATATTGTGTGCAATTCTGGTCACCGTATCTTAAAAAGGACATAGCGTTATTAGAAAAAGTACAGAGAAGAGCCACCAAATTGGTGAAGGGGATGGAAGGCTACTCCTATGAAGAGAGGCTAAGAAGGTTAGGGCTCTTTAGCCTGGAGAAGAGACGGCTGAGGGGAGATATGATAGAGGTCTATAAATTAATGAATGGAGTGGAACGGATAAACGTGGATCAATTGTTTACGCTACCAGAGTATAGAAAGACTAGGGGACATGTAATGAAGCTACAGGGTAAACTATTTAAGACAAATAAGAGAAAATATTTTTTCACTCAATGTGTAATCAAACTCTGGAATCTGTTACCGGAGGATGTAGTAAGGGCTGTTAGTATAGCTGGGTTTAAAAAAGGTTTGGACAAGTTCCTGGAGGAAAGGTCCATAAACCACTATTAAAAAGGGACCCAGGATATCAATGCTTGACCCAGTACAAGCATTGTGGAACCTGTGTCTTTGGGGATATTGCTAGGTACGTATAACCTAGATTGGCCACTGTTGGAAACAGGATACTGGGCTTGATAGACCTCGGTCTGACCCAGTATGGCATGTCTTATGTTCTTATGTTCTTAAGTGCTGGGAACAGACTCGTTGAAAGTGACATTGAAAAGGCGAAATTGCTAAACAAATACTTCTGCTCCATTTTTACTAAAGAAAATCCTGGAGAAGGACCACCTGTGACTCCCAAATATAAAAATGGAAGTGAAGTAGATACCACACCATTCACAGAAGATGAGGTGTTAGAACAACTTGCAAAACTGAAAGTTGACAAAGCCATGGGACTGGATGGGAAACATCCCAGGATACTGAAAGTGCTCAGAGAGTTTCTTGCAGGGCCGTTGAAAACATCCTTTAACAGATCCTTGGAAACAGGAGTAGTTCCCTCAGGACTGGAGAAGGGCTGATGTCGTACCTCTACACAAAGTGGTAACAGGGAAGAAGTGTCAAACTACAGGCCCGTGAGCCTTACCTCGGTGGCGGGAAAACGAATGGAGGCACTCCTGAAAGAGCGCATAGTGAACTTTCTCAAAACCAACAGGTTGCAAGATCCAAGGCAACATGGTTTTGTCAAAGGAAGATCTTGCCAAGCAAATCTGATTGAGTTCTTTGACTGGGTGACCAGAGAACTAGATCAGGGGCATGTGATGGATGTCATCTACCTGGATTTCAGCAAAGCCTTTGATACTGTCCCTCATTGGAGGCTCATCAATAAACTCAGTAGCTTGGGGATGGGTCCCAAGGTGGTAAACTGGATCAGAAATTGGTTGACTGACAGACGACAGAAGGTGATGGTAAATGGAGCTCACTCAGATGAAGGGAAGACGATTAGCGGGGTGCCCCAGGGTTCAGTCCTGGGCCCGGAACTGTTCAATGTATTTGTGAGTGATATGGCTGAAGGGCTGAATGGAAAGGTCTGTCTTTTTGCAGATGACACGAAAATTTGCAACAGAATGGACTCCCCCAAGGGAGTGATAAACATGAGGAAAGATCTACAAAAGCTGGAAGAATGGTCTAATGCTTGGCAATTAAGATTTAATGCAAAGAAATGCAGTGTTATGCACTTGGGTAGCAGAAATCCAAGGGAAATGTACGAGAGAGGGGGAGAGAGGTTGAAGTGCACAGATCAGGAGAAAGACCTTAGTGTGATTATTTCTGTAGATCCCAAGGTGGCAAAACAGTGCGACAAGGCGGTGGCAAAAGCCAGGAGGATGTTGGGCTGCATACAAAGAGGAATTACCAGCAGAAAGGAAAAGGTACTAATGCCACTGTATAAGTCATTGGTGAGGCCCCACTTGGAATACTGTGTTCAGTTTTGGAGACCGTATCTTGCCAAGGATGTAAAAAGAATGGAAACTGTTCAAAGGAAGGCGACCAAAATGATTTGGAGCCTGCGTTAGAAGCCTTATGAGAAGAGACCTGAAGACCTAAATATGTACACTTTGGAGGCGAGGGGGGACAGGGGAGATATGATTCAGACCTTTAAATACTTAAAGAGAAATAATGAACAAACAAACCTCTTCCAAAGACAGGGAAGCTACAAAACTAGAGGGCATAACATGAAGCTGCAAGGGGGTAAACTGAAAGGAAATATCAGGAAATACTTCTTCACTGAAAGGGTGGTGGATGCTTGGAATGCCCTCCCGATGGAAGTGGTGGGGGGCGAACACAGTGACGGAATTCAAAATGGCATGGGACAGACACAGTGGGTCCCTTTACAACAGGATAAAAGCAAAATAAACTGGGCAGACTAGATGGACCATACTGGTCTTTATCTGCCGTCATTTACTATGTTACTATGTAATGCCAATTGCTTTGACTAAAATCATAAAGCGGTATAAAAAACCTGTTAAACAGTCCAAAACTGTGGTTGTTTATAGCATTACGGGGATGCTTTCAGGAGTAGTCTCTATTCTCCGAGTTTTGTTGAGGAATTCACTATTGGCATGGTGGTGGGCCTTGAAGCACCTGCATGCTTACACTCATGGCCTGCTGCTCCTTTCTGTTCCAACAGGAAGTTTATATCTGAGGAGACAGGACCCGCAGTCTACAAGTGCATGCACATAGGTGCTTAAAAGACCATGGCTGAGCAGACTGTGGCATTCTCTGCTGCTACCTGAAAGGATGTGGAGAGGTTGTGGTTCTGTCCCCCCCCCCCCGCCCCCGCCCCCCGCCCCCGCCCTGCTGTCCTAGGCAGATGCTTAGTCTGCCTAGTGTTCAGGCCAGCCCAGTTCAAAAACACCCTCCTTCTGCCATTGCCTAATGGTTGCGCCAGTCCCTGATCTACCTATAAATCATACCGTGAATCAAGTAGTTTTTAAAATTTAGTCTTAACATTTTCATATTTGGGGAAATTAAAAAATGCACATTCTTGTACTGTCTTCAAATGAGACAGAAAATTCTGTATAGGGTTAAAAAAAAAGTTCGTCTTAAAAGCCCAAAATAATTTCCACCTTTTTGGGTGCAAATAAAGAATCACATTATGCTTAAGGAATAAATAGCCTGCACTACGTATGCAATTTCTTTCACAGAATTATTTTCAAAGCATAGTACTATCTCAGACACATTGTGTCACTCCTCTCCTTACAGCGGGACCCAGCAAGGGAAATCCCACGGAAGGCGACAACCCGAGCAAGGCCAAAAACACAGCTTTTAAATCCGATGTCGTTTTTGTTGTTGCGCCGAGCACTTTTGTTTCTTGTACAGAAACTAATTTAGCCTAGTTTGAAAATGAAACTTTATACAATAGGCACCATTTCCGAAGCACCGGTAAGGGGACGGGCCGCACAGATAGGTAGGGGAGCTGGTGTTTAACGTTTTGGGGCTCATAACTTGGGGAAGACGGACCCCAGCAAGCGCGAGTGACTTTAACCATAATACCTCCCTCCGTGAGCACTTCGGATTATGGAGCACTAGCTTCGTTACCTCGGTTCCAGACTCCCCCTTCCGGAAGTCTTTACTCATGCTTGGAAAGTGCCGCACGTTACCCTCTCGAGGCCCAACCCTACCTGCCAGAGCGCAAGCGCAGAGCGTCCATCGCGGTAGGGAGGGGAGATGGGTGGAGAGCCGTAACGATCGCTATTGGGTGATTATGGCAGGTGGGTGGTGACTTTCCGCGGCTCGATGTGTAGGAACGGTGGAGGAGGGAAGAGGTAGTTGGCTAAGCACTTGAAGTTGAAAGCGATCAATGTCTCTTCAAAGAACAGTTTGAAGAGCTTGTGGATCGCCTTTCGATTATCAGTTTTGTTTGTATGCAGCTGGCTTTGGCATATAGACAGTTGTTTATAGGAAAAAAAAGGTGGATGGGAGCTAGTGGTAGCCTCCGGCTTCCACTCCTATTGTTGAGAAGAAAAGGAAACATTGTGCCATAAAATAAAATGAGTCGGGAAAGCATGCATGGCATGGCTCATAGAATTCTTTCCAGCCACTTTTGTGTTTGTATGTGCGTGCGAACCGGATTTGCCGCAGAGTTGGATCAAGCTGTTTGTGTCCTGTCCAAATCTTCGAGCCAACAAAGAAAGCCGGCGCTGAAATCCTGCTATCAACTCTACGCCTCTTTGCAGCTCACTGATAGCACCAGACTTTAGCGCAGGCATGCAGAAAGGAGCTCATATGCAAATTAGCCACGCGTTACACTGTGGGCCGTGGCACCAGGGCCAGCCCGTCCACTACGTGAGCTAGGCAGTGGCCAGAGCCAGCCCAACGGTTTCTGCCGTCCTAGGCAGAAACCTCGGCCTTGCTGCCCCACCCCAGCTGATGCCACCCAGTAAATGCTGCCTCCCCCCCTGCTGCTGCCATTCCATCTCTGGAGGGGGAGGCAGACAGCGGCAGTATTTCCAAAGGCACCGGCTTTTTGCTGCCGCTTTTGGAAATACCGCCGCTGCCAGCCTCCCCTCCCCCAAATGGAATCTGCAGCGGCTGAGGGGGCAGAAGGGACACCCATGTGTGCTTCTGCCACCTGTGACTGCCTAGTGGATGGGCCGGCCCTGGCAGCAGCACACATGGATGGTTGCGCCACCCCCCTAGCTGCTGCCAATTCCATTTGGGGGGAGGTGGGCCGTATTTCCAAAAGCAATAGTATTTCCAAAAGCGACGGCTTTTTGCCACTATCCGCCTCCTCCTCCCAAGACAGAATCGGTGTCAGCAGCTGAGAAGAGGTGGCGTCAGCTGGTGGGGTGGCAAGGCTGGAGTTTCCTGCCTAGGGTGGCAGAACCCTTGGGCTTGCTCTGCATGGCACAAATGGCAGCATTAAATTGGGAAAGCAAGCCAAACACGTGCGCACAGAAGTGGGCACAAGTTTGGCATGCCCTCCCAAAAGAAACAGGGGCACCTCATGGCTAATTTGCATATGTGCTGGACATTATTTTGAGGTCATCAGGGGCTTTCCCTGATGCCTGAATCATCTGAGATGAAGTGTCAAACTTCCATCAGATGATCCAGGCATTGGGGAAAGCTCCCAATGCCATCAAAATACCCTCGGAGGCTGGTGCTCCCGACAGAAAGCAAATCCCTGGTAGCTCAGCGGCCCCGATTTCCCCCCCCCCCGACTAAAAACAACCCTGGTGGCCCAGTGGCCCCGAACCCCCACATCTCTTTTCCCGATACCTTTACAAAGGAGCGGGAGCACTGCACACACACTCCTGCGCCGCCATCTTAAAAAATGGCAGCACCTGACCCCTCATGGATGCACTGGGCGGGATCAGACTGCCATAGAAGGTCTTATGCACCATGCAGGGGCAGGTGCTGCCATTTTTCAAGATGGCGGCGTGGGAGCATGTGGGCAGTTGTCTTGCTCCTTTGTATAGTATTGGGAGGGGAGTGGGGGGGTTCAGAGCTATTTTTAGTTGGGCAGGTGGGGTATTGGGCCACTTGGCCACCAGGGATTTGCTTTCTGTCGGGCGCACTGGCTCCCTGACAATATTTTGATGGCATGTCCCTTCAGATGATCCAGGCATTGGGGAAAGCCCCCAATGCCATCAAAATACTGTCGGGGGCACATGCTAGATGTTTAAGCCACCTCAAGACCAGGCATAGGGATATCGTTGCAAAGGCTAGTTAAGAAATTCTCTACGCATTTCTGTGCATCGGGCACAGACAATATTAGCATACCACTTTATTACGGACAGTTCATTTGCCTATAATTTAAATACTCTTGGTGTTATGTGTGCCTTTGCTTTTCCTTTGCTGTTCAAAAAAGATATACCAAAAAATTTTTGATCAGTGCTCCAAATAATCAAAATATAAAGTCAGATCAAATAGACAACACAAAGGACAAACATTACAATTAATACAACAGGATGATATTTTTGTAGGAACGTTCGTCAGGTCAGGGGACAATGAAACCCTGTCAAATAACGAACTTCTCCCTTTAATCTTAAATAACAATATGTAGACAGTTTAAAACAGAACTTCAGACATGGATCCACAAAGCCACATTGCTAAGAATCAAAAAATTAGAACCGAAGTTCTTGAACTCAAACTTAGCTGGCAGTTGGATCCCAGATAGGAGATGCCGTGTAGATCGTAGCAATTATAGTTGAGTCAGGAAACCATTCATCCCCTGCCAGGGTAGGAAGTGTTATTGTCCCCCGTCGGGGTAACCACAGAACAGCTTACTCCCCTGTCAGGTTCACCACGACACAGCACCGCGTTTCAGATCCAGCGATCCTGCCTCAGGTGGTAAAGAATTAGAATTGCTCAAAATTCCCAAATAGTCAGCACTCCACATTGATGAAAAGTCCTGTTACAAACTCAAAATGTCCTCTAAGGAGGATGGCGCCTGACGTCACACTAAGAACCAGATGATTCATTTATACCGGACCTATCAGCTGAGAGTAATCACACAGACAAACGATTTCAAGTAGGTAAAATGCTCCACCAATCAAGCTCCAGGTTAAGTCCCCCTGGAGTCACAGTATCCAAGAGAGCTGTTCAAGGAGCTGTAATCGCTGCTCTCGATCTCCCCCTCGGGGGTCCAAAGGTACATGATCCAAAATGCACCAGGTAAAATCAGTAAAAATGTGGTTGACTTGAATGTAATGAGATACTAAGGGGGCTGTTAAAGTTTTTGTATGTATTCTAGATTTATGTTCAGAAAGACATCTCTTAATCGGGTGAATAGTCCGTCCCACATAGTGAAGTCCACAGGGACAAGTAAGTACATATACTGTGGCAGGCTATGGCCTAGAGTAGTCTGCAAATATGAAAGGCCTGTAAGTTAGGCCTGGATCCCAACCCCCATTATAGCCAGAAAAGAACCAAAAATCTGTGAAAAATGAGAAAACTGTTTTAAACTGCTTAATAAGAAGTTTTACATGAATTCATAAGTCTTTCATTATTCTCTTGTGTGAAAAAGAAAGAAATGCTTCAATACATGCATTCTTGGAGCTAGGGATAACCTTGCAGTAGAGAAAGAGTAGTTACTCACCTGTAACAGGTGTTCTCCAGGAGCAGCAGGAATCAGTCCTCACATATGGGTGTCATCGGCGCCGATGAAGCCCCAGCGGAGCATTTCCCCAGCTGTCTATGAAAGCCTTTGGGAATGCAGGCACGTATGCGCGGTTCCCTTCCCGCCTAAAGGTGCCATCTTACCTCAGTCAAATGACATAGCTAAGAACAGCACACAAAAATGAAAAATAAACTATGTACAACTGCAACTCCCAGGGGAGGAGGGAGGGTTGTGAGGACTGATTCCTGCTGCTCCTGGAGAACACCTGTTACAGGTGAGTAACTACTCTTTTTCCAGGACCAAGCAGGAAGTCAGTCCTCACATATGGGTGACTCCCAAGCTCTGGGCTTCCGAGGAACCCAGGCTGAACAAGAGGCCTCCCTCTAGTCCCAGCAGCAAAGAAAGGCTTTTCAAGGACACATCCTCCACCGGTAGCCCAACAGAGGGCAGGAGTTGCCTAAACCTCAAAGAGATTCCGGAGTACTGCTTGGCCAAAAGCACTGTCCCTACGGGACTCTCTCTCCAGGCAGTAATGGGCTGCAAAAGTCTGGCTTGAAGACCAAGTTGCAGCCCTGCAGATATCTACCAAGGGCACAGAGCGGAGATGAGCCACTGAGGCAGCCATCGCCCTCACACGATGGGCCGTGACCCTAGCCTGCAAAGGAAGGGCAGCCGCCTTGTAAGCCCAGGTGATACAGTCAGCCACCCAGATGGACAAGGTACGCTTGGACACAGCTAACCCCAACTTATTGGGGTCAAAGGATACGAAGAGCTGAGTAGCCCTTCTATGCCCCTGCGTACGGTCAAGGTAGAAGGATAAGGCCCTCCTACAGTCCAGGGTATGCAGGACTGCTTCAGCCTGGCTAGCATGAGGCCTAGGGAAGAATGTTGGAAGAACCACCTCCTGATTGAGGTGGAAAGAGGAGACAACCTTAGGGAGGAACTTTGGATGAGTCCTGAGGACTACCCTGTTCCTATAAATCCTGGTGTAAGGCCTGTCACATACCAGGGCCTGAAGCTCAGTTACTCGCCTAGCCGAGGTAAGGGCTATTAGGAAGAGTGTCTTCCAGGAGAGGAAGCGTAGTGGACAAGTAGCCATTGGCTCAGAAGGTGGGCGAGTCAGTTGCTGCAAGACCACATTCAGCTCCCACTCAGGGGCAGGAGGACGGATGGGAGGCTTGAGCAAAAGCAAGCCCCTGAGAAAGCGGGACACCAAGGGGTGACCAGAGAGAGACTGTCCCTCTACCAATGAGTGGTAAGCTGCTAGAGCTGAGAGGTGGACCCGAACAGAATTGGACTTAAATCCCTGATTGGATAAGTGCAGTAAGTACTGAAGCACTACTGGCACTGTACAGGAGAAAGGGTCCTCTGTACGTAGGTGACACCACACAGAAAACCTCTTCCACTTGAGAGCATAGGTTTTCCTAGTGGACTGTTTCCTAGAGGCTAAGACAACCTCCTCAACTTCCTGAGGTAGGCCCCAGGGAGCCAAAACTACCCTTGCAGCCTCCAGGCCATCAAATTGAGAGACCTGAGATTGGGGTGCAGGATGGAACCCTGGTCCTGTGTGAGAAGGTCGGGTTGCAACCCCAGAGGCAGTGGAGGATCCACGGCCAGTTGAAGCAGAAGAGGAAACCAAGGCTGTCTCGGCCACCTGGGAGCTACCAGGAGGACCGAGGCCTTGTCCTAGAGAATCTTGAACAGGGTTCGGGCCACCAAGGGCGTGGGAGGAAATGCATAGAGGAGGCCCTGAGACCAAGATATCAGAAAAGCATCCGCTGCTATCCGCAGAGGATGTGGCTACCTGGAGCAGAACTTTGGCAGCTGCTTGTTCAAGGGGCTGGAAAAGAGATCTATCAAAGGGAGACCCCATTTCAGGAAGATCTTCTGAACTACTGAAGGATGCAGCTGCCACTCGTGGGGCTGCAGTATCCTGCTCAATCTGTCTGCCAGGCAGTTGTCCTGGCCTGGAAGGTACACAGCCCTGAGGAGCATGTTGTGCTTGAGGGCAAAAGAACAAAGGTCCTGAGCTTCCCGACAAAGAATCCTGGACCCAGTTCCACCCTGTTTGTTCACATAAAACATGGCAACTTGGTTGTCTGTCTGAATTAGGACAGACTGGTGAGCCAGGGTAGGAGTGAAAGCTTTGAGTGCTAATCGAATAGCTCTGAGTTCGAGGAGATTGATCTGCTGTGCAGCTTCCCAGGGAGACCAGAGGCCCTGGGTGCACTTGCCCAGACAATGAGCTCCCCAGCCTTGCAGGGAGGCATCTGTTGTCAGCACTACTGTGTACCCTGGAATCTGAAAAGGCACCCCTTTCAGTAGGTTGGGAGGGTGCAGCCACCAGTTGAGGGAGTGCCGAAAAGGTCTGGACACCCTTATCCTGTCTCTGGGGCCGCCTGTGGCCTGTGACCACTGAGTCCAAAGGCACCACTGTGCAGGCCTCATATGGAGCCTGGCATTGGGGGTCACATGTACTGTCGAAGCCATATGGCCAAGCAGCCTCAGGCAGAGTCTGGCGGAGACCAGGGAGCTGCTGAGAAACTGACTTGCCAAGGCCATGAACCTTTGGGCTCTGTTTTCTGGCAAGAATGCTTTTGCCAGGAGAGAGTCCAACCTTGCCCCTATGAACTCCAAGTTCTGGGAAGGGAGCAAAGTGGACTTTGCAAAGTTTATGACAAACCCCAGGTGTTGTAGAAGAGCAATGGTCCGGAGGGTGGCTTGATTGGCCTCCTGACCTGTCTGACCCCTGATGAGCCAGTCGTCCAGATAGGGGAAGACAAAGATGCCCTGATTTCTCAGATAGGCCGCCACCACTGCTAGGCACTTTGTGAAGACTCTGGGGGCGGAGGTGAGGCCGAAAGGCAGCACTCTGTACTGATAATGGTTTCCTCCCACAATGAACCTGAGGTACTTTCTGTGGTCTGGATGAATGAGGATGTGAATGTACGCATCCTTTAGATATAAGGAGCATAGCCAATCTCCCTGCTGGAGGTAGGGCAGAAGGGTTCCAAGAGTAAGCATCTTGAACTTTTCTTTCACTAGGAACTTGTTGAGGTTCCTGAGGTCCAGAATGGGACGAAGGCCACCGGTCCTTTTGGGCACCAGGAAATACCTGGAGTAGAATCCGTGACCTTGCAAGTGGGGAGGCACAGGCTCCACCGCCCTGTCCACCAACAGACCCTGAAGCTCCTGATGGAGAAGGTCTGTGTGCAGAGGAGGCCTTGGAGGCTCCCCTGGAAAGTATGGGGGTGGCAGTTGGTGGAAATGGAGTGCATATCCCTTGTGGATTATCTCCAGCACCCAACTGTCCCCGGTGATAAGGGGCCATTGGTGGGCAAAGAAGGCTAGGCGACCTCCTATGCAGGTTTGGGGGAGCAGTGGAGGAGAGGCTATGCTCAAGGAGTCAAAAACCCCCACCCTGCTGAGTGGTAGCAGGGGCCGGAGGCTTGGGGGTCCTCTGCCTACGGGGCCCATTACCCTGCCCCTTGGCTTGCTGACCCTGGGGGGCAGCTTGGGCAGCCTGATATTGCGGGTACTGTTTGTAGGCAGTGCCCTTCCTCGGGTAAAAGGGCTTTTTACCCGAGCCCTTCTTTTTATGAGAAGGGGCAGAGGTCTTCCTCGACAGCCTTGTCCGTGTGAGGTGCTCGGTCTTGAGCTGAACGGCCTTCTCGGTCATGGGCTTGCCAAAAAGGTTTTCACCTCGGCAAGGGACATCGACCAACTTGTCCTGAACCCATGGCTCGAGGTCCGATGACTGCAGCCATGCCTGGCGTCGAGCCACGATGCCGGCTGCCGCAACTCGGGCCGAAGCCTCGAAGCCATCGTAGGCAGCGCGGGACATGAATTTCGAACAGTCCCGAATCCCCGAGGACAAGACTTAAATCTCTGCAAGGGTTCCCCGGAGAGACCAGCCTAGAACCCGGCCAACTCCTTGGCCAGATCCCGCAAGTACATGCCCATGTACAGCTGGTAAGACTGGACACGGCAAGCAAGCATCGAGCCCTGAAAACACTTTCTACCGATGCCATCTAGGTTTCGGGCCTCCCTGCCAGGAGGCACCGCGGAGTGCATCTTCTGACTCTTCAGACGATGCATGGTCGATTCCACAACCATGGAATGGTGTGGCAGCTGTGCCTTCTGAAAACCAGGGCTCTTTCGGAGCCGATAGATTGAATTAACTCGCTTGCTAAGAACCAGCGCTGAGGCCGGTGCCTCCCACATACAGAAGAGGAGCCGTTCCAGCATCGGAGGAACCGGGACAGTAAAGGTCTCCTTCGGAGGAGAGTCATACTGTAGCGCCTCGAGCTCTTCAACTCGAGGCTAATCCTCGGGATCCGCCGGAATACCCAAGGCAGTGGCCATATCCCGGACGAACTCCGAGAACCGGGTGTCCTCCGGTGGGGACCTACTCCGGGGCTCAGACTGCGGTGAGTCCGAAGGGACGCACTGAGTCTTAAAGGTGTCAGGAGACTCTTCGTCCTCCGTCTCCCAAGCCGACTCGTCCGAGGAAGAGTCGGGGTCCAACCCCGCGGGGCCATGGAGCACCCACCCCGACGCCAGAAGCACCTGCGTCGACGCCCTCGGTCCCGAACGGGAGGTCGAGGGTCACCGCGACCGAGGTCGACTCCGAGCCACGATGGACTCGAGTATCGGCTCTTTCTCCGGGGTCGACTTTGACGTCGATGTCCCGGTGGTCGGGGCAGATGCGCCAGACAGGCTGGCCATCAGTGCCCGCTGCTGCTCCATGAAGGCAGACATTCTGCTCTCCAAGGCTGTCATCCTGAGACTCAGCTCCGGAGACGCAGCAGCCACCGACTCGGGCCCCGGTGGCGCCGGGCCCGACGTCGGCTCCCTGGGAGGAGAGTCCACGAGGACTACGGGGCTTACGTGTCCAGCACACTCCGGCTCCACACGAGGAACTTTGGCAGGCTTTTCCGATTCCACAGGCCCGGGGTGAAGGTTGGGGGTCTTAGACCTGGGCCTCGAGGAGCCAGGGACCTCTTCCTTTGACGCCCTCATGAGCCATTTCTTCCTCTTGCGTTCCCGGTCGGGGGACCCCCTGTCCGAGGAGCTTTGACGGCGCTCGGGATCGGAATCCCGAGATGTCGAGGCCTCAGACGAGGTCCGGGCCCGGCCGGAGGCTGAGTCCGAGAAAAGCCTTTCCTTTTGCTGCTAGCGACTTTGAAGTGCCTTGGAAGACATTTTTCCACAGGCCCCGCACGACTTAGGATCGTGGTCGGGCCCAGGCACCGAAGGCAGCAGTCGTGTGTGTCGATGAGAGACATTAGTTTCTTACACCGATCACACTTCTTAAAACCACTGGAAGCCATCGGGGAAAAAAGAGTCCCCGCGAGGTCAAAGGACCGGCCTTCCAGGGAAAAAGAGAAAAAGGGCACGAACGCCAGCCACTAAGGGCAAAAACCGAAAAAGAGTAATCGGGCTCGATACCGGTGTACCGAACCCGGCGGGAGGGGAACCGGCGTCGAACTGGTAGAAAAAAAGCAAAAAATCGCTGAAAAATCTAATTTTAACCGGGAAAACTGGACACACGTTCGGTGGGCTTCACGGAAAAAAAGAGACTGAGGTAAGATGGCACCTTTAGGCGGGATGGGAACCGCGCATGCGTGCCTGCATTCCCAAAGGCTTTCATAGAAAGCTGGGTTAATGCTCCGCTGGGGCTTCATCGGCGCTGATGACACCCATATGTGAGGACTGACTTCCTGCTTGGTCCTGGAGAAGTATCAAACCTAGAAACTGAACCATTGTTAGGACAGTCCTAAGGGAGGGGGCTGGTTGCTAGGCCCCGGAGGGATTTCTGATTGGACAGGTGCAGGGGGCGTTGGAGCCAATAGGAAGTTTGCATGTATCAAGCTGGAACCAATAGAAAGTTCTCATGTATCAAACTGAAAAAGAGGTATAAATGAGTATGTCTCTGTAAAAACTTTGCTCAGTTCCTTTTAAAGCTTTGACTAACTGGGCCATGTGCACAATAAATTGGCTTGGATCTTTTGAACTGACTCCTGGTTTTATTTATTGCATGCTTATCAGCTGCTACATATTCTTGGTGCGTTGGGCCGGGAATGTGCAAGCAGGGGATGGTATGCCAGTGAATATACCACGACTTCTCGCCCCAAAGGTTTGGTCCGGTTGGAACCATGTCTGTCCGGCCGCAGGGGAATTCTCAGGCGCTGCCGATCCCTTTGTATCAGAGAGGGTTCCGCCTTGCCTCGGCGGGCCACTGGTTCCAGCTGGCCAACAACTCAGAACCCGAGGGGAGTCCAGGATCCAACCCAAGAACTGGTTTGGTATCAGGAACTGGATCCGGTGAGTAGATATTTTCTTGTTTAAAAGTCAGTGCAGCCTGGGGAAAAAGTCTTGCATGAGTATGCGCAAGACTGATTTGGTATAGACTAACTGAGAAATCTCGCATGGGTATGCGCGAGACAAGAGAGCCCGATCACCTCTCATAAGGGTGGTCCTAGTACGCTCCGCATAAGAGAAAGCGGAAGCCGAAGCCATCGACCCTTCTTGTTTGGAATAGTCATTTAGTCAGAAAACCTGGGCACTTGAAAAATGATTTTTGTGATAATATGATTGCCTGTGTGATTGAGAGGTCTTGAAGTACAGACCGAGCGAGAGTGGACTTCTGAGTAGCGCAGTTCCTGGCCAGGCGACTGCGCCCAGGTTGCGAAAAGGAGGAAGCGTTTGGTGTTTGTCTGTCCTTACTATGTGTTTTCTGTATCTGATTTCTGTTATCTGTTGAAACCGCGAGTTTCCCTTCTGGTATAAATGTGAGATTATTCTGTTGGGTAATTTGTGGAACAGTTTACCGATTAAGAAATAGTATTAAGAAGACAGGAGTCACGTTTAAATCAAGAAGCTGTCTCACTCATTCCTGTTTTTTCCTTCCGCACAGCCTGAAACTGACTGGCTAGAGAAGGGGCGTGTCTGGAGAAAGGAATGTGCAGTGTCTTTTAACCCTGTGAAGGCTTAATCTCAACACTCTGCAGCTGGGTTAATTTGTGCTTATTTCAGGAAAATTGTACCTGTTTTATTCAATATGTTCTAATAGTGATGTTCCTTCTGCTATGGTCATGTATTATATATCATTTAATAAGAATGTTTAGTCAGGATTGTGGATCCCGACAGTTTTGGGCTTAGCCTGGAAAGGGTTAAGTTCTTATTAACCCCTTTCGAGTTCCTGTACTTGTACGGACCAAGTGAAAAGGATTTCTGTAGAACTATAGGTATAATGCATTTGTGGGCTTAGCCTTGCCTTGTGTTTTTTATGTGTTCAAATCTTCAGCAAGCACTGTAATGGTTCAAACAGAAACTGCTTTTGTTTTTCCTTTGCCCTACGAAGTAGAGGTTAAGAACCCTGACAGGACTATGAAGCATTCCAAGCCAGTAGTTACCAGATTGCAAAGTGATTTAAATCCTGAGTGAATAAGGAGTTCATCGTTCTTGAATTCTAGTTCCTGATATTCTGCGGCAAGCATCTCATAGAAGACATACTTATTGTTAATAATAAAAAAAATATAAAAAAGGAAAAAAAAAAGGGTGTATATGTATTCCAGATATCCACCCACTTTATGAAAGAGTATCCGGAATGTCTTTTGAATATGTGCTGCCTAAACTGTAAGATTTAAAGTAATTTCTTTTGCAGAGACATGCTGATTACGGCTGGCAGTTAGTTTTCATGCCAAGTAATCTTATTCCAGTCATACGTAACAGATATGTGGCCGTCATGTTAGGAGCCATAGTTCTTTCTGTTGGGATTGTTGTTATAACATTTGCAAAATAATAGTTTTATATTTTAAGGACTTTATCTAAATTGTTCTTATTTAGAATGAGCACACACATCCATTATGCTTAGTCCACAGGAAAATGCAGCCTGACTGGGGGGGGGGGGGGGGGGGTAATAAACCACGCATATTTTGTTGAAATTTATGACTAGGAATTTTAGCAAGGGCTTTGCTGGAGACTACAGACTTAAAATGTCTCCGTCCCTATTAGAAATGCTCTGTGAAAGGGGAGTGGCCAGTGTTAGCTACTTCATGGCCCCGTAGTTTCCCGTGTTCATCAGATTGTACAGAAAATGTTCCCTGATCAGTTCCCCTACATAGACTCCTGGTTGAATGTTTGTGAGGGAAAAAAAAAAAGAACCTGCCCGTTTATTATCTTTATAGGCCAGTTCCCTCAGCTCTGCCACCACCCCGGGCAGAGCCTGGGGCAGGGGGGGGATACCTCCCTGCAAATGTACCCCAAGTAGTTCACCAGCCACCTCCGCAGCAGAAGGACTTACACCCCATCTTGACCGAAAGCCCCGGCACAGTTTAAAGTACTCAGAGTGGGCCACAGTCCACCGATGACACTACAAGCAGGGATTCATTTGCCAGTTCAGGGTCACTCACAGCCAGCGCCCGAGAACATGAAGTGGAACCAAGACAGTCCCGATTGCCGTATGCCTTCAGAAGTACAACTACCAGTAAAAGGGAGGGTCACGTTATCCCATTGCACTAGGTCCAGGGCCAGCTTTGCACTAGCCAGCTGACCAGCTTTGTTTCTGCCATTGATTTACTGAACTGAAAGCTGCATTATGCCTCCTACACTGAGGAACCTTAGGATTTGATTGAACTAATGAACAGTATTATGCAGACCCATCAGCCTTGATAACCCCAAGTGGGATCCAAATAGTGCAGGCAGCCCTCACTATATACCCCATGCGATCCAGCAGCCCAGGAGAATTTGTGTATGGTAGATGCAGTTTTTGTCAGTCAGTCCCAGAGAGATGTAAGACGAAAATTACAGAAAATGAATGGATTTGCGGGTATGAATAAAGCACAGTTAATGGAAGTTGCTCAGAAAGTTTTTGTGAATTGTGGAAATGAATGTGACAGATAAAGTGAATGTAAGATAAAGAAGAAAACAGATCTTCTTGCTGATACTTTAGTTGAATGACGTGGAGGAGGTTTTCCTAATCGAAGGAGCAGAGGAAGTGGAAGGGGTCGTGAAAATGATCGGCCCCCACTGGGTGCGAATCAGTGCGCCCATTGCAGAGAAGAAGGACACTAGAGAAGTGAATGCCCGTATCTTGACTCCACCCCCAGGAGGGGAGGAGGGAGTACTTGATTTTAGAAAGAATAAACCAAGCACAATGTTCCAGCAAGAGAGGGAAGCAGCTATAGAGTGAGTGGCAGCCGAAGAGGGCTACAGCATGGATGAAGACTAGGCCAGACCGGACTCCAAGTTTTCCTGGGGCCCAGGAGCCAATGGTCAATCTGAAAATAGGGGACCAATATATGGACTTTATGGGGGATACAGGAGCAGAATACTAAAGCCAGTAGCCCCTTTGTTTTCTCGATGCAGCACCATTGTCAGAGCTATTGGGGCTAAGGCCACAAAGCCTTTCCTGCAGAACCGCATGTGTGAACTAGGGGGACAGAAAATAACGCACCAGTTCCTGTATATGCCTGAGTGCCCTATTCCACTTTTGGGCCGAGATCTGCTTGCAAAGCTCCAGGCACAAATATCCTTTGCTGAAGGGGGAGAAATGCAAATGACTGTGAACCCAAAGCCTGCTGGATTGATGGTGCTGACTGTTCCCCGAGAAGAAGAGTAGCGGTTCTATAGTGCATCTCCAGTCAAGCCAGCTAGTTCCTGTATATCCACCAACCTTATAGCCCCACCTGGAGTATGGGCAGAAGATAATCCACCTGGCCTAGCGAAGAACATAGCCCCTGTCATTGTCACCCTCAAGCCAGGAGCGGAACCAGTGCATGTGAAGCAGTATCCTTTTCCCCGACCAGCTAATGAAACTATTGAAGTATGGACTTCTCAAGGAGTGCCAGTCACCTCGGAACACCCCCTTCTCCCAGTTAAGAAACCTGGGACAGGGGATTACCGCCCAGTACAAGATCAGCTGAAACTATACACCCAGTGGTACCAAATCCTTATATTCTCTTGGGACTGATCCCCGCTGAGGCTACTCATTTCACTGTCCTGGACCTGAAAGATGCTTTTTTTTCTGCATATGCTTAGCCCCCCACCAGTCAACCTTTGTTTGCTTTTGAATGGCAAGACCCCACAACAGGAAGGCGGGGCCAACTCACCTGGACTAGATTACTTCAAGGATTTAAGAATTCACCTACTCTCTTCAGTGCTATTTTAAATCAAGATCTTTCAAGCTACTATGTGAACCCAGGAGAAAGGGTTCTTCTTCAGTATGTGGACAACTTGCTCATAGCCACCAACTCAGAAAGTGAATGTCTACAAGCCACCAGTGAACTCTTGCACCTTTTTAATGAGGCTGGATACGAAGTCTCAAGAGCCAAAGCACAATTATGTCAAACAAGTTAAATACCTAGGATTCCAGTTGTCCAGCAGAATTAGACGCCTGGGACCAGAACGCAAAGAAGCTGTATGCAGTATTCCTACTCCAACCACCAGGAGGCAAGTGAGAACCTTCTTGGGTGCCGCAGAGTACTGTCGTATATGGATCCCCAATTTTGCGCTGCTAGCAAAACCATTGTATCAAGCTACCAAAGGAATGGAAAAGTCTCCATTGGAATGGGGACTTGAACAGGATGCAGCCTTTCGATCTTTGAAAACTGCTCTGATGTTATCACCAGCTCTGGGTCTACCAGATGTCCAGAAAACCTTTCAGTCTCTATGTTCATGAGTCACAAGGAAATGTTCTAGGAGTGTTGACTCAATCTCTTGGATCTTGGCAACGGCCAGTAGCCTATTTGTCAAAAAAAAAAAATTGGATGTAGTTGCAAAAGGCTGGCCCCCTTGTTTGAGAGCTGTTGCAGCTACAGCCCTCCTAGTGAGCAATGCAGACAAGCTCGCTTTGAGACAGAATCTTCAAGTTACTGTACCACACTCTGTTCTAACCATTATGAAACACAAAGGAAACTTCTGGCTGACCAATTCACGAATGTTGAAATATCAGAGCATGCTGTGTGAAAACCCCCAGATACAGTTAAAAGTCAGTCAAGCTTTGAACCCTGCTACATTGTCCCAATTGGTCCTGGGCCCCCTGATCATGACTGTTTAGAAACTATGGACACTATATTCTCAAGCCGCCCGGATCTGACTGATGTTCCTTTGGAGAAACCTGAACAGACTTTCTTTGTAGATGGAAGCAGTCTTGTCATCATTAATGGACATTGTTGTGCCAGATATGCAGTGGTGACCCTTGATCTGGTAGTTGAGTCCTCAGCTCTGGCCCCAGGAACTTCAGCACAGAAAGCTGAACTGATAGCTCTTACTAGAGCATTGACAATAGGAAAAGGGGCTCTGTCTAAATGTGTACCCAGATTCCAAGTATGCCCTTACAACCTTGCATGTACATGGGGCCCTGTACAAAGAATGAGGGTTGCTCACCTCAGGAAGTAAGTCCATTAAGTATGGCCCCGAGATATTGACATTATCAGATGCATACTGCCTACAGATTTCAGAATTTAGGAAAAGTAGAATGTATGAATAGAACCCTGAAATCTCAGTTGTCCAAACTTTGCCAAGAGGTTTACCTGGAGTGGCCCCAGGTTCTTCCTATAGACCTTCTTAGGATATACTTAGCCCCTGCTAAGTCTTTAGGAATTTCCCCTTTTGAGATTCTGTATGGGCGACCCCCGCCTATTGTATAGGAAATAAAGGGAGATATGGAACAGATTAGATCTGAAATTATTAGACAAGAACTATTGGTTTTAAGTTCTGTTTTGCAGCGTCTTCATACGTGAGTACAAGACCAGCTGCCCATCCATCTAACAGAACCCCTGCATCCTCTCAAGCCTGGAGTCTCGGTGTGGATCAAAGAGTGGAGAAAGACACCGTTGACACTGCATTGGAAGGGACCTTATGTTGTCATCTTGTTAACCCCAACAGCAGTTAAGGTTGCAGAACTCGAACCCTGGATTCATCACAGTTGAATAAAGTCAGCAGCCATTGATAGCAATGTAGAAAGGAAGGCAGCTACAAAGATATTAGCTATGTGGCAATATTACCCTATACCCCAAGGTGATGCTGTTACACCAGTATTGTGGTAGCCAAGACCCATAGACTAGGCCATAAGCCTGAACCTGAAAAATGACAGGCCTCAGAACCAAGCCTGGATTTCAGTAGTGCTGAGACATAAAATTAAAAGACAGAATTGAATATTACTTTAGAATGAAATGCTGCTATAGGAAAGTTTGCACAAAGTGAATACAATGCCTGTATGTTAAATCGTTACTCCAGAATTGTTACTTACACATTTTAGGAGCTAGATATGACCTTGATGAAGGAAAGTAACCAGGTTTGAACCAAGCCATTGTTCAGCTAGCTGGAGAAAGAAGAGCAAAGGGCATAGATCCTGATTGGTCAAATTCAGGGAAATGTCAGACCAATAGAAAGTTTGTAGAAATTAGCATGAGACCAATAGAATGTTTTCATGTATCAAAATGTTTTGGCTGTATAAAATGAACATGTTTCCGCTAAAGCGGGGCTCTGTCACTTTTAGACTGCCTTGTATACAATAAACTGGCTTGAACCTTGATAAAGACTCCTGGTATAATTGGTTTGGTGGCGTTCCGCCGCTACATATTCTTGGTGCGTTGGCCGGGAAGGTGTAGTGGTAGAGAGTGATCAAACTGATTTACCACGAAATTCGCCTCAAGGTTTGGCCTGGTTGGGACCGCGTCTGACCGACGTGTGAATTCTCAGGCGCCAACTGGTCCATTGCATCGGAGAGGGTTCTAGCCTCGGCGGGCATTGGGTCCGGCTAGGCCAACACCTTCGAACCCGAGGAGGAGAGTCCAGGCTTCAACCCATGCGCTGGCTTGGGGGACGGGTACCAGATCTGGGTGAGTATAGAGTTTTTATATTATTAAGTCAGACAGTACTGGAACCTGGAACCATATGGTAATGGGAAAAATGATAAAAGGACACTGATCACGTCCGGAGCGGTCCGAGTACTCTTGCAAGGGCTATTAAGAGCGCAAGAGGAAACCACTGACTCCTTCTGGTAAAAAAAAATCATGATTAATGGTAATGGTAAAATTTTTGGTAAGCCTAGATAGTCAGGATTGGGCTTTTGGGAAATGCAATTGTGTTTGTGTGAGAGATGTGTGAGTGAGAGGTCTTGACAAGGCCGAGCGAGAGTGGACTCTGGACTAGCGCAGTTCCTAGCCTGGCGACCGCGTCTAGGTTGTGAAACAGAGGAAGTGATTGCTGTTTGTGTCCCTATCTGTCTCCAGAGCTGTGAGGACCCCTTACCCCACAGTTTGACCTCCCTCTCCTACTGTTTGAAGTAATAATTTGTTGTACGTGATTACGTAGTACAGACGCACCACATTACACGTAAAATGGGTGGGATAGAGTCTACGCAAACTCCGTTAGAAATCATGATCAAGAACTTTAATAAAGGGTTTACTGGGGATTATGGTATTACAATGTCTCCTAATAGAATGGCTGTGCTGTGTGAAAGAGAGTGGCCGTTAATAAACAGTGCATGGCCCCGTGAGGGTACTTTCAATGTGAGAATTATTTCTTCTGTGCATAAGAGTGTGAGAGAACGCTATCCAGATCAGTTTCCTTACATAGACTCTTGGTTAGATATTTGTGAGAAACAGCCACCCTGGATAAGGCAGTATTATGAGTTGAGAAGAATTATGCTAGCAAAAGGATTAGAGACAGCTGACCCCTGGTAGAATGAGCCCGAAGACCTACAGGAATCGGTTTGCCTCTGGCTTCATACGCGACCCGAATCGCATGCTTTACCCAACGTGCAATGGAGGCCTTGGAGGCAGCTTGTCCCTTGGATGGCCCTCCAAACAACACAAACAACCGATCAGTCTTACGAAACGGCTCGGTCTCCCGAAGATATCTACGGAGCACTCGCCCCATATCCAATTTCCGCAGAGAACGATCGAAAGAACCTTCCCCCGAATCCACGAAGGTGGGTAGCGAGACCGGTTGATTCACATGAAATGCAGACAGCACTTTAGGTAGAAAGGACGGTACTGGACGCAAGACCACTTTTTCCACAGAAAACTGAAGAAAGGGCGGACAGCACGAAAGGGCCTGCAGATCTGAAATGCGTCTAGCAGAACACAAGGCCACCAAAAAATCCATCTTCCAGGATAACTCCTGCAGCGAACCTGAGGAACGAGGCTCAAAGGGAGACTCTGTCAAGACCCCTAACACCAGGTTCAAATCCCAAGGAGGAATAACTTGCCGAAATGGAGGCCGAAGTTGCTTAGCCGCTCTAAGAAAACGTAGTACATCCGGATGTAACGAAAGACGTAGTCCACGAACCGGCCCTCGAAAAACTGCCAGGGCCGCTAATTGCACCTTTAAGGTGCTCAGAGCAAGACCTTTCTCAAGCCCGCATTGAAGAAACGCGAGAATATCTGGAATGGAAGACAGGCGAGCCCTCAAACGGCGTTCTGCACACCACGCCTCAAAAACGCGCCACACACGAATGTACGCCAACGATGTGGACTGTCGACGTGACTGCAACAAGGTGTTGATTACTGATTCTGAATAGCCTTTGCAGCGCAACCACCGCCTTTCAAGAGCCATGCCGTAAGCAAGAATCGATCCGCCTGGGGCATCCAAACGGGCCCCTGATGCAGTAAGTCGGCCCGAGCGGGCAACCTCCATGGTGGAGCCACAAGGAGGCGCATTAGATCGGCATACCAAGGGCGCCTGGGCCAATCTGGAGCAATAAGAATCAGCAGACCCTCGTGCTGAACGACTCGGCCCACCAAGGGCCACGGAGGAAACACATACAGAAGTTGCCCCAACGGCCAGGGCTGAACTAGACCGTCGAGACCCTCTGACATATGCTGTAAAAGCGAGCCGCCTTTGCATTGCCCAGAGTTGCCATCAGGTCCACTACCAGTTGACCCCAACGTACTTTGAGCTCGTGAAACACTTCGGCATTGAGCTCCCACTCTCCGGGATCGAGGACATGTCGACTGAGATAGTCCGCTTGTACATTGTCCTTTCCTGCCACATGAGCTGCCGAAAGCGCCGTGAGGTGCAATTCGCCCAGTGAAACAAGTGCTGACTCTCCTCCAGAAGAAGAAGACTGCCTGTCCCGCCTTGGCGATTTATGTATGAGACCGTCACTAAGTTGTCGGAGAAGATGCGCACCGGCTTCCCCTCCAGAAGACTTGCAAACGCTAACAGCGCCAGATGTACCGTTCTCAGTTCCAGGCGATTGATGGACCACAGACTCTCTTCCGCTGTCCAAGAGCCCTGCGCTATGTGAGTCAAACAATGTGCTCCCCAACCGGACAGACTGGCATCGGTAGTTACCAAAACCCAGTCCGGCAGCGCTAGGGGAACCCCCGCCTGAAGATGTTCCGGAACCAACCACCACTGAAGACTGACCCTGACATGATCGGGATAGCTCAAGCGACGAGAAAGGGGATGACGTTGCGGAGACCATCGCGAAAGTAGAGCCTGTTGGAGCGGCCGCATGTGCGCTCTGGCCCACGGTACCAAATCCAAGGCTGCCACCATTAGCCCCAGTAACTGCAAGTACTTCCAAGCTGTCGGCGCCCGTGCAAGCAAGAAACTCGACACGTGAGCGAGAAGCTTCCGAACCCGGTCTGGAGGTAATAAAACCAGACCTCGGTCCGTGTTGAAGAAGGCCCCGAGATAAGTCAGCTGTTGTACCGGCTCCAGATGACTTTTGGCCTGATTCACAACCCATCCGGGACTCTCCAAACAGGAAATTACCCGAGCGGTCGCTCTCAGCGACTCCTCTCGTGAAGCCGCTCGAATCAACCAGTCGTCCAGATAAGGGTGAACCTGAATGCCGTCCCTGCGCAGAGCCGCCGCCACCACCACCATCACCTTGGTGAAAGTGCGCGGCGCTGTCGCAAGACCGAACGGCAAGGCCCGAAACTGAAAATGACCCATGGGAACCGCGAATCGAAGAAATCGCTGATGATCTGGTTTGATAGGAATATGCAGATAGGCCTCCGTCAAGTCTATGGAGGAGAGGAACTCCCCCGGCCTTACTGAATGGATCACCGATCTCAATGTTTCCATTCGAAAGTGAGAGACACGCAAACAGCGGTTCACGTGCTTTAAATTCAAAACGGGCCGAAAAGAGCCTTCCTTTTTGGGTACCACAAAATAAATCGAGTATCGACCGAAGCCGCACTGGCCTAATGGAACTGGAACCACGGCGCGGAGTTGCAACAACCGCTGCAACGTGTCGTGGATCGCCCTCCGCTTGGCGAGTGGACCGCAAGGAGAGAAAACGAATGCGTCGGCTAGATGACAATTGAACTTGAGAGCATATCCCTCGCGAATAATCTGCAGTACCCACTTGTCGGTAGTAATGGCGACCCAAGCGGAAAGAAACTCCTGTAACCGACCTCCTACTGGAAGCTCTGCTTGGGCCGGCCTCGCTTCATTGCGGCTTTTTAAGGGAAGCTGGAGGAGCTCCAAAGTAGCCTCTACTGGCGCCTCTAGCGCCCCGAAAGGACTGCCCCCGGGACAGAAAGCGACCTCGCTGATAGGGAGCAAAGCGGGCTCCCCGAAAACGGCGAAACTCACGCCCTTGACCCCTAATAAAGGAGCCTTGCTTAGCTGATTTAGGACGGTCCTCGGGCAAACGCCCTCCTTTGGAGTCCCCTAAATTGTTAACAATTTTCTCTAGCGCCTCCCCAAAAAGAAGCTTACCTTTATATGGGAGTTTACTGAGACGGGCCTTGGAGGAGGAATCCGCCGCCCAATTCCGTAACCAAAGAAAGCGACGAGCGGCAACCATGGAAGCCATAGCCTTCGCGGAAATGCGAATCAAATCGTAAAAGGCATCCGCCAAATACGCCGCCGCCGATTCCAGCTTCGCCCCCTCCCCAGAAGGAGACACTTCATCCTTCGGACTAGAGGCCGGCTGACCCCACCGAATCGCAGCTCTGGACACATATGCCCCACAGACGGACGCTTGTAGCGCCAGAGCACTGGCATCAAAGGCCTGTTTCAACAGCCCCTCTAACCGACGATCTTGCATATCTTTAAGGGCCGTAGCCCCCTCTACGGGTATGGTAGTTTTCTTGGTGACCGCCGAAACCAGAGCATCTACCTTAGGCATACGAAGGAGTTCTCTCTCCTCCTGGGGCATAGGATACAACCGTGCCATAGCCCTAGCCCCTCTCAAGGAAGCCTCAGGACATTCCCATTCAGATTCTATCATCTGTTTGATCACCTTATGTAGAGGAAAACATCTCTGTTCGGTTTTGAAACCCTGCAACAAGGGATCCTCCAAAGGTTCCTGTTGAACTACCGGAGGAACGATACTGAGAGCTGTAAGGGACTGCGCAATCAGGGCTGGCAACTCCTCTTTCCTAAAAACTCTAAAAATATTGGGATCATCCCCAGGACCTAACTCTCCTTCCTCTAAGTCTGCGGGCCAGGAGTCCAAACCCTGCTCTGAGAGAAGCTCCCCTTCTTCAGGCCCTAAAGCCTCAGCTCCCAGAGAAACGGTATCTAATTTAGACTCTTTAAATGCTGACAAAGAGGCAACCCCTTCTCCGGGATCAGACCGGCTAGAGACCCCTGTCTGAGCCAGCTGTGGAAAGTCTGACAAAAGTGGCAGAGAAGCCTGAGCTTTCTTCATTAAATAAGCTCTATGAAACGCTAGAATAAACTCTGCCGAAAGCAGAGGATCGAGCGCTTCTGAAACCGCTGGCAGCACAGGCTGTGCAGTACCTTCTGCGCCATGACGAGACTTCGCCTTGCGTTTGCCTGCCTTAGGAAGAGGAGTTGCTGAAATGGAAGGCCCTCCTAAGATGGCCGCCGTTCCTGCGCTTTCTCCTGACGGCCGCAGCGTTAAAAACTGATGCTGCGAATCCCCTTTGCTCTCCTGCATACCGCGGACCGAGCGAACAGCCCCCGGAGCAGTTGCGCGCTGAGTAAAAACTTCACAAGCAATACCTGAATTATATGCCGGTTAGGCTGAAGTGCTCCCAACTCCACAAGGAACCGCTGCCAGTGATCCGGTAAGTGAACAGACTCCGAGGAGAGAGACAGTAGCTGGGGCTCCCAGAACCGCTCCTCCCGAGCACCCCTAGCAGAGAAGAGGAGACAGACTCTGTCCCATTCTCTGAGCTGTTTACCCGGCCAACTGACACTGACGCTGCCACAGAAAAACAGTCAGTATAATCAATAGCAAAGTGCCTAGATACCCTGCTAGGGTAAAGCACTGAGGCCATAAGCCTGAACCTGGAAAATGACAGGCCTCAGAATTCAGTAGTGCTGAGACATAAAAATTATAAGACTGAATTAAAAGCTGTTTTAGAATGAAATACTGCCATTGCAAAGTTTGCACAAAGTGAATACAATGCCTGTATGTTAAATCGTTACTTCAGAATTGTTACTTACATGTTTTAGGAGCTAGATATGACCTTGATGAAGGAAAGTAACCAGGTTTGAACCAAGCCATTGTTCAGCTAGCTAGAGAAAGCAGAGCAAAGGGCATAGACCCTGATTGGTCAAATTCAGGGAAATGTCAAACCAATAGAAAGTTTGTAGAAATTAGCATAAGACCAATAGAATGTTTTCATGTATCAAAATGTTTAAGTGGTATAAAAAGTTATGTCTCTATGAAGAGCTTAGCTCAGTTCCTTGAATGCTTTGACTGACTGGGCCTGTGCACAAATAAACTGGCTTGAACCTTGATAAAGACTCCTGGTATAATTGGTTTGGTGGCATTTCAGCTGCTACACTTTCACCAAAGGCCTCCCTAAACTAATCCAGTCTACTCATTCTTTACTAGTAAAGATAAGATTACTGATTCACTTTCCTAGACTCCACATCTGTCTCTGGTGACATCATCAAAGACCCGGTGTCATGGACCTTTGATGATGACATCACAAAGGAATGGTTGCAGTGAAATTGCATCCTTGTTTCCTTGTACAACAGAAGGAAAGGAAAGCTGCAGCCAAAGGAGTGAGCCATTGCCACACAGTAGATCATCAGCATGGCACATATCTACCCACTCAGAGGTTGGGGGGAGGGTTGCTGGGTCTAGCTGGGGAAAGTACCGAAATCAGAGAAGGGAGGATGCTGGAGTCTGGCTAAGAGAATATTAAGTGAAACAAAAATTAGTGTGGCCAAATCCATGCAATGCAAACTACAAAAAACACCAAATGGGTTAAAATGTTCTTAAACTAAAGCAAAAATAATAATAGAGGGTTAAGTGGAAGCATCAATAGGCATTAGAAAGGACCCATAAGCCAGGTCTTCAACAGCCGAAGCCTCATCATCTGTCTCCACTACCCAATAAGAATATGTTATCGTCTAATTTTTATTTTATTCTTTTGAAAATTTTCATAAAAACAGTACTACTTATATTACATTTCAATGAGCAGAAAGTCCCCAAAAGACCAAAACGCTTAGGGGCATGGTTACTAAACAGCGCTAAGGACGCACCATTAGTGAGTGGAAAATTGCACCATTAAGGGCCCCAATGTACGTTAAAAGATGGGGCAGGGAGAAGGCGTTCCGGCATTAAGGCGCTAGTGGCTCGTTAGCGGGGGCGGTAAGTGGACATTGGACATTAAAAGTGCCAAGTATGCACAGTAATGCCCACTAATGTCCATGAGATAGCATGGGAGGTGAATGTGGGAGGCAGTTGGACATTGGCAGTGAAGGGTGCACATGTAATCCATGGTAATGTCTTTGGGTGCTATGGAAGTGGGCAGATATGTGCCATGCTGTAGCCCGCTTGCAGAACTAATGTGCACAACACAGAAAATAGATGTTGGCTCTTACAAAACACTGGTAGCGGGGCCATGGCACATAATCAGGCAGGCACATTCTAAAAATGTTGGGAACCATACCCAGGGCCTGCCTGCAGTGGGACACATGCATTATGACCTGCATTGGATACTCAGTACCACAGCCGTATGACAGACACACAACAGCAGTAGTCATCTCTAATGCAATGACCAAGCCAGATGTGAGGGCAAGATGCCCTGCTCCCCACTGTATCTCCCAATTACCCCCTTAGCTCAGCCTCACCACCAGCTGCCATACCATGTTGAGCATGCAGTGCACACTGCTGGTGGGAATGGACATGATCCCTTTGCAAAACCCTGTACAAAGCAGAGGACCCTCACATGTATGGTATTGTGGTAGGCAAAGGCCTATGCTCCATGCTAATTGAACTAATCAGACAGGCCTGGCTGGCTTGACCTGTAAATGAAGCCTGTGAAGAGGCCCATAGGAATTGCACATCCCCCAACATGCTGCTATTGTAGAATTAGAACTCAGTAAAGTATTGAATTAGCTTAGACAAGTAGAATTGAAACCTGGAAAAATACAGAAAAATATGTTTAAAAGTCACTGATAAGAAAAGTACAGCTGTAAGGGATTTAATTAAAACTGCTGACAGAAAGGTTACAGAGCCCTGCTTCCCTGCACGTATTAACTAGCCCAATAGCCTTGAAAGTAGGAAAGTAACAAGTTGGTGAACTGACCATTGTAATTGGGACTAGAAGGGGGGTGAGCAGGTGCTGAGCCCACTCAAAGAACATAATTGGATAATCATATCAGTACCGGGACCAATAGAAGAGGTACGGGAGGTACGGGAGGTTACCGGGACCAATGAAATGTTTTTCTATACCTAGAATAGAGCAAAAGTCTATAAAAGTTGTTGTATTGCCAGAGAACATTGCTCAGCCATTTTTGAATTTGATTCTGCTTGAGTCTTGTGCACAAATAAATGATTTGGACCTTCTGAACAGACTCCTGGTATTATTGGTTTGTCTGCGCTCTGCTGCTACATATTCTTGTCATGTATTATATATCATTTAATAAGAATGTTTAGTCAGGATTGTGGGTCCCGATAGTTTTGGGGCTTAGCCTGGAAAGGGTTAAGTTCTTATTCGAATTCCTGTACTTGGGTGACCAAGTGAGAACAAATCTTTAGTAATGGTTTAAATAGGAACTGATAGAAAAATTCAGGAAACTGCTTTTGTTTTTTCCTTTGATCTACAGGACAATGAAGCATCTTAAGCCAGCTTGCAACTTAAAAAAATGATTGAAATTTTGTTTCTGCAATATCTTGCCATATCTGGTTTTGATTGAATATGCTTGTTGAATAAGAGGGGATCTTATATATTATAGCGAATACCTTATAAAGTATTATGTATAAGGGTGTATTTCTATGTTAATTGTTTAGGAAAGTGTTTATTTTTTTTTCCTGCTGGCATGTCTCTGTGTGTGTGTATGTGTGAACAGTTAAGTTGTTTCCCAGCAAGCAGGAAGAATGAGACAGGAAGCAGCTCCCGATTGAAAAGTTTCTTGCTTGTTTAAAATAAAGGATTCATTCAATCAAAGTGTGATAGGAGATGAATTTATAATCTGTCGTTTCAAAAAAACTAACGGACACAGACAAGAGAGAGAAAATAAAGTGTTTTTCCTTTGACCCTCTAAAGTAGAGGTTAAGAACCTTGGGGGATGGTGCAGCATTCTGGGTTGGAAGTGTACCAGATTGCAACCTGAGAATGAATGGTTTAAATTCTGAGTGAATAAGAAAATTGTGTTAGGATTTTATCTTTGAAATCTGTACTAGTGACTAATGACGACCTTTACAATTCAAGATAAATTCATTTGTTTTTCTGTATTTGAATTTTGTGTGTCCGTGTCCAGAGGAAAAGGGGTACTTTGTTTTTTTTAAAATTCCAAGACGTTATTTCCTGATTTACTGTGGCAAGCACCTGATAGAAGACATATTTATTGTTTAAAAACAAAACAAAACAAAATAAAACAAAAAGAGGGTATATATGCATTTTAGATATCCACCACAGCCATGGAAAAGTATCCGTTTCATGTCTCTTGTATATCTGCTTTCTGAACTGTAAGATTTAGTCATACGTAACAGATAGCTATAGTTCTCTCTATAAGATATTTTAAGAACTGTATCTAAATTGTATGTCTGTGCTCAATCTAAGCTTATGTTTATGGTAATAAGGTTTTTTAACAAGTGTCTTTTCAAGTATGATCAAGAATTTCAGTAAGGGATTTACTAAAGACTATGGTAATCAAATGTCTCTGTCCCAATTAGGAATGCTATGTGAAAGGGAGTGGTTTTCTGCTAGTTGCTCCATATTTCCTTAGTTCACCATATTTTGCCCCAGAATCTCTAGATATCCTGTCCCATCAGTTTCTCTCTCTGTAAGTAGCTCCGTTCAGAGTGCTTAAGGGGGGGATGGAGCCCAGTCCACCGATGATGTCACCCCCCGGTAGGCGTGAACTAATGTGCCCACAGCAGAGAAGTAAAAAAAAAAAGGGGGGAGGGGAGATACCTCCCTGCAAATGTCACAAGTTACCTCCGCAGCAGGAGAAGAGAAGCCCCGGCACAAGTAGGGATTTATTTGCTAGTTCAGCCTGATTGCTGTATGCCTTCAAATGTATAACTACCAGTAAGAGAGAGGGTCACGTAATCCTAATCCCATTGCACTAGGTCCAGCTTTGCAGACCCAATCTAAATAGCGCAGGCAGCCTTCACTATATACCCCATGCAATCCAGCAGCCCAGGAGAATTTGCATTTCTGTCAGTCAGTCCCAGAGAGATATAAAATAGAAATGAAACTGGATGGATTTGCGGGCATAATAGTTACTGGAAGAGTTGAACAGAAAGTATGTGAATTGTTGAATGTGATATCGAAGGAGCAGAGGAAGTAAAAACTGGGTGCGAGTCAGTACGCCCATTGTAGAAAAAGAAGGACATTAGAGAAGTGAATGCCTGTATCTTGACTCCACCCCAGGAGGGGAGGAGGGAATACTTGATTGCAGAGTCATAGACAGAATAAAACCAAGCACAGTGTTTCAGCACGAGAGTGAAGCAGCTATAGAGTAAGTGGCAGCCTGAGAGGGCTACAGCATGGATGAAGACTAGGCCAGACCGGACTCTCCAGTTTCCCTGGGTCCCCAGGAGTCAGTCTGAAGAATAGGGGACCAATATATGGACTTTATAGGGGGTACAGGAGCAGAATACTAAAGCCAGTAGCCCCTGTGTTTTTCTAGATGCACCACCATTATCAGAGCTACTGGGGCTAAGGCCACAAAGCCTTTTTTGCAGAACGGCATGAGTGAACAAGGGGGACAGAAAATAATGCACCAGTTCCTGCATATGCCTGAGTGCCCTATTCCACTTTTTGGAGCCGAGATCTGCTTGCAAAGCTTCAGGCACAGATATCCTTTGCTGGAGAGAGAGAAATGCAAATGACTGTGAACCCAGAGCCTGCTGGATTGATGGTGCTGACTGTTCCCCGAGAAGAGAAGTAGCGGTTCTATAACACACCTCCAGTTAAGACAACAAGTTCCTGTATACCCGCCAACCCTATAGCCCCACCTGGAGTATGGGCAAAAGATAATGCACCTGGCCTAGCAAAGAACATAGCCCCTGTCATTGTCATCCTCAAGCCAGAAGCGGAACCAGTGCATGTGAAGCAGTATCCTCTTCCCTGACCAGCCATTGCAGGAATCCACTGCCATTTAATGAAACTGCTGAAGTATGGACTTTTCAAAGGAATGTTAGTCACCTTGGAACACTCCCCTTCTTCCTGTTAAGAAGCCTGGGACAGGTGATTACCGCCCAGTGCAGGATCTAAGAAAGAATGCATGATGCAGCTGGAACTATACATCCAGTTGTGCCAAATCCTTACACACTCTTAGGACTGATCTCTGCTGAAGCTACACACATTTCACCATTCTGGATTTAAAAGATGTTTTTCTTTTTCTGCATACGCTTAGCCCAAGACCCCACTACAGGAAGGCGGGGCCAACTCACCTGGACAAGATTACCTCAAGGATTCAAGAACTTGCCTCACTCAGCAAAAGATTCGACAAGTTATCCAGTAATTCCAGGAGAAAGAATTCTACTTCAATATGTGGACAACTTGCTTATAACCACCAACTCAGAAAGTGAATGTCTACAAGCCACCAGTGAACTCTTGCACCTTTTTAATGAGGCTGGATACAAAGTCTCAAGAGCTAAGGTGCAATTATGCCAAACAAGTTAAATACCTAGGATTCCAATTGTCCAGCGGAATTTGACGCCTGGGACCCTTACCAGAACGCAAAGCAGCTGTATGCAGTATTCCTACTCCAACCACCAGGAGGCAAGTGAGAGCCTTCTTGGGTGCCACAAAGTATGTGGTATATGGATCCCCAATTTTGCGCTGCTAGCAAAACCGTTGTATCAAGCTATCAAAGGAATGGAAAAGTCTCCATTAGAATGGGGACTTGAACAGGATGCAGCCTTTTGATCTTTGAAAAAACACTCTGATGTTGTCACCAATTCTGGGTCTACCAGATGTCCAGAAAACCTTTCTGTCTCTATGTTCATGAGTCACAAGGAAATGTTCTAGGAGTGTTGACTCAATCTCTTGGACCTTATTTGAGAAGCTGTTACAGCTACAGCCTTCCTAGTGAGCAAAACTAACAAGATCACTTTGAGACAGAATCTTCAAGTTACTGTACCACACTCTGTTCTAACCATAATGAAACACAAAGGAAACTTATAGCTAATTCACAAATGTTGAGGTATCAGAGTATGCTGTGTGAAAATCCCCAGATACAATTGAAGGTCAATCAAGCTCTGAATCCTGCTACACTGTTATTAGTTGGTCTTGAACCCCCTGATCATGACTGTTCAGAAACTATGGATATTGTTGTGCCAGATATGCAGTAGTGACCCCTGATTTGGTAGTTGAGTCCTCAGCCCTGGCCCCAGAAAATTGATCACAGAAACCTGAAACTGATAGCCCTCACTAGAGCACTAACAATAGGAAAAGGGCTCTGTCTAAATGTGTACCCAGATTCCAAGTATGCCCTTACAACCTTGCATGCACATGGGACCCCGTACAAATAATGAGGGTGGATAACCTTAGGAAGCAAGTCCATTAAGTATGGTCCCAAGATATTGACAATATCTGATGCATACTATCTACAGCTTTCAAAACTTTAGGAAAAGCAGAATGTATGAATAGAACCTTGAAATCTCAGTTGTCCAAACTTTGCCAAGAGGTTTACCTGAAGTGGCCCCAGGTTCTTCCTATAGCCCTTCTTAGGATATACTTAGCCCCTGCTAAGTCTTTAGGAGTTTCCCCTTTTTGAGATTCTGAGAATCTGTAGCCTATTTATAGGGAATAAAATGAGATGTGAGACAGATAGGATCTGAAATTATTAGGCATGAACTATTAGTTTTAAGTTCTGTTTTGCAGAGGCTTCATACCTGGGTACAAAATCGATCACCCTAATTTGCCTGAACCCCTGCATCCTTTCAAGCCTGGAGTCTCGGTGTGGATCAAAGAGTGGAGAAGGATACCGTTAGCCCTGCATTGGAAGAGACCCTATGTTGTCATCCTGTCAACTCCAACTGCAGTAAAAGTCGCAGAATTCGAACCTTGGATCCATTATAGTCGAGTAAAGCCAGCAACTGCTTTTGAACCTGATCACTGGACTACTGTACAGCATCCTGAGACTCCATTGCGCCTCACCCTATGACAACAGCCACGGACCTAAGACTCATTGGTTCCTCAGAAACTGCACTATTTTAAGACTATCTGTTTATCTGAAGGTAAGCCTCGCATCTGGAGAAAGCTGCAATCATCAGAAATAGATTGTGTTGTGTTACGAAATTGAGTCTTCTAAGAAACTGTGTTCAAATACTCTGATCTCCTCAAAGCAATAATAGCCTGAGAGACTGTACTATGATATTTTAAGAACCTGAGACATCCCAGAGGACAGTGATACTTTGGGATCTACAGCCCTACTCCTGCCACAAAGCTGGTAGGTCTACGTACGGCAGAAGCTTGAGGATCTACAATCAACTCTACATTTGTTATCTATTGTGAATGCCAACACTTCCACCACCAATTTTCCAGAGACTATGCCCATTATGAATTCTTATTATTGCTTTATTTTGGCAGCAGCCTTGGAGTGCTTTGAAATGACTTTTGCTTTACCACCCTGTGCAGCCTGTATAAGTACCATGCGAACTGGGCTGAAGGTTCTTCATGCCTCCCAGAACTTGTTTCTTGAACTTGCCGAAGCAGTAGCATCTAGTCTCCACATTTATGACTGTTTGTTCTCAAGAACTGAATTATTCCATCCCCTATGACCAGACTGATTTACATAATACTACTAGTGAGTGGGTATTGGCCCATCCCATTGTTGACAGTTTGTGTTTTGTTCGCACCGGACCACAATTTGCTATGAAGATCGGACAGCTGGACTGTCTAAATCAGAGGTTTTACAACAGCACAACAAAGAAGACATCTTGGTGGTCCGGCATAAATGCTCCTGAACCTTCTAATTCTTTTAGTTCTTTTTCCCACTCTTGCCAAACTATGGACTTTGACTATCTGCTTGTTGCTCCCTTGTTTCTTGTCATTTTGCTTGCGGATGATAACTTCAGTTATTAATGACACTGTAGAGCGTAAGGCAGCTACAAAGCTACCAGCTATGTGAAACTACTACCCTATACCACAGAGTGATATCTTTATTTAGTATTATGTGATTTGCTTCTCACCCTTTCTCACTTGCGGGTGAGAATAATCAAAGGGGGGAATGTGGTAGGCGAAGGCCTATGCTCCATGCTAATTGAACTAATCAGACAGGCCTGGCTGGCTTGACCTGTAAATGAAGCCTGTGAAGAGGCCCATAGGAATTGCACATCCCCCAACATGCTGCTATTGTAGAATTAGAACTCAGTAAAGTATTGAATTAGCTTAGACAAGTAGAATTGAAACCTGGAAAAATACAGAAAAATATGTTTAAAAGTCACTGATAAGAAAAGTACAGCTGTAAGGGATTTAATTAAAACTGCTGACAGAAAGGTTACAGAGCCCTGCTTCCCTGCACGTATTAACTAGCCCAATAGCCTTGAAAGTAGGAAAGTAACAAGTTGGTGAACTGACCATTGTAATTGGGACTAGAAGGGGGGTGAGCAGGTGCTGAGCCCACTCAAAGAACATAATTGGATAATCATATCAGTATCTGGACCAATAGAAGAGGTACGGGAGATACGGGAGGTTACCGGGACCAATGAAATGTTTTTCTATACCTAGAATAGAGCAAAAGTCTATAAAAGTTGTTGTATTGCCAGAGAACATTGCTCAGCCATTTTTGAATTTGATTCTGCTTGAGTCTTGTGCACAAATAAATGATTTGGACCTTCTGAACAGACTCCTGGTATTATTGGTTTGTCTGCGCTCTGCTGCTACAGTATCATCAGAACACATACCCACATGAAAACATGACGGCAGCCACAGTCATTTACTATCCCCAATGTGTGGCGGCACACAGTGGTGCTGAGATGTGTAACAACTCATATCTGACCACAGACACCAATTGTCATGCTGCTGGAGGCGCTGGAATCTGCTTCTCAAAGATGTGTCCCCACATTCTGTCATATGTGTATGCTACATAGGTGACATGATTGGCCTTTCATCAACATGCACAATTAATGCTGCCTTGGTTAAACTGTATCAAAATACTCCACTATAACACAACGTCAATAGATAACTGAACACTCTGGTGATGGTTATCGAGTGATTATTCAAAAAACAGGTCTTGTAAAAGCATTTAGCTAGAATCAACTGTAGTCTCAGACTCTGATGGCACTCTACACCACAATCTCTGTGGATAAACAAATGTGCCCCTTTTGCATCAACGACTACTAGTAATTTGATTTTCCTCTTTTTTACTTTTTTTGAAGCAGTGAAAATGTCTCACACCTCTATCACCTCGTGTTGTTAAAAATATTAAAACATATCAGCTTATCTTAGCTCCTTTGAACATTCTTCTTGCTTTAAACCTGAAATGAATCTGTTCTCAACGCCTTCCTCTGGCGCCCGTTGTAGCGTTTCTCTCCACAAAAGGAGGTTCATCAGGAGAATCTATTAATGCTGCTGCTGCCCACGTCTCTTACTTGCATAGTAATGTCCAAAAAAACGCAAGTAAGAGACGTGGGCAGCAGCAGCATTAATAGATTCTCCTGATGAACCTCCTTTTGTGGAGAGAAACGCTACAACGGGCGCCAGAGGAAGGCGTTGAGAACAGATTCATTTCAGGTTTAAAGCAAGAAGAATGTTCAAAGGAGCTAAGATAAGCTGATATGTTTTAATATTTTTAACAACACGAGGTGATAGAGGTGTGAGACATTTTCACTGCTTCAAAAAAAGTAAAAAAGAGGAAAATCAACTTACCAGTAGTCGTTGATGCAAAAGGGGCACATTTGTTTATCCACAGAGATTGTGGTGTAGAGTGCCATCAGAGTCTGAGACTACAGTTGATTCTAGCTAAATGCTTTTACAAGACCTGTTTTTTGAATAACCACTTGATAACCATCACCAGAGTGTTCAGTTATCTATTGACGTTGTGTTATAGTGGAGTATTTTGATACAGTTTAACCAAGTTATATACTCTGAATAGACCATTGAAGTAACATTACAATTAATGCTGCCAACATCATTCATAGGAGGCCATCTGCTGGAGTGCATGGTAGCAAGTTGGCATACAGCATCATCTCATTGTGCAGATCACATGGTGCCATGTGTTGATCTGTTGAACCATCATGCTCCTCCCTCTGTGCACTTGTCGTTCCAAGAGTCAACTGCAGGGACCAGTCTGCATGGATTGGCCAGCAGAAGTCAAACATATGTGGGAGCCAATGGCCACCAGATAGCTCTCCTGTGGAAAAAGGTCATGCGTTTCCCAGTGGTCCTCAAGCTGGCTTGCTGAAACCTATGACTGTGGTGATAACAGGTGTCACGACCATGAGGCAAACTCCCGGGAAAGGCAGCCTTGGTGGTAGATTGGTAAGAGATCCCCCCCCCCATGTTTCCACACAGCTGGTAGTAAAAGTCAAAACAACCACTGTATGTTACTGGCGGGTGGGATATGGGTCAGTCACTCCCACTGCTGCATGTCTATGTGGCAGAGGTTGCCCAACAGTGTGTGCAACTGGTCACAATGCAGGCAGCTACTAAGAGGCATGATGATTGGCCGACTGGCAGTGTGTATGAGATGACTGGGCAGGTCTCTGCCAAAACATTTTGGAGAAAATCCAACCCCTATAGAGATTGGAACCCAAAGAATCACATAAGTAAGGCAAAATACTAAATTTCACTGCAAATAACCATCATATGTCACAGAACATAAAAACAAATATATGCCAACATTGGCTGTCAAGTAAATTAACACAAATAACATTATAATCATATGAAAATATAAACATTTGTGCCATCAAGTTAAGGCTGACTCCTGGTGACCCAGCAGCCTCTGGGTTGCCTTGGCAAGGAATCACAAACCTTGGCAGGCCTTTTGTTCCAAGGCAAGGGAGGGTAAAGTGACTTGTCCAACAAAGCAAGCACTGTGAAACTCGCAAACAGTCCCGAAACCAGTCCAAAGTGAGTAGTCCAATATACTTTTATTAGAAAAAAGAAAAATCTGTAGGTTGCCACCCACCCACTACCTGGGCCTCGAGGGTGTCCAGGTTGGAGTGGCCTTTGGTGCCCTTCAGGGGTGAAGTACTACTATTTGACCCTAGGGATTCTGGGTAATGTAGTCCTGAGCCTCCTGAAGGATGAAGGTTGTAGTTGTAGCTCGAGCAGACAAAGGCGGGCAAAGAAAATTTCTTTTTAAGAGGTTTATTTCCAACACTTTGCAGTTCAGTGCAATCAGACGCAAAAGAAGATTATGGCACATTCAACAAAAGATGGGAAAACCAAAATATACAGGGTTTGCAATGCTGGGCTAGGTTTCAATTAGCTTATTCAGGGTTCCTTCTTAGACTCACATTCAGGTAATCATGTGACTCTTCCATGAACTGAAACTAAATTCTTCTTATAACAGCAAAGCTTCTCAGCTCCAGGAAATGATTCCACTTATTAAACTTTCATAAGCTTTTTCACCCTGGTAACAGGTAAGTTAATCTTCTGTTATATTCTTTTCATATAATTTTAAAGCATTCAATCAAGATTCTTTTCAATAGTACAAGTAGAGCAATCCATGGCTAGATCTTGTTCTGTTGAAGGCAGGGAAATATCTAACGGCATCTCTTCTTCACAGCTATTGGCATGCTGTGTTAGATTAAAAGGAGAGACTGCCTTTTTCTCTAAGAATTCCCTAAACTCTGCCAGAAGTAATTCAGCCTGCTTCTGTCCTTTGCTAAGCTGATGTCTTTCTTCTGCTTCAGGTAAACGTTTATTTAAGATATCTAGCTCGTGGTAATTGGCTATGCTGTTTTTGTCAGCACAACAGTTCTCCGTGTGAGTAAAACCCCTCCCCCACTTATCCTTAAAAGTAAGTGTTGGGTTTTCCTTTAACAGTTCAACTCGCTCTGGAGAGTTTCTGAACAGACAATTAAAACTAGAAATGTCAGCTTTACCTTGGCTCAAGTCTTCAAAATAAGCCTCAGCACTTTTCCTTCTATTGGCTTTCAGGCTGTAAGCTCCAGCTGGCTTATTAGTGTCTCTTATGCTGCTCAAGTGTATATCAGGCTGAACAAAACTGCCATAGTTCTGTCTGTCGTTGTTCTGGCTTTTAAAGCTATTCTTCCAGCTTTCTTGCTTCCTAGTATCACAGTTGCTAGCTCCTTCAACCCCAGTTCGTACCTTGTGTTGAGAGCGTCTCCAGGATAAATCTTTACCCCACTGGTTACTGCTCCAAGGTCCTGCTTGGTTCTCAGGTAGCTCAGGCTGTAGTTCTAGGTCTCTCAGTGCTTCTGAGTCCTTCCTTCCATAGAAGTCTCTCAGTGCCTCTGAGTCTCCTAGTAACTCCCTTCATGACTCCAAACTGCTTCTCTGTGGATCCCAGCTGTTCCTTGTCACATGCTTCTCCAACTGTTTCTGTTTCCCTTCTCGTCTCCTTTCCTGTTTCTGTTCCAGCTTCTGTTCCCGATCCTTCTGTGTTCTAACTGCCTGCATATTTAACAAGCTCCTACTGTGTTGCACTGCCCACCTCCTGCTTGGGCGTGCCCAATCAGTGACCTGACCTGTCTCCTCCCCTAAGGTGAGGTGTGGTTCCTGATCAGCTGCACGTTTTTTTCCTTCTGAAGTGAAAATCCTGGTTTTCAGTGCAGTACCACTTTTCTCCACCGGATCTCCCTCTATCTCCATTGCTTCTTGAGAGGCTCCTACGTCACAAGGTCCACAAGGAATACCTGACACCTAACCTGACACAGCCATGTTTTGGCAAGACCTTCTTCAGGAGTTAAGGCTACAAGTAAAATAACATAAAATAATTGTTAACATATAATTAAAATCATAAATATAAGAAATGAAAAAATGATAGAATAATAAAGTGAGCAAGAAAGCAAAAACAAATGAGCATGATACATTAAAAACTAAATGTGCAATGAAACCATTAAATAGATTTATGGATTAAAAATCATATAAAAATGAATAAATTATTAAATGTTAGATAATATTCCCGTGAGGAGACATTATAAGGTAATATACATCAAACAGCTGTTAGAAAACCTTAATATACAAAGTAGAACATAATTGTAAAGCTAAAATAGCTAAAAAAAAGGGGAGAGAAGGGTGTTTTGATCTTATGGGTAAAGTGGAATAACAGATATGGTAAATGATACTAAATTGAATAAATTATATAAATAATTCATCATAAAATATAACGTGAAGAACATAAAACATTAATGAGTATGTTAGATCTATTGAGCATATGCGTGACCATGTTACCCATGGAGTAAAGGTGGAGGAGGTATTTAAAAACCCAATTAATTAAAATCTAACTCGCATGAAGGTTGCTGTCTTTGGCTGCGTGGTGGTGGTAAATCAGTAACTCAATAGACAGCCCTCTAACATCTTTTGTCTGACTAAGGAGGGTAAAACAGAATTGTGTGACTATCTGTAAAGACCTCTCAGGAACCAAATGTAGGCATGAACATAGTATTGACTGGCTATAGAGGATTGGAGATAAAAACTACTTAGGAGGCAGTAGCCTATATGGGAAAGGTCTGCTATGTAACCGTATCCAATAGCATCTCATACTAACACTCTTCTGACACATCCATAAAATATAGATAATAAATAATAAAATAATAAAAGATATATGGTTGAGAATATAAATAATTGAATAAGTAGGAAGCTATGTGGGTACATTTAAATAGATGTGAGTAAAAAAACTTGAATAACTAAATATTTTTAATACTGTCGTGCCCTTCCCCCGCCTAGGCGGCTGCCTGACGAAGAAAGGGGGTGCGAATGTTCCTTTCAATAAACTCCAGGGCAAAGGCCTCTGGGAGTTGTAGTACTTTGAGCAAATGTAGTTGTAATAAAGTGCTGAGCTGAGAGTTGAAAGCAAACGCAGGAATATTTTTATTCGCCTCCCTTAATAGCGGGAACTTCAAATGAAGCTTGGTATATCACGTGTACAAACATCCACAAGAAACTAAAGGTAAGAATTGCTCTTGCTTACTTCAGCAAACAAATGTTATTTCTCCAAAGACAAAAGCTTCACTTCACAGTGCTTTAACTAAACTCAAAATGTTCATTGAAACTTCAATGCAGCAAAATTCTAGCAAACAAACTTTTCTTCTTTGTTTCAAAGCTTTAAGAGTTTTAATCAGTTATCCAGAGACTTCAAGCCGTCTTCCTTAGCAGGTCTCATTTAAAGCAGCAGCCATACTAATTAAAACGTCTCTGCTCCTTGAAACAACATGCATATCACAGAAATGGAATTTTCTTCAAACTTATATTTCCAAACATTCTTACTTCACTACCAGGGACAACTCACATTCCATAGCCTGTTCAGGCTCACTCAAAAGATCATTTTCCCCAATGTCCATTGACTCACATTCTGAACACGATTGTTCTGTGACGTCGTTAGAAAACAGCTGTTCCCCTCGAGCCTTCCCTCAGTACACAGAACTGTTCTCTCCCCAGGTTACTTCCTGGTCTTTTAGCATACGTTTTACCAGTTTTAAAACATTCAAACTTTCTTTACTGAGAAGCTTCCTTACCAGCCCTTCCTGGGTTCTTGAACCACCTGCAGGCTTCCTATAACCCTGGTGCTGGTTAAACTGCTGGAGCTGGCTTTGGGGATATCCTTCCCTCCACTTGCTGTCTGGGAACTTTTCCTGTGACCTTTGGCTAGTAACCTTAGCAGCAATACCTTTTGGGAGTTTCTTCAGCAATGCTTCACTGCCACTTCCCTGGCCATGCTGTTTCCTGGTTAAGTTAGCCCTCTCGTCTCTCTTCCTCCTGCAAGAGTGAAACTCTTGCTCAGAATGAGGTTCCCTCTCAGACTCCACCTCTGAATCAGAGTCAGCTCTCCTCCTCTCGTGCCTCTTCAGCCCTGTCAGCTTTGTCAATCTTTCCAGTCCTGGCAATCTCCTTGCCTCCCCCTCTCTCCCTGTTCTCTGGGGTTTATATGAGTGGGACTGGCCTGTATCTTTCCACCTCACCCCCAGCTGTCCTGCATTACCACCCTCAGTTGCCATGGAGCTGGGGTGTGGCTTTTGGACAACCACTTTTGACAGGTTTTTTTCAGCGTTAGCTGCACTTTTAAAATGACCATTTCTTTCACTTTCCCTCTGACTCGGGGAAACTGCTTGTACTTTTTCTATCTCCATAGGGACCTGGCTGTTTTCGCCACCACATATCCCCCCGCTTAAGATATTACGGGCTGGCGTTTGAACTTCAGCACAGCTCGTAATACGGCTAAGGGCATCGTGTGTGATCTGAGTATCATCTGTCCTATCCTTTACTGTGGCCAACCTGGCTAAGGCTATTCGCTCGTGCCAGGAGCGTAAGACATTAATGTGGTAAATTTGCGGGTGCCCCCTTCTGTCCTGTACGGAATAGGATACAGGGCCTACCTGTTTTACCACGCGGTAGGGTCCCTTCCATCTACTCTCAAATTTCGGACTAGGTCCGGCTACCATAACAATTACTTTTTCTCCTACTTCAAGCTGACGAGGCTTTGTACGCCTGTCATAGTAGGTCTTTTGGCGCAACTGGCTGGCTGCCATATTTACTTCAGCCACTTGTGAGGTGCGGCGTAGCCGTCCTTTTAAATCCCTCAAGAAGTGGGGTATACCTACTTCTTCAATATCTGGCTCTACCCACTGCTCTCTTAATATATCCAGAACACCACGAGGGGTCCGTCCATATAGCAACTCATACGGGGCAATGCCCGTAGAGGCCTGCTTCCTCTCCCTGCACGCATATAAAACAAAGGGAAGCATAACATCCCAATCCTTCATATCCCCCTCTAAACTCCGCCTAAGCATCTTCTTCAGGGTCTGATTCTGACGCTCAACCAACCCATTAGATTGGGGATGATAGGCTGCAGTTTTAATATGGCGAATGCCAAAGGCATCCCATACTTGGGCCAGGTAGCGTGACATAAAATTACTTCCTCTATCTGACAAAGCCTCCCGGGGAAAACCAACTTCACAAAATAATTTTATCAGCTCAAGGGCTATACTCCTGGCTGATATGTTACGAAGGGGAATCGCCCAAGGGAACCTGGTGGCTTGATCCACAATCACCAGGATATACTGGAACCCCCGGGGCGTTTTTATAAGTGGGCCCACAATATCCATGGCTAATCTGTGTAGGGGTTTGGATACCACAGGTATGGGAATCATAGGTACTTTTGGTGGATGGTGGGTAGCTACCCGCTGGCAAGCGGCACAGGACTCACAAAACCTAGTGGTTTCTTTATAAACGCCTGGCCAGTAGAAGCGGGCCAGAATCTGATCCAGGGTACTATGTACCCCTTTGTGACCGCCTATGGGGTGGTCATGGGCTAACCGCAGGACTGACATTTTAAACGCGGTGGGAACTACTAACTGTTTTCTGCTTATCCCTGTTCCAGGATCTACAGTCTCCCGATACAGTACCTCTTTATCTAAGAAGAATCGGGGTAAGGTTTTCGTTCCTTTTTTGGCATACTCAAACGCCCTTTTGAGTGCGGGATCCGTCCGCTGCTCATCAGGAAAAGTGGGAAATCTTTCCACTAGCTCGGCCGGAACCCAAGGTAACTCCTGAACAGCTACCAGTTTAGCCTTATTTTGAGACCTATTTTGTCTCTCCCTGCGTTTCTCAGCCCTCTTCTTTTTATCCTCCTCTCTCGGAGGGGTCACTAAATCATCGTGTGAAGGTAGGCCACACATCGGGTCACTAGGTGGGTCTGATTCCTCCTCTTTAGCTTTTTCCCGAGCCCTGGTGGATACCATACCAGTTTTATGTTGAAGCCCTTCTGCTATCCCACGCCTGAACTGGGGCCAGTCTCTTCCTAGGACTAGCGCTTGTGGGAGCCCTGGTACTACAGCTACTGGTATTTTCCGGCTTAGCCCTAAGCCTTTCACAGATACAATATAAATAGGGTACGATGAGGCTGCCCCATGAATGCATCTTATCTTTATGGACTTTTCTTGAGGCTCGGGAGTCGGACCAATCTGGGATGCTATCTCTTTCCAGAGCTTCCTTGAAATCATTGACTGGTCCGCTACGGAGTCCAACAAAGCTTCCACAGGGACACCCTCCACCTCTACCTCTAGAAGGAAACCTTCTCCGCTCTCTTCAGAGTGGGAGGTCATCAGGGCTGTCCTAGCTCTGCAGTTTCTTTTCATATGTCCCTCTTCTCCACATGAAAAACATTTCCTGCTCACATAATCAGGTTTATCCAAAGGCAGTGCTTTCATACCTTCTCTCCATATAGGTTTTTCCTTCCTTTCTGATGCTACTTTTACTGCTTGCAACAGACCACCCACCTTAACCGGGCTCGCCACACTGGCCTCCAGGTAACGGTCAGCCAGTGCGGTCGCTGCCTCTGTGGTCCTGCAGTCTTGTAGGATCAGGAAGGATCTCATCTCCCTCGGAACAGCGTCCATAAACTGCTCCAAGATGATACAATCAAATAAGGACTCCTTTGTTTGAGTCTCAGGTGTTAGCCATTTTACCGCCAACCCCTTGATCCACTGGCATAGAGCACGCGGTGTTTCACCGGGTTTCAACCGGGTGCTTCGCAGAAGGCGGCAGTAGACCATGGGATTCAGGCCCAAACGGTCTCTTATTGCCTTCTGTACCTCCGTGTAATCCGTGGCTAATTCCACGGGCATAGCCCTATACGTGGCTAGCGCTTCCCCAGTTAACGAAGTGGCAAGGCGTATGGCCCATTGCTTTTTATCCTACCCTGATAACAAGGCTACCCTTTCAAAAGCGGCTAGAAAGTCATCAACATCGTCCTCCTTTGTTAACTGTCCAAAGGAAAATGTCCCAGTACCAAGCATCCAAAACCCTGGTGTATCCCTTAAGGAACCTGGTACTGTCTTTGGTGACTCTGCTGTTATTTTCTGCATGCCCAGCCAACCGTCCATCTTCTCCAACAACGGCTTCTGCTGTGCTTGGAGCATGGCTGCTGTATGTTCCAGTGTCTGTGCCGACATCTCCTATTGTCTCTGGAACTGGTCAGCTATGCATCTCAGTAGCCCCGTCTGCTCCATGCTAGGTAGTGGCTGAAATGAGAAAAACAGAGAAAGAACACCAAGTGCGGCCCTCCAATGTATAGGCCCTCTCTCCTTTGATACCCTGGTGTACTGCTGCATTCCCACCCGGCTCTGGTATCCGCTTATATCCCTTATAAATACGGATTACCTTAGGCAGGTGTAGACTCAGGCTTATCAATCAGCAGGAACGGCCTCAGGAACTGCTCCAATCCAGTCCCTCTGCTGTTGATCCGGGTCTTCTTCCAGCAGCAGCTTGTATCTCAGCATGAAAAAAAACCACTTTTTTTTTCTTTTTTTTCTCTCTGTAGTTCCGGTGTCTTGGGAACATGTGACCAAGGTGAGATCCTGCCAACTACGCCACCTGTCGCGCCCTTCCCCCGCCTAGGCGGCTGCCTGACGAGGAAAGGGGGTGCGAATGTTCCTTTCAATAAACTCCAAGGAAAGGCCTCTGGGAGTTGTAGTACTTTGAGCAAATGTAGTTGTAATAAAGTGCTGAGCCGAGAGTTGAAAGCAAACGCAGGAATATCTTTATTCGCCTCCCTTAATAGCGGGAACTTCAAATGAAGCTTGGTATATCACGTGTACAAACATCCACAAGAAACTAAAGGTAAGAATTGCTCTTGCTTACTTCAGCAAACAAATGTTATTTCTCCAAAGACAAAAGCTTCACTTCACAGTGCTTTAACTAAACTCAAAATGTTCATTGAAACTTCAATGCAGCAAAATTCTAGCAAACAAACTTTTCTTCTTTGTTTCAAAGCTTTAAGAGTTTTAATCAGTTATCCAGAGACTTCAAGCCGTCTTCCTTAGCAGGTCTCATTTAAAGCAGCAGCCATACTAATTAAAACGTCTCTGCTCCTTGAAACAACATGCATATCACAGAAATGGAATTTTCTTCAAACTTATATTTCCAAACATTCTTACTTCACTACCAGGGACAACTCACATTCCATAGCCTGTTCAGGCTCACTCAAAAGATCATTTTCCCCAATGTCCATTGACTCACATTCTGAACACGATTGTTCTGTGACATCGTTAGAAAACAGCTGTTCCCCTCGAGCCTTCCCTCAGTACACAGAACTGTTCTCTCCCCAGGTTACTTCCTGGTCTTTTAGCATACGTTTTACCAGTTTTAAAACATTCAAACTTTCTTTACTGAGAGGCTTCCTTACCAGCCCTTCTTGGGTTCTTGAACCACCTGCAGGCTTCCTATAACCCTGGTGCTTGTTAAACTGCTGGAGCTGGCTTTGGGGATATCCTTCCCTCCACTTGCTGTCTGGGAACTTTTCCTGAGACTTTTGGCTAGTAACCTTAGCAGCAATACCTTTTGGGAGTTTCTTCAGCAATGCTTCACTGCCACTTCCCTGGCCATGCTGTTTCCTGGTTAAGTTAGCCCTCTCATCTCTCTTCCTCCTGCAAGAGTAAAACTCTTGCTCAGAATGAGGTTCCCTCTCAGACTCCGCCTCTGAATCAGAGTCAGCTCTCCTCCTCTCGTGCCTCTTCAGCCCTGTCAGCTTTGTCAATCTTTCCAGTCCTGGCAATCTCCTTGCCTCCCCCTCTCTCCCTGTTCTCTGGGGTTTATATGAGTGGGACTGGCCTGTATCATTCCACCCCACCCCTAGCTGTCCTGCATTACCACCCTCAGTTGCCATGGAGCTGGGGCGTGGCTTTTGGACAACCACTTTTGACAGGTTTTTTTCAGCGTTTGCTGCACTTTTAAAATGACCATTTCTTTCACTTTCCCTCTGACTCGGGGAAACTGCTTGTACTTTTTCTATCTCCATAGGGACCTGGCTGTCTTCGCCACCACAATACTCACAAATGAGATACTGGCAAACACTAACACTAACTTATAAAGTAATGCTGGTATCCAAACAGAATACAATTAAAAGAGTAAGACAAAATTGTAAAAGGCGGTGAAAAAGGAGGGGGAGCTCTAATACAATATCCGCGCACCATAGGGACTATGAACTGTGTGTGTCCAGCCGTATATTTTAAAGAAAGCAGTTCTTCCTAAGCAAACAGTCATTGAATGGAAAATGGAAGTAAAACTATTAAAAAGTGGAAGTAAATCAAATTACATGTGTGGAAAAGATATGAGAATCATTCAAGTCTGTGACGTGCTGTCTGCTACCATGTACATCTGGAAACAGGATCAAGGGACATGAAGAAAAACCATTAAAGGGCTGTGAAGAAAATGTTTTTACTGCTCTTGCAAACAATTGCTAGCAAACACTATACTGACTTAAAAACTCATAATGTTTTTGAAATCCAGAGAATAAATAGTAAATATCAAGAAATCCACTATGTCATCTGTTGATGAGGTAGTAGCTTCCTATAATGCTGCACTCTCCTCTGCTCTGGATGCTCTTGCTCTACCCATGCCACATCCTGTGGGACATACTCTACCTCAACCCTGGCTGTTTTCCACTACCCGCTATCTTCATTCCTGTGCCCACTCAACTGAGCATGCTTGGCTAAAATCCCACACCCTTGCGGACTTTCTACACTTCATATTCATGCTTCTCTCCAGTCAGTCATAGCACTTGCCAAACAAGAATATTTTGTCCATCTGACTAACTCTCTTGCCTCTGACACTCACCATCTCTTTACAACTCTCATCTCTCTCCCCAAGGTACCTCCACCTCCGACCCCTCCCTCCCTTTCTGTCCAGACCCTGGCTGACTACTTCCATGACAAAATCCACAAGATCACACTCCAGTTCCCCATGAGGTCAGCTACTTCCCCCTCTTCACTCCCAACCTTCCATCCCCCCACCTTTGCTACCCTTTCTTCTTTTTCTATGATCTCTGAGGAGGAAACTACTTACCTTTTTTCCTCATCCAAACTCACTACCTACTCCTCTGATCCTATTCCCGCCATCTCCTTAGCTCCATCTCCTCCACTGTAGTCCCTTCCATCTCACATATTCTGAACCTATCTCTCTCCACCGCAACCTTCCCTGCAGCCTTCAAGCATGCTATGGTCACTCCTCTCTTCAAGAAACCCTCACTAGACCCTACCTGTCCTTCTCACTATCGACCCATTTCCTCCTCCCCTTCATTTCTAAACTACTTGAATGTGCGGTTTACTGCATTGCCTCAACTCTCTCTCCTCTCAAGCGCTTCTGGATCCTCTACAATCTGGCTTTTGTCCTTTACATTCTACTGAAGCAGCTCTTGTCAAAGTCTCCAGTGACCTGTTCCTGTCAAAATCCAAGGGCCTTTACTCAATCCTCATCCTTCTTGACCTTTCTGCTGCTCTTGACACTGTTGACCACAACCTTCTCCTTGATACCTTGTGATCGCTTGGTTTTAAGAGCAACAGGATAAAATCAAAATAAACTATCTAATTTCTCAACAGACAGGAGTGTCCTACATGGAGCAGTGGGTTTACCCCTAAACAAAGACATGTGGAGGGGTGGCCTGCACGGAGCGGTAGTGCACCTACTCTTGCCATCTTACTGGGCAGACTAGATGGACCATACTGGTCTTTATCTGCCGTCATTTACTATTTTACTATTTTATTTTACTATAAAAAATAAATGATGGCTGCAAGAGCTGGTAAAAGAAAGAGCTACAGAGTGGCATCTGCACACCATAAGGACTACAAAACTGTGTCCAGCCGAATATTTAAAAGGGAGCATTTCATTATAAATAAAATAAAACAATAAGTAAAGAGAGAAATAAACCATTAAGAAGACAAGTAGATCTGACTACATATATGAAAAGAGTCATGGATCCTCTCTTGTCCATAAAGTCTGGTCTGCTATCATGGGAATCAAGTAAAGGAGAGTGTAGGACACTGAGTCGGTGTATTAAGGGCAAATTTGGTGCCAAGAGCTGGTTGCTATGGTAGCAAGATGCTCTCTAGCATGCATGCATGGCTGAGCAGAAACCCCCGATAAAGCAAGCAACGCCATGAGGTCGTTGTATGAACACTGAAAACAAGCGAACTGTGAAGTATGATAATTCAAATAAGGAATTATGAAAGTTTAAGGGGACTCCCATTTCATATTACTTGAGATAGATATGGTGTACTGGCCATACTGAGGGATTCCAGCACATGTTTACTGACACATATCAAAGATATAAAAAGACTTGAAATGGTTCAGAGAACACCGACCAAAATGATTTGGAGCCTGCGCCAGAATAAGTATGAGAAGGGACATGAAGACCTAAATATGTATAACGTAGAGGAGAGGAGAGACAGGGGAATATGATACAGACCTTTAAATACTTAAAAGGTATCAATGAACAAACACACCTTGTTCAGAGAAGGGCAAGCTGTAAAACCAGACGGCATACGATGAAGCTGCAAGGCAGTACATTAAAAGCAACATCAGAAAATACTATTTCACTTATAGGGTGGTGGATGCTTGGAATGCCCCCTCCCCCCCTCCCCCCATGGGGGTGGTGGGGGCACATACAGAGTCAGAATTCAAAATGGCATGAACATAAGAACATAAGATATGCCATAATGGGTCAGACCAAGGTCCATCAAGCCCAGTATCCTGTTTCCAACAGTGGCCAATCTAGGTCGTACGTACCTAGCAGTTTCCCCAAAAGACACAGGTTCCACAATGCTTGTACTGGGTCAAGCATTGATATCCTGGGTCCCTTTTTAATAATGGTTTATGGACCTTTCCTCCAGGAACTTGTCCAAACCTTTTTTAAACCCAGCTACACTAACAGCCTTTACTACATCCTCCGGTAACAAATTCCAGAGTTTGATTACACGTTGAGTGAAAAAATATTTTCTCTTATTTGTCTTAAATAGTTTACCCTGTAGCTTTATTGCATGTCCTCTAGTCTTTCTATATTCTGATAACGTAAACAATCGATTCCACTCCATTCATTAATTTATAGACCTCTATCATATCTCCCCTCAGCCGTCTCTTTTCCAGGTTGAAGAGCCCTAACCTTGCAGCCTCTCCTCATAGGAGTAGCCTTCCATCCTCTTTACCACTTTGGTGGCTCGTCTCTGTACCTTTTCTAATAACGCTATATCCTTTTTAAGATACAGCGACCAGAATTGCACACAATATTCAAAGTGCGGTCTCACCATGGAACGATAGAGAGGCATTACAATATCCTTTGTTTTATTTTCCATTCCTTTCCTTATGATACCTAGCATTCTATTTACTCTCTTGGCTGCCGCTGCACACTGGGCGGAGGGTTTTAACATGTTATCCATGATGACGCCTAAATCTTTTTCCTGGGTGGTGGTTCCCAATGTGGAACCTTGCATCATGTAACCATAGTTTGGGTTGTTCTTTCCTAGGTGCATAATTTTGCACTTGTCCACATTAAATTTCATCTGCCATTTGGATGCCCAGTCTTCCAATTTATCAAGATCCTCCTTCAATTTTCCACAATCCTCTTGGGTTTTAACAACTTTAAATAGTTTTGTGTCACCTGCAAATTTGATAACCTCACTTGTTATTCCCTTCTCCAGGTCATTTTTGAATATGTCAAAGAGCAGCGGCCCCAGTACAGATCTCTGGGGTACTCCACCATTCACCTTTTTCCATTGGGAAAATTGGCCATTTAGCCCTACCCTCTGCTTTCTATCTTTTAACCAGTTCCTGATCCACAATAGTACACTGCTCCTATTCCATGACTTTTTAGTTTTGCCAAAAGTCTCTGATGAGGGACCTTGTCAAAGGCTTTCTGAAAGTCCAGATACACTATATCAACTGACTCACCTTTGTCCACCTGTTTATTCACACCTTCAAAAAAACATAACAGATTAGTAAAACAAAATCTTCCTTGTCTAAAGCCATGTTGGCTGTCTCCCATTAGGCCATGACTATTGTCATAAGGTAGCGCTGTCAGAACCCATGGAACTAGGAAACTCTGAGCAAAACATAAGAGAAACTGACAGCTCAGGTTCACACATGGGGAAAGGTTGCTATAAGCAACAGATAAAAACAAAGCCACGAGGTGTAAGGGAACGCCCGAACAGAAGCGTAGCACAAACCTCATTAGGAAATAAGGAGCACCTGCATAGGGGCGGAGCCCAAACTAACACCAGCTTAAACACATTTAAAACTCACTTACCGGAAGGTAGAGGGAGAGGAGTGGCAGGAGCTACTGGAGGAGTAGTAGATGCTACAGAGAGAACTGCTAAGCGTGAAAGCAGAACCAGTGGAGCTGCAAGGACGGAGCCAGAGAGATTGCCCGGGGCATATGAGGCTGGTGATTCCCAGGAAAGCTGTTGTGAGCAGCAGTGCACAGCTTTTCAATATCCCCAGGAGCATTGCTACGAAGTAAGCAGAGGTGGCAGTCCAGCAGCCAAGTCCAGGAGGTATAGATTACCCAACACCAGGGATTCAGCAGGGGAAAACTTTTACCCTGAAGGAAGTTTGAAGCTAACAGAGAAACACCGTGGAGAGTGTTCTTCAAAACAGAGCTTTGCTCGACCGAGAGAACAGGAAGTAGCAGTGCCTAAAGGTAGGCGTATTTACTCTAGTAGAAGAGGTTTAAAATACCCTGATTTGCCCTGCACTTACCTGGAACTGTGTAACTCTCAAGGGCCTGACTACAGTGAATATGGTAATTTCCCACGGGCCACTAGTTTAGTGGAGGAGGGGAATGCTTTAGCTCACCGGCAAGAACATTATAACCTCAATGGCAGTTGTGTGCCGGGAGAAGTTTACTCTGATGAGGAAGGAATGCAATTTGAGACTATTGGAGTGTCTTTAGACGGGAGTGAGATGGATTGTACATACACTCTGGCTGATTGCATATCATCTCTTTGTTGAAAGCAGCAAGAACTGTTTAGAAAAGGAAACAGGAGGAAAAGTTCTGTAAGTGAAATGAACTGTTTTCTTTTTGCTTTTTGTTCCATTAACTAATGCTGAAGTAAGCCAAGTTTTGTTTGAAACATTTCTTTAATTGTGTCACCAGACGAAGAGTCTGCAGTTCCTTGTGTTCCACTGTTATGAATCCACCCCGGACGGGGAATAAAGCCTGTGTTTAACCTTACCCTCTGCCTACAACTACACTTCTTTGGCTAAAGTTAAAAACCACAGGTCCCAGAAGGCCTTTCTAAAGCCTTCACAGGAAAGTCTACAGCCATTAAAATACTGCCCCATTAAACTATCCAAGCCTCTTTGCCTCTGGGTACGTTGGTGGGTGACATAGTGGCGTCGTCTAGAGGATTTTTTTAACTTTTGAAATAAAAGGACACTTTTAAAGAAGAATACTGCTGTACCAGGAGACCCCTGAGAAGCAAGCACGCAGGACAGACCAGACGCTGAACAGTGATCTTTCTTGTCAAAGCTAGAATCTACGCAGATCCTAAGGTAACGGATACCTAGGGCACTAGCGTAGTTGGATAAAAGGCAAGAAAGAGGGCACTCCTGTGTTGCGGGAAAGGGGGTGAAGAAACGTAAAAGTACCACACTTGGTGGTTTTTCTTTCTTTTCTCCACAGGGTCATGGCAGAAGGATGGAGGTCCAAGACGTAATGAGCTGGATGCAACACCAGTGGGACAAGCAGCTGGAGTTGGCCCAGCATATGCAGGAGCAGACGGCAAAAATGATCATGGAGCAGCAGAAGCCACTCCTAGATACCATGAGAGCATTTTTGGAGAAATCGCCAGGACATGGGACTGAGAACCCCTACGTAGTTCCAGGGGAAGGACTCAATGCTAGCCATGCATTCACATTGGGACAGTTAAGTCCACAGGACAATATAGACGATTTTATAGATGCCTTTGAACGGATAGGGGAGGCATTGAAATGGCCATAAGAGCAGTGGGCAACCCGCTTTGCGGTATCACTCACTGGGGAGGCTCTCTCCGCTTATAAAGCAATGCCTGCCATCCTTGCTGCTGACTACGAGGAAATAAAAAGGGCAGTTAAGGATAGGTTAGGGCTATCTAGCATGCATTACCGCAGGTTATTTAGGGAAGCTAAGATGAGGGCACAAGAAACCCCTAAAGCTCTGCAGCAGAGGCTGAAAAATTTGGCATACAAGTGGTTAACTCCTGAACGGAGGACTATTGACTCGGTGTTAGATACAATTATTTTGGAGCAGTTTCTCCAGGCTGTACCCACCGAAGTAAAAACGTATCTCACGTTGCAAAATTGCCAAAATACAGATGATGCAGCCAGTCTGGCCGAACGCTATTTCGAGGCACAGATGGTTGGCACCTCAGAGTTGGGTCTGAGGAAAGCAGCAGGCATGGCAGAGTTTAAAAGAGAAAAATATTTTAAAGGAAAAATGTTTAATGTGTCTAGTAAAAGTACTAATGATGACATTTTTCTTATGCATAAAGGGAAATGTTATGTGTGCGGGAGAGCAGGCCACTTCCAAAAGGACTGCCAGGAGCGGACTGTCCTCATGGCTGGGAGAGATAAACCAGCGCAAGATGGATTCCTTATTCCTGTGCAGGTAGAAGGGGTAGGAACACTGGCACTGCTTGACTCGGGAGCTGACCAGAGCATGATTACGTCCAAGCTCTGGGAAGCCATTAAGAGGCGCCGTCAGTCAGCCCCGAGGCAAGCAGAAAGCCAGATGCGATTAAAATGCATACACGGGGCATTTTCCTGTTATCCTTTACAAAAATTGTCTATACGTGCAGTAGATATGGAACACACATTACAGGTAGCCATAATCCCTACATTGCCTAGAGATGTCATTTTAGGCAGGGACTGGCCACCCTTTCTCAAGGGTCTGGCGGCAGGGTTGAGTACTCGGTCAGGCCTAGTGTCTACCCGATCGCAGGCAGGGACCTCAGGGGAGGGAAGGACAGCATCTGAGGACCCCGGGGAGCCTGAGGGGGAGGAAGAACCCCAAGAGGAAGAATTGGATGAGGGTGGATTAAGCATTCTGCCCACACATGACGACTTAATCCAAGAACTGGTTAAGGAGGGCAGGAAGGCGAAAGCGAAAAAACGCCAAGAGAGGCGTCATAGGACCCGGGGGAGGGCCGAGTTGGAGGCTGGTGCAGGGCTACCTTGGGTACCTGCAGAAGTGGTGAGCAAGTTCCCATCATTCCCAGCAGAACAGCGGGCTGACCCGGCTCTAAAGAGAGCTTTCGAATGGGCCAGGGAAATCCGGCCTACCCTGCCCAGGTTTTTCCTAGAAAAGGAGATCCTATATAGGGAAAGCACTGACCCATACTCCGGTGCTGTAAGGAAGCAATTGGTCATACCAACGACATTTAAAGCCACAGTACTACGGTTGGCACACGACCACCCCATAGGCAGCCATAAGGGAGTCCAAGGCACCCTGGACCAAATATTGGTTCGCTTCTATTGGCCAGGGGTCTTTAAAGAAACCAGACAATACTGCGAGGCTTGCCCAACTTGTCAGAGGGTCACAGCTTTAAAACCAAAAGCTGTACCGATGGTACCCACACCCACCATAGCAGTACCTATGGAAAGATAGTTTGGCCACTGTCAGTTTGGCCTATGTAGAGCAGCGGGACAGAACCCAGGATATGATTACGTGCTGTCCGGTTAGTGGTCCGGCAGCCCGTAATATTTTAAGGGGGGGGATCTGTCATAAGGTAGCGCTATCAGAACCCATGGAACTAGGGAACTCTGAGCAAAACGTAAGGGAAACTGACAGCTCAGGTTCACACATGGGGAAAGATTGCTATAAGCAACAGATAAAAACAAAGCCACGAGGTGTAAGGGAACGCCCGAACAGAAGCGTAGCACAAAACTCATTAGGAAATAAGGAGCACCTGCATGGAGGCGGAGCCCAAACTAACACCAGCTTAAACACATTTAAAACTCACTTACCGGAAGGTAGAGGGAGAGGAGTGGCAGGAGCTGCTGGAGGAGTAGTAGATGCTACAGAGAGAACTGCTAAGCGTGAAAGCAGAACCAGTGGAGCTGCAAGGACGGAGCCAGAGAGATTGCCCGGGGCATATGAGGCTGGTGATTCCCAGGAAAGCTGTTGTGAGCAGCAGTGCACAGCTTTTCAATATCCCCAGGAGCATTGCTACGAAGTAAGCAGAGGTGGAAGTCCAGCAGCCAAGTCCAGGAGGTATAGATTACCCAACACCAGGGATTCAGCAGGGGAAAACTTTTACCCTGAAGGAAGTTTGAAGCTAACAGAGAAACACCGTGGAGTGTTCTTCAAAACAGAGCTTTGCTCGACCGAGAGAACAGGAAGTAGCAGTGCCTAAAGGTAGGCGTATTTACTCTAGTAGAAGAGGTTTAAAATACCCTGATTTGCCCTGCACTTACCAGGAACTGTGTAACTCTCAAGGGCCTGACTACAGTGAATATGGTAATTTCCCACGGGCCACTAGTTTAGTGGAGGAGTGGAATGCTTTAGCTCACCGGCAAGAACATTATAACCTCAATGGCAGTTGTGTGCCTGGAGAAGTTTACTCTGATGAGGAAGGAATGCAATTTGAGACTATTGGAGTGTCTTTAGACGGGAGTGAGATGGATTGTACATACACTCTGGCTGATTGCATATCATCTCTTTGTTGAAAGCAGCAAGAACTGTTTAGAAAAGGAAACAGGAGGAAAAGTTCTGTAAGTGAAATGAACTGTTTTCTTTTTGCTTTTTGTTCCATTAACTAATGCTGAAGTAAGCCAAGTTTTGTTTGAAACATTTCTTTAATTGTGTCACCAGACGAAGAGTCTGCAGTTCCTTGTGTTCCACTGTTATGAATCCACCCCGGACGGGGAATAAAGCCTGTGTTTAACCTTACCCTCTACCTACAACTACACTTCTTTGGCTAAAGTTAAAAACCACAGGTCCCAGAAGGCCTTTCTAAAGCCTTCACAGGAAAGTCTACAGCCATTAAAATACTGCCCCATTAAACTACCCAAGCCTCTTTGCCTCTGGGTACGTTGGTGGGTGACACTATCTACATGCTGAGTAATTTTGTTCTTTATGATGGTTTCTACCATTTTTCCTGGTACTGACGTCAGGCTCACCAATCTGTATTTTCCCGGATCACCCCTGGAACCCTTTTTAAAAATTGGCGTTACATTGGCGATCCTCCAATCATCAGGTATTACAGATGATTTTAACAGACAGAGTGGATCTCTTTATCACTAGAGGATAAAATAAAAGCAAACCCTTAATATCTTTTCAAAGAGGGGGGTGACCTGCATGGGGCCACAGTTACAACCACTGTATTCGCCTTACTGGGCAGCCTAGATAGACCATACTGGTCTTTATTTGCCATTATATACTATATTACTAGCTACACAACAGCTGAGGAGAAGGAGATGCCTAGGGGATGGTGAGGTGACACATGGGGGAACAAGCGGCACAGTATCAACAATTGGTCTCGCAGAGAGATATTCACTGGCTGCATGCAAAAAGGGCCAGAGATAGTGCCCGATGCAATGACCCAGGGTGTATATTATAGAGCAGCAAGGTGGAAGGGTCCAAGCTTCAATGTGGCAGGAGAAGACAAGGGCACAGATAGAAGGTATATGCCTGAAGAGTGGAGCTTCCAAGGAGGGGAGGTAGGGAGAGATAAGAGAGGAGAAGTACTGAGGAGCAGCAGAATAACTGCACTGAGAGGAGACATTGGTTAGTTGTATGGGGCATATCAGCATCATGCAGCTGTCAGAAGGTCCACAGCACAGTTGATGTATAAACAGATTGAAGGGCAAATAAATGAATCAGGGTGAGAACAGCTAATAGGAGGTTGCAATAGTGTTGATGGGAGGGGCCAAAAGAGTGGATAGGTGTTATCAAGGTGTGTGGAGAAAGGAATGGGCCGCATTGTGGCAGTGTGAGAGAGAGAGAAGCAACAGGGATTCAGCAACAGCAATAGGCTGATAGCTGAGATTGAGAGAGTGGAATCAAGGATCACCACAGGGTTCCGCAAAGGGAAAACAGGGAGGAGTGAGGTGTCACTCACAAATATAAAGAAGGAAGGAATGAAGGGCAGAGTTGGCTGTAGGGTACTTGGACAGGAGCACCTTTGTCACCATGTCCATATCCAGAGGGCATTGAGATAATCCAGCCAGCAATGTCAGATAAGCTGCCAGGGACTTGGGCCTAGTTTCATAGAGACATGTCAGGCATAGATAGGTTGATCACAGATGTGTCAGCTTGTAGAAGGTCATGACAACTATGTGGGGAAATACGTGCATCAATGGACTGAGTTTAGGGAAGGACTCAGAGAGGTCCCAAGACCATGATCAGAGGGCACCAATTGAAAGGGAGATGGCGGTAGCAGTGGAAATAATGGAACAAAGACAGAACGTGTGATGCCAGAGCTAAGAGAACAACCATGACCCAACAGAGCCCCAACATGCAAGTGAGCACAGGGTAGGTAGCATAGGGTGCTGATCCACAGTATCAGAAGCAGCAGAAATGTGAAGGATGATGAGATCTGGGTACAGGTGTCCGAATCTGCGATAAATACATGGTTGCAGGTAACCTGGTCACGAGCCAAGTCTGTGGACTATAGATGAGGAAAGCCTGATCGCAATGCAGCCATAAGATATTGAGGGGTAGGAACATCTTGACAGCAAGGGTGAACTGCTCAGTCACATTTTCTGGAAGCTCAGGAGAGGAGAGAGATAGTTCAAGCACAGGAGGGAAATATAGGATCATGTGCAGCTTCTTGGAGTGGAGGTGGAAGCACAGCATGTCTCAGTGACATAGGAGCAGTTGAGGTGCACCGTGATACAGTCAGGACCTACACATAGAAGGGACTATGATGGGAGATGGAGCCCTGGAGATGGGTGGGAATGGGATCAGAACAGCATGTAGTCAGTTTGTAGGGAGAGCAAAGATGTGCTGTTACCACCTCTGTGACAGCTGAAAATAAAATAAAGGTGACTGAAGGTGAGGGCAGGACATGGGATTGAGGAGGGGGAAGGTGAGGTGAAGGTGACCCTGCAGAAGAATGTAGGCCAAGCCCCTGACCGTGGTCAAAACAATCGTCAGAGACAGCTATGTGAGCTTCATTGCATGCTGTAATGGCCATGCACAATGAGGCCAATTCTGAAAACATGCACATCTGGACAGTGGGCACATCCAAATGGAAACATGCAGAAATTGAACCCAATTCCACATACGTGGGGACAGACATAGTTGCGTGCACAGAATCACCTGCATAGATGTGCTAAGCACAGCCCGCACACAGTGCTACGTTGTATGAAAATGGGTATTTGCCGGCAATAACATTGTACATCCCCACGCTCACCGTATTCTGAAAAGATGTATGTCTATGACCCTACCCATCTCTGCAATATATCTGCAAACAGCCACACACCCCTTCAAAATGGGTAGCTGTGAAGCTGCTGTGGGCATGGACAGAGCTGTTCGGAGGCTGAATGACAATGGAAGATGGCAAGACTCACTGGTGGATGCAAGTTAGACAACAGAAAAAAATCAGTGGCATGCTCAGACCACCACAAAGCACTCACAGTGTACAGTACTGCAGCAGGAAAATGGGTAGAGAGTGAACCTACTGGCACAAGATGCAGTGCAGCACTACAGACATGGCAGTAGACACACTCCTGACGTAAGCACATTGTGAATGGCTCAGGAACATGACTGAACAATGCTAACTAAGGACATAATCCCAGCAGAACAGGCCCCTCATAGGGAACTACCCAAACACTTCCTCTACACTACTAAAGGGCCATTGGAATGACAGCAGTCAGCAGTGCAAGCACCACACAGACATACCCAGAGACACCATCGGCGCTCCCTACAAATGTGCACATTTGTAGAGACCAATGCTGGTGCACCTGGGAATGGCGTACTGCGCTTTGCACAGTTGCATGCCCACCTTCTGAGGTCCCCTCAGTAGTGACAGGGAAGTGTCTGTATAGGGAAGTGATTACGGAACCATCCTGCACACTCCTGCCTGTATGCACTGGTATTTGGTGAAGCTGCAGACAGTCCTATGGTCCAGGTACTTGCCAAGAATACCTGTCCCCCCCCCCCCCAGATATGTGGATGAGCAACCTAGACCCCTCCACATACACACTCCCACTTGCAGTCCCACAGAACCACCCGTCTGCCAGAAGAATGCCCAGCACCAAATGTCTTAGCTGATGGATAGGGGACCATAGCAACCCGTACTTCCAACCCAGCATCATACCTGCTCACTATATTTCTATTTGGCTTCCTACATACACGATAATTACAATGGTGGACCTCAATCTGCTACAGAGCTACAGTAGGCCTAAACAGCTCTTCCAGCATATCTGTCTCAAGGGTCAAACTCTGTATGCACATTGCACATCGCACATCATAGGACATTGCACATCGCACATCATTGCACATTGCACATCGCACAACAGTGACCTGTGCACAAGATATGTGCCATATAGCCACTGGCATAAAATATCCCCATTATAGTGTTCCAATAGGAGTTACATAACACCTTAGCTGCACCAGGGGACTGTGCACATTGCATAGAGCATATTGTAGATATACACTGTGTGGAGTGCAACACTCTAGCTGGCTGGGTGCTGCATATAGCACCAATGTCCAGGCTTACATTTTCACATGGGGTCCTAGGACTCCGTCACCAGTATCATAATCCAAGACATAGGCATTGATAGGTGCCCTAACTGTGCCTCTTTAGCGTGCCCGGATTGAGCACCAGTGCCCTACTGCATACAGTTGTGGGGGTGTTTATTTCTGCGGCTTTGACGTACATCCTCCCTTTCCTCTGCTTTCTGTTCCATAACACTGCATGCTGTGGTTTTCCAGACTGCAGTCATACCAGTGTACAACATAGGTTAGTCATCCATTTACCATTGGGGTGAGGAGAAGAAATATTTCTAAGTCCTACCTTTATTCTATGTTTTTGCAGGTATAGCCTGGATGTCTGCGGGGCTGCCTGCGGAGTTAGAAGGGTGTGATTGGAATATGCTTCAAACGTCTTTGTGACTGGCCATGCCCCCATTTTACTTCTTCCTGCCCATGTTCTGTGATCCCCGTTTAAGTGCCATGTCCGTGAAGGGCCGCGAAGGTTCAGAATACAGTTTTGGACATTTCGTGAGATACACATCAATCCCACACGTACAGGTGGCTTATTCATGGTTCAGAATGACCCCAATTGTCTGTTCGTGGGGGGACACAAATAGGGTTGCCAACTGTATCCATGTTGGAGGGACAACCCATCCAGTCCTGAGTTAACATTGCTAGGGTCGCAGACATGTGGTTGTGTGGCCCCCACTCTATATTCTAAGGACATCCAGATAGCCAGTACATGCAACCAGTAAGCCAAACCAGGACTGGATCTTGTTAACTTTCTATTCTGGATACAGTTGGCAACCCTAGACACAGAACACCAGGTCGATGCATGCAGTGCCCCAAGGGCCCCTGCCATGTGCCAGGAGCCCTGTAGCCTGCATGGTGGCAGCAGTACGCGACAAGGCCTCCACTGTTGGAACAGTGGCCGCTGAGGTCATCCCAGTGTACACATGGTAGCTGTACAGCTCAACAAAGCTGATGGCATATATGAGAAGAACCAAGATACCACAGGGCAGGAAATGTCCCACAGATGGGTGCAACACGATGGATCCAGTCCATGTCCCATAACAGCCAGAGCATGGACATGTACTTTGTGTGCACATATATCAGTACCTGATGGGGTTGGCAAGTCTCTCCATATGCGTCTGCCAGCCCCACTCCAATCCTGGCAGGGCCCAGTAGTCTAGCATGTCATATGGATTGCCATGAGGAATACAGAGAGACATATGCCTACATGCTATGGCGTAAAGCCAGGATTGGATGCAGCCTGCCAGCCACATCTAGAGCCAGTGGGCAACCCTGGTACATCAGTGTCCGAGAGGAAGGTGGGGGCAGAGGCATCACCTTGCGCAGTGGCATGTGAAGCCTGAACTGGCATCGCCTCCTATCAATTCCCCTTGTGGCCATTGGAGGGTGGACATGTAACATGAGGCTGCATCATCACTGTTCCACATTCACATATACAATCAACTGTGGCAATTAAAATACAGTAAAGTGTGCCTTCTAGGCAATGCTAGCTGTTAGTAACCTAGCAGCACCTGTGTTTGCTTGGCAGTGTAACTGTGATATGGGTACAGTCAAGAAGCTCCGTCAATGTGAGACTGGCCCATCTCCTGCTGCAACAGACTCGCCATGTGCTGATAACGCCAGTGCAGATGCTTCCAGGCCCTCTTTATCCATGCCTGGCTGTGCCTCACCGCGGCAGAGGGGAACTGCTTCCGCTTCCTTGGGGTGATGAGTTGAGCGATCCGTCGCAGATCTGCATCAGAGAAGCATGGGTTCTTGATTCAGGCTGCCATTTCCTCTTGGACACCCCTGCTGCCACATGGGACTCACAGATGCATTATGGTTATCACAATACTCTGTCCTGAGCATTATTCTAACTCAGAGATAACAGCTACATATGCTGCAGCCATTAGATGACAGGTCCTTGTGGAGACACCAACAGCAAAACAGTGGCTGGGATGGGACTCAAACCACTGACCTTCCCATCACTAGGTAACTAACCTTCTGCTACTGCTACCTCGGCTCTATGTGCTATGGGCACTTGATCATACAGCAATGAATGAGAGGCTTGATGTCACAACAACCTTCCCCCAGACTGGGCCTGTAAGGATAGTCAGAACCAGGGCCCAGGAACAGAAACACTAGGCCAGAGTGACCTACAGAACTGTTGCAAAGTCACACAATGCACGTTGTGTCACTTCAGTCTCTGTAGAACACAAGTGCACCAAACTGCCATCCATAGCATCAAAATCAGGATGTGAGGCACAGACCCCATTGCTCGGGATAATCTACTGCCAGTACAGGATATATGTCACATGGGGCCATATCCAGCACATGGGCTGGCCAAGGAGATCCTGGAACACAACCTATGTGGTCTCTCTAACAGCAGGGCTTTGAATGGTGGGCTTTAGAGTTCTGATGGCCCATTGGAGACTTCACCAGTGCAGCGTTAACCAAAACACATGAGGGGATATGTGGACATTCATTTGGGGGTGGCCACATGTAACCCTAAGTACATGGATTCACAGGGTCAGCCAGCTGCTAAGGATGATTGATGCCCCCAAAACCTCAGCTGCTTTGACTAAAGCTATGGAGAGTGTTGAGAACACATGAGGTCAAAACCAGCATCAGCTGCATATGAGGCTTACCTTTTCACCATCAAGCTGCACGTTGTCCCCTTTTGTGGATGCACCCCCACACAGCTATCTTAGCACCCCTGCATGCACTGGCCGACACCCTGGCCTGACACCCAGTTGAGAACCAACTGTGTAACCTGTCAGACGGCTGCCTAGGGTGAGAACTTACACAATCTTGACGATGCATATATTCATATGATTCTTGCAAGGTATTGTGGGTATTGTAGTTCATTCACTCCCAAACACAGCTGATGACAATAATTAAGTTGTGAAACCAAGTGGTAAGGCCAATAAAATACTTCTTTTATTGATGGGGTTTAATTCACCCAGCACATGTATGCTTGATAGCCATATAAATGAGGTTACTTGCTTGCAGTGTTTAAATGGATAACAAAAAGTCACAAAGTAAACCAGAAAACAACCTTCAGCTTGTCAGGCAATTAGCTAATGTTTTCTTAGCAAATGATTACCAAATACAAAGGCACAAAGAAAAGAATAAACTTTGCTGGTTAGGTTAACTTCTGCTTATTTTTCACTCAGATCCAAGCAGTGATTCTCCCTTGCTCACACACTCTATCAGGTACAGCTTTAATTACTAACAATTGACCAGCTGGAAGCCTTCAGCTGGCTGGCTGCTACTGTGTGAACCCAAATCCTGCTTTAAGAGCTGTTTGCAGTGGAAATAAAGAACAAAGTTAGGTTTCTTTGTGATGGCTGATGTGTTTGCTCACAGAAAGCTAGCAATAGCATTTAGATAGAGAACAGTCCATGTAAACTGTACTTTCATCTGCTGTATCTCCCCCTTCATCAATCAGCATAGGGTCACTATCATACATTGGCACAGACGAGTCTTTCATTAAGGCACTATCATGAGAATGCTTATTCCCTTGCTGCCATTCTCTATTATAGATAGGGTCTGGATCAGTGTTCATACCTGAGCCTCTCCTGCCATCATAATTCCTCTCTGTATAGCCTGGCCAGTATGTAATCCAATTCTGATGTCCAGCCTTCCAATCTTGATCCCTGGACACTGGATCTCCTCTCACATACCTTCTGGCCTTGGTCTGAAAGTCCCTTCCACGTGCAGTCTTCTCTCTTCCAGGTAGCCACTGGTGATTCCTATCTCTGCCATTCCATTCCTCTGGCTGAATCCAGTCCAATGGACTCTGCTGGCACTTGGAATACCTCCCAGTATGGGTACTGCCTTGGACTCTCCCAGACCATCCAATGGGCTTTCTTCTCTTCCTTCCAGAGAGTTTCCTTCTTTCTCTATCCGCTTGGCTTGGCTTCTCTCTTCCTCCAGGTGATACTGGTGCTTGAGCTTGTAGCCGTTGCTGTCTCTGTCTCTGTATCTCTTCCTGAAGCTCTTTCTGTAGCTGTTCTTGAAACTGTTATCTGAAGAATAATCTCTATTCTTATTCTTTCCTAATGTGTGCTGCTCCCTAACACAGCGCAGCTGTGTTGAATCAGGCCCTGCCCTTTGAGATGAGTGCTTAGGGATTACCTCATAGCTCTCTTGATTGCACACACATTTTCTCACTTCAGCCCCTCTCATGGCTGCTGGAAACCTGGTGCATTCTGGGACTGGTAGTCTTTTATGTGAAAACTCTGTTTTCTTGCTTCTACCAGAACTGACAGGTTGCTTGTTCAGAGTCACATCATCTTTTCTATAGCTCCTACCTGAGCTATGATAAGCTTCCTTATCACATACCCCCCTGCTTAAGTTATTACGGACTGGTTTTACTGGTGAAACTTCTTCTCTACAGTCCGTAATACGGGAAAGTGCATCCGCATTCTTGTGTAACTTCCCGGCACGATGTTCAACCTGAAAATCAAACGCCTGTAAGGCCATGTACCAGCGTGTCAACCTGGCATTGTGGTTCTTCATTTGCTGCAACCACTTAAGTGGGGCATGGTCCGTGACCAACTGGAACTTTCTCCCTGTAAGGTAAAACCTTAACGCCTCCACTGACCACTTGATAGCCAAACACTCTTTTTCTATCATGGAATACTTTTGTTCAGCCAGTGACAACTTCCTGCTCAGGTACATCACAGGATGCTCCTCTCCATCATGGCACTGGGATAGGACCGCTCCTAGCCCTACATCCGATGCATCGGTTTGAACCAGAAAGGGTCTCTTGAAGTCTACTCCTTTCAGTACCGGTCCTGTACACAATTTTTCTTTTAATACTGAAAACGCTTTTTCAGCTTCTGGTGTCCACTTTATCTGGTTTGGACAATTCTTTCGCAGCATATCCGTGAAAATGGCACTTTTCTCTGCGAATTGCGGTATAAACCGGCGGTAGTATCCAATAAGTCCTAAGAAACTTCTTAGTTGTTTCTTGGTTGTTGGAGGAGGAAAATTCCTGATGCTATCTATTTTGCTTAATAGAGGTTTAATTTTTCCTCTTCCCACTAGGTGGCCTAGGTATTTTACCTCCCTATTTGCAAAGGCACACTTCTTCGGGTTTAAAGTGATTCCCGCTTGCTTCATAGAGCACAAGACTGCCCTGATCCTCTTCAAATGCTCCGCCCAGGTGTTACTATGGATTATGACATCATCCATGTATGCAAAAGCATAACTTTGGTGGGGTCGAAGTACCTGATCCACTAACCTTTGGCAGGTAGCCGCTGCTCCATGCAGTCCGAAAGGCATCCTCTTGAACTGGAAAAGGCCAACGGGGGTGCTGAACGCAGTCTTCGGCTTCGACTCCCTGGTGAGAGGGATTTGCCAATATCCTTTTGTCATATCAAGGGTGGTTAAGTATTGAGCCTGTCCCAGCTGGTCTAACAGCTCCTCAATTCTTGGCATTGGATATGCATCAAAAACTGATATGGCGTTTACCTGCCGGAAGTCAATACAAAATCTTAAGGATCCATCAGGCTTCGGCACCAGGACTATGGGGCTATTCCAGGGACTCTTTGACTCCTCTATTACCCCCATGTCCAACATCTCCTGGACTTGTGCCACTACCTCCTGTCTTTTGGCTTCAGGCAAGCGGTATGGCCTTTGACGAACCAATTTCCCAGGTGGAGTTATTATTTCATGGGCCACCAAATGGGTCTCCCCAGGTATGGGTGTCAACACATCTGGGAATTCCTTAAGCAACTTCCTAATTTCTTCCTGTTGTACCATTGTCAGGTCCTCACCTATTTGGGGCTCTGATTTTTCTTTACAATCAGATACCTGGGGTCCCAAATCTTCCTCTTCACTCACCTCCCTCTCTCGGGCACAGGTGGCAGCTAAGCTTTTAACCCCTTTGACATCAGTAGAACCAAAGCCTTTGGCTCCACGTTCAGAATTCTCTAGGGATGTGACCTCCTCCACAGGTGGAAAACCCAGCCTCTCACAGATCAATTGGGCAATTTTGTCTCCTGTCTTCACATGATATTCATTCTGTCCAAAGTTAAACAACAGAACTTTAATATTGCCCCTGTAATCGGGATCAATTACTCCCGCACCCACATCGATGAAATATTTAAGGGCTAATCCGGACCTTGAGGCTACTCTCCCATAACATCCAATTGGTATTTCCACTTGGAGACCGGTGTCAACCAGGGCTCTCCCTTGGCTAGGTACAGTCACATTCTCTATGCTGCACAGGTCAAACCCAGCAGATTGAGGGGTTGCCCGCTTAGGAGCTTGGGCCTTCTCAGAGACCTTATGGTACTTTAGGACGAATATCTGCTTTGGGGTAGCTTGGTCTTCTGGACGCTTAACCATCTTTTTAGCTGGGGTCTGAGGACTTCCAAATAAAGGCCCGGGAGCTACTACCATTAAACCTTCTCCCTCCTTCTTTCCTAGTCCTTCCACTAGACCCTGCTTAAATCTTGGCCAGTCTCTTCCTAAAACCAAATCAAAGGGTAGCCTAGGCACCACTGCTAATAGGACTTCCTCTTGTTTCCCTAGGCACTTAACCTTTAGCCTATAGGTGGGATATGATGATGCAGCACCATGAATGCATCTGATGTGAACTTGGCTTTCAGGGGTTCTAGGCACAAATCTTTCTTGGGCCTCTATCCTCTTCCAAAGCCTTTTTGACATCATACTCTGGTCTGCCCCAGAGTCTAATAATGCATTTGTGGTAATTCCCTGCACATCAACCATCAAAAGAAATCCTTCCTTGGGCTGTTTTAAATCCAGACCCATTAAACTAGTGTGTGTCTGGCATCTCTTCTTTAAATGTCCCACTTTTCCACACTTGAAACATTTCTTTCTATTCCACTGTGTCATCTGGTTTGATACAGTACATTCATTTTTAGAAACATTCTTAATTATTCCCTTTTCTGATACAGCACATCTAGCCTCAGCATCCATCTTTAGAGGGCCACCCATTCTATGGCAAGCCTGCGTGGCTTCCAAGAATCTCTCTGCTAGCATGGTTGCCTCTCCAAGATTTTGGCAATTTTGCTGTATAAGAAAAACATTCAAATCTTTAGGTACCCCAAGCATAAATTGTTCCAGCATTATAATATCTAATAACATTTCTACTGTCTTTTGCTCAGGCTCCAACCATTTTACAGCTAAACTTCTGATTCTCTGACTCAGAGCCCTGGGTGTCTCACCCACTTTCAATGTAACAGCTCTAAACATTCGCCTATACTCTGAAATAGACAACCCTAGGCGATCTCTAATAGCTGCCTTTACATCCTTATAAATCAAAGCCTGGGCTGCTGGCATTGCTCTGTAAGCTGCTAGTGCCTCACCAGTTAATGAGGCTGCCAGCCTTACTGCCCACTGGGTCTCTGGCCATGCTAAAGCCTGTGCCACTCTTTCAAAAGACTCTAGAAAATCATCAATATTATCATCTGGAGTTAATTTCCCAAAATTAAATGCCCCAATCCCTTGATTGAGTCCCACACTGTCCACATGTGGTGTACCAGTACTAACTGCTGGTCTTGCATCTGTTCCACTTTGGCTCTGCAGCTGAACTAGAGCTTGCACCAGATCAAGCACTGGTTTCTGCTGTTCCATTAAGGCCTTCATAGCAGTGTCCTGGGCCTGCTGTGATAGCTCCTGCTGCTTGCTGAATTGGGCTGCCATCCACTCAGCCATCTCCTTCGGATCCATCTTGACCCCTGCCAGAAAAGAAAAAAAAAACCAAAGAGCAGCACCTTCCAACCAGGTGGTTTTTTTTTTTTTTTTTTCCAACTTTTTTTTTTTTCAATTACCCCCTGTGCTTACACACATCCACCACTAGACCTGCCTAGGTACATATTACCTTGTCTCAGTGATGAATCCAGCTTTGCACAGGGTCTTTTCATCTGGGACAGCTTCCTGGAACAACCACTTTTCTTCCAAAGTGCAGATGTGGGAAAAAAAAATCTTCTTTCAGCTTCAAACTTGACTTTTATTTGTAATCCACAACAAGTAAATCCTCTTGGTGCAAGAGCAATCCGAAAAACTATGCCATTTGTCAGACGGCTGCCTAGGGTGAGAACTTACACAATCTTGACGATGCATATATTCATATGATTCTTGCAAGGTATTGTGAGTATTGTAGTTCATTCACTCCCAAACACAGCTGATGACAATAATTAAGTTGTGAAACCAAGTGGTAAGGCCAATAAAATACTTCTTTTATTGATGGGGTTTAATTCACCCAGCACATGTATGCTTGATAGCCATATAAATGAGGTTACTTGCTTGCAGTGTTTAAATGGATAACAAAAAGTCACAAAGTAAACCAGAAAACAACCTTCAGCTTGTCAGGCAATTAGCTAATGTTTTCTTAGCAAATGATTACCAAATACAAAGGCACAAAGAAAAGAATAAACTTTGCTGGTTAGGTTAACTTCTGCTTATTTTTCACTCAGATCCAAGCAGTGATTCTCCCTTGCTCACACACTCTATCAGGTACAGCTTTAATTACTAACAATTGACCAGCTGGAAGCCTTCAGCTGGCTGGCTGCTACTGTGTGAACCCAAATCCTGCTTTAAGAGCTGTTTGCAGTGGAAATAAAGAACAAAGTTAGGTTTCTTTGTGATGGCTGATGTGTTTGCTCACAGAAAGCTAGCAATAGCATTTAGATAGAGAACAGTCCATGTAAACTGTACTTTCATCTGCTGTATCTCCCCCTTCATCAATCAGCATAGGGTCACTATCATACATTGGCACAGACGAGTCTTTCATTAAGGCACTATCATGAGAATGCTTATTCCCTTGCTGCCATTCTCTATTATAGATAGGGTCTGGATCAGTGTTCATACCTGAGCCTCTCCTGCCATCATAATTCCTCTCTGTATAGCCTGGCCAGTATGTAATCCAATTCTGATGTCCAGCCTTCCAATCTTGATCCCTGGACACTGGATCTCCTCTCACATACCTTCTGGCCTTGGTCTGAAAGTCCCTTCCACGTGCAGTCTTCTCTCTTCCAGGTAGCCACTGGTGATTCCTATCTCTGCCATTCCATTCCTCTGGCTGAATCCAGTCCAATGGACTCTGCTGGCACTTGGAATACCTCCCAGTATGGGTACTGTCTTGGACTCTCCCAGACCATCCAATGGGCTTTCTTCTCTTCCTTCCAGAGAGTTTCCTTCTTTCTTCTTTCTCTATCCGCTTGGCTTGGCTTCTCTTCCTCCAGGTGATACTGGTGCTTGAGCTTGTAGCCGTTGCTGTCTCTGTCTCTGTATCTCTTCCTGAAGCTCTTTCTGTAGCTGTTCTTGAAACTGTTATCTGAAGAATAATCTCTATTCTTATTCTTTCCTAATGTGTGCTGCTCCCTAACACAGCGCAGCTGTGTTGAATCAGGCCCTGCCCTTTGAGATGAGTGCTTAGGGATTACCTCATAGCTCTCTTGATTGCACACACATTTTCTCACTTCAGCCCCTCTCATGGCTGCTGGAAACCTGGTGCATTCTGGGACTGGTAGTCTTTTATGTGAAAACTCTGTTTTCTTGCTTCTACCAGAACTGACAGGTTGCTTGTTCAGAGTCACGTCATCTTTTCTATAGCTCCTACCTGAGCTATGATAAGCTTCCTTATCACAAACCTGGTGGCCTGACAAAGTTGTCTAGGGACACCATACCAGCAAGGTATCATGGCGAGCTATCTCTGATTTATACAGTGTTGCACCAGTAGCCAGTGCGCCCACCTAGATCAGAAACATGTCATGGTCAACTGAGCAGTCACTCTCAGATGGCTGTTGATGTACCCATGTACATGGGTTGGACAGCATCCACAGCAAGATACGCTGACCAGATGTATATCCCTGATATTATGCCTGTGGCACAGCAGCAAGGCCTCAACTAAGTTGTGTGGGACAGTACAGTCAGCAGGAGATAGGCTCTGCCTGATGCCCGTACACACAGGTTTGCTGTTCCTACATGCCCTATACTTCCATGGGGCAATAGCATGCCCAAAATAGACCCCCTCTATCCTTCCCCTGCTGCCTGGGGATTGTGGACAATGGACAATGCAACCAAACCACTCTGGGAATGCAGCGTTCTGTTATGATGATCACCTTATTTGTTCAGCTTGCTATTGTGGCCATATGAAGCATCTCATGGGGGCCAACTTATTTCCCATGATCCCCCTCACCATGGGAACACATCCAAGCACTGGAGATAATGTGGCTGATACACATATTCCGCTTTGGAGTACATAGATGTGGTGGGGGCTGTTTGTGCTTGCTGAGCATTATCCCAAGACAAGTAGGGCTGCTACATCACACCACTCACCCTGACCTGAGGGTGTGCCCATTGGCCTGGTGGTCCTCAGCAACAGCAGGGTGGCTACTAAAATGGTTAGCCATCCTCTGTACTGACTCCAGCCTGTTTATATCCTTTTGAAGGTGCGGTCTCCAGAACTGCACACAATACTCCAAATGAGGTCGCACCAAAGACTTATACAGAGGCACTATCACCTCCTTTCTTCTGCTGGCCATTCCTCTCCCTATGCACCCAAGCATCCTTCTAGCTTTTGCTGTCGCCTTTTCTACCTGTTTAGCTACTTTAAGATCATCAGACACAATCACGCCTAGGTCCCGCTCTTCTTTAGTGGACAAAAGTACTTCACCCCCTATACTATATTGCTCCCTTGGATTGCTGCAGTCCAAATGAATGACCTTGCATTTTTTAACATTAAATCTCAGCTGCCAAATTCTAGACCATTCTTCAAGCTTAGCTAGATCCCTCCTCATGTTATCTACACTTTCCTGGGTGTCTACTCTATTGCAGATTTTGGTATCCTCCGCAAATAGGCAAACCTTACCTGACAGCCATTCCGCTATATCACTAACAAGGATGTTAAAAAGAATTGGACCAAGGACAGATCCCTGGGGCACACCACTGGTAACCACCTCCTCCTCAGAGTGAGCTCCATTTACCTGTACCCTTTGTTGCCTCCCACTCAACCAATATCCAACCCAAGCAGTAACTTTAGGGTCCATCCCTAGGCTGCTCAGTTTGTTTATAAGTCGCCTGTGAGGAACGGCGTCAAAGACTTTACTGAAATCTAAATACACCACATCTTGGTCTCTCCCTCGGTCCAGTCTTGTCAAACAGCCCAGCAGTAGCTAGAAAGGGACTGTGGGCCATTGAGCAGATGCAGTCGCTGCTGAACACTGTTACATCTCAATGCTTGGATTGGCACCATGACCCAGGATGGTTGGGGCAAAGGCATATCAGCATAGGGAATGTGGACATATTCAAGGAGTGGTTGCTCCCATAGGTGGGGAAGACTCTGATGTCTCAGCCAGATACCTCCACACAGACCAGTCTCTTTCTGACCACCTCTCTGTACATGGCCCGCAGCAGGTAGCCAGGCCATTCCCATCCCCGTGATGGCCCCACACTCACAGGGGACTAGTGAGGAACATGGTTGTTTCACCCACCCACCCACCATGCGGGTACTGCCAGCTGCACATCAGCCCATGAGTGCAGATAGTCACCATGATGTTGTGGCTGATGTGCAAACAGCATGGAGATGAGGCAGCTAATCCAGTGAGAGCCCAGCCAAAACTGGACTGTGGCTGTATCACTGTGGCAAGCAATGCCTAACAATGTAGATGCATTGGCAGCCACAGGACCATATATCTATCAGAGTGACAGACATCCTGTGGCTATCTGCATTGTGGGAACCAGAGAAGCCTATGCCCTAGCAATGTCCATAGCCCTCAGATCCACCCAACACCCCCACATCATGCACATAATGTCCAAAGGGGCACAATTAGTTGACACCCATGATGCACTGCTCCTGCACAGACGCCACATGTTCTGTCAGAAACAGCAGCTAGTGATGGCTGCAGCGCATGGACACTGGCCTTAGAGACATGCAGCTTGATGGGGCAGTTCACCACTGGGACACAGCTGGCATACTGGGACGTTGTTAGCCATCAGGGCAATCATGTGATCAATCAAGGATAACCAATCCCCAGCTAGAGGGTGGGAACCATGTGGTCCAGACACATGTAAGCAGTGTGCCCAGGCCCAGGCAATGACCCTGAAGGCTTGCACATGCAGACTCTGGCTAAAGATATGTCTAGCCCCACCAATTATCATGAGCATTCATCCACTGATGTGTGCTGGACTCCACAACTTGCATAAGACTAGATATACGCACCAACCCCTGCTCACTATCTGCCACCTCCCTTCCCCCCATCCTCCAGCAATATAGATGTCACAGCTGCAGCCTATTCCAGATGTGTAGTGCAATTGATGTGTGAGGGGTGCCAGACATGCCTAGCATTGTGGCTGGGGCTGTGGGTGGGCATGATGCTGGCATATCCTCCAAACCATGGCCCCAAGAGAACTGGGTCAATTCCCACAGAGGTGCCAGGACAATTCTGAGACACAGTCATTGCCATTCCCATCTGAAACTGGCAGCAGTTATGGCAACGTTACCTCTGTGGGTTGGGCTGGAGATAATCGGTCCTCTCATTAGCAAATGTGGATACAGCTGCCAGGGCCCCCACAAATATTGGGATCCTGTGTGCCTCACTGGGTGAGTAGTGTTGCCAATATTTATTTATTTATTTAGCTGCATTTATATCCCGCTTTTCGCCGGGTCAAAGCAGTTGGGGGATACATTTAACACGAGACACATACACTAATACTTACAGGGAATATGGGCAATGGAGGGTTAAGTGGCTTGCCCAAGACCACAAGGAGCACCTGTAGGACTAGAAACCCCAGTCCTTCCGGCCCAAGGTTGCTGTCCTCTAGTGGGATTTGAACCACGACCTTCCGGCCTGTGGTACCTTGCCCCAACCACTAGGCCATTCCTCCCCAATATGTATAGCTTAGGGCACAAGGCCAGTGTGCACAGCCATCTCATAGACAGCTATAGGATGGTGTTGTTGGCCTGTTCCCCATGTGCTGTGTAAGAGGAAGGGGAGTGAGGTATCATACAACACTGCCAGGGGATTGTGAGTGACAATTGTGCACAATGCTATCCTCTTATTATTCATACCCACTGCTACATCTCATCCCCCATGGCTGCATACACGAACCCACTGCTATGTGAGAGCAAAGATTTACCCTACACAGTTTCCACCAAGAGCCATTTGGTAGATCTGGATCTCCATGAGCAGGGTATGGGATGAACAGCCCCTATGCCCTTGCCTCAGTGACAGACTATGCATGCTCCTTGTCCACATATGCCTATGCAACCAGTAATGAGATATCATACACAGCCATAATGGAAGGGTACCAACCGTTAATGCTGTGCGGGCCATGTCTCCGAAGGACTAGAAGAAGGGACTGTTACTTCTGGAGAGAGATCTGCAACTGTAAGTATTGCGACACCCACCGGCCGGGCCAAGAGGCTGACAGCTGATAGGTGGCCTTACTATCCTTTAGAATAAAAGTTCTTTACTCTGTAGGAATGAATTGTAGTTGAGGCAGGTGGTAAGGCTTTTGCAAGATTTTTATTATTTAAACAATGGGGATTTTCAAAGGCACGCGGAGGTTCAAAACACAACAAATGCACTAGGATAACTTCTCCAAATGAAAGGATGAACACAGGAAAAACCAGGAGAAATGAAAAACAAAACTTTTCTTCTCTGCTGTTCTCTGCACTGCTCCGTGTGGTCACACACTATACTACAGCAGAACTAAACACAGCTGGTTTCACTTTCACCAAACAACGTCTTCCCAAACACCGTTACTCTCAACAATGAATACAGCACAGCACTGCTTTCTTCTGAGTCACAGGTAAAAGCTACCTTATTAAAAGGCTTTTAAAACTCTCTCCTGTTTCACTTTATTACTGTGGTATTCTTGTGAGTTAAACAACAGTCCATTGGTATAGGAAAATCATCACATTCAGGCACAGTGGTTTCTATCTGCATTTCCTCAATGCCATTAGAATTACCAAAGTCTTTCTCATATGGGGGGACTTCTTTTAGCTTTTCTCTCTTTAGAAACTGGTGGAAGTGATCCCACAGCAAGTCAGCCTTTTCAGGTGTTTTGGTACTAGGGGTTTGAATCCTCTCACTAGAGAATAGTCTCTGCAGTGCCCCTAATTTAAAAGCTTCACAAACGTCAGAGTTATCTGGTCTGGAGTTTGCAGCAGGTACTAGGCTTTCAATCCAACGTTTCACAGTAGAGGGGGAGGGTTCCCGCTCCTGCTCAACAAAACTAGCCTTTATCTCTTTTGCCAATTTATCAGATATAAAATGGTCAGTTTTACCTTGAGGCTGTTTCTCTGTGTCAGCACTGGTGCTCTTTCCATCTCTCCAATCCTCCCAGCTGTAGCAACTGTTTGACTGGCCTGCACGGCTTCTCCAATTGTCTGTGCTTTTACCTTTGAATGCTGGCTTTGTCTGAGAGCGTGCCTTTCCCTTGGCACCTTCTCTCACCCAGGCTGTTCTGCCTGGACTCTCTGATCCCAGACTCTGGTCTTGGCTTTCTCTTGCCTTCCAACTGGCTCTCTGGATATTTCCCTGACCAACTTCTTTGTGGGTTCTCCAATCGGTTCTGTCTCCAGGTCTGTCCTCAGGTCTCACCTCAGGTCTTCCTTCGGATCTCCCCCCAGATCTCCCTTCCTTCCCTCTGCACGTGGTTTTTAACCCTGGCTTCCTGCTTCCTTGTGACCAATCAGAACGGGGGTTAGTCTCCACCCTTGCACTAGGGCGTGGTTTGCTTCCTACAGGGAACTGCCTTTTTCTCTGACACAGGCTGAGTTTTCCTTGTAGCAGTGCATTATCATTGCCTTCAATGGGCACCTCAGGATTTTCATCCCCTTTCAGGCTTTCCATAGGGCTTTCACCATCACAGTATATACTTCTGGTAATTTTTCTAAAAGGAATTTCTTGTATTAAAGCTAATTAATCTGTGAACCCACTATTTTTTGTTAAATCAGTCAGGGCCTAGTAGCAGCAGTTTAAGTTTAAATATAAAACACAGAGAACTTTCTGGTTACATTTGGAACCCAGCAGAGAGCTTGTAGTCTAAATTTAATAGTCACTCAGGGCCTAGCATCAGCAAAGTACTTTTAGCTTAAATTTAAAACACAGAAGAGAGCTTTCTGGTTACATTTGGAACCCAGCAGAGAGCTTGTAGTCTAAATTTTATAGTCACTCAGGGCCTAGCATCAGCAAAGTACTTTTAGCTTAAATTTAAAACACAGAAGAGAGCTTTCTGGTTAAATTTAGAACCAAGCAGAGAGCTTGCAGTTTAAATTTCATAAGAAGTTAGAGCCTAGCAGCAGCTAAGAGCTATAATTTAAATCAAATCAGAATATAGCTTACCTCAGCAGCACAAGACAGGGTACTGTGTAGCAGCCCTCTTTTAATAAGTGTTATTTCCCTCCCTCCCTCCCCACACCCACCCACCCCTGGGATAATCATAGCTTTATAGGTACTTACACATCTTAAAAGACAGGAGGTGCTCTCAGGTGAAGCTCATTACCCAAATCAGTCATACACTAAGGACCTGAGATTAGTTAAGCTTCAGGTGAACAAGGTATATTACACGTATTAGGTACAGTTTTATTAGTATAAATATCCATAGCAACCCTTAGTAAGTAAAGAACTTAGATCTAAACACAAACTTAAAACTAAGATGCAGACAGCAGTCCAGCAGCGGGATGGGGGCTTTCCAGTCTTTTGCATTGAGTGTCACATGTATGATTTTCTCCCAGTTGGTGAGAGGTCTTACGTGTGCACTAGGTGCAAGGAGCTCTTTGCTCTCAGAGAACGAGTCCGTTCTCTAGAGGCTAAAGTAGCAGACTTGGAAAGCATAAGACAGACAGAGAGGTACATAGATGAGACCTACAGGGATATAGTCCTGAAGTCCCACCTCCAGTCTGGCAGCATCCCTGTTGCCATGGAGGAGAGAGGTCACGTGACAGGAGTGCATCACCCTGGTGTGGCAGGAAGTGATCCTGTAACTAGGACCTGTCCTCCAGGTGATGTAAAACCCTCTCGCACCGAGGAAGTTTCTCCAGGGCCATGTGCCCATGAGTGAAGGGTTAGGACAGCCGTTATAGTTGGTGATTTGATCATTAGGCATGTAGATAGCTGGGTGGCTGGTGGACATGAGGATCGCCTGGTAACATGCCTGCCTGGTGCGAAGGTAGCGGACCTCACACGCCACCTAGATAAGGTCTTAGATAGTGCTGGAGAGGAGTCTGCTGTCTTGGTACATGTCGGTACCAATGACATAGGAAAATGTGGTAGGGAGGTTCTGGAGGCTAAATTTAGGCTTTTAGGTAGGAAGTTGAAATCCAGAACTTCCAGGGTAGCGTTCTCCGAAATGCTTCCTGTTCCACGCGCAGGACCCAAAAGGCAGGCAGAGCTCCGGAGTCTCAATGCGTGGATGAGACAATGGTGCAGAGATGAGGGCTTTGGATTTGTTAGGAACTGAGGAACATTCTGGGGAAAGGAGGGGCTCTTCCGAAGGGATGGGCTTCACCTTAACCGGGATGGAACCAGGCTGCTGGCATTAACCTTTAAAAAGGAGATAGAGCAGCTTTTAAACTAGATATTAGGGGAAAGCCGACAGTCGCCCAAGAGCGGATGGTTCGGAAGAATGTATCTTTGAAGGATACTACCAAAAGCAGAGAGGTTCCCCAAAAGAGTAAAGTAGCCCAAATGCCCTCAAGTATGGAGCAGACTGAGCTTAAAGATCCCAAATTACCCATGTCTAACAATAGCCAAATTAATATGAATAAAATACATTCTCTAAAATGCTTGTATGCAAATGCTAGAAGTCTAAAAAATAAGATGGGAGAGTTAGAATATATAGCACTAAATGAAAGGTTAGATATGATTGGAATATCAGAGACATGGTGGAAGGAGGACAACCAGTGGGACACTGTGATACCTGGGTACAAATTATATTGTAATGATAGAGCTGATCAAATTGGTGGAGGGGTTGCTCTCTATGTTAGAGAGGGCATTGAGTCAGAAAGGATTAAAGTTTTTCAGGAAACAAAATCTGCTGTAGAATCTATATGGATTGAAATTCCATGTAAAAAGAGGAAGGCAATGGCAGTGGGGGTGTACTATCGAGCGCCTTGCCAGAATGACCAAATGGATGATGAAATGCTCAAAGAAATCAAGGAAGTTAACAAAAGTTACAGTGCATTAATAATAATAGGTGATTTAAACTACCCCGGTATCGACTGGGTCAGTGTCACATCAGGACATGCTAGGGAGATAAAGTTCCTAGATGAAATAAATGACTGCTTCTTGGAGCAGCTGGTTCATGAACCAACCAGAGGGGAAGCCATATTAGACCTAGTCCTTAGTGGAACACCAGATGTAGTGCAAGAGAGAAGGTTGTTGGGACCACTTGGCAATAGTGATCATAGCATGATCGCCTTTGATTTAATTAGTGGAGGAGGGATAGTAAAGAAATCCACAGTACTACCTTTTAACTTTCAAAAGGGAGACTATGATAAAATGAGGAAAACAGTTAAGAAAAAACTAAAAGGAGCAGTTGCAAAGGTTAAAGACGTACATCAGGCTTGGCTGTTATTGAAAAATACTATCTTGGAAGCCCAGACCAGCTGTATTCCATGCTTTAAGAAAAGTGGAAGGGAGTCCAAAAAACTGCCAGCATGGTTTAAAGGTGAGGTCAGAGAGGCTGTTGTTGCCAAAAAAGCATCTTTCAGGAAATGGAAAAAAGAGCCAAACGACGAAACCTGGAAACAGCACAAGCACTGGCAAGTCAAATGCAAGGCATTGACAAGGCAGGCAAAGGGAGAATTTGAGAGGAAGCTTGCTGCGGAAGCAAAAACGCCAACTAAAGACCTTTTCAAGTACATTCGTAGCAAAAAACCTGTGAGAGAGTCAGTTGGTCCATTAGATGATAAAGGGGTTAAAGGAGCACTAAGAGGCGACAAGGCGATAGCGGAGAGATTGAATGAATTCTTTGCTTCAGTCTTTACTGAGGAAGATGTAGGGATGTTACCCATGACTGAAGTGGTATTTAAAGGTGCGGAAGAATTGAAGGAAATATCGATACATCGGGAAGATGTATTACAACTATTAGATAAACTGAAGAGTAGCTTATCACCTGGGCCGGATGGTATACATCCAAGGGTGTTGAAAGAACTGAAATATGAGATTGCAGACCTGCTATTAGTAATCTGTGAACTATCATTAAAATCATCTCTAATACCTGAAGATTGGAGGATCGCCAATGTAACACCAATTTTTAAAAAGGGTTCCAGGGGTGATCCGGGAAACTACAGACCGGTGAGCCTGACATCAGTACCGGGAAAAATGGTAGAAACCATCATAAAGAATAAAATTACTCAGCATGTAGATAGTCATGACCTAATGGGAGACAGCCAACATGGCTTTAGACAAGGGAGATCTTGTCTTACTAATCTGTTATGTTTTTTTGAAGGAGTGAATAATCAGGTGGACAAAGGTGAGTCGGTTGATATTGTGTATCTGGACTTTCAGAAAGCCTTTGACAAGGTCCCTCATGAGAGACTTTTGGCAAAACTAAAGAGTCATGGGATAGGAGGCAGTGTACTATTGTGGATCAGGAACTGGTTAAAAGATAGAAAGCAGAGGGTAGTGCTAAATGGCCAATTCTCCCAATGGAGAAAGGTGAATAGTGGTGTACCCCAGGGATCTGTGCTGGGTCCGCTGCTTTTTGACATATTCATAAATGACCTGGAAAGTGGAATAACGAGTGAGGTTATCAAATTTGCAGATGACACAAAACTATTTAAAGTTGTTAAAACCCAAGAGGATTGTGGAAAATTGCAAGAGGATCTTGATAAATTGGAAGACTGGGCATCAAAATGGCAGATGAAATTTAATGTGGACAAGTGCAAGGTTATGCACCTAGGGAAGAACAACCCAAACTATGGTTACACGATGCAAGGTTCCACATTAGGAACCACCACCCAGGAAAAAGATTTAGGCGTCATTGTGGATAACATGTTAAAACCCTCGGCCCAGTGTGCAGCGGCGGCCAAGAGAGCAAATAGAATGCTAGGTATCATAAGGAAAGGAATGGAAAATAAAACAAAAGATATTATAATGCCTCTATATCGTTCCATGGTGAGACCACACATTGAATATTGTGTGCAATTCTGGTCGCCGTATCTTAAAAAGGATATAGCGATTTTAGAAAAGGTCCAGAGAAGAGCCACCAAAATGTTAAAGGGGATGGAAGGATACTCCTATGAAGAAAGGCTAAAAAGGTTAGGGCTCTTTAACCTGGAAAAGAGACGGCTGAGGGGTGATATGATAGAAGTCTATAAATTAATGAACGGAGTGGAACGGGTAAACGTAGATCAACTGTTTACGTTATCAGAATATAGGAAGACTAGGGGACATGCATTGAAGCTACAGGGTAAACTATTTAAGACTAATAAAAGAAAATATTTTTTCACTCAACGTGTAGTTACCGGAGGATGTAGTAAAGGCTGTTAGTGTAGCTGGGTTTAAAAAAGGTTTGGACAAGTTCCTGGAGGAAAGGTCCATAAACCATTATTAAGAAGGGACCCAGGATATCAATGCTTGAACCAATACATGCATTGTGGAACATGTGTCTCTTGGGGAAACTGCTAGGTACGTATGACCTAGATTGGCCACTGTTGGAAACAGAATACTGGGCTTGATGGACCTTGGTCTGACCCAGTATGACATATCTTATGTTCTTATGTTCTTATGACCATTTTGGGCATCCGTGGAAAATCTGCTGGGGGAGAGCGATGGCTGGAAGTGTGCCTTACATAGCCAGCATTGGATTTCACCCATTCCGGTGTCCATGCGCACGTAACGGTTGATGTCATGTCATTCGGTCATTAAAGAGGCCTCTTTGTAGTCTGCCACTGTCCAAGGGGCTGGTGGCTTTGAGGACTGTCTGTTGTACCCGTGATGTCAGAATTGGAGGACCACAGTTGTGAGTGTAGAACTTCTGGTGGAGTGGTGTGCTGGAGGTGGAGGTTGGAGATTGGTGGAGCTCAGGAGATGAGGAGGGGGGCTGGGACCTCGGAGATAGGAGGAAGTGGAGGTACCCAGGAGATGAGGAGGAGTGCTGGGACTCAGGAGGTAGGGAGGAGTGGAAGTACTCGGGAGCTGAGGAAGAGTGGCGTTACTTAGATATTTGGGGGAGTGGGGGTACTTGGGAGCTGAGGAGGAGTGGCAGTACTCAGGAGATGAGGAGGAGCGCTGGGACTCAGTAGCTTGGGGGATTGGGGTTACCCAGAGATGGGGGGGGGGGGTGAATGGAGATACTTGGGAGCTGAGGAGGATTGCTGAGACTCAGGAGATGGAGTGCGTGGAGATACTAGGGTGTTGAGGAGGAGTAGTGGTACTCAGAAGATGAGGAGCAGTGCTGGGACTCAGGAGCTGGGGGGAGTGGGGGTACCCAGGAGATGGGGGGAGTTGTGGTACTCGGGAAATGAGAAGGAGTGGTGGACCTGGGAGATGGGGGGAGCGATGCAGATGAAAATAATACTCAGGAGATGGAGAGGGGTGTTGGGACCCAGGAGATGGGGGAGTTGTGGTACTTGGATATGAGGAGGATGGAGGGACACAGGGGATGGGGGGGAGTGATGCAGGTGAAAATAGTACCCAGGAGATGGAGAGGGGTGCTGGGACCCAGGAGATGGGGGGGGGGGAGTGATCCAGATGACAATGCTATCTGCTGTGGGGGTGCACAGCCCCATGGGCCAGCAGAGGTGATTCATGCAGAGGATGGGTAAGCATGGGTCCCCACTCCTTCATAGAGTCCTGCAGGGGTGGTGACACCTTCGGGAGGGGAGGGTGCACCTGCCGCAGTCTCCCATCAGAAGAGGAAGAAGAGGGCCGTGCTAAATGATCAACGGCAGAGGGCACAGTGCTTTGGTGACAAAGTCAGTGAGTTAATCATTGAGATGGTCATAGACAAGTATGAGGTGCTGTTGGGCCAGCAGAGCAACAAATTGACATTTAGCCATTCATCCGCAAGGGCAAGCGGTAGGTTAAGGGGGGGGGGGGTCATAGAAGCAGCACTTCTTGTTTGAAGCACTGTCATTACACAAACAGGCTCACATGCCAGCAGTAGGGAGGAAGTACAATGAAGGGTTGTGTGGGATGAGCTGAATACAAGACAATGCAAAATGCAATGTGTGCCTTCGAGTCAGTCCGGACTCCTGGCGACCCAGAAGCTCCTGGGTTTTCTTGGCAGTGTCACCGGAAGTAGATTGCCAGGCCTTTCTTCTGAGGCAATGGAGGGTTAAGTGACTTGCCCAAGGCCACAAGGAGTGCTAGCGGGAATTGAACCCGGGTTGCTTGGTTACCAAGCCAGTGCTCTAACCTCTAGGCTACTCCTCCACAATACAGACAAGGAACTGCATGCCATAGGTCCACTTTGTGAAGGCTGTACTCAATGGCCAATGCATAGAGCACTCTCAGAATCATGCCACATGTGTAGCCCCAAAGTCCCAAACCACACAAATGAGCCTACCTCCACCTAAGCACAGCAGGCCCTCCCTATGTTAGGTCTAATGTTGCCATGCCTCCACTGCTGGTGCTGTGTCGGCAAATATGTCAGTCATGTCTAATAAAATAACGCATACCTTATAGGCAGTTGTCCTAGCACAGTGACAAGGTAACCACCCCATACATCAAAGGCTGAGAGTTTAAGACCCACCATTGTATATAAGGTCAGCAGATTTTCCTAGGGCTGATGTAATAGACCCACAACCTGTCGCTTATATGTAGTGTGGAATGAGCAACCCATCACGTGCCATATCCAGGAAGGCACTGATGTAAAAAAGACCTAGCAGGTTGAGGAAGAGAAGCAAAACAAATGGAAAACCTTGACAGATTAATAACATCAGTTTTGAGTATATATGTTGATATTTAATTGTCAGACTGCAAAGGCTGCTACAATCATTTGCTAACCTCTTGAATGAATGCATGACACTTACACCGTGCATGAGGAGACCTCACAGCATGTAAACTTCCCCCAACAAGGCAGGAAGATGCCCCTTTGCAGCCCAACTCAGATGTCCTGAAATGCAGATAACCTCTGTCATAGAGTCTGTGATAAATAGTTGTATGGCCACAGGAAATGTCAAAGTACATCTGTATTGGTTTCACAGCTCTATCATCTGCTATAATGACCCAACAATCATCCTGACGCATATGCATATAACAGCTGGACAAGTAACTTGTCTATGATCTAAGGACATAACAACCATACATCTGTACAAACTGCATGCAACCAGAAAGAGCACCTGTACAGATAAGGCTGTAGCCACAATGGGGATATCCCACTGACAGGTCTATAGTCAGACTGTATGGTGGAACAAGGTCCCTTGCATGATATAACACACCTGTCATCCACTCACCTCTTTGAATTGATGCCAGTCTCATATTGCCAGAATGGAGCATATAAGAAAGTGTGATCACCTGTGCATGGCCATCCCAGCAGTCTGACTTGGCTTCATGTACTGCATATAATATATGATGGAGCAACAGATGTGCATTTAATGTTATCAATAAAATTTTCAGTCATGTCAAACTCATGTGTCATACATGTACTGGGTGAAGTTGTAGCAGCAGAGTCAATAAAATCATGCTGTCAGACAGGTCTGATTGCATTGTGCATGCTTGGAGACCAAGTGTACTATGAAAAGACATTATGTCAATCCATACGTGTCATTGTGTGGTGCAGATCAGAGTTGCCACAATTGTGTACAGATGCTGTCCTGATGGTATGGGTTTTCTGGGTCATTTGTTGCCCCAGCTCCCTGTGGCCCTCATGTCCATGAAATGTGCCTCTTAGTAATGCCACAGAGGGATCCACAGTGTTGCAGCACACCCCTCCTCTCACCTCCACACATCCTCTTCAAACCTGTAAATACATTGTTTCTCTGTCTCTGTTCTGCAGTTCACCTGCTGTGAGTATGTAAAGTACATAGCTATTGTCTAGGATATGTATTGTCATGCACTTTTAGCATGTCACTCTAATGCCTGCAGAATGCATATAGGGCAGACAAGAGCTACTGTATGTGTGCACCTTACATGTCAACCATTTGTGGGACACCCCTGCACACAATAGCAATTATAGGACACATGGCATTGCTACTTGCAGTTGTCATGTAATGTTATCAGCATCCCTGTGAAATATTGATGTATATCTGTGAACAACAAGAGATACAACCACATGGGGCCTAGGTACATAAAGTTGCCTAACCACAACCTCTGACCTAGGACAGCTGTGTACATAGCTATACATTGGGAGTATGAAATGGGCATGTCATGTCAATGCCACTAGTACAACTGTATAACCTGTAAATAGCAATATGTATATAGCTATCTATGCTTGTAAATAGTTGCTAAGCAACTCTGGTCAATACTGTAGTTATGACCTGAGTGCCCAGCCTGTATATAGTTACCCAAGTTAGTCCCATGTTACACCACTTGTTCATTGTAATGTACAATGCAGGTTTCCACCGCACTGTGCAGGTTATTGTTTGCCTGTAAACCGCACTGATTTTAAAGAGTGCGGTATAGAAAAGATATTAAATAAATAAATAAATAACTTACTGCTAGGGTTTCGAGTCCTGAACTGTGTGGGCTAGGGCTGACAATCTGCTGATGATGAGCAAACTTATCCACATGGTATGTCCAGCAATACAGCAGTAGGGGGCCTCTCACAAATATCTCATCAGTAGCAGTCGATGAAACAATCTGCTACCTGAAGTCTGGTGGGTCTCAAAGGTCTGATCAATACCATGAGGTCAATAGATACGTATGCACATAGCAGCTCAGTGAAGCACCAGACCGGCACCATCTCTGTAGTATTGTATGCCAACCACAACTATTTACTCTATCCAGCTGCTATTAAATGAAAGAGGACAGTAGGTCTGGTCCACACATAGCTGGTGCGATATGTGGAGTTGCACTCCAAACAATGCATGAACACATGTTCTGTCTGCCATATGAAAGCTGTGTAATCTAATAATATAGGGTCCACGAGGCTTCAAGAGAAGCCACAAATGTATCATCAGGGAAACCAGTACCAAAAATATTTTCATATACTAAGACTGGCTAATAAAAATGTATGTCGGACCAAATGTGCTACACCATGTCAAGGCATTGCAGCACACAGTAATCCACTTGATGGTCCATTTCATGACGCATAGCAATCGCAAGCATATAGCTCCCAAACTGGATAACACCTATCTGGTTAACAACTTCACAGTTCAAAGTTAGACTCTTACCATCACACAATTCCAAGTTGAATGCGCTTCGATTCAGTGCAGGGTTTCCAACATGAAGTGATAACCTTCTGCTTTGAGGAGATGACTTGTGTTCCTGCATTGATGTTTCAAGTAAGAGATCTTGTGAAAAGGTATATTTCAATGCAGCCACAAAAGTCGTCTCCCTGATGCATAACTGGGTTACTACCTTAGGCTCAAAATCCAGCACTGAGTCGCATCGAGTTTCACATGGAAGTGTGAAGCGGAGAGAGTGGCACTATATGTAAAACATAATATTAAAGATATAGAATTACAGGGCTTAAAAGGGAGCAAGGCGGCACTGTGGGTTAAACTAGAAAGAGGGAAAGGGAAATCTATTTGCATTGGTGTGATATAGGGATCTCCCTCACAGGGAGAAGAAGTAGATGGAGATTTAATAGAAGACATATGCAGCATTGCCATGAAAGGAGAAGTGCTATTGATAGGTGATTTCAATATGCTGTATGTTGATTGGCAATCCCTGCTGTGGTGTCATCTAGAAGTAAGGAGATCCTAGATTCTCTACAGGGAGAACTATTCCAGCAACTGGTAACAGAAACCACACATGAAGGGGCCATACTAAACTTGGTGCATACCAATGGGGAAAGTGTTTCTGATGTCATAGTAGGAGATCATCTTGTATCCAGTGATCACCAGATGGTGTGGTTCAGTATTAGGGCTAGGGCTGATAAAATCTATTCAAAATTGTGGGTCTTAGGCTTTAGGAAAACAAACTTTGCCAAGATGGGACAATACCTTAAGGAGTCATTAGCGGGATGAGAACAGCTGGGGGATGTAGAAAAGCAATGGGCAAAACTGCAAGGGGATATTTTAAGGGCAACAAACCTTTTTGTTAGCAAGGTAAATAAATGTAAAAGGAAAAGGAGGCTGTTATGGTTTTCAAAAGAAGTAACTGAAAAGATGAAGAAAAAAGGATGGCCTTCACAGAGATCACAGAGGGAGGAAGACAAGCATCTATATTTCAAAAAACTTAGAGAAGCTAGGAAAGTAGTCAGGAGAGCAAAGATAAAAAAGAAGAAGAATTAGCCAATGGAAAAAAATGGGGGGGGGGGGGGGGGATAAGACATTTTTAAAATATGTTAGTGATTGGAGAAGGGCAAAAGTGGTATTATCAGACTCAAGTATGAAGGGGTGGAATATGTAGAAGCCGATGAGGATAAAGTGGAATTGTTTAACAAATATTTTTGTTCTGTATTCACAGATGAGACCAGTAGAAGGATCTCAGAAAACACCCACAATAGGAACAGAAGTGAAGGGGATCTTGAACAGTTTTCAGAAGACTGTGTTCGTGAGGAACTATCTAAAATAAAAGTAGGCAAAGCGATGGGACGGGATGAGGACAGAGAAAAGCCACCAAAATGGTAAAGGGTGATAGAAGGATACCCCTATTAAGAAAGGCTTAAAAGGTTAGGGCTTTTCAACTTGGAAAAGAGATGGCTGAGGGGTGATATGATAGAGGTCTATAAATTAAAGAATGGAATGGAATGGGTAAATGTAGATTGGTTGTTTATGCCATCAAAAAGTAGAAAGACTAGGGGAAATGCAATGAAGCTACAATGTAAACCATTTAAGACTAATAAGAGAAAATATTTTTTTACTCAACGTAATCACACTCTGGAGTTCATTACTGGAGGATGTAGTAAAAGCTGTTAGTGTAGCTGAGTTTAAAAAAGGTTTGGAGAAATTCCTGGAGGAAAGGTCCATAAACCATTGTTAAAGAGGACCAGGGAAATCCACTGCTTGCCCCAAGTTAAGCATTGTGGAACCTGTGTGCCTTTTTGGGAACGTGCCAAGTACTTGTTTCCTGGATTGGCCACTATTGGAAACAGGATACTAGGCTTGATGGACCTTGGTCTGGCCAAGTATGGCATCTTATGTTTATATGAAATATTGAAGGAACTTGAGGACGTTCTAGCAGCTCCACTGACTGACCTTTTCAGTGCTTCTTTAGAGTCTGGAGTGGTCCCAGAGGACTGTAGAAAGGCACATGTGGTCCCTTTACACAAAAGCAGAAGTAAGGATGAGGTTGAAAACTAAAGGCCGGTTGGTCTAACCTCTGTGGTGAGTAAATTATTGGAAACACTGCTAAAACAGAGAATAGTGGGTTTCTGGAGTCCAATGGATTGCAGGATCTGAGGCAGCATGGATTTACCAGAGGCAGGTGATTAGGTGACCAGGGATTGGACCGAGGAAGAGCCCTAGATGTGGTGTACTTGGATTTCAGTAAAGCCTTTGACACTATTCTGCACAGGTGACATAAACAAATCGAGCGCCCTAGGGATGGACCCTAAAGTGATTGACTGGGTTAGAAATTGGTTGAGTGAGAGGCTACAAAGGCTACAGGGAAAATGGAGCTCACTCTGAGGAGAAGGATGTTACCCAGTGGTGTGTCGCAGGGATCTTTCCTTGGTCTGATTCTTTTTAACATCTTTGTTAGTGATATTGCAGAAGGGCTGTCTGGTAAGGTTTGCCTCTTTGCGGATTATAGCAAAATCTGCAATAGACATTTAAGAAGGAGTAGATAATATGAGGAGGGATCTAACTAACCTTGAAGAATGGTCAAGAATTTTTCAGCTGAGATTTGACGCTAAAAAATGCAGGGTCATGTATTTGGGCTGCAAAAATCCAAGGGAACGGTACAGTGTGGGGGGGGGGGGGGTGAAGTACTTCTGTCAATGAAAGAAGAGTGGGTCCTTGGCACGATTGTTTCTAATGATCATAAAGTGGCTAAATGGGTAGAAAAGGTGACAGCGAAAGCCAAAAGGATGCTTGGGTACACAGGAAGAGGAATGGCCAGCAGAAAAAAAGAAAGTGATAGTGCTTTTATATAACTCTCCAGTGCAACCCTATTTGGAGTATTGTGTGCAATTTTGGAGACCACACCTTCAAAGGGATATTGTGGTACCGGAAGCATGCCTGAGCAGATGGAATACAGCTACAAATTACAATATAAGCTCTACTATTTTACTATAGACTAACTATATTTTTATCTATTTTCATATGCTGACGGCGATCAGGTCTCAGAATCGAAATCAGCTATACACTGGACCTACTTGTATGGTACAGTGATATGCTTTCAATACATCAATGACCTGTGTACATCGCTGTTTTTTATTAATATTTGCTTTTTCTTTTATTCTTTTTTTATTGTTTTATTTATTTATCTTATAAAATTGCTGTTAAACCGCACTGCAATATGTTGGCCGCTGATTAGGGAAGAAGATGTCGTTATAAGTTATATCTTGAAGCGTCATGCCATGATATACATTCTCCTTCCTATCTTCTAAACAATAGCGTGTTTAGAAGATAGGAAGGAGAATGTATATCATGGCATGACGCTTCAAGATATAACTTATAACGACATCTTCTTCCCTAATCAGCGGCCAACATATTGCAGTGCGGTTTAACAGCAATTTTATAAGATAAATAAATAAAACAATAAAAAAAAGAATAAAAGAAAAAGCAAATATTAATAAAAAACAGTGATGTATACAGGTCATTGATGTATTGAAAGCATATCACTGTACCATACAAGTAGGTCCAGTGTATAGCTGATTTCGATTCTGAGACCTGATCGCTGTCAGCATATGAAAATAGATAAAAAGATAGTTAGTCTATGGTAAAATAGTAGAGCTTATATTGTAATTTGTAGCTGTGTGGCATAAAGCTCTGAGAAGTGACATTTTACTAGTTTGTAGTGAGCAGATGGAATGGCAAAATAGCGAGCACTGCACCTTTAAAAGCCAGAGCAAGCCAGGTTTCCATGACAGCAGGAAGCTTTCAGAGAGAATGCAGCTCAGTCAGATTCATGACGTAAGAGCTGGAAGCAGCCCTAACGAGGTGCACCTGGATAGTCAGAAGGGCGTGCCTGAACAAGGAAGCCGTCTTAAACCAGCTTCAGGGCTAGTCTTGCAGAACAGCACACAGTACCAGAACAGCTGACAGGATTGTCAGCAGAGAAGGAAACTGGACAGACAAGAAGGCAGGGAAAAGCCTTTACAAGTGTCTAAACCACTTCAACAAGGAAGGCAGAAACTGAGGAAGTCTTGGAACCCAGCTCCAGGCAAGAGGGATTCTGGTGGGTCCAATCCCAGTTACCTTAAAGCTAAGTCAACGCTGTCGTGGGAGCTACCTGAAGACAGGGACAAGCATTTTACATGTAGAAGGGAAGAGAGCTCCAAGCACAGACCGGGCAGTGATAGCAGACAAGGTACGTTGGATTTTCTGCCTAATCAGAATCTTGTTGAAGACATTGTAAAACAACTAAAAGCCAGTGCTAACAAGTGCCACGATAGCACGGCTGTAAAACCACCTAGCAGAAACACTTGGAATAAATGGTTTAATGCAGATGTAGAAACCATAAAGAGAAGCTTACGTACTAACCAAACTCCTGAGCTAGAGAACGTCACGGCTAGTAGAGGAGGGAATCTTCTAGAGCAGCTGCAAAAGGCTATTCCAGAATGCCAGCCTAGAAGTTCTCCTAGGCAGAGCTGTGAGAATGAAAGCGAGGACATGATCATTGACGCAGCAGATGTTCCTGAGTCCTCTGGTTCTTTTGAGATGGACTGTTCTATGTGTAATAGAGTGGACATGAACTTATGTTAAACAAGCTTTGGTAAGAAGAATTACAAAGTTGTTTGGAAGTTATGTGCTGCTGTGAAGAAACAGTTTTTCCACTTTTATTTGATGCTTTTCATTTGCTCCTGTTTTTCTGTTTATTCTGGAAAAGAATTATATTGCTTTGCTTATTTGCCTGAGAACCTATGTGAGGGGAAAACCCCAACAATAATAATAAATTTATCTGTTCCCAAAAGACCCTTGTGCCACAACACATTTTTGTGAGAGTGAAACAAAAAACTACATATCCCAGCAACCCTTGCTGCTAGATAGTATAAGGACACTCAGAAGCAAAACAGCGGTCACCCCTACTATAAAGCCTTCGGCCAGTAGCAGGGGAGCATGACAATATAAACAGAATAGAGTTGGTTCAGAGGATGGCTATGAAAATGATTAGTGGCCTTCGTTATAAAGCATATGGAGGCAGACTTAAAGATCTTAATATATATAAGTTAGAGGAAAGGCGGGATAAAAGAGATATGATAGAGATGTTTAATACCTCCGTGGCATAAATGCACAAGGGGAGAGTTTCTTGTGATTGAAAGCAAGCTCTGCTACAAGGGGGCATAGGATGAAGGCGAAAAGGGATAGGCTCAGAAGTAATATGCGATAATATTTCTTTACGGAAAGAGTGGTAGATGCATGGTTTAGTCCCAGTGGAGGTAGTAGAGACAAAGACAATATCTGAATTCAAGAAAGCATGGGACAAATACAGAAGTTCCCTTAAGGAAAAAAGGTGACTATTGTAGTTGATATGGAAGGACAGACTAGATAGGCCATGTGGTCTTTTTCTGCCATTATGTTTCTATGAACTGTGAAGTTGTTACTCAAATAAGTGTTTGGCCTGTGAAGACCACAATGTTTGAACTATATGAGTGAGAGTGCTATGCGCCATTAAATGGAACATCAAGTGGTTTATTGTGCCATGCAGTTCCTTCACATGGTGTCATATCTTTGGACAATACTAGTATATATAAACAAATTGGTGTACTTGTTTCCATGTCGAAACATATGAAAGCTGTGGCAAACATCACATCCTCTCATGCATAGTTAAATCAGATCAGTCTTGCACAAAAACCTGGGTGACATAATCCCCAACACCATCCAACAGCATTACCTTCATGCATACACCTGGCAGTCTTGCTGTTGGCAGTGACGGAAACAGCATCCCAATGGGTTGAGGCAAAATATGCTCCTAGAGCTGTGTGCAACACATTATCTCCAGGAACAAGCAGGAATGTAGTCTTCACATATGGGTGACGTTGGTACTGACGGAGCCCGCGTGGGAATGCTCCCCAGCATCCAATAGGAAAGCCTTTGGGAGCATCCCACTGTGCCTGCGTCGCTACCTTCTCACCCTTGGAACCCTCCTTAGTTCTTCGTTTTCCGTGGAGCCAGCAGAAAGCAAATCCTGTCACCGCAGAAAATGTTTTCATTCTTCTTCTTTTGCTATTTTTTTGTGGTTGCGTCTGCCTTCTCGTTGACACCGGAACCGATATCGTCGATTCTGTTTGTTTCTTTCTGTAAAAAAAAAAAAAGAAAAAAGAACTTTAAGTCTTTCAGGTGCATTGATGCCATTTTAGGTCTTAGGCCTTCCATCCAGTCTACTGACACGATGGAAAAACCAGTCAGTGGTTTTAAAAAATGTTTTAAGTGTGGTAGTACCATCTCTGCTATTGATACCCATGACTGGTGTCTTAAATGCCAGCTGTCCGAATGTACCCTATGCAAAAAGATGACAAAGAGAGGCCTACAGAATCGGGTCGCAAAACTCAGCTCCCTCTTTGCCTCAGATGTGGTTTCACTTGCTTCAACGTCGTCGAGGGCATCGTCTTCCTCTCATGTATCTCAGGTATCGAAACACAAGTCTTTCTCGAAGAAGGGTGTCTTCCCAAGGGTAGATCTCCATCTAAACATAGAGATGCCTCAAGCTTTGCCCTGGAGCTGGATCGACTGGCCAAACAACCCCCGGTGGGAGGACCTCCTCTCCAAAGCCACCAAAGAGGCCCAGGATGTTCCCGAGTCCTCTACCTCAGGAGAGCTGCTAATGCCATGCTCTGGGACGGTAGCTCATGCTTCCAGTACTGATACCCAGGCATCGGCAAGCTCTATGGATCAGCGTATCCTGGCCATTGAGTGGAGTCAAGCGGCTCTGTTAGCAGCATCGGTACCGGTCAGGATATTACTGGCGGTACCGTTTGCGGTGCCAATGCAGTCGGCATCAGGTTTCATGCCACTCGACACACTCCTGCCCGTGCCGGTCCTCAAGTCCGTTCCTGGTTCCGAGATACAAGTACAACAAGTCTCTCAGGCCAATACTGATCTTGATCGGTACCGGAACTTAAAAGAGCAGGAGTATCGATCCTGCTGATACTTTGACTCTACCGATTCCGATTCTTCGGATGATGATTCGATCAGTACTCGAGAAATGCAAAGTCTTCCGGAGGGACTCTCACTGTCGCTGCAATAGTGCATGTCCCCTCCTGAAGATATGTCTTTTAAAGAGTTCATCAAGGATATGGCAAGGGGCCTATCCATTACACCTACATCTGAGAATGAGCCCAGAGCAGAGGAATTGGAGATCCTCCAATACCCTACAGCTCCTAAGGAGGCGACTACTCTGCCTATTCACCGTATACTCCAGGATCTTATGCTCCAGATATGGGAAATGCCCCTCACCATTTCTCCCCATACTCGGCGACACGATACCATGTATTGGGTACCAGAAAGTCCCGGTTTCCAGAAAGCACAGCTTCCACACCACTCAATGGTGTGGAATTGGCTATGCGTCGAATTAAGAGTCCTAAGACCCACTCCTTCAATCCCCCAGGTAGGGAATCAAGAACCTTTGATGCCTTTGGGTGATGGTGCTTTCAGGCCTCCATGCTTTCAACCTGCATAGGTTCAAACGTATTCTACATGGATATGTTCCTTATGGAGGTAACTAGGGAACCAATCAATGGCTCCTCTTCTCCCAGATGATAAGAGGGCAGGCTATCTTACATTAGTCAAACATGCCCAGAATGTTTTGAAGTTTCTCAGTAGGGCAAGCTTTGACTGTTTTGAGTGCACTAGCAGAGCAACATCTATCTGCATAGGTGCCTGTAGGATTGCATGGCTTCAAGCATCCAACCTTGAACAATGAGTTCAAGACAAGCTGGGTAATATTCCCTGTACTGGTGAGAACCTGTTTGGGAAGGATTGGCAACATAAGGCTTCTCAGTTAGATTCTGAGAATACCACCCTCTCTAGATCTAAAAGAAGCGTATACTAGTATCCTCATTCATCCAGAACACAGGCAATATCTACGCTTCATCTTCCAGGGAAATCACTATCAGTACAGAGTCCTTCCCTGCGGACTCACCTCTATCCCAAGAGTCTTCACAAAGTGCATGGCGGTCATAGCCGCATATCTAAAGACTCTCGGGATATTATAAGAACATAAGATATGCCATACTGGGTCAGACCAAGGTCCATCAAGGCCAGTATCCTGTTTCCAAAAGTGGCCAATCTAGGTCATACGTACCTAGCAGTTTCCCCAAAAGACACAGGTTCCACAATGCTTGTACTGGGTCAAGCATTGAAATCCTGGGTCCCTTCTTAATAATGGTTTATGGACCTTTCCTCCAGGAACTTGTCCAAACCTTTTTTTAAACCCAGCTACACTAACAGCCTTTACTACATCCTCCGGTAACAAATTCCTGAGTTTGATTACACGTTGAGTGAAAAAATATTTTCTTTTATTAGTCTTAAATAGTTTACTCTGTAGCTTCATGTAGCATGTCCCCTAGTCTTTCTAAATTCTGATAATGTAAACAATCGATCTACGGTTACCCGTTCCACTCCGTTCATTAATTTATAGACTTCTATCATATCTCCCCTCAGTCGTCTCTTTTCCAGGTTAAAGAGCCCTAGCCTTTTTAGCCTTTCTTCATAGGAGTATCCTTCCATCCCCTTTACCATTTTGGTGGCTCTTCTCTGAACCTTTTCTAATAACGCTATATCCTTTTTAAGATACGGCAACCAGAACTGCACACAATATTCAAGGTGCGGTCTCACCATGTAATGATATAGAGGCATTATAATATCTTTTGTTTTATTTTCCATTCCTTTCCTTATGATACCTAGCATTCTATTTGCTCTCTTGGCCGCTGCTGCACACGGGGCCGAGGGTTTTAACATGTTATCCACAATGACACCTAAATCTTTTTCCTGGGTGGTGGTTCCTAATGTGGAACTTTGCATTGTGTAACCATAGTTTGGGTTGTTCTTCCCTAGGTGCATAACTTTGCACTTGTCCACATTAAATCTCATCTGCCATTTGGATGCCCAGTCTTCCAATTTATCAAGATCTTCTTGCAATTTTCCACAATCCTCTTGGGTTTTAACAACTTTAAATAGTTTTGTGTCATCTGCAAATTTGATAACCTCACTCATTATTGCCTTTTCCAGGTCATTTATGAATATGTCAAAAAGTAGCGGACCCAGCACAGATCCCTGGGGTACACTACTATTCACCTTTCTCCATTGGGAAAATTGGCCATTTAGCCCTACCCTCTGCTTTCTATCTTTTAACTAGTTCCTGATCCACAATAGTACACTGCCTCCTATCCCATGACTCTTTAGTTTTGCCAAAAGTCTCTGCTGAGGGACCTTGTCAAAAGCTTTCTGAAAGTCCAGATACACTATATCAACCGACTCACCTTTGTCCACCTGTTTATTCACACCTTCAAAAAAACATAACAGATTAGTAAGACAAGATCTTCTTTGTCTAAAGCCATGTTGGCTGTCTCCCATTAGGCCATGACTATCTACATGCTGAGTAATTTTGTTCTTTATGATGGTTTCTACCATTTTTCCCAGTACTGACGTGAGGCACACCAGTCTGTAGTTTCCCGGATCACCCCTGGAACCCTTTTTAAAAATTGGCGTTACATTGGTGATCCTCCAATCTTCAGGTATTACAGATGATTTTAATGAAAGTTCACAGATTACTAATAGCAGGTCTGCAATCTCATATTTCAGTTCTTTCAACACCCTTGGTTGTATACCATCCGGCCCAGGTGATCTGCTACTCTTCAATTTATCTCATAGTTGTAATACATCTTTTTGATGTATCGATATTTCTTTCAATTCTTCCGCACTTTTAAATACCACTTCAGTTATGGGTAACATCCCTACATCTTCCTCAGTAAAGACCGAAGCAAAGAATTCATTCAGTCTCTCCACTATCGCCCTGTCGCCTCTTAGTGCCCCTTTAACTCCTCTATCATCTAATGGACCAACTGAATCTCTCACAGGTTTTTTGCTATGAATGTACTTGAAAAAATCTTTGTTACGCGTTTTTGCTTCCGCAGCAAGCTTCTTCTCAAATTCTCCCTTTGCCTGCTTTATCAATGCCTTGCATTTGACTTGCCAGTGCTTGTGCTATTTCCAGGTTTTGTCGTTTGGCTCTTTTTTCCATTTCCTGAAAGATGCTTTTTTGGCAACAACAGCCTCTCTGACCTCACCTTTAAACCATGCTGGCAGTTTTTTGGACTTCCTTCCACTTTTCTTAAAGCGTGGAATACAGGTGGTGTGGGCTTCCAAGATAGTATTTTTCAACAACACCCAAGCTTGATGTAAGTCTTTAACCTTTGGAACTGCTCCTTTTAGTTTTTTCTTAACTATTTTCCTCATTTTATCATTGTCTCCCTTTCGAAAGTTAAAAGGTAGTACTGTGGATTTCCTTACTATCCCTCCTCCACTAATTAAATCAAATGTGATCATGCTGTGATCACTATTGCCAAGTGGCCCCAACACCCTTATCTCTTGCACTAGATCTGGTGTTCCACTAAGGACTAGGTCTAAAATGGCTTTCCCTCAGGTCGGTTCATGAACCAGTTGCTCCAAGAAGCAGTCATTTATTTCATCTAGGAAGTTTATCTCCCTAGCATGTCCTGCTGTAACACTGACCCAGTCGATACCGGGGTAATTGAAATCACCCATTATTATTACTGCGCTGTAACTTTTGGTTAGCTTCCTTGATTTGTTTGAGCATTTCATCATCCATTTGTTCATTCTGGCCAGGCAGTCGATAGTACACCCCCACTGCCATCGCCTTCCCGATACTTAGACAACTGGCTAATAAGGGCAGCCACCTCACAGGAGGCTATCCCTCCTTCATACAGTGCAGGTACTGCAAGATCTTTGATTTGTGGTAAATCTTCAAAATCCCATCTAGTTCTCACTCAAACACTAGAATTCATAGGAGCTCTTCTAGACACTCGACGGTCAAGGGCATTTCTATCCCGGGACTAGTACAACTCACATCTCAAGTACGGCTCAGGGACCATCTCTGGGCTAAGAGATTCTACAATTTCTGGGCCATATGGCCTCTACAGTACATGTGGTCCCATATACCTAGTTACACATGCAAACAGCTCAGTGGACCCTTGCATTACAGTGGAAGCAGGTCTCCGTGGTCCTCAAGGACCGGATCCAAGTCACAGACCTGCTTAACAAGTCCTTCTATGATGGTGTACCCCAACAAATCTTCTCGTAGGGTCACCTTTTCCGATGCCTCCACATTAATACATCCTGACAACGGAGGCATCCAAACTGCGTTGGGGAGCCCACTTAGGCCCTCTCTCTGCTCAGGGCCTCTGGATGGAGCAGAAGTTGTAGCTCCAGATAAATCTCCTGGAGCTTTGTGCTATCTTCAATACCCTCAAGGCATTTCAACAACTCCTACAGGACCACAGAGTTCTCGTCCAGATGGACAATCAGGTAGCCATGTTCTATGTGGACAAACAGGGAGGAACAGGCTCTTGGGACCTTTGCCAGGAGGCTCTCCAGCTTTGGTCTTTTGCCATTGCTTATCAGATACACCTCCAAGTTCTATCTCTACCGGGACAGCAAAATGTCCTAGCAGAAAAATTGAGTCAGATCCTTTTTTCACACACATCTTTCAGACCTGGGGAACTCCGGAAATGGACCTTTTTGCCATTACACAAAATGCGAAACTTCCTCATTTCTGCACCAAAGCCCTGAGGTCCAGCTTACAGCAAGTGGATGCTTTCCACCTTCACTGGGGTCAAGATTTCCTGTATGCCTTTCCTCTCATACCCCTGATTCCCAAAACGCTCTTCAAGTTTAAAGCAGACAGGGGCAAAATAATTCTCGTCACCCTGCACTGGCCACGTCAACCATGGTTTCCTCTCCTGCTACGTCAGTCTCAGACTTGCCCCCTGAGTCTCGGGTCAGCTCCCTATCTCCTCTCCCAGGAGGAATGTACGCTACTCCATCCCAATCTGCAGTCTCTCCATCTCATGGCTGGGCTGCTGAAAGCGTAGTCTTACAGGATCTTAACCTGACTCAGGAAGTAAAAGAGATCCTGCTAGCCTCCAGGAAACTGTCCACCAGATGTTCTTATGAGCTCAAATGGCATAGGTTCTCCACCTGGTGTTCCCGGAAGGAGCTTAATTTCTTTTCAACTCCTGTGGAGGCTCTCCTTCAATATCTCCTACATCTTTCCTATTCTGGTCTCAAGATAAACTTGGTCAGGGTTCATTTTAGTGCAATTGCTGTTTCTTACCATCCCTTGGATAGACAGACACAGCTTCTTGTGGCACATTTCATGAGAGGGCACTTATTTACCAAGCCTCCCATCAGACCACCACCAGTGGCATGGGATCTTAATGTCGTCTTAGGGCAGCTCCTCAAGCCGCCTTTTGAATCTTTAGCCACAACCTCACAAAAGTTTCTCTCATGGAAGGTTATCTTCCTAATTGCCCTCACTTCGGCTAGACACATTAGTGAGCTTCAGGCATTGGTGGCAGACCCACCTTATACCTGGTTCCACCATGATAAGGTTGTCCTCAGGACTCACCCCCATTTCATGCCAAAGGTGGTGCCTCCTTTCCATCTCAATCAATCAGTTTATATTTGTGTCTTTTTCCTTAGACTGCATTCCTCTAAGGCAGAGGCAACCTTGCACACACTTGACTGCAAGTGTGCCTTATCTTTTTATCTTCAAAGGATTCGAGAGCACCGTAGAACTTCTCAGTAGTTCATTTCTTTTGACCCTAGTCACTTGAGTCTCCCAGTTTCTAAACGTTTTCTGTCCAATTGGGTAGCATTTGCTTATGCTAAGGCAGGACTATCCCTTGAGGGGCACGTCACTTCCCATAATGTTTGTGCCATGTCTGCCTCGATGGCAAACTTACAGTCTGTAGCCATTGGCGAAATCTGCAAAGCAGCTACCTGGTCTTCAGTGCATACCTTTGCTGCTCATTACTGTCTTGACAAGGACTCCCACCAGGATGCCATGTTTGGTCAGGCTGCACTCCATCATCTCTTTCAGACTTAGGGCTCCTACCCTCCATCCCGGAATTTAACGATACTAAATATCCATGGAGGATCCATGACCTCTTGATGCATACTCTGAGGCAAATCTACCGATTCTGAGATCATTTATCTGGGAGCTAAGGAGTCCCATATGTAAAGACTACATTTCTTCTTGTTCCTGGAGATAGCGTAGTTACTCACCTGTAACAGGTGATTTCCGAGAACAACAGGGATTTAGTCTTCACAACCCACCCTCCTCCCCTAGGAGTTGTAGGGTTTCTCTCTTTTCTCTTTCTCTCCTTTTATCTCAACTACAAACTCAGCTGAGGAGGGAGAGTTCCAAAGGCAGGAAGGCAGCGACGCAGGCGTAGTGGGATGCTCCCAAAGGCTTTCCTATTGGACACTGGGGAGTGTTCCCGCATGGGCTCCATTGGTACTGAAGTCACCCATATGTGAAGACTAAATTCCTGCTATTCCTGAAGATCACCTGTTAAAGGTGAGTAACTACGCTTTATTGGGGAGGGCTGATGTCTGCATGCTTTATGAATGCTGCCATGATAGTCAATAGGAGGGCACATGCTAGAGTGTAATGTAGGAGGTCACCAAACAGTATCTCCTATCTTTAATATAAAACATGCTGCCTTGTATTAATCTGTACAGTGCTGATGCATTGGCCAAAGTGGTGCTGTGTGGGTAAGGGTCAAGCTCCTGGCCATTGTGTAAGGGATGCCCAGTTGAAGCTACACATTGTGAGGGCCTTGTGCAGATGGCAAATATTTCTGACAGAAAGGTCATATGCTGCCCATATGTCCACTTACAGGATAGGCAGCACAGATGACTATGGTGCAAACAGTTCTAATGGATGACAAAAGTGGCCTGCCCAGTGTTTAGGTAATGGTGCTCCACATGTATAAATGTTGGGTGTAGGAGTCAAAATAGACACAACTTGTGCAAGGCTGGTCTGATAGGGGTCCCTCACTCCCACTGGAGCATATTACCATGCCTTGGATCACAGAATTTTCTGGAATCAACAATATGCCACCAGAAGGTGTGTGTGAAATGACTGCACATTTGGGAGCCGAATCGGGTGCATATCTGGACCAGATTTTGGACGTCTGGACAGTCCAGGTATGCCCCAATCAGAATTGGTCTCTTTTTGTTTATTGCTTATTTTATTGCTTGTATTTGCCATAAAAATTTTTATGTTTGTAAATTTCAAAAATCGAATAAAGAGAACCCCCCCCCCCCCCCCCCATGAATACAAATAAATCTTTGGTTCCTTCTAATTTATGAGGTTTGTTTTTTGGCTCTGCACGTCTAGTAAACAGCAATATGTTTTGTGTGCAGTACTGTGAAGCCCTGAATATAGGTTTCCTGTGCACTTTGTCAAGTATTAGATAAACCACATGTTGTAGCTGTAAATATTTCAAGAGGTGACTAATGATAAGATCACATTTATCAGTCCCTCTTTAAGCCATCATAATGTTTACATTTGTGCTTTTGAAGGGGCATTCAATTAGTGAATGAACTCAATATCGCTTCCAACAGAAGAGGGAGAGAGACAGGTGATAGTCTGGGCCATTCGCAAAGATAAGTTTCTTTTTCTTTTGCATAGCTATTATTCCTCATTGGAATCTCTTTAGCTAAAATTAACTAGCCATTTATCACTCCTTACTGATTCACGCTTGTTTCATTTTGCAGTACATATTTGGCACTGTTGCTTCAATTATAATGTTTGCAGCAAGCTTTAATTGGAAATGCTTAGAGAATACGCTAGTGTAGCCAATTCATTTCTAACCAGAGATAAAGACAAGAACAGTGGACTGTCATCAACTGTTTGCTGCCTTTAAATAAAAGAAAATGGTGTTCCAAGTCTCATTTTTTAACTTTTTTTATTATTTAAATGTGTGTGTACGTAGATGGGAAGGTCTGCAAAAAGGTAATACATATATTTTCTATGCACAAACTATACATTTGTTTCTTTTGGACTGAAAAATTACGGTAGTAAATAATTTATTGGCATTGGAGTTCTGGGCATTTATTAGGCTTAAACTGAATGTCATACTATTTGGAAATGTTTTTAGGCAACAGCCCAAAAATACATCAAAAGAATGCCAACTGGAGACTGGAAAGTGAAATGCCACTATTAGAATAATGAAGCTTGTCATATAATTGAAAGGATAACAACTACATACTCACTATCAGTAAAAGTAGGAAAATGATGTTTCTGTATATGAAGGGATCTATAAATTGTATGCAAAATTTTGTAGCATGTCAGTAAGTGAAAATTTAATGTGTATACTAAAATTTGACACGAGGGCAAATTTTAGATAGTTCATGGAAATCTTAATTGAGATGTTGAGGTCAGGACATATAGATTCTTGGTGCTATTTTAGAAAAGACCATCAAACATGGTGCTTTTTCTAAAATACATATGAGGATGTACAGGCCACCAAGACATTTCCTTGGATCGGCCCTTGGTTGGGCCACCAGGTAATTTTGATGGTGGTGGGGGGTATTATGATTGAGGACGGTGTGGAGATGCAGTTAGGGGGAGGGGATTACTTTCATTTACTGTTAGCAATCTAGTCCATGTGCACAGGTGCCAGACTTAATGCAGGCCCCTGTGTGTATCTTTCTGGCTTACTCCCCTTGCTTAGCGCAGATTGCTCTCAGGGAACGAGTCTGTTTTTTAGAGGCTAGAGTAGCAGACTTGGAAAACAAAGACAGAGAGGTACATAGACGAGACCTACAGAGATATAGTCCTGAGGTTCCACCTCCAGTCTGGCAGCATCGCTGTTGCTATGGAGGAGAGAAGTCACGTGACAGGAGAGCATCACCCTGGTGTGGCAGGACATGATCCTGTAACTAGGACCTGTCCTCCAGGTGATGTAAAACCCTCTCGCACCAAGGAAGTTTCTCCAGGGCCATGTGCCCATGAGGGAATGGTTAGGACAGCGTTATAGTTGGTGATTCGATCATTAGGCATGTAGAGAGCTGGGTGGCCGGTGGACGTGAGGATCGCCTGGTAACAAGCCTGCCTGGTGCGAAGGTAGCGGACCTCACACGCCACCTAGATAAGGTCTTAGATAGTGCTGGGGAGGAGTCTGCTGTCTTGGTACATGTCGGTACCAATGACATAGGAAAATGTGGTAGGGAGGTTCTGAAGGCTAAATTTAGGCTTTTAGGTAGGAAGTTGAAATCCAGAACTTCCAGGGTAGCGTTCTCCGAAATGCTTCCCGTTCCACGTGCAGGACCCAAAAGGCAGGCAGAGCTCCAGAGTCTCAATGCGTGGATTAGACAATGGTGCAGAGATGAGGGTTTGGATTTGTTAGGAACTGGGGAACATTTTGGGGAAAGGAGGGGCTCTTCCGAAGGGATGGGCTTCACCTTAACTGGGATGGAACCAGGCTGCTGGCATTAACCTTTAAAAAGGAGATAGAGCAGCTTTTAAACTAGATAATAGGGGAAAGCCGACAATCGCCCAAGAGCGGATGGTTCGGAAGAATGTATCCTTGAATGATACTACCAAAAGCAGAGAGGTTCCAAAAAAGAGTAAAGAAGCCCAAATGCCCTCGAGTATGGAGCAGACAGAGCTTAAAGATCCCAAATTACCCATGTCTATCAATTGCCAAATTAATATGAATAAAATACAGTCTCCAAAATACTTGCATGCAAATGCTAGAAGTCTAAACAATAAGATGGGAGAGTTAGAATATATAGTACTAAATGAGAGATTAGATATGATTGGAATATCAGAGACATGGTGGAAGGAGGACAACCAGTGAGACACTGTGATACCTGGGTACAAACTATATCGTAATGATAGAGCTGGTCAAATTGGTGGAGGGGATGCGCTCTATGTTAGAGAGGGCATTGAGTCAGAAAGGATTAAAGTTTTGCAGGAAACAAAATTTGCGGTAGAATCTCTATGGATTAAAATACCATGTAAAAAGGGGAAGGCGATGGCAGTGGGTGTGTACTATCGGCCGCGTGGCCAGAATGAACAAATGGATGATGAAATGCTCAAAGAAATCAAGGAAGCTAACAAAAGTTACAGCGCAGTAATAATAATGGGTGATTTCAATTACCCCGGTATCGACTGGGTCAGTGTCATGGCAGGACATGCTAGGGAGATAAAGGAGCATGTTTACTAAAACCCCGGTAATGTGCGGGCCGCGGTAGTGTGCGGGTGCCATATAAGGAGTGGGCGTTCCAGGCTGAAAAAGAAACTCCGGAATTTGCATATGCGCTAAGGTGTGCGCCCCACACAGTAGCGCATGAGATAGCTGTGCGTGAGGCATAAGCGGCACGCTGATGTGCAAGCAGGAAAGCAGAACCACAGTGCAATGTTTAAGACATTGACCAATGGTGCAGGGATCAGGAGTTCAATCCCTCACGGTGCCCAATGAAGACAGCTGGCTGAGGTGTCATTTTAGGAGGCATATAAATAATGGGCGGCAGAAGGTGGCACGCTAATGTTTTTGGAGGCAATTTAATATTGAGAGGCATAAGGCGGCGCGCTGATGTGCAAGCACAGGAACAGAACCACAGCACAATGGTTAAGACACTGACCAATGGTGCAGGGATCAGGGTTTCAATCGCCCAATGAAGACAGCTGGCTGAGGTGTCATTTTAGGAGGCATATAAATAATGGGCGGCAGAAGGTGGCACGCTAATGTTTTTGGAGGCATTTTAATATTGGGAGGCATAAGGCGGCGCGCTGATATGCAAGCAGGAGAGCAGAACCACCGCACAATGGTTAAGACACTGACCAATGGTGTAGGGATCAGCGGTTCAATCCCCCACAGTGCCCAATGAATACAGCTGGCTGAGGTGTCATTTTAGGAGGCATATAAATAATGGGCAGCATAAGGCGGCGCGCTGATGGGCATAAGACGGCGCGCTAATGTTTTTGGAGGCATAAGACGGCGCGCTGATGTGCAAGTACAGGAACAGAACCACAGAGCAATGGTTAAGACACTGACCAATAGTGCAGGGATCAGGGGTTCAATCCCCCACAGTGCCCAATGAAGACAGCTGGCTAAGGTCCTATTTTAGGAGGCATATGCATAAGGCGGCGCGCTAATCTTTTTGGAGGCATTTTAATATTGGGAGGCATAAGGCGGCGCGCTGATATGCAAGCAGGAGAGCAGAACCACCGCACAATGGTTAAGACACTGACCAATGGTGCAGGGATCAGCAATTCAATCCCCCACAGTGCCCAATGAAGACAGCTGGCTGAGGTGTCATTTTAGGAGGCATATAAATAATGGGCGGCATAAGGCGGCGCACTAATGTTTTTGGAGGCAATTTAATATTGGGAGGCATAAGGCGGCGCGCTGATGTGCAAGCACAGGAACAGAACCACAGCACAATGGTTAAGACACTGACCAATGGTGCAGGGTATCAGGGGTTCAATCCCGCACAGTGCCCAATGAAGACAGCTGGCTGAGGCATTATTTTAGGAGGCATATAAATAATGGACTGCATAAGGCGGCGCGCTAATCTTTTTGGAGGCATTTTAATATTGAAAGGCATAAGGCGGCGCGCTGTTCATTTTGGCCGGCATAAGGCGTGCGGATATCCAAGCACAGGAACAGAGCCACAGCACAATGGCTAAGACACTGACCAATGGTGCTGGGATCATGGGTTCAATCTCCCACTGTGCCCAAGGAATAAGGCTGGCTGAGGCATTACCTGTTATGAGGAATATGTCTCTAGGAGGCATTATACTTTTTAATGTAATTACTACTGCTAGCAAATGCACTCTCAAAGCACTGTAATATAAGGTGCCCCATAAGGTACCCTAGAGGGCACATTTTAAGGTGCACTGTCCAGCAAGGCACCCTACAATGTTGCTTATAGGGCGCTTTATAGGGTGCTGTATGAGGCAGGGCAAGGTCAGAGCACTGTTTCTGCTGGCAGCACTGTGCATTGTAATGCATGGGAATCCTAGGTAGGTGCGCTGACATGCATGAAGGAACAGCAGTGTAGCACACTGGTTAAGACACTGACTGATGGTGCAGGGGTCATGGGTTCAAATTCCCAGTAAATAAGGTTGGCTGAGGTATGTCTGTTTTCTGCATGCAACTGTACACCAATCTGTGCTGCCATCTAAAAAGAACCCCACCCTAGTGCCATAAATTAATGCACCTTTTAGGGTGCACCAGAAGGCACATTCTAAACAACCACGTCAGCAAAGGTGAGTTATGTTTCCCAGGGGCCATGTTGAAAGTTTGTCAACTCCCAAGGCACCCCATAAGCTGCCTGAATCGAAGGTGTGACATAAGATGCCCCAAGGATGTATAGGTGACCTCAAAAATGTTTGCCAAGAGCAGTAAGATCCCCAATCTGAAGGGCAAAAGAGGTATGTGCCAAACACACATGTAACCCAAACACTGCACAGAGCTGAAAGGAAAGACAATGCATAAGTAAAAGGAGGACGTAGATCACAGCTGCTGGACCACACAAATCAGCCCCAGCCCATGTGGCAGCTAGAGAAATGGACAAACATATCAGGGGCAGCTGTACCTATGCACAGAGTGATGGTAATGTACCATTTATTTATTTATTTAACAAGTTTTTTATACCGCCTTTTCCTTCAATCAAAGCGGTCACAAGAAATACAAGGTATAAACAAGGGAAACAAACAGTATAGACATGACAACATATGGTAATGTAGGAAAAATAACAAGGGTTAACAAAATAGTGGATTATTTATAAAACATATACAATAGATGATATCTTAGTCATTTGTTGATCCATAGTGCTCAATAAAAAGTAAAGTTTTTAATTGCTTACGAAAGTCACTTAAAACATCAATTGCACGTAAATCAGGGGGGAGAGAGTTCCAAATCAAAGGGGCAGCCAAAGAAATTGCTCGTTGTGATGTACATTTGCGTGATTTAGCGAAGTTTCTTGGGGTATTGAGGGTGTTTGAGGTGGATAATCTTCTAGGTCTGTTGCTGGTATCACGGGATAAGAGGGCATGGAGGCTGGTTGCAGAACTGTTGTGCTTCATTTTGAAGATGTTTATGATTAACTTATACTTTATGCGAAGGGTTATCGGGAGCCAGTGGAGATCTTTAAGGATGGGGGTAATGTGGTCATGATTTGTGGAACCGTTAATTATTCTGGCTGCTGTATTCTGTGCCATTTGAAGAGGTTTGAGAGCATGTTTTGACAGCCCATTGTAGATAGGGTTGCAAAAATCCAGAATGGGGGTAATAAGTGCCTGGCAGACTGTACGAAAGTGTTCATTAGAGATAAGAGGCTTGAGGCGTCTAATTATTTTCATTCGGTAATAAGCGCTTTTAACAGTTTTCTTTATGTGAGATCGCAGGTCTAGCTTCTTATCGAGGGTTACCCCGAGGTATCTTACTTCATCCTTAATTGGAATCTCAGTACTGTTGCATGTGATGTATGGTGGGGGATTAAAGTTGGTGTTTCTAGTGACAATAAGTGCTTCAGTCTTCTTCAAGTTTATTGCAAGGTTGTTATTTGACAGCCAAATGGAAATGCTGGTAATGCAGTTTGAAATCTTGTTGTAGTTTGGGCAGTTGATATCAATCGGAGTGTAGATCATAATATCATCTGCGTAAATTGTGTAGTCTATATGATGAGTTGATATTATGTGACATATTGGTTGGATAAAGAGGTTAAAAAGAAGTGATGAGAGTGCAGATCCCTGCGGTACGCCTTGTTTGATAACTGTATGATGAGAAGTGTTTAGACCGACTTTAACTTGGAACTGTCTACCAATTAGGTAGGACTCAAACCAGTTTAGGACGGTGCCAGTTAGACCGATGCTCTTTAGTCTGGCTAATAGTATTGAATGGTCCACTGAATCAAAGGCCGCTGAAATATCTAAGAAAATCATTAAGGTTCCTCTATTATAGTTGTCTATGGTTTGAGTGATATCATTAAATAAATAAAGTAGCAGCGTCTCAACTCCATGGTTCGGGCGGAAGCCATGCTGATGTATGTCAAGTGGCGCATGCTCATCAATATGGTCTTGGAGCTGTAGTTGTACTACCTTCTCGATAATTTTTGCCAGGAGTGGTAAGCTGGAAATTGGTCTATATGCAGCTGGATTGGTTTTTTTAAGGTTGGTTTTCTTAAGGATAGGCCTAATTGTGGCTAATTTCAGCTGTTCTGGCATGATTCCTTGATTTAGGGAGTTGGTTACGAGGTGGTGTATAAAATTAATGAAGTTTGACTTAGTAGCTTTGACCCAAGGTACTGGGCAAGGATCTGTGGGTGCGGTACTTGTGTTAAGTGCAGCAATGATGTCTGAAAGCTGCTTAGTTGAGGGAATATGAAACTTGTTCCAAATTGTACTTGGTAAAATAAGATTGTTTTTTTCAGATTGTTTTAAAGGTGGAGTCTGGCCTATTTTTTCTCGAAGATAATCCACAAACACTTGAGGGTTGATCAGGATGTCTTTATCAGAACAAGGTTCATTAACTAGGTATTTTACTATCTCAAAAAGTTCTCTAGGTTTGTTATAAGCTTTCTGGATAGTGTTTGTGTGGTATTCTTTTTTTGATTTGTTGATGAGATCATTATAACTCTTTTGCTGAATTAAATATAAATCCTGAGAGGTGGTAGATTTGGATCGTCTCCATTGGCGTTCTAACTTCCTTAATTCTCTCTTAGCATCGCGTATGTTATTTGAATACCATGGTGCGTGATGTTTCCTTTTGATCTTTTTTGAGTCTGTTATAGCCTTGGCTGCAGTGCTGATGGTGTCATACCAATTGTTTACTTGTTTGTTCAAATCAAGTTCAGCTGAGTTAAGGTGAGGTATTGTGTCTAGTAAGAATTGATCTCTATTGAAGGCTTTGAACCTTCTTGGGGTGAACGTATTAGCTTTTATTTTATCGAGCTTGTCAAACGTGCATTTGAATTCTATTTTAATTCTATGGTGATCTGACCATGGAACTGGGGTAATTATGGGTGATGAGAAGTTGCCATTATTTATGATGTGGTTGGGGGCAAAGATGAGATCTGGCATGGATCCGTATTTGTGGGTGGGAGCGTTTACTAATTGGGTATATTGTAAGGAGTCCATAGCTTGCAAGAAGGTTTCCTTATCTATATTGGAAGAGGAGTTGAGGTTGAAGTCTCCTAGTAAAATTAGAGGTTTATGGTGAGAGTTGACTGCACAGACGGTTTCTAAAATGGAGGTTAGCTCTTCAGCTGGGGCATGAGGTGCTCTATATAGTAGGCTGATGGCTAGGTGTTTGTTACCCACTGTGATAGTGCTGGATTCGTCAGAGGAATTAGAGGCTATATTTTTTAGATGTAAAGATTTTTTTGCGATGATCAAAACTCCGCCTCTTCTCTGAGAGCGAGGGTTGTTAAAGGCAGAATATGAAGGTGGGACCAGTTGGTTGAGGAGGACGCTGTCAGTGGGAGTTAGCCAGGATTCAGTGATACATAGGATATCTGGCTGTTGGTCACTGATATGGTCTCTGATTGTGTGAATCTTGTTTCTTACTGACCTTGTGTTCATTAGTTCGATAGAAATTGTATTTGGAGTATAATACCTCTTGTGATGAATCTTTGAATTTGTTTGCTGGTGTTGATTAAAGTCGTATTTGTATAATGATGTTATATGTGAACTTAGTGAGTTGAGGAATATATGGTATATTGGCATGAGAGTAGGTAACCAAATATAAAGGGGTTGTAAAAAAGGATCTCTACCTATAATGACAGTGTTTGACAGAGGATGTGAAGATGTGTGCAGCAGAGGAGGCTGAAATGGCAGGATAGGTGAAATATCAGGCTGACTGTGGAGTATCAGTGCTATGCAGAGCACACACAGGAGAGGCAACCAGAGAGCTGCAATGCAGGAATGTGTAGGAGTGCAGGACGTGGGGTAGCAGCATGCACATCAGGGTAGGATGGCACAACAGCTGGCAGACAGAAGATGGACAGAAGTATGTTTCACAACTCTGATGAGGGTACAATGTGCTCACAGCACAGATCTGCAAAGATATGACAGTCATACGAATGACAACCACCTCTGCAGGACAACCATACAAATCAAAGAGAACACAGAGGAATCACACCTACGACCACTACCACAAATGGCAATGCACAAACAAGTGCCACACCACCAACGTGAGCTCATTAGCAAAGGCTGCATACAAAAATAGTGCAGGGCATCACACAAGATGCCTGCTGGCTGTCAGAACAGGCAAACCCCCAATAGTAATCATGACCAAATGCACATGCAGATCTGCTGTGTACAGATCAGATACCAGTCTGTATTTGGGACCAGGGACACATGCACACACACAATGACAAGTTATGCAGTGGATACAGCATGCAAAAGAGGAAGGAAACTGACCCCCAAGGGCAGCAGAGGATGCCCGGTGGAGCTCGGACAGGACAGGAGAGAACTGAACATGCAAACAGGTGTACCACACACTAGCTGAATCACAGCAATACCAAACCCCCAAGTGCACTGCCATGTAAACACCATAAAGAAAGAGACCTATGTAACAGATAATATGTGATGGCTAGGCAGCACAGAGGGCACACCTTGGTGTACAGTGAAGAGAGGGAAGGGTGTGTGTAGAGGTGATGAACCAGCTGGTACCTAATGGTCCAGTTAGCACATCAGAAAAGAAAAAGAGAAACCACAGGTGGAGATCAAACCTGCAAACTACTGAGTTATAACACATGCCTCTAACCACTCCCACAAACAGCACACTGAGCACAATGCCGAACAAATAGCCCAAAGGGAGGGTGTTTATGGGAATCTGTAATACCCAGTGATGTGGCAAATGGCTGACAGATACACAGCTGCCACCGTACAAGGATGTGAGCACAGGTGGGCCATGGACATGACCAGCAAATCAGTAGATACAAGTGTCAATGTGCTCAAAGAGTGGAGGAGTAGCCTAGTGGTCAGAAAACTGTCTTGGACACCAAGCAACCAGGGCTCAATTCACACTAGCACTCCATGTGGCCTTGGGCAAGTCACGTAACCCTCCAGTACCTTGGAAGAAAGACCCGGCAATCTACATCCACTGACATTGACAAGAAAACCCTGGAGTCTCTGGGTTACAAGGAGTCAGGACTGATTCAAAGGCACACATTGCATTGCATGTTTGTCACCATGATCAAGCAGCAAAAGAGACAAATGTCTGTCAAATACATATCTTTATATGTGTTATTCTTCACAGATAGTGTAGACACTGCCATCATAATATCAAGGTGAGTGCATCCCTGGTGAAAGACCAAAACACATTTAGCAGGGCAGCTACCAACATCCTACAGAAAGGTCACAGGCTTGACCATAAATGAAGGGCACGAGATATAATGTGCATCAGGTGCATGCTATGCACTGGGCAGCAGGCCCCCACCCCCCACCTGCTGCTGCATGCCTCAAATGTGTTACGCACAGATGAGTGCATGTAGACCGTAGGCACTGCATGATGAGGACCCAACACACATCACCTGTCCCTCCAAACATAGCCATCAGGCAACACAGGAGGCACACAAATGAAAACAGCATATGTTGTCACAATGTTGTAATGTGAAAAACACATTCTGAAAGTAATGTTTCAGCTCTCACCTAATGCCTGATCTAGGAATCAGAACTGCAACAATGTAGACCCAAACAATCATCAAAAGCACAATGAGCATATGCTAACAGGTAGCACAGGCACATGAATACAGACAGAATACAAACTAAACTACCTGCAGAAACCTGCAGAGATACCACCATGCAGGAGGTCCCCTTGCACTGTTTGTTGGGTAGACAGTGTTTGGTCACATATAGCATGGTACATGGAATGCACAATTGAAGGCGGACAATGGACACCCACACTGCCACACACTAAATATAATGGGGCAATGAGAGTGTTGTTATCGCAGGGGATAATCAGGACCGTGCAGACGTGCAATGCAAGGTGTGTACATACATGCAGAGTGTCACGTCTGTACAGTAAACAAACACAAGAACCAGCATGTTAAGATGGAAATGATGGGCAAACATCTTACAGTGAACCAAATAGAAGCCATAGGTCCACATGCTGTGGTTCACAAACATTGTCACTCAGATGCACGAGCACCATCCACATACCAACATGATACAGTGATGCCACACATGCACGTAAACACCCTTGCCCATTGCAAACATCAATCCAGGATGGTGGTGTGCATGAAAGCGTTGTTGTGTCAAAACCTGTATCATGTCCAGGTAGAGGGCAGGTGGACATAGACAATAGGACCGCTCCATCGTTGCCCCTATGCCACAAACATGGCTGTATGCTCGTGTTGAAACAAACAGATGAGCGTATCCTGTGTGCCATGTCACACACATGGCCAAAACACAACAACAACACAACTGGGGAGGAATGTACAACATACAGTGACAATGTCAGTCCCTGCTGCACACAGCGTCCAAAGTGCAAAGTGTATCTGCAATCCAACAGGTCAGGTTAAAACTGTCCATGCAACCCTGGGCATGCATAGTCAAGTGTCACATTCCAATATGCCACAGTCCTTGAAAGTTCATGTGTGTCCCCTGCAATGAGCAGCACTCCCAGCCAAAACATGGCAGAAACAGTGTGTTGTACAGGTCTGTCATGGGCAAAGCAGCAGTCCAAGAGTAATACTGTCCATCCCAGGCATGTGCCCCACTCTCATTAGTCAAACATCCAATGTCACAATTCTCACAAAAACTTCCATGGTGTTGTGTCCCCCAACAGGTGGGTGATGGCGATGCCAGATGCACTGTAAGAAATGTGTCCGGTATGTTCTCTGCCCTGTGTAAGGAGAGGAGATGTATTGTATTGTTAGACACCTTGCAAAAACAGCACAAATTGCAGAAAGTCACACCTTAGAAAATACAGAAGAAAGGGAATGCAAAGGCAAACATGACATGATATGAACACTAAATAAACCGCATAGTGTCAACATCATGAAATATAAACGCAGACACGGGTGTCACATGGATATGGTCATGTCCATGCTCATGTCACACAGGCGTCTCACTGCTACACACTATATGTTTCTGTTTCTGTGAACAGAGAGGCAACATGTCATGTACATGAGACAAACAGTAACTCATCAACAGGTAAAGCCTGATGTAATCCCCCAAATAACAAAGGTGCAACATACCTTGTGTGCGCATCAGGTGTACGTCATCAATTCCTTGAGCGACTTAACAGACATATCCGGGCACAGTGAAGGAAGACAATGTCAGCCAAACATGTAGAATCACCATGTCAAGTCACTGTTGATGCATATCCACATTATTCTGATATCTGAGATAAAGAAAAGGTGCTCAACAGTGGACCCTCAAAATACAGGACACAGTTCTTCACACAGCACATGTTGAGAATGTTAGCAAGGTAAACAGCACTACGGTAGAGGTAGCACAGTCACCACCGCCCCCCAGGTGCTCATCCCTCACAGCACATGATAATGTACCATGCCTGAACACTGCATTACCACACAGCCAACCCATGAACACGCACCGACACAGTATGTGAAGGTCAGCGTGCCAGCTGTAATACATGGCCTGTATGTGCACAAGTGGGGATTTGTGGACATAAAGGCCCAGTCACATGCAGTGATACCCTGTTGTTGGCTGATGGCACAATGTTGGGGGACGAAGCAAGTGTAGGTGCCCCCAAACCATGAAAATCTCCACACACATGTAGCTGTGCTGTAAATTTGCCAGAGACAGTGTTGCAGAGGACATACTGGACACAAACACATGGGGATATGTGTGACAACAGCAAGATATGGGTTAGGGAGGCTTAAGGAAAAAAAGTGAACCACAACATCTGCACAATATGACACATCACAGAGCACATGTTTTCCCCCTGACTGCAGGCACAGACAATGTAGCTGTAGATCCACCTACCCCGGACCACAGCATTTGGGCTGATGTACAGTCACATGCCAATGCACCACAGCAACACCATCCTCACGAAGTAAGTCCTGTGCAGTGAAAAACACAAGAGAAACAACCATATGTCATGTTCCAGCTGTGCAACACACACTGCACCTTCCTGTCCCCAGCTGTCAGACCCCACAACATCACCTACTGACTGACTGTTCACTATCACACTGTACAGATCTCTCACATGGGAGAGGCAGCACGGAGGTGTCAGACGCTAAATACAGGTGTCCGTAATCCCTCTGTCGCCTCCCTCACCTCTCTGTTGTTGTACACACTGGTCAATAGAGGTGTCTGCTCCCAACATGTTTTTGCCTCATCCCAAGGTTACAATATTAGCCCGGGTCCCCCATATTGCCACCAATACCCCCTCTCTGTGTGTACTGGTGTCCCAATGTTATCTGTTACCCCACTGTCAATTGCTGCAACACATGGAAATATGCAGGTACACCTCCTGTATCCTCTGGCCAAATACATATCCTGCAGTGTACATCTCATACCCCGATTAATATTGACAGCTGTGTGCTGATGATGTGCACAAATAGATGGCAATGTCAGCGGCACGTCTGCAAAACCACACCCCCATGTCTGTTTGTGACCTGACCATGATGGCTGCATGTCATCCCACTGTGTGACAGTGAGACTGTCAAAGCATCGATAGCCTATATGTGCACCTTAAAAAAAAAACCTCACCTAAGTCTTTGTGTGTATGTGGACATAACATCCGTCGCTAGGGTCCGCAAGGTAGTTGTTGATGTGGACTGTACTCTCCTGCCCTACACACATACACAGCATGTAGCTGACGCATGTGGCATATGTTGAGATAGCATCAGCTAGATATGCGATGTCCCTCTTGATAAACCTCAAAAAACACAATCCACCCACACATGCAGCGTACCACTTGGCGACTGTAACCCACCCTTTTCTGTTCTGACTTGCATCACCTCTGTATGTGTGTACATATGCAACACTGCACAGAATAGCTATTCTCCAAAAACAAACTGTAGCAATGATATGCCCCCCTGGCTAGACACTGCACAGGTCCCCATCCTTCACCATATCCATGTCAGGGCTATGTGACTATACATTAAGGCACACTGTGGGATTGCATTAACACCCCTCACGATTAGTTAATACCATCATGGGAAAGTAGTACTGAGCATGTGTATTGTGCTATGTATGACATGTGGCGCCACACCTAAGAAACATACACACATAGGCAGCTGACAGAAGCATAACACCCACACAAGCAGCTACAAATTGTACAATATAACCACATATCCCGCAGGACAAATGTCCCCAAACATGGTCTTCCCTCCCACTGTGAATACCGCACCATATGCCTGCCACCGTGCTCCACCCATAGCATCAAAACAACTAACTGTGTTTGCACAGCAGCTGCTATCACAACCAGCCACTAACTGGGAATGTGACCACAAAAACCTCCCACAGGCATATGAACACCCACCCACATAATCCACCACCACCTGCTGTTGTGCCCTGTCCACATTTTTGGTCACACACTCATGCCTATATGTGACGTTGGGATTTCCAGTTAAATGACAATGCAGTGTGGCATACAAATGCTATATTTACAGAAGCATCAACCTTTAGAACCATCACACACTCATAACAACACATGTAGGTGGGAATATATGCAATACGTACTGCGGTGCTCCTGCCCGGCCTTGGGGCTAAAGACAGGAGCGGCGGTATGATGCTTCGTGAGGAAGGAGAGTAACCTGTATCCCGGGAATGCTGGGTATTGTAGTTCCTGCTCCTCTCGCTCCGAAATAAAGAGTTGTAGTTATGGGGTTTCCAGTATATTTATTATAGTAAAGGATATTGTTCCATCACATGGCAAATAAATGCAAACAAAATAGGTGCTTCAAATGCTAACAGGAAAACTTAGGATAAAGGCAACTTAAAGTATAACTGCTGCTTTCCACTTCTAAGCAAGTTACTCAACTTTGCCCCAAGAGGTCACTCACTTAAACTGCAGCCTCTTTCAGCCACTGTTACCTTCACAGTGCTGGGGATTACAGGTGCATGTAATTAGAGCTTTCCTTAGCAAGGCAGCACAACAGCTCCGTAGTATTCAATTCATATAAGGTAAAACCAGTTTCCTTCAGCTTGGCATCTCCACACAACAGACAGTACAGTCCATGCTCTCACAATCAGGTAAGTCTGAACTATCTTGTGCTAATTCTTCAAGCTGTATGGAATTATTGGCTTCTTGTAACACTGGCTGTCTTTTAGCTTGTAGCTCTAAAAACTCTTTAAAACCCTGTAGGAGCAATTCAGCCTGTTTGTGAGATAGGGAATTGCTATCAGCTATAAAACTTCCCTCTGGCTTAAGGCTGTTTCTCTTCTCCTCTCTTAGGTTAATTGTGTCAGAGTAACTCTTAGGCACTTTTGCTAATGTTTCAAAAACAGGAGAGTTAGCTTTACCTTCAGTCTGGAAACTCTCTGGCAAATCACTTATTTGTTGCCAAGCCCCTCTTACTTCAGAAGGCTCCAATGTTCTCCAGCTGTGAGAATGTCCGTGGCTCTCTGGCCCAAACGGTAATTCCCAGAATGATTGTTTTCTCTCTCGTGCCTGCCTTGAAGGCTTCCTTTCCCAGGGCTGTGCCTTCCAGCGGTTGTCTATTCCAGGGCTAGGTCCACTTTCCTTGGGACTTCTACTCACTGCCTCTGAATAGATCTTTGCAGGTCTCCTTCTAGTGCCAGGTTCCCAAGTATCACCATACTGTCTTCTGGACTTCGAATCATTCTCATTCTTCTTCTCTATCCGTCTCTCCTTCTCATGCTCCAGCTGCTTCTTCCTCTGCAGCTTATTCCTATCCTCCTTCTCCTTCAACTGACTAGCAAAGCCATACTCTGGTTTAAAACCACGTTCTCTCCTGGTCACGCCCCTTCCAAGGACAGGGTGTGCCCAATCAGGACTGCAGGACTCCTCCCCTGGGCTGGTCTCCATGCTCAGCTCCGTGGAATAGAGTCTCTCTTTCTTTCTAGCTTCATCAAATTGGCATAAATCCTGCTGAACCTCAGGATTTTCATCCGTCTCCATAGCCTCAGGAGGGCGCTGTTCACCACAGTACCTGAGAAGATCTCTGCAATCAACCTCCGCCTGACCGCTGTCCCCTCTTGTGTGTCACCACTGGCACGTACAGGGGGGCACGTTGGATCATCCTCCAGATCCTCATTAATCTCTGCAGGAATATCGTGCCTGAGAGCAATGTTGTGCAGGATGCAACAGGCTAGGATTATCTCTGCCACAGTCATTGGCTTATATTGTAAGGCCCTGCCTGTCCTATCCAGACACCTGAAGCGACTTTTCAACACGCCAAAGGTGCGCTCTATGACAGAGCGGCTGGAGGCATGGGCCTCATTGTACCTCTGCTCTGCACGTGTCCGTGGCTGATGCACAGGGGTCAGCAGCCAGGGGCGACACCCATATCCTGCATCACCTGCAGAAAGAAATGTTGCATGTGAATGCATGAGCTCATGGTCCCCCAAAATAACACAGGTATAGACGTGAGAAACAAATGCAGAACACATCCTGACAGAAACATATGACAGCACAACTATGCATGTGAGAAAAATAGACATATGCTGACAGAAAAGAAACACATGGCCTATGGAGTCTGTACATCCATGGTACAAACTACAACAGTCCCATTTATACCTCTACAGATCCTCTTTGTGTGGCACATGCGTATTGTACTGCAGTTACTGTCCTCATCTCTACCACCTCCAACGTTAGACTATACCACGGATCCACTGATCACATGTTCAAAGTATATGTCAGCAAAGTTCACACAACAACAATGTGATGTCATGCGAAGGAGGCTCACACCCAGAACATGTATGCCATGGAGGTCTGGCAAGGTCAAAAGCATATCACCTCTATTCCCCCTGTCGTCCAAGGTCTACATATCGAGATTGAGCAGTCTGTCTCCATATGCTGCATACTGCTGACCAACAATCATTTTAGTAGCCGTCCTCTGCACTGTCTCCATCCTGTTCACAGCCTTTTCAAGCTGCGGTCTACAGAATTGCACACTGTAGCCCACATGAGCTTGCACCAATCACATATACAGACGCAGAGTACTTTCCTGTGTATGTGCTACCAATACCTCTCTGTATGCACCCAAGTAGCCCCCTTGCTTTTGCTGTCACCTTTCCATAATGCTCAGCAACATTAGGATCAGCACATACAACGACGGCTAGGTCCAGCACATCTACAGTGTCCAAAGGTACTGCACCCCCTATACTTTCTTTCTCCCCTGCTTTGACACAGGCCAAATGCATGACCATACATATGCAAACATGTACTCCCAGTTGAAATGGTCCACAACATCCACCAGACTCAGCTAGACACCTCCCCATGTTATCCTCTGCTTCCTGGGTGACTACCACAGTACTGAGTGAGTGTGTGAACGTAACACACACATGACAAGGGTTAGGTGTATGGATTGTCAATAACATAAACGTTACATGACATACCAAAACTAGCAGACAAATAACCGGCATCACAGGTGGATGTGAAGGGCACCCCCCCCCCCCACATGTGGCCAGATGGCACACACACACACACTAGTAGCAATCCACCACCACGACACACATATGCCAACGTGCGTAGTCACATGAACACCATGAGCAGGTTATGATCACATATTGTTGCAATCCTGATGTTACAGTTTTTAATCAGGTCCCCTGTTACTCTACGTTTAGACTCCTGTAACAATGTAAACTCAGAACACTCGTCTGTCTGTTTAACTTTAGGTAAGTTTGGAACCACACTGATAACAAACCGCGCACTATAAAAGAGATGTTACTGAAAAAGATAAATACATGCATAACTAAATAAGGAATCTGGAAATACTCACCCAGCAATATACAGTCGCCATACTCGCCTGACTCAAATTGGCTGAATAGTGTCGAGTGATGAAGGATATAGGAGTCATGGGTGGACCCTGCAAACCTAGGGACCACATTCAGAATATGCAGATTAGCATCACATACAACCTGAACATTCAGGGAATGGTAGTGTTTGCGGTTGCGGAACGCTACCTCCCTGTCTCTAGGCGGGACCAGGGCAACATGTGTGCAATCAATAGCTCCCATCACGTGTGGTATCCATTCTAAAGCCTCTAATGCCTGGTTCAGGGTCCCCCACTGTTGCCTAGTGTGAGGAAGGGCTATGTAATTCCCCACCCGGCTGACCATGGCACGCAGTACTTGGTGGAGACAGCGTGAGAAGGTGGGGCGGCTCATGCCACCCACTGCGGCCACAGATGACTGGAAACAGCCAGAGGCAAAGAAATGTAAGGCAGCAAGGAGCTTGACTAAACCTGGTATGGCATGGGACCGATCAGTCAGGGGCTCGAGGTCAGGTCTTAGATCCTCATAGAGCTCCCTAATAGCCCTTGTGCTCAGTCGGTACAGGGAGATGACCTGGTCCTCACGCATGCCCTGGAGCTGGGCCCTGGGCCTGTAGAGGCGAGGCTGCCGAGCCTGCACCTCAGCACGCCTTCTGCACCGTGCACGCACAGCACCTGCCTGGACCGCCCCCACAGCTGCAGGTCTGATTTGCTGCGGGTCTACACCCATGCCTTGTGCCTCAGCCCCATGGACACCATCTCCCCTGTCCTGCAACCGCAGCATCTGCCCACGTCTCAGGGCACATGCAGCAACATATATATGTGCCATCACCTCCTCCCGCCCGGCTACACAAACACACTCCAACACACACACAAACCTCCTTCAACAGTGTACAACTCACACACCACACCAGACAATACACACACAAAACAACACAATACAACCAACACACACAATACAATCCACAACAACACCTGCCTTGCTCACTCCGTCACCCTCTGCAAACATGCACCTCGCCTACAAAACAACCCTCAACGTGGACCATTTGTGCAGGAAGATTTATAGATGTATGTTAGTTACCGTTTGTTGCGCATGCGCAGTTGTGCGTTTGTGCTGCTTGTGTGCAGCGCGCATGTGCAATTGTTTGCGCATGGGCATGCATCTGTGTGCGGAACGCAGGGGCGTCTGTCCATGGGCGTCCGTCTGTGCGCAGCACGCAGGGGCATCTGTCGGTGGGCAGCGCGCATGTGCAACTGTGTGTGGATGCACGCACGCACGGTAATGCCCATGCGCAAGCAGTTGCACCTGCGCACCGCGCACATACACAGCAGCCCATGCGCAAGACAGACGCCCATGCGCGCCATGCACAGACGCCCGCCCATGCGCAGTTGCACATGTGCGGCGCCCACAAGCAGCGCACTCGCACAACAGCGCATGCGCAACGTAAGCAACGTAAAAGAACCTATAAAGCACCCTGCACACCTGGTCCATGTTGAGGGTTTTGTGAGGAGTTAGTGCATGGTTTGAGGTAGTGAGGTGGTAGGAGGTAGTGAGGAGGTAGTGCAGGAGGTGAGGAGACTGTGTTTGTGTACGGTACTGTGGTTCGTGGTTTTTGGTCTTGATTGTGTGTTTGTTGTGTGTTCAGCGTTGTGTTTTGTGTGGGGTGGGGTGGGGTGGGGTGGGGTGTGTTGTGTAGGGTGGGGAGTGGTGAGGGGAGAGGGAGATGGAGAGGGTGAGGGGGTGGAGGAGGTGGGCCCACCTGTCACTGGGCCCACCTGTCACTGGGGAGGTTGGTGCTGCTGGGACAATGGAGCCTGAGCCAGTGGCAGGCCCATCGGGGAGGCCACAGGCTGCACAGTGCAGCCACACCGGTAAGCGAAAATGCATACCGGTGCCGGAAACACTGAGGAGGAGGGCCACCCGTTTCTCCGACAGGGAGAATCACAACCTCCTGGCCAAGGTACTGGAGAGCTATGATTTACTGTTCGGGTGGCTCAGTAGCCGCACTACTGTGGCTACACGGAATGCAGTGTGGGAGGAGGTCCGTGTGTCGGTGGCTGAGGCGGGGGGCCCCCCCCCCCGAGACATAAAAAGTCTGAAAAAAAGATACTCCAGACATTAAAAGAGGGTTGAGGCAGACCCTGGCTGCTGAGCAACAGCATGCGCAGGGCACAGGTGGCGGGGGCCCCCTCATCTCCCCACTCTTGCCCCTGGAACAGGAGCTGGCAGCCCAGTTAGGACCTATCTACACCTCTGGTCTGCCTGAGTTCCTGGACACCACCCATCCGCTGGCAAGTATGTATGATACATTGTGACGCTACACCGTCTAGGCAACAGCCTATGAGGAGCAGCGTGCAAAATGTCCTTTGTTAAACCTCCTTATTTCCAGAGCATGTGCAGCTGGGACCCTTTTGGACGTTGTGGTTAATAGGTAGTCTGCGTAGTGTAGGCATTCCATTGGGAAATTTATTTATATTATCTTATTTCATGAAATGTAATAAAGTAAACATCTCTTTGGGACATTAACTAGGTGTAACCGTAATAGTGAGGAGTAACTCACATAGCTTCCTGCAGCAAACCTGAAATCTATGCTTTACACAGTGCTTGGCAAATCAAACCTGTAACCTCTTTCTTTTCTCCCAGGATTCACAAACACTCAGAGCATTTAAGCACAGTTCTCCTTTCTCACTTTTCAAACTGCACCTCTGCTTTTCCTCCTATGAAACATAAGCTGTGGAGCAATTCATGAGAGAATCTGAGTCAGGGTATAATTCTGATTAATCTGTTCCCATATCTACCATTCCATCCTGAAACAACTCTGGTTTGTTATCAGCCCAACCTGGTTCAGTTGTTGCATTAATTTAACCACATTAGGCCAGGGGTTTATTTTTCTCCTCACGGGCTTTCCAGATGCATGGCAGGGGTCTGTCTCTCCAGGCAAAACACTCACAGGACTCTGCTGGCATCTATGCACAGGCTTCCTCTCAGGCCTTACAGAAGAATAGGTCTCCCCCTCAGAATTCTCAGCACCCTCACTGCTGACTGAGCAGGATTCTACATTCCTCTCTGAGCTCTGGCTCCCACCTTCATAACGCCCTGCAAACCATGACCACAAGCATGGCAACCGAACAAGGTGTGCAGGGGTACTGCACACACATGTGCCCCTGGTATAGGTATATGATGGCAACATACAGGTATGGGAGGGTGTAGGGGATTGTGTAAGCAGCACACATGCAGGGCCCCCCCCCTCATGTATGTGGTATCTGCAGCACACACGTATATATAGGTGGTGTGTATAAACATATTTGTGCTGTCTCTGATTGTTCACAATGCAGGTGACTACAGCACCATGGGGGCGCAGGAGGTGGAGGAGGAGCTGGAGGTGTCTGTGCCTCATATCTGCGAGGACCCGGAGGCTGCAATCTCTGGGGGAAGCACATGTGCGTCAGAGGAGCCCCTGGAGCCCCCCAGCGCCAGCGGGACAACACCAGGGGCTGCAGCCAGCAGCCCCCAGCCTGGTGGGAGAGCAGCTATGGGGGCCATCGCACAACCAAGACAGGATCCTTGCGCAGGCGACATGGACGTAATGATGGCTGAGCTGCGGGCCCACGCTGCATCAGGAGCGCACGATGCCGAAGGTGGGTGACAACAAGCTGTCACAAACACAACGCTCGGGACACTAGTCTCTGGTTGTTGTGTGTGTGGTGGATGTGGCATCGTACCTTCCACAGCTGCTACATGTATGGGTTATGTAGACGGGATGTAGTGGAGAAGACACAGGGGTATGGCGTAGGGTAGAGCACCAGAACAGCCTAGGGTCAGTGTACACCTACAGATGCAGACATAACAGCACTGTTGTTTAACCACCAGCACGATGTCAGCAAATAAATAGATACATGTATTGCCCTTGCAACAGTCTGCCTCATCGTAGATGGCCAGCCGACTCGCAGACAACAGGATGCCACCTGTCCCATCGTCATCGGACAATCAGGACAGACACACCCAACCCTATGCAGCTTAAGTCATGTAATGTCACACGGCCCCCAGTCACTCCAGTCTGCAGCTGCAGGTGTACAACAAACATAGGATAGGATAGCAGCCGACAAAGAGTGTTAAGACACCCATATACCAGGTATTTCCGAGACGACAGGGCCAGGAATCATGTAGAGGTGGGTTGGGAGAGGTACAGGTTCCTCAAAGCTGCCTGTACGCCAACAACTAAGATGGCCTGCTTGACATACAGAACAGGACATCAACATGTCCCCGTCCTGTAGACCTGACAATGAGTCTCCAGATTGCATAGCTTTGGGACTCACCCACACGACCACACAGGTCAGGTAATGACCTCTGTTGTGTATTGAGTGACTCGCCACCTCCCATCTGCAACCCCAGCTGCAAAGCAGAGTCAGGGAAACCCCCCCCCCCCATTTCTGGGGATCACCGCCCTCCCCCATAGTGTACCACGTGCTGTGGATTCCTCAGCATGACACTGTTCGTATGTCACTGGGGTTTGTCCACCTCTGCTGTTCCATCTGTTGCCCCCCCTTCTCTGGCCAAGCCCACCACATGTTTACCAAGGTGAACATGCACTGGTATCAAACCCCTCCCCTTCCGATACAAGGTGTATGTGAACCACTCTGTTGTCAGACACATGACGCAGCAGTGCACATGCGCACGTAAGGGTTGGTATCCTGATGCTACCACCCCATCCGTGTGAGTCGAGCACGCTCCAACTGTGACCTGTCCAAGCTGCGTTGATCCGTCCAACTGTGCCCCCACCTGGGCTGCCTGTCCCCGACCTTCATCTGATCGCCACTGATGATGATGTCCCTCTGTTGTTGCTGTCCCTGTTTCACGCTCCACCTCCCATGCACGATGGACATGTGGTTGCTATCTGTCCGCAAGCCTGTTGCAACCTCTGCAGTACGTGTGTGTATCAGCGCAGCCTGTGGATTCTTGTGCTTGGCTTCCATATCACACTACTGGACCGTGTCCTGTGTGTGGCTGTGACCTACACTACTGTGACGATGATGCCTCTTAGCCCTATCCATGTGTCTACTAGAGTCTGCCCTATCACAGTATCAATCATGGGGAATATGTGTGACATGTTTGTGTGTGTCTGTTGTCTAACAGAGAGGTATCGCACATACAACCCTGTGTCTCACCCACAGGCCAGCGACAAACGCTCGAAGGTATTCGCACATTGCTGGACAGGGTCCAGGAGGAGCTCCGACTCCTCAGGGAGGAAGTAAGGGCCCTCCCATTCACACGAATATGTGAGGCTCTGGAGGGAATGTTGGCAGTAATGCGCCAAGCAGCAGCAGCAGCACCACCACCGGCGCCACCCGCACATGAAGAGGGGGTAGCACCGCGGGGGGGGGGGGGGGAGGTTTGAGACGGGGCAGGCGTGGGCGGCCACGCTGTGGCCAATGACTGTATCAATAAACGTCTGTCATACAGTACATGCAACATGTGTTTCCAATGTGTGTACCTGTGGTCCCCTATGTAGTGTACACATGCAGGGTTTATCCCTGACCATATGACCAGCACACAAGCCCGTTGCTGATGGGTTGTTTGGACTGCCAGGTATGTCTGAACCAATGCCACCACAAGCCATGTGTGACCTGCACAGTGTGTGTTCACTGCTCCTGGGCTGAAGCTGGACGTTTTACACACACACCCATGTATTGACAGGGAGAATGTTCAGAGATTACAGGTTCAGTGTTCTGAGCCATCACCATGTCGTCCCCTTCCGACCCACGACAATGGTTGCATATGTGTGACTATTGTCCCTGCCTGCAACACAGATTACATGCCATGGCCCCCCCCCTAGGCATGCATGTGGCATAGGCAGACATGGGTGTAATGCGTATGTCGGCTGCTGCATTCTGCAAACACATTTGGTTACACTACGCCCATCCCTGTGACATGGATGTTTCTGGGACGCCCGTTACATTGCAACATCTCATGTGCCTCCCCTGTTCCCACACCCCTACACACATATTTAGCCCCCATGACTGCATGTGGAGGCAGTCTACATATGATACCCATGTCTACCTTTACTGCCTATGCAGGTCCACACACATATCCCATGCTTGCATCCATAGTGAGTGGGTAAGGGAAACACGTGACTATTGTGTCAAACAACAACAAACTTTAATTTTAACAAAAACAGAGTGGCAACATGCCAGCAAACCCCTGCCCCTTTTTTATTGGCTGGAACACAGGCCAGCACAGGGCACATGTGGTCATCACAGGTGCCATCACGCATTCCTGTGACGCTGTTCAGCAGATGGCCAATGACGGGGCAGCTGCTTAACCTCATTGGTCACCTGCTGAACGGCTGCCGTCAGACAACGGCAGGTGTGCAGCAGCAGACGGACGTCCCTCTGCACACCATCCACCGCCTCCATCACATCATGTATGCACATGCCAGCACACAAACACACACTGGCCATGGTTTGCGTGCTGGCATGTGCACGTGCGACGTGTGTGGCACTGGATGGCGCACCGAGAGGACGCCGCCCATCCCCTGCCGACATCTGCAGTGTCTGACGGGAGACCACAGTGCCCTGTGCTGGGCTGTGTTCCCCATCACCCTCCACCCACCCTGCTCCCCTCTCCCCCCCTTCCAACACCCTCCCGCCCTCAGCACCAGCCCCCACCCCCACATGGCCCACATGCCCCCACAACCCTGACCCCCCTCCCCCCTCCCCCATTGTTGCATTGTCCTCCTCCTCCTCAGGGGAGAACCAAGGCTTGTCCTCCTCCTCCTCCTCTTCCCCATCATCAACAATCACCACCACCTCCTCCTCCGCCCTTCCACGGTGGGTGGTGGGTCACCTCAGGGAGTATGCGGAGGTCTGTGGGTCCTCGCCATTGTCATCACCCTCTGTGGAAAAAGACACACATTAGGACACTATCATGTGTGTCACATAACACATGTACATATGCAGGCAACACACAGGCTGGTGGGCCAATATGACATTTGAACCTGTGAAGCATGCCTGGCAATACTCACCATCATGGTGTGGCTGCGCCCCTCTCGCATATCGGGCCAGAAATGGCCCATGGTGCTGGCGCAGCTCACACCCCTTCTTCCTCAGATCCTCCACCTGTGGATATGCAAACAATGGGTGGGGTCATCAATGAATGGTTATTTCAGGTGTGTGGACAACATAAGCCTACCCCTGTGTGGGCAGCACCATACTGCTCCTTCTCCACTGCTGTGTGTGGCATGAAGAGCATAGTTACCCACCTGAAACAGTTGGTGTCTATGAAATGTGGGGATAGGTCTGCACATGTGTGTCGTGGCGGAAACAACGGAGCCTGTGTGGGACTGACAGGCATCGCCCAATAGGACAGCAGCTAGCAGCATCGCACAGCGCCTGCATGCTGCCCTCCCCATATCACCTATTTTCCTCTACACATGAGTGAAATGGTGGGACAAACAGAGACAGACAGAGAGAGAGAGGGAGAGAGAGGGCGAGTGTGAGAGGCAGAGGGGGTGAGGGAGGGTAACACATCCCCTAGGGGAGATGGTTTGTTTGTGAGGACCTATCCCTGCTATTCCCTGACATCAACTGATACAGGTGGGTAAGTATGCGATCCCCAGAAACAAGCAGGACATAGTCCTCACTGGTGGGGACCCCCCAGTTGTAGATGGCAGGGAAGGGTCCCCGGAGTGTTGGGGCCCTGTGGAGGGGTTCCACTACCTACCATGGATCTCTGGCATCCCCTATGGGGGGCGTTTCTGAGTTGGGTCGGTATGGGAGAGGTGTTGTCCAGCGGCCTGAACAAACATAGCATCCCTGTGGGAGCCTCTATCTGAGCAGTAGTGGGCCATGAAGCTGTAAACCGAGCACCAGGTAACTGCTCGTCAGATGTCGTTCACACAGGCGGTATGGCGTTGGGCCCTAGAGGCTGCCATGGCTCTCACACTGTGAGCGGTGACATGGGCATGCAGTGCAAGTGGTTTGCCATGACAGATGTATGTGGGACCGTTAGCAGACCAGTAGGATACAGCTCTCTGTGAAACTACTGTACTCACATGGGATGGATCAGAGTGTGGGGATGGCTGAGGGGAACGTATGTGTTGCTGGGTCCCCTGCAGATAGACAGCCAGGGCTCTTCCACATTGCACAGTATACTGATTCCTCCCTGCATCTGGGGCATGGGGCTGTGGGATGGATACAGATAGCTGAAGCTCTGTGTTCAAATGAATGTACGTAACCACCATAGGCATGACATGTGTCTGTGTCCGTAGGAGGACCTTATCATGCTGAGACCCTGTGTATGGTGGATGAGCCATTAGAGCTTGCACTTCACTGATATGCCTTGCTGATGTGATTGCTCTAATGAGTGTTACCATCAAGGACAGAAACATTATGGACGTAGTGCCTAGGGACTATGTGAGCCCCTGCATAAGCTGCCCCACATGATTGCAACCCCATGCCACTGTGGTTGGTTCCAGGGGAAGTGTCATTAGGGGCAGACCCTCCACAATGCATGGTTTGAGCGGATGGGAGGAACCGGTTGGCCCATCGATGGGTGGAGATAGTGCAGCAATGGCATTTCAAAGGTCTCTGACTGACTTCCGTTGTAGACCAGTGTTTGATAGGTTACAGTGGTAACCCAACAATGCTTCTAAAGGGATGGCACGGGGATCTACGCCCTTTTGTGGGCAACAGCTGGTGACTCTCTTCCACTTGAACTAATGGGCATGCCTTGTGGCATGTCTCCTGGGAGCATAAAGGACATATCACACATCCTGGGTGAGGTGGTGGGGCATAAACATTTCAGTCATCCGTAACCAGGCTCTGGGGTATGCAGACTGGGGGTTTTGATGCCATAGTGTCCCCACCCCCTGCGACAGTAGGTCTGTGGCAGACCAAATGTCCAGGTGTGATACCTGTGACAGACATGGTTGCAGAGGGCACCACACCTAGCGTTGCCAGCATAGGGCTATGTGGATAATGTTGTCTCTGTCCCCCTGCAGCTTGCATAGTGTCTTGGCAATCCAGGGGACGTCAGACGGGGCATATAGGGAGTCATGGCCCCAGGTGTGTAGAAGGCATCCCTCGTTTGGCAGCCATGAGCCAGAATGAGTGAACTGAACTGTGTACTTGTGGCATTTGATAAACCTGCAGAGCGGTCTATATGTGAGGTTCCCTACAGTTCAGATATTCAGGGGAGGTGGTCCATGTGTAGGGACCAGTTTTTGCTATGCACAGCACTACTGATTCTGTCTGGACAATATTTGAGATTGCCAGGGGGATAGACCGCCCGGAGGTGGGTCGGATGCTCTCTGTCAAACGCCCACAGTTGACGAGCTTTGTTGCAAACTGACAGAGAGGCTGTTTCAACTAATTTCTACACCTAAAACATGGCTACCTGATTGCGTGACCTAGTCGTGTGTTGCCCTGTCAAGGTGGATGGAATACCTAGGGGGACAGGCGCATTGCTGCAAGCTCCTAAATATTTGTCTGTGAATGACACCCCTGGACCTCCAGGTGGCTGGGGCTGAGGTGTTTAGTGGATGAGCACCCCACCCCACTTTGACAGCATCTGCTGTTAAGGTGATCAGAGGTGAGGTTTGCAGGACAGCTGGCACCTACTAACGTTCGTGTGCTGAACGCCACCAGTCCAGGGACTGGGTGGGGCGGTCTGAGGACATTCTCCGATCTGAGTGACAGCCTGTTACATGAGTCCACTGGGTGGGGCGGGACCATTGGGCCACTCTCCTGTGCAGACGTGCATGGGGGACCACATGCACCGTAGCTGACATGTGCCCCAGCTGCTGGAGCATCACTCTGTCCAAGAGGTGAGTTGTTTGCAGTGCTCAGGAAAACAGTTGCACAATGCACGGAGAGCGAGGCTGCAGCAGATAGGTGGGTGTCAGTGTGCTATCTTGCCTTGCTCGTCTGTACTCCAGCAATTGCGTGGGAGTCTGGAGGATTCCCTGAGATCTCTGTGACGGCATACATATTGGCGTACAACCAGTGTGTGAGTAGGGGGGAGGCCTGGTCCTGTGACTGTGACTCTGTCCAGATGGGCCACTCGTCCAGGTGTTGTTAGACACATATTCCCCTGGTACGGGGAAGAGCAGTTCCCACAGCCATGCACTTTGTGCATGCTCTGGGTGCTGAGGCTAAGCAGAGGGGGAGAGCTTTGTAGTGATAGTGCCCTCCCTGATAGCAGACCCCAGGGGACTTACGGGATGATTGGTGGCTGAGAACATGGCTGTAGGCATCCTTGTGATCTGGGGAAGGAGGCCAGTCCGGCCTGTGGGGCTACAGAGGTACGTTTCCTATGTACTTACATTTGTAGTTCTGTTTGACACATAACCTGTCCAGTCCTCAGGGATCTCAGATGTGTCTGTGACCTCCTGTTGTCTCTGTTATGTGGTCATAGGGTGTGTAAGACACAGAACCCTGTTGAGGATGAGTTCCCACTTGTATTCCCCATGAGCTAGGGTACGCTTTACCTCTGGAGCCAGTTGGCGTGTGTTTGTGAGAACTGACCTTCCTTAATGTTCTGTGGGGAAACAGGCTTTGGAAATGTGGCCTGTACCACCTTCAATGATGGACAGAGTCCAGGGTTCTTATGTTCTGTCCCACCATCCGTGGATGCGGTGACATAAACTTCCTGTCATTTTCAACATATGTTTTATGTGGATGGCCAGGGGGGGCATGTACTCTATCGGGGACTCAAAGGCCCTGTGTGGGCTGCCGCTGCTGGGTCTGCTGCGGCTGGGTGGCTATATGATGTCTTGGCTTCGTAGATTGTTCACCCTTTCTATCAGCTTAGCCGGAAGGTGGTCCATGCTGGGCATATGACTGCTGGTATCCATTCCTAATGGACATGAACGGCTCTTTGACAGCTTTCCTCTTTGCAGGATCACATATCTCGGACAGCTTGGTCAGGGTAGACCTGTCAGCATCCAATAGTTTGGATGTTTGCTGCCACTTTGTCCCTGACAGGTTTCAATGGGTACAGGGGATTTTGCACAGTCTACCCTGTAACCAGTGTTCCAGGTTGGTGACTGACAGCCAGGCATGCGTCCTTGACACAATGTCAATGGCGGAGACTCTGCCTATGCCCTCACAACAGTCCAATGCTACCCTGTTGACAACGTTTGCCCTCTTCTGGCCATGTTTGACAGGTGCTACATATACCTGTCCTCTGTCATACTGGAGAGGCGGACTTAGCAGTTATAGATGTACTGGGTACTCCATCAGAACACTTCCCATGTACAGGATATTGAATAATATCCTGGCTGACAGCATGGATGCATGGCAGACATGGCAACTCAAAGCATCTACGTTCCTACGCCCCTACCAGACGGGTTGATGGCATGTCATCTGTGGCATTATATTCGCACCATAGCAGACTCCACCACAATGGAGTGCTGAGGGAGCTATGTTGTTTGAGAGGCAGGGGACAGAGGGCTCAGGGTACATAGTATCCAGCTATTGGGAATATGGGGAGGTGGTGAGAGGTGTATCCCATCCTTTTCAGGAGAGGATCCTATACGTTGTCACACGGTGTCGCGGACACAAAGAAGGTGCGCCACTAGGTAGCGCTATGAATGAATGAAAAGTCCGAGTGCAGGGTAATAAAGGCTTTTATTCCCCGTTCAAAAGCAAGGTTCAAAATAAGAGACAGTTTGATAATAGAAACAGTCCTTTGTTTCAAAGGTACCAAAGTTCATTGGCTAATCAACTGTTACTTCACAGTTCAAAGCAGGCTTCTTCAAAGTAATATTCAGAATAGTTAAACAATCAAAATATATTGCATTTATTCTTCTTTGTAACATGCACAGTTTTGAGCACAGGCAGTGCACCAATTACACTCCATGTCTTCAGGTAAAGGTAAGGGAATAGTGCTTGGAAAATCCACTTCCATTAAATCATCTGCCCCATACAGATCCAATGTGCTTTCACTATCCCTGTCTATTCCAGTATGGCAATCTTCAGCTTGGGAGTTTTGCTCCACATAAGCAGGGGCTCTCAAAGCTGGCGGTAAACTGGTGAGCCAGTCTTTACTCTGGCTTCTTTTAAAAGGAACGTTTCTTTTAGGATGGCTTCTAGCAGTGCAATCATTACAGTTAAACTTTACTGTCTCATACCTTGGCTCCCTGGGTAAAAACTTCAGTTGTTTGTACAACTGCTTCTCCCTCTGAGTAGGTAAAACTGGGTAGTGATCTTCTAGAGATAAGCCTCTCTCAGAACCTCCCTCTCTGGTTCTTTGCTTTCTTCTCTCTATATCACAAACAGGTAGAGTATAGGAACTAGGCGTGGCAGGGCCTCTTACCTTGGAGTAACTTCCACAAAACTCCCCTTGCACAACAGGTTTAGTTTGGGTTTTATGGCTTCCCACCTTGTAAGGTCTATTTCTGTTCCAGCTTCCAGCTTGGCTTCTTCTACAGCAATCAGGTTTGTGTCCTTGATAGCTTCCAGGCTTTACTGCTGTTTCACCTCTAACTCCAGTTCCTTCTTCCTCTTTCTCTTCCTTCCTCAGCTCCTGCTGTTGTTTCCACTGCTTATTCCTCCATTGCTCTCTTTGCAACTGCTGCCATCTCCTCTTCTCCTGCCGTTTCCCTTTCTGTTTCTGTCCAGAAGCATTCTGCTCTGGTTTATAAAGAGATCCGTGGCTGCTGACTTCCTGGTTCTCTGTCAGCTGCAGGTCATCAGTGAGATTAGGTTCTTTAGGATCAGTGTGTCTGTTCCTGCTCCCTCTAGCTGTGCCAGGAGGTAACTGCACATCTAGTTCTTCTAAAACAGGATTTCTTTTCTTAAAACCAACTTTATTAGTGTCCGCATCATGACAACGTTCTGATGTCTGGGCAGGGTGGCTGCCTCCTTTGGCGTTTGGGGATATTGGTGATTGACTGGCTCCTGTGGGCTGTGCTCAGATTCAGTTGCCACTGGAACAGAGAGGACCCTGACTACATGTCTGATCAAATCCTGGTGGGACATATCCTCAGGCGGCAACAATCTCCTCTTGGGATATGCAGGCCCCTCCTGGAGAGGTACATTACTACCCTCTGAGCTGTCACAGTCACCAGAACTCTCATAGGATTGGATGTATATTGTCACTGGCCGCTCAGGTTTAGTGTGGTTTTGGTACCAATGAGCGTGGGTACAGGAGTGACCTGGTACCAGTGTGTTGGAGACGGCACCCATCAGCACTGATTGTCCAGTTGCCCATGCTGGGACCACAATCTGTGTGGGTACCGGTGACGCAATGTGTGTGTGGTCTGGGGTGGTAACGGGGACCTTGATGCCACAAGGATAGCCGCAAGACTGCGTTTGCTGGCCACCATCCTCTGGTCCAGTGACACTGGCTATGCCTGTGTATCGGTAATGGCCACAGCCAGTACCCCAAAGCAGGGGCCAAGGGTTTCGGTGGAGGCTGCGGCCTCCAGACCTTGCTGTAGCCACAAGGTGGCTTGTGGAGGCTGGGGAATCCCACCAGGACAGTTTGGCCAGAGTACGTTCCTCAGGGCCAACACCAGGGCATCCCGATGTTTGGAGGGGGATGGGTGCTTTCAGAAATGGGCAGCTGTATGTTTGGATACATGGGATCCACAGGAGGTAAATAGCTCCCCTGAGGACATGGCTGCCACCACGGCCACGTCAGTGGGGTGGTGGGTGCTGAGCTTGGCTGTTCTTTTCGGCCATCCCCTCTTGGATACCATCCCACAGGCCAAACAGTCAGACATGAAGTGAATGGGCCCTAGGCATTCGGGACAGCAAGCATGGTTGTAAGTTACAGAGGAGCTACTGGCACATTTTGAGCATGTCTTCTGACACACGGAGTGCCTTTCCATGATGGCGGGGGAATTAGGGCCTATGCACAAACCGAGGGGAGACGTGCAAAGGACGTTTTCACTCTTCCTCTGGTATTTTGTTTGTGTGAGCTCAACACAACTTCTACAGATGAGAGTTACAGTACACCAGTGTTACCGGTAAGGGAGACGTCAGCAGGCGCAGACACAGGAATGGCAATACCATAGAGGTGTTTTGCGCTGACAGGGACAATGACCTGCTGACTCTGTGGAACATGATGACCTGGGGAGCAGCATTTGGGAGAGGCATCAGGGCAGCACGCAGGCGCTGTGTGATGGCCCCATATGCTCTCCTATTGGACGCTGGGGAGCGGTCACACGCAGGCTGCGACAGGCAGACAAGACCAACATGTGACAACTAATTCCTGCTTGTTCCTGGAGATTCACTGTTCCCAGTGCCACCTGCATGCATAGCTGTGGGTCTGGGCATGTGTGCAGTGACACCTATGTGCATTGTGCGTGGCACCCTGAACACACCATTCCATTCCTCTGTGACCCCCTTCAATGACATGGCACGGGCATAGCACGGTTGGGTTGGCAATGATGATGTCCAGGCTACCCCCCCCCCAACCCTGTATGTGGTATGTTTCACACATTTGTGTTGACATTAGCTACACATGTCATCCGACCCACACCCACTGGCAACATGATATCCCAGCACACCTGGGTGATGTGTCCATACATGTGACGTTGGGTGGGTGGACCTATGCACCTTACCATGGGCCACGTCCATGACATGTGGCTTTCTACAAGGCCATGGATAGCAATGTTTGACAAACTACAAGCGTTGTGTGACCTGTCTGTCTGTTGCACGGAGCATACTGGTCTCGGTGGACGTGCATCTGTCCCATTCTGGGCTATGTGATGTTGGTATGTTCCTCTGACCTGGGCCCTGGATGGGTATGGCAGGTGTGGCTGCCCACACTGGGGGCAGGGGATAATGCACGGATATGGGCTTTTGCCACCTGTGCTCATGTGTGTGTTTCAGGCTGTGGTGTGCAGCCTAAACAGGTGCATGTATGCTTCCAACAGCATCTGTGATGTTCATCTGCAAACACGTGTGTGGTTCCTGGCGAATGGGCAGATGTGTGACCTGACTCAGCATGCATATCTGGGGACATGTCTCAGTTACAGACCTTCGGCATTGGATCTCATAGCTAATGTGGGTGAGGTGTTCATTACGCACATCCACATCTGTGCCTACCATATCATCTGGATACATCAACGGTGTGTGTGCTGAGCTGTGGACCTCATGGACTGTGGGAGATGTGCTACCTACCCACCATACCATAAGAACATATCTGAGTGACATACCCTCTTTTGCAATCAGCTCTCAGGCCCCCTGGGGTTTGGGTGTCCTAGGACACATCGTCAGCAACATACAGCATAGCAGCAGGGTGACTGCCAGGAACCCATACGCAGGTATCAGGAACGCCTGGGGATGTGGAGCATGGATGCAACAGTATAGGCACACTGCACCATATCACCAGGGTGACTGGGAGCCCACTCTGATGGCCTCTCAGGACTCCTGGGGATAGGGTGAATGGATGCAACAGTATAGGCACACTGCACCATATCACCAGGGTGACTGGGAGCCCACTCTGATGGCCTCTCAGGACTCCTGGGGATAGGGTGAATGGATGCAACAGTATAGGCACACTGCACCATATCACCAGGGTGACTGGGAGCCCACTCTGATGGCCTCTCAGGACTCCTGGGGATAGGGTGAATGGATTGAACAGTATAGGCACACTGCACCATATCACCAGGGTGACTGATGGCCCACTATGATGGGCTGCCAGGACTCCTGGGGATAGGGTGATTGGATTCAACAGTATAGGCACACTGCACCATGTCACCAGGGTGACTGGGAGCCCACTATGATGGCCTCTCAGGACTCCTGGGGATAGGGTGAATGGATTCAACAGTCTAGGCACACTGCACCATATCACCAGGGTGACTGAGAGCCCACTCTGATGGCCTCTCAGGACTCCTGGGGATAGGGTGATTGGATTCAACAGTATAGGCACACTGCACCATGTCACCAGGGTGACTGGGAGCCCACTATTATGGCCTCTCAGGACTCCTGGCGATAGGGTGATTTGATTCAACAGTATAGGCACACTGCACCATCTCACCAGGGCGACTGACAGCCCACTCTGATGGCCTCTCAGGACTCCTGGGGATAGGGTGATTTGATTCAACAGTATAGGCACACTGCACCATATCACCAGGGTGACTGGGAGCCCACTATGATGGGCTGCCCGGACTCCTGGGGATAGGGTGAATGGATTCCAAAGTAAAGGCACACTGCACCATATCACCAGGGTGCCTGAGAGCCCACTCTGATGGCCTCTCAGGACTCCTGGGGATAGGGAGGATGTATTGGACAACATTGGCACACAACCCCATATCACCAGGGTGACTGACAGACCATGTGATGCACGTTTCACGACCCCTGATGGTGGCCCATATGTGTTACCCTGTAAATGCAGATCCCACCATCAGCACATGATGTTTCTGGAAGCTCCTTAAATCTATGGACTAGCTGTGTTACAGTGTGCTGTAGCACATCTACAGCAGCAGCTGCCATGCCCCCAGGATGGCATCATGCCCTCTGTGACCACATCCGTCACCACCTGGGTACAGGGCAAACCACTCAGATGTGATACAGAAACAATATGGCATGTGGTTTCACCTGCTGCACTTTAATGATATAGACTACCTACACACAGCAGCATGGACAGCTGCAATCAACCCTGTCTGTGTATGTCATAATAACCCTTATTATGACCTGTGGCCATACACTTACCTCACGGGGGTTTTCTGCCACACGATTGTAGCGTCTGGTGACTCGCTCCCAGGCCCTGCGCACCTTCCCCATGTCCCCTCGCCTGGAGGCCCCAGGGAACAGCCTGTGCAGCTTGGGCCCAATCAACGCAGCCAGGTGGCAGAGCTCGAGGTGGCTGAAGGCAGGCTTCCATGTTCGGGTCGCCATTTTCCTGTATGCCCATCTGGACGCGCGGACGCACGCAACGCAACTTCCGCACATGCGCATATCAGCTCGCGCACATGCGCGCTGCATGGCTGCACGCCAGAGACACTCCCGCTCTTGCGCTCTGCATGGCTGCGCGACAGAGACACTCGCGCTCTTGCGCTCCGCATGGCTGCGCGAGGTAAAATTGGAAATGCACGCATCTGTCTGCCGCACAGGTTATGGTGTCACCAACAGTATGTCTACGAATCTCTGCAGACACACATAGCACCGATGTGTCTCTCATGTACAAAAGATCACTTAGCTTGTTATGATTATTCCTGTTTACACAGTGTGGGTTTGAACCTCTGGACACATATCCACTGATGCCTAGTGCATTGTCTGATGATGTGTGCTATGTGTGTCACATAGCAGGTACTGCCAAGACACTTACAACAGGGGGTGCTGACAGACCATCAGCGTCAGCTATCAGTCACCCTGGTGATATGGGGTTGTGTGTGCCACTGGAGTATGTTCAGTGGTGCATCTCGATGTGTGCCCAGCAATGATGTGGATGTTGCCATAGGGGGGTAGGGGGGTGCTTCATATCTGACCATTGGACATGCACAATAGGTTGCCTGGTGCCCATTATGAGGCGATGTAGGTCGGCATGTCACCTTAATGCACGTTATCCTTTAGTATCACTGTTGCCTCTAAGCTGTGCGCGTGTGCGCGCGCACACACCTTGCCGAGCGAGCGCACATACTTTACAACAGAGCGCACAAAAATTACGGCTCTGATTCTAATAAAAAACAACACAGACGTCTTAAAATTTAAAAGTTATGATTGTAATTACTAGAAATTTCCCGCTTCATTTAGTAATCGTCTATTTTCATTTAATTTGATTAAAATCAATGTGGTGTACATACTGTATTCTGACATACAGTCAAATTTTAAAGTATATAACGCCGAGTGTTGTTATGTGGCGCACAAAAATTTAACCTTCCTTCAAAAGCTGCACACAGCTGATATTTTATGCGCACACAGCCTAAAGAAAATTAGAGGGAACATTGTTTAGTATGTGTGCTGACATACAGTCCTGATGGCAGAGGTGTAGCACAATGGTTGAGACATGGACTGCTGAACCAGGGGTCATGAGTTCAATCCTCCAGTGGGGTTCAGGATTACCTGTCTCACACAGCACACATTATTATACAGCAGTGCCAAATTGGGCATAGTGCTTTTATAGTACATCAGTGCTGCGTGAGGCATACATCTTCTTACGTTACAACAGTGTTACCTGCGGCAGTTTTATAAACTATGCTGTGGTTCTCACTCATTCTTTTAGTTTCTTGGTATGCAAAAATCTTGCATTTCCTCCATATTATCTAAACGGCTTTTTGGTTTGGTTCAGTCCCTGACTGGAGTTTTGAGAAAGCCCTCCCCCCCTCACATGCTACGGGGGGGGGGGGGGGGCGCCATCTCATCCCTCTCCTCAAGCAGCAGATTGCCTTGAGCTGCCCCTGTATCTTGAATAGATTGTGAGCTCTTTTAAGCAGGGACTACCTTTTACATTATCTGTACAGCATTGCTTATGCCTTGTAGCGCTATATAAATGATATGCAGTTGTAATTGAACACAACCACCCCTGCCCAATCTGAACATCCCTGTCCAGTCACAACCTCCCCAACCTGCTCCAATCCCTCCCCCAACAACCCCTCCTCAGCACAGCCCCCATTCAGCACCTAGCACACACAAAAGCAGCTTCATATTCAAAGTCAAGCTTCCTGCCCCACTCAAAACACAATCTTCACCCTTTTGCCACCCCTGGGACTTCCCAAGGGCTCTCTGGTGGTTGAGTGGTGATGGGGGCAGAAATGGTCATGTGTTCCTGCATCATCAGTCGTGGATTTCAAAATGGTGCCAGTAACCACTAGCGGTAGTCTTGCAGTAATCATTGTGTAATTTTGATTTATATCTGCTTTTATTTTTATCCTTGTGGTGTAATATGGATTTTGTTATTCTTCTGGTGCCACAGGGCTGATTTTATGCACAAATATATATATTTTTTATTCTGAATTGTTTTCTTTGATGTTGATTATATGTATATGTTAACATTTTTTATGCATTTTATTTATATATTATAATTTTAAATGTTCCAGTGTACTCTGATATAGACCGTCATTTGCCAAATCATGGCTGTGTTGAGGTGATTTTTTTTAAATTTTATATTTATTGTGGTTTATACACAAGATTCAGGCATGTTACATGAATGAAAGAAACAGAATGGCATATCGCACATAAATCAAATAAGCAAAAATTTAACAAGAAATATTCAATCCATTCATTTAGTCCACAAATAAAAGAAACCACATCAAATAAAAGAAATACATCAAAATAAAGGGGAGAAAAACTCCCTCTCTAAAGAATTATACAACATCAATAGCTGATTGGAGACTCACACATCAGCCAGATGGGGTTCTACTGCTACCATCACTTCTTCCCTAGCGATTATAAATTTGAGAAGCTGCCGTGGCTCAAAAACAAGTAATTATTCCCTTGCAAAGTAACATGGCAATGAGAGAGAAATTTAAGTAAAAAAGACCCGCCAAGGGATAGAACCCTGGGTTTATATCCCAAGAATTCTCTCCTCCTTGCCTGGGTATCACATGCTAAATCTGGGAAACATGTGCATGAGAGCCAAAAAACTACTTACCAACATTTTTTTTAAGTATGAATGGAGAATTATAGATTTATCAAATTCCAAAACCAGCATAATAAGTAAGGTAGAGCAGCCAGTAATCACCTCTAATGAGCTCTCAAGGATCTCTGTAAGGTCCTCAGCTACATTGGAAGAATCTGAAGCAGCTACTGGTGTGTCAGACCAGGGACCAGGCACTAGACCCTCATCAAGGGGAGGCAGATCCCCCAGGGGGATTTGTAAAACCTCCTGGAAGTATCTGCGGACCATCTCCAAAGGTGACGGAACAGAAGAATGAGGAAAGTTTAACAACCTCAAGTTATTTTTCTGGACTTGATTCTCTAAATATTCAATCTTTTTGAAGATCACAGTCCTATCTTTGATCTTGGCCTCCTCCAATCCCCAGAGCTGCTGAGGTTTTTCTTCAAACTTCACCAATTTTACCCCCTGTTCCTCCTGGACCCAGGAAACTTCACACAACTGATTTTTAAACCTCAAATAGTCATTACTCACAGTTTCTGCAATAAACATCAGGAAAGTATTCACAGCAACAACAGCATCCCACAACATGTCTAAAGTTATTGTCATGGACTTTACCAACACCCCAATGCCCAGAGTCATCTCTTTCTCCAATGCTGCAGTTGACGCTTCCACCACCAATGCTGAACCCACTGAACCTCCAGCCTCTGGAGAGGAAGAATGTGCTGACAATGGGCCCCCTTCGCTCCCCTTCGCTGACGTACTCACCGCCCGGCCGAGGGGAAGAACTCCACTGACCAACACTTCACTTCCAGGTCACAGCAGGGGGGTCCACAACTCAGGAGACAGCCATACTCCCGAAATGCTCAGATTCTCCGCCTCCACTCCTGGACGACTTGCCGAAGATGTTGCTTCAACTGCTGACCATCCAAACCTACATGTCTCCAGCGTCCTCTGAGCCACACCACTCTCATCGGCATTACCCGAGGGTAGGTAAACCTGTTTGTGCTTCCTCTGACCCATCTCTGCCAGCCATAAAATGCTGCGCAGCCGCCAACACAGAACTTCAGCAGGAACCTGAAATTGTGAGTCACTCAGCTGCCATCTTGCCCATCTTGACTGTCTGTTGGGTGTGATTTAATAATTTCACTTGGACTTACTGGAATCCTTATTTCATTTCTCCTGCTGTTTTGTTTTTGCTTGTTGGTTGGTTATAGGAGTTCTCTGGTTCTTTTCCATAAAACTCTCCCTGATCACTTTAGAGAATTAAGCAACCTACAAACATTTAGAAAGAACCTCAAAACATATTTATTTACCAAACATTTTGACAATCATGACCATCTCAATACTCCACTATCAACACTACCTTCTTCCCAATGAACACCACCCACTTCTCAAACATAATCCAAGACACTCCACTCCCCCACACATTGATTTGTACATAGGTCCTTTTAGTTTACCCTAAGTGATTACTATCATGTTCAAACATACCACCAAAATGGTAAAGGGGATGGAAGGAAATTCCTATGAAGAAAGGCTAAAAAGGTTAGGGCTCTTTAACCTGGAAAAGAGATGGCTGAGGGGAGATATGATAGAAGTCTATAAATTAATGAATGGAGTAGAACGGGTAAACGTAGATCAACTGTTTACGTTATCAGAATATAGGAAGACTAGGGGACATGCATTGAAGCTACAGGGTAAACTTTAAGACTAATAAAAGAAAATATTTTTTCACTCAACGTGTAATCAAACTCTGGAATTTGTTACTGGAAGATGTAATAAAGGCTGTTAGTGTAGCTGGGTTTAAAAAAGGTTTGGACAAGTTCCTGGAGGAAAGGTCCATAAACCATTATTAAGAAGGGACCCAGGATATCAATGCTTGATCTAGTACAAGCATTGCAGAACCTGTGTCTTTTGTGGAAACTGCTAGGTACGCATGACCTAGATTGGCCACTGTTGGAAACAGGATATTGGGCTTGATGGACCTTGGTCTGACCCAGTATGGCATATCTTATGTTCTTATGTTCTTGTTGTTGATAAGTGCCGTCGAGTCGGAGTCGACTTATGGCAACCCTCTGGATAGCTATCCTAAATTGTGTTCGGTCTTCAGTCAGGCGGCTCATGGTTGACAGACTGGTACCCATAGCTGCTGTTATTGTATCAATCCATCTCATTGCTGGCCTTCCTCTTTTGCGTTGACCTTCTATCTTGCCAAGCATGATGTCTTTCTCTAATGATCTCTCTCTTCGCATGATGTGTCCAAAGTATGAAAGTCGAAGTCTTGTCATCTGAGCTTCTAAAGAAAGCTTAGGTTTGATCTCCTCTAGTACCGACTGGTTTGTTCTTTGGGCAGTCCATGGTATACACAGTATTTGCCGCCAGCACCATAATTCAAAGGCATCAATTTTCTTCCTGTCTGTCTTTTTCACTGTCCAGCTTTCACATCCATATGATGTTATTGAAAATACCATGGCTTGAACAAGTCGAATCTTTGTATGGAGAGAGACATCTCTGCTCTTGAGAATCTTATCTAGGTCTTTCATAGCCATTCTGCCAAGAGCAATGCATTGTTTGATTTCTTGACTGCTTGTTGCTTCTTTATTGATAGTTGATCCAAGTAGGTTAAAGTTGTTCACAATTTCAATTTCTTCTCCTTCAACGATGAACCTGTTGATTATGCCAGTTGTCATGATCTTTGTCTTCTTTACATTAAGGTATAGGCCCATTTTGAGACTATGTTCTTTGATTGTGAGAAGCAAATGTTTCAGATCATCTTCACTTTCAGCCAGTAATGTAGTATCATCAGCATAGCGAAGATTGTTGATGAGTCTTCCACCAATCTTCACACCTCTGTTGTCTTCATACAATCCTGCTTCTCTGATGATTTGTTCTGCATATAAATTAAACAGGTAGGGGGAAAGTATGCAGCCTTGTCTTACACCTTTGCTTATTTTAAACCATTCTGTTTCTCCTTGTTCCGTTCGAACTGTTGCTTCTTGATCAATGTACAGATTGCGCAAGAGAACGATCGGGTGTTCTGGTATACCCATGCTTCTTAATGTGGCCCAGAGTTTCTCATGGTTTACACAGTCAAAAGCCTTGCTATAGTCGATAAAGCACAAATAGATATCCTTTTGATGTTCTTTAGTCTTTTCAAGGATCCATCTCACATCCGCAATGATGTCTCTCGTTCCTCGCCCTTTCCTGAACCCTGCTTGCACTTCAGGTAGTTCTTGTTCCAGGTATGGTTGTAGTCTCTTTTGAATAATCTTCAGTAGAATCTTGCTGGCATGTGGGATCAGAGCGATTGTTCGATAATTTCCACAGTCAGTTGGATCACCTTTCTTTAGTATTGGTATAAACACAGACCTTTTCCAGTCAGTTGGCCATGATGTTGTCTTCCATATTTCTTGGCAGAGCCTTGTAAGTATGGTAACAGCTGCATCAGATTGCTGTAATACTTCTATAGGAATGCTATCAATGCCTGGTGCTTTGTTCTTTGATAAGGCTTTCAATGCTGCTTCAACTTCTTCTTTCATCACCAATGGCTCCCGATCATAAGGTACAGGTTGAAACGGCTGTTGGTCCACTTGATCTTTATCATATAAAAACTCTGTATATTCCTTCCACCTTTTCTTGATATTCTCAGCATCATTCAACATAGATCCTTGAGCATCTTGTAACATTCCAATTTGAGGCTGGAACTTTTTCTTTAACTCTCATAGCTTCAGGAAAGCCGATCTTGTTCTTCCTCTAATAGTTTCTGCTTCTATTTCCTTGCAAGTGTCATTGTAGTACTTTTCCTTGTCCTGTCTTGCTGCACGTTGGAAATCTCTGTTGAGTTCTGCGATTGTCTTTCTTTCTCCTCTGGCTTTAGCTTCTCTGCGTTTCTGGGCAATTTTCAGAGTTTCTTCCATCATCCATTTTGGCCGTTTTTGCTTTTTCACCTTTTGTAGAGACTTCTCACTTTCTTCCAACACAACCTTCTTAATGTCATTCCATAACTCTTCCGGAGCTCTGTCATTTGTATCTATAGCAGCAAATCGATTTTGCAGGCAGTCTTTAAATTCCAGTGGTATATTCTCAAGGTCATATTTTGCTGCATTCATGAGTGGTTTGCTCTTTTTCAACTTTAGCTTGAGTTTGCATACTAGTAGTTGATGATCTGTACCACAGTCAGCTCCAGGTTTTGTCTTTGTTGATGTTATAGAACTTTTCCATCGTTGACTTCCACAGATGTAGTCAATTTGATTTTTATACAATCCATTGGGTGAAGTCCATGTGTACAGTCGCCGCTTGTGTTGCTGGAAGAAGGTGTTTGAGATGAATAGATCATTGGTCTTGCAGAATTCTATCAGTCTTTCTCCAGCTTCATTTCTGTTGCCAAGTCCATATTTCCCAACTACTTTGCCTTCTTCTTTGTTGCCAACTTTTGCATTCCAGTCACCCATGACTATCAGGATATCCTGTTTGCATGTTCTGTCAATTTCAGCTTGCACTTGTTCATAGAACTCTTCAATTTCATTCTCTTCTGCAGCTGTTGTTGGGGCATATACTTGAATTATAGTTGTGTTGATAGGCAATCCTCGTAGACGAATAGAGATTAGGCATTCGCTGACTGCATTGTATTTCATTACAGTTCTTGCAAGTTTCTTCTTTATTATAAATGCAACACCATTTCTTCTTTGTCTTTCATTTTCAGCATAGTAGACCATGTGATCATCTGATGCAAAGTGCCCGATGCCAGTCCATTTCAGTTCGCTGACACCCAACAGATCAAGTTGTACACGTTCCATTTCATTCTTGACCACCTCCAACTTCCCTTGGTTCATGCTTCGTACGTTCCATGTTCCAATGTGTAAGACATTTTTACAACTTCTGACTCTCATTTCATGCGCAGTTACATCAGCAGTCAGACTTCCCGAGGGCTTTGATCCAACCACATCATAAATGCTGGCTTTACTCTGAAAAGTCTTCAGCTCTTCCCCAGTAGCTAGTTGAGTGCCCTCCGACCTGGGGGTCTCATCTTCCAGCACCATAGCACAATTTGTTTTGTTGTAACTATCCATTGGGTTTTCATGGCAAGATACAGAAGTAGATTGCCGGGTCTTTCTTCTGTGCAGTTTAAGTTTGGTGTTGTTGCCGTTGTCACAAAAATGTGATCCTCCGCCGTCAACACTATCCCATTCTGCTGCTGCCCAGATGGGTGGTTTGTCTTGATCTGGCACCTCAGCTGGGACCTGTCCATCTTGGGAGACCCTGCCAGTAGTTAAACTACCGATAGTTTAGCTCTCAGCATCACTGATGCACACAAGCCCTCACAGCACGACAAGCTGCAAACCAAGTGAGGGCTTATGTTCTTATGATAGTTATGATATTTTTATTTATAAAAAATTTCTATACCGCAATTTCCAAGGATCAATTGCCGTTTACAAAGAACAACAATTTGAGTAGTACAAAACAGGTACATACACGGTTACATAGAACAAAATAACTATGTACATAGTTCATTATTTCTATCACTTATGTTCTTATGATAGTTTATTATTTCTATGTACATAGTTATTTTGTTCTATGTAACCGTGTATGTACCTGTTTTGTACTACTCAAATTGTTCTTTGTAAACCGCAATTGATCCTTGGAAATTGCGGTATAGAAATTTTTTTATAAATAAAAATAAATAAATAAAACAAATAAGGGCAGGCTAAAAAGTGAAAAATAGTTCAGAGAACAAAAGATCTCCAAGATCAAAGCTAATTCTTTAGCAGTTATCCATTGCAGAGGCAGAATGTTATCCTATACATAAATTTTATTCTCCTCTCAGCCTCCCTGAACTTTTAGCACGTCTCTGTCTCTTTCTTCTCAAAAACATAAAGCCACAAATACTTCTGTATGGGATGAGTTTCAGGATCAAGCTCAGTTCCATGGAATCTCCTCTAACCTTCACATAGTTTCACTTCACTGGAAAGAAAGAAAATCACTTCTTCTCCTTCTGTGGAACCCTTTGAGAGGACATTCTCCTTGCCTACCTTCCTGGTCCCTCAATGGGGCACATGGCAGCACAGTCCTCCTCCCTGCTTCCCACTGTTCCTCAGTAAAACAACATTGTAAGGACTGGTGGAGACCTTCTTATACTCTGTATCCCACTGCTATGAAAAAGGGGCATCACCTATCTCTCTCTGAGCTCTCTCTATGGAACCCTCTCATGCCTGGAAATTTCTTAGTTCAGACAATATCAAACATAAGAACATAAGATATGCCATACTGGGTCAGACCAAGGTCCATCAAGCCCAGTATCCTACTTCTAAGAATGGTCAATCTAGGCCACAAGTACCTAAACGTTTCCCCAGAAGACAGAGGTTCAACAATGCTTGTATTGGGACAAGCAGTGGATTTCCCGGGTCCCCTTTAATAATGGAACATGTACAGGCAGAGCTGGTAAAAGTTTCTAACATGTCTAAAAAGCCAAGTCTTACTTTTTAAATTATAGTTAGAGCTTTTTATTTATCTAACATAACTGGTACGGCATTCCAAAGCCAAGGCAGATATTAAGAACGTGTTCACTGATATAAGCAAACAAATCTAGCAGTTTCAAGGGACAGAAATAACAAAAAACTCACATATAGGAACATATTTTTCCAGTAAGCTTTTAATTTAGACTGGGACATTCATAGGGAGTTTCTCTGCTGTCTGATAAGTCATTTCCAAGGGTAGGAGTGAGACTTAAGCACATACTTTGGAAAATTGAAATATATAAAGAGAAGGGATTCTGGATTTAACTCACACCATTTTTTTCAGGAGTAGTCCAAGGGACGTTACATTCAGATACAGTAGGACCCAGAGGACTTACAATCCAAGGAGTCAATGCAGAAACCCTGCACCAGAGCCCAGTGCTAAAGCCAGGGCCAGTGTTACTATTAGGAGAACTGGGCAGTCACCTAGAGCGTCAATGGTCAAAGGGTGGCCCATTGCCACCACTTCCACCCGTCTCTGTGACCTCCAGCAGCAGCAATGCCTTTAAACAGCACTGCAGCGCTTCTGAAACATCCAGGGCTGCAGTACTCATTGTGCTTTCACCCCCTCTGACATAGACTTCCTGTTTGCATGGGGGGGGGGGGGGCAGAAGCAACTGCATTAGTCACTTCCTGCTTCTGCCTCCATGCAACGAGAGGTGGAATCGGAGGGGGCAGAAGCAGGAACAGCACCACAGGTTATGGTAAATGTGGTGCTGTTCTAAAGATACTGCTGCCACTGCAAGTCCCAGAAAGGGGCAGAAATGGTGACAATGGAGAAGAGGGCAGAAGCAGAGAGGCAGCAGGAACAAGGTTCACTTAGGGCACCTCATATCCTTGCACTAGCCCTGGTTAAAGTTGTATCACAAAGTTTCCTACTACAAGTTTAATATTGACTTTTTGCACAGCAATGCTGTAAGCAAACAGCATGCAAATCAACTGTGCTCAAAAAATAAAAACATAAGAACATAAGATATGCCATACTGGGTCAGACCAAGGTCCATCAAGCCCAGTATCCTGTTTCCAACAGTGGCCAATCTAGGTCATACGTACCTAGCAGTTTCCCCAAAAGACACAGGTTCCGCAATGCTTGTACTGGGTCAAGCATTGATATCCTAGGTCCCTTCTTAATAATGGTTTATGGACCTTTCCTCCAGGAACTTGTCCAAACCTTTTTTAAACCCAGCTACACTAACAGCCTTTACTACATCCTCCGGTAACAAATTTCAGAGTTTGATTACACGTTGAGTGAAGAAATATTTTCTTTTATTAGTCATAAATAGTTTACCCTGTAGCTTCATTGCATGTCCCCTAGTCTTTCAATATTCTGATAATGTAAACAATCGTTCTACGTTTACCCGTTCCACTCCGTTCATTAATTTATAGACTTCTATCATATCTCCCCTCAGCCATCTCTTTTCCAGGTTAAAGAGCTAAAGCAGCTCCCGAAGCATTGCAATCGGAGTGTACACCCCCAGCTCCCATATCCAATCCCGCGCATGTCTCAGAAGGCAGGCTACGTTATACCTCCGAGGATCAGGGAGTCCCATACCCCCTCTGTCCCAAGGTTGCCGCAAAACATCCAAAGAGACCCGGGGCCTCTTCCCCTTCCAAAGCAACTGGTTGACCACTCTGTCCATTTTCCTAATATCAGAACGTTTTAGCCACAAGGGGAGAGTCTGAAGCACATACAACATTTTGGGAAACAAAGCCATCTTATATAATGCAATACGACCACCCAAGGACAACGGCAAATCCCTCCATTTATCCACACTGAGAGTCAACTCCGTCAGTATCTTTTTAACATTCAGCTGATATAGATCGTCCAACTTGGCAGGCAAGTGAATGCCCAAATACTTAAACTTCCCCTCTGCCCATTTCAAAGGGAAGTCGCCCAACCACCCAGTGGACGCCGCCTCCCCTACCAACAAGGCCTCAGATTTATCCAGGTTTAGGCGGAAACCCGAGGGCACCCCATAAGCTCTAACCAATTCTAATAGCCGAGGCAAGCCTTCCTGGGGGTCCGCAATATGCAGAAGCAAGTTGTCTGCAAAGGCCGCCACACGAAATTCTGTCTGGCCCACTGCTACACCCCGAAACTGTACACTAGACGGGATTTGGATCAATAGCGGCTCCAGGGTTAAAACAAATAGCAGTGGGGACAGAGGGCAACCCTGCCGAGTCCCTTTCCCAATGCGGAACTCGGGCGACATAGTGCCATTAACCAAAATGGCTCCTCGGGGATCAGCATATAAGAGCCGTACTACATTCACGAAAAAACCCGCGAAACCCATACCGTCCAGCACCTGATACATAAACCCCCAGTCGACCCTGTCGAACGCTTTTTCCGCGTCGAAGCTAATTAACATAGAGCCCCGACGAGCCGTTCGCCCCGCACACAGAGAGATCATAATGTGGTGCAGACTGTACGCTGCATGCCGCCCCCGCACAAAACCCACCTGATCCTTATGAACTAATGCGGGCAAGAACTCCGCTAGCCTGTCAGCCATAATCTTGGCCAGAATTTTGATATCTACGTTCAGCAGAGAAATGGGCCTATAGGAACTGGGTAGTAGCGGGTCCCTCCCCGGTTTCGGCAAGATAGTAACCAGGGCCTTATTGGCCTCATAGGGAAAGCAACCACGCTGTACAAGGTCACCAAAATACTCCGCCAGAGGAACCCCTACCTTATCCCCTAAGATTTTATAGAACTCACTCCGGAGCCCATCCAGTCCCGGGGCCCGACCCCGCTTCAGGGCTTTGATGCCCAGGTGAACCTCATGCGGGGAAACAGGCTGGTTTAAAACCTGTAGATTCTCCGCAGTTAGGGTAGGCAACGAACAGCCCTCCAAAAACGCCCGGCCCTCCTCCTCTTTCCCCCCTCCCCACCATAGAGTTGCTGAAAATATTCAGTAAAAATCTCAGCAATGTCCCCCTCACCTCTCCTCAAAGTCCCATCCGGGTGTCGAATGACCCCGATACATCTAGGGCCTCCCTCCGGCCGAATCAAAGATGATAGCAATCTTCCCGCCCGATTCCCATGTTGGTAGAGTTGATACCGATAATACATCAGCGATATTTTAGCTCGTTGATGTAACAGCGTTTCCAACTCCGTTTGCAGCTCCTGCATGCGAGTCTTATCCCCCGCACTCCCAGTCAACACCAACCTCCTACGCGCCTTTCCAAGTTCGCGCTCCAACGTGACAATGCGCTGATTCATCCGTTTGCGCTTCGCGCTCAGATAGCTAATAATCTCTCCCCGGAGCACGGCCTTCCCTGCCTCCCAAAATAGAGTTGGATTAACGTCCGGGCCCGCATTGAGGCTTGTATAGACCTCCCATTTGTCGCGCAAGTAACCCTCAAACTGAGCATCCCCGCACAGCTCCAACGGATATCGCCACAACCCAGTACGATGGGGAGCCCTCCGATGTAGCTCCAAAATGACCATGGCATGATCCGAGATAATGGCTGGCCCCACATCCACTTTAGAGACCCGACCAAACAGGGAGTCAGAGATCAGAAAATAATCTATTCGTGACCAGGTTCCATGACCCCGAGACATATGAGTGTACTCTCGATCTCCCGGGTGCACCACCCGCCAAATATCCATCAGGCCATGTGCCTCACATAACCCCAGGATTCTCCGCGCACTCCGCAAATCCCTGTTGCCCAACCGCCCTGACCTGTCCAAATTTTCGTCTAACACTGCATTGAAGTCTCCTCCCATGATAACTTGATGACCAACAGTCTTCGCAAACAGTTGGGTGAACTGTTGATAGAACCGGGCCTCATAAACATTAGGCGCATAGACATTGCACAGCACCACTTTAATACCATCCAATGTACCCCAAAGCATAACATACCTGCCCTCCGAATCAGTTTCCACTCTTTCCTCCACCCAACCCACATTTTTAGAAATCAATATTACCACTCCCCGTTTTTTTCCAACTGCCTGGGCCCCGTAGACCTTAGCAATGTGTCTCCTACCTAACTTGCCATGTTCAATCTCTGTTAGATGAGTTTCCTGTAAGAAGATAACCCCTATTTGCTTGCGTTTTAGTTGTTGCATTACCTTGTAACGTTTAACCGGGGACCCCAGTCCACATACATTCCAAGAGGCAATTTTAGTAGTGCTACCCATTAGACTTCACAATCCATCCCGCCAGACAATAAGATTCCATAGCAAAACGGAGGTGAAGCCCCCCCCCCAGCCTAGGGGCCCCTCCCTCTCCAACCAAATCATCCTCACAAGTCCCCAAGCACACTCACTGACCATATACATCCATTCCTCCAAAGCAAGCAAGCCGTTCTTCCTCCTGTATGTGACATCCCAAACCTGCAACCTGTCCCCTTCCCCCCCTCCCCCCGAGCTCCCTACCCCCCACCAAGTATCAATCTATCCTCCCCTCCTACAGCTCCCACCCCCCGGCCCCTAGAATGAGGCCCCTCCTTGAAATCCGGCACATGCAGAACCCAACCCCCCCCCCCGGCCAACAATCGTTGCCACTGCTTCCCTTGACAACTTAGGGGATGCCTTCCAGCCCTTTCCCCCCCCCGACACATCCGAACTGCCCGCGAAAAACAAACCACATGGCCTTTAGTAGAAAGTAACCACCCCGCTCCCCCACCCCTTGTTGCAAATGCTCCCAATTACTTTCATTGAGAACCTACAGCTCCCCCCCTCTAACAAGTGCAATCACCCAGCCAGAGACCCCCCTCTTTGACACTACCAAGTACTTTTAAAACAATTAGCATGCGGTAACATAATAACAGTAACTTGTACTAAGGCCCTGCAAACGGCAGTCCAAGGGATACCTGCCAGCCCTTTTTATCCCCCCACACAGCTGAACTACCCACGGAAACAAACCACATGGCTGGTAATAGAAAAGTAATCACCCCGCTCCCCCACCCCCTGTAACCAACGCTCCCAATTCCTTTTATTGAGAACCTACAGCCCCCCCCTCGAACAAGTGCAATCACCCAACCATAGACCTCCCTCATTAGCACTACCAAAAACTTTTAACATACTTAATACATGGTAACATAATAACAATAACTTATACTAAGTCCCTGCAAACGGCAGTCCAAGGGGCTGTGGTAGGCCGAGCGGGCAGATATGTCCATCTCCCTCCCGTCTCCAGGCCACGAATCACCCCCGATACTGGGGCTCCCCTCTAGACCAGGTTACCAGCCCCCAGAGTCTCACCCGAAGGCAACAGATCCAGTTCTATTGGCACAAGAGTCACCCGCGTTGGTCACAAAATGCCATAGCCTCCTCCGGCGTCGCAAAGAGGCGCTGACTTCCATCACAATCCACTCGCAGACGCGCAGGGTAGGCCAACGTGAAGCGCAGACCTTTTTCCACCAGCCGGCTGCACACATCTTTATAGGCCCTCCGACGCTGCGAAACACCCGCTGAGTAATCCTGAAAGATGAGAACTCTGCAATTGTTCTCCCCGGTTCGCCGCTGCTGACGCGCCGCACGCAGAACCCCTTCCTTTTGAGCTGCATTTAGAAAGCGGGCAATGACTGCTCGAGGTCAATTGTCTCCAGCCCGGAGGGGTCCCAGCCGGTGCGCTCTTTCCAAAACAATCGCCCCCAGCTCCTCCCCCAGCGGTAAATTTGCAGGTAGCCACTGTTCTAAGTAGCGTCGTAAGTCCTTCTCCAACACTGACTCTCCAATACCAATAAATCGCAAATTGTTCCTCCGGCTCCTGTTTTCAAGGTCTTCGAGTTTGTCCGTTTGTTTTAACAAGGCCTCCTCCAATTTCTGGATCCGGGCCTCGGGCCGGGACTGCACATCCTCCAGAGAGCTAATTCTCTGCTCTGCCTGCTCCATGCGGCCGTTGAAGTCCGTAACCACTTGCGCCACCGCAGCCATCTGTGTAGCCAGGCCCCCCAAGCGCTCTTCCAAAGCAAGAACCACAGCCTTGGACACCTCCTCCACCATTATGCCCGGGGCAGCCAGGTCGCCATCCGCCATTTTAGCTTCCGTTCCTCGGGTCTTTTCGCGCCTGGAGGATTTCGCCGCCATAGGCTTCCAGGCCAATCTTGCACAAGCCGCGATTCTCCCCGCCGGCAGTTAAAGTGCTCCCAAATGAAGCCAAGCAAAATCAAGTTGATCAGGCAAGTTATGGAGGCAGGGGGGAGGATGGGCTCCGGAGCCAAGAAAGACACGTCTTCCCTAGCCCGCCATGTCACCGGAAGTCCTCCATCCATTTTTTTAATTTTATTATAAATAATGATTTTTTTAATGATTGTATTGTCTATAAGGTCAGAACATTATTTTCAGCACTGGAGACCCATTTTTCATCACATGCCCAATTTTCAATAATTGCATTATTTCCAGTTTTGAGTTATTCATAGTCTGAATTTCTTTCAAAATTTACTCGCATAGATAATATAAATACAGATAGACTTGTCAATTTGAGTGGGCTAATATCTACAAGAATCTCTAATCTTCATGGAATCTGAATAGGTCATGATAGCATCACCATTTAGGGACTAAACACCAAAACAAAGGGACACTCCATAAAGAGCCTGATTCAATAAGGACATGTCCAGGCTGTTTGGACGTCCAGGAACAGGACAGGACCAGATTGTACCCAATTCTGCACCGTGGGAGCTAGACGTTCCAACAGCTGTAGATTTGGGCACTGAGATGACACGGCGTGCCCCTGAATCCCTGCAGGAGACGTCCTCATGGCAACATGGCCAGCCCACTCCATGCTCCTGTTGGTGTGCTGATGGGTGGCGTCCCATTGCCATAGCACTGGGATGCGCAGCAGGAGCGCCAAAAGCCTGCCAGCCCACACACTTGCCTTTCCCTGCCTCCCGATCCTCAGCGGGGCCTGCCAGGGCTAGGATTGGGCAGAGGGAACCCACCTGCCATAGCCCCTATGCTGCTGGGGAGCTTCCGAGCCTGATCGCCGCCTTTGCCTCCAAGGTAGAATAGAAACATAGAAACATAGAAACATGATGACAGAAAAAGACCACAAGGCCCATCTAGTCTGTCCTTCCATAACAACAACTACAACAGTCCACTTTTTACCTTTAGAGATCCTCTGTGTTGGTCCCATGCTTTTTTGAATTCAGTTACTGTCCTCATCTCTACCACCTCCACTGGGAGACTATTCCATGGATCTACTACTCTTTCCGTAAAGAAATATTTCCGCATATCACTCCTTATTTCCGCATATCACTCCTAGCATGGCTAGCCTCCAGACGCAGGATGAACAGGGCCGTGACCTGAATTGGACCTGTATGTTCTGGCACATAGCCCCTCCCTTGCCCTGCCTCTGTCCTGCCCCCTCCCACCTCCATCCAGCGCTTCCCTCACAGAGGCCCTGTACGTGTGGGGAGCCTGGTTGCCAGCATACGGCCCATGCGAACATGCAGCCCCGCTATTCGCGTAGCAGAATCAGGTCAAAGTGAATAGCCATCAGACTGAAAACAGATTATACTAAGTACTTTTTCATGCGGTGCATAATAAAACTGTGTAATGTGTTGCCAGAGGACGTGTCAAGGCGACTAACATAGTAGGTTTCAAAAGAGGTTTGAACAAGTGCCTGGAGGAAAAGGCCATAAAAGATTACTAGCCAAATAGATTTGGGAAAAGCCTTCGCTTATCCCTAGAAATGGACTATGAGCAGCTAATCTGTTTTTTGGGGATGTGCTGGGTACTTTCAGAGATGCCAAGGGTGGACCATCCGAAAGAGTGAGATTTACGATCCCATAGAGTGAGTAAAGGTCAAAGAGTGAGATTATTCAGACGATGAATCTAGGGTATACTATAAATCTAGAAGAATTTAAATGTCATATTGTATACAAATGAAAAAAGCAGCATAAAATGTTATCCATATCATCCTGCTAGACAAGTCCAGACAAGTGGATTGTGTTCCCCTACCAGCAGACTGGTAGAAACAGAGAGCCAATGAAATGTCCAGGCATCGCTCCCATGCCTCTATTAGCCTGAGCCACTAGAGGTCAACTCTGTATTTTTCGGTCTCCAGCAGATGGTGGTTGGATTTGTTTCAATTCTGATAGAATCTGAACAAATGAGGATCCGATTGAGAGGAAAAGATTGATTTCGCTTGTGAATAACCATCTGCAGGTGACTCTCTCACTTTATCATGACAAGACAAGAAATAAAATACCTGGGAGTAACGCTTGATAAGGACCTCAACCTCCAGTCCCACATTGCAAAAATAACAAAGAGCGCTTACATCAAAATGAGGACAGTCAGAAGGCTCAAACCCATCCTCGCCCATGAACACTTCCGAACAGTCTGTCAAGCAATCATCACTCCAACCCTAGACTATTGTAAACACATCTAGAAAGGACTACCTAAAAAGACAATAAAACCACTACAGCTAGCATAAAACACAGCCGCACGACTCACGACAGATCACACAATTCACGATCACATCACCCCTATACTGTACCACCTACACTGGCTCCCAATCAGCTCCAGAATCCAATTCAAAGTACTTCTACACATATTTAAAATAATACACAACCTATCAGCAGACAGCCTACGCCCTCTCATAAAAACCGATGACAACAGGAGACCAAGAAGAAAAGGAACCTCAGACACCATCAGAACACCAAAAGAATTTGCTAAAACAAGGCTGGCCACATCAAGGAGGGCACTCTCCCTGGTAGCACCCGCTATATGGAACTCTCTCCCAGACCACATAAGATCAACCAAGAACCTCAAGGACTTCAGAAAACTTCTTAAGACTGATCTATTTACAGTACATTTCAAGGACCTCACATAAATTTTCTACCTCAAGACATTACAGGATCATGATCCTACCTCCAAGACATTACAGAATCTCAATCCTAGCATGCCTCTCAAACAGCCCCATTTTGTATATATGTATATAGCTCATTATGTAAATAGTTCACCGATATAATCTAACGCACTGCCCACACACTACACTTCTCAGTTCTCACACTGCATGCTACAAACCACACTTTATTATTGATTTTGATTGATGTGCCACACCGCCTTGATTTAACGATAAGGCGGTATACTAAATCCTTTTAAATAAATAAATAAATAAATAAATAAAATAAATAAATAGAATGACATGGGAAGCTCCATTAGACTAAGGGCAGATAATCCATCTACTTCATGGTGCCAAAGAAGAATGGCTCCTTCCGGACATTTTTCGATTACAAGGGGGTCAGTGCTCACTTGCGTATTCTGCACTTCTGAATGAAAACGCTAAGATCTGTGATTCAGATGGTGCGCCGAGTGGAGTTCTAGCATCTCTGGATTTGGCTAAAGCTTATTGTCATATCCCAATCTGGAAGGATCAGCAAATTTCTGCGTTTTGCCATGCTTGCCTTGAACTTTAGTTCTCTGCCATTTCCTTCATCCTCTCCACTGCCTTATGAATGTTCTCCAAGTTCTTGGTGGTACATGCTGCTGCACTAAGGAGCCAAGGAATTTGTGTACACCCATTTCTGGATGACTAGTTCATCTGAGACCGTTCTCTGTCAGAGGCATCTTGGATGTCGGCCCACAATGTCCTTTCTAGAAGTTCTCAGCTGGGTGTTCTGAAGAAAACTCCATGATCTGACCACAATACCACGGCTCTTTAGGTCTCTGGTCCATCAGTAGTGAGAGACAGGCAGAGAGTAATACAGAACACAATCACACACACACAAAGTGATATTTTCTTTGAGCTCAGAGGGAAGAAGGCAACAGACGGTCTATGGACACGCATAGTTCCACGCCTGCCGAATTCAAATTCCTCTCCCTAAAAGCTCCCTTTTTATTAGAGAAAAAGAGGAAGTAACAGTCATTTATTATAACCATGAAATAACACAAGGTGTCGCCAAAGTTCTTTTTACAGAGTATTTATTTATTTATTTTATTTAGACAGTTTTTGTATACCGCCTTATCCTTCAATCAAAGCGGTCACAACACAATTGGGGGATACATTTAACACGTGGGGATATGAGACACATACACTAATACTTACAGGGAACATGGGCAATGGAGGGTTAAGTGGCTTGCCCAAGACCACAAGGAGCATCTGTGGGACTAGAAACCCCAGTCCTTCCGGCCCAAGGTTGCTGTCCTCTAGTGGGATTTGAACCCCTGACCTTCCGGCCTGAAGTACCTTGCCCCCAACCACTAGGCTACTCCTCCCTCCAGAGTAAGATCTGATTACAGTATATTAGATGAAATTTATAATTGCAAAAGTTGCAAAAATTATGTTGTGTCAGCAGGGACTTCCAGTTGACTATACAATGAACTTTATGTTTGCACAGTTCATAGCCTATGTTCTTTTTGCTTGCGTTAACACTGTTCCATCTATTTTAAAGACGGTTACAGAGAACTCATGATCATGACATCCTATTCTATTTAAAAGGAAGTAGGTGAAAAGTCAAACTTCTAAACACATTTTGTATCAAGAAATTCATCCATCTTCAATTACATATTGGGGATTCTGGTATCCCTTTATCTGTCCATTCCTACAGTCCTCCCTGTGATTCTAGAAAGAATCATTACAAAAGAACAGTAGCTGAAACATATCCAATTCCGGAATAATCTTCTACAGTAGGCTTCATTTTGCAGATGTTCTTTCAAAGTCCTAGGCACATCTGGTCCATAGGTGAGCTCCATCTTGTTCGTTGGAAGAAATAGTTATACAAAATTATGTGACATTGTTTACCTTTGCTTAGCCTCAATAAAAAATGTGTACAGAAAGCAAGACTTTACCAATTATTCTTGTAAGCACTACCTCATCCAGCAGTGGCCAACTGCTTCTCGTAGATCTAGCAATAATTCAGAGATTAGTCCCTCAGATCATGACACCAGTCATCACTCCATATTCTTCAGCAGCATCCTTTCTCACCATGGGCTGTGCTATGCACATCTTAGATCAATCTTTTTCAGTGACCATCCACCCAGGCTTCACTGCTGCACATACATGAGTAGTTCCTCTGGAATCGTTGATATTTATCAGGAGTCTCCATATCCAGTAGCATTTCATTCAGTCGTTTTCTTCCTCTTCGGCCCATTAGATTCAGTGCATACAATATATAATTTGTAAAAATCCAATTCTCCACTACAGCATCTCTCTTGATGCCATACAATTGCAAACAAGCACAATTATTCATCCCTAATGACAGTCTTAAATTGTTGAACAGAATTATATTATCTATTGTAATTACAATACATCCATAGCTAGCACTAAATTATTACATAGCTAACCTATAACATAGTCATTATTTTCATCTACATTCCTAAACTTATTCTGTCTACTTGCCAAATCAAATGTTAGCATGTGGCCTGATAGACACATTGCTTTTTCCTGTCAGGAACACAATTGTACATATTCATATCACTAATTATATTTGTGATGTATTCTCCAGCCTTAACAATATACAAGATATAGTCAATCTGGTTTATTCAAGGGGTAACAACATTAAAACATAACTAGCAGTTTATGACAAATAATTTAAACTCATTTCAATTGTTTGTCAACAATTATTAGGAAGGCTGTCTTATCTTAGGTGATGATTCAGCTCACATTACTTTAAACATTATCACCACATCCTGCACACACAAACACCCCAGTACCTCACTGGTCTTCTCCACTTCCATATCCCTACATGTAGTCTTCATTCTCTTCACATTAATCAACTTCACTTCCCCCCACCATCTCGTGCACACTTACAGTCTACCCGTCATTCTGCCTTTTTCTTCCTTGGTCCAGCTCTGTGGAACTCTCTTCCCACTCCACTCCGTCTGGAAGATAACTACACCAATTTCAGGCCCCTACTTAAATCCCATCTGTTCACCTCAGCATATAACCTCCCAGCCACACCCAACTGACCTGGTTTATCTATTTTTGCACTTTTCTTTGTTTGTTTGTTTTTTTTTAATACTACTTTCCCCACTAATCACAGCAGTTCACATTGCAACTAAAACTTGGTACAGCACATTAAACAGGAACATTGATAACTTGAAATTTTTCTTTGTAAGACAATGAGGGTTAAGTGACTTATCCAAGGTCACAAGGAGTGCTAGTACTCTAGTTATTAGACTACTTCTCCATTCCATTCCATTCTTTTTTTTTTTTTTTTTTTTTTTTTTAAGCTCTGCATAAATCTCTTTATTCGGTAAACACAGCATTACAGGCAATGACAGCTTGTATCACAAAACCTAACTTACTTACTAAACCTCATCCCCCTCCCCCCCCGCCCGACCCCACCCCACCCCAACCCCCCCTGGTTCTCAAAAGGGAAATACAACTATAAATATTGATATGCATATACCAAGTCAAGACAACACACGCCTCTGTGTCAAGAGATGATCCCAGCGCTGTTGAACGGTCCGGCATAATGAGGTCTTCACCCGGACGTTCTGAGGCCATCAGCGAAACTGTCCAACAATGCCCATCTCTCAGAATGGAGGTCCACTCTGCCTGGGTGGTGGAGCTTACTATACAGTTTCTCGTATTGAGAGTATTGGCACACCTGACCCCACCAGTTGCTTGGGTGCAAATGCTGGAATGATTTCCAGTTTGACAGGATCATTTTGATCGCCACAGCTATCATGAAATTTAACAGAAACCGTTCCTCTTTGGAAAGTCCCAGGGGGAGCGATCTTAGGTATAAAACATTCCTGGACAATTCGGCAGTAACACCCAGGACAGCCTGAATTTTACGCCATACTGCACCCCAGAACTTAAATACGATTGGACAATCATAAAACATATGAGTATAGGTGCCAAGCTCGCTCTGGCAAGACCAACATTTACCAGTAGCTAACTTGTCCCATTTAGCAATTTTTACCGGAGTCAGATAGGCCCTATGGAGAAAGAAATACATGGCTTGCGTGATTGCAGCTGATCGTGAAACTTTTGTAATTGGCCCCCAAAGAATTTCCCAAACAGTGGGGGGCAATAAGCAATTAGTTTCCGCCTCCCACACCTTGGTTAGACCCACTGGTTGGCTGGAAACATATCGTCGAAACATATCATATATCTTGGACACCGAGCCCTTCATCTCCAGCAGCTCTCGCAGCCGTTTAGTAATGCCTGCCTCAGCCGGCAACGCATCCGGAGCGGATATTTTAACAGCCAAACAGTGTTTCAGTTGCATCCACCGGAGAAAACAGGATTCCGGAAGGGAAAATTCCGCTTGTAGGTCAGCGAAACTCTTCCAGCCAGCACCGTTTCTCAGGTGGCCGACAACCCAAATTCCCTGTGTCTGCCACAGGCGCCAGGCAATTTTCTTGCCACCCGGTTTGATACAGGGGTTCCACCATAGTGGAGTCATCTTAGAGGGTGCGCTATCCCTGCCGGCTACTCGCGCTAGAGCTAAATACGCCTCCTGCGTGGCCCGGAGGGTCTTCCCTCCCACTAGGTCTTCGGGAAACAAGGCCCCTAACATGTGTTCCAGGGGGTAGGGGTTAGCTAGATGTCTTTCTACTGTCAGCCAGCTGGGGCTGCATTCATTTTTGTCGCCCTCGAGCCACTGTACGCCTTGCTTCAGTAGGAGAGCATGATGGTACCATTGAAAATCTGGGAAATGGACCCCTCCCTGCTCTTTGGGGGCTTTCAGCTTTTTACGTGCTATGCGATGCTGAGCTCCATTCCACAGGAAGGCCAGGAGGTTTCTCTCTATGTCTAGGTAGATCTTTGGTGGGAGGGAGACGGGCAGCATACCCAGAACATAATTGATTTTAGGCGTCAGAATCATTTTAATAATTTCCAGTCTGCCCCACCACGTAAAGCGCAAGGGGGACCAGGCCATAGTTTTACTGTGGATCAGTTGGAGAATCCACTCCACGTTCTCCCGTATCGTGCGCTCCCAAGAGAAACAATACTGGGCGCCGAGATACTTAATGCACCCCGTCTCCCAACGAAAGGGGAAGGAGGCCATCATGCTAGAGTTGGAACAGCTGTTAAGCGGAAACGCAACTGATTTGGTCCAGTTAATTTTGTACCCGGAAAGGCCCGAATATGCTGCAATCAATGCCAGGAGTCTCGGTACTTCGGAGGGCTGGGTGAACAAGATGAGATCGTCAGCGTAGGCCGATAATTTCACCTGTGTTCCGCCAACCAGGAAACCCTTGATATCTCGGCTTTGCCTTATGGCAATAGCCAGAGGCTCCAGTGCTAGATTGAAGAGCATCGGGGAAAGAGGGCACCCCTGGCGGGTCCCTCTATGCAAGGAGAAAGAGCGAGAGAGTATACCGTTTGCTAGTATTCGAGCACTTGTATGCCTATACAACACACGAACTTTCTGTACAAACTCTTCGCCTAGGCCAAACCATTCCAGTGCTGAGAAGAGAAAAGGCCACTCTAACCTATCGAAGGCCTTTTCGGCATCAAGAGAAAGGGCAATATATGGGGAGGCCTCACCTGCCGCACAGTCTAGTAGATTACAGAGGAGGCGAGCATTGTCTGTCATCGCTCTACCAGGGATAAACCCAGATTGGTCGTGGTGTATTAAGTCTCCAATGTAATTGTTTAGTCGCTTTGCCAGGATGCTGGCGTAGATCTTATAGTCGGCGTTTAGAAGAGATATAGGTCGGTAGTTCGTAACATAGTTGGGATCTTTACCGGGCTTCTCAAGCACTACGATCGTAGCTTCAGAGAAACAACCAGTGTTCTCCCGCTCCTGTTCCAGCCACTCATAATAAATCTTTAGGGATGGGACTAGCTCAGTGCTTAAAGCTTTGTACAACTCCGGCGGCAGCCCGTCTGGTCCGGTCGCCTTGCCCCTGGGCATAGTGTCAATAGCCAATTTAATCTCTTTAAAAGAGAAGGGCTCTCCTAATTTTCTGGCTTGCTCTGCTGATAATTTAGGCTGTGAGAGCCTCCCCAGAAAATCAGCAACAGCGGTTGGCTCTGGATTGACCTCTGTGGAATATAGTTGAGAATAGTACTGGGAAAACTCTTGCAGGATCTGATCGTCTTGCACTAGTTGAGTTTGATTATCGCCAAGAAGGGATACAATTCTCGATTTTTCACGTTTCCCACGAATGGTACTGGCTAGCAACTTGCTAGCCCTATTACGTTCAACATAGAAGCGGGCAGATTGTTTCATCATGCAATGCTCCACTTCGGCGCTCAGGATCTCATTATATTCAAACCTCCACTTTTGCAAGCCACGCAGGATAACGGCATTGGGATGTTTGATCCACAGCCTTTCCCCCGCCTTAATTTGGGTTTCTAATGCTGCCAACTGGGCCTTCCACTTCTTGTTCTCTTTTATTTTATAACTAGTGATAGTTCCTCGCAGCGAGGCCTTAAAAGCCTCCCACCAGGCCCATCCTGTGGTGTCTCCCAATTTGTTGGTGCTAAAGTAGGAGTTGATGGAGGTACGCAACTCCTCTAAAAAGGCAGGTTCGGCAAGCCAAGCCCTGTTGAATGACCAGGCTGCGTCTGAGCGTGCAGAATCATGTACCTTAATCGTCAGCGTTACCGCAGCATGGTCTGAAATGGTCATGCCAAGGATATCTGCTTCACAGCTGTTCGCAACTAGAGACCTCGAGACCAGGAAATAGTCTATTCGAGAGAGAGAGCTATGAACTGGGGAGTAATAAGTGTATTCTTTAACTGTCGGATGCAGCAGCCTCCAGATATCTACCAACCCACAGTCCTCCAGGAGGCTAGTGAGGGCTATGTCAGCTCTCGCCAGCCTGCTCACCCTTCCAGGGCAGTGGTCCACTAAGGAATCCCTAACCATGTTAAGGTCCCGTCCCATAATGATAGGTGCTTCACCTCCCTTTTGCAAAATATAGTTCAGGTCACAATAAAAGGCCGGGTCATCCTTGTTGGGGCCATATACGTTTACTAAAATGCACTCAAATTTCCCGCACTGGAGCAATGCTAGGGCCCATCTTCCGGACGTATCACAATTGGACCGGGCCACCACCGCCCCCAGCGTTCTACGCACTAAGATAGCCACCCCATTCCTTTTTTTATTGGCCGGGGAGCTGCCAGCTAGGATGAACCTCCCCTCTTCTAGCTTCTTAGTCTCCAGAGCAGTAAGATGCGTTTCCTGGAGGAAAACTACATCAGCTCGCTGCTTCACACAGTATGCCAGTATTTTCTTTCTCTTCATCGGTGTCCTAATGCCCTTGACATTTAGCGATATAAATTTTAACTCATTAGCCATACTCAGTGATAGCATAACTTTTATAACAAACTTGGAGTAAATAACAAACTAATATAAAGCCCCACATTTCCCCTTGAGAACCAGCCCATCCCGCAACCCCCTCCCCACATTCCCCTGGATAAGACAGCAGGACTGTCAAGGCATGGCGGGTCCCAGCCCCTAAAGGGTAATATTGCATCATACCACCCATTTCAGCCATAAGTATGGGTTTCCTCTACCACCTGTCGCCAAACTTTCATGGGAGACAGTCGGTCCAGCGGCCCGTTTATCTTCAGCTGTGGCCGCAAGGCAGGAGACATGAAGGACCAGTTCGGCCTGTCGCGGCTTTAAGGCCGAATCAGGACTGCGCTATGACACACCTGGTCCCATAGCCGGCCTGAGAGCGTGTGGGCAGGAGAATCACAAACCTCTATAGAACAGTTAGGATTGCATGAGAAGCGCTTCTTGATCGTCGATGTACTGCTCCAGCAACGCTGGGTCCTCGAATGATTTGGTCACGTTATTCAATGTGACCTTGAAACGAGCAGGGTTGACTAGGCCATACCGCGCCTGGAGCCTTTGTAAGCGCGGCCTTAGCGCTAGAAATCGCTTCCTTCTTTCCACGGTGGGTTTGCTGAAATCTGGATATAGTGCTATCTTGTGACCCTCGTACGAAATCTGCCGACAATTTTTAGCAGCCATGAGCATCTGCATTGCTTGTTGATGTCGTAAGGAGCAGAGGATCATTGGGCGCGGGGTCTTGCCACGTTGGTTAGGCACCGGAGGAATGCGATGAGCCCGCTCTAATTCTAGTGGACGAGAGAACTCCAATTTGAGCAGCTTGGGCAGTAAGGTTTCCAAGAACCCGATCGGGTCCCCACCCTCTGCCCTTCTGCAAGGCCAACAATACGAATATTGTTACGGCGTGATCTATTATTCATGTTCTCGTAGTTCCTTTCCAGCCATTCCACCTTGCGCAGAATTTTCGGCAGCTGAGCCAGGCGTTGTTCGTATTCAGCGGTTGTCCCTTCCACTTTTTCAACTCTGAGCGTCAGAGACTGCATTTGCACACTTAGTTCTTTTAGGTCCGATTGCACCGCATTTAGGGCATCACCATTGGAATCCACTCTGCTACGAATCGCCCGTACCTCCTTTAGCAGCTCTTGCATGCCCTCGGCAGCTTCCTGATGGGGCGCCATTTTGTGCGGGGACAGCGGGTCCGATTTGGTTCGTTTGGAGCCCGCAGCCGCCGGGTTCGAGAATTCCAACCGGGTCTGCTTGCTGCCGGCCATGCCCTCAGCACGCTATAATGATTTGGACCAAGTCGCTCCCCAATTACTGGCTGAAATGAGCAGGATTCTTACATGGGGCCCGGGAGAGACTCACTCACACCGCCATACTGCAGCCGTGCTGGCTCCGCCCCCCCCTTCTCCATTCCATTCTAATTCACATAGACATCTAAGCTCACAAAGGAAGGAACATTTATATAAGGGTGTGTACATTCATAAACTATAAAACTTTTTAACACCAAATTTGAACCAATTAAAACTGTTAATTACCACTTCTTTTCAGAACAAAACAGCATAGTAGTAGAATATCAGTACATAGGGCTCCTCATGCAAGAAGCCTGAGACAAAATCAGTATTAATCAAGTGAGCAGATAACTCAAGAGTTCTAGAAAGAGCGAACACTCCAGCTAGTTGAGCATTAGCAAATAGCAAAGCAGCCACTGTCACAGAATCTGCTCTTACAATTGCATCAGTTTTCCTTATTCATTGCACAAAGCAGAACCATCAGTACAGTGTGAGGTCAAACAGTAACAAGAAAAGAGCTGGAAGAAAACTGGTTATTTCCAAGTGTAGAAGACACAAAACTTAATGAGAGACATGTTAAAGTACTAGAAAATCAGTAATTTGGATTGCAAAGACTACTGCTACCAGAAAACTAAAAACATGGAGGCATTCCTGCTACAACAGGGTCACAAAAGTCTGAAAAATAACCCAGTGGCTTAAGTCTAGTGGGAAATTTCTGAGCAAAAACACAAACAGCAGCAATAGAAGAGGTAAGCATATTGGATCACACTTGCAATTAACAACATCAATTCTGCAGAGGTCTTTCCATAATAACTAAAACATATACGACATGAGAATTTAAGATCACTCCTCCAATAGACTCCTGCAGATTAGTTTAAAAGAGACTAAGAGAATATCAGCATTTTTTCTTCAGACATTTACTCATACACTATCATAGTTGAACTTTCAACATTATACATATATTCACCATACTGTTTTAATTACTTAATTCACTTGTTTGAATGTAATTGTATCATTCACTTTTTCCCTTTAAGTAAACAAACTTGCTTGACTTAACTTGACTAGCAATTCAATTTTTTTCCAGTTAAGTTACTAACTTCTCTTTCCTTTAACTATTTTCTAAACCTTTATTACATCACACAATTTTATCAAATATCTAAATATATCAAAGCATGGAAGATCTTCCCATTCATTCACATCAATTATAACTAGAAATACAAGTTGGAGAATATATCAATCATTTTTTCCCAAAATATCCAGAGACATAAACACCAAAGAGTAATATTTCTAATAATATTTTTCAGCATTTGCATTATTACACATAGAATGGAATCAGTAAATAAATTCTCATAACCCAAAATAAGTTCAGATCCAGACCTAAAAAACAAACTTATTTACTATACATACACAAGTAAGAGAAATGGTTAATCACATTTGGAGGTTTTTTTTTAACTTCCCCAATAAGGCTAACAAAGAAAAGCTTACCACAGTTGCTCAAGACTTTCTTTCCTGCTAATATTGCAGTTATGCCAAGCCGTTATCTTTGCCGGAACCTCTACATTATTACTGCAATAAATATCAGAACTTATACTGCACAGCACACTTAATCACTAAAGTAGAGAAAACAAACTTCATACTACAATTATGACATGAAAATCAGTCCTTCAAAACTTTGTTTGATTAATTCTATTTTACAGTCATACAGCAACAATATAAGTTTTTCCCTGTAAGCTTCCGTTTCTTTTATATTTACACTATCCATCCTAAACACTTGATTTTTAAATTTTTCAAAACACAGAGTCAGTGACTTGCTGCACATTTTCAGCCTTAAACCATTCACGGCACATTCATGACTGGTATGAAATTCACTTCAAAAGCCATTTCATACTGTAACTAACCTCAATTTGCTCCACTGAAATGTTCCACAAAGGAGGAACGGCAAACTGTGGTTACTGGCAGTCATCGAATATTAACATAAGGGCGCTTCACCAAAACCTGCGCCTCATTTCACAATTAGGGCTTCCTTTTCTCTTGCCCCATCTCACTTCACTTATCTAACTGAGATCTCTAATTAACCTTACAGACTTTACATTATAATCACAATATACACACAGATACCTGTCAATACTTTAGTATACTCACTCACGGCAACCACTGCCTGTGTCCTTGAGACTTGTCTACTGTTTCCAACTGCTGAAGGAACACAGAGATCCGAGTCCAGCACCAACTGAAGAAAACTCCATGATCTGACCACAATACCACGGCTCTTTAGGTCTCTGGTCCATCAGTAGTGAGAGACAGGCAGAGAGTAATTCAGAACACAATCACACACACACAAAGTGCTATTTTCTTTGAGCTCAGAGGGAAGACGGCAACAGACGGTCTATGGACACACATAGTTCCACGCCTGCCGAATTCAAATTCCTCTCCCTAAAAGCTCCCTTTTTATTAGAGAAAAAGAGGAAGTAACAGTCATTTATTATAACCATGAAATAACACAAGGTGTCGCCAAAGTTCTTTTTACAGAGTAAGATCTGATTACAGTATATTAGATGACATTTATAATTGCAAAAGTTGCAAAAATTATGTTGTGTCAGCAGGGACTTCCAGTTGACTATACAATGAACTTTATGCTTGCACAGTTCATAGCCTATGTTCTTTTTGCTTGCATTAACACTGTTCCATCTATTTTAAAGACGGTTACAGAGTACTCATGATCATGACATCCTATTCTATTTAAAAGGAAGTAGGTGAAAAGTCAAACTTCTAAACACATTTTGTATCAAGAAATTCATCCATCTTCAATTACATATTGGGGATTCTGGTATCCCTTTATCTGTCCATTCCTACATGTTCAATCGGGGAAAGAGTCAGTTGGAGCCTTCCCAATCCCTTGAATTCCTGGGAGCATGGTTTGATAAACTTGAGTGGGCAGCATCTTCTGCTGGAGGAGAGAGTGTAGAGATTGTTGGAATGATTTGAGGTGTTCTGTTCTCAACAGGCTCCCAGGGTTTGGGATTATATACAGCTTCTTGACTTGATGGTGGTGATGATTAAAATGGTACAGTGGGCATGTACCCAAATAAGGTTGCTCTTGTTTTTTGCTGTCTCGGTGGTCCCTGAGTTCTCATGAGTTCGAGCTGTGGCTTCTGCTCCAGCTGGGTGTGAGAGCTGGCTTGACGTGGTGGCATCAGCCACGTCATCTGAAAAGCATGCTGATGGATGATCACTTGTGGATTCTTTTGACGATGGATGCCAGTCTTATAGGCTGGAGAGCCCTTGTGAAGACCGAATGGCTCAGGGCCATTGGAGCCATAGGGAGATAGTATGGTCCATCATCTGTCTCAAAGCAAGGACCATCTGGTTGGCCCTTTTGCATTTCCAACCCTTGATAAAGGGCAGAGTGGTGTATTCTCAGACAATGCCATAGCATATGTCAATTGCCAAGGTGGCACTAGAAGGGATGGAGTGGCCCTAGAGATGACTCTCTTGGTCAACTTGGTGGAAAAGAACTTTCTAGCTCTGTTAGCTCAGCACATTGCCAGAATGGGGAATGTGAAGGCGGACTTCCTCAGTCATCACTCTCTTGATCCCAGAGAGTGTGAGTTAAGTCAAGAGGCATTTCAGAAGATTCTTTGCCACTGGGGCTGCCCCAAGATGAATTTGATGGCGACCCAGTCCAATTCCAAGTGTGTCATTTCTTCAGTCACTGCACGGAAGTGGGGTCTGAGGGCACTGATGCCCTGGTTCAGTCCTAGTCAATGCAGTGCCTGCTGTATGTGTTTCCTCCATGGCCGCTGGTGGGAGGTATGTTTTGACACATAGAGCTCCATCCAGGCTGGATTGTTCTGGTGGTGCCAGATTGAATGAGGACAATGTTTTGCAGGGACCTGATGTGGCTCCTACAGGAACTTCCTCTTTGTTTGCCCCCCAGTTTGGGGCCTGTTGTGCCAGGGGCCGATTGTCCTGGGTGACCTGGCTCCCTTCTCGCTAATAGCTTGGCTTTTGAAAGGAGCAAGCTGATGCATAAAAAGCTATTTTCCGGCAGTAGTTTCCACTGTTCTCTAAGCCTGGAGAGGTTCCACCAGCTTGGCATACATGTGGGTCTAGTGCCTCTTAGAACAGTGGTGCAGCACACAGAAACGTGTTCCTTAGGTGCAAAAGTACCGGTTCTGTTGATTTTTCTTCAGGATGGTATGGAGAAAAGCCTTTCCCTTAGCTCCTTGGAAGTTCAGGTGGCAGCCTTGTCCTGTTTCAGTGGTCCAGTGACTGGAAGTCTTTAGCCTTGCTCCCAGATATGTTGTGTTTTCTTCAAGGGGTTCAGCATCTGTGTCCTTCCTTTCAGTCACTTGTCCCTTCCTGGGATCTCTGTCTGGTGCTCAGAGCCCTGATTTCATAGCTCTTTGAGCCTTTGAAGCATGCGACTCTGAAGGATTGGTTTGGCAAGATGGATTTCTGAGCTGCAGGCTCTGTCCTGCTGGGATCCATCTCTATCTTTCTCGGAGGAGGACATCTCTATTTGGCCTGTGCCTTCTTTTATTCCAAGGTAATGTCTCTCTTTCATGTGAACCAAGTGGTTTGTCTGCTCTCCTTTTCTGAAGAACAGTGTCAAGTGAAAGGTAAGGCTTTTTGCTTAGTGGATGTCTGGAGGGTGCTTCTCCGGTGCTTGGAGGTTACAAATTCCTTTTGTGCTGTTTACTGGCCTGCACAAGGATGGCACGGCCACCAAGTCTACACTGGGGCACTGGATCAAGGAGGCCATTGCCTCAATGTATCTGTTACAGAACCAACAAGTTCTGGAGAGTTGCGCACATAGTCTATCCAAGCATAGGCATCCTCATGGGTAGAGTATTGCTCATTAGCCCCTTCAGATGTTTGTCAAGTAGCAACATGTGCATCACTTTCCATTTTTGTCAAGTATTACCGCTTGGATATCACGCTCTGGCGGAGATGGCCTTTGCTCAAAGTTTTTACAAGCTGCTGTGTCTTCTTCCCGCTCGGTGGAGGCATAGCTTTGGTACGTCTCACTTGTCTGGACTGATCTAGCAGGACAATATGAAACGAGACATTTTACTTTCCAGATGATGTCCTTTCCTTGAGTCCTACTAGTCAAGTTCAGGACCTGTTCCTGGAACTGTGTTGGCCTGCTATGAAGCAATGGTACCTTTGGTCCACTATAATGTGAATGGTTGGTCCTGTGGGCTCATAACCAATTGACAGCCTTCAGTTCAAACTCTCCTGTACATAGGTTTGGTGCTGTTTGGTTAAACATTGTTGCCCTTGTTGAGGTTGTGTGAGGTTAGCCATGCCTTACCATATGCTTTGGCACGAATACTGAGTTGCCCTCTAATGTCTCAGGCTAATAGAAGCTGGGAGTGATGTCATTGAAACCTGGGAATTTCATTGACTCTCTGTCTCCATTCATCTGCTGATAGGGGAACACAACCTACTGGTATAGCAGGACTCAAGAAAAGGACAATATCTGATAAGTAAAATGTCACCTTTGCGTTTCTTTGGTACCTCTGAATAAAGGCTTAGACAGAGAGAAGGCAATATGAGACAATTTTCAAAGAAATTTGCCCAGGAAACTAAGCAGTTACCTGTATACATTTTCCAGACTGAAAAGTACTCTCCACTCAGTGGCTATAAGTATGTGCATAGAATTCAGAGCACATGTACATGGAAAAGAGATATTTATTTATATTTAACATAATTTATATACCGGTTTTCTACAAGGCAAAACGGTTTACATTGAACAAAAAAGGAACGGTTAAAACTATGTACAGGTAACTTTGGTAGAGTTGATACAGTGTTACATGGAACAAAAGTACAAAAATACAAAGAAAAGTAACTATTTACAGGTGGCCTGGAGCCTGTGTGGTGAGGTGTTGAGTTGGTCTAATTGGGGAAAAGGGCTGTGTGAGGGGAGTAGGGGGATGTGGGAATGGTGAGGAGTGCAGGAGGGTTAGGGAGGGGGGGGGGAGGTGAAATGCCCAGGAAGGGGTGCTCAGATTTCTTCCTACTAGTTATTTCGCTTGGCTTTACATCTCTTAGACTTGCCTCTCATGAACGCAGTGATCAGAATCAGTGCACTGGCACTGAAGCTCTAATGAATGAGAAAAGAGGCTCAAGGGGGGTGAGAGTGAGACAGCCTTCAAATGAAAGTGACACACTCGAAATGAGTGAGATTTGGCATCTCTGTACTTGTGACCTGTTGCTGAAGGCAGGATGCAGAGCTTCATGGACATTGGTCTAACACAGAATAGCTCTCATCTTATGTTCTTAATAAATCGGCTCCAGATCAGATGGAAATTGAGCCAACTCATAAAATTCTGTGGTAGCTTGATGTGCCTGCTGTTCCTCCTCCGTATAGCAGCCTATTTTACGTAGATACTGCAGACGGCATTTAAAAACAAATGCTGACCATTGAGCTTAAATATCAACCCTGTTAGTCGTCCTCCTGGCCCTGCGGGACAAAACAAAATAAATATTCTCTGTAGCCTCAGAAACTGCATTCAAGCTGAGTTCTCGTGGCAGTTCTGCTACACAGACATAAATGAAACTCTTGTCAACTCCAGGGTAGGAAGGACTAGGAAAGCAACAGGAGGGGAGTGGCTTCAACAACCACCAGGCCTCTGAAAAGGCGGCAATGTAAATACTTAAACTGCTGTAGCCCACCAGTTTACATCCTGGAGATATAGACTGGCAAACAACAATTTGAACTGCTATATATCCCCTACACAGGCGCTACATGTTGGCAAAATACCTCTCCTCAATTAAGCAAGCAACACACACGAGGCTCATCAAATACAGAATAAGTGACCACAAACTAGAAACAGAAATAGGCAGACAAAAGCTGAACTGGAAACACTAAGGACCCGATATTCGAAAGGCATTTACATGATTGACAGGGCTGTAAACCGTGTAAATGCCACTCGGCGGGATATTCAATGGCACTAACACGGTTCGTGCCGCTGACTAGCCCTGATCTTCTCTTCTATATGCCCCGATGATAACTGCTTAGCATTGGGGTGTGTCGGGCGGTCCGGGGCATGTCGTGGGCGGCCACAGAGGCTAACCGGGTAGCAGCGATATTGCACCGTTACCTAGTTAGCTTCTATGGGTAAAAGATAGACGCTTCAAAAGCTGGCCTATCTTTACCCGTAGAAGCTAGTCAGGCAGAGGTGCAATATCGCTGCTACCCGCTTAGCCTCTGCAGCTTCCGGACATGTGCAGCAACTCTGGATATTCAATGCTGGGGCCGCATATGACCCCGGCACTGGATATCAGGGGTTAGAGGATGGCGGCGACAGTTAGGCGCTGTACTCGCGCTAGCCGTCCTAACTCAATATTGAGCCTTAAGAAACTATTCCCTATAAACAATGCAATACTGGCCAAATAAAAATGGAAACACATTTCTCTTGTACTATGTAAACTACAAGGATAGCAGAGATGCACATTTACCAAAGCCTACAGAGCAAATCAAAGATTTCCCAAAAGAATGAGCAGGAAAGAGACTGTACAATACTAGGGGGAACAGCAAGAAGTGCAACTACAGCAGTAAAACATGCTGTTTCCTGCTGGCAGGCCAGAAACATAAATCCGACCAGGGACCATAGGCAGCATGAAAACCTAGGCATCGCCTTTGTTATTGTGCTCTCTGAAACCACTAATTATATCTTACTGTTATCATCACTATTTTGTAAGTGCTATCACTTTTATTTTAATTACTTTGGTGGTATAGAACAGTGCTTTACACACTCAAGATGGCATTTTTTTTTTATTTATGAATTTTTTGTGAAAATACAATAACCAAATATAATACAAGGACACTCTTCCAAATCAATGAAAAGCAATAAAATATAACGAAATACAGAACAGGAATAAAGTCCACATTAAGAGAATCCAACTGCAATACTAATGAAACATTTAACAATCAATAAGAAAAAAAGGCAATAAGCCCACAAATTAGGAGGCAATTACAATCAGACATTGCCCTCTAACTAAACCCTGCCTGTCTGCCAAAAATGTTTCCAAATGTGTCACATCAATAAAAACATATGAAGCTCCATCAAAATTGATCATACATTTATAAGGAAATCGTAGAAAAAAAGTGGCTCCCAAAGCTAGAACCTGAGGCTTTAGAGATAGAAATTGCCTCCGACGTAGTTAGGTGCCACGAGACACATCAGGATAGATATTGACTGTCTGTACACAGAACTTGGCCAACTTAACCTTAAAAAAGCCTTAAGGATATGCTGCTTAACCACTACTGATGGAAAGGTGACCAGCAAAGTAGAACGTAAACTAATAATATCTAAAGAGTCCTCCAGAAAGGCAGTTAAATTGGACATAGAAGGAACCACCTCATCTAGCTCACCCTCAGCAGAGTTAATCTTTTTAGAGCCTGAGAGAATATAATAAATTTGTGAAACATCAATGGAATCTGGTATGGCTAAAATCTCTTTCAAGTATTTATCCAAAAGAATCTTCGGTGATAAAAGAGAAGATTGAGGAAAATTCAAAAACCACAAGTTGCAAGCATGCATAGAATTTTCACGTGCTTCCATCTTAGAATGCAGTATTAAAGAATTTTTAATTCCAACAACATTAAATTGTATGGCGTGGAAGAATTTGGGATTCTAATTTAGCAAAAGCCATATCCATCAAGGAAACTTTCTCATCGAGTTGCTGCAAAGAAACAGCAGTTTCTTGAGAAAAAGTACACAAGGAACTTAATGTTGAGGACACTTTAGTATCAATACACTGTAAAGCCCCCCAAACATCTTTCAAGGTAACTTTTGCATCCGGAAGTAACGTCGGAAGCTCAGAAGAACTTCCAAGAGCTACAAACTAGACTGGAGTAGGCAAATTAACCACAACATTTACTTTCCTTTCCAACTCTGAGGGCTCCCTAGAAGTAGCAGATATTCCAGAGATAGGGCAAGGTGGGGAGGATCTCCCACCGGGGCTCAAAGAAGCACCCTTGGGAGAGGACTGTGCCAAAGGCAAGGGGGCGAAATGTTTATCCAGAGGGCCAACCGGTTTTGTATCTCCGGTATCGGCAGTCTGGGGTCTGCTATACACTTTAGCCTTCCTTTTACCCATAATACAAGTACATAAGACCATCAGCTAAACAAATCCAACAGAGCAAAAGAAAGCACAGTTATAAACAAACCTTAACATTAAAGCCTTCAACATCCCTAATAGTATAATTGCCGAAACGCCGCTGTGACGTCGAAGGGGTGTCAAAGGGGCAGGACCTGCCCCTTTAAACACGTCCCTCCGAATCATGCCCCACGGTCACGGAGAAAGAAAAACAAAACACTTATAACCACAAAGGCCCCACCAGGAGCAGACTGCCCTGGGCGTCCCTGCCCGATAGAATTAAGGCAACACCAGCGTCGGCAGCACAAATGCAGTCCCGGCAGTCTCTCAGCCCGATGGAAAGGGCCCAGCACACCTCCTCTCACTCTGCACTCAGACTTCCTCAAGATGGCATTTTTAAAATTTCCTGGGGGTATAAGCACATAAAAATAGATGCTCAGAAAACATGGGGGGGGGGAGGGAGGTGTTCAAAGGCATTTTCACAGTTTGCAGACCTGCATCCCGTATATTGAAAGCCAGAGCCCAGATATGATCTTGGCATTGAATATCTGGGTTTAAAATTCAGCGCTGGGGGCTAGTCACTGTAGGAGCGCTTGCTACCAGCGCTGAATATTGGGCCATAGTGCTTAGTTTAATGCAATGTATGGGTAGGCATTCCCCGGGGGTGAAGAATGGACAGAATGAGGGCAAGATTGGCACTTGTGTGTGGAGGGATTTTTCACTTTTTATTTATGCATTTTCCAATTACATTCTCCAACAGATATTCTGAAGAGAGCAAATTGAACATATCTTCATAACTAGTAGCTTAAACCAGTGGAGACCAATTTCAACAGGGGCATGTCCTGGCCGTCCAGACGTCCAAAAAATGGACGACCCCAAATTGCACCTGATTCTGCAACCACGGGAGCAAGATGGTCCCGCGCTTGCAGGATCGGGCACATAGATGGCCTGGCATAGCCCTGATTCAGCGGCGCAGGACATCCTCCCTATGGCCCGTCCAGCCCGCTCTATGCTCTTGCTGGTGTGCTGGTGCTGTGGTGTCCTGTCACCATGGCACGGGACACCCAGCAGAAGTGCAGAAATGCCGTAACAGAGGAAGCCCTCATTTCCCCGCCGCTTGACCCTCAGCATGGCAGACAGGGCCTGGATTGAGCAGTGGGACACGCCTGAATTTGTCTGGCCAGTTTGGTGGGGTTGCCTGGCCCGAACCCCACAGTCAGTGGGACTTATTCCACCTCCAAGGTGGAATAAGTCCCATGTCTATCTCTTCCCCACCAGACGTACAGGGTCATGACCTGAATAGGCCCTGTACGTCTGGGTGCTTCGGCTCACCCACACTTTGCCCACTCCCTGCCTCCAGCCTCCCCCTCCCACCCCCGTCCAGCACTCCTCGCATTGCCCCTACCAGGATGTCCAAACCTGCTATTTGCGTCTCTGCATTAGGCCCTTATCCAAGCAATTTTAAAGGTTACCCAACACCCACAAAACTATCAAGATACATCACATTCAGCAACAACTAGCTTAAAAATTAAGAAAAAGAAATAAAAATGAGAGAGGCCAGGGGAAGCAAGAGAGGCCCCGGGAGTAAGCCTTTTGTAACAAGATAGGAAGAACGTACATAAAATAGTAATGAATTAGAGAAGATATGGGGGCCCTTTTGCTAAAAGGGCATTAGCTGCCAGTGTTGATCTGGCACACACTAAAGCAGGGTCGGCACAAGGAGATGAGGCGCCCTAGAAGAACCTCATCCCTTGCGCCCCCACAAGCTGACCAGTTGCCCCTCATTGCTGCCACTGTCACCCTTCAATGAGATCTACAGCGGTGGCAATGAATTGAAACAGCTCCGAAGTGCTTACCTGCAAACCTTGGCGCCACTGGGCTGTCTGCTTCTGCTCTCTCTGATGGCCGACTTCCTGTCTGCAGGTTCCGCCCCATGCAAATAGGAAGTCAGCCACTGGATAGGGCAGAAGCAAACAGCCCCATAGCATCAAAGTTTTCAGGTAAGCACCATGGATCTGTTTCAATCCTTTGCCACCATTGTAGATCTCAGTGAAGGGTGACAGCAGTGGCAATGGACACCCCAGGAGGGTTGGCACTCTAGGCAGCTGCCTAGAATGCCTAATGATAGCGCCAGCCCTACACTAAAGGCATGTGTTGGACTGGCATAGACAGCTAGGGTGGGGCCCTGACAGTATAACTGGATTTGGGCGCTATTTGTCCATAACATATTAGGGTTGCAATTGGGAGGGTTAGGGTCAGAGAATGGATGGGTGAGCTTCGCCCAGGCGGTACACCTGTGCTAGCTGCATGGCAGGCCAGTAGCATGGGTGCACTCACTGCCACGTCCATAAATGATATTGAGTGCAGCCCTGCTGTTGTCATGTCGCTGCAGAGCCATGCATACTGCAGTAACTGCCAGGAATGTGCTTTCCATGCTCACAGTGTTTAATGCTGTGGTGTTACCTGACACGCCGTGGTTTTGCATGTTATGGGCGCGTTTGGTGCAACACCACAACATCCTTTAATAAAAGGGCCCCTATGTCTCAAACATCATGAGAGGCAGGGAAAATATGTGGCTGCTCATTTACAGGAGATTTCCTATTATCTAAGAATAAATATTTAGAACTCATTTGGGTCAAAAGAACGAAGGGGGGATATCCAGTGGTGACAGCTAGCCATTCTAACGCAACTAACTGTTGCCGCTGAAGCTAAGACCCGGATATTCAATGCTGGGGCCAGATCCGGCCACTGACATTGGATATCTGGGTTGGCTAGATAGCAAAGAAGTTAGCAATATACTTTGAATCACACTGCCAAGAAAACACAGGAGTTGCTAGGTTCGCCAGGAGTCAGCACTGACTCGAAGGAATGCATTGCATTTTTCTCTGTACAGCACTGTGTATGCCTTGTAGTGCTATACAAATGATAAGCAGTGGTAATAGTAACTGGGCAGTTGCAATATTTAGCCACTGCCCAACTAGCTTCAGTGGTGAAAGTTAGGCACCTTTCAGTGGTGGAAGTTAAGCACCTTTCAGTGGTGGAAGTTAGGCGCCTTTCAGTGGTGGAAGTTAGGTGCCTTTCAGTGGTGGAAGTTAGGGGCCTTTCAGTGGTGGAAGTTAGGGGCCTTTCAGTGGTGGAAGTTAAGCACCTTTCAGTGGTGGAAGTTAAGCGCCTTTCAGTGGTGGAAGTTAGGCGCCTTTCAGTGGTGGAAGTTAGGCACCTTTCAGTGAAGGAGTTGCCTACTGCTTAGAGCAACAGCCTAGCACCCAGGAGATTGAGGTTCAATTCCCACTAGTACTCCTTGAGTAAGTCACCTTTTGCTCCCTTGCCTGGGAAGAAAAGGCCTGGCAATCTACTTCCAGTCATACCTTGCCAAGAAAACCCAGGGGCTGCTGAGTCACCAGATGTCAGCACTTAAATACAAAACAAAAAAAAACCAGATAGCCTAGTCAAACCCACATGTGTACTGTTTAGAGCAAAATCCTAATTGGACTTTATTCAAAATGTTAAGTTGTTTAAAATATGCTTTCAGTTATAATTTAATTCTACCCCAGAACTATAGATGAGATACTGGTTGGAAGTTAAATTGAATTTCAGAGTCAAGGTTTTTCTTTTTGACAGCGAAGAAGCCAATGCATCTTTCTGATGTCTTTTGCTATTAGCTAGAATGAATGATCTTGCTTCACCTGGTCTTACAACATTTTTGTATATTGTAAACACATCCATGCATATACACACACATACCAACACACACAGGCTTGTATGCACCCACCCATATAAACAAAACAGATAAACATAAAAAATAAAGCTACACACACATGCAGTACACATACAAACAGGCAATGCAGATGCAGATACAGATGTGTGAATTTGTGCACATCCACACAAGTACACACACACACATTCAGAGGGATTGGAAAGAATTCCATTCAACCACTTAGTACGATTACCTTTGTTTGTTGTTAAGTGCCGTTGAGTTGATGCTGACTCATGGAGACCCTCTGGATAGTTGTCTTAAATTGCAGTCAGGTGGCTTATTCTTGATAGAGTAGCATCCATAGCTGCTGTTATTGGATCAGTCCATCATATTGCTGGCCAACCTGTATCATGCTGACTTTCAATCTTGCCAAGAATGTTTCTCTCTAATGATCTTTCTCTTTGCCTGATGTATCCAAAGTATGAAAGTCAAAGTCTTGTCATTTGAGCTTCTAAAGAAAGCTGAGGTTTGATCTCCCTTATTACTGACTGATTTATAACAGAACTGAACAAAACTGTACAGTAAAGATTGTAAATATGTAGATATGTAAACCCACTATGATTTGAATGCCTACCTCCCCCCCTCCCCTGGAATATTGGACCCCCCCTCCTTAAAAATGATACCGCACCTACTATTTGTTGTAATTAACTTTGTTAAATTGTAAACCACTTTGACCAGGTGAAAAGCGGTATATAAGCACAGTTAAATAAATAAAATAAATAAATACTGATTTGTTCTTCGGGCAGTCCATGATATACATAGTATTCCTTGCTAGCACCATAATTCGAAGGCATTGACTTTCTTATGTCTGTCTTCTTCACTGTCCAAGGTTCACATCCATATGATGTTATTGAAAATACCATGGCTTGGACAAGTTGCATCTTTCTATGCAGAGATATGTCTCTCTATACTTGAGAATCTTGTATAGGTCCTTGATAGCCATTTTGCCAAGAGCAATACATTGTCAGATTTTTTGACTGTTTGTTGTTTATCATTGATCCAATCGGGTTAAAATTGTCCACTATTTCTATTTCTGCTCCATCAAGGATGAAATTTTTGATTTTGCCAGTTGTCAGGATCTTTATCTTCTTCATGTTAATGTGCACACCCATTTTATGACTATTTTCTTTGATCTTGATAAGCAGGTGTTTCAGATCATTTTCACTTTCAGCTAGTAATGTAGCATCAGCATAGCAAAAGTTGTTGCTGAGTCTTCCACCAATCTTTATACCTCAGTTGTATTCATATAGTTCTGCAAATAAATTAAACAGGCAATGTATGGGGAAAGCATGCAGCCTTGTCATACACCTTTGCTGAATTTAAATCATTCTGTTTCTCCTCATTCTGTTTGAACTGTTGCTTCTTGATCTATGTGAAGATTGTGCATGAGAACTATTAGGAGTTCTGGTATACCCATGCTTCTCAATGTGACCCAGAGTTCTTCATGGATTTACACAATCAAAGGCCTTTCTCACTGACTTTGACTCCTGACTTTCCCTATATCTTGATTCTTCTTCCCCTTCCCTTATTCTTGGTGACTTCAGTATTCATGTTGATAAACCCTTCTGACCCCTATGCGTCTAAACTCCTTTCCCTTACCTCTTCATTCAACCTCCAACTTTGCTTTTCTGCTCCCACTCATCAGCACGGTGACTGCTTTGACCTGGTCTTCTTCTCCAACTGTTTATTTATTTTATTTATTTATTTACATTCTCTTATATACCGTGCTATTCTGCACCAGTGTGGTTTACATTGAACAAACTGAAATTGCATTGAACAGGGCATTATAACTTGGAGATAACTATTTTACAGGGAACATGGGCTATGGAGGGTTAAGTGGCTTGCCCAAGACCACAAGGAGCACCTGTGGGACTAGAAACCCCAGTCCTTCTGGCCCAAGATTGCTGTCCTCTAGTGGGATTTGAACCCCCAACCTTCCGGCCTGAAGTACCTTGCCCCAACCACTAGGCCACTCCTCCACTTACCCTCTGATTTCCATACCTCAGTTCTTCCCTTATCTAATCATCACCTCCTAATCTTCACCCTTATTTATTTATTTAACAGTTTTTTTATACCGCTTTATCCTACGGTCAAAGAGGTTTACATTGTAGCAGAACAATTTACATTAAACAGGGAAGTCAACTTGGATGAACATTGATATATGTATTTGGAGAATAACTATGTAATATATACATGTATAGAGGTATTGGGGTTTAGGGGAAGCTTAGGGGGAAGGGGGAGATTGTGGGAGGGGGGTATGGAGGGGTGGGGTGGGCTAGGTCTGCAAGCAACAGTCTCTGAAGATGTGGGTTTTAAGGGTTTTCCTGAAGGAGGCTATATTGGTTATAGTCCTTGTCTTCTCTGGGATAGCGTTTCACAGTTGTGGTCCATAGAGAGAGAAGGCTCTCTTAGATGTGGTAGCATTTTGTGAATATTGGTGGTGTTTGTAGCATTTTGCTTGAAGTAGATCATCACCCTTTGTTGTTGGATATGATCTGGAGCAGGGTTTGTAGGTGTGGTGCTGAAGAGTCATTGAGTCATCACTCCCCACCTCAATCTTGCCCAGTCTCCTCCTGACTTTTCAGGAATGTTCATGGTATTGATCCTTTGGCTTTCTCTACTATTGTCTCATCATCTCTTTCCCCCAGCTTGTCTTCTAAATCTGTTGATGAGGCTATAGTTTCCTGTAATACTTCCCTCTCCTCTGATCTAGATACTCTTGCTCTACCCATTCCACGTCCTGTAAGACACACTATACCTCAGTCCTGGTTGTCTTCAACTACCCGCTATCTACACTCCTGTGCCCACTCATCTGAGCACATTTGGCTCAAATCCCGCTCCCTCTAACTTTCTTCACTTCAAATTCATCATTAGCACTTTGACAAGCAAAATTACTATGTCCATCTGACCAATTCTTGCCAATGACCCCCGCCGTCTCTTCTCAACTCTTAACTCTCTCCTCAAGGCTCTTCCCCCTCTGACTCTTTCTGCCCAAACCCTTGGCGACTATTTCCATGACAAAATTCACAAGATTACACTCCAATTCCCCACTAGATCAGCTTTATCCCTTCTTTCCCCACCTCAATACCAACTTTTCCCCTAAATCTCTGTTACCCTTTCTTCCTTTTCTATGATCTCTGATGAAGAAACCTCTCATCTCCTTTCCTCCTCTAAATGTACTACTTGCTCTTCTAATCCTATCCCCACCCACCTCCTTAGCTTCATTTCCTCCTCTATCATCCCTTCCATCTCACATATTTTCAACCTCTCTCTCCCCACTGCCATGGTTCCTGCAGCCTTCAAGCATTCTGTGGTCACACCTCTCCTTAAGAAACCTTCTCTTGACCCTAGTTGTCCTTCTAATTATTGACCCATCTCCCTTCTTCCCTTCATTTCTAAACTTCTTGAGCATGCAGTCCTCCATCATTGTCATGAATTTCTTTCCTCTCAAGCCCTGCTGGATCCACTTCAATCTGGCTTTTGTCCCTTATATTCTACCAGGATGGCACTTGACAAAGTCTCCAGTGAATTGTTCCTGGCTAGATCCAAGGGCTTTTACTCTATCCTCAAATTCCTCATCCTTCTTGACATTTCTACTGCTTTTGAGATTGTTAACCACCATCTTCTCCTTGACACATTGTCCTCACTTGGTTTTAGGGACTCTGCACAGTCCTGGTTCTCTTCTTATCTCTAATCAAATCAACAACGACTACCCTCAATACTAGATTTACTCCAACAACTATTATCACTAATTTTCAGTAATAAATTCCACACGACTCAAACAAGGCTAGAACCCTACATCACTAACCACACAAAAAAGGGGAGGGAAGAGCTCCACAGTCACACCGAACTGAAATAGCAAAAAACTAAATACTAAATTTCCCCTATTAGAAAAATAGGGACCATTCGATTTTATCATTGAGTCCATGAGGATGTAAAGTATTCAGTGAATATATCCAACGTTGCTCCTTCTGCAGCAATAGCTTATTCCGATCGCCCCGTCGAATACTTAAAGGAACATGTTCCAGTACAGTACAGTGAAGATCTTCAAAGCGGTGCTCAAAATCTATACAATGTTGTACTAGTGGTATATCAACATGGGACTTATGGAGACTATATTTATGTACGACAAGCCGAGCTCGGTGTGACTGTGGAGCTCCTCCCTCCCCTTTTTTGTGTGGTTAGTGACGTATTGTGTTGTGATTGGCTGTTAAGTTGGATTTAAAGTGCGTCAGACGCTATGGTTTCCAGAAGCGGAGAGATTGAAAGTATAATCGTAGTACGGAGTTATGGAATTTTCCCCTGATGAAGCCTTTTTTGGCGAAACGAGAGCTTTCGTAGGGCTTTGATTGTAAAATCTTTTGATCTTGGCTATTTCTGAATGTTCCTCTGTTTCATTTAACTGGATGTCTTCCGGTATTGTAAATCTACAGCGTAGTGATTGAGCACCAGGGGACGAACGGCTTAAAAGATTTCAGAGATAAGTATTTTAAAGACCTGTTATGGTTTGTCTTATTCATAGAAGCTTATTTCTTTTCTCCTTCCTTTTGTAGGGGGGTTTATTTTGTTCCAGTGATGCTCAATTGCCGGTTTTTAATATGACGCTTTTTGGTATGGTTTGAATGTCGTGATTGAAGTGTGTATGTGTTTTTTAGTTGTAATATGTGTTGTTATAGTGTGTTCCCATAGGTCATTTTGTGGTTTAAGATTAATAAAAATTGAAAATTTTGGGGTGAGTGTAGTGGCTATTTGACCTGTGATGCATGCGTCAGCTACTCCCTATAGTGATTAATTCACTACATGTAGGGTTCTAGCCATTCTGAGGTCAATATTGCCTTGTTTGAGTCGTGTGCAATTTATTACTGAAAATTAGCGATAATAGTTGTTGGAGTAAATCTAGTATTGAGGGTAGTCGTTGTTGATTTGATTAGTGATCTGCCCTCGGACAGCTGCTATTTTTGTCTCTTCTTATCTCTCCCATCACTCTTTTAGTGTTTCTTCTGGTGGTTCCTCCTCTACTGCTATTCCTCTCTCAGTTGGTGTACCCCAGTGATCTGTTCTCAGCTCTCTCCTTTTCTCTTTACACACAGTCCTTGGTGCTGTCATCTCCTCCCATGGATTTCAGTATCATTTTTATGTCGATGATTCTCAGATCTATCTTTCTACACCTGATAACTCTTCAACACTTTCAATGCTGCATCTCTGCCTGCCTGTCTGATATTGCCATCTGGATGTCTCATCGCAATTTGAAATTAAACATGGCCAAAACTGAACTTCTTATTTTTCCCCCTAAGCCTTCCTCCCTCTATCTCTGTGGATATCACTCTTCTACTTCCTGTTTCCTCAGCCTGCAACCTTGGGGTCATCTTTGACTCCTTCCTTTCTTTCTCCTCACATATCCGACAGACAAACCTGTCATTTCTTTCTCTATAACATTAACAAAATTTGCCCCTTCCTTTTTGAACACACTACTAAAACACTTGTCCACTCTCTAATTACTTCCCGTCTCAACTATTGCAACCACATTCTTGCTGGTCTCCCTCTTAACCACCTCTCTCGCCTTCAATCTGTTCAGAAATCTGCTGCACGACTAATCTTTCATCAGCCTCGATATACTCATATATCCCCTCTTCTCAAATCACTTCACTGGCTTCCTTTCCGTTTCCATATCCAATTCAAGCTTCTTTTCCTGACCTTACTCTTCTGCTCCTCACTATCTTTCTTCTCTTCTCTCTCCCTACACCCCTCCTTGTAAACTCTGCTCTTCTACTGGCTTACTTCTCCCTTTGCCATTTTTTTCCACTGCCAACTCTAGACTTCAGTCCTTTCATCTTGCTGCTTTTTATGCCTCGAACAGGCTCCTTGAGTCTGTGCATCAGGCTTCATCTCTGCCTCTTTTCAAGGCTCACCTCTGCTTTTGGATCCTGAACCCTTATTCTTTATGTCTCCTCACCCTTCACTTTTCCCCTTATTCTTATCTTTTATATGCCTGTGTATGCCTTATAGCACTTTATAAATGTTAAGTAGTAGCAGTAGTCAATAAAACACATAGATATCTTTTTGGTAATCTTTTGTCTTTCTAAGGATCCATCTCACATCCATGATGATGTTTCTTTTTCAACACCCTTTCCTGAACCCTGCTTGCATTTCAGGCAGTTCTTGTTCCAGATGTGGTTTCAGTCTCCACTGAATGATCTTGAAAAGAATCTTGCTGACGTGTGGAATCAGAGCGATTGTGCTATAATTTCCACAGTCTGTCGGAATGCATTTCTTCAATATTGGTATGAACACAGATCTTTTCTAGTCAGTTGGCCATGATGCTGTCTTCCAAATTTCCTGGCAGAGCCTTGTAAGTATTATAACAGTTGCATCTGATTTCTGTATTACTTCAGTGGGAAGGCCATGGTGCCTTTGTTCTTTGATAATGTTTTCAGTGCTGCTTTGACTTCTTTCATCACCAACATGTCCTGATCGTAAGGGACAAGTTGAAGTGGTTGTCGATCTACTTAATCTTTATAATATAATGACTCTGTATTCTTTCCACCTTCTCAGCATCATTCAACATGGATCCTTGAGCATCTTTTTTTGCATTCAAATTCCAGGCTGAAATTTTCTCTTTAACTCTCATATCTTTAGGAAAGCCAATCTTGTTCTTCCTCTTATAGTTTCTGATTCTATTTCCTTGTATACATCATTGTAGAACTTCTCATTGTTTTGTCTTGCTGCATGTTGGAAATCTCTGTTAAGTTCCATGATTAGCTCTTTTCTTCTCTGGCTTTAGCTTCTCTGTGTTTGAGCAAGTTTAAGTGTTTCTTTGGTCATCCATTTTGGCTGTTTTTGCTTTTTCACCTTTTGCAGAGACTTTTCATTTTCTTCAAGCACAACATTGTTGTTTTTTTATCCCATAACCTTTCTCATGCTCTGCCATTTGTATTCAAAGCAGTGAATTGATCTTGCAGGCAGTCTCTAAATTCCATTGGTATGTTTTCAAGATCATATTTTGCTACATTCATGAGTGGCTTGCTCTTTTTCTGCTATAGCTTGAGTTTGCATACTAGTATCTGGTGATCTGTACCACAATCAGCTCCAGGTTTTGTTCCTGTTGATGTTATTGAGCTTTTCCATCATTGACTTCTACAAATGTAGTCAATTTGATTTTTGTACTGTCCATTTGGTGAGATCCATATGTACAGTCGCCGCTTGTGTTGTTGGAAGAAGATGTATGAGGTGAATAGATTGTTGATCTTGCAGAATTCTTTCAGTCTTTCTCTAGCTTTGTTTCTGTTGCTAAGCCCTTATTTTCCAACCAATTTACCTTCTTCTTTGTTCCTAACTTATGCATTGCTGTTGCCCATGACTATCAGTATATCTAGTTAGCATGTTCTGTTGATTTCAGCTTGTACTTGCTCATAGAACTGATCAACCTCCTCCTCTTTTTTTAGCTGTTGTTGGCGCATATAGCTGAATAACAGTTGTGTCAATGGGCATTCCTTGTAGACAAATAGAAATTAAGTATTCACTGACTGCATTGTATTTCATTACAGTTTTTGCAAGTTTCTTCTTAATTATAAATGCAACACCGTTTTTTCTTTGTCTTTCATGTCCAGCATAGTATACCATGTGATTATCAGATTGAAATTTCCCAATGCCAGTCCATTTCAGTTTGCTGATACGCAGCAGACTGGGTTGTACACACTCATTCTTGACCACTTCTGGCTTCCCTTGGTTCATGCTTCGTATATTCCATGTCCCAATGTGTAAGCCATCTTTACATCTTTTGACTTTCATTTCAAGTGCAGCAACATTGGCAGTCCAACGATCTGAGAGCTTTGATGAAACCACATCATAAATGTTGACTTTACTCTGCAGTGTCTTCAGCTCTTCCCTAGTAGCTATTTGAGTGCTTTCTTATTTGGGGGTCTCATCTTCTAGCACTATATCACAATTTGTTTTGTTGTGACTATCTACTGGGTTTTAATGGCAAGATATGGAAGTAGATTGCCAGGTCTTTCTTCGGCGCATGTTGTTGCTGTTGTTACAGAACTTGATCCTCTGCTGCCAACACTGTCCCATGCTGCTGCTGCCAAGATGGGTGGTCTGTCTTAGTCTGGCACTTCAGCCGAGATCTGTCGATCTTGGGAGACCTTGCCAAATATTAAGCTACTGACAGCCAGGGCTGTACCAAGGAATGTGCGAGCGGAATGGCCGCCCAGAGTGCAAGCAAAGAAAAAGGTGCTGATAATATCACTGGGCTTTCAGGAAGCCCAATAAGAGAGAGTTCCTGCATATGGCTGGGGAGGCGGGACGAATTCACGAATCGCACAGGACACATTTTGAGCTTGGTACGGTCCTGCTGACAGCATAGCTCTCAGCATTACTGATGCACACAAGCCCTCACAGCATGACAAGCTGAACACCAAGCAATGGTAACTTCACTTAAATGGTACAAAAGTATTTTTCAATAAATAAATAAATGATCCATGCTATGCATGCTTTCCCTACTTGTTAAAACAACATTTTTACTGTATCTAGGTTGAGATTCTAATTGGACTTTATCCCAAATGTTGTTTAAGATATTATTATTATTAAGCATTCAAAAAGCGCTGCAAACTTATGAAGCGCTGTACACACAAATAAGAGAGACAGTCCCTGCTCATCAGAGCTCACAATCTAGTCAAGACAAAAAGTTACATAATACAAATTACAGATCAACAGGACAAAGTATACATCTAATGTTAGAGAGAGCAAACACAGCATATATAAAATAGTCATATCACAACACAAGAGTCAAGAATGAAAAGCAATAGTGAAGAGGTGGGATTTCAACCTGGACTTGAAGATGGCCAGGGAGGACGCCTGGCGCACAGAGACAGGAAGGCTGTTCCAGGCGAAGGGTGCAGCAAGGTGAAAAGAGTGAAATCTAGAATTAGCAATACGAGTGAAAGGCATATATAAATGAAGACTATTAGAAGAGCGAAGTAACCGAGAGGGAGTGTAAAAAGAGATAAGAGACGAAAGGTACTGGGGGGCAGAAGAGTGAATACATTTATAGGTCAGTAGGAGAAGTTTGAATTGGATATGGAAACAGATGGGGAGCCAATGAAGTGACATGAGGAGAGGAGTGATGTGGGAAAAACGAGACTGGCGGAAAATCAGACGAGCAGCAGAATGTTGAATAGACTGAAGAGGAAAGAAGTGGTTTTTTGGGGAGGCCGGCAAGGAGAAGGTTACAATAATCAAGGCGGGATGTGATTAAGGAGTGGACAATCATTTTAGTAATGTTAATAGAGAGAAAGGGGTGAATTTTGCAGATATTGTAGAGAAAGAAACGGCATGACTTAGCAATGAGTTGGATATGTAGAGAGAAAGAGAGAGAGGAGTCAAAGATAACACCAAGGTTATGTGCTGAGGAGACAGGAAGGATAACAGAGTTATCCACAGAGACAGAGAAAGGGGAAAGAGGAGGGGAGGGATTCGGGGGAAAGATAAGGAGTTCAGTCTTGGCCATGTTCAATTTTAAGTGGCAGAGGGACATCCAGCTAGCAATGTCAGAGAGGCAGACCGTGATCTTAGCCTGGATTTCTGAAGAGATAGCAGGCGTAGAGAGGTAGATTTGAGAGTCGTCAGCATAGAGATGATAGTGAAAGCCATGGGAAGAGATAAGGGCACCAAGGGACTGGGTATAGAGAGAGAAGAGGAGCGGTCCAAGACGGAACCCTGAGGAACACCTACAGGTAATGAGGTGGAAGAAGAGGAGGAGCCACCAAAGCACACGCTGAAGGAGCGATGGGAGAGGTAGGAGGAGAACCAAGAAAGTACAGAGTCCTTGAAACCTAGTGAGGACAGGGTGATAAGAAGGAGGTTGTGGTCAACAGTATTGAAAGCAGCAGAGAGATCAAGAAGGATGAGGACAGAATAGAGGCCTTTGGATTTTGCCAGGAACAAATCATTAGTGACTTTGGTAAGAGCTGTTTCAGTGGAATGTAGGAGACGGAAGCCAGATTGTAAAGGATCCGGGAGAACATGAGAGGAGAGGAAGTCGAGACAGCGGTGATAGACTGCACGCTCAAGTAGTTTAGAGATGAAGGGAAGGAGAGAGATGGGTCAATAGTTAGAAGGATAGGTGGGATCAAGTGAGGATTTCTTGAGAAGGGGTTTGACCACAGCGTGCTTGAAGTCAGAAGGGAAAGTTGAGGTGGAGAGCGATATGTTGAGAATATGAGAGATGGAAGGGGCGATAGTGGAGGAGATGGAACTAAGGAGGTGGGAGGGGATGGGGTCAGACAAGCAGGTAGCAAGTTTAGAGGAAGAAAGAAGGAGTGAAGCTTCCCCATCAGAGACCATAGGGAAGGACGAAAGGGTAGCAGAAGTGAGGGAGGAGAACTGGGAAAAGGGGGGGGGGGGTAGTAAGGGTAGTGGGGAATTGGAGGGTGATCTTGTGAATTTTGTCATGAAAGAACTCAGTCAAGGTTTGGGCAGGAAGGGAGGGAGGAATCAGAGGTGGAGGCACATTGAGGAGAGAACTGAGTGTGTTAAAGAGACGACGAGGATCAGAGGCAAGAGAGTTTGTCAGATGGGTGAAGTAGACTTGTTTAGCAAGTGCAATGGCTGATTGGAAAGAGAACAGAATGAATTTAAAGTGGAGAAAGTCAGCATGGGAGCAGGATTTAAGCCAGGCACGCTCAGCAGAGCGGGCACAGGAGCGCAAATAGCGGGCAGTGGGAGAGAGCCAGGGCTGGGGAGAAGAGCGCCTTCAGTTATATGAGTTTCAGTTAACCAGATACTACAGATGAAAAACTGGTTGAAAGTATAATAGATACTACAGATGTGTGTGTGCGGGGGGTATGACAAAGGAGAAAGCAAAGCATCTTTTTGAAGTCTTTTCCTGTTATCTTAGCTCATTTTTCAATTTACTATTTGGAATGAATGACCTTGCCTCACCTATTATTTATTAGTTTATTAAATTTTTTGTTGTCTAACAAGTGGGGAAAGCATGCAGTGCATGACTTCATTCCAATCCCAAGGTGTCTCTGTGTATGTGTGTGTGAATGCTTGTCTATCTGTGTTGCCTATGTGTGGCTAAGCTTTGTTTGAGTGTGTGTACGTATGTATATCTCTGTTTTGTATATTTATCTGTTTTGTTTGTGTATCTTTGTGGACTGGGATGTGTTTGTGTATTTCTGTGTACTATATGTGCATATGCTTGTGTATGTCAGCGTATGCTTTCATATGTACTATATGTGTGAATCTTGAATGCGTGTGTATGCACCTATATTTGTGTGGCTATGTTTACAGTATATGTGTGTGTATGCACCTATATTTGTGTGGCTATGTTTACAGTATATGTATGTGTATGCACCTATTTTCGTGCTGGTTTTATGTTTGTGATCGGGAGAAGAGATGAGAATGGAGGGCAGTTTGAAAAGTGCAATTCCATTATCACTATATTACAGTGAATCAGTATGGCTGCTGTTGGGGCTGCTTCTCCTGCAGAAATGCATTGGGGCAATTTTTTTTTGGTGGTAGTGGGAGGCGGGGCTTCATTGATTTTCCAATCATATGCAGAAAGCTCAGTTGTAAAGAACAGAAACTTCCTCCAGCTCATCTTCCTCTCTGTTACTACATTTCAATGTTCCACTCAGAGCCTTCATATTGGCTCGATCTTACTCACTGCCTCTGCAGCTGGAGCTGCCTTACACTGTTCCTGCCTCCAGTGCTTTCCCATTGACTGCATACTATCTACAGTTTCTACAGCTAGTTACACTATGAGGAGGCAGGCCAGGCCTAACTGCTATGTTGAACTGGATTTTGCACATTTACTGTCATACTTCACATGTTCTATGTGGAGGAGTAGCCTAGTGGTTAGAGGAACAGCCTAGCACTCAAGAGATCTGGGTTTGATTCCCACTGGCATTCCTTGTGACCTTGAGCAAGTCACTTTACCCTCCATTGCCTTGGAAGGACAGGTCAGGCAATCAACTCCTCCTTCAGGTACTTGGCCATTTTACTGAAGTCAGTGTTTTTGAAGCTTAGGACTTTGAGCTTGCTATGAGTGGACTGCACCTTGGCTTTTATCTCAAACCACACCGTGCGATGATCGCTACTGCTCACAGGGGCACCCACCCAGACATTTGACACGCTATCACTGTTGGTGAGCACTAAATCCAACATTGAGCTTTCCCTGGTTGGTTCCATCACCATTTGTCTAAGTAACGCATCTTGGAAAGCATCCACGATTTTTTTGCTTCTTTCCAGATTTGCAGAAGGAGTAATCCAATCACATCGAGTAGGTTAAACTCACCCAATATGATCACTTCCCCCTTTGTGGCTATCTTGGCAATATCTATAATCAATTCGTTATCTATTTCTTCGATTTGAGTTGGAGGTCTGTAGACTACAGCAGTATGGATGACAGTGCCATCTCCTCTTTCCAACGCAATCCAGAGCTCTTCTTCTTTTCCCCATGCCCCCTGCATTTCAGTAGCTTTAATATTGCTTTTGACATACAAGGCTACTCCTCCTCCTTTTCCACTTTCTCTGTCTCTTCTGAATAGATTATAGCCAGCTATGGCTATATCCCAATCATGCGATTCATTAAAACATGTTTCTATAATGGCCACAATGTCCAAGTCCATTTCCCCCATTAGGGCTTCCAGGTCCGGGACATTGTTGGCTAAGCTTCGAGCAGTTGTGCTCATTTCTTTCCAGCATTTAACTGGCTTGTGAGTATTTTGCATTGATTTTGTTCTGCCCACTTCTTCCCACTTGTCATTGATGTGTGGTTTAAAAGTGTGGCTGTTTCTGATCTTATTCTGCTTTTTCTGGTAGTGACGTCCTGAAATTGTCCTTCCCCATCCATCACCCCCTTTTTCTAGTTTAAATGCATATCCACATACTGCCTGAATTTTTCACCTAGGATTCTTTTCCCTGCAACAGAGAGATGTAGTCCATCAGCACAGTATAGTCTCTTGTTTGTCCATCTGTTTCTCCAGTTGCCTATAAATCTGAATCCTTCTTGTTTGCACCAGGTCTGGAGCCATATATTAAAGCTGTTTATGTGATGTAGCCTTTCTGCCCCCTTACCAAGAACAGTTAGAACTTCTGAGAATGCTACAGTGTTAACAATAGGCTTGAGTTTCTCTCCCAGAGTTTGGAAGTCCCTTTGAACTCTAGAGGCACTGTTTCTAGCCAGGTCAATTGTAACCAAGTGGATGACAACATCAAGTTTGGAGCGCTCACTTTCTGCGTAAGTACATCAACAATTTGGTTTGTATTCCTGCTGGCTGAAGAGCCTGGGAGACATTTCACTATCTTCTCTCCTTTGAACTGTGATCCCAAGTTGGTGCCTCTGATGATGGAATCTCCAAGTAGTAGTAGTTTTCTGTTTGGTGAGTTTTTCTTCATATTTGGTGTTTTATCAAGAGATTGGCCATTGACTGTCTCATTTAAGGGCCCTTCAGTTTCCATGGATTGGGCATCCTCGTTGACCAAAGCAGAGAAGGCATTATGCAAGGATATCTCATGATGTATAGGGTGTCTCTGCATTATAGGTCGCAATCTGTAATGCAGAGCCCACTGTGATCCATTTGTTCCTGGGATGTTTGATTCTTTGTGGGAGCAGTGGTGGACTTAGTTTGGTTTGTATCCTAGAAGAGGTGTTTTTCATTGCAGCTAGTTCTTCCCTTAGTAGAGTTAATTCTTTATGCATGGCAGCTAACTTGAGGCATATAGGACAAGCTCTTAGGTTCCAAATGATTCTTCTCTGAATGAAGGCACCATAGATATTGCACTGAATACACGACATGCTGATTAAGTGGTCCTAGAAGGAGAAGAAGAAAAGGTGGGCTTAACACCAAATTAAAAGGATAGATTGCAACGTATGTGACCTCTATATGCAGCCCTGGGGTGGGTGGGGTGAGGTGTAGGATGGGCGGGAACCTAAGCGTCCTTGGCCAGTAGGTAGATATCTGATTTAAGGGCTACACAAGGAATGCAGGCAGTCAGAATATTCCCAAAAATGAATGTATAACCAACAGTTAAATTCTATATCATCAGCAATAAAGCAGGTAACAAAGATACAAGGCTGAAAGCTTAGCTGTGTGGAGGCTCTGGAAGCTGTGAAGACTAGAGTTGATCAGGTACTTGTGGAAGGGCTGTAAGATAATTTAATTAACCCCACCCTGTGAGCAGGCTTGCAACAGACAACTCAAACAATGGAAGTAGAAATAGTCAAACTGAACTTTTAATCTCTATGTATTTGCCTACTATGCAAAGGTCCCTGTAACTTTAAATTATACGTTTGCTTCTAAAGTAAGTGAGAGACTCAGGTAAGACCAGGTCTCTGCAAATCAAAGTATTTCTATTCCAAGTAGCTTTATACTTATTTAAAAGGATTTAATATACCGCTTTATCTTTAAATCAAAGCGGTTAGCACATCAAAACAATCAAGAGGTAGTGTGGGAGGGGAATACATACAGTGGATAAATCAATATGCATGGTGTGGGAGAGCAGTGTGAATGATTAACTGGTGAGCTATATACATTGTGAGCTATGAACAGGGGCTATATACAGGTAGCAGGGGGATGCAGGGGTCATGCATAGGTTGGAGAAGGTTGGTAGCTGGTTCACATGAAATCCTTATAGTGTTCTGTGAAGAGTGTTGTTTTGAGCAGCTTTCTGAAGTCCTTGAGGTCTACGGTTGATCTCAGATCATCAGGGAGAGAGTTCCAATAAGCGGGTGCCAACAGGGATAGTGCTCTTCTTGAAGTGTCTTGTTTTGTTCTGGCAAATTCTTTGGGGGTGGTGATGGTGTCTGAGGTTCTCTTTCTTCTGGGTCTAGCGCTTTGGTCACCTTTGATGAAGGGTTGCAGGCAGTTTGCTGAGAGGTTCTGTTTTATTTTGAATATGTTTAGGAGTACCTTGTATCGGATTCGGGAGCTGATTGGGAGCCAGTGGAGGTGGTATAGGATAGGGGTAACGTGATCGTGCCCCGAGGCGCCTGCTATTATGTGGGCGGCAGTGTTCTGTGCTATCTGGAAAGGCCAGAGTGCTTGTTTTGAGAGCCCAAGGTAAATGGGGTTGCAATAGTCTAATGCGGGAGTGATGACAGCTTGACAGACCGTATGGAAGTAATCCTGTGAGAGAATGGGTTTGAGGCGCCTGATGGTTCTCATTTTGAGGTATGCGTTCCTTGTGGCTCTGGCAATGTGAGACTGTAGATTCAGGTCCTTGTCGATAATCACTCCGAGGTATTTCACTTCGGGCTTTACTGGTATTGTGATGTCATTCAGCTTGATGGTGGGTGTGGGGGAGAAGGTGGAGTTTTTGGAGAGGAGTAGTGCTTCTGTTTTGTTATAGTTTATGGACAAGTTGTTTTCCAGGAGCTAACTTGTCATTTGCTGAAGACAGTTGGCTAGGTTGGAGTAGTCTGGGTTGTCCAAGTTTATGGGGGTGAATATCATGATGTCATCTGCGTAGATGGTGTATTGTATCTTGTATCTTGATGATAGAGCAGATGGGTTGTATATACAGGTTAAATAGGAGGGCAGGGAGGGATGAGACTTGCGGGATGCACTGGGTGGCTCTCAGAGGCTGGGAGGTATCTGAGACACATTTGACTTGGAGCTGTCTGTCAGTGAGGTAGGATGTGAACCAGTTCAAGGGGGTGCCATGTAGGCCAACTTCCTGTAGTCTTGCTAGCAGGGTTGTATGGTTAACAGTGTCAAATGCTGAGGAGATGTCTATGAAGATCATGAGGACGCCCTTCTTGATGTTGTCAATAATCTGGATCAGCTTGTCGAAGAGGTGTATCAGTAGAGTTTTGACGCCATGGTTTGGTCGGAAGCCATGTTGATTAGGGTCCAGGGGGCGTGGATGTTGATGTGATGCTGAAGTTGATGTTGGACCACCTTTTTGATGATCTTCACTATGAGGGGGAGGCTTGAGATGGGTCTGTAGGCGGCAGGGTCAGTTTTACTTAGAGGGGATTTTTTGGGGATTGGGCATATTGTGGCTAACTTCAGGACGCTAGGCATAATTCCTGTGGTAAGAGAATTGTGAACTATTTTGCGGATGATTTGGATCAGCTCTTCTTTTGCTGCTTTGATCCAAGTTACGGGGCATGGATCTGTAGGAGTGGTGCTGGTGTTGAGAGATGTGATGGTGTTTGAGATCTACTCTGCAAACGGGATGCTAAATTTGTCCTATATTTGGTTGGGAGGAGGGAGCTTGTTGCTGTTCATATTCGTGTTATCCTTGGGGGGGGGGGGGTGATTTTGGTCTTGAGGTAGTCTGCGAAGGTCTGTGGGTCTATTTGCTTATCATTCCTGTTATAGGGTTCGATGGTTAGGGTCTTTACTAATTCGAAGAGCTCTCTTGGCTTGTTTGTGGACTTCAGGATCAGGTTTGTGTGGTATTCCTTCTTCTGTTGGTTGATGAGGTGTTATATTCTTTTTGCTTTAACTGGTATAAGTCCTGTATGGAGGCTGACTTGTTACGTTTCCAGCGACGTTCTAGTTGTCTTTGGGCTCTCTTTGGTTTGCGTATCTCCTTGGAGTACCAGGGGGTGGAGCTGGATCTAGTGCTGTGTGATTTTTGAATTCTGAGGGCCGTGGGTTTGGCACTGGAAGTGATGATGTTGTTCCAGTTTTCGATTAGTTCATTTATGTCCTCTGTGTTTGTGTTAAGGAGGGGTAGAATGTCCTGTATGAATTGGTCTTTGTTGAAGATTTTGAATCTCCTAGTTGCGGATGACTTTTCTTGATGTTCATTAATGTTTATCGATTGTAGCTGGACTTTTAATAGGTGGTGGTCCGACCAGGGTACTGGTGTGATCGAGGGTCTTGAGATGATGTTTCTTTCTATTAGGTTGTTGGGGGCGAAGATGAGGTCGGGAGATGATCCGAGTCTGTGTGTGGGGATGTTGATCATCTGGGTGAATTGGAGAGAGTCCATGGCTGTCAGAAAGGCTTCTGCATCCTTATATCACAAGTGTCCTTGGCCAGTAGGCCTTATGTGAACTGAGGGCACATTTAAATATCTGATTTAAGGGCTACACAAGGAATGCAGGCAGTCAGAATATTCTCAAAAATGAATGTATAACCAACAGTTAAATTCTATACATCAGCAACAAAGCAGGCAACAAAGATACAAGGCTGAAAGCTTAGTTGTGTGGAGGCTCTGGAAGCTGTGAAGACTAGAGTTGATCAGGTACTTGTGGAAGGACTGTAAGATAATTTAATTAGCTCTGCCCTGTGAGCAGGCTTGCAACAGACAATTCAAACAATGGAAGCAGAAATAGTCAAACTGAACTTTTAACTTCTATGTATCTGCCTACTGTGCAAAGGTCCCTGTAACTTTAAATGATACCTTTGCTTCTAAAGTAAGTGGAAGACTCAGGTAAGACCAGGTCCCTGCAAATCAAAGTATTTCTATTCCAAGTAGCTTTATATCGCAAGTGTCCTTGGCCAGTAGGCCTTACGTGAACTGAGGGAACACTTAGATATCTGATTTAAGGGCTACACAAGGAAGGCAGGCAGTCAGAATATTCCCAAAAATGAATGTATAACCAACAAGCAGGCAACAAAGATACAAGGCTGAAAGCTTAGCTGTGTGGAGGCTCTGGAAGCTGTGAAGACTAGAGTTGATCAGGTGCTTGTGGAAGGACTGTAAGATAATTTAATTAGCCCCGCCCTGTGAGCAGGCTTGCAACAGACAATTCAAACAATGGAAGCAGAAATAGTCTATGTATCTGCCTACTGTGCAAAGTTCCCTGTAACTTTAAATGATACCTTTGCTTCTAAAGTAAGTGGGAGACTCAGGTAAGACCAGATCCCTGCAAATCAAAGTATTTCTATTCCAAGTAGCTTTATATCACAAATGTCCTTGGCCAACGACAACAATACTAGAATTACCTGCGTGGGATAAAGGCCTGGCAATCTACTTCCGTATCTTGCATTGAAAACCAAATGGATAGTCATAATAAAACAAATTGCACTATAATGCTGAAAGATGAGAATCTCCCAGGTCGGAAGGCACTAAACTGGTTACTGGAGAGGAGCTGAAGACTTTTCAGAGCAAAGCCGGCATTTATGATGTGGGTGGATCAAAACCCTTGGGAAGTCTGACTGCTGGTGTAACTGCGCATGAAATGAGAGTCATAAGCTGCAGAGATGTCTTTCATATTGGGACATGGAACATAAGATGCATGAACCAAGGGAAGTTGGAGGTGGTCAAGAATGAAATGAAACGTGCACAACTTGAACTGTTGGTTGTCAGTGAACTCAAATGGACTGGCGTTGGGTACTTTGCATCTGTTGATCACATGGTCTACTATGCTGGAAAATGAAAGACAAAGAAAAAATAGTGTTGCATTTACAATGAAGAAGAAACTTGCAAGAACTGTAATGAAATACAGTGCAATAAGTGAATGCTTAATTTCTATTTGTCTACGAGGAATGCCCATCAACACAACTATAATTCAGGTATATGCCTCAACAGCTGCAGAAGAGGATGAAATTGATAAGTTCAATGAACAAGTTCAACCTTAAATTGATAGAACATGCAAACAAGATAGCCTGATAGTCATGGGTGACTGGAATGCAAAGTTGGCAATAGATAAGAAGGCAAACTGGTTGGAAAATATGGTCTTGGCAACAGAAATGAAGCTGGAGAAAGACTGATAGAATTCTGCAAGACCAACAATCTATTTATCTCAAACACCTTCTTCCTGCAACACAAGCGGCAACTGTACACATGGACTTTACCCAGTGGATTGTACAAAAATCAAACTGACTGTATCTGTGGAGTTCAACGATGAAAAAGCTCTATAACATCAACTAAGACAAAACCTGGAGCTGAATATGGTACAGACCATCAACTACTAGAATGCAAACTCATGCTAAAGTTGAAAAAGAGCAAGCCACTCATGAATGTAGAAAAATATTGCCTTGAGAATAAACCACCGGAATTTAAAGACTACCTTCAAAATCAATTTGCTGCTTTAGATACAAATGACAGAGCTCCAGAACAGTTATGGGATGACATCAAGAAAGTTGTATTGGAAGAAAATGAAAAGTCTCTACAAAAGGTGGAAAAGTAAAAACGGCCAAAATGGATGACCAAAGAAACTCTGAAAATTGCCCAGAAATGAAGAGAAGCTAAAGTGAGAGGAGAAAGATTCCCAGCGTGCAGCAAGACAAGACAAGGATAAGTTCTAGAATGATGCACTCAAGGAAACAGAATCAGAAACTATTAGAGGAAGAACAAGATTGTCTTTCCTAAAGCTATGAGAGTTAAAGAAACAAATTCAGCCTCGAATTGGAATGCTACAAGATGCTCAAGGATCCATGTTGAATGATGCTCAGAAGATCAAGAAAAGGTGGAAAGAATATACCAGAGTCATTATACCATAAAAATCAAGTGCAACAACAGCCATTTCAACCTGTACCTTATGATCAGGAATCATTGGTGATGAAAGAAGAAGTTGAAGCAGCACTGAAAGTCTTACCAAAGAACAAAGCACCAGGCATTGATGGCATTCCCATTGAAGTATTACAGCAACTGGATGCAGCTGTTACTGTACTTACAAGACTTTGCCAGGAAATTTGGAAGACATCATCATGGCCAACTGACTGGAAAATATCTGTGTTTATATTAATACTAAAGAAAGGTGATCCAATTGTCTGTGGAAATTATTGCACAATTGCTCTGATCTCACATGCCAGTAAGATTCTACTGAAGATTATTTAGCAGATACTACAACCATACTTGTAATGAGAACTGCCTAAAGTATATGCAGTGTTCAGGAAAGGGCGAAGAACGAGAGACATCACGGATGTGAGATGGATCCTTGAAAAGACAAAAGAATACCAAAAATATATCTATATGTGTTTTACTTACTACAGCAAGGCTTTTAACTGTTGTCATGGAGGTAGAGTCATCAGAGCCTATGGAAATAGGTAGAACAGATGAAAACAGATCTGAAAATGACAGCTCAGATCAGCACATGGAGCAGAGTTGCTATAGGCAATCAAAACAAACACTATCACATGGTGGGAGAACACGCCCGAGCAGCAAGCAGGTTTCTGATTCATTAGGAAATGAAGGGCAGCTGAGAAGGGGTGGAGCCCAACCAAGCACAGGGACATGCGTAGTTAAAACATGCTCACCTGAGGTTAGTGAGGAGAGGAGAAGAAGAGGCAGGGCGAGGAGCAGAACAAGTTCCAGTTCTAGAAGAAGAGACACAGGAGTGAGAGAGAGTTCAGAAGCCAGCAGAACTGAAAGGTATACGGGAAGAAACACAGCAGCCTGTTGCAGAGAGCAGTGCCCAACTAAGGATGTGCCCGGTGAAACTTACCAGAAAGCTAGGAGAAGCTACGGTACAGAAGCCAGGCTCAGGAAAGCTGAGGAGTTTTATCTTCCTAAAACCAGGTACAGCACAAGAGGGAAAGTCTGTCCTGGGGAAAGTTTTACGCTGAAGGAAAAGCCAAGACAGAAAGGCAGAGAAACGTCTCCGTCTCAGCAGTGCTCTGATAACTCACTCACACGCAGGAGCTCAGAGAAAAGGCAGTTGGGAGGTAGGCCAATTCCTTCTAATAGAAGAGCCTTTGAATATAGTGATTTGCCCTGTACGTATAAGGAGTTGTGTGACTCACAAAGGGAGCTCTCAAGAGAGGGTGGTAATTATTCACTGCACTCTCTTAACCAGGAAGAAGGGAAGTGTAATTACCGAGAACAGAGTTTGCCTAAAGATAACGTTTTCTATAACCCTGAAGAATGTTATTCAGAGGAGGAACCAGAGGAAATGCAATGTAATGATTATGAAGAAGCAATATCAGATACATGCATGGACTGTACTTTAATTATGTCAGATGACATTACTTCTTTCTGTTGAAGAAGCTGTTAAAGTATAAGCAAACTGCAGTGAGGAAAACTTACCTGTTTTGAACGGACTGTTTGTGTTACTTTTGAGTTCAGCTGAAGATAAGCATATTTTGGTTCCAGTTTGTTCCTTTTGATTTTTGTACCAGAAGCATGGTGTTTTGCCTTTTGTTCCCATTGCTTTAAAAATCCACCCGGAAGGGGAATTAAAAGTCCTGTTTGAAAGCCTTACTATTCATCCACGATTCACCTTCTTTATTCAGCAATTGGGACTACAACTCCCAGAGGGCATTGTAATCATCCACTTTTGCTAGTATTGAAGTAGCCCCGGTGAATTACCCAGGCTCCAGCCCTGGGGACCCTCACTGGGTGACACTGTGTAAACCATGAGAAACTCTGGTCCACATTAAGAAGCATGGGTATACCAGAACACCTGATAGTTCTCTTGCACAACATTTATAATTATCAAGAAGCAACAGTTGAATGGAACAAGGTGAAACCGAATGGTTTAAAATCAGCAAAGGTGCATGACAAGGCTGCATACATTCCGCATACCTGTTTAATTTATATCCAGAACAAATCATCAGAGAAGCAGGATTGCATGAGGATAACGAAGGTGTGAAGATTGGTGGAAGACTCATCAACAACCTTCGCTATGCTGATGATACCATATTACTGGCTGAAAGTGAAAACGATCTGAAACATTTGCTTCTCAAGATCAAGGAACATAGTCTTAAAATGGGCTTGCACCTTAATGTAAAGAAGACAAAGATCCTGACAACTGGCAAAATCAATAAGTTCATTGTTGATGGAGAAGAAATTGAAATAGTGGATAACTTTAACCTACTTGGATCAACTATCAATAAAGAAACAACAAGTAGTCAAGAAATCTGACCACGCATTGCTCTTGGCAGAATGGCTATGAAGGACCTAGACAAGATTCTCAAGAGCAGAGACGTTTCTCTCCATACAAAGATTCGACTTGTTCAAGGCATGGTATTTTCAATAACGTCATATGGATGTGAAAGTTGGACAGTGAAAAAGATAGGAAGAAAATCAATGCCTTTGAATTATGGTGCTGGTGCTGGAATACTGTGTATTCCATGGACTGCACGAAGAACAAACCAGTCAGTACTAGAGGAGATCAAACCTAAGCTTTCCGTAGAAGCTTAGATGACAAGACTTCGACTTTCATACTTTGGACACATCATGCGAACAGAGAGATCATTAGAGAAAGACATCATACTTGGCAAGTTAGAAGGTCAATGCAAGAGAGGAAGGCCAGAAATGAGATGGATCAATACAATAATAGTAGCTATGGGTATCACTCTATCAACAATGAGCCACCTGACTGAAGATCAAACATAGTTTAGGACAACTATCCAGAGGGTTGCCATGAGTAGACACTGACTCTATGGCACTTAATAACAACATTTCTCTAGTAACTCCCTGACCTGATCTGGCCCATTTTCGCACTGAATGTGTCTTTTCTCCATTTTTTCTACAATGCCGAGTTTTATTACATTTCATTTAATTTTCAGAGTTATTTTGCTCCCAAGACAAATCCCTTTCTGTCTAATTCTTTCCAACTTGGCTTGGATGTTTGTTAAAATATTTTTGTTATACTTTTTTGAATTAATATAATGTCTTTCTATCTTTACAAAGAATTATGCACTGTCTTTCAAAAAAAAAATTTGAGAAAAAAAATACAGAGACCCTCAAACAACTATATCAAAATCTCTACCAGAAAGTCCAAAACCCAAATGTGAAAGAAATCCTACTGAAAAGCAGTAGGCAGTGTGGCTATTAGGACAGGATGGTTAGGAAGCTATCTGAAGTCCTGTGGTCGCTCGGCGTGTAGGCACTGGCAAGAGTTTGTGGGAAGGGGCTGCCAGGACCTGCTATGTTGAAAATGGTTGTGGGACAGAGGGCACAGCTGGTGCTCAGAGTCAGAGACACTGTGCTAATTACAAGGGACAAAGCAGACACGGGAGGATTGGGCTGTCTGCAAAGCGCAGCGGCAAGAGGGACTCTTTCGATAACAATAACAGCCTAGGGCCAGGCTGTCGATCAAGACTTGGGTCTCCAGGTGCCATATTTTAGTGAGAGCAGAGGCGGCGGGGTGGGGAGAAGCACATCCGGGAGCAGGAGCCTAGCGGCGGCCGCTGACTCTGGAAGCAGTGCAGCTGTCAGCAGGCCGGTGGGAGGCGTGCACTAAGCAGGTCTCTGCCTCCCGGGACCGGCAGTAGCCTCGGATTTGGGCACGGGGAGAGGGCAGATCTCCTGTACACGTGAAGAAGGCACTTTGGCACAGCGATCGCCTGCTCCAGGGCTCCATGATCTCGACGGGGGGCAGTCTTAATTCCTCTTATTCCTAGTTATGGCGGGGCATTTGCCTCCTTGTGTCATAGACTGTGGCACCGGGTAAGTAGTCAGTAATTAATTGCCGAGTATAATTATAGGTACGGTTCAATACAGGAGGTCGTGCTCTTTGTAGATTTTATTGAGATCTATTTTAATAATTTCAGATTTCTCAAAAATAAAGACCCCCTCCCCCCAAACAAAATGTTTTACTACGCTAGGTATTGGAAAATTCTGAGAGCCAGCTATTTTTGGAGGTGTATTGCGCTTGTATCCAAGGTTGGTAGAGAAGCTTCTCTGGTTTCTTTCTTTTTTTTAAACTCGGCAGTGAATTGCAGATAAAAAGCGTGTCTAGTTCTGTAATGTGGCTTTCATTAACTCCTCGAAGAATAACATATCAATCTGCTACAGTCTGCAGGTGTTACCTGTGTAAATGAACTCTGCTGGGGGCGGAAATTCCCTCGGGCATAGTATCTGTAGATATTTCTTTATCCTCTCAGACTTTCCTTTTCTGAAGAGGTTTGGTTTGATCTTCCTAATATTAGCTTTGAATGCAATAACTGAATATTTTAGAGTTGCTAATCTGAAGGTTTGCTTAGTAAGGGAACCTTATCATTCCCATCTTCTGTACCCACTATTTATTTTTGGATTAGATTCTATGTAACCATATTATAGTTCCACTTTTAGAATTATAACAGACACAACAACTATTGGAATTTAATACAGAAAATCGTTTTAATTTGACTTATTTTTAGGTATATTTAAAGAAAATCAACCCATATTCTTTATATGTTATTCTACTATCTGAAATGCATCATATAGACCTGATTTTATTAGTTTTATCCCATAGGCACAGAATAGTAGAAGAGCCTTTATAAATTAGGCCATAAATTATTCCAGGATATTTATGAAGCCTATAGTATTTCACAAAACCCTATAAAAAAACAAAATGGCACTTTTTGGTGTGAAACACCTACATCTCTGATAAATAGGGCCTTATCTTCCAAAAGAAGAATGTTTTTTTCTGATATTAACGCAACAATATTAATTATTTTAGATGGCTCTTTAAGGAGGCGATTTGAAAAGAGATATACACTGCTTAAATGCAGGGCCAGTGGAAGGATATTGGGCACCCTAGGTGAATCTTCGGCTTTAGCCTCCCCGCCCTGGATAATCATAACAGCAGCCCTTCCACAACAATCCTGTAAAAATGTATACCTGGATCTCATGGGGCTGATGGGCAGATATTAAGTGGTGGCGGCTAGACTTTTAAAGCACCTAGCTGATGCCACTTTAATTCAGCCCCGATGTTCAGCACCGGAACTTAACTGACTACATGTGCTGAATAGCCGTGTTTACTGGACAGTGGTGCCACTATTTGTTTAACGGTGATATTGAGCCGCTAACTGGATGGCGAAAACCAATTAAAGTTAGGACAGCTATTGAGATGACTTAACTTTTAACTGGTTAAGCTATCTGACTAGTGGCTGAATATTGCCACTGACCATACAGCAACTTGCACGACCTCCGATCCACCCACAGACTACACTGGTTTTAACTGGGTGTCTTTCATGGAGTCAGTGACAATACTTAATATTGGGCTGACCACGAGTTAGCAGGTTAGCATGTCTGCTAAACAGCTAAAAGGCTTTGAATAGCAACCCCCCATACTTTTAAATATTAAACTTTTGTCTTCTATATGTGTGTGCATGTGCCCCCTCCCCTTGCAGGTAAAATAATGTGCCGATGGCTCATTGAGGTTTTGTGTCTGTCAGGCTCTGTTGTTTTGCTTTGACTGCATTTTGTAGCATTAAATTGTAACTGTCAAATTCTAGACGGTCCTTCAAACTAGATTCCTCTTCATGTTATTCACACCCAGGGCCTGCCTATCCATTAGGCAGCTGCCTAGGGCGGCTGGTCCTGGTGAGCAGCATGGCATGATTTTTCTAAAGCAGTGGCTTTGTGCTGCACTTTGGTGGCTGCGGCAGGCCATGTGCTTCTGCACTGTTTGAAGGAGTAAACAACTGATCTATGTTTACCCATTCATTATTTTATAGACCTCTACCACATCTCCCTTCAGCTGTCTTTTTTCAAGTTGAAGAGCCCTAATCTTTTAAGCCTTTCCTCATAGGATATCCTTCCATCCCCTTTACCATTTTGGTGGCTCTTCTCTGTACCTTTTCTAATTCTGCTATATTCCTTTTAAGATATGGTGACCAGAATTGCACAAATATTCAAAGTGCAGTCGCCTACTACTCCTACCATGGCAGAAACCATGGCCTACTACTCCTACCCCCCTCCAACGCAACCTTTTGGCAGGCGCGGCAGGTGCGCATGGGTGCCAAAGTGCTTGGCCTGCTGGGGCACTGAAGTAGCAATATAAAGCCACTGCTTTTAACTGGGGGAAGGATCGTTCTGCCACCACTGCTGCCCCCCTCAACATGAAAAGATGGATTCCGGTACAGCGGGAGGAGAAGGGGGGCACGGCAGGGGCTCCTGCCTGGGGCGGCAGAAACCCTTGGGCCAGCCCTGTCCACATCTTCCACCGCATCTATCCTATTGAAATGTCTGGTATCATCTGCAAAGAGGAAAACCTTACCCGATAGACCTTTTGCAATATCACTTATAAAAACGTTAAAAAGAACCAGGCCAAAGACGGATCCCTGCAGTATACCACTGATAACCTCCTCATTCTCAGAGTGAACTCATTTACCACTACCCCTTTGCCACCAAGTGCGTGTAGGGACAACCAAAATCCTGTAGGGGGATATTGAGCATTGGTGGCTAGTGCAGGTGAAGTAGCTAGTTGTCGCCACTGAACTCTAAGCCCAGATATTCGGTGCTAACCAAGCAGTGGTGATATTCAGCCACTGCCCAATTAGCTTCAGCGGTGACAGTTAGGAGATCCTTTCAGTTGCCTAACTTTTGTCACTGAGAGATAACGGAGTAGCGGCTGAATATTGCTTCAAGATGTTATCCCCAGGTGCCGCCTCCAGTCTCCCCCTGGAACGTCCCGAGGCTAGCTGACTAGCATTGAGGCATTCAGTGCTGGCACCTGGGGATATTCAGTGGCATTAACTGTGTTAGTGCCACCGAATATCCCACTCGCTGCAATTAAAGCAGTCAGCAGGCATGCTAACTGCATTTAGTTGCTTTCAGAATCTCTCCTGTATTTTTCTTTCATTAGGGCCTCTAGTGGCTGTACTAGAGAAATTCCATCTAATCTCCCTATCTGTCTGTTTTTAGAACAGGAGGAAACTTCTTACCTCTGACTGACCCAGCTAATCTCTGTGAGGTAATGCTAGGAGGGTCCCTGATATGAATAGGGAGGAGGAGAGTCATTTTGGAGGGAAACTGCAAAGTTTCAAATCTGGGTCTTTGGTTCCACTGTCGCTGCATCATAGAGATGGAGTAGGAGTCGGCTCCAAGGGGGCAGGGGTCTTTGGCTTCATAGCCATTGTACCATTGTACCATTTGGCAGAGCACCTAGGAAAATAAGGAGTAGTGCAATCCCATGCTAAATTAAAGGAATTACTGGGAACAAGCCAGGAGCAACACCAAGGAGCTGCTCTAAATCTGCCAAGCACTTCTGAGGAGGGGGGTTGAAGGCCATTTAAGCCAAGGTATTGTAGAGTCCTCATCAGGGGTTACTGGACAGAATAGCTAGGGGCTGTGTCCACTGAGGAGAAGGAGTGTTACAGGGAGACACAGAGAGTTTGGGACTCCGAGCTACCAAGAGTATGTTTGCTGGTGGAGTCCAGCTTCTTCAGTTCTCTCTAAATCAGAAGGACCGTAGTTGCCAAATCCCTGGACCAGGAGAAGAATCAAGTGGGGAGCTTAGGCTTCTAATTGGTAAGATCTTGGACTGGAAAAAGGACTCAAAAGGCTGTAAGTGAGCTGTTGAATTTTCTATTTGCTACTGCGACACCCACCGGCTGGGCCAAGAGGCTGACAGCTGGTAGGCGGCCTTGATGTCCTTTAGAATAAAGTTCTTTTACTCCTCAGGCAATAAATTTGTAGTTGAGTCGGTAGTAAGGCTTTGCAAGATTTTTATTTTCTTTTATGGGGATTTCCAAAAGCACGCTGGGGTTCAAATACAACCAAGGCAGAAGGATAACATCTCCAAACAGAAAAGATGAACTCAGGAAAACCAGGAGAAACAAATCAAATAAACTTTTCTTTTCTCAGCCTTACTGCTGCTCTGTGTCCTCACACTCTGCACTGCTCCATGTGGTCAGACAATGAACTGCAGCAGAACTCTATCACAGCTGTTCTCATTTTGTAATGCAACGTTCCCTCACAGCTCCGTTGCTCTCAGTCAGTGAACAAACAAACATTGAATGCTTCTTATAACTCTCGTGGTAAGCACTACCCTTACTATAGGGTTTTTTTCATTTCTTCCCTTCTTATCTCACAACTGTAGCTTTCCTTTGAGCCAGAGAACAATCCATAGGAACTGGGCAACAGACTTCATTAGGCACACATGTCTCTATTTGCATTTCTTCAAAATCATTTGTACCAACAGAGTCTCTCTCATATTGTGGAGTTTCTTTAAGTTTCCCCTCTCTTAGAAACTGCTGAAACTGGTCCCACAGCAAGTCAGCCCTCGTAGGTATTTTTGCATTGGAGATAGAATTCCTCTCATTAGAGTGTATCCCTTGCAAAGCCCCTAATTTAGAGGATTCAAAAGCTTCTCTGTTATCTGCACTGGGGATTCCAACACTGGCTAAGCTTTCAATCCACTGATCAACGGTGGAAGGTGAAGGTTTCAGTTCCTGCCCTTTTAAACCAGCTCTTAGTCCTCTTGCCACATTGTCAGGAAAGAAATTATCGGCTTTACCTTGATGCTGTTTCTGTATGTCAGCACTGATACCTTTTCCACCTCTCCAGCTATCACCGTTGTCCTGGTTGCTGGCCTGACGTGCACTTCTCCTCCAGTTACTTGTACTTCTGCTTTTAAATGCTGGCACAATATCTCTTTCTTTCTGGTCTGAAACAGTAGACGGGCTTTGGCCTGAGACTGCCACTGCCTCTCGGTGAGCTGCTGCTGCCTGAGTTTGAGCCTTCTCTCTGGCTCCTTCTCTCACCCAGACTTCTCTCTCTCTGTCTGGCTTCAGCCACTCTCCTCTGGCATTCACTCCAGCAGGTCTCTCGCTGACTCTCACTCCCTGGAGTCTCCCTTCGTCTCTCCGTCTCTGTCCTTGAGCTTGACTCTGTGCTTGTCTCTTTCCTTGGCTCTTTCCTTGTCTCCTTCCTTGTCCTCCACACGTGGTTTTTAACCACTGCTTCCTGCTGGGCCTTCCCTGTGCTCCGCCCTCCTCTGACCAATCAGGAGGGTGGCTTGTCTCCACCCCTGAGCTAGGGCATGTTCTACCCCTTGCAGGGAGCTGAGTTTTTCTCTGATGTAGGCTGTAATCCCCTTGCATCTGTGCACTGTCATTGACTTCCATGGGGCTTTCAGGATTTTCATCCATATCCATGCTTTCTACTATGCTTTCACCATCACACTACACAAGAAGATTGTGAAAAATTGGAAGAGAACCTTAATAAATTGGAAGACTGAGCATATGAAATTTAATGTGGACAAGTGCAAAGTTATGCAGTTAGAAAAGAACAACTCAAACTACGGTTACATGATGCAAAGTTCCACATTAGGAACAATCACCCAGGAAAAGGATTTAGACATCATTGTGCAGCACCCAGTGTGCAGCGGTGGCCAAGCAAGCAAATAGAATGCTAGGAATCAAAAGGAAAGGAATAGAAAATAAAACAGGATATTATAATACCTCTATATCATTTCATGGTACGACTGCACCTTGAATATTTGTGCAATTCTGGTCACCATATCTTAAAAAGGATATAGCAGAATTAGAACAGGTACAGAGAAGAACCACTAAAATGGTAAAGGGGATGGAAGAATATCCTATGAGGAAAGGCTTAAAAGATTAGGGCTCTTCAACTTGAAAAAAGACAGCTGAAGGGAGATATGGTAGAGGTCTATAAAATAACACAGGTACACTACCAAAAAACTGCCTCCAGTTTTGCAATTGATTCCTATAGATTTTGGGGTGCTGAATCCAGGAAAAATAGCCAAAATGTTCCATCACGTCACGTTTTCTTGCAAAATTAGATTTCTTACCCATATAAGGAATGTTCACATAATTTCTTTTTAGCCGACTGCAGTTTATTTTCTTGGCCCAAAATAGAGGTTGTAATGGTTAACTAACTAGAAACACTCCCTCATGATATTTTAGAGTGTTTTGTATTCATTTTATACATTAACAGGACAATTGGGAGGCGGGGGGCTAAATCCAGTACTCGCGCTGGCGCATGTTCTTTCCTGTTCGCCTCGCCTCGTTCGCTCGCTCGCTCAAACACGGTGGTTGCGACATGAACATTCCTGTCAAATTTCAGTTTCTTGCAAGTTCATTATTACCTTTTGTTTGCTCAGTCGTAATCCAGCTTTATTCCGAAGTGGTTCACTACAGTTGTAGTTTGCAGTGCTGTGTATTTGTGATGGCTCACAGAGCCAGAGGTTGCGTCAACTCTCCGGACAGTTTTTGTTTTATTTGTGGGGAATATACCGTGAAAAAGCGGCAGAGGAACATTTCTGCATTTATTAAAAAAGTATATTTCGCCTATTTCGGTTTGAAGTTAGGCGATCAAGACAAACCGTGGGCTCCTCACAAAGTGTGCAAGACATGTGAGGAAGATCTACGCTTATGGATGAAAGGGAAAAAAACAAGCATTTCGTTTCGGAATACCTATGATGTGGCGTGAACAAAGAGACCACAGCAGTGACTGCTATTTTTGCTCTTGCATTGTGAAGGGATACAACTTAAAAAATAAGAACGTAATAAGTTACCCCAACCTTCCCTCAGCAATTAGGCCTATGCCTCATAGCAACGAAGTACCTGTGCCTGAACCACCAAAATCTTTGGATCATATTTGTGTGGACGGTTCTGATCATGATGAGACTCATCAGATGGCTTTTCCCGATGAGTCCAGTACTTCCGAGTTTGAAACTGAACCAGATCTGAAACCTGAACTTTTCTCTCAAGCTGAATTGAATGATTTAGTCCGGGATTTAGGACTCCCAAAAGATGCTGCCCAACTGCTAGGTTCTCGGCTTAAACAGAAAAATCTATTGTCACCAGGAACAACTTTTTATTGGTACCGCAACCGCGAGACACAATTTTTGAAGTATTTCAGCAAAGAGGAAGATTTGGTATTTTGCAACGATATATACGGAGTGATGGAAAAGTTTAAACTCAAGTATGATCCTGCTGAATGGCGGCTGTTCATTGATTCGTCAAAAGACAGCATAAAAGGTGTTCTTCTTCATAATGGCAACACATTCGCTTCAGTTCCTATTGCTCACTCTGTTATTCTCCAAGAAAAATACGAGAATTTGGCCCTGATTCTTCAGAAGATTCGTTATGATGAGCATAAGTGGATGATTTGTGGAGACTTTAAAATTCTATCCATGCTATTAGGGCAGCAATCCGGTTTCACCAAATATCCCTGCTTCCTTTGCTTGTGGGATAGCCGGGCCCGCGACCTACACTGGGGGAAAAAAGACTGGCCAATTCGGGAGTATTTGAGACCCGGTGAGAAAAATGTTCTTCATGAGAGCTTGGTACCTCGTGATAAAATTCAATTACCACCTCTCCACATTAAGTTGGGTCTCATTAAGCAATTCATCAAGTCCCTTCCAAAAGATGGTGAGTGCTTTCGGTACCTTTGCTCAAAGTTCCCCCGACTTTCTGAAGCAAAGCTAAAGGAAGGAGTGTTTGTTGGCCCTGATATAAGGAAACTCATTTCAGATGGAGCATTCGCTGAAACGATGTCTGAGAAGGAAAAAGAAGCCTGGGATTCCTTCAAGGATGTTGTTCTCAAATTCTTGGGGAACAGGCGGGATGAGAACTATAAGGATATTGTTGCCAGGATGCTCAATGCCTTCAAAGAACAAGGCTGTAACATGAGCCTGAAAGTCCATTTCTTGCACTCCCATGTGAACTACTTTCCCGAAAACTTGGGGGCGTACAGTGAAGAACAAGGTGAAAGGTTTCACCAGGACATCAAGGACGCAGAGAGAAGGTACCAAGGAAGATGGAACACCACTATGATGGCTGATTTCTGCTGGTTGCTGCTGCGGGAAACCCCAGATGAAAAATACGCCAAGCAGCGCACCAAGAGAAGCATTCGGGGGAAGAAGAAACGGGCCCACCAGGAGATTGATTGACCCAAGAATGACTTTAAAATCTAAACTGTGTTGACAAATATCGTGTTTTTACTAAACTTTGAAATAAAAATTTGCTAGTTATTACCACAGTGTCGGATCTCATTTATTAGAATTTTATTTTCACACCATCGGGTGTTTGTCTTCATGTATTGCAATGGTGTGGTTTGCGTTTTCTATTCTTACATACATACCTGTACAACATTTTTTGCACATTTCTTTGCTTTGCTTTGTGTCTAACCTCGCTCTTATATGCTCAATGTTTGTGCACATGTATGTGGCTGTTTTAAGTGCAGACAATTTTGCTACCATCACAGTGTGTTTTGTTGACATTACTCTATTCTTATGTGCTGCCTTGTTACAATTTTCTTTATTCTTATTTGAATAACTACTAAACAATTAGTATAAAGAATTCATCCAAGAAACTTTTATCTCGATCGCACTCAATCTGAAACGTTCACCTCAAACTGCTAACCCAATGTAGCAAAAAATCTGTACGTGATGGAGCAAATTGGTTACCAGATTTGGATTCAGCGCACCAAAAAATGTAAAAATCAATCGAAACATTAGAGGCAGTTTAAAAAAAATTTTTTTTTAGTGTACCTGTGTAATGAATGGACTGGAATGGGTAAACATAGATCTGTTGTTTACTCCTTCAAACAGTAGAAAGACTAGGAGAAATGTATTGAAGCTTCAATATAACCTATTTAAGAGTAATAGAAGAAAATATTTTTTTCACTTAATGTATAATCAAACTCTGGAATTCGTTACTAGAGAAGGTGTAGTAAAAGTTGTTAGTGTAGCGAAGTTTAAACAAGGTTTGGACAAGTTTCTAGAGGAAAAGTCCATAAACAGTTATTAAAAAGGACCAGGAAATCCATGGGATAAGCAACGTGGAATCTGTGTATGTTTTTGGGAACCTCACAGGTACTTGCAACCTGGATTGGTCGCTGTTGAAAACAGGATACTGGGCTTGATGGACTTTGGTCTGACCAGTATGGCATATCTTATATTCTTATGTTTTATGTACATGTTGACAAGTGACATGGATTGGTTGTGATCAACTTGAAGTTCTGAGTAAACTACACTGTGTTCAGAACCACTTTCTTGTCTGGACAGAGTCTTTTTTTATTTTTTATTTTTTTAAAGAAGTAGAGCATGTGAGCCAAGAGTGCAGTAGGCCTCCCAGGATTTTCTGGTCCTGTCCCAAGAAATCTATCAAATCTTGGGAGTCAGACTTTGCAGGGTTGATCTTGCTCTTTTAGATTGTGCCCACAGACTGTATTACAGTGCTGCACACTGACATATAGTCTGGCAGGGGTTACATGAGAGAAAAAAAACATGCAAGTTCTGAATTGGGCCTGATATTTCTTAATTTGTTCTTTTTTCCTTCAAAATGTATCATAATGTCCAAACAGTCAAATGAAATATGAAATATTTCTAAAGTGCAATGGTTGTAAATCAGATTGGGATCCATTTTATTTGAAAGGTACCGTGTCAAATGTAAGTTGTTATCATATATACTAACGTGAGGAAGACACTTCATATAACATAAGTGAATTACATATTCTACTGACACGTGGAGGGGAAATTTACATTGGATGTACTGGGAATATCCAAATGGGGATGTGCAGCAAATCCACGCGATTATGGAACTGGGCCTGTGTAGGAGCAAAATAGGGTGGCAGACATGCAGTGAAATGGACACACAAGCCAGACAAGGGAGCTGCACGTCCATTCTGTGTTTTTTATCTTTATCTTTATTTTCCATTTAATACACCACACCACACAAGCGTATCAGGGCATCATACAATACAAAGTTAAGCTGCAAAAAAACAAAGGGGGAAAAGAAACTCCATTAATAACAGGATAGAGATAGAGACACACACAGGAAGAGGAGTAGCAGAGGGAGGAGACGATAGAGGAAGAGAGGAGGAAGAGAGAGAAGGAAGTTCGCATTATAGTTCTGGATGAGTGAGGGCAAAGGCATGGAAGAACAAGTGGGTCTTCAACAGAGATATGAATATGCTGTAGGAAGGCTCCAAATGGAATGGGTACGGGAGGGAGTTCCAGAGAGCAGGACTGAGAAAGAAAAATGCAGAGATACAGGTGCTTTCCAGATGAGCTCGAGATGCAGGGGGGAGATGTAGATGGTTAGTGAGTGTTGAGTGGAGGTTACAAGGGGGTTGTGGAAGTGGATAAGGTCAAGAAGGTATTGTAGTAAGCTTATGTGAATGACTTTGTGGAGCAGGATAAGAATTTTGAACTGAACACGGAATCTAACTGGAAGCCAGTGAAGGTGAATGAGCAGAGGATAACATGATCATAGTGGGTGACATGGGTGAGAATACGGGCAGCAGTGTTTTGGAGAAGCCAGAGGTGCTGGAGCTGATATTGAGGAAGGCTGGCAAGTGTGATGTTACAATAATCGATGCGTGCATTAACCAGAGAGAGGAGGAGAGTGGTTAGAGAAGATAGAGGCAGGAAAGGGCAAACTCACAAATCTAAGAGAGTGAAAAAGAGCGATGAAGAAGAGAGGAGATGTGTTCCTCGAAAAATAGAGAAGAGTCAAGTATGTTGGAAAGAGGTGATGGCACTATCATCCATACTGGTGTAATCTACATGCTGCCAACTCGAACCGAAGAAATGGATAAAGACTTGGGGTGGCATTTTCAAAGGCATTTACATGGGTGGCTGCCCTAGTTACCCATGTAAATGCCTTAACCGGGATTTTCCAAAGGCACCTACATGGGTAGTGCCTTTGGAAAATCCCGGCTAAGTCCCTAACACCCAGTTGCTATGCGGTTAACATCAGGGCGTGTTGGGGGCGTTCCGGGGTGGAGCGGCGGCGAAGGAAAGGGATAAGTGTGTAGCAGCAATTTTCAATGCTACCCACTTAGCCCTCTGCCTTAAAGATAGGCAAGGTTTTTCCTCGCTTATCTTCCAGGCACAGGGGCTAAGTGGGTAGCATAGAAAATTGTTGCTGCCCAGTTAGCCTCGGCGGCTGCTGGCGTGTCCAGGCAAACCCGGATTTTCACTTCTGTCACCACAGAAATGAAAATCTGGGTTAAGGAGGTCGGCGGGCAGACTATGCACCAATGTAGTGCATAGCCTGCCCAACTGAAAATCGGGCCCTTGATTATTGATATTGCAAAGGTAGCCATGAAGAGGGAAGTGATCATATTGGGTGACTTTAATCTACGCAATGTGGATTGAAGTATTCCTTCTACAATTCTGGAAAGAAGTAAAAAAAGTATGGATGTCTCCCAAGATGCATTGCTTAGACAAATGGTGATGGAACAGACCATGGAAAGTTCTATGCTGGATTTAGTACTAACCAACAGAGATAGCATGTTGAATGTCTTGGTGGGTGCCCATGTGAGCAGCAGCGATCATCACACGGTGTGGTCTGAGATAAAAGCCAAAGTAGAATCCAATCACAGCAAGCTCAAAGTCCTAGACTTCAAAAACACTGACTTCAGTAAAATGGCCAAGTACCTGAAGGAGGAGTTGGCAGGGTGGGAGGGGATTAGTGAAGTGGAATTGCAAAGGGCTAAACTAAAGGAGACAATAAAAGATGGAAGAGATACATACATAAGGAAAGTAAATAAAAACAAGAGGAAATGGAAACCTATTTGGTTCTCCAAAGAAGTGGCTGCACAAATAAAGGTAAAAAAACTCAGCTTTCACAAAATTCAGAAATTTGCAAAGGGCCCAATGGGACATCCATCCCCACTATTCATGCCTTCTCCAGTCGCGTCTAACTTCCCCACCAGTTGTGCGGGGAAGTTAGATGGGGAAGGGGTGGCTTGGGGGCAGAGTCTGGGCTGTGTGATTCTAATGTTGGCTCTGTATGTCCAGGGCCGACGACATGTGCTGGGAAGTCATTCCACCTCTGAGGTGGAATAACTTCCCTGGACGTAGGTTTTTTGTACTGCTGGGGCGCAGATAGGGCAGGGGGGGCCGGAGGACATTCCCCACAGCCCGACCATGGCCTTAGGAGGCCAGATCGAGAGTCGGGCTGCAGGGAATAAACCCTTTTATCCGGCAGCTGGCATCTCAGCTTTTAAATGGAGCCACGGTGCCATGGCAACCGGATGCCATGGCGCTGCGGCTCCATTTAAAAGCCCTGAATGAGTTAGGCAGGTCATGTATGTGCAGGCTGGACTGAATCGCAATCCTGGCCTGCACGTACATGACTGATCACGATTCTGAACCCACGGGGCTAGATGTGCCCCGCCGGATCAGAATCACAATCCCTTCTGTACGTCCGGTTCAGACGGGACTTACAGAGGGGATCTACATCCATAACTGAATGACCCCTAAACAGAGGAACACAGAAAAGATAAAGCTAAAAGAGACAAAAAGAGAAATATGGATAGCACAAGCAAAGGCAGAAGAAAAGATGGCTAAAGATCTGAAATGTGGTGACAAAACGTTTTTCAGGTATATTCAGGAGAAGAGGAAGATCAAAGGTGGAATTGCAAGACTCAAAAGTGCGGAGAATGGATTCATGAAAAGTGACATTGAAAAAGCAAAAATGCTAAACAAATACTAATGTTCTGTTTTTACTAAAGAAAATCCTTGAAGGACCACCTGCGTTTGCCAAGTATTCAAATGGCAATGGAATAGATCAAACACATCATCTTCTATGAATGGTGTAGTAACAGTTTGCAAAACTGAAGGTGGACAAGGCCATGGGACTAGTTGGGTTACATCCCAGGATATTGAAAGAACTCAGAGAGGTTCTTCCAGGGCCTTAAAAGGATGTTTTTAATAGATCCTTGGAGACAGGAGACGTTCCACAGGACTGGAGAAGGGCTGATGTGGTACCTCTTCACAAAAGTGGTAATGGGGAAGAAGTGACAAACTACAGGCCAGTAAGCCTGACCTCGGAGGTGGGAAAAATAATGGAGGCGCTCCTGAAAGAGCGAATTGTGGACTTTCTCGAAACCAATAGGTTCTATGATCCGAGGCAACATGGTTTTACCAAAGGACGATTGTGCCAAACAAATCTGATTGAGTTCTTTGACGGGGCGACCAGAGAACTAGATTAAGGGCATGCAATGGATGTGATCTATTTAGATTTCAGCAAAGCTTTTGATACTGTTCCTCATAGGAGGCTTATCAATAAACTGAACAGCCTGGGGATGGGTTCCAAGGTGGTGAACTGGATCAGAAATTGGTTGATCGACAGACGACGGAAGGTTATTGTAAATGTAACTCACGTGGATGAAAGGAAGGTGATTAGTGGTGTGCCTCAGGGATCAGTCCTGGGACCAGTACCATTCAATGTATTTGTGAGTGAAGGACTGATGACATGAAAATTTGCATCAGAGTGGACTCCCCTGAGGGAGTGGATAACATGAGAAGGAAAGATCTACAAAAGTTGGGAGAATGGTCTAATGCTTGGCAGTTAAGATTTATTGTGAAGAAGTGCAGTGTCATGCACTGGGGATGCAGAAATCCAAGGGAATTGTATATGATAGGGGGTGAGAGGTTGGTGTGCACTGACCAGGAGAAGGACCTCTGAGTGATTGTTTCTGAGGATCTCAAGGTGGCGAAACAGTTTGACAAGTCAGTGGCCAAAGCCAGGAGGATGCTGGGTTGCATACAGAGAGGAAATGCTAGCAGAAAGGAGGAGGTACTAATGAATCTATGCAAGTCGCTGGTGAGTCCTCACTTAGAATATTGTGTTCAGTTTTGTAGACAAAGGATATAAAAAGACTGGAAATGGTTCAGAGGAAGGCGACCAAAATGATTTAGAGCCTGTGCCAGAAGATGTATAAATATGTATACACTAGAGGAGAGGAGGGACAGGGGAGATATGATACAGACCTTAAATACTTAAAGAGTATTAATGAACAAACAAATCATTTTCAAAGATGGGGAAGCTGTTAAAACTAGAGGGCATAAGAAGTAGCTGGAAGGGGGTAAACTGAAAGGCAACATCAGGAAATACTTTTTCACTGAAAGGGTAGTGGATGCTTGGAATGCCCTCCAGATGGAAGTGGTGGGACAAATACAGTGACAGAATTCAAAATGGCATGGGACAGACACAATGGATCCCTTTATAGCAACAGGATAAAATCAAAATAAACTTAACTATCTCTTATATCTCAACAAATAGGGGTGACCTGCACGGAGCGGTGGGTACACCCCTAAACAAAGGCATGGAGAAGGGTAACCTGCACGGAGCGGCAGCTGCACCTACTCTTGCTTCCTTGCTGGCCAGACTAGATGGACCATACTGGTCTTTATCTGCCGTCTTATATGATATTACTATGTAACACCCAGGTAACGTAAAGAAAAAAAACAGTGGAATAGGAGTGTCTGCGAACAAGGGGGCGAGCATAGGGCAAGATCCACCAAGTGAAACCCAAATGGCTGCTCTTTTGGAGGGGTTAAGGTGTAAGAAATTGGTGAACATCTATGAACTGATCTTGGTGAGATAGAGGTTAAGCGTGGCTAAGTTGAGGGCAGATGGATTGGTGTGATGCAGGAGAATATCATCATCATAATAATATGCCGAAATACTGTGTTGTTGAATGAGCAGTGCTAGGGGGAACAGGAAAACATTGAAAAGGAGGTGGGCCAGCACCAAACCCTGGGGGACACTGCAGGGGAGGGGAGTGCTGAGAGAGGAGGAGGTCCCTGAGCGAACTGAAAATGATCTGGAAGATAGGAAGGAGTTAAACAACCGAAGAACAGCTCCGTGAACGTCAACGTTGTGTGAGAAAGAAAGGTGGGGTGATCAACCAGATCAAAGGAAGAGGATAGATTCAGAGAGACAGCCAATGAAATGTCACTGTGCTTGTGAGAGACGTGTATTTCATTTAGAAAAGACAGAAGAATGGTTTCTGTACTATGGCCAGAGCGGAAGCTGGATTGGCAAGGATGAAGGGCAAGCATCGTGTCGAGATGAGATGAGAATTGTAGGAAGACTAGTTTTTCAAGAAGCTTAGACAGGAAGGGGAGATTTGATATGGGGCGCCAGTTTGCAGGGACTGAGGGGTCTAAGGTTGGTTTCTTAAGAATAATACAGTGACAAGGATAGCCAGAAAGAAGATTGACTGTCTGCAGCCAGGGAATTGTTGGAATGTGTTGAAAATGACTCAGATTTCATGAAAAAAGATTATTATGGTTATGACCCAGAAACTAAGGCTCAGTCCTCACTTTGGAAGACTGCAGACTCTCCCAGATCCAAGAAAGCCCGTCAGGTGAGGAGAAATGCCAAGGTCATGCTCACAGTTTTCTTTGATTATCAGGGTATTGTTCATCACGAGTATGCTCCAAAAGGCAAAGCCATCGATAAGGAGTACTATGTCCAAGTTCTGACTCATTTGAGAGATGTAGTTCATCGTAAGAGGCCAGATTTGCACAGGAATGGTGATTGGTTGCTTCATCACGATAACGCCCCAGCTCACACAGCATTTCTTGGCCAAACACCAAATCGAGCAAGTCTGTCAGCCTCTGTACTCACCTGACCTCGCACCCTGTGACTTTTTCTTGTTTCCAAAACTGAAATTACCATAGAAAGAAAAGAGATTCAATGACTGGGAGACCATTAAGTAAAATTCGACACAGCAGCTTCACAGCATAACGAAAGAAGTATTTCAAAATTGTTTCCAGCAGTGGCAGGAATGCTGGAGGAAGTGTGTTTTATTGGAAGGCAACTACTTTGAAGGAGAATGAGCGCAATAACTATTAGTGCTGTACTTCTTGTGTTATTGTACAAGTCTCGATACTTTTTGATTGCACCTCATACATTTGTTGCCTAATACTACAAGCAGCTGGGCCTGCATCTGGCTCTGCAGTCTTTTAGGCTTGTTTACTTTTGTGCTGGCTTGAATGTATTGCATGCAGGAACAGCTGGTTCTGAATTCCCTCTGGCATTGGCTTACTAAGTAAAGAGCACATCTGGAAGCATGGAGCAGAGTCAAGCACATGCCTCATACTATCATTTCTAACACATGGGCTGTCAGAAGACAAGGCAACTCTGCTGATGAGTTGTTTTTGGGCAGAAGCAAAAGAGAAGGCTGGATTCTGACTATTTGCAGCATTATTGTGCAGTGCTTGGCCACTGTTGTCCTCACTATCTGGATTGAGTTGAGGAAAGAGTGCATCTATGGTATTTGAAATGACTGCCTAGAGTATCATGGTTGCATTGCACACTAAATTTGCAGGGCGGATTGTGCTGAACTGTCTAATTGTAATCCTGAATAAAAGCACTATTTGTGAAGCTTTTGTTTGTGAAGGGATGGAGCTTCATTGTTTATTCAGGTGTAAAGGGGATTGTAATGGATTATGGAAGCATTTTCCTGCCACACTAGAGTGCTATGAAGGGTCCCTATGTGCCGTCAAGCTTTAGATGTGGCACAGGAGCTGCAACTGCTGTTAACAGTGGCCAGTAGGTTGCCCTGAAGAAGACCCATCTGGTAAAATTGCATGCCTTTGTGGTAATGATTTCTAGGGCATTCCTTGGCCATACTGGTGGAAGAAAAGGGATTAGAAGGCTCGGTGGATAAGAGGCTTTTTCTAGCTGCATAATCCTGGATAAAACCCTACCCCTACTGTCTTACCCTCTGCACTTGTTTTTCACAGTGATGTACCTAAGAAGAACTCTGACATGGTGTGGTGCCCCTTTAGAAGGGCATAGGGCAAACAAGGCTTAAGTGATTCTCCCTCCCATTAGGACATCATCCTTAGCACTTCTATGTGGCCTATCATCTGCTGTGACAGCTTAGATGAAGGCTGACATGGCCCCATGCATTAAAAAAAATCTTTTAAGAGCAGTTTTCTAAAGAAAAGAAAAATGTTATTTTACGTTGGGGATGGGGAAAAGGACTAGGGATGTGAAAAAAGGGGAGAGAAGAAAGGACTGTAGGGAGATGAGGGGACGTTCAAGGAGGCGGTGGTGGCTTGAAGGGGACTAGTATATGGGCCATGAAAAAGGCTCTTATGCTCAGCAGTGGGTGTGATGATAGTGATGATATTGAGTCTCCACTCTTGAATATGGAGCATTTTCTCTAAGGTCGTACCCAATACCCTGCTTTCTTCTTCAGTATTGGCAACCCACTGCTCTAGTGGCTCTAGAGCAGCAGATATAGCACCATTCCTGCAGGGCCCAGGAGGAGAAACCACAGCTCCTCCAAAAGCATCAGAAGTGGATGCAATGACTACCTTTGGTGCTAACATGGATAACTGGTTGTCAACAGGGAGGAGGAGAACTTCCAAATTAAGGACTACCTTCTGACCCCATCCTCATCTTCTGGGGGAAAAACACAGGGTGATCCTATGGGAGGAGGAGCAGAAAGAGTAAAGGAAACCAAAGACCACTTTGGCTGCTGCTACTGATGGTGGTGGGGCTCTGGGCTCACCCCTGATGCTGCATCTCCAGCGTTGCTTTAAGAAAGTACAATGTTGGTCTCCTGGGTCACCTGAGAAAAGATTAAAGTTTGGTTGAGTGCACAAGACAAAGGATTAGATGTGGAAGGCTCCTTATTTAGGAGTAATTGAGTTGTATGGGCAAAAGGTTAAGTAGCTCGACCAGTAGCGTACTGTGAAGGAATGGAAAGGAGTGAGTTGATATGGTGTTAGCTGGGAATGTAAGACTGTACTGTACATGAGTTGGACAAGGTCTAGAGATGTGGATCAATCTTGTGTTGCCATCAGGGAGATAGCTTCACTAGAGGCCAATGCAGAATGGGCAATATGAAGGGGATGGTTTGGGAAGCTAGTGAAGAATCCTTAGTGGGAATGGCAGCTGAGGTGTTTGAGTAGTGTGACCTTTTCAAGAATGGTATGTATGTGTTAGAAGCTATGCCATGGAAACATAAGGAAAATTAGAAGCACAGTCAAAACCCTTGGCAGTGGGTACAGGTAATGGCATTCCAACCTGGAAACCCTTTCTTTCTGGGCAATTATTCTTCTTTGTCTGAGACAGACTGCAAAGGAAGGTTAATCCCAGTAGACATGTGTGAATCCAGGCCTTCAGATAGGACCCAAACAGCAAGGCTAGCGTCTTCAGGCTCATCTTCAGATAAGTGGTTCACTGAGATTGGCTATAATGGTTGTGCTATGAAATATACAGAGGGTCATGCATGTGGCAACCTTAAGTATACCGACCAGTCTTCTGCTTCATTTTAGAATAAGCGAGTGACTGCATTCTGTCAAGAGAGATTATGTAGCTGGCATCTAGGTTATGTCATGGTGGGCCATATTTCCATCTTGTATGTTAGCCTAGAATCCTCTAGGTATTTAGCATGCTTTCGCTTTGTAGCATGTGTGGTCCCATGTACCTTGGCCATGCCTTTTGTGACTCTGTTGGACATATCTGGCAGTAGGCCATCCTTAGAGAATTCTTATCCAGGCACCTACCAGACTTTTGCTGCAGTAACCTCTTTACATAGGTGATGAGCATTGATATATGCTCAGTCTGGCCCTGGAGTATCTACTAGCCAATCTGGTTTTCCATGATAAATGTGCATGAGATTTGCATGCAATAGAGGTAGCACAGACAAATCTACCTAATGCATATTCACTGTGGATAGCCTGAAAACCAGATTGGCTTGGGGGTACTAGCAGTACAAAAATCAGCACTAATTATGATGCCCCTGCACTAACAGTTACTGCGGTCTATGGTGTGCAGTTACATAGATTTTATAAACTGTGTAGATCTCACATCACCCTTTCTAAAATCCCAGTGCACTTTTGTCAGCCCACTTTTGAGGCATACATCAGAACTTCCCTGACCTATATAAAATTACCTTCCAAAAGGGATATTTTTTGGGAGTTGATTGTTAACAGTAACCTGTCTAGGAGTAAACCAAGGAATAGGTTACCTCATACGTTTTGGGTGCCAGCATTTGCTAAGAAATTTGATGTAATGGACATTCTTAGAACCTTCCAGTTCTTCTGTGATTCATGTAGCAAAATAATTGTACTGACCTCTTTTTTTTTTTTTTTTTTTTTTGCTACAGACTAAGCAAACTAAATAGTATGTCAGAGTAGAAAAATTCAGCCTGCTTTGTGGTATACTTCATTAAATCAGGTGCTATTGAGCCTGTGGCGGTCAGCCTTTTTTTAAAAGGCTGACCACAGCGAGTGTTATGAAACCAGATATTTAGTGGATGTATCCAGATAATGGCTTGTGTTGAATATCCAGTTTCAGCGGTGACCGCCGCAAGCTATCCAGATGGCAGCGCTACCCATCCTCTATCTGCATAAAGTTAGGCCTGTCGTTTGTTATCCGGTTAGTGGACTGACAATTGCTGCTAACTGGATAATGCCCGAGTCTTGGGTCCGCCCTCGCCCAACCCACATACCACCCCTGTACTCTCTGGACAGTGCCATGATGATCCAAGGAATTATGCCGTGGCACTATCCATATAGAGCCGCTGAATATCTCGCTCACCAGCAGTTACCTGGTTAGCAGGTGCTGCTAACCAGCTAAGTGCCTTTGAATGTTGGGCCCCAAAATCCTTATGAGCCATGGGGAAATATTTTATTTCTGACTTTTTTTGTTTTTCTTTTAATCTATTTTTAAGCTCAAATTTTCTTTTCAGATTTTTTGTTTTTGTTCTTGCCTTTCAACTTTTTCCCTTTCAATATCTCCTTCCTTCTGCAGCCTTGTAGCTGCTCATGGCTGAGCTTCTGTTGCCACTCCTGTAGCTGGCTGTTTTTTGTCCTCCTCCTGCTCTGACTGACATTCGTCCTGTAACTGGCTGTTGTTTGTCCTCCTCCTGCTCTGACTGACATTCGTCCTGTAACTGGCTGTTTGTTTCTCCTCCTCCTGCTCTGACTAACGTGCCTGCTATAACTGGCTGTTTGTTTCTCCTCCTCCTGATCCGACTAACACACCTCCTATAACTGGCTGTTTGTTTCTCCTCCTCCTGCTCTGACTAACGTGCCTGCTATAACTGGCTGTTTGTTTCTCCTCCTCCTCCTGATCCGACTAACACACTTCCTATAACTGGCTGTTTGTTTCTCCTCCTCCTCCTCTGACTGACACTCCTCTTATAACTGGCTGTTTGTTTCTCCTCCTCCTGAACCAACTTGCACTGCTATTTTGAGACCTACACAACAGGCAGCTCTTCCTCTTTATGGCCCTGGCTTTTTTGCCTAGGAGTAGGAACCAGGTGCAGAATTTTAGGTGTCTGGTTATCCTGTCATTTGGGGTTTTCCAACCTTGCCTTTATATTGATATAAATATATACCCCTTTAAAATGGAACTATAAACATTTTTGTTAAGATTTGATTTAATTATTTTTTCTCCACAGATACACAAAGCTCGGTTATGCAGGCAACACAGAACCTCAGTTCATTATCCCATCATGTAAGTAAACCTTTTGCTCCAGGATTGGTAAAGAGGTGTTGCAGGAGAGGGATATGAAATGGAAAGGTTGGGATCATGCAGAAATAAAACACTGGAGGATTTTCAGGACTGTACAGAACTTTAAAAAATCTTATTTATTTATTTCCATTGTTTAGTTTTCATGCCTTGCCAGAAAGAGCCAGACACTATGAGGGTCTTTTATGAGTCTGCTGTCTTGGTACATGTTGGTACCAATGGCATAGGAAAGTGTGGGAGGGAGGTTCTGGAGGCCACATTTAGGCTTTTAGGTAGGAAGTTGAAATCCAGAACTTCCAGGGTAGCGTTCTCTGTAATGCATCCCGTTCCACGTGCAGGACCCAGAAGACAGGCAGGGCTCTGGAGTCTCAATGTGTGGATGAGACAATGGTGAATGGATGAGGGTTTTGGATTTGTTAGGAACTGGGCAAAATTCTGGGGAAAGGAGGGGCTTTTCTGAAGGAATGGGCTCCACCTTAACCGAGATGGAACCAGGCAACTGCCATTAACCTTTAAAAAGGAGATAGAGCAGCTTTTAAACTAGATAATAAGGGAAAGCAGACAGTCGCCCAAGAGCGCATGGTTTGGAAGGATGTATCTTTGAAGGATACTAGCAAATGATTAAAGTTAGGGCATGTCGACAGAAAGGTTCCAATAAAGACAAAAGTAACCCAAATTCTCTTAAGTACAGAGCAGACAAAACTTAAAAGATTCCAAATTACCCCTGCATACCGGTAACCAAATTAATATGAATAAAATACAGTCTCTAAAATGCTTGTATGCAAATGCTAGATGTCTAGAAAATAAGATAGAGTTAGAATATATAGCACTAAATGAGAAGTTAGATATGATTGGTATCTCAGAGACATGGTGGAAGGAGGACAACCAGTGGGACACTGTGATATCTGGGTACAAATTATATCACAATGATAGAGTAGATCAAAATGATGGATGGATTGTGCTCTGTGTTAGAGAGGGCATTAAGTCACACAGGATTAAAATTTTGCAAGAAACAAAATACACTGTAGAATCTCTATGGATTGAAATTCCATGTAAAAAGGGGAAGGCAATGGCAGTGAGGGTGTACTATCGACCACCTAACCAGAATGAACAAATGGATGATGAAATGCTCAAAGAAATCAGGGAAGCTAAGAATATTTACAGCACAGTAATAATATTGGGTGATTTCACTTATCCCGGTATCGACTGGGTCAGTGTCAGGCAGGACATGCTAAGGAGATAAAGTTTCTGGATGAAATAAACGACTGTTTCTTGGAGCAGCTGGTTCATGAACTGATAAGAGGGAAGTCATTTTGGACCTAATCCTTAGTGGTACACAAGATTTGGTGCAAGAGATAAGGGTGTTGGGGCTACTTGGCAATAGTGATCATAGCATGATCATGTTTGATTTAATAAATGGAGGAAGGACGGCAAGGAAATCCACAGTGCTACCTTTTAACTTTCAAAATGGAGACTATGATAAAATGAGGAAAACAGTTAGAAAAAAACTGAAAGGAGCAGTTGCAAAGGTTAAAGATTTACATCAAGCATGGGTGTTGTTTAAAAATACTATCTTGGAAGCCCAGACCGGCTGTATTCCACACTTTAAGAAAAGTGGAAGGAAGTCCAAAAACTGCCAGCATGGTTTAAAGGTGAGGTCAGAGAGGCTGTTGTAGCCAAAAAAGCATCTTGCAGGAAATGGAAAAAGGAGGCAAATGATGAAAACGGGAAACAACATAAGCACTGGCAAGTTAGAAGCAAGGCATTGATAAGGCAGGCAAAGAGAAAATCTGAAAAAAGCTTGCTATGGAAGCAAAAACACATAATAAAAACTTTTTCAAGTACATTCATAGCAAAATACCTGTGAGAGTCAGTTGGACCATTAGATGATAGAGGGGTAAAAGAGGCACTAAGAGGGGACAAGGCCATAGCGCAGAGACTGAATGACTTTGCTCCAGTCTGTTCTTATGAAGATGTAGGGAAGTTACCCATGAAATGGTATTTAAAGCTGATGCTGCAGAAGAATTGAAAGAAATATCGATAAACTGGGAAGATGTATTACAACTATTTGATAAACTGAAGAGTAGCAAATCACCTGGACCAGATGGTATACATTCAAGGATATTGAAAGAACTGAAAAATGAGATTGCAGACCTACTATTACTAATCTGTGAACTATCATTAAAATCATCAGTAATACATGAAGATTGGAGGATCACCAATGTAACGTCAATTTTTAAAAAGGGTTCCGGGGTGATCCAATAAACCACTGACCGATGAGCCTGATGCCAGTGGAAATAAAGGTAGAAACCACTATTAAAAACAAAATTTCTGAACATGTAGAGGCAGTGCAATCAATGCGTGCCTTCGGGTCAGTGCTGACTCCTGGTGACCCAGCACCTCCTGGGTTTTCTTGGCAGTGTGACCAGAAGTAGATTGCCAGGCCTTTCTTAGGAGGCGATGGAAGGTCAAGTGACCTGCCCAAGGCCACAAGGAGTGCTAATGGGAACTGAACCCTGGTCTCTTGGTTACCAAGCCAGTACTCTAGCCAGTAGGCTACTCCTCCACTCCAAATATGTAGATAATCATGGTTTAATGGGAGACAGCCATCTTGGCTTTAGCCAGGGAAAGTCTTGTCTTATTAATCAGTTATATTTTTTTAAAGGTATAAATAAGCAGGTAGACAAAGGTGGGTGAGTCAATGTAGTATATCTGGATTTTTTTTTATTTGATTTTAGAGACGTGTACATCCACATAAACTAGAAAAAAGGCACCAATACACAAAAACAAGTAAATTGAATACAAGCAATTAAAACATGGCAATCAAAACTTAGCCCCCATTATGAAGATTGAGCCAAAAAGATCATAGTTATAAATTTATATAAGGAAATCCCAGCAAAGCTACCTCAAGAGGATAAACATTTCATACCCTAAACGACCCCACTAGCCCTGCTTGTCTTCCAAAAGCTTCTCCAAGTGAGATGGATCAAGAAAAACATAAACCTGCCCTTGGAGAGTAATCACACATTTACAAGGAAACCACAGAAAGAAACTTGCCCCAAGGGCAACAACTTGTGGCTTCAAAGCTAAAGATAGCTTACGACGAGCCTGTGTAGAATGGGTCACATCAGGAAAAACATTAAATTTTTGTCCACTAAAAGGAACATCTTTATATTTAAAAAACAACTTCAGTATCTTAAGTTTCAGTGCTTCAGCAGGAAATGCTACCAATAAAGTGTTCCATTTTATAATATTATCTGTAGAATCTTTCAAAAATTGGGTCAGGTTCAGACTGTCTGGAGAGCGGAGGGTGTCAAACCTCCCCTCCTCCTCTGCAAAAATCCGAACCTTGGAAGGTACATAATATATATGAGCTATATCTATAGGATCAGGTAACTTTAAGACCTCAGAGAAATACTTAGCAAGCAAAATCTCCGGTGAAAGCAACCGTGTCACCGGAAAATTCAAAAGACACAGGTTCCGCTCCCGAGAGGCATTTTCTAATGCCTCCAATCGGGTCTGAACCAACAAAGAGTCCTTAATGGAAGTCACCTGAACAGTATTAAGGGACTGCAATTGAACTTCCATCTTGGACAGGGAATTATACTATGAAACATAACTAGAATCCAGTTCTGTAACTTTGTCTACCATGGCCGAGCTGTATTAACATAATGAAACCACAGTAGTGGATAATTTAGTATCAATAACTGAAATCGCAGTCCATAGATCTTTAAGAGTAATATCATCCACAGGAAAAGACACAGCTAAATTCGAAGACTACGGTAAGGTTACAGGCTTGGGACTAGGTACCTGGTTACCAACCCTAGCTTCACTGGGTGGAGTCCCAGATACCGTGGAAGACAACATAGGCACAGGGCACGGAGGAGGCGTAGGCGCCCCAGAGTTAAACGACGCTCCATCCGGGGAAGGCGTCTCAGTCTGCTGAGGAACCAAATGCTTATCAAGGGGGACAAGAAACCCTGCCCAAAACTGCAGAGTTAGATGATATCTTTGGACCCCCCTTAATCTTACGCTTCCCCATTCCTGCTAAACGCAAGCTCCTCAACACCTCAGGAACGCCGAAGGGGCGCCAAAGGAGCATGTCCCACCCTTTTGGCCCACGACCAGCAGGCTGCGACCCGTGGCCGAGAGGCGACTGGTAATTTGTAAAACAGGCAAGCAAGACCTCTGAGGGAAGCAGCCGTCCAAAGTATGCCAGCAAGAAAAAAATTTCAAACAGCAGGAGCAGGTAGGAGAGCCGATAACAGAGAAGATCACATGCCCCAAATCCTCCACACATCACCAGTCCAGCTCAATCCCACACTCCTCACTTACTTCCAGTACTTTATAGAACAGGCAGGCAAGACCTCTGAAGAAAGCAGCCGTCCAAAGTAGTGTGCCAGCAAGAAAAAGTTTCAAACAGCAGGAGCAGGTAGGAGAGCTGATAGAGCAGATCACATGCCCCAAATCTCTACATGTCACCAGTCTAGCTCAATCCCCAGTATATCTGTATTTTCAGAAAGCCTTTGACAAGGTCCCTCATGAGAGACTATTGGTGAAATTAAAAAGAAATTAAAATTAAAAAGAAATTAAAAAGAAATTAAAAAAATTAAAAAATTAAAAAATAAAAAAATAAAAAAATTAAAAAGAAATTAAAAAGAAAATATACTTTAAACTTAAAATTCTTAAACAATTACGCCCGTTAGTACACCAATTTGACTTCATTAATATAATCCAAGCTACGATAACACCGCACTTTGATTTTGCCAACCTAATTCTTTTAGGTATAACGAAACAAAACATAAAAAGAATCCAATTAGCACAAAACGCAGCAGCCAGAATTATAATGAAAGCACACTCTATCCAGCACATAACACCAATACTAGCCTCCCTACACTGGTTGCCAATTCAAAGTAGGATAATATATAAATCCATAATAACTACATATAAAGCTTTAAACAACACGGCCCCAATCCCATTAAGCAAACTAATTAGCATGGAATCTCAAAAAACCACGCACAGAAAAGGATACTCAAATAAGCTAAATACTCCTAATGATTTCATAAAAGCAAATAAATTAACTAACAAAAGAGCTTTTTCTCATGCTGCCCCATCTATGTGGAATTCCCTTCCGGAGGACCTAAGATCCATAACTGAAATCATGGAACTCCGAAAAAAACTAAAAACCTATTTATTCTCCATGCACTACGGCAACATAGATAACCCCTGGATACACTCAGATAAAGGTTAAAAATTATGACAGAGTAATACTAATCCCAACAATTTAACAGACTATACACTATTATAAAACACTATGATCCAATTCCAAAGTACCCCCAACATATATTTGTATATAGTTTTTTGTACATAGTTTACAAGCCAGTTTGTTGTTTTGCACTAGTTCATACTGTTAACCATTACTTTTATTGTTTCAAAATGTTCGATGTAAAACTAAGCTTATGCTTTGTAGATTGTTGTTTTATTGTGAACCGCAACTGAACTCTGGAAGTTGCGGGTTATAAATATATGTTAAATAAATAAATATATATATGTTAAATAAAAAAGTCATAGGATAGGACTATTGTGGATCAGGAACTGGTTAAAAGATAGAAAACAAAGAGTAGGGCTAAATGGCCAAGATTCCCAATGAAGAAAAGTGAATAGTGGAGTACCCCAGGGATCTGTGCTGGGTCCGCTGCTTTTTAACATATCGTAAATGACCTGGAAATGGGAAAAACGAGTAAGGTAATCAAATTTGCAGATGACACAAAATTATTTAAAGTTGTTAAAACACAAGAGGATTGTGAAAAATTGCAAGAGGACTTTAATAAATTGGAAGTCTGGATGTTCAAATGGCAGATGAAATTTAATGTGGACAAGTGCAAAGTTATGCACCTAGGAACAACCCAAACTATGGTTACACAATGCTAGTTTCCACATTAGGAACCACCACCCAGGAAAAAGATTTAGGCATCATCGTGGCTAACACATTGAAATCCTCTGCCCAGTGTGCCGTGTCTGCTAAGAAAGCAAATAGAATGTTAGGAATCATAAGGAAAGGAATGGAGAATACAACAACAGATAATGCCTCTGTATTGTTCCATGGTGCTACCGCTCCTTGAATTTGTGTGCAATTCTGGTTGCCATATCTTAAAAAGGATATAGCGGAATTAGAAAAGGTACAGAGAAGAGCCACCAAAATGGTAAAGGGGATGGAAGGATACCCCTATGAAGAGAGGCTAAAAAGGTTAGTGCTCTTCAACCTGGAAAAGAGACGGCTGAGGGGAGATATGATAGAGGTCTATAAATTAATGAATGGAGTGTAATGGGTAAATGTAGATCAATTGTTTACGCTATCAAAATATAGAAAGACTAGGGGACATGCAATGAAGCTACAGTGTAACCCATATACAACTAATAAGAGAAAATATTTTTTCACTCAATATGTAATCAACCTCTGGAATTCGTTGCCGGAGGATGTAGTAAAAGCTGTTAGTGTAGCTGGGTTTAAAAAAGGTTTGGACAAGTTCCTGGAGGAAAGGTCCATAAATCATTATTAAAGGGGACCTGGGAAATCCACTGCTTATCCCAATACAGGCATTGTGAATCTGTGTCTTCTGGGGAAACTGCTAGGTACTTGTGACCTGGATTGGCCACTGTTGGAAACAAGTTACTGGGCTTCATGGACCTTGGTCTGACCCAATATGGCATATCTTATGTTCTTATGTTTACTAAGCTACGGCAAGTGGTTACCACAGGTTTAATGTGTGTTCAACCCTCACGGTAACTACGGCTGCTGGCTGATTGTAGACAGCGCATGTCAAAAACCGCACAGTCTGCATTTTCCAAAGTTGGGCGGGATCGAGGCAAGATCAGAGCCCAAAGTGGTTGTTTTGTTTGATGACAGCTAGCGCACTCCACAATGGCACGCCCTAGCTGTCATGACTGTCGATAGCATGGCTGCAATTACCGCAACCCAAAGAGGTGGCAGTAAGTGCAGCCATGGCACTGGCAGACCAATAGTGTGCCTGCAGCTGGTGCCCTGCTGCCACACAGCCTCTCCTCAATGTTTGTCCCCTGTGATCCACCCTCCCCCCACTGCGTCCTACCCCCAACATGCCCTCCTGATCGGGACCACTTTTCAGGACCACCATTGCTGGAAAGCAATCTGGCCATGGAGGCCCTGCAAAGGGGCCCAACTGCCTGGAAGCAAGCCGCCTTCCCCATTACACACCCACACCCTCCCCCTCTCCCCATCTGACACTTACCCAGTGCCCAACCGGTTCTTCCCTGATGATCTAGTGGTGATCAGGGCAGGAGGGGTTCCCCTCCGCTCCTACCCCGGCTTCAGCAGCCTTCAAAATGGCACAGGTTACCTTGTGCTAGTCTTGCGAGCCCTAGTAGTAAAGGCACGAGAATAGCTTGAGGTGACCCTGGTGCCATTTTAAAAGCTGCCAGAGCCAGAGCGGAGGGGGACCGCTTCTGCCCTGATCACCACTAGACCACCAAGAAAGATCCGGTTGGGCACCAGGTCAGTGCCAGTGGGGGAGGGGAAGGTGTGGGTATGTTTTGGGGGAAGGAAGTTTGCTTCCGGCATCTGTTGGGTCCCTTTGCAGGGCTTCTATGGTCAAATCGCTTTCTAACCATTGTGGTCTTAAAAAGGGGTCTCAATCCAGGGTGTGTGTGTCTATGTGTTGGGAAGGCGACACATTGGGGGCATGGTGGATCGCAGAGTCAGATCATTAGGGAGCCTGATCGACCCAAGGGTCCAGCATCCCTTGCCTTGGTTGGACCGTGGGTGATCCTGTGCTATCTGCCAGGCAATGCGCATGAGCTATCCCACGTTCCCTGCCAGGGCCCTGCGCTATTTGGCAGCCCTGTATGCTAAATGGAGGGCACATCCCCTGCATTTACCATACATACTTTACACCTACCGTGCGGATTTTCCTGCTGGACACTCGCGGTAGGTGAAAAGCCCTACTGCCCTTTAGTAAAAGGGGCCCTATATCATAAAATCTCCTGACCCCCCTTCACCCAAACGATGCTCTGTGCAGAGTGGCAGTTACAACCTAGCGGAGCCATACAGATTTTTAACTGCATCATTTACTATGGTACTATGTAACTCAAATTCAAATCACACTCTTACTAAACCAAACCCTTTGACAGCAGTCTGCCTTGCCCTATCACACTAATCTCTCTCTTTCTTCTGCCAAAAAGTCACACACTTACCTGTTTTTCGAAACAAAGGGTATGGTTGAGATTTGGAGATAGAGATGCTTTTGAAACTTCCCTGGGAAGTGTTTGCTTCCTCACATATGTTGCAATCACAGGGAAGTGGCCAGTTGAGATGCCCAGTCCCTCCATCAGGTATGGGGTTTGAGTTTTGAATTGGTTGGTGTCAGTGTCTGGTCCATTGGTCTGGAATGAACTACCCTCAGAGCTTTAGGTCTTGCAAGATTATTTGGATTTTAGGAATAAAGCGAAAGTCTTTTATTTTAAGAAAGCCTTTAGGAGTTGGTTAAGTATGGCTCTGTTAGGATGTGTTTTAATTTTGCGTGTTTCATTATTGTGTTTTACTGAGTTTTGTTTGTTTTGTTATGTGTATGTCATAATATTTCTTATGGTTTATTTGATTTGCTTGACCGCCCTTCGATAAAGACACAGCAGAGCGGTTTACAATTTAAAAACAAGGTAAAACCAGAAACTGAAAAAGAACTACAATGGTTGGATAGGACAGGAGCTCAGTCATACTCGTTAAAATACAGGAGAGATAGAAGCAAGTAATAAAAGTAGTTAGGGAGGCTATATATCAAGGGATCAGTATGTTGTATACTTGATTGAATAAATGAGTTTTTAACATGGATTTAAAATTTGCAAAAGATGATTCTAATTGTAAAGCCTGCGGTAACATGTTTCACAAGGCAGGGGCAAGAAAATAAACAGCAGAGTGAGTGGACATCAGATAAGCTTTGTTTGCAGCTGGAAGGTGAAGTCTGTTTGCATGAATATTCCGAAGGCAGCGGTGGGTAGAGTGGGGAAGCAGCAAATCAGATAAGTAATGCAGGGTACCAGAATGTAATGCACGATGAACTATGATCAAACGTTAGTAAACCGGGATGCATGTGATAGGATATGGACTGCTGTATTTTGCACAAATTGTAAATGATGGAGTTGGGAGTGCAGAAGACCAAGGTAAGTTACATTACAGTAATCTAATTTAGATATTACGAGAGAGAGAGAAGCAAAGTGATCAAGGATAAGAAAGAAGGAAAGGGGCAAATAGTGTGAATCTGACGAAGTGTGTAAAAGGAGCGGCGAACAACTAAGGAGTTGTGAGCCCGAAAGGAAAGTGACGAGTCCAGAATAACACCCAAGTAATACATAGAGTCTACCAAGGGGAGGGGACAAGCAGGGAAAGAAGGAGCCAGAGGAGTGGGGTGGGGGGTTTACGAAGGTGATCCAAAGTGCAGCAGATTTTCGCAGGATTCAGATGCAGAAAATTAGTCGAAAGCCATCGTGAGATACTGGACAGACAGGCATTCAATGAGGACAGGTTGGGGGAAACAGGATTGGTATAATGAATGAGAAGAATATCATCTGCATAAAAGTGCTGAAATATTATGTTGCTGGATAATGCGAAGTAAGGGGGCCAGCACAGAGCCCTGAGGAACACCACAAAAAAGAGGAAAAGGGGGCGAAGAATTGCCACCGGTCTTGACTGAAAAGGAGCGCTGAGAAAGAAAAGAGTGAAACCATGTTAAAACCAAGCCTCGAAGACCAAAATCCCAGAGACGAGTGAGCAGAGTGGAATGATCCACCAAGTCGAAAGCAGCAGAGAAAGCATGGAGATTGTATTAGATCAGCGGCATAGAAGCTTTGCATGCATTGCAGCCTTACACCACTGGGAACAATAAATGATGATTTTAGATTTCTTGATGACATCTAAAGTTGTCATAGATATAACAGGCTATTAATTTACAGTGTTTTAGATGCTCTGTAATGCAGTCAGAGAATGGTTCTGAATCAGAATTGCAGGATACATGAATGTTTTAAATAATCAAATAAATAAATCTAGAAAAGACCAGGATTTTACATAACCTAGGCTGTGTATGTATTAAGCATTTTCTCCCAAAGCAAGTTTGTGTGTCATACACGTGCATAATTGTTCTTCAAAGGTTATCTTCATTGCACTTTACTGCAGACAAAGAATTAAAACTTCACTTATTTCAGTGAGTATGTATGACTGCAGGAGAGTCTTCTCTTTTAAAAATGTTATAAATCAGAACTATAAAAATATTGAGTTTCTGCACATTTAAAAATTCATTATTAAAGAGTATACCTCAAACTCTTGCAAAATTGCTGATTATAGTTGATGAAATAATATTTTATTTCGAAAATAGTTGTTCTAAATTCTCTCTTGTTCTTATTTACTCTATTCCTTTGTTCTTTCTATCCTTTGTGTCTCTGCTTTTTTTCTCTTTGGTGCATTGTGCCTTATATAGGATGTGTGCTGTCAAATTTTGGGCTAGTTGGAGTTGGTGGATGGTTTTCTCAGTAGGCCCTGCAGGATGCTGTTGCAGTAATCAAAGTGGGGGGTTATTAGTGCTTGAAGGACTGTTCTGAAATCATGGTCTTCTAGCAAGGGTCTAAGATGTTGGATCGTGCGTAATTTGAAGTATATGGCTTTAGTAATTGCTTTTATATGGGAGACCATATTTAGTGATTGGTCCAGGATTGCGCCAAGGTATTTCACCTTGACTTCGAGTTCTGTTTCTTGTAAATGGATTTTGTTGGGGGGGGGGGGTGGGGGTGAAGCTCGGATTTCTGGAAACATAGAGCACTTCTGTTTTTTTAAAGTTGATTCTTAGGTTATTCTGTTATATCGCCTAGGTATGTGATTATTTGTGAGTAGTCAGGGTCAGAAGTATCTATGGGATGATACATCATTATATCATCGGCATAGAGATGATAATTTACATTGTGCTTTTTAAAGAGATTGCATATTGGCTGTAGATAAAGATTAAATAATAGGGCGGACAGGGAGGAGCCTTGAGGGATACCTTGTTTTTGTTTGAAGGTTGATGATGATGCCTGGCCAATCTGGACCTGTTGTGTGCGGTTGGAAAGGTAGGACCCAAACCACTGAATGACTGTTCCCTGCAAGCCAATTTGTTTTACTCATAGTAAGTATTTTGTGATTGATTTTTTCGAATGCTGAGACGATGTCTATAAAGATAAATGCTTTTTGGCTGGAGTTCAAACCACGTACCGGTTTGTCTAGAAACGATAACATCAGGGTATTGACGCTATGATGGGGTCTAAAGCTGTGGTGTTGTTCATCCAGAGGTGCGTTTAGTTCAATAAAATTCCGTAGTTGTAGTTGTACTACTTTTTCTGTGATCTTCACTAGAAACGGCATGCTTGAAATAAGTCTATATAAATTAGGATGGTTTTTGTCAGCAGTTGCTGATTTTAATATTGGTCAGATTATTGCCTGTTTTAAGGCAGATGGCATGTATCCTTGTTGTAATGAGTGCTTCACCCTCTCCAGGATGATTGGGGAGAGCTCATTTTTAGTTGCTTTCTGTCATCTGACTGGGTAGGGGTCACTAGGTGAAGTGGTTGTGTTGATAGCTGTTATTATATTCTTGAGATGCTTTTTGTCAGTAAGGTAAAACATTGACCATTCAATGTAATCGTGGAGGTTGGAGTTGTCGGGTTGTAGGCTTAGGGGGCTTAAGGGGGATGTCATCATGGGTTGAGGGGCTAAGTTTCTCCGTATAGAAATTCGCTAGTAATTAAGGGTGTATAATTACTTTATCTTCATCGGACAAGGGTGTCTTTGTTATAGATTTAATAATGGAGAATAGTTCCCGTGGCCTGTTGAGGGATTTTGTGAGTAGGGTAACGTGGTACTCTTTTTTTTTTCTTTCCTATTATTTGTGGCTTCTTTGTAATTTTTTAGTGTAAGCATGTATTGTCATTTTCTGATCTTGTGCATCTCCATTTGTGTTCTATTAAACACAGGTTTTTTTTTAGTTTTCTTAATTCGATTGTGTACCAAATTTTAGTGGTTTTCTGTTTTATTTTTTGGGTATGAGAAGCTAGGGCAGCATTAGCTATGGTCGAGTTCCAATTTTGTGTCATCCAGTCAGTGAGGGAACGGTCTATATGTGGGAGAGAATTATTTAAGAAGGATTCTTTCTCAAAGGATTTATATTTACTATGGAATGCTGGGGTTTCATTAGGTGTATATAGTGAAGATGATGTAGGTACTATGCATTCTAACAGGAAATGGTCTGTCCATGGTAAGGGTATAGATATTGGACTAGAGTAGTGCATGTCTTGAATGATTTGAAGAAAAATGAGGTCTAAAATATTACCTTTACTGTGTGTTGGGGTCTGGACCCCTTGTTGGAAGCCAATGTCTAACATGGCATTTATGAAGTGGGAAGAGAGTGTGCTATGGAGAGTTGGAAGGTTAAAGTCTCCGAGGATGATATGGGATTTATTTAGTGTTGTGGTGCATGCTGTTTCTAGTATGGATACAAGGTTATCCTGAGGAGGTTGAAGGGAGCCTGTATATTAGACTAATTAAAATATGTTTATTTTGAATGGTTAATATATCCATATCTTCAATGTTTTGGCTTAAATGCAATGTTGTGTTTAGTTCTTTTTTAGCTGATATTAAGACCCCTCCTCCACGTGTAGTTGATCTTGGGCAGTGATATATTTGTAATCGGGGAGTGCTAGCTGGTTAATCAATACTGAATCTTCTTCAGTTAACCAGGTTTCTGTTAAGCAAAGTATGGCAGGAGTTTTATCTTTAATAAGATCCAAGATGATTGGGATTTTGTTTCTGGCTGATCTTGTATTCAGGAGGAGGCATTTTAAAGAATATGATGTAAATGCTGGTAGTTTAGGATGGCATGAGGTTAGCGGTTTTATGCATATACGCCTGTTATTGTGCTGTTTATGGTAGTTATAAGTATGGGGGTAGTGGTGGATAGAGGGATAATTCCTGTGATGATGGTGGATAATAGGTATATAAAATTGCTGCAATGAAGCTGAGTGGAGTGATTAGGTACGAGGTGTCATTAGAAGTAGGAGGCACAGATAGTAAAGCAGATTGTGCTTCTCCATCGTGTACAGAAGGAGCTCTATGTAAGCCTAAGGAGGAAATTGTCATTAAGGTAGAACTGTGTAACCAATTTAAATTTTCTAAACCTGATAGGAATATGGAGCCAAAATGTTTCTTGATGTTCTCAGATAAAGATATTAGTTATTCAGTCAGAATATCAATTAATCAAACATTCACAATGAAACTGAATAAAGGCTGAGTAACTATGATAATGGACGAAGTTATGAAATTATTATCACAATGTATAGCGTCAGTGAGTAAACTATTAACCAGAGTGGGCCTGTTATACAGTATAGCTCGGAGTCAAGCAATGTAGAGATTATTGCAAGGTGAGGACTTAAAGTAGATGCTATAACTTAGGCACGATAGTGTTTATGTCCGGAGATAGTAGACTTATAGCTCAGGGCCGGTTCTTCAGTAGTATTTGCCAGTGTTGAATTGTTTCGGTAGGAAGAGATCAAGTAGTTTGCTTCTGGCTCTTGATCTGTTGCTAGATGGTGTCTCTTAGGCTAGGGAGTCGGCTGCTGGATGGAGAAAGTATGTGCAAGTTCCCCTGGGGGGGGGGGGGGGGGAGGGGGGAGGGGGGCTCTGAACTCGATCGTAGCCCCTGCGGTGTTACACATATATGGGTCAATTTAGCCATGGCAGAAAGCATTTTCTTTTAAACCCTGGTCAGTTCAGCTAAATTAAATCTGGATATTCAGCTTTTTGTTGTCCTATGCTATCCACATAATGGCACTGAATATCCCCACTATACAGATAACTTTAAGCTCTGCCCTTCACTGCCCCAGCACTCTCTGGATAGTACCGAGATGGTCAGACAGACTATTCAATGGCACTATTTGTATAGTGCTGCTGAATATGCCTCTCGCCAGCACTTAGCTGGTTAGCAGTTTCTGTCTCTCTCATGTGAGCATGCATATTAATTGCCTTAGGTATGCCCTGAACTTTCTATACTTTCCTCTCCATGCTGCTTTTTCTCTCTCTCCCTTTTTGTCTAACCCAGTAGTGCCCAGCCTGTGGTCTGTAGGGGTCCAGTGAGAGTATTAGAGGGGTTTTGGAGGACATTAAAAAGCAAATGAGAGAGAGAGAGGCTGGTGGGAATTGGCTGGGAGGAAGAGAGAGAGTGGAGGGAACTGGCTGGTTCAGGGGGAGGGAGGGAGAGAGAGAGAGAGACTGGTGGAATCAGAAAGGGGAAGGGAAATATAGAGTGCTAGTTGGGACAGGCTTGGCGCTGAGGGAAGGGATTCAAGGAAGAGTGGTGGGGATTAACAGGATCCTTGAAGTTTCTGGAGGTTGATAAGGGGTCCTCTGGTCTAGCCTCTCGCTGGTTTTTGTTCTCACTTTACTTACACTTTCCCTGTTTCTTATTCCCATAAGTTTATACATTTGTATGTTTTTTTTTTTTAAATTTACTTTGCATATGTGTCTCTTCTGTTTGTCTCATGTCTCCCCCCTGCCTAGATCTCTCCCTCAGGCCTTTTTCCCTAGCCTCTTTCTCCTTCCAATCTGTCTGTCCCTTGACCATTTCTCATTACCTTGTTTTCACCCGTTTCTCCCAATCTGTCAGCCTCTTTTCCTCAATTTGTTTTTTGCTTATCTCAGGTGCATTTAAAACTCACTGTTCCTGAACGTGTCTCCATTAGTGAATAATCTGGTTTTCATATTTTGGAAAGTGTTAAACCCAATTGTTCACCACAATTTCCGAAGCACCTTTAAATTAGCATGAAGTTGTAAGCTTTACTTCACTGTTTTCCATAAATCACCCAGTCACTTAGCACCTGCTTCATGCCAGATCATTGGGTTTGTATGTATTTATAGAAAAGAAAATCATTATATGGCATCCCAACAAATCCCAGTGGATCAATGAGCAGGAGACCAGCCATGAATCACACTCAAGCCTCTTGCTTAGCAACATAGAAAACTAACCTCCAGAGCTTAAGGTTATTCTGCAGCATTCTTTTTACATGCCTTAATATGTGACTTTAGAGTGAACGTTTTTATACTGTGAAACAAAAATGAAATCCTTGTTTTGCTTATATATCAAACATTGCCAATAAGGGAAACTCTTGTGTGTCTAATAGAATGAAGTTAGTTTCCTTTTTTTAGAGTCATCATTTTCAGACACTTTTCTTATTATCCTGCTGGACCAGTCCAGGCGCGTGGGTTATGCTCCCCAGCCAGCAGGTGAAGGCAGACCTGAGCAACTTTCAATGATGTCATCTTTAAGTATCTCCAGGAACAAGCAGGAATGTAGTCTTCACATATGGGTATCGTTGGTACCGACGGAGCCTGTGCGGGAACGCTCCCCAGCGTCCAATAGGAAAGCCATTGGGAGCATCCCACAGCGCCTGCGTGCTGCCTTCCCGCCATTCCAACTCTCCCTCTTCAGTTCTTCATTTTCCGCGGAGCCGAAAGGTCGCATACCCTGTCACCGCAGAAAATTCTTTGTTACTTCTTTGTTTTTTGTGGTCGCGTCTACCTTCATTCGACGCCTACCGGTACCGCCGGATCTCTTTTCTCCTTTCCTAAAAAGAAAAAAAAAGAAATAATATACCTTTTCTGAAGTACTTTCTTCAGAAGCTTTTTCCCTCTCGGTGCTAGGCGCCATTTTGGGCACTAGTCCCATTTTTCTTTTACAATGGAAAAACCAGCTACTGGTTTTAAAAAATGTTCTAAGTGTGGCGGTACCATATCTGTCACTGACACCCATGACTGGTGTCTCAAATGATTAGGACCTGACCACTCTCAATTGGATTGTCTCTCCTGCAGAAAGATGACCAAGAGAGGCCTGCAGAATAGAACTGCAAAACTTGGTACCCTTTTTGCCACAGATGCGATGTCCATTGCATCGACGTCTTCCAGGGCTTCATCTTCCTCCCATGGATCTCAGGTAACTAAACAAGTCTGCAAAGACTAGCCGGTCCTCAAAAAGTAGATCTCCTTCAAAGTATCGAGATGCCATTGGCGTTGCCCTTGAGGAAAGTTCACCGGCAAAACAGCCCCGGTGGGAGGCTTCGGCTTCCAAAGCACTAATGGGGCTCCAGAATGTTCTCGAGGCTTCCACCTGTGCAGAACTACTGGTGCCATGCTCTGGGGTCCCGGCCGCTTCCACCGGTACCGACGCCCAAGCATCAGCAGTAGCGATAGATCAAAGATTTCTCGCTATTGAACGCAGTCTAGCGGCTCTTCTAACGGCTTTGGTATCATTGAAACCGCTTCAGACCGTTCAACAGGCACTGGTACCGACATCGGTACTGGTACCAACGGCACTGGCCTCGGCAGGTATACCCCCCCATGCTGAGTCTAGAGTCCATCCCTGGTATCGAAGGATCGGTACCGAGACACCTCGATACCGACTTCGATTGATACTGGTACCGTGCTTTGCATGAACATAGGGATCAGAGATATTTTGAATCTTCCGATTCCGATGACTCTGCCGATACCAGAGCATTTCTTCTGGAGGATCCATCTCCTTCTCCTCAGTGTAGAATGTCTCCTCCAGAGGACATGTCCTTCCAGGATTTCATTTGTGATGTGGCTCGAGACCTTGCAATCACAGTGGCTCCTGAAAAGGAGCCTAGGGCAGAAGAGTTAGAGATTCTTCAGTACCCTAAGCCATATTAGATGCAGTCCTAAGTGGAACACCAGAATTAGTGCAAGAGATAAGGGTGTTGGGGCCACTTGGCAATAGTGATTATAGCATGATCGCCTTTAATTTAATTAGTGGAGGAGGGATAGTAAGGAAATCCACAGTCCTACCTTTTAACTTTCGAAAGGGAGACTATGATAAAATAAGGAAAATAGTTAAGAAAAAACTAAAAGGTGCAGTTGCAAAGGTTAAAGACTTACATCAAGCTTAGTTGTTGTTGAAAACTACTATCTTTGAAGCCCAGACCAGCTGTATTCCACGCTTTAAGAAAAGTGGAAGGAAGTCCAAAAAACTGCCAGCATGGTTTAAAGGTGAGGTCAGAGAGGCTGTTGTTGCCAAAAAAGCATCTTTCAGGAAATGGAAAAAAGAGCCAAACGACGAAACCTGGAAACAACACAAGCACTGGCAAGTCAAATGCAAGGCATTGATAAGGCAGGCAAAGGGAGAATTTGAGAAGAAGCTTGCTGCGAAAGCAAAAACATGAAATAATGACTTTTTCAAGTACATTCGTAGCAAAAAACCTGTGAGAGAGTCAGTTGGTCCATTAGATGATAGAGGGGTTAAAGGGGCACTAAGAGGCGACAAGGCGATAGCGGAGAGACTGAATGAATTCTTTGCTTCGGTCTTTACTGAGGAAGATGTAGGGATGTTACCCATGACTGAAGTGGTATTTAAAGGTGCAGAAGAATTGAAGGAAATATCGATACATCGGGAAGATGTATTACAACTATTAGATAAACTGAAGAGTAGCAAATCACCTGGGCCGGATGGTATACATCCAAGGGTGTTGAAAGAACTGAAATATGAGATTGCAGACCTGCTATTAGTAATCTGTGAACTATCATTAAAATCATCTCTAATACCTGAAGATTGGAGGATCGCCAATGTAACACCAATTTTTAAAAAGGGTTCCAGGGGTGATCTGGGAAACTACAGACCGGTGAGCCTCACGTCAGTACTGGAAAAAATGGTAGAAACCATCATAAAGAATAAAATTACTCAGCATGTAGATAGTCATGGCCTAATGGGAGACAGCCAACATGGCTTTAGACAAGGAAGATCTTATCTTACTAATCTGTTATGTTTTTTTGAAGGTGTGAATAAACAGGTGGACAAAGGTGAGTCAGTTGATATAGTGTATCTGGACTTTCAGAAAGCCTTTGACAAGGTCCCTCATCAGAGACCTTTGGCAAAACTAAAGAGTTATGGGATAGGAGGCAGTGTAGTACTGTGGATCAGGAACTGGTTAAAAGATAGAAAGCAGAGGGTAAGGCTAAATGGCCAATTTTCCCAATAGAGAAAGGTGAATAGTGGTGTACCCCAGGGATCTGTGCTGGGTCCACTGCTTTTTGACATATTCATAAATGACCTGGAAAGTGGAATAACGAGTGAGGTTATCAAATTTGCAGATGACACAAAACTATTTAAAGTTGTTAAAACCCAAGAGGATTGTGGAAAATTGCAAGAGGATCTTGATAAATTGGAAGACTGGGCATCAAAATGGCAGATGAAATTTAATGTGGACACGTGCAAAGTTATGCACCTAAGGAAGAACAACCCAAACTATGGTTACACAATGCAAGGTTCCACATTAGGAACCACCACCCAGGAAAAAGATTTAGGCGTCATTGTGGATACCATGTTAAAACCCTCAGCCCAGTGTGCAGCGGCGGCCAAGAGAGCAAATAGAATGCTGGGTATCATAAGTTTAAGTTTGTTTAATTACAATTTGATATACCGCTCAGGCCAAAGCATTAGAGCGGTTTACAATATAATATATTGCAGAAAACAAGAAAAGAACGCCATTTATGAGATAGGACAGGTTTAGAGAGACAGTGACAGTTAAAAGAAAAGAAGAATCAAGAAGGAAGGAAAGCAGCAGATTGCAGCCATAATATAACAGCCTGACAGATAAGCCCAATGATTATAAAGTAGACTTTACTCACACGCCACGGACCAACGCCTAAGGGCCACGCCAAAGAAAGGAAAGGAATGGAAAATAAAGCAAAAGATATTATAATGCCTCTATAGCGTTCCATGGTGAGACCGCACCTTGAATATTTTGTGCAATTCTGGTTGCCATATCTTAAAAAGGATATAGCGTTATTAGAAAAGGTTCAGTGAAGAGCCACCAAAATGGTAAAGGGGATGGAAGAATACTCCTATGAAGAAAGGCTAAAAAGATTAGGGCTCTTTAACCTGGAAAAGAGACGGCTGAGGGGAGATATGATAGAAGTCTATAAATTAATGAACGGAGTAGAACGGGTAAACGTAGATCGATTGTTTGCATTTTCAGAATATAGAAAGACTAGGGGACATGCAATGAAGCTACAGGGTAAACTATTTAAGACTAATAGAAGAAAATATTTTTTCATTCAACGTGTAATCAAACTCTGGAATTTGTTACTGGAGGACGTAGTAAAGGCTGTTAGTGTAGCTGGGTTTAAAAAAGGTTTGGACAAGTTCCTGGAGGAAAGGTCCATAAACCATTATTAAGAAGGAACCCAGGATATCAATGCTTGACCCAGTACAAGCATTGTGGAACCTGTGTCTTTTGGGGAAACTGCTAAGTATGTATGACCTAGATTAGCTACTGTTGGAAACAGGATACTGGGCTTGATGGACCTTGGTCTGACCCAGTATGGCATATCTTATGTTCTTATGTTCTAAAGCTCCTAAAGAGGCAGCTACTCTGCCCATTCATAAGATCCTTCATGATCTCATGCTGAGAATGTGGGAGACTCCTTTAACCACATCTCCACACTCTCGCAGACTCAATACCATTTACCGAGTTCCACCTTGTCCTGGCTTTCAGAAGACTCAGTTGCCACACTAATCAATGGTGGTGGAATCAGCCATGCATAGGATAAAGAGTGCAAAAAGACATTCTTCCAGTCCTCCAGGCCGCAAGTCCAGGACTCTCAGTGCTTTTGGGCGTCGATGGTTCCAAGCTTCCATGCTCTCAGCTAGAATCAGCTCATACATCCTATACATGGGTATGTTCCTCAAAGAGGTTACAGGAGACTTGGAGCTTATGAGCCCCCTTCTTCCTGATGATAAAAGACAGGATTTTCTTGCTCTGGTCAGACATGCCCAAGATGTTTCCAAGTTTGTCAACCGTGCAGTCTTTGATTGCTTTGAATGCATCAGCAGAACCTCTGCTATCTCCATTGGTGCACGTCGTATTGCCTGGCTTGGAAATTCGGGTACAAGATAAACTGGGCAACATTCCTTGTACAGGATAAAATCTCTTTGGCAAAAATTGGCAAGAAAAAGCTAATGAGATTGACTCTGACAATATTACCTTGGACAGATTGTCAAAGTCCACAGCCAACCCAGCAAAGAAAAGATCTAATAAAAAAACCTTTTTCAGCAAGAAAAATAAGTTTATCCTTCTTATACTCAGCAGGATCACTGTCCAGTCCATGCTGCCCAAAAGGGACAACAGCAATAAACTAGACAACAGAAGAAACCAAAAGTCCCAAGAGCTCTGCCAGCTCAGCAGGCTCAGCCTCCTCAGGGGCTTTGACTCTTTTCTAGAGAACTTAGCCTTCCTGCCCCTGCAGGGTCCAGAACCCTCTACCATCCCCGGCAGATTATGTCAGTTTGCCACCAGATGGCACCAAATAACATCAGAAAATTGGACTCTGTCCATTGTACGAGAGGGGTACAGACTTAATTTTCACAGCATGCCCCCTCCTACAATCATAAGACATTTCAGTTCTCAAACCCCCTATCGCCAATTTTTCGAGTCAAGAGGTCACAATACTTCTTGCTCAAGGAGCAATAGAAGAGGTACCCATACCTCAACAGGGTACATCCTCACTTTATGCCAAAGATGGTCTCGCCTTTCCATTTAAACCAAGCGGTTTATCTTCCTGTATCCTTTGCGAGGCCTCATGCCTCCATTGCAGAAAGGAACCTTCATACCTTAGACTGCAAAAGAGCCTTAGCCTTTTACCTGAAAAGAACGCAGCAACATAGAAAATCTTCTCAACTTTTTGTTGCTTTTGATTCTAGTCATTTGGGACTTCCAGTTTCCAAAAGAACTCTCTCTAGCTGGATTGCACAGTGCATATCCTTCGCTTATGAGAGTAAGGGGCTTTCTCTCAAGGGCCATGTCACAGCTCACAGTGTGAGAGTCATGGCAGCCTCTATGGCTAACCTTCATTCTGTGTCTGTAGACGACATCTGCAGAGCAGCTACTTGGGCTTCAGTGCACACTTTTACAGCCCACTGCTGTTTAGACAAGGACTCCCCTGGGGATGCCTTGTTTGGCCAAGCTGTTCTTCAGCATCTCTTTCAGACATAATGCAACTCCTATCCACCGTCCGAGTTTGGATGCCAGAGATCCATGGGAGGAAGCATGACCCATCTCACCATGGGTTTTCAGCTTCCTGGGGCCATCTCCCTGGCATCTTTCAGCTGGGGAGTCCCCATATGTGAAGACTACATTCCTGCTTGTTCCTGGAGATAGCGTAGATCTCCAGGAACAAGCAGGAATGAGTCTTCACATATGATTATGCCATTGTTATTGTAAAAACACATGTTATATGTAAGCCATGTTCTATGTAAGCACATTGCGATATTTAACGCATTGTTGCTCTGTTCAGTTTTAATGTAAACCGAGCTGATTTTCAATAGCGCGGTATATAAAAAATAAAAATAAATAAATAAATAAAATAAATAAATATGGGTACGTCGGTACCGACGGAGCCTGCGTGGGAACGCTCCCCAGCGTCCAAAAAGAAAGCCTTTGGGAGCATCCCACACGCATGCGCGCTGCCTTCCCGCCCATTCACTTCCCTCTCATCAGTTTTCCGTTTTCCGCGGAGCCGGCAGGACGTATTCCTGTCACCGCAGAAAATTCTTCTTTTTATTCTTGTTTTTTTGTGGTCGCGTCTGCCTTCCCTCGATGCCACTGGTACCGCCGGTGCTTTTCTTTCTTTTTACTAAAAATGTCTTCTTTTCTCTAGGAATTTTTCCTGTTTAGTGCCTGACGGTTTCTAGGCCATTAGGCCTCTATCCTTCCATTATGGAAAAGCCAGCCACTATCCTTAGAAATGCTCAAAGTGTGGCGGTACAAATATATTTTTAGACACTCATTCTTGGTGTCTAAAATGTTTAGGTCCTGACCATTGCCCACTGGAGTGTCTCTCCTGCTGGAGCTCAAACAGAAGTCTTCAGGATCGAGCACAACTCGATACCCGGTTCACATCGGACTCGATGTCACCAGCCAGAATATCTTCTTTTTCACAGGATCAGGTAACCAAACAAAAGTGTGTTAAGACTAGCCAGTCCTTGAGTGGTAGATCTCCTTCTAAGCATCGAGATGCCTCTGGCGTTGCCCTCGAGGACATTTTGGCAATAAAGCCCTGGCAGGAGTCTTCGGGCTCCAAAGCATTAACGGGGCTTCAGGTTGTTCCCGAGTTTCTTACCTCCATGGACATACCTGGGCCATGCTCGGTGGTTTTGGCCACTTCGAGCGGTACCGACACCCCGGCATCGGCTATGGTGATGGATGAAACACTCCTCACTGATGAACGTAGTCTAGCGCTCTCAGCTACTTCGGTACCACTAGAGTTGCTGCAGACCGTTCCTTGAGTATCAGTATCTGCTTCGGTACTGGTACCGGTATCGACATCGTCACCGGTGTCGGTACCGTAGATGTTTTCTTCGACAGACTCGCTCCCTTCCATGCCGAGCCTGGAATTGCTCTCTAGCATGGAGGATTCGGTACCGACTCATCTCGGTACTGACCTCGGGCGGTACCGAAGACATCTCTTTAAAGAAAATCCGATGCTTCATCCTTTCAAGTCTTCCGATACCGATGACTGGGATGAATCCATCGGTGCCAAGGCTGAATTTTCAACAATTTCAGCCTTTACCCCTCATTTCAGAGGGTCCTCCTCAGGAGAGATTTCTTTTCAAGCTTTTTTGCTTGATATGGCAAAGTTACTTGCCATTTCTATACCTGGTAAAGAATCTATACCAGGGGATTCAGAGACTCTGCAATTCCCTGGGATTCCAAAGGATGTGATCATGCTTCCTGTGCATCAGATCTTACAGGATCTACTATTAAAAATGTGGGAAACTCCTTTAACGTTATCCCCAACTTCTAAGACACTGTGTACAAGGTGCCACCTTCTCCAGGTTTTCAAAAGACTCAACTTCCTCATCATTCTATTGTTGTAGAATCAGCAATAAGGCGTATTAAGAGTGCAAAGAAGCACTCCTCTTATCCGCCAGGTCGCGAGTCTAGTATTTTAGATGCCTTTGGACGTCGATGCTTCCATGCATCTATGCTTTCAGCAAGAATGATCTTATATATTTTCTATATGGGATTATCTCTTGAAGAGGTCACAAAGAATTTAAAACTTTTGAACCCTTTGCTTCAAGAACATAAAAGAGCAGACTATTTCTTATTAGTCAGTCATGCTCAGAATGTCTCTAAGTTCCTTAATTGTGCTTCCCTGGACAGTTTTGAGTCTATTAGCAGAACCTCTGCTATAGCCATAGGGGCACGATGTATGGCCTGGCTCCAAGCTTCAGACTTGGACAAATGGGTACAAGAAAGGCTGGCAAATACTCCTTGTACTGGTGAAAATCTCTTTAACAAGGATGCTTTATTCCAAGCTAATCAGTTAAACACTGATATTGTTGCTTTCAGAGGATTGTCAAAACTTTCCTCTATTCTAGCTAGTAAAAAATCTCCTAGAAAACTTTATCCCCCTAGGGGAAAAAAGTTTTATCCATCTTCTACCCATCATGCAGATGTTTCCAAAGAAGGGCAACATCAAACCAGGCTAAGAAAATCAAAACCTCAACAGGCTCAGCAAACCCAGCAGTCGCAGGGTTTCTGATATTTTATTCATTAAATCTCTTTTTCCTGTTTGAGGTTTAGAACCGCTAACCTACTTCTTATCAACAGAAGCATCTACAGTTCATCTCATCCTTACCGAGAGATCAGTGATACACTGACTCAATCCTCGACTCTAGGCATGAATCTCTTGCCACAAGAGAAATCCATTCTTTTAGCTCCTAGAGCTATTGAGGATAATCATGCCCTACAGGTAACAGGTTTCTCCTCTCCTTTTTGAAGGAAAAAGAGGAGTAACAACTAATAACAAGGTAGGCTATGCCCTTCACCTTGACAGTTTTCCTGTACGAGGATATCTCATAGTTTTGACTGCAAGGGGGCTTTACCTTTTTCAGTGACTTACCAAATTGTAAGTCTTCTCACCTCTGTATTACTTTCTATCCCTCTTAGTCCAGACATTCAGTCTAAGAGTGATACTGTTCAACTGGAGGGCTTACTTTTTAAGCCCATAGGATTTTCTTCAATACCTACTCCATTAAGTGGTTTCCATACAGAGCTTTCTTCCCCTTTGCAATCTTCTCAAATATTTCTTTTAAGACAGCTTATCAGACGATAATTGAGTTTTACCACTCCTAATTATGTCTGTCGGTCCTTTTCCAATCTATAGGACCTAACTTTTTCTTCTGCCTTAATAACAAATAATTCCAAGAGAGGTTCCAAAACCCACTTGGACAATTTATCATTGCAGGCAACCGGCCTGTCTGCTATTCTTAGCCATCTTCAATTCTTTTTGGCCCCAACAGAATAGATTAGGTTGCACACTGGCAATTAAACAGCCAGATCTCACCTAAGCAACCTACAACATGCTCTCTGCAATTATACAAAAAAGCTCTGCAACTATGGGCCTTTGCGAGAGAGCATCAGAGCCATTCCTAGTAGGTAACTTCCAGATGGTTAAAAATGCTTTGCCCAGTCATGCTCCTACATGACTGGTTTTTTCCTACTCTTATCATCTTCCTTAAAATTTCCTTTTAAGAAAAAGGAACCAGGGCTTAGACCACATGAAAGCATAAAGAATTGCTCAATTCCCTGGGTTGTTCCACATCTCCAGTGGAACTCTTACAACAGGGATGCATTCCTTTTCACTGCAGTCGGTCCTTGTCTAGTGCATTCCTTCTAATTTCCAATACTTCATTGAAGCTTATGCTGAACAAAGAACGCATGATACTCATATTGCCCTCATAGAGGGGCAAACATGGTATCCCCTTATATTGCGTCTTCTTCTCCACACTGAAGTTATAGAAGGATCCAGACTTGTTGTCTTAAGACTAAGGATCTCCTCTGCACCCCTTCACGTAGGTCTCCATTTCTGGTTATTCAAAGGCTAGAATTTTTAAAGAAATCTAGACCTCTCCTTCTAAGTAAGAACATTCCACTGGTTTCCATGTAACCTTCTCCATGGTTCTTCCACTTGTAACCAGAAAGAGATTCTCTATCTATATTCTCAAGCAGGTCTTACCCCTTCTTGTTATTAAGTGAATCTCTCTCTCTCTCTTTCTCTCTCTCTGTATATATATATACATATATATCAGACTCTGAAAGATTTGTTACTGTCATATTAATGCTGTTTCAGCATACCATAGGGTTTTAAATGGACAACCAATTTCTATAGTAATTAGAAACTACCTTCTTTTACTGTAACCTTTCCGGTTACGTTACATCTGAAGCTCTCCATGTAAAGTCATTATCCTAAGTGACATCACTTAGGGAAGACATTACTGATCTTCAAGAAATTGGAGGCTGCACCGCCTACTACAAATGTTTCTTTCTTTCATTTGGATAGAGGGGTCTTAAAGACCCATCCTTTTCCTGCAAACCAGTCAGATTTATCTCCTCTCTTTCCTAGAGCCTTTTTCTGCTCCAAGGACAAAGAGCTTCAAACTTTGGCCTACAGAAGCTTTAGCTTCTCCTCCAAGGTCCAACCTCATTAAACTCCCCCAGTTTTTTCTTCTGGGATTAGTTCTAGCCATTAAGGCTTCTGACCTCTGCCTGTATTGCAACATTTATTTTCCTCTACTTCACAGGGAGGTAATTTCTTTGAGGCTAATGTACTGGCTCTTAGCAACAGACCCATATTAGCCTCAACAAATACTTTCGCAATACTTTTGAATAAGGTCCACATTAGAAAATTGGAATTCAATATTTAGTAACTTTTATGATCTACACAAGGACTCCCCTCTAGACGCCTTGTTTAGTCAAGCTGTTCCACAGCACACCCTTTTTAATTCAACTCCTACCCTCCATCCCTTGGATGCCTGAGATTCTGGGAAATAGCATGGCCCATCTATTAGATTTGCAACATGCTGGGACCTCCTCTAGGCATCTCTAGCTTGGGAGTCCCCATATGTGAAGACTCATTCCTGCTTGTTCTTGGAGATAGCACAGTTACTTACCTGTAACATGTGATCTCTGGGAACAGCAGGAATAAGTCTTCACAACCCACCCACCTCCCTATGGAGTTGTTCTCTTTCTCTCTCTCTAATTTGTCTACTTCCCTCTTTCGGTCTCAGCTACAAACCCAACTGATGAGAGGGAAGTGAATGGGCGGGAAGGCAGCACGCATGTGTGTGGGATGCTCCCAAAGGCTTTCTTTTTGGACGCTGGGGAGCATTCCCACGCAGGCTCCATCGGTACCGACGTACCCATATGTGAAGACTTATTCCTGCTGTTCTTAGAGATCACCTGTTACAGGTAAGTAACTGTGCTTTACTCACCTGTAATAGGTGATCTCGATGAGGCAAGATGGCGTCTTGAGCAGACGCTCGTAGCAGAGCTCCAGGTCTCTCTTCATTTTCCTTCATTTTTTTTGGTTCCTCTACTTACTGACGAGTGGCGATTCTGCATGCCGCATTCCGGCAGAAAGAGGAAGGCCAAGCTGGTGGCTGGAAAGACTGAGGAGGGCTCAGTGGCTGGGAAGTCTGCGAGTACCGGACCCATGGATTCTTTTGTGGTTCTGGCCAGTGTTGGTTTGTTGGCTCCGAAGTGTCCGTTGAGCACGGGTGGGGTGGAAGGACGACCTCACAGTGCCGAGGACCTTGAAGTTTCCCTCAGCCTGGAGCTCCGCCTGCCTCCAGCGCAACCGAATGGAAAATCATTGCCATTGCATGCCATTGAGGGCGGTAAGGTGTTGCTGCCCGTATCGATGGAAGCGTTAGCTCAGGAGGCCGGCGCTGTGGGAGGAACGCAGATGCCGGCTTCTTCGGTTGTTGGACCTGGAGTCGATAGGAGTGGTTGGAAGCAACTTTCTGAATCCTGCCAGAGCCTGGCCGAGCTGTCTCCTTCTTCTACGTTGGCTGGACAGATTAATAGTTCTGTGGATGGTCTGGGACATGGCTTGGTGAAGCCTTCGGTGGTAACTCTTGATTCTTGACGGACTCTTGATGGACTGCTTTTTCATCGATGTCAATGAATGTTACTGCACAGTTACAGTCTATCACGCAGCAGTTTCATATGTTTGGGCAGCAGTTGAAGATATATGAGTTGGGACAGTCTGAATGTGCTGCGAAGGTGGCCTCTTGTGAGAGTCGGCTGGCGCTGCTGGAAGAAGTTTCCCATACTTTTCCCAAGGAATCTATTGTTTTACATAGGCGTTTAGAATTCTTGGAAAATGTAGTGAGGAGTCGGAATCTTAGGGTTCTAAATTTTCCAAAGGTTCCTTCGGTTTCCCCGATAGAATTATTTAAAAAGTTTATGTTGAGTACACTTAAGGTTCCTGTTGAATCTCTTCCGCCTATATCAAAGGCTTATTATCTGCCTACTGCTAAGGCTGTTCCTGTGGCGAAAGAGAATCAGGTAGTATCTGTGGACAGCCTGGACCTCTCTACCTTTTTGGAGAAATCTCCATCTGAAGCTGGTATGGTGGCAACTTTGCTTGTTACCTTTGCCTTAGAGGTAGATAGGGACTGGCTGTTAAAGTTATTTTTTGGTACACCTTGCAAGTTGTTCCTAGAATCCAAAATTCGTATTTTCCCTGATGTTGGTAGGGTTACTCAGAGGAAAAGGCGTCAGTTCTTGTTATATCGTCCCAGGGTGTTGCAGCTGGGTGGATTATTTTTTCTTCGTTTCCCTTGCAAGTGCCTAGTTAAATTGGAGGGGAACTACGTGGTGAATCTTCTTATTTTATTATTCTATTTATTCACTACATTGGGTCTGGGCTATACTTTGTATTGCGTACCTAACTAAAATGGCGGTGGATACTTTTGCATTTTCTGAGGAGTATTTAAACAAACTCCGACAGAGACCATCGATTTTTGATGAGGAACAATCAACTGATCTTTCGATCTCTACTTCAGCTTATAAAACGTTGCGAAAGCGTTTAGTACAGGCACAACTACATGAAGCAGGAATGATACAATATTTGAAGACCCGTATTATTCCGAGAGGTCTTCGTATGACTAGGGCCCCGAAAATGTTTAAATGGGATGAAGAATTTATTACAAAGTGGAATTTGATTTCTAATAAATGTAGTTTTGACCTTATAGCTTTAATTTTGGAACGTACAATTCAGGAAGAACAACATATACAAGAACAACTTGATAAGGCACAAGTTTCGTTAAAGGACTCGATGGAGGCCGATCCTTTTAAACAAAAAATGGCGGAGATTGATAGACAGATCAAAGGTTTCTTTGATTATTTGAAATCTGTCAAAGCAAAAAAGTTTATTCGGGATAAAACCGATTATGAGACAGAAAAGTCTATTATTGGATGTATGAAAAACCTGATAAAGTTGAAACATCAAAAAAAGTCACCTTTGATAAATCTTCAGAGGACACGGATGATAGTTCCTCTGATGGCTATCAAAATGTTTCAAGGGGTCGGTCGGATTTTCCGTCATTTCGGAACCGGCGCACTCGTGGGCCGTATCAAGACGACGAATGGGAACCTCCGAACACAAGACAGCGCTCTCGCCAACGTCTTCAATAGTAGTTAATTTAACGTATTGTGTGTTGTCTAAGTCTCAGGAACAATTGTTAAATTACGGGTTATCTTTTATACCCACTTTCGGATGAGAGTGTGTTTACATAGATTTTTTCGAAAACTTCGGGTTATTCATTATTTTTCTGATAAGCCATTAGTGGACGATTCTTCATTGGTGAAACCTGTTTCCAAATGGCAACCCCCGATCGTATCACCTGATCCTGTCTTGGTGACTTTTCAATCTTTAGTTCTGAAAGACTTAGAGCGGATGGAAAATACTCCTTATAATCGACATTCAAATTTAGATCATGGGTCTTTACGAGCTCTTCAAGAAATATCATCTGACTTTTCCATTGTGGTTCGTAAAGCAGATAAGGGTGGAGCTTTGGTGCTAATGTCGTCTTCCATTTATCATGATTTATTAATTGATCATTTAAAGGATACGAAGGTGTATAAAGTGCTTACGGATGATCCTACACAAAATCTTTTTGAAGAAATTAAGACCATAGTGGATGTTGCTTTGGTGAATAATTGGGTTACTTGAAAAGAACGGAATTTTTTAGTTAAACCACATCCGCAGGTTCCAGTTATATATTTAGTCCCAAAAGTTCACAAATCACTTTCTGCATCTCCAGGACGACCAATTGTTTCCTGTAAAAATTCCATATTAGAACCTCTTTCGATTTTTTGTGATCTTTTTTTGAAACAGGAAGCCAGTAAAGTCTGGTCATATATTCGGGATTCCACGGATTTCATACAGGCGATTTCATCAGTAACGTTACCTGTGGGAGCCTTGTTGGTAACCCTTGATGTGGTTGCCCTTTATACCAATATTGATCAGACAGAAGCTATGTGTCTTTTGGAGACTTCATTTATTTCCGCTCCTGAGCGTCTTCCCCGAGCTTTTCTGCTACAGCTGATTCATTTGGTTCTCACTCGAAATTACTTTCTATTTGAAGGAACGTATTATCAGCAAGTTTCTGGAATAGCGATGGGGACCGCTGTGGCTCCCTCCATAGCGACACTTTATATGGCGGAAATGGAAGATAAACAAGTACGTACTTCTCCGTTTTTTGTCCATGTACTTTTGTGGAAAAGATTTTTAGATGATGTGTTTTTTATTTGGACATCTGATACATCTTCTTTACATCAATTTATTGTTTGGTTAAATTCTTTGAGATCTAATATTACATTTACTGAACACATTAATCATCAAAAGATTGAATTCTTGGATATGGAGGTTTATAAGGATGGAGATAAATTATTGACAACTTTATTTTGCAAGCCAGTGCAACGGAATAGTTTATTACATTTTAAGAGTTTTCACCCAGGCCCGCTACGAAGGGGGTTGCCATTTGTTCAATTTCTATGACTATGGAGGCTTTGTAGTTCCTTTCAGGATTTTAAGCAGCATGCCATGGATTTAGAACAGCGACTCCTATTGCGTGGTTACCCCGCTTCTGTGGTTAAGAGGGCTTATTGCAGGGCTTATTATACCCACAGAGAGTGGCTCTTGGACCCACAATTTACTTCTACTGGTCAACAGCCTATTGATGTGGGAGGTATTCTACCTTACATGGAACGTAGTTCCGAAGTATTGCGGATTCTCCATTCTCATTGGTCTCTGTTGCATCTCCATGCTTGTTTTGACAAGCCTTTGCAAATGGCATTTTCTAGGTGTTCAAATTTGTCAGACCGTTTAGTGAGGACAACTGCTGTTATTGACAGGCCCATTGTTTTAGCCTTTGAAGGAATGCATAAGTCCTGTTCACATTGTATTTATTGCCCCTCCACATTATCGGGATCTGAATGGCAACATCCAGGTACGCATTGTGCCTATAAAAGGCGGTGGAACACTACCTGTTCATCATCTTATGTTGTATATATGATCTGTTGTCCTTGTGACCTTCTATATGTGGGCAGAACTATTCGCCCGACTAAGAAGCGTTTAGCGGAACATTCTTCAAGGATACGGCAGCAAATACATTCTGCGCCGATAGTATCTCATTGTGTAGATAAGCAACATTCCTTTGAAGATCTTCGTTGGACTGTTATAGATCATATTCCGTTGGATCCCCGTGGAGGTGAACGGGAGAGAAAACTACAATGGAAAGAGCGCGCTGGATTTTTCAACTTAACACAATATTCCCTTTGGGGTTGAATCGAGAGATCGATTGGCTGAGTTTGTTCTGATGTCATTTTCCTTTTGGGGTTATTGCTCTGCCGGTGACCAATTGAAAAAGGGCTTCCCCGGCTAGTGGGGAGGATTCCTTTTATCATTGGTTGGTTCTCCTTTGAAAAGCAGATGATTCTTGATCCATTTGGATAATTGAAAAACCTCAAGCTGCAAAGACGGCGTTGTTTGGTGCACAGCTTCCGTGGATCTTTATACTGAGAATAATACACTTGAAACGGATTATTCCCGAAACATGCATGTCGTGTGAAGACCAGTATATTTTGACGACGGTGGCAGTTCTATTTGGTGAATTTGGGACATGGACAGATAAGTTCTATATTTTTAAGTTTTTGTAAAGGTGGAGAACCTTAAAAGAAAAAAAGCAGTTTGCCGACTGGTGGGGGTCAGACTTTTAATTTTGGCCCTCTCACGGCACGCTTCGACAAAAATTATATAAGATTGGAGGGGAATTACGTGGTGAATCTTCTTATTTTATTATTCTATTTATTCACTACATTGGGTCTGGGCTATACTTAGTTAAATTGGGCGGGCATAGCTATATTTTCTTTCAACCTTCCCAGCTCGCTAGTTTTGTATCTTCTAGGCTAGTTTTGAGACAGGATCCCTCTCTTAATCCTCCTATGAGTAGCTCCCCTGTTGAGGAGAGCTAAGGTGGTTAGGTTTAGTTTACCACTCTGGAGTCTGCATTTATTTCCTTCAATTGCTGTATGTATAAAATTATCTTTTGATTTGTGATACATCTTGCCCCATTTTTGAGGTCTAATGAATAATCCGTCTCTTTTTGTATTCTTATTGATTTATATTCCTATGTTAAATTCAGGCTGATTGGATTTTGATTTCTATATACAGGTGTTTCTTGCATTGTTTGTTAAAATTGCATAAATAAATAAATTTAAAAAAATAGGTGATCTCCGGGAACAGTAGGAATTTAGTCTTCACAACCCACCCACCTCCCCTAGGAGTTGTCTCTCTATCTCTCTCTTTCTCTCTCTCCTTCTCTCCTTTGTCTCAGCTATAAACTCAACTGAAGAGGGAGAGTTGGAATGGCGGGAAGGCAGCACGCAGACGCTGTGGGATTCTACCAAAGGCTTTCCTATTGGACGCTGGGGAGCGTTCCCGCGCAGGCTCCGTCGGTACCGATGATACCTATATGTGAAGACTAAATTCCTGCTGTTTCCGGAGATCACCTGTTTCAGGTGAGTAACTACGCTACATCTGCTGATGCAGCACTGAGGGAGAGACCAGTATTGTCTGCCTCTAGCAGGTAGCAAGGTGTGTGAACTGGTGAGGCAGTGCAGTTAAGCCTGTCTCTTCTGGCCCAGACTACAGTCCTGTAGCCTTTGTGACTGAGACCTGTAGGCCAAACATTTGCTTGGAGCTGGATATGCCTTGTCTCCTTGAGCTGACAGCTTGCCCTGTTCTAGTGCTGCTACTCATGGGTTTCTAGTGCTTGGTGGGCTGGAGGGTGGAAAGGAAAACCTCACATGGTCCCTGAAGGTGTTTGTTAAGTTGAGCCCAGGCCCCCCTTCCCTCTTGCTCCAAGCTCTTTTGTCTCTGAATTTTATTCTGAAATTTTTTCAGAGTGTTTCGTTTCCCATTAAATTCAATGGGCTGTATTTGACTGTCTTGCTGCTTCTTAATAAAGCAGCTCTAAACAAAAAAAAAAAACAAGGCAGGCTTTCTTTCTTAGGCAGCTAGGCCTCTCAGGACTGTGGGGGTGGCTGGGACAGCTCTACTTGGGTTTCCCCAGCTGGCCTGTCAGGCACTGGGATTCCCTTTTTGGGGTTCCCTTTTCACCATGATTTTTACAATCGTTTATGGTGGGTCTTTTTCATTATGTTTTTCCTATGGCCATTACAGTGCTTAAACACTGACTGTGGCCTTTAGATTTTTTCCTGCGGCTGCAGTCTTTGCTCCGTGTGCTGTAGGATTGCCTCGAGCCATAATTTTTTGGCATGTTCAGGATCTTCCATGGGAGGGGGGCCTGGGTCCCAATGCTATATTTGGTGCCTCAGCTGCACTTTACTTATTTATTTATTTACATTCTCTCTTGTTTTGTCCTTGTGGAGGGGGGCATGCTGGGATGGCAGCAACTGCAAGCCCAAAGGCCCCTGAGGGCCCTCTGGGCCCTTTTTTATTATACTTGCGCAGCAGCTTCTGAAACAGCTCATGGGCTGCTTTTCAGCCCTTACTAGCTTCTTGGCAGCCCCCTTTGCAGGAGTTTGAGGCTCAGGCATCTCCTAAGGGGGATCTGGGGTCCTCGAACACCTCTGTGACTGATGGCAATGGGGCTTTGCGCTCCCGCTTTGCCCTTCATCTTTTCTTCCTGGAAAAAAAGCCCAGTCTTATTCCATATGAGGGCTGTCCTTTTTTCTCCAGAGGGCGAGTCTGAGAAGGTACAGATGATTCCTTCGTGACCCTCTATTCCACAGAGAGGACCTTCCTATTTTAATTCAGGATGCTATAGCAGCTTGGCATATTGCTGAGCCTGCTTCTGTACAAGCTTTTCAAGTGGGCCCTAATTTGGAAGGCATCCAGTCTTGCATCTACCTGAGTCTGTACTGCTTTTTGTAGTCTCCAGTGACAAACCCCTGAGCGGGACTTTAGGGGACCTAAGGTCCTTTTTCAGCTGTACTCTCTCCTCAGGGTGAGTTGGATCTGCTTTTTGTGCTCCCTCGGGTGGATGCCCATGTTATGGTGATTACAAACCACCAACCATCCTGGCTGAAGGGAGCGCTGCACTATAAGATTTTATCTCATGAGAGCAAAGGCCCTCCTTAAGAGTTCCTTTGAGGCCTCAGCCTTAAGCTATTCAGTGCCATTGTGTGTAGGCTTGGTGGCCTGAGCCCTTTTGCAATGGGTCTATCAGCTTCTGGACAGTTCAGAAGCTGAGTTTAGAGTCTAGAGCCACGTATGTCATGGACATCCTATATGTCTTGCTCGGGATCTTCTCTAAATCCACTGCAGTGAGAGGCATGGCTAAGAGGTAGCCTTGGCTCCGCAGTTGGTTGGCTGATACTGCTTTTAAGTGACGACTGAGCATACTCTACTGCAAGAGCAGGTTGATCACTTGGAGGACCTGGAGAAGTCTGTGAAAGATCTTGGAGAGATGTTCTCTCAAAGACTCCCAGAAGTTAGGCCCAAGGGTACTTGGAGGTCCTCTTGCAGGGCCCTATGTGGTTAGAAGTCTGGGTAAGATCTACTTGTCTTAAAGGATCTAAGTCCATGAAGGATCAGCTCCTTTGGAGCTTGCATTACTTTTGGTAAGCCCCTGTAATGTGATCCGGTGGGTCCCTTCCCAGATACAGCTAGTTGGGACCCATATTACATCAGGTCAATGAATTCTTGAAGTCCTCAGTCAGGGTTATGCACTGGAGTTTGCAAAGCTTCCGAGTCACCTTGTAGATACTCTTTGCGACTCCCTGTTCAATTGAGCAGTAATTGAGGTAGCTCTTCTGTGCCACATGTGGTTGCAGGCTATTCTATCCATGTCTTCCACAGAGCCAGGGTTGTTATTCCATCTACTTCATGGCACCCCCCCAAAAAAGATGGTTCCTTCTGCTCTATTCTGGACTTAAAGGTGGTCAGTTCCAAACTCCCACATGGGGACTGTCAGGTCAGTCATTGTGTCAGTCTGGCATGAGGGATTTCTACTTTCTACCAGGGTGGCTCTTGAGGTGGCAGAGCTGTTTCATGGGCCATGGGGCAGAGGAGCATCTAATTGCTCTGTCTGCAGGCCACTTAGCAGTTGATGCTTTAGCATTTGTATGCTACTGGGAGTGATTCAATCCAGGCTAAAACCTACCTCTTCAAGACTGCTTTTGGATCTTGACCCTTTATTCTTCTCTTTATTACCCATGTGTGTTTAAACCATCTCTAGTCTCCTATTTATTATGTTTCTGTCTTGCATAGTTTGTAAGCTGTATCAAGCAGGGGCTGTCTATAGTGTATATATGCTGGGTATGCCTTGAATTTCTATACACATATGTATTAGTAGTAGTTGTTGTTCTGGGAGTCTATTTTATGGCAGTACATAGGCACCTATATTTCCTTTATAAAATAGATGTTAAATAGACCCTTTTTGGATCTCCCTATGATAAAATCCATATTGCCTATATTGTAGCATCTACTGAAGTGATCATTTGTAATTGCATTTTGTATTTCTAAATATTGTTTGTTGCTTACTGCCTTGAGCTCTTCTGTAAGGCAGTTTAAAATCTAAAAAATAAAATACATAAATTGCTTACATATAAGGTTCATATATTCAACAACATAAAGTGATCATTGACTCCATTTTTTGTTTTGTTTTTGACTCAACATTTTCCTTCTGCTTCTTTTATATGTCAAGCTCAGTTTGAGCCAAGGCTGGGATTTGGCATTATAAAACTTCCCTCATAATCACCTAGAGTTTTTTGTTCTCCTATTTTATATTCTCTTCCCCAGCACATTTAGTCTGGTCACTGAAGTGACAGTCCTCAGCTGAGGGCCAGGCACCAATGCTCCTTCTAGAAAGCTGCAATCATGGGCTCTTATGCTTTCTTTTACATCACTCAGCCTTGCTCTTTTTAACTATTGTTTGTTGTTTTATTTATTTATTATTTTATCATGTTTTAGATCATATTTTATGGTTAGTATTACTTGCTGTATTAGGATTTATGATTTTATTTCTGTATATTTATTGTCCACATTTTGTTTTTAGAGGCATATCTCCCTGAAGAAGGCTTCAGAGCCAAAACGTGTTGGGGTTGGCTTTCAGTAAAGTTTCTTAGACCACCACCTGCCTTTACACCTACTTCTTTTTGTGTGTTCACTCCATTGTGGGTGTTCTTTTCTCCAGGAACAAGCAGAAAGTCAGTCCTCACTTATGGGTGATGTTGGTGCTGACGGAGCCCCATGTGGAGCAAATCCCCAGCTTTCAAAGAAAGCCTTTGGGAATTGCTACCACGCATGTGCGGTCCCCTTCCCGCCCAAGGGTGCCATCTTGCTCAGTCTTCTTTTTTCCATGGAGCCCTTCGGATGTTGTTCCTCCATGTCCCGGAAAAAGTGATTATTTTTTCTTTCTTTCCTTCGCCGGTCGACATCGGTATCCTTCCCGCCTCCGGTTTCGGTACTCCGGTTCGAGCCGGGTTATTTTTTTCCACTTCTTGTACTTTTTGTCCTTGAGGCGCTTTCGCACCCTTTTTGTTCCTGTTTTCCTCGCTGGCAGTCGGCAGGGTCTTTCACCTCGCTAGCGTCCTTTTTCTCCCGATGGCTACCAGCGGTTTTAAGAAGTGCGATCAGTGCGGGAAAATCATGTCCCTCACCGATACACATGATTGCTTCCTCCGTTGCTTCAGGCCGGATCACGACCCAATGGCCTGTATAAGAGGATGTCCTCTAAAGCCCTGAGGGGCTGTCAGCAGCAGCATGAAAAAATTTTTTCCGAGTCCCCTGTTCCTCCGAGAGCCAGGACCTCTTCTGAGGCCTCAACGTCTCAGGGGGAACACTCCTAGCACGAGTGTCATCGAGGTTCCTCGGAAAGGGGGTCCCCTTCGCGGGAGCACAAGAGGAAGAAGAAGTCCTCCAAAGGCAGCGTCTCTGGATGGCTCTGGCATCAGGCCTTCTCGGGGCCAGTCGCGGAGCCCCGAGCGCCTGCCTGAGTCGTCGGAGAGGGAGCAGCCTGCCAAAGTTCCTCGGCGAGAACTGGATCCGTCGAGGCAAGTACAGACTGTCCTTGTCAAAGACTCCTCTCCGGGGAAGCCGGCATCGGGGAGTTGGTACCCGAGCCGGAGGCTGTGGAGCCTCCTGGACTCATGTTCAGGATGGCGGCTTTGGAGCGCAGTTTCACTGTCTTCATCACACAGCAGCGGGTGCTGATATCCGGCATATCCGGTTCCTCCGCCCCGACCATCGGGCCCTCGACGTCCAAGTCGACCCCGGAAGTCGAGCCGATCCTCAAAGTCTTCTGGGCTTGAGTTGATCCTTGGCCGAGGTCTCCCTTGGTCTCCCATTCGGGACCGAGGTTGTTGCCGTCGAGCCTGCCGGCATCAGGGCATAAGGCGCCGGGGCCTTCGATGCCTGAGGAACCCTTGAGTCCTCCTCAGAGGCCTCGGCTTAGGAGATGGAGGATGAGGAGTCCTCGGACACCCGCAGGCACAGGGACGTCCTGTCTGATTCCCTGGTATCCAAACCTCAGAGAAGGTCCCCGCTGGAGGATATGGGGTTTCTGGACTTCGTGCAGGATATGTCAAAGCCTTTGACTTTCCCCACGGAGTCCGAGGAGGAGCCTCGAGCCGACGAGCTCGAGATCCTCCAGTATGAGGCTCCTCCTTGGGAGACCCTCATGGTACCTGTTCCTCCCATCCTGGAACGACTTATGTGTCGCATGTGAGAGACACCAGTGTCGACGCCGGTGATCAGCAAGTGGTCTCGACTCGATGAATCGGGTCCGTCGAAGCCCTGGATTCCAAAAGTCACAACTGCCGCACAACTCCATGGTTGTAGAATTGGCTATGCATCGGCTGAAGAGTCATAAGACACACTCCTCGGTGCCCCCTGGCAGGGAGGCCCGTAACTTGGATGCCTTCGTCAGAAAGTGTTTCCAGGGTGCAATGCTGAATTGTCAAATCCAGTCATACCAGCTATACATGGGTATGTACCTGAGAGACCTGGCGAAGTAGCTCGCCAGGTTCTTGGCTGGTCTCTCTGAGGAGCCTTTGCAGTGCTTCAAGGGCCTGTCCAAAGCTGTCTGTGAGTGCTCCAAGTTTATGTCTTGGGCGACCTATGACGGCTTCAAGTCAGCGGCTTGAGTAGCCACGGCAGGCATCAGTGCATGCTGCCAAGCCTGGCTGCAATCTTCTGACCTTGAGCAATGGGTTCAGGACAAATTGGTCGATGTCCCATGCCAAGGGGAAACTCTCTTCGGCAAACCCATGACCGACAATGCCACAGAGCTGTGGAGACCAATTACATGATGAGGACACAGCTCTCCAAGAAGACCTCTGCCCCTTCTCATAAGAAGGGCTCAGGTAAAAAGCCCTTTTACCCGAGGAAGGGAACTGCTTATTGAAATTATCCCTCTTATCAGGCCTCCCCGGCTCCCCAACAGGGGCAGCAGGCCAAGGGATGGGCATGGCCCGCGTAAGCAGAAGGCCCCCAAACCCCAGGCCCCAGCTCCTGCCCAGCCTGGTGGGGGTTTTTAACTCCCACAGCATGGCCCCTCTTCCAGCCGGAACCAGGCAGTCCACCGGAGGCCGACTCGCCTTGTTTGCCCACAGGTGGACATCCATCACCACCGATTCTTGGGCATTGCAGGTGGTCAGGGAGAGCTACCTTCTATGCCTAGCCCAGGTGCCTCCACAGTACTTTCCAGAAGAGCCTTTCAGGTCTCCTCTTCACCAGGACCTCCTTTTGAAAGAGTTGACAGGTCTTCTCGAGGATCAGGCGGTGGAACTGGTGCCCCACCACCTTCAAGGCAGGGGTTTCAACTCCACGTATTTTCTGGTACCAAAGAGAACAGGAGGCCTCAGACCCATCCTAGACCTATGTAATCTCAACAAATTCCTGGTACGGGAGAAATTCAAGATGGTCTCTCTTGGAATATTGCTGCCTTACCTCCACCAGGGAGACTGGCTATGCTCCTTAGATCCGAAGGATGCCTACACGCATATTATGATCCACCCAAACCACAGGCAATACCTCTGCTTTGTGGTGGGAGGAAACCACTACCAGTACAGAGTACTTCCCTTTGGCCTTGGCTCAGTCCCCAGGGTATTCACAAAGTGCCTGGTGGTGGTCGCTGCTTTCATCAGGCTTCAAGGAGTCCTCGTCTTTCCCTATCTAGATGATTCGCTCATCAGGAGCACTTCAGTCAACGAAGTGCGACAGGCCACAGCCCGTACCATCCAGATCCTGCAGCACTTGGGGTTCGTAATCAACTACCCCAAGTCTCATCTGGAACCGGCCCAGGAGCTAGAATTCATTGGGGCAAGGCTCGAAGGCCTTTTTGCCTCGGACAGAGCAGAGCGACTCATGACCCTGGCAGGCCAGGTAAGTCGCAGTCTCTCAGTGCCAGCAAGACAATTACTGCGTCTTCTGGGCCACATGGCCTCCACGGTTCATGTTACCCCAAATGCCCGCCTCCACATGTGAACTGCGCAGTGGTGCCTCAGAGACCAGTGGTCCCAGGCCTCGGGACACCTCAGGGACAGGATCAAGATCATCGGAGCCTTGGTGCGATCCCTGTCCTGGTGGCTCTCCCCCCATCATCTGGAAGCGGGTATGCCCTTTCAGACCCTTCCCCACTCAAGGACCCTCACCACAGATGCCTCCTTACTGGGTTGGGGAGCTCATTGTCAGGGGTACCTTACTCGGGGAGTATAGTCCTGGGAGGAGAGTACACAGCAGATCAACTTGCTGGAGCTGCACGCCATTCGCCTCGTCTCGCAGTCTTCAAACCCTACCTGAGCCACAGAGCTGTCCTAGTCCAAACGGACAACCAGGTGGTCATGTTCTATGTGAATAAACAAGGGGGCACGGGGTCCCGCATCCTGTGTCAGGAAGCCCTAAGCTTGTGATCCTTTGCATCTCAACAAGGGATTCTTCTGAAAGCGGTGTACCTGCCTGGCAGACAGGCTCAGCAGGATCCTCCAACTGCACGAGTGGCAACTCGATCAGGAGGTGGCCCACCAGCTCTTTCAGACCTGGGGGAGGACTTGTTTGCCAGTCGAGACAACCACCAGTTACCTTGGTTTTGCTCAAGGCAACTGCACCCGGCCAGAGTGGCCGCCGATGCCTTTCTGGTCTCATGGTCGGCGAGGCTTCTGTATGCATTTCCACCGACTCCTCTGGTCACCCAGACTCTGTTCAAGATTCTTTGCAACAGAGCTCTTGTCATCCTCATAGCGCCATGTTGGCCCAGGCAACCATGGTTCCCGGTTCTCCTGCAACTGGTGGTGGAGGCCCCCATTCCTTTGGGCTCATCCCCACAGCTCCTATCCCAGGAAGGAGGCTCTCTCCTACATCCCAACCTTCGCTCTCTGTCGCTGATAGTGTGGCTGCTGAGAGGATGACTCTTGCCTCACTTCTTCCAAAGGAAGTGAAGGAGGACTTACTGGCTTCTTGTAAACTGTTCACTAGATGGACATACGCCTTCAAGTGGCATAGATTCACTATTTGGTGTGCTGGGCGGAGGGTGGATCACTTCTCCTGCCCTGTTGTTGTGGTTCTGCAGTACCTGCTGGGCCTTAAGTCTAACTCCGTCAGAGTGCATCTCAGTGCCCTGATGGCAAACCACTTTCTCGTAGACAACAGGCTTCTCTTTGCTCACCCAGTGGTGTCCAGGTTTTTGAAAGGCTTGCTTCTCTTAAAGCACCCGGTGCGCCCACCGGCGGCCGAGTGGGATCTTAATGTTGTCTTGGGACAGCTCACCCGGCCGCCCTTTGAGCCAATGGCCACGTGCCATCTTTGTTACCTCTCCTGGAAAGTGGTGTTCTTGATGGTGCTGACCTCTGCCCGCAGGATCAGTAAGCTCCAGGCCCTCGTAGTCGAGAGGCCTTATACCAGGTTTTACCAGAATAGGGTGGTGCTCCAGATGCATCCCAAGTTCCTTCCGAAGGTGGTTTCTCTGTTTCACCTCAATCAAGAGGTGGTGCTTCCCACCTTCTTCCCAAGACTGCATGCCTGCTGGGCGCAGGCGGTCCTCCATATCCTGGATTGTAAGAGGGCCCTATCCTTTTACATTCAGCGCACACAAGGTCACAGGAAAGCTTCTCAGCTGTTTGTTTCCTATGACCCCAGTAAGCTGGGGGCGACTGTGACGAAGCGTAAGCTGTCCACCTGGGCGGCGGACTGCATTGCCTGGGCTTATGAGGCAGCAGGTCTCCTGCTGGAGGACCAGGTTATGGCTCATAGGGTCAGGATAAAGGCCATGGCGGCTTCAGTGGCTCACCTCCGCTCTGTTCCATTGGCGGACATCTGCCGGGCCGCCACCTGGTCTTCGGTGCAGACCTTCGCAGCTCATTACTGCCTGGATAGGGAGTCCCGACGGGACTGGAAATGGGCTGTGATGGTGGTGGTGGGGGGGAGAAACAAACTGGAAATGGACTGTGATGGTGGTGGGGGGGAAACGGACTGCAATTGGGTTGTGATGGGGGAACAGACTGCAATTGGGCTGTGATGCTGGGAATGGGGAACGGACAAAATAGACTGTGATGGTGGGGGGGGGGAACTTGGCCTGGAAATGGGCTGATGGGAGCTGGAATAGGGCTGGAAATGGGCTGATGGGGGAGCTTGGAGTGAAAATAGGCTGATGGGGGGCTAGAATGGAACTGGAAAACAGCATATGGGGGGCTAGGACTGCAAATGGGCTGATGTGGAAGCTTGCGAGACTGGGACTAGAAGGGAGCAGATACTGGGTTGGTCTAGAACTATAAGGGAGCTGATTTTGGGGGAGGACTAGAAAGGGATGGGGAATGAGAATGGAGAGGGGAATAGATATTTTGTGTGGGAGAGAAGAAAAGGCTACGATGGGCCGGGTATTGGAAGAGTAAGTGGAGATTGAGAATCGAAGGGTGAAATTTGAGTGGATGATAAAGGAATAAGGAAAGAAATGGAGGAAAGAGCAAAAGGGGAAAGATCAGTATGTTAAAGCAGATATAGAGAAAAAATTTGGAAAAAAAATCTAAAAGAGTAGAAAGGACAAATGGATAGCTCGTAGAAGACACAAAGAAACCAGAAGAAAGTGACTGGAGCAATTGCAACTGAAAAAGAAAATGCACAAGCAACAAAAGGTAGAAAAATACTTTTTTATTTTGAATTTATTAACTGGACTATATCAGCTCTGTGAAATGTGCATCGTTAACGTCTTTTGTGTTTTGTTTAGTACAAGAGGAAATTAATTTATAGTTTTATTTCTCCAGTGTTGTTGTACATCCCAAGTTTGACTTTTGGGGTTCCCAGTTTAATTATTGTCTTCCTATTTCTAAATTGTGATCCCTTGTCCTTTGGTGACGGTCTATGTTCTGCATTTTAACCAAGCTGAGGTATTCTGTTTATGTAGTTTCTATGTAGTGCCGCTTGTCCTCTTTCCCCAGTAGATGATGCGTTGGTATTCTCTGAGATGTATTGGTTTAATATCTGCAGTGTTGCCTTTTGATAGGTAGGGTTTGGTGCTTTGTGAGTCCTGGCAGAGCTGTTATGATAGGGTGGATTTGCTATGGATTCTAAATGGTCAGTGTATATAGTACTTCCTAATGGGCCTGGCGGTTGGCACTGGAATATAGTAATGTAGAAATTTGTTAGTCTTTCTTTATCCAGACACGCATTAAGAAGCATGTTTACTAAAAATTCATGTTAACATTATGCAACTATTTATGCAAATGAGGTTCCCTATGCAAATGAGGCCCTGCAATTAATTTCTGCACATGGGCCGCCCCTGCCCCTGAGGGCTTACAGTCTAAGGGGCATGTTCACTAAAGCGTGCTACCCTGGTAGCGCGGAGGTAGGACGCGTTTTTGGCACTATGCTAAAAAGTAGCTCAGAGCCCTACACTGAAAAACACATGCTACCCGGGCAGCGCAAGCTTGGGCATGGGCATTCCCACCGCAGTGCTGCTAGCACGGGCCTTGCAAGCCCACAGTCCCAGTGCTTGGTGGAGAGCAAGTACCGCCAGAACAATGGGTGGTGGTAGTGGCTGCCCACGGCAGTGGTAATGTGGCAAGCTGTGCTAAATTCAGGGGGATAGCTGTCCCCGCCCCCTGCATCTAGCACAATGTCCCACGCTGTATTGCGATGCAAACCCACATAACTAGTGCGGGGCTTGGTAAACATACTCCTAAGTTTGTACCTGAAGCAATGGAGGTTTAAGTGACTTGCTCAAGATCATAAGGAGTGGCAGCGGAATTTGAACCTGGCTTTCCTGATTCCGAGCTCACTGCAAACTAGTGGATGCCCATACATCTATTTGTGAAAACTTTCTAATCTAAGAGATTTAAAAACATTGTTGTCTGTACAAGCTTTTGGTCAGTCCTGGAATGGTCGGTGTGTTGAACTATTTATTGATATTACCATGATGATATGACTGGGACATAGAATTTAAATTTTAAGTTTAATTGGCAGGCTTTTATTATGTTAATTTTTTTAATGTGGTTTAGTTTTTGTTTTATGTATGTTAAGTTGATATCTGTCTAGATGTTTATGATAAGTAGACTGGAAATACTTTATTTTAAAAAAACATCATACATCTTCTAGTGGTCCCCTTTAATGCTGCCAGTACAAATGAAAGTGAGAAGTAAAACTCATTGATATTTAGTTATGTGGTATATTTGGTATCACTTAGGTGATGATAAAATGGGACTTATTCAAATGATAAGTAGTAGTAATAGTGGATTGTAGGTAGATTCCCTTGAATGGACGGTTCCTGGATGCTGTGACTGACCTGTGACTACTTGGTTCTGAGTCTTTTTTATTGACTTTTTATTAAAGAACAGCAAATACTATGCACATATAAAATTGTCTCTTAACATGTCCATATGAGATACTTTAATCATAATATAATAGCATCATTATATGCCAAATTATATCTACAGTGGCTGCCAGAACCCATAAAACATACTAGAAATCACCTCTGACCCCAGCTGCTGGTTTCACCACAACTTCATGGCTTCTTCAGGGAGATGGATTCACTGGGACATCAGAGCACAAAAAGTAGGCAGGCTACCACCGCTCTGCTCATACAATGGCACCTGTCTCAACACGCCGTGCCAGTGCAGTGTAGGGTTTAGCTACTGCCATTCAAGTTTGCATGACGTTTATGGCAACGTGAATAGAGATATATAGTCATTTGGCCCACTGTGCACCCACAGGGGTTTAATAGTCAGATTGAATCCATTCCTCTGTCCCTCCTCCACCCTTCCCTAAATATGCCCTCCCTGCTTCCCTGTCCCCAAAATATCTGTGCTCCTCTTCCATTTCACTCGCTCCTTCATGCATCAGTCCCCTTCTCTCACCACCACCACATCTGACAGAGTCAGCCCTTTTCATCTAGCCCCCAGCCTTCACTCACTTGCCTCATGTCAGCCCAAAACACATCCTTGGCCCCTTCTCTCACCTTTTCATTTGCCAGCGTCAGCCCATTCTCTCAGCCCCAGCCCCTTCTCCCAGTGTAACCCCCAGCCCTAGGATCTGCTAGCATTAGCACCCTTCTCCCTTCTCTTTGATCCCATCAGCCCCAAGCCCCCTTCTCGCAGCCCCAGCATCTGCTAAAATAATGCCCACTTCTCCCACCCCACCATCTGCTAATCTCAGCCTGTCTCTGTCCCTCTCTCACCCCTCAGTCTAGCATCTTGCCTCTTTCTGTATTCCCCCATCCAACATCTCCTCTTTCTCTTCCCCCCTCTAGTATGGTCCAGCATCTTTCCCTCCCCTTGAACTTCCTTCCCTCCCACCCCTCCCTCCCGCAGCCGTTTCCACCTACTGCAGCGGTGGCAGCAATAATAGAAAAGGCAGCATGTGCCGAGGAGCCTTTGAACACATGCATATGCCACAACCCACTCACAATTAAGAAAACACAGGTAATGGCATGCTTCTCCACCATTCGTTGGTGTTACGCATACTGTAGCGGCCAGTAACAAAACTATATAGTTCAGGTACTAGGTGCCACCTATATAGCAACTATTTAAAAAGCTATTGGGTTCAGTCATTAGGTTTGATAATGGCATTTACAGCAAAGAAAATTAAATGCATATCCAAAATACTACTAATACAACTTATCATTTCTATAGTGCTACCAGACATACGCAGCTCAGTACACATACACATAAGAGATACTCCCTGCCCCATAGGGCCTAATCTGTTCAAGGCAGACAAGCATAACAAAGAGGGGACTAGGGCAATTCTTAAGGGGAATGATTAAAAGGCATATGGGCATCGACAGCAGAATAACAGGGTCAAGATCCAGAGGCAGCCTCAAAGAGCCAGTTAAGGATATGGCAGCGCTAGGGGAGGGGATGGTGTGTAGTGAATAAAGTAAGAGAATTATGTCTCATATGATTGTTACTGTTTATTGTAAAATAGTTCAGAAGAACCTGTTCCCTGTAAAACTGTTGATAAACATGAAAGGCAGTATATAAATAATGTCAAATAAATAAATAATACCCATGTGTGCATATTTGTACTTGTGTCTTGTTTGTTTATGTATGGGTGTTTATATAGGAAGGGGCGTGGAGATTGCTTGTCTGTGTGTATGTGTTAGCTGTGTGTGTCTTTGGTCGGGAGGGAAGAGAAAAATGGGAAAGATCATTTTAAGGGGCAATTCCCTCGCTGCTATGCTTCAATGCAACAGTTTTTCTATGCTGCAGAAACTGAAACTGCTACTCCCACAGAAATGGACTGGGCCGTTTTTTGTGGTGTTTATTTTTCTGAACCTTTGACCTGATCTGGCCCATTTTCAAACTCAATGGGGTATGTTTACTAAGCTGGGCTAATGGTTAACCCGGGCTATCACACAATCAGAGACCACATTGAGGACCAACACCCCGACATCCTATGAATTACAGAATCCTGGCTCACCCCTACCGACAACGTCCTCCTCAACCAACTAGTCCCCCCCACGTACTCCGCCTTTAACAACCCTCACACACAGAAAAGGGGAGGTGGAGTGCTGATCATCGCAAAAGACTCACTACAGCTACAAACTCTCACCTCTCACAGCTCAGACCAATGCAGCTCTATTGCAGTGGGAAACAAGCATATAGCCATTTGCCTCATCTAGAGAGCCCCCCACGCTCCAGCAGAAGAACTAACCACCACTCTAGAAACCATCTGTGCAATCAACACGAACCACAAACCACTAATCCTACTAGGCGACTTCAACCTCAGCTCCTCCACCAATAAGGACAAGGAAACCTTCCTGCAAGCAATGGACTCACTACAATACACCCAACAAATAAACACCCCAACGCACAGACACGGATCCATGCCGGACCTCATATTCGCCCCCATCCACGTCATAGACAAGGGTAACATCTCTTCACCCACAGTCACACCAGTACCCTGGTCAGACCACCACAGAATCAAAATCGAACTCACAAACCAAATGGGAAAAATCAACAAGACACAAACCACAACACTTGGACTAAGAAGATTCAAAGCTTTCAACAAAGAACAATTCCTACAAGACACGCTACCTTACCTTAACACAGACAAACTCGATCTGGACAAACAAGTTGACAATTGGAACAGTGTCATCAGTACAGCAGCTAAAACCAAAACAGGCACAACGACGAAAACCAAGAGACAGCACGCAACATGGTACTCCAAAAGCATACGCAACGCAAAAAGAGAGCTGAGGAAGCTAGAACGCCACTGGAGACGCTCCAAATCTCCAACCTCACAGGACTTATACCTAGCTCAGCAAAAGAAATACAATGAACTTATCAACAAAACAAAAAGAGAGCACCACACAAACACCATCCAGAAAGCATACAACAAACCCAGAGAACTTTTCGAGATAGTAAAAAATCTAACCAACGAACCAAGCCCCGATAAAGACATACAGATCAACCCACAAACCTTTGCAGATCATCTTCAGGAGAAACTAGGCCGCCCACCACCACAAATACCCACAGGAACCAACAGCCCAACCATACCCATCACAAGTTGGGACAAGTTCCACACTCCTTCCACAAAGCAAATCTCAGATATCATCTCCGCTCTCAACACAAGCACCGCACCCACAGATCCATGCTCAGTCCCATGGATCAAAACAACCAAGCAAAACTTCCTCAGCTACATACACAACCTGGTAAGCAACTCCCTAACCCAAGGAACCATGCCAGAACAGTTGAAACTAGCCACAATAAGGCCCATCCCCAAGAAAACCAACCTAGAAAAGAGCAATCCAGCAGCCTACAGGCCAATCTCCAGCGTACCGCTCCTGGCTAAAATCATAGAAAAGACAGTGCAACAACAACTCCAGGACCACATCAACGAGCATGCCCCGCTGGATATACATCAACATGGCTTCTGCCCTAACCACGGAGTTGAAACACTTCTGCTATACCTATTCAATGACATCATCCAGACCATAGACAACTACAATCAAGGAACCCTAATGATCTTCATAGACATATCAGCGGCCTTCGACACAGTGGACCACAGAATCCTCCTAACCAGACTACAGAACATTGGAATAACCAGCACCGTCCTAAGCTGGTTCAACTCATACTTAACAGACAGGCAGTTCCAAGTCAAAATCGGAACCAACACCTCACAACCCACGAAGATCAAACAAGGAGTACCACAAGGATCCGCGCTATCCTCACTACTATTCAACCTATACATCCAACCGATCTGCAACATCATGGCAGCCCACGAAATAGACTACACAATTTATGCAGATGACATCATGATTTACACGCCAATCAACCTCAACAGCCCCGACTACAACAAGATAACAAACTGTCTCGACAGCATGTCCACTTGGCTCACGCACAACAACCTAGCCATAAACTACAACAAGACAGAAGCACTCATCATCACATGAAACACCAACTTCAGCCCCCCACCATTCATCACAACCAACAACACGACAATACCACTAAAGGACGAAGTCAAATACCTCGGAATAACCCTTGACAAAGTGCTCAACCTACAATCACACATAAGAAAAACCGCCAGAAATGCATACTACAAAATGAAAATAATCAGACGACTCAAGCCTCTACTCTCCCATGAACACTTCCGCACAGTCTGCCAAGCGCTCATAACCCCCATACTGGATTTCTGCAACCCGATCTACAACGGAATACCAAAACAATCACTCAGACCACTTCAAATGGCTCAAAACACAGCAGCCAGGATAGTCACCGGTTCCACAACCCAAGCCCACATCACCCCCATCCTCAAAGACCTCCACTGGCTCCCAATCAGCCACCGCATCAAATACAAGATGATCTTAAACATATTCAGAATCAGACACAAGAGCTCTGCACTCAGCCTCCAAGCCCTCATACTCCTTAACACCAGCAACAGACCAAGAAGGAAAACCACAGAAGACACACTCAGCACCCCAAACAACTACACAAAAGCATGCAAATCCACCACACAAAGAGCACTCGGCCCCATCAATATGGAACTCCCTCCCTCCCGACTTACGATCAACTGAGGATCTGAAGGACTTCCGAAAGCACCTAAAGACTGTACTCTTCACAGAGCACTACAGCTCAAACGCTTAACCAGAATCCACAAACCGGATCCAATCTGACTCAATGACAGCCTACCTCAACCAAAAACGGACCCAGAAACACATGTATATACTGTACATAGCGCACACTGTAAATAGCACACTCTAATCAGCACATTCGCACACACGCACCCACACTGTACATACTCTCACCGACACACTCAACACTTCTAATGATCGTTTGCTGTGCTCACCGCCTTGATTGAAGGATAAGGCGGGATAGAAATACCCTTAAATAAATAAATAAAATAAATAACTAGGTCCCATGTTATTCAATGGGACCTAGTTGCAGATAGCCCGGGTTAACTGTTAACCTGGCTTAGTAAACATACCCCAATGCGTTTTTTCACCAGATTTTCTCTACACACCAAATTTGGTCATCTTCTGCCAAATTTTCGAGAATAGTTTTGCCACCAGACAGACATTATCGACCCCTTATTTATAATTTCTTCCCAACAGTCCATTGGCTTGGAAAGAAAAAAATGAGTGGTGTATGTGCTTTGTAATGGCTTCTGTTTACTAAGCTGTTAATGCAGCAATTTATCTGCACTATCTGCTAACATAGCAACTTAGCAGTTAGTATGCGGTAATTTTCACATTAATTACCTAACTGCAGAAGGGGTCATGGAATGGCTGGGGAATAGGTGATTTACTGTTAACATGGAGGCAGGAATCATGGATTAATTTAACGTAGCAGATAATGCGGCACAGCTCTCTCTCCCTCAACAGGGCACTGCCAGGTTGTTTAAAAAGAACTTTCAAATAGGAATGTGCAGGCCAAAAAATGTCATTTTGTTTCATTTTTTTCATTTAGTATCATTTTGTTCAATAGTGTGCCCTATTGTGCAATAGGGTGCATTATTGCTGCTTTTTTTCAAAACGAAAGCACATTCCTACTCTCAAATGCACCTCGACAAGCAGGGCTGTGGAGTCAGAAGAAATTATTGGGTTACTGGAGTCAGAGTTGGAAAAAATGTACCAACTCTGACTAAATATGAATGGTAATATGTTAATAATTCCAATTTCACAGATACTTACTTTTTCTTCAATGAAAACAAGAGAGGGTCTCTTACTCGATAATCAAACCCTGTTAGCTGTGATTTACATCAATCCAATGACCAAATATTGTTGAACAATGACCAACTTGCTAAAGGAAAAGAGACTCTCTATAAAGTAGCAATTCGCATGAAAGAGTTACAGCTACTACCTGAACTCTTGGAACACAGGATGAAGAAGCTAGAAGAATTAATAACTCAGAATCATCCTCTTCAAATCAAGAATTAGACTTTGAAGCATGTTTGGACAAAATGGAATGTTCAAAAGTAAAGTGATGCCTCTTAAACGTGGAAGAACAACCAGTAGAAGTCCAAATAAAGAAATTTCAGCAAGATTTTTTAAATGGATTAAAAGAAGTGGAAAAATATGACCGCTTATCGAAACTGACTATAGAAGAAGTCATCCCTGCATTTTTTTTTGTAATCATGTTTATTAAACCAAGATACACAACACTTTAGGTGCTGTGGATACTCTTACACAGTGCCCCAGAACTGCCCAAAAATAGCAATAACCAATACATTTAAAATTGTATACATTCAGTACTCTTCCCCTCCCCCCCACCATCCTCCCCCCTCCCACAAAGATCCAAGCTCTGCAAACACCTTTTCCATATACACACAGTCACACACCAACAAAACTCCACCCCGGCAGCGGCCCACAAGTAACTAGTCTCAGAACCAAACTTAGTCATGGACCCCTCCAGACTCCAACAGGCCACTAGAGAATAAGCAGCTCATTACGGGTGAGGGATGCAAGCATATCAATATACCCTCCCCAGAGCACAAGGAAATCCTTCCGTCTCTTCACATTTCCCTTCGCAGCCATGCGATCCATTAACATCAACTGATGAAAACAGTTACGCCATTCCCAAAAGGAGGGCATAGAGGGCTCTCTCCAGTGCTGAAGCAGTGGCTGCTTTCCCACTAGACAGGCTTTACGCACCAACAAACGTGTCCATCGTCCCTTAGGACGAGAGAGGGAGAGACTTTTGAGTAGTACTAAAGCTCCTGAGCACTCCAAAGATTGTCCCACCAGGGAAGCTAAATTACCTTGTATTCTATGCCATTATTGCCGAACCACCCTACAATGCCACCACATGTGACCCAGATCTGTGTTAGATACCCAACACCATGGATAGTGTTCACTCAATGTTACCCCACTCTGACATGCCTTCACAGGCGAGAATTATGCCCGGCATAGTGCCTGGTACTGGAGTTCCTGTAGACAAGCTAATTTCACTAAGTCTGGAATGCATTTCACAGCTCCCAAAACAACCCCAGGCGGCACGGAAAAACCCAGTTCCAGCTCTCAGTGATGCTCCACCATAGAAAATCCTTAGGTGGGGACCCGAATACATGTTTGTGTATAAATTGGGAGATGGATATATGGTCTCTAACCTCCAATTCAAAAAACTGTAAGATACGTCCAGATACCTCCACAGTCAGGGACTCCACTGGAAGGGATTGAACATAGTGGCAAAGCTGAAAGAACATAAGTAGCTGATGACTTTTTAGGGAGAACTCAGCACTGAGAGACCGAAATGATTTAATTCGTCCATCTAAATCTACCACATGCCCTAGGCTACGCATACTCTGGCCCTCCCAATCTAAAAACACAATTTTCCATGCCAGGCTGCAATTGTGGGCTACTAAGGTAAGAAACTAGAAACAGTGGGAGTTATATTCATTTGAGAGCATAAGGATCACCACAACCCCCCACATGGGTTCTATCAAGCTCCACTGAAGCCGAGTGGGTAGTATTCGGACATCCATATGGAGAACCGCTAGCAAACTATAAGGGGCAGTGAAAGCCTCTTCTAGTGCCGGGGGTGTGAAGACCTCAGTGCAACCCAGACAGTTTCACAGATGCTGCAACTGACATGCTTGTGCATACCACGCGATATCAGGGAATCCTATACCCCCACAATGCCATGGGTCATGGAGCTGCACATAAGATATCTTAACCCTTTCCCCATGCCAAATAAACCAACAAATTTCCCATTCGAATGAGGCTACTTCCCTGCGCAGTAGATGGAACAGCAAGATCTGCAGCATGTAACAGTTTAGGAAACAGGGTCATGCAGAAGGCCGCCACCTGACCAGACATGGAGAGGAGTAACGGGGTCCATTCACATATTCTAGTCCTTATATGCCCCAACATTGCATTGCCATTCAGTCGGTAGAGGTAACGAGGATCCCCTGGCAATTTGATCCCCAAATAGCAAAAAGCCTGACCTGTCCAGTAAAAGGGGAAAGTTGACCCCCACAATGGACACAGCTGCCCAGCATGTCCACTGCCTCCGATTTATCCTTATTGAGTTTAAGACCAGATATGAGGGCAAAACGATCAAACTCTGATAACAAACATGGCAAAGAAGAAAGAGGTTTCCTAATATAGACTAGGAGGTCATCTGCAAAGGCAGACACTTTGAATTTGGACTGCCCTGTATGCACCGTAGGATCTCTTGACTTTCCACCAAGGTACGAAGGAGAGGATCTATGGACAGGATGAACAGCAATTGGAACAAAGGATAGCTCTGTCGTGTGCCACGTCCCAGCTCAAAGGCATCTGAAAGAGTACCATTCACTAAGACTGCTGCAGAGGGACTCGCATAAAGTGACCGGATCATCTGGATAAAGGATTTGCCCAGACCATAATATGGCAGGAGCCGGAAGAGATAGTCCCATCCTACTCTGTCAAGTGCTTTCTCAGCGTCAAAACTAATTAACAGAGAAGGCAACTGCCTTTCATGAACCCATTCAAAAGAGGCAATAATTTTCCGCAAGTTACTAGCAATATAACGACCGCACACGAAGCCTACCTGTGAGTTTTGCAAATGACTCGGGAGAAAGCATTCTGCTAGTATCTTGGCTAAAAGTTTCAAATCAAAGTTAATCAGGGAAATCGGGCAATATGAATTAGTCTGGAGGGGATCCCTGCCTGGTTTGGGAAGCAAAGTAATATAGGCTCTATTATTCCCCCATGTGAGACATCCGTTCTGTGTTCTCATCTGGAACAGTCCAACCAAGGGAGCTGCTTCCAAGTTGGGCATGAATTTGTAGAATTCTGCATTGCACCTGTCTGGGCCAGGGGCCTTACAGCACTGCATCTTCTGGATCCCCTGGAGCACCTCATGTTCAGAAATTGGGGCCTCCAACAATGCTGTCTGTTGTGGAGTGAGACGGAGTAGAGGGTGGCGAGCATGTCTCCACCACTCTGTCACAACTTGCCACTCCAGCCGCAAGATACAGGCATTAAGCAGGTGACTATGACGGGCTGTGTAGGCAATAATATCACCTCTGAGTACCACCGTCTCCCAGAACAATTCAGGTGACTCTTTGTGCTCTCTATTAAACCGTGCGTAGGTTCCCACTGTTCTCTAATATAAACCTGGAATTGCTCATCCCTATAAAGTTCCAAGGGGAAAAGCCATAAATGGGTGCCCGACTTCTGGGGGACTTCAAGCGAAATCTGCCCAAATAGGAGCATGATCCGAAATTTCATTTGGCCTGATATGAGCATCTTCCACCCAGGAAAAAAGTGATTCAGAGGTAAATAAATAGTCAATAAGCATGCTTGTTCCATAGACACACAATTGATGAGTGTAATCCCACTCAAGGAGGTGGAGGAGCCACCATGGGTCTACCAAATTCAGTCACTGGGTGACTCTATGTAGGAGTCAGGCAGTACCAGACTGGCATCGGGGGTCCCCTCAGGAGATGTCTAATGAGGAATCTACCACTCCACTGAGGTCGCCCTCCAGCACCAGTCTGTCATCCGGGAGCTGCTCTAGAGTAGAAATCAAGTGGGAGTAAACAGAAGAATCCAGAGCACTATATATTTGGCCTACCCAGTCCTGACGGAGCTTAGCGTGCTCAGGGGCAGTTTGATGCTTCTCTTGGACCAAGGTTATATTGCAGCAAGTCAGGGCTTGCAGAATCTTATATTGTTTAGGGGGGGGGGGGGTGTCAAGGCCACAGACATTCCAGGAAATAATCCTTAATCCCATTTTCTCATTACAATACATTCAGAAGAAAACAGCCAACTCAAAGCAGTGGAGAGGCACCCCCAGCCTAGGGCCCCCCTCTTCCAAAATCAAATGAACAGGTTGATTGAGGTGTCCACAGATCCTAAGCCCAAAAAATAGAAATTCCTTCCAATCCCCCTAGTCCTCATCCCTTCACCCACCCTCCCCATCCCCCTGTCCCCACTTCCCATCCCCCCTCCCACAACAAGCAAAGACTTGCACTCCAATCAGGAGTTCAGGGTATGACACATTGAGGCTCCCCATCTCGAGTTGAGCTCCTAAAGCCCCTCTAGCCGTCCCCACTCATACACCCTCCATCATCTTCCAAACCCCAGTTTTTCCACGAGCATTCATCCAACCAACCATACACCCTGCTCACATACCACACATTCCTCCCCTTGTTGCACCCTAATATCCATATTTAGCATACACGTTCATTCTCCTTCACGCAACACTTCCTTTCTCATCCCCACACACCCCTCCTGAGTCAATACAACCAGAAGAACAATATTAATGGACCCATCTCCAAGAGCAGAAAAACATAAGACATTTAAACCCTCATCAGTATAGGGGAAGTTACTGGGATTATAAAAGCTGAAACATGTAAACCCTTATAACGAACCCTCCCTTGGATCCACTAAATCCCCCCAAAGGCTAGATCCAGCAACGTCCAGAAAAACAAACAAACCCCAAAGTCATATCTGTCCTGGGGATGCCACAGTATCCAGAGAGGCAAACCTCCAGGTGCCAATAAACCATTTTCCACAAGCGTAGCCCGAGGGGTCTCCTCAGGGTGGGCAAAGGGGGATAGACTGCCCGATGTTCCATATTTCATGTTATGAGACCCCTAGAAAAAATGCTGGTAAAGCAGAGAAGTAGGCAATGGCAAAGTGTTTAAGAAAGTTAAGGCCGCACCTGGTAAGTCAAAGAATCAAGGCTTGCCATCATGTAGAATCCGCAACCAGGCCACATACAGCAGGGAGAAGCAGAGGCCTTGTTGTATTAAATTCTCACAAACTTCAGCATAGTCCTTATGGTGTTTGGTGACCACTGCTGAATAGTATTGAAAAATCAGCACCCGATGCCCTTCTTGTTCGATACCTCGTTGATCCCATGACACTCTGACCATGGCATCCTTGTGCACATAATGATGAAAGCGGTCAATCACCACTCTAGGGCGATTCTAACCCTCCTGCCGAGGATCCAGACAATGGGCATGCTCAATCAGTGCTTTACCCTGCAGATCCACTAAGCACAGTTGGGTTGGTAGCCAAGTGTCTAAAAAGCCGTAGATTTCGGCATCAGCTATTGTCTTCGCAATGCCGATCAGACGTAAGATTTTCCTGCAGCCTTGGTTTTCTAAGTCATCAAGCTTGGCGCTGTACTGTTCCAGGTGGTCTGCCTATTTTTAAGAACTGAATCTTGTGAAAGGTCAGAGTATTCAAGGTTGTAGACTTGCTGTTCCAGGCCCCGTACGTGCTCCTGAAAATCTGACAGCGCCTGAGACATCTTTTCTAGAATTGGTGTCAGGTCTTGGAACTGGCTGACAAGTTCCCTCACGATCCCCTGGGAGACTTCTTCCACCATACCATCCGCCAGCGCTTTCTCGTATGGGTTCGCCAGTGCAGCATCCGCCATCTTAAGGTCAGATCCTTTTGGCTTCTCTGTGCAGTCTTTTCATGCCAATTTGGTTGCCATCACACTCTGTTTTGCCAGGGGGTTCAGCTGGCCGAGAGGGGGCCCAGGGCTCAACAAGTCACCAATATAAGTTGATTCAAAATAATTTTGAGGTGAGGAGCCTCGGAACTCAAGTAGACACATCTAGCTCAGCTCACTGTGTCACGTGACCCCCCCTAGTCATCCCTGCTTATCTAGAGGTTATTAGTGTTATAGCTAGAACTGTAACGGCAATGCCACCCACCCATGTCGGTGCTGAAAGATTTAAGGGCTTCTGTGAAGGAGGATCTGGCAAAAGCAATTCTTTTTCTAAAAACAAGTTGTAAATTTTGAATTTGGATTTTTGATTTAACCCCATTTCTATAAATACAATATTTCTGTATTAAATTTTGTAGGGGTAAACCTTTCTAGTTTTTACAATATAATTTTTATTTCATTTAATGTAATCTTTCATGTTCCATTCATTTAGATTTTATATTGAAACAACACTTTAATCTCGTAAAGGAAGGGTTATGTACCTAACTGAGTTTATTTCTTTTAATCCTGTAAGAATTCTTAGTCTCTTTTTTTAATTTTGTAAGTTTTGTTTTATATTTAATGTTAATCATGTTTGTAGCTTCTTAAATAATATAAAAATGCCACAAAGGCATAGCTGTGGAGCTATGCCATTGTGTAGCTATTCCCTACTGGTCATCTAGCCCCTATACGGCCACTCAGAATTGGGACATACAGTAGTAGAACCGATTCTGTCCCCTGCAGGATCAGAATTGGGTCTATCGGCTCGTACGATTCTGAAGGGCTGCACTTCCAGCCACATCCACGTAGTACTCCGCCTGGCTCCGCAGTAGAGCCGCAGTGCCATGGCACCATTACGGAGCTGCAACCGCCGGTCACTGCCTTGAATGTCCTTACCCCGCAGCTAAACCCCTGATCCGGGCTCCCATGGCCAGGGTCAGGCTGCGGGGAACCTCCTGCACACCTCCCTGCTTTGTCCCTGCTGGTCGCCGCTGCTACCCTGCGTCCAGGGGGACTTATTTCACCTCTGAAGTGGAATAAGTCCCCCATCAAACTGGCATACCCCGGATGTACAGGGCCGACCTCAGAATCGGCACTATAAGTCTAGGGTGATGGCCCGCCCACTCACCGCTCTCGATCTGCCTTCCGCCGGCCCCTTTCCACCCCCATCTAAGGTTCCCTGTACAACTCCACTGTTCGTACAGGGAACCTTGCAAGGGGATGGCAAGGGGGAAGAATAGCGGGGATGTACGTCCAGGCAGGGCATACATCTCCGCTATTCATGGCTCAGAGTAACCCCCATATCCTTTAAACCCAAACTTTAACAGGTTAGGGTGCTACAAGCAGCCTGATGAATCATGATGGCAGTGATGAAATGCCTTGTATGTTCTGTGCTTTCAATCAGTATAGGAAATCTATAATTAATCTAATTATACATAGAAGAGTCGGAGTCGGAGGTACCATAAATTAAAGAGTCTGAGTTGTAGGTTTTGTGTACCGACTCCACAGCCCTGTCAATAAGTTGCCTGTGCTATTAGATCCTATGAACTCTCGCAAGAGACTCAACACAATGCACATATTAACAAAAGTACTAGCAATGAATGTGAGAGACTGAGAGGCCAATGCAGCAAACTTTGTGCTATGCTTTAGCACAGCATCTTGCTCAAGATTTTACCACACTAGTCTTTGTCCCCAGTACGGGCATACTAATATTATGCAAAGGAAGGAATAGCTAATTGCTCCTCAGTGTAAACAAATGCACTGAAACTTAGTGCAGATTTTTAGTCTTTTCTTTACGCTGGATATTTATGCCAGCAAAAGGATCATCCAAGCTGAAGTTTGACATTTCACCTCATATGACCCAATCAGGCACAGGTAGAAGCCTCTTAATCCTCATGTTGTCAACCATCTAGAGGGGCTGGTCATCCAGGAACTTATTTCCCAGAGGCACCATGTCATCATCTATGATGATACCACAACTATATACATCACTCCATCTGCTTCATGATTTTTTTGCTTAGGCTGCTTGAATACCACCTTACTAGGGGAAAAGGCTGGTGATTCTGCTTGGGAAATGAGTTTCCTTTTTTCTGTTGCTTTCCCACCACTCTTATTTTCATTGCTGAACTGAGTCCCTAGCCTGGCATCAGCACCTTCTCATACTGAACTGGAAAGGGCGCTGTTTCTGCAAATGATGCTGCATGCCACTGTGGTAAGATGGCTCTTCAGTTTCCTTCTACTAATGTGCTTCCTACACTAATTGCATTCTGCATACTATGGATCCTCAAGCACTTTAAAATGCCTCCAAGCCTCTGAGGTTTTACAAGATTTCGCTCTACTTCCTTGGAGGGGTGGGGGGGGGGGGCGGCGGCTGCTGCTTTTGCTGAACCTGGGGCTGAGGACAGAGGAAAGGGTGAAAGGCTAGGGGCATTCTTCCCATTTTCTACTCTGGGGTACTCCACTTCAGTCTTTCTGGGCTGCTGCCTGTTTGCAGTGGGCACCTTCAGCCCCATGCACCAAAATAAAGAAATAATAAAACAAAGAAAGCCCTTCTTTCCCCTCACCTCTCTCTGTTGCTGCTGACTGTGTCAGTGTTGCCACCTCTGCTGCGCCACTATTGGTAGTGGCCTTTCCCTCCCCCAGTGCCTTGCAATCTTCATGCCAGTGCCATTATGTGCTTTGCCTATCTTTTGCTCTGTTGGTTTGTTCATGCCACCGTTCTTTATGTATTTGCCTGTGCCCTGTGTCCTTCCTCCTCGTGTTTTGCATCTTTCTGGATGCCTTGGGGTTTTCATGCTACCACTTTCATCCTCTCTTTATGCCTTGTTGCTGCCTTTCTTGCTGCATTGCTTTGTAATCAGTGTCTTAGTGGGATGATAGTTGTGTTCCTTTTCTTGTTTTGCAACTTTCTTGGTGCCTCCTACCCCAGTCTTAATTGCACTGTGATTGTCATTTAAAAGTACTTTATGTAGAGATAGCAGGGATTTTTTCCATGACATAAGTCCTCAGTGCCTTCAAGTATTCTTGTTTGAGAGGTAGAGCTTTGTAACCCCTCTTGCTGCTGGGCTGGTACCCTTGGGGTGTTTTTGAACCTTCCTGCCTATCTTACTGCTGCTTTGGTACTTTTCAGGCATCTAATGGCCTTGCAGCCTGCAATGAGGCTATGTTGGCACTCTTGGGGTATGATTCCTGGGTCTTGTAGCCAGTCTTGCTGCTCTGTTGCCACTCTTCAGATGTTTCAGGGCCTTTCAGCAAATCTAGATACTATGTGGTCTCCTTTGGCTACTCTACCAATCACTTTAGGTGGAAGTGCCAAAACCTCCAGCTCTAAGACAAATTGAACCCATCGTGATGAGGGTATATTACCAGCCTAACACCATCGATAAGCCTTAAATTTTCTCAAATTTCCATTTCTGTACTTGCTGACTAGTATTAGGCTTCCATTTTAGGGTCTTCCAGCCCATCTTCCTCTGGTGTTCCCAGCTCTCACAGGCAAAACTGCTGCCCTTCTACCTACTGCCATGGCTATTGGGACCTTCATCATAGCACATCCTCTGATCTTTTTCTAAATCCCGCAGTATCTTGTTCCAAGCAGTCCAAGAAGTCTTCCCCCAGTTTAGAGGGATCTTCACCTATGCTGGGATAAAGATCCACAGTGCCAGCACTCTAACTTGTAGACACCCAGTTGACCTCTCTCCACTTCTGTGCTCTTCCAGTCTCTCTTGTTGGTATGTTGGCAGTTGTGGTAGTGTGACGTGCGGTGGAAAGAGGTTTTGTTTTAAAGACAGAACAGGCAGCAGTCAAGAAAATAATGTCAGCTATATTCTATCCCAGCAGTTAAACCTTCACAACCTAGTTCTCCTGGCCTGTCCTCCAACTCCAGTTAAAGCTCCCACCTTCACACGGCTTGCCTAGAAAGGACGTCTGGCTCCACGGGCCTCTCTCCCTCCTGTAGACTGCTGGGTTTTTAACTTCTCCCCAGGAGACACGCCCCCCACCCCTCCAGCCCTGATCTCTGGGCTGCAGGCTGTCTTAAAAGGGCCTGTAGATAATCCCTCTGGAGAGGGACGGGCAATATTCTATACACCCCATCACAGGGCTCTTCTGGTATTTTAGGCCTTCCAGTCAATCTGGGTGCCATATTGGCTCTCTTCTGGTGTTCCTTCCTGCACCCTTCAACCAATATTAGCACTGTTTTAACCAGCTTATGCCGACTTGGGGTTATCTAGACGTGTTGTTGCTGCTTAACTCCTCTGCCTATACTGTGAGGTCTTCCTGTCAATCTAGATGCCATTTTACTCTTTTCAAAGTGCTGTGGTATTCTCCTGTCTATTTTGGTGCTGCTTTGCCTTTTTTTCCAGTACCTTAGGTGTTCATTCAACGCTTTCATTTAATTTCAGCATTTCTATTCTACCTTTACAATATAGTTCAAGGCAGATTATAAATATTGTAACAAAGAATTATTTATTTATTTATTTATTTATTTAATAGTATTTCTATTCCGCTTTATCATAAAATCAAAGCGGTTTGACATACAATATAAGTGAAAGTGAAAACAAGCAGTAAATGTAGATTGATATAGTAAATTGTAGTGCTTTGTAGAAAATTGAATTATATACTATTATGTACTATTACACAACATGAGCTATATTACATACTTCTATATAATTGGTCATTCTTATTAAGTGATTTAATTAATTTTAATGACCATAGTGTTCTATAAACAGCATAGTTTTCAGCTGTTTTCTGAAGTCTTTGAGGTCCAGTGCTGCTCTTAAGTCACTTGGGAGAGAGTTCCAAATAGTTGGGGCAGCAAAAGAGAATGCCCTTTCTGAAGTGTCTTTACGTGATGATAATAAGTCAGAATGGGGCATGTTTACTAAATCAAATTAAGAATTTGCATATTAATGTTTTTTAGTGCCAAAAATTAGCATGGGAGATGTGGCCAACCTGCACTAACTTTTGGGGGCATTTTTACCCAAGTCCCCATGCAGGTAGTGTAATGGGAAACACCTTACCGCACTGAACCCGCAACTACGAATAATGCAGGTGGCAGTTACCACCACCTACTGAAGTGGTATAAAAGTCACCCAAACTAACTACAACGTTGACAATTAGCATGGACTAATTGGCGCCTGTGCTAAACTCAGTGTGCAAGCAACACCCACTCTCTGTCCCTAATCCACATAGTGCCTGCCCAGTCGCGCATTAAGCAGTTAGAGTGGGATTTTTACCACGTGCTAAGCCCCACAGTAACTGGTACTTTAATTAACGTGCCCCATATTATTAAAAGAATCATCTAGTATAGTAATGCTCTAAACTCAATTAATCAGATAATGGAACAGAGTATAACAAAATTATAATAAAGTTTTCTAAAAGACATGTAATTGTTCTCTTGTTTTAAAGCACTAGGCAGTTCATCCCAATGAGTTGTCACCAGATAAGTAAATAACTTATCCAAAGTACCTTTCAAATTGTAATTTCTTATGATTTGATAAGTTAAAATGTAATTAGAAGATTGTAAGAACTTATAAGGACTGACATATGACAACATGTCCATCAACTCTAGTAACCTCCTCAGGTTTAGAAACTGCTAACACCTAATCAGGAGTTAGTGGGCTTGATTTCCTGAGTGCAGCTGAGGCCTGCATAAAAGGCTCCAGTGCCTTGCCCTGTTGAGGCTTTCCTAACCAGGGCTCTATAGAAAAACAAACAGTAAGGATTTGAGGGTTTGTTTGTTTGTTTGTTATTATATTACATTGCTAGCTCTCTGACTGGGAGCTCTTAAAAGGGTTTTTTTTGTATATTTTTTAAAACAAGGTTACTTTCTTTTTGGTGCTTTAGGGGAACTTTCCTTGAGCACAATAGGTTGCTGAACTCTAGTAACCTCCTCAGGTTTAGAAACTGCTAACACCTAATCAGGTGTTAGTTCCCTCCCTACCCACCCCGACTCCCACCCACCCCTAGTGAGCAGTCTTGCTTTATAGGGCACCTCCCTCTTTAACAAATCACAGAGAATTGGACCAGCACATTTTGAATATAATTAAAGAGATTTAACTGCTTTTTCTCTGAAAGGACAGCTGCGAAACCAGCTGGTACTTGGTAGATCTCTCTCTTTTGATTTAACAGATACCTAAGCTCCACAAACAGAACAATGGCTGGGAAAAATCGTATTGCTAAAGCTGTTGCCCTCGTTACAGCTTCTGCCTCGGTCCAGACAGAAGTCCTAATGCCAGTTGAAGGACCAGTTCCATGTGCAGGGTGCCTGCATGCTGAGGCTCTGAGGAAACAAGTGGAGGAACTCAGAGAGGAGGTGGTGAGGCTGAGGAGCATTCAAGACAGTGAGAAGTACATTGATGAGATGCTTCTTGCAGCAACCAAGCTCTCCAGCACAGGAGAAGATGGGTGCCAACAGAATGTCGATGGTTGGACACAAGTCACCAGGGCCTGCAAAATCACCAATCCAACTTCTCCAGCCCTTGAATTGAAGAATCATTATGCAGCCCTGGAAGTGGAGGAGGTGAAAGCATCCCTGGAAAGGGAAGAACCAGAGTTCAAGTACCCCAAATTTGCAGAATCAGTGACCAGAAGGAAACGAAGGGTAGTGGTGGTCGGAGACTCTCTTCTGAGGGGTACTGAGGCATCCATCTGCCGACCAGACTTGATGTCCAGAGAGGTATGCTGTCTGCCTGGTGCCAAAATCCAAGATGTTACGGAGAGTTTGCCGAGACTCATCAAGCCCACTGACTATTACCCAATGTTGCTAATCCATGTTGGAACAAATGATACTGCCAGGTATACCTCGGAACGTATCAAAAGTGACTTCATGGCTCTGGGACAGAGGGTGAAGCAGTTAGGTGCACAGGTGGTGTTCTCTTCAATCCTCCCTGTTGAGGGTAAAGGCCAAGGCAGAGAGGCTTGCATCCTGGAGATGAATGCATTGCTGCGTGGATGGTGTCATCGAGAGCGTTTTGGTTTCCTAGACCATGGGATGCTGTTCCAAGGGTTGCAGAGCAGAGATGGCATCCATCTGTCCAAAAAAGGTCAACGCATCTTCGGTAGTAGACTGGCTAATCTACTGAAGAGGGCTTTAAACTAGATTCGTTGGGGATAGGTGAAGAAAGCCCCCAGGTAAGTGAAAGCCCCCAGGTAGGTGATACATTAAATACCTTTATGGAAATGGGTAACAGGGGTAACATATGGAAAGCAGTGTGTATAAATGCCCGTAGCATGGGAAATAAGATCCCTGATGTTGAAGCTTTGGTGGGAGTGGCTGACTTGGATTTAGTGGCAGTTACAGAAACATGGTTCACAGAAAACCATGACTGGGATGTAACTATACCTGGCTATACTTTATTCAGAAAGGACAGGGTAGGAAGAAGGGGAGGAGGAGTGGCACTATATGTAAAAACTACTATTAAAGCTTTGGAATTACAGAGCTTAAAAGGGAGAGGAGGCATTGTGGGTTAAACTAGAAAGAGGGAAAGAGAAATCTATTTGCATTGGTGTGATATACAGACCTCCCTCACAAGAGGAAGAGATGGACAGAGAGTTAATTGAAGACATACGCAGCATTGCTAGGAAAGGGGAAGTGCTACTGATAGGAGATTTCAATATGCCAGATGTTGATTGGCACATTCCTGCTGCAGTATCATCTAGAAGTAAGGAGATCCTGGATTCTCTACAGGGAGAACTATTCAGGCAATTGGTAACAGACCCCACACGTGAAGGGGCCATACTGGACTTGGTGCTTACCAATGGTGAAAGTGTTTCGGATGTTGTAGTGGGAGATCATTTTGCATCCAGTGATCACCAGATGGTGTGGTTCAGTATTAGGATTAGGGCTGTTAGAATCCATTCCAAGGTGAGGATCTTAGACTTTAGGAAGACTAACTTTGCGAAGGTGGGCCAATACCTCGGGAGTCGTTATTGGGATGGGAACAGCTGGGGGATGTAGAAAAACAGTGGGCAAAACTGAAAGGGGACATTTTAAAGGCAACCAACCTTTTTGTTAAAATGGTAAATAAAGGCAAAAGGAAAAGGAGACCGCTATGGTTTTCTAAGGAAGTAGCTAAAAAAGTGAAGAAAAAGAGGGAGGCCTTCATGAAATGCAAGAGATCACAGAGAGAGGAAGACAGGCATCTGTATTTGGAAAAACTTAGAGAAGCTAGCAAAGTAGTCAAGAAGGCAAAGATTCAAAAGGAGGAGGAAATAGCCAATGCAATAAAATGGGGGGATAAGACATTTTTCAGATATTTATTTATTTATTTATTTAAAGGGTATTTCTATCCCGCCTTATCCTTCAATCAAGGCGGTGTAAACATCAAACAATCCGTGGTAGTGGAGTGTGTGTGAGTTAGTTTATGTACAGTGAGGGTGCGTGGGTGCAAGTGTGTTGATTAGCGTGATCTATTTACAACATGTGCTTTTTACAGTTATATACAAAGGGTTTGCTGTTTCTGCAGCTTGCTGTGGTTGATCTTCAATCGAGTCTGTAGTTATATTAGTGAGAAGAGGAAGGGCAAAAGTGGTATTGTCAGACTCAAGAGTGCAGGGGGGGAATATGTAGAAGCTGATAAGGATAAAACGGAATTGCTTAACAAATATTTTTGTTCTGTGTTCACAGATGAAGAACCAGGAGCAGGACCTCAGAAAACACCCACAAATAAGAACAGAAGCGAGGGACATCTTGAACAATTTTCAGAAGACTGTGTTCGTGAGAAATTAGCTCACCTTAAAGTAGACAAAGCGATGGGACCGGATGGGATACACCCTAGAATACTGAGGGAACTTGGGGACGTTCTAGCAACTCCACTGACTGACCTTTTCAATGCCTTGTTGGAGTCGGGAGTGGTGCCAAAGGACTGGAGAGAGGCTCATGTGGTGCCTTTACACAAAAGCGGAAGTAAGGATGTGGTTGAAAACTACAGGCCAGTTAGTTTAACTTCGGTGGTGAGTAAATTATTGGAAACGCTGCTGAAAGAGAAAATAGTGAGGTTTCTGGAGTCCAGCGGATTACAGGATCCGAGGCAGCATGGATTCACCAGAGGCAGGTCTTGTCAGACAAATCTGATTGATTTCTTTGACTGGGTGACCAGGGAGTTGGACCGAGGGAGAGCTCTAGATGTGGTGTATTTAGATTTCAGTAAAGCCTTTGACACTGTTCCTCACAGGAGACTTTTAAACAAACTGAGCACCCTAGGGATGGACCCTAAAGTTACTGCTTGGGTTAGAAATTGGTTGGGTGGGAGGCGACAGAGTACAAGTAAATGGAGCTCACTCTGAGGAGAAGGATGTAACCAGTGGTGTGCCCCGGGGATCTGTCCTTAGTCCGATTCTTTTTAACATCATTGTTAGTGATATAGCGGAAGGGCTGTCGGGTAAGGTTTGCCTCTTTGCGGATGATATCAAAATCTGCAGTAGAGTAGACACCCAGGAAGGTGTATATAACATGAGGAGGGATCTGGCTAAGCTTGAAGAATGCTCTAGAATTTGGCAGCTGGGATTTAATGTTAAAAAATGTAAGGTCATGCATTTGGGCTGCAGCAATCCAAGGGAGCAATACAGTATAGGAGGTGAAGTACTTTTGTCCACTAAAGAAGAGCGGGACCTAGGCGTGGTTGTGTCTGATGATCTTAAAGTAGCTAAACAGGTAGAAAAGGCGACGGCAAAAGCTAGAAGGATGCTTGGGTGCATACGGAGAGGAATGGCTAGCAGAAAAAAGGAGGTGATAATGTCTCTGTATAAGTCTTTGTTGCGGCCTCATGTGGAGTATAGTGTGCAATTCTGGAGACCGCACCTTCAAAAGGATGTGCACAGGATGGAGTCGGTGCAGAGGGTGGCTACTAAAATGATTAGTGGACTTCATTATAAAGCATATGAGGACTGACTTAAGGATCTTAATATGTACACCTTAGAGGAAAGGCGGGATAGAGGTGATATGATTGAGATGTTTAAATACCTCCGTGGCATAAATGTTCAGGGAGAGAGCCTCTGTCAATTGAAAGCAAGTTCTGCTACGAGGGGACATGGGATGAGGGTGAAGGGAGATAGATTCAGGAGTGATATGCGGAAATATTTCTTTACGGAAAGAGTAGTGGATCCATGGAATAGTCTCCCAGTGGAGGTGGTAGAGATGAGGACAGTAACTGAATTCAAAAAAGCATGGGACCAACACAGAGGATCTCTAAAGGTAAAAAGTGGACTGTTGTAGTTGTTGATATGGAAGGACAGACTAGATAGGCCATGTGGTCTTTTTCTGTCATCATGTTTCTATGTTTCTATATAGAATGGAGAAACCCTATTCAGAATTTTGAACATGAAACATAATAGTGTAAATACAGTTCTCAAGCGGATGAGTACCAATGCAATTTAATTTAAAAGGGTGTTACGTGATCCCATCTAATACCTTTTAAAATTACTCTGGCTGCTCTGTTTCATATAATTTGCAATTCTGATAATGTTTTCTGTGATAAGCCAAGATAAAGGCGTTTGCAGTGATTGCCAGAACTAATAACAAATGTAATTTATAACAGCATCTTTTCATAGCACTGTTCACTTGACTTTCCATGGTCAAAGGAGGCTGATTTCAAGGACGAAATCAGGGGAATCAAATTTCCTTTCAGTATAATGTTGGAAAGAAATCTAAAGAATGACCGGCCTGTAGGTCGTTAGTTTTCTTTGAGCCACTTTGCCCTTCTGATTGTCACTCTCTTTTTTAAATTTATTTTTTACAATTCAAACATACTTGACATAAGCAAGTGTAAAGAAATAAACAGAAAATACACTAAGAAAATAATGTCATAAAGGTAATCTTCATAAACAAACAATTGCAACCCACATCTAGGGGAAGAATTACAAAAGAAAAAAACAGAAAAAAAAGAAAACAAGAGAGAAAAACTCTCAAACTCAGAGCCAAATTATAAGACTGCCCAATATTCCCTCATCACTCACCTGGGTTCTCCCTTTCAGACAAAAAGGTCTCCAGTTGTAAATAATCAAGAAAAAGAAACGTTACACCCTGAAGTGTTATCACACACTTACAGGGAAACCTAAGAAAAAGGATGCCCCAAGGGACAACACCCTTGGCCTAAGGGACAAAAAGGCCCGCCTATGCACCTGAGTTTCCCTAGAGACATCCTGAAACAACTGTACTTTAGCACCACAAAAAAGGGAATCTTTATGTTTAAAGTAACTCTTAAATACCAAAGCTTTATCCAATTCAGATACAAATGAAGCCACCAACGTGGCCCTAGTTAGAATGGTATCTTGTGAGTCCTTCAGGAATTGAGTAAGATTAACTGGAGATTGAGGTTGAAAAATATATTCCCCCCAAACTCATCAGATACCCTTCTAGAGGAAATATAAAACATTTTAGAAAAAGCTATGGTATCTGCAATTGGAAGTTCTAAAACTTCCTTTATATATTTACGAAGCAATATCTCAGATGATAACAAATGAGTAAGAGGGAAATTTAAAAAACAAATATTTTTCATCCTAAGAGAATTTTCCAGAGACTCCAACCTACGATGAATAAGTAAACCATCTTTAACTGAAGATACACTCATCGTCTGCAGAGAAGCATACCGGAATCACATTTCTTCACCTGAACAGTTAAGATTCCAACCACTCATCGACTGCCCCCAGCCTTGTAACAGTTTCCTGTGTAAATTTACAAAGTTGAGACACAGTGGTTACCAAGGTAGCCTCTGTGTGTATCACAACACACCAAATATCCACCAAGGACACCTGAGAATCAGGTATATCTTGGGGAACATACTGGGGTGATGTCCAAGTAACAGGTAGTAAAGTACTCACTACAGGGACTGGTGTGCTCTGTTGTACCGGCATACCACATGCAGGCAAGTCGAGCGGGGTTATCAATAATGGGAGAAGAGGCGGAGAACACTCAGGAACTCAAAGATGCTCCCTCCGGAGTTTGCAAAGGCGGAACAGTACCTGCAGGGGGAAGAGACACAACATTCCCAATCTTCACATGCCTATCCATAGGGCCATTCTGTCCCGGAGCCAAAGGAAAAAACTTCTTCTTTCTCTTACCCATAAATACAGCAACTCCTCAAGACTCCTCACTGGCTCCTAAGGGGCTCCCAAGGGGCCTACCTGCCCCTTGTGGCGCGCCCCTTAGGGCATGCCACGGTCGTGCGCCTAATATAGAGTGAGAATTTAAAGACCCTGATATCGTCAGGGGCAGCCTGCTCACTCCGGGAACCTCTGACACTGCACAGCTGGCTCCAGTTCAGCTCTCCCAAAGGCACACTGAGCTCTGCTGGCTTTTAAAGTCCCCGATATCATCGGGGCAGTCCCCGCCGCAGCCTGCTCACCCTGGGAAACTCCGACTCTGCACGGCTGGCTCCAATTCAGCTCTCCGAAAGGCACACTGAGCTCTGCTGGCTTTTAAAGACCCCAATATCATCAGGGGCAGTCCCTGCCGCAGCCTGCTCACCCCGGGATGCTGCACGGCTATTTGTCACTCTTGATGGCTTGTAGGGCTGTTTCCTTGGTAACACATGCCTGCCAGGGAGTGTCAAGCAGGTTTGATTGCAGTGAAACCTGCCCCATAGATTTGAATGGGGATGAATGAAACAAATACACAAATGATTCAGCATATCAATACTAGCCGAGCAGGGCCCAAGAACGAATATGAATAGACATGGAATTTTTGGCATGCACATCCTTAATATCCGGCTTCTGTTTACTATGTTAAATGTATGATCTTGCTGCTTCAGTATTTTACTTTCTGAGTTAGGTTAATCGGTAAAATGCAAAATGCTTTTCTTATCCTGGTGTGTAGCTACTTGTTGCCAGTAACCCTTTGGGAACCAAGGTGAACCCTGAAATAGAACACTCTGAAGAAAGGCTGGGGCCCAGGTTGGGGAGGATTTATGGACAGAGCCTCAGAGCTGCTAAGTTGCCTAGTTCTAGAAGGTAGATTTCAGGCCATTCCTGGATTTCAGCCAGTTTTATTTCATTGCATTATGGGACCTGCAGCATTGATTTCAATGGGCAGAATCTTGGGATGTAAGCTCAAAACTAGGACTGACCAAAACGTTTCCCTCCTGGAATTGAGTAACTTACCCCCTTATAGGATCCCTAGCAGTCTGGGTCCCTGGTCATCTGTTCCCTGTTGAAGCACAGGTGTCTTGAAACAAAAGATGCAGCAGGGTCTCTGGACTCAAGGATCTTCCTCTATTCTGTGGACTATAATATCATCCTATGCCTTGTCACATCTACTCTACCACCATCTATCAAAGGTAAAGAAAACCTCTATACACAACTGGCATGCCATACATGTTCCCAAGCTTTTTACGCAGAAGTATGCTTACCCTGGATGTGTATACTGCTCTGTACTGCTGGCTAAACTGGAAATAAAAATAAAATACTGTTTCTATCCAGCCAGAGACTAAGAGCCAAGCTCTTTCTCTCTCTCTGTCTCCCTACTGCCCTTCCATATAGCCTCTACACACAAGCTGTCTGTTTTTCTCTTGTTGCTGGATATTTGTTCTTTGCAGCACAACTTTCACCCTAGGCAATTCTGGGACTCGTGGCAGCCTGAACACCTCTCAGACTGGCTTCTTAACTGCATAGGCCTTCGCCTACCACAGTCCAAGTCACTTCCCAGGGACTCTCTGTGAGCCATAGCAACTCTAACTTCCCTAGTTGCTTCACTTCAGCCGTTCTCTAGGCTCAGTGTCCTTCACCTTGCCCAGTTCTGCAGCAGCTTAGTTCTTCCAACTTCTGCTCACATTCTGTCTCCATTCTGTTGGCAGGAAATCTTCTTATCTCTGCTCAGCTCTGCTTCCCTCCATGGGCTTTCTGTCTACTGCTTATGAGTCCTTACGCTTTCTGATCTTCCTGCTTCAGACACAGGGCTCCACATGCTACTTTTTTTTCCTTTCTTCTATTGTCACTTCCTCTTCCTGCACTTGAGAGTGAGAAGGTATAAATGGGGAAGGTAAAAGGGCAAACGGGAGCCTGAATAACAGCATAATATACTAAGAAAGAAGCTAGAGGTGGGGATAGGATGAGTGGCAGGGAAGGAGTTGGAGTTGGTGAGGGGTTGAGAGGCAAAGTTAGATGACGCTGAGGAAGGAATGAGTACAGAGCGTGAAGATGGGTGACAGGAAATAGAAGGCTGGCAAATGAATGGAGACATTGGTAGAAATGGGAGAACTAAGATGGTAAGCATAGGAAATGGAAAGCTACTAAGTAGGTGGCTGGTGAAAAGAGGGAGAAGGAGGATTGGAAGGGGAGAAGGAGGAATACAATAGCTATAGCTAGATGAAAAGGCAGATGAGAGAAATGGAAAAGTAGATGAAACAGAAGGATAGATCTTGGGAAGAAATGCAGGGAGACAAGAAACAGAGAATAGGAATGAGGTCCTGGAAAAGGAATGAGGAGAAAACCAACCAAAGAAAGTGATAGAGAAACCAGGACCAAGCCAAGGTTGGAAAAATAAAATGATCAAAGGTACAAAAAATGTATTTTCATTCTTGGAGAATGAAATATAAGTGCTTTGAAAATATGCATTTCCTATATTTTGTTCTGCACAGGAGGAAATGCATTTGTATTCCTCTTTCTTCAGTGTTCCACAGCTCCTAGAGTTTGTTTTCATGGCTTTTCAGTTTCATTTTGTTGCCATATTTTTTTTTCATTTAATTTTTTTGCTAGGTGTTGCCTTTCTTAGGCCTGTGTAACCAAGGTGAAGGATTCTGTGAACATGTAGATTCTGTAGAGAAATCTGTGGCAGTCCTGCTTGTAATTTTTTTCCCAACTGGGAGTGTACTGGTTGCTCTAGAATACGTGCAGTGCTGACTTTTAATACAGTAGGTAGGATTGCTGCAGTTTGAGCTCTTGGACTCTGTGCTGGTATGGTATGGAAAGCTTCCATTTGCAGGGCCTGCCAGTGAAGGGAGTTTGTGTTGCTGTTACTGATATTGTAAAAAGTCTGCCAAATTTTGTAAAATACGTAAATTAAGGGACCATTAGAACCCAGACCACCATGCACTGAATATTACAATTGTACTTATTGTGCTCCCTACACTAGGTCATCACTTCCAATTAGAAACACACCATTTTTAGTGGGGGGGAGGTGTGTTTCAATAAATTGCACATAAAGAGGATAATTTTATAAAGTTGCACATAGTTAATGTGATTTTCACCCACATATTTTACACCTGTTTTATAAAGTCAAATAGGTATTACGTAAGTGACAGAGAACATGCCTTAAGGCACGATGACATATACCAGCCTTAAAGCTGGTGTAAATAACTGTACCTACTTTTTCCAAATACACATGCAAATTATTGGATTCTATAACCTCTGTGCATACTTGTTTGCACCGCTCATGCTAATCCCAAACTCCACCCATGTGCATGCCTACAGTGATAGAAAATAGTAAAACACCGAAACAGGATATCAAAAAGGAGAAACAATCATATGGATCCTCAAAATTGGACTCAAACGTAAGAGCTTTCTTTATTTCAGTTGCACTTATAGCTTGCCCACATTAAAAGCATTATTGGAGCTCAACAGACAGAACTACTGGCCCCTAATATGAGCCAAACCACCGGTATTACATCATCATTGCTCCCCATGTAACATCATAACGCTAAAGTGGGAAAAGCAAAAAGCACAGCACCGGAGCTTGAATCACTTGTTTTATTTTATTTATTTATTTAGCTGCATTTATATCCCGCTTTTCACCGGGTCAAAGCGGTTGGGGGATACATTTAACACGAGGGGATATGAGACACATACACTAATACTTACAGGGAACATGGGCAATGGAGGGTTAAGTGGCTTGCCCAAGACCACAAGGAGCACCTGCGGGACTAGAAACCCCAGTCCTTCCGGCCCAAGGTTGCTGTCCTCTAGTGGGATTTGAACCACCAACCCTCCGGCCTGTAGTACCTTGCCCCAACCACTAGGCCACTCCTCAGAATCTCCCCTCATAGGTCAAAATAATTGCTTAACAATTGTCGCCAGGCGCCCCCAGTGGCCAGTGGCTATAAGGGCATCCTGCGCACTTATTATTTTTAAGGAGCGATGTGATTTTAAGGGCCTAGTGCCTTTTGGTCCTTGACGTTCTAGCTCCTTGAGAGCACAAATTATCCAAGCCAAGAGTGTAGGTTAACAAGGCTTTATTTCCCCTGTAACGCAATGATTCACTAAGACAAGTAGAAAATAAAAACAGTCCTTTCTTTATCAAAAGGGGTTCCACCAATATTCAAGCAGATAACTGTTATAGGCTTCACAGTTGAATGCAAGTCCTAGCTGAGGCTTCTTTTAGTTCAAAGCAATTTAAACAATTCAGCAAACGGTTATAAGGTTCACCATCTGTTGCACAGTTCTTTTCTATCTACAATTCTAGCAAGGATTCAATACTAGTTGCAGAACAGAAATTACAGTCCATGGATTCCTCCTGAGGCATGGGAATAATATTCTCACATTCAATTTCCATAGACTCTGCGTCACTGGCTTCTTCCCTTGAGTAGTAGTTTCCACTCCCTGTTACAAACTTACAGGGTCTATCTTGCTTCCAGTAAAACTTTCCTGTTAAGCTGTGAGGTATTGTCTTAAAAAGCTCTGCTTTGCTTCCCCTCCCCTTATAGGGAATAGCTGCTTTAACAGGGTTTCTATTAGCAAGGCTTTCCTTTAGAATTAAAGATTCAGCATACCTTGGCTTCCTGGAATTGCCACACCTAGAGTTCTCCTTCTGACATACTTCTTTCGGGAGATAGGTTTGTCTGGGCAGTGCTTTGCTTTCATGGAATTCAGGAAAACCTGGTAAGGATTCCCACTCTCTGTGGTTTTCTGAAAAGGTATCTTTATAATAGGAACCTCTCTTCCTTGTTCCTTGTAATCCTGATCCAACAAGGTTACTTGGGCTGGGAGAGTCACTCCGACCAGATAAACTGTTTCTTCTGGCAGCTTTTCTCTGGACTCCGTCTCTCTGTGCTCTGCCCCTCTGGACTCTATCCGTCTGAGTAAACTTCCTCTGGATTCTGTCCCTCTGGGGTGGCTTTGTGTGGAATCTCTCCTGCTCCACGCTCTTCTTGTCCTGCAGGTTCTCCACCTTCCTTCCCACCTTCTCTTCCCTCTTCTGTCTTGCTGCTCTCTGTTTCTCTTTATAAAGGGAGTTTTGGTTTGAACGTCCCGGGCTTGGCCTCAGGTGCAACTGATTGCCACTTATACAATCAGTGTCTGAGCACGTTGCTTCAGCCTCTGTGGGATTACTCTTGCCCCCTCTGGCTGTACTGCGATGCAACTGCACTCTCTGCACATTCTCAGCTCTATGCAAAACAGGTTTTTTTTCTAAAGCTGCCTCTTCCATGGCTCCAGCCCCATGACACAATATATACAGACTTATCATAACTTTTTCCTTCAAAATGCAAAGTACTAAGCTTGTAAAAATGTGCCTCCTACAGTGCTCAACCAGCGCTTTAAACTTTCAGCTTACTGCCGTGCAAAAATCCTTTCAGCTAACGGCCGCTGGTTTCGCCTTGATAACAGCGGCTTTATCAAAAGCATTCTGCAAAATAGAACATAAATTAATAACCAGAGCCAGCCAATCGAACAGCAGTATATATAATTTAAATCCAGAAAACCTCACCAACTCAGTGCCGTGACTATTCGAATGGAGACAGCGCCATAGCTTGAAATAGCTGACTGCTTATTTCATTTTAAAACCCAGAGAAGAAATACCTTGCTACTCATGGTCTAATCAGCTAAACATTCACATCCTTACAGCCAGTCACTAAAGCCATTCACCCTATCATTCATAATAAGTGCAACCAATCCAAACACTCTTAAGTCATGCTTTCATCCAATACAAAATCACTATTACTCACCAAACTTATTATTCACACCAGATCTCCACATCATACTTAAACTCATACTAAATGACATTACACAAGAATAGAACAGAAAACTGCCAAAAAGAAGAGCAAAGAAGAGATGAGAAAACTGGAAGGCTAACCCTTGCTCAATGAAGCAAGTGCCACTCCAACGGACCATTGAGACCACCAGGATCAAAAGTCTGCCAGCGGTAAAGAAGCCTTTGTTCCTGCTGCAATAAATGCAACAATAAATTCCCACCACCTACCTCTGAAATCTGTTCTATGATTCAATATCAAAGGTCATGCAACTGATGGCTCTTAGCTTGCCAATGTTCCACTAGGGGTGCTGTCAGTATGCCTCTCCTAATAGCTGAGAGATATTCAGTAATCCTGGTCTTTAAATTTGCGTGATGTTTGGCCTATGTATATCATGTTTCATGGACATAATATAATATAAATGACTCTTTCACTGATACATGATGTACAGTGACGTAATTTATAGGGACGCTGTAGAGACGGGTTTTCAAAAACTGCGATCTCAATCATATATTGATAGATCACATGTTGGCCGCACCTAACATAACCTCCGGCTTCCTCCCCTTGGGGGAACCAGGGCGTGTTTTCATCAACTGGTCTCTAAGGTTTATGGCCCCTGCTAAATGCGAAATGCAGACCTTGATTAAAAACATACTGTACCCATAGCAAATACCAGTGTCTACAAATAATTTCCTTTAACCGAAATACTTCTGAGGAATTTGGAAGCACACATACCTGCTCCTTAAAAGGAACTTCTTCTGTAGACAAAAATAGCATTTCCCTTTTAGCATATTTTACCTGCATATATGCTTGTTTAATTACTTTTGAGGATAATTTTTTGCTTGAAACGTTGTTGCATAATAGATTCTTGAATGTGAAATTTTGTTCTATGAAACATACTCGCCTCAGTCTTAACAATTGCCCCATCGGGATGTTATCCTGCAGGTGCATATGGTATCCAAAGAAACCTAAATAATCGATCAGATATAAGGCCCTGATCCAAAGTTGACTCCAAGGCCACAAACACCTCAGCTTGAATATCAAAGGTTGGATCATTCAATAATGGACAATAAAAATGTGAATCACACAACTGTGTTAATACCTCCGCATCATAGTCATTCTTATTAAAGATAAAAATGCCCCCACCCTTATTGGTGGGCCGTATCACGATGCAGGAGTCCCCCATCAGGGATCGCAAAGCACACTTTTCTTCTAATGTAATACTATGTCATAGGGGATGCCTCAACAAATCTTCTACTTCCAACATTTCCAGCTTAATAAAGGCCTGAATGTTGCAGTCTATGGGTCTGGGGGAACCCAATTGAATATGGAGCAAACTGGTCAGCTCCCCTCTTGAAAATACAGAGTTAGGCAAAGATGTCTAAAGAATCTATGTAAACTCACTTGACTATCAAAAGGATCAAAGACATTACTAGGTACAAAAGACAAACCTATGTTTAACAAAGAAATTTCCTGCATAGATAGATGTCGGTCCGATAAATTAAACACCAGGAATACTGGGGCCGTCACCACTGGTTGTTTTGTTTCTGGTATTGTTGTTGGGGCAGTCTCCAACCCTGTTGATGTCTGACATATCTGCCCTGGCCCTGTCTGGGTACCGGGAACCACGGGACAAAAAAGACGAAGATGAGTCATAATCCGAAGCATCCGATGAATCACCCCTGGAACTATCAAAAGGCACCCATCTCCAATTGGGATATCCAAAAATAGTAATATTCTTGTTTGTAGTCATCCAAGTCCCGTTGGAATTTCTTCAATTTCTTAGCCAACAGTTCATGACAGAATTTCTCTGACTGATCCAGGAAATCTTGGTGAGCTGGGGAGGTCTGTTCATCAGTTGATGTTAAAGATGATAAACTCCATCCACCTCTTTTTTAAGCTCTAAAGCAGAGTTGTTAGATGTTTCAATTAGAAGTAACATAAAGTCAGTTGAGCACTTGCTTAATATGGCATTCCATTTCTAGACAAAAACAGTATTATCCAAAAACATATGTAGGGCTTTATGTAATTGAAGGCCTCCAGGAATCTTATTCTCTCTGAAATTTTCTTTTAATGTCTCTGTGTAGAGATCAGCTCTTATCAGACACTTCTCTTGTCACAATAACTGGGACCAATCCGTAACATCAGCAGGGGGAAGATCCACTGCAGACAAATGAGAGCACTGTAACAGTTTTTCTGGCTCCTGTTACTGTATTCTGCCCTTCAACTTCAGACTTCATTTTGAAGAAAAAAGTTAAGATGTTAAGTCTGCATATATTGTTAAGCAATTACGAGCGTATTTTGACTTGTGAGGGGAGATTGTGATGCAAGTGATTCAAGCTACGGTGCTATGCTTTTTGCTTTTCCCACTTTAGTGCTATGATGTTACATGGGGAGCAATGATGACATAATACCAGTGGTTTGGCTCATATTAGAGGCCAGTAATTATGCCTGTTGAACTCTGATAACGTTTTTAATGTGGGCAAGCTATAAGTGCAACTGAAACACCCTCACAGTAGAACCAAATCGACCAAGCAGCTGGACCTCTTTCTACACAGTCTCTGAAGACCTCTGCACCAAGCTCCTAAAAACCCTGAACACGTCCACATCCATCCTCGACCCATGCCCAACCTTGTGGGTAAAAACATTGGCAAAGAAGTTGCCCCATCTCTCTGCAAAATAATAAACTTATCCCTTACACAAGGATTCATGCCACCACTGCTGAAAATCTCTTCAATAAGACCACTACTGAAGAACAACACCTCCAACCCAACTTCTCCTGCCTCCTACCGCCCAATATCCAGCTTCCCGCTTTTATCAAAAGTAATTGAGAAGGCAGTCCAATTTCAACTACAAGACCATGTAGACGAGTCCTCCCCGCTTGATACCCAACAGCACAGGTTCCGAGAGCGCCATGGGGTAGAAACCTTACTAACATCCTTTCTAAACACCGTACTCAAAGGAATTGAAGACACCAAAAAGGGATTCATTCTCATTTTCATTGACATAACTGCTGCATTTGATTCCATAACCCACACCATACTTCTGGACAGGCTAAGTGAAATAGGAGTAAGTGGAACACCGCTGTCCTGGTTCCGCTCCTACCTAGAAGACAGACGATCACAAGTCAAGGTAAAATCTGATACTTCAAGACCTTTTCCGCTAACCCAATGTCTCCCACTAAGCTCTGCACTCTGCACTCTCCTCTTTAACCTGTACATTTAGCCAGTATGCAAAATCCTACAAGAGCACAAAATAGATTGCCATCTATATGCAGATGATTTAATGATTTATTCCATCCTAGACACTAAGAAACCTGACTACTCTCCCATAACATCGTGTATGTTAGCAGTTACAGAATGGCTACTACAACACAATCTGAAAATCAATTACAAGAAATCAGAAGCTCTCATAATCACAAGAGACAATACATTCAACCCTCCTGACAACCTACCAATAGGAAGCAAATCAATCCCCATCAAAAAAGAAGTTAAATACTTAGGAATTTACATTGACCAGAGACTTAATTTTCAGTCCCACATCAGTAAAACCACCTCAAGAGAATACTGCAAAATGAAGTTCCTGCAGAATCTTCGACTGCTTCTAGAGCTGAGCCACTTCCGCACAGTATGTCAGGCGTTAATCACACCGCACCTTGACTATTGCAGTCTAATTCTCTATGGCTTGCCTAAATGTTCAACACAAGTCTTGCAGATGGCCCAAAATGCAGCAGCATGACTAATCGCCAAAGCTAATAAGCAAGCTCACATTACTCCGATACTTGAATCTCTCCATTGGCTCCCCATCAGTTCAAGAATAAAATACAAGGTACTAATGATAGCATTCAAAATACTCCATGAACAATCTTCAGACTGCCTAAAAACCCTAATTAAAAGACTCCCCGACAATAGATCAAGAAGGACACAACACCAAAACTCCCTGGCAACCCCCAAGACTCGCCCAGGCACCTCCCAGAACACACTACTCAGAGTTTTTGAGCTCTACATCCCAACATTATGGAACACCCTTCCTTATCACCTGAGAACCACCATGGACATTACTGACTTCGGAAAATCCTTGAAGTCTCACCTTTTCACTGAACATTTTAAGCCCTCACAAGTTAACTCAGGGGTCTCAAACACGCGGCCCGCGAGAGCATCTTGTGCGGCCCGCGAAGTACCGGCGAGTAAAAAAAAAAATTCCAAACTTGCCGCCGCAGTATTAAGCGTCCCGCGGGCCCCTCTGCCTGGTCCTCTCCTCCCTGCAGTATCAGCTCCAAAAGCGGCGGCTTTCAGAGCCGCGAAGAGAGAGAGTTTCTCTCGCGCGGTTCTGAAGAGCAGCGCGAGAGTCTTCAGAACCGCGCGAAACTCTCTCTCTCTTCGCGGCTCTGAAAGCCGCCGCTTTTGGAGCTGAACGCTGCAGGGAGGAGAGGACCAGGCAGAGGGGCCCGCGGGACGCTTAATACTGCAGCAGCAGCAAATATACATTTTTTTTTTCATCTAATTTGGCTGATGGTGGGAGGGGGGTTAGGACTGGTAATGGGCTATGGGGGGGGGGAGGCTAGGACTGGTAATGGCCTATGAGGGGGTAACTGAAAATGGGGTGATGGGGGTAACACTGAAAATGAGGTGATGGGGGGGTAGTACTGGTAATGGCCTATGAGGGGGTAACTGAAAATGGGGTGATGGGGGTAACACTGAAAATGAGGTGATGGGGGGGGGGGTTAGTACTGGTAATGGCCTATGAGGGGGTAACTGAAAATGGGGTGATGGGGGTAACACTGAAAATGGGGTGATGGGGTAGTACTGGTAATGGCCTATGAGGGGGTAACTGAAAATGGGGTGATGGGGGTAACACTGAAAATGAGGTGATGGGGGGGGTTAGGACTGGTAATGGGCTATGAGGGGTAAGACTGGAAGTGGGCTATGGGGGGTTAGGACTGGTAATCGGCTATGGGGGGGCTAGGACTGATAATAGGCTGGGGGGTCTGCTAGGACTGGAAATGGGCTGAGTGGAAGGGGGGCTTGAACTGCAAATGGCTGATGGGGAGGGGGGCTTGGAATGGAAATGGGCTGTGAGGGGAGGGAGCTAGCACTGGAAATGGGCTGATGGGGGGAGCTACGATTGGAAATGGGCTGATGGGGGGCTAGGACTGAAAATGGGCTGATGCAGTGACTAGAAGGGAGGGGGTGCTGTGTGGGACTGGAACTAGAAGGGAGCTGATGTTGGGGGAGGATTAGAATGGGATGGAGCTGGGAGAGTGAAATGGAGAGGGGAAAATATTTTGTGTGGGAGGGAAGACAAATCTACAATTGGCCAGGTAAGTGGGGATTGAGGATGGAGGGGTAAAATTTGAGTGGATGAAAATAGGAATGAGGAAAGAGCAAAAGGAGAAAGATTAATATGTTAAAGCAGATGTAGAGGGAGAATGGAAAAAGCTAGAAGAGAGAAGGACAAATGGACAGCAGACGATGGAGAGTTAGCAGAAGGCACGAAGAAACCAGAAGAAAGTGGCTGGAACTGAAAAAAAATGCACAAAAGGTAGAAAAATATCTTTATTTTGAATTTATTAACTGGAATATGTCAGTTCTGGGAAATGTGCATCAATAACACCTGCGCTTTGTTTAGTACAAGAGGAAATTAATTTATAGTTTTATTTCTACAGTGTTGTTGTACATTCCAAGTTTGGCTTTTGGGGGGTCCCAGTTTAAATTGTCTTGTTTCTAAATTTGGTTCCTTGTTTGGTGATGGTGTATTCTGCATGTGTAACTGAGCTGAGGTATTCTGTTTATGTAATTCCTATTTGACATTGCTACTTGTTCTCTGTCCCCAGTAGGTCATGTATTGTTATTCTCTGAAATGTATTGATTTAATATTTGCAGTGTTGCCTTTTGATAGGTAGGGTATGGTGCTTTGTGAGTCCTGGTAGTGCTGTTAGGATATGGCGGGTTTGCTATGGGTTCTAAATGGGCAGTGTTTGTTTGTAGTAGTTCCTAATGTGCCTGGCGGTTGCCACTGGATTATAGTAATGTAGAAATCTTTTAGTCTTTCTTTATTCATGCACTCATTAAGAGGCATGTTTACTAAAAGTTAGGGTATGGTAACATTATGCAAATATTTATGCAAATGAGGTCCCTTATGCAAATGAGGTCCCACGTCTCATGCGGCCCCCGGGTTATTTTACAAGTCCTCATTTGGCCCTCAAAGCAATTTGAGTTTGAGACCCCTGAGTTAACTAATCACAAGGCTTATAACAAATGTTAAGAAATATCCAACTCCTCATGAAAATGTATGTATGAGTCCATTCACTTATGTAAATAGTTCTAATGCAAATGTAATCACTGTTAATTGTTATTGTAAATAGTTCCAAAAGTTCTATGTATACAAAGTTATCTATGTCCTCTGTAAACAGCTTTGAGAACTTGAAAAGTGGTATATAAAAAAATGTTAAATAAATAAATAAATAAAGGGACCTCTCACGTTTGAGGCCATATTTTGAAGATTCATAATTGATGAATGCCTACAGTGATAGTACATGCGATACAACCAACAGGCATACCTTCATGCTATTTGGTATTTTATAAGAGGTCATTTACATGTGTAAATGAATAAAATAGCGACATGTGAGTGGTTCCTTATAAAATGACCACCAAAATGTTTCTTTCAATTCACTTACAGTGTCTATGGTCTCAAATAATAATTTCACGTGTGCACAACATAGCTAACGGGACTGCAAGACATTGGCAATTTATCAATGAATGTAAACCTTGATATTCACCACAAGCTGCTTATAAATGTTAATATTGCCATTCCTTGCCAACTCAGTGCTGGGTTTCAATGAATTCTGCCTTAGGGGTTGGCTCTCTGTTAGTCTATAATATTATTAAAGCCTCTGCATTAGCATGTTTGCTTGCCAGAAATGCTGTAAGCTTTGTGGCTTGAACACTGTACTTCTGTTGATATAAAGAGTTGCCATTTCCTGACATCATGCTGAAAGAAAATCAATCTTCTATACACTAAGAAATAAAGGAGAGCATGTAGCAGACACAACTAATATTTAAAAATAAATGCCACACTCAAATGAGGCCAGACAAACTGCTTTATATGATGATGTGCCATTCTACTTCATCTCTAAAACCGTAAGGTTTCATGGAATTGAATTCAAATATCCAAATTTGTTCACGCTTGGTAAGCACAGCCACATGATCCCCACCCCTGCCTTGGGGAGGAATCTGATCAATAATGAACCACATTAGATCTTCAAATTTATGGACCTAATCCAAACAATGAGGCACTATTGTAGCAGTGGCAATTTGAGTAGCCAAACAAATCCTTTGTTCTGCGAGTCCAGTCTTGATCATTTGTGAGGAATGACCTACACAAAGTAAGCCATAGAGGCAAATGATGATTGATAAGTACTTTCTGTCTTCAAGTGGTATAATTTCTGTGTACTTGGATGAGTCCATTCAGTACATGTGAAAATAAGATCACAAAAGCCACAACTTTGGCAAGTATGATGATCAATACAGTCTGTGGATTTGTTACCTTAAATAGCATTCAGATCAGAATGTTCTATGTAATACCTTATATTCCTGCTTCTAGAGAATGCAATATAGGGATCTCACCTAAATATAGAATGTAATTCCAACACATGCCAATGTTTTGGAATAATGTAAACAATATTAGGGGCAAAGGTAGATTACTGTAATACATCTTTTTTTTCAATTTTGGAGGTAATTTTATAAGGACGCACTTATTTTTAGGCATGAAGAGCATATATAAACGTGATATTTTAGTCATTTACGTGCTTATGTGGTCATGTTTGTGCATAAAAGACCTCATATAAAATACTGACCAGCATAAAAGTACATGCATTAATTGCATGGTGCGTACTTTCACTGTTAGAATGCACAGGGGCAGAGGATTGGTGGGGTGTGGGTGGGGCAAGTAAATGCATGCAATAATTGTAAAACATCGGAATTTACATGCATATTTGCAAAACATAGGTGCAGTTATTTACACCTTCTGTAGGGCTGGTGTTAATGATAGCACATTAATGTAAGGTGTGTTCTCTGCCATTTACACTAGAAGACAAGTAGGCATCTACATGCCTTTATAAAATAGGCTTAATTTGGCATATTAAAATGTGCTTTGAATGGGCACTCTGTAATAAAATTACCCTCCCTTAAGGTCTGTTTTAGATAGGATGTAGGCTGATTTTAGAAAGATACACAAAGTGATGGGGAAATTCTGGCAGCCTACACATCTCTGTACCACTATTTCAGAATGGGGATGTGTAAATATCAAAACTAACACCTGTGCGCAGGGCTATTTTTCAAACGTAGACATGCAGATGTATTTAATTAGAGAGGACACAATTTTGCTCCCTCCTGTAAAGGGATAGTCAAACTGATCACTTTTTCATGATTTGTTCATGCCGGGGGAGCAGGTATAAATCTGGATGTGGGCAATTGCGGCCATGAACGTGCAGTCACCATATGAAATGGGAGATGCTCATGTGTTTTTTTGGCTGTGCTCATTGCATGCCTGAAACGCCCTCCCTGCCCCCCAGGAATGTTGCCGTACGAAATGTTTAAAAATACACATCCCCGCCATGGAAACATGTAAATTATGGTTTTTCTAAAATTATGTTTCAGACGTGGATGCGGCATGCATGTTTTTCTTCCACCACATCCATATTCAAAAATGCAAGTAGGGCTTCTAAAATAACCCCCTTTACATTTATGGGAAACTTAAAAAAATAAATCATGGTTACTGAATAAAGCTCTTAAATATGCTGCCATCACAGCGGAATATGGATGTCTTTACCAAAAAATCTCTGTTCCAGTAAGGTCACCTGGTGTTTGTATTTAGTCCTTGTGGAGCACACATGTCTCAGCCTAAGAAGTTGTCCATTTGGTAACGTAGTCACTAATCTTCTAGGATGATGACTCGCAAATTGTAGAAAATGTTTTCTCTCAACTGCCAGGCATGAACAATTTTGAATATTTCAATTTAACTCCATGAAGCTTCATGGTCTCAGCTATGAAATAGAATGGCACACCATCATATGATGCAGTTTGTCTGGCCTCATGTGAATATGGCATTCAAATGTATCTGCTACATGCTCTCATTTACTTGATCTCCAGGAACAAGCAGGAATGTAGTCTTCACATATGGGTATCGTCGGTACCGACGGAGCCTGCTCCCCAGCGTCCAATAGGAAAACTTTTGGGAGCATCCCACAGCGCCTGTGTGATGCCTTCCCGCCTTTCCAACTGTCCCTCTCCAGTTCTTCATTTTCCGTGGAGCCGACAAGTCACATACCCTGTCACCGCAGAAAAGTTTTGTCTTTAATCTTTGTTTTTGTGGTCGCGTCTGCCTTCCTTTGACGCCATACCGGTACCGCCGGCTCTTTCTTCTTTCTTTAAAAAAAAAATAAAAAATAAAAAACATTATAGTTTCTGAGGTGTTTTACATTAGAAACTTTTTTTTCTTGGTGCTAGGCGCCATTTTGGGCACTAGGCCCAATCTTTTCCTTAAAAATGGAAAAACCTACTTTAGGTTTTAAGAAATGTTCTATATGTGGCGGTACTATTTCCGTCACCGACACCCATGATTGGTGTCTCAAACGTTTAGGTCCTGACCACTCTATTTCAGAGTGCCACTCCTGTGGAATGATGTCAAAAAGGGGCCGGCAGAACCGAGTTGCTAAACTTAGCACCCTTTTCCCTCAGACGTGGCGTCTGTTGCATCGACGTCCTCCAGGGCCTCATCTTCCTCCCATGGATCTCAGGTAACTAAACATAAATCTAGCCGATCCTCAAAGGTTGGATCTCCTCCTAAGTATCGAGATGCCCCTGGCGTTGCCCTTGAGGAATTTTCACCGGCAAAACTGCCCCTGTGGAAGGCTTCGGCTTCCAAAGCACTAACAGGGCTCCAGGATGTTCGAGGCCTCAACCTCGGCATAACTACTGGCACCATGGTCTGGGGTTCCGGCCGCTTCTACCGGTACCGACACCCAAGCATCGGCAGCGTCTATAGACCAGAGATTCCTTGCTATCGAATGCAGTCTAGCGGCTCTTCTCACGGCTTTGGTACCGTTGAAACTGCTTCAGACACCTCAACCGATGCTGGTACCGACACCGGTACCGGAACCGGTACTGACTGCATTAGCATTGGCGGGTATGCCACCCATACCGAGTCATGCATATGTCTCTTGCATTGACAGATCGGTACTGGAACAACCCAATACCGACTTCGATCGATACCGGTACCATGTTTTGCACGATCACTGGGATCGGAGGTATTTTGAATCCTCTAATGAGTCTGAAGACTCCGAAGACTCTGCCGATACAAGAGTACTTCTCCCAGAGGATTCCTCTTCTCCTCAGTGCAGAATGTCTCTGCCAGAGGATATGTCCTTTCAGGACTTTATCCGTGATGTGGCCGAGGCCTTTCCATCACAGTAGCTCCTGAAAAAGAGCCTAGGGCAAAGGAATTGGAAATTCTCCAATACCCTAAGGCTCCCAAAGAGGCAGCTACTCTGCCTATTCATGAGATTTTACATGATCTTATGCTAAGGATGTGGGAAAAACCTTTAACCACATCTCCTCATTCTCAAAGACTCGATACCATGTATCGAGTTCCACCTTGTCCTGGTTTTCAAAAAACCCAATTACCATACCATTCAGTGGTGGTGGAATCAGCCATGAGAAGGATGAAAAGTGCAAAGAGACATGCATCCAATCCTCCAGGTCGTGAATGTAGGACTGTCGATGCCTTTGGGCGTCAATGCTTCCAAGCTTCCATGCTCTTAGCTAGGATCAGTTCCTATATCTTGTATATGGGAATGTTCCTTAAAGAGCTCACAGGAGACTTGGAGCTTATGAGCCCCCTCCTTCCTGATGACAAAAGGCAAGACTATCTTACTCTAGTCAAACATGCTCAGGATGTTTCCAATTTGTAAATCGTGCAGCCTTTGACTGTTTTGAGTGCATAAGCAGAACCTCGGCTATTGCCATTGGTGCACATCGGATAGCCTGGCTTCAGGCATCTGACTTGGAAATTTGGGTACAGGATAAATTAGGAAACATTCCTTGCAGAGGAGAAAATATTTTTGGCAAGAATTGGCAGGAGAAGGCTAATGAGATAGATGCTGACAATATCACCTTGGATAGATTGTCCAAATCTACAGCCAATCCTGCAAGGAAAAAATCCTCTAAGAAACCATTTTTCAATAAGAAAAAGAAGTTTTATCCTTCCTATACCCAACAAAGACACTGTCCAGGTCAGACTGCCCAAAAGGGACAACAGCAACAACCTAGACAACAAAAGAATCCAAAAGCTGCAAAACCTCAGCCACCTCAGCAGGCTCAGCCTCCTCAAGGGCTTTGACTCCTCCCTAGAGAACTTTGCCTTCCTGCCTCTGAACGGTCCAGAACCCTCGACCATCCCAGGCAGGTTATGTCATTTTGCCCACAGATGGTACCAAATAACAGCAAAAAATTGGACTCTGTCCATTGTATGAGAGGGGTACAAGCTTCATTTTCACAGCATGCCCCCTCCTATAATTGTAAGACAGTTCAATTCTCAGACCTCTCTCAACAGTCTCTTAGGTCAGGAAGTCACAATGCTCCTTGCTCAAGGAGCAATAGAGGAAGTACCCATTCCCCATCAGGGTACAGGGTTTTACTCCCCCTATTTCCTTATTCTAAAGAAAACAGGGGGACACAGACCCATTTTAGACCTCAGAGAATTGAACAAATATTTGTTCCAAGAGAAGTTCAAAATGGTCTTTCTAGGAACTCTGCTGCCATACCTTCAAAGTCAGGATTGGCTTTGTTCTCTAGATCTCAAGGATGCATATACTCATATTCTCATCCATCCAAATCACAGGAGATTCCTCCGATTCCTGTTTCAAGGAAAGCACTACCAATGCAAAGTTCTTCCCTTTGGCCTGGCGTCTGTGCCAAGAGTGTTCACAAAATGCATGGTTGTGGTAGCAGCATTTCCCCGCACTCTGGGAATATTCGTCTTCTCTTACTTAGACGACTGGCTCATTCGAGCCCCTACAGTGCCAGAAGCCAGCTCTGCTCTGTTTCACACAATGCAAATCCTTCAGTATTTGGGACTGGTCATAAACCTCCCAAAATCCAATCTAGCTCCCACTCAGTCCCTAGAGTTCATAGGAGCTCATCTGGATACCAGACAGACAAGGGCTTTCCTTCCGCAGCTCCGCTGTCTTCGCATAGTACAACTAGCTTCCCAAGCAGTGCTCAAACCTTGTCTCACTGCTCAGGAAATGCTACAATTGCTAGGCCACATGGCATCCACCGTGCATGTGGTTTCTTATGCTCGCCTCCATATGCTCGCAGCCCAGTGGACTTTATCCACTCAGTGGACACAGGCCTCAGGCTGCCTGTCGGACAAAATAACAAACTCAAATTGTCTTATTTTGTCCCTCCAGTGGTGGCAATCACCCAGAAACCTTCTGGTGGGGTCTCCTTTCCAGCAACCCCTATCCCAAGCCACCCTAACAACAGATGCATCACAGGTGGGATGGGGAGCCCACCTGCACGATCTCTCTACCCAGAGTACCTGGACTCCACAGGAGGCCTGTCATCACATCAACCTCCTGGAGCTCAGAGCAATCTTCTTTGCTGTTTTGAGTATTTCACGCCCAGCTCAGCTACAAGACAGTCCTAGTTCAAATGGACAATCAGGTAGCTATGTTCTATGTGAACAAGCAGGGCGGAACAGGCTCTCTGTTGCTATGCAATGAAGCTGTGCGACTATGGGCCCTCGCCAGAAAGCATCAGATTCATCTCCTTGCGGTGTATCTTCCAGGCATCCAAAACTCTTGGGCAGACAAACTCAGTCGAGTTCGGCTTCCACACGAATGGTCTCTCCACCCAGACCAGGTTGCCCAAATATTTCAAATTTGGGGAACCCTGGACATAGACCTCTTTGCAAGTCCGCTGAATGCCAAACTTCCCCGGTTCTGTTCCAGAATTCTGGCTCCATGTTGTCAGGCAAGGGATGCCTTCCTCCTCCACTGGGGTCAAGACTTCCTATATGCCTTCCCTCCCATTCCCCTCATCCCCAAAACCCTGTTCAAGCTTCAGAGAGACAGAGGTCATATGATCCTCATAGCTCCATGTTGGCCTCGGCAAACGTGGTACCCTCTGCTCCTACATCTCTCTCAAGCTCCGCCTCTGGAGTTGGGATCTACTCCAGATCTTCTCTCCCAAGAGGACAGGATGCTCTGGCATCCGAATCCCCAGTCTCTGTATCTCAGGGTCTGGTTGCTGAAAGCCTAGAACTTCAGGATCTTAACCTTTCCCAACAGGTAAAGGATATCCTTCATGCTTCTAGGAAACCCTCCACAAGATGCTTGTATGCCTTTAAGTGGAAAAGGTTTACCATATGGTGCTCGCAGAAGGGTCTTAACCCTCTTGCGATACCTCTAGAATCGATACTGGAGTATCTCCTTCATTTGTCAAATGCGGGTCTCAAGACAAATTCAGTAAGAGTCCATCTTAGTGCTATTGCAGCTTCTTACAAGCCTCTAAGTGGACAACCTATTTCCTCTCATAGCGAGATTTATGAGAGGCCTTCTTTTAACAAAGCCTCCCATTAAGCCATCACCGGTGGCATGGGACTTAAATCTGGTGCTCGGGCAGCTCATGAAACCACCTTTTGAACCATTAGCCACTACATCTCTGAAATTCCTTTCTTGGAAAGTCATCTTCCTCATTGCAATCACATCAGCACATCGCATCAGTGAATTGCAAGCGTTAGTGGCTGATCCTCCTTATACTAGGTTCCACCATGATAGGGTAGTTCTTAGGACTCATCCACACTTTATGCCAAAGGTGGTTTCGCCTTTCCATTTAAACCAAGCGGTTTACCTTTCTATATTCTTTCCGAGGCCTGATGCCTCCAGTGCAGAAAGGAACCTTTATACCTTTGACTGTAAAAGAGCTTTGGCCTTTTACTTGCAAAGGACACAGCAACATAGAAAATCTTCTCAACTCTTTGTTGCTTTTGATCCTAGTCATTTGGGACTTCCAGTTTCCAAAAGAACTCTATCTAACTGGATTGCTCATTGCATATCCTTTGCCTATGAGAGTAGGAACCTTCCTCTTGAAGGCCATGTCACAGCTCACAATGTGAGGAATGGCTCATCTTCACTCTGTGTCTATCGACAACATCTGTTGAGCAGCTACTTGGGCTTCGGTACATGCCTTCACAGCCCACTACTGCTTAGACAAGGATTCCCACCGGGATGCCTTGTTTGGCCAAGCTGTTCTTCAACACCTTTTTCAGACTTAATCAACTCCTATCCACCGTCCCTGGTAGGATGCCAGAGATCCTTGGGGGGGAATTATAGCCCCTTCACAAGGCCTAACAACTTCCTGGGGCCATCTCCCTGGCATCTGCAGCTAGGGAGTCCCCATATGTGAAGCCTACATTCCTACTTGTTCCTGGAGATAGCGTAGTTAGTCACCTATAACAGGTGATCTCCGGGAACAGCAGGAATTTAGTCTTCACAACCCGCCCACCTCCCCTAGGAGTTGTATCTCTCTCTCTCTCTCTTTCTCTCTCCCTCTCTCTTTTGTCTCAGCTATAAACTCAACTGGAGAGGGACAGTTGGAAAGGCGGGAAGGCAGCACGCAGGCACTGTGGGATGCTCCCAAAAGCTTTCCTATTGGACGCTGGGGAGCGTTCCCGTGCAGGCTCCGTCGGTACTGATGATACCCATATGTGAAGACTAAATTCCTGCTGTTCCCGGAGATCACCTGTTACAGGTGAGTAACTACGCTTTAGTGTAAAGTAAAGTTGAGTTTGTTTCAGTATGATGTCTATCATCAGCAGGAGCATAATGTTTAATGCAGAAGTTTTAATAGTTTTAATTTAAGAACATAAGATATGCCATACTGGGTCAGACCAAGGTCCATCAAGCCAAATATCCTGTTTTCAACAGTGGTCAATGTAGGTCACAAGTACTGTCATGCCCCAGCCCTCCGCCTCAGGCTTAGAGGATTAGGGTTGCCATTATGTTCTCCTTATAGAAGGTGGGATAAACCATTTAGCTCCAGCTAAGCCTGCTGGGAGTGGTAGTTCTTTTGCCCTTTAATAAGGAATAGTCGTGAAACCAGTGGTAAAGGCAAAGATGACAAAATTTATTCCCCAAACTAAAGGTTCAATGCAGATTGTATCAGGATAATTCTTCATTTGTTTGCTCAAGGTTATTTACACAAATATGCTGGCTGAGCTTCACATTCTTTACTCAAAAATGCAACTGCTTATCACGTATAACAGATAAAGAAAAAAACATAGCAGCTTCCTTCAACAAAGAAAACTATTCTCTTTTCCTTTGTCTTCACTCAGCTCTCCAATATACATTTAGCAAAGGGATTCAATGTCACCAGCTAAACATAGCGTACAGTCCATAGGAACTTCAGATGAATCATTCTCATTAAAGTCCACTTGCATTTCCTCAAACTTAACTGTTTTTTGTTTGATGGCCTAGGAAAGTTTTTAACACTATTTATTTTATTCATTAATGGTCTGACCATACCTCGCCCCACCATGTGTCCGAGGTATTTCACTTCTTGTCCTGCAAACATACATTTTCCTGGATTCAGGGTTAGGCCTGCCCGTCTCGTAGCTCGTAGAACCGCTTCCACTCTCGGCAAATGTTGGGCCCAACTGGCACTATGTATGATGATATCGTCCATATAAGCCACGGCATATTCCTGATGTGGACGTAAAACGTGGTCCACCAACCTCTGACAAGTTGCTGCTGCTCCATGTAGGCCGAAGGCATCCTTCGAAACTGGAACAGTCCGATCGGCGTACTAAAAGCAGTCTTCGGTCTTGACTCCCTGGTTAGGGGAATTTGCCAGTAGCCTTTGGTCATATCCAACGTGGTTAGATATTGAGCTTGTCCCAACCGATCTAACAACTCTTCAATGCGAGGCATGGGGTATGTATTGAACATTGAGATGGCGTTCACTTGCCTAAAGTCTATGCAGAATCTCAGGGTGCCATCTGGTTTTGGCACTAGCACAATGGGGCTACACCATGGACTCTTGGATTCCTCAATAATCCCCATTTCGAGCATCTCCCGTACCTGGGCCACTACCTCTTGTTTCCTGGCCTCAGGTAGCCGATAAGGCCTTTGCCTAACCACCTTCCCAGGTGGGATTATAATTTCATGAGCTACCAAATTGGTCTCGCCGGGAATCGGTGTCAGGACGTCCGTAAATTTTGCCAGCAATCTGGCTAGTTCTTGCCTCTGCTGCAGGGAAAGTTCATCGCCTACTCTAGGCTCCGGGTTCGTTTTGCATTCTGCTAGTTGCAGACCTAAATCCTCTTCCACTTTTTCCTCAGAAGTGGCAGTCAGGCCTTTCACCTCAGTTCGTCTAGTGGACCCGAACCCTCCGGTTCCTCGACTCATAGGAGTCACCATGCGTACTTCTTCTAGCGAGGGAAACCCCACTCTCTCACAAATGAGTTGAGCAATTCGATCGCCCACCTTTACTCTGAAATCCTCATCCCCAAAATTGAAGAGCAATACTTTTATTACTCCCCTATAGTCTGGGTCAATAACACCAGCGCCCACATCCAGAAAATATTTTGAGGCCAAACCAGAGCGTGGTGCAATCCGGCCGTAACACCCAATGGACATTTCCATTTGTAGGCCAGTGTCTACCAAGGCCTTCCCATGTCTAGGAATTACTTCCTCCACAGCGCTGTAGAAATCATAACCGGCTGCTGCGGGTGAGGCTCTCTGGGGACTCTGTGCCTTCGCAGATACCTTGCAGAATTTTAATACGAATTTTTGCTTAACCAGTGAATCAATTTTCAGAGGCTCCCTCAGGTTCTGACCTGGCTTCCTGGGTTTCACGAACAGGGGGCTGGGAACCACTGTTACCATGGCCTCCGCCCTCTGACCGTAATCCTGTTCTAGCCCTTTTCCTGCGTTCAAGTCAGTTTTCCCTTGAGACCTACCCTGTTTTTCAGCTTTTTCCTTCCTACCACTACCAGCCGGAGAAGCTATTAGGTCATCGTGGGTTGGTAGTTCACCTAGTGACTCCTCTGGTGGTTCATCCTTTTTCCCTGGGGTCGCTGACTGGGATCGAGTAGACACCAGACCCACTTTTGCATGTATGTCCTTCTCCAACCCTCTTCTGAACTGGGGCCAATCCCTACCCAGCACTAGGTCATGGGGCAATTTCGGGACTACAGCTACCAGGACTTCTCTCTGTATTCCTAACCCCTTTATTAATAGCTTGTACATGGGATAGAAGGAGGATGCTCCGTGGATAAATCGGATTCTAACCCTTCCTTCTGGTCGGCTCGAGACTGACTCACTCCGGGCTTCTATTGCCTGCCAGAGTTTCCTAGAAATCATACTCTGGTCAGCACCTGAGTCGAGTAGAGCGTTAGTAGAAATGCCTTGAACCTCTACATTCAAAAGGAAACCTTCTTGTAATTGTTTCACATTAGCACTTATCAATGCTGTACGCGCTAGACATTCCTTTTGTATGTGACCTACTTTTCCACATTGGAAACATTTTTTCTTTGCCCACCCGCTCTCTTGCTTAGGCAAATAACTTTTCATACATTCCACATTTTGTCTCGGTCCCTTTTCTGATTTTCCAAAACTAGCCTCCACTGATACTCTCAGAGCGCCCCCTTTTGCCTGACCAGCCAATTCGGCTTCTAAATACCGCTCGGTCAGCAGGGGCTGCCTCTCCTGTGGTCCGGCAGTTTTGTAATATCAGAAAGGATTGAATTTCCTTAGGGACCGCAGCCATGAACTGCTCTAACACAATTGTATCTATTACTGACTCCATGTTTTTTCCTTCTGGAGCTAGCCATTTCAAAGTTAAGCTTCTGACCCTTTGGCACAGAGCCTTAGGTGTCTCACCAGCTCTTAACTTTGTAGCTCTCAGCATGCGATGGTAGACCATCGGAGTTAAACCCAATCGATCTCTGATAGCCTTTTTGAGCTCTCCATAATCTGTAGCAAATGCCGCTGGCATGGCCCTGTAGGCTGCTAAGGCCTCTCCCATGAGAGATGTGGTTAGCCGTACTGCCCATTGTTCCATTGGCCACCCCACAGTATGGGCAACTCTCTCAAATACTTCTATGAAATCATCAACATCATCACCTACTGCAAGTTGTCCAAATGAAAAAGTCCCACAAGTCTGTGGTCCTACCACACAGGTGTGTGTTGTCGCCTCCAAAAATGATGGGGTTGGTATTGCTCCCACTGTCGCTTTCTGGCTGGCGAGCAACGCCTCCATTAAGTCTACTACCGGCTTCTGTTGGGCTTGCAAAGCTGCCGCAGCCTGTTCTTGCGCACGATGAGCCATTTCGCGCTGCTTCTCAAACTGGGATGCCATCCATTGTAGAACTTCTTTAGGATCCATCTCCACAGCTTTCTCTGCAGGAAGAACAAAAGACAAACAAAACCCACCAAGTGCGGTACTACAAACTTTTGCTAGTGCCTTCTAGCCTGAATGCTTGGAAACGTCTATCCTTTTCACGTGAATCCTAATTACCCACGCCCAAATACTCTTTACCTGAGCATAGGCGTTGACTCATGCCTTGAAAAGGAGTGTTTCACTGGTCCTCAGTCACTCTGGCCGACCCTGCCAGTGATTTTCCACTCTGCCATTCACCGTACAGCTCAGCAGTTTTGGTGCTTGAAGAAATCTTTGGCGTATATCCTGAAGTGTTTGTAAATCCTGATGTACAAAAATGATCCAACAACTACGCCACTTGTCATGCCCCAGCCCTCCGCCTCAGGCTTAGAGGGTTAGGGTTGCCATTATGTTCTCCTTATAGAAGGTGGGATAAACCATTTAGCTCCAGCTAAGCCTGCTGGGAGTGGTAGTTCTTTTGCCCTCTAATAAGGAATAGTCGTGAAACCAGTGGTAAAGGCAAAGATGACAAAATTTATTCCCCAAAAAAAAGGTTCAATGCAGATTGTATCAGGATAATTCTTCATTTGTTTGCTCAAGGTTATTTACACAAATATGCTGGCTGAACTTCACATTCTTTACTCAAAAATGCAACTGCTTATCACGTATAACAGATAAAGAAAAAAACATAGCAGCTTCCTTCAACAAAGAAAACTATTCTCTTTTCCTTTGTCTTCACTCAGCTCTCCAATATACATTTAGCAAAGGGATTCAATGTCATCAGCTAAACATAGCGTACAGTCCATAGGAACTTCAGATGAATCATTCTCATTAAAGTCCACTTGCATTTCCTCAAACTCTTGAACTGCAGTGTTTTGCTTCAAGCTACTATCATACGTCTTAGGGTAACTCCCCCCTAAGGTTTCCTGTGTTTCCTTTGAGCACAACTCTATGTGATAGGGATTAAAAGTACCTGAGGTTGTGGAGACTCCTCTCTGGCTCTGTTCAGCAATCTCTCTCCAGCTTTGGGGAAACACTCTCTGGTTCCCTTGTTTGAGTTCCTCCCTGGAGCTCTGCCTCGGTTCCCTGTTCCAGGCTGGGCTTTGTAGACTCCTGGATTGAGTCCTGGGTTCCCACCTCTGAACTCTCTGAACCTTTCTATCCGGCACTGGGGTTTGAAGGTTTCTCTGCTCTCTCACTCTGAGCACACTTCTCCACCTCCGTCTCTTCTCTCCTTCTGCTCTGATTGCTTCACCTCCACTACTCCAGCTGTGTCTCCTCCCGTGTTCTCCCTCACTCTCCTTCCTCCTGTTCATCTTGTTCCCCTTGCTCTTTCCTAGCCAGGGTTTATATTCCTGCTCTCTGAGACGTGTCTGTGCCTCTCTGGACAGGTGTCTGTAATTAGGTTCCAAGCTTGCTACTACGTCAGCAGAGCTTGGGTGTGGCAGCCTAGCTTCAGTTTCTCTGTGCTTGCTTTCTCTTGGCAAACGCTGAAACGTGTGTACTGCAGGGATGTCACTTTTCTTAAAGGTAATATCATTCTTTTCTTCTACTTCCATATGCTCACTAGAGGCATCTTTATCACAGTACCTAGCAGGTTCCCCAAAGGACACAGATTCCACAATGCTTTGAGGCAGAGTTCATCAAAACTTAGTTCTGAGTTGGGACATGGAATAGAAACATTAACATTTATAAACAGCTTGAGATGAGTATCAAGTTTTATATTTATTGATAAATTGCTGATGTCTTGAAGTGATGTTAGCTGTGTGAAAGTATTGTTTGGGGCCATAGGCATGGTAAGTGAAGTGACAGACATTTTGAGGCTGATTCTATAAGGGCACTGACTAAATTCATATGCCATTTAGATGCATAAGTCCCTATTTTAATGGATTTAGGTGCCTAAATGAACACTTTGACGCACCTTGCAGGTGGGCGTTATTCAGCAAGCAGGCACCGAAGTGCAATCTTGCCTGCTTTTAGTGTGGGCCTGCATAAGGTGGAGTTTAGGCAGCGCCTAGATTTAGGAACCTAAGTTATAAAATACTATCACTTAGGTGCATACTTGCAAGATCTAGGCGCCTGCATTTACACCTGCTCTAGGGCAGATGTAAATGCAGGCGCCTAGATATTTGCACCACTTATGCTGCAATTCTATAAAGAAAAGTAGGCATCCACTTATCTTTATAAAATAGGTTCATGATGGGTGCATTCTGTATGCTTAAAACAAGGCACCTGGATATGAAATTGCCCTTTGAATGTGCAAATTATTGAAGAAAACATAAAATGGATGTTTACAATTATGACTGATGGGTGAGTGTATGGAGCAGAATAAGCGCAAATCACTGTGATATTCAGTGGATGTTGCCCAGGTTCCAATGGTCCCTTAATTTGTTTACATATACATTTTGGAAAGTTTTTTTGCAACTAATTTACAACTAATTTGCACTGTATATTGTTCTTCCTATTTGGCTTTTGATTTGCTGTTATTGATATGCACTAAAATTTGAATAGAATATTTTTTGTATGTTGGATTAAATAGTAACATAGACCCCCTTTAACTAAAGCCCATTGGCCGGTTAATGTGTGTTTTAACACACAGCAATTGGCAGTTGGGAACACTAACGGGTGAGTGTGTCCACCACTACACGCTGCAACACATGTTAATTGACGATCACGGGATAGGGTGAGGAATAGATGGAGTGTGGGTGTGGAGAGCATAGCACTAGGGCTATTGTCGCATGCTCAGTGGCAACGCAGCTCTTCATGTGAGTTCATCTAATGACTCCTCTTTGGGAGTTGTTAAGGGAACCCGCTGTGGTGGAATGCACGTTAGATTGGCCCTCATGTGTTACCTGCCGGGGCCATATTGGTCACACTCCTGACAGCTACTGCGGAGGCTTTGCAATTAACATGCTTTTGTTTGGCGTGTTAATTGAAAATCCTTAGCAGGCTTTAGTAAAAGGGGCCCATGGTAACAGAGTGACTGAGGCAGATTAAAAAAATGATATGGCCCTTCCAGTCTGCCCAATAGGGTTGCTAGGGCAAAACCTGTGGTGCAGTGTTGGTTATACTCCCATACCTTTGGTTTTCAACAATCACCAAACAGATCGTCCTTCATTAAGTTCCCAGACTGCCATGAGACTAGCAAAGTTCTGATTCATTCTGAAACCAGTCCAGGGCCTCCGGTTATGCAACTATCCCATTTGCATCTTGCAGTGTGTTTTTAGATCGTTAGTCTAGGTTCGCCCGTTGAACATTTAGGGACCTCATCCACATGAAAGTAAAACGGTACTGAAATTCACTGCTATACAGATAATTTGCCACTCTGCCCCACTCTGCCTCTATCTCGATGGTGACGAGGCAGTCAGACAAATATTCAGTGGCACTGTCTGGATAGTGCCATTGAATGTTGAGCCATAAAATGACTAAAAAGCTTTAGCATGCAAACAAAAATAATTCCCCATTGAAACATCATTGGTAATTTCTTCAGAGGAAAAAGAAATTATATAAAGAAGAGTAATGGTCGACATTGTAAATAAAATAATACTCACAATGACTTCCCAGTGCAGATATGCTGGGAGCTGAGATTTATTTATTTATTTAACAATTTTTATATACCGTCTTTCTACAAGTCAAGACGGTTTACATAGAACAATTTATAGCAGTGTATTTCAACTGTTTACATGGAACATAACATTGGATACATATAGTATCAAGAATAACTATGTACAGCGATCAAAGATCAACTATTTACATATGAAAATATGAGGGGACATCTGTAGTGTAATAGAGTTTAAGTGATGGAGGAGGAGAAGGAGGGGGTGTAACAAGTGAAATGCTAAGGTGGGAGGGAATAAAGTTCCAGGAAAAGATGGGTTTTTAACTTCTTACGGAACTCAGAGTGGGATGAACAGTTCCGAAGTTCAGGAGGAAGGGTATTCCATAAGGAAGGGGCATAGAGAGAGAAGGCCCTGTTATTAGTAGATTGTTTGCAGGTTCTCTTGTCTATAGGGATGGTCAGTAAGTTTTTGGTAATAGAGCGGTGTGGTCTTGTGTTATTGGATGAAAGAAGGAGGGGGGAGAGGCATGGGGCAGATTCTTTGGAAATAATTTTATGTGTAAGAGTAAGAACCTTAAATTTAATTCTGTATTGGATGGGGAGCCAGTGGAGATCGTAGAGGACAGGTGTGATATGAGTCGAGCTATCGTGTTCTGAGCTAATTGAAGCGGTTGAATAGTGTTCTTAGGAAGGCCATGGTAGATATGATTACAGTAGTCAAAAATAGGGATAGTGAGGGCCTGGCAGACAGTACGAAAGGAGTTTGGGCTTAAGAGGGGTTTAAGGTTTCGGAGGATACGGAGCTGAGAGTATATTATATTAGTAGTTTTCTTTATTTGGTCAGTAAAGGAAAGGTTCTGATCCAAGATGATTCCAAGATATTTCACTTGTTTTTTTATGGTTAGAGTGAGATTGCCAACAGAAATGGTGAGAGGTGGGGTGTATGCAGGATTGGAAAATATCTGGAGGACCTCAGTTTTGGATTGATTGATTAAGAGGTTGTGCTGGGAAAGCCAAGTTTGTAGGCTCGTTAGGCATTCACTAAGTTTATGTCCATTTACTCTTCACAGTTATGCAACAGTTATATTTGATAAACTGAAGAGTAGCAAATCACCTGGACCAGATGGTATACATCCAAGGGTATTGAAAGAACTGAAATATGAGATTGCAAGCCCTACTATTAGTAATATGTTCACTATCATTAAAATCGTCTGTAATACCTGAAGACTGGCAAATAGCCAATGTAACATCAATTTTTAAAAAGAGTTCCAGGGGTGATCTGAGAAATTACAGACTGGTGAGCCTGACATCAGTACCAGGCAAAATGATAGAAACCATTATAAAGAACAAAATTACTGAACATGTAGATAGTCATGATTTAATGGGACAAAGCCAACATGGATTTAGCCAAGGTAACTCTTGTCTTACTAATCTGTTATATTTTTTGAAGGTGTGAATAAACAGGTAGACAAAGCAGGTAAACAGGTTGATATAGTGTATATGGACTTGTCAAGAAGCCTTTGGCAAGGTCTCTCATGAGAGGCTCTTAGCAAAATTAAAAAGTCATGGGATAGGAGGCAGTGTGCTATTGTGGATCAGGAACTGGTTAAAAGATAGAAAGCAGAGGTTAGGGCTAAATGGCTAATTTTCCCAATGGAGAAAGGTGAATATTGGAGTATCGCAGGGATCTGTGCTTGGTCCGCTGCTTCTTAACATATTCGTAAATGACCTGGAAATGGGAATAACAAGTGAGGTAATCAAATTTGCGGATGACACAGAATTATTCAAAGTTGTTAATACCCAAGCGGATTGTGAGAAATTGCAAGAAAACCTTGATAAATTGGAAGACTGGATGTTCAAATGGTAGATGAAATTTAATGTGGACAAGTGCAAAGTTATGAACCTAGGAAAGAACAACCCAAACTATGGTTGCGCGATGCAAGATTCCGCATTAGGAACAACTACTCAGGAAAAAGATTTAGGCGTCATTGTGGATAACACTTTGGAACCCTCTGCCCAGTGTACAGTGGCTGCCAAGAAGGCAAATAGAATGCTAGGAATCATAAGGAAAGGAATGGAGAATAAAACAAAGATATTTTAATGCCTCTGTATCGTTCCATGGTGCCACCGCACCTTGAATATTGTGTGCAATTCTGGTTGCTATATCTTAAAAAGGATATAGTGGAATTAGAAAAGGTACAGAGAAGAGCTACCAAAATGGTAAAGGGGATGGAAGGATACCCCATGAGGAAAGGCTTAAAAGGTTAGGGCTCTTCAAACTGGAAAAAAGATGGCTGAGGGGAGATATGATAGAGGTCTATAAATTAATGAATGGAGTGGAATGGGTACGCATAGATCGATTGTTTATGTCATCAAAAAGTAGAAAGACTAGAGGACACGCAGTGAAGCTACAATTTAACCCATTTAAGACTAATAAGAGAAAATATTTTTTCTCTTCACATGTAATCAAACTCTGAAATTTCTTACTGGAGGATGTAGTAAAAGGTGTTAGTGTAGCTGGGTTTAAAAATGTTTTGGACAAGTTCCTGGTGGAAAGGTCCATAAACCATTATTAAAGAGGACAGGGAAATCCTCTGCTTGCCCCAGTACAAGCACTGTGGAACCTGTCTGCCTTTTTGGGAACCTTCTAGGTACTTGTGACCTGGATTGGCTACTGTTGAAAACAGGATACTGGGCTTGATGGACCTTGGTCTGACACAGTATGGCATATCTTATGTTCTTATATGTACTTAACCATGCATAAGTTGCTACTTTTGACCAGTTGAAAAGCGGTATATAAACACAGCTAAATAAATAAATACTTTACATTTTTTCAGGTATTGCAGTTAGAGAGTCAGCCAAAGTTGGTGATCAAGCCCAGAGGAGACTTATGAAGGGCGTGGATGATCTAGACTTTTTCATAGGTGATGAAGCTGTAGATAAACCAACATATGCTACTAAGGTAAGGACATGCAAAGAGACCTTTTGCTTTTAATTATTCAGTTTACTTGGGTTTTAGGATTTTGTTATAGGGGCACATCAACAAGCATAACATCATTAAAAGTTAATTTCTCTCATTAAAAGTTCCCTCCTTGATTGTGTTCTGATTCCATGTGAAGCATATTAGGTGCTATATTTTATGTGGCGATTGCCAGGTATGTTAGCCTTGGCACCTGTCAGAGCCTTAAGTGCATAGAGAAAAAAATATAGGCATTAAGTTCTCTTAAGGATGTATGTTTCTGCATTTTATTTATTTGCCGCCTTATCCTTCAATCAAAGCGATTTACATTATGTAATCACTATAAACAGGTACTGGATATATTCCCTTGTCCCCAAAGGGCTCACAATCTTTGTGTACCTGTGCATTTTAGTATTATAACCAAGTTTCTGTTTATCAGCCAGACTTCTTAAGTAAGTGGGTTTTTTTATTTTTGTTTGCCTTATTACAGCATGACTTCCTTTATGTTTTTTATCTATTAAATGGCCTGCCTGCAGAGTGGGAGAGCAAATAGGTTGCTCTTGGTGTCACAAGGCAAATGGTGCGGCATTTGCTAAGTATATTTGCAGCATATGACTGCTCTTACATCTCTGCCTTATGACACATAAATGCACATTATAGACATACTGCAGTCACACAACATTAAGATATTTTTCAAGGGCCAGCCAGATTACCCAGTGAAATTGTAACATACTGCCATACAGAACACTCAGTTGGGTCTTGGTCTCAGCTTCGGCTCCTTGGGTTGGCAGTAGCTGAGAGTCTTGAAGGACTACTGAGAGAGGAACTGCTGCTGTTGCTGGGAAGGAATCTGCACTTTTAAATATTTACAGCTGTGGTCAACATTATTGGAACCCTTGCATTTTAGGTATGTTGTGTACAATATCTTGAGAAATAATTGGAAATAGGGAAGCTAACAAAGTTCATAACAGAGTAATAACGGGTGATTTCAGTTACCCCAGTATCAACTGGGTCAGTGTCACATCAGGACATGCTAGGAAAATAACATTTTTATATGAAATAAATGACAGTTTCATGGACCAGCTGGTTCAGGAACTAACATGAGGGGAAACTATTTTAGACCTAGTTCTTAGAGGAATGCAGAAAGTGGTGCTAGAGATAACTTTTGGGGCTACTTGGTAATAGTGTTCATAACATGACATTTGATTTAATAAATAGAGGGAGAATAATCAGGAAATCCACTGTGCTAATATTTAACCCTCAAAACAAATTATTTACCATACATAGTTCAATCATGTTTAATGTATTAGCAAATTGTACTTAGTTATCTAATGTTTCATGTAAAACAGACCTGTTATTCTGTTCATTTTTCGTTCATTGTAAACCGCACCTGATCTGTGGAAGGTAGCGGTATATAAGCAACTGTTAAATAAATAAATAAAATAAAAAAGGGAGATTTTGATAAAATGAGGAAAATGGTTAAGAAAAAACTAAAAGGAGCAATTGGAACGATTACGAGTTTACATCAGGCCTGGGCATTGTTTAAAATGCTGTCTTGGAAGCCAAGATCAGATGTATTCCATGCTTTAAGAAGGGTGGAAGAAAGGCCAAATGCCTGGCATGGTTTAAAGGTGAGGTCTGAGAGGCTTTTATAGCAAAGAAAGCATCTTTCAGAAAATTGAAAAAGGAACCATATGATGAAAACTGGCAACAGCATAAGCACTGGCAAGTTAGATGCAAGGTATTGATAAGACAGGCAAAGAGAATTTAAAAAGAAGCTTGCCAAGGAAGCAAATACATTTGTAGCAAAAAGCCTGTGAGAGAGTCAGTAGGACCATAGGATGATAGAGGGGTAGAAAGGGTGCTAAGGGAGGATGCCATAATGGAGAAAATGAATGATTCTTTGCTTTGCTCTTTACTGAAGAAGGTGTAGAGAAGTTACCCATCCCTGAAATGGTATTTAAAGGTGATATATTGGAGGAACTGAAACAAATCTCGATAAACTGGGATGATGTAATAGAGCAATTTCATACACTAAAGAGTACCAAAACACCTGGACTGGGTGGTATACATCCCAGAGTGCTGAACATACTCCAAAATGAAATTGCAGACCTACTATTAGAAATTTTGTAAATTATTATTAAAATTGTCTATGGTACCTGAAGACTGGAGAGTGGCTGACAAAAGGCCAATTTTTAAAAAGAGTTCCAGGGGTGATCTGGGAAACTACAGCCCAGTGAGCCTGATGTCAGTGCTGAGAACACAAGAAAAGTGGTGAATTAAAGGGATCAATAACCAACGGATAAACCCTTCATAAAAAATTGAGCCCGGATGATTAGCCAGTGTACTTAATTCATATATAGTTGTGATCAACATTATTGGCACTATTACATTTTAGGCATGTTGTGTATAATATCTTGAAAAATAATTTGAAATATTCCAGCTGAATGACATCATAATATTTTAATAGTATGTTCAAAGGTGTACAACAAAAAAAAGATGTCTGTGCAACTTAGACGTATTAATTTCTGAGAAAAAAACAAAATATGATCTGGACAGGATTAATGGCACCCTTCACTAATATTTGGTTGCACAACCCTTGGCAGTGATGACAACCTCCCAAACGTTTTTTGCAGCCATCTATAAGTTTCATACATCTGTCTGCTGGTAGTTTCTCCCACTCTACAACTGCGATTTGTTCCAGCTCATGAATGTTTCCGGGATTCCTTTTAGCAATGCCGGATTTCAGTTCTTTCCAAAGGTTCTCGATTGGACTGAGATCAGGACTCATTGATGGCCAGTTAAAACCAGTCCATTTGTTTCTTTTTAATCATTCTTTTGTACTTTTGGATGTATGTTTTGGGTCATTGTCCTGCTGGAGGACCCATGACCTTCGACCCAGACCTAGCTTTCTGACACTAGGTAGCACATTTCACTCCAAAATACCTTGGTAGTCCACTGACTTCATGATTCCTTTAATACGTTCCAGGCCTCCAGTTCCTGAGGCAGCAAAATAGCCCCACAACATTATGGAACCTCTACCATATTTAACTGTAGGAAGGGTGTTTTTTTAAATTTATAAGCTTCATTTCTTCGCCTGTAAATGTATCGCTGGTCTGCATTGCCAAATAGCTCAAGTCTAATGTCATCTGTCCACATAACATTTTCTCAGAAGGGCTGTGGTTTCTCAAGGTGAATTTCGGCAAAGATCAGGTGTGCATTTTTATGTCTGTCTTTGAACAGTGGGGTCCTCCTTGGCCGTCGCCCATGAAGTCCTTCTTTGTTTAGTGCGCAGTGTATGGTGCGGGTTAAAACCACCACTCCAGATTGTTCCAGGTCAGCCTTAAGGTCTTTGGATGTTGTACGTGGTGTTTCTCTAACAGTTCACACTAATCTTCAAAGACTTCTTGGATTAATTTCCTCTTTCCACCACATCCTGGGAGGTTCTTGACAGTTGCATGAGCAGAAAACCTCTTAATAACATTGCGAACTGTAGACACAGGAATCCCAAGGTTTTTGGAGATGGCCTTGAACCCTGCACCCCTCCTCGGGAACTCCGTTCTTCTGGCAAATCGCTTCTAATTGTGCCTTTCTCTTCTATTGCTAATTCCAGACTTCACTCCTTTCATCTTGGTGCTCCTTATACCTGGAACAAACTACCTGAGTCTGTACGTCAGGCTCCTTCTCTGACCCTTTTCAAATCCAGGCTGCCACTTTCGGATCTTAACCCACCTGATCTCTTTTGTGTTTCCTTACCATTCCCCTAGATGTATCCCATGTCTACAGCTACTGTGTTATCTGCCTTGACTAGATTGTAAGCTTTAATGAGCAGGGATCATCTTTTACATGTGTCTGTGCAGTGCTGCGTACGTCTTGTAGTACTCTAGAAATGTTAAGTAGTAGTTTGATGTTTGGTGATAATGGCTTTTTGATGATCTCAGGCAGCTCTCTTGTCTTCACCATTGTGAAAATGGAACAGGGAGTGAATGTGGCCATTTTAAACATTAGAGCCATCATTCATTAGTTGTTTCAAGTTATGTGAGTACTGACAGTTGATCACAGGTGCATCTAATTTTACTGTAACGCGAATGTGGTTGTTCTGTTCAAATTGATTTGAATTGTTTAAAAGGGTGCCAATAATCATGTTTAGTATACAACTTCTGAGGATAGTTGTGGTATTGTACCTTGGTGTGGTGGTATGAGGGAGAGTTCCCTCTTTTAAAACAGAATAAAAAAGAGGATTTGCCACGAGAGGGGTATTCCTTTCAAGGCAAATAATCCAACTAAAAAAGTTTATTTAGAACGTTTACAGGGCACAGGGTTTGTCTCTTTTTTTCATTAGATTATTAGATGTGAGATGACTGGCGGTTTTGTGATATAGAATAATGTCCTGGCAATGTCCCAGTTTTTATGGACAGGTCTTGGGATTTAAAATTAATCTTGAGTAGACTGAAGCACTCAATGTGTCTGTGCCGTTGAGGGAAGTGGCCCAACTGAAAGAGCGTTTTTCATTTCGGTGGGTTCAGGAGGTCCTCAAGTATTTGGGGGTGCGGCCTACATTGGAATACAGCTGACTGTACAGGCTAATTTTCTGCTGCTGTTCAGGGTGTGGGGACAGGATTTTGAGGGATGGATGCATTCAGGAGGTATCCTGGTTAGAGCACATAGTGGCGGTCAAAATGAATATTCTCTCCCGGGTGTTGTATCTCTTCCAGGCTCTGCTGATCCCAATACCACTGGAGGTGCTGCAGGCCTTGTAGCACAAAGTTTTTCAATATATTTGGTGGCATTAGCCACCTCGGGTAGCATGAGCTACGCTCTATCGCCCTAGGGAGTGGATTGGTGGGATGGGAGTATGTTGAAGTGTTATGTGTAGACTGAGTGAGGAGGGGAGGGGGCCCTTTGGGGTGCCTGCCCTGGATGCCAAAGGGGGAATGATGGGGAATGGGACAGAGCAGCCTGAATGTAGAACATGTACTCTGGGTGTGGGATAAAGTGAGGTGGAAGGAGATCCAGAAGCAGGGCAGAGGGTCATTCTTTGTGATGCATTCCTTGCGGTTTACGGAGTACTTCTTCCCAGGGAGGGGGGAGTTTATTCTCCTTGGGAGAAGGCGGAGTTGAAGATTTTTTATCAGTTTGTGGATGGAGGTGAATTCGTGCCTTTCGAGGAACTTCAGGAAACATATGGGTTATAGAGAGGGGATTGGTTCCAATATGGCCAAGTGGTACATTTTCTCTGGGAAAAGTTGGGATGGGAGGATTGGGTAAGGATTATATGGAGCGATTCTGAATCAGATCCAGAGAGCCTCCTTATTGGTGGCTATTAGGGAAAGCTGCTACAAGATTTTGTAGAGGTGGTATTATACCCCCGACAGATGTTTTCAACGATGCCCCCAAATTGTTGGAGAGGGTGTGGGGAGCGGGGCTGCTTTTGGCATATCTGGTGGGCCTGTCCAGAAATCAGGACGTTTCGGGAGAGGGTGCAGGAGTAGATACAGCGGGTGCTGGGGGTGGCTTTGCTCTTGGAACAAGGGATTTTTCTCCTGTCCTGGTGGAGAGGACAGGTACCGCGGAAAGCGAGGAGACAGCTGTTGGTCTGTTTGAGTTTGGCGCACTGTGAAGTGGCTTACTGCTGGACGCATCTGGAGGCTCCGGGGCTTGATCAATGTGTGGAGCGGCTGTGTCAAGTGGTGTTGATGAAGAGATTGACCGCATGTCGCAGACAAAGACTGGAGCGGTTTGAATGGTCTATACTCAACCAGTATCTGCAGTGCAAAGGGAAGGGTAGGGGGATGAGGGAAGGGAGAAGTCCAGGGGGAGGTAGGGGGGGAAGGAGGGGGAAAGGGGGTCTTTGAGGGGCACCTGATGATACCTTATATTTATGTATTTGAAAGTTAGGGTGCACTGTGGTTGTTTGGTTGTTATATTTACTGAAAAAAACCCAAAATTTAAAAAAAATGGAAAACAGGGGATAACAGGGGATAACTGACCACTATCCCTGACATAGTGCTATGTTTTGGACAGTCTGCAAAAATAATTTTAATGCCGTTCCACTTCGGGGGGAGAAAAAGTGACTTATCTTATCTTTGTATCAACCATCCTCTTCAAATGTTATACTGGTTGACAGCCATAGATGATAAAAGCTCAGCTTTCTTTTAGCACATTAAACGCTTAGCGGCTGTTTAAATGGTAGACCATAGGCTATATTTCCAGTTCCTCCCTATAGGCTACCAATAGCTGTAGCCAAGCTATATTAAACTCAGGATTAGAGATCCCAGCATTCTATGCGAGGGCTATTCCAACAGTCCCCCACGTATTTATCAATCAATATAAAGAAGACCATTCCACCTCAGAATTCATACTCCGGGGCCAGTGGTGTTGAGTTGAAAAATCCAATGTCGTTCACAATAATTCAAAATTGCCTCCCGATTACCCCTATACCAATTCAGGGGAGCATGATCGATTGCTGTCCATCTTAGGGAGGCAAAAGAATGGTCTGCCTTCCAGCAGTGATACACCATCGAGGTAGAGAGCATCCTAATTTTTAAATGAGATTTATGTTCACCCAAATGGATTTTTAAGGGACAGATTTTTATTATATATTTTTAGGTAGACAAAAAATATACAATAAATCTGAATAAAAGGACCATCTCTATAGTAGCTGTTTTCAGTGAGATTTATATGAGTTAAATATACTGGTTAATCATCTGGGAAGTTGGTGTTGGAAGGGGCAGAAGCGCTTGAAGATAGCAGCCTGGAGCCTTTGGTAACTGCTGCGTCATGATTCCTTTGCCGTTGCTGCCACTACTGGCCCCAGAGAGGGGTGGCAGCAGTGACAGTGGGCACCCCCAATGGGCTAGTGCTCTAGGCGACTGCCTAATCTGCATAATGATAGCCCTGAATCACTCATCACATAATCAAACTCTGGAAATTTTTGCTGGAGGATTAGTAAAAGCTTTTAGTGTAGCTGAGTTTAAAAGAGGTTTGGACACGTTCTTGGAGAAAATGTCCATAAAGCATTATTAAAGTGAACCGGAGAGATCCATTGCTTATCTCCTGGAATAAGCAGCATGTAATGTACGTACTTTTGGGAACCTGAGAGGTAGTTGTGACCTGGATTGGCCTCTTTTGGAAAGAGGATACTGGGCTTGATGGATGTCCTTATGTAGCTGCCATAGCTCTTAAATGGAGGGAATGCCAACACTGTTCAGCAGCCATGTCTATGGGTGAGATTCAAGATACTTCCCGTATTCCAAAAGGAACTGCATGCCTTATATACAGAGTGGAGAAGTAGCCCAAGGGTTAGATGAGTAGGCTTAGAACCAGGGAAGCCAGAGTTCAAATCCCACCACTACATCTTGTGGCTTTGGGCAAGTCATTTAAGCCTCTCTTGCCCTCAGATGCAAACTTAGATTACAAGCCCTTCAAGGACAGGGAAATACCTACTGTACCTGAATGAAAATCACCTTCATTATTACTGTCAAGGCATGAGTTAAAATCTGCCCCCCAAAAATGTTTTTAGAAATTTACACCCTCTATATATATATACAGGAGGAGAAATAGCCTAATGGTTAGAGAACTGGCATAGTAACCAAGAGACCAGGGTTCAGTTCCCACTAGTACCCCTTGTGGTCTTGGGCAAGTCACTTAACCATCCATTATCTCAGGAAAAAAGAACTGGCAATCTAGTTCCAGTCACACTGCCAAGAAAACTCAGGAGATGCTGAGTCAGCATTTACTCAAAGGCATGCATTGCATTTTTTATTGCATATATACAGGCAGTTATAAAATTATCCCATATTGCATCCAAGTAAACATCATAAAACATTATTTTTCATTGATCTGTTTGAAAAGCTGTAGTTGAAATAAGTTAAGTTGAGTGGAGGAGTAGCCTAATGGTTGAGAACATTGGCTTGGGAACCCAGAGACCAGGGTTCAATTCCCACTAGCACTCCTTGTGGCCCTGGGCAAGTCACTTAACCCTCCATTGCCTCAGAAAAATCCAGATTATCAATGTCCCTGTTTAATGTACATTACCAAGTGTAAGTTTCAATGTAAACCACTTTGATTGAAATGATAAAGCAGTATATAAAACCTGTTAAATACATAAATAAATAAGTTGCATAAAAGGGATAATTTTATAAAGCTTTTTTTTCTTTCCAATCCAACAGAAGTTTGAAAGAATGTTACAAAAGGGGTCATTAAATGTCTGTCTGGGGGTTAAATAACTCTTGGAAAATTTAATGGAATGGGATGAAACTTGGCATAGTGGAAAAACCACAGTAAAGACACATTAGGACATGTTTACTAAAGGTTACTGCGCGTTAAGTGCTGCCAGTTCCCATTCATTTCTATGCACCATTGCAGCACTTAACACACATTAACTTTATTTAACGCACATTAACATTTAGTAAACATGCCCCATGGAGTTTGAAAATAGGCCACATTGGACTGGAGGTTCTTCAGAAATAAGCCTTCCAATTTGATACCCTGAAGCAGATCTGTAAGATAAGTTTGAAACACAATGTTGTGTTAGTTTGGATTTGATATATGATTATAGCACTGACTTAGGAGCCAAGACCAGTGTTTGATTTCCACTAGCACTCCTTGTGGTCTTGGGCAAGTCACTTAACCCTTCATTGCTCCAGAAAAATCCAAATTATTAATGTCCCTGTTTAATGTATATTACCAAGTTTATGTTACAATGTAAACCGCTTTGACTGATATGATAAAGTGGTATAAAAAAAGTTAAAGAAAATAAATAACTATATGTGCAAAATATTCAATAACAATTTGCTTAGTTTTAAAGTGCTTAGACTGCATATTTAATAAAGTAAAAGAACCTAAAGGGGAATAATAAAAACTAGCGATTTAATGCTGGTATTGGAATGACCAGGTCCGACAAAGTTTTGTAGGACTATTTAGTACTGGGTAGGGTGGTCCATAAAAATGAATTCCTGAATTCCTTTGCTCCCTGGCCTGATTCTGGTTCCATTTAGGTAGAAAACACTGTGTACAAGGTTTGAAGCCAATCAAATAATATTTAGGGGTGGCTCAACAAGTCTTGAGATTTCCCCCTGGGAGCAGATGACGAAATGTTGCATCATCTTGTATCATCCACTCAGTTCCACGCTGATTACATTTGATTGCGTCATATTTGAACTAATCTCGTCTCTGAGAGGTGGCAAAGACATTGTACTATTATCTTTGTATCTTTATTCTTTTCAGATGGCGAAAAAACGTGGTTATTATCTCATTGAAGAAATGTCCACCACAATTCTGGGGGCCAAGCTCCCCAGCAAGGAGCAAGTGTTAAGTGTATTTTTACATCACCATATGACATTAAACAAAGGCGTTAGTGAAAGTGCATCTATTGTAACAAGTGAAGTAGAAGTTTACTGGGAAAAGGCCAGGCTTCCTGTTCAAAGAAATGACAAAATTCAAGAAAAAGTAAAGAAATTGTTCAATCAGTGGAAACTTTTGAAGAAAAACAAAGGGAGAGGAGGGAAACAAGAGGCAAATGAAAAAACCTATTTGATGTGGCGCATGCCAATGCAATGTCTTTAATTCATATTCAAGAAGACAAAGAATTCTTAATAGCGCAATGAGAACCAGGGCGCTGTGGCTCAATGTGCGCGATGGACAAGAAACTGGCCAACACGGAAGCAAGATCGCAACAGCGAGAAGAAGAACTGAAAAGGCGCAGACAAAAACATGTTGCCGAAGCCGAGGCAACTACAAGCCAAGTTCAGCTGGAAGGATCTTCTTCCTCAGCAGAGTCAGGTGAAGACTCGTCGACATCTGTGGATTCAGATAACGGACAGAAGAAAGCAACTCCACAAACGAAGCAGTTTCGACCTAACAATGTATGGACCCCAGAGCTTACAGCAGCCCTGGATCAGACAAGGACAACGGATCGCAATGCTCTGTTTGTGGTAGCTGAAACTGCCAGAAGTCTGGGACATTATCCTGGGGAGCTCAATATCAGCCGCTCCAGCGTCAAGCACCATAGAGAAAAGCACCGTCAGCAACAATGGACGGACCTGCACAACGCATTCAAAGCCGAAGGCAAAACATGCATTGTGCATTGGGATAGCAAGTTATTGCCATCTCTCCTCTGTTCAACCACATCCGTTGACCGCCTTCCAGTTTTGATAACGGCTGTCTCCACTGGAGAAACACAACTTCTTGGTGTACCAAAACTGACATCAGGAACGGGCGAGAATCAAGCTGCAGCAGTTTATGAACTGTTACAGGAATGGTGTTTGGATGAAAAGGTTGCAGGCTTCTGCTTTGATACAACTGCATCGAACACGGGACATCGATCAGGAGCGTGCATTCTTCTAGAACAGAGACTCCGTCGCACAGTCCTTCATTTGGCATGCCACCATCACATTTACGAAATAATTCTTGGTGCAGTATTCTCTACATGCTCTGGAGCTTCATCGGATCCCGATGTCCAACTCTTTCGCCGGTTCCAAAAGAATTGGGGCTCCCTTGACAAGTCCAACTATCAAACTGGAAAAGACTTGGAGGTGCTGCAACCTGACAGGGATCGCATCATGAAGTTTGCGGAATCCAAGTTGGCACAGGGCAATCACCGAGATGATTACCTGGAATTCTTGGAGTTAACGATTGTCTGCCTTGGAGGGAATCTTCCTAGTTTCAATTTCAAGAAACCCGGAGCTTTCCATCATGCCAGATGGATGGCAAAACTCTTGTACTGTCTCAAGATTTGGATGTTCCGAGGACAACTCAAAGATCTTACCCAACGGGAGGAGTCCTGTGTTCGTGATGTGAGCATTTTCTCCATCCTGATTCATGTGGAAGCCTGGTTTTCTGCCCCTGATGCCGCAGTTGCCCCTCGAACAGATTTGGAGATGCTGAAGAAACTACACTCTTACCACAATGACCGTGTTGGAAGAGCGGCCAGAGACAAACTGCAACAGCATCTGTGGTATGTGTCAGAGGAGCTTGTGGCACTGTCACTGTTCGATGAAGCTGTTTCAGCACCGACAAAGCGGGCCATAGTGTCGGCCATGATCCCGGCAGAATCAGATGAAAGCGATGAGGATGATGACGAAGACGAAGATCCCCCAAAGCGGGTCGAATTGAAAAGTTCCATGATTCCACCACTTGAATCTTTTGCAACTCGCAAGTCAATCCGTTTCCTGAAACACCTCGACATCAACAGTGATTTTCTTAATGCAGACCCAGAAGACTGGGAAGAGAATGCATCATTCAAAGACGGTCTGAAGAAAGTAAAAAATCTTCCGGTGATCAACGATGTGGCTGAGCGAGGGGTCAAACTCATTGAGGAGTTCAACGGCCGACACACCACAAAAGAAGAGCAACTTCAGTTCCTTCTGGGTGTTGTCTCGCAACACCGTAAGATGTTCCCCACATCGTCAAAGTCCTTACTAGCATCTGGACCACATTGAGTGCTTGGCAAGCATGATACCCCCGTCTATGAGCGGATAATACCCAGTGGTCTGACGAACCCTGGGGGGGATCCAGGGGCCTGATAGATAGGGACCTTGAGCCACCCCTAAATATTATTTGATTGGCTTCAAACTTTGCACACATTGTTTTCTACATAAATGGAACCAGAATCAGGCCAGGGAGCAAAGAAATTCCTACTTTTATTTTTTCCCCTATGGCAGTGGACCACCCTACTGGGTATAGTGATATAACATATTTTATATGAGACCTCTGCACAGTATCCCATAGATTTTCAGTCTATTTTATAAAGGCACATAGGCCCTATGTTTCCTTTATAAAATAGGCTTAAAATAGATACCTTTTTGGACTTGTCATGTAAAGGTCAGGCTCCCAGGTGCTAGATTAGGTCCTAATTATTACATTTTGCCTTTGGCTAGTGTTCTGATTTTTGACTTTTCACATTGATCTGTGTTCTTCAGTGGCCTATAAGACATGGTATCGTTGAAGACTGGGATCTCATGGAACGATTTATGGAACATGTGATTTTTAAGTATCTACGAGCTGAACCAGAAGATCACTACTTTTTAATGGTGAGCATGGGTACACGCAATGCAGCTTTTTTCCAAATAACATTTTCTTTGCCAGCAGCGCAGTTAACAATCTGATCTGAGCTGAAGCAAATAAAGTGCATAGTTTTGTTGTTGCAAGAGACTGTCTTTAATTTGCTTAAAAATTCATAAAGTTAGAATTTTTCTCTAATAGTCACATTTTTGGATCTTGTCAGTCAATTTTGGCAGCTGCTTTGAGATGCAGATGCTTCTTCAGATAACTGTCTGACAGAATATTATTTAGACACAAGAAACAAATAGTAGTTTTTCTTCCAAACTTTATAGTTTAATTTGAACATTTTCATCTTGCTGGTGTTAAAGAAAATGGTGAGAGCCACTTATAAAGCCTGAATTACACACGGAAAAGGGTTATGCCATTTGAGACCAATCGGACCTTGTTTGATGGAAGAGCAATTCATCTAGATTGTTAGTTCAAGGTTTTATTTTAACACAGTTAGGGGCATGTTTACTAAAGGTTAACGTGCATTAATTGCTGTGGTGTCCATAGAAGTAAAAGGGTCATGGTGGCACTTAAACATTAACCTTCATTAATATTTATTAACCTTGCCCCTTAGATTATTGTAATGGGCTGTATGTAAGCTTAACCGGGAAGTTAAGAGCAAAATTACAATTAATTCAAAACACCGTGGCTAAGTTTTGAAATGATAGGGCAGTTCTCTTGCTCTGTGCCTTACATTATCTTCCATCCCAGGCTAGAGTCCTTTTTAAACTGCTTTGCCTAACGTTTGAAACAACACATGGGCTAGCTCCTAAGTGCTTGTTGGCTTTGATAGTTATGATTATGAGATCACCACATTCTGGAAGCTGTCGTACTCTTACCTTCCCATCTGTGAAAGATGTTCATTTTAAGAGGGTTATTTTAAGAACATAAATTTGTATTCTGCCTACGCTCTAACCATGCTCCGCTCCTAATCATACCCCCACTGAAAGTACATGTGATAGGACTTATGCATGTGTTTACACAATAGCGACTGTCTAAAGCATGCCGGTTAAGTCCTTCAGAATAGGGATTTATGGGTGTCACTATTATGTATTGTTACACAGCTCCCTTTATAAAAACCAGCCCTATATGACCTAAATATTTGATATTGATAATGCATTATTTATACTGGCGTGGAAGAGTAGCTTAATGGTTAGAGCAGTGGGCTAGAATTAGGGAAAGCAGGGTTCATATTCCACTGCTGCTCCTTGTGGTCTTGGGTAAGTCACTTAACCCTCCATTACCTTAGGTACAAATTTAGATTGGAAGCCCTCCAGGGACAGGAAAATGCCTATTGTATCTCAGTGTAACTCACCTTGAACTCCTGAGAAAAGACGTGAGCTAAATCCAGTTCCCTTCTCCTTGATGTAATGTGATGGAAAAGAACAAGTGAATGTATCATGTTTGCTTTACTATCTGCGCTTTATCCTGGGATAAAACAGAATACAATAACTGAGATGAATGAAATAAAATAAAATTGCACAAAGGTACATGCACACTGAAAGATCATTCATATTTTTATGCAGGCCGCCTGTAAGTGGTCCTGGGCGTGTAGTTTTGAGGCAGAATTGTGATGTACATGCATGTCGTATTAAATACATGGGCACTTACATAGAAATCATGCAGCAGGTATAAGTTTATGATCTGAATTTTTGCACTATTGTGGCTGGTTTTGGGAGCCTACATTGGGAAGGCACATAGGTGCTTTTATGGACTTTCTTTAGAGGTCTTCTGAGCAGTGCTTTTCAAACTTTTATTCCATATGACCCCATTTTAACAACTTAAAATTTCCGTGACTCCAGATGATGATGAAATCGAACTGTCAGATCTCCAGTCTCCTTCCCCTACCCTTCCACTCATCTAAAGCAGAAAGCAGCAGCAACCATAGCAGTAGTCAGTAGAGGGTCCCTTGTGTCAGTTTGCAGATTGTGCTTACAGGCCCCAGTACTCAGCATGTGTTTCCAGCTTAACAGGAAGCTTACTCAGGAGGGGGCAAGAGTCTATGAATGTTCACTGATTCACAGGCCACATGCTGACTGGTGACTTGCCATGGGTCACAATGAAAGTCCAGAGAGATGGGGAGATGGCCATGTTTCTGTAACCCCATCCACTGCTGATGTGACCTCCATATGGGGTCCTGACCCCAAGTTTGGCAACCATTGTCTTAGAGGTAATTTTCAGAAGCATTTGTGTGAGTAAAACAGTACTTTAACTGTGGAAATAGAAATCTCCAGGAACAAGCAGGAATGTAGTCCTCACATATGGGTATCGTCGGCACCGACGGAGCCCATGCGGGAACTCTCCCCAGCGTCCAATAGGAACGCCTTTGGGAGCATCCCTCAGCACATGTGCGCTGCCTTCCCGCCTTTCCAACTGTCCCTCTTCAGTTCTTCATTTTCCGCGGAGCCAACAGGACCTATTCCCTGTCACCGCAGAAAATTCCGTCTTTAAAATTATTTTTTGTGGTTGCGTTTGCCTACCACACGATGCCTACCGGTACCGCCGGTTCTTTTCTTTTCTTTTCCTAAAAAACAAACAAACCCCTAGACTTTGACTGTTTCTTTTCAGAAACTTTCCAGTTTTGGTGCTAGGCGCCATTTTGGGCATTAGGCCCCATTTTTTCCAAAATCATAGAAAAGCCAACTAGTGGTTTTAAAAAATGTACTAAGTGTGGCGGTACCATTTCCGTCACTGACACCCATGATTGGTGTCTAAAATGTTTAGGACCTTATCATTCTCCAACTGAATGTCTCTCCTGCATGGGGATGACCAAAAGAGGAAGACAGAACCGGGCCGCAAAGCTCAGTACCCTCTTTTCTTCAGATGCCAGATCCATTGCATCGACATCATCAAGGGCCTCTACTTCCTCCCATGGATCTCAGGTAACTAAACACAAAAGCCGGTCCTCAAAGGGTAGCTCTCCTGCTAAGCATCGAGAGGCCATTGGCATTGCCCTTGAGGGAACCACACCGGCAAAACAGCCCTGGCGGGAGGCTTTGGCTTCCAAAGCATCGATGGGGCTTCAGGATGTTCTCAAGGCCTCAACTTCACAAGAACTACCTGTGCCATGCTCAGGGGTTACGGCCATTCATACCGGTACCGACACCCAGGCATCGGCAGCGTCAATAGACCAGAGATTTTTTTGCTATCGAACGCAGTATCGCAGCTCTTCTCTCAGCTGCGGTACCGGTGGTCCCAAGGGCACCGATGCCAACATCGACACCGATGCCGGTACCGACACTGGTACCGACACTGACAATGCCGGTACCGATGGTACCGGCCCCGATGGTATCTCTTCCCATTCCACCTCCAGCTGGAGTGGATAAAGTGGTACAGGGTCACCCCGGTACCGACTTCGATCGGTACTGGGATCATGCTTTACAGGAGCATTGGGGTCAGGAATACTTCGATTCCTCCGATTCCGAAGACTCTGACAATTCTGGCACTAGAGGGTTTCTCCTAGAAGATCCCTTTTCTCCCCAACGCTGAATGTCACCTCCAGAGGACATGTCATTTCAGGATTTCATCCATGATATGGCTAAAGGTCTTTCAATCACAGTAGCTCCTGAAGAGGAACCCAGAGCAAAGGAATTGGAAATCCTCCAATATCCTAAAGCTCCTAAGGAGGCAGCTACTTTGCCTATCCATGAAATTCTGCATAGCTTGATGCTCAGAATGTGGGAGACACCTCTGACTACTTCTCCTCACTCTAGGAGACTTGATACTATGGATTTCAGAAAACTCAGCTGCCACACCATTCAATGGTAGTGGAATCAGCCATGCGTAGGATGAAAAGTGCAAAAAGACATGCATCCAATCCTCCAGGTCGTGAATGGAGGACTCTGGATGCTTTTGGACGCAGAACTTTTCAAGCTTCCATGCTTTCAGCTAGGATCAGCTCATATATCCTATATATGGGAATGTTCCTCAAAGAAATCATAGGAGACTTGGAACTTATGAGCCCATTTCTCCCAGATGATAAGAGACAAGACTTTCTTACTCTGGTTAAGCATGCTCAGGATGTCTCCAAGTTTGTCAATCGTGCAGCCTTTGACTGCTTCAAATGCATCAGCAGAACTTCTGCCATTGCCATTGGCGCACGATGGATTGCCTGGCTACAGGCATCAGACTTGGAGACTTGGGTACAGGACAAGTTAGGCAACATTCCTTGCACGGGAGAGAATCTCTTCGGAAGAACTGGCAGGAGAAGGCTAATGAGTTAGATGCTGACAATTCTACCGTAGATAGATTGTCAAAGTCTACAGCCACTCCAGCCAAAAGGAAGCCTTATAAAAAACCTTCTTTTAGCAAAAAGAGGAAGTTTTATCCTTCCTATACCCACCAGACTCAGATCCCAGGTCAGGTTGCCCAAAAGGGACAAACTAGACAACAAAATAAACCAAAAGGCCCGAGAACCCAACCAGCTCTCCAGGTTCAACCCCCTCAAGGACTTTGACTCCTTCCTAGAGAGCTTTGCCTTCCTGCCTCTGAGGGGTCCTCAACCCCCCCAATATTCCCGGCAGGTTATGCCACTTTGTCAACAAATGGCATGAGATAACAGCAGAAGATTGGACTTTGTCCATTGTAGGGGAGGGGTACAAACTTCATTTTCACAGCTTACCCCCTCCTACAATTCTAAAGCAGTTCATTTCACAAACCTCTGCAGACAATCTGCTAGATCACGAGGTCTCCACACTTCTTGCCCAAGGGGCAATAGAGGAAGTACCCATTCTTCAACAGGGTGCAGGGTTCTACTCCCCCTATTTTCTTATTCCAAAGAAAACAGGAGGACACAGAGCCATTCTAGACCTCAGAGAATTGAACAAATATCTGTTTCGAGAGAAATTCAAAATGATTTCTCTGGGAACTCTTCTGCCATACCTTCAAAGCCAGGACTGGCTTTGCTCTCCAGACTTAAAGGATGCATACACTCATATTCCTATCCATCCAGATCACAGGAAATTTTTACGTTTCCTTTTCAGGGGAAGACATTTCCAGTACAGGGTTCTTCCTTTTGGTCTGGCTTCAGCACCAAGGGTATTCACGAAATGCATGGCAATAGTAGCTGCATTTCTACAAACCCTGGGAATTTTTGTCGTCCCTTATTTAGACGACTGGCTCATCCGAGCCTCCACAGTGACAGAGGCCAGCACTGCACTGTTTCGTACAATGCGAATCCTCCAATACTTGGGATTGGTAATAAACTTCCCGAAATCTCAACTAGTTCCTTCCCAATGCCTAGAATTCATAGGATCCTGTCTGGATACCAGACAGGCAAGGGCTTTCCTTCCAGAAGCCCGGTGTCTTCGCATAATGCAGTTAGCTTCCCAAGCAGCAGGCAAATCCTCCCGCACTGCTCAGGAGCTACTGCAGTTACTGGGACACATGGCATCCACAGTTCATGTAGTCCCATATGCTCGCCTCCATATGCGAGCAGCTCAGTGGACTCTTTCCACACAGTGGACACAGGCTACGGGTCATTTGTCGGACAAAATAACAATCTCTCAATGACTAATTTTGTCCCTCCAATGGTGGCAATCAATAGAAAATCTGACAGTAGGGTCTCCTTTCCATCAACCCCTCTTTCAGGCCACCCTAACAACAGATGCATCACAGGTGGGTTGGGGAGCACACCTGAATCATCTCTCTACCCAGGGAACCTGGACTCCACAGGAGGTTGGTTTACACATAAACCTCCTGGAGTTAAGAGCAATTTATTTAGCTCTTCGAGTGTTCCACGCTCAGCTCAGCTACAAGACAGTCCTAGTCCAGATGGACAATCAGGTAGCCATGTTCTATGTGAACAAGCAGGGCGGGACAGGCTCTCTGTCGTTATGCTATGAAGCTTTATGACTATGGGCCCTTGCCAGAGAGCATCAAATTTACCTTCTAGTGGTATATCTTCCAGGCATTCAAAACCTTTGGGCAGACAAACTCAGCCGAGTACTGCTACCTCACGAGTGGCACTCCACCTAGACCATGTGGCAAAGATATTTCATCTCTGGGGCACTCCAGACATAGACCTCTTTGCAAGTCCACTGAATGCCAAACTTCCCCGGTTCTGTTCCAGGATTCCGGCGCACAACTGTCAGGCAAGGGATGCCTTCCTCCTTCACTGGGGTCAGGACTTCCTTTATGCCTTCCCACCCATTCCCCTCATCCCCAAGACACTCTTCAAGCTTCAGAGAGACAGGGGTCGCATGATTCTCATAGCACCACGATGGCCACGCCAAATGTGGTATTCCCTGCTTCTGCATCTCTCTCAAGTGGCACCTCTTGTTAGGGCATGCTCCAGATCTCCTTTCCCAGGAGAACGGGATGCTATGGCACCCGAATCTCCAGTCCCTGCACCTCACGGCCTGGTTGTTGAAGGCTTAGATCTTCAGGTTTCAACCTGTCCCAGCAGGTAAAAGATATCCTTAAGGCTTCTAGGAAACTTTCCACAAGAAGATCTTATGCCTTCAAGTGGAAACGTTTTACTATATGGTGTTCCAAGAAGGGATTAAACCCCCTGGTCATACCTTTGGAATCGATACTAGAGTATCTCCTTCACTTATCGAATTCTGGGTTAAAGACCAATTCGGTAAGAGTCCATCTTAGTGCAATTGCAGCTTCTTATAAGCCTCTAAATGGACAACCAATTTCCTCTCATCCACTCCTATCAAGATTTATGAGAGGCCTTTTATTAACTAAACCTCCCATCAAGCCACCACTGGTAGCATGGGATCTAAATCTAGTTCTGTGGCAGCTCATGAAGCCGCCTTTTGAACCTTTAGCCACTACAGCCCTTAGGTTTTTGACTTGGAAGGTCATCTTCCTGATTGCAATCAGCTCTGCCCATCGCATTAGTGAATTGCAAGCTTTAGTGGCTGATCCTCCTTATACTAGATTTCATCATGATAAGGTTGTTCTTCGAACTCGCCCACACTTTATGCCTAAGGTGGTTTCGCCTTTACATTTAGACCAATCAGTTTATCTTCCTGTATTTTTTCCGAGGCCTCACGCCTCTAATGCAGAAAGAAACTTTCATACTTTGGATTGTAAAAGGGCCTTAGCCTTTTACATTCAAAGAACACAGCAACATAGAAAGTCCTTGCAACTTTTTGTAGCTTTTGACCCTAGTCATTTGGGACTTCCAGTCTCCAAAAGAACTTTATCTAAATGGATTGCCCAATGCATATCCTTTACTTATGAGAGTAAGGGTATTCCTCTTCAGGACCATGTCACAGCTCACAATGTGAGAGCCATGGCCGCTTCTATGGCTAATCTCCACTCTCTGTCTATCGATGACATTTGTTGAGCAGCCACCTGGGCTTCGGTACACACCTTCGCAGCCCACTACTGCCTAGATAAAGCCTCCCGTCGGGATGCCTTCTTTGGCCAAGCTGTTCTTCAAAATCTCTTTCAAACCTAAACCAACTCCTACCCACCAACCCTGGTGGGATGCCAGAGATCCATTGGAGGAAGGAATCTCACCTTTGATGGTGGCACCTTCCTGGGGCTATCTCCCTGGCATCTTCAGCTAGGGAGTCCCCATATGTGAGGACTACATTCCTGCTTGTTCCTGGAGATAGCATAGTTACTCACCTGTAACAGGTGATCTCCGGGAACAGCAGGAATTTAGTCCTCACAACCCACCCACCTCCCCTAGGAGTTGTCTCTCTTTCTCTTTGTCTCTTTCCTCTCTCCCTCTATCCTTTCACTCAGCTACAAACGTAACTGAAGAGGGACAGTTGGAAAGGCGGGAAGGCAGCGCGCATGTGCTGAGGGATGCTCCCAAAAGCGTTTCTATTGGACGCTGGAGAGCGTTCCCGCGCGGGCTCTGTCGGTGCCGATGATACCCATATGTGAGGACTACATTCCTTCTGTTCCCGGAGATCACCTGTTACAGGTGAGTAACTACGCTTTATCTCTAGGAACAAGCAGGAATGTAGTCTTCACATATGGGTGACATTGGTACCGACGGAGCCTGCGTGGGAATGCTCCCCAGCATCCAATTGGAAAGCTTTTGGGAGTACTCCATTGCACCTGTGCAATTGCCTTCCCAACTCCCTTTCTTCGGTTCTTCATTTTCCAAGGAGCCAGCAGGAATCAAATCCTGTCACCGCTGAAAAAAACCTCTTTTTGTGGATAGCATCTGCCTTCCCGTCGATGCTGGCACTGTCGAAGACATTGCCGGATCTCCAGGAACAAGCAGGAATGTAGTCATCACATATGGGTATCGTCGGTACCGACGAAGCCTGCACGGGAACGCTCCCTAGCGTCCAATCAGAAAGCTTTTGGGAGCATCCCACAGCGCCTGCATGCTGCCTTCCCGCCTTTCCCAACTACCTCTCTCCAGTTTCCTGTCACCACAGAAGAATTTCCTTATTTCTTTATTTCTTTTTGTGGTCGCGTCTGCCTTCCCCGACGCTCTACCGGTACCGCCGGTATTTCTTTTCTTTTAAAAAAAAATTATTTTTTCCATTCTTTTACTTTCTTCAGGTGCACCTGTCTTTTTGGGCCTTAAGGCCCAAAAATTTCCTTAATATGGATAAACCTGCTTCAGGTTTTAAAAAGTGCACAAAATGTGGCGGTACCATTTCCGTCACTGACACCCATGAATGGTGTTTAAAATGTTTAGGTCCTGACCACTCCATCACAGATTGTGTGTCCTGTGCTATGATGTCTAAAAGGGGTCAACAGAACTGAGCTGCTAAGCTCAGTACCCTGTTTCCCTCTGATGCAGCTTCAGTGGCATCGATGTCTTCCAGGGCTTCTTCTTCTTCTTCCCGTGGATCTCAGGTAACTAAACATAAGTCTAGCCGGTCCTCAAAGGGTAGATCTCCTTCTAAGCATCAAGATGCCTCTGGCGTTGCCCTCGAGGATTCTGCACCGGCAAAATTACCCCGGCAGGAGGCTTCGGCTTCCAAAGCACCATCATCGGGGTTCCAGGATGTTCTCGATGTCTCGACCTCGACAGATCTCCTGGTGCCATGCTCTGGGGTACCGGCAGTTTCCACCGGTACCGATTTCCAGGCATTGGCAGCGTCTATGGACCAGAGAATTCTGTCCATAGAACGCAGTCTAGCGGCTTTCGTTGTGGCATCGACGCCCTTGGTACCGCGACAGACAACTCCACCGGTACCGGCACCGGCATCGGTATCGGTATCGCAACCGGTACCGATAGCATCGACATCAGCGTCGATGCCTGTTATGCTGGTACCCTGTCCTTCGATGCCCGCCGGTACAGATTCCCCGGTACCGATTATTCCGAATACCGATTTTGCTCGGTACGGGTATCGGGCTCTGCAAGAGCATCCAGACAGGTGATACTTCGATTCCTCAGAAGAATCTGAGGATTCTGAAAGTTCTGTCGATGCAGCGAGGATGCTTCCACAGGAGTCCTCCTCCCCTAAACGCAGGATGTCTCCTCCAGAGGACATGTCTTTCCGAGACTTCATCCGAGAGGTGGCTCGGGGCCTGTCCATCACTGTGACCCCTGAAACAGAGCCAAGGGCCAAGGAGTTGGATATTTTACAATATCCCAAAACTCCTAAGGAGGCAGCTACCCTACCCATTCATGAGATTCTATATGATCTCATGTTGAGGATGTGGGAAACACCACTTACCACCTCTCCTCATTCTCATAGGTTAGATACTATGTATCGTGTCCCTCCTTGTCCTGGTTTCCATAAAACTCAGCTTCCCCACCACTCCATTGTGGTGGAATCTGCTATGAGAAGGATTAGAAGTGCAAAAAGACATGCCTCTAATCCTCCAGGACGTGAATGCAGAACTCTGGATGCTTTTGGACGTAGAGTCTTTCAAGCTTCCATGCTTGCTGCAAGAATCAGTTCCTATAGTCTCTACATGGGAATGTTCCTAAAAGAAGGTACTGATCATCTACAGACTTTAAGTCCTTTCATCTCTGAGGATAAAAGGCAGGAGTTTCTCACTTGGCTCAAACATGCCCAAGATGTCTCTAAATTCTCCAACCGTGCAGCCTTCGACTGCTTTGAATGTATAAGCAGGGCCTCGGCTATTGCCATCGGTGCACGTAGAATTGCTTGGCTCCAAGCATCTGATTTAGAGCTCTGGGTACAAGATAAATTGGGAAATATCCCTTGTACTGGTGAGAACCTGTTTGGTAAGGATTGACAAGAAAAAGCCAATGAGATGGATGCTGAAAATTCCACTTTGGATAGACTATCCAAGTCTACTGCTGATCCTGTTAGGAAAAAGTTGTTCAAGAAAACACCTTTTTCTAAGAAGAAGAGATTTTATCCTGCTTATGGTCAGCAGGCATCTTCTGCAGGTCAATTTTCAACCAAACGTCAGCAACCACCCAAACAGAAGAAAGCAAAGGCTGCTAGGCCAGCCTCAGCCTCCTCAGGGCCTTTGACTTTCTGCTAGAGAACTTAGCCTTTCTGGCTCTGGAAGGACCAGAACCATCCACCATTCCAGGAAGGTTATGCCATTTTGCTCCCAGATGGGGGCAAATAACAGCAGAGCGTTGGACACTCTCCATCATAAGAGAGGGGTACAAACTTCATTTTTCAAGCATGCCCCCTCCCACAATAGTGAAGCAATTCAATTCTCTGACCTCTCTCATTGACCTGTTAGGTCAGGAGGTTACCATACTTCTTGCCCAAGGGGCAATAGAAGAAGTGCCTCTTCTTCAACAGGGCACAGGGTTCTATTCCCCTTATTTTCTTATCCCAAAGAAAACAGGGGGATACAGACCTATCTTAGATCTCAGAGAATTGAACAAATTCCTGGTCAAGGAGAAATTCAAAATGATTTGTCTTGGAGCTCTGCTTCTATACCTTCAGAGTCAGGATTGGCTTTGTTCTCTAGATCTCAAGGATGCGTACACCCATGTTCTCATCCATCCAACCCACAGAAGGTTCCTTCGGTTCCTGTTTCAAGGAAAGCACTACCAATACAGGGTGCTTCCTTTTGGTCTGGCCTCTGCACCAAGGGTGTTCACGAAATGCATGGCTGTGGTAGCAGCATTTCTACGCACTCTGGGAATATTCGTCTTCCCTTACTTGGACGACTGGCTCATTCGAGCTCCAACACAGTCAGAGGCCAGGACTTCTCTGTCCTGCACAATGCGTATCCTTCAGTATTTAGGGCTGGTCATAAACATCCCAAAATCCAGTCTAACTCCTACTCAATCTCTAGAGTTCATAGGAGCCCTGCTGGATACCACAAAGACAAGGGCCTACCTTCCCCAAGCCCGTTGCCTTCGCTTGGTGCAGTTAGCTTCTCAAGCAACCCTAAAGCCCTTTTTAACTGCTCGAGAAATATTGCAGTTGCTAGGCCACATGGCATCCACCGTGGCATCCACCGTGCATGTGGTTTTAATAAACATAAACATAAACACACCATATGCTCGCCTTCACATGAGGGCAGCTCAATGGACTTTATCCACCCAATGGACCCAGGCATCAGGTTGCCTGTCAGACAGAATAGCAAACACAAGTCGTCTCATTTTGTCTCTCCAATGGTGGAAGTCCACTCAAAACCTGTTGCTGGGGTCCCCCTTTCAGCAACCTCTGCCACAAGCAACTCTTACAACAGATGCTTCTCCAATGGATTGGGGAGCTCATCTACAAGACCTCTTCACCCAGGGCACTTGGACTCTACAAGAGAGTTGTCTACATATCAATCTCTTGGAGCTCAGACCAATCTTCCTTGCTCTGCAAGTGTTCCACACACTGCTCAGCTACAAGACAGTCCTTATCCATACGGACAATCAAGTAGCCATGTTCTATGTGAACAAGCAGGGGGGAACAGGCTCTCTGTCGCTTTGCAACGAAGCTCTGCGACTGTGGGCCCTCGCCAGAGAGCATCACATCCATCTTCTGGCAGTGTATCTTCCAGGCGTTCAAAACTCTTGGGCAGACAGACTCAGTCGAGTTCTCCTTCCACACGAGTGGTCTCTCCATGCAGACCAGATGGCCAAGATTTTTCAACTTTGGGGAACCCCGGACATAGACCTCTTTGCAAGTCTGTGGAATGCCAAACTTCCCCGGTTCTGTTCCAGAACTCCGGCTCAGGGAGCTCAGGCCAAGGATGCTTTCCTCCTTCACTGGGGTCAAGACTTCCTGTATGCCTTTCCACCCATTCCCCTAATTCCCAAAACCCTCTTCAAGCTTCAGAGAGACAGAGGCCACATGATTCTCATAGCACCACATTGGCCACGGCAAGTGTGGTATGCTGTGCTTCTACATCTCTCTCAAGCTCCCTCCCTGGAGTTAGGGTCTGCTCCAGATCTCCTATCTCAGGAGAATGGAATGTTATAGCATCCCAATCCCCAGTCCCTGCATCTCAGGGCTTGGTTGCTGAAGGCCTAGATCTCCAAGATCTTCATCTTTCTCAGCAAGTGAAAGATGTTCTTTATGCTTCTAGGAAACCTTCCACTAGACGTTCTTAAGCTTTCAAGTGGAAAAGGTTCACTGTTTGGTGTTCAGAAAAGGCTCTTAACCCCCTTGCTATACCTCTAGAACAGGGGTGGGAAACCCTGGTCCTGGAGAGCCGCAGACCAGTCAGGTTTTCGGGATATCCCTAATGAATATGCATGAGATATATATGCATTAGAGATATCCTGCCAACCTGACTGGTTTGTGGCCCTCCAGGGCTGGATTTGGAGACCCCTGCCTTACACCTCTGTCATTTAAGATTGTGAGTGGGCAAGGTGCAGATGTCCTAGACATCAAAAGGTTAGATAGAATGTGTCACATGCCTCCTGGAGAAGTGAGGAGGCATGTGACACATTCTATCTAACCTTTTTGATGTCTTGGACATCTGCACCTTGCCCACTCACAATCTTAAATGACAGAGGTGTAAGGCAGGGGTCTCCAAATCCAGCCCTGGAGGGCCACAAACCAGTCAGGTTGGCAGGATATCTCTAATGCATATATATCTCATGCATATTCATTAGGGATATCCCGAAAACCTGACTGGTCTGCGGCTCTCCAGGACCAGGGTTCCCCACCCCTGCTCTAGAATCTTTACTGGAGTATCTCCTCCATTTGTCTAATGCAGGCCTTAAGACAAATTCAGTAAGAGTCCATTTGAGTGCTATTGCAGCTTCTCTTAAACCTCTAAATGGACAACCTATTTCCTCTCATCCTCTTATAGCAAGATTCATGAGAGGCCTCCTTCTAACTAAGCCTCCCATTAGACCACCTCTGGTGGCATGGGACTTGAATCTGGTTCTTGGGCAACTCATGAAGCCACCTTTCGAACCCTTAGCTACCACCTCCTGGAAATTTCTTTCTTGGAAGGTTATCTTTCTCATTGCAATCACATCAGCACGCCGCATTAGTGAATTGCAAGTACTAGTAGCTAATCCACCTTTTATAAGGTTTCATCATGACAAGGTAGTCCTTAGGACTCATCCACACTTTATGCCTAAGGTGGTCTCACCTTTTCACCTCAACCAGGAGGTCTACCTACCTGTCTATTTTTCCAGGACCTCATGCATCAAGTGCAGAGAGGAATCTTCATACCCTGGTCTGTAAAAGAGCTCTGGCTTTTTATTTACAGAGGACACAGCAACATAGAAAGTCTTCTCAGCTCTTTGTTGCTTTTGACCCTTCTCATTTGGGACTGCCAGTCTCCAAGAGAACACTATCCCAACTGGATTGCTCAGTGTATTTCTTTCGCCTATCAGAGTAAGAACCTTTCTCTGGAGGGCCATGTCACAGCTCACAATGTGAGAGCCATGGCAGCCTCAATGGCTCATCTGAACTCTGTGTCTATTGACGACATCTATCGAGCAGCCACTTGGGCCTCGGTTCATACCTTCACAGCCCATTACTGCTTGGACAAGGACTCCCGCCGGAATGCCTTGTTTGGTCAGGCTGTTCTCAAACACCTGTTCCATACTTAATCAACTCCTACCCACCATCCCTGATAGGATGCCAGAGATCCATGGGGGGAAGTGGAGCCCTTCTCAGGGACATACAACTTCTGGGGTTTCTCCCTGGCACCCAAAGCTAGGGAGTCCCCATATGTGATGACTACATTCCTGCTTGTTCCTGGAGATAGCATAGTTGCTCACCTGTAACAGGTGATCTCCACCCACCCACCTCCCCTAGGAGTTGTATCTCTCTATCTCTCTCTCTTTCCTTTCCCTCTCTCTCTCTTTGTCTCAGCTTAAAACTCAACTGGAGAGAGGCAGTTGGGAAAGGCGGGAAGGCAGCACGCAGACGCTGTGGGATGCTCCCAAAAGCTTTCTGATTGGACGCTGGGGAGCATTCCCGCGCAGGCTCCATCGGTACTGACGATACCCATATGTGAGGACTAAATTCCTGCTGTTCCCAGAGATCACCTGTTACAGGTGAGTAACTATGCTTTCCCTTCATTCTTTCTTTCTTTTTAACTTAGGCTTTTTCCCTTAAAAAAAAACAAAAAACCTCTGGCGTCTCGACGCCCTCTTAGGCCTTAAGCCTACCATAACCTTCCCATCGAAGGCATGGAGAAATCAACTAGTGGTTTCAAAAAATGTTCTAAGTGTGCCAGCACCATTTCAGCGACTGAAACACATGTCTGGTGCTTAAAATGCCTCAGCCTAGACCACCAGCCAAAAGATTGTGCCCTCTGTCAGAAAATGACACGGAGAGGCCTTCAGAACCTGGCTTCTAAATTTGGGACACTCTTTGCCTCGGACGTGGTATTGTTGGTGTCCACTTCATCAAGGGCCTCATCCTCCTCCCATGGATCTCAGTTATCTTCAAAGTCCAAGCACAAGTCTGCATCAAGCTGGACAAAACCTCCAGCTGTAGATCTTGCTCAAAGCATAGAGATCCCTTGGGCATCGCCTTGGAGGTGGATTGGCCTGCCAAACAGCCCTGGCAGGAGGCTCTTTTCTCCAAAGCCATCAAGGGGCCGCAGGATGCTCCCGAGGCCTCAACCTCCAGAGAGCTCCTGCTGCCATGCTCTGGGACAGTAGTGGAAATGTCCATCACTGACACCCAAGTATCAGCAACCTCGATAGACCAGTACATACTGGCCATGGAGCGGAGATTGGCAGCTCTCCTGGAAGCCTCGGTACCCATAAAACCCTTGGCTCCAGGCACTGCCCCATTGATACCAGTATTGACATTGACACCGGTGGCGGGCATGGCATCAAGGCTACTGCAGATGGCATTGACTTTGCTACAAACCATGCCCTCCTTTGAAACTATCACCGATGCTGGTACCCAACCCAAATGGATCACCGAAGCTAATACCTCAGAGCATAGGTACCAGCATTTAGCTTTGGGCGAACACCATGCCCTAAGGACCTTCCTTCAGAACCTTCCCCACCACAACAGTGACACATATCGCCTCTGGAAGACATGTCTTTCCAGGAATTCATTCGAGATCTAGCTAAGGATCTCTTCATCATGGTAACATCAGACAGGGAACCAAGGGTGGAGGAATTGGAAAGCCTCCAATACCCAACAGCACCTAAAGAGGAAGCCACTCTACCAATGCACCGCATCCTTTATGATCTTACGCTCCATATATGGGAGACTCCCCTTATGGTTGGTCTCACCTCACAGTTGATGACTCGATACCATGTATCAGGTACTGAAGTGTCCCGGCTTCCAAAAGCTGCAGCTTCCCCACCACTCTATGGTGATTGATTGAAATGGCGAAGCACCAAATCAAATGCTCCAAGACCCACTCCTCTAATCCTCCAGGTAGAGAATAGAGAACCCTCAATTCCTTTGGGCGTCGATGCTTCCAGGCATCCATGTTCTTGGCTAGGATCAACTCCTATATCCACTGCATGGAAATGTTCCTCAAAAAGGTGTCCAGGGATCTCGATGGCAGACTATCTTGCCCTAGTCGAGCATAGCCGAAATGTATCGAAGTTTGTCAATAGGGCTACCTTCGATGACTTTGAATGCATAAGCAAGGCCTCAGCAATATGTTTTGGTGCAAGCAGAATTGCATGGCTTCAAATCTCAGTTCTTGAACAGTGAGTTCAAGATAAGCTGGGCAACATACCTTGCACAGGTGAAAACCTCTTTGGCAAAGACTGGCAAGATAAGGCCTCTCAGTTAGAGTCAGAAAATACTACTCTAAAGAGACCGTCTAGAATAGCAGCTGATCCTGCTAGGAAAAAGACACTAGCGCTAGCAGGAGTATTCTCCGCGACTTCACAAGGTACAAGTAGGCTGAATATATACTTTTTGTTCAATTTAATTCATTGCATTTAGGCATTACATGGAAGATGTGTTTGTTTGCAGTATTTGAACCCCTGAAGAAACATATCAGTGAAACGCAAACACGGTGCCGGATGATGGCGTCGGGGAAAACCAAGTGATATACAGTGAATACCAAGTGATATATATGGACGGGGAAAGTTTAATTGAGACATCTACAGAAGAGATGATTACAAGATAAGTGGTGGTTTTCATATGCATTCTCCTATTAACGAGGATTTCAGAATTATAGCACAACGATCAAATTTTATCGTATGAATGCAGGGATCCAAACACTTACATTGAACTGTGGTCATTGATGCAAATTGGTACTAAGGACTTCATCCTTTAATAAGTACTGAAAACAAGTCTGAGACCCAGTTCTATTCAAGTTAATCATTGTTTAAAAGTGTAAAGAAGAAAGAAAGTGATTGAAAAAGACCTACATCTAATTTAACATATTGCCTTTATTAGTGTTGAGGATTGGGTGATATAAGTTGCTGTAGGAAAAAGACACCTGCAAAAAAGTCTTTCTACAATAAAAAGAAGAAATTCTACTCTTATTATCATTCTGCTTCTCAGTAGCAGGATCAAGCCCCACAAAAGAGGCAGCACCCTCCCAAGCAGCAGAAAAAGCCACTGGTAGCTAAATCTCAACCTGCTGTGCAGCCACAGGCTGTTCCTGGTTTTTGATTTTTAACTAGAAAACATTGCCAGCCTGCCGCTGGAGGAACCCCACCCCTCCACATAGCAGGCAGACTGTGTCACTACGCTTACAAATGGCACCTCATCATCTCAGAGCAGTGGACACAAACCATAGTCCAGAAGGGGAACAGATTTCATCTGCAAACTCTGCCCCCCTCCACCTTCAAAGGGGAATTTCAAACGTAACCCCCACTCACTGCTCTCCTACAGGACGAGGTGTCTTCTCCTCTATCTCAGGGCAGCATAGAAAATGTCCCGACATTCCAACAGGGAATGGGTTTCTACTCTCCTTACTTTCTCATACCAAAGAAAATCAGAGGATACAGGCCAATTCTGGACCTCAGAAACCTCAATAAGTTTCTAGTCTGCGAAAAGTTCAAGATGATCTCTCTCGGGACTCTTCTTCCCTACCTCCAGAGTCAGGACTGGCTCTGTTCTCTAGATCTAAAAGAAGCATACACACATATTGTCATCTAGGCAGGACACAGGAAATATCTACGCTTCATCTTTCAAGGAAAACAACATCAATACAGAGTCCTTCCCTTGGGACGCACCTCTGCCCCAGGAGTCTTCACAAAGTCCATGGTAGTCGTGGCCACATACCTAAAATCTTTGGGGATATTTGTCTTCTCTTATTTAGATGACTGGCTCATAAAAGTAGACACCTCCCAGGAGGTACAGCTTTCCTTGCATCGTAGCATCACAGTACTACAACACTTGGGATTTGTCATAAACTTCCCAAAATCCCAGCTCGCTCCAACTCAAAAGCTAGAGTTCATCGGGGCCTTACTGGACACCCAGCAGTCCAGGGCGTTTCTGCCCCTGCTCTGCTGTACCTGTATAATTGAACTAGCGTCTCAGATGCTCCTACGAGACCATCTGACCACCCGCGAAATGCTACAGCTCCTTGGGCACATGGCCTGTACAGTACATGTCGTTCTATATGCCCGACTACATATGCGGACAGCCAAATGGACTCTTGCTTCCCAATGGATGCAAGCCTCGGGTAATCTCCAGGACAGGATCCAAGTTACTGTCCCTCTAACCACATCCTTCTGTGGTGGTGGTCTCCAGAAAATCTGCTTGTAGAGTCACCTTTTCAGATGCCTCCACTTCAATGCACCCTGATGATGGATGCCTCCAAACTGGGTTGGGGAGCATACCTGGGCAACCTGTATACACAGGGGCTCTGGACAATGCAAGAATCACAACTACAAATCAATCTCCTGGAACTTCATGCTATCTTGAATGCCCTACGGGTGTATCAACACCACCTCAGAGCACAACATGTCCTAGTCAGGACGGACAATCAAGTTGCCATGTTCTGTGTGAACAAACAAGGAGGAACAGGCTCATGGGCCCTCTGCGGGGAGGCTCTCCACCTGTTGTCCTTTGCCATTTCTCATCAAATACACCTCCAAGCAGTGTACCTCCTGGGGAGCTCAATGTCTTGGCAGACAAGCTGAGTCAGAGCCTTCTTCCCCTCGAATGGTCTCTCCATCCGGACACAATATCCTACATCTTCCAGACCTGGGGAACTCCAGACATAGATCTGTTTGCCACTCCACAGAATGTCAAGCTTCTTCGCTTCTGCACAAGAACTCAGATATCCAGCAACCAACAGATGGATGCCTTCCACCTACACTGGTTCAGGGTCTGCTTTATGCTTTTTCTCCTATATCCTTATTCCCAAGATGCTTTTTAAGCTTCAGGCCGACAAGGGCTCCGTGATTCTCACAGCCCCCGTCTGGCCACAGAGAGAACATGGATTGGGATGGAGTAGTGAGCTGTCATCCTGGGAGAGGAGATTGGGTGCAAATCCCAATCGCAGAGACTGAGTCTGAGTCAGATGCAGTAGCAGTGGAAATCATGGTTGTCGTGGCCACACGGGGGCTATGAAAATCTCCTGCAAGAACCTCTCTGAGCTCTTTCAGTATCCTGTGGTGTATCTCATCTGGTCCCATAGACTTTTCCACTTTCAGTTTTGCAAGCTGTTCTAACACATCATCTTTTGTGAATGGTGTGGTATCTACTCCATTCCCATTTGTATTTGTCAATCACAGGTAATCCTTCTCCAGGATTTTCTCTAGTAAAAATAGAGGAGAAGTATTTGTTTAGCTTTGTCGCTTTTTCAATGTCACTTTCCACAAATCCGTTCCCAGCACTTTTGAGTCCTGCAATAACACCTCTCATTTTCCTCTTCTCCCAAATATTCCTGAAAAAAGTCTTGTCGCTACACTTCACATCTTTAGCCATCTTTTCTTCTGCCTTTGATTTTGCTATCCTTATTTCTGTTTTTGTCTCTTTTAGTTTGATCTTGTGATCTTTTCTGTGTTCCTCTGCTTGCGAGCTTCTGAATTTTGTGAAAGCTGTCTTTTTTGCCTTTATTTGTGCAGCCACTTCTTTGGAGAACCAAATAGGTTTCCTTTTCCTCTTGTTTTTATTTACTTTCCTGACGTATGTATCTGTTGCACCTTTTATTGCTTTCTTTAGTTTAGCCCATTGCAATTCCACTTCCCTTAACCCCTCTCACCCTACCAGCTCCTCCTTCAGGTACTTGGCCATTTTACTGAAGTCAGCATTTTTGATGTCTAAGACTTTGGGGCTTGTTTACAAAGCTGCGGTAGCGATTCGTGATCGTTATCGGAGCCGCGGCCCCATTGAAATCAATGGGGCCGCGGCTCCAATAACGATCGCGAACCGCTACCGCGGCTTTGTAAACAAGCCCCTTTGAGTTTGCTGTGATTGGATTCCACCTTGGCTGTTATCTCAAACCACATTGTGTGATGATCGCTGCTGCTCATATGGGCAATCACCTGGATATTCAACACGCTAGCTCCATTGGTGAGCACCAAATCCAGGATGGAGCTCACCCTGTTCGGTTCCATCACCATTTGTTTAAGTAACGCATCTTGGAAGGCATCCACAATTTTTTTACTTTTTTCCAGATTTGCAGAAGGAACACTCCAGTCCACATCGTGTAAAGTCACCCTTTATGATCATTTCCCCCTTTATGGCTATCTTTGCAATATCAACAATCAATTTGCTGTCCATTTCTTCAGTTTGAGTTGGAGGCCTGTAGACCACACCAGTTTGGATGACAGTGCCATCTCCTCTTTCCAACACAATCTAGAGCGCGTCTTCTTTTCCCACATTCTCTGCATTTCAGCAGCTTTTATATTGCTTTTGACATATAGGGCTATTCCTCCTCCTTTTCTACCCTCTCTATCTCTTCTAAATAGATTATAGCCAGCTATGGCTATATCCCATTCATGTGACTCGTTAAACCATGTTTCTGCAATTGCCACAGTGTCCAAGTCCATTTCCAACATTAGAACGTCCAGATCGGTTAATGTCTTCTCAGACCCTGCAGTATAAATTTTGGCGCTATGACTGGTTGCAAAATCCTCTATGCCTGTCTCTGCATCAGCGTAGCCATGATTTGCATACCAGACCAGTTTAGTAAAATACATTTAAATAATTAAAGTTCATTTAAATATATTTAAATACATGTGGCATTAGTTGGGCACTAGTTTTTCCATTGGCGTTTACGTCTGTTTTCTGCATTTAGGAAAATAATTTTTATTATTATCAATAAAAGTCAAATATCAAACAGAACACTGCAACACTCAAAGAACAGCACAGTCTGCAAATAAACACAATTACAATAACAGAGGTTGAAAAGGATACAAGTCGCACCCTCCCAGAGGATAGAAAGCTGCTCCCCCACAGAAGATACCGTAGAGATCCACAGAAAAGTCAACAGCTCAGAGACCCCAACACCAATTCCCCATTAGCATACATCCCCCAACCCCGTCCATAGATAATACCCCATAGAACATCTCCCCCCGGCTAACCCCCTAATCTAGTTTCCCCCCCACCGAGACCTGTGATAAGCAGCAAACATCAAGCAGAGGCATGTAAGTAGGTATGTAAGTATGTAGGTAAGTAGGTAGCTGTGTGCAGGTATGTAGGTGCGTATAGGCAGGGAGCTGCGCATAGGTATATAGGTATATAGGTGCGCATAGGCATGTAGCTACGTAACAGACCTCCATCCAGGAGCAGAACAGAGGCAGAAATGCGCACGGGCATAATAGACAAAGAGACAGAGGGCCCCATCACCCCCAACAGTTAATCGACGCCCTCCCAAGTATCTGTCATATCAGCTAATTTCCGCCCTCCCAAAAGAGAAGCCGTCATCTGTTCCATAGTTTGCAGTTCCCGCATAGCCCGAACCCAAGAATGAAGGGTCGGGGGCCGGGTGTCCAGCCAGCTATTCAAAACGCATTGTTTGGCAACCACAAAGCCCCGTTCATAAAGGGAACGACACCCCACCGCCAAAGGGGAGACAGCCACGTAGAGTCCAAAAAGACACCACTCTGCTGAAAGTTGGACATCCAGTCCCTTCCAACTTGCCAGTTTGGTGAACACAGCGTCCCAAAAGCACCGAATGACACGGCACTGCCAAAACCGATGCAGCAAGGTTCCGCTCTCCAGCTGGCACAACCCACACAAATCCGTGGAGGTCAGGCCCATCTTAGCGGCCTGCACATTCGATACATATGCCCGCCAGAGAAACTTATACTGGATTTCCCGCAACCTCATAGACTCCGAGCTCATCTTTACCTTAGAGAACGCCTGCTGGAGGAGCATCGGCATAAGCCATGGTAAACCCTCACGGGCCCACCTCTTGCTGAAGACCTCAAGGTGTCTCGCCTCTCCCTCCAGCCAAAAAACCCGCCGAAGATCCCTCAGCGAAAGGACCTCTCCTAGCGAAGCAAAAAGCTCCCAAAGTCCCTCTGTACCCCACCGCAAGCCCCGTGCAGTCATAAGCGCACGAATATAATGCCGAGCCTGCAGGTAAAAGTAAAAGGAGCGCTGATCCAAAGAAAAGCGCTGGGCCAAAGATTGGAAAGAGTCTAACTCTACCCCCTCCAGCATCCGCAACTGCCCTATATAAACGAGTCCGGCGCTCGCCCATTGTCGCCCCGCTCGACAGAGCCGTCCCGGCGCAAACATCGGGTTTCCCCCCAAGGGCAAACAATCTGTATAGCGCCAACGGAGGCCCCGCAACTGACAGAGCAGCCGCCAGGTCTGTCGAAGAGCCCCTAAATATATAGAGTGCTGACTAGCAGGAGACATGCTTTGACGGCCCACATGCAACAAAGACACTCTATGGAGGGGACCTGCCATCTCATCAAACATCTCCACGGGAAGAAGGGTCCCTCGGGCCAGAATCAAATCCGCAAGGGGTCGAAGTAAACACAGAAAATTGCTCCTTGTGGTCTTGGGCAAGCCACTTAACCCTCCATTGCCCATGTTCCCTGTAAGTATTAGTGTATGTGTCTCATATCCCCGCGTGTTAAATGTATCCCTCAATTGTGTTGTGACCGCTTTGATTGAAGGATAAGGCGGTATATAAAACTATCTAAATAAATATTGGCGCAAAGAGGGGAGGTCAAGGCCCCCCTCCTCGCCAGATCTCGAAAGAGCCTCCATCGATATCCGAGAGCGCCGCCCTCTCCAAAGGAATTTAGCTAAATTTTTCTGTAAAATTTCGAGGTCTCGTCAGGCCAACCAAAGGGGGAGGTGCCGCAACAAATATAACCAGCACGGCCATTCCACCATTTTCACAAGCGCCACTCTACCCATCAGTGATAAGGGCAAATCCCTCCACTTGAGAAAGCGTGCCAAAGTTCTCTCCAGCATCGGTCGCACATTCACCTCATACAGACGTGAAAGACAGTCGGGGATATAGATTCCCAGATACTTAATCTGGCAGAGGCCCAAATCAGCGGGAAGGCCCCCGTCCAAGCACTCCTTGAGCCCCCCCCCAATCCAAGGCAAAAGACTTATCAGAATTAATGCGCAAGCCCGAGAAAGAACCAAATGCACCTAGTATTTGCAAAGCACGCTCCAGCGAGTTTTGAGGGTCACACAGGCACAGCATAATGTCATCTGCAAAAGCACTAAGCTTAACCCCCCCGCCCCGCCAGGCAATGCCACGGATTTGCGGATCATTCAAAATAGTAAGTAACAACGGCTCCAGCTGCAGGACAAAGAGTAGCGGGGACAGCGGGCACCCTTGCCGGGTGCCTCTCTGGAGCTCAAAAGAGGAAGAGTACCGGCCACCACTACAGATACACGCCAACGGCTGCGCATACAACGCTGCAATCCAATCAAAGAACGCACCCTCAAACCCAAAGCGCGTCAGGACATTAAACATTTATGGCCACGAGACCCGATCGAAAGCCTTTTCCGCGTCCAAGCTCACAAGTAGCAGCGGTTCGGCATTCTCCGCACAACGCTCCATGCCCAACAACACCTTAGTGATATTCGCAAAGGCATCCCGGCCTTTAACAAACCCGGCTTGATGGAAACCCACCAACTGCGGCAAGAAATTCTGCAACCGATTGGCCAGGACTGATGCGATCAGCTTCAAGTCATAGTTAATGAGGGATATAGGGCGGTATGAAGCAGGGCTATCAAGGTCGCGGCCCTCCTTAGGAATCACCGTAATCGCCGCCGTCCGCATGTCTCGCAGAAAAGACCGTCGTTCCCGTCCTTCCTCAAACACAGCCATCAAAGTGGGAGTAATCTGATCTAGCAGAATTTTATACATCTCCACACCATAACCATCAGGCCTGGGCGCCTTATGGGGTTTCCCATGGTGGATTACCTTGCGAATCTCCTCCGCAGTAACATTCCTATTTAAATACTGTCTATCTGCCTCTGTTAGTTGAGGCAAGGGGACTTTCTCAAGAAACTCCTGTTCCACCGCACGATCCTCGCGGTCAGGGGTATACAGATCACGATAAAAGCGCTCAAAGATCTGCAAGATATTATCTGCCCCCATCTGCCGCACCCCAGCTCTATCACGAAGGGCCGAGACTGCCTGGACTCCTCCCCTGCCCTTAACTAGGCGAGCCAAAAGCTTACCGGAGCGGTTGCCAAAACGAAATAGCTGATGTCTATAATACTGGTCCGAGTACACCCCACGCTCCTGGAGGGCAACATTTAAAGTCCGCTGACATTCAAGTATAGAGCCCCAGTTTAGTGTTATCCGCTATGGCTGTTCTCTTTGCCTCTCGGAGGGCACATGCCAACGCCACGATTTGAGCATCTACACGCTTCTTCTCCCAGGCTACATAAGCTATTAGGTGCCCCCTCAAAACCGCCTTCCCTGCTTCCCAGAAAGTGGTCGCCGAGATCTCCGGGGATTCATTCCCACTCTGGTACTCCCTCCACTGATGTGTGAGAAACTCACGGAATGAATCCCTCTGCCAGAGATGTCGAGGAAAGGACCATCTAACCCCCGGGGGTCGACCTCCTCTGAGGTCCAAAAAGACCTTAGCATGGTCTGAAACCACGATCGGTTCAATCTCCGATCTCTCCACTTTACTGAACAGGTCCCAGGAAATCAAGATATAGTCAATCCGGGACCAGGTTTGATGAGCCCTGGAGAGATGGGTATAGTCCCGTTCCTCCTGGTGTAAAACCCTCCAAATGTCCAGAAGGTCTCCCCAGCGACAGAGAAAATCCACCCCCTTATTGTCCCACAGCCGCCCACGTCCTCCCCGGCCCCCCCCGGACCTATCCAGAAGAGGGTCGTGGGGGCAGTTGAAATCTCCAGCAATTACCAACGGAACCTTAGGGGCGCCCATAATCCTCTGCAGGAGTGCCTTGAAAAAGGGGTGCTCATACGTATTAGGGGCGTAAATGTTCCCCAAAAACAGCTCCTCCCCGTTTACCCGTGTATGCAGAAAGAGAAAACGTCCCTGGGGATCCCGTTCCTCCTCAATCACTTCTAGAGCAACTCCCTTCTTAACTAAAACCGCCACCCCCCTCTTCCGCACCCCCGCAGAGGCAAAAAATACGTGGCCCTCCCAATCTTTGCAGAGCTTTTTATGCTCCTCAGACGACAAATGTGTCTCTTGCAATAAAGCAATATGTACCTTGGATTTCTTTAAGGCCTGTAATATTTTTTGTCGTTTCAATCACTGGAGTCCCAATGCCTCCCACATTCCAGGTAAGTATTCGGAGATTATGGGTCATACAGATCAGCAGAGGGCCATACCAATAGATTCCTCCACATCAAACACCCAGGGCTGCCCAGCCTCAGCCCCGAGCTAAAAGAAGTCTGTACATCAGCAGTACCACCTCGCTGACTACACGCACAGCAATTGTAAGCAACTGTCACCTCAAACTCACGCATATCACAGCAGTCACACATAGTCTCAGTCACCCCCCTCCCACCTCCCCCCTCCCCCCCCCAGGCCCCGACACATTCTTCTACATTTATCCCCAGACTCACCCCCACTAAGCTCAACCCCCACAACGCAACCCCGCTAGGCTCAACCACACCCCCCCCCCATCCAAACATCCACAGTTCAACCCCAGCTCACTCGCTGAGCAGCGATCCCTAAAGTGATGCTGCAGGGCTGCCCCAAGGGTCCCACAGATACAGGCAGGCCACAGAAACGAAGAGCTGAGGAACCTAGAAAAGAAAAGAACAGTGAAAAATGAAAAATGAAAAATGAGAAATTGCGAAAGAGCCCACCACCAAAGAGGCTCAGGCCAGCAATGGAAGTACAAAACACAGAAACATAAGATAACAGTGCAAACTAACAATCTTGTCATCAGACCCCCCTTGCCAAAATCAAGATCAAAGCCCCCCCACGTAGAACTCAAGTCAAACGCAAAACTCAGGCCCGGCCAGGCCCCGCAGGCGGGCACGGGCACAGGTCAGCAATCCCCGTTTAGCAGTCAAACTCAGCTTAGTACTCTCACACCAGTCGATTGCATCAGTCGATTTCACCCCAGCCATCTTCAGCATATCCCTCGTTCTCACAGAACCAAACTCAGCCTTCGCGCCCATTGGCACTGTCCTTAGGAAGGGACTCCAGAAAGGTCTTCGCCTCCTTCGGCGTCTGGAAGGTAAACGACTTGCCATGCTGCCACACACGCAGGGTCGCAGGGAAGGCAAGCATAAAGCGGATTTGCATTTTAAATAGTTCAGCACAGATGCCCGAAAAAGCCTTTCTCTGGTCCGTGACCTTCGCTGAGTAATCTTGGAAGAGCAGGACTCTCTGATTCTCCAGGCTCAATTGCCCCTTAGCACGGTAGGCCTGCAGAAGCTGATTCTTGTGCTGAAAGTTAAGGATCCGCAGAATGACAACACGTGGGCGCTGCTGATCTTCCCGCCGGCGACCGAGGCGATGCGCCCGTTAAACTTTGAGCACTCAAACCAGCGCATTGAGGCCTAGCTCTTTGGGTAACCAGTCCTCAAACAATGGAATCAGCATGCCGTCGGTAGTAGATTCCGGTATACCAACCACCCGCAGGTTGTTTCGCCGCGATCTATTCTCTAGATCGTCAGTCTTAAACAGCAGCGCTTCTATTTGTTTCTGTTGTGCGGCCAGCTCTCTTTCTAAGCGTCCTTCGCCCTCTTCCACGCTGGTGACCCGGTGTTCTAGTTCCTCCACTCTCCGACCGACCTCCGCTAGAGAGTCACCCAGCGAGTCTAGCTTCTTAATAAGCTGGTCAAACTTCGGCTCCAGCACAGCGGCCACCTCTTTGGCTAGCTCCTCCGTCGCTGACTCAACACTGCCCGTGCTCGGCGAGTACGGTCTGCGCCATCTTGGACGGGCCTGCTCCCGTCCCCTTAGTCGGCTTCTCCTTATCTTTTTTCGGCAGGCTCGGCATGAGGACGTTCACCACTCTCTCCCAGGGCTGTAGGCAGAGTTCCCAAATCCAGCACTCTCCTCAGCACTCCCCCGAGACGACAAATAAGTAGGATAAGATAAAGATTTCTCGGGGCAGCCCCGGAGCAAGCAAGAAAGCACCTTGCCTACTCACGCATCACGTGGGATCTCCCTGTTTTCTGCATTTAAAGGATTGTAAAGTGTGCTGAAATGTGGTGTTAGGGGCTCAGTTTTCTGCATCGGCCTGTAAAGTTAGTTGTACCTGAGGCAATGGAGGGGGAAGTAACTTGCCCCGTGCCACAAGGAACATCAGTGGGAGAGACGTATGCAGCCTGCCTTTCTTGGTTTTAATTCTACTTCTTTAATCAGTAGGCTACTTTTCCACTCAATTATCCATGCAGTACAACAGTATCAAGATCCAATGTGTGCAAATTTTGCTGATGCTTGGTATGTGCAGGCAGCTTCATTAGTGCCAAGATTGGTTTACACTGGAAATATGGTGAAGGCTAACTAGCTCAGGTACTGCAATGATGCTCAGCTCTGCTTTTTGGAAACAGCACTATAGTAATAGAAACATACACAAAAAGTCATATATCAGGTTAAAAAATATTTTGAAGTTTGGTTTGGTTTTATTGCCTTATTTTTCTACAGAGGTATATTTTTCTAAAGGTTTCCCTCAACAATATTTAAGCAGGAACAAAGAGTGGTATAACAGCGCTCTGAAATTACTCACTTCAGAGCATATAATACTGGAGTTCTGCTGAAGGCCCACATACAAGCTACACCTTTGCAAAGAATATTAAAGTGCTTAGGACTGCTCAAAGCAGAAATGTTACAATATTTACATAGTTCTGTTACAGAAAAACACAAGCCTTGGTACTGTACATCCAGGGTGCGGGGCCATGTGCGGAGACTCGGTGCGGGGCCTCATTTGCTTAAGGTGCCTCATTTGCAGAAATATTTGCATAATGTTACCATACACTAACTTTTAGAAAACATGCCTCTTAATGAGAATATGGATAAAGAAAGACTAAAAGATTTCTATATTACTATAATCCAGTACCAACCGCCAGGCACTTTAGGAACTACTACAAACACTGCCCATTTAGAACCCATAGCAAACCCGCCATATCCTAACACCACTACCAGAACTCACAAAGCACCATACCTACCTATCAAAAGGCAACACTGCAAATATTAAGCCAATACATTTCAGAGAATAACAATACATGACCTATTGGGGAACGAGAACAAGTAGCAATGTCAAATTGGAATTATATTATATTATCTTATATTCCTAGCTTTTACTATTTCTTATTATATCATATTATTATATAATATATAATATAATAATATATCTATTATATAATCTTATATTATTATATAATCTTATATTATTATATAATATATTATATAATAATATATCTATTATATTATCTTATATTCCTAGCCTTTACTATTTCTATCTCATGTATATAGTTCAACCTTGTTGTTGTAATTATTATTATCTCGTGTATATAGTTTAACCCAGTTAGCCAAGTTGGTACTCCTGTTCCTTGTAAAACCAAACAGATTGTTGTCTTGGTCGTTTTGTTATATTGTAAACCGCGCTGATACCGAATAGTGCGGTATATAAGCAACTGTAATAAATAAATAAATAAATATAAACAGAATACCTCAGCTCAGTTACACATGCAGAACATAGACCATCACCAAACAAGGAATCACAATTTAGAAACAGGAAGACAATAATTAAACTGAGAACCCCAAAAGCCAAACTTGGAATGTACAACACTGTAGAAATAAAACCAGAAATTAATTTCCTCTTGTACTAAACAAAGCGCAGACGTTAATGATGCACATTTCCAAGAGCTGACATATTCCAGTTAAAAAATTCAAAATAAAAAGATATTTTTCTACCTTTTGTGCATTTTTTTTCCGTGGCAATTGCTCCAGCCACTTTCTTCTGGTTTCTTTGTGTCTTCTGCTAACTCTCCATCGTCTGCTGTCCATTTGTCCTTTCTTCTCTCTTCTAGTTTTTTTTCCATTCTCTCTCTACATCTGCTTTAACATACTAATCTTTCTCCTTTTTCTCTTTCCTCATTCCTATTTCATCAACTCAAATTTTACCCCTCCATCCTCAATCCCCACTTACTCTCCCAATATCCGGCCAGTTGTAGATTTGTCTTCCCTCCCACACAAAATATTGTTCCCTCTCCATTTCATTATCCCAGCTCCATCCCATTCTAATCCTCCCCCAACATTAGCTCCCTTCTAGTTCCAGCCCCACTCAGCATCTGCTCCCTTCTAGTCCCTGCATCAGCCCATTTCCAGTCCTAGCCCCCCATCAACCCATTTCCAATCCTATCCTAGCCCCACCATCAGCCCATTTCCAGTCCTAGCTCCCCCATCCATTTCCAGTCCTATCTGAGTCCCTCCATTAGCTCATTTCCAATCCCAGCCCCCCATCAGCTCATTTCTAGTCCTTTCCTAGCCCCACCATCAGCCCATGTCAAATCCTAGCTCCCCTCCACTCAGCCCATTTCCAATCCAAGCCCCCAATGAGCCTACTTCCAGTTCTAGCCCCTCTATTCCATTTCAATTCAAGCCCCCACCACAGCCCATTTCCAATCTTAGCACTCCCCAACAGCCCATTTCGAGTCCTATCCTAGCCCCTCCATCAGCCCATTTCCTGTCCTAGCCCCCCCACTCAGCCCATTTCCAATCCTAACTCCCTCCCCTCACAGCCCATTTCCATTCCAAGCCCCCCTCCCCATCAGCTATTTGCAGTTGAAGCCCCCTTCCACTCAGCCCATTTCCATTCTAAGCCATTGTCCCCATCAGCTATTTGCAGTTCAAGCCCCCCTTCCACTCAGCCCATTTCCAGTCCTAGCAACCCCCCAGCCCATTTCGAGTGGTAGCCACCCTTAGCCCATGACCAGTCCTAAGCCCCCCATCAGCCCACTTCCAGTCCTAACCCCCCCATCACCCCATTTTCAGTATTAGCCCCCCATCATCCCATTACCAGTCCTAAACCCCCATAGCCCATTACTAGTCCTAACCTCCCCATCAGCCCACTTGTAGTCTTAGCCCCCCATAGCCCATTACCTGTCCTAACCCCCCCATCAGCCCACTTGTAGTCTTAGCCCTCCCATATGCCCCCCCATAGCCCATTACCTGTCCTAACCCCCCCATCAGCCCACTTCCAGTCTTAGCCCCCCCATAGCCCATTACCAGTCCTAACTCCCCCATCAGCCCACTTGTAGTCTTAGCCCCCCATAGGCACCCCCATAGCTCATTACATGTCTTAAACCCCCCATCAGCCCACTTCCAGTCTTAGCCCCCCCATTACCAGTCCTAACCCCACCATCAGCCCACTTGTAGTCTTAGCCCCCCCATAGCCCATTACCCGTCCTAACCCCCTCCCCCCCATCAGGCCACTTCCAGTCTTAGCCCCCTCATAGCCCATTACCAGTCCTAACCCCCCCATCAGCCCACTTGTAGTCTTAGCCCCCCCATAGGCCCCCATAGCCCCATTACCTGTCCTAACCCCCCCATCAGCCCACTTCCAGTCTTATCCCCCCCATAGCCCATTACAAGTCCTAACCCCTCATCAGCCCACCTGTAGTCTTAGCCCCCCCATAGCCCATTACCTGTCCTAACTCCCCCCATCAGCCCACTTCCAGTCTTAGTCCCCCCATAGGCCATTACCTGTCCTAACCCCCTCCCCCCATCAGCCCACTTCCAGTCTTAGCCCCCCCCCCATAGCCCATTACCAGTCCTATCCCCCTCCCCCCCATCAGGCCACTTCCAGTCTTAGCCCCCCCATAGCCCATTACCAGTCCTAACCCCCCATCAGCCCACTTGTAGTCTTAGCCCCCCATAGCCCATTACCTGTCCTAACCCCCCCATCAGCCCACTTCCAGTCTTAGCCCCCCCATAGCCCATTACCAGTCCTAACCCCCGCCCCAACAGCCCACCTCCAGTCTTATCCCACCCATAGCCCATTACCTGTCTTAACCCCCTCCCCCCCATCAGCCCACATCCAGTCTTAGCCCCCCCAACGCCCATTACCAGTCCTAACCCCCTCCCCCCCATCATGCCACTTCCAGTCTTAGCCCCCCCCATAGCCCATTACCAGTCCTAACCCCCCCCATTAGCTCACTTGTAGTCTTAGCCCCCCATAGGCACCCCCATAGCTCATTACATGTCTTAACCCCCCATCAGCCCACTTCCAGTCTTAGCCCCACCATTACCAGTCCTAACCCCCCCCATCAGCCCACTTGTAGTCTTAGCCCCCCCATAGCCCATTACCAGTCCTAACCCCCTCCCCCCCATCAGGCCACTTCCAGTCTTAGCCCCCTCATAGCCCATTACCAGTCCTAACCCCCCCATCAGCCCACTTGTAGTCTTAGCCCCCCCATAGGCCCCCATAGCTCCATTACCTGTCCTAACCCCCCCATCAGCCCACTTCCAGTCTTATCCCCCCCATAGCCCATTACAAGTCCTAACCCCCCATCAGCCCACCTGTAGTCTTAGCCCCCCCATAGCCCATTACCTGTCCTAACTCCCCCCATCAGCCCACTTCCAGTCTTAGTCCCCCCATAGGCCATTACCTGTCCTAACCCCCTCCCCCCATCAGCCCACTTCCAGTCTTAGCCCCCCCCATAGCCCATTACCAGTCCTAACCCCCTCCCCCCCATCAGGCCACTTCCAGTCTTAGCCCCCCCCATAGCCCATTACCAGTCCTAACCCCCCATCAGCCCACTTGTAGTCTTAGCCCCCCATAGCCCATTACCTGTCCTAAGCCCCTCCCCCCCATCAGCCCACTTCCAGTCGTAGCCCCCCCATAGCCCATTACCTGTCCGAACCCCCTCCCCCCATCAGCCCACATCCAGTCTTTGCACACCCATAGCCCATTACCTGTCTTAACCCCCTCCCCCCCATCAGCCCACATCCAGTCTTAGCCCCCCAAAGCCCATTACCAGTCCTAACCCCCTCCCCCCATCAGGCCACTTCCAGTCTTAGCCCTCCATAGCCCATTACCAGTCCTAACCCCCCCATCAGCCCACTTGTAGTCTTAGCCCCCCCATAGGCCCCCCATCAGCCCACTTCCAGTCTTAGCCCCCCATAGCCCATTACCTGTCCTAAGCCCCTCCCCCCCATCAGCCCACTTCCAGTCTTAGCCCCCCCCATAGCCCATTACCAGTCCTAACCCCCTCCCCCCACTCAGCCCACTCCCAGTCTAACCCACATCGCCCATTACCAGTCCTAACCCCCGCCCCCCCATCAGCCCAGCTAGGTTAAAAAAAAAAAAAAACGGCTGCAGCTGCCGCCGCCGCCGTGGCAGCAGCAGAGTCGAGCATCCCGCAGGGCCCCCCCTGCTCTGCAGTGTCCTCCATGCGGCTTCAGCGCGGGCTTTTCAGAGCCGCGCGAAGGGAGAGTTTCCCTTTCTCGTGGCTCTGTTAATCCCGCCGCAGGGCTGATGGGAAATCCCATCAGCCCCACGGCGGGATTAACAGAGCCGCGAGAGGAGTAGATCTCTCTTTTCGCGCAGCTCTGGCAGCCAACACTGAGGTTGCATAGAGGATTCTGCAGGGCATGGGAGCCCCACGGGATGGTCGATTCTGCCGCTGCTACGACAGCAGCGGCAGCAGCAGCCAGTTTGTATTTTTTTAACCTAGCTGGGCTGATGCAAGATGTTTTTTGCGCGGGGCCCCATGAAACGCGGGGCCTTGTGCAAAAAACATCCTTGCTCAGTGGACGGGCCGGCCCTGTGTACATCTCATTTTCTTTCTTGTTTCTATTCCATGTCATTGGGAAAAATCAATGTGTGAAGCTCTTTGAAGCCCATTACACTTAGTTACACTATCGACTTGGGATTATGCACCACATCTTCTGAATAAAACTTTGACCTGATCGTACTGTTTGCACAGACTCATTTTGAGTTGCACTGAGTTATTTTGAGTTGAAACCTCTTGACTAAGTAACCCCCATCCTCAGTCCTCAACAGCTGAAACCTTCTGGGCATAACTCATCCTCTATCACAGGCATGTCCAACTTCGAACAGGTCGTGATCTACTTTTTCCGGCTAAAAGTGCTGGTGATCTACCACCATGAAAATTAAGTTTCAAATTAGTTTCAAATTAAATTTTAACCCAGTAAAGTGGGAGGATTTCCCCTCCCCATTTTTAATGAACCTTCTGTCATTTACTTGGATGTGACCAGCTGTTTAGCAAATTAAGCAAAAACAAAAGAGAGAGACGAAGATCCAGTAAGAACTGCGAGGGGAAATGGAAAGTACATTTTTTCTTAAAGTTTTATTGAGTAATAACTTTCTTTAACTGTCTTAATAACTTTCTTTAACTTTTATTGAGTAATTTGTGTTAAATTTAGGTTGAGTATTGATCCAGGCTGATCTTGCACAATCTTTAATATTTCGCTCTTGCTCATTAGTGAGATGTCTGAGCCTGCATTTCATCCACCAGCTTTTTGAAGTTGGGTGAATATTGCATGAAGGCCAGTCTCAGGGAATCCTGGAGATGTTCATCTGTCATGTTGGAATGTTGTGCACTCTTTGTCATTTTCAGATGGGAAAACACAGATTCACACAAATAAGTTGAACCGAAACAGGAGTGTACAGCTTCACTGCATCTTCTCAAGTTGGGAAATTTATCTCTAGGCACTAGCTTCCAAAACGATTCTTGCTCAGCATAGGTCTTGAGAAAAATGGCATTTTTAAGGGTTAATATTTCCTTTTCAAGAGATGGCTTGTTCAATTAGTAATTTTTACTGATAGCAGCTGCAGTTTCTTTAATGTCCACATCTACTTTGAATGGGTATGACAAGTACTCCACAACTGTTCCAATTTTTTGGAAGTCACAGAATCTATTTTCGAATTCCTGGATAGCAGAACAGATTTCTGTCACATACTTCTCATTCTGAAAAACAAAATTTGGATATTGTCCCACATGGTCCTGCATATTAGGAAAATGATCAAAAGTGTTGTTTGCAAGGTCAGTCATCATTAGCTCAAATTTGCTCTTGTAGGATGAAACTGTACTCATCATCTCACCAATGCATTTGTTTTTACCTTGTAGTTCAAGGTTCATATCACTTAGTTCGCCTGTAAAGTCAGCGAGAATTGCCAGATCACATAACCACTCCTCATCTTCCAACTCTGCTTGGTCATCTCCCCTCTCTTTCAAAAAAATTCTTATTTCATTCAGCAAATCACGAAATCTTTGCAGAAATTTGTGCCTACTTAGCCACCTTACATCTGTGTGCAAGATGATTTCCGCTGCCCCTTCATCAAAAGTAAGATTGAAAAGCCGTTTTTGAAGTGATCTTCCACGAACTGAATTTACAATTTTGAAAGTGATGTCCATGACAGTCTTTGCATTGAGTCTCTTGCTTGCCAAAACTTGCCGGTGAATGATGCAGTGGTAAGAAAGGAAATATGGGAAGTCGTCTTGCTGTCTACAGAGGGCTATGAAACCATTAACCTCACCTGTCATTCTCTTGCTCCATCAGTAGTGATGGAAACAAGTCTATGTAATGGAAGATTACACTTTGTCACAAAAGAATGGAAAGAACTGAATATTTCCTGACCGGTAGTTCTCCTTTTTAAAGAAATCATTCGAAGTAGTTCTTCTTTAACACTGAAGCCTTCAAAAACCATCCGGATAAGGACTAGTAACTGGGCTATGTCTCTTATGTCTGTAGATTCATCCAGTTGGAGTGAGAAAGCACCACAATTTGAAACATTCTCCAACAATTGTTCAGTTGTGTCTCCACACATCTTTTCTATTCGCCGCACTATGGTGTTTCTTGACAATTGTACATCTTGAATAGCAGCTATGATCTCTTTCTTATTTTTAAATCCTTCAAAAAGATTGTCAGCTGCTTCAAGAAAACAATCTTTTACAGATTCCCCTTCAGTGAAAGGTTTGCATTTCTTTGCGATCAGGTTGCTGACCTTGAAGGATGCTATGGTTGCATTGACCCAATGTGACCTTGGCTTCACCATCAACTATTGCTGAGTAGCCAATTTCAATTTTAAGTTCTTTGAGCTTCAGTTTACGAATTTCACTTTTGGGTGGAAAATCAGCATCAGACTTATTGCTATGCAGAGCCTTATAATTACGTTCCAGATTACCTTTTTTGGGCAAGGATACTGGGGCGTTACAATTTAGACAACAACACTTGTCTTTCACCATGATGAAGAAGTAGTCCATTTCCCATTCATCATTAAAGTGGTAGGTTTTGCTCTTCTTTGGAACACTCATCTTCGTTATACTGGGGTGGCTGGATGTAAGAAGGCCAAATCTGCTAAGTTAGTATAAACACTGGCTGAATCTGGTCCAAAACTGTCGCTGTCCCAAAGTATTAAAGATCAACAGGAACTGAAGACCTCTGGATGATGTGCAATACAAGGACTAGAGATGCCAAAACCACACATGCAGTTCTAAAAGTAAAAATAAGAATTCATCATACTGGCACCAATCAAATACCACCAAACAATCATCAAAAAAACTCAAACACCTGTCCAGCAAACCAGATAAAATCAAATACCGCCAAACAAGTTCAAATACCACCACACGCAATTTAATAAATTCTGCACACAGTGTAGAATGAACGCAAAGGCAAGGCGAAATAAAATTGTAGTGTAGAATCAACGCAAAGGCTAGGCAAAATAAAATTGCAGAGGCAAGCAAAAGTCACAGTGGTTTGAACCAATTCGAAGGCAAGGCATAGGCAAGTTAGAACAAAATTGGAAAAGCCTGCCAAAATCACCAAATTCTTGACACTTTGTTGTGTCTGCTCAAAAACATTTAATGAACTATAAAATGACCAATGACCAGCACATGACACAACTAATACGGTAAGTGTATTCAGGTAAAGCCCGGGCGAATGGATATTGCCTGGTATATAACACACTTCTAAGGGGTGTTGGGGCGGGGGCAGGAATAGGTGATTCTGAAAGGCAGGAGACCAGGTATGACGCCAGGCCTGTGGCGTCTTGTCGCAGGGTGTGGGCGGCGGCCCCCTGTTGTACCCACAAACTATTGGCAAAAAACAACAGCGGCGCAAGCCCTCTGCAGATGACCTGCCGGCACGAGCTCTCTCCTAGCGATGGGGCGAGCTGCTGGAGAGATGGAGCCAAGTGGGGCTGGCAATCTACCTCTGACCCCTCTGTGATCTACAGGTAGATCGCGATATACCTGTTGGACATGCCTGCTCTATCAGAATAGCCCATTTTCAGTAATGCGTGAACATGCACAAAACAAGCTGATTTTCAAACACAAAGTATCAACATAGACTGAGTTCAAAAACTGGGTTGTTATGCAGCTTTACCAGTTGTAAAAAGGAGCAAAAAGGTACACACATAAAGGACATTCTACTTACACACATAACTTTTGAAAATTTAAGTTATGCATGCAACTCCCCCGCCCCACAATGCCTTTATTTTATGCCACCATATTTATGTGTCATGCACGTATTTGCACAGGGCCAACTTAACACACATTAACTCTTGACTATATTTTTGAAAATGTACTCCTTAAGGTTTGATAATGTTTTCAGAATAAATGTAATGTTATCCCTAAAAACCTAACAAACTCTACAGTGGTCAACTAAGATTTACTAATGGGTAAATCTTAGTTGACCACTATTCCTATTTCTGTTTAACAGTCACCATCATCAACACTTTCAAAGCCTGCTCAAATTGACCACATCAGCTATAAACTGGGAGATCAATTTCAGGAACAAAAACATAAGAGAGTAAACTAGACCTTTCCTAGAGGGATGACTGCAGATTTCTGTATAGGTTTTATTATTTTGCTGTCACTGCCTGCACAACCCCACCTGTGCCGCCCTCCACCTCACACAGACAATCCCTAGAATCTTTCCTCATTGGCTACTGCAAGTTGTCTTTAGAAAATAAAATGTAAATGTTAGGGATGTAAATATCTTTTTCCAAATTAACCGTTTAAACCATCAAAATTTAAACTGTAAATAATTTAAATACTAAGTGGTCTATTCTGTCCCGCAAATAGCATCCAATGGGTTGCCAGTATATGCATATTTATCTCATGCATATTCATTGTGCTGATCCTGAAATCCTGATGGGCTAGGTGTGCTTTCTGGAGAGGGTTGACAAACATTGGTGTAGGGACTGATAATTTTGTGTTGGGCTTAGCACACTCAACTATTTTGAAAGGTTGACCATCCAGGGCTCCCTCCCACCACCTGGGACATCCCTAATTGAGCAAAAATCAGACCAGTGATTTGAAAAACAGGAAAATATTATCTTCTAGAACCGAGTCTAGTTCTCACTTGAGGTACCAAAATATATCTAAAAGTGGTCTGTAGAGAATCTGGAATTCCATCTTTAAGGATTAAAAAAGTGTTAATCATGGTGCATATGCAGTATCTACCCATCATGGCAGTTGAATAGGATTTGTGGTATTCTACACATAGATATTTTTTTGTGACTTAACGATGTGTCTTTTTTATTTCTTGTAGACAGAGCCTCCGTTGAATACTCCTGAAAATAGAGAGTCACTGGCTGAAATCCTGTTCGAATCATTTAATATACCAGGACTGTATATTGCAGTACAGGTGAAAATATACTTAACGTGTTTCTGAATAATTATACTTAAAAAAAAACCTTTCCAAATCACTGAGAATATTCATTAAATTCACCAGTTAACAATACATTCGGGCGTCCGTGCACTAGTCCCTACACATTAAAAAGGAAAAAAAAGATCTCAGTACTTTGTGCTAGTCTATGCATTCACAGTATACCATCATTGGTCATAAAAAACCTTCATTTTCGGTGCCATATTCCATCACTGTATTGACACAGTATAGGATGGGTAAGATAAAGGAGGGAGGGTTCTTTTTGAGGTTCTTTTGGGATCCTATATGTTGAAACAGAGTATTTGCCCAATGGAACATAAGTTGGGGTAACATTAAAGAGTTAACCGGCATGTCTTTGGAGCCGGTGGCTGATTGGTGAAAGTTGTGTGGAGCTTTCAGATGGACAATGTGCGGAGGTTTTTGTTAGAGTCGCGCCATTGTTTCGGGTACGCTGGCTGGAATAGGCAAGTGGATGTGGTAGGATTGTTGGGATCTAATTCTGGTAGGTGTTTGGAGTATTGCTCGTATGATAAGGATAGTGGATATTTGCTTTTGTTTTTCTTTTGTTGATTTTGTGTGTGAGTGGGATGGTAGTATGTTGGAAGTGATCAGCAGCGTACACCCTACATAGGGCAAATAATAGCTAAGTAAGTCCTACATAAATGAATTAATTGCCACTGAGACTTTAATGTTTATTTTCAGCTATTGTATATATTGTGGGATGTTGAACAGCTTCAGTACTGTGACACTTCCTGAGAAATGGGACCCATGGAAGTGACTGTGATTCTTCATTAAAAGGAAGTGATTGTGATCCCTAGCGACTGTGATTTTTCAGCAAAGCAAAGAGAAATGACTGCGATTTTCCAGCAAATAAGAACATTTATGTTTCCTTTGCAGCATGATAGCTAATGGTTTATTGACTTGGACTTTTTTTTCTGGGGCAATGGAGGGTTAAGTGACTTGCCCAAGGCCACAATGAGTGCTAGTGGGAATTGAATCCTGATCTCTTGGCTCCCAAGCCAGTGTGCTAACCATTAGGCTACTCTTCCACTCTGCTCCATAAGTACTACTACTCATTTGTATAGCGCTACAAGGTGTACGCAGTGCTGTACATATAGATGTAAGACACAGTCCCTGCTCGTCAGAGTTTCTATCTAATCAAGACAACAAAGAAACATAGAAAAATGACGACAGAAAAAGACCACATGGCTTATCTAGTCTGTCCTTCCGTATCAACAACTAAAACAGTCCCCTTTTTTCCTTTAGAGATCCTCTGTGTTTGTCAAATGCTTTTTTGAATTCAGATGCCGTCCTCATCTCTACCACCTCCACTGAGAGGTTATTCCACGGATCTACCACTCTTTCCGTAAAGAAATATTTCCGCATATCGCTCCTGAATCTATCCCCTTTCACCCTCATCCCATGTCCTCTCTTAGCAGAACTTGCTTTCAATCGAAAGAGGCTCTCCCCCTGTGCATTTATGCCATGGAGGTATTTAAACATCTCAATCATATCACCTCTATCCCGCCTTTCCTCTAAGGTGTACATATTAAGATCCTTAAGTCTGTCCTCATATGCTTTATAAAGAAGACCACTAACCATTTTAGTAGCCACCCTCTGTACAGACTCCAGCCTGTTTATATCCTTTTGAAGTTGCGGTCTCCAGAATTGCACACTATATTCCAAATGAGGTCGCACCAAAGACTTTACAGAGGCACTATCACCTCCTTTTTTCTGCTAGCCATTCCTCTCCGTATGCACCCAAGCATCCTTCTAGCTTTTGCCGTCGCCTTTTCTACCTGTTTAGCTACTTTAAGTTCATCAGACACAACCACGCCTAGGTCCCGCTCTTCTTTAGTGGACAAAAGTACTTCACCCCCTATACTATATTGCTCCCTTGGATTGCTGCAGCCCAAATGCATGACCTTAACATTTTTTTAACATTAAATCCCAGCTGCCAAATTCTAGACCATTCTTCAAGCTTAGCTAGATCCCTCCTCATGTTATCTACACCTTCCTGGGTGTCTATTGCAGATTTTGGTATCATCCGCAAAGAGGCAAACCTTACCTGACAGCCCTTCCGCTATATCACTAACAAATATGTTAAAAAGAATCGGACCAAGGATAGATTCCTGGGGCACACCACTGGTAACTTCCTTCTCCTCAGAGTGAGCTCCATTTACATGTACTCGTTGTCGCCTCCCACTCAACCAATTTCTAACCCAAGCAGTAACTTTAGGATCCATCCCTAGGGTGCTGAGTTTGTTTATAAGTCGCTTGTGAGGAATGGTGTCAAAGGATTTACTGAAATCTAAATACACCACATCTAGGGCTCCCCCTCGGTCCAACTCCCTGGTCACCCAGTCAAAGAAATCAATCAGATTTGTCTGACAAGACCTGCCTCTGGTGAATCCATGCTGCCTCGGATCCTGTAATCCACTGGACTCCAGAAACCTCACTATTTTCTCTTTCAGCAACATTTCCAATAATTTACTCACCACCAAAGTTAAACTAACCGGCCTGTAGTTTTCAACCACATCCTTACTTCCACTTTTGTGTAAAGGCACCACATGAGCCTCTCTCCAGTCCTTTGGCACCACTCCCGACTCCAACGAGGCATTGAAAAGGTCAGTCAGTGGAGCTGTTAGAACGTCCCCAAGTTCCCTCAGTATTCTAGGGTGTATCCCATCCGGTCCCATCGCTTTGTCTACTTTAAGTTGAGCTAGTTTCTCACGAACACAGTCTTCTGAAATGGTTCAAATGCCCTTCGCTTCTGTTCCAGTTTGTGGGTGTTTTCTGAGGTCCTGCTCCTGGTTCTTCATCTGTGAACACAGAACAGAAATATTTGTTAAGCAATTCCGCTTTATCCTCATCAGCTTCTACATATTCCTCCCCTTCACCCTTGAGTCTGACAATACCACTTTTGCCCTTCCTCTTCTCACTAACATATCTGAAAAATGTCTTATCCCCCATTTTTTTGCATTGGCTATTTCCTCCTCTTTTTTGAAACTTTCTTTCCTGACTACTTTGCTAGCTTCTCTAAGTTTTTCCAAATATAGATGCCTGTCTTCCTCTCTCTGTGATCTCTTGTATTTCATGAAGGCCTCCCTCTTTTTCTTCACCTTTTCAGCTACTTCTTTTGAAAGCCATAGTGGTCTCCATTTCCTTTTACCTTTATTTACCATTTTAACAAAAAGGTTTGTTGCCCTTAAAATATCCCCTTTCAGTTTTGCCCACTGTTTTTCTATGTCCCCCAGCTGTTCCCATCCCGCTAATGACTCCTTGAGATATTGGCCCATCTTGGCAAAGTTAGTTTTCCTAAAGTCTAAGACCCTCCCTTTTGAATGGATTCTAACAGCCCTAATCCTATACTGAACCACACCATCTGGTGATCACTGGATGCAAAATGATCTCCCACTATAACATCAGAAACACTTTCACCATTGGTAAGCACCAAGTCCAGTATGGCCCCTTCACGTGTGGGGTCCGTTACCAATTGCCTGAATAATTCTCCCTGTAGAGAATCCAGGATCTCCTTACTTCTAGATGATACTGCAGCAGGAATGTGCCAATCAACATCTGGCATATTGAAATCCCCTATCAGTAGCACGTCCCCTTTCCTAGCAATGCTGCATATGTCCACATACAGTAGTGGTAAGATACACATAAGTAGTGGACAAGACAGTGAGGAGCATCTGGATCCAAAAGTGGCTTCAAAGAGTTAGGTTTTTAGCCTAGATAAGCAGATAAGGAATGCCTTTTTTATTGGATAAGTAATAAGAAGATTATATTGATAATAGAAGTGTTTACAGTGATGGAATGTGGCATTGAAAATGAAGAAGATTTTTTTTTATGACCAATGATGGTGTACTGTGAATGCTGGCATAAACTAGCACAAAGTACTGAGGTCTTTTTTTCCTTCTTAATGTGTATGGATGCCCAAATTTATTGTTAATTGCTGAATTTAATGAATATTCTCAGTGATTTGGAAAGGGTTTATTTCAAGTGTGGTTTTCCTTTACTGTGGGTTTTTTGATCTGGATAATAATTACCAAACAACTTCTTATTTTAAGAACTTGACAGCAAACTACCTGGTACTTCAAACATGCACAGCATGGGCTAAATGTCCAGAGAATAGGGGGAATGTTTACTAAGCTGAGCTAATGGTTAGCACACGCTATCCTTAACTAGATCCCATTAAATAACATGGGACCTTGTTATAAATAGTGCGTGCTGTTAGCGCAGCTTACTAAACATGCCCCAAAGAGTACCTAAATCAGTTGTTCAGGGGCCAGAAACAAAAAGTATCTTCTCCTGTTTTATATTTATGCTAAAAATACTTGTTGCATTCAGTTCTGGATGTTTTTTGGCTTTATTTTTGTTTGTGGGCATGAAGGCACTTATTGAATAAAGACTTTTTCATAGGCACAGAATGGAGAAGGCTTTCTAGAATAAGACCCAAATGAGGAAATTCCTCTAATAATTTCTAGAGATGCATTTTTGTTTGAAGTGAAGCAGAAAATGTTTTAAAAACAAAAGAAAAATGAATCGATTTTATGTTTCCTTTTGCTTCATTTAAAAGCAGATAGCAGTATCTGTCAGCCCTAGAGTTCCCCTTCTCCACTTAAAATATTTCACCTTCAAAAAGTAAAATAAACTCCCTTGCTGGGCCATCCTCCCTATCGCCCTCCCCCTTCAGGCTTATCTGGACAGGAGCAATTTCTAGTTGTGTCTGCCCTTCCAGCGCTCTATTCAAAATGACAGTTTCCGATCTTCTTTACGCTCATAATAACATAACATAAGAATTGCCAAACCGAGTCAGACCAAAGTTCCGTCAAGTCCAGTGTCCTCTTTCCAACAGCGCCCAGTCCAGATCACAACTGCCTGGCAAGGCCGGATCCCAGAAAGTAGCTAAATTCCATGCCGCCTGCCCTCAGCAAATCAGTGGCTTTTCAGAGGTCTACTATGCATTGAGTGAAAAAATATTTTCTCCTTTTTGATTTAAATGTTCTACTTTGTAATTTCATGGCATATCCCCTAGTCTTTGTACTTTTTGAAAGGGTAAACAATTGATTCACATTTACTCATTATACTCTGACCCCGATTATGTTTATGCTTGTTTATGTTTGTTAAAATTTGATCACACCTCAAGCTGTCTCTTCTCCAACCTCTTTAGGCTTTCCGCAAATGAATCATTCCATCCCCTTAATCATTTTGGTCACCCTTCTCTATACCCTTTCTAATGCAACTATATCTTACAATAAAAAGCCCCCGCCCTCATCTTGCATCCTGGCTGCGCAGATGGTATCATCTAGATCAGTGGTTTTCAACCTTTTTTGTACCGTGACCCCTTTTACCATTGTTCAACTTGTGTTGACCCCCAATGATAAAATCAAATGCGTCTCTCTTCCTTTACCGTTAACGCATTGTCGCTGTAATCATTTGTTGAATTATTAATATATTATAGGCCTTTGCAATATGTTTTTATTTATAAAATTTACTTATTTAAACCACAATAATTAATCACAATTACAAGTAACAATATTTGATTTCAAAATTATGATGATTTTGTACTCAAATCACTAATATGAAATAAAATTATTTTTTCTACCTTTGTTGTCTGACCAATTTATTCTCTGATCATGCTGGTCCCGATATGAGGCTTCTGCTTTCCTGTCTTCTCTTAGCTCTCTTTCTGTGTCTATGGTCCATCTGCCATTTCTTATCTCTTCTTACGTTTTCTTCACGTCTTTCCATCAGCCTATTTCCAGTCCCAGTAACCCTCCCCAGTATCAGCCCCTTTCCAGTCCTCACTCTCAGTACCTTCCAATGTCAACTTGCATTCCCATGACTGCCACTGGTGTCCATTCCCTTCCAGTCCCCCTTCTTCCCCACTGACCAGTTCCTTCTAGTACAAATACCATGGCAGCCCCTCTCAGATTCACTCCCTTCCAGTTCCATTCTCCCATCCCCTCGTATCAGTCCATTTGTAGCCTTAGTCCACAGTTTTCTTCCAGGGCCAGCAGCTCTATCCTCCCCTCCCCACAATCAGCCCATTCCCAGTCGAAGCCCCCCAATCAGCTTGCTTCCAGTGCTAGTCCCCCCTCAACCCCATTACCAGTGCTAGCCTCCCCTAATCAGCCCAATACCAGTCCTACCCCACCATCAGCTCATTACCAGTCCTAACCTCCTCTAATCAACCCATTTCCAGTCCTAACCTCCCTGATCAGCTCATTTCCAATGCTAGCCCCCCATCAGTCCATTACCAGTCCTACCCCACTATCAGCACATTACCAGTCCAAACCCTCCCTTGATCAGTCCATTCCCAGTCCTAGCCTTTCCTGATCAACCCATTACCAGTCCTAGCCCAACCCATCTGCCCATTATAATACTAACCTGCACTGTCTCTCCCCTCTGTCCAGCATTAATCCCCCGTCTTTCCAGTATGTCCCCCTGTCTCTTCCCTTTGCCCATGTCAGCCCCCCTCTCTCCCTCCATCCCTCCATGTCAGCCCCTCCCCTTTGTCCATGTCAGCCCCCCTCCCTCCCTCCATCCATCCATCCATCCATCAATGTCAGCCACCCCTCCCTCCCTCCCTCCATCTCTCCATGTCAGCCCTCCCCTCCCTCCCTCTCTCTCTCCCTCCATGTCAGCCTCCCCCTCTGTCCATGTCAGCCTTCCCTCCCTCCATGTCAGCCCCCTCCTTCCCTCCATCCATCCATGTCAGTCCCCCCTCTGTCCATGTCAGCCCTCCCTCCCTCCCTCCATGTCAGCCCCCTCTGTCCATGTCAGCCCCCTCCCTCCCTCCAACCATCCATCCTTCAATGTCAGCCACCCCTCCCTCCATCTCTCCATGTCAGCCCTACCCTCCCTCCCTCTCTCCTTGTCTGCCCCACTGTAGATGTGTGCTCCCCTCCCTACCTCCATCCATCAATCCCTCCATGTCAGTCCCCCCTCTGTCCATGTCAGCCCCCCTCCCTCCATCCATCCATCAATGTCAGCCCCCCTCCCTCCATGTCAGCCCCCCCTCCATGTCAGCCCCCCTCCCTCCCTCCATCCATCCATCCATCCATCAATGTCAGCCCCCTCCCTCCCTCCATGTCAGTCCTCCCCTTCCTCCATCCATGTCAGCCCCCCTCTCTCCATGTCAGCCCCCCTGCCCATATCAGCCCCCCTCCATCCATCCATCAATGTCAGCCCCCTCCCTCCATGTCAGCCCCCCTGTCCATGTCATCCCCCCTCCCTCCCTCCATGTCAGCCCCCTCCCTCCCTCCCTCATGTCAGCCCCGTTGCAGGTTCCCTGCCCCCTCCTCCCCTCTCCTTGTCTGCCTGCTGCTGCCCTGCTTTTCTTCTACAGCCACGGCTCCCTGTCTCTTAGGGAACTGCGACTATGCCTGTAAAACCGTTGCGGAGCCTTCCTGTCTCTCGATGGCCTCCATGCAGCATTGCCCCGCCTCCAAAGGAAGTGGTAAACAACTTCCTTTGGAGGCGGGACAATGCTGCACGGAGCCCATCAAGAGACAGGAAGGCTCTGCAACGGTTTTACTGGCATAGCCGCGGTTCCCTAAGAGGCAGGGAGCCGCGGCTACATTAGAAGGGACTGGGAGGTGGTGAGTTTGCCGCTGCCGAGAAGTGGACTTGGCAGCGGCAGCAACTTGTGTGCTTTTTTTTTTTTAATGGCGGAGTGAGGCGACCCCTGCTAAATCCTGTGGCGACCCACAGGTTGAGAACCGCTGATCTAGATTGTTTTGGCTTCCTGGAACATGGCATTATTTTCCAAGGGCTTATGAGAGAAGGAGGAAGCACTGTGGGTTAATCTGGAAAGGGAATGGAAAATCATTTTACATTGGTGTAATATACAGACCTTCCTTACAGGCAGAAGAAATAGATAGAAATTTATTTGAAGGCATTCACAATATTGCTATAAAGAGGAAGTACTTTTGGTTGGAGATTTCAATTTGAGAGATGTTGATTGGGATATCCCTGCAGTGTCATCGAAAAATAGGGAAATCTTGGGTTCTCTGCAGGGAGAACTGTTCCGGAAACTTGTAAGGGAACCCATGCGGGAGGGGGCAATACTAGACTTGGTGCTTACAAATGGGAGAGTGTTTCTGATGCTGAAGTGGGTGATCATCTGGTGCGCAGTGATCACAGGATGGTGACTTTCAATATTCATTCAAAAGCCAGGAGGATATTTGGATGCATAGGGAGAGGAATGGTTAGCAGTAAAAAAGGAGGTGATGGTGCCTTTGTATAAGTCTCTAGTGAGACCTCATATGGAGCGCTGTGTACAGTTCTGGAGACTGCACTTTCAAAAGGGTATAAAAAGAATGAGTTATCCGGAGGGCAGCTATTAAAATGGTTAGTGGTCTTCATGATTAGGCATATGGAGATAGACTAAAATATCTCAATATGTATATTTTGGAGGGATGATATGCTAGAGACATCTAAATACCTCTGTGGTATTAATGCAAAGAAATGGCCTCCTTCTAGATTAAAGGAAGCTCTTGAACAGGATCATAGAATAAAGGTGAGGAAATATTTCTTTATGAAAAGTGTGGGGGATGCATGGAACAGCCTCTCATTGGAGGTGGTGGAGACAAGAACTGTATCGGAATTCAAAAAAGCATGGGACAAATACAAAAGATCTCTGAGGGAGAGGAAGTGACTAATAGTTCTTATGGATGGGCAGACTGGATAGGCCGTATGGTCTTAATCTACCGTCATTTTCTTTGTTTCTGTGTAAGGCAAGTTTTTGGTTATCCATATCTGTCCCATGAAACTCACTGTGGGAAGACTGTGCTAAACAATAGATTGTAAGCTCTGATGAGCAGGTACTGTGTCTTACATCTTTATGTACAGCGCTATGTATTCCCTGTAATGTTGTACAAATGGTTAGTAGTAATTCCTTTTGTTACTGCTCTTATAAAGCAGTTTTTTTCAAATCACATTACAGACATGCTGCACAGCTTTTACCCAATTGCAATTGGCGCAGTGTGAAAATCTCTCTTTTGTAATATTGCAACAATACCGGGTGCAGCCATGTTGAGAGTGTTACAGATAATGATACATACTGGGTCTTGAAGTCTCATACTGGCCAAAAGAGAGAAACATTTGCCACATACACCAGAACAGAATCTTTTTGGGTGGGGCTAGCCTGGTGGCTTCGTGACAGGGGTGTGAACCGCCATGTAGAGAATCTGGATTTGTTCACTGGATCAGATCTTTCACTTCTTGGGATGCAGGTCTGGGGATGCTGTGGAATCACGAGGCCCCATGATGCAGAGGTTTCAGAAGGAGCTCTACTGCATGGCCCTTGGCTGAAGACTGTCACTGCAATGACTGGGGAGGTAACCTGGGAAAGGAAAACATTCCCAGATAGTTTTGAATGAAGGCTCATGGTGCCATATCTCAGCCTTGGTTTTGATTGACCTGGACCCCTCCTCCTCCCAAAAGAATATAACTTAATTTACCATGTTCTATACAATTTTCAGCCTAACCCAGCGTAAGGTAAAAGCTGCTCGTGGATGTCAAATATCTTTTCCTTCCTTTGAACCTGGTCCTGAAGCACTTGCACAAGTTCTAGGGGAGATCATCCCATAAGAATCCACACTGACAGAAGACAGGCTGTAGAAGGGGATAACCACAGCTGAAGACTACATGAGAAAGTACAGGGACTGCCAAGGACAGTTCCAGCAGGCGGGATTGCAGATACTAGCTGCTTGCCAGAGAGGAAATATTTCAACCACACCTGAGTGATGAGGAAAGGGTGAAGGCTGTCTTGAAATGGAAATGGGTTGAAGGCACAGTACAGTCATGCCTAGGTAGTGAGCTTTTTCCAACTTAACAAGATAATAGTACAGTTCCTTCCCCAGGTTAGTAGAAAGAAGGCACATGTCTACAGAGTTTATTCTCATTAATTAACTTTGCAGTTTCTATAGTTGAATATGTGACTGTGGTAAACTTACTGTGGGCAGCAGTAATGACATTTATATGATTTCTAAGTCACGATAAAGGCTTAATACATATGGCAATATTTTGTTGTGTGCCATAGAAGCACTGAATGCCCAAGGTAATTGTTAGGACTCTTTAGTATATTACCCCCACTAATGTTAGTCTTTTATTTTCCCAACTATACAACAGTTATACAGAGGCTCAAATGCAGGAACATGAAGAGAAGAAAGGAAGTAGTCCAATAGTTAGCAATGAGCTGAAAAGCAAATCCCATTTCTACCATTAACAAATCTTGTGACCTTGGGCAAGTTGCCTTCTCTTCATGGTCTCAGGTGCCCACTTAGACTGTAAATCCTTCCAGGCAGTGTAGAGTGTGGTGTATTTTCACCGGGTGCTGGTCCATTAGCCACAGTTCTGGCTTTTCAAGGGAATTCCCTAAGCCACCCTTGAATGCTCATCCAGGAAAAGTGGGTCACCAGTGCCAGGGTATGATTGGGAGTGGGGAATAATGAGGAAACCCTATGTTATCCAACTTGTGCTATCAGAGGAAAACCTCCAATCAAATGCGAGGAACAAAACTAAAGAATCATAGAAAAATAGAAACATGATGGCAGAGAAAGACCATATGGCCTATCTAGTCCATATCAACTAAAATAGTGTCCTTTTTACTTTTAGAGATCCTCTGTGTTTGCCCGATGCTTGTTTGAATTCAGATACTGTCCTTGTCTCTACCACCTCTACTGGGAGACTATTCCACGCATCTACCACTCTTTCTATAAAGAAATATTTCTGCATATTACTCCTGAGTCTATCCCCTTTCACCCTCATCCTATGTTCCCTCATAGCAGAGCTTACTTTCAATCGAAAGAGACTCTCTTTCTTTGCATTTATGCTACGGAGATATTTAAATATCTCTATCATATCTCCTTTATCCCGCCTTTCCTCTAAAGTATATTAAGATCCTTAAGTCTGTCCTCGTATGTTTTATAATGAAGACCACTAACCATTTTAGTAGCCACCCTCTGCACTAATTCTATCCTGTTTATATCCTTTTGAAGGTGCAGCCTCCAGAATTGCACACAATGCTCCAAATGAGGTCGCACCAAAGACTTATACAAAGGCACTATAACCTTCTTTCTTCTGCTGGCCATTTCTCTTCCTATGCACCCAAGCATCCTCCTAGCTTTTGCCGTCGCCTTTTTACCTGTTTCGTTACTTTAAGATTGTCAGAAACAATTGCACCTAGGGTCCTGCTCTTCATTTGTGGACAGAAGTACTTCACCCCTTACACTGCTACTCCCTTGGATTTTTTGCAACCCAAATGCATGACCTTGAATTTTTTAGCATTAAATCTCAGCTGCGAAATTCTTGACCATTCTTCAAGCTTAACTAGATCCCTCCTCATGTTATCTACTCCTTCCTGGGTGTCTACTCTAGTGCAGATTTTTGCAAACCTTACCTGACAGCCCTTCCACAATATCACTAACAAAGATGTTAAAAAGAAGGACTCCAGGGAGTCTGTCAGAAAGTCTTCTATTGTTTAAAGTCCTATCCCATCTTTCCTCTAAGGTGTACATATTAATATCCTTTTTTTTTATAAACTTTATTTAATCATCACCAACAAAAAACAACAAGCATAACACAACCAACCTCCGGAGGGGTGGGTTCTTATCCCCACCCGGAGGGAACACTTACAGGAGATGAATACAATTTTAATATTTCCCCCCCCCAACCCCCCCCACTCCTCTTAGCACCCCCCCCGAACCCCCCCTGCCCCCTTCTCCCCCTCCCAGTCGCACCCCCTCCCAATCACGCCCCACCCCTCCAAGCCTCACCGCCCCATACCGCCTACCTACTGCCCCTCCACCACTTCCCCCCTCCACTACCCTAACTACCAATGTGCAAAATCTCATTCCGACACCGAGCCCCTAGGGTGTCAATATAAAGGCTCCACACCAGAAGAAAGGATGTCCAGCGCTTGACACTGCCCCGCGCTCGCCACCGTTCCATCAGCATTAACTGGTGAAAGCAATTGCGCCACTCCCCAAACGTGGGAGAACTCTGCTCACGCCACAGGCGCAAGATGGGGCCCTTACCCACCAGACAGGCCTTACGCATTAACAAACGGTCCGTTCGCCTAGAAGGGCAGGGGGGGTCAATCCTGTCCAAAACCACAAAAGCTCCAGTCCACCGCAACCTCTGCTGCACCAACCCACTGACATAAGTACAAATTCTGGCCCAGTATGGTTGAACATGCGGATAGGCCCACCACATATGCAACAGGTTTGCCAGGGGTGCCCGGCAGCGCGGACACCGACCGTCATCTGTCAAATGGCTACGCAGGGCTCGTCTAGGCGAAAAATGGGCCCGAGTAAGGCATTTGAATTGCACCTCCCGCCACCTCGCCCCCTCCACAGTGTCAGCAATCCGGCGCAGAGCAGTGAGAATAGTATCGGGAAAGACCTCCCTCCCCAGCTCCGCACCCCACGCTTCTTCCACGCCCCGATAGTCAGCAAGGGTTCGAAGGCTGTCCAAGCGAGCTCTAAAACCCGCGATAGTCGGAGGCACTTCCTCCCCTAAGGCAAAAAAACCCAGCAACTGCGCCAAGCGCTCAAGCGCCAGTGCTTCGCTAGGCAAGGAGGAAATATAATGGGAAACCTGCAAAAACACAAAAGTATGCTGTGAAGTCAGATCGTATTCCTGACAGAGAGATTGAAAGGATTTACACCTCCCCGTGGAATCAACCAGGTGCCCAATATTCCGAATACCCCTACGCCTCCATTCCCAAAAACCGCGGGAGCCAGAACCTGGAGTGAAGTGGACATTGCCCTGCAACGGCAACCAGCTGGATACCGTCCAGGACGTCCTCCATCTGGTATTTAAATTCCGCCACGTCCGCTGGGCTGAGCCGAACAAGACACTCCGCACGAGGCGGGCCGGGAGATCCTTAGATTCCGTGTGCAAGGCCCCCATCAGAGAGAAAGGTGCTACAAATTCCTCCTCCAAGAACGTGGGAGTATACACCGCAGTCCCACCCAGCCACATATTAATATCCTTAAGTCTGTCCTCGTGTGCTTTATAATGAAGATCACTAACCATTTTATTAGCCACCCTCTGCACTGACTCCATCTTGTTTATATCCTCTTGAAGGTGCGGCCTCCAGAATTGCACACAATGCTCCAAATGAGGTCGCACTAGAGACTTATACAGAGGCACTATCATCTCCTTTCTTCTGCTGGCCATTCCTCTCCCTATGCACCCAAGCATCCTTCTAGCTTTGTGGCTTCTTTGGCATTGCACTGCCCCAGCCCCTTTCTTCAGCTGACAAACTTTCCTCTCAATCTGCAGCCCTCTTCTTTGGTTTTCAGGCTGAGGTCCCCTGCTGTAGCCCCCACCCCAAGCTGACAAGGCTGAAGGATGCAAAAAATAAATACAAAATGGCTTCTGTCCCACACTTCTGGTTTATCAGGGAAAAGGAAAAGGTTAAGGTTCAGCTTAGCAGCTCCTTCCCACTGCCAGTCTGCAGCAATTCAAATCTGTATCCCAAAGGTAAGGGAAAATAATTCTTCTTGCAACCCCTTTTAAACAGGCTACTTATAGACCATACAGTGGGGAGAGAGAGAGAGAGATGGAGGGAGGCACCCATACCACTGTGACTTAAACTCTAGTCACGCCTCCCACCTGTACCAACCCTCAAATAAAACAAAAAAACACGTCAAAATAAAGTCCACAGCCTTCCGGCTTATTCATCTTCCATTTCTTCCTCTGTGTAGGTGAGTGAAGGGATATTCCATCTGGGGCTTTCACTTCTGTCTCTTCAAATAATTTTTCAAGGAGAGGCTGGCTCTAATAGAGAGTTCTTTGCCTACTTACAAGCCAGGCATCTGGTTTAATCATATCATCTTCAGGACCTGGTGGACAGAGAGGGAAGATTTAGAAGAGATTTTGCTTTTAAAGTGGATTTGTTTGTCATGTCTTTCTTTTTATCAGATACTTAAGGGAGAAGGGGTCAGAGGTTGATCCAGGAGCAATGGAATTTATTTATTTTTTTACATTCTCTTATATACCATGCTATTCTGCATCAGTGTGGTTTACATTGAACAAACTGAAATTACATTGAACAGGGCATTATAACTTGGAGATAACTATTTTACAGAGAACATGGGCTATGGAGGATTAAGTGGCTTGCCCAAGACCACAAGGAGCACCTGTGGGACTAGAAACCCCAGTCCTTCCAGCACAAGGTTGCTGTCCTCTAGTGGGATTTGAACCCCTGACCTTCTGGCATGAAGTACCTTGCCCCAACCACTAGGCCACTTCTCCACTCCAATGCTGTTCTTGTTTTGTGAGCCAAGCTCTACCCCTCGGCTAGCAAAACTGAGTGAGGCTAGGATTGCTGGCCTTCCCCTTCTGTCTGCCCACGGGGATCTGATCTAGACAGGAGGGTTTTTTTCAATGATCATGGCGCTTTTCTGCTTGCAGGCAATTGGACCCTGTGGGCAGCCCACTGCCTGCTGGGTGGCAATCGTGGCAAAGACAGGAGGGGAAGGCCAGCGATTGTGGCAGCGAGGCTTTGGTGAGGTCAGGACTCATGTGGCCCACCCCTTTCCGATGCCTCTGGATTGATCTTTCGGGAGTGGTTAGAAAGCGGAGGTGGATGTGCATGACTGCAGATCAATTAGTGAAAGCTTTGAGGCAGATTCCTTTATTGACAGAGAATGTGGTGCTGCAGGAGCAACAATATAAATTTTCGCTGAGAACCTTCATCTCCCTGAGGCAGATGGTAAAAGCTAAGATGTTTGAAATGATGGCTAGACATTGCACCTCTGGAGTTTATATTCTGGAGTTGTGTGTTGATTCGGGGATATTAGGCATGAGTGTGTGGATATTTGAGGATATTTGATAAAGAGGTTCCAGGGGTTCATCTTTGCTTCTTTGTGATGCTTTTGCATCTGTGGCACCTGTAATGAAGTGAGAGAAATTGTTCTCGTAGAAGGCTTTTCTTTTAACACAGAATTGTATCTCAGTACAGTGGTGGAGCGAGGATTGCCAAATTTAATGCAATGTAGGAATCATCCGTATAATCTTATGTTAATGGAGAGGCTAAAAGTTGGGAGGAGAGCCCCTGAGAAATGGGCAGCATTTTAAAAAGAGTGGAAGGCCCTATGGACATCATTGCTGGCTAAGGCACATAGCTTGTTGTTGAATTATTAGGAAATAGTTATCTAAGTTGTGGATACCTTCAGTGTTTGTGAATAGGGGTGTGAGAGGGGGGTTGGGCATGATTTGGCCAATTCATAGAAGTTTCTGGCTTGTATCCTTATAGTGTTTCTCTGGTGGCCTGTGTAAGAATATCCATTGCCCTTCAGAGTAATGGGTTGGATAGATCATTGGAGATGGGTGGGGCACATCATAATGAGGGTTGTGTGGAGAGGTGGGATGAAATTTAAAAAAAAAGTACTCTATGGAATGGTAGATATTTTTGCTGCGCATCACTGGGCCTTGTGTTCTCTTGGAGTGTTTGGATTGGTTTTGTACTGTACATTAAGTTCTGCTGATGTGTATCCTTTGTTAATAAAAAAGATTTAAAAATGAAAATTTAGTGTCAGCAAGCAATTAAATTGTACAAAAAAAGCTGACATTCTCCTGTACAATATTCAGCTATAAAGCAGGATTCTTGGTCCCATCAGTAATGGCAAGCCATCCATGTCCTGCGCAGCAGAGCAGCACCATACTAGGATACCTCTGCCATTTGCTTGACAGTCGGGATAAGTGATTAGTTTTTGCCAAACAAACCATTTGTTATTAAGACTGAAAAATATAATTTTTGATTAGCCTGTCCAGAGAACATTGTTCCAGTAATCTTGTGGGTCATCCAGATACACTTTGGTGAACCTGAGGTGGGCTTCTTAAAGAGCAGGGTTTTTTTTCCAAGCTATCCTCCTATGAATACTGTTCCCATTCGGTGTTTTCCTGTTGATGACTCATGAACCCTCACATCAGCCTCAACAAGAGATCTTTGCATGCCAGTCTAGAGTTCTTTTATTTTTGTGGATGATTTTCTGGTTTGCTCTTGGGGTTACCGCTCCTGAGTGGCCACCATGGGCCCAATATTCTGTTGAGACAGCCTTGCATAGCCGTCACCGCCAACCTCTAATCCCGGATATTCAATGCTGGGGTCATACGTAGCCCTGACATTGAATATCTGGAGTCACCGCACAGTCGCCAATGCCACAGAGGCTAACCAGGTGATATTGCACCGCTACCCAGTTAACTCCCGCTGGTAAAACTAGTCCAGCTTTTGCTTCACCTAGTTTTACCTGCAGGTTGCTAACCGGGTAGCAGTGCAATATCGCCGCTCACGATACGCCCCTGGAATACCTACAACATGCCCTGATGCTAAGCAGATAGCATCGGGGGATATAGCGGCATTAGTTGGGGATATTCAGCAGTAATAACCGTGTTAGTGCCATTGAATATCCCATTCAGCGGCATTTACATGGTTTACAGGTCTGTAAATCATGTAAATGCCTTTAGAATATCAGGCCCCATAATCTAACTTTTTCCATGTGTAACCTATTTGACAGTGGATTAATGGAGTCCCAGATGTTTAGAAATCATTTTGTAGCCCCATACACACAGGCGAACATCATTTACACTCTTTCATAGATCTTGACCTGAAGTGAGCTGTCCATGCAAATATCACAAAGTTGAGACATATATTTGTATGTGACTTTAGAGTAGGCATTTTTAGAACAGGCATTTGGGTGAAGTGCTGGTAGAGTTGCAATCTGCATATGCATTTTATAAAATACGAGGTATGTGCATATGCATGTATTTTATGTGTTAAGATTGCCTACTCTCAAGCAAAGCTAAATATTTGTGGCTTCAGTTTAGCTGCTATTTTCTGCTGAATTTGTGCTAGTGTTTTATAGAGACTCATAGGTGACTATCGGGTAACCGCGATAGGATTTTGCAGTCGGGCAATAGCTACAAAAAGTCCATGTTAGCTGCGAAGGTCCTGCAGTAGGTATAGGGGACGTTCCCAGCATTTCCTCTGTAGATGCTGTGGAGAAAATGCTGGGCTTGTGGGGCACCAGCTTCGCTGATGCAGCTATCACCACCCTTTGATACTGTAATCTATAAATAGCTGCATCTGAGAAGCCTGCAAATTTTGGTGATTACTGCATGCTGGTAACATCTGTGGTAGTTGCGCATTGCAGGCACATCCACTCTCCCTGCCGCTCTCCGCCCTAATCCCACCCAAGCTTACACCTATTGCGTGAAATGTAGACTTTGTGGAAAATCCTCCCCCGATGTCTGCATTTATCCCACATTAGCTGCTTCTGCCATTCTGCCGCATGATAATTCCGTGGTTGTGCTATAGTAGAAGCTAATGCCCTTTAGTAAACATACCCCTATGGGTCTTTACATAATAGGCTAAAAATAGATGCTCAGGTGGCTTTTGCACATAGGTGAACTGTTTATAAAATTACTCTCTATGTGTATAGCTCTAGGTGGTGTGAGATAAGCTGTTATATGTCTGTCAGCTGTGGGTGTGGGTGTATGCACGTCACCTGCCCTTTCTCCACTGTGTGCTGTATACAAATTTAGCTGAGTCTGCTAGTGGAGGAAAAGAAAATGTCATTATGCTATTGTGCAAATGTACACTTTCTAATTTGTTAAATTTCAAGTAAATTAAGCACTCACTGTGTAGAAATTTTAAGCACAAAAGCTGTCTGCAACCATAGAACTCCTGTATGAAGAGGACTGAGTTTTGCTGCAACTCATGCTGGATGCATGAGGGAGATGCATTTGCCATTGACAGCAGGATAAATACTTTCTTTTGACTTAGCAGGTTCCTCCTTCTCCTTTGCATTTCCAGCTCTCTTTTAAACAGTAAAAAGACTAGGGAACACACAATGAAGCTACAAGGTAATACATTTAAGGCTAATCAGAGAAAACATTTTTTCACTCGTTTTATGTAATTAAGCTCAGTAAAAGTGGACAAGTTCCTGGAGGAAAAGTCCATAAACCATTATTAAAGTGGGCTAAGAAAAATCTACTGCTTCCCCCTGGGGTAAGCAGCATTAGAATCTGTTTATCTTTTAGGATTCTGCCAGGTACTTGTGAACTGGATTGGCCACTGTTGGCTTGAAGGACCTTTGGTCTGACTCACTATGGTAAATCGTATGTTCTCTATCAAAGCCAGGGCTGGAATCTAGCATCACGAGCCTTCATTTTCATCAGCTGGTGATGATTTTATTATTTAATGTCCTCATCCTCCAACATACATTATCTGACTATTTAGTGATAGTCATGAGCTGGGAACCATGCACATGTACTTCTAGAACCTTCTAGTTATGTGACCACTAGGAGGACCATGATATTCTTAGCCGTATCTCTAGCCCTAGCTGATGTGAATTGAACTGGGAACCTTTTGCCTGGCACTGCACAGCACTTTCTACCTGAGCTACTGGGCTGGCCTAGTAAGCTTTCTTTTTTCTAGTTTTAGTATTCTGTGCAGTTTGCTACTCCTATTAGCTTTAGAAATGTGGATCAGTCCACAACTGAGATTTATTTGAAATGGAATTGTGAAAGTAATAAAAACTTTGCTGGGGAATTTATATGTTTGCTTGGTTCTCATCTACCTAGGCTGTGTTGGCTTTAGCAGCTTCATGGACGTCACGCCAGATTGGAGAAAGAACATTAACTGGAATAGTCATTGATAGTGGTGATGGTGTAACCCATATCATTCCAGTTGTAAGTATACAACTTAGCAACTAAATGTTTCTGTGAACATAAAAATTGTGACATCCCATCCACAATTGACTAGTTTCATAGGATTTGTTGTACTTTCCTAAGAAGAAAATATTTGATACTGTTGCTGAATGAGAATCTACTAGCTTAGAGATCAATTTTCAAAAGCCCTAATCCAGATAATCACAAAGGTTATCCAGATAAGGGCACTGAGAGAGATATTTAGTGACACTACCTGGATAGTGCAATGGAATATGTCAACAGACCCCCGCAACACTATCCAGAGAGCTTTGGGGCAATCCGTGGGCAAAGCGAGGGCAGTGTAGCTATTATACAGATAATTGCGGCACTTATCTGGATAGTGGAGATATTCTGCTGCTATCCAACCACTCTCTGGATAAGTGCCATGATAATCCAGATAGAGTCCAATTCCATAATGTGCACGTCCGGCCCACGGACACCTAAATGAAAAATGGGCCCCGTTTAACCCTAATTCCGCATGCATGGATCTAAACGGGCTTGCAGGTCCAGAATAAGGGACAGAGACGTGTTTGACGTGGCATGTCAAACCCCAGGACATATGTATACGTAGCAAGAGGCATGGACGTCCCTCCCTTAGCGAATTCCAAAAAGATGTACAGCTCTGCTGCTGCCTGTCTCCATGCAACCACGCCTCGTCAGTTAAAATGTGCATCCCTGAAGCTGCTCCTCACACTGATGGTGTGGTGCCCATGCCAACCACCCAAGAAAATGGATGATACAGATGTGCTGATTCAAAACAGACCATATAAGCTAGTCCTTTGCATGACTAGGACATTGCAAGGTGATCTCTGTGTACTCAAGAGAGGTTACAACAGCAAGTAGAAAGTGATATGAGTGTCCTGACATACCTTGCAATGCAACATATATGTATTTTACCTTTGTTCTATGTAAACCACCCCTGATATTGGGAAGTGGCGGTATCTAAAAGTTTTTCAAATAAATAAATGTTGTTAAGTGCCGTCGAGTCGGAGTCCACTCATGGCGACCTTCTGGATAGCTATCCTAAATTGTGTTCGGTCTTCAGTCAGGCGGCTCATTGTTGACAGACTGGTACCCGTAGCTGCTGTTATTGTATCAATCCATCTCATTGCTGGCCTTCCTCTTTTGCGTTGACCTTCTATCTTGCCAAGCAGGATGTCTTTTTCTAATGATCTCTCTCTTTGCATGATGTGTCCAAAGTATGAAAGTCGAAGTCTTGTCATCTGAGCTTCTAAAGAAAGCTTAGGTTTGATCTCCTCTAGTACCGACTGTTTTGTTCTTCGAGCAGTCCATGGTATACGCAGTATTCATCGCCAGCACCATAATTCAAAGGCATCAATTTTCTTCCTGTCTATCTTTTTCACTGTCCGGCTTTCACATCCATATGATGTTATTGAAAATACCATGGCTTGAACAAGTCGAATCTTTGTATGGAGAGAGACATCTCTGCTCTTGAGAATCTTATCTAGGTCTTTCATAGCCATTCTGCCAAGAGCAATGCATCGTCTGATTTCTTGACTGCTTGTTGCTTCTTTATTGATAGTTGATCCAAGTAGGTTAAAGTTGTTCACGATTTCAATTTCTTCTCCTTCAAAGATGAACCTGTTGATTATGCCAGTTGTCATGATCTTTGTCTTCTTTACATTAAGGTGCAGGCCCATTTTGAGACTATGTTCTTTGATTGTGAGAAGCAAATGTTTCAGATCATCTTCACTTTCAGCCAGTAATGTGGTATCATCAGCATAGCGAAGGTTGTTGATAAGTCTTCCACCAATCTTCACACCTCTGTTGTCTTCATACAATCCTGCTTCTCTGATGATTTGTTCTGAATATAAATTAAACAGGTAGGGGGAAAGTATGCAGCCTTGTCTTACACCTGTGCTTATTTTAAACCATTCTGTTTCTCCTTGTTCCGTTCAAACTGTTGCGTCTTGATCAATGTGCAGATTGTGCAAGAGTATGATCAGGTGTTCTGGTATACCCATGCTTCTTAATGTGGCCCAGAGTTTCTCATGGTTTACAAAGTCAAAAGCCTTGCTATAGTCGATAAAGCACAAATAGATATCCTTTTGGTATTCTTTAGTCTTTTCAAGGATCCATCTCATATCCGCAATGATGTCTCTCGTTCCTCGCCCTTTCCTGAACCCTGCTTGCACTTCAGGTAGTTCTTGTTCCAGGTATGGTTGTAGTCTCCTTTGAATAATCTTCAGTAGAATCTTGCTGGCATGTGGGATCAGAACGATTGTGCGATAATTTCCACAGTCAGTTGGATCACCTTTCTTTAGTATTGGTATAAACACAGATCTTTTCCAGTCAGTTGGCCATGATGTTGTCTTCCATATTTCTTGGCAGAGCCTTGTAAGTATGGTAACAGCTGCATCAGATTGCTGTAATACTTCTATGGGAATGCTATCAATACCTGGTGCTTTGTTCTTTGATAAGACTTGCAGTGCTGCTTCAACTTCTTCTTTCATCACCAATGGTTCCCGATCATAAGGTACAGGTTGAAACGGCTGTTGGTCCACTTGATCTTTATCATATAAAAACTCTATATATTCCTTCCACCTTTTCTTGATCTTCTCAGCATCATTCAACATAGAACCTTGAGCATCTTGTAACATTCCAATTTGAGGCTGGAACTTTTTCTTTAACTCTTGTAGCTTTAGGAAAGCCGATCTTGTTCTTCCTCTAATAGTTTATGCTTCTATTTCCATGCATGCGTCGTTGTAGTACTTTTCTTTGTCCTGTCTTGCTGCATGTTGAAAATCTCTGAGTTCTGTTATTGTCTTTCTTTCTCCTCTGGCTTTAGCTTCTCTGCGTTTCTGGGCAATTTTCAGAGTTTTTTCCGTCATCCATTTTGGCCGTTTTTGCTTTTTTACCTTTTGTAGAGACTTCTCGCTTTCTTCCAACACAACCTTCTTGATGTCATTCCATAACTCTTCTGGAGCTCTGTCATTTGTATCTAAAGCAGCAAATCGATTTTGCAGGCAGTCTTTAAATTCCAGTGGTATATTCTCAAAGTCATATTTTGCTGCATTCATGAGTGGTTTGCTCTTTTTCAACTTTAGCTTGAGTTTGCATACTAGTAGTTGATGATCTGTACCACAGTTAGCTCCAGGTTTTGTCTTTGTTGATGTTATAGAACCTTTCCATCGTTGACTTCCACAGATGTAGTCAATTTGATTTTTATACAATCCATTGGGTGAAGTCCATGTGTACAGTCACCGCTTGTGTTGATGGAAGAAGGTGTTTGAGATGAATAGATCGTTGGTCTTGCAGAATTCTATCAGTCTTTCTCTAGCTTCATTTCTGTTGCCAAATCCATATTTTCCAACTACTTTGTCTTCTTCTTTGTTGCCAACTTTTGCGTTCCAGTCACCCATGACTATCAGGATATCCTGTTTGTATGTTCTGTCAATTTCAGCTTGTACTTGTTCATAGAACTCTTCAATTTCATTCTCTTCTGCAGCTGTTGTTGGGGCATATACTTGATTTATAGTTGTGTTGATAGGCAATCTCCAGGAACAAGCAGGAATGTAGTCTTCACATATGGGTATCGTCGGTACCGACGGAGCCTGTGCGGGAACGCTCCCCAGCGTCCAATTAGGAAGCTTTTGGGAGCATCCCACAGCGCCTGCGTGCTACCTTCCCGCCTTTCCCAACTGCCTCTCTCCAGTTCTTCGTTTTCCGCGGAGCCAGCAGGTCGTTGTTCCTGTCACCGCAGAAAATTCTCCTTATTGCCCTTCTTTTTTGTGGTCGCGTCTGCCTTCCTCGACGCTTTATGGGCACCGCCGTTTTTTTCTTTCTTTCTTTCTTTTATTTATTTTTTTAAAAAAATACTTAGTACTTTTTTCCACGTGCACGTGCCTTTTTGGCCTTAGGCCCAAAAATTCCTCCACAATGAAAAAACCCTCTTCGGGTTTCAAAAAGTGCACCAAGTGTGGCGGTACCATCTCCGTCACCAACACCCATGAGTGGTGTCTAAAATGTTTAGGTCCTGACCACTCCATCACGGAATGTATGGCCTGTGCCATGATATCTAAAAGAGGTCAGCAGAACCGAGCTTCTAAGCTCAGTACCCTGTTTCCCTCTGATACAGCCTCGGTGGCATCGACGTCTTCCAGGGCTTCCTCTTCCTCCCGTGGATCTCAGGTAACTAAACACAAGTCTAGCCGGTCCTCAAAGGGTAGATCTCGGTCTAAGCATCGAGATGCCTCTGGCGTTGCCCTTGAGGATTCTGCACCGGCAAAATTGCCCCGGTGGGAGGCTTTGGCTTCCAAAGCATTATCTGGGCTCCAGGACGTTCTTGAGGCCTCAACCTCGGCAGAACTACTGGTGCCATGCTCTGAGGTACCGGCTGTTTTCTCCAGTACCGACATCCAGGCATCGGCAGCGTCGATAGACCAGAGATTCCTGGCTATTGAACGCAGTCTTGTGGCTCTCCTTGCGGCATCGACACCTTCGGAACCACGTCAGACAGTTCTACTGGTACCGGCACCGATTCCGGCACCGGTATCAGTACTGGTACCGACGGCATCGGCATCGACATCGGTGTCCGCATTGCCGGCACCCAGTCATGCGATGCCCTCCGGTACCGATACACCGGTACCGATTACTCCCGGTACCGACTTCGATCGATACGGGTATCGGGCTCTTCAAGAGCATCCGGACAGATGGTACTTCGAGTTCTCAGAAGAATCTGAGGATTCTGACAATTCTGTTGATGCAGGAATACTTCTCCCAGAGGAGCCTTCCTCCCCTAAGCACAGGATGTCTCCTCCAGAGGATATTTCCTTTCAGGACTTCATCAGGGAGGTGGCTCGAGGTCTGTCCATTACTGTGGCTACTGAATCAGAGTCCAGAGCAAAGCAGCTGGAAATTTTACAATATCCCAAAGCTCCTAAAGAGGCAGCTACTCTACCCATCCATGAGATCTTGCATGATTTCATGCTAAGAATGTGGGAGACGCATCTTACCACCTCTCCTCACTCTCGTAGACTGGATACTATGTATCGAGTCCCTCCTTGTCCTGGTTTCCAGAAGACTCAGCTTCCTCACCACTCTATTGTAGTGGAATCAGCTATGAGAAGGATCAGGAGTGCAAAGAGACATGCCTTCTAATCCTCCAGGACGCGAGTGCAAAACTTTGGATGCTTTTGGACGTCGTACTTTCCAAGCTTCCATGCTTTCTGCCAGGATCAGTTCCTATATTTTATATATGGGAATGTTCCTGAAGGAAGTTACAGGGGATTTAGAGGTTTTGAGCCCTCTTCTTCGTGAGGATAAAAGACAGGATTTTCTCACATTGATCAAACATGCCCAGGATGTTTCTAAATTTGTCAACCATGCAGCTTTTGACTGTTTTGAGTGCATAAGCAGTACCTCTGCCATTGCCATAGGTGCACGTGGCTTCAGGCATCTGATTTGGAGCTCTGGGTACAAGACAAACTGGGCAATATTCCTTGTACTGGTGAAAACCTGTTTGGTAAAGATTGGCAAGAAAAGGCCAATGAGTTGGATGCTGACAAGTCCACTTTGGATAGGCTATCCAAAGCCACAGCTGATCCTGTGAGAAAGAAGTCTTTCAAGAAGCCTTTCTTCTCAAAAAAGATGAGGTTTTATCCCTCTTATTCCCAGCAGGGACGTTCTACAGGTCAGCCTACCTGGAAGGGTCAGCAACCACCTAAACAAAGGAAAGCAAAGACTGCTAAGCCTCAACCGTCTCAGCAGTCTCAGCCTCCACAAGGCCTTTGGCTTTCATCTAGAGAACGTAGCCTTCCTGACCCTCAATGGACCAGAGCCTTCCACCATTCCAGGAAGGTTATGTCACTTTGCCTCCAGGTGGGAGCAGATAACAACAGAGCAGTGGACACTCTCCATTATAAGAGAGGGGTACAAGCTGCACTTCCTGTGCATGCCCCCTTCCACCATAGTAAGACAGTTCAATTCTCAGACCTCTCTCATCAACCTGTTAGATCAAGAGGTCACTATGCTTCTTGCCCAAGCGGCAATAGAAGAAGTACCCATTCATCAACAGGGTACAGGGTTTTACTCCCCCTATTTCCTTATCCCAAAGAAAACAGGGGGATACAGACCTATTTTGGACCTCAGAGAATTGAACAAATTCCTGTTCAAAGAGAAATTCAAGATGGTTTCTTTAGGAACTCTGCTGCTATAACTTCAGAGTCAGGATTGGCTTTGTTCTCTAGATCTCAAGGATGCGTAAACTCATGTTCTCATCCACCCAACTCACAGGAAGTTCCTTCGGTTCCTTTTTCAAGGAAAGCACTACCAATACAGGGTGCTTCCTTTTGGCCTGGTCTCAGCACCAAGAGTGTTCACGAAATGCATGGCTGTGGTAGCAACATTTCTCCGCACTCTAGGGATATTCATCTTCTCCTACTTAGACGACTGGCTCATTCGAGCCCCATCAGAGTCAGGGGCCATGACTTCTCTATCTTGCACAATGCGTGTCCTTCAGTATTTGGGTCTGGTCATAAACATCCCAAAATCCAGTCTAACTCCCACTCAGTCTCTAGAGTTCATAGGAGCTTTGCTGGATACCAGAAAAGCAAGGGCCTATCTTCCCCAGGCCCGTTGCCTTCGCATGGTGCAGTTAGCTTCTCAAGCAGTGCTGAAGCCTCATCTCACTGCCCGAGAAATGCTACAACTACTAGGCCACATGGCATCTACCGTGCATGTGATTCCTTATGCTCGCCTCCATATGAGAGCAGCCCAGTGGACTTTATCCACTCAGTGGACCCAGGTATCAGGGTGCCTGTCAGACAAAATAGCAAACACAAATCGCCTTATTTTGTCCCTCCAATGGTGGCAGTCCACTCAGAACCTGTTGCTGGGGTCCCCATTTCAACAACCCTTACCCCAGGCAACTTGCAACAGATGCTTCACCAATGGGATGGGGAGCTCATCTGCAAGACCTCTCCACCCAAGGCACCTGGACTCCACAGGAGACTCATCTACATATCAATCTCTTGGAGCTCAGAGCAATCTTCCTTGCTCTTCTAGTGTTCCACACCCTGCTCAGCTACAGGACAGTCCTCATTCATACGGGCAATCAAGTAGCCATGTTCTACGTAAACAAGCAGGGCGGAACAGACTCTATGTCGCTTTGCAACGAAGCTTTGCGACTATGGGCCCTCGCCAGAGAGCATCAGATTCATCTCCTGGCAGTGTATCTTCCAGGCATACAAAACTTGCGCAGACAGATTCAGTTGAGTTCTGCTTCCACATGAGTGGTCTCTGCATGCAGACCAGGTGGCCAAGATTTTTCATATTTGGGGAACCCTGGACATAGACCTCTTTGCAAGTCCATGGAATGCCAGACTTCCCCGGTTCTGTTCCAGAATTTCGGCTCAGGGCTCTCAGGCCAGGGATGCTTTCCTCCTTTACTGGGGTCAAGACTTCCTGTATGCCTTTCCACCCATTCCCCTAATTCTCAAAACCCTATTCAAGCTTCAGAGAGACAGAGGCCATATGATTCTCATAGCTCCACATTGGCCATGGCAAGTGTGGTACCCTCTGCTTCTACATCTCTCTCAAGCTTGGGTGTTGTTGAAAAATACTATCTTGGAAGCCCAGACCAGCTGTATTCCACGCTTTAAGAAAAGTGGAAGGAAGTCCAAAAAACTGCCAGCATGGTTTAAAGGTGAGGTCAGAGAGGCTGTTGTTGCCAAAAAGCATCTTTCAGGAAATGGAAAAAAAGAGCCAAACGATGAAACCTGGAAACAGCACAAGCACTGGCAAGTCAAATGCAAGGCATTGATAAGGCAGGCAAAGAGAGAATTTGAGAAGAAGCTTGCTGCGGAAGCAAAAACGCGAAATAAAGACCTTTTCAAGTACATTCGTAGCAAAAAACCTGTGAGAGAGTCGGACCATTAGATGATAAAGGGGTTAAGGAGCACTAAGAGGCGACAAGGCGATAGCGGAGAGACTGAATGAATTCTTTGCTTCGGTCTTTACTGAGGAAGATGTAGGGATGTTACCCATGACTGAAGTGGTATTTAAAGGTGTGGAAGAATTGAAGGAAATATCGATACATCGGGAAGATGTCTTACAACTATTAGATAAACTGAAGAGTAGCAAATCACCTGGGCCGGATGGTATACATCCAAGGGTGTTGAAAGAACTGAAATTTGAGATTGCAGACCTGCTATCAGTAATCTGTGAACTATCATTAAAATCATCTCTAATACCTGAGGATTGGAGGATCGCCAATGTAACACCAATTTTTAAAAAGGGTTCGAGGGGTGATCCGGGAAACTAAGACCAGTGAGCCTGACATCAGTACCGGGAAAAATGGTAGAAACCATCATAAAGAATAAAATTACTCAGCATGTAGATAGTCACGACCTAATGGGAGACAGCCAACATGGCTTTAGACAAGGAAGATCTTGTCTTACTAATCTGTTATGTTTTTTTGAAGGAGTGAATAAACAGGTGGACAAAGGTGAGTCGGTTGATATTGTGTATCTGGACTTTCAGAAAGCCTTTGACAAAGTCCCTCATGAGAGACTTTTGGCAAAACTAAAGAGTCATGGGATAGGAGGCAGTGTACTACTGTGGATCAGGAACTGGTTAAAAGATAGAAAGCAGAGGGTAGGGCTAAATGGCCAATTTTCCCAATGGAGAAAGGTGAATAGTGGTGTACCCCAGGGATCTGTGCTGGGTCCGCTGCTTTTTGACATATTCATAAATGACCTGGAAAGTGGAATAACAAGTGAGGTTATCAAATTTGCAGATGACACAAAACTATTTAAAGTTGTTAAAACCCAGGAGGATTGTGGAAAATTGCAAGAGGATCTTGATAAATTGGAAGACTGGGCATCAAAATGGCAGATGAAATTTAATGTGGAGAAGTGCAAGGTTATGCACCTAGGGAAGAACAACCCAAACTATGGTTACACGATGCAAGGTTCCACATTAGGAACCACCACCCAGGAAAAAGATTTAGGCGTCATTGTGGATACCTTGTTGAAACCCTCGGCCCAGTGTGCAGCGGAGGCCAAGAGAGCAAATAGGATATAGCGATTTTAGAAAAGGTTCAGAGAAGAGCCACCAAAATGGTAAAGGGGATGGAAGGCTACTCCTATGAAGAAAGGCTAAAAAGGTTGGGGCTCTTTAGCCTGGAGAAGAGACGGCTGAGGGGAGATATGATAGAAGTCTATAAATTAATGAACGGAGTGGAACGGGTAAACGTAGATCGATTGTTTACCTTATCAGAATATGGAAAGACTAGGGGACATGCAATGAAGCTACAGGGTAAACTATTTAAGACTAATAAAAGAAAATATTTTTTCACTCAACGTGTAATCAAACTCTGGAATTTGTTACCGGAGGATGTAGTAAAGGCTGTTAGTGTAGCTGGGTTTTAAAAAAGGTTTGGACAAGTTCCTGGAGGAAAGGTCCATAAACCATTATTAAGAAGGGACCCAGGATATCAATGCTTGAACCAGTACAAGCATTGTGGAACCTGTGTCCCTTGGGGAAACTGCTAGGTACGTATGACCTAGATTGGCCACTGTTGGAAACAGAATGCTGGGCTTGATGGACCTTGGTCTGACCCAGTATGGCATATCTTATGTTCTTATGTTCTTAAGCTCCCTCCCTGGAGTTAGGGTCTGCTCCAGATCTCCTGTCTCAGGAGAACGGAATATTATGGCATCCCAATCCCCAGTCTCTGCATCTCAGGGCTTGGTTGCTGAAGGCCTAGATCTTCATGATTTTAACCTTCCTCAGCCAGTAACGGATATCCTTTATGCTTCCAGGAAGCCTTCCACAAGACGCTCCTATGCTTTCAAGTGGAAAAGGTTTACCATATGGTGTTCGCAGAAGGGTCTTAACCCTCTTGCGATACCTCTGGAATCATTACTGGAGTATCTCCTTCATTTATCTAATGCAGGACTTAAAACTAACTCAGTAAGAGTCCATTTGAGTGCTATTGCAGCTTCTTTCAAGCCTCTAAATGGACAACCTATTTCCTTCCATCCTCGTATAGCAACATTTATGAGAGGATACTACCAAAAGCAGAGAGGTTCCAAAAAAGAGTAAAGTAGCCCAAATGCCCTCGATTATAGAGCAGACAGAGCTTAAAGATCCCTAATTACCCATGTCTACCAATAGCCAAATTAATATGAATAAAATACAGTCTCTAAAATGCTTGTATGCAAATGCTAGAAGTCTAAAAAATAAGATGGGAGAGTTAGAATATATAGCACTAAATGAGAGTTAGATGTGATTGGAATATCAGAGACAGGGTGGAAGGAGGACAACCAGTGGGACACTGATACCTGGGTACAAACTATATTGTAATGATAGAGCTGATCAAATTGGTGGAGGGGTTGCGCTCTGTGTTAGAGAGGGCATTGAGTCAGAAAGGATTAAACTTTTGCAGGAAACAAAATTTGCTGTAGAATCTCTATGGATTGAAATTCCATGTAAAAAGGGAAAGGCGATGGCAGTGGGGGTGTACTATCGACCGCCTGGCCAGAATGAACAAATGGATGATGAAATGCTCAAAGAAATCAAGGAAGCTAACAAAAGTTACAGCGTGGTAATAATAATGGGCGATTTCAATTACCCCGGTACCGACTGAGTCAGTGTCACGGCAGTACATGCTAGGGAGATAAAGTTCCTAGATGACATAAATGACTGCTTCTTGGAGCAGCTGGTTCATGAACCGACCAGAGGGGAAGCCATATTAGACCTACTCCTTAGTGGAACATCAGATCTATTGCAAGAGATAAGGGTGTTGGGGCTACTTGGCAATAGTGATCATAGCATGATCGCCTTTGATTTAATTAGTGGAGGAGGGATAGTAAGGAAATCCACAGTACTACCTTTTAACTTTCGAAAGGGAGACTATGATAAAATGAAGAAAATAGTTAAGAAAAAACTAAAAGTAGCAGTTGCAAAGGTTAAAGACTTACATCAAGCTTGGGTGTTGTTGAAAAATACTATCTTGGAAGCCCAGACCAGCTGTATTCCATGCTTTAAGAAAAGTGGAAGGAAGTCCAAAAAACTGCCAGCATGGTTTAAAGGTGAGGTCAGAGAGGCTGTTGTTGCCAAGAAAGCATCTTTCAGGAAATGGAAAAAAGAGCCAAACGATGAAACCTGGAAACAGCACAAGCACTGGCAGGTCAAATGCAAGGGATTGATAAAGAAGGCAAAGAGAGAATTGAGAAGAAGCTTGCTGCGGAAGCAAAAACACGAAATAAAGATTTTTTCAAGTACATTTGTAGCAAAAAACCTGTGAGTCAGTTGGACCATTAGATGATAGAGGAGTTAAAGGGGCACTAAGAGGCGACAAGGCGATAGCGGAGAGACTGAATGAATTCTTTGCTTCGGTCTTTACTGAGGAAGATGTAGGGATGTTACCCATGACTGAAGTGGTATTTAAAGGTGCGGAAGAATTGAAGGAAATATCGATACATCGGGAAGATGTATTATAACTATTAGATAAACTGAAGAGTAGCAAATCACCTGGGCCGGATGGTATACATCCAAGGGTGTTGAAAGAACTGAAATATGAGATTGCAGACCTGCTATTAGTAATCTGTGAACTATCATTAAAATCATCTCTAATACCTGAAGATTGGCGGATCGCCAATATAACACCAATTTTTAAAAAGGGTTCGAGGGGTGATCCGGGAAACTACAGACCGGTGATCCTCACGTCAGTATGGGAAAAATGGTAGAAACCATCATAAAGAATAAAATTACTCAGCATGTAGATAGTCATGGCCTAATGGGAGACAGCCAACATGGCTTTAGACAAGGAAGATCTTGTCTTACTAATCTGTTATGTTTTTTTGAAAGTGTGAATAAACAGGTGGACAAAGGTGAGTTGGTTGATATAGTGTATCTGGACTTTCAGAAAGCCTTTGACAAGGTCCCTCATCAGAGACTTTTAGCAAAACTAAAGTGTCATGGGATAGGAGGCAGTGTACTACTGTGGATCAGGAACTGGTTAAAAGATAGAAAGCAGAGGGTTGGGCTAAATGGCCAATTTTCCCAATGGAGAAAGGTGAATAGTGGTGTACACCAGGGATCTGTGCTGGGTCCGCTGCTTTTTGACATATTCATCAATGACCTGGAAAGTGGAATAATAATGATTACACAATGCAAGGTTCCACATTAGGAACCACCACCCAGGAAAAAGATTTAGGCGTCATTGTGGATAACATGTTAAAACCCTCGGCCTAGTGTGCAGCGGCAGCCAAGAGAGCAAATAGAATGCTAGGTATCATATGGAAAGGAATGGAAAATAAAACAAAAGATATTATAATGCCTCTATACCGTTCCATGGTGAGACCTCACCTTGAATATTGTGTGCAATTCTGGTCGCCGTATCTTAAAAAGGATATAGCGTTATTAGAAAAGGTTCAGAGAAGAGCCACCAAAATGGTAAAGGGGATGGAAGGATACTCCTATGAAGAAAGACTAAAAAGGTTAGGGCTCTTTAACCTGGAAAAGAGACGGCTGAGGGGAGATATGATAGAAGTCTATAAATTAATGAACGGAGTGGAATGGGTAAACGTAGATTGACTGTTTACGTTATCAGAATATAGGAAGACTAGGGGACATGCAATGAAGCTACAGGGTAAACTATTTAAGACTAATAAAAGAAAATATTTTTTCACTCAACATGTAATCAAACTCTGGAATTTGTTACCGGAGGATATAGTAAAGGCTGTTAGTGTAGCTGGGTTTAAAAAAGGTTTGGACAAGTTCCTGGAGGAAAGGTCCATAAACCATTATTAAGAAGGGACCCAGGATATCAATGCTTGACCTAGTACAAGCATTTCAGAACCTGTGTCTTTTGGGGAAACTGCTTGGTACGTATGACCTAGATTGGCCACTGTTGGAAACAGGATACTGGGCTTGATGGACCTTGGTCTGACCCAGTATGGCATATCTTATGTTCTTCTGTTCTTAACTAAGCCTCCCATTAGGCCACCACTGGTGGCATGGGACTTAAACCTGGTTCTTGGTCAGCTCATGAAGCCACCTTTCGAACCCTTAGCTACTACCTCATTGAAATTCCTTTCTTGGAAGGTTATCTTTCTCATTGCAATCACATCAGCACGCCGCATCAGTGAGTTGCAGGCACTAGTAGCTGATCCACCTTATACAAGGTTCCATCATGACAAGGTAGTCCTTAGGACTCATCCACCCTTTATGCCAACGGTGATCTCGCCTTTTCATTTAAACCAAGCAGTCTACCTGCCTGTGTTTTTTCCAAGGCCTCTTGCATCTAATGCAGAAAGTAATCTTCATACTTTGGACTGTAAAAGAGCTTTAGCCTTTTACTTGCAAAGAATACAGCAACATAGAAAGTCCTCTCAACCCTTTGTTGCTTTTGATCCTTCTCATTTGGGACTTCCAGTCTCCAAGAGAACACTGTCCAACTGGATTGCACAGTGTATTTCCTTTGCCTATCAGAGTAAGAATCTTCCTCTGGATAGCAATGTCACAGCTCACAATGTGAGAGCCATGGCAGCTTCAATGGCTCATCTGCACTCTGTGTCTATCGACGACATCTGTCGAGCAGCCACTTGGGCCTCGGTTCATACCTTTACAGCCCATTCCTGCTTGGACAAGGACTCCCGCCGGGATGCCTTGTTTGGTCAGGCTGTTCTCCAACACCTGTTCCATACCTAATCAACTCATACTCACCATCCCTGGTTGGATGCCAGAGATCCATGGAGGGAGGTGGAGCCCTTTCACAGGGACACACAACTTCTGGGGTCTCTCCCTGGCATCTAAAGCTAGGGAGTCCCCATATGTGAAGACTACATTCCTGCTTGTTCCTGGAGATAGCATAGTTACTCACCTGTAACAGATGATCTCCGGGAACAGCAGGAATTTAGTCTTCACAACCCACCCACCTCCCCTAGGAGTTGTATCTCTCTATCTTTCTCTTTCCCTCTCTCTCTCTTTGTCTCAGCTTTAAACTCAACTGGAGAGAGGCATTTGGGAAAGGCGGAAAGGCACCACGCAGGCGCTGTGGGATGCTCCCAAAAGCTTCCTAATTGGATGTTGGGGAGTGTTCCCGCGCAGGCTCCATCGGTACCGACAATACCCATATGTGAAGACTAAATTCCTGCTGTTCCCGGAGATCCCCTGTTACAGGTGAGTAACTATGCTTTCCTCGTAGACAAATAGAGATTAAGCGTTCGCTGACTGCATTGTATTTCATTACAGTTCCTGCAAGTTTCTTCTTTATTATAAATGCAACACCATTTCTTCTTGTCTTTCATTTCCAGCATAGTAGACCATGTGATCATCTGATGCAAAGTGCCCGATGCCAGTCCATTTCAGTTCGCTGACACCCAACAGATCAAGTTGTACACATTCCATTTCATTCTTGACCACCTCCAAACTTCCCTTGGTTCTTGCTTCGTACATTCCATGTTCCAATGCATAAGACATCTTTACAGCTTCTGTCTCTCATTTCATGCGCAGCTACGCCAGCAGTCAGACGTCCCGAGGGCTTTGATCTAACCACATCATAAATGCTGGCTTTACTCTGAAAAGTCTTCAGCTGTTCCCCAGTAGCTAGTTGAGTGCCTTCCAACCTGGTGGTCTCATCTTCCAGCACTATAGCACAATTTGTTTTGTTGTAACTATCCATTGGGTTTTCATGGCAAGATACAGAAGTAGATTGCCGGGCCTTTCTTCCGCATAGTTTAAGTTTGGTGTTGTTGCCGTTGTCACAGAAATGTGATCCTCCGCCGTCAACACTATCCCATTCTGCTGCTGCCCAGATGGGTGGTTTGTCTTGGTCTGGCACCTCAGCTGAGACCTGTCCATCTTGGGAGACCCTGCCAGTAGTTAAACTACCGATAGTTTAGTTGTCAGCATCACTGATGCACACAAGCCCTCACTGCATGACAAGCTGCAAACCAAGTAAGGGAAGGATTTGGATACTAAATACTTATTTTTCGTTTCCACATGTTTCCAGGCAGAGACTGCAAGGGTCCTTTAAATGCCACTTGAGTCTCACCTGTAAGATTCCTTGTTCCTTGAAGGAGTTCATTCATTTGTTGTCTGTACCTATTCTTTCCTTTGTTTGTCACCTTTTATTTGCAGATTAAAATAATTTAAGGTTTGAGAAGTAACAGCTCATCTGCTTTAGTTAATATTTCAATCTTTTCTATGACCCAGAATTAATGTTTCCCTGGTTTCTAGGCTCACTTTAGCAAGTCCTTTGTTGCTCTCTCTTATTCACGGGGAAGCCATTAATGAAATCCCCATGGAGGATGCAAAACATACTCATGAGACAGCAAGCTTATTTTCAAAGGGCAACTCCTTGTGTAGTTTCCCTTTCAGAATCTGGCCAGCTTGTGGAATGAGAGTACAAAGTACCTGCATATGTTTGCATCTGTACTGAAGCAGCTATAGAAGTATGTGCTGGAAGTGGAATGCATTAATTTCCTTCCTCCAACCTGAGTGCCCACTTTTACCATAAGTAATGGTTTGCACACTGTACCAGTGCAGGTACTTTTAGGTGCATGGGGAATAGGGAAATAAGCATCCTGTGAATTTACATGAATAAACATACAATATTGTGCAGCTAAAATTATTACTGCAAGAATACTACCAACTAGAGTGCAAGGCCAGAAGAAAAAGATAAAGATAACAGTTCCTCCTTGGAAAAAGCGCATCGAAGGAAAAATACAATCATTGCATGCAGAGGTATCCCTGATGGATGGGTATCTAAAATGATTTAAGGTCATCAAAGATATTAAGAAAAATCCAAGACATCAAGCTGAAACATGCTGCATTAACAGAAGAAGACCTGAAATTTATATGTTCCAACAATAAATTGAAAATAGCAGCAGAAGTGCAAAAATTTCAAAGATATGAAGAAAACAGGAAAGAAAGATATCAGAATAAACTACTTAGAGAAAATCCAAAACAATTCTACAGGGAATTGGGGAAGAGCATTACTATGGTAAATGCACCTCTAACCAAAGCCAAAACCCAAACTTTCTGGAGAAAGCTATATGAGGACCCTATACTGCACAATCACAAAACAGAATGGTTACCCAGCATACAGAAGCATTTAGTAAAAACAAACATCAAACCTATGGAATGGCCTGTAGTAACAAAGTAGAGCTAGAAAGCCGGTTAAAATGAGCTCCAAATTGGAAGAGCCCTAAATTTTGGCTCAAACAGTTAACATCACTCCATTAAGACCTGGCAAACTGCCAAAATCAATTGTTCGAGCAACCAGACTTAACACCACAATGGCTTACTACAGGAATAACTTTTCTCCTTCCGAAGGGAGACCTGACTAACTTATCCTAAAAATTATAGACCAATAACCTGTTTATCTACAATCTATAAGCTGTTTACTGCGATAGATGCAGACAGAATATACGATGACATCGATCTCAATAACATCATGGTGATGGAGCAAAAGGGCAATAAGAGAGGAGCATATGAAACCAAAGACCAGTTAATGCTGAATAAGGCCATTATGGCCAGTGCTAAGAAAGGCAGAAATCTCAGTATAGCATGGATTTGATTATAAGAGAACTTTTGAAGCATCCCACACTCTTGAATAATACATTGCCTTGAAATGTATAAAATAAATTCTGGTTTGATAGAGTACATTAAGTTCACTATGAGAATGTGGCAATCCACACTCTTTTTGAGATATGAAGATGGTCAGTACATCATTCCTAACATTAAAATCCAGCGAGGAATATTTCAGAGAGATTCCCTGTCACCACTTCTGTTTTGTTTGGCGCTTAATCCAATAAGTGCTCTCAACTCTTTGGGGTATGGATTTAGCCTGAATTCTAAAGACAGTACCAACCCAGAAGCAACTTCCCATCTGCTATTTGCAGATGATCTGAAGCTTTACAGTTCCAGCGACCAACAATTAACAGAGCAACTTTGTGTGGTGAAAAGCTTTTCTGATGACGACAGAATGACCTTTGGCCTTGACAACCTTTTTCAGAGGAAAATTAAGCAAAACCAAAAATACCTCCCTTGCTGAGGGCTGTGACATCAAGAGCCTTGAACAGGAAAGCACATATAGGTATCTTGGAATAGAGGAAGGAATGACACTTGAGCAGAAACTATTGAGAGAGAAGATCAGTAAAGAATATTTCAGGAGATTATAACTGTTATTGAAAAGTGCTTTAACATCATGAAATAAAACACAAGCCATCACTCAGCTGGCAATTCCTGTACTCTCATACAGTTTTGAGATCGTGGATTGGCCTCGCAAAAATCTTGAAAAACTGGATGTGCAAACAAGAAAACTCCTCCATGCTCATGAAGTAATTTACTAGAATCAATGTATGCTAAGATTGTACATTCCTAGAGCTGAAGGAGGAGCTAGGACTTATAGAGATTGACTACACCTGTTGTTGTTAAGTGCCGTCGAGTCGGAGTCGACTCATGGCGACCCTCTGGATAGCTATCCTAAATTGTGTTCGGTCTTCAGTCAGGCGGCTTATTGTTGACAGACTGGTACCCGTAGCTGCTGTTATTGTATCGATCCATCTCATTGCTGGCCTTCCTCTTTTGCGTTGACCTTCTATCTTGCCAAGCATGATGTCTTTCTCTAATGATCTCTCTCTCCGCATGATGTGTCCAAAGTATGAAAGTCGAAGTCTTGTCATCTGAGCTTCTAAAGAAAGCTTAGGTTTGATCTCTAGTACCGACTGGTTTGTTCTTCGGGCAGTCCATGGTATACACAGTATTCGCCGCCAGCACCATAATTCAAAGGCATCAATTTTCTTCCTGTCTGTCTTTTTCACTGTCCAGCTTTCACATCCATATGATGTTATTGAAAATACCATGGCTTGAACAAGTCGAATCTTTGTATGGAGAGAGACATCTCTGCTCTTGAGAATCTTATCTAGGTCTTTCATAGCCATTCTGCCAAGAGCAATGCGTCGTCTGATTTCTTGACTGCTTGTTGCTTCTTTATTGATAGTTGATCCAAGTAGGTTAAAGTTATTCACGATTTCAATTTCTTCTCCTTCGACGATGAACCTGTTGATTATGCCAGTTGTCATGATCTTTGTCTTCTTTACATTAAGGTGCAGGCCCATTTTGAGACTATGTTCTTTGATTGTGAGAAGCAAATGTTTCAGATCATCTTATTTTATTTTATTTTTATTTATTTATTTTATTTGAAAACTTTTATATACCGCCCCTTCCCAAGATCAGTGGCGGTTTACATAGAACATTGGTGAACAAATACATGGAACATTATGCAACATTGCAACTATGTACAAGGAACATTATGAACAAAAGCAAACATATCTTCACTTTCCGCCAGTAATGTGGTATCATCAGCATAGCGAAGGTTGTTGATGAGTCTTCCACCAATCTTCACACCTCTGTTGTCTTCATACAATCCTGCTTCTCTGTTGATTTGTTCTGCATATAAATTAAACAGGTAGGGGGAAAGTATGCAGCCTTGTCTTACACCTTTGCTTATTTTAAACCATTCTGTTTCTCCTTGTTCTGTTCGAACTGTTGCTTCTTGATCAATGTACAGATTGTGCAAGAGAACGATCAGGTGTTCTCGTATACCCATGCTTCTTAATGTGGCCCAGAGTTTCTCATGGTTTACACAGTCAAAAGCTTTGCTATAGTCGATAAAGCACAAATAGATATCCTTTTGGTATTCTTTAGTCTTTTCAAGGATCCATCTCACATCCGCAATGATGTCTCTCGTTCCTCGCCCTTTTCTGAACCCTGCTTGCACTTCAGGTAGTTCTTGTTCCAGGTATGATTGTAGTCTCTTGAATAATCTTCAGTAGAATCTTGCTGGCATGTGGGATCAGAGCGATTGTGCGATAATTTCCACAGTCAGTTGGATCACCTTTCTTTAGTATTGGTATAAACACAGATCTTTTCCAGTCAGTTGGCCATGATGCTGTCTTCCATATTTCTTGGCAGAGCCTTGTAAGTATGGTAACAGCTGCATCAGATTGCTGTAATACTTCTATGGCAGGGGTCGGCAACCCGCGGCTCCGGAGCCGCATGCGGCTCTTTCTCACCTTTGCCGCGGCTCCGGAGCACACTGCCCGCCCGGTATTTATGGCGTTATGGGCTCCCTCCCTTCTTCTGCAGCCGCGGCTCCCTGCCTCTTAGGGAACCGCGGCTGTGCTTTTAAAATCAACTCGGAGCCCTTCCTGTCTTGACAGGCTCCGTGCAGCATTGTCCTGCCTCTAAGGCTGCAGAAGAAGGGAGGGGAGCTGACATGGAGGGAGGGAGCAGATATGGATGGAGGGAGGGGGGCTGACATGGAGGGATGGAGGGGGCTGACATGGAGGGAGGGGGGCTGACATGGAGGGAGGGAGCTGATATGGATGGATGGAGGGAGGGGGGCTGTCATGGAGGGAGGGAGCTGATATGGATGGAGGGAGGGGGGCTGACATGGAGGGAGGGGGGCTGACATGGATGGAGGAGGGGGGGGGCTGACATGGATGGATGGAGGGAGGAGGGGCTGACATGGAGGGAGGGAGCTGATATGGATGGAGGGAGGGGGGCTGACATGGAGGGATGGAGGGGGCTGACATGGAGGGAGGGAGCTGATATGGATGGATGGAGGGAGGGGGGCTGACATGGAGGGAGGGAGCTGATATGGATGGAGGGAGGGAGCTGACATGGATGGATGGATGGAGGGAGGGGTGCTGACATGGAGGGAGGGAGCTGATATGGATGGAGGGAGGGGGGCTGACATGGAGGGAGGGAGCAGATATGGATGGATGGAGGGAGGGGGGCTGACATGGAGGGAGGGGGCTGACATGGAGGGAGGGAGCAGATATGGATGGATGGAGGGAGGGGGGGCTGACATGGAGGGAGGGGGGCTGACATGGAGGGAGGGAGGGAGCAGATATGGATGGATGGAGGGAGGGGGGCTGACATAGACGGAGGGGGCTGACATGGAGGGAGGGAGCAGATATGGATGGATGGAGGGAGGGGGGCTGACATGGAGGGAGGGAGCAGATATGGATGGATGGAGGGAGGGGGCTGACATGGAGGGAGGGAGGGAGGGAGCTGATATGGATGGAGGGAGGGGCTGACATGGAGGGAGGGAGCAGATATGGATGGATGGAGGGAGGGGGGCTGACATGGAGGGAGGGAGCAGATATGGATGGATGGAGGGAGGGGGGCTGACATGGAGGGAGGGAGCTGATATGGATGGAGGGAGGGGGCTGACATGGAGGGAGGGAGCAGATATGGATGGAGGGAGGGAGGGGGGCTGACATGGAGGGAGGGAGCAGTTATGGATGGATGGAGGGTGGGGGCTGACATGGAGGGAGGGAGGGAGCTGATATGGATGGAGGGAGGGGCTGACATGGAGGGAGGGAGCAGATATGGATGGATGGAGGGAGGGGGGCTGACATGGAGGGAGGGAGCAGATATGGATGGATGGAGGGAGGGGGGCTGTCCTGGAGGGAGGGAGCTGATATGGATGGAGGGAGGGGCTGACATGGAGGGAGGGAGCTGATATGGATGGAGGGACGGAGGGGGGCTGACATGGAGGGAGGGAGCAGATATGGAGGGAGGGAGCTGATATGGATGGATGGAGGGAGGGGGGCTGACATGGAGGGATGGAGGGGGCTGACATGGAGGGAGGGGGGCTGACATGGAGGGAGGGAGCTGATATGGATGGATGGAGGGAGGGGGGCTGACATGGAGGGAGGGAGCTGATATGGATGGAGGGAGGGGGGGCTGACATGGAGGGATGGAGGGGGCTGACATGGAGGGAGGGAGGGAGCTGATATGGATGGAGGGAGGGGCTGACATGGAGGGAGGGAGCAGATATGGATGGATGGAGGGAGGGGGGCTGACATGGAGGGATGGAGGGGGCTGACATGGAGGGAGGGAGCTGATATGGATGGATGGAGGGAGGGGGGCTGACATGGAGGGAGGGAGCTGATATGGATGGAGGGAGGGAGCTGATATGGATGGATGGAGGGAGGGTGGCTGACATGGAGGGAGGGAGCACAAATGGATGGAGGGAGGGGGCATACAAGGAGGGAGGGAGCAGATATGGATGGATGGAGGGAGGGGGGCTGACATGGAGGGAGGGGGGCTGACATGGAGGGAGGGAGCAGATATGGATGGATGGAGGGAGGGGGGCTGACATGGAGGGAGGGGGGCTGACATGGAGGGAGGGAGCTGATATGGATGGATGGAGGGAGGGGGGCTGACATGGAGGGAGGGAGCTGATATGGATGGATGGAGGGAGGGGGGCTGACATGGAGGGAGGGAGGGGGCTGACATGGAGGGAGGGAGCTGAAATGGGTGGAGTGAGGGGGCCTGACATGGAGGGATGGAGGGGGCTGACATGGAGGGAGGGAGCTGATATGGATGGAGGGAGGGAGGGGGCTGACATGGAGGGATGGAGGGGGCTGACATGGAGGGAGGGAGCTGATATGGATGGAGGGAGGGGGGCTGACATGGAGGGATGGAGGGGGCTGACATGGAGGGAGGGAGGGGGCTGACATGGAGGGATGGAGCACTGGTAATGGGGTTGAGGGGACGAGCACTGGAAATGAGCTGATTAGGGGAGGCTAGGACTGGTAATGAGCTGATGGGGGGTAGGACTGGTATTGGGCTGATTAGGGGAGGCTAGCACTGGTAATGGGGTTGAGGGGGGATTAGCACTGGAAGGTACTGGGAGTGAGGACTGGAAAGGGGCTGATATTGGGGAGGGTTACTGGGACTGGAAATAGGCTGATGGAAAGAAGTGAAGAAAACGAAAGAAGAGATAAGAAATGGCAGATGGACCATAGACCACAGAAAGAGAGCTAAGAGAAGACAGGAAAGCAGAAGCCTCAGATCGGGACCAGCATGATCAAAGAATAAATTGGTCAGACAACAAAGGTAGAAAAAATAATTTTATTTCATATTAGTGATTTGACTACAAAATCATCATAATTTTGAAATCAAATATTGTTACTTGTTGTTGTGATATTTTCTGGCGTTTTTTTTTTTTGGTGTGTGAAGGAAGAGGGGTAGTCTTATATGGCGAGTATAGGCCAAACACCTATATTTTAACAGGAAAAGTAGGGGGTCGTATATAGCATTAAGGTAAGAAACAATATATGCAGTGTTAGATTTGTTTTAAATGTTGCAATGGTTTTGCGGCTCCCAGTTTTTTTTTCCCCTTCGGAAACGGGTCCAAGTGGCTCTTTACGTCTTAAAGGTTGCAGACCCCTGTTCTATGGGAATGCAATCAATGCCTGGTGCTTTGTTCTTTGATAAGGCTTTCAATGCTGCTTTAACTTCTTCTTTCATCACCAATGGTTCCAGATCATAAGGTACAGGTTGAAACGGCTGTTGGTCCACTTGATCTTTATCATATAAAAACTCTGTATATTCCTTCCATCTTTTCTTGATCTTCTCAGCATCATTCAACATAGAACCTTGAGCATCTTGTAACATTCCAATTCGAGGCTGGAACTTTTTCTTTAACTCTCGTAGCTTTAGGAAAGCTGATCTTGTTCTTCCTCTAATAGTTTCTGCTTCTATTTCCTTGCATGCATCATTGTAGTACTTTTCCTTGTCCTGTCTTGCTGCACGTTGGAAATCTCTGTTGAGTTCTGTGATTGTCTTTCTTTCTCCTCTGGCTTTAGCTTCTCTGCGTTTCTGGGCAATTTTCAGAGTTTCTTCCGTCATCCATTTTGGCCGTTTTTTCTTTTTTACCTTTTGTAGAGACTTCTCGCTTTCTTCCAACACAACCTTCTTGATGTCATTCCATGACTACACCTACAGAGCTACTATCATAGGCCTCCAAGCCTATCTGATAGCATCATTGGATCAAAATAAGCAAAAAGTGATGAAATATGAAAGTAAAAGTCCAGAATCTGTATCCATCATGAAACTTAGACAAGCATTCCAACAATTAGAAGGAACGAGTGAGAATCCACAGGCGTGCATGGGAAAGGAAGTAACAGAATTTGCAAAACAAGAGAAAAAACTCTTCAAAGAATTAGATCAGCAGGCAAGAAAAAACAAGTGGCAAATGCACAAATACAGTGGAGAGTGTTACTCCTAGAACCTTTTGTCGATCAAGAGCAGACACATGAATGTTTGAGGAGAGGTGAACTGAAACCGAAGGATGAAAGATTGATAGTTTCATCCTAGGACAGCAGATTACGGATGAGATGGTTTACTGCGAGTATTGAAAAAACTGGCACAACAGATATATGCCGATTCTGTAAGAAAGAGCTGGAAAAAGTGACTCACCTAATAACAGGCTGTGAAGTTCTGATGGTGGAAAAATAAGGTAGCATGCCTCCTCCACTGGAAACTGTAAATACTACAACATCACTGTCCACCGAAAAGCACTGGGATCACGATCCTAAGAGAAGAACAGAGAATGAAGTGGTTATGACCACCTGGGACATTCCCATTCCGATGAACAAGAAACTAGATGCCAGGAAACCTGACATAGTGGTAAAAGAGAAGAATATCAGAACGGCATTGATAATAGAAGTGTCGGTACCGAGTGATTATTCAGTGAATTGCGCGGAGAGACTGAAGATCCTGAAGTATCAAGAAATGCAGTCAGAGACTAAGAAAATGTGGCAGAAAGATATAGAAATATTTCCTATTGTACTGGGAGCCACAGGCTTGATACAGAAGAATTTCCAAGCACATCTTTACAAACTACCCATACATGTTACATCTTACAAACTCCAGCAGGAGGCTGTTTTTGGTACGATGCAAGTATTACTCGTAGAAGTGAGGTTCACAGCTGCCATAGTATGTGCAGAACTAACCCATTTGGAGAAACTATCCCGACATAAGCCCTTGTTTATCCATGTAAATTATTCAGATTTTGCATAGAGGCCAGTTTTTCTAAAGGACTTACCTAGGTAACTAACAAGTCACCTGGGTTAATCCTTGCAGATGAATATTGCTGTTTCTCAGGAATATTTTGAGGGGGTATATAGCAGAAGAGAGTACTGGCACCTTTTTCATTGCCCTGCTAAAATTGACCATGTATTATTGAAAGAGTCCTGCATTTGAGTTCCAGCACCTTTATTTTTCTAGGAAAAATGCACTGCTGCTTCATAATCTAACCTCCCTTCCCACTGGCTAAATCTAGGCCCTTAATTTAACAAGGCAGTAGGATTTAGCCATGGAGAAAAAGGGGCATTCCCAGTAATAGGGGAGAGTGGTAGAGGGAAAGTAGACTCTGCCCACAGGTAAAGCACGTGCAGAGTCTGCAGGCTTTAGTACCTATAATTAGCAATGTTTTTCTTTGAAAACTAACCTCCACAAGGTCTGTGATACCTGCAGACTTTGAAGCTACCATTTTTTTTTAAATTGACCCTGAATACTGTTCCCTTAGGATCCTGCTTTCTGATTGTCTGTGTTCGAAACTGGTTATGCAAATATCTGAATTCTGCATGCTAACAATCCAACTGCTATAGCCTGTAGATCAGTGGTTCTCAACCCAGTCCTCTGGGACCCCCAGGCCAGTCAGGTTTTCAGGATATCCATAACGAATATGCATGAGCTAGATGTGCATGCACTGCTTCCATTGTATGCAGCTCTATCTCGTGCATATTCATTGTTAATACCCCGAAAACCCAGTTGGACTAGGGGTCCCAGAGGACTGGATTGAGAACCACTGCTGTAGAGGATCAATGTATAAGGAGACATCTACTTTATGCCTGAAAGTAGGTGCCTACATCTGTGCTATTTCATAAAGAAACGTAGGCAGCTAGGGAGGGATATTCAAAGTTATTTACACGGTTTGCAAATCTGCAAACTGTGTAAATGTGTTCTGCGGGATATTCAGCGGTACTAACATTGTTAGTTACTGGGCAGTGGCGATATAGGAAACCCTGACCTAAGTTTCACTGCAGAAGCTAACCAGGCAGCAGCTGAATATTGCCGCAATCCACACAGCCCGGATATTCAATGCCAGAGCCCAGATATGGCCCCAACATTGAATATCTGGGCTTTAAGTTCAGTGCTGGCGGCTAGCCTTTTTAGCAGCACTGTCCGCCGGCGCTGAATAACGGGCCCCTACTTTTTTTCATAAATACTATTGTAAGTAGTCAAAAATATGCATTGAGGTGCAATCATTGTGACCTTGGGCAAGTCACTTAACTCTCCATAGCCTCAGATACAAACTTAGATTGTAAGCCCTTTGTGGACCTAATGTGCCTGACTGTAAGTTGTATTGAACCACTACTACTGGAAAGGCGTGAACTAAATACCAGCCCTAGAACTGGTGTAAATGGCCGCATCTAGATTTATAAAGAAAGCACATAAATTATAGTATTTTATAATTTACAGGTATAACTCTGTGCTCTGCCCAAACTCTACCCCTCCATGCCCACAGCGAAAGCACATGCTATTGCGTGTATGTACATTTTTACAGAATGTGGTACAGCACAAATGTACTCATTTACATGCATAAATGACTAAAAGACCTCCATGTGCGTTCTTGCTGCCTACATTTCGGTGACTCCTTTCAAAATTACCCCCATATAGTACTGTGGCAGGCTATGGCCTAGAATAGCTTGTAAATGTATGAGAGGCCTGTAAGTTAGGCCTGAGTCCCAGCCCCCACCTGAGAATAAGAATGCTGAGAAAAACCAGCCAGTAAGAATTGGAGAAACTGCTCTAAACTGCTTTAAACTGCTTTTTGATAAGGTTGTATAAATCCTTTGTTGAATTCTTCTATGTTGATGACAGACATGTTCCAGTACTCTATATTCACACATTTTCTAAGCTAGCAGTGACCTTGTAGGAGAAAAGTATCAAAGTCTTAGAACTGTGCCTTTGTTAGAAAATTCTGAGCAGGGGGAACAGAGTACTAGGCCCACAGAGAGATCCCAATTGGATGGGGGCAAGGGTCAGTAGGACCAATAGAAAGTTTGCCTGTATTAAACTGAAGAAGAAAGGTATAAAAGGTGTTGTTTACTGGACTCCATTGCTCAGACCTTTTTGTATGTGACATTGCCTGAGACTTGTGCACAATAAATTGGCTTGGATCTTCGAAGTGACTCCTGGTTTTATTCATTGCGTGCACTTCGCTGCAACATATTCCTGGTGCATTGGCCGGGAAGGTGGGGTACGTGAATGGTGCGCAAGTGAATATGCCACGTATTACCGCCTCCAGGTTTGGTCCGGTCGGGACCGCAGCCAACCGACAGCGGAGAGGACCCCAGGCGCCGCCGGTCCCATTGTATCGGAGAGGGTTCTGCCCTGCCTCGGCGGCCTGCCGGGTCCGACCGGCCAACACCTCCGAACCCGAGGGGAGTCCAGGATTCAACCCAAGGAGGGACTGGTTGCGCAGCGCATTAGTGGCCGGATCCGGTGAGTAGCAATTTGTCTGGTTCTTAGTCAGTTAGCTATGGGAAAGTCCCACATGCACGGGACTAACACGGTTTAAGGTAACGAGAACCTGGTCACCTCTCAGGGTGTGGCCGAGTACTCCTTGCATGAGTATGCGTGAGGACGAAACCCCACCCCTCATGGATAAGTAAGGTAGGCCTTTATGGAATTTTGGGAACTCGGTGGCATGCCTGTCTGTTTGAGTGAATGAGAGGTCTTGAAACATAGACCACACGAGAGCGGACTCCTGAGTAGCGCAGTTCCTGGCCGGGCGACCGCGCCCAGGTCGCGAAAAGGAGGAAGCATTTGGTGTTTGTCTCCCTTGTTGTTCTGTGGGCTGTACGGACCCCTTACCTGCAGCCATACTACCCGCCCTCTTTGTCTGTTGTCTTGTACGTCATAATGGGAGGGGCGGGGTCTGTGCAAACTCCACTGAACTGTATGATCACGAATTTTAAGAAGGGGTTTAGCGGTGACTACGGGACGAAAATGTCGCCGTCCCGATTAGGAAAATTATGTGGTAGGGAGTGGCCGGTGCTGGACACCGCGTGGCCACCAGATGGTACTTTTGATGTTAGAATTGTGTCCCGAGTGCATGGGATAGTGCGTAGGAATTACCCCGACCAGTTTCCCTATATAGACTCTTGGTTAGATATTTGTGAAAGGCAACCCTCTTGGATGAAGCGTAGCCGTGAAGAGCAGTGCAGGATAATGTTAGCAACTACGGAGGGAGTCCCCGGGGTTAAGGGAGAAAAGCCTCCCATTTACTCAGCCCCAGAACCTACAGAAATCCCGAATTATCCACCCCTATTCCTGTATAAGCCAGTCCCGTCAGCGCCACCGTTACCCAGAGTAGAGCCAGGGGAAGAGAGAGTCCCCCCCAGCTGATGTATCTCCATCCCATCAGCCACTTTTATTGTCCGAAGGAGAGCCACCCCCTTCCCGGAGTAGGAGTCCTAGTCCCGAACAGTGTTCCCCGGCAGGGCCATCAACTCCTGAAAGAACTGCTAGCGGGGGGTCAACTGCCAGTCCAGGGTCACCCATCAGTCCAGGCCACAGTGGAAGAGCCACCGCTGGGCGCGCAAATATACGTTACGCCCTCCGAAGCAGGGAGACGAAGGAAGTTCGCCAGATGCCATTACGCCAGGTCCCCGGATTACCTATTCTCAATGATGAAGGTCAGGTTATAGCTGGGCCAACTAGTCTCGTTTATGTGCCCTTTTCTACCACAGATTTATTAAACTGGAAAACGCACTATGCCTCTTATACTGAAAAACCCCAAGATTTGACCGAATTAATGTCTAGTATCATGCAGACCCACCAGCCTACCTGGTCTGATTGCCGCCAGCTCTTGTCTACCCTTTTTACTACTGAAGAGCAGGCACGAATAGTGCAAGCAACTACCCGATGGCTGGAAGAGAACCCTGTAGACAGAAGAGACCTAGATCCCCGACAGGCAGCGGCCGCAGATTTCCCGAATGAAGATCCAAAATGGGATCCAAATAGTGCAGATGGAGAGAAAGCCCTCACCCGTTTCCGCCAGGCCCTACTGCAAGGCCTGAGGAGGGGAGGCCAGAAAGCCATGAATGTTGGGAAGGTAGCAGACGTTCTTCAGCGCCCAGATGAAAGTCCAGCTGCCTTCTATGAACGATTAACTGAAGCTTATAGACTTTACACCCCGTATGATCCAGCAGCCCAGGAGAATTTGTGTATGGTGAACGCTGCTTTTGTGAGTCAGTCCCAGGGAGACATAAAACGGAAACTGCAAAAGTTGGAAGGATTTGCGGGCATGAATACAGCACAGCTAATGGAAGTTGCCCAGAAGGTATTTGTGAATCGTGATCAAGAAAGTAAAAGGGAAAGTGAAAGAAAGATGAAGAAGAAAACCGATCTGCTTGCTGCAGCTCTAGTTGAAGGATGTGGAGGATACCCAAACAGAAGGACTCGAGGATGGGGAAGGGGCCGAGGGGGCGCTCGGTCCCCCTTAGGTGCAAATCAGTGTGCCTATTGTAAGGAAGGAAGGACATTGGAAGAATGAATGCCCGAATAGTGGCTCCACCCCCTGGAGGGGAGGAGGGAGCACCAGGAGAGCGGGGGAGGGGCGATTCCAGCAGCGAGGGGGAATGCAGCGTGCACAGTTTCAGTTTCAGCAGGAAGAAGCCGCTGCCGTGGAAGGAATGGCGACCACTGAAGACGACTATGTGGATGAGGACTAGGCCAGGCCGGGCTCCAAGTTTTCCCTGGGTCCCCAGGAGCCTGTGGTCAACTTAAAGATTGGGGACCAGTACATGGACTTTATGGTGGATACGGGGGCCGAACATTCAGTAGTGGCTAAGCCAGTGGCTCCCTTGTCTTCCCGATTTGTCACCATTGTTGGCGCCACTGGAACTAGAACCACAAGACCCTTCCTGCAGAACCGCGCCTGCAAATTAGGGGGATGGAGAATAACACATCAGTTCCTGTACATACCTGAATGCCCAGTTCCCCTTTTGGGCCGAGACATACTTGCTAAGCTCCAGGCGCAGATATCCTTTGTCGAAGGAGGAAAAATGGAGATGACTGTGAACTCGGAGTCTGCTGGCCTGATGGTGCTGACTATCCCCCGAGAAGAAGAATGGCGGTTCTATAGTCCACCTTCATCCAAGGCAGCTAGCCCCCGTATACCCACCAACATCTTAGCTCTGCCCGGAGTGTGGGCGGAGGATAATCCTCCTGGCCTAGCAAAGAATATAGCTCCTGTGCGTGTCACCCTTAAACCAGGAGCAGAGCCAGTGTATGTGCGACAATATTCTCTCCCACGACCAGCAATCGAAGGCATCCATGGTCACCTAAAGAAATTACTACAGTATGGACGACTCAAAGAATGCCAATCACCCTGGAACACCCCCCTCCTCCCAGTCAAGAAGCCTGGGACAGGTGACTACCGCCCAGTGCAGGATTTGCGACGAGTGAACAATGCAGTTGAAACCATACATCCAGTAGTACCAAATCCCTATACCCTCCTGGGACTGATTCCATCAGAAGCTACTCATTTCACCATTCTGGATTTAAAAGATGCCTTTTTCTGTATCCGCCTGGCATCTGCCAGCAAACTCTTGTTCGCGTTTGAATGGGAGAACCCTACTACAGGAAGACGGGGCCAACTCACTTGGACTCGCTTGCCTCAAGGATTCAAGAATTCACCCACCATCTTCAGTGCAGCCCTCAACCAAGATCTTTCAAACTACTCTGTGACTCCAGGAAAACGAATCTTACTTCAGTATGTAGATGATCTGCTTATAGCCACCAACTCCAAGACTGAATGTGTGCAAGCTACCAGTGATCTCTTGCACCTCCTGAATGACGCCGGATACAAGGTCTCAAGAGCTAAAGCGCAGTTGTGTCAAACAGAAGTGAAATACCTAGGGTTCCATCTGTCCAGAGGAATCCGGAAATTGGGATTTGAGCGAAAGGAAGCAGTATGCCACATCCCAACCCCCACCACCAGAAAGCAGGTGCGGGACTTCTTGGGAGCTGCAGGCTATTGCCGGATATGGATACCCAATTTTGCGTTCTTGGCAAAACCCTTGTACCAAGCCACGAAGGGAGTGGAACGATCACCCATGGAATGGGGCCCAGAACAGGATAAAGCGTTCAAATCACTAAAAGCAGCATTAATGTCATCACCAGCCTTGAGCCTACCAGATGTGCAGAAACCATTTTGTCTTTACGTCCATGAGTCATGTGGAAACGCGCTGGGAGTCCTGACTCAGCCCCTCGGATCCTGGCAACGACCTGTAGCCTGTCTATCAAAACAATTGGACCCTGTTGCAAAAGGATGGCCAACTTGCCTAAGAGCCGTAGCAGCCACCGCCCTTTTAGTGAGCGAAGCTGACAAGCTCACTTTGGGACAGAATCTTCAAGTCACTGTACCGCATTCTGTTTTAACCCTAATGGAACACAAAGGGAACTACTGGTTCACCAACGCACAAATGTTGAAATATCAAAGTATGCTGTGTGAAAATCCCCGACTAAAATTGAGTATCAGTCAAACCTTGAACCCTGCTACCCTACTGCCGACCAGTCCAGGCCCTCCTGACCATGATTGCCTAGAAGTAATGGATACGGTATACTCAAGCCGCCCAGACCTAACAGACATCCCCTTGAACAACCCAGAAAGAACTTTCTTCGTGGATGGAAGCAGTCTTGTAATTAATGGACAACGATGTGCCGGTTATGCAGTGGTGACCCTGGACATGGTAATAGAATCATCAGCTCTGGCCCCAGGAACTTCAGCACAAAAAGCCGAATTAATAGCCCTTACTCGAGCACTGAAAATAGGGACTGGGATCCGTCTGAATGTATACACAGATTCCAAGTATACCTTTACAACATTACATGCCCATGGAGCTTTGTACAAAGAACGTGGATTGATAACCTCGGGAGGCAAGTCCATCAAGTATGGCCCAGAAATATTGACTTTATTGGAAGCAGTATGGGCCCCCAAACAAGTTGCTGTAATGCATTGCCGAGGTCACCAGACTGGAGATGGAGAAGTATCCCGAGGGAACAGACTTGCCGATGCCTCAGCCCGAGAAGCAGCAATCAATGGGAAAATCTCTACCCCCAGTATTACAATTCAAGCAGCCATATTTCCAGTTCCTCTCAGTGCTTGGACACCACGATATACCCCGAATGAGCTGGACTACTATTTTCAGAATGAGGGGGGGCAGCTATCAGAGACTGGATGGATAGTGTTACCACCACCCGAGGGAGGCTCACCCCCTGGTATGACTGTGATCCCTGAAGCCCTGGGTCCAGCCTTTGTCCATGCCTTTCATCAAGCCACACACTATGGAAAAACTGCAATGGAAAAAGCTCTGAAACCGTATTTCTGTATCTCATTATTGGGACCCTTAACTGCCTCAATAGCCCGAAAATGTGTAATCTGTGCAAAGAATAATGCCCGACAGGGTCCTGTCCCACCTCCAAGAGTCCAATCCGTGGGAGTTACCCCCATGGGAAATATCCAAATAGACTTTGCAGAAATGCTACGAGCAAATGGATATCACTACCTACTGGTTCTAGTTTGTACCTTCTCTGGGTGGGTGGAGGCTTTCCCTACCAGAACTGAAAAGGCCAGAGAGGTCACTAAGGCTCTGCTCCATGAAATCATTCCTCGGTTTGGAATACCCTTGACCATAGGGTCAGACAAAGGGCCCTCCTTTGTGTCACAAGTAACTCAGCAGCTAGCCCGTGCTTTACAAATACAGTGGAAGTTACATACAGCTTATAGACCCCAGAGTTCAGGGAAAGTAGAGAGAATGAACCGAACCCTGAAGTCTCAGTTGTCCAAGCTCTGTCAGGAAGCTCACCTGAAGTGGCCCCAAGCTCTCCCTATAGCCCTTCTCAGAGTACGTTCAGCCCCCACTAAGTCATTAGGAGTTTCCCCATTTGAGGTTTTGTATGGGAGATCCCCGCCCATAGTTCAGGGAATAAGGGGGGATATGAGTCAGATTGGATCGGAAATCACTAGACAAGAATTGTTGGCTCTAAGTTCTGTCTTGCAGGACCTCCATACCTGGGTGCAAGACCAGTTGCCTATCAGTCTGACAGAGCCACTGCACCCTTTCAAGCCCGGAGACTCTGTGTGGGTCAAAGAGTGGAAGAAGACACCGTTGGCACCTCATTGGAAGGGACCATATGTCGTTTTGCTGTCAACACCCACAGCAGTTAAAGTGGCAGAAATCGACTCCTGGATCCACCACAGTCGAGTAAAACCAGCAGCAGTTCCTGAAGGTTGTCCTTGGACCTCGACCGCGGATCCTGCATCACCATTGCGAAATACATTACGAAGAAAACAATCATCCTCGTGAAGTTTTCAAGCTCTGAATTATCAACATTTCAGTTTAATCCATCATCAGAGACTATGATCATGATGATTACCTACTACTGTTTCATCTTTGCGGTAACCCTAGGACCCCATGGGACAACTTTTGCCCTGCCCCCTTGTGCAGCTTGTATAACCACTACCCGAACTGGGATGAAAATCACCCAGACTTTACTTTATCACTCTTACTACACTTGCATTGGTAAAGTCAGTCAGTGCATGTATAATGGTGCAGAACTAAATGTCTGCACGAATGGAAAGACTCGTACTTGTTTTAAACCCCGACAGAATCCTTCTTACTATGTCCTGGAACTATGATGGAATGATGAAGATGGAGCCCTCATAAATGCTACAAGTCAACTCTCTGATCCCACCCGACCTGTATCCCTGTACTTTGATGCTTGTGATTTGATAAATAGAAATGACTATTACAGGTGTGGGACGTGGGAACAAGCTTACTACTCTGATGACAAGTATATGTGTCCCGAAGGTGCATACAGATGGGGAATATGCACTGGGGTTCATTCTCCATCTACTTATGGTAAGCCATCAAAAGATGACTTATTTCTGCCCAAAATGGGACTGTGTGTATTATGCTACCTGGTCTGGCAGCCCTACTGGACAAGACAGAGATAATCGCAAGGCCAATTTGGAGAGATTGACCCTACTGGAACCTAAGAAGTGCAAGAAAGGTGCCTGTAATCCTCTACGGCTTCTCATACTGTCAGACAGCTGCCTGGGTGAGAATCTTCACACTCTTGGCAAGTGCATATTTCTATATGATTTGCAAGGTATTGTGGGCAATGTAGTTCATTCACACCAGACACAGCTGCTGACAATAATTTAGTTGTGCTCTTGGGTAAAGCCAATAAGATATTTATTTATGGGGTTATTTCTCCCAACACAGATATGCTTGGTAGCACATAAATTAGGTTACTTGCTTTCAGTGTTAACTTGGAAAAACAAAGTCAAAATCAGGAAAACAACAAATGAAAAGCCACAAAGCAAGAAACAAACTGTTCTTTTCAGATTAACTTCTGATTACTTCCCACACAGATACAGAAGTGATTCTCTCCTAGCTCACAAGCAATTAGGTAAGGCTTAATTGCTAGCAGTTACCAGCTGAAACCCCTTAGCTGGCTTGCCTTCCACTGTGTGGGTCAAATCCTGCTTCAGGAGCTTTTCTGAGTAGATTAAAGAACAAATTTGTATTTCTTTGTGATGGTTGCTGTACTTTATAACAGAAAGTTACCAACGGAGTTTAGATAGAGAGCAGTCCATATAAATAGGATCCTCATCTGCTATTATTCCCCCTTGTTCAACAAGCATGGGTTCAATATCATGGATTGGCACAGATGAATCTCTCAATGGAGCATTTTCAGGAGAATACTTGTTTCCCTGCTGTCTTTCAAGGTTATAGCTAGGGCATAGATCAGTGTTCATACCTGAGCTTCCATAGCTGCTAGAGTTCCTCTCTATATAGCCTGGCCAATATGTAGTCCAGTTCTTATGTCCGGCCTTCCAATCCAGATCCCTGGACACTGGATCTCTCTTCACATACCTTCTGGCACAGGTCTTAGAGTCCCTTCCACGTGCAGCCGTCTCCCTCACAGGTAGCCTCTGGTGATTCCTAGCTCTGCAGCAGCATTCCTCTGGCTTTCCCCAGTCCAATGGTGTATGCTGGCCCTTGGAATACCTCCCAGTATACGTACTGCTTTGGACTCTTCTAGACCTCTCAAAGGCTTTTCTCCTCTTTCTTCCAGAGGGCTTCTTTCCCTCTCTGTCCGTCCGGTTTGGCTTCTGCTTCTGATGATCCTTCAGATGAAACTGATGATCCTCCTCTGGATATCCAAGGTGATCATGAAGATGGTCATCTGTAGAATAAACTCTACTCTTATTCTGCTTAGATGAGTGCTCCTCCCTAACACAGCGCAGCTGTGCTGAATCAGGCCCTGCCCTTTGAGATGAGTGCTTAGGGATTACCTCATAGCCCTCCTGATTGAACACACGTTTCCCCACTTCAGCTCCTCTAATGGCTGTTGGAAACCTGGTGCATTCTGGGACTGGTAGTCTTTTATGGGAAAATTCTGTTTTCTTATTTCTACCAGAACTGACAGGTTGCTTGTTCAGAGTCACTTCACCTTTTCTATAGCTCCTTCCTGAGCTATGATAAGCTTCCTTATCACATACCCCCCTGCTTAAGTTATTACGGACTGGTGTCACTGGTGAAACTTCTTCTCTACAGTCCGTAATACGGGAAAGGGCATCCGCATTCTTGTGTAACTTCCCAGCACGATGTTCAACTTGAAAATCAAATGCCTGTGAGGCCATGTACCAGCGTGTCAACCTGGCATTGTGGTTCTTCATTTGCTGCAACCACTTAAGTGGGGCATGGTCCGTGACCAACTGGAACTTTCTCCCTGTAAGGTAAAACCTTAACGCCTCCACTGACCACTTGATAGCTAAACATTCTTTTTCTATTGTGGAATACTTTTGTTCAGCCGGTGACAACTTCCTGCTCAGGTACATCACAGGATGCTCCTCCCCTTCATGACACTGGGATAGAACCGCTCCTAGCCCTACGTCCGATGCATCCGTTTGAACCAGAAAGGGTTTCTTGAAGTCCACCCCTTTCAGTACCGGTCCTGTACACAATTTTCCTTTTAAGACTAAAAACGCTTTTTCAGCTTCAGGTGTCCACTTTAGCTGGTTTGGACAATTCTTCCGCAGCATATCCGTGAAAATTGCACTTTTCTCTGCGAATTGCGGTATAAACCTGCGGTAGTATCCAATAAGTCCTAAGAAACTTCTTAGTTGTTTCTTTGTTGTTGGAGGAGGAAAATTCCTGATGCTATCTACTTTACTCATTAGAGGTTTAATTTTTCCTCTTCCCACTAGGTGGCCCAGGTATTTTACCTCCCTATTTGCAAAGGCACACTTCTTCGGGTTTAAAGTGATTCCCGCTTGCTTCATGGAGCACAAAACTGCCCTGATCCTCTTCAGATGCTCCGCCCAGGTGTTACTATGGATTATGACATCATCCATATATGCAAAAGCATAATTTTGGTGGGGTCGAAGTACCTGATCCACTAACCTTTGGCAGGTAGCCACTGCTCCATGCAGTCCGAAAGGCATCCTCTTGAACTGGAAAAGGCCAACGGGGGTGCTGAACGCAGTCTTCGGCTTCGACTCCCTGGTGAGAGGGATTTGCCAATATCCTTTTGTCATATCAAGGGTGGTTAAGTATTGAGCCTGTCCCAGCTGGTCCAACAGCTCTTCAATTCTTGGCATTGGATATGCATCAAAAACTGATATGGCGTTTACCTGCCGGAAGTCAATACAAAATCTTAAAGATCCATCAGGCTTCGGCACCAGGACTATGGGGCTATTCCAGGGACTCTTTGACTCCTCTATTACTCCCATGTCCAACATCTCCTGGACTTGTGCCACTACTTCCTGTCTCTTGGCTTCAGGCAAGCGGTATGGCCTTTGACGAACTAATTTCCCAGGTGGAGTTATTATTTCATGGGCAACCAAATGTGTCTCCCCAGGTATGGGTGTCAACACATCTGGAAACTCTTTGAGCAATTTCCTAATTTCTTCCTGTTGTACCACTGTCAGGTTCTCCCCTATTTGGGGCTCTGATTTTTCTTTACAATCAGATACCTGGGGTCCCAAATCTTCCTCTTCATTCACCTCCCTCTCTCGGGCACAGGTGGCAGCTAGGCTTTTAACCCCTTTGACATCAGTAGAACCAAAGCCTTTGGTTCCACGTTCAGAATTCTCCAGGGATGTGACCTCCTCCACAGGTGGAAAACCCAGCCTCTCACAGATCAATTGGGCAATTCTGTCTCCTGTCTTCACGTGATAATCATTCTGTCCAAAATTAAACAACAGAACTTTAATATTGCCCCTGTAATCGGGATCAATTACTCCTGCACCCACATCGATGAAATATTTAAGGGCTAATCCGGACCTTGGGGCTACTCTCCCATAGCATCCAATAGGTATTTCCACTTGGAGACCGGTGTCAACCAGGGCTCTCCCTTGGCTAGGTACAGTCACATTTTCTATGCTGCACAGGTCAAACCCAGCAGCTTGAGGGGTTGCCCGCTTAGGAGCTTGGGCCTTCTCTGTGACCCTATGGTACTTTAGGACGAATGTCTGGTTTGGGGTAGCTTGGTCTTCTGGACGCTTAAAAATCTTTTTAGCTGGGGTCTGAGGACTTCCAAATAAAGGCCCGGGAGCTATTACCATTAAACCTTCTCCCTCCTTCTTTCCTAGTCCTTCCACTAGACCCTGCTTAAATCTTGGCCAGTCTCTTCCTAGAACCAAATCAAAGGGTAGCCTAGGCACCACTGCTAACAGGACTTCCTCTTGTTCCCCCAGGCACTTAACCTTTAGCCTATAGGTGGGATATGATGTTGCAGCACCATGAATGCATCTGATGTGAACTTGGCTTTCAGGGGTTCTAGGCACAAATCCTTCTTGGGCCTCTATTCTCTTCCAAAGCCTTTTTGACATCATACTCTGGTCTGCCCCAGAGTCTAACAAAGCATTTGTGGTAATTCCTTGCACATCAACCATCAAAAGAAATCCATCTTTGGGCTGTTTTAAATCCACACCCACTAAGCTAGTGTGTGTCTGGCATCTCTTTTCTAAATGTCCCCATTTCCCACACTTGAAACATTTCTTTCTATTCCACTGTGTCATCTGGTTTGATACAGTACATTCATTTTCAGAAACATTTTTAATTATTTTCTTTTCTGATACAGCACATCTAGCCTCAGCACCAATCTTCAGAGGGCCACCCATTCTATGGCAAGCCTGCGTGGCTTCCAAGAATCTCTCTGCTAGCATGGTTGCCTCTCCAAGATTTTGGCAATTTTGCTGTATAAGGAAAGTATGCAAATCTTTAGGGACCGCAGACATAAATTGTTCCAACATTATATTGTCTAATAACATTTCTACCGTCTTTTGCTCAGGCTCCAACCATTTTACAGCTAAACCTCTGATTCTCTGACTCAGAGCCCTGGGTGTTTCACCCACTCTCAATGTAGTAGCTCTAAACATTCGCCTATACTCTGAAATAGACAACCCTAGGCGATCTCTAATAGCAGCCTTTACATCCTTATAAATCAAAGCCTGGGCTGCTGGCATTGCTCTATACGCTGCAAGCGCCTCTCCAGTTAATGAGGCTGCCAGCCTTACTGCCCACTGGGTCTCTGGCCATGCTAATGCTTGTGCCACTCTTTCAAAAGACTCTAGAAAATCATCAACATTATCATCTGGAGTTAGCTTCCCAAAACTAAATGCCCCAATCCCTTGATTGAGTCCCACACTGTCCACATGTGGTGTACCAGTATTTACTGCTGGTCTTGCATCTGTTCCACTTTGGTTCTTCAGCTCAACTAGGGCTTGCACCAGATCAAGCACTGGCCTCTGCTGGTCCATTAAGGCTCTCATAGCAGTGTCCTGAGCCTGCTGTGCTAGCTCCTGCTGCCTGCTGAATTGGGCTGCCATCCACTGAGCTAGTTCCTTTGGATCCATCTTGAACCCTGTAAGAAAATACAAAGAAAAAAACACAGTGCACCACCTTCCAAACAGGTGTTTTTTTTTTCTACACTCTTTTTTTTTTTTTTTTTTCCAATTACCCTGTGCTTACTCCCATCCACCACTAGACATGCCCAGGTACTTATTACCTTGTCTCAGTGATGAATCCAGCTCTGCACAGGGTCTTTTCCTCCTGGGACAGCTTCCTGGAACAACCCCTTTTCCTCCAAAGTGTAGTTGAGGGAAAATCTTTTTTTTCCAGCTTTAAACTTGAACTTTAGTTGTAATCCTCAGCAAGTAAATCCCCTTTTGTGCAAAAGCAATCCGAAAAACTACGCCATTTGTCAGACGGCTGCCTGGGTGAGAATCTTCACACTCTTGGCAAGTGCATATTTCTATATGATTTGCAAGGTATTGTGGGCAATGTAGTTCATTCACACCAGACACAGCTGCTGACAATAATTTAGTTGTGCTCTTGGGTAAAGCCAATAAGATATTTATTTATGGGGTTATTTCTCCCAACACAGATATGCTTGGTAGCACATAAATTAGGTTACTTGCTTTCAGTGTTAACTTGGAAAAACAAAGTCAAAATCAGGAAAACAACAAATGAAAAGCCACAAAGCAAGAAACAAACTGTTCTTTTCAGATTAACTTCTGATTACTTCCCACACAGATACAGAAGTGATTCTCTCCTAGCTCACAAGCAATTAGGTAAGGCTTAATTGCTAGCAGTTACCAGCTGAAACCCCTTAGCTGGCTTGCCTTCCACTGTGTGGGTCAAATCCTGCTTCAGGAGCTTTTCTGAGTAGATTAAAGAACAAATTTGTATTTCTTTGTGATGGTTGCTGTACTTTATAACAGAACGTTACCAACGGAGTTTAGATAGAGAGCAGTCCATATAAATAGGATCCTCATCTGCTATTATTCCCCCTTGTTCAACAAGCATGGGTTCAATATCATGGATTGGCACAGATGAATCTCTCAATGGAGCATTTTCAGGAGAATACTTGTTTCCCTGCTGTCTTTCAAGGTTATAGCTAGGGCATAGATCAGTGTTCATACCTGAGCTTCCATAGCTGCTAGAGTTCCTCTCTATATAGCCTGGCCAGTATGTAGTCCAGTTCTTATGTCCGGCCTGGATCTCTCTTCACATACCTTCTGGCACAGGTCTTAGAGTCCCTTCCACGTGCAGCCGTCTCCCTCACAGGTAGCCTCTGGTGATTCCTAGCTCTGCAGCAGCATTCCTCTGGCTTTCCCCAGTCCAATGGTGTATGCTGGCCCTTGGAATACCTCCCAGTATACGTACTGCTTTGGACTCTTCTAGACCTCTCAAAGGCTTTTCTCCTCTTTCTTCCAGAGGGCCTTTCCCTCTCTGTCCGTCCGGTTTGGCTTCTGCTTCTGATGATCCTTCAGATGAAACTGATGATCCTCCTCTGGATATCCAAGGTGACCATGAAGATGGTCATCTGTAGAATAAACTCTACTCTTATTCTGCTTAGATGAGTGCACCTCCCTAACACAGTGCAGCTGTGCTGAATCAGGCCCTGCCCTTTGAGATGAGTGCTTAGGGATTACCTCATAGCCCTCCTGATTGAACACACGTTTCCCCACTTCAGCTCCTCTAATGGCTGTTGGAAACCTGATGCATTCTGGGACTGGTAGTCTTTTATGGGAAAATTCTGTTTTCTTATTTCTACCAGAACTGACAGGTTGCTTGTTCAGAGTCACTTCACCTTTTCTATAGCTCCTTCCTGAGCTATGATAAGCTTCCTTATCACAATACTTGACCCAAGCTAGTGGAAGCAAGGATTCTGATTCGGCCTACGTATAGCAGGAAGTGGAACTGATCCTGGAACTTTTGTATATATCCAGCTTAACACGAAAACTCATGTTTCTTCACCTTACCGAATACATCATACCTTCTATGAGGCCATGAAGGCAGAGTTTGTAGTCCCCCACGCTTCTCGAAATTTGTTCATTGAACTAGCTGGAGCTGTAGCATCCAGTCTTCATGTCTCTGACTGTCTTTTCTGTGGGGGAACTCAGATGGGTGACCAGTGGCCTTGGGAGGCGCAAGAATTGAACTATTCTGTACCATATAACCAAACTGATCCGCATACAGCTACCAGCGAATGGGTCCTAGCTAGCCCCATTGTTGGAAACCTGTGTTTTGCTCAAACTGGACCACAATTGACTATGTTAGTGGGGCAATTGATCTGTTTGAACCAGAAGTACTATAATGCTACCACCAAAAAGACATCCTGGTGGTCAGGAACCAATGCCCCGGAACCCTCCAATCCTCTGATTGTCTTTCCTAATCTTGCCAGGTTATGGACAAATCTGGCTTCTCACAATAACTGGCAAGCTCCACCTGGACTATATTGGATCTGCGGAACTCGAGCATATGCTAGACTCCCTGCCAACTGGGGAGGTGCGTGTGTTTTGGGGACCATAAGACCTTCTTTCTTCCTCTTGCCCATTTCCCACGGAGAACAGCTAGGATTTCCTGTGTATAAGAGTCGGCAGAAGCGAGAAGTCCTGAAGATAGGCCAATGGGACAAATGGGATGCGACATCTGAAGAATGGCTACTGGAGAGAATTGTTTCCTACTATGGACCTGCTACCTGGGCACAAGATGGCTCTTGGGGTTACCGCACCCCTGTGTATATGTTAAATTGTATTATACGTTTGCAAGCTGTTATAGAAATAATAACTAATGAAACTAGTAGAGCACTAACCCTGTTAGCTAAACAAGCCACGTAGATGCGTACAGCCATTTATCAGAATCGCTTAGCATTAGATTATTTACTTATTTATTTACTTTATTTACTTACTTATTTACTTGCAGCTGAAGGAGGAGTATGTGGAAAGCTGAATTTAACTAACTGTTGTTTGCAAATCGATAATGAAGGACAAGTTGTAGAAGATATAGCCAATCATATGAGAAAACAAGCCTATGTACCAGTCCAGACCTGGCATGGCTTGCAACTCGATGGATGGTTTGGTTCTCTGTTTTCAGGAATGGGCGGCCTGAAAACACTTGTGTTCATTGTCCTATTCATATTGGCTATCTGCTTGTTTCTCCCATGTTTCCTACCCTTATGCTTGCGTACGCTGAACTCAACCATTGATAGTATTGTTGAACGTAAAGCAGCTACAAAAGTCTTAGCTATGTGGCAATATTCCCTTGTACCCCAACATGATGCTGATGACCACGTGGAATTTATGATTTGATTCACACCCTTTCTCACTTGCGGGTGAGAATAATCAAAAGGGGGAATGTGACAGGCTATGGCCTAGAATAGCCTGTAAATGTATGAGAGGCCTGTAAGCTAGGCCTGAGTCCCAGCTCCCACCTGAGAATAAGAATGCTGAGAAAAACCAAAGTTGGTAAGAATTGGAGAAACTGCTCTAAACTGCTTTAAACTGCTTTTTGATAAGGTTGTATAAATCCTTTGTTGAATTCTTCTATGTTGATGACAGACATGTTCCAGTACTCTATATTCACACATTTTCTAAGCTAGCAGTGACCTTGTAGGAGAAAAGTATCAAAGTCTTAGAACTGTGCCTTTGTTAGAAAATTCTGAGCAGGGGGAACAGAGTACTAGGCCCACAGAGAGATCCTAATTGGATGGGGGCAAGGGTCAGTAGGACCAATAGAAAGTTTGCCTGTATTAAACTGAAGAAGAAAGGTATAAAAGGTGTTGTTTACTGGACTCCATTGCTCAGACCTTTTTGTATGTGACATTGCCTGAGACTTGTGCACAATAAATTGGCTTGGATCTTCGAACTGACTCCTGGTTTTATTCATTGCGTGCACTTCGCTGCAACAGTATATTATTAAGCCTATCAAGAAGAATCTGTGAAACTCTACAAAGTTACCCAGGATTTGCTTTAACTTCAGTTAACCTTCTGCTCTTGGGGGCTAGTTGCCACCAATTGTTGGGAACTGAGCATAAAAGAACTGCTTTTAAAAAAAGGCTAGCCGTTTTTCCTAATCAGTAGAAGATTTCAGTATTAGCTCCATTTGATGCTGAGAAGTGCTAGAAATTCTGTGGCTTACAGGAGCTGCACAGAAGGCAGTGCAAGTTGTATGCAATTTTACAGGCTCAGGCTGGTTATTACTGTCTAAACTGTTGCATTCCTGACCTTGGTTTAACTACCTCTACAAACACATACTTTAGCTCTTGACCAGTGAATTCATGACACTGCAGCACTAATCCTATGGTTATGGGAGCAGACATTTGCCTCCAGTTAATCAGTAGTTTCCTTGCAAAGCACTGCTTGTTCCCCAGACAGTTTGTGCTATTGCTGTTCCTGTATCCATCCTCCACTGGATCAAAGAATGAATGAGAGACCCTTAGTTGTTTCTGAATTTTCAATTTCTTGGGATATTTGAATGTGCTGCTCAGTCCCTGAACAGTATTTACATGTATTCAATTGTCACACCCAGTGATGTGTACTTGCTATAATTCTGACTAGCTTGGCATTGTATTTTTGTGAACCCTTTTTTTCTCTCTTGCTGTTTTTTTTTCCAGGCAGAAGGTTATGTAATTGGAAGCTGCATCAAACACATCCCTATTGCAGGGCGAGATATTACATATTTTATTCAACAGCTCTTAAGGGAGAGGGAGGTGGGAATTCCTCCTGAACAATCTCTGGAGACGGCAAAAGCTGTGAAGGTAAGAAGCGTGAAATACTTCAAAGTATTCACATGACTTGCTGTGTGTATGTATTTCATTGGCTTGCATCACGCTGTTTTTGTTTTGGCCAACCAGACATGATTGAGTGACTCACTGTCCGCATGTATAATTAATTTTATTTTTGTTCTGTAGCACTCCTGAACAACTGTGATTTTGGACTATGTATAACTTGGGGAGGGTAATAGACCAAGGCCACCACTAGAGAGTGGAACACTCAAAAGGAAACTTTAAAATAAATGAAGTCGCACCTAGCGAACCCACATTTTCATGTGTAGTTGACTTAGAAAGATGGTAGTAATACTGACAGTGAATGTGCCCTAGGTTAAGGCACAATGATGACTTACAACAACTCTATAGCAGGTACAAATTACCGTGTCTATTTTCTGCAAGCATTCACGTAAATTATAGTCTTTAATAATGAATGCACATGCTTGCTTGCACTGTCCATGCTCTGCTCAAATGCAAACACCACTTTCTTGCTCGTTGTTATTTTATAGGAGGTTATTGACATAGGTAAGTGTCCACTTATGAACAAAAATGACTAAAATACCGACATGTACATGCATTGTCGGTGCCTAAAACTAGGCGCATCCTTATATAATTGCCCTCTCAGAGACCACTCTTCACTGAGCAGCTGCACAAAACTTTCTAGTCTTCTCACATTGTTCTTAGAGATGGACAGTGTGGCTACCTCTGCAGCAGTGGGAATTTTTTCTTTTATTCTCTTCATATAGCTTTTTTGGTGGTGCTCTTATCGCATGGGATCCCTATTAATAGAAAGATATGCAATAATATGGAGATTAGGACTGGCAGCACAGATCACTGCTGTCCTTGGAAGAGTCATCAGATCTCTAGTCCAGGAGAGTCTAAGGGGCTTGTTTACAAAGCCGCAGTAGTGGTTCGCGATCGCAGCTGCGGCCCCATTGAAATCAATGGGGCCGCGGCTCCGATTACGATCGCAAACCGCTACCGCGGCTTTGTAAACAAGCCCCTAAGAGTCTGTGAATACTGACTTACTGGCAAGTGAATGGATCTATGTGAGTTTGGAGACCCTCTATGTCAAGGCCACCTGGAGTTGGGGTTCAAGTAGCAGGACAGTCTCTTTAGATGTTCTAAGTGAGCAGATTACCCTTCCTTTATCCCTTTTTTTCGTGTGACCTGCCACTGGTACTTGGGCCGAGTTCAGTACTTGGAGACTGTAGCTCTCTTCTTGCCCAAGGCAACCCAGAGACTGATGATCTGCAGGCCATCTGCCAAGGAGTGCACAGTCCACTGCAGTGGCATCTGATTGAAATTGCTTGAGAAAGTATGAGAATTTCTCTGAGCGCAGCAAGACATGGTAGAGGATTCTGTTCCTGCGGCTAAACCTTCCACACTGATGGTGGAAAGATATTAAAAACTACTACTACTACTATTTATCATTTGTATAGTGCCGCAAGGGATACGTAACGCTGTAGAGACAAGCACTGGCTTGGGAACCCAGAGACCAGGGTTCGATTCCCACTAGCACTCCTCATGGCCTTGGGCAAGTCACTGAACCCTCCATTGCCTCAGAAAAATCCAAGTTATCAATATCCCTGTTTAATGTACATTACCAAGTTTAAGTTACAATGTAAACTGCTTTGATTGAAATGATAAAGCGGTATATAAACCCTGTTAAATAAACAAAATAAATGTAGGAGACGGTCTACAGGTGCGTTCAAGAAATGCGACCTCTGCAGTCAGACTTTCTCAGTCACTGATATTCACAATTATTGCCTGGGCCTCGACCACGACAGTTCCACCTGTGACCGGTGCCAGGCCATGATCCCTAAAACCAATAGGAGGAGGTCTGAGTTGCAGGGGAAGCTTTTCCCAGGGTCTGACTCTGTCCTGGCTTCCCCATCTCTGAGCCCCGAAGCCAGCCCTTCGTGAGAGGTTAGGGAGTCCTCAGAGTCCTCGGAGTCCTGCGACAGCAGTGGCTCCTCCGGTGCGGCCCCGGACCCTCCCAAAAAGAAGAAGGTCCCAAAGGAAGTGCCTCCGATCAAACCTGGCAAGGTCCCTCAATGGAACTCAGGCAACTCCAAGCAGCGTCCTCAGAAAGTCTCGAGACAAGAGCCCTTGGCCGGTGGAGACCGCGCCAGGTCCCATGAACCTATAGTCCTCCTCGAGGATGCACTCTCCGGAGTGCCGGCATTGGATCTGACGGCTTCAGTTTCTGCGCCGAGTGCTGCACAGCCATCGGGCCTCGAGTTCCGTATGGTGGCCATGGAGCATAGCCTCTTCTCCATCTTGGTCTTGCAGTGGGAATTGATATTGGACCCCCTGGCATTATCGCTCCCGACACCGGGCCCCCCAGCCTCAGGGGAGCCTCCGGTTGTCGAACTGGGCACCGAGCACCACCGGCCTCAGGTAAGTCCTCGCTGTCATCGAGGTCTCGATCACACTCCTCGGGGTTCCAGTCCTCTGCAGCGAGTTTCCGGGAGTCTGATCCCAGGTTCTCTGGGGGGATCCAGTTCCTCGGAGCTGCCCCCAGGGCTGACTCATTGATACCCTCGGGCTCCAACTGGGAGACCGAGGACGAGGCCTCTCCAGAGACCTCCCGATACCGGGACTTTCCCTCTGAGCCGTCTCCCTCGGAGCCTCGGCACCACTCTCCGCCTGAGGACGTGGCCTTTCATGACTTTGCTCTTGACATGACCCGGGCTCTTTCGATCCAGACGGAGCCGGAGGAGGACCCTCGCACCAAGGAGCTTGAGATCCTACAATATGAGTTCCCTCCCAAGGAGACTCTCATGGTGCCAGTTCCACCCATCCTTGAGAGATTCCTCCTCCAGATGTGGGAGTTCCCGGCCTCGGTGCAAGTGGTCAGTCGGTGCCTGGATGCCATCTATCATGTCCGGAAGGGCCCCGGGTTCCATAAGCCACAACTCCGCCACGACTTGGTGGTGGTTGAGTCCTCCATGCAAAAACTGAAGAGTCAGAAAACCTACTCTTCAGTTCCCCCTCTTAGAGAAGCCTGGGCCCTCGACGCCATGGGGCACAAGTGCTACCAGGGCGCCATGCTGCGATGCCGAATACAGACATACGAATTGTACATTGGAATGTACCTTAAGTGCCTAATACAGGAACTCTCAGGGTTTTTGGCGGGTCTCGTTGGGGAACCTCTGCAAAGGTTCCAGTCCCTAGTGGCAGGCATCCAGGACTTTTCCAAATTCCTCTCCTGGGCCGCCTACAATGAGTTAGTCTGCAGCCAGGGATGCAGCCATTGGCATCAGTGACCGGCGCCGGGCATGTCTGCAGACCTCGAACCTGGACAGTAGGTACAGGAAAAGCTCCTGGATGTCCCCTGCAATGGTGAGAACCTATTCGGGAAACCGATGTCTGATAAGACTACGGAGATTGAGGCCGAGGTAGTGACCTGGCAGAGGCTGTCTAAGAAGACGCGGTTCTCCCAAGGAAAAAATCCTTGGGAAAACAGCCCTTTTTCCCGAGGAAAAAGGGCTACTCACAGGCTGGCCACTACTAGCCTGACTCGGGGCAGCCTCACCAGTCCTCACAGCCAAAAAGCCAGGAACACGGGACTAGGAAACCAAAGGCTCTCAAGCCCCAGACACCAGCTGCTACCCAACTGGGGGGGGGGGAGCTTTTGACTCCCTGGGCTGGGCCTCCTCTCCCCTGAGAGGCCCACCTCAGCCCACAGGGGCTCGACTGGCCTCTTTCACCCACAGATGGACCAGCATCACCACAGACCAGTGGGTTCTGTGGGTGGTGCAGGAGGGGTATTTCCTCCATCTACAGCAGAACCCTCCATACTTCTTCCTAGGAGAGCCACCACAGCCTCTCCTCCACCAGGCTTTGCTCGCCACAGAACTCGCAGGCTTGCTCAGGGACAAGGTGGTGGAACTGGTACCCCATCACCTCTGGAGAAAGGGGTTCTACTCAAGGTATTTCCTTGTCCCAAAAAAGAACAGGGTTCCTCCTGCCCATCCTGGACATACGCAACTTGAACAAGTTCCTGGTGAGGGAAAAGTTCAAAATGCTCTCCCTTGGGACACTGCTGCCCTACCTCCGCCAGGGAGACTGGCTGTGCTCCTTTGATCTCAAGGATGCTTGCACCCACATCCTGATCCACCCCTCCCACAGGCATTACCTGAGATTAATGGTGGGGGGGGGGGGCAGCACTGCCAGTATAGGGTGCTGCCAATCAGTCCTCACAATCCTCCCTCTTCCCCTTGGAGTTGCCTCCTTTACCTTTTTTGATTTTGCCTAAGCTATTTCATCTGACTGAGCAAGATGGCATCCATGGGAGGGAAGGGGACCATGCATGCTTGGTAGCATTCCCAAAGGCTTTCTTGAAAGGTGGGGAAATGCTCCGGGCAGGCTGTGTCGGTGCCGACATCACACATAAGTGAGGACCGATTCCTGCTGTCTCTGGAGAACACCTGTTACAACTTAGAATCTAGTCAAGACAGACAGCACAACTGGTAAGAATACACATAAGAGGTGAACAGGAGACCAGGGGGCATCAGGATCCAAAAGCAGTCCCAAAGAAGTAAGTTTTTAGCCTGGATTTGAACATGGCCACAGATGGAGCCTATAAAGAGGTTATGATATAAGCTGTATTCAGTAGAAGTGGGCTCCTGCCTGTCAGAAATTGATTCAAATCTGTGTCATGTAAGATCAGAAATTCCTTTGAATGCAGCATGGCATGGTAGAGGGTTCTGCAGGGCTGGTCTGTTTACTGGGCGAACTAGGGCAGATCCTGGTGGGTGGCATGTTGATCCTCTCCTCTTCAAAGCGGCGGCAGGCCTTAAAGTGTGTGCACGCACTCATGGCCTGGTACTCCTGCCCCATCCAAAAGAAAGTGACATAAAAGAGGGGCAGGAATGGCGGGCCATGAGTGCCTGTAGGTGCTTTAAAGTCTGCTGCAGCACTGAATCAGCAGCTCTATCACTGCTTCAAAGAAGTGATTGCCATGCTGTCCACCTCCCCCAAGTGAGAAGCTTGATGTCAGGGGCAGTGTGGAAGCTATGGCAGCATGGTGGGGGAGGGGGTGGGGAGTGGCAAGTTGGGCCTGCCTAGGATGGAAGAAACCCTGGGTTCTGCTTTTGTGGCAATGCCCCATAATGGCATAAAGGCTTCAAAAGAGGACTCCAATGTTTTGAATGTCATGGTATGCTGTTTGCCAGTGCATTACGTTCCTTCTGCCCATCCTATAAAGCAATGCCCTTTTACACTAGGATCCTGGCCTCAAAATCTGCAGGGCCACCCTCCTCTCTTGGCCCTTTGGATCCTTTGAGTCCAACTTCTGCTGAGAACCTTAACAATCTATTGATTCACTGGTTAAACCAGCACATTCCACCAAAATCCAAGAAGTTTGTCCTGTATTATGACCTCTGGGTTTTTTTTGTCTGCTTCTGCTCTGCATATATTTAAGCACGAGCACACTAACTTTTCTGTCAAGTCTTTTCTTGTCTCTGAGGATTCTCAATGACTATTTTCCCCAAAATCTTGAATTCCAGAATGTATCTGGTGGATTTGGGTCAGAGTCTATGAAGGGGGTAGACAGAGTTCACTATTTTACAGAGCAGCAGTTCAAACCCGCCATGAGCAAGGGCCTCTGTTTTGGGCATTAGCTTTAGGAAGAAAGATTTGACTAAGACTTCTCATCTCTCATACAGAGAGTGGTGCAGAGTCTGTGTCTTTCTGACACTTGGGAGTTACAGTGGGGGAACCGTCAAGGATCGGCTTTGTCCCTGATATTGTTTAATGAATATATGAGGAAGCTAGGGCAGTTAATTAGGAGAGCAGGCTTCACCTGCTTACCTCTATGCAGACATTCAGATTTTGTGCTAGTGAGATTGGGAAGTGAGGAGGAGTTGTGTGCCAGCCTTCTGGAGTTGACAGGTTGGTTAGGTGTCCATGATTTACAATTAAATATAGTAAAGTCTGAGGTGTTGTGGGTGTCCAGATGAGAAGGGAGGAAAGGTCCATAAACCATTATTAAGAAGGGACCCAGGATATCAATGCTTGAACCAGTACAAGCATTGTGGAACCTGTGTCCCTTGGGGAAACTGCTAGGTACGTATGACCTAGATTGGCCACTGTTGGAAACAGAATGCTGGGCTTGATGGACCTTGGTCTGACCCAGTATGGCATATCTTATGTTCTTATGTAAGGGATCATCCTATCAGATAACACTGAACAGGGAAACCATCCAATGGGCACCTCAAGTGAAAAACTTGGATGTCTGGATGGATGTAAATTTATCTATGGAGGCACCAATGACACTTTAATATTGGGAATTAAAGATGGTTGGGCAGCTTTGGCCCTATTTGTCAACTCTAGACTTAGAAGCACTGACTCAAGCACTTGTTAAATTTGCAGTTACATTACTGCAACCTGGTGTATCTGAGTTTGCTCCAGAAGAGCTTACGCCAGCTGCAATTAGTCCAAAATATGGATGTCATTAGATACACATATGTTAATCATGCTGCACATTTGGGTATGCGATCATGCTTAACTGCTGGGAATTTGCTGGGCATGCCTTCAACAGCGCAAGATGGTTACACTTACCATGCGTTAGTTTTGCTGTTAATCACATGATACAGTGCCTTGCAAAAGTATTCATCCCCTCGCTTTTTGTCCTGTTTTGTCACATTATGTACAACCTGGAATGAAAATGGGGGTTCATTTGGATGCTAGGTAATGGACCTGACAATATAGGCCAAATTGGTGAAGTAGAATGACAATAAAATACCTTGTATATAAACAAACAAGTAAAAACGGAAACATGAGTGCATATATATTCATCCCTTTTGCTATGAAATGCCGAAATACGATCTGGTCTAACTAATTAACCTTAGACATCACATAATTAGTTGATTATGGTCCACCTGTGTGCAATCTGTGTCACCTGATCTGTCACATGATTCCTGTATAAATATACCTGTTCTGAAAGGCCCCTGACTTTGCAATACCACTAAGCAAGCAACATGAAGACCAAGGAACACTCCAAACAGGTCAGAGACACAGTTGTGGAGAAGTGTAAATCAGGGTTGGGTTATCAAAAAATATCCCAAATACTGAATATCCCACGGAGCACCATTAAATGCAATATAACAAAATGGAAAGAATATGGCACCACTACAAACCTGACAAGAGAAGGCTGCCTACCAAAATTTACAGACTGGGCAAAGAGGGCATTAATCAGAGATGCTACGAAGACATTAAGGATAATACTGAAGGAGCTGCAAAGATCCACAATGGAGATGAGAGTATCTGTTCATAGGACCATTTTAAGCCATACACTCCACAGAATGGGGCTTTATGGAACAGTGGCCAGAAAAAAGCCATTGCTTAAATAAAGAAATAAGAAAACACGTTTGGAGTTTGCACAACAGTTTGCAGACCCCCCCATACACATGGAAGAAGATTCTCTGGTCAGACGTGACGAAAATTGAACTTTTTGGCCGTCATGGGAAACGCCATGTGTGGCACAAACCCATCACTTCCCATCATCCCGAGAACACCATTCTGACAGTGAAACATGATGGTGGCAGCATCATGCTGTGGGAATGTTTTTCATCAGCAAGGGCAGGAAAACTGGTCAAGACTGAAAGAATGATGGATGGCACTAAATTCAAGGCAATTCTTGAAGAAAACCTGTTTTAGTCTGCCAGAGATTTGAGACTGGGATGAAGGTTCACCTTCCAGCAGGACAATGACCCTAAACACACTGCTAAAGCTAGTTTAAAGGGAAATATTTAAATGTCTTGGAATAGCCTAGTCAAAGCCCAGGCCTCAATCTAATTGAGAATCTGTGGCATGTCTTGAAGATTGCTGTACACTAATGCAACCCATCTAACTTGAAGGAGTTGGAACAGTTTTGCCTTTAGGAATGGGTAAAAATCCCAGTGGCTAGATGTGCTAAGCTAATAGAGACATACCCCAAGAGACATGCACTGTAATTGCAGCAAAAGGTGGTTTACAACGTATTGACTTTGGGGGGGGGGGGGAGAATATATATGCACACTCCTGATTTCAGTTTTTTTTTTGTCGTAATTATTGTTTGTGTCACAATAAAGGATATTTTGCAACTTCAAAGTCATAGGCATGTTATATATATCATATGGTGCTAACCCCAAAACTCCATTTTAATACCAGGTTGTGATGCAACAAAACAGAACAAACACTGAGGGGGTGAATACTTTTGCAAGGCAATGTAAGTGCACACCTTTAGTAAAATTTAAAAAGATGCAAAATTCCTCACATGATCCAACCTGGACCAATCAGTTACTATCTAATCTTCTCAAATATTAATTCCATAGAGTCATTACATTCCACGAATCCAATCCATACTGCACTCACTCATCAGAATTCACTTTGGTCAACCTAACTTCTCATATTAACTTTCCTTTAATTTTGTTTTTTTTAAGCGCCATCAAGTCAGTGCTCACTCCTGGTGACCCAGTAGCCCCTGGGCTTTCTTGGCAAGGTTTGACTGGAAGTAGATTGCCAGGCCTTTTCTTCCAAGGTAATGGAGGGTAAAGTGACTTGTCCAAGGTCACAAGGAGTGCCAGTGGGAATTAAACCCAGATCTCTTTGGTGCTAGGCTGTTGTTCTAACCACTAGGTTACTCCTCCACTAATTTAATGCAGAAGCTCATAAACTGCATCCTATAATTTAGAAAAAAATAATGCCACTCAATAGTGACATTGAAACCATCAGGGTATACTGTTTTCAGTTTAAAAAGCCATCTCTATGTTTAACAAAGAACCTGTTAGATGACTACCTCCAGCCTCACCAGGTTTCTCTGGTACCAACTGCACAACATACCAGCCATCTTTTGCTTCGTGCCAATACATCATCATCCCAGGATGGTGATAACCTTTGCACCTCCTCAGCCATACAAGGCAATACTACTTTGCATAGCAAGTCACTGAGCTCTACTTCTCATAGTATCTCATGGGATAGGTCATTCAGATCTCTCTCTTCTAACTGAGAGATGCACTCATTGGGCATCCCATCAGATCTGTCACCTGACCTGCCCAAACCAAACTTTTTTCTGGAAGATACCTCTTACCCCAAAATATTGCTGAAAGTATTCAATTCCTAGAATGAGCACTGTTCCAGGAGAAGGATCCTAGAAATGAAGTGCATGGCTTCTTAAGATACTTGGATGCCCCTAAAGAAGTTGTCTCTCTCCCAATCCACAGGGTCCTCCCAACGCTTCTCTTGAAAATCTGGTAGATCCCTCTCACAGGGCTGCCCACAGCTAAGTGCCTCAACCTCAAATACAAGATCTATTCAGTACCTGGCTATGATAAGCCACCACTCTCTCATAATAGAATCAGTGCTTAAGAAGACAAAAGGTCTACCCCTGGGTAAGGAACAGAGAATCTTAGATTCCATTGGCAGGAGAGTCTTCCAAGCAGCTATGCTCAACTCCTGCACTTCAGCACACTATTTTCAAATGGTTCTGTATCTTGTGATGGAGCTGAAGCCATTGAAGCGATGGATGTAGAAAAAAACTCTCTTTCTTATGAAGCAACTGAGTTACAGAGGGTGCAATTACCTAGAAGTGCAGCTAGAGGGAGCAGGCACGAGGCTGCAGAAGTTAAGCTGACACACCCAGGTTGTAGCAATGCAGTACCTAATCAAAAGCACCTGGGTAGAAAGCCAGGAAACTCAGTTGGAGAACACCTTCTTAAGCAGTGCTCACAAGGAAGCAAAGAGAGAGGATCTAAGGGGGAACTCGAGAGAGGATTTAAGAAGGAACTCGAGGGAGGACCTTTGAGAGAGAGAGAGAGAGAGAGAGAGAGAAAGGATCTTTGAAGGAAGGACCTGAGGAAGGAACCTCATACACTGCAAGGCAGAGAAGCTTGGATACATGGAAAAGCAGAGCTAAGTTCCAGGGAGAACAAGCCCAGCTTGGAAAGCTCCAGAAGCCAGTCTCTGGTGGAGAGAACACCAGCAGCATACGCTACAGAGATCCAAGGTACAGTGATACTTCCTTTATTAAATGGATGCCAGGTCCTAGGAAGGCTGATAACGTAAAAAGCCATTCTGAGAAGAAGCAAAGCTGGATGAAGTTTTGTAACCCTGTACAGAGAGATATAGGGAAAAGCACTGTTATTTTCTAAACCCAGGCCAGCAAGGCTGGAAAGTGGGGGAAAGAAATACTGAACTGCAACCTGTGTTAACCAGGGAAAGCTCAGGATTAGAAGACACCACGAGTGAGCTAGAACCCATGCAAATTGAGTTTGCAGAACCAGAACCGTTGATGCTTGAACCAATGGACTGCTCTCTGTGTATTACCGAGAGCCTGGAATCTCTTACCGAGATATAACAGCAGCACATGTGTTAAAGTACCTTTTGCTTCTGTTAAAACTGAAGGAAGAAGTATTGTCTTGTTTTTCTTGCTGTTTGAGAAACTTGCTTGGATATAGAGAACTGTGAAGCATTTGTAACAGTTGCTGACCTTTTGTAAATATTCTTGGCACTAAACCTGAAGTAAGGTAATTCTACTTTGTTTCCTGAAGAACCTTTTGCGTAACAAGGGAATAAAAACCTTTTTGTTTCACCCTGCTCAAGGCTCACACATCTATTTTCTTTGTGAAGAGGGACTACAAGGACCAGAATACACTTGGTCTAAAAGTTTTTCTTTCTTCAACAAAATTAAAATGTCCACCCTGACCCTTTGGCACACTGCCACTAGGAGGGGCTGTGACAATCTTTATACCATTATTTATTTATTTGGCTATTCTTTTATACCCCTCTTTTACAGGTCCGAGCAGTTTACAATTAACAACAACTGGTTTTTACATCAAACAGGGTCCAGTACAACTTGGATCATTAAACATAGGGATGAAGCTACATTTACTAAGTACAGGTTGGGTGATATAGCAGCTTAGCTTTATATAATTTATGGGCGCGTATATAAGTGCATATCTGATCTCTTAAATAGGATAAGGTATGGGCTGAAGGGAGAGTTCAGCTGTAATCATTCGTAGGTAGTAAGTTTGAGTTGTGTCTTCTTGCCTAAGGATAGCCAGTCCCCTCAATTGAATCGTACAAAGGATGTTGACAAAGAATGCAAGGCACCTCATTATAATGGCTTTCTCTGACTATAATACTGCAGCTAGAACAGTGGCCATTGCCATCAATGCTTGGTGGCTGGCATGATTATGGGTTTTGGGCCTTAGGCCTTAGAGAGGATGTCCATGTTTGCTTAACAGATGCCCCATGCACAGGGAGCAATCTGTTCGGCAAGACAGTCAAAGAGAGGGTGACCGCCATCAAAGATAATTATAACATGCTACAAACCCTATCTACAGAGGTCTTACTACAATTGCAGGAACCAGCCATACCACCGTTCCTCCACAAGTTACAGCAACCAACACTCTTACTACACCAGCATAAAGCCCAGGGAGCATTAGCAACAGAAAAATTCCTCACCTAACATATAGAAGAACGACCAGCATGCCCTGGGGGGAGGGGGGGGTCATCACTGCTTTTTCTACCAATGCTGGGCAAACAACTGACTCCTGAGTCCTCAGGATTATAAGCTCAGGATATTGCGGTCTTTCAGCATCCTCTGACTTTTCATAGACCACCTCTCCCTCATCTGTCCACACATTAAATGGATATTTTGGAGGTTCTAGGCTTCCTTCAGGCCAGCACCATAAAGGAGGTGCCCCCTTCAGAGATCAACTAGAGCTTCTTCTCCAAATACTTTCTCATCCTCAAGAGGTTGGGAGATCTACGGTTCATCCTCAGCCTCAAAAAGCCAAACTGGTCCAGCAAGAGGGAGAAGTTCAAGATGAACTCATTGGGCACCATCCTTCCATTGCTACACCAGGACTTTTGGATGACATTGCTGGATCTGATGGATGCCTACATGCACATCCTTATTCTTTGCTCCCATAACAGGCTATCGTATCAAAACAGTGTTTCTCTTTAGCACAGTGTTGCAAAAGGGGAGTATCATGACTTTTCAGTTTAACACTGCTTTGATGCTCTGCCATTCTAGTTCTTAATATCTTAATAGTTTTTCCAACATAAAGCTCCTGACATGGGCATTTAGGTGCTAATTTTATAAAGTCTCTTTCATGTGTATAAAATATTGGCAGACTTAAATATAAATGCCTTATCAAGAAGGTGTGCACTTTGCTGGCAGGCATATAGCTGGGGCACAGTCTGGGTGGAGCATGGGAGGACTTTGCAAATACTTTAATCAGTGCATGTACTTGTGAACTTGGACATGCCTAAATTCACAGCTTGATTTCTGCCACTTATTCTAGTATTTTATAAAGACACATACTGTAGGCACCTACATGTCTGTATACAATGGCACCTAAGTAAGAGCCTACTTGACCCCTTAACCAAGGTACCTGTTAAAATATTGCTCTCTTTATGACATATAAAACATTTATAGAGGCACATGCGGTAAAATACATCACCACAAAGCTTTTACCTCTTATGTATTATGACATTCATTCAACAGTAATGTAATATTACTTGTAAAGCAGTGTCTTCACTTGTAATATCTACTCAACTCACGGCCATTTAGAACTTTATAAAGCCTTTTTCATGTATACATGCCATTCTATGTGCCTAAAAGGCCTCCTATAAAATTACCCCAGGAGTAAACGTATGTACAATGACAAGAACTTGTATACTTTTAGGCGGCTAGGGTAAAAGTGTGTCCTAGGGGATAACACGTTTACCCTAGAATGGGCGGAGTCATGATATATGTGCATATTTTATAAAATGGGCATGCAGTTTGTGCACCTGCTTCCAAATAGAATTAAATGTCTGCAGCTGAATTTTAGGCACAATCCATGCAGGATTTGTGCTGGTATTTTATAAACATAGACGCCTGTGTGTCCTTATAAAATGAGCTTGGAATAGGCTTCTTTTTTGCCTGTTCACATATGCATTCTTTTATAATGTTGCCTTTTCAATATAATATGTACAGCAGTATAATGCATTGTCTAATCAGAGGGACATATACATGTTTTTAAATTCTGATCTTAAGTATAGTTTTGTTTTAAATGACACTTTATGCATGAACACTGAAAGATATATTTTGGACAAAGAAAATTAGGCAGAGTGTTTTATTTTGATGGGGGATGTGAATCTTTTTGATGTTGATATGAGTGTTTGTGCACTTGTAAATCAATGTTACTGAAGTCTTTTTCTCTGCTTAAAAGATTTCTACAAGAAATGCAGAATTGAAGGGTTCAAGTTGACATATGTTTTGCATTTTGTTGGCAAATAGTTACACTGATTACTATTTGTTCTAAACAAATTACTATTTGTTTTAATTAATTACCCCGGTTTACCCAAGTTATTGTGCCTGTTATATGTATAATACTCAGATATTGTATTCTGTCTGATGTTTTCTTGTTCTATGTAAACCGCGCTGATTATAAATAGTGCGGTATATAAAAGATGTTAAATAAATAAATAAATAAATAAATAAACTTATGGGATATAAGTTTGTTAGAGATGTATTTTGTGGAGGGTTGTAGTTTATCCACTGCTTAACTCTTTTTTTTTTGTATTGTAAATGGTTACTTTAATTAGAGGGACTATAGCTAAAAGTACTTGGTGGTGTGCTTTTAGTTATATGTCAGAAACATTTATAGATATTTTGAATTAACCATTTTTTTCTGAAAGGTAACAGGGTCTGGGGATCTATGACATGGCCACACATTTTACATTTTTTAAAAAGATCAGTTAGATTGGAACTGCATAATGATTTTATGGTTAAATATTGTAAAAATGAATTTATTCTTAGGGAACTAAGAATTTTAAAAGAACCAAGACCCTTCATGGAGGATAAAGATTTTTTGATCAAATAGAACTCTATAAATGCTCTTTAAATTTAATGTTGTTAGTTGGAACAACTAATGAACAACAAAGTTAAAATGGAGTTAGATGAAAAATGAGGACCTTGAAAACTGAAAGCTCCGACGGGACTTTTGATTGCAAATTAAAAGATCTATAGATTAACATAGAGCATTATTGTAACCAATTAAGTCAACAGAAGTTCAGAAATTCAATAGAGATTTATAGTAACGGGGAGGTTTACTGTTGGATGAAGAAAGAAACTGAACAAAGTGACAAGAAGCAGTTTTGTTTCTTTTAACAACACTTCTGAAGGTTTTTCTGGGAAAGAATTGTTCTCAACTTCTACCTCTCATATTTTAGATCAATTGTTTCAGAATCGAGGAGGGAGGAGAAACGGAAGAAGAGGGGGGAAATGCTTCTCAGTTTTTGCAACAGAATTGTTCCTTGACTAGTTCACATAGGAAAGTTCAGTGATTGTAATTAATTTATCAAATAGAGTACTAACTCCAGCAGAGCTGCTGGCAGGTCTAAAGAGTTCTATTGTTCCTTATTGAGGTGTTCTGTTGCTTCTAAGATTAGTGCACTGAAGAAAAATGTAGTTTGATGCTTGCTTGTGGACGAACAAGTAGTGATGTATAATGTACCCATTTTTAATTGCAGGAGAAATACTGCTACCTCTGCCCTGATATAGTAAAAGAATTTACCAAATATGAAGCAGATTCATGCAAATGGATCAAGCAGTATACAGGCATCCATGCAATTAACAAAAAGCCATTTGTAATAGATGTTGGCTATGAACGATTCCTTGGGCCTGAGATTTTCTTTCACCCTGAGGTACCATGTTAATTAATTACTTACAGCTATTACTACGGATTCTCGGCAATATTTATTTCTACTGTGATCATTTTCTAATATTTTCTATTAATGTCTTTTCTAAGCTTGTATAATCTTAGTTGGGAATGGCCAGATGTATGCATAGAAACAGAGAAAAATGATGGCAGATAAAGCCTTCTCTTCCATATCAACTACTGAGCTTTACAGTCCTTTTTTCCCTGTGTCTGTTCCATGCTTTCTTGAATTCAAATACAATCTTTGTCTCTACTACCTCCACTGGGAGACTATTCCATGCATCTACCGCTCTTTCCGTAAAGAAATATTTCCGCAGATTATTCCTGAGTCTGTCCCCTTTCACCTTCATTATTCAGTGAATTGACAGGAATTTCTATCACTTTAGGTACAAGCTGGCAAATATTTATGCCGTTCATTACTGCTATAGTGAAGAGTATTAGGAGCCATATTGGTCTTGGAGAAAACTGACATCTTTGTGCTCAAAATACATATAAAAGGAATACCTTGGTGATCAGCAGAAAAAGGGCTCAGAAGTGGAGGTCATAAGAAGAGGGTGAAAGAGTAATAATCCTATGGAAGTATTTCTTGAGAGAAAGGGTAAATGGAAGTCTTCCAAGGGAGATGGTGTTGATGAGGACAGCATTTGAAAACAAGAAAGCATGGGAGAAGCACAGAGGATCTCTGAGGGGGGAGGAAAGGATGGGATTATTTATTTATTTAGCAGTGTTTATATACCACTTTTTGCCAAGTCAGCAGTTTACATAAAACAGTATAATACCAACTGGTTTACATAGACCAGAGTAATATATAAAGTAGAACATTGGATACATTTGGATATAGTTGACTATGTACTGTAGTGATGAAAGCTCCCAGAAAGACATGGAAGTGGAAGAAAATCCTAGTTTCCCCTTTGAAATGAATGACAGTTCACTTGTGCATAAGACTTGCAAGCCAGATCAGAAGAAAACCCAGCTCCCTGCTAAGGTCAGGCCACGCCCTAGCTCAGGGGTGGAGACATGCTTGCCTGATGATTGGTCACACAGGTGCAGAGAACAGGGAGTACCTAGCAGCCAACGGTTCTTAAAACCACGAGCAGAGCAGAAAGAGGAAGGAAGGAGGAAAGCAAAGGACAACAGAGAGAGCAAGGCTGAGCATAGCTGGAGGAGAAAGAAAGAAGAAAACTCCCAGTAAAGCAGCTACCTAAGAGGGCCTGGAGAAGGACATATGGAGGCTGAATTTCAGAGCCTGGAGGATCCCAGGAAGAAAGAAATCAGCACTTGTCTGAGGAACCATCCCCAAGGTAAAGCCAGCAGTTTCAGAGCTGAGAAATCAACAGAGAAACAGTTTGCTATTGCTAAGGTCCAGGAAGCAGAGCCCTCACCGTCTACTGTTAAGAGGTGGGTAGAACGTTTTACGTATGGGAAAAGCCATAGCCCTGATAAAAGCAGAACAGCCGAGTCTTCAAAGCTAGAAGCACTGAGAGAGTTGTTTGCTGAGGGAAAAGTTCACTCCCCTAATACAACTGTGCCTTTACAAGCTGAATTGCTGTGGAATCAGTTCCAGGAATTTTTAAAGGAGAGAAAATCTGGGAGAGTTTGTAACTTTGATAGAGATACCCTATATCCTGATGCCATAGAAGGAATGCAAATAGATTCCTGTTTGCCAAGCTCTGAGTGTGAACCTGTACCAATGGATTGCTCATTGTGTTTAAAAGAAGAGTCTGCATTATTGAACTGAGCTGAGAGACTGTGAAACAATATAGAGAATAAGTGAAATACCTGCTTAGAATTAAGGAAAGCTAATACTGTGTTTTACTAAGCTTAATTGTCTTCTGAAGCTAAGAAGCAGTGCTTAGAAGAAGTTTGCTTTGAGAAAAGAAAATCACAGCTGTTGCAAGTTTATTTGTATTTCTGTTGAATGACCACACGAGGCAGTCCTTGGTGTAAGCTTGTGGGAATAAGAACAGCTGAACAGTGAAAAGAGGTTTTTGTTACGTCCCTCTCTGTTACCTGATTTATCCTTTATGTTGGAGAAGCATCCTTTTTGCCTTATTTATTTATTTATTTATTTATTTAACAGTTCTTCTATACCGCTCTATTTTAGATCAGAGCGGTTTACATTTAACATCAACTATACAACACAAGGAACTTTGAGTTGTATTTACAATAAACAGGGAGATCAACTTGGAAGTAACTGGGGGAAACTATGTACAATTCTTAACTCTATACATTGTATCACACTGGTACCTGATTTCAGGCAGAACATATCTACATCTTATTTACACTGTTTGTGTATTGAGCTTAAATGCCCATGGAAATCCCCACAAAATAAATTTTCTTGCTGCCTTGAACCACCGACTCACAACTACAATTTGTCCTTAAAGAATAAACTAACTACAAGTCCCAGCATACCTCTGGTGACAACAAGGGAAGCTTTATTCAAAAGTGGACAACATAAGGCTGTTTCCTGCTTGTAAGCTCTTGGGCCCAAGCGGAAGCATTGCAGTACAATAGGAATCAATACTTGCATTTTCTTTAGTAGGTCCGGGGAGTTAGTCTCGCGGACTGTAATGTTCTGTGAAAAGATGCGTTTTTAGTTTTTTTCGACATATGTTGAGGTCGATGGAGTTTCTTATTGAGGTCAGAAGGGTGTTCCATATGGAGGGTGTATAAAGGCTCGATTGCAGGCTTGTTGGTTATGTTTAGTTTTGGCATGAGGGATGGTAAGTACGTTCATTGTAGATGATCTACTCCTGTTGGGCTGCTGAGTTTGTAGTGAGGTGTGGAGGTGTATAGCGGAATAGGAATGGATGGTTTTGTGTGTCAGCAGGAGAGTCTTGTATTTTATTTGGCTAGCAATTGGTAGTCAATGGAGTTGTTTGAGGATGGGTGTGTTGTGTTCGTATTTTGAGACTCCCTGAAGGATGTGAGCTGTTATATATAGAACAGTGGTTAATGGAAGCAGGGTGGTTGGTGGGAGGCCCTGGTAGATGAAATTACAGTAGTCTAGGCATGGGAGAATTATGGCTTGAAGTGCTGTGTGGAAGTTTACAGGATCCAGAACTGGTTTGAGGTGTTGCAGGGTTTTAGCCTTGAAATATACTGTTTTAATGGTTTTATTTATTTGCTCTTTAAAGGAGAGGTGTTGATCGATGATAATTTTAAGGTATTTTACTTCTGGATGAACTTGTATTTGGGTGTTGTTTAGTGTTACGGTGTTTGGTGAGAATGTGTTGTTCTTTGTTATGAATATAGCCTCGGTTTTTTTTGTAGTTTATGGTGAGGTTGTTGTCGATTAGCCATTTGGAGACATCAGAAAAGCAGTTTTGGTGGTTAGTGAAGGAAGGTTGTTTTATACTGAATGGTCCATAAAGCATAATATCATCTGCATAGATATGAAAATTGAGGTTGTGAGATCTGATGATAGAGCAGAGGGGTTGGATTTATAAGTTGAATAGGAGTGCAGATAAGTTGGATCCTTGTGGTACTCCTTATATTTGTTTGAAGGGGGTGGAGGTGTTTGTTCCAAGGGGGTGGAGGTATTTGTTCCAATTCTTATTTATTGGTATCTGTCAGTAAGATATGATTTGAACCATTGGAGGACTGTGCTGTGGATACCGGTAAATTGGAGACGTTGCAGGAGGATGCTGTAATTGACAGTGTCGAAAATGGCTGAGATGTCAAAGAAGATCAAGAGGAATCCTTGGGATGTATTCAGTATGCCTTTTATTAGGGTGTCAATGAGGGAGACCATCAGTGTTTCAACTCTGTGGAAGGGGCGGAAACCGTATTGTTGTGGGTCGAGGAGGGAGTTCCTGTTGATATGGTCCTGGAGCTGTTGTTGAATGGCTTTTTCAATGCTTTTTGCAGTGAAAGGGAGACTGGCGATTGGTCTGTACAGCAAGTGCATCCTCAGCCTGATCGCCAGCAGTGGCAGCAAGGGAGCGGAAAGGTAAGCTCCTCCCTGCTCCCCATCACCTCCAACCAGTGCCGAGCAGCTGCATATTTTTGTTTTAAAGCCGCGTTTGGGAGCTGCACAGCAAGACTGGCTTCAGCCTGATCACCGGCAATGGCAGCAAGAGAGCAGAAAGTTAAGCTCCTCCCCACTCCCCACTCCCCACCACCTCCAACTAGCACCAAGCTGCTGCAGATTTTAAATTTAAAACCGCGCTTGGGCGTGCTTACGCCTGAGGGCCTCGCCCTTAGGCACAGGCCAAAGATATCCAGCCCACCCCCTATGCGCAACAGAACAGCACAAACCGCAATAGCCACTCCTAGATCCAGCCTCAACACAGTATCCTAAGACACCAGCTCAGGCAATCCACCGACCTCTACAGCTTTCTAACATCGGACCCTCACAACACAACCAGAGATTGGCTTAGGACTTTCGGCCTACAATCAGCAATGAATCGGGGTAGGTCTCCTCCCCATCCCGCTCCTGTGATCTACCAGCCCAAACAATAGAAGAAAGTACATTCAAATTCCACTACACCACAACGATCCACACCAAGGGGCCCCTGCACACTGGAACCAGTGAAGCAATACAACAGCTACAACAGTGTAACTGTAACCACCATAACTCCAACTTCCTGAACTGCACAAAAACCTCTAACTCCTAGAAGCACAAAATGTGGCATCTATACCTAACCTTCTATACCCAGCTCACACTCTCTCTCATAGCCTCAGCTCACATCCCCTCTCACAACATTATCTACCCCCCACTTCTATACTATGCAACCTACCCAATAACATACAGATACTATGTCCTTCAGTTAGAGTGCTCACGACATCAACATACAAGACAATGAAACCCCCAGCACCTAAAACACATCAAGATCGACACTAACTTTGCACCACCATCCCCAAAACAAAAGACAAAGCACACACACTCAAATGTGCACTTCTAAATGCACGTTCCATATGAAATAAAATCCCCATCATCAGAGATCTACTTACTACTCAATGTCTTTACATCCTATGCATAAGTGAGACTTGGTTAACGGACACCGACAACGTTCTTCTAAACCAAATCACTCCAGATGGCTACATACCATTTCACTGTCCTTGCACCCAACGAAGAGGTGGAAGTGTAATGATCCTAGCCAAATTGCACCCAACTTCCAGTACCTCTCAACAGAAAGCTTGGAAGAAACAAACCCTATCACCATAAAGAACAACCAATTGTCCATACTCCTCATATACAGAACACCGACCGCATATGCTGTTGACCTATACAGCATCCTAGAAAACGCACTCTCAACCACCAAACCAAACAAGGACCTCCTCCTCCTAGGAGACTTTATTTATTTATTTAACCGGTTTTATATACCATTTTTCTTCAAGGCAAAACGGTTTACATTGAACAAGAAGGAGCGTTTACATGGAACAGTTGGAACTATGTACAGGTAACTTTGGTATAAATATTACAGTGTTAAAATGAACAAAAGAACAAAAATAGCTATTTACAGATGGCCTGGAGGCTATGCGGTGAGGCGCTGTGTTCGCCTATTTGGGGGAAGAGCTGGGTGAAGGAGCGTGGGGGGATGGGGGGTACTGGTGAGGGGTGGTGCAGGGGGGTTATTGGGGGTGAGTGGTGGGAGTGGTGAGGAGGGGCAGCGTATAATCTTGTGGGGGATTTGTGGCAGTGGATGCGTTAAAGTATTCTTCAAAAAGAAAGGTCTTGAGATGTTTTTTGAAGAGGGTGTGGGATTGGAGGGCCCTTATGGTGGGGGATAGTTTGTTCCAGTTGGTGGGAGTGTAGAATTTGAAGGCTCTTGTGCAGGTGCATTGAGGTTTCTTGGAACTCTATGCAGGTAGAGGGAGGAGATTTTGCTGTGTTTTGGCACCGGAGTCTGCTGTTGTTGGGGCGCTCAATTAGTAGTTGTAGCTGTTCCGCCATGGTGTTGAAAAGGGCTCTGTGTGTGAGGACAATGGTTTTGAACCTGATATGGGATGCAACTGGCAGCCAGTGTAGGAATTTCAATATGGGCATGATGTGGGAGTGCCTGGTTGCTCCGGCAATGTGATGTGCAGCAGTGTTTTGGGCCAGCTGCAGGGGGGCGAGAATGGACTTAGGTAGTCCTTGTAGGATGGAGTTGCAGTAGTCGATAAGAAGGGTGATGGAGGCTTGACAAACTTTGCGGAAGCTTCATAAGGTAGAAAAGGGTGGAGATTGTGAAGAGTTCTGATTTTGTAGTACATATTTTTTTGGTGGTGTTTAGGATATGAGGCTGGAAGTTCAAGAGGTGGTCCAGGGTTACACCAAGGTACTTGATCTGAGGTTTGACCTGAATTTTGGTGTCGCCCAGTTTGATGCTATGTGGGGAGTTGAAGCTGGGATCTCTGGAGATGTGAAGGAGCTCTGTTTTGCTGAAATTGATTGTGAGATTGTGCAGCTGTAGCCATGCGGTGACTTCTGTGAAGCAGGCTGCAAGGGTGGAGTAGTCAGGGGAGTTGGTGTTGAAGGGGGTGAAGATCATTATATCATCTGCATAGAGTTGGTATCTGACATTGAGGCTCGTGAGGATGTGACAGAGGGGCCTGATGTAGATGTTGAAGAGGAGGGAGGAGAGGGCCGGTCCTTGGAGTACTCCTTGGGGAAGGGTGAATGGCGATGAGGATTGGTTTCCAGTTCTCACTTGTTGGGTTCGTTGGGAGAGGTTGAGAGACTTTAATCTCCCCACACTCTCTCCTAAAGCTGCTAGCACATTCCTGGAAGCTATATCTGCTCTGGATCTCCAACAAATCCATACTAACCCCAACACATGACAGAGGTGACACTCTATATCTAATCTTTGTCAAGAATCACAAAACGCACACAGGGACCCTCACACTCAATACATAGCCAACCAATACCCTGGTCTGACCACAGACAAGTTAGCCTCTCCATTCCAATAACTAACAAAATTCTACCCACTACCCACCAACAATCAAGATGATGCTTTAAATGATTCAACAAAGACACATCTTACAAGACATCCTCCCCCAGTTCGAAGCCAGCACAACTGACCCCGACACTCTCTCTAATAACTGGAATAAAATCATTGGAAAAGCAGCATCCACAATGCCCACCTCTTTTCACATAACCAGAAAACTACACAAGACACCATGGTAGAGCTCTACCCTCTGCAAATTCAAAACCCAACTTTGAAAATCTGAGCGGAGATGGTGAAAAACTACCGACCATGAAACAAAAACTAACCCTTGAAGTTTTTACAAGCCTACCGTACTGAAACTGACAATGCCAATTGTGCATACTACATGAAACTAATCAACAATTCAACCAAGCACCCAGAGAACTATTTGACCTCATTAAACAGATGACAGACACTTACCACCACTAACACGAATACCTTCCTCATCCCCCAACAACTTGCAACCTAATACAAACAATTCCACCCCCAACCTAACCTAATCCCACCCCCCATCACTATAACCCCCCCATAACTCCACATGGTTAGCCTTCGACACCATTAGCAAAGAAAACACTGAATCCATCATTTCTAACCTCAACACCACAACCTCCCCTCTTGATCCTTGTCCTGTCAGTTGGATCAAAGCAACGAAAATGGAACTCAGTCTAATACTTTCCAGAATTGTACAATCAACCCTTCAACAAGGCCATATGCTTCAACCCCTGAAAGTGTCATCCATACGTCCCACACTGAAGAAACCTAATCTTGACCCAGAGCTGAGCAGTTGGTGTGGTTGGCAGACTAGATAGGCTGTATGGTTTTCCTCTGCTGTCATTTCTATGCTTTTGTGGTTACCTGCAGCCCTCTACAAACACACTTACACGTAGAGCTACCAATATGCATTACCTTGTTAGCAAATGCCAATGCCATTAACGCATTAATGGCTTTGGGACCAGCAGTAAAATAGCACATCTTAATGCATATTAGTAATTCTAGCTATTAATTTGATTAATTTTTAACATTGAGGAAGAAACTATATTTAGGAAACCTTAACCTCTAGAAGTAAAGGCACAGAAAGAACACGCTTTTATGGTAATTGTAAATAAAAGCTTGTTTTTATTCTTTCCAATCCAACAGATGTTAGATAGAAACTTTACATAAGGGGTCAGGAATTACTGTCCATTTGTCTGTCTCAGTCTAGAAACAAAATAACTTTCTGAAAATTTAACCGAATAGGACCAAATTTTGCTAGGGGTTCCAGAAAAATAACATCCCCCAAAAATAGCCAAATGCATTTCTATGGGAGAAACAGTCCAGCTTCTGCAGTATAGAACCATTGATATACTAAAATATGGAAACAAATTTTAGAAGGGGCATCCAAGTACAATTTGGGATGTTTAAGCCAGAACGTCTGCAAAAATGCTGGCATGTCCAGGTGCAGACATGATAGGCTTGATATTCATCTGGGATGGTTATGCGCAACCCTTTATTTATTTATTTACATTCTCTTATATACCGCGCTATTCTGCATCAGTGTGGTTTACATTGAACAAACTGAAATTACATTGAACAGGGCATTATAACTTGGAGATAACTATTTTACAGGGAACATGGGCTATGGAGGGTTAAGTGGCTAAGGAGCACCTGTGGGACTAGAAGCCCCAGTCCTTCCGGCCCAAGGTTGCTGTCCTCTAGTGGGATTTGAACCCCCGACCTTCTGGCCTGAAGTACCTTGCCCCAACCACTAGGCCACTCCTCCACTTTGACTCCCAATATTCAATGCTGGGGTCATATGAGGCCCTGGCATTGAATATTCAGGGTCACCACACAGCCTCCAACATCGTAGAAGCTAACCGGGTAGTGACGATTTTGCATTGCTACTTGGTTAGCTCCCATGGGTAAAACTAGGCCTAGTTTAACAGCAGCTTGCTAACCGGGTAGTGACGATTTTGCATTGCTTCTTGATTAGCTCCCATGGGTAAAACTAGGTCTAGTTTAACAGCAGCTTGCTAACCGGGTAGCTGTGCAATATTGCTGCTACTTGGTTAATGACTGTTGCCACCCACAACATGCCCCGATGTTAAGCGGTTAGCATCGGAGTATATAGCGGTGTTAGTTGGGGATATTCAGCAGCACTAACTGTGTTAGTGCCGTTGAATATTTCATTCAGTGACATTTACATGGTTTACAGATCTGTAAACCATATAAATGCCTTTAGAATATTGGGCCCTATATGGACAACTGCAGGGGCATCTACATAGACATCTCCAGGACTGTATTTCAGAACCTGGATATCTAGGATAGCCTAATTGCAGGGCTGGCCTGTCCACTAGGTGAGCTAGGCAGTGGCAACACACACGAAGGGCCATGCTGCCCCCCACCCCAGCTGCTGCTGATTCTGTCATGGGGAGGGAAGCAGTTGCACTATTTCAAAAGGCGTTGGCTTTCTGTCGCTGCCTTCTTCCCCGTGGCAGACCATGTCCTTCAGCAAACTTGGCCTGCTGCATCTGATCCCCTTCCGCAGAAAGTCGCTGCCTTCTGGAATATTGCTACTGCCAGCCCCCATGACAGAATTGTTGGCAACTGAGTGGGGGCAGTGACATGGCTTGGCGAGGGTAGCATGGCTGGAGTTTCTGCCTAAGGCAGCAGAAACCCTTGGGCCGGCCCTGCCTAATCATTAGAGTAGTGGGCTAGGAACAGGGCTGCCAGGGTGCAAATCTCACTGCTGCTGTCGACATTGTGCTGAATACTGAGAATGATGGAGTGTTTTCTTCTCTACACTATCTGGATGTTTTACAGCCAAAACAAGCACTTTTCAGATATCTGTCTATACCTGAAACAGGTTTAAATTTAGACGCAATGCCAGACATTCATGACATTTCTGAGATCAGGCAGGAATGTTCAGGTTTCTGGGAACGCCCTAGCCCTGCCTCCACCACTCCCTCATTCAGACTTGGACAGGGTCCTCATGATGGGGATGTCCCCAAAGCCAGCTTCTAAAATGGCTCTGGAGATGTCTCTGTCTTTGAACGTCTGTGTGCCTGTTTTCAGACAACAAAAGCACAAATAGGGCTTCCAAAATGACCCCCATATCATTTAGGGAATATCTCCTTTCAGCCTACCTCTCCCCTCTTTTCTACTTTCCTGGCCACAGAAACATACAATGTCAACACACACACATATAGATGCATCTCCACTCACACACAAAACACAGAGAACAATGCAGTCACAGAGGGATTGGAAATAATTTCATGAGGACGCTCCGGATGCTTTTCTCACCATGCACCCCCATCCAGTGCTGCCACACCCCTAGTGATTCCAATATGTATTTCATTTTCTTTGTTGTAAATTTTAATGTGAAACGTAGTGAATTTCTTAATGATTGCTGTCCATGATGGGCATAGAGTGACTGCCTAAGTTGGTGGTGCGCCAGATAATTTACTGATGTCAGTTGGTTAAAAAAAACCCCAACAGATTAAGGGCATGTATAGGTATGGTTTAATACAACTAAGTTTTATTGATTTTCCCATTTAAACAAAGTAATTACAATACACAATACACTACAGGCGGATACTATATAATGCAAGCATACAAACCAACATTTTTGCAATATCCCCTTCACCCCTGCAGGAAAATAACCCAACCCCCATCCCATTCACCTGCCCACCCATAGCTAAACATACAAAAAATTTAAGAGCTCACTTAGTTGCTGTGGTAGCAGCGACATCAGAAAGGGATGATAGATATTCAAAAAGACGCACCGTCTCTTTAGTCCTGACATGATTGCCATAAAAACTCCTTATGCAGTAGAGTATGCATTTGCACACTCCGCAACTCCAAGGTCAGAGGCTGAGCATCAAACCAGATCTGCATAAGGCAATGGTTGGCAACAAGAGGCTTTCCTAACAATTAGAATCTCTGCCCATGCACTCAGTTCCAAATCATACCAATAGTCCAGCAAACAGATAGCAACGTGGCAGAGAGACTGTAAAAGATAGCATTTCAAAACCCAACAGTCTGAGGGCAAAACTATATACAATGCACAAACTTCCCCACATCATGCAAGCATTTCAGGCAGTTCGCTACATCAATGACGCCAGCCCAGCATGCTCTCTGGGGGAACATATACAGCCTATGTAACCACTTAAAGTGAGTCTCCCGCCAGACATAACTCTCCATCACTTCAGCCGTCCCACACACACAGCTCTGAAAATCATCCACATCCAATTCCACATGCACATCATGCACCCATCTCTGAACAACTGTAGATAACACGAAGCTGACAATAGAACCAGGAGATAAGCCCCATCTTTACTGACTGCTTGAGGAGGGTAAGATCAAAGGCCGTGTCTTGGAAGGCTTGGGGATACCTCCTCAGTGCTGCACAACATAATGCCGCACTTGCAGAAAGCCACAAAATTCTCTAGTTCCCAAATGATATTCCCAGCTCAAGGAATCAAAACTCTGAATCTGGCTCTGACCCCTCTCCAGGAGCTGTCCAACCTGCCAAAACCCCAGGAAGCAAAAAAAGAGCACCCCATGCCTGGTACAAAATCAGCAAACCCACACAGGGGGAGATAGTCCGAGACTCCGACCTGTAGGCCCAGTTTTTTCCTGACCCATTGCCAAGCCCAACACAGCGGCTGCACTAAAAAACTTTGTGGCCCAGTCATATAATGGCAGGGAGTACTTGAGTGCAGTGCAAATGCCAAACTATACGGTGGTACCAACTAAGCCTCCAAAGACTTGTCAACTACTTCCACCCGTCTACTCAACAACCCCTCACATAGCACAATAAACAGTTGACATTATACAAGTGCAGGTCAGGCACCCCCAGGCCACCATCCACCACCACTTGTTGCAGTAATTTTAAGTGCCTGCATGGCTTCCCGCCCTTCCATAAAAATTGACTAACTACTCTCCCATTTATCACGATCAGGCTTCTTAATCACCAGTGGCAAAGATTAAAAGACATACAGCCAACAGGGTAAGATAATCATTTTCAGCAGCTGAACCCAGCCCATTAATTATAGCAGAAGATCACGCTAGACATGCAACCACTCCGACACCACCCGCAAGATCGATCCATCATTAAGTGCATACAAGAGCTCCAGGTTCCGGGGTAATATCAATTCTAAATATTTAACCGAATTCTTTGTCCACTGCTTCGGAAATTCCCCTCTCCAATGCCTCCACACATTGCCTGGTACATCCAAAGCCAGGGATTTATCCTAATTAACTCACAGCCTTGAGAAGGCTTCAAATTCTTAAAAGATCGCAGTTACCCATGGCAGCGAAGCCTGAGGATCCCCCAATAGCATACGTCAGTCATCAGCAAATAAGGTGAACTTAATCTCTTCCCTCCCAGCCCAAACTCCCCATACTTCAGGGTCCTCTTTCAACAAGAGCCAGATGCTTGATGCATAACACACAACACAAATAGTCTCAGAGAGAGAGGCCACCCTTGCTTGGTAGTGTCTTGCATTTTAAAACACTTTGAAACAAAGCCATTCACTCCCACTCTCGCCTGTGGGAAACAATATAAGGCTTGTATTGGTGCCACAGCCTCCACACCTAGGCTGAACTTTCTGAGCACATGCCACAAATAAGACCATGAAACCTTATCAAAGGCCTTCTCTAAGTCAAAGCTGACTGCCAACGTAGCCTCACCCCACTGCTGGGCCACTTCCAATCCTTCCAGCACTCTTTGCACGCTAGTAGCTTCATGCCAACCAGGGACAAACCACACCTGTTCCTTGGCCACCAACATGGGCAAGCACTGGTTTAACTGCTGTGCAAGGGTCTTAGCATAGATTTTAACATAAACATTAAGAAGCGATATAAGCCAGTATGATTCAATCCTCTCAACATCCTTTTGAGGCTTTGGTAACACAGTGATCAGGGCACCTGTCATCTGAGCCTCCTCAAACAGTGTGTTCACAAAGACTCTGTCAACCAATAATTTATAGAACTCAGCACAAAATCCATGAGGTCCTGCTGCCTTGAGGTTATTCATTTCCTTGCTAATGGCCATAATTTCAACCCCGGTCAACAGTGCATGTAAACACTGCTCCTGTTCCTCATTGAGCACAGGTAGGCCCAAGCCCTCAAAGAACCAATCCCACTCCTTTCCACCTGAATGCCCCCATACAGAGCCTCATAAGACTGAGTGCACAGCATGCAAATGGATGCATTATCTGTAAAACGTACTCCCTGCTCATCACACAGAGCCACAACAAAGTGCGGACCCTGCGCCATTTGCACCAAGTGCGCCAAACAACAACCTGACTTATTGCCAAAATGAAACAACTTGTGCATATGCGCTGATGCAGGATACCATTAACCAATGCCTGGAGTTGAAAAAGTTGCTCTCGGAAGGCCACAGAAAGGCTGCGTGCCAGCAGCTGTTGCACTGACTGAACCTGCTCACCTAAACTCAAAAGTGTGCCAGTTAACTGCTGTTTCCACCGGGCCATATACATGATGATGGCCCCATGGAGTATGGCCTTCGTCGTTTCCCAAAATAAATTTGGCATCGCCTGATGACCCCTATTAAAAAGGGTAAAATCCTGCCACTGCTGCTTAAGGTAGGGCCTGAATTCAGGATCTTCATGGGGCCCAGTCGGCATCTGCATCTACGGTTTTGCCCTACCCACTTAAAGGCATATTCCACAAGCACTGATGCATGATCCGAGATGACTAATTGGCCAATTTCGGCCTGCACCACATCCCCCAACAAGGAGGTGGACATTAAAATATAGTCCAATCTACTTTGCGTCAGATGCGCACGTGAAACATGCATAAACTCCCAGTCACCTGGATTGAGCACCTTCCAGGAGTCCACTAGCTGACGCTCCTAACACAACCAAGCCAATCCTTTATGTCATGGGAGCATCCCCCAAGCCAGAGGCTGATGGTCTAAAAAGGATCATCAGTCTGAATAAAGTCCCCAGGCAGTATCATGGGGGCAGCTTCCAGTCTCAAAAGCAACGCACCAATTTGTGAAAAAAATTGCTCATTATTTCCTGCTGGGAAGTAGACAGATAGGAGCCACATGTGTTTCCCCTCCAGAGTTCTCTCAACACCCCCAACATATCAGCCATGAGGGTCAGTAAGGACTCTTTCTTCCACAAAGGAGACTGCTTTATGAATAAGAATGGCTACCCCTGCCTTCCAGGAATTGGAAGCAGAGGCTGAATAACAGTGTTCCCCCCTAGCAATCTGCAATTTACGCAGCTTGCTTGCATCCAGGTGAGTCTCCTGCAAGAAGCCCACCATTATCTTGCATCAGCACAGGTCTGTCAAACCTTTTTCCTTTTAATGGGGGACCCCAAACCAGCCACATTCCAAGTACATATTACCTGCACTGCCATGAGTACCAGTCAAACCATGCACACATGCAACACTTCTCCACTCCCCCCCACCCCCGAGAGCATTCTGAATCCACTTGCGCCTGACCCCACACTCCCTCATAACCACTTTCCCATACAGATCCTTCCCTTGTATGCCCTCAAAGGAACCCCATATTCTCCCATCCCAAGACCCCAAACCCTACCCTACCCTATCCTACCCTACCTTGGCCCCTTAACTACCCTACTCCACAACAGCACCACAGCTTGGTGCATGAAGTAAAGAAACACACCGCAAGGACATCTGCCTCATACATTCCAACCCTTTAAACACAATTCTCTTTACCCTTTGACACACACTCACAGCCAGCTGCAACATCCTCCCCATATCTCCCAGACCACCATTATATCATACATACTAGCTCAGCCCCAAATAACCCATTCCCCCTGAACTCAATAACTACAGCACAAGATCAACAGTACAGAACATTGACCAAACAGTAATGATGAGATGAACAATTAAAAATAACAATACACCAACTTTTCACTACTCTCATTCGAACCGACAAGGTTCAGCTCTCCCATCTAGGATACCGATAAGTTACCACAGGATCCGAGCAACTATGTAGGACCGGCCCATCCTGCTAGGCGGCTGCCTAGGGTGGCATATTTCTGTGGGTAGCAGGCCTTATGCTTCGGCACACAAGGTCTGCCGCTCCTCCCTGCACACTCCAAGCCACGTGTCCTTCCCCCCCACATGCTGAGCCACCCCCCCCCCCCCCCACTGCTGCTGATTCCTGGGGGGATGACTAGGCTTGGCTGCAGGCTTGTGCTTTGGCACACATGGCCTGCCGCTTCTGAACCCCTGAAGTTATGTCAGAGGGGAGTCATAAGCAGCAGGCCATGTGTGCTGAAGCACATGGCCTGCCACTAAGCCGAGTCGCGCCCCCCTCTCGAACCTACTGCTGAAATTTACAGTAGTTGGTGCGGCTCTGCTCAAGGGGGGGGGGAGGCAGCATAGCTCGGGGGGGGGGGGGTGGCACAGCCGGGGCTTCTGCCTAGGGCAGCAGAAACCCTTGGGCTGGTCCTACAGCTATGGATATTTCAATCACCCTCCAGGCCCTCCTGCACAGCTGCAGATGTCTGGCATTTAAGGCACTTCCCGCCTTCTGACACACATTGCCATTTAGGCCTAGGAGGGCCTAGAGTTGGCACTGCTGACATTTGCCTTAGATATTCAGTCACCAGTCCGGCATTCTTAAGTTGCTCCCAGGCCTCCTCCATAGTCCGACTTTGGTAAGTCGTGCCATTTTTAGTAAAGTGCAAGCAAAGAGGTGAAGCCAGCAATACTTTATAGAGTTCTGCATCAGTACCGTTGTGACATCAAGGAGCTCCTCCTGCTTCTGTACTGTCGCTTGAGATAAGTCCCCAAATAGAGCAATCTGATGGCCATCCAAACTTAATTCTAACATCCGCCTGAAAGTCTGAAGAAGTAGTGCCTTCATTGGGAAGGGCATTATGCATATACAGTGTCCCTAGGTCAGTTGGTGCATGGTGGCCCTAAAGCCCAGTATCCCTATTCCATTGCCACCCTGGGATGCTCAATACCAGGTTCCGCTGTCTGCAAGATCTGCTGAAATACCTTCTGAGCAACTGTAGCTGCATTCAGGTAGCACTCTTCCTCTGACACATCCCACACATGTAGATTATTGCGGCGCATGGGGTTCTCAGTGAGCTCCAGCTTACACTGATCCTCCAACCAGGCCGCTTCCAACTTATGTGTGCATCCCGCCAGTATTTCGATCTCTGCATCCTGTGCCTCATCTCTTTGATTTAGTAAGCAAAAATAATGAAATATCACTCCAGAAAAACCTCAGGCAACATAACGTTAAATTTTCAACATATGGTGATGACTTATCTCATACATTACATAGTGCATGCTGTATAGGTCTCAGACTCCTAGGCACTGAAACTTTAATCGTAATTCTTAGTGGAGTGCCAAATCGCATCAATGACCCACAAGCACTTTTTATCTGTGTGAAAGCACCACCATAAGTGAATATTCATATCATATAGAGATAGTTTAAACACCGCTTAGCTTTTCGGTGTTCCCCAACGCCATCTCCTGGTGCCTTTTCGTGCGTTTCACTCTAACGAGTTTCTTCAGGGGGTTTTAAAAGCTAAAAAATAAAAACAGAAAAATATCGTTCACCAAAGCTTCCACGTACACTGCCTTTAAAATCTCTCGAAACCCAAATATAGTGGATCCTCGTACCTTTAGCAAAAATCTCTGACTCTTGCTGCAGACGCTATCCTCATCAAGGTTTTGTGAATCAAGGAATCTTTAAAAAAAACAAAAAAAACCCCATCTCTTTGCTTGGCTTCCTCCACCCAGGTCCCCTAAATCTGCCATTTCTCTGCGCAGGTCCGATATCATGGTGCGAACCTTATCTACCATGTGATTAAACTTTTGCTTTAATTCCTGTCAAGTTGCGCAAAAGACCCTTCATGCGCCCAATAGTAAGGTGCCCATCCAATCAGTCCTCTCCGCCGCTTGTTGAGCTATCCGAGGTTCAAGATTCCTCCTTGGCCTGTGTCAACTTTGCACTTTCCCCTGACCAGTCCCTAACTATCTTACTCTCTTGTCTCTGGGCGAGAGTCTTATTGCTCTGCCGTGGTTTCACTGCCATGGCATTCTCCTGTGTCTCAGCAGTAGAAAACACTAGCTCCGCAATTTTTAGGAGGGTGTTGCTGCAGCTAATCGCAAATTATCTGTGGCTCCAGCAGAGACGAAGGCTCTGTCTGCCACCCTTTGGCGATGACATCACATAAATATGGTTTAATGGGAAAAAGGAAACATGATTTAGCCAAGGGAGTCTTGCTTCACCAATCTGCTAGATTTCTTAGTAGGTATGAATAATAAACATGTGGATAAATGTGAGCTAACCGATATAGTATATCTGGATTTTTTGAAAGCATTTGATGAAGTATCCCCTGAATGACTCCTGAGGAAATTATAAAGACATGGAATAGGAAGCAATGTTCTACTGTGAATTGGGAACTGGTTCGAAGATAGAAAACAAAGTTAAATGGCCAGTTTTTTGCAATGGAGGAAGGTGAATAGTGGAGTACTCCAGGGATCTGTATTGGGACCGCTGCTTTCTAATATTTATTTATTTATTTAAACGGATTTCTATACCGCCTTATCCTACAATCAAGGCGGTCTGAACAGCAAACAGTCAATAAGATACAGTGTCTAGTGTGCACATGCAGTGGGCAGTGTATGCGTGTGAGTGTGTCTGGATGTTGATTCTTGGTGTGCTATTTACAGCGTGCGCTATTTACAATGATATGTATATCAGGTCCTTGCTTAATTACTATTATAGTGATGTGTGGGGGGAGGGGGTATTGAGGTGTCTGTTGCATGGTTTATAGTTTTAAATTATCTGGAAATGGGAATGATGACTGATGTCACCAAATTTGCTGATTACACCAAATTATTTTAAGTTGTGAAATCCCATGTGGATTGTGAGACTTTAGAGGAGGAATGTACAGTGGGGAGACAGAGTATCAAAATGACAGATGAGATTTCATGTGGACAAGGGTGGAGTGATGCACATATGGAATAACAACGCAAATTATAGCTACAACATTAGGAGTCACCACCCAGAAAAAAGGATCTAGGCATCATCGTGGGCAATACATTGAAATCTTCTGCATACTGTGCAGTGGCGGCTGCAAGGGTGCTTTGTGGTCTTTCAAGATCAGACCATATCACCCCGACTCTCATGGAACTACACTGGCTACCAATTCATTGCAGGATAACCTATAAAATCCTCATCATCACTTTCAAGATTATCAACAACCTTGCCCCCACGTCTCTTAATGACCTCATCTCCCTCACCCCAAAAAACAGAGAGAGAAGGATAACAACGGACAACACCCTGATTATCCCCAAGGAGTCCATCAAATGTACCCAATCAACCAAGAAAAGGACCTTCGCCTTCTATGCACCTAAATGCTGGAATGACCTCACACCTGAAATAAGAGCGATTAAAGACCTCTCTCAATTTCGTAAGGCAATCAAGCACCACATCTTCCTGATCCATTTTGCACAGACTTCCAATCCTCATCGGACCATCAGCCCTCCTAAACCGACAAACTCTCACTCTTCTCCCCAATTCCCTCACAAGTAATTTCTGCCTCAAGTTCTTTTATGCCCTATCTTATCTTATTCCGACCATAGTCTGCCTGTGAATACTAAAGAACCCAATATGTTTATACATAGCTCAGTTTTTACACTGTTTTTTTGTATATAGTTTTACTGTGTGTACATAGTTATAGTTTTATTACCCCTTTTCCAAGTTTAAGTTACCTGTTATAATGTAAGCACACCAGTGTTTTCTGATTGTGCAGTTCTGTTGTAAACCGCACTGAAAACAAATAGCGCGGTATATAAAAGATGTTAAATAAATAAATAAATAAATAAAAAGGCAAACAGAATGTTAGGAATTATCAGGAAAGGAATAAAGAATAAAACAAAGAATATAATAATACCTCTGTATTGCTCCAAGGCACAACTGCACCTTTGAGTATTGTGTGCGATTCTGGTTGCTGCATCTCAAAAAAGATATGGTGGAAGTAGAAAAGGTACAGAGAAGGGCGACTAAAATGATAAAAGGGATGGAATGATTTTCTTATGAGGAAAGGCTGTAGAGGTTAGGAGTGGAGGAGTGGCCTAGTGGTTAGGGCAGCAGCCTAGCACTGGAAAAGCCAGGGTTCAAGTCCCACTGGTATGCCTTGGGCAAGCCACTTATCCATCCATTGCCTCAGATACAAACTTAGATTGTAAGTCCTCAGGACAGGGAAATACATGCTGAATGTAACTCACTTGGAAAGGCATGAGCTAAATACTTTTTTTGTTCTCTTCTTTGCTCTACAGCTTGGAGAAGAGAAAGATGAAGGGAGATATGATAGAGATTTATTAAATGCTGTGTGGAGTGGAATAGGTAAACGTGAATTGATTATTTCTTGAAAAGTACAAAGACTAGGAAGTTACCAAATGGTATATTTAAAACAAACCAAAGAAAGTATTTTTTTCACTTAACGCATAGTTAAGCTCTGGAGTATGTTGCCAGAGAATGTGCAATAAGCAGTTAGCGTAGCTGGCTTTAAAAAACGTTTAAGAACCTGTAGAAAAATCAATAGTCTGTTATAATGGTAGACCTGGGGATAAGCAGCTTGGAATCTAGCTACTTTTTGCGAAGTTGCCAGGTATTTGTGACGTGGATTGGCCACTGTTGGAAAGGAGATACTGGGCTTCATGGACCTTTGGTCTGACCCAATATAGCAGTTAAGTTCTTATAATAATACCAGTATTTTTCTAGCACTCCCCTTTCATGCTGGCGCTCTGCGGGGATGATGTGCTTCACTACTCATTCTCAAAATGGACTGAGGTGAAAATTCTAAAATGGAAGGAGGGAGGCAATGGCAACACAACATTACCGTGGGAAGACCAGGGAAGGGTGCTGCAGTACTGGAGAGCTGTCAGTGTGACCTATGGGAAAAGACCATATTAGTGGAAGGCCAGATTGAGGGTGAGAGTTATTGCTCCTCCACAGAACCATGTAAAGAGCAGCAGCCGACGTCTTGAAGTCCTGCATGCAACTTCTCTCTCAAAGCTATGGCTATGCAGGGTATCTTAAAGAAAGAGAAATCTCTGACTTATGAAATCAAGACTTTTTGATTTTTTATTCGATTGCTTTTTAATTCGTTCAATAATTGTTCTTTCACGTAGAAAGTGTAGAGTATGTAGTGTATCTTGCATGAAGTGGCAGTTACAATCCTAGATGAAAGCATGTGGGGTAACTTGCACCAAGGGGCAATTTCAGCCCTAGCCGCCTTACTTGGTAGACGAGATGGACCCTTTTGTTCTTCATCTGTCATCATATGCTGTGTTACTATGTGTGTTAGATCTGTGAAACAAACTCCTACTTTAATGTATTTTGAAATTGTAATTTTTAGACAGCAAAATGTGAACAATGTACTTTTGCCAGGTACTTTGTTAAAGAAATGGGAAATTAATGCAGTGCCTGGTGTTGCTAAAAAGCTCATCACCAACATGATTCATGCAGCAAAGTTTAAAATTGAACTGCTATGGAAACAAAAGTCCCTCAGCAACTTGAAGCTCTGGAGAATGCTAACAGATGTTGAACCTTTATTTTGTTAATTTTTCAAAATCACTTTATTATCATGTACAGAGATGATGAGGAAATAATATATTGCTGATCCGCAGGGAATCTGTATCCTTTCAACCCTGGGGCTAGGATTTTTTATATTTCATCTGCAGAGCAAAATGGGCCAGAAAAGGATGTTTAAGCCACAGTTTGGACTTGATAGGGTTTCTTGAGAGTTTGCAGTCCAGGGTAACAACTAAAGTGACTTTAATCATTACATTTAACTTAAAGCCCAACTATAATTGTATTCTAAAATAGTGTTTTTGATATAAGAATACTCTTTTTTGTGGGGGGGGGGGGGTCAAAATGCTAGCGGTGTAGTGCTGACAGCTACATTTTTTCTCTGTTTTCTTGTTGTATTAGTGTTCAAAGAAACAGTTTAGTTCTTTATTTATCCAAATCAGTTGCAGAATTTTCTGGATGCTATAATTTCTCCAGCCCCTGTGACGTTAACCTCCCCGTCTATGGTTTAGGCTGCTTATGTTCGTGTGAATGGTATTCTCTGGCCTCGCTCCTCTGTTTGAGTGCATATGTATATTTGGTTTGTATGCAGAGGTTGGGCTCTGGTGTTCCCTATGAAGTTCTTTACTTGGCCTCTTCCCTTTTGTGGGGCTTTTGAAGGCATTACTGGTTTTTCGTACTGTATACCTTTCAATGTTTGTATACCTTTTGATGTTTGTAGCAATGTGTCTCCATTTTCAAATATATTCTTGAATGTTTTTGAAAACACATAGATAAAAAGTGAAAAACAAAAAGTGGGGCAAGAATACGAAATATGACTCATGAAATTCTTTCCATCCCTTCTGCATGTGTATATGTCTGGGTGCAGCTGTGTTGTCTCTGCATGTGTCTTTGACTTAGAGGAGAGAGGGGAGGGGCGGCTTGAATGATGTAACACCCACACATTCTATTTTTTTTGGAAAGTATAATACTGTAAAATTAAATCAAGAGGCCCTTTTACTAAAGGGCACTTTGGGGTTGCACCAAATGTGGGTGCACTGCAGGATGCTTACCCCACCTAGTCTCCACCCCAACCCTCCCACTTGCAACCTTTATACGCCATGGACAATTAATGCCAAAATCTGGCAGCACTAACTGCTATGGTCCTGCACTAGCTGTCAACGTATGTCCAACATGTGCTTTTAGCACACTCCAGATCCATGCTGACAGCCAGTTCCCTTTAGTAGAAGGACCTCAAAGTGTGATAATATATGAAACCACTAAATGCCAGTGCCCAGATTTCAAAGGATGGATTTTAAGGTAGGCCCCCTACTATGGACCTCCATTTACTTCTCTTCTGAGCCCTCCATAGAGTTCCTTCACTCTTTCCACTGCCCCCTCACAGTTTTCCCCAGAATCCATCTTTGTTTTCCCCCATGACCCTGTAGTTATAGCTCTTTCTCACTGCAGCTCTGAGTGATTACACGCGACTGAGCTGATGGTTTGTACAGTAGCTTAGAGGAAGCCCCGCACCCCCTTTCTCAGCCATAAGCTGAAGAAACAGACAAGAAAGAGGGAATTGTAGAAGCTCTGTGGCTTATTTCTTTGCAACCTCCGGTCTCATCTGGCTTATTTTCAAACTCAATGGGGTTTGTTTACAAAGCCGCGGTAGCGATTCGCGATCGTTATCGGAGCCGCGGCCCCATTGAAATCAATGGGGCCACGGCTCCGATAACGATCGCGAACCGCTACCGCGGCTTTGTAAACAAGCCCCAATGTGTCTTTCACTAGTCCCCCCCCCCTCCCCACCCCCACAATGCCAAATCTGGGCCCATTCCATTAAACCTTTGGAGAGTTATTTTATCCCAGTCAGAGAAACATAAAGAGGTGAATGGTAATAGGATTTCTACAGATAACATTAAAACCGGCGTCTTAGAGGCCGATACTCAAGGATCACTGATGGCGTCTTAAGTTAGATGCTAATTTTCAACTGATGTTACGACACTTAAGCTTTGGGTTGCAGTTAGGCACCTAACTTTAACTATAGGCTCCCAAAATAGAGACATTTACGTTTAGGACACCCTGTAAATGCCTTTGACCATTCGGCCCTACATTCCTAATTGCAATACAGTAGTTAGTTTTCTTTGATCTTTTGAAATTGGCTAGTAGCAAACAACACAGCAGATCATGAAAGGTGGCTAGGGACTTGGATACATTAGAGAGGGAGATAAATGGAAAAGGGATTCAGTGTAAACAACAGTAAGGTAATGCACTTAGGGAATACATTTAATTATGCTACTTATAATTACAGAGGGGGCTATTTGGGTACATGCAAATATAAAAAAGAAAAGTAGCTCAGGTGCCTAACCAAAAAGGCTTGATGGCAGCTAACAAAGCAGGGAAAGTTGTTGCATTCCTGAAAGGGCCAGTAATAGCAAGGAAAAGCAAAGGGAAATTTTTCTTCTACGACTTTTGTAACCCTCATATGGAATATGAAGCACAGTTTTGTCTCAATACTGGAAAATAAAAGACAAACATGAATACAGTGCAGCTCATGTGATGGTGGAACAGTTGTAGCAGGAGAGGCTTATCAGTTGTCTACCATCTTTTTAAAAGAGAAAGCTTGTCCCCCTCTCAAAAGCTCCTAACCAATGATCGATGTGCCCTATAGTCTCACTCCATACATGTCTTCCAAAGCTCCTGCAGAGATGATCTGTGATTCTCCAGAAGTGGGCATCCCCCATATACATTCTCAGATTCTGAGATCTTCCTATATATCTAAAAACATTGAGCCCCTATATGCATTCCCAAGTCGAAGAGCTCCTAATGCCCCAAACCAGAGCCTCTACCATACACATTCCCCAGTTTCAGATCTTTCTCATATACACATGATTCCCCTGCATGATTTCAGTGATATAATAAAGTTTTGCACAATGACCAACTCATCACCCTGCCATTCTCGCTGGCCCTTGGTAGAAACATCAGTTGACCAGGCACTGAAAAGTCGTTTCTCTCCAGTTATGCTCCTGTGCCTTCTGAAGTCCTCGTGTGATAGTTGCTGCCATGCATGCTAGTGTAGGAACAAATTGACAGCACACATGCAAAGAGCTGACCATCACCTCTTCCTCATGCAAGGTCAGAAGTAGCCAGACTTCCCATCTGAACAGGAAGTCCACATTTGACAACGTAGGAGGAGTTGGCCACACAATGATATCTGCAACTGCTTGGTTTAAAGCCGCAGTGCCTCACAAGTACGGGCTTTTATCTACTGGCCTTTATCTGCTGGTTTGAAACTTCTGCCAGCAGCCAACCAGACCAGAGAATAAACTGCTAGGCTGACCAAAAAGCAGTCATTTTGTAAGCTTATAGAAAAAAAAAGGATGTTAAGGAGGATAGGAAATATTATGCAGGCATGTGAGAGGATCTTAAATAGATCCATGCAGGCTAACTGAAAGTTGTAAGATCATAGAGTATATATTGAAATTACTTCTGGATATATTTATTTGAAAACTGAACTGGTATAGTTGAACACTTAGCCTTGCTCCTATCCAGGGCCAGCCCGAGGATTTCTGCCACCCTAGGCAGAACCTCCATGCCGCCCCCCCCAAAGATTACCCACCATGCCACCCCCCACAGCATCCATCTTCTTACTTTGGGGGGGAGGGTGGCGGCACAGCGATGCCTCAGCTGCATCGGGCTTTAAAGTGCCTGTGCTGGTGCTCTCACAGCCTGCTGCTCCTGCCCCCCCCCCCCCGACACAACTTCCTGTTGGAGGGGGCAGGAGCGACAGATAGTTGCATCGAAGGGGGGCAGGAGCAGCAGGCCATGAGCAAGCTAGCATGGGTACTTTAAAGCCCGAAGCAGTGGAGGCATTGCCATGCCACACCCCCCCTCCGCAAGGTGAGAAGATGGATGCTGGGAGGGGGGGTGGGAGGCATGGGAGGCTGGGCTGTGATGAACTGCTGCTTCGCTGGCAGGATGGGGGCCGATGTCGCCCACCGGGGCCTACCACCCTAGGCGACCGTCTAGTTCGCCTAGTGGATGGGCCAGCCCTGCTCCTACCTCTGAAGAAGGGATCATGTAAAGAACAAATTCAGATAATTTGTACGATGAGCAAATATATGGCAGCACAACCTACAATAAATCCAGTTTTCTCCTGGGTTAACATAACTTCAGGAACCATCTACTGCTTAAATTTAGAGATAAATGGTCACTGACTGTACAACTTAGTTATCTATTATAGAGGTTTTTAATTGTACACTGGATATATTCTTTTTTTGAACTTTATCTTTTATGTGCAAGCAATCACAACAATAACATCAATACTTACATCATAAAATCAGAGCATGCAATGCTATGGAGCAGCAAAAAGCCCCATAAGAGACAAGAGAAAAAAAATGAAAAATTAGCAGATACTTTTAAATACAATATCTCACTTTCACTACATTATAGTGAAAACAAAGAAAAAACACACATCTTACTTTCTTTAATGATGACATCCCCATAATCCAAATCAGAGGAAATATAATTAAAGACCCCTTTTTTCTCTTTCTCTTTACTTCTGTGCATCCATCAATGAACAGCTTAAGAGGGTATGTTTACTAAACCCCACGCTGATAATGCATGCTTGTGTCGTGTGCAGTGCTTCATGCTTATTGAAGGTGGGTGAGTAAATCCATCCTCTTGCAGTTACCATGCTTCAATGTGGCAAACTGGCTTTGGGAGCAACTAACGCCCCCAGTGAGATGGTGTTAACGGCACCTGCACCACTGCAGGCTACAAACACCCGCGCTGGCTGCACTGTGGTGGGAATGCCCCGTCCCACTCGGTTACTGCCCCAATGTGTGCTACAAGGATATTTGGAACGATCTAGGTTCCTAACTGCTAAAGTTAGATTTCTTTGATCTTTTGAATATCGGTCTAATAGCAGACAACACAACAGATCTTGAAAGGTGGCTAGGGACTTTGATAAATTAGAGTGAGGTAAGTGGAAAAGATGTGGGGCCCTAAGAACATTAGATATGCCATACTGGGTCAGGTTCCACACTGCTTATATTGGGTCAAGCAGTGGATATTCTGGGTCCCCTTTAATAATGGTTTATGGACCTTTCCTCCAGGAATTTGACCAAACCTTTTTTAAACCCGGCTACACTAACAGCTTTTACTACATCCTCCTGTAGCAAATTCCAGAGTTTGACTACTTTCCAGCACTGTGCCGAACCACACGCTAACCCCACACAAATTCTGCACTACCCTTTAATAAACATGCCCCTAAACCCATAAACACTCATCAAAATAGTAAATCCCCCCAAAAAAAGAAATGGCAGATCAGTGTAAGGCATAGTCAATAATTAGGACTATCTGGAACCATATAAAAACATAAAAAGGAGTAAAAAATGATAAAAGTACCTCAGAGGTAAAAAACAAAACACAAATCCAAAATTAACCCAATAAATCCCTTTCCCAAAAACTGGACATATTGTTAACTATTAAAAAATCAATGATTAGAGAAATGCACAAGCCCTAAAACAGATATCTAAGAAACTCAGAAGGTTGAGCATGGATTTAGATTTGATAACTCACCTTTTTCAAATCTGAGCTCAAGGAGAGTTACAAGTCTTGTATTGTAGCTATCTCCCTGTCCCCAGAGGACTTATGAGACAATGGATGGTGATGTGATTTCCTGAGGTCACAAGGTATGTCAGTAGAAGAAGTAGGATTTGAACCTGACTCTCCTGGTTTCTCGACACACTGCTTTAACCACTACAGTTGTTCCGTCTATAAGCTATGGCCCGTCTGCTTCAAAATTCCAAAGTTCACTAATGATTGAATATTTGGAGATGTTTAGCCATGTGCATATTTTTATATGCCTCAAGAAATATCTCACCCGAGATATTTGGCTCTGTTTCATGAAGTATTTATCCTGTGCACAATTTTACTGCACAACTGCCTAGTTGTAATGTATATTCAGTGCAAGGGCACCACCTAGTGTAAATAAGCAAATATCTAAGGAAAAGGACATTGCTATGGCAAGTGTGTTACACACAGAGCACCAGGGAGGATAATTTTCAAAGTGATTGTCGCGAATAAAGCGGTGCTTTTATAAAATTGCTTGCCCGATTTGCAGATAAAGTTATGCAGGTTACAGTCTGTAGATGCTTAACTTTATCTGCAGGTTGAGGAGGTGTTCCCAATGACAGGATTTGGCTGCATGCTTGTGGATTTTCAGAAGTATGGGTATATTTTAGCCAGAAAACTATGTGCGCTGAAAAGCAGGTGTGCGTGTGTGCATATAGCTGGGTTGAGAAGCACTGCTTCAGGTCATGCAGCACGATTACTTGCAGCATTTAAAGCAGGTGGCATCTTTTCCCTTTAAATTTTGATTTCATGAAATCACTCTGCTAGACTCGAAGGGCGGTCTAGAAAATGTTAATAAACCATAAGAGCTTTTAGTGTAGTAAACTGTGCCATCTATAATAACTGAGCAGCAATGAAAAGGAGAATGTTCTATTAATGATGCGCTTTGTCCTTTGCTCTCTGATTGCATAAATTAATTTTTTTTACAGACACGGAGAACTGTGTTCCCTTTATATAATCTCATTTTCATTGAATTCTGCCTTTTATAGAAGTAAAGTTTCAGCTAAAGAATTATGATACATCATTTTTCCCTCCAGTTCGCCAGTCCTGATTTTATGCAGCCCATTTCTGAGGTTGTCGATGATGTCATACAGAATTGTCCTATTGATGTCCGTCGGCCACTATACAAGGTAGTTTCAATTCAAGATACAATTGCTGTTCCTTTTCTTTTGTTTAAAATGTCATTTTCATTAGAATTTTTAAAATCCATACTCAAATATCAGCAGGTATAACAAAAAGCACACAAAAAAATGTAATAAGTATCTGATGTAGGCATTCATAGGGGGCCTTTTACTAAACGATGCTATGGTGTTGCACCTAATGTGCCCAAAATGTTCAAAATCATGGCTTGTTAGATGCAACACCACTGCGTTAACTGTCTGGGGCGTGGAAAGCCTGCTCCTGGCTTTTGATGTGGTGCACCCTGCTCTAACACGGTCTAAAATTAGCACAGGTGCACCTTCCTTCACCTGTGGGGATTGTGATAAGCACACTTGCGCTAATGACACAACCTGCAGTTAGCACGGGCATAGTGACTGCAAAGTGCTCACCCCGCCACTCTCGACACCTAACCTGCCCACCTACCACCCCAACGCATGCAGCACAGTTACCGAGGAAATCAGAACATGCTAAATGTGCTGGCTCCATGCTAAGAGTTACCATGGGTCACAACACGGGGTTAACATGTGCTGTAAACCATGCAAACCTCTCAGTGCCCTTTCGTAAAGGGGCCCCCTTAGTAAACCAATAAAAGAGGATTTAAAGCATAACTTCCCAGATGAAAGCAAAAGAAGAGCAGAGGTGAAAGAAAGATTAAAAAAAAATGAAATGTGAGGAACACAAGTCTACAAAATTAGCATTGGTTATGTCTGCACTTGAAAAGTGAATCCTAAAACTCATTTTTTTCCTGCGCTAAGTGTCCAAAATTTTTAACTTGTAAATGATTTCTAGAAGCAGCTATCTCTTTAAATTAGCCCTCAGTTTTGGGTTCCAAGATGGATTTCCAGATTCTAGATATGATTCTTTTTTCCATTATCACTGCAGTGGACCAACATTTCCTACTATGTTTCTTCAATGCCTGTCCAAATTTCTGAGAGGCATGGTATGTGCTGTTTAATTGGGTGTGTGATTTTGCAAAACCAATCATGTGCCCGGAAACTTGTAAATCCATATAGTCCTTCAATGCTTCTGATCGCTGGAAGGAGCGGGCTACAAATGCTTGCTAAATAAATAAATAAATAAATGTACACAAAAGGCTTCTGGTCTCTGTGTGGCAAAGTGATAGCGATATTACAGAATCAGTGAGGCTAGAAAAAAGGGATAACTGGAAAGGTCAAGTGGGCAAATGATTTCTTCCATCTGGTGTCTGTATGAAATGCCCCCTTCCCCCAGAGCATATGCTTCAGTATTTTAACAGACTGGCACAGAGAGGATAAGGGGGTCATTCCAAGGCACGAATAACTCCTGTCTAGCTTCCCCATTGTATGGGGGAGCGGGAAAGGGGCAGAGAGTGGGCAGCATTAGGGCGGGCAGTGGGCAGTCGGTGGCTCTGGACGAACAGGGCCGATTCCAATGTCGGCCCTGTATGTCTGAGGCTGGCTGCCTGTACAGGGAACTTATTCCACCTCTGAGGTGGAATAAGCTCCCCTAGTCAGTGGGGGACAGCGGGCCTGGCCATCGGGGAAGGTAGGAGGGGGTAGAGGGGATTTTCTGCAGCCTGACCCTAGCCTTGGGAGGCTGTGGGGAATGAACTGTTTGGTCCGCAGCTGGGGATCACGGCTTTTGAATGGCGCCGCAGTGCCATGGCAACTGGACCCATGGCGCCGCAGCTCCATTCAAAAGCTCTGATTGAGTTATCCGGGCAAGGCCTGTATGTGCAGGCCAATCTGAATCGGGGTCCCGGCCTGCACGTACAGGCCTGGACGCGATTCTGATCTCGTGAAGTCTAGACGTGCCCCACAGAATCAGAATCCCGGCTAACTCTGTGCATCTTGTTCTGACTGGGCACACAGAGGGCCGGGAAATCCAGGTCTTAATCAGGCCCTAAGTTTATAAGGGGGTGCCTGGTTTAAGAGGACAGGTATGTGCCTACTTAGGCCCTATTTTATAAAGATGCACAGGACTGGTACAAGGATATTAGGTGCTCTAGGCAAATCTTCAGCCTTGCGCCCCACTCAGTTAACTGTCAAGTCCGTAAGCATCCCTCCCCCCTATCAGAGATATAAAAACATGATGTCCGAGTATGCATTGTTACAGGATTGTTCTGTGAATGGTGGTGCTCTAAGCCTTCCCCCAGTAGATGCCACTCTAGGCAACTGCCTAGTCTTGCTTAATGGTTAAGCGGGCCTGAAAACATGTAGGCACCTAAGAGTATTTATAAAATACTAATGTAAGTGGCAGAAATTATGCCTAAATTGCAGGTGTGGATATTAATAGCTGTTCGAGAGCAGTTGTAAATGTCAATGCCTAGATTAACTTTGTGTGTAGATTAATGTATTTTATATTCTCCAGGAACAAGCAGGAAGTCAGTCCTCACATATGGGTGACGTCGGCGCCGACGGAGCCCTCGTGCGGAGCAATTCCCCAGCTTTCAAAGAAAGCCTTTGGGATTGCATCGCGCATGCGCGGTCCCCTTCCTGCCCAAGGGTGCCATCTTGCTCAGTCTCCCTTTTTCCTTGGAGCCCAACAGAAGTTGTCCCTATTTCCTCGCGAAAAAAGTGTGTCAAAACTTTAGAAGAATTTCTCTCTTAGACCGGTTCGGCGCCGGTTCCCCTTCCCGCCTGCGGCTCGGTAGACCGGTATCGAGTCCAGTCAATTTTTTTTTACGTTTTTGTCCTTAGTGACTAGCATTCATGCTTTTTTTTTCTTTTCACTGGCAGCCCGGTCCTTCGACCTTGCAGGGGCCCTTTTTCCCCCGATGGCTACCAGTGGGTTTAAAAAGTATGATTGGTGTAAGAAGTTAATGTCCCTCACCGACACACATGACTGCTGTCTCTGATGCCTCGGGCCTGACCATGACCCGAAAGTCTGTGGCCCGTGTGGGAAAATGTCCTCTAAGGCACTCCGAAGTAGGCAGCCGCAGTGTGAAAGGATTTTTTCGGAGTCCGCATCCCCCCATATCCGGACCTCATCAGAAGCCTCGACGTCTCGGGAGCTGTCTGAACCTGAGCACCGTGGGGGGTCTTCTGAACGGGGGTCTCCCTCCCGGGAACACCGGAGGAAGAAGCCCATGAGGGCGGCGTCATTGGATGTCTCCAATCACCCTGGGCCCTTGAAGGCCAGGTCGCGGAGAACTGACCGCTGCCCCAGGTGCTCGGAGTTGGAGCGGCCTGCAAAGATACCTCGCACAGAGCCGGAGATGTCGAGGCGGGTAAGTGCTGTTGTCCTCGTGGATTCCCCTCCAGGGGAGCTGGCGAGCCGGAGGCTGCGGAGTCTTCTGAGCTTGGTCTCAGGATGACGGCCCTGGAGCGCAGCATGTCTGCCTTCATGGAGCAGCAGCGGGCGCTGATAGCTGGTCTCACCGGTCCATCCGCCCCGACCACTGGGACCTCGACGTCCAAGTCGACCCCAGAGGCCGAGCCGATCCTCGAGACTCTTCAAACTCGAGTCGATCCTTGGCCAAGGTCTCCCTCAACCTCCTGCTCGGGACCAAGGTCGTCGACGCCGGTGCTCTTGGCATCGGGGTGGTCGGGGCCGAAGCCCTAGTGGCCAGAGCCACTTGATTCCTCCTCGGAGGGATCGGCATGGGAGACGGAAGATGAGGAGTCCCCGGACACCCATCGGACTGGGTTCGGAGCCTCGGAGAAGGTTCCCTCCGGAGGATACCCGGTTCTTGGACTTCATCAGGGACATGGCCAAGGCTTTGGCATTCCCGGCGGATACCGAGGAGGAGCCTCAAGCTGAAGAGCTCGAGGCCCTCCAGTATGACTTTCTCCCAAGGGAAGCCCTTACCGTGCCGGTTCCTCCGATGCTGGAACAGCTGATGCTCCGCATGTGGGAGTCACCAGCCTCGATGCTGGTGCTCAGCAAGCGGGTTGATTCCATCTATCGAGTCCGCAAGAGCCCTGGGTTCCAAAAGGCACAGTTGCCGCACAACTCCATGGTTGTGGAATTGGCCATGCACAGGCTCAAGAGCCAAAAAAGCACTCCTCGGTGCCTCCTGGCCGGGAGGCCCAGAACATGGATGCCCTCAGCAGAAAATGCTTCCAGGGCTCGATGCTGTCATGCCGTGTCCAAACCTACCAGCTGTACATGGGCATGTACTTGAGGGACCTGGCAAAGGAGGCACCCTTGCAGCGCTTCAATGCCTTGTCCACCAGGATTCGGGAGTGCTCGAAGTTCATATCTCAAGTGGCCTATGATGGCTTCGAGGCTTAGGCCCGAGTAGCCGCGGCCGGCATCGGTGCACGCCGCCAGGCCTGGCTAATGTCATCGGATCTGAAGCCATGGGTTCAGGACAAGTTGGTCAATGTCCCTTGCCGAGTTGACAACCTCTTTGGCAAACCCATGACTGAGAAGGCTGCTGAGCTTGAGTCCGAGTACTTGACCCAGACAAGACTCTCAAAGAAGACTTCTGCCCCTTCTAAGAAGAAGAGCTTGGGTAAAAAGCTCTTTTTCCCGAGGAAGGGTACTGCAACTACCCCACTTACCAGGCCACCCCAGCTCCCCAACAGGGGCAGCAGGCCAAGGGACAGGGGCATGGCCCGCGTAAGCAGAAGACCCCCAGGCCCCAGCTCCTACACAGCCGGAAGGGGTTTTTTGACTCCCAATGCATAGTCTCTCTTCCGCCAGTGGTAAGGTCTTGCACAGGAAGCAGGCTAACCCTGTATGCCCACAGGTGGCCAGCCATCACCTCGGATATCTGGGTCCTGCAAATAGTCCAAAGGGGCTATTTGCTTCACTTCAGCCAGATACCACCCTCCTTCTTTCCAGGAGAGCCTCTCAGACCCCCTCTTCACAGGGACCTCCTCTTGCAGGAGTTGGCAGGTCTTCTAGAGGATCAGGCGGTGGAACCGGTGCCCCACCACCTGCAGGGCAAGGGCTTCTACTCCAGGTATTTTCTCATACCAAAGAGAACAGGAGGCATCAGACCCATCCTCGACCTAAGAAACTTAAACAAGTTCCCGGTGAGGGAAAAGTTCAAGATGCTTTCCCTTGGAATGTTGCTGCCATACCTCCACCAGGGAGATTGGCTATGCTCCTTAGACCTGAAGGATGCCTATACACACATCCTCATACACCCAGACCACAGACAATATCTGAGATTTGTAGTGGGAGGAAAACACTTCCAATACAGAGTTCTATCCTTCGGCCTGGCCTCTGCTCCCAGGGTTGTTTACAAAATGCCTGGCTGTAGTGGCGGCCTTCCTCAAAAGTCAAGGAATTTTTGTCTTCCCTTACCTGGACGACTGGCTCATCAGGGGCCAGTCACCTCAGGAGGCCCAACAGGCCACTTCTCGCACTATCAACATGTTGCAACGTCTGGACTTTGTCATAAACCACACAAAGTCAACTTTGCTCCTCATGCAAAACTTAGAGTTCATAGGAGCAAAATTGGACACCCTTCAGGTAAAGGCTTACCTGCCGGAGGACAGGGCACAGAGACTGCTAACACTGGCACAACAGTTCAGGCGCAGGTCTCAGGTCTCAGCGAGACACTAATTGCACCTCCTGGGCCACATGGACTCCATGGTGGATGTGACCCCAAATGCCCATCTCCACATGAGAACAGCTCAGTGGTGCCTCAGTAGACTCAGGCCTCCAGCAGCCTCAGAGACAGGATAACAGTATCCAGATGACTGGTAAAATCGTTGCAGTGGTGGTGTCAGCCACCCAACCTGCTCGAGGGAGTGCTTTTTCAGACTCCCTCGCACACAAGAGTGCTAACGACAGATGCCTCCTTGCTGGGCTGGATCATTGCCAAGGATCATGCACTCAGGGGTTGTGGTCTCCTCAGGAGTCCAATGGAGTCCAATGTCAGACAAATCTGACTGATTACTTTGACTGGGTGACCAGGGAGTTGGACCAAGGGAGAGTCCTAGATGTGGTGTACTTAAATGTCAGTAAAGCCTTTGACACTGTTCTACACAGATGACTTATAAACAAACTGAGTAACCTATGGTTGAACCCTAAAGTGCTTGACTGGGTTAGAAATTGGTTGAGTTAGTGGGGGGGAGGGGAGGATCTAAGATTACTACAGAAAGGCGTTTGATGCTGTGACGCTTTTTGGATGGGTAAGAGGAAAGCTAAGTCTGGCCTAAAACTCTCAAGAACCCCGGCAGCATCCTCTTCATTTCCACTATTGGGACTGTTGGACCCTTTCCTTGCACGTATACAACAAAAGCCAGGAGAGCTGGTGTTACAGAGCTCCATTAGTGCCTCATCGGAGCTGGGTTGCTTGACGAACCGTTTGGGGCTGAAGACCTTATGACTGGAGCAGTGGCATCCACCGAAGGTTGCTTTGCTGGAGCAAAATAGCCCTGTGAGTCAGACAACACCAGTTCTTTCCCGGGGTGGTGAACCAGTGATCTCAGGAGGGTCGACTCCAGGGCAGAGGGGAGAGACATGTGAAGCCCTTTTGGTTCAGCATGCCAGCAATTACCTACCTCGGTGTTCTGTCGGAGACTTGGCTGTTGATTCTTCCATGTTGGCCATTTCACCGATGGCATTGTAAGCCCCAGAAGTCAGCGCCAAAGTGGTTGGAACCCCTGCAGCTTTCTCCCTGATTCATTCTGAAGTTTTTTCACTTGAAACTATCTGGTCAGTCATAGCACAACTAGGGGAAAAATTGGTTTCCCAGGTGCATGCTTTGGCTGCCCAATCACAGACTAATACTGTGCTACTTAAACAGCATATGGAGGCAATGTCATCTCTCTTACTTCAGAATTGCAATTGAAGGTTGTTCAGGTAGAAGATTATGCTGACTCCTTTTGGAAGAATGCTGTCACCATGAAGGCAAGGATTGAAATATTGGAGAACTTTTCTCGTTATCAGAACATGAGACTTACAAGCTTTCATAAATCTTCTATTATAAATGCTAAAGAAATATTTAAATCATATTTATTAGAGGTTCTACGGGTCCCGGTGGAATCTTGCCCACTAGTTTCCAAAATTTATTATATGCCTACTGATCGGAGATCTTCAGGTACAGGACAAATTCCGGGTGTACAGCAGGCTGATTTATTGGTTATGTCCGCACTTTTGGAAACTTCAGGGTCTGAAGTTTACATTCCATCTACCCCTTTAATTACCTTCAATTATCCTGTGATAGAGATTAGTTTCTCAGGGTTTTCTTCCATAAAAGACACATTTTATTTGAGGGTTTAAGTGTATGAATGTTCCCTGAACTTTTGCAGGAAACACAACGGAGAAGGAAGGAGTTTCTCCTACTCCGGCCTGATGTACAGCAGTTGGGAGGTCAATTTTTCCTCAAATTTCCATACAAAGTTTTAAACTCCAATCAATTTCCTATATTTTTTTGAACCATCCCAATTGCTGCCATTTTTGAGTGTAATTCCTGGTTGTTATGCCTGTCTAATTCCTACATGTATTGGATCATTTTTTTTCTTTGGGATTTCCCTCGCTTTATTGTGGGCTGTAGTAGGGGGCAAAAATGGAGTGACCTTGTTTTGGTCTATTACCTTATTTGTATTTTGCATTTATCCTTTTATGTTGTTATTTGCGATTCTGCTTCTTTTTTCCTGACAAGTATGTTGTATGCTTGGTTTTTATTTAAAATGAGAAATAGAAAAAAATTAAAAAAAAAAAAAAAGAAATTGGTTGAATGGGAGGCGACAAAGGGTACATGTAAATGGAGTTCACTCTTGAGGAGAAGGATGTTACCAATGGCGTGCGGCAGGGATCCGACCTTGGTTTGAGTCTTTTTAACATCTTTGTTAGTGATATTGTGGAAGGGATGTATGTGGAAGGTTTGCCTTTTTGCGGTTGATACGAAAATGTGAAATAGAGTAGACATCCAGAAAGAAGTAGATAACATGAGGAGGGATCTAGCTAAGCTTGCAGAATAGTCAAGAATTTGCCTGCTGAGATTTAATGCTAAAAAATGCAGGGTCATATATTTGTACTGCAAAAATCCAAGGGAGTGATATGGTGTAGGGGGCGAAGTACTTCATACCACAAAAGAAGAGCAGGACCTAGCCGTGATTGTTTCTGATGATCTTAAAGTGGCTAAATGGGTAGAAAAGGTGACAGCGAAAGCCAGAAGGATGCTTGGGTGCATAGGGAGAGGAATGGCCAGCAGAAAAAAAAGGAGGTGATAGTGCCTCTGTTTAAGTCTCTCATGTGACCTCATTTGGAGTATTGTGTGCAATTCTGGAGACCACACCTTCAAAAGGATATAAACAGGATGGAGTCAGTGCAGAGAGTGACTACTAAAATGGTTAGTGGTCTTCATTATGAAGCATATGAGGACAGCCTTAAAGATCTTAATATGTGTATGTTAGAGGAAAGGCAAGATAGAGGAGATATAACAGAGATGTTTAAATACCTCTGTGGCATAAATGCACAAGAGAAGAGCCTCTTTCAGTTGAAGGGAAGCTCTCCTACGAGGGGACATAGGATGAGGGTGAAAGGGAATAGACTCCGGTGTAATATGCAGAAATATTTTTTTATGGAAAGAGTGGTAGATGCATGGAATAGTCTCCCAGTGGAGGTGTTAGAGATGAGGACAGTATCTGAATTTAAAAAAAGCATGGGACATACACAGAAGATCTCTAAAGGTAAATAGAGGACTATTGTAGTTGATATGGAAGGGCAGACTAGATAGATCATGTGGCCTTTTTCTGCCGCTATGTTTCAATGTTTCTCTTGGCCTGCCCTCTGCCCCTTACCCCCTGCCCCAACCTCCTGACCCTGATTATGTTTGTGTGAGGGTGTGCTGGATGATGTCTTGCTTGATTCTGAGGAGCTGTTGGAGGCATCATCAAGCACAGCTGACCATTGCTGCAAATGTCCAGTGGTATCTACAACAAGTGTTTCCAGCATTTCCCCTGCAGTTACTGTGGAGAAAACTCAAAGATGCATGGTGGCAGCCTCACGGATGCAGTTAACTCCATTGAGGTAGAGACAGCTGAATCTGTGATGTCTACAAACCATGCATCAACCATGCACTGTCAACCCCCAGGATAATCGCACGGAATAGGAATGCCCACTCTCCGCCCACACCTCGCCTAATTATGCAGGTACTGCACGAATTACAGCTATTGCAGAAAATTGCCCATGGTAGCCGCATTTCTCCCATAGTAGCTGACTTTGCAACACGATGATGCCGCGTTGGCACAGTACAGACAGCTAACGCCCATTAGTAGACATATCTCTAAGGGACTTATTTACTTAAATGTGTTAAGTTAGCATGCAATGAAGGCCCATTTTCTAGTGCAGATGCAGGGCCGGACCCATGCTCGCTAATGTGGACATTCCTCGCATGTCCCCATGCGGTCAGTGTGATTGATGCAGGTACACTAACTTACCCATGCAAACCCATGCTAACCCTTGCTAACTGCAGCATCACTAGTGTGCAACAAAGATGCCCGCACTAACTGCGATGTGCACATTTTGTCCCTGAACTGCCCAGTCTCCACCCCAACCTGCAGTAAGCAGTGTGGTATTTTTACTGTGGCTGCGTTTTTAGCACATGGTAACGGTTACCGTAATGCGCTTAGTGCACAGTAAATCCCGCATTAACAATTTAGCCTTTTTGGTTAACATGCCCCTAAGTGTGTTAATCAGCAGATAGATGGCACTGTGCATCCTTCTTAATGCTAAGGTTTACTATAGTCTCAAATGGTCTGAAGCATGAAAAGGAAGATTGTTTTATAGCAATTACTTTAATTATACTTCATTGTTAAACCTCTTCTTCCCTTTTTCCATTCTTGACTCCTGTTTGTTAAACCATTTGTTAATATTTAAAAACCACAAAACCACTTTTTGTTTTGCACAACAAAAGTGCCAAAGTTGGGGGGGTGGAGGTGGAGGGGTTGGGATCGCTAATTGATAAATCAGCAGGAAAAAAAAGATGTGAAAGTGAAAAGGCTACACAATTTATTTGCAATGCTGGCTTCAGTTTCATTCCATGCTTTTAATAATTGATGCTTTTCATTGTGTGCAATAATGACTGACCTTTTGTTTCCCAAACCCTCAGATGACAAGAGTGTATATGTCAGTTTCAAACCTACTGCTTGTAAAATAATAATATTCTTGTTCTAAATTCATGTAAAAACATAAGAGAACAATTTTCAAAGTGATTTCCATGAATAAGAAATGTTTTAACTATATTAAATGGGAGTCTGTAAATTGCTGTTGTTCACTATAGATAAAAGTCTGCATTGTTCCACGATGTCCACAGTTTTTAGCTGCATTGCGAGGATGTGTTCCTAGTGGTCAGGTGGTCAATAACATGTATAGATTTGCATTTTCAAATCCATAAAAATCCATGAAAAGTACCCAGAAAAAAAAGAAGGTACAAATGTCCATGGGTATTTTGTACCCACTGCAAATTTCAAAGTAAAAGTATGAAATCTGAAAATTGGTGCAAAGTATCCGGTTAAAAGTACCTGTAAACTTTGTTGCAGTATGGACAGTGTGAGAATTACCTCTAAATAGATTTCACAATTTTGACCTGTGATGATATATACAGTTATATTTTGGCTATAAAAACACATGGCTTGAACATCAATCCTTGTATACTGTAAAAGGATGGGTATGTTTTTGATATGTATAGAATCCCCAGAGATGTGGGCTGTAAAAAGATGGATTTCACCTCTGTGAATAGACTTCTGAGGGGAATTGCCCATGAAAAGAACATTCTAGTAGTGCACTCAGTCCCTTTACTACTTCTACTACTACTGATCATTTATCTAGCGCTACAAGATGTATGCAGCACTCTACAAACACATATAAAAGACAGTCCTGCTTGTCAGAGCTTACAGTCTAATCAAGACAGACAAGACAAAGCTGAGAACAAGGGGTGCAAATAGGGACAGGTAAGGCGAGACAAGGAAAACAAGGAATAAAGATCCAAAAGCAGCCGCAAAGAGGTGAGCCTTTGGCATGGATTTGAAAAGGGGGAGAGATGAAGCCTGACATACAGACTCAGGTAGTTTTGTTCCAGGCATAAGGAGCAGCAAGGTGAAGGATCGAAGTCTGGAATTGGCAGCGGAAGAAAAGGGCATAGAGAGAAGCAAGCCAGTGGAACGAGCGGAGTACACGAGGAGGGGAGTATAGAGAGAGGAGAGAGGAAAGGTAGCGAGGAGCAGTAGAATGAATGCATTTATAGGTCAAAAAGAAAAAGTTTGAATTGGATACAGAAACGGAAGGGAAGCCAATGAAGTTACTTGAGAAGAGGTGTTATATGAGTATAGGGAAAAAGGAGTGGAGGAGTAGCCTAGTGGTTAGAGCACTGGCTTGGGAACCTAGAGACCAGGGTTCAAGTCCCACTAGCACACCTTGTGACCTTGGGCAAGTCACAGAAAAGTCCAAGTTATCAATGTCCCTGTTTAATGTATATTTACCAAGTTTAGGTTACAATGTAAACCACAGTATAAAAAAACTGTTAAATAAAATAAATATCAGGGCTGGCAGAAGATTAGCTGTGCAGCAGAATTCCAAACATTGAAAGGGAGAGAGATGACTCAGAGAGAGACCTTCAAGGAGGAGGTTGCAATAGTTGAGACGGGAGGTGACTAAAGAGTGGATAAGTGTTTTAGTAATGTGTTCAGAAAGAAAGGAGTGAATTTTGTTAATGTATAGAGAAAGAAATGACAGGTTTTAGCAATCAGTTGGATATGTGTAGAAAAGGAAAGGGAGGAGTCAAAGATGACCCCAAGGGCTGAGGAAACATGAAGTAGGAGAGTTTTATCTACAGAGATAGAGAAAGGAGGAAGGGGGAGGAGGGTTTAGGGGGGAAAATAAGAAGTTCGGATTTGGCCTTGTTCAATTTCAAATGGCGCTGAGACATCCAGGCAGTGATGTCAGGGATGTCAGGTCTGGAGTGTCAGAGGAATATCAGGTGTAGACAGATAGATCTGAGAGTCATCAGCATAAAAATGATATTGAAAACCATGGGAGGAGATGAGAGCACCTAGGGATTGGGTATAGAGAGAGAAAAGGAGAGGGCCCAGAACAGACCCTTGAGGTACACCAACTGAGAATGGGATAGCAAAAGAGGAGGAACCACCAGAACAAATACTGAAAGAGTGATGGGAGAGATAAGAAAAGAACCAGGACAACACAGAGCCCTTAAAACCAAGTGAGGACAGAGTCGAGGAGAAGGTGGTGGCCGACAGTGTCAAAAGCAGCAGAAAGGTCAAAGAAGGATGAGGACAGAGTAAAGGCCCTTGGATTTAGCCAGGAACAAGTCGCTGGAGACTTTGGCAAAAGCTGTCTCAGTAGAATGTAAGGGATGAAAGCAGATCTAGCAAGGCTTAAGAGGAGAGAAATTCAAAGCAACGGCAGAGAACTGCACGTTCAAGAAGTTTATAAATGAAGGGAAGAAGGGAGCTGGGATGATAATTAGGAGGACAAGTAGAATCAAGTGAAAGTTTCTTGAGGAGAGGTGTGACCACAGCATGTTTGAAGGCTGCAGGGACAGTTGCAGTGGAGAGCGATAAGTTGAGAAAATGAGAGATGGAAGGGATGACAGAGGAGGAAATGGAGTTAAGGAGATGGATGGGGTTAGGATCAGAGGAACATGTTTAGAGGAGGAAAGAAGATGAGAGGGATTCCTCTTTGGAGATCTTAGAAAAGGATGAAAGGGTAGCAGAGATTGAGGGGAAACGTTGGCACTGAAGAGTGGATGAAGCTGATCTTGTCGGGAATTGGAGTGTAATCTTGTGGACTTTGTCATGAAAATAGTTGGCTAGGGTTTGGGCAGAAAGAGAAGGAGGGGTCGGAGGCAGAGGCACCTTGAAGAGAGAGTTGAGAAGAAATGACAGGAATCAGATGTCCTCTAAGGCCCTGAAGAGCCGCCAGCAGCACATGATAGGATTTTGTCTGAGTCCTTGCCTCCGAGAGCCCGTACCTCATCCGAGGCCTCCACGTCTTGGGGGGAGCATTCCGAGCCCGAGCAGCATTGAGTTTCCTCGGAAAGTGGGTTTCTCTCGAGGGGAGAACAAGAGGAAGAAGAAATCCTCGAAGGCGGCATCTCTGGATGACTCTGAGCGACCCGGCTCCTCCTGGGGCCTGTCGCGGAGCCCCGAACACCGGCCGGGATCTTCGGAGAAGGAGCGCCCAGCAAAGATGCCTCGTCGGGAGACTGATCAGCCAAGGCAAGTACCAACTGTCCTCGTTGAGGACTCCCCTTAGGGGGAACTGGCGTCGGGCCCGAGTCAGCGGCTGTGGAGCCTTCCGGACTCGAGTCCAGAATGGTGGTCTTGGAGCGCAGTTTCACTGTCTTCATGGAGCAGCAGCGGGCACTGATGGCCTGTCCGGTTCCTCCACCCGACTACCGGGCCCTCGACGTCGAAGTCGAGCCTGGAGGCCGAGCTGATCCTCGAAACCTTTCAGGTTCGAGTTGGTCCTTGGCCAAGGTCTCACTCGGCCTCCTGTTCAGGACCGAGGTCATCGCCGCCGAGCCTGCTGGTGTCGGGGTGGTCAGCACCAGGGCTCTCGATGCCTGATGAGCCCCTCGATTCCTCCTTGGAGGCGTTGGCGTGGGAAACCGAGGACGAGGAGTCCCCGGATACCCGCCGGTATAGGGATGTACCTTCCGATTCCCCGGTATCTGAGCCTCGGAGAATGTCCCCACCGGAGGACATGAGGTTCTTGGACTTCGTGCGGGATATGTCCAAGGCTTTGGTGTTCCTCACGGAGTCCGAGGAGGATCCTCGAGCTGACGAGCTCGAGATCCTCCAGTATGAAGCCCCCCCTCGGGAGCTCCTTACTGTATCCATGCCTCCGATCCTGGAACGACTGATGCTTCACATGTGGGAGACACCGGCGTCGGTGCCAGTGATCAGCAAACAGCTCGACTCGATGTATCGAGTCCACCGGAGCCCTGGATTTCAAAAGTCGCAGCTGCAGCACAACTCCATGGTTGTGGAATAGGCTATGTGCAGGCTGAAGAGCCAGAAGATGCACTCTTCGGTGCCTCCCGGCAGGGAGGCCCGCAACTTGGATGTCCTCGGCAAGAAGTGCTTCCAGGGTTCAATGCTGACTTGTCGGATCCAGGCATACCAGCTGTACATGCGCATGTAGCTGCTCTCTCTGAGGAACATTTGCAGCGCTTCAAGGGCCCGTCCAAAGCCGTCCATGAGTGCTCGAAGTTTATGTCTCGGGCAGCCTATGACGGGTTCGAGTCGGCTGCCCAGGTAGCTGTGGCTGGCATCGGTGCATGTCGCCAGGCATGGCTGCAGTTGTCGGACCTCGAACAATGGGTTCAGGGCAAGTTGGTTGATGTCCCATGCCAAGGGGAAAATCTCTTTGGCAAACCCATGACTGAGAATGCCGCAGAGCTGGAGACCGAGTACATGATGAGGACACGGCTCTCCAAAAAGACCTCTGCCCCTTCTTGCAAGAAGGGCTCGGGTAAAAAGCCCTTTTACCCGAAGAAGGGTGCTGCTTACCTGTATGTGGCTGATTGATCTTGAATTTAATATTCTGGCGAGGCAATACATTACCAAAGCTACCCCCATTTTCAGGCCTCCCCGGCTCCCCAACAGGGACAGCAGGCCAAGGGACAGGGGCATGGCCCGCGTAAGCAGAAAGCCCCCAAACCCCAGGCACCGTCTCCGGCCCAGCCTGGCAGTGGCTTTTGACTCCTACAGCATGGCCTCTCTTCCCACAGGAGACAGGCAGATCACAGGAGGCTGGCTTGCTCTGTATGCTCACAGGTGGACAGCCATTACCACCGATGCCTGGGCCTTGCAGGTAGTCCGGGAAGACTATCTTCTTTACCTAGCCCTGGTGCCTCCTCATTATTTCCCAGGAGAGCCACTCAGGTCTCCCCTTCATTGGGACCTTCTTCTGAAGGAGTTAGCAGGTCTTCTCAAGGATCGGGAAGTAGAACTGGTGCCCCACCACTTGCAGGAAAGGGGCTTCTACTCCAGGTACTTTCTGGTGCTAAAAAGGACAGGAGGCCTCAGACCCATCCTTGACCTGCACAACCTCAACAAATTCCTGGTGAGGGAGAAGTTGAAGATGCTCTCCCTTGGAATATTGCTGCCTTACCTCCACCAGGGAGACTAGCTATGCTCCTTAGACCTAAAAGATGGGTATACACACATACTAATACACCCAAGCCACAAGCAATATCTGCACTTTGTGGTGGGGGGCAATCACTACCAATACAGGGTACTCCCCTTCGGCCTTGACTCGGCCCCCAGGGTGTTCACAAAATGCCTGGCTGTGGTTGCTGCCTTTCTCAGGCTCCAAGGGGTCTTTGTATTCCCCTACCTCAAAGACTGGCTCATCAGAGGCACCTCAGCCATCGAAGTCCACCAGGCTACAACTCGCACCATCCAGGTGCTGCAACACCTAGGGTTAGTGATCAACTACCCCAAGTCCAGCCTCACTCTGATTCAACAGCTAGAGTTCACTGGGGGCCAGACTCAACACCCTTCAAGCAAAGGCCTATCTGCCTGCAGACAGGGTAGGCAGGCTTATAGCTCTGGCAGGACAAGTGAGTCGCAGGTCTGCAGTGTCAGCAAGACATTTCCTGCGCCTCCTTGGGCACATGGCTTCCACAGTCCATGTGACCCCGGATGCCCGCCTCCACATGCGGACCGCTCAGGCCACAGGGCGCCTCTGGGACAGGGTCAAAGTGTTCAGATGTCTGGCAGGGTCCCTGGCCTGGTGGCTCCAACCGCAGCACTTGGAGGCAGGAATGCCTTTCCAGGCTCCTCTGCACACAAGGATCCTGACCACAGATGCATCCCTGCTGAGCTGGGGGGCCCATTGTCAGGGTTTCCATACTCAGGGAGTGTGGTCCCCGAGCGAGAGGACCCATCAAATCAATTTCTTGGAACTCTGTGCCATCCACCTAGCCCTAGAAGGTTTCAGGCGGCTCCTGGCCCACGAACCTGTCTTGGTGCAGACAGACAACCAGTTGGCCATGTTCTATGTGAACAAACAGGGTGGTACGGGGTCCCATCCCCTATGACAGGAAACCCTGGACCTATGCTCCTTTGCAGCCTGACATGGCATTCGTCTCTGAGCAGTCTACTTGCCGGGCCAGGACAACTGACTAGCCGACAGCCCTGGAGTGCAGTTTGTCTGCCTTCATGGACCAGCAGCGGGCGCTGTTGTTCGGCATAACCGGTTCATCCGCCCCGACCACCGGGCACTCGACGTCCAAGATGTCCCCGGAGGCCGAGCAGATCCTCGGCCAAAGTCACGATCTGAGTCCCGTTCGACAAGACCAAGATCATCTCCAGCAAGTTTTCCGGGCGCCAGCCGTAGGGCATCGGGGGCCCTGAGCTCCACGGAGCAGCCCTCCTACGAGTACTCGATGGACTACGAGTGGGAGATGGAGGAAAAGGAGTTCCCTGATACACGTCACCACCGCGATGTACCATCTGACTCTCCCGTATCGGAGCTTCGACAGCGTTCTCCGCCAGAGGATATGGGCTTCCTTGATTTTGTCAAGTATATGTCAAAGGCCCTGGCATTCCCTACCAAGTCGGATGAGGACCCTCAGGCGGATGAGTTGAAAATCCTTCAGTACGAGATTTCTCCAAGAGAATCGCTCACTGTGCCCATTCCTCCCATCCTGGAACGGTTGATATTCCAGATGTGGGAGACACCAGCTACGGTATTGGTGGTGAACAAATGGCTTGACTCGATATACCAAGTCCGCCAGAGCCCAGGCTTCTAAAAGTCACAGCTGCTGCATAACTCCATGTGGTGGAGTTGGCCATGCGTCGGCTGAAAAGCCAGAAGACGCATTCTTCGGTGCCCCCCAGCAGGGAGGCCCACACCCTGGATGCCCTCAGCAGAAAGTGCTATCAAGGCTCAAAGCTTATCGGCTGAATCCAGGCCTACCAGCTGTACATGGGCATGTACCTGAAAGACCTGGCAAAGGAACTCGCCGGGCTCTCAGCTGGTTTCTGTGAGGAACCCTTGCAGAGGTTGAATAACCTGGCCAAGGCAGTCCGTGAATGCTCCAAATTCATGTCTCGAGTGGCCTATGTCGGGTTTGAGTCGGCGGCTCGAGTAGCGGCGATGGGTATCAGTGCATGCCGCCAAGTTTGGCTACAGTCATCCGACCTCGAGCAGTGAGTTCAGGACAAATTGGTCGATGTCCCCTGCCAAGGAGAGAACCTTTTTGGCAAACCCATGACCGACAAGGCTGCTGAGCTGGAGACCGAGTCAATGACGAGGACCAGGCTCTCCAAAAAGACCACTGCCCCCCTCCCCCGATGGAAGGGTTCGGGTAAAAAGTCCTTTTACCCTAGGAAGGGAACTGCTTACAGAAACTACCCACCTTTTCCGGTTTCCCCAGCTCCCCAACAGGGTCAGCAAGCCAAGGGACATGGGAATGGCCCTCGTAAGCAGAAGATTTCAAAACCCCAGGCACTGGCTCCGGCCCAGCCAGGGGGGAGTTTTTGACTCCTTGAGCATAACCTATTTACCCCAAGGAGATCAGCCCACAGGGGGATGTCTGGCCCTCTATGCCCAGAGGTAGTTGACCATCACCACCGACTCCTGGGCACCGGGTAGTCAGAGAGGACTACCTCCTTCACCTGACTCAGACAACTCCCCCTTACTTTCCGTGAGAGCCCCTCACATCTCCCCTTTACCGGGATCTTCTACTGAAGGAGTTGGCAGGTCTTCTTGAGGACAAAGCGGTGGAACCAGTGCCTCTCCATCTCAAGGGCAAAGGGTTCTTCCTCATGCCAAAATGGACAGGGGGCCTAAGGCCCATCCTCAACCTGCGCAACCTCAACAAATTCCTGGTGAGGGAGAAGTTCAAGATGCTCTCCCTTGGAACATTGCTGCCATACCTCCAGCAGGGAGATTGGCTATGCTCCTTAGACATACTGCTGGCCTCTCGCAAGGCCTGTACTAGGAAGGCTTACGCCCTCAAATGGTGCAGGTTCTCGGGGCTGACCCTTTCTCCTTCCTGGTGCAGCTGTGTTACAGTACCTTCTCCACCTCTCTCGATCCGAGCTCAAGTCTAACTTCCGTCCGGGTGCACCTTAGTGCCCTAGCGGTGCACCACCATCCGGTATATGGTAAGCCCTTCTCGGTTTAACCTTTGGTGATCCATTTTCTTTGGGGCCTGCTCTTATTGAAGCCCCCGGTTTGCCCTCCGGCAACCGAATGGGACCTCAACGTATTGTTGGGGCAGTTCACTCGCCCACCTTTCGAACCTCTGGCCCCCTCCATCTTCGCTACCTCTCTTGGAAGGTGGCTTTCCTGGTTGCGCTCACCTCCTCTCGCAGAGTTAGCAAGCTCCAGGCCCTTGTGGTGGAGGCGCCTTATACCAGATTCTTCAAGAACAGAATGGTGCTTCGTATGCACCCCAAATTCCTGCCGAAGGTAGTATCACCCTTTCATCTCAACCGGGAAGTGGTGCTCCCTACCTTCTTTCCAAGACCTCACTCCAGTCAGGCGGAGACGGTCCTTCACACTTTGGATTGTAAGAGGACTTTGTCCTTCTATATCCAATGCACTCAGGGCCACTGCAAAGCTTCTCAGCTTTTTATCTCTTACGACCCCAGTAGGCTGGGGGAGGCAGTGACCAAACATACGCTGTACACCTGGGTGGTGGACTGTATCACCCTCTCCTATGAGCAGGCAGGGCTTCCGCTGGAAGGCCACATCACAGCGCACCATGTCAGGGCCATGGCGGCCTTGGTGGCAAACTTGTGCTCCGTCCCTATCGTGGACATCTGCCGGGCCGCCACATGGTCTTCTGTCCATACATTCATAGCCCATTACTGCCTGGAAAGAGAGTCCCGACAGGACAGTGCCTTCGGCCAGGCTGTGCTCCATAATCATTTTGGGGTTTAGGCAACTCCTACTCTCCAACCTTTCTGTGTTCAGGCTACCGGAGTGCTGGTTTCATCGGACACAGGGGTCCTGCTGAGGTCTGTGGACACGGATTAAATTGCTGCTGCTTGCGGCTCCCCGTGAGGGACCTCCTATTTTTCCTGTGGGCTTTCGGTAGCCTGTAGCTGGGGAGTCCCATATGTGAGGACTGGCTTCCTGCTTGTTCCTGGAGAAAGCGTAGTTACTCACCTGTATCTGGTGTTCTCTGGGGACATCAGGAATCATTCCTCACAACCCTCCCTCCTCCCCTTGGAGTTGCTCCTTTACCATCTTGTTTTTGCTGTCTTTTAGCTATGTCTTCTGACTGAGCAAGATGGCACCCTTGGGCAGGAAGGGGACCACACATGCGTGGTGGCATCTCCCAAAGTCTTTCTTTGAAAGCTGGGGGAATGCTTCCGCAATGGTTCAATCGGTGCCGATGTCACCCATATGTGAGGACTGATTCCTGCTACCCCAGAGAACACCTGTTACAGGTGAGTAACTATGCTTTTTAGTTTCCAGGATTACCCCTGAAACCCTTTTTAAAAACTGGTATTACATTATGATGATTGTATCTGTAAACAAGTTCCACTGATGTTTTAATATAACTTGTTCACTATTCATTGTAAACCGCCACTGATGTTTGGAAGTGGCCGTATGTAAATGTTGATAAATAAATTAGCCACCATCTAATCCTTCAGTTACTATAGATGATTTTAAAGATAGTTTACAAATTACTATTAGTAGTTCTGCAATTTAATTGTTCTGTCTGAGTGATTTGTTATTCCCTTATTACATCTTCCAGGTTCACTGAGATTTCTTTCAGTTCCTCAGATTCATTGCTTTTTCATACCATTTCTGGCATGGGCATCTCCCCTATATCTTATTCATTTAGTGTCTCCTTTATGACATCATCATCCTCCCTTAATGCCTCTTACCCTTTTATCATCTAATAGTCCATCTGACTTCCTCACAGGTATTTTGCTTTGAATGTATCTGAAAATGTTTTTATTATGATTTTTTGTTTTTATGGCAAGCTTCTTTTCAAATTCTCTCTTTGCCTGCCTTATGATTGCTTTGCATCTAACTTACCAGTGCTTATACTATTTCCTGTTTTCCTCATTCAGATCCTTTTTCCATTTTTTAGAAGATTTTTTTTGGCTGTAACAGCCTTTCTCATCTCACCTTTAAACCATGCTGGCAGTAATTTGACCTTCCTTCCACCTTCTTTAAAGCATAGATTACATCTGGTGTAGGCTTCCAAGATGGTGTTTTTAAACAATATCTAGGCCTGAGATCAACTCTCTTAACATTTGCAGTTGTTTCTTTAAGTTTTTTCCTAACCATTTTCCTCCTTTTTATGCAAATTTCAACTATATAAGAATAAACTTCTTGCATAGAAACAGAGCAATTTACCAGAAATATTCTCACAACTAAGAAAAAACAATTCCATAATATTAAGCAAATGCTCTCTCTAGCCCACAATAAGAGGGACAATCATAATTGAAATCAAACAAAACAAGAAAAAGAAGAAAACAAGGTTAGATAACAGCCAGCATGAAATACATTCACGAGGATTCTAGTCGGCGGGCATTCACAAAGGCAAGCAGCTGGGAGGACTCATAAAAAACATAAGAAACTGAGCAGTATTTAGCTAAGCACTTGCAAGGATGTTTGAGAAAAAAGAGCCCTCCCAGCTGCAATACCCACTGACGGAGGAGGAAAAAATCCCAGTGCCATAATTTCTTTAGCCAAATCTGGGTACATTCTTACAGTTAAACCACAAAACACTGAACTTCTTTTCCTAAAGAACAGCACAAAAGTCATTCTTTATCAGATATTAATGCAAAAGTCACCAGTAATGTAGATGGAACCAGTTTCCTCTTAAGAAGTTTCCAACAATGTAGTAATGTTCAATAGGTCTGCGGGTTGTATTCCAACAACTTCAGCTGTAGATAATCTTTTCCCAGTAGGTAAGTAATAGGCCTTGACATTGGGAGGATATGACTCACTTGGAAGCGTTAAGACCTCAGTCAAATAAGTCCAATGCATATCACGAGCATACACATTGGCCATCTGGGGAAAAGTTAATAATTCTTAAGTTCACCTCTCTAGAGAGATTATCCAAGTGCTCCAATTTTAACTTTACAACCGCCAAGTTCTTAATAAAGGTATCTGAATGCCCTGCCAAAGCTTTTACTTTTTCCTGTCAGAGATGTTTGAGTTAACCCAAGCATCGTCTTACTATTTTCTATAGCACTGGAATTACTCACGGCTTTCGTTGCCAAAGTAGACATCATCGGTTTCAGCGTCTCCCCCAACGATATGATAGTAGCCAGATAGTCTCCAGCATGAAAATTACAGGGCATGTAGGAGAAAAAACACAGATTGCCAAATTGAAAAGAAACCTCCGCTCATTGACTACCCGCAGCCATTCCTCCTCTTACAAGGGCAGCAACCTCAGTCACCACCCGACCTCCCGGATCCTTCACTCGGTCGGCGTGTTGTTATTCTTCCGAGACTGAAGCAATGGTCTCACTCACTTTGACGTCCAGCCCTCTAGGCAGAGAAGATTCACTCCTGGACATGGAGGTACTCTGCCCTGGAGTAACACCCAGAGACAGCTGAAAGCACACCACCTTGGAGGCTCTTCGTGACTCAGAGAAGGGAGAGGACACACTCGAAGGAGTTACCAGGATACCCAGCCCTAAATCAACTGCAGCTGGGCTCAGTCCCCTGACGCTAGTTGCTGAGGCAAGTGGAGAAAATAGGTATCAGAGGCCCAGAGGCCCCTGCAGGTAAAGAAGAGACTAGAGGGTCTTGAGAGGGCTGCATAACCCACTTTGCCTTTCGTTTGTGACCCATGGAACAAACTGCCAACTCAGAGAGATCTAACTGCCGCCATCTTGACTCCCCATTTTCCTCTTTTTATCGTAGAGGTTCTTTTACTAAAATGCACTTTGCAGATAGCATGAGTTTTGGTGCATGCTGAGGCCCACGCTACCTTTTAGTATGGGGCCAATGCAGTTATCGCAAGCTGATTTCCACAATAATTGTGAATTGTGCATTGGAGTGGTAAGGGGGCATGTCAGGGGTGGAGAGTAGGCATAGTGCACAATGCGGGGTTAAACACTGTATGTTAACTGCGACCCTTGCATTAGCGTGGGTTCACCTAATACCACCTCAATAGGTGGGGTTAAGTGCACCTGTGGTAATTGTGCATTCTGCTGCGGCATGTTAGGGGTAATATTCAGTGCGGTAATTGCCAGAAATACGCTGGCGCACAGTGGCTGTAACTACTGCACATTCGTTTTTGCACTAAACGAGTGTTAATTGCAAAACCTCAGTGCACTTTAGTAAAAGGGCCCCATAGTCTCCCTTTTGAAAGTTAAATGCTAGTGCAGTGGATTTCCTTGCCATGTTATGATCACTATTGCTAAGTGGCCCCAACACCGTTACCTCTCACACTAGATCCTGTGTTCTACTAAGGGCCAGGTCAAAAATTGCTCCCTCGCTGGATTGGAGGAGTAACTTAATGATTAGAGCGTGGGCTAGAACCAGGGAGGCCAAGGTTCAAATTCCACTGCAGCTTCTTGTATTCTTAGGCAAATCACTTAACCCACCATTGCTTCAGTTACAGACTTAGATTGTAAGCCCTCCAAGGACAGAAAAATATCTACTGTACCTGAATGTAGCTCACATGAGCTAAACCCCGTTCACTTTCCCTTTCCCTCATGTCGGTTGCTGAACCAGCTGCTCCATGAAGCAGTCAGTTATTTCACATAGAAACTTTATCTCCCTAGCATGTTCTAATGTGGCATTGACCCAGTTAATACAAGGGTAATCAAAATCTCCCATAATTACTGTGCTGTCTATTTGTTATCTTCTCTATTTTCTGTTAACATTTCATCATCTGTCTATTCATTCTGGCCAGATGGATGATAGTATACCCCTATTGCTTTTCCTTTCCCCTTCTCCGATGGTATTTCTATCCATAAAGTTTCTGCAGTATATTTTGTTTCCTGTAAAATGTTTATCCTGTTTGACTGAATGTCCTCTTTAACATATAGCACCACCCCTCCACCAAGTTCATCTACCCTACCATTGCAGTATAATTTGTATTCTGGTGTCTCAGAATCCTAATGGATGGTTATCCTCCATCCATTAGGATTCTGAGATGCCAATTATATCTACCTCTTAATTCAGTGTTATATATTCTCACTCTCTAGTGTTATTGTTTAGACTTCTAGCTATTGTTTTCAGGCATGTTAAAGTATATTTTTTGTTCATATTGACAACCTGCTTATGAGTTGCTGAGTGTAATTTAGAATCTTTAAACTTTGTCATTGTTTTACTTAAAGGCTCCTAGACCGTGTTTATCTTTATTGTAACCTCTCTGTTTTGGTATTTTGAATTCTGTCACTGTGTTTGCCCCCTCCCGATGGAAGTGGACCCTAAAATTACTGCTTTGGTTAGAAATTGGTTAAGTGGGAGGCGACAAAGGGTACAGGTAAATGGAGTTAACTCTGAGGAGAAGGAGGTTACCAATGGTGTGCCCCAGGGATCTGTCCTTGGTCCGATTCTTTTTAACATCTTTGTTAGTGATATGGCGGAAGGGCTGTCAGGTAAGGTTTGCCTCTTTGTGGATGATACCAAAATCTGCAATAGAGTAGACACCCAGGAAGGTATAGATAACATGAGGAGGGATCTATCTAAGCTTGAAGAATGGTCTAGAATTTGGCAGCTGAGATTTAATGTTAAAAAATGCAAGGTCATGCATTTGGGCTGCAGCAGTCCAATATAGTATAGCGGGTGAAGTACTTTTGTCCAATAAAGAAGAGCGGAACCTAGGTGTGATTGTATCTGATGATCTTAAAGTAGTTAAACAGGTATAAAAGGCGATGGCAGAAGCTAGAAGGATGCTTGGGTGCATAGGGAGAGAAATGGCCAGCAGAAGAAAGGAGATGATAGTGCCTCTGTATAAGTCTTTGGTGCGACCTCATTTAGAGTATTGTGTGCAATTCTGGAGACTGCACCTTCAAAAGGATATAAACAGGCTGGAGTCGGTGCAGAGGGTGGCTACTAAAATGGTTAGTAGTCTTTATTATAAAGCATATAAGGACAGACTTAAGGATCTTAATATGTACACCTTAGAGGAAAGGCGGGATAGAGGTGATATGACTGAGACACTTAAATAGCTCCATGGCATAAATGCACAGGAGGAGAGCCTCTTTCAATTGAAAGCAAGCTCTGTTACAAGGGGACATGGGATGAGTGTGAAAGGGGATAGATTCAGGAGTGATATGCGTAAATATTTCTTTATGGAAAGAGTGGATCCGTGGAATAGTCTTCTAGTGGAGGTAGAGATGAGGACAGTATCTGAATTCAAAGAAGCATGGGACAAACACAGAGGATCTCTAAAGGAAAAAAGGGGACTGTTGTGGTTGATATGGAAGGACAGACTAGATAGGCCATGTGGTCTTTTTCTGTCGTCATGTATCTATGTTAAAATGGCATGGGACAGACACAGTGGATCCCTTTATATCAACAGGATAAAATCAAAATAAGCATAACTATCTCTTATATCTAAACAAATAGGGGTGACCTACACGGAGCGATGGGTACACCCCTAAGCAAAGGCATGGGGAAGGGTGACCTGCACGGAGCGGCAAGTGCACCTACTCTTGCCGCCTTGCTGGGCAGACTAGATGGACCGGGCTGGTCTTTATCTGCCGTCATATACTATGTTACGATCTTAGTATACTTCCGAGATTTTCCTTTCTGTTGCCAGTGCTCCCATGTCATTTTTTGTAATGATGAGACGTGGCATAATGGAAAAAAAAGAAATGAGAGTGGACAAAGGGTAGAAGAGTGAGGGAACTGAACAGAGTACATGCATATAGTTAGGAAACAAGGCTTATGTTTGCATATATCTTGCTGTCTTTCAAATAATTGATATTCCTGGAAAAAAATAAATTAGTTTCCTTGCCCTCTTTCCTTTTTATTCTGTAGAATATAGTTCTCTCTGGAGGTTCCACAATGTTCAGAGATTTTGGGCGCCGATTACAGAGAGATTTGAAGAGAACTGTGGACGCCAGGTTGAAATTTAATGAAGAACTGAGCAGTGGACGAATAAAGGTATTTCAGAGCATGCATGATATTAAGAAATGGGAAAAACATTGATACTGCTCTTTGTCAAAAATACTAAGGGGTCAATATTCAAGAATGTAGACAGCAGTTAACCGGATGTAACCTGATCTTGCACAGATAACTGTGCGTTATTCAGCTGGTGGCAGCTTCATGAACATTGCTACTGTCCATCAGTAGCTGTATAGATAGCCATGAGGGCATTTTGGGGCATTCCCAGAGGTGTGGCCGTAGGTTTTGTGGATAACACCAATTCTCAGTGCCACATCAATGGTCTTTTTCGGTGGTTTTCCTAGCAGTGCCTTGAATAGCTTCGGCAGCACAATTCTCACTTTCTGATTTTTCTGTTGGCCCTGCAGTTCCTGGTAGGCAGCTCTGTCAACCATATAGTGGTACTATATGAACATCCAGCAGAGAAGGAGAGAGAGGAGACAAGATCTCTTTTAGAGGTACTATTTCAGTAAGGCTACCACAGCTGAGCTCTGTGATCTTTTAAAAACAGGCCTGGAGGCTGCAACCCTCAGAAGCCATGGCTTGTCTGTCCATGTGAAGGGGACTACTGACCTGCCATTATAAACCACTGGCAGTTTTCAGCATGTCGTTGGGTTAGGATGGGCATCACACAGTCAGTCACCTGCTACTGCATTGAGGCCTTTCTGCAAGCTCTGGTTAGAGGGCTGCATGAGTTTGTCATTTTCCCGCAGAACAGTGGGAGCAAATTGAGGGTCTTTTATGCAGTGCAGAGATCCCTTCATTCCTGGAGGCCATTGACTGCATGCATGTGACTCTAAGACCACCAGGCAAGATGAGAGACATTCAAGAACCCCAGGTGCTATCATTTAATGAATGTGCAGGTGGCGTGTGATTCAAAATTCATCATCATTATAAATGTGTGTGTGTCAGATATTCAGGCTGCTGCCATGACTCATTTGTGCTGTTTCAATCAAGACGGGGACAAGAGTGTGCCACTGGAAACTCAGAGATGCCTGGCTGCTAGGTAAGGCATTGCTGTGAATGGAAATATACGCCATCACCCAGGAATTCCAACTCTTGACCTAAATTCTAATAATGTATGCTTGCCATAAAAGTTGGCATCCTACATGTAGCACACCTTGTCCCTTCCACTTCTCCTATCCTTCACAAGTAACTCACCTTGAAATTCTGAGAAAGGTGTGAGCTAAATCCAGCCCAGTAACATAAATACTGTAGCCTGGCATGTGAACTTACATTAGTAGTCCTTGCTTGGAATAGGTGCCCTTGTTGTGTTAAGAGGACATAGTTCATGTGAATGCTTATACAATGATGGTGTTCAGACTGGCCTGTGCCATTATAACTGCAAATAATCCATATAGGTCAATGTGCAGTATTCAGCATTGCATCCATACCCCAAAACTGCATTAATGTCTGAGTGTATAGATCATATGTGAATAATCACTGTCACAAACATTGTTTCTAATCCCTGGGAAGATAGTTAAATTTGGTATTATATGCAAACCTTTTAGCTGTCATATCATGTCATATGTTATATGAGTGGAGGAGTGGCCTAGTGGTTGGGGCAAGGTACTTCAAGCTGGAAGATCAGGAGTTCAAATCCCACTAGAGGACAGCAACCTTGGGCTGGAAGGACTGGGGTTTCTAGTCCCACAGGTGCTCCTTGTGGTCTTGGGCAAGCCACTTAACCCTCCATAGCCCATGTTCACTGTAAAATAGTTATCTCCAAGTTATAAAACCCTGTTCAATGTAATTTCAGTTTGTTCATTGTAGACCACCTTGATATCATGAAAGGCAGTATATAAGAAATGTTAAATAAATATTACGTGTTTACTGTTGGGCTATTCCTCCACTCATGGCTACAGGCCATATGCATGTAGTGGTAGCTTTAACTCCCTCTGTAATACATAAACTGTTCCATCAGAAGTCCTTATGACAGATGTATGAATGGCACTCTTTGGTCAACCAATTAGTGCATATTGGAGTTAGTATCTCTGCTATAGGTAGTGTATTTGTAAGAAGCCTCTGGCTGTGTAGTGGCTTTCAACAGTTGGCCTGTCCCTATGTGTTTTCTGTGGCTTGTGCCCTAACATCATTTACTTCCTTCTATGTATGCAGATGCTCAGGCTCAGTCACCTGGCCAAGGGCATGAGGAAAAGGAGGAAGAAGAACAGGGGAGGCCCAGCAGGAGGGGGAGGGGGGACAAGTCGTCATCAGAGGAAGAAGATCAGGAGAAGGCCCAGGATTTGCTGGAGGAGGAAGAGGTAGGCTGCCACCCCTGGAAGAAGAGGAGGAGGAGGAATAGGAAGCGAGAGAGGTCCAAGTGTCAACAGTGGTGGGCTCTTTCTGAGCACATCAGGCAGCATGGGGGCCCATGCCTCTGCACTGTCTAAGCAAGGGCCATAATTTTATTTTAATTTAATTTATGCAGATTCAATATGTAGGTTTTTTTGATCTTATTTTTGTATAATTAGTGTCCTTGATATTTGTCGTTATTTTTTCAAATTTTATCAATATAAAAAACTCACAAGTAGAAGGGTTACTATGCTTATGAGTTTTTGAACAGAGCCTTAATAAGTGCTTGATACTCTATTTCCGCAAGGCCCAATACACTTTTCTTGATCATAAAGTTTGGAGTTTTCCTGATGTGCCTACGGCTATACAAGACAGACAAAAAATATTTTTCATCATGCATCAGTAACCTCTGACCTTCGGGGCAACTTTTCTTTTAAAATACCTGTGCAAATGTCTTGTTAAGTCTGGAGGGGTGAGATATGCAGAGTTGCCAAGTTACCCAGTTCTAGGAGTGAGATTTTTTGCCAGTTCAGGTTTTAAGTTTGCATTGCAAAGCAGTATGTTATCTGTAGTCCCTGATTTTACCCATTGGAATCAGTGCTGCAGTTTCCATAGTGCATCAGAATGGGATTGTCAGAAATCCAGGACTGGCTTAAAATCGAACTCTTGGATCTGGGTAATTTGGCAACTTTGAATATGTTTTCTTTGTCCCAGAACTATTGAGAACTTTTCTTGATTTAAAAAAGCTAGGAGTTCCTACTGCTACCCAAGATGGAGAAGCTAGAGAGGAAGATTAATTGTATAAGTGCTGGAGTTTAGAACCATGCTAGGCCTTTACAGGATATTGTTTATTTCTTTAGTTTTATTTTATTTTCTCACTTTTTGCAATTTTTCCCTCTCCCATCAGATTGTGGCTTAACAATCTTAGATGAGATCTCTTTTCTTTTTGTACTTATTTGCTTATACTTTTTTTGTTTTTTGATTGTTGTATGGGGATCTCCCCTTTGATGTTTTTCTTGTTCAAGGGTATGCTTGTAAATTTAATTAAACTTAATAAATATAAAATAAAAAAATATTTAAAAAATCACATATAACTTATTTAATTCATTGTGTGTTTATTTCCCTAGTGAATCAGATAAAGGGATATAATGTTTTATAGCACACTTTAGAACATGAGCACCTCAGATGGGTCAGAAGGGCTACTTTCTCCCCCTGACATAGACACTGAAGTGACGTGGCTTGCAATTGATCATTAGGATGTGCACATGTATGGATTATGATGGACATCATTAACTTGAAAGACTGTGGCACCTGTGAGCATGGAAAAAAACATCTTTAAACATATCAGGGGGATATTCAAAGCCATTTAGGCTTTTTGCAAACCTTCAAACTGCCTAAATGGCACTCAATGGGATATTCAGTGGCTCTAATGTGGTTAGTGACACTGAATGGTTAGGGCAACAGCCTGGGACCAGAAAGATCAGCGTTCAAATCCCACTAGTATTCCTCATGACCTTGGGTAAGTCATTTAACCCTCTACTTCCTCAAGTACAAACGTAGATTTATAAGCCCTGAGGGGTAAGGAACATGTGTATTGTACCTGAATGTAACTTGCCTTGAACTACTACTAGAAAGGCATGAGCTAAATATTACTAAATAAGTTAAAAAAAGTATCCCCAGGTACAGTCTCTAAGCATCAACTACTAGCCAGATCTCCAGGAACAAGCAGGAATAAGTCCTCACATATGGGGTACGTCGGTACCGACGGAGCCTGCGCGGGAAAGCTCCCCAGCTTCCCAGAAAGGAAAGCTTTTGGGGCCTCCCACAGCACATGCGCGCTGCCCTCCCGCCTTCCTGACCAACTCTCCTCAGTTCTTCTTTTTCCGCGGAGCCAGCAGGTCGTGTTCCTGTCACCGCTGAAGAAGTTCTTATTTTAATTTGTTTCTTTGGCTGTGTGTCTGCCTTCCCCGACTCCGGACCGGTACCGCCGGTCTTTTTCTTTACTTTTCTTAAAAAAAAAAAAAAAAATCTTCTTTTCCCCACTTGGTGTATTTCCTCTTTAGGCTTCTAGGCCTAGAGAAAATTCTCCCTCATGGAGAAACCAGCCTCTGGTTTTAAAAAATGCACCAAGTGTAGCGGTACCATCTCAGTTACCGACACCCATGAATGGTGTCTTAAATGTTTGGGGCCTGACCACTCCATTCCGGATTGCCAGTCCTGCTCTCTGATGTCTAAACGTGGCTTACAAAACCAGGCAGCCAACTTTCATATGCTGTTTTCCACAGATACTCCAGCATCGACATCCTCCAGGTCTTCCTCTCCTGATGGATCTCAGGTAACCAAACCTTCTTCTGGCAGGTCCTCAAAGGGCAAATCTCCCTCTAAGTATCGAGATGCCCCTGGGCTTGACCCTGAGGACCCTGCCCCAGCCAAACAACCCTGGCGGGAAGCTCCGGCTTCCAAAGCTCTTCCTATGGGGTTACAGGTTGACATCGATGGCACGGCCTCGACTGATCACCTGTTGCACTGCTCTGGGGTACCGGCACACTCTTCCGGTACCCACATCCAGACAGTCATGGCGTCTATGGATCATACTGTTCAATCCATGCAGCAAGCCATAATGGCTTTTATTAAGGCTGCAACGCCCACGGTACCGCAGCGAGCGGTACCGATTCCGGTTCCGGTACCACAACCGATGCCGGTACCCAGGGCATCCACATCAACCAGGATTCCGGTTCCGGTTCCCGGTTCAGGGGTTTTTCCCGATACCAATCCGGTTCCGGGTACACCCGATGTGGATACCGGTCGATACGCTTATCGATCCCTGGAAGCCAACAGATGATACTTCGAGTCTTCTGATGATTCTGATTCATCAGATGACTCTCCTGAAGTATCTCTTACTCTTCCTGAGGAGCCCTCTTCTCCAAAGAGGAGAATGTCTCCTCCAGAGGATTTGTCCTTTCAAGACTTCATCATTGAAGTAGCTAAAGGACTCTCTATTTCAGTAACCTCTGAAAAAGAACCTAGAGCAAAAAAATTAGATATTTTAGGATACCCTAAGGTTCCCAAAGAGGCAGTCACCTTGCACATTCATGAAATTCTTCAAGAACATATGATGGACTTATGGGAGACTCCTCTCACTCTATCTCCACATTCTCGTCGTTTGGACACCATGTATCGTGTCCCTCCTTCTCCTGGTTTTCAAAAAACTCAGCTCCCTCTCCACTCTATTGTGGTGCAGTCAGCTATGAAAAGGATAAAGAGTACCAAAAGACACTCTTCTACTCCTCCAGGAAGAGAATGTAGGACTTTGGATGCTTTTGGTAGGAAAATCTTCCAAGCCAGTATGCTTATTGCCAGAATCAATTCATACGGGCATGTTCCTGAAGGAGATTGCACTAAAGCTGCGCAATTTTCTCCCTTTTATCCCAGAGGATAGACAGGAGGAGTTCCTTCTTTTGCTAAAGCATATCCAAGATGTTTCAAAATTTTCCAACAGAGCAGCTTTTGACTCCTTTGAAGGTGCTAGCAAAGCCTCAGGCATTGCTATAGCTGCTCGCAAAATTGCTTGGCTCCAGGCTTCTGACCTAGAACCCTGGGTCCAGGATGGCTTGGGAAATCTGCCCTGTACAGGTGAAAATTTGTTTGGAAAAGAGTGGCAAATCAAAGCCACTCAAATGGACGCAGAAAATGATGCTTTAGATAGACTTTCTAAGTCTACCTCTACCCCTGCCAAGAAAAAAATCTTTTAAGAAGCCTTTCTATAAGAAGGCCAGATTTTCTACAAATACTGGCCAACAATCTTCTACAACTTGCTTTGCTCCTAAGCGTCAGCAATCTAAACAGGCCAGGGCAAAACCTGCAGGGACTACTATTTATTTATTTATTTATTTATTACAGTTGCTTATATACCGCACTATTCGGCATCAGCGCGGTTTACAGTATAACAAAGTGACCAATACACACATTCTGTTTGGTTTTACATCGAACAGGAATATAAACTTGGATAACAGGGGCTGAACTATATACATGAACTATTTACATGAAATATGCTATATACATGAGGTAAAAATTCCTATACATGAGGTAAAAAATTCCTATAACATTCCTATAACATTGTTGAATTGCTCAATAAATGATGAATCCGTTTTGAATACTTATGATGAATCCGTTTTGAATACTTGATACCTTGTGAGTATGTGCTGCAAAAGGGCGGTGATTCTACTACAGCCCAGCAGTCCCAACCCCCTCAGGGTTTTTGACTTAATACTAGAGAACTTAACCTTTCTGGCTCTACAACAACCAGAGCCTCTCACCATTCCAGGAAGGTTAACTCATTTTGCTCCCAGATGGGAGCAAATCACATCAGAACAGTGGACCCTCTCCATCATCAGAGAGGGCTACAAACTACATTTCTCCAGCCTTCCTCCCCATACCATGGTGAGACGTTTCAATTCTCCCCCATCCCTCGTGGACCTTTTGGGTCAGGAGGTGACCACCCTTCTCGCCCAAAGGGCAATAGAAGAGGTTCCTCTTCTTCAACAGGGGTCAGGGTTTTACTCCCCTTATTTTCTCATTCCAAAGAAAACAGGGGGATACAGACCCATTCTAGATCTCAGATAATTGAACAAATTCCTATGCAAGGAGAAATTCAAGATGCTTTCTCTAGGTACTCTCCTTCCATACCTGCAGAGTCAGGATTGGCTTTGTTCTCTAGATCTCAAGGATGCGTACACACATATACTCATCCATCCATCCCAGAGAAAATTCCTACGGTTTCTGTTCCAGGGAAAACATTTCCAATACAGAGTACTTCCCTTCGGTCTAGTCTCTGCTCCAAGAGTGTTCACCAAATGCATGGCAATAGTGGCTGCATTTCTACGCGCCCTGGGAATTTTTGTCTTCCCATACCTGGACGACTGGCTCATCCGAGCTCCATCTCAGTCCAAAGCCCAGACTTCCCTGGACCGCACCAGACGCATTCTGCAGTATCTGGGACTTGTGATCAATCTGCCAAAGTCTCAACTCACCCCTACTCAATCCCTGGAATTCATAGGGGCCTGGTTAGATACCACCACTGCAAGGGCCTACCTCCCTCAGGCCCGTTGCCAACGTCTAGTGCACTTAGCCTCCCAGACTCAGTCCAGAAGCCACTTGACTGCCAGGGAGATGCTACAGCTACTAGGCCACATGGCCTCCACGGTTCATGTGGTGCCTTATGCTCGCCTGCATATGAGAGCAGCTCAATGGACTTTGTCCACCCAGTGGACTCAAGCATCAGGAGCTCTCTCAGACCAAATAGCAACCTCCAAACGTCTCTTTTGGTCTCTCCAATGGTGGATATCCACTCAAAATCTGTTGTTGGGGGCTCCCTTCCAACCACTGTTGCCCCAAGCAACCCTCACAACAGATGCCTCCCAAGCAGGTTGGGGAGCTCATCTTCAGGACCTCTCCACTCAGGGCACTTGGTCTCCACAGGAGACCACCCTTCATATCAACCATCTGGAACTTCGAGCGATTTTTCTAGCTCTCAAAGTTTTTCATACCCTCCTCCACAACATGACAGTCCTTATTCATACGGACAATCAAGTAGCCATGTTTTACATAAACAAACAAGGAGGGACTGGCTCTCTGTCGCTTTGCAACGAAGCTCTAAGATTATGGGCCTTCGCCAGAGAGCATCAAATCCATCTCCTGGCAGTATATCTCCCAGGAATCCAAAACTCTTGGGCAGACAGACTCAGTCGAGTTCTGCTTCCACACGAATGGTCCCTGCACATGGATCAGGTACTCAGAATCTTTCAGAAATGGGGAACCCCGGACATAGACCTCTTTGCAAGTCCGTGGAATGCCAAACTTCCCCGGTTCTGTTCCAAAATTCCGTGTCAGGGAACTCAGGCCAAGGATGCCTTCCTCCTTCATTGGGGTCAGGGCTTCCTGTATGCCTTTCCATCCATTCCTTTGATTCCCAAGACTCTGTTCAAACTTCAGAGGGATCAAGGCTCTATGATCCTCATAGCTCCACGCTGGCCACGCCAAGTGTGGTACCCTCTACTTCTGCATCTTTCCCAAGCCCCCTCCCTGGACTTGGGAGCTGCTCCAGACCTCCTGTCTCAGGAGGAGGGGACTTTGTGGCACCCAAACCCCAAGTCCCTTCACCTCAGAGCTTGGTTACTGAAGGCCTAGACCTTCAAGACTTCAATCTTTCTCAACAAGTGAAGGATATCCTCCATGCCTCTAGGAAACCTTCCACTAGGCGTTCTTACGCTTTTAAATGGAAAAGATTTTCCATTTGGTGTGCTCAAAAGGCTCTTGACCCTCTAGCACTTCCCTTGAATTCTCTATTGGAATATCTCCTGCATCTCTCCAATGCAGGACTCAAAACGAATTCAGTACGGGTCCATTTGAGTGCTATCTCAGCGTCTCTTAAACCTCTCAATGGACAACCTGTCTCCTCTCATCCTCTTATCACAAGATTCATGAGAGGCCTAACTTTAACTAAACCTCCCATTAGACCTCCTCTGGTAGCATGGGATTTAAACTTGGTTCTTGGTCAGCTTATGAAGCCACCTTTTGAACCCTTAGCCACCACCTCCTTGAAATTTCTTTCCTGGAAGGTTATTTTCCTTATTGCAGTCACCTCAGCTCGCCGTATCAGTGAACTGCAGGCCTTAGTGGCTAATCCACCTTATACAAGGTTCCATCATGATAAGGTAGTCCTTAGGACAAATCCTCACTTTATGCCTAAAGTGGTCTCACCTTTTCATCTTAATCAAGAGGTATACCTACCTGTCTTTTTTCCATCTCCTCATGCATCCAGTGCAGAGAGGAACCTTCATACTCTAGATTGTAAAAGAGCTGTTGCTTTTTACTTACACAGGACACAGCAACATAGAAAGTCTTCCCAGCTTTTTGTTGCTTTTGATCCTTCTCATTTAGGACTTCCAGTCTCTAAAAGAACACTGTCCAATTGGATTGCTCAGTGTATTTCTTTTGCTTACCAGAGTAAGAACCTTTCTCTGGAGGGCCATGTCACAGCTCACAATGTGAGAGCCATGGCCACCTCTATGGCTCATCTTCATTCTGTGTCCATCGATCAGATCTGTCGAGCAGCCACCTGGGCCTCGGTTCATACCTTCACAGCCCATTACTGTTTGGACAAGGACTCCCGCCGGGATGCCTTGTTTGGTCATGCTGTCCTCAGACACTTGTTCCATTCTTAAACAACTCCTGCCCACCTTCCCTGAATGGATGCCTGAGATCCATAGGAAGACGAGGAACCCTTCAGGGTCTCATACCCTTAGGGGGGATCTCCCGGGCATCTTAGCTAGGGAATCCCCAAATGTGAGGACTTATTCCTGCTTGTTCCTGGAGATAGCACAGTTACTTACCTGTAACAGGTGATCTCTGGGAACAGCAGGAATTAGTCCTCACAACCCACCCACCTCCCCTAGGAGTTGCATCTATCTCTCTCTCTTTCCTTTCCTCTCTCTATTGTCTCAGCTTTAAACTCGAACTGAGGAGAGTTGGTCAGGAAGGCGGGAAGGCAGCGCGCATGCGCTGTGGGAGGCCCCAAAAGCTTTCCTTTCTGGGAAGCTGGGGAGCTTTCCCGTGCAGGCTCCGTCGGTACCGACGTACCCCATATGTGAGGACTAATTCCTGCTGTTCCCAGAGATCACCTGTTACAGGTAAGTAACTGTGCTTTATCCCACAGTGGCTAAACATAGGCAAACAAGTGGCTGGTCTAACTTTAGCTAACCGGCCAGCAGCTGAGTATCGTTGCTGACCAGTTAGCTAACTTGTTATCCGGATTTTCAATGCTGGTGGCCAGATGTGACCAGCATTGAATATCTGAGTTTAGTTTTTAGCGGCAATGACTGGCTGCAGTAGCAGCAATAGCCACCGCCACTGATTATTCCCCCCCCCCCCATCGTTTATATTGATGGCACATTACAACTTGCTAGTGTTGCATATACTATCCTTATCCTCACCATCACTTCCTCCTAACTCAATTTCTTTACTCTGATGTGCTCCTATTATGTTTGAGAATTTGTATGTGCAAGCATCACACTTATCCTCAGCCACCAATACTAGAAACTGTGGCCAGCATATCTGGGAGAATACAGAAGACCTGCTGTACACATGGGAAAAATGCAGGGAAATAGCCCACAGGACAAGAGATTGGCAGGAAGTGAAAGCAAACTCACGTGTGTATGTTCAAAGCTGTGTGAAGGCGTTTAATCACACATAAATCCCCTGGTAGAATGTTTCTATTAGGGTCTGTTACCACTACCAGCCTACACCTATCCTGTGTCAGGAAACATACCTGAAGGAATGGATGGTAAAGACCTCTACATCCATCCCCCAATGGCTAGTTGACACCTTCTGGGGAAAGGCAAAGTACATAATCAACTATTGTACTGGCTTATGGTTCATGAAAGCTTCTCAGAGAGGGTCTGGTATATGGAGCCCCCTTTCTCCAGGACCAAGCAGGAAGTCAGTCCTCACATATGGGTGACGTCGGCGCCGACGGAGCCCTCGCGGAGCAATTTTCCACAGCTTTCAAAGAAAGCCTTTGGGAATTGCAGCGCGCATGCGCGGTCCCCTTCCCGCCCAAGGGTGCCATCTTAGCCAGTCTTCTTTTTTCCGCGGAGCCCTACAGACGTGGTCTTCTTGTCCCCGCAGAAAAAGTTGATTTTTCGTCGTTTATTTCTCTTTTTTCTTCGGTTCGACGCCGGTCTCTTTCCTGCCCGGACTCGCGACGCCGTTGCGAGTCCTTCTCTTATTTTTCGGTTTTTCTGATTTTTCTTGTCAGTTTCGTTTTCGGTTTTTCGCTGGCAGCCCGGTCCTTTGACCTTGCAGGGGCCCTTTTTCCCCCGATGGCTGCCAGTGGTTTCAAAAGGTGTGTTCAGTGTGACAGAAATATGTCACTCACTGACACACACGATAATTGCCTCCGCTGCCTTGGCCCGGATCACGAGGAACTGATCTGTGGGGCCTGCAGCAAAATGTCCTCCAAAGCATTACGGCGTCGGCGGCATCAGCGGGAACGAATCTTCGCTGATCCCACCCGTACCCGGACCTCGTCGGAGGCCTCGGCGTCCAGAGGCTCCAGCTCTGACCATCGCCGGAGTTCCTCCGACAGGGGTTCTCCCTCCGGGGATCATCATCGGAAGGTGAAACCCGCGAGGGCGTCGTCGGTGGACGCTCCTGGTTCCGCGAGGGCCAGGTCGCATAGCCCCGATAGCCGTCCCGGGTCTTTGGAGAAGGAACGTCTCCCGAAGCGACCTCGTCTGGAATCGGAGTTGCCTGCTCGGGTAAGTCCTGTAGTCCTCCTGGACTCGCCTCCGAGGGGTCCGACGTCGGGCCCGACGCCGTCGGGGCCCGAGTCGGCGGCTGCTGGGTCACCTGAGGTCGGACTCAGGTTGACGGCCTTGGAGAGCAGACTATCTGCCTTCATGGACCAGCAGCGGGCACTGATTGCTAGCCTCGCTGGCGCCTCTGCCCCGACCGCCGGGACGTCGACGTCTAAGTCGATCCCGGAGACCGAGCCGATCCTCGAGTCCATGCGGGCTCGAGTCGATCCTCGGTCGAGGTCACCCTCGGCCTCCCGTTCGGGACCGAGGTCGTCGACGCCGACTCCCTCGGCGTCGGGGCGGCCGACGCCTCCGCCCGCCCGGACCGACCCCACCGATTCCTCCTCGGAGTCGGCCTGGGAGTCTGAAGAGGAAGAGTCACCTGATTCTTTTTGGACTCGGTGTGTCCCCTCGGACTCACCTGAGTCCGAACCTCGGAAACAGTCCCCTCCGGAGGATGCCCGGTTCTCGGACTTCGTCAGGGATATGGCCAAGGCTTTGGCCTTCCCTGCGGATCCCGAGGAGGAGCCTCGAGCCGAAGAGCTCGACGCCCTTCAGTACGACTCTCCCGCCAGGGAGCACTTTACTGTACCGGTTCCTCCCATGCTGGAACGACTACTCTTCCGCATGTGGGAGAGTCCGGCATCGTCGCCGGTATTAAGCAAGCGGGTCGATTCCATCTATCGAGTCCGCAAGAGCCCTGGCTTCCAAAAAGCACAGCTACCGCACCATTCCATGGTGGTGGAATCGGCCATGCATAGGCTTAAGAGCCAGAAAATGCACTCCTCGGTGCCTCCTGGCAGGGAGGCCCGCAACCTGGATGGCCTCGGTAAGAAGTGTTTCCAGGGCTCTATGCTTGCTTGTCGGGTCCAGACCTACCAGCTCTACATGGACATGTACCTTAGAGACCTGGCTAAAGAGTTAGCCGGATTCTCCGCTGGGCTGTCCGAGGAACCTTTGCGGAGGTTCCTAGCCTTGACAACTGGTATTCGGGAATGCTCCAAATTCATGTCTCGAGCAGCCTATGATGGCTTTGAAGCCTCGGCTCGAGTGGCCGCAGCCGGCATCGGTGCCCGCCGACAGGCTTGGCTTCAGTCGTCTGACCTTGAACCCTGGGTGCAGGACAAGTTGGTCGATGTCCCCTGCCGAGGTGAGAACCTCTTTGGCAAGCCCATGGCTGAGAAGGCTGCACAAATCGAGACGGAGACTCTCACCAGAACTAGGCTCTCTAGGAAGACCTCTGCCCCTTCCCAGAAGAAGAAGGGCTCGGGAAAGAAGTCCTTTTACCCGAGAAAGGCGGCTGCCTATAAACACTACCCTCACTATCAGGCCCCCGCAGCTCCCCAACAGGGTCAGCAGGCCAAGGGACGGGGTAACGGGTCCCGTAGGCAGCAAGCCCCCAAGCCTGCACCACCGGCCCCTGCTCAGCAGGGTGGGGGTTTTTGACTTCATCAGCATAGCCTCTCCCCCTCAGCTGGTTCCTCCCAGCACAGGAGCCGGCTGGTTCACTTTGCCCACAGGTGGTCCAACATCACATCAGATGCCTGGGTGCTTCATGTTGTGAGAGAAGGCTATCTTCTCCACTTCCACCAGGTCCCTCCCTCCTATTTCCCGGGGGAGCCTCCACGACTCCCTCTGCACAGGGACTTACTCCTTCAGGAGTTAGCAAGTCTTCTTCAGGAACAGGCTGTGGAACCGGTGCCCCACCACCTGAGGGGTCAAGGCTTCTATTCCAGGTATTTCCTAATACCAAAATGAACGGGAGGCCTCAGACCCATCCTGGACTTGCGCAACCTCAACAAGTTCCTCGTCAGGGAGAAGTTCAAGATGCTTACCCTTGGAATCCTTCTGCCCTACCTCCAGCAGGGAGATTGGCTATGCTCCTTGGATCTAAAGAGATAAAGTTTCTAGATGGAATAAATGACTGCTTCTTGGAGCAACTGGTTCATGAACTGACCAGAGGGGAAGCCATACTGGATCTAATCCTTAGTGGAACGCCAGATCTGGTGCAAGAAATAAGGGTGTTGGGAGCACTTGGCAATAGTGATCATAGTATGATCATGTTTGATTTAATTAGTGGAGGACAGATAGTAAAGGAATCCACAGTATTACCTTTTAACTTTCAAAAGGGAGACTATGATAGAATGAGGAATATAGTTAGGAAAAAACTAAAAGGAGCGGTTCCAAAGGTTAAAGACTTACAGCAAGCTTGGGTGGTGTTTAAAAATACTATCCTCGAAGCCCAGACCAGCTGTATTCCACGCATTAAGAAGAGTTGAAGAAAGTCCAAAAAACTGCCAGCATGGTTTAAAGGTGAGGTCAGAGAGGCTGTTGCTGCCAAAAAAGCAACCTTCAGGAAATGGAAAAAAGAGCCAAATGATGAAAACTGGAAACAACACAAGCACTGGCAAGTTAAATGCAAAGCATTGATAAGGCAGGCAAAGCGGGAATTTGAGAAGAAACTTGCTACGGAAGCAAAAACACAAAATAAAGACTTTTTCAAGTACATTCGTAGCAAAAGGCCTGTGAGAGAGTCAATTGGACCGTTAGATGATAGAGGGGTAAAAGGGGCAGTAAAAGGAGACAAGGCTATAGCAGAGAGACTGAATGAATTCTTTGCTTCGGTCTTTACTGAGGAAGATGTAGGGATGTTACCTATGACTGAAGTGGTATTTAAAGGAGATACTGCAGAGGAATTGAGAGAAATATCACTACACCGGGAAGATATATTACAACTATTTGATAAACTGAATAGTAGCAAATCACCTGGACCGGATGGTATACATCCCAGAGTGTTGAAAGAACTGAAATATGAGATTGCAGACCTGCTATTGGTAATCTGTGAACTTTCATTAAAATCATCTGTAATACCTGAAGATTGGAGGGTCGCCAACGTAACACCAATTTTTAAAAAAGGTTCCAGGGGTGACCCGGGAAATTACAGACTGGTGAGCCTGACGTCAGTACCAGGGAAAATGGTAGAAACCATCATAAAGAACAAAATTACACAACATGTAGATAGTCATGGCCTAATGGGAGACAGCCAACATGGCTTTAGACAAGGAAGATCTTGTCTTACTAATCTGATATGTTTCTTTGAAGGTGTGCATAAACAGGTAGACAAAATGAGTCGGTTGATATAGTGTATCTGGACTTCCAGAAAGCTTTTGACAAGGTCCCCCATCAGAGACTTTTGGCAAAGCTAAAAAGTCATGGGATAGGAGGCAGTGTACTATTGTGGATCGGGAACTGGTTAAAAGATAGAAAGCAGAGGGTAGGGCTAAATGGCCAATATTCCCAATGGAAAAAAGTGAATAGTGGGGTACCCCAGGGATCTGTACTGGGTCCGCTACTTTTCATTCATAAATGACCTGGAAAAGGGAATAACTAGTGAGGTTATCAAATTTGCAGATGACACAAAACTGTTTAAAGTTGTTAAAACCCAAGAGGACTGTGGAAAACTGCAGGAGGATCTGGATAAATTGGAAGACTGGGCATCCAAATGGCAGATGAAATTTAATGTGGACAAATGCAAAGTTATGCACCTAGGAAAGAACAACCCACACTATAGTTACACGATGCAAGGCTCCACATTAGAAACCACCACCCAGGAAAAGGACTTAGGAGTCATCGTGGATAACATGTTAAAACCCTCCGCCCAGTGTGCAGCGGCAGCCAAGAAAGCAAATAGAATGCTAGGTATCATAAAGAAAGGGATGGAGAATAAAACAAAGGATATTATAATGCCTCTGTATCGCTCCATGGTACGACCGCACCTTGAATATTGTGTGCAATTCTGGTCGCCGTATCTTAAAAAGGACATAGCGTTATTAGAAAAAGTACAGAGAAGAGCCACCAAATTGGTGAAGGGGATGGAAGGCTACTCCTATGAAGAGAGGCTAAAAAGGTTAGGGCTCTTTAGCCTGGAAAAGAGACGGCTGAGGGGAGATATGATAGAGGTCTATAAATTAATGAATGGAGTGGAACGGATAAACGTGGATCAATTGTTTACGCTATCAGAATATAGAAAGACTAGGGGACATGTAATGAAGCTACAGGGTAAACTATTTAAGACAAATACGAGAAAATATTTTTTCACTCAACGTGTAATCAAACTCTGGAATCTGTTACCGGAGGATGTAGTAAGGGCTGTTAGTATAGCTGGGTTTAAAAAAGGTTTGGACAAGTTCCTGGAGGAAAGGTCCATAAACCACTATTAAAAAGGGACCCAGGATATCAATGCTTGACCCAGTACAAGCATTATGGAACCTGTGTCTTTTGGGGATATTGCTAGGTACGTAGGACCTAGATTGGCCACTGTTGGAAACAGGATACTGGGCTTGATGGACCTCGGTCTGACCCAGTATGGCATGTCTTATGTTCTTATGTTCTTATCTAAAGGATGCCTACACGCACATCCTCATCCACCCAAGCCACCGCCAATACCTAAGGTTTGTGGTGGCAGGAAATCATTACCAGTACAGAGTACTGCCCTTTGGCCTATCCTCCGCACCACGAGTCTTCACAAAATGTCTCGCGGTGGTGGCGGCTTATCTCCGGCTTCACGGCCTCTTTGTCTTTCCGTACCTAGACGACTGGCTCATCAGAGCATTGTCCTCTCCAGAAGTCACAAAAGCCACACACCGCACTGTGACTCTTCTACAGTACTTGGGCTTTGTCATAAACTTCGCAAAGTCCACTTTGCTCCCCTCGCAAGATCTCGAGTTCATCGGCGCAAGATTGCACACTCTTCAGGCGCGAGCTTTCCTGCCTCTCGACAGGGCTCAACGGCTCATGGACCTAGCCGGCCGTTTTCGCAGCCAGTGCCTGGTCTCAGCCAGGCGCTTCCTGAGACTACTCGGCCATATGGCTTGCACCGTCCACGTGACCCCCAATGCCCGCCTGAATATGCGGCCTGCTCAGTGGTGCCTTTGCAAGCAGTGGCAACAGGCCACGGGCGGCCTAGCCGACTTAGTGCGGGTCTCCGGCCCGCTGGCCTCTTCTCTGCAGTGGTGGCTTCATCGGCCGACCCTGATACTCGGAATGCCTTTTCAGTCTCCTCCGCCGGCTCAAGTGCTGACGACCGATGCTTCTCTCCTAGGATGGGGAGCGCATTGCCAAGGGGCATGTACTCAAGGTCTCTGGACCACGTGGGAGTCTGCGCAGCAGATCAACTTCCTGGAGCTCAGAGCGATCCGTCTGGCTCTCAAGGCTTTCTCCCACCTGACTTCTCACCGGTCCGTCCTTGTCCAGACAGACAATCAAGTTGCCATGTTCTACGTGAACAAACAGGGGGGCACGGGCTCCTTCCTTCTCTGTCGAGAAGCACAGAGACTCTGCTCTTGGGCCGTCAGCCACGGCATTCTTCTCAAGGCCGTTTATCTCCCAGGCCAAGAAAATTGCCTGGCGGACAAACTCAGCAGAATCCTCCAGCCGCACGAGTGGCGACTGGATCCCTTGGTTGTTCAGAAAATTTTTCTGAAGTGGGGCCTCCCCACGATGGATCTCTTTGCCAGTCCTCTCAACCGGCAACTTCCTCGCTTCTGCTCTCGGCAGCCGCATCCCCTTCGAGTAGCGGCTGATGCTTTTCTGCTCTCATGGTCGAAAAGCCTTCTATATGCCTTTCCTCCCATACCGCTAGTCTCTCGAACTCTTTTCAAGGTTCTCCGAGACAAAGCTTCCATGATCCTGATAGCTCCTCGGTGGCCCAGACAGCCGTGGTTTCCACTCCTGCTGCAACTAGCGGTGGAGGATCCGTTCCCTCTGGGGTTTCAACCAGATCTCCTAACACAGGATCAGGGGTCCCTACTACACCCCAACCTCAGATCTCTACGTCTGATGGCCTGGCTGCTGAAAGGGTAGTCCTTGCTCCCCTTCTACTGCCGGCAGAGGTGGAAGAGGTCGTCCTAGCTTCCCGGCGACCTTCTACCCGCAAATGCTACGCCCTTAAATGGCGTCGCTTTTCCGCTTGGTGTGCCCAGCAGTCTCAGGATCCCTTCTCCTGCTCGGTGTCGGTGATCTTGCAGTACTTGCTCTACCTCTCTAATCTGGGACTTAAGTCCAACTCCGTCAAAGTTCACCTCAGTGCTCTTTCAGCACATCATGTGCCGGTGGACGGCAGACCTCTTTCCAGCGACCCTCTCGTGGCAAGGTTTCTCCGAGGTCTCCTTCTACTTAAACCACCTCTGCGCCCGCCAGCACCTGACTGGGATCTGAATGTGGTTTTACAGCGGATCACCTGTCCGCCTTTTGAACCTATGGCTACCTGTTCTCTCCGTTTTCTTTCTTGGAAAACCTTATTCCTGATAGCCCTCACTTCCGCTAGACGCGTAAGTGAATTGCAGGCCCTCGTGTCTGATCCCCCTTACACTCGGTTCTACAAAAATAGGGTAGTCCTACGGACTCACCCTAAATTTCTTCCAAAAGTGGTCTCCCCTTTTCACATCAATCAGGAGGTGGTACTTCCGACCTTCTTTCCCAGGCCACACTCCAGCCGAGCTGAAATGGTCCTGCATACCCTGGACTGTAGAAGGGCATTGAACTTCTACCTTCACCGTATGCGGGAGCACCGTAAAGCTGCTCAGCTTTTTGTGTCTTTTGACCCCAATAAATTGGGGCTCCCTGTCTCCAAGCGTACTCTGTCCATCTGGGTTGCTGACTGTATCGCTTGGGCTTATGGGGCAGCCGGACTCTCGTTACAAAGTCGAGTCACGGCTCATTGTGTTCGGGCAAAGGCTACGTCAGTGGCTTACCTCCGCTCTGTTCCATTGGCAGACATCTGCCGGGCCGCTACTTGGTCTTCGAGCCAGACTTTTGCGGTCCATTACTGCCTCGAGAGGGAGTCCCGCAGGGACAGTGCTTTCGGACAGGCAGTCCTCCGAAATCTCTTCGAGGTTTGAGCAACTCCTACCCTCCATCCCGGATGGGGGCTACCGGTGGGTAATAATTCAGTGAAGATTCCTTCCTTCTGTACTGCTGAGCTAGAGGGAGCTCATTTTTGTGCTTAGGGTCTCCGGTAGCCTTAAGCTTGGGAGTCCCATATGTGAGGACTGACTTCCTGCTTGGTCCTGGAGAAAGCGTAGTTACTCACCTGTAACAGGTGTTCTCCAGGAGCAGCAGGAATCAGTCCTCACAACCCTCCCTCCTCCCCTTGGAGTTGCAATTATCTGCTTTAGTTTTTTTGCAAATTTTTATGCTGTCTTTTAGCTATGTCATCTGACTGGCTAAGATGGCACCCTTGGGCGGGAAGGGGACCGCGCATGCGCGCTGCAATTCCCAAAGGCTTTCTTTGAAAGCTGGGGAAAATTGCTCCGCGAGGGCTCCGTCGGCGCCGACGTCACCCATATGTGAGGACTGATTCCTGCTGCTCCTGGAGAACACCTGTTACAGGTGAGTAACTACGCTTTATGGGTATACTTCCAACATGAACATTTGTGTACACCTTGGCACTTACACATTTATAGGGGGGTTATTTACATTTCCTGTGGCATCATGCCTCATTAGTACAATAAGAAAGTTACTTAACATATGACTTATCAATAATGGTCAAGGCCATCTTCAAGAGCTACATGAAAGAGTAGTAGTGTATACCTTGCCTTTGTTCTAAGGGTTTTACATAGCCACACTAGATGGCCATCCTCTGTGTTTTGAAACACATACTTCCCTCAGTGAGGATAGACGCCTTACCTCATGAAACTGCCAGCTTTCTCCTTAGACTCTGTATGAGGGCAGGATTCAGGCACCTGAGAATCCTAAATTTTGCCTTCGGGGCCTCAGTTTACCAGCAAGCTCCAAACATTTTTTGCCCGTTTCCTGACATATTCCCCTCCAAATCCCTCCCCTAGCTTTGATTGTCTGTGATTTGTGGGAAATACCACACCATTTCCATTACTACCCAACATGGATTGCATCTAACAATATGTACTGTATAATTTCTCCTTGTTCAACTATGTGCAGAGTGGTATAGTTGCATAGAAGCAATGTCATCATGGCCATACAGCTGTCATGCTTGAGGCCTGTCCCTCATCCCATGCTCCTAAACACATACAAAATATACTCTGTTTAGGGAATGGTGGCCAAGAACAACTAATGGAAAGGTGTGCTATATCTAAATGCAAATAAATAAATAAATAAAGCTGGATTATCTACAGCTTATCCTACACTGGAGTGGAGGAGTGGCCTAGTGGTTGGGCAAGGTACTTCAGGCCGGAAGGTCAGGGGTTCAAATCCCACTAGAGGACAGCAACCTTGGGCCGGAAGGACTGGGGTTTCTAGTCCCACAGGTGCTCCTTGTGGTCTTGGGCAATCCACTTAACCCTCCATAGCCCATGTTTCCTGTAAAATAGTTATCTCCAAGTTATAATGCCCTGTTCAATGTAATTTCAGTTTGTTCAATGTAAACTGCACTGATGCAGAATAGCGCGGTATATAAGAGAATGTAAATAAATAAATAGATGTGGACATATGCCACAATATGCCTTGCTGAAGCTAGACATGGTACTGCCAGATGATGCTCATCCACCCCTGCAATAATAAATATAGGGAGCATTGTGATAATAGAACTATGCTTGTGAAGGGTTGCACACAGGCCATACCTATTGTATTGATGCCATATGCCACCTGCAGGGAGTGAATAGAAATGAACTTTCTACTTACCTTAGTATTTGAATTTGGATGTTGCACCAGTGAGTGAGGTTGGCTGTCCTCTTACCCTGTCTTCCAAGCTGCTCATATTCTTCCTCTGAGAAGATTTCCTTCCTTCAGGGAGGCATCATCTCAGCTGGATGTTCACTCCGGCTGCACAGGGTGCTAGTCTCCAGAAACAACCAATCAGGAGCAGTTTTGATTATCTGGGTATAGGCCGCTATAACGCGGGTATTCACTGCTATTCCCTATGCAGCCAGTGGGGGGGGGGGGGGTAATTTTATAAAAAGCCACCTAGATTTATGCATGAACAACACACACAAATCTAGATATTTATGGGCATATTTGATGCGGAGACTATTCTGAAAGTACACGCCTTGGGTCAATCGCTCGTACTTTCGCTGTGGGAGTGTACAGGAGTGGAGCATAGGTGGTGTGCACAAGTACACACATAAATAATAAAATATTATAATTTGCACACAGGCATTTATACCAGCTCTAGGACTGGTGTAAGAGCTTGTGCTTAAATTAATGCACATTTTCAACCATTTACATCCCTGTTTTATAAAGTACACGCATATCTTACTTTATAAGATAGGCTTGAAATACATGTATAAAGCAATGCTAATCTAGGTGCAACATATAACATTACCTTACATGCATATACTTGCTGATATTCCATATCTCTATGGTTATGTAGGTGGTCAAGGCAATTTTGAACAATGCTGCTTAGGCGGTGTTATACGTGGAAACTGGCAGATGGCCATCCTTGATTATTCAGCCACTATCCAGTTAAGTTTAGTCTGTTTGAAAATTCAAACTCTTTTTTTTGTGTGGTTTTAGTTATCCATATATACCGCTGCTTAGTGCCTTTCTGAATATTGACCCGTAAGGATTTGACAATTGAGAAGTAAAAACAGTTTATAGAGCTTAAGATAAGAAGTCATTTTTTTTAAAACTCTCAGGCAATAAGCCAATTTATAAGTTTGAAGGAAATATCCAACTTAAAAATAAAATCTTTAAATTTTAACAATGATAATTAAAAAATGACCACTGAACTAATTCTTTTTTTCTCTTGTCTGAGTACAGTGGAGCCCTTCTAAAAGTAGACTGCTGTTTATCTGAAGTTTAGTTTAACTCATGTGTTATATCAAATAATGAATGAAATATCAGTTGTAATAGATTTCTGGTAGTAGTTATTTTAATACGCAACCAAGCCTGGAACTGGTGCAAATCTTACTTAGATGAGCGCTGGCAACAGGTCCGTACAGGCAACATTACTTCTGAACCCTTCAAACAGAAACAGGGAGTACCTCAAGGCTCATCTCTATCTGCATTGCTTTTTAATATATACATGCAGCCTATCTGCCAAATTACCAGAGATTTCGGTATATCTTGCCTATTGTACGCAGATGACGTGCTAATATTCACACCGATCAATATATCAAATCCCGACTACTCTCCACTAATCAACTGTTTCAATGCAATAACTGACTGGCTCCTCAATCAAAACATGAGAATAAACTTCAAGAAAACCGAAGTACTCATAGCAACAAGAAACAAGCAATTTGCTCCGCCAACCACCCTCACAGTAAGAGACGCAGAACTCCCAATCAAGGCCTCCATAAAGTACCTCGGTGTGATACTTGATCAACAACTCAATCTTAAAGAGCACATAAAGAACACAGTAAAATCAATTTACTACAAACTAAAAACACTGCGCCACCTGAAACCAATGATGGAGACCAAGGACTTCCGTACAGTTTTCCAAGCAATAGTCACACCGCATTTCGACTATGCAAATATCATCCTTCATGGTCTCCCCAAGAACACACTAAATCCACTTCAACTGGCGATGAACGCAGCAGCCCGCATCCTATCTGGAGCTTCTATAAGAGATCATATAACACCAATACTGATCGATCTGCACTGGCTTCCGATAAATTGCAGAATAACATACAAAACCCTCCTCATCACATTCAAGGCTATTAATAATTTATCTCCTGCATCGATCTCAAATCTCATCACCCACACACCAAACAACAGACCCAGGAGACTAGTAGCAGAAAACACACTAGTTACTCCTAGTATCTCCACAAAATGGACACAACAAACTACTAACAGAGCTTTTGTGTCCTATGCTCCCCAGTGCTGGAACAGACTACCTCCAAACATCAGATCAATCAGGGATATCACTCAATTTAGAAAGTCCATCAAGCACTATTTATTCACTTTACACTTCAAGCTACCATACACACAATAAAACCGGCTCCCGTATTACTCAGAAAACTACTACACATAACAACAACCCAGAACAAAAGATCAAAATGTGAAAACACTGTATTCTTATCAAATATCAAATCTTGTTGTAACCTATTCAATGTATATATAATTATGTATAATTATTTAGATAGTTATTCCCCAGTTCACACCCAGTTGATTCTCCCTGTTATCTGTAAACCTAGATCAGTCATGTACTGACAGGTATGTTGTTGTTCAATGTAAACCGCACTGATGATGAATAGTGCGGTATATAAAAAATGTTAAATAAATAAATAAATATTTATTTTATTTATTTATTTATTTAACTATTTCTTTTATACCGCCCCTTCCAGAGATCAAGGGCGGTTTACATATAACAGGTTAACAGTCTTGTACACATTTGTATACATTCTTTACATAGAACAATAGAAACTAACTATTTACATTGAACAATAAAATTTAACTTAGTGGGTATTAAAGCAGAACAAAACATCAAACTTTTTTACAAATGTATATTTACAGTGTGTGGTGTGTAGTGCGGGTATTTGTGTAGGTGCTGGAATTTAGTTCCTTTTATGTCTTCTTTGGGGCGTGTGTGAGGGTGGGTAGGCATGCGGTTATGGTGTTGGGATTAAGGGAGTTTGTGTAATTGTTTCCACGTTTGTAGTGGGGCTGGCTTTGGGGGAGTAGGGGATTTCAAAATGTTCAGTGAACAGGTAAGTCTTTAATTCTTTTCTGAATTGGATGAGGTCTTTTATGGTGCGAAGTTCAATAGGGAGGTTGTTCCAGAGTGTAGGAGCAGTGAATGAGAATGCTCTGGAGCTAGTGGTATTCTTAGTCTTCCGGATGGCTTTTGGTATGATAAGGGAGTGGGCTGTGTTTTGTCTGTGGGCCCTTGTCGATGTTGGAGAGTGCAGTAATGTGGATAGGTGTGAGGGGGTTATGTCATTTATGAGTTTATAGGTTGTTAGGATAATTTTGTATTTAATTCGACTGTTTATAGGGAGCCAGTGGAGTTCTAGCAGTATTGGGGTTACGTGATCTGTTAAGCGAGTTTTAGCAATTACATTAGCACAGATGTTTTGAGCTCTTTGTAGGAGGTATGTGTTTTTTTGAGGAAGGCCTATAAGGAGACTATTGCAATAGTCGAAATGAGGGGTGATCAGGGTACTTACTACAGATCTAAAGTCTTGTGTTTCGAGGAGTGGTCTTAGGTGTTGAATAGTTTTGAGTTTGTAGAAAATAGTTTTTACTGTTTGTTTTATGTGTGGTATCATGGTGAGAGTGTGGTCTATTATTACTCCTAAGTATTTTACTTGTTTTTTAACAGGTATGGAGGTTTTGTTGATTGTGATTGTTTCAGGGTAGGTGTTTTCAGTCATAGATGACCTCGTTACAAACATTGTGTAAAAATGTAAAAGTGTAAAAATATATATATTTTTATTCCGAGAGAGAGATATCAGGTTAATATTTAAACTCCGTAGTTGATGGTTTTGTTTAAAGGCTGGCTGTGGTGCTTAAATAAAATACATATATTCTATGTTGATATCTGGAAAATGAGGTGTGTTGCCTAGACATATAGAGGCAGATTCCATATAGGTTGGTTATCTCCCGTGGGCATGTTTAAATCAGGCATGGGCACAATTCAACCCTAATTCCGCATCTGCAGGTATAGACACACCCACGTTTTTGGAATTGGGACATGGATGTGTCCAGTATAGCCCGCCTAACACACTATTCAGCCGGATCATATACGCATTAACAGTGAGAAATGCACATGTGTGCAAGCACGAGCCATAGAAAAAACGGGGAAACATATCCCCGGTATTATTCTGGGACACATATATGTGGCGAAATGGCCCTGGATGTCCCCATGCTCACCATAGTCTGAACAGTTGCACATCTCCGATCGTGCCCATTTCCACGATATACTGGCCACGCCTTCTGCATTGAAACATGCATCTCCTAAGCTTCTGTTCTCAATGATAGTATTTTGCTGATACAAATTAGATATAGACAGAGGTATTTTTCATGCCCAGAAAAGGGCTAAGTAATCTCAGTGCACTCTAATATATTATAAGATAAAGTAAAAATCAACATATTTTTCATGACATACCTAAAATTACTTGGAATTACTTCAGTTATTCTGTCAATGGTCATCTCTAAAAACACTATTTAAAATGCTAAGTATGGACCTTCACCAAGTTCAGAAAAACCTAAACTAACTTTGCAATTCACCAAAGGATGCATAATATTGCTGAGCTACAAAAATATGCTCTTTTAATAACTATGGCTTTCTGGCTATGGCATGTTTCCCACATATTTGGGTACTGGTATTTCTCACAGCAGCTCCCTACATGTGGCCACACCTGTCCCATAAAATGTCTACTCCGTCTTGGCTTATTTCGGTCTGTACACATCTGCTATCTGTGGGGCAGTCCTACATGGAAGGGCAGCATCAATAGCAGCAGCAGCTACGGGATTTTATTCGAGCACAGGGGGAGCTACAGAAGAGTTCCCTAGCTCAGTTAACCCAGGCCTTGCAGAGACTAAAATTCCACCCTCCAGCGCAAGTGCTTCTTAAAATGATGGCAGAAAATGAACCGGACCACTTTTTGGTGAATTTGAATGAACCACCTGCATGGCCAGGTGGCTGAAGGCAACATTGACTACCTAGTTGGGGAATCTGCTGATGGGCAGCAGTCAGGCTGCATTCCAGGAAGCCAACTAGATGAGCAAGTTATGTATGCAACCATCAAGGCCGCCATATTGGCTTACTGCCAGCAATTCATAAAAGGGGGGGGGGCTCCAGATAAAAGAGAGCCCTCAGAGGTTCCTCTATTGGTTGAAGGATCTCGCATGGAAGTGGCTGCAATCTGAGGGAAGGACTGGACCCGAGATAGCCAAGATTGGAGCAGTTTTTGGAGGGCTTGACCGCCCTGATGATACAGTGAGTATGTCAGCATCCCAAGTTTACACTGGAGAGTGCACTGGAAATAGCCAGAGGGTACCATGAAGCCTACCTGATGACTGAAGGGGACAGTGAAAAGAGGAAGTTGCCCGTCAGCCCAGGAGGATGGAAGGGGAAGGCAAAGCAGATATTGACTCCCATGTTCCGACCCCCAAAGTCACCTCCTAGGAAAATGCATGGCTCCAGCCATGACCGCTTCACGTGTTTTAGGTGTGGAGCCCAAGGGACATTTTGTTCGGGAATGCCCCTGGGTATGGAAGAACCCATGGATATCAGTCTAACCACCCCTCACACCTGTGCTTTTGTGGACCCTCCCCACCCAAGGGCACAGAACTTTGTGACTCCAGTGGAACTCGAGGGAAACTGCCTCCAGGCCTTGATAGAATCTGGGAGTGCGAGGACCCTCATTCGCTGAGAAACTGTAATCCGATTTCAAATTGACTACGCAAGTTGGTAACACTGGCCTATATACATGGAGACCAGAGGCAGTATCCAATGGCGCAGGTTTCACTTAAGACCCCAGCAGGGCAAGCAACGTCTGAGGTCGTGGTGCTGCCTTGGATCCCATATCTAGTGGTGATTGGCCAAGAGTACCCAAACTTCAGAGCAATATGAGCCCGGCTAAGTGACTGCTCCACTAAGTTGGACCAGGAAGATCTCCCAGAAATTTTCCCACTTGAAGACCTGGATCTACAGTATATGTCAACAATCCCAAGTCTGCTAATTCCAGGAATTATCATCGTCGGGAAAAGCTACGCTGCCAACAGAATCTGGGAGTAGCTATGGAGGAGGGATCCGGGGAGGGACAGCCTAGGGAAGAAACCCCTGGGGATAGTTCAGGACTCAATGGTAGTGACCCAAATGAAATTGTCCTCTTCCCAGATTGGGGGCTGTGGGAAGACCCAGAGAGCTTCAGGAGGGTCCAGAAAGAGAATGAGTCCCTTAAACATGCCCAAGAGTGGGTTTTGGAGGTGGATGGTGTTCCAGTAGGTAACAGAGAGTCACCTGCAAGCATCTTTCCCTATTTTGTGCTAAAGAGAGATTTATTATATTGAGTGACCAAGGGGCCCTAGAGGGGGAAGAGGTAGAACAACTAATAGTTCTCTGGCCCTATTGTCAACAGGTGTTACTGTTGGCGCATAACCATTTATTTCTCCACCTGGGGGTGGAGAAAACACTAGAGTGTGTTTTAGCCTGATTGTCTGGCTTGGGATTCATAAATAGGTGCAGTTATATTGCCAGTCATGCCACACCTGTCAATTTCATAACCCGCCAGAGTCTGACTGGCTCCACTAATGTCTATGTTCATCATTGAAACCACATTTGAAAGAGTGGTCATGGATCTGGACTATGCTATCCAATACCCAGAGGCCATTGCTCTAAGAAATATAAAGACTACTAGGATCGCGAATGCCCTCTGGGAAGTGTTCTTGCAGGTTGGAATACCCAAATGAGTTCTTCACAGATCAAAGGATTCCCTTTATTTCCAAGGTGATAAAGTAAGTGTGTGTCTTGATGAAGGTCAATATGCTGTGAACATCAATATATCTCCCATAGACAGAGTGTCTCATTGAATAATTCAATAAAACTCTGAAACAGATGTTAAAACGTTCGTGCAGAAGGATGAGAAGAATTGGGACATTATCTTACCCTATTTGATGTTTATCATTCGTGAGGTACCTCAAAGTTCGATGGGGTTTTCGCCTTGAGTTGCTCTTTAGAAGACGGCCAAGAGGCATATTAGAGGTGGTAAGGGAAACTTGGGAAGGAGAACCCCGTGCCAGGCATAATTGGGTGGAGTACATTATACAAATGCAAGACTAGCTGAGGAAAGTCAGTGAGGGGGCCAAACTCAGTCTGGAAAAAGCCCAAGCTAAGTAGGCCAGGGGCTACAATCAAGTAACTCTGCACCGCACCTTCCAACCTGGAGACAGAGTTTTAGTCTTATTGCCCTCATTCAAGAGCAAGTTACTCTATATATGGCAGGAGCCATGTGAGGTGGAAGAGAAAGTGGGGTCTGTTAGCTACAAGATTGCCCAGCCAGATAAATGGAAGAACGTCAAAATTTACCAATTAATCTATTGAAAAAGTGGACTCCAACAACAGCTGTGGTGGTACAGGGAGATGATTTTGGGCTGGGAATTTCAGCCCTGTCAAATCCATCTCAAGTCCCAATTGGAGATCAGCTCTCTGCTGCCCAGAGAAGAGATCTAGAAGTTTGATCCACTAGAACCTAAAGGTGTTCTCCACCCACCTCATTTGTCATGATATCATTACTGTTTTTCCAGTAACAACCCTATTGGATTCAGGAGGCCTGGCAACAGATTGTTGCTAAGAAGCTGGAAGAGATGTTTAACCTGAGAGTTATAGAAGAGTCTATGAGTGACTGGTCGACACCCATCGTCTTGGTTCCTAAACCGGATGGAAGCATCACATTCTGCAGTGACTTTGGAGAGTTAATGCAGCTTCTAAACTGGAAGCATATCCAATGCCCAGAGTAGATGAGCTAATCGAGCGACTCAGTGGAGCATGCTTTACATAAACCTTGGATCTGACCAAGGGATACTGGCAGGTGCCCTTGACTCTGGCTGCTAAGATGATAACTGCTTTTTTAACACTGCAAGATCTGTTCCAGTTTACAGTACTGCTCTTTGGATTACACAGGGCTCCAGACACATTTCAATGCCTGGTTGACAATCTACTGAGACCACACAAAGAGTATTTGGCTGCATACCTTGATGACGTCATCTATAGCAGAGACTGGACCACCCATCTAACCCAAGTACAAGTCATGTTGACAAACCTGCAGAAGGCTGAGTTTATGGCCAACCCCAAGAAATGCTTTCTGGGAGGTTAGGATGTTCAATACCTAGGATATTTAATCGAGAATGGGCAGATATGACTTGAACTACAGAAGGTGAATGCCATTGCCCAGGTTCCCACCCTGAAATTGAAGAAAGAGATTCTTACCTTCCTTGGATTGATTGGCTATTACTGCTGGCTCATCCCTAATTTTGCAGAGGTGGTGGAGCTGTTAACCAATCTCCTCTAGAAGAGAGCTCCCAAATGGCTTCAGTGGTCACTGGACCTGGACCTGGCCTTCCAGCACCTCAAGAAGGCTATGTGCTCTGAAACTGTCTTGATTAGCCCTGATTTCTCTCTATCATTGATTGTGCAAACTTATGCCTCAGAGTTGGACCAAGAAGCTGTTCTGGCCAAAGAATTCAAGGGTGAAGAACATCCCATAGCATTCATCAGCAGGAAGCTGCTGCCTCGGGAACCACATTATTCGGTGATCAAGAGAGAAGCCCCGGCTGTTAAGTGGGTGCTTGAGACCTTAAAATACTACCTGCTTGGTTGTCTGTTTATGCTGGTAACGGATCACCAACCCCTCAAGTTGCTGGCTCAACATAAGGAGTCCAATGGCCATATTATGCAGTGTTTTTTGAGTCTCCAACTCTACCAGTTTTAGGTCTGTCGTAGGGCTGGTTCGGACTCTCCTGCCTCACCCAAGACCCCATCTGGGAAAGGAAGTCCGTGTTCAGGTGAGTTCGACTAGCCCTATGGCCCGGCCATATGACTCTCCTTTAAGAGAGTCTGCAGCCCAGAGTTCAGGGCTGGGAGGGCTGCACAGGAGTTCCGAGGTAGGAACTTTAACTGGGGCTGGAGGAAGGGCTGGGAGAACCAGCTTAAGGAGGTTTAACAAGATGGGACAGAAGTAAAGCTGTTTTTGTTTTTCCTGAACTGCTTGTTCTGGGTTTTGCTTTGGGGAGGTTTAATAAACTGAGATGAAGTAAACCTACTTTTGTTTTCCCTAAACTGCTGTCTGGCCTGTATTGTACAGAAAACCCCTTCCCACAGAATGCCATACTTCCACAATACTTTTGAATATTAAACTTTGCTTTGTATTTATTTGTGTGCCTGCTCTTTCTAAAAGGTAAAAATAGTGTGCTTTTTCAGCTTGTGTGGCTGTCAGAATCTATTTCATTTGAATTCTGTTGCTTTTTGCTGCCCTCCCCCCCTCCTTCCACAGACGCTGCTGCCCCAAGCAACCATCTAGTCTTGCCAATGGTTGATCTGTGATGTCTTTATATGGAATTACAACAAATGCTGAGGATGCAATTGCTTGCATTTGGGTCATGCATTCTGCACTAGCAAATCAGAATAGAAGAAGCAAACTGTAGGATAATGTTAATATAATGTGAACAACTATATTTTTCAGCCAAAACCTATTGAGGTTCAAGTGATAACTCACCATATGCAGCGTTATGCAGTTTGGTTCGGAGGATCCATGCTGGCTTCAACGGTATGCTTTATAACATTTTCCTTTCCTTATCGCTCTTTTTCTTTCTGCACATTGTCCATTATGGGCCCGATCCAGCAAGGCGACTAGTGGGGCTGTATATCTCGGTAAGAAATCCCACCCTGCTATCCCCCTGAACAGTATCCCACCTATGGGCCCCTCTGCACACACAGAGCCGCTGTGCATGCTGCGGAGGACGGGGAGTGGACGGAGCATGGGCAGGACTGACCCCTGGATGTACAGGGCCGATTCCGGTCACAGCCCTGTATGTCCGGGGATTGCCAGAGGGACGGCCTGCTTATTCCATCTCAGAGGTGGAATAAGCACTGGCCGCCCCTCCAGATTGGCTGGCTAGCCAGCCAGCCCCCCAGCAGCGACAGTGGCGAGCAGGGTGAGTCCCCGCTGCCTGATCCGGGCCCCGGAAGTACTCATCACAGTCAGGTGGCAGGGAAATGGGGGCTCCAAGGTAGGGGGCAGGTTGTGCCATGGGAAGATGTCCCCACAGCGATTCAGGTTCATGCCAGGCCATCTCCCTGGTCCCAGTCCTGCACCTGCGAGGCTGTCTTCCTCCTGCAGTGCAGAATCAGGCACTGATGGGCTCGTCCTTGTCAGGGCCTTTCCAGATGGCCCAACTTGGATCGGGCTCTGCATGTTTTAATTATGAAGTTTAAAATGATTATGATGATTTAAATTCTACACACCCAAGATTATTTTGGGACACCTGATTTACATATTTATGAATGTAATTGTGAAAAAAGGAGTAGGAATCTTGTCATTAGTAAGCTGATCTGTCCTGGCTCATGTTTTTTTATTTTTGTCTCTTTTTGATTTTGTTTTGTTTTGTTTGTGTTCACCGTTTAGCCGGAGTTCTTCCAAGTTTGTCACACTAAAAAAGCCTATGAAGAGTATGGGCCGAGTATTTGTCGCCATAATCCTGTGTTTGGAATCATGTCGTGATGTATACATATGCAGGCAGCTTCTCCTGTCTGGAGGAAAGACTGACATCCAGCACTGAGATAAGGACACATATGCCTTAGGAAACCTACACCTGGTAGTGTGCGAAGCATTGTACAGCGCTACTGCCTGCAGCCCAGAATCTTTTCAATAGAAGCCTTTACATGCTGATTATCTTAAGCCTAGTATCTTCCTAAAATGAGAGCTTCTAGTTAACAAAGTTGACATCGCTCAAGGGAAGGCGCGTAAATAAGCCAAACTATTTCTGAAAGAAAGCAGAACAGTGCAGTTGCTGTGTTTTGCTACCCTTAAAAAAAGGGAGAATGTGCATTGCAGCCTTTGTGTAAGTAAAATATTAAACTTGCACTATAAATTTTGTATTTTATGGTATTGAGATAGCATAACTGACAATCCAGTTCTGAAGCACAACTTTAATGGATAATGATGTAACAAGGGCCCGATTTCCTCTTTTATGGGCTTCTGTTACCCTGAAAGGAACAAAGATAGTTTGTTTCTGCTGTATTGATTACTAGGAAAAAAATAGCTTTGAGTTATATGTTTTAAACATCTTATTTTATGATTATAATCTATTTATTTTGATTGTACTCCTATTTTAATTTATTTCATGAATTGCAGCGTTTATGTGTTAAATAAAATGCAGCATTGCAGTACTTCAATAAAAGCAATTGGCATCTTTACAGTTTGTGTTATATTTTTTATTTTTTTAACTTAGATGTGCTATAAAAAAATACCGTGGGATATTGTACACAATTTGAAGGGAATTTTATAAACTGCTGCCTAGTTAATGCATATTTTTATGCACATATTTAAAGCCCATTTCATAAAATCAAGTATGTGCACACTTGACTTTGTAAAATGGTTGAACATGCATGTTAATTTAGGGCGCAATCACTTGCACTAGTCCAAGAGCCTGATGTAAATGCCCAGACCTAAATTTGTAAGGAACACACGTAATGTATAAGATATTATAATCAAAGGCGTAGTTTGGGGGAGGCATGGGGGGGGGGAAATATTGCAGGCACTAATGGTGATCTGGTATGACATCCTTACCCTTTGCAACCCCCAAAATAAGCAGGCAAACTATACCGATGATTAGAATTTACGTGCATAGCCTTGCTCTCAGCTCATGCTATACCCATACTCTGCCCTGTGCATGCCACAGTGAAAGCACGCACAGTTAACTGTGCGTGCATACTTACAGAATAGCGACTGCATCATTTGTATATGGAATAGAACACTAAAATACCTAGATCTGCACATAAAGCTTGCTGTAAACTTTAAAAGGCCCCTCATAAAATGCTCCACATGTAAAAAAGTATGCAGGGTGACAGGAAAGTGTGATCTGAGGGTAAGTTTATTCAGGGGCATACTATGGGTGCAGCATGGGCAGAGTCATGAAATATGCATCTAAGTAATAAAACAATGGTTCCCGACCAGTGATTTGTGGATGCTTGGGGGTCCTTGAGACTACCCTGGGCAGCAGATCATACTGGGTGGCACCGCAACCCCTCTACCATTCTACAGAGCAGAGGCAGGCCTTCATACACTTGTACATGTGCGTGCACTCATGGCCTGCCTCCTCTGATAGGAAGTTTGCGTTGTAGGGTGCAGGAGCGACAGGTCATGAGTGTGCACGCAGGCATGCTTCAAGGTTTTCTGTGGCTCTGCCGCTGCTTTCTAGAATGGTAAAGGGTCAGGATGCCACACCTCCCAGGTGAGGGTGAGACAGAAGGGAAGAGAAGATAGATGTGAGGGTGGGGGTGATGGTGGTGGGGGCCTGCCTTAGGTGGCAGAAACCGTTGGGGTGGCCCTGATTATAGAGAGTCTTTGGGACAGAGATGAGAAAACAAGCCTTTCCATTCTGCTGCTATAATCCATGCTAGCAGAATACAGATGCTGCTATAGAGGCAGGATCAGCAGTGGCTACCGGGTTGATGGTAGTAGGATCAGTGGACATGGGGGACCAAAGAAGAAGCAACTGTAGATGTGGGACCAGAGGCAGCTGCGCAGACCAGAAGCAGAAAAAGGTGTGGGGGTTTGAACCAGTAGGCCTGGCGGTGACGGTGTGGTCAGAAGCAGCCATAGAAGCTGGACCAGCATCAGCCTGCAGGATCTGGGAACAACAGTTCAGCATCATTTAGGTGAGGAGAGGGAGAGATACTAATGGTGGGGAGTAGCTGGAGGAAAAGGAGACTGACTAGGAGGACTGGCTGGAGGAAGAAGGGGAGACGGGGGGGGGGGTAGGGAGAGAGAGAGACAGACAAGTAGGGATTGGCGGGAAGGGGAGGGGGGCAAGAGACTTCTCCGGAAATTAAAAAGTCATGGCATAGGAGGCAATGTTCTATTGGGATTGGAAACTGGTTGAGAGAAAGCAATTGCTTCACATTTACCTGTTCCACTCCACTCAGTATTTTATTGCCCTCTGTCATATCTCCCCTCAGCTGTCTTTTCTCCAGGCTGAAGAGCCCTCACTTCTTTAACCTTTAAAAAGGAGATAGAGCAGCTTTTAAACTAGATATTAGGGGAAAGCCGACAGTCGCCCAAAAGTGGATGGTTCGGAAGAATGTATCTTTGAAGGATACTACCAAAAGCAGAGAGGTTCCACAAAAGAGTAAAGTAGCCCAAATGCCCTCAAGTATGGAGCAGACTGAGCTTAAAGATCCAAAATTACCCATGTCTAACAATAGCCAAATTAGTATGAGTAACATACATTCTCTAAAATGCTTGTATGCAAATGCTCGAAGTCTAAAAAATAAGATGGGAGAATTAGAATATATAGCACTAAATGAAAGGTTAGATATGATTGGAATATCAGAGACATGGTGGAAGGAGGACAACCAGTTGGACACTGATACCTGGGTACAGACTATATCGTAATGATAGAGCTGATCAAATTGGTGGAGGGGTTGCTCTCTATGTTAGAGAGGGCATTGAGTCAGAAAGGATTAAAGTTTTGCAGGAAGCAAAATCTGCTGTAGAATCTATATGGATTGAAATTCCATGTAAAAGGGGGAAGGCAATGGCAGTGGGGGTGTACTATCGAGCGCCTTGCAAGAATGACCAAATGGATGATGAAATGCTCAAAGAAATCAAGGAATCTAACAAAAGTTACAGTGCAGTAATAATAATGGGTGATTTCAACTACCCCGGTATCGACTGGGTCAGTGTCACGTCAGGACATGCTAGGGAGATAAAGTTCCTAGATGAAATAAATGACTGCTTCTTGGAGCAGCTGGTTCATGAACCGACCAGAGGGGAAGCCATATTAGACCTAGTCCTTAGTGGAACACCAGATCTAGTGCAAGAGATAAGGTTGTTGGGGCCACTTGGCAATAGTGATCATTGCATGATCGCCTTTGATTTAATTAGTGGAGGAGGAATAGTAAGGAAATCCACAGTACTACCTTTTCTACTATGCATGTTTTCTTTTTTTTTTTAATTCTTTATTTTCGTTTTATAACAACAAAGGAAAGGAAGACATACAGCTAAAAGACAGATACATAGAATGTAATACATACATCAAAGTAAACCCCTGCCACCCCCCTCCCCCCTGCTTCTTCTCTAGAAAACTAATCAATCCCGAAACGGGCGTGTACTCACATTATTGTGTTACAAAACCTAACGGTGATCTGAAACATAATGAGTGTACATTAAACAGACATGTCGGAACAATGAGCAGATTGTACATAATCATTGAGCATCTGCCATTTAGACAAGCAAGAGTGAGTTTGGGTATGGGGAATAGCTCTCCGAGATATCTGCTCATATTTACTATATAAGCAGACGAGGTTCCACCATTCATTGACAGTAAGTCGAGAGCTATCCTTCCAATTCCTCGTGATTAAACATATGGCTATACCCAGCATGAAATCAAGGAGAAAGCGACCCTTCTTAGGAAGAGAGGGGACCTCCGCCACTGAGCGGAGTCCCACAATCTTCCAAGAGAGAGGCTCGTGAAGGTGTAAGATCAATTGAATACGACCCCAGACCCGCCCCCAGTAGACCTGTAGTTGAGGACATTCATAAATAACATGAGCGAGGGTTCCCACGGCAGTATGGCAAGACCAACACTGGTCCCTAGCAGTTGTGTTCCATTTGGCTATTTTTTCTGGAGTATAAAAGCATCGGTGTGCAAAAAAGAAGAGAGTTTGGGTAACTGAGGCAGACCGGGAAACCCGCACTACTTTGCTCCAGAAAACGCTCCATTGCACAGAGGTTAAAGTGGTTTGCAGTTCGCGCTCCCAGGCTTGTTGGGCTCTAAAAGTGGCAGTATCTGTACCCTGACATAATATTTTATAAAAGTTAGAGGCTACCCCATGTGTACTACTAATAGAGTGAACTAGTTCTAATAGCCCGTCCTCAGTAGAAACAGAGGGCGGCATGATTTGAGCACTTTTGAGGCAGTGTTGAAGCTGCAGCAATTGAAAGTAATGTTTCGCTGGTAACGCAAATTCCTTTTGTAAATCAGAAAAGGTTTTCCAACGAGCTGCAGAAAAGAGCTGTTGGGGTGTCCAGATCCCCCTAGAGTACCAGGGTTTCCATGCTATCGTTCTATTTAGGACTTGAATTCTGGGGTTATTCCACAGCGGGAGTCCGTCCAGAGGACATACGTTTGGGCCCAGTAATAGAATGAGAGTGTTAAAGGCCGCAAGAGTATCGACAATCATTGGGGGATGGCGGGTGTCTACTTGATGGGACATACCGGGGAGATGGGTCAACGGAATTGGGTTACTAAGCTCCTCTTCTATATCAAGCCAAACTGGTCTGCTGTCGGTTGAGGCATCTAGCCATCGGGCACCTTGTTTAAGTAGGAAGGCTTGATGATATCTGAGAAAATCAGGAAATCTGGTACCCCCTAGTTCCTTTGCAGACTGTAGTTTTTGTTTAGCTATCCTTGGTGGCTTGCCCTGCCAGAGATAGCGGACGAGAAGGCCCTCAATATCTTTATAAGTGTGTAGCGGGAGTAAGCATGGCAGCATTTCTAAAATGTAGTTCACTTTGGGGACAATCATCATTTTCACAGTTTCTAGTCGGCCCCACCATGTAAGGGATAAGGGAGACCAACGATTTGTGAGCTCACGGACTTTGGAGACTACCTCTTTGGCATTAAAACTGATAGTGTCTTCTAAAGGAGAACAGTAATGGACCCCAAGATATTTCACCATGCGGGATTGCCAAAGGAAAGGAAAGGCCTGCATGTCAGCCTCATGTACCCAGCGATTCAGTGGGAATGCTACAGATTTGGTCCAGTTAATTTTATAGCCCGATAATTGCGAGTATCCATCAATCAGATCCAAGACAGCTGGAACCGAATCAAGGGATACAAAAAGCATAAGGTCATCTGCATATGCAGAGAGTTTAATCTCTCTGTGACTGAAGGGGACACCTTGAATACGTGCGGACTGTCTAATAAGGAGGGCGAGGGGTTCAAGAGCTAGATCAAAGAGCATTGGTGATAGGGGGCAACCTTGACGCGTGCCTCTTTGGAGACTAAAAGGCTGAGACTTAATGGCATTTACACAAATACTGGCGACGGGTTGAGTATACATGACTTGGAGGTATCGGAGGAAGCCCTCCCCAAAGCCATACCATCGGAGAACTGCAAATAAGAAGGGCCATTCTAGGCGATCAAAGGCTTTTTCAGCATCTAGGGAGAGACCCACCCATGGATGATCTAGATTGGCAGCACTGGATAACACATGGCACAAGGTCCGAGCATTGTCAGCGGTGGATCGGCCGGGTATAAAACCGCATTGGTCGGGATGGATTAGGGTGGCCATCCTGTCAGATAGCCGGGTGGCCAAGATCGTTGCGAAGATCTTATAATCGGCATTAAGTAGGGAGATTGGACGATAGTTGGCGGTTAGCAGCGGGTCTCTGCCTTCTTTCTCAAATACTACCACATTAGCTGCAGAAAAGGATCCCAAAGAAGATGTATCTACCGCAAGGGCAGCAAAATAGAGTTTTAAGTAGGGAACTAAATCTGCACTGAACGTTCTGTAGAATTCGGTCGGGAGACCATCAGGCCCTGCGGCTCGGCCCGAGGCTGTTCGTTTTAGGGCAGATTGGATCTCTGAAGTAGAGAAGGGTTCATCCATCGCATCCCTATCAGCTTCAGAGAGGGTCGGCCGCTGAATACCAGAAAGCAATCGCTCGAAGGTCTCTGATGAGAACTCACATTCAGATTGATATAGGCGGGTATAGAAATCCCGAAAGAGTTCTACTATATCGGAGTCTGTGGTCAATATGCCCCCTCCCTGTGGGGCTCGAAGGGCCGCTACGCGTTTGGCTTCTTTTTGACCTTTCAAGGCGTTGGCTAAAAGTCGACCGGCTCGATTATTTTCACGATAGTATGTCCCTCGTTGAAGCTCAATACTCTTAGAAGCTGCAGTTGAGAGGATTGCATTATATTGAAAACGGAGACGCTGTAAGCGAATTAAGACACATGGATCAGTACGTGAAGTTAGAACTCGCTCGCCTGCTTTGATTTGTTGGTCTAGTATGAGTAGCTGCTGTTTGCGTTGTTTCCGCAGGCGGATTTGATAGCTAGTGATCGTTGCTCGAATGGCCGCTTTGAAACCCTCCCACCAAGCCCAATTCGCAGTATCCTGGGGTAAATTAAAATGGAAGTAATCCTGTATGGCTGCTCGAATTTCTAACTGGAACTCTGGCTGAGTTAACAGGGCTCTATCAAAGAACCAGGCCCCCGAATTCCCCTGGGGTGCAGTAGTGTGTAATTGAAAGGAAATAGCAGCATGATCTGAAATATGTTGGGAGTGAATCTTTGCAGTGTCCACCTGAGGAACTAACAGTTTTGATATTAGAAAAAAATCTATGCGAGACTGGGATTTGTGAGGGGAAGAGAAAAAGGTAAAGTCAAGCTCGTTGGGGTGTAGTAACCTCCATAGATCAACTAAAGCAAGATCTTTGATCAAAGAGGTAAGCGTGATGTGACTCTTGGGGGGACCACTTGTCCTAGGCGGCTGTTTGTCAATCAGGGGATCAAGAACTAAATTGAAATCCCCCCCTATTATCAATGAAGTATTAGCAGAGGCCTGCGCAACCTGAGCAATGGTAGCAAAAAAGGCAGGGTCATCCACATTAGGAGCATAAAGGCATATACATGTAACTTCAAGGCTACCTATCTTGAGGTGAACTCTGGACCATCTACCTGCTGTATCTGAGCTAGTCGCAATAATAGTAGCATGCAAAGATTTCCTAACCAGTATGGCAACCCCACATTTCTTAGAAACGGCTGGGGAATAGGCGGCCACCATGTAAGGTTTAATATTGAGTTTGAGAGTTTCCTTCGAATTTAAATGCGTTTCTTGGAGGAAAATCAAGTCCGCAGCTTCATGACTTAGATAGCTTAGGATTTTCTTCCGTTTTATCGGATTATTGATTCCTTTTACGTTCAATGAGAAAATCTTACATGGTGCCATCAATCGGTAATAGACATTTTAGGTAAGGGCGCTTGAAAACATACAACATAATCAGAATCTGTGCAACAATGACATAATCACCGAGTATGCGGGCTAATACACCCCATATTGAAAAGTATGTACCAAAGTATCTTAGAGAAGAAGCAAAACCCCCAATGAATATGGCGACCATATGTCTGCGGGAGGAGGCCCTAGAGAGGAAGATAGAGACATGAAAAAAGAAAAGAAATGATACTGCAGACCTACTATTAGTAATCTGTGAACTATCATTAAAATTATCTGTAATATCTGAAGATTGGCGAATGGCCAATGTAACACCAGTTTTTAAAAATGGTTTCCAGGGGTGATCCATGAAACTACAGACCTTTGAGCTTGACGTCAGTAGTGGGCAATATGGTAGAAACCATTATAAAGAAAAAATTACTGAACATGTAGATACTCATGGTTTAATCGGAGAAAGTCTACATGGATTTAGCCAAGGAATGTCTTGTCTTACTAAGTCATGGGATTTGAGGCAGTGTAGTATTGTGGATCAGGAACTGGTTAATAGATAGAAAGCAGAGAGCAGGGTTAAGTAGCCAATTTTCTCAATGGAGAAAGGCAAATAGTGGAGTATCCCAGGGATCTGTGCTGGGTCCGCTGCTTTTTAACAAATTCACAAATGACCTGGAAATGGGAATAACGAGTGAGATGACCAAATTTGCAGATGACACAAAATTATTTAAAAGTTGTTAAAACCCAAGAGGATTGTGAAAAATTGCAAGAGAACCTTGATAAATTGGAAGACTGGACGTTCAAATGGCAGATGAAATTTAATGTGGACAAGTGCAAAGTTATGCACCTAGGAAAGAACAACCCAAACTATGGTTACGCGATGCAAGATTCCACATTAGGAACCACCACCCAGGAAACAGATTTAGGCGTCATTGTGGATAACACATTGAAACTGTCCACCCAGTGTGCAGTGGCAGCTAAGAAAGCAAATAAAATGCTAGGAATCATAAGGAAAGTAATGGAGAATAAAACAAAGGATATTATAATGCCTCTATATCGTTTCCATGGTGTGACTGCACCTTGATTATTGTGTGCAATTCTGGTCGCCATATCTTAAAAAGGATGTAGTGGAATTAGAAAATGTACAGAGAAGATCCACCAAAATGGTAAAGGGAATGGAAGGATGCACCTATGAGGAAAGGCTTAAAAGGTTAGGGTTCTTCAACCTGGAAAAGAGACGACTGAGGGGAGATATTATAGAGGTGTATAAATTAAGGAATGGAGTGGAATGGATAAACATAGATCGAATTGTTTATGCTATCAAAAAGTAGAAAACTAGGGGACACACAATGAAGCTACAATGTAACCCATTGAAGACTAATAAGAGAAAATATTTTTTCACTCAATGTGTAGTCAAACTCTGGAATTTATTACTGGAGGATGTAGTAAGAGTTGTTAGTGTAACTGTGTTTAAAAACGTATTGGACAAGTTCAAAGGAAAGGTCCATAAACCATTATTAAAGAGAACTAGGAAATCTACTGCTTGCCCCGGGAACCTGCTAGGTACTTGTGACCGAGATTGACCACTGTTGGAAACAGGATACTGGGCTTGATGGATCTTGGTCTGACCTAATATGGCATATTTTATATTTTTATATTATGTTCTTAAGTGCACACTGTCAGGCCTAAAAAGGCCCATATATCCATCCTAAGACCAGAGATGACAAATGTGCTGGCCACTCTGCCAACAAAGCCAAGATCCAATCTGCTTGTTCATCTTAGCTCTACAATCGCCCTATAACCTTGAATCTTTTAAAGAAAGCCTTACAATGATATCTGACCAGTAAATCACCACATCAGGAAGCCACGACATCAATTTTGCCAAGTTTGTACGCACCATATCAATAATCTGGTGACAACTCCGCTCATCCAGATTATTGCCGCCAAGATGAATGATAAGCACCATGGGCAGGGCATATCCCTGGAGCCACAGTTGAATCAAAGGAAGGAGCTGCTCACAGATCATCCCATGGTGACTGAACCAGTGCATCACCAGTCCTTGATTCAATAAAAACAGATGTTGATCATACAGGCATTTCAGTGCATACGTATGTATGTGCCAAAATACATATAATGGCCTATAATCCAGGCCCATGCCTCTCCCCCAAGATGATCTAGAATACAAAATAGAGGTCACAGGTCACACATAAGAAGCATCCTCCAGTGTCCCATCCAGTTGAATGTAAATGTGATAAGTCCTCGATTTCCATCGCTTGATCTGCTTTATAGACCTTGCTGGGAGCCCAGTCCCTTCCACAGACAGAGCTGTCCCGCTGCGAAAGGAGTGCATTCTGAAACAAGAGGTGTTGAAACCCCAAAAACATACAGCACTATGCAACAATGCTACAAACTGAAAACAAGTGATAGAACTGTCCTCATGGACCAAAAATTAGGACCCACCAGAAAGATACAAACGTAAAAATTCTTTAATATTTCCTACTGGAAGTAGCTCATTCCAACACCGATGCAGTATCAATAAGTACCCACTCCCTTTTGATCCATTTTTGATGGTGCACCTTTAGCTGAATATGATCCTCCAACATGTGAACATGCTCAAGTAACAAGCCCGAATGTCTTGACGCTGAAGGAGAAAAATGAATCCCCTTCAGGTACCTTTGTTACAGGTTGAATCCATTTTGTGCTAACATCTACAGCTCAGGCCTAAGAAACAGCTTGCTCTGACTTTTTCACACTGAAACTGCAAAATCATCAAGATTGAGCAATGAAATGAGCTAATATCCTGTCCCAGAGAGCTGACACAATGAGAGGCTCTGAACACTATACAGCTAATGAAAAGGCTGTCACCTGGGCCTCTTGAATGAACAAAGGGGAACGTAAACAAGGAAGACGAACATCAGTATCTACAGTTTATCTGCAGGAAACATGACTATCACAAAGCGAATGAGAATGGAGAGACAGGATGCTACAGAGAAAACAGAAGGTAAAAGATTGGGAAGCAGATTTTCTTAAGATAATGGAGAATAAGAAACAGAAAGGAAATCTATTTATCAGCAATTTGAGCATGAAAATGAATATAAATATGGAGAAGAAATTCTAACAAGTAGACAGATATTAGCTGATCTCATTGGAGTAAGGCTCTTTCTGTCTCCAGGACCTTTTCTTAAGTCAGGTGCTTTGCTTGTTATAGATGTATTGATGCTATGGATTGATATTGAAATTTGTACCTTATAAATCAAAAGTAAAGCTTGTGATGTTACAGACTTGGCAAGATAAATAAAAAAAGTTCCCATGCTCTTACGGTGGCACGAGCAATTTGTTTAGGTCCTGTATATACGTTTTACGGATGTTGGGGCGGACATTGCAGCCATAATATAAAATAGAAAATTCCCCAAATAATCTTAGGGGAAGCCGAGAAAAACCCCAACATCTTGGTGACCTCGACGCCATTTTGGTGACTCACAGCGCAGTGATGTCACCGGGAAGTGTTCTCCCGTGTTCGCTGGACAAAGCACAGGTCGAGAAGGAGGTAAGCGTGATTTTGAATTCCTGCAGAAGAAACGTTGAGAGGGTAAGAGACGTTTTTCTTATATATATTGTTGTTTTTCACTTTGCATAGGTATAGTAATTAAATTTTGCATAAGTAGGATAATATAGACTAGTTAGGATGTTTAAGAAAAAGACAAAAGAAACTGATTCTGACACTAGAAAAGTGGATGTACAAGAGCAGACTGCATTACAGAAAGTTAGTAAGAGATAGCCACTTGCTGCTAAAACTTTAGAACAGTTCTGCAAGAAGTGGCGTAACTGGGCACTATGAGACTCCGCTTTTGCCTGGCCAGCAAGCGGTACCCTAGACCCACGTTCGCTACATGACTTGCAAACTAAGAGAAGGACAAAACAGGACAGAAATTAGTGGAACACTTACATGTTACATTATGGATGGAGGTAGCAAAAGAATGTGGTGAGGAGCCCCCTCCTTATAACCCCACACATAATCTGGGAGAAACAGGACTATATCCTACCTTACCTGCAGTTGCAGCTATAGGATACCAAGACCCCATTCCTATAGATCAGGAACCTAAACAATCCAAGGAGACCCTCCACAGTAACAAAAAGGAGACCTCACCCGAAAGGAGATTTTATAACCAAATGCCCCCAGGAGTGATAGAAGATCCTGGGATGAGGGCAGCATGTGAGGATATAGGGAAAGAGACAGAAGAATGGGCAGAAATATTAGGGACAGTTAAATTAGAATACTGTAAGCAGCCAATTTGTGAGAACGACTTAGCACAATGGAAAGCAGAGTTAGAAGCCAGTACTGAGAAATGGAAAAGGACTCGTCAAGAACAAGAGGAACAATTTAGAATAAGCCTAGAAAATCAGCAGGCTGAGTGGGAAGAGAAAGTTAGGGAGAAGGAAGAACAGGAGAAATATAAAGAACAAGAACAAAAGAAATTAGAAGAGTCACGAATTAAAGATTGGGAGGAGCGGAAGTCAGAACTGGAGGAGTGGGAACAGCATAACAGAAAGGAGGTAGATAGAATGAAAGAGGAGTGGTATAAATTAAACGCAGCTCAAGAAAGACTGGACTCTTTGAGATCCAGCTATGAAAACAAGGAAAGTAATACAAAGCACATTGGGATTGCAAGAAATAACAGTCAGGTTGGAGCCTCACTAATGCCTAAGGAAACAGTAGCCGAGGGTGAGGGAAATCGTTACTTCATCGACCGATGGAATGACAATATGTATGGCTGGACATTAGAGAACCAGCCGCAAATGTTGCAATGGCCTCCCGAGGGAGTACTTGACACTGCACATTTGAATACTGCTAGACTTTGCATTCATGGGGGAGTGGGAGACCCAGAATGGGATTTAGATTACTTGAAGACAGGAATAGAAATATGGGAAAAATATGAAGAAAAACTGTGCTTGCCCCTCTTGCATTCAAGAGGAGGAACTATTCGATATGTCCCTTGGAATTTTACTGATATGGATAATATAGCTAGTGCCTTACCTCCTCTTAGTAGAGGGGGGGCTTCCTGGATTCAAAAGTTTGAGCGGGTTATGGTAGGTTATACTTTAGGGCTAAGGGATGTTAAAGCACTGTTAGCAAAACTCCTGGGAACTCATGCAACAAATCAAGTTTTTGCCAGAGCTAATTTACCCAAGTTACTTTAGCCGAAACATGATATGATGGGTCTGAGTTTAATGAGCACCGACCCAGAGTTTGGAATTCTATAAAAGAACTATACCCCACCCAGACGAATTTAGGGCCACTACTGAAAATGCGTTTTAAGATAGGAGTAGATATTAGTGCATATATTGCCTGATTTCAAGATTTGTGGAAAACCCAGACTGGGATGATTTATTCTGACCCAGGTTTCCTGCCCCTATTTTTCCAAACACTTAGCAATACTTTGCCTAAATCAGTTCAATCAAGACTTGACACGTTTGTGGGGTTAGAAGATGAGTCCTGGGCAAGACAGCAGTCACATATACACCATTTTGTAAAATTAGCTGAAGAACAGATAAAACCTGAGAAGGATATGAAAAGTTTGCAGACAAAATTAATGGCATTACAACTAAGAGAGTTGCAGGAGGATTTTGATAAAAGTAAGGTTAAAGAGAAGGACAAGGAAAAGGACGATGAGAAGGAAAAAGAAAGAGAAGGTTTAAATAAAACAGAAAAGCAGCATGAGGCAGAAAAGCAAAAACTTAGGGCCATTATAAAACAGAAGAATGAAATTATTAGAGATTTGGAACAGTATGACATTGAAGAAGACCCCTGGGAGAATTTTGGTTTATATGCTCAGGCTTGGAACTAGACAGGACCAAACAGTGGGGGTACTTGGAAAGGGGGACGGTCAAGACCACCTCAGTCACAGCGTTTTCAGAGAAGCTCCCTTAGTTTCTGGAACTGTGGCAGAAGGGGACATCTTCAGCGTGAATGCCGAAGCCCCCCAGCCCAAGGATCAGCAAAACCACAAGAGCCACCCAATGCCTACCAGGGCTCTTAGAACAGGTTTCCCCAGTGGCAGCCTCCTCAAGGGGGACCACAATGACTCTGTATGGTAATGCGGGCCATGCTCAATGAGCATGAGCCGATAATTGAAGTCTGTCTAAATGGGTATAAAGTGCAGATGTTGTTGGATTCCGGAGCCACAACATCAGTACTGAATTCCCTACCTCCAGGCGTAAACCTCTCTCATCAAACTACCATGACAACAGGGTTTAATGGAGACCCAATTACCACCAAAATGACAGTACCCATTCAGGTGGAATTCATGGGGCAACATATCTGTAAACCCCTATTTTATGCCCCACACTGTCCAGTTAATTTGATGGGATGGGATCTACTATCCACCTTTGAGGTACAGATGACCTTTATCAGCACACCATCTGTTTTGCTCCTGCAGACAGTCAGCCAAATTTTGCTAATATCCCACCTGAAGTTTGGGCTACCCCAGAAAACCCTTTTGGCCTAATAAGGTCTGCATCACAAAAGAAAATTGTCAGGGTCCAAAAGTTGCTCAATATCCACTACAGCCAGAAGCTGTAGTGGGAGCAAGTGAGGAGATTGATATGTTATTGCAAAATGGTATTATAGAACCCAGCACGTTTCAATTTAAATACACCCCTGTTTCCTATTAAAAAGCCCAATGGTAAGTGGAGAGTGGTCCATGATTTGAGAGGTCTTAATTCAGTGGTGGAGGCAGAGTTCCCTCTTATAGCTAATCCAGCTACATTGTTACAGCAAAACCCACCAAGGAAATATAGTACTGTCTTAGACTTATCAAATGCATTTTTTGGGGTCCCGGTCCATCCTGATAGTAGACCATTGCTGGCATTTCAATGAAATGGATAACATTTTCAGTGGACTAGATTACCTCAGGGATACACAGATAGTCCCTCAATTTTCACTTGATGTTTAGACAAAGATCTAGCTCCTTTCAAACGCCAGCTGCCTGGTTCAGTTTCGCTTGTCCAGTATATAGATGATTTACTTTTGACAGCAGACACTGAGGAATTGTATAAACAATATACCCGAGAATTGTTAGTGTTATTGGCTAAGGGTGGTTACAGAGTGAAGAGGGAGAAACTTCAGTATTGTCAATTACAGGTGACATTCCTTGGAATGACACTCAGTGAAAAGAAAAAACTATTAGGACCCATATTTCAGGAAGCTGTGCTCAAGGTCACTGAACCTCGCACTGTGAAAGAGTTACAGGCACTCTTGGGACTGTTAAACTATAGCCATCTCTGGGTGCCAGGATATAGTGTGAGGACTCAGACATTCAGGAGACATATGAAAGGGAACCCGAAAGGGTCCCAGCCTATAACTCTCAGTGAGGAAGAAAGGTTATGTTTTCAAAAAGGATCTGAATGATTTGCCATCACTCTATTTACCTGATCACAGCCTCCCAGTGGATGTCTATGTGTTTCACAGCCCCACTGCCTGGGTAGAGGTTGCCATGCAAGGAGATGGTAAAGTAGTGGAACATTTGTCAGGATCTTTCTCACTAGTAGAGCAAGGATTCACAAATTGTGAACAGGGATTAGTGGCCGCCAGTGCCGCAATTGAAAAATTGTATGGTTATATGACTCCCTTAAAGGTAAACTTATATACTGATCACACACACCATTCATTTCTTACCTGCCAGAGTAGGTAAGTGTGTAGCTGTGCTGCTACGCAGCCATATTAGACACCAATTGGTACCAAAGCAGAATCCTTTTAGGGATTTGCAGGATCTCCTCCAGGTATCTACTATTACACATGACCGCCTGAAGCAAGTAGGAGAAGATGTCAGACCCACATTAGGGATAGTGCCACATTCAGATGTGCCTCAAGAGGCTGAATGTTGGTTCATAGATGGATCCCAGAGAGAAGGCAGAGCAGGTTTTGCTATCTGTAGAGTAACCCCACAGGGAGCAGTTGCTTCCACAGCACAGTATGAGATACCCCTAGGATACAGCGCACAGAGTGCAGAAATCGCAGCACTAGCACAAGTCCTGAGAGAAAATGAAAATAAACATCGAGTAATTTACACCGATTCTCAGTTTGTAAGCAGCTCAGTACACATATATAGTACCATTTGGGCCAAGAGGGGGATATTTGTCAGGTAAAGACCAGCCTCTCCAACAAGCTGAGATCCTAATGAAAGTGTTTGAAATGCTCAGAGAAAGAGCAGAGCAGGGCTATTTGACAGCATGTGAGTGGGTTGCAGCACATCAGGAAGTTAAGACATGGGAGCAGCACGGAAACTCGTTAGCTGACAGCCTAGCACAAGAAACCACTTATCCTGAAGTCCCTGAGACTATGGTAGTAACCCGTCAGCAGAGTAGCAAGCATGACTTTTGCAAACTGGAGGATTTACAGGAAAATGCGTTACAGAATTAATTACAGCGATGGGTGAATGCTGGATGTACTAAGATCCACAAAGTATGGATGCACCCTTCGGGGAAGATGTGTGTTTCCTCTGCTGCTTTGATAAATCTGTCAACTATGCTGCATTATGCAGATCATTGCAGTGTGACAGCCATGGTCTCTCATCTTGGGGATACATTGTGGTGTCCTGATATGCATAAGTTGGTTCAGGCAGTAGTTAGTGGCTGCCACACCTGTATCACTAGCACTCCCCATGCACGTCTTAAACCAAGTGGGGTGGGCAATGCATGGGGGCCTGTGATGGGCATGTTTGGATGTCCATTGTTGGGATGTGCCAACACTTATATCCCGGTGCTGATGTGACCATGCCCGCGCACACATGTATCTGTGCCCGCACACCTACAAAGGTACTGCAGCTGCACAGAGTGGAGGGGATGCCATCTACATGGGATGCAGTGGGTTAGTGGTTCACCTTCCACAGCTGGCACATTGGAGGGGAATATGAATGCACAGACAGCAGCTGCAGAGGGGAGCAGGCATGGTACTTTGGCAATAGGGAATATGGTGAGGTCAAGTCAGGCCACATGAAAACTTTATGGTGCATGAGCGTGCTCGCCTGCATGTTACCACACATGTGCATGGCTGTGAAAGTGCACCCCTGCACATGTACCATGTATATGACTGTGTATGGCCCAGCCTGAACTGCTCTGTGGCAGGACGGACACTGTGTGTGACAGTGCCATCTGCAGCTCTCTGTGATACTCCACTATATGTGCGATGGCCGCTAATTATTGTGCAGCTGGCTGGCTGGACAAGGGCAACATGCAGGACATCCAGGGCAGGTATGCTCATGCCCTGCTGCACAGTTGTGCCTGTTGTGTGCAGGACATGGGTCGCAGGCATCCCCATGCCTGTGTCCCATGGCAGAGGTTCCAGTACATGGATATGAGTGATGCGGTATGTGTCGCGAGGTACCGTTTTGTCAGGGCAGCCATATATGACATCTTCCTGTAGCTTAAGCCATGGCTAGAAAGCCCCATGCAGAAGGGCGATCTGATCCCAGTGCACCTGAAGGTGATGACAGCTCTGGTCTTCCTGGCAGTGGGATCATTTCAGACGATGCTCTTGGCTGTGGGGGGACTCAGCCAGCCTGCAGTTTCATGGTGCCTCACCCAGTTTCTCGGCGCCTACCTGCAGTCCATGGCACAGAGCATCTGCTTTCCATCAACGCAGCAGGATCAGCACTGGACCATGCAGGAATTCTACATCAGTCCTAGGTGTGGTAGATGGCACACACATTGCCCTCCAGCCACCATGACAGAGTGAGGCTGTGTACTGCAACTGCAAGGCATTCCACTCTGTCAATGTGCAGGTGGTCTGCAATGTGAATGGGGATATTACAGACATATGCACCAGGTACCCAGGTTCCTTCCACAATGCCTATGTTGTGAGCTGGTCAGGGATCCATGCTTACTTCGAGGGATGCCATATCAGTGGTAGATGGCTGCTAGGTGGGCATATGCACAGACACCATGCATTGCACCCTGGGACTGGGAGGCAGGGTGCAATGCATGGTGGTGAGTCCACTGGGCAGGTGGTATTGGCCCCCCATGACCCTAAGGCCCTGTGTGATGATTCCCTGGCCATGGGGGGTAGCTGGGCATGTACGGGGGTGGCCTGTCCCCTACCACCATGGTGGGCATATGCACAGGGCAGCCTCCTGGGAACCCCCCCCCACATACATGGGCATAGTACGCCTTGTCCTTTCTATCTGGGGCTTGGTCCCAGCCCCCCCCCCCCAACATCCTCCACACACATCACACCCTGGTCCCCTGCAGCAGGCACAGTGGCCCTGTGCATGCAGTGGAGAGACGAGACAGGTGACCAAGGTGACGGCAGCAGGCTTGCATGTGGTGGTGTGTTATGCAGGCACATCTACCGCCACCCAGGAGTGTGCCTGCCATGGGTCAGGTGCAGGGCAGGAGCACCAGACATATACACAGTGCTCAGGCACACCCCCCAGCAGGGACCATACTTCCTTTGGAGGCAGCCATGCACACATGGTGGGCTGTGGACACACATTGGCCTGCTGTCACCCCTGGGACCCTCCAGATGGTGTCCATAGATTCGTATTTGCACAGTCAGCTGTCCATAGCCCACTACATTCCCAACACACATAGCCCCCTCACCAGCACACCAGCTGATTAACGGTTTGCTGTTCTGTCTCCCCCCTACAGGTGACCAGGGCTACCCCCTTAACGATTGGCTGATGACCCACATACTCCATCCCAGCAGCCCAACACAGCACTGCTACAACCATGCACACCAGACCACAAGGAGCATCATAGGACCTTCAGTCAGCTGAAGTGCTGGTTCCACTGCTGGACTGATCCGACATCGCCATGGCTTGCTGTATGCTCAGTAATTTTGCCCTGTGGCATAGGCATCCACTGCCTGATGAGCTCGAGCCAGCCATGGATGATGGGGGATAAATCCGAAGCCGGCGCAGATGCATGCACCATCCAGATGGGGTATGTTGGCATGTGCTAGCCTTGTCCAGGCACACTTTTCCTGACTGCCTGGTACATATGTATCCCACCCATAACAACCAAAGCACATGCCAGTGAATGGGGAGGGGTTGGGGTATGTGCTGCAGCTGGCACGGGCTTATGCATGGCTTTGCCATGTCCATTACAATTAATAAAAATACCGCCTGAGAAGGAATGCAATCCAAATATAAATCAACACCTCTCAGTAAACTACCAATATATAAACCAGCTATAAAAAAGTTTCCGTAAATTCCAAACCACCAATCAAAACAGTAACAATGGGTTCTCACCGGACCTCAGGAATCATACACTCTCCATCTGGCGAAATTCATCACCATAGGGAAATGGTGGACACTTACATCATAGGTCCTTCACCTCAATAAACTTCTTAAATACTTTATCCGAATATTCCATTCAGCACTATAAATAAATAACTTACCCTATCTATAACTTCATATAGGAATTCATACAACACTTACACAACATACCCAAAACCATAAATCACATAACACACCACAAACAATATACGCATTACTGCAAAGTGTCCATATCTCTATTAAGCAGAAGGAACAGAAAAGATTATGCAGATCTTTAGGTGAAAGTATATCCAAGCATGATGTCCATGAGAGTTCACTGAAAAATAAGACAAAAGTCTTAAGACTAACATCCAGCAATCACCATTATACAAGGCATAATCTGTTACTTATCTGCTAAGAAGCAAAAAGTCAACGAATCTTTCAGCAAAACTGCTCCATAAGCCGCCGTCAAATATCCAACGAAAGCCTCCGTTTCGCCACCAGGCTTCATCAGGAACCAAATTTAACCAAGATAAATAATCATTTCATTTTAGGCACTCCTCAAACAACGCTTCACATTAGCGTCTGATGTCAGCAGCTTTTCTGTTCCTTCTGCTTAATAGAGATATGGACACTTTGCAGTAATGCATATATTGTTTGTGGTGTGTTATGTGATTTATGGTTTTGGGTATGTTGTGTAAGTGTTGTATGAATTCCTATATGAAGTTATAGATAGGGTAAGTTATTTATTTATAGTGCTGAATGGAATATTCGGATAAAGTATTTAAGAAGTTTCTTGAGGTGAAGGACCTATGATGTAAGTGTCCACCATTTCCCTATGGTGATGAATTTCGCCAGATGGAGGGTGTATGATTCCTGAGGTCCGGTGAGAACCCATTGTTACTGTTTTGATTGGTGGTTTGGAATTTACGGAAACTTTTTTATAGCTGGTTTATATATTGGTAGTTTACTGAGAGGTGTTGATTTATATTTGCCATGTCCATGCCATGCCCATGCACATTGTGCACATTGCCTGCCTGTGAGATTAATCACAGCAGTGCTTCACTGTGGCTTGCTGGTTTGTGGACTTCCCCTGGGTCCAGGAGTGGTAGGTTTGTGTCTTGCTCTCCCACTATTTTTGCTGACTTGTGCCCAGCCATGTAATGTGCCCTCCCAGATCCCGCATATGGCGCAAGGTGTTTGGGGGCATTCACTGATGTTGCCCTGCATGTGTGCCCCTATTTTTGGACATGGGCATCCATGGCATGGTGCCCACATTTGCTGCACCAGGGATGCACACATCACATGGTCCACCTGTCCCTTGGCTGTCCAGTACCTGCCCATTGCCCGCTGCAAACCTGTGGGCTATCATGGGGGCCATGGGACAGGCACTTGGTGTGCCACATATACATGGTACCCCCAGCATGGCACCATCCATCCTCCCTGGCCAGCTCCACCCCCATTGGCCACTGGCTGTGCTACTGCCACATGTTCATGACCCCCCACCCCCATGGCCCCCCAAACCCCTTGGGAGTTTGCACCATCTCCTGCTACTGTGATGGCCATTCTAGCTGATTATATGCCTCAGATATGCATTGGCAACTATTTACATGTGGCATGCCACACAGCATCTCCCCTGTGGCATAATACATATGTCCAGGGCCCTTGGTGGCAAGGGCTGCTTTGGCCGACAGACAAATAGGCACACATGGCGAACTGCATGACACTTTATTTTCCCAGCCAACATGCATGGAACAGACAGAATATGGTGAACAGTGCCCATACACACTGGCCAACAGGTATGCCCCTGGCACCCAGCCCTACCTTTACCTACAGGGCCATTAACATTGGCAGCCAGTCTGCCCTGGTGGCTATCACTGCACCAGCAGCCACTGGTGCTGATCATGCTGCTTAGTGCCACTGCTGCCTCTGGGTACCTCCCAGATGGCGTGGCCCCCTCAATGACCAGCAGAGCTTCCCACTGCGTGACTGGGGAGGTGGGGTGTAGGGCTGCAGATGGGCCTCCAGCAACAGGTGCAGATCCCTGAGCTTACCCCTCAGGCCCCGTACCTCACCCCGAGACCCTCCACATGATGCGAGAGGTGTGAAAGGAGCCTTTGCAGCTGTGCAAGGCTGCATGCCAGCATGCACTCCACACAGGCCAGGGCTGGCATGTCCTCGAGGCCTCCGACTGCCTCTTGGGACCCCTCATCAGGTCCCACATTGGATAGACATGTACTACGTGGCCCACCAACATGGGCACGCTGCTCCCATGTGGACATGAACAAAGGCACTTCGGCAGCATCACTGCTCTCATCACTGATGTGACCCGGCACCACTACTGCCTCCTGGCAACCCCAGCTTCCATAACCTGGCCCACCTATTGCCTCCTCGCCATCCACATCCCTTTACAGCTGCACTTTCACATCTCTCCCCACACCCCCGCTCAGATCCCACATTCACTCTGCCCACCCACCCTCGCCTGCACCCACACCCTGCCTCTCCTCCATCCACACACCCTCGCACCCCCCTTCTGCCACTCACATACCCCCTCATGCCCCTCCTGCATGAACTCTGAGCCCTCTTCTTCACGACTCCCCTCCTGCCACTCACATACCCCCCCACTCCTCCTGCATGCACTCTGAGCCCTCTCCTTCACTACCACACCCCTGCCATTCAACCCCCCCACATGTTCCTCTGCATGCAAGCCCTCTCCTTTACTACCACCTTCCTGCCACTCACACCTTCCCTCATACTCCCCTTGCATGCACTACAAACCCTCTCTTCACTTCCCCCTCCTGCCACTCACACACCCCCACACGTTCCCCCTGCATGTACTCTGAGCCCTCTCTTCACTACCCATTCCTGCCACTCATACACCCCACATGCTCCCCCTGCTGGCACACAGGCACCTCCCCCTCACCACCACCACCCTCCAACCACACCCTTATACATGCACTCAGCCACAACACCTTCTCCATCCTTGCCTGGCCTTCAGTCTGTGTCACTATAGCCTCACCCAACACACTCTATTGGGCCTCCCAACTACCCACCCCGCCACATTCACTCTCCACCAGGGGCTGGAGGATGAGGGTCCAGAAGTTGCCCCTTGTCTCCAGGGCTTCTGCACATAGCACCTGTGGGATCTGACCACTGCCCTGCTGTGCACTATCCCCAGGTGTGCTGTGGGACATAGGCCCCTCTGCCCACTGCCATCAGATCTTCCCCCTTCAAGGGAGGTGGAGGGTGAGAATGTTACCTCACCTGCCAGCCTCTCATCATCCTCTTCATCCAAAGATGGTGTTGGGCTGGACAGGAGGATGGAGCTTTGCTGTGCACTGCTGCTGCCCCCGCTGCTGTTCATGCTACTGCTCCCACTGGGGCTGGGGGGTATATCTGTGCCAGCGTCCTCCATGGTGTCCAGGGGTGGAGCCATCTGGGGACAGGGGTGGGGATTCCTCCTCCCACTGTGCTGCCACTGTGGGGGAATGAGGTCATGATTAGCTTCATGACTGTGGTTGCCACACAAACAGGGTGTTCCAGTGCATCCCATCTCTGTGGTGGGTGGGGCAGGACTATATGTTGTGGGACCCTGGGGTGGGAGCATGCTGTTTCTGTGGATTCCATGTCAAAACGGTGTCTGCTTTTACATGTGTTGGCCTGCCTCAGTGTTGGGGGGCTTGTTGGCCTGCTCCTCAGACAGGGTATCTGCATGGCTACTCACCCTGCTCCTCCTGCAGCTGCTTCCAGATACACTGTATCAGCCATGGGTGTGTCCCACAGATTGAGTGGTACCTCACACGGTAGGCCTCTGTGTCACACAGGATCTGAAAATGTCTATGGGGTAGAGACACACCTCATCATTCACCCATGCTATATCACAAAATTGTCTACTCTATGGGGTAGTTCTGCTGGCATTCTGCACATTCCCATCATGTGCCATGTTCCCATCTGCTCTCAGTGCTATGCCATGCCGGGGAGGTGAGGGGAGCAGCAGCTGGTCATTGCATTTGGTGCACATGCATAAGGACATGTTCCCTCACCTCCAGTGATTTGGCATGCTGACGTTTGTAGCCTCATGGTTCTGGCCCTGAACCACAGTGCTTGGGGTCCTGGGTTTGCTTCCTGCCTAGGCTGCTTTGTTTTGTACCGCTACCATTCACACTGGGCCTCCCCTCTGATTTGCCATGCTCTCTCTTTTCCTACCACCTGGGAGCAATGACAGCTGTAACCTCATGGTTCTGTCCCTGGACCACAGTGCTTGGAGTCCTGTGTTTGCCTCCCACCTCATGGTAGGTTCAGGGTCCTTTTTTTTTGCCTCCTCAGGGGGCATATATGTGACCTGAGGATGTAGCTGACATTCAAGGACTGCTCTTTGCTATGCATGTCCCTTCCATCTATCTCCGTGTCCCCTTGTGCTTTCACTGTGGGCCTGCATGCATCCTGTTCTCCCTTGGTTCCTGGGCCACTGCTATCAGGCTTCTCTGTCTGTCCTGTGCTGTCCTGTCACTGTGCAGTCTGCCAGCTTCTGCCTGTGCCAGATCCTGACTTCCCCTGCTCTTCCTCTCCATCTTGGTGCATGCTTGTTTCTGTGCCAACCTGGGTGCTGCTCCAGCCTGCCCACTTCTCTCTGCTTCAAGGTTTGTCTGCCTCTGTTGTGCTGTACTTGCTGGGCGAGGGTGGTCCTGATATGTTCCCAGCCCCTGTGTGCTGCTGTGTGGGCTGACCACCTCTGCCTTGTAGGGAGGAGAATCTTCTCCTGCTCGATGACCATGGTCACCAGCAGCCTCATCTCCATCTCGCTAAAGCTAGGCTGCGTGGTAGCCATGTTGATGGGTGCGTTATGTTGGGGGAGGCCTTCTTCCTGGATCCGGTCACATGTGGGCTGCAGGACATGGGGTTAGGGATGTTTTTGGTGATGCCAGCTGGACATGCTTTGCTGACCACAGCCACATGCAGATTCTACAATGCCCTGTACGTGTCTGCACAGGGTTTGTGATAAGGAAGCTTATCAAAGCTCAGGGAGTAATGACAATAGAGGAGAATTTACTCTGATTAAGGGACCTGTGCTGGCAGGTTATAGAAATAAGACAGCTTGTTTCCCTAAAAGACTACATGTTCCAGAATGCACTAGTATGCAGAAAGTCCCTAGGGGAGCCAGAGTGGAAAAGCATGAGTCTAATCAGAGAAAGCATTATGTCATCCCTAATCAAACAGCCTCTAGAAGAATGCTTAATCCACAACACCTGAAGAATGCAAGGGAGGAGTTGCAATCTAAGCCCTTTAAAACTAGAGGGGAATCTTCAGGAAGACAGACAGAGAACCGGACAGAGAAGGGGAATCAGAAGAAGAATGAGAACAGAAGGAAGAACAACCGGAAACTGAAGGAACAAGGACAAGGAAGCAGACAGTCCAAGAGAGGTGCTCAGAGAAGTACCTATGCCTGGAGAGATACCCGGGGGAAAGAAGGATCAGAGGACTGGAGAAAGCCAGAGGTCTGTAGATCCACAGCCAGGGACCCTCCAGCAACCCCTAGGAAGAGGTCTGTTGCAGCTAAGGAGGAAAGGAGCCCAAATACCTCTTGGAGGACGTCTGGAGAAAAGATCCTGAGGTTCTGAGATACCAACTGGAGGACAGGATACAGAAGCTCTATTGCATACTGGCCAGAATACCAGAAGAAGCAGCCTGACGCTTGCCTGGATTCAGGTAGGAACTGTGAATGTTTCTCTAGCTTTGAGCAGTGCAAACAGCAGGGAAACAGTTTCTCTCCATGTAGAGGTCAGTTCCTAAAGCCCTCTGAGTCAGACGGAGAAACAGAATCTATGCAATTTCAAGAGCAAGGTTTAATATCTGATACAGAGGATAATTATATGGACTGTTCTTTGAGTAGGTTGTTATTATAGGAAAATCCTAAATATCAGAGCAAACATCAAAAGGAAACATTCTAAATATTGGCTTCCCATAAAGTTTTGTTGAAAAGAAAAAGCTTTGTTGGAAAAAGTTTGCACATGTGCTGAAATCAAGCTACTGATTGCAGTTAATTGTCACCTGTTGGTAAAGGAGAGCCCAGCACAAGCCGTGCATACATGGGTTTTAAAAGTTCTTTTCTGTATGGAGAAAGTGAGCTATGTTTTGTATAAAGAAGTTTTCCTTTTTGATTTGTTTTTCTCCAGCACTGCTAAGGAGTTTATTAGCAGTGGCTGAAAGAAACCTTTCTGTTCCATAAAGGACTTTGATTCTTATTTGCATAAGACTTTCAGTTGCCTTATTTAATGAATAAACCCTGGAGAAGTTATTTGGATGGTGTTACCAAGCATATCTGTGTGTGGGATATTCACCCCATAAATAAATTCTAATTTTGCCTTACACTCGACCAACTACAAGAGTTTTCATTTATTTAAAAAGGCAAGCTTTGATTGAATGGACTACAATAACCACAATCCTTTGCAAGACAGTTAATTTACATACTTGCCAAGATGGTGGTACCTTCATAACAAGCACCCCCTTTTACAGGTTGTAGAATCGGGCCTCTGCATGCATGTCCTATCTGGAGAAGTGCACGGGGCCTGGACATGCCCCTTTAAGAATTAGACTCCACATGATTTAAATGGCCAAAGTTATGAATTTTAAGTGTCAGAAATGTTTAAAAAAATCATTTATTCAGTTAGTACTCCTGCTAACTAGATAAGTACTTATTTATTTCACAGGTTTCTTTATACCACTTTATCCTTTTAGTCAAAGCTGTTTACATTGTAACTTAAACTTGGTAATGTACGTTAAACAGGGTCATTGATAACTTGTATTCTTCTGAGGCAGTGGTGGTTTAAGTGACTTGCGAAGGTCACAAGAAGTGCTAGTGGGACTTGAATCCTGGTCTCTGGGTTCCTAAACCACTGCTCTTACTATTAGGCTACTCCTCCACTCCAAATAAATATTAACCTCAGCATGTTTGCTCATTCTGTCTCTAGTCAGACCCTGCAGAGAGATGTTTTCTTTGAGAGATTTGTTTTTTTATGAGGTGTGTTTTGCCCATATGATAGTGCTCATTGAGGAGGGCCTTTCTGTCTGTTTGTCCATCTGTTCATGCAGCTGGATAAAAGCAGAGGGTAATGGCTGAAGCTGAAGTGAGATGAATGGAGAACTAATAAAGTTGCAGCTGCAAGGACTCCAACCCTCATGGCATCAAAAAAAGTGGAAAAAAATCATGGTGGCATTATTATTAGTGTGTTTTTAGGAATCCAGATCTTAATGGCAGGAAACAAGATGGGAACTAAGACAAAGAAGAGGCGAGGCTGCTGCTTTGGACTCAGCTCCTGGCAATAGGGTAACAAAGAGGCCAGGCTGCCAGCAGGGACCTAATTCCCAGTGGTAGAGCCAAAGCAGGAGCCTCAGTCATAGCGAAGAAGAAGCCAGACTGATGCTGGGGACCTAACTCCTGGCAGCAGAGGTAGAGAAGGGCAGACCCAGGGCTGGCCTTACCACTAAGCAAACTAAACATCTTCCTAGAGTGGCACAATGTGGGGACCAGCACCTGCATGGGTGTCAGCATCATAAAGCACGACTCAGCATGGCTGACAGGAACATGGAGTGGGACTATCAGTGAGGTGTAGGCCCTGCAGGAGAAAGGAAAGGGATGCTTGACATGTGGGGAACAGGGATAGCAAGAAGGAAGAGATGATGGACACCTTGTGGTGGGGGGGGGGGGGGAGAGGGAGAAAGGGGAGATGCCATACTCCTTGATAAGGAGGTAGGGAGGAAGAAGAGATGCCGGACACCATAGGGGAGAGGCATAGGGAGAAAAAGGGGAGATGCTGAGTACTTGGGTGGGGTGAGGCCTTAAGCTGCTCATGGAATAGGAGCATACAGCTGAAGGTTCACCTGGGACATCAGATAGCCTTGGACCGGCCCTGGGCAGACCCAACCATCCAATAAAATACTGGGAATTGGGAGGTGCAGGAAAGGAAATGGTAATGAGAAGGTAGAGAAAGGGGGCAAGGAGAGGGAAGGATAGAAAGAAGGGTCAATGGAAAGGGGAGGGGAGGGAGGGAAAGATGGCAGGAGTGAGAGGTGGGAGGGATGAATGGATATGTCTTTTTGATAACTGAGGAAGGGAAAATATGCCATTGTGTCACACTGTAAATATGCACTTTTCAACCTGTGTATCTTGGTTTTATATGTTTAACTGTTATAGTTTTCTATTGCAGTTATTTGAGCACTGCTTATATTGTTTGTTGTTTAGAGTACTCTAATGGTTAGAATATTCTATAGTTGTTATTGTTTACACCATATGGCTGCCCAGAGCATTTCTGATTCAGGGGCAATGTACAAACGCAAGGTAATAAAAAATATCTGGAACATTCACGGGCCCATTTACTAAAGCTTTAAGGTTTTTACATGTAACACACATAAACAATCCAGATCCCAATTTACCCATGTCTAACAATAGCCAAATTAACATGAATAAAATACATTCTCTAAAATGCTTGTATGCAAATGCTAGAAGTCTAAAGAATAAGATGGGAGAGTTAGAATATATAGCACTAAATAAAAGGTTAGATATGATTGGAATATCAGAGACATGGTGGAAGGATGACAACCAGTGGGACACTGTGATACCTGGGTACAAACTATATCGTAATGATAGAGTTGATCAAATTGGTGGAGGGGTTGCGCTCTATGTTAGAGAGGGCATTGACTCAGAAAGGATTAAAGTTTTGCAGGAAACAAAATCTGCTGTAGAATCTATATGGATTGAAATTCCATATAAAAGGGGGAAGGCGATGGCAGTGGGGGTGTACTATCGAGCACCTGGCCAGAATGACCAAATGGATGATGAAATGCTCAAAGAAATCAAGGAAGCTAACAAAAGTTACAGCGCAGTAATAATAATGGGTGATTTCAATTACCCCGGTATCAACTGGGTCAGTGTCACGGCAGGACATGCTAGGGAGATAAAGTTCCTAGATGGAATAAATGACTGCTTCTTGGAGCAGCTGGTTCATGAACCGACCAGAGGGGAAGCCATATTAGACCTAGTCTTTAGTGGAACACCAGATCTAGTGCAAGAGATAAGGGTGTTGGGGCCACTTGGCAATAGTGATCATAGCATGATCGCCTTTGATTTAATTAGTGGAGGAGGGATAGTAAGGAAATCCACAGTACTACCTTTTAACTTTCGAAAGGGAGACTATGATAAAATGAGGAAAACAGTTAAGAAAAAACTAAAAGGAGCAGCTGCGAAGGTTAAAGACGTACATCAAGCTTGGGTGTTGTTGAAAAATACTATCTTGGAAGCCCAGACCAGCTGTATTCCACGCTTTAAGAAAAGTGGAAGGAAGTCCAAAAAACTGCCAGCATGGTTTAAAGGTGAGGTCAGAGAGGCTGTTGTTGCCAAAAAAGCATCTTTCAGGAATTGGAAAAAAGAGCCAAACGACGAAACCTGGAAACAGCACAAGCACTGGCAAGTCAAATGCAAGGCATTGATAAGGCAGGCAAAGAGAATTTGAGAAGAAGCTTGCTGCAGAAGCAAAAACGTGAAATAAAGACCTTTTCAAGTACATTCATAGCAAAAAACCTGTGAGAGAGTCAGTTGGTCCATTAGATGATAAAGGGGTTAAAGGAGCACTAAGAGGCGACAAGGCGATAGCGGAGAGACTGAATGAATTCTTTGCTTCGGTCTTTACTGAGGAAGATGTAGGGATGTTACCCATGACTGAAGTGGTATTTAAAGGTGCGGAAGAATTGAAGGAAATATCGATACATCGGGAAGATGTCTTACAACTATTAGATAAACTGAAGAGTAGCAAATCACCTGGGCCGGATGGTATACATCCAAGGGTATTGAAAGAACTGAAATATGAGATTGCAGAACTGCTATCAGTAATCTGTGAACTATCATTAAAATCATCTCTAATACCTGAAGATTGGAGGATCGCCAATGTAACACCAATTTTTAAAAAGGGTTCCAGGGGTGATCCGGGAAACTACAGACCGGTGAGCCTGACGTCAGTACCGGGAAAAATGGTAGAAACCATCATAAAGAATAAAATTACTCAGCATGTAGATAGTCTCAACCTAATGGGAGACAGCCAACATGGCTTTAGACAAGGTAGATCTTGTCTTACTAATCTGTTATTTTTTTTGAAGGAGTGAATAAGCAGGTGGACAAAGGTGAGTCGGTTGATATTGTGTATCTGGACTTTCAGAAAGCCTTTGACAAGGTCCCTCATCAGAGACGTTTGGCAAAACTATAGAGTTATGGGATAGGAGGCAGTGTACTATTGTGGATCAGGAACTGGTTAAAAGATAGAAAGCAGAGGGTAGGGCTAAATGGCCAATTTTCCCAATGGAGAAAGGTGAATAGTGGTGTACCCCAGGGATCTGTGCTGGGTCCGCTGCTTTTTGACATATTCATAAATGACCTGGAAAGTGGAACAACGAGTGAGGTTATCATATTTGCAGATGACACAAAACTATTTAAAGTTGTTAAAACCCAAGAGGATTGTGAAAAATTGCAAGAGGATCTTGATAAATTTGAAGACTGGGCATCACAATGGCAGATGAAATTTAATGTGGACAAGTGCAAGGTTATGCACCTAGGGAAGAACAACCCAAACTATGGTTACACGATGCAAGGTTCCACATTAGGAACCACCACCCAGGAAAAAAAGATTTAGGTGTCATTGTGGATACCATGTTAAAACCCTCGGCCCAGTGTGCAGCGGCGGCCAAGAGAGCAAATAGAATGCTAGGTATGATATGGAAAGGAATGGAAAATAAAACAAAAGATATTATAATGCCTCTATATCGTTCCATGGTGAGACCGCACCTTGAATATTGTGTGCAATTCTGGTCGCCGTATCTTAAAAAGGATATAGCGATTTTAGAAAAGGTACAGAGAAGAGCCACCAAAATGGTAAAGGGGATGGAAGGATACTCCTATGAAGAAAGGCTAAAAAGGTTAGGGCTCTTTAACCTGGAAAAGAGACGGCTGAGGGGAGATATGATAGAAGTCTATAAATTAATGAACGGAGTGGAACGGGTAAACGTAGATCGATTGTTTACCTTATCAGAATATAGAAAGTCTAGGGGACATGCAATGAAGCTACAGGGTAAACTATTTAAGACTAATAAAAGAAAATATCTTTTCACTCAACGTGTAATCAAACTCTGGAATTTGTTACCGGAGGATGTAGTAAAGGCTGTTAGTGTAGCTGGGTTTAAAAAAGGTTTGGACAAGTTCCTGGAGGAAAGGTCCATAAACCATTATTAAGAAGTGACCGAAGATATCAATGCTTGACCCAGTACAAGCATTGTGGAACTTGTGTCTCTTGGGGAAACTGCTAGGTACATATGACCTAGATTGGCCACTGTTGGAAACAGAATACTGGGCTTGATGGACCTTGGTCTGACCCAGTATGGCATATCTTATGTTCTTATGTTTAGGTTAAGGTATGCTAACTGCAAAACATTTGTGATAAATGAAGGGGCCATTCCAGGCATCCGCTAACACAGGACAATGGCTGCTACTGCCTGTGAACAGTATGGCTGCTAAAGCAAAAAACAATTAGGTACATCTCTGGAGGTGTAACTAACTGTTCCACATTATGAGGACAATTGTAGAAATCTCCCACAGAGTTAATGTGTGTTGTCACCTGTGGATTTGGTGCCTATTTTACAGTATAAAGCAAAGTACATGTGTGCCGTACTTTAGAAAATGAGGGCGTAAGAGTGCACGTCAAACCAGTAGCAGCAGTTACACAAATGCCTGCATCTAGAAGTTTCAGTAATGTGTGTGAGTTCGGTACACGTGATGTGACTTATACATGCACTTACAGAATTGTGACTGCCCAGTGCATGTGTGTAAATGCCCATTTGCTAGCAAAGATCCTTTATAAAATCACCCACAACATGTCATGTTAACAACACATATTACCTGGCCGTGTTAACCACAAGGTGCACATCCAGCCTCTTCCCTCCCCCTTAATATGAATATCTGCGTTATCTTTTTAATGCACACTGCACATAGGTTTTTGAGCTCCATGTTAAGAATTAATGTACCTTAAAACCCATATCAGACTCCTAACATGATTTAGTAAATAGGCCATTCAGTGTTTATGGGCTTTCAGATTTTTACTCTTGATTCATCCAAAGCCTTTCCAGAACTTTGCACCTCATGATGTCATTGATACAGAAACCTGTAAAAATTCAATGAATTTATGAGGCCTTTAAAGAGCTTAAGGAGACTTTCACCATTATTTCTCCTCTAGCACACCCAGATTTGATACTGCCCCTTCATAGTGGAGATGTGCAACTTCAACAGGGTCATAGAAGTGGTCCTCTCTCAACAGCAACATCCTTTCCATTCTTTCACTTACTGCTCAGAGCTCCTACCTGCTTAGTGAAGCTATGCTACCTGGCAATTAAGGTGTTACTTCAGGAGTGGGGTCACTTTTTCCCATACAGGTGTAATGGCAGAAAAAAAGGTATCTGGTTCTGGCCATGTTTTTTTGCAGGGTCTGAGATAGTTCCAATGCTGCAGGGAGGCAGGGGAGCATGGTTACCAGCTCCCAGGGTCTCCTGCAGCATCGGAGGAGGTGCTGGGGGCGTGGCCATGGCAATCACATGCTCCCCACAATCACAATGATGTCACCTGAAGGCCTGTGAATGGCTCCTGGGGCATCGGGCAGATGAGGAACGTGCTGCCACATGGCTGCAACCATCCCTGAGAATGACATGCTTTCCATCCGACAGACCATGGCACATGTTGCACTGCGCATGGGGCACTGGATCAGGGGATAGCCTTGGTCTGTTGCAGGTGGGTGCCACTGCCCCCTCTGCCAACACCCCTCCATGCCATGCTGACATGCCCATGTGCTGTCAGTGTTGGTGGTGCGCAGTCCCAGACCAGCCAACATGCGGGGGGGGGGGGGGCGCAGAGGCATACATGGACGGCCATACATACCCCTCACAACCATCTGCCTCTCCAGGGACCTCATCACCGTCTGCCAATGTTATGTCTCTGCAACCTGCGGAAGAGAAGGCTGAAAGGTGTTATGTTAGAGGTCTAAAAAATATTGCCTGGAGTGGATTGGGTAAACGTAGATCAATTGTTTATGCCATCAAAATGTAATAGGACTAGGGGACTTGCAATGTGGCTACAGTGTGAGCTATTGAGGACTACTGGGAGTGAATGGTTTCTCAGTCAGCACATATTTAAACTCTGAAATTCATTTCCGGAGGAGGTCGTAAAGGCTGTTAGTGTAGCTGGGTTCCTGGGGAATGGTCCATAAACCATTACTAATGAGGGGCCCAGAATATCCCCTGCTTGCCCAGTACATGCACTGTGGATCTTGTTTGTCTTTTATGGAAACTGCTAGATACCTGTGACCTAGTTGGCCACTGTTGGACACAGGATACTGGGCATGATGGACCTTGGTCTGACACAGTCTGGCATATTTGCAAGTCTTATGTTCTTATGTGTTGCCTAGGCAACATCTTGGTCCGCCCTGTGCACCAGCAACCCCCACTGTATGACCCACATGCCCCCTCCTTCGCTCCATTTGCACCATCAACATAATGTCCTTTCATACTTGGGCAGTATGCTGTTGCTCCTAATGGAGCACTACTATCACTCCCTTGGGCTCCCCTGTCTGTGCATCACATTGCAGACATTTAAATACGTTCTCTCTCCTCAAAATACACCCTTTCCGCAAGGTTTTGATATGCATTAGGGTTCTTGCCGTTAAGGTGCTGTCGTTAAGGGAATAAGCCTTGTTCCTCCCCACTCTCCGTCAATTGACCTCCACTCTCTGCCCCATGGACGCCTACTCTCCGACCACAGGGCGCTTTACGCTGCCAGTACCATTAACGCGTGCTAAAGCGGCATTAACATGCGCTAATGACACATTATCAGGTGTTAATGGCACGAGTGTGCTGTTAGCGCACGTTAATGGCGTACTTGCTCCTTTAGCATGGTTTAGTAAACCGACCCCTAAATCCCATGACATAATTTAAATAAATAATATAGATACTAGGCGATTAAAAAAGAAAATGGCTCATGAAATTGCTTTTATATGTGCAATGGTCTGTTAGGTGCTTTAAAACATATAACAGAGTGCTGTGTGAGTGGAAATGAAGCTAGAAAAAGGGGAGTATTTTCAAATGGATTCTTCGATGAAGACAATTTCCCTGTAGTAGGCTACAAATGTGATTTTTCTCATTTTTTTGTCATGTGATGTTTGTGCACATCAAAAGACACGGGTATTCATTCTGCGGTGTAACAGTATAAATGACATAAGAAATAGTACTTTTTAAAAAATTATATTTTCATTGGATTTTTATAATACATATCAAATACAGTACAGAAACACTGAAGCATACAAATCAATACAGCTATAAGGACAAAGTTTGAGCCCATATGCCCCCCTCCCCTTCCGCTGTGAGCTAAGAACAGGAAGAACCTTCACTTTACAGCACTTTATAAGTGACATGGGTTCTGCCAAGGTAAGACATGTGCATTAAATGCATTCAACTTTGCCTTACATACTTTACATAATCTCAACATTGCATTCCTGCTCTGTTAGGTTTTATGGCTAAATTGTTCTGTTTCCTTCTTATGTACCAAAGGTTTTCTTTCATTTTATTTCTATGGGAAAAATACTTCTTAGATGGGTCCTTTTGTTGGGAGAATGCCTTTCAGGAAGGTGGCAAATCTGAATAAAAATAATATGGCTTTAACTATTTTGTAATTTTAAAAAAATTACAAAAGTAATAGTAATTTAGTGTAAATGTTAAGGAAGAACTAAAGCCCCCAGCAGAGGCCATATTTCTACAAAGCACGTTGGCAAATATCTCTGCCACACTTCCTCCATACATTGCTTGTTGGTGGTTGCTGAGCATCGGCAGAAGCGATGGGGTGAGATTTCTTTCACTTATGCATTTTACACTGTAGCCTGTAAAACCATGTGCGGATAATGAACAATCTGCTCAATTTACTCAAAATTAGCACTTAGAAAAATTAGAAGTGAAAAGATATTAACTGAAAAATCGGAATAAAATAAATCACATCTTACTGTACGTAATGAAAACATGACTTGAAAGAGCTGCTTAACTTGACTTTGCGTAAGGTGCTACAATGGTTTCTGCTGTAAATTATGGGATTGGTCCAGTGATGGGATTCAGCTGGTTCGCACCAGTTTGCTCAAACCTGTTCTTAAAATTTCCTGAGATCGCCAAACCGGTATACCAAAAGACAGTGAATACCTGGTGGCCAGCGGCCCCGATCCCCCCAACCAACAGTATTTTGATGGCATCGGGGCAATCGGGGCATCAAGAAAAGCCCCTGATGCCATCAAAATACTGTTGGGGGCTGGTGCCCCGACATAGTAAATCCCTGGTGGCCTAGCAGTCCAGAACCCCCTCCCCCACCTCCCTTAAAAAGAAAATAGACCTGGTGGCCTAGAGACCCCCTGGATTCCGTTATTGATGATATTTGATTTCCAACTTTATATGGTCTCCCTGCAGCAAAAGATCCTTTGTACCGCTCACATGAACTCTTGAGTTTCTGAATTCATTATTTTTCATGAAGAAACTCACATAAAATACAAAGAGGATACAATGCACACCTTCACTTTTTACTCCTTGACATGTCAGGAACAGGTATTCTTGTCCTTTCAGGGAGTCAGAGCGGGGAAGGGATTCCATAATTTTAAGACCTCACTGGTGAAAGAACTCACACTGTTTATATTTCAACTGAGCTCACAAATAAAACAATGCGCACTGACTTTGTATTCCCAAATACTACTTTTAGTTAGTGATAGACAGTAGGAAAGTATTTCTAGTTTATACAATCACTCTATTCATCACTGGCAGAGAAAAGGGTTTTGCAATGAAGATATCACTTGAATAAAAATATTCTCTTCTAATTGTCATCTGGCCTTTCCCCATCACTGGAAGACTCATGGGTCTTTAATCCATTCTCAAGCAAAGATGAATTTAGGGTTATAGGAGAAATGTTTTGCCACAATTTACTTATGGACCCTGAAGTGGACAAATCAAGTAGGTTGTTCAGCTCCAAGGAAGTGCATTTCTTTTCAGGTGAATGGTACAACAAATAAGGTAATTTTTTGTTTGTATACCTTTAAACAAACTGAAAAGTTGTGGAGGCAGAATTCACACATATTTGTTTTGGTCACCGTTACAATACAACCTACGGGGCCAGACCCAGCTGAGCTGCTTTGAGAGGGGGCGAAGTCAGGAGCATGAGTCACTTCACAAATATGTTGCAAATCAGGTTAAACCTTTTGGCAAGCAGCTAAAGAAGCCTATCCCTGCCTCTCTTTTCATAGAGCACATGGCTGCTGATATTAGCAGCTCAGCATAAAGGTAAAAGAAAGCACAACCAGAATACCATTTCCTCTCCTGCATTCAGAGAGAGGTGGTCAGAGAGAAAGGCGCTAGCTTAAGAAATTACTTTGCTGAAGTCGAAAGCTTGTAAAAATAAGAGCATGACAGAGTTCTCAGACAGAGAGAGAGAAAGAAAGTCAATAGCAGCTCTATTTCTCTCTTAAGGGTCCTTTATCTAAAGCCCGGTAAATGGTTAACGTACATTTTAGCATGCAGTAATGGCCCATGGTATCTGTTACTATGAGGACACGAATTCCTGGGGAAACAGCACATTGGGTGATGGGGCAAGAAATGGGCAGGTTAGGAGTTGAGTGTGGGCATGGAGAGCCCACTGTAGTTAGCACTGGGGCAATTGTAGTATTCTAATTGTCAAAGTGGCAATTAGTGCGGCTGCACATAGCAATATCTCTATGTATGGCATTAGGTGCACCCGCATTAATTGCACCACACATTTGTGTGGTAACTACCAAGAATTTGCTAGCCACGCCCCTGACAGTTACTGCATAGGCTTTGCACTTACCCGGTGTTAGTTTTCATGCTAAGAATGCGTTAAGTGCAAGACCTTAACAAGCTTTAGTAACAGGGCCCCTTAATGTTACTGAAAACATACTCTTCTTCTAAAAATCTCTCAGGCTGTCTAGGGTGGGTCCGTAGTCAGACAGAACATAGTAAGGGAAAGAAAGAACCCAATCAGCGCAGGGCAAAGAGAGACAGATAAACAGGTACAATCCGGGATGCCCAGGGCAAAACATCTGAAAAAACACCAGGGACATTTACGTTTCGCCTGATTTTAGAAACTTGGACGTCCCCAAAATGCACAGCTGCACTGACGGCCACATAGACATCCCTGCTACAAACACTTGGGGTGGGAAAATCTACCCTATGCTGAATACACATCCATGCAAGCTATTTTGCATGTGGGGACATGCACTGGCATGCCAAACCAAAAGTAAGTGTCCTCATGTCCCTGCAGTTTTCGTTATCATCATGAAAAGTCTAGGGGGGTATCAGAGTATCTTCTTCTCTATGACCTTCAGCTGTCTTGATGGCAGAATGAGAGTTTTTTGATGCCTATAGAATGGATATTCCTGCTAGTGAGTGGCAACGTGCTCGCTGTTTCTGAAATTGGGCACACATGTCCATCTTGCCTGGTCACACCTCTGTCACGCCCCTTCACGACTGGGACATCCTCATGCTGGCGATGACTATAAAACCAGCTTCTAAAATGGTTTGGGGGCGGCTCTGTGATTTGGATGTCTGTGGGTCTGTTTTCAGACATTTCCCTTAATATTTCTCAGTGTCATAGAAAGCTGAGTTTTAGAAATTATGCTCTGTGTGTCTAGACAGCCTGCATATTCGATTGAAGGCAGGACAGATAGACATAGGTAGGCAGTCACTTCTAGGTATATGCACCAGCATGAAAAATGTGATAGTTTTCATTTTTTTTGTGAATTTTCACTATTTTCAGGTGTCTTTTCAGTTAGTTTCACACATTCATTTTAATGTATATTTTTAGTGCATGTTTAATTGATTTAATTTTCATTAACTGATTAATTAAAGTCTGCTAAGTTGATTAGTGCATGTTAAATGTGTTTAACAAATAGGAGAAAATATTTTTTCTCTCATTGCATAATTGTATAATTTAGCTTTGGAACTCTGTTAGAGGATGTGGTAAAAGGAAATAATATAGCTGGATTTAAAAAAGGTTTGGGCAAGTTCCTGGAGGAAAAGTCCATTAACCATTATTAATGGAGGAAAGTAACTGTTTATCCCTAGGGATTAGTGGCATAGAATTTGGCTACTTTTGTGATTTTTTTAAAAAGCCATCAATGTATTACAAAATTGTATCAATAGCAATGAATTATAAATTGTGGCTTATCCTGATTTCATATAAGAATTACTAAAGTAATTTCATGACATTTGATGTTATGATATTTCTTAATTTTGATAAATGATCATTTTTAGATACTTAGGGGCATGTTTACTAAAGTCCGCAAATTTGCGCGCCGCAAAATAGCGCACGGCAACGCGCCACTGAAACGCGCATAAATGCGTTTAAACGCCCCGCACATGTGCGTGTCACCCCCGCACAGGTACGCGGCACACTAACGGGCCCCGTACAAGTGCGGGCCCACAAATGTCCGATAGAGGTGTGGAACGGCTAAAGGAGGGTGGAGGAAGGCTCCGGAGGGGCGGAGGGACGGGGTCAATGGGTGGAGAGTGGGAGGGGAGAGGGTCCCCGCACAGTATCGGGCCCGAATTTGCATGTAAAAAAGCATTTAAAGGGAAGAGAAACCATTTCCGTCAGCAATGTACAGGAAAACCGGGGAAACCAGAAAAACGTGAGCAGTGTGATACATGTGCACAGCACAAAAGTGCACATAAAAATAGGAAATGACCACAACAGAACTATTAAAAATAGTAATTCAGCTGGGGAACAGTTATAGTGATGGGCAAATACATAAAACACACCCAACAAAGCTCCAGAAAAAAGAAATGAATTTTGGAAGGGTTTACGGAGCGGAGACTCTTCCAAACAACATTTCCTGTTGTGGAGCTGTCCTGGGAGTGTTTGCTATGGTTGCCCATTAATATCACTGTTGCCCAGCGTGGTGATATTGTTTCCCCCAGTTCCCGTGGTCATTTCCGTGGTTTATGTGCACGTTTGTCACCAGACAGGGTGCATATGCCCACAGTAAAATTGCGTAGAGCAGGGTTTGTGACTCCATCCTGCCAGGCTTACTACCTCCAGGGGCTGCACTGTCTCTGTGGCCATAGTGTGGTGCAACGGACAGAGTCAGTACCTTTAGGACCAGAGGTTCAAAGCCCAGCTGGGGCACTTGCCAGCCCAGTCCCTATATTTTACCCACCACTAAACACAGATAGCGCAGACACCCCTGTATTGCAGGGGACATAAGCATGGGGAAAACACCCATATTTTACCCAACAACGCACACACACCACAACAATGGGCATTACCCACAGCCAAGTACCCCAAATGCAGTCCCGTACTGCCACATTCCAATCAGGTCACCTGCTTTTTATGGGAGGAGCTCATGCCAGCATGTTGGCGGACGAGTACATGTGGTGCAGGGGGCAGTGGCTGCTAGCGACAGAAGACAGAGGCCTAGCCATGTGCAGGCTGCCACCGTCCACTGCAACAGACTGCAACAGACAGGCCCTGCCGGATCCACAGTCATGGACATGCCAGGGAATCCACCCAATCTGTGGCTACACAGTGGTGCAGTGCACGCAGACACTGCATGCAAGAGCAGAAGGTCACAGGTTCAAAGCCCAACTGGGGCAACTGCCAATCTTGCCCACATATTTTTCCCCCAAGTAAACAGTGATAGTAAGGGCACACCTTTCCTGGCGAGGACATATGCAATGGCAATACGTCTATCTTTTACCCCACTGAGCAAAGACACCATGAACAGGGCCAGTACCCAGAGCAGAATCACCCAAATGCAGTCCTGGTGGGGCACACACCAGTCAGGTTCCATGATGCCACTCATACAAATGCCTGTGCTGTATATCTATGCACCACACCCATGGTATGTAGATGTAGCTCATGCATATCCATGAGGGACAGCAGGAAAACCAGAACAGTGTGATGCAAACCTGGACTGGAGTTGGGAATCTGTGCCGCAAAGCAGCAGCCATCAAGGGCAGACACACCCACACCCACAGGCCTCATTGGCCAATGTCTCCTGGAGAGGCAGACCATTGGACCCTGCATACATCTCCCAAAACTAGCACTTGCATAACTTACCAATGTCACCCTACACCTGAGGTATATGGTACACAGCTCTGAGACGTTTGCTAGGAGCACAGGCAGCTAGATATCCATACGTTACGCACATACTGCTAGTTGACCCCATCCGAACAATCTGTTAGGTGTTTGCGGTGCGTGCTCCAGGCCTGGCCTCTGACGGTGTTTACCACCCTGGGGAGTGACCCCCAGCTGTACTGCGTACCATATCCATGCCTTGCCGTGCTCAGGACCGGTTTGGTGGGCAAGGCTAATTACTTCCTCAATAGTAGCACCATGATGGCATAGGTGTGGAAGTGTGTGTCTGGCTATACAGTGGGTGTTGGCTGCAAGCCCCTTCCACAGCCCACACTGCCAGCACTGTTGCCAGTATTGGCCTGCCAATGTGCATAATGAGGTGCAAGGTACCATGGGTATAGCCAGGACAGGGTAGCCTGGCCAGGATGCATCTGCACCGGGCATAGTGCACTGGCAGGGACATCGTAGTGTCCGGCCACCACCTACACAGACAGGGTGGCCAAAGCATGTCCTTCTGGGAGATCACGCTCACCCTGACTGTGCAGTGACCACAGCATGGCTAGGCACCCCCATAGTGCTATACAGTATTTCACTCATGTGATAGATATGGGTTTCTATTTGGGGCCCAGTCACTGATTTATCTGCTTGCTGTGTATGCTGGCAGACCAGTTCTGGGTGCATCTGTCTCCATTGGAAACATGCACTATGGATTAACCAGCAGACTGTTTGTAGCTGGTATGTGTCTTGCTGGAATGGCTTGCAAGGTGCAGTGGCTGTTGGCTTGCTGCAGGGGAATATCTGGTGGTGGGGTGCAGCTTACCTTATCCTGGTCCTATGTCTGTCTGCTATTGTGTTGTGGCTGTGGCTGTGTGTGGGGTGGGGGTGGTGTTCATTCCTCAGCAGGACTGGGGTTGATGTTGCCCTCTACTGCCACCTTTGCAGGGAGGTACAGTGTGGATCTCTTGATGGGGGACCATGTTTGCTGGGGGGGGGGGGGTTCTCAGGGGGTGCTGAGCCTGACTGGGATATCCATGTTGTTTGTGCAGAAACTAGCTATCTTACACATTAACACTGCTTTGGAACTCCCGCTTGGCCTCCATCAGCCATGGAAGGTGTTGTGGACCTGGTCCTGGGCGCCTCATTGCACACTCAGGGTGAGCACAGAACCCGCACGATGTAACGGTGTGTAGCTACTCTGTGCCAGTAAAACACCCGGTCACTCCCCCCAACAGGGCCGAGGTGCTGTGGGGGTACATTACCCATCTTGTGTCCATCTGTGGACAGCTAATTTGCATGTGCAGTGCATCATGGGTACGTGTGGCCTAACCCTATCCTGTTTACACCGGCAGACTGTCTGTGAGGTGACGTGCAGGCTATCTGCAGCCAGCCAGGGGCTTGCTTACAGCTATGCAGTTGTAGCCCAATGGTTACATCACTCCCTGTGCAGCCAGAGGTCATGGGTTCAAACCCACAGTGGGGTTCTGTGATAGGGGTGTCCACAGCATCTTTTTAATTTACTGTACATATGTTGCTGCCAGCAATAACACCCTGAGCGTACTGTACCCATAAGGTGCCTCTGAGGGCGCTTTATGGGGCGCCGTATACGGCACTTTATGGTTGCCATCCATATAGGGTGCACTATACATTATCCTGTGTCGCAACATACATGCTGCCCTATAGGGGACATTCTAGGGTGCCTTGGCGGACGGTGCACTGTCACATGTGCCTTATGGGCTGCCTTATGTTAACATGCTGTGAGCGTGCGTTTTCACCCCTGGTCCCTGCACCATTGGTCAGTGTCACAACCATTGTGCTGTGGCTCTGTTCCTGTGCTTGAGCAGCAGCGCGCAGCCTTGTAGCCATCGGCGCGCCGTCTTGTGGCGCACAAAATTAGAAGTGCGCCGCCTTCTGCCGCGTAACATTAACAGCGCGCCGCCTTATGCCGCCCAACATGGGCATGCCCCTTAAAATAATGCCTCAGCCAGCTGTCTTCAATGGGCACTCTGGGGAATTGAACCCATGATGCCTGCACGAGTGGTCAGTGTCTTAACCATTGTGCTATGGCTCCATTCCTGCTATTTGCACATCAGCGCGCCACTTATCCCTCCCACTATTGGGCTGCCCCCTCACACATCAGCGCGACGCCTTCTGCCCACAGACTCGCCGCCTTCTGTTGCCCCATTTTATCAGCGCGCCGCCATCTGCCACCCACAATGTACAGTGTGCCGCCTCATGCCGTATAAAAAAAGAGTGCGCCGCCTTCTGCCGCCCATAATCAATATACCTCCTACACCACTTTTGCCCATAAAAGTTGATGCCTCAGCTGGTCTTTTTCATTGAGCGCAATGGGGGTTTGAACCCCTGGCCCCTGCACCATAGGTCAGTGTCTTCACCGTTGTACTACGGCTCTGTTGTTTGGTTATGCAGCAGCGCCCCACTTAGCCTTCCCACGCGCTAATGTGGGCCCCGCACATTAGCGCGACGCACACACGTACGGTCCGTTTTTTTTTCTTTTTTCTGCCTGGCCCGCCCACTCCTTATATGGCACCAGCACACTAACGGGAACCCGCACAGCAACGGTGTTTAGTAAACATGCCCCTTAGATAACAGTTTTGGTATCAAGCCCTGTGTTCCATTGTAGGTAAACTCCATGAGAAAACCCATTTGGAGTGAAACATACAGCTAAGACTGGAGGTTAAAATTACATTTGGCACTTGAATTTCATTAGCTTTTCAGTTGGAAATGTTCACATCATTAGGTATATCAGATAAATGCACAGATACTTTTGCTGATGAGAAAAATGCACAAAAATATCTTTGGATTAGTATCACTGGAATGTGATCATGGGAGGGAGTTTAGATATAGGGGGTATCTGATGTCAGAGTTGAGGGGGAAAGCTGCTCCTATGCACAAATGGGGAAGAGTGGGATGTGCTTTTTCCTCACATACAGCTTTTTGAAATTGCTACTCCTGCTGGCAAATTTGTATGCAGTTCTGCATGTCCTTGCACATATTTTACAGGAGGCTCCGTGTTTGGCAAAGCCTTTGTAAAATATTGGGGGAACTATGCACATTCTAACCTGGACAGCTCAAATCCCTACTCCACAGTCTATCTAAAATGGGCCTTTATATTAGTCGCCTCCTATGTTTAGATTCCTAAAACATAAGTGGGACATGGGCAGGCCCATCTAGTAGGCACTAGATAGGTAGATCATTAGTTCTCCTAAATGTAGGTTCTTCAGTTTTAGGATCTTAAAGTAGGAACCTATTTTCATCTCAAAACGTAGGCACATAAGACTGGCTGAAAAGAAAGGTGCCTATTGAAGTCCTCAGCAATCTTAGAATATAGCCTTCAATGGCAACAGATTTTGAATATGTGTTTCTATTATTCAACACAAGAGGGCGGTCTCTCATTGTTTTTCAGAGTGGGTGAGGATGCAGCTGTGGTTTAGTTTGCTCACTTTTTGATATCATTTTCTTTCTTTCTTTATATTATGTAGCAGATATACCACTGAATAAACCTCATTTCACTGCAAGAAATCTTTTTATATGTAGATCAGCATGATGTTATTTTCTTCCCATGTGAATATACAAAAAGGCTGGAACTGCAAAACAACATGAAAGAGAGCATTTTATGACTCTATGGCCTTCATATGTGTGTTAAATGAGTGTACGAGTATATGATACAGGAGCTTTTATGTGCATTGTGTGCATGTGTGCCTTAGTTACTCAGGTTAGGGTAGAGGCAGCCCTGTACCTAGCCCTGTGCGAGCGTGCAGTCGCACAGGGCGCAAAAGATTAGGGGCGCATTTCGGGTTGTTGGCCTCGGCTACCCCTTCATGCTGCCTACTGTTATCCTGCCGCCGCCACATTTTGTGTTTTCTTGGTGGTGCCAGCAGCAGCGGAGCAGACCTGACGTCATATTAAAAAAACCCACACGGGTCTTTCCAGCTCCGTGCTGGCACACAGGTCTTGTCCCTTCCTGCCTCCTCTGATGTAGGTCGCATCAGGGGAGGGAGGGAGGGACCAGATCAGCCATTCAAGTGTAGAGTTGCAAAGACCCATGTTTGAATGGCTGGTCTGGTTCCTCTCTCCTCTGACATGGGGGACCAGACCTGCAGAGGAGGCAGGGATCAGATCTGCGTGCAAGCGCAGAGTCGAAAGACCCATGTGTTTTGTTTTTTTAATTTGAAGTTAGGTCTGTTCCGCTGCTGCTGTCACCACTGCCGCTGCCAAGAAAACAGAAAAAGTGGGGTTGGCAGGCAGCCGGCTCGACATGGAGGTGTGGGTAAAATGGGGAGATGGCAGGGGGCGTGCCAGATGTGCAAGTCACACAAGGTGCAATTATGGCTTGATATGGCTCTGGATAGAGGTATAGTGCATGGACGTGTGTAGGGAAATGGGCAATGTGAGGGCAGATAGGTGAAGAGTGTGTAAGGTATGGTAGGGGTGTGGTAGCTGAAGGAAAGTGTAGATGGTGTGGGTGGGTGGCAGATGTGTGTGGGGAGGATGAGTAGGTGAAAGGGGAGAGGGAAAGGAGAGAGTGGGTAAGGATGTTACCTTTTCTTTCTTTTCTAAGATCTCCATTGAGGAAACCACTCATCTTCTTTCCTCCTCTAAACTCACTACCTGCTCCTCTGATCCTATCCCCACTCATCTCATCTCCTCCACCATCATCTCTTCCTTCTCTCATATTCTCCAACTATCGCTCTCCTCTGCAACGGTCCCAGCAGCCTTCAAGCATGCTGTGGTCACATCTCTCCTTAAAAAAACTTCACTTGACCCTGCCTGTCCATCTAACTATCATTCCATCTCCCTCCTCCCCTTCATTTCTAAACTACTTGAATGTGCAGTTCACAGCTGTTGCCTTGACTTTCTCTATTCTCCAGCTCTTCTGGATCCATTGCAATCTGGCTTTCGTCCTTTTCATTCTACTGAAACGGCTCTTGCCAAAGTCTCCAGTGACCTGTTCCTGATGAAATCCAAGGGTCTTTAATCAATCCTCATCCATCTTAACCTTTCTGCTGCTTTTGACACTGTTGACCACCTCTTTCTCCTTGACACCTTGTCCTTGCTTGGTTTTAAGGGCTCTGTGCTATCCTGGTTATCTTCTTATCTCTCTTATCGCTCTTTCAGTGTTTGTTTTGGTGGATCCTCATCTACTGCTATCCCACTGTCAGTTGGTGTACCCCAGGGATCTATTTTGGGTCCTCTCCTTTTCTTTCTCTATACCCAATACCTTGGTGCACTCATCTCCTCTCATGGCTTTCAATACCATTTTAATTCAGACGACTCTCAAATCTGTCTCTCTACACCTCATATCTCTCTGGCAATCCAGGCCTGGATCTCTGCCTGCCTATCTGACATCACTGCCTAGATGTCTCACTGCCATTTGAAATTGAATATGGCCAAAACGAAACTTCTTATTTTCTCCACCAAACCCACCTCCCCCCTTCCTCCTTTCTCAGTCTCTGTGGATAATGCTCTTCCACTCCCTGTTTCCTTAGCCCGCAACCTTGGGGTCATCTTTGACTCTCCCTTTCCTTTTCCATTCTCATCCAACTGATAGCAAATACCTGTTGCTTCTTTCTCTATACGATCAGCAAAATTCCTCCTTCCTTTCCGAACACAGTACTAAGACACCTATCCACTCTTTAGTCAGCTCCCATCTTGACTATTGCAGTCTCCTCCTTGCAGGTCTCCCTCTGAATCATCTCTCTCCCCTTCAATCTGTTCAAAACTCTGCTGCCTGGCTAATCTTCCATCAGCCCCGATATGGTCATATAACCCATCTTCTCAAATCACTTCACTTCCATATCAAATTCAAACTTCTACTGACCTATAAATGCACTCATTCTGTTGCTCCTCACTACCTATAAATGCATTCATTCTGCTGCTCCTCACTACCTATAAATGCATTCATTCTGTTGCTCCTCACTACCTATTGTCACCAGCAGTGGCTGGACTGGGCGTAGACAGCCAGACACACTGCTGGGCCTGACCCTTTTATATGAAAAGGAGTAGTTGCGATGGAGTGGTCAGGTTGAAAAAAGGATTTTTATTCCCCTCCCAGGGTTTGGATTTTCAAAACAGTACAAACACAAGAACTTAAGAGGTAGCCATACTTCTGGCAAAACTGAGGGTGAAAAGAAACACAGCTTCTCGCTTGAACAGAAACAGGGATTATAACAAAACAGAAACCAGGTAAAAATGCTGACAGTATTCCTCTGTGCACATTCAGCTCTCTACAAGGCACTCTTGTCTTCAGCTAGCGCAGAGAGTTTATATCAGACATTACCAAAGAGCAGTCCATGTCTTCAATATCAGGAATTAAATTACTTGGCTCCGTGATCATAGACTCTTCAACCACCTTACTTTCTTTAGGGCAGAGAGTTTGGAACTTTCTTAAATCAGTCCCTGGACTTTCCTCACAGCTCTCTCCACAATATGGCAGGTAGTTACCAGATAGCTTGTAAAACTGCCCTGTTCTTTTCCTAACAGACTTTTCCCTTTGCAGTCTTCTGCAGGGCTTTAAAGACACACATTCCTCTTCTTCACTCATACAAATATCTTCAATTGCATTACTTTCCTTTTCCCAAGGTTGCAAGTATTTCAGGCAGTTCTGCCTTTCACTCATACATGGTTCCTTACCAGCTGCCTTCCGTCCCTTCCACTGAGCTCTGTGTCTGGGAAAATCTTCCTGCGTCAGAGGTGAGGGTTTCCTGTAGTTAATCCCTCTGCTGGCAGATAGCTTTCTTTCCCTTTTCAAATCCCTCCTGGGCTTTCTGCTCCAAGGCTCAAACAAAACAGAGTCAGCATGGGAGTATTCAGAACCTCCGTCTGAGACCTGCAAGTCTTCCCTTACTTGCCAAACTTCCTGTTCCTCGTGAACTTCCTGCTTGCCTCGGTCTCTCTGATCCTCCAACTCTTCAAAACCCTCCAAACCTTCAGAACCTTCAAAACCTAACTCTGTTTGCTTCACACGTTTTTTATACAGGTTTAGGGGCGTTTTCCTACCCATGTGCAAACTGTTCTCCTGATTACTTGGGGAGTGTTTGTTAGCTAGGCGTGCCTTCAGACCTCGTGTCTCAGCCTGCTTTGGTTGCCCATGGTAACTGGGAAGCTTTTGATCTCCCTGCCTGTCAGAATCTGTGCTAAACTTGGCAGCTTTCTGTGTTTTAAAGGTACAGGGCAGATCTTCGGTGTCACACATCCCCCTCCTTAAGATATTACGAGCTGCGGACATCCTCGTCGGACAGCGCGTAATTCTACTCAAAGCATCCGCATTTCCATGCAGCTTTCCTGCTTGATGCTGTACTTCAAAACTAAAGGCTTGCAAAGCCAAATGCCATCGCGTCAGACGGGCATTGTTATTGCGCATTTGGCTAAGCCATTTTAACGGCGCATGATCCGTTACTAACAGGAATTTACGGCCTGTCAAGTAAAATCATAGTGCTTCTATCGCCCACTTGATGGCTAAGCATTCCCTTTCTACGGTTGAGTACTTCCGCTCTGCATTGGACAGCTTCCTACTTAAATAAGTGACTGGATGTTCCACCCCGTCGAATCTCTGGGACATGACTGCCCCCAGTCCAGTCTCAGAGGCGTCTGTCTGGACTATAAATGGAAGTCTAAAATCAACCCCCCTCAAGACAGGAGCCTTACATAATTTCTCCTTAAGGGAGATAAAAGCCTCCTCTGCCTCGGGAGTCCAGCGCACCTTATTTGGGGCATTCTTTTTAATCATGTCAGTAAAAAGACTACTCTCCTCTGCAAACCTGGGGATAAATCTCCGATAATAGCCTATCAGGCCTAAGAAGCTACGGCTAACTCAGCTTCAAAATAACATTCTGTCATTTCAGCTGCTTCCCTAGTGGATTTGCATTTCTGCAACAACAGAAAAGCTTTTACTTCAGGTGGTACAGCCTCAAAATATTGCTCAAGGAGCACAGCGTCCATCAAGGATTCCACTGTTGCCTTCTCTGGAGCAAGCCATTTTGTTGCTAGACCTTTCAGTCGCTGCATCAAAGCTTTCGGCGTCTCTTTAGGCAAGAGCCTTGCCTCTCTAAAAAGACGTCGATAGTGCGTAGGTGTTAAACCTAGCCTATCCTTTACCGCTAGTTTTACGTCCGGGTAATTGGACGCTAGGCCTGCGGGCATCGCCTTGTAGGCCACCAATGCCTCTCCGGTTAAAGACATGGCAAACCTAACGGCCCACTGGTCTAGTGGCCATTTAGCCACCTCCGCAATCCTTTCAAAGGCATCAGAGTAGTCGTCAAAATTGTCATTCTTTTGCAAAGGTCCTAGTGCCAATGCACTACAGTTCTGCAGTCCTACCACAGGTGGTATCGGTACGCCTTCCTTATCTGTGGTGGGTGTCCTCTTCAGCAGCATGGTTAGTAAGTCCAGGAGTGGCTTCTGCTGCACAGCCAGTGCTGCCATAGTCCTGTCCTGGGCTTGTCTCGCGAGCTCACTCTGGGCCTTCCCACTGTTCCTCCATCCAGCGAAGCATGTCCTGGGGATCCATCCCGGCGTTGAGGTATACCTGTATGGGGCGAGAAAAAAAAAAAAAAGGGCCCACCAAGTGCGGCACAATATATATATTTTTTTCCCTGTCTGCCTTTAGCAAGGTATTCTTCGTCCCCCTTTCTCAGCAATCCCTACCACCCGTGCCCATCTACTTATACCTTAGCACGGTGTAGGATCTCGCGTTGAGAAAGGTTCTCTGCACGCCTCCTTCAGGTCAGCCTGTGGATGTCCACTCACTGTGTCAGGATTTCCTCTTTCAGGATTTTCCTTCACTGGTGTTTTTTTTTTTCCCTTCTTTTTTTTTTTCAGCCACTTGTATCCTCTCTTAGGAAAAAGCCTTGGGTAGTACTTTTTTTTTTTTTTCAAAAATCCAAATTACTACGCCATTTATGTCACCAGCAGTGGCTGGACTGGGCGTAGACAGCCAGACACACTGCTGGGCCTGACCCTTTTATATGAAAAGGAGTAGTTGCGACGGAGTGGTCAGGTTGAAAAAAGGATTTTTATTCCCCTCCCGGGGTTTGGATTTTCAAAACAGTACAAACACAAGAACTTAAGAGGTAGCCATACTTCTGGCAAAACTGAGGGTGAAAAGAAACACAGCTTCTCGCTTGAACGAAACAGGGATTATAACAAAACAGAAACCAGGTAAAAATGCTGACAGTATTCCTCTGTGCACATTCAGCTCTCTACAAGGCACTCTTGTCTTCAGCTAGCGCAGAGAGTTTATATCAGACATTACCAAAGAGCAGTCCATGTCTTCAATATCAGGAGTTAAATTACTTGGCTCCGTGATCATAGACTCTTCAACCACCTTACTTTCTTTAGGGCAGAGAGTTTGGAACTTTCTTAAATCAGTCCCTGGACTTTCCTCACAGCTCTCTCCACAATATGACAGGTAGTTACCAGATAGCTTGTAAAACTGCCCTGTTCTGTTCCTAACAGACTTTTCCCTTTGCAGTCTTCTGCAGGGCTTTAAAGACACACATTCCTCTTCTTCACTCATACAAATATCTTCAATTGCATTACTTTCCTTTTCCCAAGGTTGCAAGTATTTCAGGCAGTTCTGCCTTTCACTCATACATGGTTCCTTACCAGCTGCCTTCCGTCCCTTCCACTGAGCTCTGTGTCTGGGAAAATCTTCCTGCGTCAGAGGTGAGGGTTTCCTGTAGTTAATCCCTCTGCTGGCAGATAGCTTTCTTTCCCTTTTCAAATCCCTCCTGGGCTTTCTGCTCCAAGACTCAAACAAAACAGAGTCAGCATGGGAGTATTCGGAACCTCCGTCTGAGACCTGCAAGTCTTCCCTTACTTGCCAAGCTTCCTGTTCCTCATGAACTTCCTGCTTGCCTCGGTCTCTCTGATCCTCCAACTCTTCAAAACCCTCCAAACCTTCAGAACCTTCAAAACCTAACTCTGTTTGCTTCACACGTTTTTTATACAGGTTTAGGGGTGTTTTCCTACCCATGTGCAAACTGTTCTCCTGATTACTTGGGGAGTGTTTGTTAGCTAGGCGTGCCTTCAGACCTCATGTCTCAGCCTGCTTTGGTTGCCCATGGTAACTGGGAAGCTTTTGATCTCCCTGCCTGCAGAATCTGTGCTAAACTCAGCAGCTTTCTGTGTTTTAAAGGTACAGGGCAGATCTTCGGTGTCACACTATAAATGCATTCATTCCGTTGCTCCTCACTACCTATAAATGCATTCATTCTGCTGCTGCTCCTCACTACCTATAAATGCATTCATTCTGTTGCTCCTCACTACCTATAAATGCATTCATTCTGCTGCTGCTCCTCACTACCTATAAATGCATTCATTCTGTTGCTCCTCACTACCTATAAATGCATTCATTCTGTTGCTCCTCACTACCTATAAATGCATTCATTCTGTTGCTCCTCACTACCTATAAATGCATTCATTCTGTTGCTCCTCACTACCTATAAATGCACTCATTCTGTTGCTCCTCACTACCTATAAATGCACTCATTCTGTTGCTCCTCACTACCTATAAATGCATTCATTCTGTTGCTCCTCACTACCTATAAATGCATTCATTCTGTTGCTCCTCACTACCTATAAATGCATTCATTCTGTTGCTCCTCACTACCTATAAATGCATTCATTCTGCTGCTCCTCACTACCTATAAATGCACTCATTCTGTTGCTCCTCACTACCTATAAATGCACTCATTCTGTTGCTCCTCACTACCTATAAATGCATTCATTCTGTTGCTCCTCACTACCTATAAATGCATTCATTCTGTTGCTCCTCACTACCTATAAATGCACTCTTTCTGTTGCTCCTTACTACCTATGGGCAGAGGGCGCAGATGGGGCAGGGGGGGCCCGAGGACATTCCCTGCAGCTCGACCCTGACATTAGTAGGCCAGATCGGGGGTTGGGCTGCGGGGAAAGCCTTTGTTCAGCTGGCAGCCAAGATGACAGCTTTACAATGGAGCCACGGTGTCATGGCAACCAGATGCCATGGCGCCATGGCTGCATTGTAAAGCCCTGACTGAGTTAGTTAGGTTTTCCCTGTATGTGCCGGCCAGGCTGAATCACATTCAGGGCTGTTCATGATTCTGGTCCCGCGGGGCTAGATGTGCCCCACAGGATCAGAATCTCATCCCCCTCTGTACGTCCGGTTCAAACTGGACATACAGAAGGGACGCACGATCAGGATGGAATGAGCCTATTTGTGTTCAGAGTTCCTTTCCTCACAGCCAGCCTTATTTAAATCACTTGCACTTAATGGGTCAATTATTTTCCCAATGGAAGTGGTGGATGCAAGTACAGTTATGTAATTAAAAATGGCATGGGACAGACCCAGTGAATCCCTTTAAAGCAAGAGGATAAAATCAGAGCAAACTTTATCTTTTAATAGAGGGGGTTGGCCTGCACAGAGCTGCAGTTGCAGCCACTCTAGCAGACTGAATGGACCACACTGGTCTTTATCTGCTGTCATACACTATGTTTCTATGTAGATGTCCCTGATTTTAAAGCTGTGTCCCTAACTCTGACCTGTTTGGCAACCTCCTGTCCCCGATTCCAGCAATGAGGACAGGGGGTATAAAATTATTATTTTTTTAAATTTAGTGATTGGAATGTGCCAGTTTTTAGAATTTACATTCATTATCTTTATATCTGGGTAATGCATCACTGTTTCTATTTGTCAGTTTACCTGCTTGGAAGTGATCTTATTGCTCTCATAGAAGTCTAAAAGATAAGATGGGAGAGTTAGAATATATAGCACTAAATGAGAGGTTAGATATGATTGGAATATCAGAGACATGGTGGAAGGAGGACAACCAGTGAGACACTGTGATACCTGGGTACAAACTATATCATAATGATAGAGCTGATCAAATCGGTGGAGGGGTTGCGCTCCATGTTAGAGAGGGCATTGAGTCAGAAAGGATTAAAGTTTTGCAGGAAACAAAATTTGCTGTAGAATCTCTATGGATTGAAAATCCATGTAAAAAGGGGAAGGCGATGACAGTGGGGGTGTACTATCGACCGCCTGGCCAGAATGAACAAATGGATGATGAAATGCTCAAAGAAATCAAGGAAGCTAACAAAAGTTACAGCGCAGTAATATGGATGATTTCAATTACCCCGGTATTGACTGGATCAGTGTCACGGCAGGACATGCTAGGGAGATAAAGTTTCTAGATGAAACCAACCAGAGGGGAAGCCATATTAGACCTAGCCCTTAGTGGAACACCAGATCTAGTGCAAGAGATAAGGGTGTTGGGCCACTTGGCAATAGTGATCATAGCATGATCGCCTTTGATTTAATTAGTGGAGGAGGGATAGTAAGGAAATCCACAGTACTACCTTTTAACTTTCGAAAGGGAGACTATGATAAAATGAGGAAAATAGTTAAGAAAAAACTAAAAGGAGCAGTTGCAAAGGTTAAAGACTTACATCAAGCTTGGGTGTTGTTGAAAAATACTATCTTGGAAGCCCAGACCAGCTGTATTCCACGCTTTAAGAAAAGTGGAAGGAAGTCCAAAAAACTGCCAGCATGGTTTAAAGGGGAGGTCAGAGAGGCTGTTGTTGCCAAAAAAGCATCTTTCAGGAAATGGAAAAAAGAGCCAAATGATGAAACCTGGAAACAGCACAAGCACTGGCAAGTCAAATGCAAGGCGTTGATAAGGCAGACAAAGGGAGAATTTGAGAAGAAGCTTGCTGCGGAAGCAAAAACGTGAAATAAAGACTTTTTCAAGTACATTCATAGCAAAAAACCTGTGAGAGAGTCAGTTGGTCCATTAGATGATAGAGGGGTTAAAGGGACACTAAGAGGTGAGAAGGCGATAGCGGAGAGACTGAATGAATTCTTTGCTTCGGTCTTTACTGAAGAAAATGTAAGTATGTTACCCATGACTGCAGTGGTATTTAAAGGTGTGGAAGAATTGAAGGAAATATCGATACATCGGGAAGATATATTACAACTATTAGATAAACTGAAGAGTAGCAAATCACCTGGGCCGGATCGTATACATCCAAGGGTGTTGAAAGAACTGAAATATGAGATTGCAGAACTGCTATTAGTAATCTGTGTACTATCATTAAAATCATCTCTAATACCTGAAGATTGGAGGACTGCCAATGTAACACCAATTTTTAAAAAGGGTTCCAGGGGTGATCCGGGAAACTACAGACCGGTGAGCCTGACGTCAGTACCAGGAAAAATGGTAGAAACCGTCATAAAGAATAAAATTACTCAGCATGTAGATAGTCATAGCCTAATGGGAGACAGCCAACATGACTTTAGACAAGGAAGATCTTGTCTTACTAATCTGTTATTTGTTTTTTATAAGGTGTGAATAAACAGGTGGACAAAAGTGAGTCGGTTGATATAGTGTATCTGGACTTTCAGAAAGCCTTTGACAAGGTCCCTCATCAGAGACTTTTGGCAAAACTAAAGAGTCATGGGATAGGAGGTAGTGTACTACTGTGGATCAGGAACTGGTTAAAAGATAGAAAGCAGAGGGTAGGGCTAAATGGCCAATTTTCCCAATGGAGAAAGGTGAATAGTGGTGTACCGCAGGGATCTGTGCTGGGTCCGCTGCTTTTTGACATATTCATAAATGACCTGGAAAGTGGAATAACGAGTGAGGTTATCAAATTTGCAGATGACACAAAATTATTTAAAGTTGTTAAAACCCAAGAGGATTGTGGAAAATTGCAAGAGGATCTTGATAAATTGGAAGACTGGGCATCAAAATGGCAGATGAAATTTAATGTGGACAAGTGCAAAGTTATGCACCTAGGGAAGAACAACCCAAACTATGGTTACACGATGCAAGGTTCCACATTAGGAACCACCACCCAGGAAAAAGATTTATGCGTCATTGTGGATAACATGTTAAAACCCTCCGTCCAGTGTGCAGCGGCGGCCAAGAGAGCAAATAGAATGCTAGGTATCATAAGGCAAGGAATGGAAAATAAAACAAAAGATATTATAATGCCTCTATATCGTTCCATGGTGAGACCGCACCTTGAATATTGTGTGCAATTCTGGTCACCATATCTTAAAAAGGATAGCGTTATTAGAAAAAGTTCAGAGAAGAGCCACCAAAATGGTAAAGGGGATGGAAGGATACTCCTATGAAGAAAGGCTAAAAAGGTTAGGGCTCTTTAACATGGAAAAGAGACAGCTGAGGGGAGATATGATAGAAGTCTATAAATTAATGAACAGAGTGGAACAGGTAAACATAGATCAATTGTTTACGTTATCAGAATTTAGAAAGACTAGGGGACATGCAATGAAGCTACAGGGGAAACTATTTAAGACTAATAAAAGAAAATATTTTTTCACTCAACGTGTAATCAAACTCTGGAATTTGTTACCGGAGGATGTAGTAAAGGCTGTTAGTGTAGCTGGGTTTAAAAAAGGTTTGGACAAGTTCCTGGAGGAAAGGTCCATAAACCATTATTAAGAAGGGACCCAGGATATCAATGCTTGACCCAGTACAAGCATTGCGGAACCTGTGTCTTTTGTGGAAACTGCTAGGTACGTATGACCTAGATTGGCCACTGTTGGAAACAGGATACTGAGCTTGATGGACCTTGGTCTGACCCAGTATGGCATATCTTATGTTCTTATGGGGGACAGGCTAATGACTCTTCTTTCCTCTTCCACACCTTTTTGCTCAAACATGGAACTAAGGTGTCCCTTCTTCTACTCCCCACCCCTCTGCTTTAGATAACAAGTGTCCCAGATTTGCCTGTCAAAAATGTGGTAGCCTTCATCTATTGTGTGATGTGCCATTGAGTCAATGTTGATTCCTGGCAACCCAGTCTCTGGTTTTTCGTGGCGAGGTGCAACTGGAAGTAGATTGCCATGCCTTTCTTCCATTCAGTAAGTCTACATACTTAAAGCAAAACAAGACCTATTTCTATATTAGCTTGACATGAGTTAGAAGGTCTGGCAGTAGGCTCCCTTTGGAGCGTGCACTCTGACTGGTGCTGGAAGCTCATTTCCAATGCCACTGACTGTACAATGTGAGTGCTTTGCACTGGCGTCCTTTGCAATTATCTTCACGGAGATGCAAAATAAGAACATGAAAGTACATGCAAAAAAATTTCCAAATGAAATTGTCTCATATATTTTTATTCCCTAATCTCTGCCCACCCTTTTTTCATGTGGGTGAAAGTATGAGTGCTATGAACAATGCATGTATTTTAACTGTGCTGAAGAGTGGGTAATATTCAAAATAGGTTTTTATATAAAAACTTTTATTAATGCCTTCTAAGTAAAGATATAGACAAAACAATACTACAGTTTCTACCATTGTTATGAACAGTGCATGAAAGGAATATGTTATTGATGGTAGCGCCAGTAAGCTCCGCCCCTTTTGCTGAGACGCTGGGTTAGTAACCCACCAACTGATGCGACTGCAAGCAGGTGGGCTCTTTAAAAAATGAATGCTGCTGTCAACAGACTTGCATTACTTGCATTTTAGATTGAGCCACCAGCTGGAGTTAGAATATCTGGGAGCCCTAGAGCTTCTCCCCGAACCCATGGAGTACTGTGTGTGGTGCTAGGGCCAGTAAACTCCTCGTCTTTTGCAGAAATCTTTGTCCTGGGGCTCTACTGACTGACATCATCAGGATCTGTCTGGCTTTTTGGAAATTGCCCATGCTTCTGGTAGCTTGTTGAATGGACAACACCATGGAGAACACTGCAGGGTATCAAGGACCCACACAATTAGAACTAGAGGCTATATAGCACTATGTGGATACATACCTGTGCCATGGTCAGTGTGAGGGTGCCCTCCCAGCATGACATGCTGTGGCCATCCAGTCCATGCACATGGCAGTTGGGCACTATGACGTCCCAGCAATTGCCCTACCCCCAATGCAGACACATCCTGACGAATCCACCCTTTTTCAGGCCATACCCATAATACTTTGCTCCTCATCATGCACATTTGCGGGCTAACGTTGAAACGGCTTAGGCACTGCGAAGCTCAGTGAGGTGTAGAAAGCCACAAAACAATGGATAGACACACACACATCGATGCACTGGCATTACTGCCTGCCACTCTGGTCCCAATCTCCGCTCAGGCATTGTTAAGGTGTGCTCATTGTGCAGGAGCTAGTACTGCACTATGATAACAGCTGCTCAGTGTGCTGGTGCTGTCAGCCTGACTCTCCATCCAGCTAAGGATAGTGAAACCTATCTGTGTGGGTGTTTGTACCCTTGTTAGGTGATTCATTGGGGGTTGCACATGTTGATGTTGTACCTCCACTGTGGGATAAAATTTAGCCACAAGGACATGCACTGCCTGATCTCAAACCTGTGACTCTCTGCTCATATACTAACTGTGTAGTGAATTACATGGGTACAACAGTCCCTCGGGGTGACACGCTTCCCATTAGACAGACCTTAGCACATGTTGGACTGTGCACTGTGCACTGGATCAGGGCATGGCTTTGGTCTGCTGCAGGCAGGTGCCGCTGCCCCCTCCGCCAGCTCCCCCACGCCATGCTGACATGCCCATATGCTGTCAGTGTTGGTGGTGCGAAGTCCCAGGCCAGCCAACATGTGGTTTGGTGGGTGCCTAGGGCACAGGGCCCAGAGGGGAGGGGAGGGGAGGAGGGGCAGAGGCATAAATGGATGGCCATATTTCTCCTCCGCAACCATCTGCCTCTCTAGGGACCTCATCACCACCTGCCAATGTTCTGTCTCTTCAACCTGGGGAAGAGATAGCTGAGGGGTGTTATGTTAGAGGTCTATAAAATATTGCCTGGAGTGGATTGGGTAAGCATACAGTAGATTGTTTACACCATCAAAATGTAGTAGGACTAGGGGACATGCAATGCAGCTACAGTGTAAGCCATTGAGGAGTACTGGAAGTGACTGTTTCTCAGTCAATGCGTATTGTCACCAGCAGGAGCTGGACTGTGGCCTAAGCTAACAGCAAGACTGCTGGGCCTGACCTTTCTTATAGAAAGTTGTAGTTGTGAGTCAAGTGGTCAGGTTTTTCAAAAGGATTTTTTATTCCCCTCCCGGGGTTGGATTTTCAAAAAGGTTATAATACAAAAAACTCAGGATACAACCATACTTCTGGTAAACTGAAGAAAACTTAAACATAGCATCTTGCTTCAACAGAACTCATAAATCACAGTATAAAGTTTATCCGATATGCTAGCTGTCTCTTCTTAGCTTTCTCAGCACTCACGAGGCACTCTTATCCTGGCTTCAGCATAAGGAGGAAACCATATCGGATAACAACAGCGTACAATCCATGGCTTCATCACATGGGCTTTCCATACCAGCCTCTGTAATCATAGGCTCACACTTTGCTTTATCATTTACAGTATTTTCATTAGAACAGAAAGTTTGCACCTTTCTTAGTCCCGTATCTCTATCAGTGCTCTCTGAACAGCCTTCTTCACAGCAGGGCAAATAGCTGTCATAAAGCTGGTAATAGCAGGAAGGAGAAACACCTTTCTCTGAGTAAGCTTTATCCTTAAAACTTTTAAACTTCCTGCCTTTTACATTTGGCTGTAAACCATAACACTGTTCTCTTCTATTATGTGAAGATTTCTCTCTTGGAAATCTTTTGCAGGGTTTCACTGGCACACACTCTTCAGGGTCAGACATACACACATCTTCAATAGCATTTCTTTCCCTCTCTAGGGTTTGTAACTGTTTTAAGCTGCCATGCTTTTCAGATACATACGGTTTGCCTTCCACTGCCTCCCATTCATTCAGCACAGCCTGGTGCTTAGGAAATTCAAGCTGCGTCAGAGGTAAGTGCTTCTTACAGCTGACCTCTCTGTGTGAAACTCTACGTGTTTCTTTCTGGGAATTCCTTTGTGGCTTCCTGCTAGAAGTTCCAGGCAGTTCTGACTCTGTGTCTGTATGTCCTGAATATTCTGAGCTTTCTTCTGAGTCCTGCAAGTCTCTCCGGTCTTGCAAGTTTCTCGTGTCCTGCCAGTCTAACTCTGACTGCACTGAGTATTTTTTATACAGCTTCTTGGGCGTTCCTTTGCACAGGTGAAAGCCGTTTTCATCAGCAGCTGGGGAATGCTTACTAGCTAGGCGTGACTGCAGACCTCGTGTCTGAGTTTGTTTACGTTGCCTATGGTAACTGGGAACCTTGTGACTTGCCTGCCTGTCAGAATCTAAACTGCAAACAGCAGATTTCTGTGCTTCTGAGGCAGAGGGCAGATCTTCCGTGTTACAGTATTCAAACTATGGAATTCATTTCCAGAGGACGCTGTAAATGCTGTTAGTGTAGCTGGGTTTCAGGAATGTTTGGACAGGTTCATGGGGAGCGGTCCATAAACCATTACTAATGAGGGGCCCAGAATATCCCCTGCTTGTCCAATACACAGTGTCTTTTGGGGAAACTGCTAGGTACCACTGGTCAACAAATTTTTACAAAAGTCATGTTACTGAAATAAAAATAGTCATTCTGAACATGAATATGACAGTGAAATTGCAAAGTTGGCTCTAGTTTTTTTGTAATCTACAAGAATTAATGTTTACATCACGAAATGCATGTCAATAGTAAATATAATAGGCCTTCGGTTAATACCTGTAAAAAACCAAGTCATAGACTACTTCTTAGATTTTTTTGCCTATCTCTTGTACAGCTGCTCGGGATCTTCTTTGGGGAGTGTCCAGTAGTAGTCAACCAGCATTGTAGTGGACCATTTTCCCTAGTATCTTTGCTCCATCGTTGCGATATCCTGGTGAAAACGTTCACCCTGTTCATCACTAACCATACCACAGTTGTCAGGAAAGAAATCGAGATGGGAATCAAGGAAATGGATTTTTAGAGACATATTGCAGCCAAGTTTCTGGTACTGCATCAGCATGTCTTCTACTAGTTCCTTGTAGTTTTCTGCCCTAACATTCCCGAGAAAGTTTGACACTAGGCGAAAAGCATTCCATGCTTGTTTCGCATCACCCTGCAGCAAGTTGTTGAACTGGTCATCTTTGAAGAGCTCTCGAATCTGAGGACCCACAAGACCTCCCTCTTTAATCTTTGCTTCGCTGAGTCGAGGGAAGTTTTCATGCAGGTATCAGAAAGCTGGCGAAGTGCGGTCCATGGCTTTCACGAAGTTTTTCATCAAACCTAGTTTGATGTGAAGGGGTGGTAGCAGGATTTTATGAGCCTCAACCAGAGCTGGGTGCTGGATTTTCTTCTCTCCAACTGTTACATTTTGTCTGCGATTCCATTCCTTCCGCAAGTAGTGCCAATCCCTTTCTCGGCTATCCCACTCACATAAGAACACATGTATTTTATATATCCCTGCTGCAGTCCCATTAAAAGGGCAACTACCTTCAAGTCACCACAGAGGTGCCAGCTGTACTTGTTATAGTTAATGGAAGTCAGTAGATGCTTTAAGTTATCGTATGTCTCTTTGATGTGGACGGCATGCGCTACTGGAATAGATGGAAGACAATTTCCATTGTTCAAAAGCACAGCCTTTAGACTTAGTTTCGAAGAGTCTATAAATAGTCTCCAGTCTTGTGAATCATGAATGATTTTTAAGGAATTCATGAGGCTTTCAATATCGGAACAGAATACCAGATTACTTTCCTTTCCAACTGCGTATAGTACACTGCGTATAGTACACCAGAGTGGAGGAGTAGCCTAGTGGTTAGAACACTGGCTTGGTAACCAAGCAACCAGCGTTCAATTCCCACTAGCACTCCTTGTGGCCTTGGGCAAGTCACCTAACCCTCCATTGCCTCAGAAGAAAGGCCTGGTAATCTACTTCCGGTGACACTGCCAAGAAAACCCAGGAGCTTCTGGGTCACCAGGAATCAGGACTGACTCAAAGGTACACATTGCATTGCATAGTACACTGCTGACATCAGATGGCTTCAGCAGCCGTCTGGCAGTAGTTTTGCATTGCATCAGAAAATGATGCAATCAACTCTGGATGATGTGTGCATGCTGGTATTATGCAATGTGATGCAATATTACATCATTCAAGGCTTATTTGGGATGTTGTTGATGTTCTACTGGATAAATTTACACGGTGAAATGTCAAAAATGAACTACATGCAATATCTTCAAAACGAGAGCCAATAAAACTTTTTTAATGTTATATTTGTGTTCAGCTCACCAAGATACTACAGATTAGGGTCAGTAACAATTTCAATGTTGACCAGTGCTTGGGATCTGGATTGTCCACAGGATACTGGGCATGATAGACCTTGGTCTGACACAGTCTGGCATATTTTCAAGTCCTATGTTCTTATGTGCCACCTAGGCAATGGCCTGGTTCGCCCTGTGCACCAGCGGCCCTCACTGCATTGCCCCATTTGCACCATCAACATAGTGCCTTTTCATACTTGGGCACTATGCTGTTGCTGCTAATGGGGCACTACTATCACTCCCCTGGGCTCCCCTGTCTGTGCATCACTAGATAATCTCTATGGCTGTCATTAAACTACATACATCAGTATGATTAAGCATTTTCAACCAATGTAAATAGTTAATACGTTTATAATTATATTTTTAGTTTCCTATGTAACTAATTTTTACACTGTTAATGTTCCATGTAATGTTAATGTTATATTTTGACATGTTCTCTGTAAACCGCTCCTGATCTCTGGAAGGGGCGGTATAGAAAAATACACAAATAAATAAATAAATAAATAAATCACATTGCAGACATTGAAATAAGCTCTCTCCTCAAAATACACCCTTTCTGTGAGATTTTGATATGCGTTGGAGTTCCTGCCGTTAAGGTGCCATCATTAAGGGAGCAAGCCTTGTTCCTGCCCACTGCCCGCCCATTGACATAAGAACATAAGAACATAAGATATGCTATACTGGGTCAGACCAAGGTCCATGAAGCCCAGTACCCTATTTCCAACAGTGGCCAATCTAGGTCACTTTCTATTTACTCATTTCTATAGAGTTATTTAATGTTTTACTTACCTAGCAGTTTCCTCAAAAGAGACAGGTTCCACAATGTTTGTTTTGGGGCAAGCAGTGGATTTCCTGAGTCCCCTTTAATAACAGTTTATAGACCTTTCCTCCAGGAACTTGTAAACCTAGCTACACTAAAAGCTTTTACTACATCCTCTGGTAACGAATTCTAGAGTTTGAGTACGTGTTGAGTGAAAAAATATTTTCACTTATTTTCTTAAATAGGTTACATTGTAGATTCATTGCATGTACCCTAGTCTTTCTATATTTTGATGGAGTAAACAATCGATCTATGTTTACTCTTTCCACTCCATTCATTAATTTATAGACCTCTATCATATCTCCCCTCAGCTGTCTCTTTTCCAGGTTGAAGAGTCCAAACCTTTTTAGCCTCTATTCATAGGGGTATCCTTCCATCCCCCTTACCATTTTGGTGGCTCTTCTCTGTACCTTTTCTTATAACATTATATCCTTTTTAAGATACGGTGACCAGAATTGCACATAATATTCAAGGTGCGGTCGCACCATGGAACGATACAGAGGCATTATAATATCCATTGTTTTATTCTCCATTCCTTTCCTTATGATCCCCAGCATTGTGTTTGCTTTCTTGGCCGCCGCTGCACACTGGGTGGAGGGTTTCAGCATGTTATCCATGATGACGCCTACATCTTTTTCCTAAGTGCTGGTTCCTAATGTGGAATCTTGCATCGTGTAACCATAGTTTGGGTTGTTCTTTCCCAGGTGCATAACTTTGCACTTGTCCACATTAAATTTCATCTGCCATTTGAACATCCAGTCTTTCAGTTTATCAAGGTCCTCTTGAAAGTTTTCACAATCCTCTTAGGTTTTAACAACTTTGAATAACTTTGTGTCATCTGCAAATTTAATGACCTCACTCGTTATTCCCATTTCCATGTCATTTATGAATATGTTAAAAAGCAGCAGACCCAGCACAGATTCCTGGGGTACTTTAGTATCCACCTTTCTCCATTGGGAGAATTGGCCATTTAGCCCTACTCTCTGCTTTCTATCTTTTAAGCAGTTCCTGATCCACAATAGTACACTGTCTCCTATCCTATGATTTTTTAATTTCACCAAGAGTCTCTCATGAGGGATCTTGTCAAAAGCTTTCTGAAAATCCAGATATACTATATCAACCGACACACCTTTGTCTACCTGTTTATTTACACTTTCAAAAAAACAGAACAGATTAGTAAGACAGGACCTTCCTTGGCTAAAGCCATGTTGGCTGTCTCCCATTAAGCCATGACTACATTTTCAGTAATTTTGTTCTTTATAATAGTTTCTACCATTTTTCCCGTTACTGATGTCAGGCTCACCGATCTGTAGTTTCCCGGATCACCCCTGAAACCCTTTTTAAGAATTGGCGTTATATTGTCCATCCTCCAATCTTCAGGTATTACAGATGATTTTAATGATAGTTCACAGATTACTAATAGTAGGTCTGCAATCTCATATTTCAGTTCTTTCAACACCCTTGGATGTACACCATCTGGTCCAGGTGAACCATGTCTGCGCAACCACCACTTTTTCCAAGTCAGTTCTTCCATTAAAGCCTTCTCATCTGGAATCTTATTTCCCATACTTCGGGCATTAATTCACACTGCTTTCTAGGTGTTGCCCCTTTTACTAATTTCTATATAGTTATTTAATGCCTTACTTACCTGAGGCCTTTTATTACCCAGGAGCTTTCTTCACCCTCCCTCAATGAATCTAGTTTAAAGCCCTCTTCAGTATGTTATTCAGTCTTCTTCAGAAGACGCTTTGAAGGTGGATCAGCAGCCCTTGGAAAATCATCGCATGGTCCAGGAACCCAAAATGCTCTTGATGACACCATTCACACAATAATGCATTCATCTCTATGATGCTTATTTCTCTGCTTCAGCCTTTACTCTCAATAGTGAGGATTGAGGAGAACACTACTTGGGCACTTTTCTACTTTACGCTCTGTCCTAAAGCCATAAAGTCATTCTTGATACACTTGAAGGGATACTCAGCACTATTATTTGTGCTGGCATGGCTAAACTACAGCAGATAATAGTCAGTAGGCTTGATGAGTCTTGGCAAACATCTCGGAATTTGACTCCTTGCAGACAGCACACCTCCTGGGACATTAAGTCTGGTCAACAGATGTATGCCTCAGTACCCCTCAAAAGAGAATCACCAACCACCATTTCCCTTCACTTCTTTATGGTCACTGAGCTCTTATTCTTACTGTTCTTGGGATGTCTTTACCTCCTCCGCTTCCAGGGCTACATACCACAGTTCCTCAATCGAGGGATAGTTGAGTTGGATTGTCGATTCTGCGACTCTGGTGACCCATGTCTGACTCTCTTCTTTCCGTAGTATACCATCTCCATCTCTGTCAGAGAGCTTGAATGCCTCAAGAAATATCTCATCAATGTATTTCTCACTATCACTGATGCTTTTCAGCCTCACCACATTTTCTCTCAGCTTTTCCACCTGTTTTCATGACCCCCACTCTCCGTCTACTCTCTGCCCATACTGTGCTTCACGATGCCGGTACCATTAGCATGCACTATTAGCACACGCCAGCAACACGTGTGTCCTATTAGCGCGTGCTAACAGCACAACGTACCCTGTTAGCGTGCGCTAATGGCACACTTGCTCCTTTAGCGTGGTTTAGTAAACATAACCCCTAGATTCTTTTCCTGAGTAGTGACTCCTAATGTAAACCTAGCATTATGTAACTATAATTTGGGTTATTCTTTCCTATATGCATCACTTTGCACTTGTTCACATTAAATTTCATCTGTCTTTTGTGCTCCTTGGGGCGATTCCGGTGACGTAGGCAATCATTGGTGTTCCCATGTCCTGTCTGGCCTAGAAACACCGTTTCCCTGCCTGGTACCCCTACTCCTTGGTAAATACAGTACAGCTGGTAGTTTATCTTTGTTAATACTTTTCACATTTATACATCCACATCTATGTCATCTATTCCAGTGCACTGGGGCTGGCACCCCACTGCTCCTTTTACCCTCCAGCTGGGCCCTCAGCCTCCCACTCGTGTCAACCTGATCCCCTGCTCAGGCCCTTGATGTCCTTTTTTGACATGACTAATTTTGTCCCCTCACAATTACTCCCCTGTGTAGCTCTTACAAATTGCTAGTCCCTTCCAAATAAATCTCTACTAGTCCATGACCTTATTACCCATCATTCATTGGAGATCCTTTTCATCACCGAAACATGGCTGAAGGAAGGGGAGAGCCCACTCCTCAACTGCTGTTTGTCCCCTGGCTATTCAGCCTTTGATACTCCCCGTTTTGGACAATCTGGTGGTGGGGTCGCAACCTTGATCCGATCATCTCTGTCACTAACTCAAATCCAGTCGCCAGTTCTCCATTACCCCAAATCACTCCTTCTTTGTTTGCACACTCCTTCCCCATCCACTTCCTCCTAATTTACTCCCCTCCATCCACTCTGGGATGCCCTTCTGCTTACCATTTCAGAGGTGTCACTCCAATATTTCCATTGGTTCTATTGGAGGATTTCAATATCCACTTTCACTCACTTCACTCTGTCCATGATCATGCTTTTGTTACTCTTCTTCAAGACCTTGCCTTCATTCAGCATGTGCTCTCACCAATGCATGTAGCAGGCCATAGTCTTCACCTCATTGCCACCTCTCCTGGTTTCCCTTGACTCCCAACTTTCTTCTCTACCCATTCCTTACAGTGGACTGACCACTTCTGTATTACCTTCTGTCTCCCTATTGCCATCTCAACTGCTACTGCTGGTGCTGGGTGTCCTTCCCATTCAGCTCCTGTACACCTTTCACATCATGTTACAGCTGCCAGCCTTGTTAGTTTTCCACCTTCAGAGGCTTTATTAACGCCTACCTTTTCTTTTCTCACTTCTGATGAACAGGTTGCCACCTGACATCAAATCTGGCTATCTCCTTTGATCGCTTGGCTTCTCTGCATTCCTGTCCTTCTCGCACCCCCCCCCCCTACCATCCCTGGTACCATCACAGCCTGTGCTTACATCATGCCTATCTCCGCAGAGCTGATCACCTCTGGCAGAAGAAACATACCTTCAATGCTCTTCTCCAGTTCCAATCCTGCCATCGTCACTATTGTTCACTTGTTCAATATGCAAAACAGACTTACTATTCTACTCTCATTTCTTCTTCCTCCAATCAACCTTACCAATTGTACTCAGTTTTGAAATCCCTCTCTAGTACCCACTCCTCATCACCTCCCTCTGTTGATTCCCCTCCCAAACCAGCAGTGCCTGCATCCCTTTTCCATAGTAAGATCCAAAATCTCTGCTTGACCATCCCAGCCTGCCCTTCCACCCGCCTCTCCTCCCCCCTTCTCCATCTCCTCAGATTCGTTTGTCTCATTGCTGGTCTGCCTTCCTGTCTGCCTCCTTCTCAGTGCTTTCCATATTGATCACCAGCTCTCGAAAAACCACCTGTCCCTTGGACCCCATCATCTCTGCCTGGTTGCCAGAGTCCTCTCTTGCACTCCAGCCAGCGATACTCACTATCATAAACACCAGTCGTACCTCCAGAATCTTTCCTACCACTTGGAAACATGCGCTAGTTCGGCCACTACTTAAGAAACCATCGCTTGATCCCATTGTACCAGCACATTACCACTCTGTGTCTAATCTATCATTTGTATCGAAATTCCTTGAAAAAATAATATTTGCCCAGCTTTCCAATCACCTTGAATCCATTCACTTTCTGCTCCCCATCAACCTGGCTTTAGACCTAATCACAGTACGGAAACAATCATACTTTCTCTCCTCAATGAACTTCATGTTTCTCATGACAGGGGTGATGTTAGCCTTGCTGTCTCACCTGATCTCTCCTCTGCGTTTGATTTAGTTGATCACACTGTCTTCCTATCTCATCTACGGGAAGCTGGTATTCACAGCCTGGTTCTCCGCTGGTTCTACTCATTCCACTCTTGCAGATCCTTTTCTGTTATTTCTGGCTCCATTTCACCTGACCATGCCCCTCTACACTGTGGTGTACCTCAAAGCTCAGTACTCATCCATCTCCTATTTAATGCTTTCCTGGAACCCCTGGCTTTATTGGTACAGCAGCTTGGGATCTCTGCATACTACTTTGCCGATGACATTCTTATTGTGCATCACACTGCTTCTCACACTCCTGACTTGAGTCTTCTGAATATGCGCTTAAATCATGTCTCCGAATGGTTTACTTCAAACTTCCTCCATCTCAATCCTCAGAAAACCTCAGAAGTCTGGTTCTGCCTTAGTCCCTCCTGTCCCTTGTCACACCGCCCCCCTGGTGGCAATGGCGGATCACAGCAGAAAGGGGGTGGACATGCAAAGTTTGTTTGTGGAGGAGTTTAGCTCAATTACAGGGCCCAGGTTTTTATAGTCCTGGTAGCCTTCTGTGTAACTAAAAGCTCCCAAGAATATCACAGTCTGAGGGTAGGGAAAAATTAAGGCTTTTATTTCCCGTGTTGCAAATAGGTTCAAATAGCACAGCTTACATCAACACAAAAGAATGTCCTTGCTCCAGGTTAAAAGAAAACATGAACTGAAGAAAACCTGTTAACTTCACAGCAATACCAAACGGAATACAGAATCAAACTTTTACCCCAGACCACAGCTATTCCTCCGCTAAGGGCTCAATTCTTTCGGCCAGGCAATAGCTACAATCCATCGGGAGGTCCGAGGGATCATCTGGGAATTCCACCTGCATTGGCTCGCAGTCTGGAATGTCTAGGGGCTCGCCTTCAGACTTTTTGTATAATGCTTGTATGATGCCCCAATGTTCAGCATCTAAAGGTAAGCCTTTGCTTTGTACACTTTTAGCATGTGGACAGTCTCTCCTGCCCACTGTTCCTTCTCTAGAAAGTCTCCTGTTTGGTACAGGTTTGTATTTTGTATCATGAATGCATCTAGAAGGACAGCATTCTCCAGTGCCTTGCTCCTTCTGCTTCACAGCATTCGTAAAATCATAGTCAGTAAAATAGTAATTACCTTTTCTTCTAAGGTTATCACAGTGAGGTGAGGGCTGAGGCCTGTTCCTGCTGGGGCTTGGTTTCTCTGGCACCCAGGTAGGCCTCCGGTTCTCAGATCGGCCTTCTGCTGGGGTTAAGCCGCACTGGCACCACAGCTTCTTTCTCCCAGGGCCTTGAAAGTTGCCTTTCAAAATTCCTCTTTCACCCCTTTCCTGGTTACTCCCTGTTGCACCTTTCAACACTTGCTGGTCCTTGCCAAACTCAGGCCTTGGACTCTCTGGTACATTCCTTCTTCTTCCAGGGTTAGCTTCCACACGGTATCTTTCCCTCCTGGAAAGTGTGTCCTCTCCCCTTTTGAGATATCTAAAGCAAGTTTCTTCACCTGGCTCTGCTGAGTCTGCTAGGCCGGTTCCATCTGTTAGGACTCCTATTCCTGGGTCCTCCTCTCCTTCCAGGAAAGCTCTCCTTTCTCCTTCCCAAGTTAGCTTCCTTCCTGGATCTGGATCTCCATGCAAATCTGGAACTGGAACTCCTTGCACAACTCCCTGCCAGTCTGACTTTCTCCAGTCATCTGGACTTTTAAAAGGAATCCTTCCCTCTCTGGATTGGGTGCAGGCCGGTATTGCATCATTGGCTCTAGGGCGTGGTTCCTCAGTCCTCCAGAGGTCCCTCTTGCTCCCCCTATATGGCTCCTCGTGATGCTGCAGCCGGTGTCTGCCTCTTTTTTCTGAGTTTAAAACATTTTCTTCTGCCTGCAGAGGGTCTGCAGTGCCACACCCTCCATTGAGCCTTCCATCTGAGGTACACCCATCCATTAACCTCCTCGATGCATTATCTTGGTGTAACTTTTGACTCTGCCTTGACTTTTCAAGAACACCTATTTACCACTATATCCTACGACAAATAAGAGCTGTCTGACCATTCCTAACACCATCAGCGCTCACTACTCTCCTTTTGTCTCTAGTGAATTCTCGCATTGACTACTGTAACATCATTTATGCAGGTCTTCTTTATCAGCTCCATCAGCTCCAGCTCCAATGCCGCTAGGATTATCCATCATGCATCATGGTACGATCACATCACTCCACTGCTTTTTTGCTTACAGTGGCTACCAATTAAATGTTGTGTTCGTTACAAGGTACTCATGCTCATCCATAAAGCTCTATATAACCATACTCCTCAATATTGAACTAATTTCCTTTGGTTCCACACTCCCTCTCACAGCTTAAAGTCCATCCATCTCGACCGGCTCCATCTTCCCTCTGTTTCCCAGGCATACCTGGATTCTACATGTAACTCCGCTTTCTTTTATCTAGGCCCATCACTCTGGAACTCTCTGCCCACAGACATCCGATTGGAATCCTCACTTCATAAATTCAAGGCTCGCCTCAAAACCCACCTCTTTCAAGTTGCTTATGACCTCCCCTCCCCTGACCCTTGGTATGCCTGTGTTGCACCTCTCTGCTTATCTTCTGTTATACCTCTTCGCTGATGTATGATCGTGTTACTGTCCTGTCACCATTGTAGTTCTTTTTTCTTTTCATGATTCTGCCGCATTCCTCTGTGGCTATTATTGAATTGTAAACCACCCTGCTGTAACGAAGAACAGTATATAAAGTTCAGCAATAAAGATAAAGATAACTGTTTTGTTAGAAAATTCACAGGACTCCCAGATGACTGGAGCTGCTTTACTTGTGACTTTTGCATTGGAACCTGATAGGAATTGGCTCTGTGTCTTATTTCTGACATAAAGAAGTTCCTTTTTTGGGCCAGAAAGTGAAAGTTTATCCTGATCTTTGTAAAGGAACTCAGGAGAAGTGGAAAACCTTTCTGGCTTTGTGTCAACAGTTGATTGACTTGGGAACTGATTTCTTTCTGAACTTTATGGCAAAATGTATTGTTAAATTTGAAGGGTACAATATATTTTATGACCCTGATTAGGTCAAAGCTTTTCTATCTGAGAAAATGCTCAAGAAATAATGTTCTGTGGTATATTTCACCAATGAGGCACTTATATAGAGAGCTAGCTTTAATGTGTAATGCGCTGTCAGTCTGTATTTTTTCCTTTTTCTTCTTACCTTATTTTTCTTTCCTCTCTGTCTTTTTTTTTCCTCCTTTCCTTTCTATTGTGGACTGTGGACCTACAGGGTGGCCCAAAAAAAGTGAGAACATCTTGTAAATTAAAAGCTTAAATAGTTTACTTATTTACCTTTTTTAGCTATATAAAGTCTTTATTTCGACAATTTCCAGTCACCATCTTTTTTTTTTTTTAATTTGTCAATCGTTTACATCTGTCTTTTTGAATTTTTAAATAACTTATATGCTACGAGATGTTCTCACTTCTTTTTTTGGGCCACCCTGTGGAATAGTTTGAAATTATGTATGTTCATTTGATTTTGAAGACATATTCATTTCCTTCTAATCAAAGTATATTTCTTATATTGAGTGTGTAGTTCAAGTTGAAATTTCTGATAAATAAAAAAACAACCTCCAACGGTCTAAGTTCAAATTCCTGGGGTTCTTGATTCACAGTAGGACACTGTATCCTATTCCACGACTTTTTAATTTCCTCAGGAATCTTTAATGAGGGACCTTGTCAAATGTTTTCTGAAAATCCAGATAGGCTTTATCAACTGGTGCACCTTTATCCACATTTTTCTTCATACCTTCAAAACATGGAACAGATTGAGGTAAGACTTCCCTTGGCTAAATCAACAGATACATTCTACAACTCACCTTCACTGCTAGCTCGCAGATTCATGTCCTATATACTATCCATGTTCCTCTGAGTGAACCCAATTGTTAAATTTTCTGTTAATGACTCCAAGTTAACTTACCTGTTCTATGTACACTGTTTATGTTTATTGTTTAAACCACTCTGACTGCAAAATAGAGTGGTATATAAAATAAATCAAATAAATAAATCCATGTTGATGTGGCCCATTAAACTATGGGGTATGTTTACTAAAGGGCGTTAAGGGAGCAAGTGTCCAATTAACGCCTGTTATTGGCACCCTTGCGCCCTTAATGCTGCGGAAAGGGCCGATAACACTGCAATAACGAGTGTTACAGGGTCCTGCAGGGTTAAGGAAAAAGGAGGTGGAGAGTGGGCATTAACAGGGCGGAGAGTGGCATGGACAGTGGGTACTCCCTTATCGCTGGTTGTGCAAATGTGCGTTAGAGACCTTATCGCAGACAACACTAAAGCCAAGTAAATCCTCAAGAAAAGGGGCTTATTTTGAGGGGAGAGAGCCTATATCAATGTCTGCAATATGATTCACACACCGGGGAAACCAAGACAGTGATAGTAGTGCTCCATTAGCAGTTACAGCATAATGCCTAAGGATGAAAAGGCACTAAGTTGATCTTGCAAATGGGGCAAAGGTGGTGGCACATGAGTGATGCAGTGGGTGTTGCTGGTGTACAAGGCAGACCAGTCAGCTGACCAGGTGGCACATCTGTGATGTCCATCATGACCCCACAGTGACAGTGGCAGCACACCTACATGCTGTTGCTGCTGCTGCGGAAAAGGTGATGCACAACCAGGGGCGGCCCAAAGCTCCCTGTTGCCCTAGGCAGAGACTCCAGCCGCCCCACCCCCACCACTGCCACCAGAGCCTGCTCTGGAGGAAGAGCCCGGCAGTGGCAGTGGTTGTAGCTAAAAGCGGGGCTGCCAAAGGCAGCCACTCACCAAAATACTACTGCTGCAGCTGTCCACCTCCCCCCTGAGACAGAATCTGTGGCAGCTGGGGATGGGGTGCCATCGGCTGCAGTTGTTTGGTGGGGCAGTATGGCCAGGCCTGTATGCCACTGCCACTGCCACCACCATCTTGGCCAGGCACCCTAGGCACCTGGCTAAACCGCATAGTGGCTGGGCCGTCACTGTGCCTCACACCTACTGCCACCATTCTGCCATGTCAGCATGGTGTGGGGGTGAAGGCGGTGGGTGCTGCGCCCCCCCACTTGCAGCAGACAAAAGCTCTGTCTTGGCTTTGTGTGTCCTGTGCAATGCAACATTTGCTAAAGTCTGTGTGATGGTGAACATTTCTGCAGCAGGGACAGTGGAGCACATGCCTATCCTTCCCCATCGAGGTCAGACATAGACGGACGTGTGCCCACATCCCCCGGTGGAGGGGGTATGGAGTGGCCAGGTGTGCACGGGTGCAACATCAGTGATGCTGCTTGCATGATGGCAGGGAGGGATGGAGTGGCTGGCAGGCTGCTCATGCTGACCCTTGGCCCATGATACTGGTCTAGGTGACTGTGTGGATTGCTTTGCCCTTGGATCAGGATACTCTCCACCCGCACCTAGTGAGTGGATATGTGCAATTGGGGGGAGGGGGAAATGATGCTGTGGAAGGAATTCTACACAAAAGGAGAACAGGGCATGTTAGAAGCAAAATGCCCACCCAGCACCATCACCTGCAGGATGATAACGCTACTACCACTAATATACATCGTTAGTAAAGTGCTACTAGGCATACGCATCACTGTACAAACAGAGAGGGTGTTTACAATGAAGTGATGACATACAGTACAAGACAAGAGAAATAAAGGTACAATAGGGAGAGGAGACACCAGGTAAACATGCGATAAGGATCCAACAGCAGCCCAAAGAGGTTTATCTTCTGCATGGATGTAAAGAGGGAGAGAACTGAGAAGTGACATATGGCTAGAGGATGCCATTGCCATGCATAAAGAATAGCAAGGTGAAAGGATTGGAGTCTGGAGATGGCAGTAAAAGAACAGGGCATAGAGAGGAGGTAGCCAGAGGAGGAGCGGTGTACCCAGGAAGGGGTGTAGGGAGAGGAAAGGAAAGGTGATGAGGGGCAGTAGAGGGGATGCATCTATAGGTTAGCACACATCACATGTGTGAGATGGATATGGGAATGGATGGGGAGCCAGTGAAGTGAAATCAGGAGAGGGGTTATATGAGTGTAGCAGGCTGGCAGAGGAGCAACTGTGCAGCATAGTTCTAAAGAGATGGAAGGGGAGAGAGATAACTCTGAGGGAAACCAGCAGGGAGCAGGGTGCAGTGGCAAGATGGGAGGTGATTATAGAGTGGACAACAGTTTTAGTGGTGTGTTGAGAGAGCACGGGGCTCTGCGTGAACTGGGGCACCTCCCAAATGTGAGGGTCCGGTCATTAACAGTCATCTGAGACACATGTGAATCCACATCAGCCATGTGGGGCTGCAAAATGTGAGGTCATGCCATGACTGCACCACAAACAAAAACCAGGTATGTGGAACCATGGCCATTCTGCTAGTCCTGCCATGGGATGTGATGTGTGTGTGCCTGTCTCATGGGCTGCCCTACTGAGTGGACATATCCCATGTGTAAGATAGGAATGTCAGTTGCACCAGCTGCATAAACAGCCATTGCACCATACAAGCTGGACAACACGTCCCCCTCCTACACCCATAAAACACACCTTGTCAGACAGGTGTGGCACAGGGCATATAGAGGTCAAAGCAGACATAGGCAGACCCCTACTCATGGATGCAATCACCAAGACAGTGACCACAACTACACCCATGGACTAGTGAACACATAAGGCAGCCCTGTTGCTCAACACACAAGGCAGGTGTGTATATAAGCAGAAAGTCATAGGTTCAAGACCCACCTGTGGATCATGTATTGCATGTCCCTGTGGGTGACCTTTATACTACATTGCAGGTACAGCACCAGCATATGCAACCACCAAAGATTCATCCAGCAAAGAGCCACACAGCCAGGCTCCACTACCCATGGTTAGATGGACGTTCAGGCTGATAGCACTGGCACACTGAGAGTATGTTAACAACAGGCATGTATGCTAATAGTCTATAATCATAAAGTCACTGGAAAATAAACCAGTAGCTACCACTGGCGACTATTTTCAAAATATTTACAAACATTTTTTTGTCAGGATCCACTGACCAGAACAGGAGGGATGGCAACCCTCCCCTCACCATCGGAAAACCCCTTTTATTCAGGTGAGCCTCAGCACACCATATTATAAAATAGTGCAGCACACACTTAACTTGGGTAAGGGCGATTCATATCCTCCACCACTACCAGGTTGTCAGATTCACGACATACATGTTTCAGACCTCGCTAGGGTCCTGTGTCAAGTGGTCCCCTTGAACAAACAAAAGTGGTCGCCCTAACAAACGCCGAACCCAACGGTTTTTTTGTAGCTATAATGATTGCCGAATGGCTGATGAAGGAAACTACGTCATCAGAGGAATCAAAGGAATCAGAACGGGGGAACCCTACACATCTCTTCAACCAATCACAGGATTACTGTCTCCCCGGAAGACAATAGGGAAAACCCCCAGCCATGAATTACCCAGATGATAAGGAGTCCATTCAAAGGCAAGTCTGTTCAAAGAAGTCTCCACCAGTCCTGCTCCATGTTTAAGCCCAGCGGCGCCACTGTTCTTAGACAAAAAATCCAAAATTGCTCTCTCCACTGTAAACGCCTTTCACAGTCAACCCCTTTATGGTTCACTGGGACCCTATCAATGACTCTCCACTGCAAGTCACTGAAAGTATGAGCTAATTCAATGCAATGGTCTACTATCGGTGCTGAGAGGGATTTTATTCGAATTCTAGAGGCATGTTCCCCCATTCGGATCTTCACAGGACGTATAGTCCTGCCAATATATAACAGGTTGCAGGGGCACTGGAGCATCTACACCATTAGTCTGACATGTAGAGGCCCCTAGAAAAGAATATAGCTGGGCCGTAGTGGGGTGAAACCATTGGATACCCTCTAAGGTGTTAAAACAATATTTGCAATTGTTACATGCCCAATGACCCTGTTGTGAATTATGCTCCAAAAAGAGTTCCTGTCTCGGAACAGCCTGAACCAACCGGTCCCTCAAATTTTGAACCCTCGTATAGGCAAACCTTACTCGTTTTTGAAAACACGAATGTATCTGCAAAACCCGCCAATGCATTTTTAATAATCATGATATTACGGTGTATGCTAATAGTGCATGCACAATGAGCATATGTAAATAATGCTTGAGCAGATGAGACTGAAGTGGCAGGCACAAATGCCAACCATCATCACTTTTGCACGGTGATGTGTGTGTGTATTGTGCCCTTCTGCAATGCATTGTGCCTTGCATTGCATAAGCTGTTACCATCATTAGTCTGGAAATGTGCATGATGAGGAGCAGAGGATTATGGGTATGGCCTGAAACCAAGCGGTTTTGCTAGGATGTGTATGTGTCAGAGGTAGGGTCAATGGCTGAGCCTCCCTATTGGCCATCTGCCACATGTGTGGGCTGGGTGCCCACAGCATTTCATGCTGAGAGGGCACTCTCACTGTGACCATGTCACTGCTAAGTATCCACATAGTGCTTATATAGTGTCAGGCTGCAGTTCTGTGTGTGCTCTCCCTTTCCAAGGAGCCTAATCACTGAGGTAACTGCTGGATGTTCATGGCTGCTCTGTGCACATGCAGTATGTACATGGCTCAGACAGCTCTGTGGTGGGCCTCAAATGCAGTCTGACTGTGCTTGATGTAATGGCTTGATAGTTGCAGTTGGTTAGGACAGCAGCTGTTCTTGGCCTGCTCACTATGGTATTGGCAGGCACAGAAGTATGGTGACAGCAGCCCCATGCCAGTCTATATAACCTCCACGGCATTTGGCTTCTATGGAAACCAAGGCCACTGACATGAGATGTTCTAGGAGAGTCCCTAGCTAACAGGAGCAGGACATAGGTCCCCAGAGGTGACAGGTAACTCCAGCATGCTGTATTTAAGTAGAATACCAGGTGACTAGCATCACACACTGCAGACACTACCTTCCACACACTTGCAGTGATGTGGATCTACAGCAGGGCTGGGAAAGTCCATCTCTAGCAGTGCAAGCTCTGGGGACCTGGTGCTGTGTGCCCCTCCTCGCCTTCAGGGTGACTACTGACACCATCAATAGCACAGTTTGCAACTATTATGTGCCTGTAACACACACTCAGTGCATATTACTGTGTAACTCAACAAAACTATGTGGTCTTGTACCAGAGCGATCATTCAATTGTATACCAAAACAATTCCTACGCTCTATCACTTTACTAATTGTTAGTTTCTCTATGCGTCAGGATCCAAATCTTAGGGTTTATTATCTACGGGTCTCAGACTTACACCGGCACTTGTTTCTGGGTTTTGTTCCCCAGTAAATCTGCCTGTTAGCATCAATGACCCTTTTTCACTACTTATAAACCCATTTTATTGATTAAAAATCCATCAACCAACTATTGAAGATTATTGAATTTTCTACTTAACTTGCAGTTTCAATAGTGTGACTGCAGTATTTTTATACATTTCCACACCTTTGCAAGTTAAGTAGAAAATTCAATAATCTTCAATAGTTGGTTGATGGATTTTTAATCAATAAAATGGGTTTATAAGTAGTGAAAAAGGGTCATTGATGCTAACTGGCAGATTTACTGGGGAACAAAACCCAGAAACAAGTGCCGGTGTAAGTCTGAGACCCGTAGATAATAAACCCTAAGATTTGGATCCTGACGCATAGAGAAACTAACAATTAGTAAAGTGATAGAGCGTAGGAATTGTTTTGGTATACAAGTGCATATTACTGAGCTGATGTAATAGATCACTGCATTCTCCATTGGGTGATCAGCTGCAGAATGATGTTCTGAGTGTGTGGTATATCATTAGTAATGGAGGGGCTAACTATACCGGCACACACAGCAGACATTGCAGGCATATTGGCAACTGTGATCACTGGGGCCTGGCCCTGTAACTGCCTGTCACTTCTGATGGTGGGAAATGTGTGCATGCTCCCTTGGTGCACACAGGATGATCTGCAATGGACCGCATGTCTCATTACCATGGTTTCTGTTCATTGTATGTCAAGGTGTACCTATCCTGCCATGTGCAGCAGGTCACAGGGGAATGCATGCCATGCACATGTGCTGCCTCTGAGGTTTACACCACACTACGGCACAGCCGATCCATACGCGTGAATATTGTTTGCTGATGGGGGGGTACTGTGCAGGGATGGGCATCTTGACCTCACCTGTGTCTTGGCCTTTGCACAAGGGCCTTTCATAATTGAGTCATCCGAAAATGTTGAAGGTTTCTCCGAAAAATAATGTATAATATGCAACTTTTGGAAAAACCGATATAATGCTTGTCGCGTTTTGAAAAGATCAAAACGAGGCGTTGGTACAAAAGAGAGTCCCCTGTTCAAAACAGTCATCAACAGATAAGAGCTAAGATTCACTACCACTGAGACTGGTATGTCCGTGACGTTCATCCCCTGCCTCTCCTGGGGAACCAAGATCGGGAATGGGGGCGATTGTTGCGTCCCCTGCCTTCCTGAAAATCCTGTAAGGTGGCATTGGGAGCAGAAGGTCTAATCGAAGAAGTGCTTGAATCAGTGTCCTCCGAAGAGTTCGCAAAAGTAACTTGCTTAGGGTAAGCTATAGAACATCTCTAAGTAAACACCCGATCATTTTCATAATCCATTTTATCCCAATTGTATTTCTTAAGCTTAATAGATCGTAAATAATCATGAAAAGAATTAGTCTATTGGATTATTTCCTCATATTATGCCAATGTGGCCATCTCAGAACGAAGTTTCTCTCCGATTTCAGAAAGTTGAACCACTAAACAGCTGATACGGATCCCAAAACAGGACAATTCAAGTGTTTAAAATACTCCACCAGTCAAGTTCCGAATTCAGGCCTCCATGGGTCACTGTGTTCTGAAGGAAAATCCAATGTTGCTCAAGAAGCTCTATTCGCTGTTCCTGATCTCCCCCACGGGGGTCCAAGGGAACATGATCTATAATACACCAAGTAAAATCAGCAAATGTATGTTGAAACTGAATGCAGTGAGGTACTAAAGGAGCTGTTAATGTCTTAGTAGTTATCTGAGATTTATGCTCAGATAAACGTTTTTTAATTGGACGAATAGTCCGCCCCACATATTGAAGTCCACAAGGCCGAGTCAATAAATAAACCACATAGGTAGAAGAACAACTGGTATGCCATTTTAGAAAGAGACGATCAGTCATTAAATGCTTCCAAGATGGACCAGTTTGCGATTGTTTGCAGTAGATGCAACGTGAAGAATGACTGGAAAAATGTCCTGGATCCTCATGTGCACTTTTCAGATGATCCTTCCCAACAATGACGTGTACCACTATATCACGAATATTGGTGCCCCGTCTATAAGCTATCAGCAAATCTTTCTTGAAACATGGATAGAGAGTTAAGATGTGGTAGACATCGTTGCAGTATTTACACCCTAACTGTGATGGCAGATTTTGCATCCATCACATCTATGCAGTACACACTGCCACATCCCACTACTGTGATGCCGAGGTGCACACATGTTCAGACATTGCAGGCAGGGACCAACAGTCTTTTTATTTGTACACTTTCATGAGGTAAATGGTGTGGGGGTGTAGGCTAATGGTTGGAGTCCTGTCTTTGTATGCAGCAGGCCATGGTTTGAATCCCACTTGCTCTCCTCTATGCTGTGGAAGACTCAGCTCCATATACCCCAGAAACAGCCTCAGTTCTGCATTCCCTGGAGGATACATGTGATTCTTTATTTTTATGTTTTTCACACATGTACATTACAATCATGCCCATCTGACAGCCTGACTTTATTGTCTCTGCTGTGGGCCATTGCAAAGGGTCAGAGATGTGGACCCAGCATATGTATGACACACATGATGGACATGATTGGAATATTTCATCCTAACAGTGACGGAACATCTTTGCCTCCATCACATATATGCGGTGCAGGCAGCCACATCCCACTCCTATGATGATATCCTGAAGAGATCAGCACACATCCAGACTTGCTCCATATGGGCAATATGAGCGAGAGTTGTCCATTTCTTAGAGGCTCATGTGTCAGGATGATTGTATGGTGGTTAGACTGAGGCAGCTGTCCCACCCATGCAGATGGTATTTGGGGTGCCAAATGGCACAGCAAATATTTTTTAACACACACTCCAGAAGCATTTGTGTGGTCACATCAGGTATATTGTGCCAGCATGGACATATCACACTCTCTGCTACCACCATCCATCCTGCCGGCCATCAATCACCATATGCCCTTCATGTGCATTCATGTATTCTCCAGTCAGCTGACATCAGGACATTTCAATCACACCTCACCTGTGACTGACCTGCATCACCACTCATGCTGAGTCTTCCTTTTTCTGCCCACATCATGCACATGCTGGCTCTGCCAGGGAACACTTCTTGCCTATCCTATGCTGCACACTGACAGTACAGCTGATTGGCTGGGCACACCTCAATGATACTGTAAGACTGACTCCCACATTGTCATCTCACATAGTGACTAACATGTAGGATACATCGGCTCCATCCATTTCTTCCATCCATCACCGCAAATCTGACTTTCATAGGTGCTCCCTTATCCTGCATTATAGGGCCTCCTGTTTTCAGGCATTATGGGGCATGCCTGCCACCTTAATGCCCGGTGTCCTGTTAGCACCCGCTAAGTGGAGCACAGCACCCTTATCGCCGGAACGCCTACTACCCGCCCCATCCTTTATCGCACACAGCGACCCTTAACGCTGCCGTTATCGCTCGTTATCCAGTGCTCCCTTACTGCCCTTTAGTAAACATACCCCTATGTCTGTCTATGTGTTGAAGAATTTAGTTCTTTATAAGAGCTTCTGCTACTTTGACACTGACATCAGGCTCACTGGTCAGTAGTTTCCCTTTTTAAAAACTGGTGTTATTTTGGATACCCTCCAATCTTCAGATACCAGAGATGATTTTAATATATCTGCAATTTTATTTTTGAGTTCCTTCAGCATTCTAAGGTATATACAATTAGGTCCAAGTGATTTCCTACTCTTTAGTTTGTCAATTTGGCATATTGTATCTTCCAGGGTCACTGAGACTTGTTTCAGTTTCTCCAAAACACCACCATTAAATACCATTTCTGGAATAGATAGTTCCTGTATATCTTCCTTAGTAAAGACTGCAGGAAAGAATTCATGTCTCTCTGCTATGACTTATGACTCTCTGAGTGCCCCTTTGCCCTATGATCATCTAATGGTCCAACTGACTCCCTTACAATCACTGCCTTGAATGTACCTGCAAAAAATTTTGTTAACGAGTTTTTGCCTCTATGGCAAGCTTCTTTTTAAATTCTCTTTTTGCCTTCCTTATTAATGCTTTGCATCTAACTTACTAACTCCTATGCTGTTTCCTGTTTTCTTCATTTGGATCCTTCTTCCATTTTTTGAAAGATATTCTTTAGGCAATAATAGCTTTTGTCATCTCACCTTTTAACCCTGCTGGCTGTTGTTTGACTTTCCTTCTGTCTTTTTATAATACATGGAATGCACCTGGTTTGGGATTCTAAGACAGTATTTTTGAACAATGCCTAAACCTGATATAAACTTTTAAATCTTTGCAGCTGCTCCTTTTAGATTTCTTTTTACCATTTTCCTCATTTTATCATAGTTTTCCTTTTGAAAGCTAAATGCTAGGGCAGTAGATTTTCTTAGTGTTCTCAATCCAGTTAATAATTCAAATTTAATCATGTTAGTATCACTATTGCCAAGTGACTGCAACATTATTCCACTGACTAGGTCTAAAATAGCTCCCCCTCTTGTCAGTTCCTCAACTAGCTGCTCCACGAAGCAGTCATTTATTTCATCTAGGAACTTTACCTCCCTAGCATATCCTGACATGATATTTACAAACCAGCCTAGGTACAAGTAGGAATCCTTTATTACAAATGTTCACAGTCCTGGGGTACTTGAGACCTAACCCGACACGGCTGTGTTTCAGCACTGCCTTCATCAGGGCAATGTTAAAACATACATAGAAAGGGTGAATGGCATCCTGAACCACTGTGCATCAAAAAGTTTTTCATTCATCCTGTTACTAATGAACAATTTTTCTTGAATGACTTCAAACTGTGAAATGGAAAATGTAATATGTTATTCAGTGCCCTTGTAGAAAACGTTATGTTGGAAAATGACACATAGTATCTGCACAAGAATCATAGAACATAGAAGTTATATGAAAAGGGGCTTGACTGAAAAGCCATTAGTCCAACTTTGGCAAAATGCACAACATAAAATTTCAGATTTATGATTTTTTGTACTCAAAAAAGTAAAATTGAATTGGAGAGGTGGTGATCTTAACAAAGTAATCTTAAGATTGGAACAACGCTACATTCCCTTCCAGTTCCCTTCCAGTTCCCCTCCTTCCCCACTGTTCAGCCCCTTCTAGTCCAAATACCATCACAGGTAAAAGCTCACTTCCACTCCCAGTGGCACCCCCCATGTCAACTCCCTTCTAGTCACCCTACCCTCTGTCCATCCCCCTTCCAGTTCCATCCCCACATCAACTCTCTTCCAGCCCCAGTGCCCCCTACCTTCCAGCCTCCTCCCCTTTACCCAGCCATCTACCAGTCCCATCCCCAAGTGTCAGCTCCCTCCAGTTCCACCCTCAGGTGTCAGCTCCCTTCCATCCTCCTCCTCCCTTCCCTAGTGTCATCACCCTTCCCTCCAGTACCGTACTCAGGTATCAGCTCCCTTCCAACCACCTCCTTCCCCCATGTCAGCTCCCTTCTAGCTCCCACCTTTTCCTCTTGTCAGCTCCCTTTCAGCCCCCACCTCCCCCTATGTCAGCTCCTTCCCTGCCCCCACCTCCTCCAGTGTCAGCTTCCTTCCATCCCCCACCTTCCCCCTTGTCAGCTCCCTTACAGCCCCCACCTTCCTCCTTGTCAACTCCCTTCCTGCCCCCACCTTTCCTCCTCATGTTAGCTCCCTTCCTACCCACCTTCTCCCGTGTCATCCCCCTTCCTGTTCCCGCTCCCCCATATCAGCTCCCTTCCTGCCCCCCCTCCACCTCCCCTCGGTGTCAGCTCCCTTCTTGCCCACCATGTCAGCTCCCTTCCTGCCCCCCTTGTGTCTGTTCCTTTCCTGCCCCCTTCTTCCCCTGGCAGCCACGACTCCTGCATCTTATAGAGCCACGGCTGCATAGCACTAGTAATTTAAAAAAAAAGCAAAACCAGTGTGGGGCCTTCTGGCATCTGCTAAGCAACTTGGATAGCAGAGGCCAGAAGGCCCCACACTGGTTTTGCTTTTATTGTAAATTACTAGTGCTATTGCAGCCGCAGCTCTATAAGATGCAGAAGCCATGGCTGCCAGAGGAAGGAGGGGGCAGGAAAGGAGCTGACACAGGAGGGGAGGTGGGACGTGGGCCAGAAGGGAGCTGAAACCGGGGAGAGGTGGGAGGGGGCAGAAGGGAGCTGACATGAGGGAGGAAGGTGGGGGCTGGAAGGGAGCTGACAAGAGGGGGGAAGGTGTGGTCTGGAAGGGGGTTGATTCTGCTGCTGCCAAGAAGCAGTGGCAGCAGCTTTTCTACCCTTTTTTTTAAACTTTGAAGGCAGAGTGAGGCAGCTGTTTCGGAGCATTATTTGCCGCCCCCAAAAGCTTGCTGCCTGAAGCAGCCGCCTCACTCCACCTCATTATAGAGCCGCTCCTGGCTCCTTAACTGCTTCTTTAAAAGTTTTACATATGCTTCCTACATTTTTTTAAAACTGGCTTATACAAACTACCGCTGCTGGGTTTCTTTCCGTTTATGCACCATCATGTTCATAATAGTTTCCACAATTCAAACTTAACTACTGATAATTTATCCACTCAAGTAATAACTATTTATGGATACGGTTTTCCTCTAGACATGATCTTTCAAAGGATTCAGTATCCGTTCACTGCACCCTCAGACTCCTATGAGGATATTTGGCAATGAAGATGACTATCTCACATACATACTGTTTGACATGATTTCTCTTCATCTATTTCATGTTACTGTCCCCCACAGAGGTTTATCTGGATGGGACTGGAAAGATACTACATGGTTTACAGTCTGTGTTCAATATATCTTTTATTAGCTGTTCTGCATGTTTATCAAATATAGATTTTATGCTTGTTTTTGGAATGCACCCTTATGAAACGATGCTACATAGTTTATGGTCTGTGTTAACACATTATTGATTGTTATGTCTTACTGCATATTCACTAAAAGACCAATTCTATTTTGGCCTTCAGCCCCTGTGCAGCCCCTCTGAATCGGGGCATACAGCAGTAGCACTGATTCTGATCCCGTGGGATCTAGATGTGCCCATGGGATCAAAATTGGGTCTATCAGCCTGGACTTGCAGACTGGTCCCCAATTCTGATGGGCCACATGCCCAGCGGATCGCCGGCTAACTCAGCCAGGCTCCTGAATGGAGCCACAGTGCCATGGTGTCCTGTTGCCATGGCACCGCGGCTCCATTCAGGAACTGTGATCACTGACTGCAAGATCCGTCCTTTCCCTACAGCCCAACCCCCGAGCCGGCCTCCCATGGCCAGGGTCAGGCTGTGGAGATCCCCTTATGCCCCCTCACTTCATTGCCGTCCCCCAGCTCCAGTGTCCCCCGTCTATGTGGCCAACCCTGGACATACAGGGCCAACCTCAGAATCGGCCCTGTATGTCTGGGGTCATGGCTTGCCCATGCCCCACTCAACTGTGCTTTCAGACTGCCCCTCCCGTCTTCGTCAAAGGCGCCCCATACAACAGTGCTGTTCGTATGGGGAGCCTTTGCATCAGGAGCGACAGGGGGACGAATAGCGGGGATATATGTCCAGGCAGGATGTACATCCCTGCTATTCATGGCACAGAATGACCCCCTAATTATATACTTTTTGTCTGATTTAAAAGTTCTCCCCATTGACAACATGTGATTTACATTCCTTCTTCATTTTGGCCTGGTTTGTATCAAAATACTAGGCGAATGTGTTTTTCCTCATTTTTTTAGTTTATTAGTATTATTATTTTTAATATATCTTATGTTATTTTGTTCATTGTTATTTATTATCTCAATATCAAAATGTTTTATTATTTATTTCATTTTTTAATCATTATTTGAATCTACCTCACTTGGAGCATTTTGGTTTTAATGGTTCAGAATGGCGTTTACCCTTTCTATATATGTTTTAATGTTGCTCAATGGTTTTTATCTTTTAACTTCATTCAAATATTTATTTATGTTATTTATGTCCCTTACAGTTACTATTGAACCCCTGACGAAGGCAGTGCCAAAATACGGCTGTGTCAGGTTAGGTCTCGTGTACCCCAATACTGTGAAGATCTATAATAAAGGAATCCCACTTGTACCTACACCATGCTCTAGACTGATTTGAGGATCTTTTTACATGGTTTGTTTTGCTTGATTGTTGGACTGACATGACATTTATACAGTCAAATTTTGGGGTAATTGCAATCATCCATTAGTAGTATATTGATGAATTTGTTTGCTTTTCTAATTTCTGTAAACATTTCATCATCTTCCCTTAGGATTCTGCAGCTGGTATCATGATCTTTGCTTTTTTCCGAGTCATGCCAATCTTAGTAGGTAGAACTGACATTTTAGTCATCATGCTGTGACTTTCTTCAAGATGAAATAGCTATGCAGTGGATTTCTGTTCTCATAAATAGTAATTCTCAAACTAGATTGGTGGGATTGAAGCTGGAAATTTGAATTTTGGCTGAAAAGTTCATTGAAGAAAAGGTGGGAAATTTGAATTTGATTTTTGAGAGAAAGTTCATTGGAAAAAGGCAGGAAATTTGAAATGTGAATTTAGATGGAAAATCTCATTGGAGAAAAGGCAGGGCAAGTGCAAGAGGAATCCCGAAGGCAGGGAATTCTGAATTTTAGTGGGAAGTTTGCTGTGACAATCTCAGATTCTGGAAGGTGGAAAATATTGTTGGTCTTTAGCGCCAGACCTTGTAGCATTAGTGCATATATATGACCACTCAACAACTGGAAGATAATCATACATGTAACACTTGCTGCAGCATTGGTGCATTCCCATGAACCTGGAGGCAGGGGCGGCCCAAGGGGGGTGCAAGGCCATATGCGGAGATTAATTGTGGGCCTCATTTGCATAAGGAGTCTCGTTTGCATAAATATTTGCATAATATTAACATGCACTTTTAGTAAACATGCCTCTTAATGAGTGTCTGGATAAAGAAAGAATAACAGATTTCTACATTACTATATTGCAGTGACAACCGCCAGGCCCATTAGGAAGTACTATAAACACTGACCATTTAGAATCCATAGCAAACCCACCGTATCATAACAGCACTACCAGGACCCACAAAGCACCAAACCCTACCTATCAAAAGGCAACACTGCAGATGTTAAACCAATACATCAGAATACCAATACATCTCAACAACCTCATACCTTGATCCATGCCCAGTTGATTGGATAAAGAAGACTTTCTCAATACTCTCTTCTTTCATTCTACCCTTAGTGAACCTATCCTTACAAAAAGGCTACTTACCACCATCTCTCAAACACGTTCAAATACGACCTATACTTAAAAATAACACATTAGATAAATTATCCCCAAAATCATACAGACCCATATCAAGTATTCCTTTTATGGCCAAACTTATTGAAAAAATTGTACAAATTCAACTACAAGACTTTATTGACACATTAAACCTCCTTGATGAACATCAATATGGCTTTAGACCCTTCCATGGAGTAGAAACCTTGCTAACGATCCTTTATGACACAATATTAAGAGGTATTGATAATCCTAAACAAGCCTTTATTCTTGTTTTCCTTGACATATCAGCTGCATTTGACAGTGTTAATCACTTAACAATGTTAAACAGACTTCAACAAATTGGAATTACATCTACTGTTTATAATTGGTTCAAATCATATCTATCAAACAGAACTCAAACAGTAAGAATCCACACCCAAATTTCTAACACCTTCAAACAAACTCAGGGTCTCCCGCAGGGTTCTGCATTATCTGCGCTATTATTTAATATTTACTTACAACCAGTTTGTAACATCTTTAAACGTCACAATGTTTATTATCATATCTACGCTGATGATATAATGTTCTACCTCCCATTTGAAATCCCACACCCACCTCTTCAAAAAATAACAGAATGTTTCAATGAACTAACTGAATGGCTCAAAGAACAAAATCTACTTATCAACTTTACTAAAACTGATATATTATTCATCACTAAAAATCAAACATACATACCCCCAAACACGATCACACTAGATACTCATGAAATAAATACAAAAAAAGAAATAAAATATTTAGGTGTAATACTTGACAATAATCTAAATATGGATTCACATATAAAATATCTAACTAAAAAAAATACATTACAAACTCAAAACACTAAAACAATTAAGACCATTGATTCATCTACAAGACTTTATTAATATAATTCATGCTATCATCACCCCACATTTTGATTATGCAAACACAATACTTAATGGCATTTCAAAACAAAATATTAAAAAGATACAAATAATTCAGAACATAGCTGCCAGGATGATTATGAATATAAGCCCACTTGAACATGTTACACCAATTTTGGCTGAACTTCATTGGCTACCTATTTACTCCCGAATCAAATATAAAATTCTTGTCACTACATTTAAACTTATAAATAATCTTGCACCATCGGCACTCAATACACTGATTAATATAGACATCGATAAACGATCCCAAAGAAGCAGAAACTTAAATACCTTAACAATACCAAAAGATTTCACAAAAGCCAGAAAACAAACAAATAAGAGAGCTTTCTCACACTCTGCTCCAATTCTTTGGAACAATCTACCTGACAACATTCGCCTGCTATCTGATATAAAGGAATTTAGAAAAAAATTAAAAACTCACTTATTCATATTACACTACAATACACCCTCAGAACAGAATACTCAAATAGATACAGGCTAACATTTATACATTATTATTACATACTCTATTTTCAAAATAAATATCACTAATACACTATTAACCATACCACACTCTCATTCACATGATGATTATAGATTTAAACTAACAATGTATATATGTTCTAATATGTTATACCTTTAATGTTACAACATTCCTTGTAAATTATAATTATCTGTTCTATGTAAACTGACTTGGTATATTACATACCAATTAACCTACTGTTCCATGTAAACCGCACTTGATACTAGGGAAAGAGCGGTATATAAATAACTGTTAAATAAATAAATAAATCTCACTGGGGGAAAGAGAACAAGTGGGACTGTCAAACAGAAACTACACGAACAGAATACCTCAACTCGGTTACACAGAACATAGACCATCACCACACAAAGAAGAAGGGATTGCAATTTAGAAATAGGAAGATAATAATTAAACTGGGAACCCCAAAAGCCAAGCATGAAATGTACAACCCTGGAGAAATAAAACTATAAAGTAATTTCCTCTTGCACTAAACAAAAACGCAAAGATGTTAGCAATACATACTTCCCACACAGACATATTCCAGTTAATAAATTCAAAATAAAAAGTATTTTTCTACCTTCTGTTTGGGCATTTTATTTTTCAGTTGCAATTGCTCCAGTCACTTTCTTCTGGTTTCTTCGTGTCTTCTGTGAACTATCCATTTGTCCTTTCTTCTCTTTTAGATGTTTTCCATTCTCTCTCTATATCTGCTTTAACATACTGATCATTTCCCTTTTGCTCTTTCCCCCAATTCTTTCCTTATTCCTTTATCATCCACTCAAATTTCACCCTTCCATTCTCAATCCCCTCTTACTCTCCCAATACTCGGCCCATCGTAGACTTTTCTTCCACACAAAATATCTTTTCCCCTCTCCATTCTCATTCCCCATCCCTATCCCTTCTAGTCCTCCCCCAAAATCAGCTCCCTTATAGTTCTAGACCCACCCAGCATCCACTCCCTTCTAGTCCCATTCTCCCATGCCCTCACATCAGCTCATTTCCAGTCCTATTCTAGCCCATCACCCATTTTCAGTCCAAGCTCCCCCCATCAGCCCATTTCTAGTCCTATTCCAGCTCCTCATCAGCCCATTTCCAGTCCTAGCCCCACATATGCTTTTTTCCAGTTCCATTCCAGCCCCCCATCAGCCAATTTCCACTCCAAGCTCCCCCATCAGTCAATTTCCAATCCTAGCCCCCTCGTCAGCCCACTTCCAGTCCTATTCCAGCCCCATCATCCCATTTCCAGTCCTATTCCAGCTCTTCATCAGCTCATTTCCAGTGCTAGCCCTCCCATCACAGCCCATTACCAGTCCTAGCCCCCGCCCAATCACAGCCCATTTCCAGTCCAAGTCCCCCCTATCACAGCCTCTTTCCAGTCCTAGCCCCCCCATCACAGCCTATTTCCAGTCCTAGCCCCCCCCACCATCACAGCCCATTTGCAGTCCTAGCCCCCCCCCACCATCACAGCCCACTTCCAGTCCACGTTCTGTTGGGATATCTTGGCGTAGGGATAGTTTTGCTCCTTCAGATGCTATCTGTGACTGTAATCATGGCCTGCCTGCAGTTTGCACGATGGAGAAAAAGAAAATGTCCTGTGGGCTAAGAAAGTATATGCTATAAGAGAGCTTTTGCGGCCTGCTGTAGTCTGGAGGCCTTGCTTTGAGTAGAAGTGCATAAAGTTAGGCTCAGAGAGAAATACAGGCCTGCTCAGTGAATTAATTAGCAGAACACATACTTTCGGCCTTGAAGGAAAGAAAAAAAGAACATGCCATTTAGCACCAGGAGATGAAAAGACCATAAACCAGACCAAGGAATGCAGGAAAGATTTGCTTGACAGCACAGATAAGAAGCACAAATAAGCAAAAAAAAAAAACCTTGAGAGCACCATCTGCAAGGGAGGGTAGCCCTAAGGTATAATTGGCATTATTTATGGGAGGGGGCCTCAGAGAAGGAGTTCTAGCAAAGTTTTCTTTCTTTGCTAGTAACTCTGACTTTTACAGAATGACATCAGACTTCTAGAAGTTTTTGTGACGGAGAATATCTTTATAAGGGGAAGGCTCCATTACTCAGTGGGCAGTCTGCTCTCTGTTCCTGGACAGAGAGGGGGTTGCCTGTCACAGTCTCAGACAAGAGTCTTTTGCTCTCTGCACTGGTGATTTATTTCGCTTTGGTATACCAATAAAGAAGCTTTGCATCTGAGCAGAAGTTTGTCCTGAGTAATTTGTTGCTAATTGGTAATTGGTAATATCTAAAAATAAACAGCTGTTGTGGGAGAAAGGGCACCACAGTTACCCCCCCACCATAGCCCATTTCCAGACCAGGATCCCCCCTCACAACCCATTTCCAGTCCAGGTCCCCCCCCACAGCCCATTTGCAGTCATAGCCCCACTAATCACAGCCTGTTTCCAGTCCAGGTTTCCCCCCTCCCCCATCACAGCCCATTTCCAGTCCAAGTCCCCCCCCATAGCCCATTTCCAGTCCAGGCCCCCCCCCCCACAGCCCATTTGCAGTCCTAGCCCCCCCCCATCACAGCCCATCCAGTCCTTGGCCTCCCCCCCGACCAGCCCCGCGGCTGTCTGAGTGGCTTCTGAGGGAGCCGGGGAAGCTTGCGCGAGGCCCCGGCTCCCTCTGTACAACCGCCAGCGTGAAGATCCTTTTCCCTCATGCTGGCGGCTATTTGTGTGAAGCCGCGAATGCTAGGAAAGGTTAAAGGGCATTGCCTAAATCACGCCTAAATCATTTTCTGGGTGGTGGTTCTTAATGTGAAACCATGTACCGTGTAACCATAGTTTGGGGTATTCTTTCCTAGGTGCATAAGTTTGCCCTTGTCAACATCAAATTTCATCTGTCATTTGAATGTCCAGTCTTCCAATTTTCAAGTTCCTCTTGAAATTTTTCACAATCCTTTTGGGTTTTAACAACTTTGAATAATTTTGTGTCATCTGAAAATTTGATTACCTCACTCGTTATTCCCATTTCCAAGTAATTTACAAATATATTAAAAAGCAGCAGACCCAGCACAGATCCCTGGGGTATTCTATTATTCACCCTTCACTATTGGGAAAATTGGCCATTTAGCCCTACCCTCTGCTTTCTATCTTTAAATCGTTCCTGATCCATAATAGTACACTGCCTCCTATCCTATGACTTTTTAACTTTGCCAAGAGTCTCTCATGAGGGACCTTGTCAAAGGCTTTCTGAAAATCCAGATACACCGGCTCACCTTTGTCTGCCTATTTATTCACACTTTCAAAAAAATATAACAGATTAGTAAGACAAGATTTCATTGGCTAAAGTCATTTTGGCTTTCTCCCATTAAACCATGACTATCTACATCAGTGGTTCTCAACCTTTTTTGTACCATGAACCCTTTTACCACTGGTCAACTTGTGGTGACCCCCAATAATAAAATGAAATGCGTCTCTCTTCCTTTACCGTTAACGCATTGTCGCTGTAATCATTTGTTGAATTATATATATTATTGTGATAGGCTATGGCCTAGAATAGCCTGTAAATGTATGTTATGTAGCAGAAGCCTGTAGGTTAGGCCTGAGTCCCCAACCCCCACTTCAGAATATTATAGCTAAGCAGAGCTGAAAGCCAGAGAAAATAGAAATCTGCTTCAAGCTGCTCTGATAAGAATGTAAAACGTTTCCATTGAGTTTGTTATGTTATTCACAGATGTATTTCAGAATCCTGCTTTTCACACAGTGTCTGTGCTGCTGAGTGACCTTGTAAGCAGAAAGCAAGGCAGAATATGTTATGTCTAGAATCTGAGCCATGGCTAGGAAGGCCTGAGAGCAGGAGGAGAGAGGTGTGGGCCTCCATTGGATGGGGGGGTGAGGGGGCCACCGGGACCAATGTGGAGTTTGTCTGTATAGAACTGATGAAGAAAGCTATAAATGCTGTTGTTTTACTGAACGCCATGCTCAGACCATTCTGAAAGTGACAATTGACAAGTGTCTGAGACTGTGCACAAATAAACTGGTTTGAATTCTAGTAAATAGACTCCTGGTGTATTCGTTGCGTGCACTTCGCTACTACATTGGTTCCCTGACCGGGAACGGTGGGGTACGTGAATGGTGCGCAAGTGAATACTACCACATATTACAGCCTCCAGGTTTGGTCCGGCTGGGACTGCAGCCGGCCGACAGCGGAGAGGAGTCCAGGCACCGCCGGTCCCCTTGCATTGGAGGGTTCCGCCCTGCCTCGGCGGCTTGCTGGGTCCTGCCGGCCAACACCTTGAACCCTGAGGGGAGTCCAGGATTCAACCCAAGGTGGAACTGGTTGCGCAGCGCATTAGCTACCGGATCCGGTGAGTATTGATTTTTCTGGTTCTTAGTCAGTTAGCTCTGGGAAAGTCTCGAGACTAATATGGTATGGTAACAGGTAAAGGGAGTCTGATCAACTTCCAGGGCAGTCCTAGTAACCCTGCATGAGTATGCGCGGGGCGAAGCCACTGACCCTTTTGGTTTGGTAATTTTGGTTTAGTCAGTTAGCCCGGGAATTTGGAATTTTGGAAATGCTAGCATGTTTGGTTGTGTGAAGTGTGCTTGAGAGGTCTTGCAATACAGGCCGAGCGAGAGCGGACTCCTAAGTAGCGCAGTTCCTGGCCAGGTGACTACACCCAGGTCGCGAAAAGGAGGAAGCGTCTGGTGTTTGTCCCCCTTATTGTTCTGTGGGCTGTGCGGACCCCTTACCCGCAGCCATCCTACCCATCCTTTCTGTTTGCTGTCTTGTCCGTCATATGTCATAATTGGAGGGGCGGAGTCCGTACAAACTCCGTTGAACTGTATGATCACCAATTTTAAGAAGGGGTTTAGTGGTGATTATGGGGTAAAAATGTCACCGACCCGCTTAGAAATATTGTGTAGTAGGGTGTGGCCGGCGCTGGATGCCGTGTGGCCACCAGAAGGTACTTTTGATATTCAAATTGTGTCCCGAGTGCACCAGGTGGTGCGCAGATATAGTTCCGAGCAGTTTTCCTATATAGATTCCTGGCTAGCTATCTGTGAGAAGCAACCCCCTTGGATAAAGCGTTGCCGTGAGGGGCAGAGTAGAATTATGTTAGCAACTGCAACGGGAGTCCCTGCTAAGAAGGAAAAGCCCCCTATTTTTGCAGCCCCAGAGCCTCCAGAAGTCCCGAGTTATCCACCCACTTTTCTGTATACTCCAGTCCCGTTGGCTCCACGAGTACCCCGAGTAGAGCCAGAAGTGGAAAGACAACCCCCAGCTGAGGTACCTCCACCCAGTCCTCCACCACCCGAGGACCACCCCCTTCCCCAGAGTCGGAGCCCTAGTCCTGAGCAGAGCGCTGCAAGCCCTGGGCAGAGCTCTGCAACAGAACCATCATCCCCTGAAGGATCTGCTAGCGGAGGGTCAGATGCCAGTCCAGGGCCACCCACTAGTCCAAGCACCAGCAGCAGCACTACCCCCGCTAATCTGTGTTGCGCCTTCAGAAGCAGGACAGCGGGCCAGAGAGAAGTTCGCCAAATGCCACTGCGTCAGGTCCCAGGATTACCTATTGTAAATGCAGAGGGTCAGGTTGTGGTCGGACCGACCAGTCTAGTTTATGTGCCTTTCACCACAACAGATTTATTGAACTGGAAAACGCATTATGCCTCCTATACTGAAAAGCCCCAAGATTTGACAGAGTTAATGTCCAGTATTATGCAAACCCACCAGCCCACCTGGTCTGACTGTCGCCAGCTCTTGGCTACCCTTTTTACTACTGAAGAGCGGGCGCGGATAGTGCGAGCAACCACTAGATGGTTGGAAGAGAACCCTGAAGATGGGAGAAAACTAGATCCCCGACGGGCAGCAGCTGCAGATTTTCCAAATGAAGATCCCGGATGGGACCCAAATAGTGATGACGGAGAGAAGGCCCTCACCCGGTTCCGCCATGCCTTAACTGCAGGGCCTAAAGAAGGGAGGGCAGAGAGCTATGAACGTTGGGATAGTAGCGGACGTTCTTCAATGCCCAGAAGAAAGTCCAGCTGCTTTCTATGAACGATTGACTGAAGCCTATAGACTTTACACCCCATATGATCCAGCAGCCCAGGAGAATTTACGTATGGTGAATGCCGCTTTTGTGAGTCAGTCCCAGGGAGACATAAAACGAAAACTGCAGAAATTAGAGGGATTTGCGGGCATGAACTCAACACAGTTAATGGAAGTCGCACAAAAGGTATTTGTGAACCGTGATCAAGAATGCCAACGGGAAAGTGAAAGAAAGATGAAGAAGAAAGCGGATCTGCTCGCTGCAGCATTAGTGGAAGGACGCGGAGGAGGATATCCTAATAGAAGAGCCAGAGGATGGGGAAGGGGCCGGGGGAGTGCTCGGCCCCCCTTAGGTGCGAACCAGTGCGCCTATTGTAAGGAAGAAAGACATTGGAAGAACGAGTGCCCGAACATTAGCTCCACCCCCTGGAGGGGAGGCGGGAGCGCTAGGAGAGCGGGGGGGGGGGGGTGATTCCAGCAGTGAGGGGGGATGCAGCGCGAGCAGTTTCAACAGCGAGAAGAGACTGCCATAGCGGGAGTGGCAACCGCCGAGAACAATTCTATGGATGATGAGGACTAGGCCAGACCGGGCTCCAAGTTCGTCCTAGGTCTCCAGGAGCCTATGGTCAAATTAAAGATTGGAGACCAGCATATGGACTTTATGGTAGACACAGGGGCCGAGCATTCAGTAGTAGCCGAACCTGTGGCTCCTGTGTCCTCTCGATCTGTCACAATTGTGGGAGCTACTGGAACGAGAACCACAAGACCTTTTCTGCAGAACCGCGCCTGTGAACTAGGGGGACAGACGATAACACACCAGTTCCTGTATATGCCTGAATGCCCAGTTCCCCTTTTGGGCCGAGACATGCTTGCAAAGCTTCAAGCACAGATATCCTTCGTTGAAGGAAGAAAAATGGAAATGACTATAAATTCAAAACCTGCTAGCCTTATGGTGTTAGCTGTCCCCCAAGAAGAAGAATGGCGGTTCTATTTACCTACATCCAAAGCAGCAAGCTTCTGTATACCTACCAGCATTGCAGCCCCGCCTGGAGTATGGGCAGAGAATAATCCACCTGGCCTAGCAAAGAATATAGCTCCTATGCTTGTCACCCTTAAGCCAGGAGCAGAACCAGTGCATGTGCGTCAGTATCCCCTCCCACGACCAGCAATTGAAGGTATCCATCGCCACCTGAAGAAACTACTGCAGTATGGACTCCTTAGAGAATGCCAATCACCCTGGAACACCCCCCTTCTCCCAATCAAGAAGCCTGGGACAGGTGACTACCACCCAGTGCAGGATCTACGTCGAATGAACAGTGCAGTTGAAACCATACATCCAGTAGTACCCAATCCTTACACCCTCCTGGAACTGATTCCAGCAGAAGCCACACATTTCACTGTTCTGGACTTAAAGGATGCCTTTTTCTGTATACGCCTGGCATCTGCCAGTCAGCTTTTGTTTGCATTTGAATGGGAAAACCCTACCACAGGACGACGAGGACAACTCACTTGGACTCGATTACCACAAGGATTCAAGAATTCACCCACTATCTTCAGTGCAGCCCTCAGTCAAGATCTGTCAAGTTACCCTGTGACTTCGGGAAAACGAATCTTACTCCAATATGTAGATGACTTGCTTATAGCCACCAACAATGAAACTGATTGTGTGCAAGCTACCAGCGATCTCTTGCACCTCTTGAATGAAGCTGGCTACAAGGTCTCGAGAGCCAAGGCGCAACTGTGTCAGACAGAAGTGAAATACTTAGGGTTCCATCTGTCCAAAGGAACCCGGAAATTAGGTCTTGAACGAAAGGAAGCAGTATGCCGCATCACAACCCCCACCACCAGAAAGCAGGTGCGGGCTTTCCTGGGAGCTGCAGGCTATTGCCGCATATGGATACCAAATTTTGCGCTCATGGCAAAACCCTTGTACCAAGCCACAAAGGGAGCGGAACGATCCCCCTTGGAATGGGGCCCAGAACAGGATAAAGCATTCAAATCCCTAAAAACAGCGTTGATGTCATCCCCGGCTTTGGGACTACCAGATGTGCAGAAACCCTTTCGCCTATATGTCCATGAGTCAAATGGAAACGCATTGGGAGTCTTGACTCAGTCTCTTGGGTCTTGGCAGCGACCTGTAGCCTACCTGTCAAAACAATTGGATCCTGTTGCCAAAGGATGGCCACCTTGCCTGAGAGCTGTAGCAGCCACAGCCCTCTTGGTGAGCGAAGCGGACAAGCTCACCCTAGGACAAGAGCTCCAAGTCACCGTACCATATGCTGTCTTAACCCTGATGGAACACAAAGGAAACCATTGGCTCACTAACGCTCGAATGTTGAAATATCAAAGCATGCTATGTGAGAATCCTTGATTGCAATTGAGTGTCAGCCAAACTCTGAACCCAGCTACCCTATTGCCAACCGGTCCAGGCCCTCCTGACCATGATTGCTTGGAAGTAATGGACACTGTATATTCAAGTCGCCCAGACTTAACTGATATCCCTTTGGACCACCCAGACAGAACTTTCTTTGTGGATGGAAGTAGCCTCATAGTCGAAGGACAGCGATGTGCTGGTTATGCAGTGGTGACCCTGGACATGGTAGTAGAATCGTCAGCCCTGGCCCCAGGAACCTCAGCGCAGAAGGCTGAATTGATAGCCCTCACACGCGCACTCAAACTTGGAACAGGAATCAGCCTGAATGTCTACACAGACTCCAAATATGCTTTTACAACATTACATGCCCATGGAGCCCTGTACAAGGAGCGTGGATTAATCACCTCAGGAGGCAAGTCTGTCAAGTATGGCCCAGAAATATTGACTTTATTGGAAGCAGTATGGACCCCCAAACGCGTTGCTGTAATGCATTGTTGAGGCCATCAAACTGGAGATGGAGAAGTGTCCCGAGGAAATAGATTTGCCGATGCCACAGCCCAAGAAGCAGCCATTGCTGGACAAATCACTACCCCTAGTGTAACAATTCAAGCAGCCATATTTCCAGTACCTCTTAGTGCATGGACACCCAGATATACCCAGACAGAGATGGACCATTACTGTCGACATGAGGGGGGGCAACTATCAGAAAGTGGATGGATAGTGTTGCCACCGCCTGAAGGGAGCTCACCCCCTGGTATGACCGTGATTCCCACAGCCCTAGGCCCTGCCTTTGTCCAAGCCTTTCATCAAGCCACACACTATGGAAAAACCAAAATGGCAGACGCTCTAAAACCATACTTTTATATCTCGTTGCTGGGACCTCTGACCACCTCAGTAGCCCGAAGATGTGTGACTTGTGCCAAGAACAATGCCCGACAAGGTCCTGTCCCACCCCCAAGAGCTCAGTCAGTAGGAGTTACCCCTATGGGAAATATTCAAATAGACTTTGCAGAAATGCCACGAGCGAATGGATATCGCTACTTACATAAGAACATAAGAACATAAGATATGCCATACTGGGTCAGACCAAGGTCCATCAAGCCCAGTATCCTGTTTCCAACAGTGGCCAATCTAGGTCATACGTACCTAGCAGTTTCCCCAAAAGACACAGGTTCCACAATGCTTGTACTGGGTCAAGCATTGATATCCTGGGTCCCTTTTTAATAATGGTTTATGGACTTTTCCTCCAGGAACTTGTCCAAACCTTTTTTAAACCCAGCTACACTAACAGCCTTTACTACATTCTCCGGTAACAAATTCCAGAGTTTGATTACACGTTGAGTGAAAAATATTTTCTTTTATTAGTCTTAAATAGTTTACCCTGTAGCTTCATTGCATGTCCCCTAGTCTGTCTATATTCTGATAACGTAAACAATCGATCTACGTTTACCCGTTCCACTCCGTTCATTAATTTATAGACTTCTATCATATCTCCCCTCAGCCGTCTCTTTTCCAGGCTAAAGAGCCCTAACCTTTTTAGCCTTTCTTCATAGGAGTATCCTTCCATCCCCTTTACCATTTTGGTGGCTCTTCTCTGAACCTTTTCTAATAACGCTATATCCTTTTTAAGATACTGCGACCAGAATTGCACACAATATTCAAGGTGCTGTCTCACCATGGAACGATATAGAGGCATTATAATATCTTTTGTTTTATTTTCCATTCCTTTCCTTATCATACCTAGCATTCTATTTGCTCTCTTGGCTGCCGCTGCACACTGGGCCGAGGGTTTTAACATGTTATCCACAATGACGCCTAAATCTTTTTCCTGTGTGGTGATTCCTAAAGTGGAACCTTGCATCGTGTAACCATAGTTGGGTTGTTTTTCCCTAGGTGCATAACTTTGCACTTGTCCACATTAAATTTCATCTGCCATTTTAATGCCCAGTCTTCCAATTTATCAAGATCCTCTTGCAATTTTCCACAATCCTCTTGGGTTTTAACAACTTTAAATAGTTTGTGTCATCTGCAAATTTGATAACCTCACTCGTTATTCCACTTTCCAGGTCATTTATGAATATGTCAAAAAGCAGCGGACCCAGCACAGATCCCTGGGGTACACCACTATTCACCTTTCTCCATTGGGAAAATTGGCCATTTAGCCCTACCCTCTGCTTTCTAACTTTTAACCAGTTCCTGATCCACAGTAGTACACTGCCTCCTATCCCATGACTCTTTAGCTTTGCCAAAGGTCTCTGATGAGGGACCTTGTCAAAGGCTTTCTGAAAGTCCAGATACACTATATCAACCGACTCACCTTTGTCCACCTGTTTATTCACTCACCTTTGTCCACCTGTTTATTCACTTGTTAGTCCTAGTCTGTACCTTTTCTGGATGGGTGGAAGCTTTTCCCACTAGAACTGAGAAGGCCAGGGAAGTCACCAAAGCCTTGCTCCATAAGATCATCTCCCGGTTCAGAATACCTTTGACCATGGGGTCCGACAATGGGCCCTCTTTTGTGTCACAAGTAACCCAGCAGCTAGCCCATGCCCTGCAAATACAATGGAAGTTACACACGGCTTATAGACCTCAGAGTTCAGGGAAAGTAGAGAGAATGAACCGAACCCTGAAGTCTCAGTTATCTAAGCTCTGTCAAGAAGCCCGCCTGAAGTGGCCCCAAGCCCTCCCCATAGCCCTTCTCTGGATACGTTCAGCCCCCACCACGCCATTAGGAGTATCCCCGTTTGAGATTTTGTATGGGAGGCCCCCGCCCATAATTCAGGGGATAAGGGGGGATATGAATCAAATTGGATCAGTAATCACTAGGCAAGAATTGTTTGCTCTAAGTTCTGTTTTACAGGGCCTTCATGCCTGGGTGCAAGACCGGTTGCCTATCAATCTAACAGAGACCTTGCATCCTTTCAAGCCTGGAGCCTCGGTGTGGGTAAAAGGGTGGAAGAAGACACCATTGGCGCCTCATTGGAAAGGGCCATACATCGTCTTATTGTCAACCCCAACAGCAGTCAAAGTGGCAGAAATCGACTCCTGGATCCACCACAGTCGAGTAAAGCCAGCAGCAGTTCCTGAGAGTCACCCCTGGACCTCGATTGCTAATCCTGCATCACCATTGCGACTCACACTGCGAAGACAAGATCCATCATCGTAAAGACTTTGCCAACCTACTCCTGGACATCAACGAAAGAGCCGTCCTTCAGTTTTGTAGTATCCACATTGCAGACTCTATCAACCACTCAACCATTATCTATCTACCTCAATCAACCATTACCTACCTCATCAATTATTAGAGACTATGATCATGATGCTTACTAATTACTGTTTTATTCTTGCGGTAGCCCTGGGACACTTGAGAACCCTTCTTGCCTTGCCCCCTTGTGCAGCCTGTATAACCACCACCCGAACTGGAATGCAAGCCACTCAGACTCTGCTTTATCACTCTTACTATACTTGTACTGGCATAGTCAGCCAGTGTATCTATAATGGTACAGAACTGAACGTCTGTACAAAGGGAAAGACACGTACTTGCTTCAGACCTTGACAGAATCCATCTTACTATGTCCTGGAACTGAGATGGAATGATGAAGATGGAGCCCTCGTTAACGCTACAAGTCAACTCTCTGATCCCACCCAACCTGCGTACCTGTATTTTGATGCTTGTGACTTAATTAACAGAAATAATTACTACAGGTGTGGATCATGGGAACAAGCTTACTATTATGATGAGAAATATATGTGTCCTGAAGGTGCATACAGATGGGGAATGTGCACTGGAACACACTCACCAACAACGTATAGCAAATCATCAGAAGCAGACTACTACTGTCCGAAGTGGGACTGTGTGTACTATGCCACCTGGTCTGGTGGCCCAACAGGACAAACTGGAGATAATCGTAAAGCTATATTGGAAAGATTACCCCTACTAGACCCAAACAAGTGCAAGAAGAGTACATGCAATCCCCTACGACTCCAGATCTTTGACCCCAGTCAATGGAAGCAAGGATTTCGATTTGGCCTGCGCATAGCAGGAGGTGGAACTGATCCTGGAACCATTGTATTCATCCAACTGAATGTAAAGACTCATGTTTCTTCACCTTATCGCATACATCATACCTTCCACGAGGCCATGAAGGCAGAATTTGTAGTTCCCCACGCTTCGCAGAATTTTTTCATCGAACTAGCTGGAGCTGTGGCCTCCAGCCTCCATGTCTCAGACTGTCTCTTTTGTGGAAGAACTCAGATGGGAGACCAATGGCCTTGGGAAGCACAAGAACTGAACTATTCCGTACCATATAACCAGACTGATGTTCATAACACTACCAATGAATGGGTCCTCGCCCACTCCATAGTGGGTAGACTATGTTTTGTACGAGCAGGACCACAATTGACTGCATTAGTAGGACAGTTGGTCTGTTTGAACCAGAAATATTACAATGCTACTACTGAGAAGACATCTTGGTGGTCAGGTGCCAATACTCCGGAACCTTCTAATCCTTTGATCGTCTTTCCTCACTTGGCCAGGATATGGACAAATCTGGCTACGCATAGCACCTGGCAAGCTCCACCTGGACTTTATTGGATTTGTGGCACTCGAGCATATGCTAAACTCCCTGCCAATTGGGGAGGGGCGTGTGTTCTAGGAACTATACGACCATCTTTCTTCCTTTTGCCCCTTTCCCACGGAGAACAATTGGGATTCCCTGTATACAAAAGCCGACAGAAGCGAGAGGCTCTCAAAATCGGCCAGAGGGACAAATGGGATGCAACCTCTGAAGAATGGCTGCCAGAGAGAATTGTTTCTTACTATGGACCTGCTACCTGGGCACAAGATGGTTCTTGGGGCTACCGCACTCCTGTGTATATGTTAGACCGTATTATACGTTTGCAAGCTGTTGTTGAAATTATAACCAATGAAACTAGTAGAGCACTAACCTTGTTAGCCAAACAAGCCACACAGATGCGTACAGCCATTTACCAGAACCGCTTAGCATTAGATTATCTGCTTGCAGCTGAAGGAGGCGTATGTGGTAAGCTTAATTTAACTAACTGTTGTTTGCAAATTGATAATGAAGGGCAAGTTGTAGAAGACATAGCCAATCACATGAGGAAACAAACTTATGTCCCAGTCCAAACCTGGCATGGCTTGCAACTTGATGGCTGGTTTGGTTTGTGGTTTTCAGGTATGGGCGGCCTGAAGACACTTGTATTTACAGTATTCTTAATTGTGGCTGTGTGCTTATGTGTCCCATGTTTCCTTCCCTTATGCTTGCGTATGCTGAACTCAACCATTGACAGAATTGTTGAACGCAAGGCCGATTCGCAGATACTAGCCATGTGGCATTACTACCCTAACCCTATACCACACAGTGATCCTCCACCCTAGTGTAGAGTACCATATGTGATTTAATTCTCACCCTTTCTCACTTGCGGGTGAGAATAATCAAAGGGGGGAATGTGATAGGCTATGGCCTAGAATAGCCTGTAAATGTATGTTATGTAGCAAAAGCCTGTAGGTTAGGCCTGAGTCCCCAACCCCCACTTCAGAATATTATAGCTAAGCAGAGCTGAAAGCCAGAGAAAATAGAAATCTGCTTCAAGCTGCTCTGATAAGAATGTAAAACTTTTCCATTGAGTTTGTATGTTATTCACAGATGTATTTCAGAATCCTGCTTTTCACACAGTGTCTGTGCTGCTGAGTGACCTTGTAAGCAGAAAGCAAGGCAGAATATGTTATGTCTAGAATCTGAGCCATGGCTAGGAAGGCCTGAGAGCAGGGGGAGAGCGGTGTGGGCCCCCATTGGATTGGGGGGGGGGGGTGAGGGGGCCACCGGGACCAATGAGGAGTTTGTCTGTATAGAACTGATGAAGAAAGCTATAAATGCTGTTGTTTTACTGAACGCCATGCTCAGACCATTTTGAAAGTGACAATTGACAAGTGTCTGAGACTGTGCACAAATAAACTGGTTTGAATTCTAGTAAATAGACTCCTGGTGTATTCATTGCGTGCACTTTGCTACTACATTATAGGCCTTTGCAATATGTTTTTATTTATACAATTTACTTATTTAAACCACAATTAATCACAACAGCAAGTAACAATATTTGATTTCAAAATTATGATGATTTTGTAGTCAAATCACTAATATGGAATAAAATTATTTTTTCTACCTTTGTTGTCTGACCAATTTATTCTCTGATCATGCTGGTCCCGACCTGAGGTTTCTGCTTTCCTGTCTTCTCTTAGTTCTCTTTCTGTGGTCTATGGTCCATCTGCCATTTCTTATCTCTTCTTTTGTTTTCTTCACTTCTTTCCATCATCCTATTTCCATTCCCAGTAACCATCCCCAGTATCAGCCCCTTTCCAGTCCTCACTCTCAGTACCTTCCAATGTCAACTTGCATTCCCATGACTGCCACTGGTGTCCATTCCCTTCCAGTCCACCTCCTTCCCCACTGAGCAGTCCCTTCTAGTACAAATACCATGGCAGCCCCTCTCAGATGCACTCTCTTCCAGTTCCATTCTCCCATCCCCTAGTATCAGCCCATTTGTAGCCTTAGCCCCCCATTTTATTTCAGGGCCAGCAGCTCTATCCTCCCCTCCCCACAATCAGCCCATTCCCAGTCGAAGCCCCCCAATCAGCTTGCTTCCAGTGCTAGTCCCTCCTCAACCCCATTACCAGTGCTAGCCTCCCCTAATCAGCTCATTTCCAGTGCTAGTCCCTCCTTAACCCCATTACCAGTGCTAGGCTCGGCCCATTACCAGCCCTACCCCCCCATCAGCCCATTTCCAGTCCTAACCTCCCCGATCAGCTCATTTCCAGTGCTAGCCCCCCATCAGTCCATTACCAGTCCTACCCCCCTATCAGCACATTACCAGTCCCAACCCTCCCCTTGATCAGTCCATTCCCAGTCCTAGCCTTCCCTAATCAACCCATTACCAGTCCTAGCCCCCCCTCATCTGCCCATTATAATCCCAACCCACACTGTTTTTCCCCTCTGTCCAGCATTTATTGCCCGTCTGTACAGTATGTCCCCGTCTCTTCCCTTTGTCCATGTCAGCCCCTCTCCCTCTCTCTATGTCAGCCCTCCCCTCCCTCCATCCATGTCAGCCCCCCCTCTCTCCATGTCAGCCCTCCCTCCATCCATGTCAGCCCCCCCTCTCTCCGTCAGCCCTCCCTCCATGTCAGCCCCCCTGTCCATGTCAGCCCCCTCCTTCCATCCATCAATGTCAGCCACCCTCCCTCCTTCCCTCCCTCCATTCATGTCAGCGCTCTCCTCCCTCCCTCCATTCATGTCAGCCCCCCCCCACTCCATGTCAGCCCCCCTGTCCATGTCAGACCCCTCCCTCCCTCCCTCCATCCATCCATCCATCCCTCCATGTCAGCCCTGTTGCAGGTTCCCTGCCCCCTCCTCCCCTCTCCCTGTCTACCTGCTGCTGCACTGCTGTTCTTCTACAGCCGCGGCTCCCTGTCTCTTAGGGAACCGCGGCTATACCTGTAAAACCATTGTGGAGCCTTCCCGTCTCTCGACGGGCTCCGTGCAGCATTGTCCTGCCTCCAAAGGAAGTGGTAAAGAACGGCTGCATTAGAAGGGACTGGGAGGCGGTGAGTTTGCTGCTGCCGAGAAGTGGACTCGGCAGCGGCAGCAACTTGGGTGCTTTTAACGGTGGAGTGAGGTGAGGAGAGGCGACCCCCGCTAAATCCTGTGGTGACCCCTGTGGGGGTCGCGACCCACAGGTTGAGAACTGCTGATCTACATGTTCAGTAATTTTGTTCTTTACAATGGTTTCTACCATTTTGCCTGGTTCTGATGTCGGGTTCACCGGTCTGTAGTTTCTCAGATCACCCCTGGAACCCTTTTTAAAAATTGGCGTTACATTGGCCATTCACTAATCTTCAGGTATTACAGTTGATTTTAATGATAGTTCACAGATTACTAATAGAAGACCTGCAATCTCATATTTCAGTTCTTTCAACACCTTTGGATGTATGCTATCCAATCTAGGTGATTTGCTACTCTTTAGTTTATCAATTAGTTGTAATACATCTTTCTGGTTTATCAATATTTCTTTCAATTCTTCTGATCATCACCTTTAAATACCATTTCAGTCATGGGTAACATCCCTCAGCAAAGACCGAAGAAAAGAATTCATTCAGTCTCTACGCTATGGCCTTCTCCCCTCTTAGTGCCCCTTTTACCCCTCTATCATCCAATGGTCCAACTGACTCTCTCACAGGTTTTTTTTTTACGAATGTACTTGAAATTCAAGTTTTTATTATTATGTGTTTTTGCTTCCATGGCAAGCTTTTTTTCAAATTCTCTCTTTGCTTGCTTTATCAATGCCTTGCATCTAACTTGCCAGTGTTTATGTTGTTTCCAGTTTTCGTTTTTTGGCTCCATTTTCATTTCCTGTAAAATGCTTTTTTGGCTACAACTGCCTCTGTGACCTCACCTTTAAACCAACTGGTTTGGGCTTCCAAGATAGTATTTTTAAATAGCATCCATGTTTGATGTAAATCTTTAACCTTTGCAGTTGCTCCTTTTAGTTTTTTAACTATTTTTCTTATTTTATCATTGTCTCCCTTTTGAAAGTTAAAAGGTAGTACTGTGAATTTCCTTGCCATCCTTCTTCCATTTATTAAATCAAACGTTATCATGCTATGATCGCTATTACCAAGTGGCCCCAACATCCTTATTTCTTGCACCAGATCTTATGTTTCACTAAGGACTAGGTCCAAAAAGACTTCCCCTTTTGTCAGTTCAGGAACCAGCTGCACCAAGAAGCAGACATATATTTCATCTAGAAACTATCTCCCTAGCAGTTGATGACAGGGTAATTGAAATTACCCATTATTATTACTGTATTGTAACTTTTGTTAGCTTCTCTGATTTCTTTGAGCATTTCATCATCCATTTGTTCATTCTGGCCAGGCGATCAATAGTACACTACCACTGCCATCGTCTTTCTATTTACATGAAATTTCAATCCTTAGAGATTCTATAGTGTATTTTGCTTCCTGCAAAACTTTAATCCTGTGTAACTCAATGCCCTTCTAACATAGAGCGCAACCCCTCCACTGATTTGATTTACTCTATCATTGCGATATAATCTGTACCCAAGTATCACAGTTTCCCACTGGCTGTCTTCTTTCCACCAGGTCTCTAAGATACAAATAATATCTAGCTTCTCATTTAGTTCTATATATTCTAACTCTTCCATCTTATTTTTTCGACTTCTAGTATTTCCATACAAGCATTTTAGAGGTTGTATTTAGGGTTATTGGTAGGCATGGGAATTTGGAACCTTTAAGCTCTGTCTGGTCTGTACTTAAGGGTATTTGGGTTACTTTTGTCTTTATTGTCACCTCTCTGTCAATATGCCCTAACTTCAATCTTTGCTAGTATCGTTCCAAGCCATGCGCTCTTGAGCATCTGTCAACTTTCCCCTATCTCCTTTTTAAAGGTTAATGCCAGCAGCCTGGTTCCATCCTGGTTAAGGTGGAGCCCATCCCTTCGGAAAAGCCCTCCTTTCTCCAGAATGTTGTCCAGTTCCTAACAAATCCAAACCCTTCTTCCTTACACCATTGTGTCATCCACACATTGAGACTCCAGAGCTCTGCCTGCCTTTTGGGTCCTGTGCGTGAAATGGGAAGCATTTCTGAGAATGCTACCCTGGAAGTCCTGGATTTCAACTTCCTACCTAAAAGCCTAAATTTGGCCTCCAGAACCTCCGTAACACATTTTCCTATATCATTGGTACCAACATATATGAAGACAGTAGACTCCTCTCCAGTGCTATCTAAAATTTTGTCTAGTTGTTCCATGATGTCTGCTACCTTCACACCAGGCAGGCATGTTACCAAGAGATCCTCATGTCCACCAGCCATCCAGCTACCTACATGCCTAATGATTGAATTACCAACTATAACAGCTGTCCTAACCCTTCCCTCATGGGCACATGGCCCTGAAGAAACCTGCAAGAGGGTTTTATTTCATCTGGAGGACAGATCCTAGCTACAGAATCACTTCCTGCCACACCAGAGTGATGCTCTCCTGCCACATGACCTTTCTCCTTCATGGCAACAGGGAGGTCAGAATTCAGTACTACATCCCTGTAGGTCTCGTCTATACATATCTCTGTCTTCCTTATGTCTTCCAAGTCTGCTACTCTAGCCTCCAGAGATTGGACTTGTTTTCTGAGAGCAAAGAGCTCTTTGCACCTAGTTCACACATAAGACCCCTCACCAATTGGGAAAAAATCACACAAGTGACACTCAGTGCAAAAGACTGGAAAGCCCCCATCAGCTGCTGAACTGCTGTCGGCATCTTAATTTTAAGGTTTTGTTTAGGTATTTAAGTTGTTTGCTTACTTATGTTTGCTGGGGATACTTATACTAATACAACTATACCTAATATGTTTAATGGACTTTGTTCACCTCAAGATTAATTAATCTCAGGTCCTTAATTAATGTAACCAGCTGCACCTGAAAACCAGCTGCACCTGAAAGTGGATATGGGCACTCCCTTTCCTTGAATAGATTTAAGAATCTATAAAGCTGAGATTATCCCTGGGGTGAGTGGGAGGGAAAGAACACTTCAATAACAAATATGTATATGTATATAGCCTCCCAGTGCATTCTGCTACCCTTATACCATCTTGTACATAGTGTATATAGTTCACCTGTTCACCATGTTTTAATTTCCCTGTTCTTTGTAGGATCAATGTTAGACTGTACTACATTGCACATTTCTTGTTACATGTGAACCGCGCTGATGATAAATAGTGCGGTATAGAAAAAACAGTATAGTGCGGTATAGAAGACAAACCACCCATCTGGGCAGCAGCAGAATGGGATAGTGTTGACGGCGGAGGATCACATTTCTGTGACAACGGCAACAACACCAAACTTAAACTGCGCGGAAGGAAGGCCCGGCAATCTACTTCTGTATCTTGCCATGAAAACCCAATGGATAGTTACAACAAAACAAATTGTGCTATGGTGCTGGAAGATGAGACTCCCAGGTCGGAAGGCACTCAACTAGCTACTGGGGAAGAGCTGAAGACTTTTCAGAGTAAAGCCAGCATTTATGATGTGGTTGGATCAAAGCCCTCGGGAAGTCTGACTGCTGATGTAGCTGCGCATGAAATGAGAGTCAGAAGCTGTAAAGATGTCTTACACATTGGAACATGGAACGTACGAAGCATGAACCAAGGGAAGTTGGAGGTGGTCAAGAATGAAATGGAACGTGTACAACTTGATCTGTTGGGTGTCAGCGAACTGAAATGGACTGGCATCGGGCACTTTGCATCAGATGATCACATGGTCTACTATGCTGGAAATGAAAAACAAAGAAGAAATGGTGTTGCATTTATAATAAAGAAGAAACTTGCAAGAACTGTAATGAAATACAACGCAGTCAGCGAACGCTTAATCTCTATTCGTCTACGAGGATTGCCTATCAACACAACTATAATTCAAGTATATGCCCCAACAACAGCTGCAGAAGAGAATGAAATTGAAGAGTTCTATGAACAAGTACAAGCTGAAATTGACAGAACATGCAAACAGGATATCCTGATAGTCATGGGTGACTGGAACGCAAAAGTTGGCAACAAAGAAGAAGGCAAAGTAGTTGGAAAATATGGACTTGGCAACAGAAATGAAGCTGGAGAAAGATTGATAGATTTCTGCAAGACCAATGATCTATTCATCTCAAACACCTTCTTCCAGCAACACAAGCGACGACTGTACACATGGACTTCACCCAATGGATTGTATAAAAATCAAATTGACTACATCTGTGGAAGTCAACGATGGAAAAGCTCTGTAACATCAACAAAGACAAAACCTGGAGCTGACTGTGGTACAGATCATCAACTACTAGTATGCAAACTTAAGCTAAAGTTGAAAAAGAGCAAACCACTCATGAATGCACCAAAATATGACCTTGAGAATATACCACTGGAATTTAAAGACTGCCTGCAAAATCGATTTGCTGCTTTAGATACAAATGACAGAGCTCCGGAAGAGTTATGGAATGACATCAAGAAGGTTGTGCTGGAAGAAAGCGAGAAGACTCTACAAAAGGTGAAAAAGCAAAACGGCCAAAATGGATGACGGAAGAAACTCTGAAAATTGCCCAGAAACGCAGAGAAGCTAAAGCCAAAGGAGAAAGAAAGACAATCGCAGAACTCAACAGAGATTTCCAACGTGCAGCAAGACAGGACAAGGAAAAGTACTACAATGACACTTGCAAGGAAATAGAAGCAGAAACTATTAGAGGAAGAACAAGATCGGCTTTCCTAAAGCTGCGAGAGTTAAAGAAAAAGTTCCAGCCTCGAATTGGAATGTTACAAGATGCTCAAGGTTCTATGTTGAATGATTCTGAGAAGATCAAGAAAAGGTGGAAGGAATATACAGAGTTTTATATGATAAAGATCAAGTGGACCAACAGCCGTTTCAACCTATACCTTATGATCAGGAACCATTGGTGATGAAAGAAGAAGTTGAAGCAGCATTGAAAGCCTTATCAAAGAACAAAGCACCAGGCATTGATAGCATTCCCATAGAAGTATTGCAGCAATCTGATGCAGCTGTTACCGTACTTACAAGGCTCTGCCAAGAAATATGGAAGACAACATCATGGCCAACTGACTGGAAAAGATCTGTGTTTATACCAATACTAAAGAAAGGTGATCCAACCGACTGTGGAAATTATCGCACAATCGCTCTGATCCCACATGCCAGCAAGATTCTACTGAAGATTATTCAAAAGAGACTACAGCCATACCTAGAACAAGAACTACCTGAAGTGCAAGCAGGGTTCAGGAAAGGGCGAGGAACGAGAGACATCATTGCGGATGTGAGATGGATCCTTGAAAAGACTAAAGAATACCAAAAGGATATCTATTTGTGCTTTATCGACTATAGCAAGGCTTTTGACTGTGTAAACCATGAGAAACTCTGGGCCACATTAAGAAGCATGGGTATACCAGAACACCTGATCGTTCTCTTGCGTAATCTGTACATTAATCAAGAAGCAACAGTTCGAACGGAACAACGAGAAACAGAATGGTTTAAAATAAGCAAAGGTGTAAGACAAGGCTGCATACTTTCCCCCTACCTGTTTAATTTATATGCAGAACAAATCATCAGAGAAGCAGGACTGTATGAAGACAACAGAGGTGTGAAGATTGGTGGAAGACTCATCAACAACCTTCGCTATGCTGATGATACCACATTACTGGCTGAAAGCGAAGATGATCTGAAACATTTGCTTCTCACAATCAAAGAACATAGTCTCAAAATGGGCCTGCACCTTAATGTAAAGAAGACAAAGATCATGACAACTGGCATAATCAACAGGTTCATCGTTGAAGGAGAAGAAATTGAAATCGTGAACAACTTTAACCTACTTGGATCAACTATCAATAAAGAAGCAACAAGCAGTCAAGAAATCAGACGACGCATTGCTCTTGGCAGAATGGCTATGAAAGACCTAGATAAGATTCTCAAGAGCAGAGATGTCTCTCTCCATACAAAGATTCGACTTGTTCAAGCCATGGTATTTTCAATAACATCATATGGATGTGAAAGCTGGACAGTGAAAAAGACAGACAGGAAGAAAATTGATGCCTTTGAATTATGGTGCTGGCGGCGAATACTGTGTATACCATGGACTGCCCGAAGAACAAACCAGTCGGTACTAGAGGAGATCAAACCTAAGCTTTCTTTAGAAGCTCAGATGACAAGACTTCGACTTTCATACTTCGGACACATCATGCGAAGAGAGAGATCATTAGAGAAAGACATCATGCTTGGCAAGATAGAAGGTCAACGCAAAAGAGGAAGGCCAGCAATGAGATGGATCGCTACAATAACAGCAGCTACGGGTACCAGTCTGTCGTCAATGAGCCGCCTGACTGAAGACCGAACACAATTTAGGATAGCTATCCAGAGGGTCGCCATGAGTCGACTCCGACTCGACGGCACTTAACAACAACAACAACAGAAAAAACAATAAATAAAAAAATAAAGCTGGCTTGCTACACAGTGCCCTGACCTGTGCTTCTAAGGTAAAGTCTTACCAATTTCTTGTGTGATTCACACAGCCCTTGGTTTGATAGAGGGATCCTTTCAAATTGCCCCTTTGATCTGTCACTTGCCTTAACAATTATTTAACACTACTTCACAGATCTTTTGCCTCCTAACTGGAAGGCCACTTTGTAAAGGTCACTAGAAAGAAACATCCTGTTGGGATGTCCATCCCCGCTGTTCGCCCCCCCCCCTTCCGTCCCCGGCAAGAGACTCCCCATATGAACAAGAGGTTTGTATGGGGAGGCTTAGATGGGGGCAGGAGGGGGCACTGCAGAGGCAGAATGAGGGCAGGCAGTGGACAGTATACGACCCCAGATGCATAGGGCCGATTCTGAAGTTGGCCCTGTACATACAGGGCCTTGGATCTAGATGTGGGACTTATTCCACCTTGGAGGTGGAATAAGTCTCCCTGGACATCGGGGGTGGGCAGCAGCAGAGATATGAGAGGGTGCAGGGGATTCCCTGCAGCCCGACCCTGGCCCTGGAAGGCCAGATTGGGGGTTGGGCTGTGGGGCAAGAAGATTGTAGTCAACGGCTGGAGATCACAGCTCCTGATTGGAGCCACGGTGCCATGGCAATGGGCAGAGCCATACCAAGCCATAGTTGCATACCCCTCTGCTGGTTGCCTGCCTCTTCCCCCCTCCCCCACATTGCCCTGCCGCTGCCGCCACTACTTTTTGTTTTCTCGGAGCAGTGGCAGCAGCAGTGAGGCAGACCTTTGTTTGAATGGCTGACCTAGTCTCTCACTCCTCTGATGCAACCTTCATCAGAGAAGAGAAGGAGGGACCCAACCTGCCTACAAATGTGGGTCTCCTTCACTGCTTCTGCCTCCGCCGCCTCTGAGAAAACAAAAAGGTGGCAGGGCAATTCAGAGGGGCATGTGGGGGCTGGCAACCAGACATGCACCCCTAATCCTCTTGCACACTGTGCAGCTGCACTATTCACACAAGGCTAGGTACTGTACTAGCAACGGGACACCATGGCACCACTGCTCCATTCAGGAGCCTGACTGAGTTAGCCAGGCATGGGTCTATAATTGCAGGCCAATTTGAATCGGGTCCTGGCTGGCATGTACAGGCCCTAGACCTCATTCTGATATCGCAGGGCACATCTAGTCCCCACAGGATCAGAATCTGGTGTGCCTCTGTGCGTCCCGATTTCGATTAGACTCACAGGAGCCTGTATGCACACATTAGAATGTGCCTCTCTATGTGAATGCTAAGCTATACTCTGATTTCATTTAAATGAAAAGCTTTCTGGTGGTCCTAAGACCTGACTGACTCGGCAAAAACACTGAATTCTCAAATACACAGATTTATCAGCTTTAACCCAAAGAATTCCCTTTTTCACAAAGATTTAAAATATATTCCAGAAGATAAATGCTTACAAGTGCAGATCTATTTCCAGCTGTAGCAGACCCTTTTGGTAGTCCTTCAAGGCTGAGATTCACAGAGCTCTGGCTGACCTATTTATTCATGATTCTAAGGTAAAGCCTTACCAATTTCCTGAGTGATTCACACAGCCCTTGGTTTCAAATTGCCCCTCTGATCTGTCACTTGCTTTTAACACTTATTTGAGGCAACTTCACAGATCTGTTGCCTCCTAACTGGAAGGCCTCATTGTAAAGGTCACCAGAAATAAGTTTATTTCTTTCTACTCAGAGACTATTTATTCTACTTGTATACTAAGCTATACTCCTATTTGATTTAAATAAAAAAACTCTCTAGAAACAAAGTTATTTCAGAGACTATTTACTCTATTTTACTTTCTATGCTATGCTATACTCTGATTTGATTTAAATGAAAAGCTATCTGGTGGTATTAAGACCTGACTGACTCAGCAAAAACACTGAATTCTAAAATACACAGATTTATCAGCTTTAACCCAAAGAATTCCTTTTTTTCCCCACGGTTTAGAGTATATTCCAGAAGATAAATACTTACAAATGCAGATCTATTTCCTGCTGTAGCAGTCCCTTTTGGTAGTCCTTCAAGACTGGGCTGCAAAAATCTAAGGGAGCGGTACAATATAGGAAGTGAAGTACTTTTTTCTACAAAAGAAAAGCAGGACCTGGGTATGATTGTGGCTGACAGTCTTAAAGTAGCTAAACAGGTAAAAAAGGTGACAGTGAAAGCCAGAAGGATGCTTGGGTGCATATGGAGAGGAATGGCCAGCAGAAAATAGGAGGTAATAGTGCCTCTGTATAAGTCTCTATCGCCACCTCATTTGGAGCATTGTATGCAAGTTTGGAGACCCCACCTTCAAAAGGATATAAACAAGTTGGAGTTGATGCAGATGGTGGCTACTAAAATGGTTAGTGGTCTCCGTTATAAAGCATATTTAGGATAGACTTAAAGATCTTAATATGTATATTTTAGAGAAAAAGCGGTATAAAGGAGAAATATGATAGAGATGTTTAAATACCTCTGCGGCATAAATGCACAGGAGGAGCGTTTCTTTTGATTGAAAGCAAGCTCTGTTATGAGGGGACATAGGATGAGGGTGAAAGGAGATAGACTCAGGAGTAATATGCGGAAATGTTTCTTTATGGAAAGAGTGGTTGATGCATGGAATAGTCTCCCAGTGGAGGTAGTAGAGATGACGACAGTATCTGAATTAAAAAAAACAACAAAAAAACATGGAAAAAACACACAGGATCTCTAAAGATAAAAAGGGGACTATTGTAGTTGATATGGAAGGGAAGACTAGATAGGCCATGTGGTCTTTTTCTGCCGTCATGTTTCTATGTAAGACAAAAGATAAGAATAAGGGAAAAAGCAAAGAGCGAGGAGACATAAGGAATAAGGGTCAGGATCCAAAAGCACACTACTAAGACCCTTATTCACTCTTCAGTTACCTCCAGTCTAGACTATAGCAACCTCCTCCTTGCTGGTCTCCCTCTGTATCATCATTCTACCCTTCAATCAGTTTAAAATTCAGCTGCACAGCTAATCTTTCACCAGTCTCGCTATGTTCATGTAACCCCTTTTCTCAAGTCACTTCATTGGCTCCCTATCTATGTCTGTACCCAGTTCAAACTTTTCCTGCTGACCCATAAGTGCATTCATTCTGCTGCTCCTCACTACCTTTCCTCTCTTATCTCTCCCTACACTCCCCCTAAGGAACTTTGTTCTTCTGACAGATCACTTCTACGTGTGCCCTTCTCTTCCACTGTCAACTCCAGGCTTTGATCTTTTCACCTTGCTGCTCCTTATGCCTGGAACAACCTACCTGAGTCGGTACATCAGGCTCCATCTCTGGCCCTTTTCAAATCTTGACTAAAAGCTCACCTCTTTGAGCCTGCTTTTGGATCCTGATCCTCATAGTCTCCTGCTCTCCAACTATGTGTTTCCTTACCATTCCCCTAGATATATCCTAATCCCCAGTTGTTATGTTGTCTGTCTTGACTAGATTGTAAGCTCTGATGAGCAGGAACCGTCTTTTACATGTCTCTATATAGCGCTGCGTATGCCTTGTAGCACTATATGAATTATTATTATTAGTAGTAGTTTTAGGGCTTTCCAGCTTGTCTAGGTGATGTTCTAATCCTCTTTAGATGTTCTACTACTGGCTTTGGGCTGCAGTTCCTGACGCCAAGAAAAACTGACCTAGCTCAGTGGAGAGAAACTACTAGCCTAACACCATTGACGATACTTAAACTCTCTTTTAAAAGTAGTTTTTCAAATTGCCATTATTGTACCTGTTTATTTTGCTCTACTAGGAGAGCATAGGTTTTCCTGGTCCTTTGAAAGAGCCTTAGGAAGAGTTACTTGGCTTTTTCTCAATGACTGAAGTGTACTCCTCAGTGCCTTTAGGTGTTCCTATTTGGAAGTAGGGTCTTTCACCTTGTCTTCCTACTGTTTAGACATTATTCAGATATTTTGAGTCCTTCTAGCCTATCTTCCTGCTGTGCTGGCCCTTCCTCTTGTGTTCAGTTTTTCTTGGAGTCAGGTTGTTTGGAACTGCAGCCCAAAGCTGGTGCCCCATCCACCCTCTGCTATTGCCTTTCAGACCTTTACCATTGTGCATCCTCTGCTCTGTCCCTCAATATCTGATCTCAATCAGTCCGACCCAGGGAGATCAGGTTCCTATGCTGGGACCAAAGTCCTCAGTGCCAGGCCTCTAACCTGCAGGCATACTGCATAACTGATCTCACTCCACTCCCGTTGCCTGGGCTCTTCCAGCCTGTAGTGCAGCTGCATTAGCATTCTTCAGATATTTAAGGGTCTTTCAGCCTGTCTTGCTATAGTGTTGAAACCCATTGGATGTAGTTTGGGCCTTCCAAGCTATTTTGCCACTCTGTTGGCACTCTTTGGATCTTTCAGGGCCTTCTCTCCTGTTTTGCTGCTGTGGTGACACTTTACAGGTTTTTTACTACTACTACTACTACTACTATGACTCATTTATATAGTGCTACAAGGCATACATAGCACTGTACAAACACATATAGAAGATGGGGAGAGCAGCAGCCAGCCAGCATCGGAGGTGTGTGAGCGGGAGCTCCACCTCTTTCCTTTCAGCCTGCCCATACCAGCTGCCTTTAACGGCTTTAAAACCATCACTTCCACTGGCGTGCCCGTGCCTTGCGGGCCCACGCCTGAGGGCCTCGCCAGAGGGCCCTTTGGCATGGCCCTTAGGCGTAGGACCGTGCGGGGCCGTTTAAAATGCTGCTACATTGGTTCTGCTTGCTGTGGAGATCGGAGCGGTGGAGGGGTGATGTCGACAGCGGAGGTTGTGAGTGGGAGCTTAAACACCTGGTGGTATGATATCTACCTCTTCAGATGCTATGTGGAGCATTTCTTCTTGTCTCCTCTAGTCCTTTAACTATCACTGTATCTCTTATTCTGTCCTATCTAATTAACGGCGTTCTTTTCATTTTTTCTGTAACTTTTATGTAATATTGTAAACCGCTCTGATGCTTTGGCTTGAGCGGTATATCAAATATAATAAACATAAACATAAACATAAGACAGTTCCTGCTCATAGAGCTTACAATCTAATCTACACAGACAGTACAATGCAAGAGAAACAAGGGATTCAAATAGGGAAAGGAGACACAAGGGGAATAATGGATTAGGATCCAAAAGCGGCCTCAAAGAAGTAAGCCTTTAGCATGGATTTGAAGAGGGGGAGAGATGAGACTTGACATAAAGATACAGGAAGTTTTCTTCCAGGCATAAGGAGCAACAAGGTGAAAATATCGAAGTTTGGAGTTGGCAGTAGAAGAAAAGGGCATAGAGAGAAGAAAGCCAGAGGAGGAGCGGAGTTCACGAGGAGAGGTATAGGGAGAAAGGAGAGAGGAAAGGTAATAATGAGGGGCAGTAGAATGAATGTATATATAGGTTGGAAGGAGAAGTTTGAAATGGATACAGAAACAGAAGGGGAGCCAGTGAAATGATTTCAGAAGAGGAGTTATATAAGTGTATCGGGGCTAGCAGAAGATTAGCCGTGCAGCAGAGTTCTAAATAGATTGAAGAGGAGAGAGATAACTCTGAGGGAGACAGCAAGGAGGAGGTTGCCAATAGCCAAGAGGGGAGGTAACTAAAGAGTGGACAAGGGTTTTAGTAGTATGTTCAGAGAGGAAGGGGTGAATTTTGTTAATGTTATAGAGAAAGAAGCAACAGGTTTTAGCTATCTGTTGAATATGGAGGTCATTCCGAAACATGGCTTGTGGGGCTGCATGTTCCCCCTATTCCCCGCCTATCCTTCTCGAACATCCTGTGCTCTAAGATGAGGAGAGCCGGTGGGGGGCAGGAGGGGGTGTCTCAGTGGAGCAGGGGCGGGCCAGCCTGGCAGCACATACAGGGCCGATTCAGGTCATGGCCCTGTACTTGCTGCCGGGCCATGGGGACGTGCTGTTTATACCACCACAAAGGTGCAGGGCCAGGTGCGGGGATGTCCCCGCTGCCTGATCCAGGTCCCGGCTGGCAAGCTGTGAGTCGGGTTGTGGGGAAGTGGGGGGGGGGGGGCAAACCGCGGTGGCCAAAAGAGCCTGCAGGGAAGACGTCCCCATATGCAGGCAGGGGCATGCCGTGCTGTCCTTGGGCCTGATTCTGGCTACCACGGGAATGTTTTGTTCCCACGGTCCAGAATCGGGTCCAAATGGGCCTGTCTTGCCCTAGGCCATCCGGATGGGCCTGATGTGCCTCTACGGGAATGGGGCTCCACGTGTAGAGAAGGAAAGGGAGGAGTCAAAGATAACCTCAAGGTTGCGGGCAGAGGAAATAGGAAGAAGAAGAGTGTTGTCAACAGAGATAAAGAAATGAGGAATGGGGAGGAGGGTTTAGGTGGAAAGATAAGAAGTTCAGTTTCAGACGGCAGTGAGACATCCAGGCAGCGATGTCAGACAAGCAAGCAAAGATACGAGCCTGGACTGTGAGAGAAATGTCAGGTGAAGATAGATAAATTTGAGTCATCAGCGTAAAAATGATACTGAAAGCCATGGGAAGAGATGAGTGCACTAAGGGACTGGATATAAAGAGAGAAAATGAGAGGGCCCAGAACAGACCCTTGGGATACACCATCTACATGGAATACTTGTCCTTTTTGGATGTTTTCAGGCCTTTCAGCCTATCTTGCCACTGTGTTGGCACTTTTTGAGTGTATTAGAACCTTCCAGCCTAATTTGTTATTGTGTTGACATTCTTCAGGTGTTTTAGGGCATCCAGCCAATCCAGGCGCTCTGCTAGTTCTCTTTGGGTGTTCTACCACTGGCCTTGGACTGCCGTTCCAGCAATCTGACTCCAAGAAAAACTGATTCTGGCGCAGTGGGTGGACAGTACTGGCCTAACACTCATGTTCTTTTCAAATTTCCATTATGATATTGGTTTACTATAGGTCCCATGCCACTAGTATTAGCTTTTCTTTTTAGGGCTTGTCTAGCCTGTCTAACTGCCATATTGGCCCTTCCTTGAATATCCTAGGTTCCCCCGGTAGCCAATTGCTACTGATTTTGGAGCATTCACCATGACACATTCTCTGATCTTTATTTAAATCCATCAAGATCTCATTCCTAGCTGTCCATGAAATCTTCCCTCAGCCCTGGGGGTTCTTCACCACAAGTTCCTATGCTGGGACAATACTTCTCCGTGCCAGGACTTTAACTTGCAGGCACACAGTTTAGCTTGTATTTCTCCACTTCCGCTGTCTGGGTTCTTCCTGTCCATCTTGCTTCTATATTGGAACTCTTCAGGTGTTTTAGGCTTTCCAGCCAATCTGGGTACCACACTAGCCCTCTTCCAGTATTTCCTCCTCTTCCTGTGCCTTACAGCCCACTGTACTTTAACCCACTTATGCTGCCTTAGGGTTCTCCAGAGTGCTATTGTTGCTTTACCTATGCCCTGGAATTTTTCTGCCAGTGTTGGTGCTGGTGCTGTTTGACCCCTCAAGATGCCTTAGTATTCTCCTGCCAGTTTTGGTGCTACTTTGCCCTCTTCCACTTCTCTAGGGTGTTCATTCCGCTCTTTATACTGCCTTGCCCTTGTAGTTGTCCTGCCACTGTGCATTTACCCCTCTTCTGGTGCCATGTAGTGTTTGTGATCCTCCTGACGGCTTGAAGTAGTGTTGTCTCTGTTACAGATGCCTTCCAGGTAGTTTCAAGCAGGCTTGATTTGAAATGGATAGCATGTCTTACTCTTCCATTGTAAAACAGCTTTCCCCATAGACTTCAATAGGGATGAACGACATAAATGCGCAAATGATTCGGTGTACATATACTAATTGAACAGGGCCCGAGGACAAATGATAAGTGACATGAAAGCATTTGGCACACACGTCCGTACTGAAAAGGGAGGCTACTGGATAATTTGTCAGTGCTAATTTGGCTGCTGCAGCAATGTCTGCCTCATCACCCTTCATGATCTTGCAGGTCGGGTTCAACAACAGTTTGGTTAAATACAATCTTCCCCATGGTCTGTTCTGTGAAAACCAAGTGGTGCAATTTCTGATGAGACAATAACAGTGGTATGCCACATAAAAGCTTATTTTGATGCTGGTTTGGATGGGGGGGGGGGGCAATCGAAAAATTTTTGTGAACCACTGTGCACAAATGCTATGTTTTCTCAAAATATATCCTTCTTCTCAGAAGTGCCTCTTCTCTTAGCCTTGCACTTAAGCTTCTGAGACCCCAGGTTTTTTTTTCTTTTGAAGGGTTTAGGAGGTCCTTGCAAAAGCCTCTGATAATTGCTTCTTTCTATTAATAACTTTTTAATCGGCACTAATCCTGACCCTGTTTGCTCTGTTATTCATTTTATTCAGAATGGTAGTAGTGACATATCCATAACATCTTTGGCTATGTTTTTGGCCACGCTTTTCACCTGCAGTTTAACAATCTTAAAGCTCCTTTTCAAAAGTGGCAGTACTTGTCTAAAGAGTATGAAACAGCCCACCAATTCTGTACTCTGTACAAAATGGAAGCCCTGTAAAACCCCAGAAACTAAACACAAATCACCAAAATAGTTACAAATTATGCAGTACCCAAACCAAATACAATGTAATCTATCCACCTTCAAGGTATGGACATTTTTATATAATAAATAATATCCTCACTAATGGAATCACAGATATGGAGTGTGTGAAAAACTCTCTCTTATCTTTATTTATCTTAATTTATTATAAAACCATCCTTATTATAGTGAATGCATAAAATCTATTATACAATGACCCGCACTCCGGATAGATTCACAAATTACATTTCTTTAACAATAATTCCAAAAATTCAATTAATGCTAATAGCAAACACTATAGCAACAAACATACATCCAACATTATATCTTCCATATCACCATATCATTCATAAGTTATATAATGTTGTAAAACCTCATATTATTTCATATAACATTCATATAAATTTATAAAGTTTATATAATAACACTCTATAAATGTATTTCATATATACTATACATCTGTAATCACATTACCTTTCATATATTCATAATCACAATACCCTTCATATACCAAAGTTCCATATCTGCAGGCAACAAATCTATCATTAATCAAGTAATCTTCAGATCATCTTCAATGTGTAGACCCCAAATGTTTACAAGACGTTAATTCACATTCAAGCAGGAGAAACTCAATCAAGAAATACGATCTTTTGCGCCACAATCTTCTACTCCACAAACTGATTGGCACCCGATCAAATGGAACATAATCTTCAATCTTTGATCTGCAAACCGGAAGATTGGGTCTTCTTGGGAGACAAACTGGCAGTGTTATGCCACCTTTACATGCCGCATTCACATAAAAACCACCAACTTTGCACAGCTGGCCTAGGCCACGTAATAATTTCTGTACACAGTGGGCTTGCCATAGGTTTTAATTATGACTATATTAAAGAATGTCTACTTTCCGGGATAACAGGTGAAGCTTAAGAAACACCTTCCCATAGCAAAACGAGTAATCCATCTTTTTTTGAAAGGCCAAGATGTCAATGTGTTGCTTCTTCATGGGGACATAATGAGGTTTGTTATAAGTGAAGGTGATAAACTTTTTCTTTCACCTTTAGTTGGTGCACAGCTTAGCAGCAATACAAAATTATCTCCTACTAACAGATGCTTCACTGTATCTGTATACAGATACCTCACCCTCTTGTGGTGTCAACAGAAAGGTAGGTAAAAGTGTTATATTTTAACCTCAAAATGTTCTTATATTCGCCAACAGTGCGGATTAGCATTTGTATACAACCACATTTATTTTGATTATTTGACTGATAGAACTGTATATGAGTTGCAGGGGGTAATGTTTTTTGGTGAGCGCTGATTCTTTGTTCATACTTTTGGCTAAAGCTTTCATGGTTGTGTAGTAGCCTCTCTTTAGTACAAATTTATCTACTGGTGTACCATCCACCATAATTGCGTAAGGCTATTTTTTTTCTAACGCTGCTTAACGTATGTGGGTATTGTGTTTCCACAAATCCTACATCCTATGGTCCTATGCCACAAACAGAGTTAAGGTAATTGTCCTAACCCCTCCCCATCAGCCCATTTCCTGTCCTAGCCCCCTCATAGCCCATTATCAGTCCTAACCCTCCCATAGCCCATTACCAGTCCTAACCCCCCATCAGCCCACAGCCCATTACCAGTCCTAACCCCATCAGCCCACCTCCAGTGTTAACCCCCCATCAGCCCATTTCCAGTCCTAACCCCCCCAACAGCCCACAGCCCATTACCAGTCCTAACCCCATCAGCCCACCTCCAGTCTTAACCCCCCCATCAGCCCATTTCCAGTCCTAGCCCCCCATAGCCCATTACCAGTCCTAACCCCCCACAACAGCCCACCTCAAGTCCTAACCCCTCCCCATCAGCCCATTTCCTGTCCTAGCCCCCCATAGCCCATTACCAGTCCTAACCCCCCCAACAGCCCACAGCCCATTACCAGTCCTAACCCCATCAGCCCACCTCAAGTCCTAACCCCTCCCCATCAGCCCATTTCCTGTCCTAGCCCCCACAAAGCCCATAATCAGTCCTAACCCCCCCATAGCCCATTACCAGTCCTAACCCCACCATAGCCCCTTACCAGTCCTAACCCCGCATCAGCCCACAGCCCATTACCAGTCCTAACCCCATCAGCCCACCTCCAGTCTTAACCCCCCATCATCCCATTTCCAGTCCTAGCCCCCCATAGCCCATTACCAGTCCTAACCCCCCCCACAACAGCCCACCTCAAGTCCTAACCCCTCCCCATCAGCCCATTTCCTGTCCTAGCCCCCCTATAGCCCATTATCAGTCCTAACCCCCCCATAGCCCATTACCAGTCCTAACCGCGCATCAGCCCACAGCCCATTACCAGTCCTAACCCCATCAGACCACCTCCAGTCTTAACCCCCCATCAGCCCATTTCCAGTCCTAGTCCCCCATAGCCCATTACCAGTCCTAACCCCCCCAACAGCCCACCTCAAGTCCTAACCCCTCCCCATCAGCCTATTTCCTGTCCTAGCCCCCCATAGCCCATTACCAGTTCTAACCCCCCCCCAACAGCCCACAGCCCATTACCAGTCCTAACCCCATCAGCCCACCTCGTTTTAACCCCCCCCGCCCATTTCCAGTCCTAGCCCCCCCATAGCCCATTACCAGTCCTAACCCCCCCCCCATCGGCTCAAGTAAAATTAAAAAAAAAAAAAAAAGCTGGCTGCTACCGCTGCCGCTGCCGCTGTGGCAGCGGCAGAATGGAGTGTCCCGCGGGGCCCCCTCTGCCCGGCTGAGTCCCTCCCTCCCTCCCTCTGCGACGGCTGAGCCCCTCTGTGCCGGCTTTCAGATTCGCGAAGGGAGAGTGTCTTATTAAAAGAGGGCTGCTACACAGTACCCTGTCTTGTGCTGCTGAGGTAAGCTAAATTCTGATTTGATTTAAATTATAGCTCTTAGCTGCTGCTAGGCTCTAACTTCTTATGAAATTTGAACTACAAGCTCTCTGCTGGGTTTTAAATTTAACCAGAAAGCTCTCTTCTGTGTTTTAAAACTAAAAGTACTTTTCTGATGCTAGGCCCTGAGTGACTATTAAATGTACACTACAAGCTCTCTGCTGGGTTCCAAATGTAACCAGAAAGCTCTCTTCTGTGTGTTAAATTTAAACTAAAAGTACTTTGCTGTTACTTGGCCCTGAGTGACTATTAAATTTAAACTACAAACTCTCTGCTGGGTATGAAATGTAACCAGAAAGTTCTCCTCTGTGTTTTAAATTCAAACTTTAATTGCTGCTACTAGGCCCTAACTGATCCAACAAAAAACAGTGGGTTCACAGATTAAGTAGCTTTAATACAAAGAATTCTTTTTAGAAAATTACCAGAAGTACATACTCACAGTTGCAGATTTCTCTCCAGAAGTAACAGTCCCCCTTTCTAGTCCTTCCACTTGATTCCACTTGTCAAAATGCATTTGACGAGAGCTTTGTAACTTATTCTAACTCTACTACAGGCCTCGACATATTCTCGTTGAATCTAGGAAGTCAGTCCAAAAACGTAGGAGACAGAAACTTAGTCATCTCTTACACTATCCTGAATGAAGTTAGAGTGGGAGGAGGGAGAAGAGAATTCCCTCTGAGATCAGCCACAGCTCTTTTAGAAACTGATTTACTAAGGCTCTTTCCCTATTCTGTGTCTATGGGCAAAGAGAGTTTCGTAAAGCATCCCCTGAAGGTGCCTCTGCAGAGTACTGGCAAAAGCCAGCAGGCTCCCTTGCCCAAGCATGCTCTCAGTTGTGTGATGGCACCCAATAGATAGGTGAAGGAATGAAGCAATTGCCTCTTTGCTTCACATAGCACTATGGCCTGAGACCCTTCCAGCCTTCACCCATACTTTCATATCCACATTCTAGACTTCAACCACTCTCTTTTTGATACTCCTCCTTCCAGTCTTCACCCAGTTTCTCTCTCTTTCTTCCCTCCCTTCCAGCCTTCACCCAGTCTCTTTCTCTTTCATAACACCCTCTTCCAGCCTTCATCCAGTCTCTCTCTTTCATACTCCCCTCCTAGCCTTTACCTAGTCTCTCTCTCTCTCTCAGGCTTTTGAGACTGCTATCTATTCTCCTCACCTCATTTGCAGCTCCCAACTAAAACAGCTTGCTACTTCTCCACCTCGATCTGGCTCTTTGCAAGCTTGAGCCATTCAGTGGAGGACTAGTCTTATGGATTCAGCTCTTGGGCTGGTGTAAGTGATTGTGCCTAGATTTGATATGTGTTACCCACTACTTATGCCTCTATTTTATAAAGAATGCATTTACTTGACTTTATAAAAAAGGTATGATTGATGCATGTAAAAATGCACAGTAACCTAAACATGCCTTATAAAATTATCCTTTCGCAGACCACCTACAAGAAAAACTGGATTCCGCACCACAACCAATGACAAGCAGTACCGCCAACCCAACCAAATCCTCCAAAGCATTTTATTTATTTATTTATTTTTTATTTATTAACAATTCTTATATACCGCACTATTAGACATCAGTGCGGTTTACATTGAACAGAAAACATCCGACAGTTTACATATGTCTGGTCATTACATTTAACAGGAAGTATAACTTGGCGAAATAGGGGAAACTAAATACAATGAAGGATTATCTGATGATGGATATCATGGTTAACTATATACAAAGGTGGTACAATAGTACATGGAACTGCTTGTTATTTACATTGTGAAGTTGGCCTGTTGCGGGGGTCTGTCTGTTTGACCACTCCTGCTATTCGCCTGGGGACAAATTCAGCACCCCATCCACAAAGCAGCTCTCAGACATCATCACCGCGCTCAACACAAGCACCGCACCAACAGACCCATGCCCGGTGACATGGATTAAGGCAATGAAGGAAAGCTTCATCCACACCATACACAACATAGTGCACAGCTCACTCTCCCAAGGAGCCATGCCAAACCAACTGAAGCTAGTCACTATAAGACCAATCCCTAAGAAATCTCCACTAGACAAGAGCAACCCAGCAGCCTACAGACTCATCTCCTGCATACAACTACCGGCAAAGATTATAGAAAAAGCGGTACAGCATCAACTCCAGGACCACATCGACACACATGCCCCACTGGACATACACCAGCATGGTTTCCGCCCAAACCACAGAGTCGAAACACTCCTGTTATACCTATTCAACTACATAATCCAAATCATAGACAACCACAAAAGAGGAACACTTATGATCTTCCTAGGCATTTCAGCAGCATTTGACACAGTGGACCACAGAATCCTCCTAACTAGACTACAGAGCATTGGACTAAACGGCACCACCCTGAGATGGTTCAACTCATACCTAATGGACAGACAGTTCCAGGTCAAGATTGGCCCCAACACCTCCCGACCCGCAAAGATCAAGCAAGACGTGCCACAAGGCTCCACCTTATCCACACTTCTATTCAACCTCTATATTCAACCAATTTGCAACATCATGAAAGAACACAAAATACAATACACAATCTATGCAGACGACATCATGATATATAACCCAGTCAACCTCAACAACCCTGACTGCACCAAAATAATAGACTGCCTCAAACACATGTCCAGCTGGCTCCAAGACAACAACCTGACCATAAACTACAACAAGACTGAGGCAATACTCATCACATGAAACACCAGCTTCATGCCTCCACCCTCCATCAACGTCAACAACACAACAATACCCTTAAAACCGGACGTGAAATACCTCGGAGTGACGCTTGACAAGGAGCTAAACCTACAGTCACACATCAGCAGGACCACCAAAAATGCATACTTCAAAATGAGACTAATCAGATGCCTCAAGCCCCTCCTTGCGCAAGATCATTTCCTCACAGTCTGTCAAGCCCTAATAACTCCCATCCTAGACTTCTGCAACCCAATCTATATTGGCATAACTAAGCAGTCACTCAGGCCACTACAAATGGGCCAAAACACGGCTGCATGCATAATATCCATATCATCAAAACAAGACCACATCACCCCCATACTAAAAAACCTCCACTGGCTCCCAATCAGCTCCCGCATCAGATACAAGACAGTCCTAAACATATTCAGAATCAAACACAGGAACTCAGCACTCAGCCTACAACCTCTCATACAACCCGACATCAGCACAAGACCAAGGAGGAGAGGCACATCGGACACAATCAACACACCAAAAGACTACACCAAGGTGTGCAGGACCACCGCAAGAAGAGCTCTATCAATGGCTGCACCTGCAATATGGAACACCCTCCCTGACGAACTACGATCGACAGAAGACATTAAGGACCTTCAAAAGCAACTCAAGACTTTGCTCTTTATGGAGCACTATGGTGGGAGCACATAGTGGGGCCTGTCTGCCACCGGACTAATACCTGACCCCCCCACACATGCTCCTTGTACATAACACTGTATAGAAGCTCATGCTGTAAATAGCCCACTTCGAATCAACGCTAACTTACACACACACAGGTTCACTGTACAGTATAACACTGCATGAGAACTCAAATGTCAATATAATTTGATTGTTTGCTGTGTTCACCGCCTTGATTGAAGGATAAGGTGGGATATAAATACTCTTAAATAAAATAAATAAATAATCCTTTTAGAGCACCAAGAGTGAGAAACTATAGAAACATGATATTGACTGCTGAATATTTAAAACTACCAGATGAACAGAGGCAGCTGTGACAAACAATAGGGACATATCAGAGAAGTGTGAGAAGGAACAAGAAAACTAAAACATTTGGGTCCTGATTTTATAACAGGACGCCTATGTGAGAAGTCCAAAAAGGCACCTATTATAAACCTATTTTATAAAGGCAACATTGGCTTCAAGAGCCAGCTTCAACAGCATGCAAATGTTGATGCATACATTTACAACTGTCCAAAGTTGGTATAAATTTGTGTGTGTACTGTGTACACTGTGCATACATCACAATTCTATATCTGCTCCACTACAACTCCGGAAACACCTATGCACAGATCTTGTAAAAGGAGGCTCACACATTCAGGGTATATACGTTTCAGGAGCATATGTGGTTATGCAATTTTGTAAAAACTCTTTAAGCATGTACTGTAAAATAGACTTTATTCACAGATAAAGCTTTGTACAATTAATCTTTTTAATATGAGTGTTAGAATCTTGAATTGTCATCAGAACTTGACAAGAAGCAAATTGTGGAGAGAAGTGAGAATACAATGGCGGAATCAAAAAAAATCAGATGGAATGCTGAATTTTGGAGGGTTTGAAGAGGATGAAGATGGTATTTTGGTAGACTGGCAAAAAAAGCATTGGAATACTATAATTGAGAAATGAATATGAGGCTCAGGAGTAATCTAAGAAAATATATTTTTTTACAGAGAAGGTGGTGGATTTGTGAAACAGCCTCCCAGCGGAGGTGCTGGAGACAACCTCCAAAATCCTTCACAGTTTCTGCCTCTCCATTCTTTTCTGGAGCTCTGATGCAATTATACATCTTCTGTCTATAACAACAACTGGATCTGAATTCAAGAAAGCATGGGACAGGTACTGAGGATTTCTAAGGAAGAGGAGGGATTGTAGAGCTTAGTAGCTGGTATGCATTGAATGGCAGAGTGGATAAAGTGTATGGTAGTGAGAGGACTCAGGATGGTGACAGTCAGCTGACAGACATGCCACTGAGCTCAGTGCAGATTTCCATTACTATCTTTTTCTGCAGGTATTTTTTCCACTTATGGGTAAAAGAAAAGGGAAGGTGAGGGCTAGGCCTGCTGAGCTCTTACCTTCTGGGCAAATTTTGATCCTGCAGTTTGCTCACTGGACTAGAGATGGAGCATAGCTGGTGTTATTTATTGCTGACTGGATCTTGAAGTATCTCTAAACTCTGACACAAAGGAGCGACCTCAGGCCCCTGGGAGTTGAGTCATCAGATGTGCCAGTGTGGTAATGCAGCATTAATCTCCAAGCACTTAGAAGGAAATATTTTTCCTGCTTCGTAAGTATTGTAGGCAAGTTGTCATTGAGTGCTATTCCAATAGTAAACCATGGATGATGGGAGAGCCCAGTGAGAGTGGTGGGCTCACTTCCAGGGTTGGAGACTAAAGGAACTATATCTTTACAAGCGCTCCCAGAGTAGTTCTAGAGTTGAATAGTCACTTAGTGAAGTCATAGTTACTCTTAAAGTTACATGGACTTCCAGATCTACTATGGAAATGACCAAGTCATAAATGCGCCCTGTACGACTTGCACATGTGGCGCGCCTCCCCCCCAGGTTTGTCATTTCCCTATGCCAGCATCTGCCCACTATATCCCACATCTCCATGTCCACGCTGCCTGCCCTTGCCCCGCTGCTGCCGTTTTCCGTGTCTCCTTAGTGGCAGTGGCGGCGGCAACTGCAGCAGAGAGTATCTCTAATTGAGAAAAAAATATGAGGGTCTTCCAGACTCTGCGTTTGCATGATTGCAGGATCCCTCCCACCTCTGACGTAGGTTTGCATCAGAGGAGGGAAGGACTAGACCAGCCATTCAAACACAGAGCTGCAAAGACCTGCATTTGAATGGCTGGTCTGATTAGGCAAACATGCAAATGCGCAGTCTGGAAGACCCATGTATTTTTTCCTCAATTAGAGATACTCTTTGCTGCTGCAACCATCACCACCAAGGAGATATGAAAAACGAAGCTAGCAGGACAAGGACAGTTGGGGGGAAGCCAAGGCTGGCAACTCCAAATGCGCCCCTATTTTTTTTTGCGCTCTGTGCAACTGCACTGCTCGCACAGGGCTAGGTATGGTGCTGGAAATGACAAAGTCATATATATCAGAACAGATATAACTAAAATAGTCTATTCATTCTGCCCAGTTTAGTTTCATTCTCTTAGTAGATGTGCATATAACATTTCCAAATGCAGTTCAGCACCAGATCTCCTCTTGCCTACGTATGTCTTCCATTCAACTTTCAACTTTCTTTTCCTATCTCTCCCATGTATGACCAAAATCCATCACAGTTTCTGTCTCTCCATTCTGTTTTGGAGCTCTGATGCAATTATATATCTTGGGCCCGATTCAGAGTTGGACATGCCAGCCCTCTGTGCACCCGGTCGGAACTGGATGCACAGAGTGAGCCGGGATTCTGATCCCACGGGGCACGTCTAATCCTGTTTGGCAGGCCGGAACCCCGATTCTGGTTGGCCTGCATGTGCAGGCCTTCCCTGGCTAACTCAGGGCTCTTGAATGTAGCCACAGCACCACAGAGTCTGGTTGCCATGGCATCTGTGCTCCATTCAAGAGCCGCGATCCCCGGTCGCCGGACCAAAATATTAATTCCCCGCAGCCCGACCTCCGATCTGGCCTCCCAAGGCCAGGGTCGGGCTGCAGGGAATTTCCTCTGCCCCCTCCCACCTTTTCTGAGCCCTAGATCTGCCCGATCCACCTGACTAGGGGAGCTTATTCCACTTCTGAGGTGGAATAAGTTCCCCATTCAGGCCACTGGCCCCAGACGTATAGGGCCGACATTGGAATTGGCCCTGTACGTCCAGGGCCGTCGACCACTCACTGCCTGCCCTAACTCCTCTCCCACAATGCCCCTTTCCTGCCCTTATCTAATCTCCCCATACAACGTGCGGGGAAGTTAGTCAGATTCGGCAGAGGGGCCAAATAAGGGGGATGGACATCCCAACGGGACATCCATTCCTGCTATTCACACCTCAGAATGACCCTGCTTCTGTTTATTTATTTATTTATTTATTAACTGCATTTATATCCCGCTTTTCACCGGGTCAAAGCGGTGTAACATATAACATAGGGGGGGGGCAATTTTTTTTTTTTTTTGGGGAGGGGCCATCACCAAGGGGCAACAATTAATGATTTAGGTAGACATGGACATGTATACGGTCATGTAGATAGGGTGGTATTTCTGTTCAGAGATGTTTATGACTGTAGCTACTACTATTACTATTAGTCATTTATATAACGCTACAAGGCATACGCAGCACTGTACAGACACATATAAAAGATGGTCCCTGCTCATCAGAGCTTACAGTCTAATCAAAACAGATAATACAGTAGATGAGAATAAGGGTACAAATAGGGAAAGGTAAGGAGACACAAGGAAAACCTGCTGTTCTGTGCAGGCTACCCTCATTCTTTCTTAAGCAAATCATACCTCGGATGTGTTAGGTTGCAATTGCCTCTCTGTGCAGTTATCCCTATGCTTGGGAGCCCTGATGCAATCTACTGTTTGGGGTTTTAACTGTGGTTCCATGCTGGCTACCCATTTCCATCCTTTTGCTACTACGGATTCTCTGCTTTCATCCTCTAATTTGTGTAATTTTGTTACTGTTTATTTCTCAGTCACCTCCTCTGATAGGGCATTCCAGGCATCCATCACCTGTTCTGGGAAGACTTATTTCTTGATATTGTTTCTGAATCTTTTCCCTTGGAGCTTCACATCATGACTCCTAGCTCTAAAACTTCCCTTCCATTGAAAAAAATGTGCTTTTTGTGCATTAATACTTTTCACATAGTTAAATGCCTCTACCATATCTTCCATCTTTCCTTTCCTTTAGAATATGCATAGTTATACTTCATTCTTATCTTATATGGCTTTTGCTGCAACTCTCTTTTTCTGACTTGCCTTTCGCCTCTCGCTATTATTTCTAAGATATAGCTATGAGTATTGCCAAATGTACGGATGGCTTGATGGATCTTACATGGGACTTACAACATAAAGTTTCAAATCATGAATACCTGCTTTTCAAACATACTGCAACATTGGATAATGTAATGGTAATCTCATAACAGGGTATCTACTGTATGTGAAGTGTTGAAAAAGGTAACTAGTTTGTTCCTTTTTGCACAAAGGATGTCAAAGTGCAATCTGGGATGTACAAGCCAGAACATCCGAAAAAAGCCAGGCTTCTCACTGAATCACCACTGCTTGCCCATTCATTATAGAATATGATACAAAGTTTTGACATTAGTACATAAAGCATTACATACTGGTCTTTCTGCCTATGTCGCCTCTTTAACCCTTCCTAGCGTTCCTCATAGGGTTCTCTGCTCAATTCATATTAATCACCTTTTCCTCTCTTCTGCTGTACAAGCTCGGTATGAGTCCACCAGACATTTTGCTTTCTGTTTTCTTGCACCAAGTCTATGGAACAACCTTCCCTCAGAACTCCATTTAGAACTCTCCTACACCAAATGTAAAGCCTCTCTCAAAACCCACCTATTTCAGCAAGCCTTTTATCTCTCTACATAGACAAAGCAGACAGCTGATAAGTCGTTTGGATACTTGATCTTCCTGAGCTCCTTCTGCTCTACTCTATCCATTTCTTTCTCCCCCCTGTTGTGAACGACTCTACCTCTTTTATCAGTTAATGGAGTTCCTTTCTTTATTTCTCATTACTATTTTAACTATAAACCACTTTGTTGGCTTGTAAAGCAGTATATCAAATTTTAAATAAACTAATCTTATATCTAGGAATTTAGTAACTGCCAGTATTTGGGCAGAAACAGAGGAATAATGTATATGCTGTATGAAGTGTTCTAACTAGAAGTCATGAAGAAGCATTTACCTTGTGCTGTAATAGGCTGTGATAAGTCACTGTGGTCTATCCTTCCTTTGGGGCTTGTGCATCAACATCGTGCTTTCAATCATGAGGGACAGGCAGGTTTGCCAGGAGTCCTGCAGAACCTGCCTGGCCCTCAGGATTTAAATTGCAGCTTAGAGGGAATGCTGGATAGAAATGATGTAGAGGGAAGTGCTATAGTCTATTTGTATTCATTATGTATTTATTTATTTATTTATTTAATATTTATAAGTTTATACAATACATCAAAAATAGAATCTTGAAACAGAAGCTGAGCAGGGTAAGGAAAATAAAACAGCTCATAACATAGAAAATCTCACAAAGCAACAAAACAACAACAATACCCAGCCCACTCTAGCCCCCGATAAGGAGGATACTATGAAAAGAAGAGAAAAAAAACAACGAATAATCCAAAAGGAAAAGCAGGTGTGCCTAACAGTCAGATACCTAACATGCTCAGATAGAGGCAGAGTAAGGGGCATCCCCACTTTCCAGATGCCGAGTGTTTATAAAGGCCAGCCGTTGGGACAGCTCATAAAAAATATATGAAACGGAATGATATTTAATCAGACACTTACAGGGAAATTTAAGGAAGAAGAGCCCTCCCAACTGCTGAACCCCAGGATGCAAAAGAAGAAATTCCCGTCTCCTCTTCTGAGTTTCCCTGGAGAAATCCGGAAACATACGAACGGTCAAACCCTTAAATAACATATGCCACTTCCTAAAGAAAAACTTCATAAGCCATTCTTTGTCAGATAAAAATGCTAAAGTAATAAATAATGTAGAGGATACCACATTTTCTTCTTGTGATGATTCCAGCATAGCCATCACATTTAAAGCATCAACAGATGATAATCCTCTAACAACCCCAGACCCCATCTCCTTTTTCCCAGACGGTAAATAATACAACTTAGCCATAGGAGGATGGGATTCAGGGGGGATACCCAAATTCTCAATCAAATAAGTTCGAAACATGTCCCTTGCAGATATCGATGCACTTCTAGGAAAATTGACCAAACGAAGATTCACAGCACAAGTTGCATTCTCCAGCATCTCCAATTTAACACATATAGGTAATATAAACTTCTTGAAAGACTCCAAATCACTTTCAACAGTTAATGCCTTAGTTTGTAAAAAGGAAACATCTGCCTGTAGAGATGATATTTTAGTTACATTCTCTTGAATAATAGATACGTTAGTAGAAACCTGAGACGCCAAACTGGACATCCGCGGAGCCAGATCCTTCTGAAGCTGTATAATGGCGGCCCATACAGTTCCAAAGTTATGGCCTCCGGGGAAGCAGAAGACGCTGAGGGGAGAATATCCATATTGCCAGATGTAACTTCTGAACAACTCGGCAGTGGAAAGGGCGCCTGCAGACCAGAGACTGATCCGTCATTTCCCTCTGCCATTTTTCACTGAGACCTCTGCCCTCTGACGCTGTTCCAGGGGAACACCAGCAACCAAGCCACATCCTGAGACTGGCCCCTGCTCACTGGCAGCATTCACGGAATCGAGATCCTCCGCCTGTCTCTCCAGGTCAGAAGCTTCTTGATGAGGGACTATCGAGGCCCGAGTTGAGCCCGGGGGGCAAGAATCGTCCCCCGATGCAGACACCGAGGACTCCATATCCGGCGGCTGCAATGCCGAGCAATGCTCCCCTTCAACAACTGGCTGTCGCGGCACAGGAAGAAAGAAAGAATCCAACGGCCCAACAGCTGCTGCAGGTAAAGGCGTCGAGATCCAAGGGGCAATAGAAGGCTGTTTAGCCCCTCTAGTCTGCCGCTTTTTCCCCATAGAAAGGCCTGCGCCGCACAGCACACCTACGAAGTCGCCATCTTGGATCCTCCCCTCCTCTATAGTCTATTTTTATGCCTATTTACAGTGCACCAATAGCATGCAACTTCAGCGCTGGTATATAGAAAGGAGCTCATATACAAATTAGCTATGCATTAGCCACGTGTTAAACTGTGCGCAAATGGCAGTGTTAAACTGGGAGAGCAAGTCAAACTTGTGCTGACTTCTGTGTGTATGGGAGAGCAAGTCAAACTTGTGCTGACTTCTGTGTGTATGTGTGTTTGACTTGCTCTCCCAGAGAAACAGACACTGTGTGGCTAATTTGCATATGAGTCCCGACAGTATTTTGATGGCGTCGGGGGCTTTCCCTGATTCCTGGCCCCCGATGCCATCAAAATACTGTTGGGGGTTAGTGCCCCCAACAGAAAGCAAATCCCTGGTGGCCCAGCGGCCCCGATCCCCCCACCCACCAAAGTAAAAATAATCCCTGGTGGCCCAGCAGCCCTAAACCCCCCATTCACCCAACTAAAAATATTCCCTGATAGCCCAGCAGCCCCGATGCCCCCACCCACCCAACAAAAAATAACCCAGGTGGCTCAGTGACCTGAACCCTCCCTCCTGGTACCTTTACAAATGAGCAGGAGTGCTCTTGAAAAATGGCAGTGCCTGGCCCCACATGGTGCATTCTGGGATATACACATAGCCTTTAATTTAAATACCCTGGCATTATGTGTGCATTAGCTTTTCCTTCACTGTTTATGCGCGCATCCATCTCTTTTCTGTATTTGATTGTGGTGGTAATAGTGCATAAAAGTGGTGTTATCTGTGCTTAAAGACTGTGCTAATTTTCTGCATCAGCCCATATAACAGGAACCAGACAGGGAGTAGAAACCAGAAGTGTTAAGATGGAAACCAGATTGGAACAGCAGCAGAGCGGGAACAAAACAAGATCAGGAACCAGTGAGTCTTCAGATGGAAGCAGGACTGGGACAAAAATACTTCCCAAACTTGAAGTTAGGAAGGAGGGTGGAAAGACACTACATACAGCTCAAGCCCATCAATAACTATTAAACCAGCAAGGGTATATTGGCCTAGCTCTCCTGCTGATTCAATGGTCTCCCGCAGGAAGGGGAGCTTCTCCTTCTGCCACCTGTGGCTTTTACTTTCAGGACTTAGGCTCAAGATACACAGCTTCCTTGGCTGCTGCAAATCTGTGGCCACTGCTCTGTGAGGTTTGATCAGCAACAAGAATGACAATTTAATATGATGGTATACATGGTAATGGAAATAATACAAAATGCATTGACTCCCAGTGGATCCAGTTGTTGCTGAACTCTATACCTAGTTTTCAGGATGCCTAATGCAATCATTACTACTTTGGCATTCACGAATGTTTAGGTATGTTTTGGAACTGATTTTGTCTCAGATGAGAGAGACTGCTGGGGGGGGGGGTATGTATAATCTCTGGCAACCTTAACATATTAATGATCGTAAGTTTTATTGCATTTATTTAGTACTGTCTGTTCTACTTTTATTCTTGCTAGCTTTGACAAGCCTTTAATTTGATCCATTAAGCCTATCTAGTGATAGAAACATAGCAAAATTATGGCCGATAAAGACTGTATGGCCTATCCAGTCTGCTCTTTCATATCAGCTACTAAGCTTTACAGTTCCTTTTTTTTCCTTTAGAGATCTTCTGTGTTTATCCCATGCTTTATTGAATTCAGATACAGTCTTTATCTCTACCAACTCCACTGGGAAACTATTCCATGGATCCACCACTCTTTCCATAAAGAAATATTTTTGCAAATTACTTGTGAATCTATCCCCTTTCACTTTCATTCCATGCCCCTTTGTTGCAGAGCTTTCTTTCAATTGAAAGAGGCTCTCCTCCTGTGCATTTATGAAATGGAGGTATTTAAATGTCTTTATCACACCTTCAATCTCCCATCTTTCTTCCAAAGTCTATATATTGAGATATTTAAGCCTGTCCCCATACATCTTATGATGAAGGCCGCTGACCATTTTAATAGCTATCCTCTGCATGACTCCATTTTTTAATATCCTTTTGAAGGTGTGGTCTCCAGAATTGGTCACAATAATCTACATTAGGTCTCACCAGAGAATTATGCAGAGGCACTATCACCTCCTCCGTTTTGCTGACCATTTCTCTCCCTATGCACCCAAGCATCCTTCTGGCTTTTGCAAGCCTGACCCAACAGCCCTACCACAATATCTCTTAGAAAAATGTTAAAAATTAATTGTCAGACCAAGGACAGATTCCTGCAGCACACATCATTCTCCTCAGGAAGCTCCATTTATCTGGGCCATTTGTTGTCTCCTACTCAACCAGTTTCTAACCCAGTCAGTCACTTTAGGGTCCATTCCTAGGGCGCTCAATTTAATTATAAGTTGCCTATGTGGAAATCTAAGTACATCACATCTAGCTTTCTCCCTTGATCCAACTCTGATGGAATTACGCCAGGCTCAAACCTTTGTACTGAACTGTGTAGGTTACAAAAACCATCTCCAATAACGAAATTACCCTGTGCAATTAGGGAGATTCCTTTTTTGTCTGGAAGTCCGACACATCTATATTATACTTGTGTCAGGACTGAAAACAGTTGTCTTGTTTATAGCCAGCAGCTCTTCCTCAAGATTATACCATTGTTAGCATGTTGCTCTGTGAAGTCCAAATCCATCCATTCATTTCTGGGATCTCCAAGGTGGAAAAAATTTTCACTTGATTTCAAGTTGTGATATCCAAAGTTATTTGAGTGTCAGACAGAACCTCAGTGACTTTATCCTTTAACTGATCACCATTAATGTTATGGACATCTATAAATAACATATACTAGATGAAAGAAAGCTTGATTGTACCAGGCTGGATACACAGTCAGGCCCTGTGTATAACATTATATTACTATAAGCCCTAAGAAAGAGTTAATATCATTTGTAGCTCCTTATTTAATACCATCCTTGAAAACTCTGTAGAAGAAACTGGGTGAAAGGTTTTACATAACATAAACATTAGTCTTGTTATTAGAAAGATAAGTAAAAGGCAAGTTGTTTACCCAGCTTCTCAGTCTCTTAGTCTCTGGTCAGAGATATCAAACTGTCAGTGTTAGGATTAATTAGAATTAAGGCCTACATAGTCATGTCTGAGAATATATGTATGTCTTTTCATGATTGTCTATGACGTGCATGCCTATAGAAAAGTATGTTATGAATATACGTAACACTAGGCGTAGAATAGAATATGTATATTATGAATATACGTGATGTGAGACGTAGAATAATGAAGTGAAATTATGCTGTGTAATGGAATCTTTACCTATAAATAAAGTGGCCTAAAGCTATGATATCAGAGTAAACATAGGCAAAGGCCTAGCTTGCTCTCCCAAAGCTTTGGTGGATTTTATAATACAAGTGTGTTGTGTATTATTTACAGATTTGTGTATTATTTAAAGATTGTGATCAATTAACCTTCTCCTTGCTTTGTGTGTGGATTTCTGTGACCCAAGAGCCCTATCTGTTATAGGTGAGGGGGGTGCAGAGTACTCTTTCAGTTTGTGCCGTGACTCGGATAGTTCTCTGCATTCAAGGCAAGGGCAGAAGGTGCCTGAAGATTTGTGAGTATTATGAAAATTACCAGTGATGGGTAATCTGTTAAGTAGACAGGCTCCATCTCAGATGCTCAGGCTTTAGTGTTTAAGAAAGATAGCCCTTCTTATTGTATGCTTCTATTGTATGTATGAGAAGCATGGTTATGTAGCCATCGATTCCGTAGCACATAGGGATTCAGTGACAAAAGGTAATGTGAATTTGCAGTTTCCTTGGGAGGAAACTTTCTCTGTAGATAAGGTCCATTGCCTGAGATATGAATTAGCGGTTGAAGGTAAACCGTGCACATGTGCTTACATGGTGGGAACGGATGGTACATGATGCAAAACATTGGAATGTTTATGTTTTGAAACAAAAGATGTTTGTGTTAAGAAATGTAATTAATGACCAGCTGAGCAAGTGCGGATCACTTGCGTAGCAGAGCTAAGAGAAAACAAAATGCTTAAAGAGCAATAGCAGTTAGGGGGAGTAGTATTGTGTATTTTGGATATTTGGAATGTCTCCCAGCTCAAAGAATTGAGAGCACGTTTGAACCAAGGAACGGAAAGTGTTGTACTTGTAATAAGAATTTTAAGAATGGCAATAGGTCATAGTGTTTCTGTTGCAAAAGAATTAAGTGTTTCTGATGGACTTATTGATAAAATTGAGAGAGATTTAGACATTATGAAACTTACAAAGAGGAGTGTGATCAATTATATTATGATCTAGGCTCTATTCAGGATGTTCTACACCAGCAACATGATTTATGTTCTGCCACTGTTAAACTGAAGCAGCTGTGGGAAATGATATTGTGACTACTTAAAAGAAGTGTTTGATTTGGCTAAAACGTTTCCTAACTACAGGGATAATCCTGGCAGATTTGTGTCTTTATGGTCTCAAATAATTAACAGTTATAATCCTACTTGGGCAGATCTAGATAATTTGCTCAGATCTGTTTTTTTTTTTAATCCAGCTGATTTTCATAGGGTCACTCATCCAGTTCGTGAGAGACCCTGTGATAGATTTCCAAGAGAAGACTCAAAGAGATAATTTTGTTTTTGTGTAAAAAAAAATAAATTGTTAGAATTCCTTACAGTAGTATGCAAACTTGTAAAGGATTGGTCGAGATTAACATCTCTAAGGCAGGATAGGGGTGAAAAAGTTACAGATTTTCACACTAGGTGTATGCTAGCTTTTAAAGACTATTCTGGTGAGGCAGAAGACACACCTTCAGGATTTACTAATATGTTTGTAAATGGATTGATTCCAAGAATAAAAGAAATTTTAGAAACTTCAATAATAGATTGGCCAGCTAGAACAGCCGATGCAATTTTGGAAGGGGCTCGATACAGTGAGTTGAAGTTCCTCAAGGAACAACAGGAACAACAAACCAGATTAGATGTAAAAAAAGTGAAGTTGCTTAATTTGCAGATTGCTTCCATGCAAACTCCCATGGGAAGGGGGAGGGGTAGATTCAGAGCTAGAGGAGGTTATATGAATTCTCAGCGAGGGCGTGGACAGTCCAGAGAGCTGCATACTTGTTACACTTGTGGAGAGGCTGGACATTTGCAGCGAGACTGTCTCCGGAATCGGAATCCTGATGGCCAGAGAGCTGATTTTCCTCCTCCCCCTCCAGTACAAGCTGAATTCACTCCAGTATATCAGTGCTTCTCTAACCCAGAAGATTGTGGAGGTGATACATGGGATGCATGACTATTCCTGAATTTGACTGTAACTCCTCAGGGTGAGTTAGAAGCTAAACTGGGGGGTTCTAATTTGAAATTTGTTATTGATACTGGAGCTACAAAATCAGCACTGCGTTTACAGGATTTGCCTGCCATCTATCATACTCAATTAGCACAAGCACCGATAGTACACTGTGAAGGCATTGAGGGAAAGATAATTCCTCATCGTAGACTTGAATATTTACCTTTGCAGATTGGAGAGATTGTATATCCAACTACTTTTCTTGTGGGAGACACTTTGCCAGTGAATCTTCTAGGTCGGAATTTTTTGGTGTCACATCATGCTACTCTATCCTGGATGGGTGGCAAGTTCTCTTTCCAGCTGTACCCTCTCTCCGAAGTGCCGTCCCCTGCAGATGCCAGTGTTGTTCATCCGGCGCTTGAAGACCTTCCTTCTACTTTGTGGGCAGTGCCAGGATCTAATGTCGGGTGCCTTTCTATTCCTCCTGTGAAAATCACCGTGAAACCTGGAGTTCAGCTTCCTAGACTCAAGCAATATCCATTGCCAGCAGCTGCCATTGAAGGAATTCGTCCTGTGATTGCGGATCTCCAGAAACAAGGTGTCATTTATCCTACAACTTCACCATGCAATACTCCAATCCTTCCTGTGCTAAAGGCTGACGGTAAGACATAGATTTGTACAAGACCTGCGAGCAGTAAATAATGTGATTTTGCCAATTTTTCCCTTGGTACCTAATCCACATGATATCTGGATGCAGATACCTTCAGGGACGACTACCTGGTTTTCTGTTGTGGATTTAAGTTCTGCTTATTTTTCAGTGAAAATTAGCAAAGACAGCCAATTTTTATTTGCCTTCTATTTTAACAATAAGCAATATACCTGGACCACTTTGTGTCCTGATAGTCCTGCATATTTCTCACAGGCCCTAAGAACTGCATTATTGGATGTAAAGCTCGACCATTCCTCTTTAGTACAATATGTAGATGACTTGCTTCTCTGTTCACCAAATTATGAAAGTTGTTTGTCAGATTCCTTGTCTTTATTAGCTCATATTGCTGAATTAGATTTGAAGGTTAATTTGTCTAAACTGCAGTTTGTATCTCAAAATGTTACTTTCCTGGGTGTTGCCCTAACACTCTCTGGTCGTGCAATTACCTCTGCTAGATTAAAACCTATTTTGTCATTGTCTTTTCCAGCAACACCAGTGTTAATGCACAAGTTTCTGAGTTTATTAATTTTCTGTAAATAATAGCTAGCGAATTTCTCAAGATCTTACTGCTCAGCTTTATGCTCTCATTTCATAAATTTGGCCAGTACAACAACGATATTCAGGAAACAGCTCAGTGTTGTGATTCTTCTGTGCTATGCTGCAAGGAAGAGGTGGGTCCCTTCTCCTTTCTTGGTTGGTCTTCTTACTCTGGGCCATCATAGTGCCATAGGGATGAGGAAAGAAAGGAGTCACTGTGTTCCCCTTGCCACTTCTCACCTTTCTAAGCAAAGTAAAAAGGATAAATGTTATCGTATTTGTTCCCTTAGACACAACAGAAACAATACTCAGAGCCCTTCGGTGGTTTGCCATTGGGAGGCCAGCTGGATAAGGGTGCTGACTGTGATATTCAACGGCACTATGTGGATAGCACTATTGAATATCACCACAGATCACAGTTAGTGCAGGGGTGGTCCATGGGCAGAGCGAGAGAGGTGTCAGCGCTTTCCGGATAAGTGCTCACGTTATCCTGTTAGCAGGATTTTCAGTCGGCACATATCCGGGCAAAAGAGCTGTCTGAAGTTGGAATCAGGTTAAGTGCCGACTGAAAGCCCTTTAACTGGATAAATGTCGGCACTTATCCGAATAGTGCCCCTCAGCCCGGATATTCAGCAGCAGCTCTTATCCAGACACTGCTGTATTTAAGAGCCATGGCTGACTGCGTTGGCATTGAAATATCATTTTGATTGAAAATTGGCCCCACATTTATTACTTAGATAAGGTCTTTTGAAAGTTGATTTTTTTTGGTCATGATTGGGATGCATAGCCCTCAATTAAAGGTAGGTCTAATTACTTCAAATTTGTCACTCTGTAACACATAAAACACTCTGGGGCTCTTTTCCTAAAGGTTTAAATGCCCACAGCCCTTTTATTTCTATAGGCACAATAGTATTTAATGCATGTTAACGTTATTACCAAAGGAGTCAGACTTAATTTCCATTAAAACTAGTGCAAAAAACAGGCAAAAAGTCCCAAAATCAGTTTATTTGGTCAATTATAAAATAGTCTTTTTCCCAAGTTTTCATTTCCTGTAGTTTCAGGACAAGAAAACAATTTGTGCATTTATTTGTAGAACCTTCTGTGAAATATGTTGTGGAAATTTTGCACAAGTGTGCTAAATTACTGTACAATAGCAGTTAACTGCTTCTTCATGCTTTGCTCCTGCACGTTATTGTTACAGATGTTTAGCTTATGCTGATGCCACCTAGAAGTTCATTGTTATATCTCACTCTTTTCCTACTTCCTTGTTATCTTTGACCTTCTGATGTAACACATCATGGCTCTAGATGTGTTTGCAATGCAATGTGTGCCCTCAAGTCACTACTGACTTCTGGTGACCCTACAGCCCCTGGATTTTCTTGGCAAGATGTGGCTGGAAGTAGTTTGCCAGGCCTTTCTTCAAAGGCAATTGAGGGTTGAGTGACTTGCCCAAGGCACTGCTTTTGAAAACACTACCACTGCCTGCCTCCTCCTCCTCCTGAGACAGAATCGCAGTGGTGGAGGCTGGGGAGGGGGGCACCCATCTGTGCCCACCCATTTATTTATTTATTTTATTTAACAGTTTTTATATATCGTCTTTCTGTAAATCATGACGGTTTACAGTGAACATAACAAAGCCACTGCCACTGCCCACCCAAGCAAGCCTCTCTAGGGGGCCACGTAGCTTGCCTAGTGGATGGGCCAGCTGTGTGTGTGTATATGTGTGTGTGTGTGTCTCTAGAGTATTATGAGCTTCAGCAATGCACTGTGCCTTGCTTTGCATAAGCTGTTCCCAAGTTCATATTGAAAGGGTGCATAATAAGGAGCAGAGGTTCTTGGGTATTGCATGAAACAGAGTGGTTTGCACAGGATGGTTATGAGTCAGAGGTAGGATCAATGGCTGAGTAATCTTAGTGCCAGTCTGCCATGGCAATGGCATGGGGGCACACATCATTTCATGCTGTGCGGCCACTCTCACTGTGACCAAGCTGTGATCATGTCATGGCTATGTATCTACTGTCACACCCAGGGGCGGCCCAAGGGGGGTGCGGGGCCATGTGCGGAGACTCGGTGCGGGGCCTCATTTGCATAAGGTGCCTCATTTGCATAAATATTTGCATAATGTTACCATACACTAACTTTTAGTAAACATGCCTCTTAATGAGTATATGGATAAAGAAAGACTAAAAGGTTTCTACATTACTATAATCCAGTACCAACCGCCAGGCACATTAGGAACTACTACAAACACTGCCCATTTAGAACCCATAGCAAACCCGCCGTATCCTAACAGCACTACCAGGACTCACAAAGCACCATACCCTAACTATCAAAAGGCAACACTGCAAATATTAAACCAATACATTTCAGAGAACAACAATATATGACCTACTGGGGAAAGAGAACAAGTGGCAATGTCAAATAGGAATTACATAAACAGTATACCTCAGCTCAGTTACACATGCAGAACATAGACCATCACCAAACAAGGAATCACAATTTAGGAACAGGAAGACCATAATTAAACTGGGAACCCCAAAAGCCAAACTTGGAATATACAACAACACTGTAGAAATAAAACTATAAATTAATTTCCTCTTGTACTAAACAAAGCGCAAAAATTAATGATGCACATTTCCCAGAGCTGACATATTCCAGTTAATAAATTCAAAATAAAGAGATATTTTTCTACCTTTTGTGCATTTTTTTTCAGTTGCAATTGTTCCAGCCACTTTCTTCTGGTTTCTTCGTGTCTTCTGCTAACTCTCCATCTGCTGTCCATTTGTCCTTTCTTCTGTCTTGTTTTTTTTTTTTTCCATTCTCTCTCTACATCTGCTTTAACATGCTAATCTTTCTCCTTTTGCTCTTTCCTCATTCCTATTTCATCCACTCAAATTTTATCCCTCCATCCTCAATCCCCACTTACTCTCCCAATATCCGTCCAATTGTAGATTTGTCTTCCCTCCCACGCAAAATATTTTTCCCTCTCCATTTCACTCTCCCAGCTCCATCCCATTTTAATCCTCCCCCAACATCAGCTCCTTTCTAGTTCCAGCCCCACCCAGCATCTGCTCCCTTCTTGTCCCTGCATCAGCCCATTTCCAGTCCTAGTCCCCCATCAGCCCATTTCCAATCCTATCCTAGCCCCACCATCAGCCCATTTCCAGTCCTAGCTCCCCCATCCATTTCCAGTCCTATCCGAGTCCATCCATCAGTTCATTTCCAATCCCAGCCCCTCATCAGCCCATTTCCAGTCCTATCAGTTCCTCCATCAGCTCATTTCCAATCCCAGCCCCCCATCAGCTCATTTCTATTCCTTTCCTAGCCCCACCATCAGCCCATGTCAAATCCTAGCTCCCCTCCACTCAGCCCATTTCCAATCCAAGCCCCCCATGAGCCTACTTCCAGTTCTAGCCCCTCCATGAGTCCATTTCCATTCAAGCCCCCACCACAGCCCATTTCCAACCTTAGCACCCCCAACAGCCCATTTCCAGTCCTATCCTGGCCCCTCCATCAGCCCATTTCCTGTCCTAGCCCCCCCCCACTCAGCCCATTTCCAGTCCTAGCTCCCTCTCCTCACAGCCCATTTCCATTCCAAGCCCCCCTCCCCATCAGCTATTTGCAGTTCAAGCCCCCTTTCCACTCAGCCCATTTCCATTCCAAGCCCCTGTCCCCATCAGCTATTTGCCGTTCAAGCCCCCCTTCCACTCAGCCCATTTCCAGTCCTAGCAACCCCCCATCCCATTACCAGTCCTAGCTCCCCCATCAGCCCACTTCCAGTCCGAACCCCCTATAGCCCATTACCAGTCCTAACCCCCCATCAGCCCACTTCCAGTCCGAACCCCCTATAGCCCATTACCAGTCCTAACCCCCCCATCAGCCCACTTCCAGTCCTTACCCTCCCATCAGCCCATTTTCAGTCTTACCCCCCCATCAACCCATTACCAGTCCTAACCCATCAGCCCACTTGTAGTCTTAGCCCCCCCATAGCCCAGTACCAGTCCTAACCCCCCCAGCCCATTACCAGTCCTAACGCCCCCCACAGCCCATTACCAGTCCTAACCCCCTATCAGCCTACTTGTAGTCTTAGACCCCCATAGCCCATTACCTGTTGTAACCCCCCCATCAGCCCATTACCTGTCCTAACCCCCCCATAGCCCATTTCCAGTCCTAATCCCCCCATCAGCCCACTTGTAGTCATAGCCCCCCATAGCCCATTACCTGTCATAACTTCCCCCATCAGCCCATTTCCAGTCTTAGCCCCTCCATAGTCTATTACCTGTCCTAACCCCCCATAGCCCATTCCCAGTCTTAACCCCCCCCATCAGCCCACTTCCAGTCCGAACCCCCTATAGCCCATTACCAGTCCTAACCCCCCCCTATCAGCCCATTTACAGTCCTTACCCCCCTCCCTCCCTCCCTATTTACAGTCCTTACCCCCTCCCCATCAGCCCATTTACAGTCCTCCCCCCCCTCCCCATCAGCCCATTTACAGTCCTTACCCCCCCCCTCCCTCCCCATCAGCCCATTTACAGTCCTTACCCCCCCTCCCCCCTCCCCATCAGTCCATTTACAGTCCTTACCCCCCTCCCTCCCTCCCCATCAGTCCATTTACAGTCCTTACCCCCCCTCCCCCTTCCCCATCAGCCCATTTACAGTCCTTACCCCCCCTCCCTCCCTCCCCATCAGCCCATTTACAGTCCTTACCCCCCCTCACCATCAGCCCATTTACAGTCCTTATCCCCCCTCCCTCCCTCCCCATCAGCCCATTTACAGTCCTTACCCCCCTCCCTCCCTCCCCATCAGCTCATTTACAGTCCTTACCCCCCCTTCCCCATCAGCCCATTTACAGTCCTTACCCCCCTCCCTCCCTCCCTCCCTCCCCATCAGCCCATTTACAGTCCTTACTCCCTCCCTCCCTCCCCCCCCATCAGCCCATTTACAGTCCTTACCCCCCCCTCTCCCCATCAGCCCATTTACAGTCCTTACCCCCCCTCCCCATCAGCCCATTTTCAGTCCTTATCCCCCCTCCCTCCCTACCCATCAGCCCATTTACAGTTCTTACCCCCCTCCCTCCCTCCCCATCAGCCCATTTACAGTCCTTACCCCCCCCCTTCCCCATCAGCCCATTTACAGTCCTTACCCCCCCCCTCCCTCCCCCCCCATCAGCCCATTTACAGTCCTTACCCCCTCCCTCCCTCCCTCCCCCCCCATCAGCCCATTTACAGTCCTTACCCCCCCCCCCAGCCCAGCTAAGTTTAAAAAAAAAAGACCCAGAAACCGGCTGCTGCTGCCGCTGCCGCCGTGGCAGCGGCAGAATGGAGAATCCCGCGGGGCCCCCCTGTCCGGCAGTCTTTGATGCGGCCTCAGCGCGGGCTTTTCAGAGCCGCGCGAAGGGAGAGTTTCCCTTTCTCGCGGCTCTGTTAATCCCGCCGCGGGGCTGATGGGATTTCCCATCAGCCCCGCGGCGTGATTAACAGAGCTGCGAGAAGAGAAGCTCTCTCTCTTCGCGCAGCTCTGACAGCCGACGGAGGCCACAGAGAAGACTGCCGGACAGGGGGGCCCCGCGGGATTCTCCATTCTGCCGCTGCCACGGCGGCAGCGGCAGCAGCAGCCGGTTTCTGGGGTTTTTTTTTTTTAAACTTAGTTGGGCTGATTGGGGGGGGGGGGGGGTGGTAAGGACTGTAAATGGGCCCCGCGGGATTCTCCATTCTGCCGCTGCCACGGCGGCAGCGGCAGCCGTAGCCGGTTTATGATTTTTTTAAAACTTTAATGGGATGCAAGATGTTTTTTGCGCGGGGCCCCCTGAAACGCGGGGCCCTGTGCAAAAAACATTCTTGCTCAATGGACGGGCCGGCCCTGGTCACACCCCAGCCCTCTGCCTAAGGCTTAGAGGGGTAGGGTTGCCATTAACTTCTCTTATAAAAGGTTGAATAAACTATTTTTCTCCAGTGAAGCATGCTGGGAGTTGTAGTTTTGGCCTTCTAAGATGAAGTGTAGTCATGAAACCGAAAGTAAAGGCAAATGACAAAATTTATTCCCCAAACGCAAACAAAGTCCATGTAGACTGTAACAGGATACTTCTCCATTCATTTGCTTAAGGTTATTTACAACTTAGGCTGGATGAGCTTCACAGTCATTAATTATATGCAGCTGCTTATCAATATAACGGATAAAGAAAACACAGCTTCTTCATTCAACAAAGTAAAAATATCTTCTTTTTACCTTTGTCTTCATTAAGCATTCAAATGTACATGCAACCGGTATCTTTCCCTTAAAAAGAGCAAGTTCCTACCTTCAGTTCAGGCTAGGTTACATTACTCTACTTTTCAGGAGGCGTTATCTTTTCAGCTATTCTTTAGCAAAGGGACTCAATGCTAACAGCTTGATATAGAGTACAGTCCATGAGTACTTCTGGAGGCAATAAATCCTGCTCAATAGGCTCAACCTGCATTTCCTCTGGCTCCGGTAATGCAGTACCCTGCTCTGAGCTTTTAACGTTTGTCTCAGGGTCTATTCTCTCCGAGGATCCCTGTGTCTCTCTTGAGCACAGCTCCACCCGGTAAGGATAAATTGTACCTGAAGCTGTGGTCACTTCTGCCTGGCTGTGTGCACCAGTCTCCCTCCAGCTTCTGGGAAACAGTCCCTGGTTCTCTTCCCTGAGTTCCTTCCTGGAGCTCTGCCACGGCTCCCTGTTCCAGGCTTGGCTCCTTTGACTCCTGTGCTGAGTCCTGAGCTCCCACCTCTGAACTCTCTGAACCTTCTGATCAGGAACTGGGGCTTGGAGCCTTCTCTGCTCTCTCCTTCTGTGCTCTCTCCCTCCAGTCTCTCTCTTCCAGTGCTCTCCTCCTCCTGGCTCTCCTCTCCTGGGCTCTCCCCCTCCGGGCTCTCCTCTTCCGGGTTCTCCCCCTCTGGGCTCTCCTCTCTTTCTCTCTAGCCAAGGTTTATATCCCTGCTTCCCGGGCAGTGTCTCTCCCTCTCTGGACAGGTGCTTGCAATTATCTTCCAAGCCTGCAACTACGTCAGCAGAGCTTGGGTGTGGCAGCCTAGGTTTGGTTTCTCTCTGCTTGCTTTCTTTATGCCAACGCTGAAACCTGTGCAGTGCAGGGATGTCACTTTTCTTAAAAGCAAAATCATCAGTTTCTCCTATTTCCATAGGCTCACTACAAGCTTCCTTATCACACTACATTGTGCTATATAGTGTCAAGCTGCAGTGATGTGGTTGCTGTTCCTTTCTTGCAAGACCAATCACTTCACTGGCTGCTCACTGTCAATGCTTGGGTTGGCCCTGACCTTACTTTACCTTGATGCTATGAGAGTGCCAGAATAGGCTGAATTATCTCAGGTAAGCCACCACTGCAAACTCAGCTTTCAGAGAAAATAAAAGATAAGCAAGTTCCCTATCGTTACCTCCCAGAGAACTTTCTGTGCCAAAATCAGTTTTTTTCCTTTATTTATGTGCCAGAGCCAATCTTTTAAAACTGCTGATCAGTTCAGAATGTACCAGTTGCCAATCAAATTTAGTTCCTTTAAGTCTGTCAATGTTTTGTTTTTCTTTAAAAAAACATCCACTCCTTTACTCTCTTTCTCATATCCACATTCTTTTTCACTGAAACAGTTAAGGCTGTTTCAGGAGTAAACTAATCCTGTGTGCAGTGCCTTTTTTTAAATCAGTTCACTATCAAGGTTTTTCCTCTCACTGCACTGGGAGTTTGATACCTTCAATCTTACTTTTCTTTCAGTACTTGAGAGACCCCAGTGCTCTTGAAAGCAAGTCTCACACACTGTTTAAGTTTTAATCAAAAAAGGTACTCAAATTAAGCTCACTCTAAAATAAATCACGTCAAATCCTCATCCAGCTTGGTTTTAAAACTCCTTCAATGAGTTCTAGAACTTCCTCAATCTTGTTCCACTCACCAAAGAAAAAGTTCTCACATTTAACTTTACATTTTCTTTTCAGCTTTCATTTGCGTTCCTTGCACACTTTTTCTCTAATAACTTCTCAATTACTTACAATTTTGACATCAAACAAACCCTTTTGCAGCTCTTCCACACAGACATTCACTCTGGCACATTTTACCCCATCAAAGTCTTCTTTCCCCAGCCTTAACTAAAGTTCCTGCACCAGTATTATATCTTCATTGTAAAAGTGTTTCTCCAACTAGCTCTCTTTGAAGATAGTCCCTTTTACTGCAGTAGCTTTATTTCAACTCACACAACACCCTTTCAGTGTTTTAAAGCCCTTAACAGACCTTTGCACACATAAAAAGTAATTTTATAAACCATTTTCTTTAAAGTTTGCCTAGTATCTGTATTATTTAATTAAATTACATCATGGTTTTAACCTTCTGTGAGCTCTTCCCATGTGGATACAGTCTCATCTGATTGCCTGCATGTGGACAATTCATGCACTCACAACATATAAACACCCGCACACTTGCTCACACAATGGTATTTAATATTTTTTACTTTTATTATATGTTCTTTTTTATCATATGTTTATTTTTTTGTTACGAGCTCTTCTTGGCACTTTTATTTAAGTTTGATGTTGTTATCACATCTTATTCTCATTTTCCTTTAAAACTGTCCTCAAAGGTTTAACATGCCCCTCTGATCAGATTCGGGTCAAAATGAACCTTTTCCATGCCTTCTTTAATTATTTAATTTAAGGTTTTAAAAAAAATTTCGGCTGCCTTGCTCTTACTGACCTCCATCCCCTATCCGAAGTAGACTGCGCAGGCGCGGTTACTTCTGGGTTAGAGCTGGGCATATAAATCTTTTAAATTCAGGGTGGCTGTGCCTCGGGCAGTGTGGGAAGCCTTTAGCTCACCTCCCTGCACCTACCTGATGCCCCCGGAGCAAGCTCCCCTGCCTCCCTGCTGCACCGAAACAGCCCTGGACATGCAAAAAAATACAGCAGAGCCAGGTACTTTTAAATTTGTCGCTCTGCCATTACATTACCTTATACTAATTTTCAAAGAGAACATGTAGGACCTGATATTCAATGCCAGCGGCTAGTGCCCTTAGAGCTGGTGCTGAATTTTAAACCTGGATGTTCGATCCTGGGGTGATATCCGGGCTCCGGCTTGCCTGGTTGCCGCAAAGCTAATCAGGCAGTAGTGATATTAAGCCTCTGCCCGTTTAGTTTTTGTAGAAAAGTTAGTCCAGTCTTTCCTGTCCCTGAATTACACCATGTATCACTAACCAGGCAGTGGCTCAATGTCGCTGCTGCCAGGTTAGTGATGGATGCTGCTCCGGCAAGCCCTGATGCTAACCACTTAGCATCGGGGCATGTAGCAGTGGTACCATGTTAGTGCTACTGAATATCCCGTTGAGCAGCATTTACCAGTCTGCAGACATAAATATCTTTGAATATCTGGCCCGTGTACTTTAGTTTCACATATTACAAAATTTTCTAAACTGCCTAGCGATCACAAATAGGAAAATGGTTTACAATATAAAATTAGACAAAGATAAAAGCATGTAAATGAACAAATTATAGGTACGGATATTAAGGCACATTTTACAAAGGACGTATCTGTGCAAATTGGGATGTTCAAGCCATAATGCCCCCCAAAAAAGCCAGGCATGTCCACGTTCGAGTACGATTTCACAAGCATAGACATGCTTGACATGGATGTCTGCTGGGCATAGATAGTATTCAATTCCGGGGATGTCTAAGAGACATGCAGTGGTGGGTCAAACACAACAGTTGTACACCAAGTACACCAAAAATAACAGAGAGTACCGGGGATAGTGAAGTGCCATCTTTTTTATACCCTTCAGATGTTTCAGGGCCCAAACGAGCACTTTTCTGGTGCCTATTCATGTCTGGAGCAGGTATCAACATGGACGCAGACACAAACATCCCTGAGGATTCTGAAATCTATAGGGGACATCTATGTCGGTTACCCCACCCCAAACATGCCTCTGTTTCTTGAACGTTTTTGCACTGGGGACGTCTTTAAAATCTATTTGTAAAATGGCTCCGGGGACGTCTTTGTGATTTGCACATTTTCGGAAATCCAGATCATAATTAAGCCTTTTAGAATGACCTCCATAGAATACAACTAGAATAAATGTCAAAAATAAAAAGAATGATGAGAAATGGCCATTGCTGCCAGGTCTGAGCCTTGCCAAATGTGATCAGCCTTCCAGTTCAGAACAGTTAAATATGCGGAAAAGCCTGAGAGAAAAGAGAATTTTTTTCAGGCAGCTTTGTACTTTTGAAAAGAGGTCTCAGTTCCCAATTCAAAGAGAAGAGAATTCCACAAAGAAGGGATCAAGGAGGTAAAGGAGGCGAATATGTGATTCCTAGTAGGGATAAGCACAGGGCAAAATTTTCAGTTCATTTTTTGTTTGGCATTTCCAGATTTTATTGTCTGTTTCCCATGTTAGTTTTAATAAAAAATCATAATGCACATTAGAACTTTTTAATGCATGCTAATCAACTTTGGGGTCCTTTTACTAAAGTGCACTAAGTAGTTAATGTGCTCAAGGGCCTGCAGTAACTGTTACCATGGGGACTTGACAGTTAGTATATGCTGATTTATGCACTACCTGCCAAGCATATTTATTTAACTAGGCTTATATACCACTTTTCTACCAGTCAAAGCAGTGTACATTCAGGTACTGTATATATAGTTTTCCCTTGTCCCCAAAGGGCTCACAATCTGGTTTTTGTACCTGAGGCAATGGAAGGCCTGAAAAAAAACTACCTGAGTATGTACATCAGGCTTCTTCTCTGGTCCTTCTCAAATCCAGGCTGAACGTTCACCTCTTCGTTGCCACTTTAGGATCTGATCTGCCTAATCTCCCTTGTGTTTCCTTACCATTCCTCCTAGATGTATCCTGTACACAGCTGCTGTGTTGTCTGTCTTGACTAGATTGTAAGCTCTTCTGAGCAGGGACTATCTTTTACATGTGTCTGTGCAATGCTGCATACACCTTGTAATGCTACACAAATGATCAGAAGTAGTAGTAGTAGGGCCTTCTTGCTATGGCATCTGATTCCCACATATCTCAGTACTGGCATTTCTCACAGCAGTTACACCTATCCCATCGTGGCGTATGTTGGTCTGTATATATCTCCTATCTGTGGGGCAACCCTGTCTGCCTTCCCACAGTCTGCTTTGTGCCACTGCTCCCCTGGTCAGGCCTATGTGGGCATGGGAGGGGGTATCCCTGTGCCATCATACCCAGGTAGCCAGGCTCCAGATATATCACCACTCTCATAGGTTGCATAGATTCTGGAATGGGGAAGGATATAGGCCTCATGGCACAATCTAGGGGATGTTGGCACAATATTAGTCATGTCTCCCAGTGCCTGACACAGCTGATGTACAGCTGTCCTACCACACTGGCACCTGGTGACACTGCAGTCATCCATATGGTCTAGGTACCGGCCAGCCATTCATGGCCTCTCTGAATTCCAGATCAGCACACCAGATCCTCCTCCTCCTAATCATTTATATAGCGCTACAATGTATACACAGCGCTGTACAGATACATATAGGGGATGTTTACTAAACAGCGATAACGTTACAGCGGTGCAGTTTGCGCGTGATACGTAACGTTACCACATGATACGTAACGTTACCGCACGATATGTAACGTTACTGTAGTAACGTTATCGCACGATAAAGTAACGTTATCGCGCGATAAAGTAACGTTATCGCGCGATAGCATGAGGTTTCATGCGATAACGCCCCCGGCGGCATTAGGGCACACAGAGGGTGGAGTAAGGCTCCCCAGAGGGCAGAGACAAGGGGTCAATGGGTGGAGAGTGGGCAGGGAGAGGCTCCAGGCACACTAACGCTGTGAAATTAACGTCTGAAAATTAACGCCAGTGAAAACCTCATGTTAGAGGCACATTCGCAGGAGAGAGAAACCATTTAAGTCAGCAATGTACAGCAAAGGCTGGGAAACCAAGAAAAGTGATAGTAGTGATACATGTGCAGCAACAGCATTGTGCCCAAGTACAAAAGGGCACTACGGTAAGGCTGCAAATAGGGTACAGAGGCCTGCAGGCAGGACATGCAGTGGGGCAGCTGGGCCACGGGGTGGACTATGCAGATGCCTAGGTGGCACATAGGAATGCAGAAACCGGAAATCAGCAAGCCAGCAACTGACCAAAGTCAAACATGCCCACGAGTGTGTGTCCCACAGTGTCCCAGGGGACAGTACCCAGAAGGTACCTCAAAGGGCACATAACATTGACAGGCAATGCCGGGAGGTTGGGGGGGGGGGAAATGCGGATGTCTATGTAGGCACCCCTACACCAGATCCCACACCATAGGCAGCTGCCTACCGGCATACTGGATGGCCTGGGACTGTGCACCACCAGCACCACCTTCATAAGGGTATGTCAGCATGATGGCAGAGGGGTTCTGGTGGTGGAGGGGGGCAGTGGCATCTGCCCACAGCACACCAACGCCAAGCCCTGTTCAGGTGGGTGGTGTGCAGTGCAACAGACAAGGTCTGTCTGATGAACAGTAATGGTATCCCCAGGGTATGACGTGCCTCTGTAGCAACAGTTTGGTGCAGTACACACAGCCACTGTGTTCAGGTGCAGAAGATCACAGGTTCAAGTCCCAGCTGTAGCTCCTGCAGGCCATGTCCCTATATTTTACCCTACAGCGCACATACACCATAAACATGTGCGGTCCCTAGAGCAGAGGTTCCCAAATGCAGTCCTGGAGGGCCAAACACCCTTCAGGATTTCATGCTGTCCCTAATAAGTATGCATGAGATGCATTGGTATGCAGTGCCCCCATTGAATGCAAATGTATCTCATGCATATTCATTAGGGACGGCCTGAAAACCTGAATCATGTTTGGCCCACCAGGACCGGAGTTGGGAACCTCTGCCCTAGAGCATTGGCCAACAGGGGCACAAACACCCATACCCACAGGCTCCACTATCCAAAGCCTCATGGAGAGTCAGGCTGTTGGGCCCTGCACGGAGCAGCAGCTTCCAATACTAGCACCTGCATACCTTAGCAATGCCTGCACTGTGCCCAGGACTGGTGTGGCGGCCAGGTCTTCCAACCAACTCTATTTTTGCACAATGCTCAAATAGGTGTGGGAGTGTGTGTATGTCTATCCATTGTTTTGTGGCTGCCTGCACCTTACTGAGCCCACAATGCTTACACTGTTTCCAGCATTAGCCTGCCAATGTGCATAATGAGGAGCAAGGTATTGTGGGTATGGCCCAGACAGGGCGGTTTGGGCAGGATGTATCTGCACAGGCCATAGGGCAATGGCTGTGATATTGTAGTGCCTGACCACCACCTGCAGGGACAGAGTGGCCACAGCATGTCATGCTGGGAGGTCAGTCTCACTCTGACTGAGCAGTGACCATGGCATGTCTAGGTTCCCACATAGTGCTATGCAGTGTTTTTCTCAAGTGATATCTGTGGGTTCTCTTTTTGGGAGCACAATCACCGACATACATACTTGGTGTGTGTGTGTGTGCTTACATCCCACTTTTGGGTGCACACAGTTCCTCCAGGAACATGCACTATGTACTAGCTAGCAGAATGTCTTCAGTTAGCATGTGTATGGCTAGAACACCTTGCAGGGTGCAGTGGATGAAGACTGAATGTGCCCTGTGCTGGTGAATGTCGGATTGTGGTGGGGGGTGACCGAGCTTTTCCAGGCTTACTGCCTGTCTGGCAGTGCCCTATATGATAAGTACAGATCTGCATTGACTGCCCTGGAGGGTGCCTATTCCCCAGCAGGACTGGGGTGGTGGTCCCCTCTACTGCTTCCGATGTAGAGTGTGGATCTGTTGGTGGGACATCCTTTTCCCCCACCCTGACCCAGTGAGGGCGGGTTGGGTGGTGCTACATAATCCGCTTTTGGGTCCAAATACCACCCTTCTCCTATAACATGTGACCATGGCAACCACACAGGATATGCACTATTCTGGGTGCATCATAGTCCACAAGGGCTAGACGTGACTGGGAAATACAGATGGACACAGGGGTATCCTAGTTGTGGCTGCAGTGACTACCTGTCACACACTGGCACTGATGGGGACCTGCAGCACAGTCTATCTCAGGCAAGCCAGGTGCTGCGGACCTGGTGCTGGGCACCCCATCTCACCCTGAGGGTGAGCACAGGAACCGCACAATGTCACGGTCTGTAGCTACTCTGTGCCAGTAACACACACGGTCAGTTCCCCCTACCAGGCCGAGGTGCTGTGGAGGCGCATACCCCATCTTGTGATCAGCTGTAGACTGCTGATCTGCATGTGCAGTGCATCATGGGTACGGGTGGGTTTACCCTATCCTGGTAGCCACAGCAGACAGGTTGTGTGGTGACCAGCAGTCTTTCTGTAGCCAGCCAGCACTATGTTAGAAGCTTTAAAGATGTAGCCCACTGGTTACTACAATGACTGTGGAGGCAGAGGTCATAAGTTCAGTCCTACAGTGGTGTTACTTAATAAGGCTGTCTGAGGGATTTCCTCTTAATTTAAATCAGTGTTGCCAGCAAAAACACCCTCACAGTGCCGTAACCATAAGGCGCCCTATAGGGCACATTATAAGGTGCCTTGGCGGACAGGGCACTTTATAATGTGCCCTATGGGGGTGCCTTATAGGGCGCCTTATGAGGCACTTTAGGTTATGGCACTGTGAGGGTGTTTTTCCTGGCAGCACTGATTTAAATTAAAAGGAAATCCCTCAGACAGCCTTATTAAATAACACCACTGCAGGATCAAACTCATGATCTCTGCCTCCACAGTCATTGTAATAACCAGTGGGCTACATCTCTATAGCTTCTAACACAGCGCTGGCATGGACTTAAGGTTAACGTGCGTTAACGAGCCAAGGCGCCCTCTATCGCGCAATACAGATTCTTGCTACCTTGCCACCGGAACGCCCACTACCTTATATGGCATTCTTCACATTAACACTGCAACTAGCGCCGGTTACATTAGGATGGTTTAGTAAACATACCCCATAAAGACAATTACTGCTTGTCAGAGCTTACAATCTAATTAAGACAGACAAGACAAAGATAAGAATAAGCGGTAGAACAGGGAAGGGTGTAGAGACATAAGGAAAACAAGGGATCAGGATCCAAAAGCAGCCCTAAAGAAGTGTGCCTTCAGCATAGATCCTCCTGTGCTACCCCCAAACCACACGCTCTCACTTGCAGTCACAAAAGACATCATTCTGCCAAACCAAACCTATAACTAACAGCTGCTATACCATAATGGTATGACGTCCTAAGACTACACATATGATCTTCCTTCCTCACTCCAACATGAATTGTTTCCAGACTCACTCACATACTATTCTTGCATCAATAGCCCCAGTTTTCAGAATGCAGGATTTGTTAGGGTCCCCTGGATTAGTTTTTTTTGGCACAAACAGCACATTTCAAAATAGCCTGAATAAATACTATGGGCCCGATTCCATTCCAGACATCAATCTCTTCTGTACATCCGGTCTGAACCGGATGTACAGAGGGGATCGTGATTCTGATCCCGCGGGGCACGTCTAGCCCTGCGGGATCAGAATTACAAACAGTCCTGCATGTGCAGGCTGGGACTGTGATTCAGTCTGGCCCACATATGCAGCACTGTCCCCAGCTAACTCAGTCAAGGCTCCTCAATGGAGCCGTGGCGCCATGGTGTCATGTTGCCAGAGCACCGCGGCTCCATTGAAGAGCTGTGGTGCTGGCTTCCAGAAATTAAAGCTAATTCCCCACAGCCCAACCCCTTATCTAGTCTCCTACACCCAGGGTCAGGCTGTGGGGAATGTCCTCCGGTTTCCCCTGCCCCATCCATGCCCCGGCATTTAAAAAATGACACATCCAGGGAAGTTATTCCACCTCAGAGGTGGAATAACTTCCCCGCACATGTCGCCATGTTACCTGGACATACAAGGTTGACATTAGAATCGGTCCTGTACATCCAGAACTGTTGACCATCCAGATTCTGACCCTTCCCCACCCCTTCCCCACCCCTGTCTAACTTCTCTACAGAACCGGTGGGGAAGTTAGTCGCGGCCGGGTGAAGGCACGTCTATCCCCGCTATTCGTGGCATAGAATAACCCCCTATTGCTCTTCTTAATATTTCTGTAAGTGTGTTTACTAACGTTTCTTTACCTTACAACATTCCCTCACTTCTGCTTTCTGTCCTTTATAGCTTCATCTTGTGTTTTTCCAGACTGCAGTCACACCAGTTCAGCACATACTATACTTGCCACAACCATTTCTCAATATGGGATGGATTGCAGAGCACAGCAGAATATTTTCTAAGTCCTGCTCTTATTCACATTTCAGTAGGAATAATGGTGATGTCTGTGGGGAGATCACAGAACATATATAGGCCTTTCCGGAATATGCTATGCACATCTCTGTGATTGACCACGCCCCCATTCTGTCCCTTCTGGACATGTTTTGAAATCCCCATACTAATGTTGTAGATGTGCACAACAGCAGTATTTCAAAATATGTTCAGGGACGTTTTCGGCACATAAACATCCTTGCCGCATGTACAAACGCCTTATTCGTGTTCTGGAATGACCTCCATAAGGAATGCACATGTATGATCAAAATTGTCCGCATCGGGATTTACGCAGCCCCCTCTCATGTATAAGTTTAGAACAGATGCTTGTTACAGCCAGATCTTTAAGGGAGGGATTAAGGGGGTTATTCTCCTTAATTCCTTGTTGTTTATTTCTCCCTCCAAATTAATGGCATCTGTAGTTAATTTGTAGGTTTGAAAAATAGCCCACATACACTTGTTCTGATGTAGCAACTTACACGTGTAGGTTGCCAAATTTCCTCCATTGATTTTTCACGTGTAGATTTGTAAAATGGCTCCTCTGACACCTCATCAGCAAATAGACATGCACACCTGCATTATTTTAGAAAAGGTTCCACATTTGCAGATCTTTTTCTACAATAGCACCAGAATTGTGTACTGTACGTCCATGCCTCAACTTCTCAGTTCCTATCTCCACCTGCTATCTAAAATTTGCCTTCACATCTCTAATAACGCATTCTTCCCTCTTTGACCTCAACTCACAAAGAGCTTGACTTGAGGTTCAGTCTTCCCCCCCCCCCCCACCCCACTCTTGTTTCTGTGCTTTCTGTCACAATTCAAGACATTTGGATTAAATTATCTTTCCACTCTGTGCTCACTGTTTACTTTTTTTTTAAACCAGCTTGGGGAGAGCAAGCAGTGGATAAAGGAGCGGGTGTTGCTGCACATTGCCAGTGAACCTTGCTAGCGTGTGGTGATTTGAGGACTCTCTCTGGTGATGTCAGAGCTGAGAGTGGCTTTTTTTTCGAAAAAGGATTTATTTCATGGTCATAGAGTATCCATCTTTCCAGATGTTTCACGGGTCACACAGGCTCGTAGAAAGTCCTTTCTGCAGTTGAGGTAGCGTGTTCTCGCTGCCGAAGGGACTTTCTTTTTTAGGTTTCCATGTAAATGCCTTGTTGATTTAGTAGGTGCTCGATATGGTTTTACAGATCATTTGCAGCTTGAGAGTTTGTTAAATAGTAAAAATGTGGGTGATCAGTGATTAGCTTAATTGTTTTCTTTGGTTATTTTTTGTTTTATGGTGGGTTTGGTTGGGCAAAAGGTTGTTCTGCTTACAGTGAACCTTTCTCCTATTCCCGCTATTTTGTTCTCCATGATGGGGGCTATGGTTGGACTGTTTCTTTATGACTAGTTGGATGAGATTATTTTTTTCAAGTTTCTTGGTGTTATATGCTGATGTATTTTTTTTTTAAAATCTTTAAAAAATAAATGAAACCATCTTGAAATCTCACCTCTTTTCGCACACTCTTTTCTCCTTTTATTTTATCTCCATACTCTGTAGTTGTACTTATATGTGATGGCAAATTTTAGAAACTACATGGATATTGGAATTGAGATGTTGCACATGTAAGTTGGTATTTTGAAAATACTTAAAGGTTAAATGCCGCTAGTTAATAACACAGACTGCTATCTGTAATTCATTTCAACTTGAAAGGGGAAATAAACAATGTGGGCCTGATCCTGTCCCACATACACATCCCCTTTGTATGTCTGGTGTGAACCGGACGTAAAAAGGGGATCGCGATTCTGATACCCCGGGGCACATCTAGCCCTGCGGGATCAGAATTGCGAACAGACCTGTATGTGTTGGCCGGGACTGCAATTCAGTCCCGGCCTGCACATACAGGTACTGCCCGGATAGCTCAGTCAGGCATTTAAATGGAGCCACGGTGCCATGGTGTGATGTTGCCATGGCACCGCAGCTCCATTTAAATGCTGTGATGCCGGCCGCTGAAAACGAAAGTTTATTCCCCACAGCCCGACCCCTGATCTGACCTCCTAAGGCCAGGGTTGGGCTGTGGGGAATAAACCCTGTCCCTCCGAGCCCTTTCTGCGCCCCAGGCCGCTAGAAAATGTACAACCAGTGAGGTTATTCCACCTCAGAGGTGGAATAACTTCCTGGGGCATTTCGCTGGCCCTGGACGTACAGGACTGACATTAGAATCCCCGCCCCCGGGGGAATTAAAGAGGATAACCCCCTTTATCCTCCTGTAAAAAGTTGGTCTAAATCAGGGGTCACCAACCTCCAGAGGGCCGCGGGCCGCACAGCCGACTACGGGTAGACTCGCGGGCCGCACCCCCCTTCTCCCCGCCCTCGCGAAAAAAAACAATGCTCATACCTGAAAATTATTCCATGCCAGCTCCGTCCCTTCTTCTGCAGCCGCGGCTCCCTGCCTCTTAGGGAACCGCGGCTGTGCTTGTAAAATCATCGCGGATCCCTTCCTGTCTTGACGGGCTCCGTGCAGCATTGTCCCGCCTCTAAAGGAAGTTGTTTACCACTTCCTTTGGAGGCGGGACAATGCTGCATGGAGCCCGTCAAGACAGGAAGGGCTCCGCGATGATTTTACAAGCACAGCCGCGGTTCCCTAAGAGGCAGGGAGCTGCGGCTGCAGAAGAAGGAGTCGATGAGTTTGCCGGTACTTTCAGCAGCATCCTTGGCGGGCCGCACCGGGGTAGAGCCTCGCGGGCCGCACCAAGGGACCTCGCAGGCCGCATGCGGCCCGCGGGCCGCAGGTTGGTGACCCCTGGTCTAAATGAACATTTTTTCAAAACCTGTACGTGCCAGGGAGCAACTGTAAATCCTGACATGGACAATTTGGGTCATATAGATGCATTCCCTATATAAAATCCAGTAGATTTTTGACTTGTTCAGAGCATGACCTAACCATGCCCCTTTGCGATTTCCACATATCGTGGACATCCATGTGTACATTTAGCCCTTTATAAAATTGCCATTTACTTGTGGATGCCATTTCCACATATAAATGCTGCATTTTCTATGTTGAAATAAGACTTCTAAAATAACCCTCATCATGTATCTGCCTTCTTTAGTAAGTTGCTTTCATTCTAAGTATTCTGGTGAATAGTATAATTCTTAATTATCATCATAATAATGATCAAAATGATCACCTTAAATGATGGAGCAAATTTTGAGGGCCAAGGTCTCCGTTACAAATGCTGAATACCAATTCTTATGCATCAAAGTCTGTAAAATTAGAAGCAAGGCTAATCGTGGCTAATGAATCTGTTCTTAATGACTCCCCTGTGAAATAACACACTCAGACCTCTAACAATCTTCCAGCGATTCCACAGAATGAGCTGCATACAAAAACACAGTGTGATCTGAATTATAGGCAGCAGTAAAAGACTGAGACCTTTTGGGCCTTTTTTCCCACCTGCTGATGAACAGGACATGCTAGTTCATTGCCGAGCTGATTTGTGAATATGTATTCAGATAAGGGAAGGTGCAAGGGTATTGGATGCCCTAAATGAATTTTCAGTTTTACACCCTTCCCCCCCACAACAATCATAATCATCCCAACACCATACCTCCCTTTATGAACCTGTAATGATACATTGTTGGACGTCATGGTCCCAATATTCAGCAGCGGCAGATAGTGCTTGTAAAGCACATAGCTGTCACTGTTGAAGACTAACCTGGATAGTAAATGCTGGGGCCATATCGGGCCACAGGCATTGACTATCTGGGGTAGCTGCAGACCCCGGAAGCTAACTGGGCAGAGGTGATATTGAACTGCAGCCCGATTAGTTTCTACGGGTAAAGTTAGGCCAGGATTTGTTGTGCCTGACTTTACCTACAGGTGGCTAACAGGGCAGTAGCGATATTGAGTCACTGCTCAGTTAGCAACAGCGCTACCTCTGCTCCTCTCTGAAATGCCGCGGCGGCTGCAGACATTCAACAGCACTAACCGTGTTAGTGCCACTGAATATCACACTAACCAGGATTTACAGGTCTGCAAACTCTATAAATGCCTTGGAATATGGGGCCTCATATTTTGCTTTGTATGTGTGGGTGTGCTCGCTCTTCCTGCAGGTACAAGGATGTGTTGATGGCTCTTTGGATCGTGGGACTGTCAGGAGCTAATGCTTTGCTTTGACTGCAGCTGCTCTTTGCCACTCCTCAGAAGCTGCTGTCCTAGGCAGCTGCCTAATCTTGCCAAATGGTTGGGTCGACCCTGATTTAGATGTCAAGTTACCAAAGTAGATATACGTAGTGGGGGGGGGGGGGGCATATTCAAAGGGATTAACGAGGTTAGCAGACCTGCTAATCATGTGAATCCCACTGAATGGAATATTCTGCAGCACTTACCTAGCGGAATAACACCTGTGACTGGATAGCTAAATTTCCATCTGGATAGCCAGTGTTGCTGGCCAGATATGGCCCTGGCATTGAATATCAGGGCGTAATTTAAAGTGGCGATGGCCAGGTGCTTTAATCGCGCTGGCCACTGCCATTGAATATGATCCCCATTGTTTTGCAGTCGTCTTTCTGCCTATTTCTGGATGTTGGAAGTTAGGTTATATGATCCCATCATAGTTCCTGTGATCTTTATTTCTCTGAACACTGCGGAGATATTTTCTGCATCTCACAGCACTTGGAGAACTCTTTATCAGGTACTAGCCAAGTCTTTTCTCAGTTAAATCTCAGATCTAATGTATTAGGTTCTACTGGAGGTGGATATAATTAACTCTAGAATTCTAGCTCATGCATACCGTGTGTCCTAAAGGTCAGCAACATAGAGCATTGCTGTGCTCATCACATGATTGTTATTATGTTTTCACTGCAGCTATGGCATAAACTCCTGTCTCTCTGCTGAAGAATTTGAGATAATGACTCTTTCAAGGAATGGGAGCAAAATATGATTGCTTGGTGCTGTTTGGTATTATGAGTTGGACTGGTCTACTGCTAAGAGAAGACCTTCTGTTTTGACTGGCATTATCTGAAATTCTTTATTTATATTTCTTATATACCGCGCTATTAATCAGTGCGGTTCACAATGAACAGAAACAATAGTACAATGTAACAGGAACACGTTGTGCTTACAATGAACAGGGCAAGTAACTTGGGTGAGAACTGGGTAATAACTATTTACAACACATTTGACAAGCTACTGAATATTCACAATTGATCAGGACTGATGGCACTGTAGGGGTTTATGCTAATATGACCAGAATGTGGCACCACACATAAGTCAGTTGTGAGTAGTGTATAGAAGTTGAAAAAGGAGCAGGACATAAGGTGGGGGGGGGGGGGGGGGAGGAAATGACTGCCTAGCACCCACTGACAGAATGGGATCCATGGAAAAAAGCCACAATGGGACATTATGGTGTCAAGGTACAGCAATGAGCATTGAGTAGCACATGGAGGGACGCAGAACAGTGGCAGAGATTGCAAACCTGGCAGGCTACCTCTACTAAGCATGATATGTATTCCCCTCCCTAACAGGAGATACCATGTATGCTGGGATATAGAGACTCTGAAGATATGCTTCAGGGTCACACACCATAAGAGACCAAGGATGCTGGAATGGTTGAAGAGGTGGCTGAAGGAGCAGCAATGTATGTAGTGGTAAGATGCCACAGATATTGCATAGGGAGCAGGTGCAAGGTGAAGGGTGAGCATGCCAGTGACCAGCCAGCATGAACAGCACACCTAGTGAAATGAGGTCAAGAGGTACACACTCAGCAAGTACAGCACATGCCAGATCAGTGTCAGTGAGCACTCAGAGACAGCTATCTACTGTACATGTTAGCAGGGAAGGGTATAGAAAGGCCAGCCAGACATGGTGACAGCACTGTAGTGCTATGGCAAATGGCTGATGATTGGAATTGGGGAGATGGGCAATACATATATTAGGGAGATAGAAAGCATAGGCCAGGGGAAGTGTACCAACCGGGCAGAGGTCCTAAGGATGAGGGTATTGGAGGGACACAGATGGTGGAATCAGAGGAATGAGCATGCAGCACACATGCAACACTGGAAGACTATGCAGCACAGGATGGGGATGTGGATGGGTGTGGGCAGAATAGGTGAAAGGAGCACAGCAGGAGCACAATGATCTGTCTGGGAAATGGTGTTGGCTGTCTGTCAGTGAGGGCTAATAGGTTGCAGCAGACTGGGATAGCAATGTAGGACAGAGTCTGGCACCTTGGCCCACGTTCAATATGGGATTGCACAGCACATGCCAATTGTCTTCTTGCCCTCTATTGCTATGTGAGGCAGTCCCCATTCAGGATGGAGGGGGTCAAGCAATGTAGCCTGTGCAGAGGGGAGCACATGAAGCAGGGTTTGGCTAGTACAGGGGCAAACTAGAACCCAAGGATAACAAAATGATATCTGACTCCAGCAGCATCAGCAGCACCTGCACCTGCACCAGCACCAGCACTAGCACTGGAACAAGTGATAAAACCTTGGTGGAACCTGTGATGGAACTAGCTGTTAAACCACTCCAGGAGGAGGCCATAGTGCAAACCCACATGCTGTCAGCTAGGGAGCCACACACACCAGCTGCCAGCAGCTCATCCTGTGTCAGTGGCAGGTTTATCATTGACACGTCCCAAAAAGAGAAGGAGGTGGAGGAGGAGGTGGGGAAGAGAAGCAGTGGTTGGAGGAGCATGACACCATACAGGAAGGCATGGGCTGGTTCTAGGCATGAGATAGACCAGCCCTATGGAACACCCTCCCAGAGGTGGCCCAAGGGTGACGCAGGGCCATGTGCAGGGCCTCATTAGCATAGCCACTGGACCTCATTTGCATAAATTTAATTTACTTTATTTTAAAATGTATATGTTGCCCATCTAAAATTTTGGGCGGCTTTCAAAGGAGCCCTTCACAAGCCTCTTTGTTGTCCTGGCAATGACTTAGGAGCATGTTTACTAAAATTTAATGTGCATTAAGTGTCACAGCACCAATAAAAATAAATGGGTGTTGCTGCTCTTAATGCGCATTCACAAATGTTAATGTGCGCTAACGTTTTGTAGACATGTCTCTTAATGAGTGTCTCAATAACATTTGCATAGGCAGTGAGGATAAAGAGACCACCAGATTTCTACATTACTATACTCCAGTGTAAACTGCCAGGCATATTAGGAAGTACCATACACCCTAAGAACATAAGATATGCCATACTGGGTCAGACTAAGGTCCATCAAGCCCAGTAGCCTGTTTCCAACAGTGGTAAATCTAGATCACAGGTACCTAGCAGATTCCCCAAAAGACACAGGTTCCTCAATGCTTGAACTGGGGCAAGTAATGGATTTCCCGGGTCCACTTTAATTATGGTTTATGGACCTTTCCTCCAGGAACTTGGTCCAAACATTTTTAAACCTGGCTACACCAACAGATTTTACTACATCCTCCAGTAACGAATTCCATAGTTTGATTACACATTGAGTAAAAAAATATTTTCTCTCATTAGTCTTAAATAGGTTACATTGTAGCTTCATTGTATGTCCCCTAGTCTTTCTATATTTTGATGGCACAAACAATTGATCTACGTTTACCCTTTCCACTCATAAGAACATAACATAAGAACATAAGGTATGCCATACTGGGTCAGACAAAGGTCCATCAAGCCCAGTATCCTGTTTCCAGGAGTGGCCAATCTAGGTCAAAAGTACCTAACAGTCTCCCCAAAAGACACAGGTTCCTCAATGCTTGTATTGGGTCAAGCAGTGATATCCTGGGTCCCCTTTAATAATGGCTTATGGACCTTTCCTCCAGGAACTTGTCCAAACCTTTTTTAAACCCAGCTACTACATCCTCTGGTAACAAATTCCATTCATTAATTTACAGACCTCTATCATATCTCTCCTCAGCCATCTCTTTTTCAGGTTGAAGAGCCCTAACATTTTTACCCTCTCTTTATAGAGGTGTCCTTCCATCCCCTTTACCATATTGGTGGCACTTCTCTGTACCTTTCCTAATAACGCTATATCCTTTTTAATATATATTGCAAGCAGAATTGCACACAATATTCAAGATGTGGTCGCACCATGGAATGATACAGAGGCATTATAATATCCTTTGTTTTATTCTCCATTCCTTTCCTTGTGATTCCTAGCATTCTATTTGCCTTCTTGGCCGCCGGTGAACACTGGGTAGAGGGTTTCAACATGTTATCCAGGATGATGCCTAAATCTTTTTCCTGGGTGGTGGCTCCTAATGTGGAACCTTGCATGGTGTAACCATAGTTTGGGTTGTTCTTTCCTAGGTGTATAACTTTGCACTTGTTCACATTAAATTTCATCTGCTATTTGGATGCCCAGTCTTACAATTTATCAAGGTTCTCTTGCAATTTTTCATATTCCTCATGGGTTTTAACAACTTTCAATAATTTTGTGTCATCTGCAAATTTGATTACCTCACTCATTATTCCCATTTCCAGGTCATTTACTAATATGTTAAAAAGCAGCGGACCTAGTACAGATCCCAGATTCACCTTTCTCCTTTGGGAAAATTGGCCATTTAGCCCTACTTTCTGCTTTCTATCTTTTAACCACTTCCTGATCTACAATTGTACACTGCCTCCTATACCATGACTTTTTAATTTTGCCAAAACTCTCTGATGAGGGACCTTATCAAAGGCTTTCTGAAAGTCCAGATATACTATATCAACCGACTCACCTTTGTCTACCTGTTTATTCACACCTTCAAAAAAACATAACAGATTAGTAAGGCAAGATCTTCCTTGTCTAAAGCCATGTTGACTGTCTCCCATTAAGCCATGACTATCTGCACGTTCAGTAATTTTGTTCTTTATGATTGTTTTTACCATTTTCCCCGGTACTGACGTCAGGTCTGTAGTTTCCTGGATCATCCCTAGAGCCCTTTTTAAAAATTGGCGTTACACTGGACATCATCCAATCTTAAGGTATTACAGATGATTTTAATGATAGTTCACAGATTTCTAATAGCAGGTCTGCAGTCTCAGATTTCAGTTCTTTCAACACCCTTAGATGTATACCATCCGATCCAGGTGATTTGCTACTCTTCATTTTATCAAATAGTTGTAATACATCTTCCCGGTGTATCGATATTTTTTTCAATTCTTCTGCGACATCACCTTTAAATACCATTTCAGTCATGGGTAACATCCATGCATTTTCCTCAGCAAGGACCGAAGCAAAGAATTCATGCAATCTCTCCGTTATGACCTTGTCCTCTCTTAGTGCCCCTTTTACCTCTCTATCATCTAATGGCCCAACTGACTCTCCCACAGGTTTTTTGCTTTGAATGTACTTGAAAAAGTCTGTATTAGGCGGTTTTGCTTCCACAGTAAGCTTCTTCTCAAATTCTCTCTTTGCCTGCCTTATCAATGCCTTGCATCTAATTTGCCAGTGCTTATATTGTTTCCAGTTTTCATCATTTGGCTCTTTTTTCCATTTCCTGAAAGATGCTTTTTTGGCAACAACAGCCTCTCTGACCTCACCTTTAAACCATGCTGGCAGTTTTTTGGACTTCCTTCCACTTTTGTTAAAGCGTGGAATACAGCTGGTCTGGGCTTCCCAGATAGTATTTTTAAACAAACCCATGCTTGATGTAATTCTTTAACCTATGCAACTGCTCCTTTTAGCTTTTTCTTGACTATTTTCCTCATTTTATTATAGTCTCCCTTTTGAAAGTGAAAAGGTAGTACTTGCTGTCTTTCCTCCATTTAGTAAATCAAACGCGATCATGCTATGATCACTATTGCCAAGTGGCCCCAACACCCTTATCTCTTGCACCAGATTTTGTGTTCCACTAAGGACTAGGTCCAAAATGGTTTCCCCTCTGGTTGGTTCATGAACCAACTGCTCCAAGAAGCAGTCATTTATTTCATCTAGAAAGTTTATCTCCCTAGCATGTCCTGCTGTGACACTGATCCATTGAAATTACCCATTGTTATTACTGTGCTGTAACTTTTGTTAGCTTCTCTGATTTCTTTGAGCATTTCATCATCCATTTGTTCATTCTGGCCAGGCAGTCGATAGTATACCCCACTGCCATTGTCTTCCCCTTTTTACATGGAATTTAAAACCATAGAGATTCTACAGTGAATTTTGTTTCCTGCAAAACTTTAATCCTTTGTGACTGAATGCCCTCTCTAACATAGAGTGCAATCCCTCCACCAATTTGACTTTCTCTATCATTATGATATAGTTTGTACCCAGGTTGTCCTCCTTCCACCATGTCTCTGAGATACCAATCATATCTAACCTCTCATTTAGTGCTATATATTCTAACTCTCCCATCTTATTTTTTAGACTTCTGGCATTTGCATACAAGCATTTTAGAGGCTGTATTTTATTCATATTAATCTGGTTATTGGTAGGGAGGGGTAATATGGAATCTTTAAGCTCTGTCTGCTCTGTACTCAAGGGCATTTGGGTTACTTTTGTCTTTATTGGAACTTCTTTGTTGATATGTCCTAACTTCAATCTTTTACTAGTATCCTTCAAGGATGCATCCTTCCGAACCATGTGCTCTTGGGCCACTGTTAGCTTTTCCCTATTATCTAGTTAAGAGCTGTTCTATCTCCTTTTTAAAGGTTAATGCCAGCAGCCTGGTTCCATTCTGGTTAAGGTGGAGCCCATCCCTTTGGAAAAGCCCCTCCTTTCCCTAGAATGTTCCCCCAGTCCCTAACAAATCCAAAACCCTCTTCCTTGCATCATTTCATCCATGCATTGAGATTCCGGAGCTCTGCCTGCCTTTTGGGTCCTGTGCGTGGAACGGGAAGCATTTCAGTGAATGTTACCCTAGAAGTTCTGGATTTCAACTTCCTACCTAAAAGCCTAAATTTGGCCTCCCAAACCTCCCTACCACACTTTCCTCTGTAATTGGTACCGACATGTACTAAGGCAGCAGACTCCTCCCCAGCACTGTCTAAGAACTTGTCTAAGTTGCACTTGAGGTCTGCTAACTTTGTACCAGGCAGGCATGTTACCAGGCGATATTCACATCCAACAGCCACCCAGCTATCTACATGCCTAATGTTCACCAACTATAACGGCTGTCCTAACCCTTTCCTCATGGGCACATGGCCCTGGAGAAAACTCCTTGGTGCAAGAGGGTTTTACATCACCTGGAGGGCAGATCCTAGCTATAGGATCACTTCTTGCTACACCACGGTGATGCTCTCCTGTCACGTGACCTCTTTCCTCCATGGCAACTGGGATTCTCCCAGACTGGAGGTAGGACTTCAGTACTACATCCCTGTAGGTCTCATCTATGTACCTCTCTGTCTTCTTTATGTCCTCCAAGTCTACTACTCTAACCTTCAGAGATTGGACTTATTCCCTGAGAGCAAAGAACTCCTTGCACCTAGTGCATACGTAAGACCAGGGCCGGCCCATCCATTGAGCGAGGGGGGCCCCGTGCAAGCCACATTCTCGCTCAATGGATGGCTGCAGAGGGAGCTGGGGAAGCCCACGTGAGGCCCTGGCCCCCTCTGCACAGCCCACCAGCGTGAAGAGCGTTTTCCTGTAGGCTGGCGGCTGTTTCAATGAAGCCGCGAATGCCAGGAGAGGTTAAAGGGCATTGCAATCATGAGTGTCTGTGGCAGAAATGGTACTTCCACATTTTGAACACTTTTTAAAGCCACTGGATGTTTTTTCCATTTTGTCTATGACAAAAGGGGAGTCCTAGGCCTAAGATGGCGTTAATGCGCCTGAAGGAAGAAAATGGACTGCAATTGGGCTGTGATGGGGGGGAAACGGACTGCCATTGGGCTGTGATGGGAGGGGGAACGGACTGCAAATAGGCTGTGATGTTGAGGGGGGATAGGACTGCAAATGGACTGTGATGGTAGGGGGGATACGGACGAAATGGGCTGTGATTGTGGGGGGGACTTGGACTGGAAATGGGCTGATGAAGAGCTGGAATAGGACTGGAAATGGGCTGATGGGAGCTGGAATAGGACGAAGTGGGCTGATGAGGGGGCTAGGATTGGCAATTGGCTGATGGGGAAGCTTGGAGTGGAAATGGGCTGATGGGGGACTTGAATGGAACTAGAAAAGAGCATATGGGGGCTAGGACTGGAAATGGGCTGATGAAGAACTGGAATAGGACTAGAAATGGGCTTATGGGGGGAACGTGGACTGCAAATGGGTGATGGGCTGGAATAGAACTGAAAATGGGCTGATGGGGGCTGGAATAGGACTGTAAGTGGGCTGATGGGAGTTGGAATAGGGCTGGAAATGGGCTGATGGGGAGCTTGGAGTGGAAATGAGCTGATGGGGGCTGGAATGGAACTGGAAAACAGCATATGGGGGGGGGGCTAGGACAGGAAATGGGCTGATGTGGAAGCTTGGGAGACTGTGACTAGAAGGGGGCAGATGCTGGGTGGGTCTAGAACTAGAAGGGAGCTGATTTTGGGGGAGGACTAGAAAGGGATAGGGAATGAGAATGGAGAGGGGAAAAGATATTTTGTGTGGGAGGGAAGAAAAGTCTACGATGGGCCGGGTAAGTGGAGATTGAGAATGGAAGGGTGAAATTTGAGTGGATGATAAAGGAATAAGGAAAGAGCAAAAGGGGAAAGATCAGTATGTTAAAGCAGATATAGAGAAAAAATTTGGAAAAAAATCTAAAAGAGAAGAAAGGACAAATGGATAGCTCTCAGAAGACACAAAGAACCCAGAAGAAAGTGACTGGAACAATTGCAACTGAAAAAGAAAATGCACAAGCAATAAAAGGTAGAAAAATACTTTTTTATTTTGAATTTATTAACTGGAATATATCAGCTCTGTGAAATATGCATCGTTAACGTCTTTTGTGTTTTGTTTAGTACAAGAGGAAATTAATTTATAGTTTTATTTCTCCAGTGTTGTTGTACATCCCAAGTATGGCTTTTGGGGTTCCCAGTTTAGTTATTGTCTTCTTATTTTTTAATTGTGATCCCTTGTTCTTTGGTGATGGTCTATGTTCTGCATTTTAACCAAGCTGAAGTATTCTGTTCATGTAGTTTCTATTTGACAATGTCACTTATTCTCTTTCCCCAGTAGAAGATGCATTGGCATTCTCTGAAATGTATTGGTTTAATATTTGCAGTATTGCCTTTTGATAGGTAGGGTTTGGTGCTTTGTGAGTCCCGGCAGAGCTGTTATAATATGGTGGATTTGCTATGAGTTGTAAATGGTCAGTGTTTATAGTACTTCCTAATGGGTGTGGCGGTTGGCACTGGAATATAGTAACGTAGAAATCTATTAATCTTTCTTTATCCAGACACTCATTAAGAAGCATGCTTACTAAAAATGCATGTTAACATTATGCAGATATTTATGCAAATGAGGCTCCCTATGCAAATGAGGTCCCGCAATTAATCTCCGCACATGGCCCCGCACCCTCCTTGGGCCGCCCCTGCATAAGACCCCTCACCAACTGGAAGAAATTTTCTTTTCTTGCTGACTCTTTAGCTTAGGGGCATGGTGCTTTAATCACAGCCATCACTCTGAAAGCATTCTAAAATGGGTTTGCAGAAGTGTGGATTGGCTTTTATGGGTGTCTATATGGGTGGGTCCAGCACATCTGTTTTAAATGTCCCAGCATCCTTGTACACGGCTACATATATGCTTGTCCTGGGGCAAACAATAGACTTCCCGGATCCCTGTAAAATAGTTATCTCCAAGTTATAATGCCTTGTTCAATGTAATTTCAGTTTGTTCAATGTAAACTGCACTGATGCAGAATAGCGTGGTATATAAGAGAATGTAAATAAAATAAATAAAGATCCTGCCGTTAGCCAGCACATACAAGAGAATATCCATCAGGATCCTCTTTAATAATGGTTTATGAACCTTTCCTCCAGGAACTTGTCCAAACCTTTTTTAAACCCAATTATACTAACAGCTTTTACAACATCCTCCGGTAATGAATTCCAGAGTTTGATTACATATTGAGTGAAAATATATTTTCTTTTATTACTCTTAAATGGGTTACACTGTAGTTTCATTGTGTGTCATAAGAACATAAGATATGCCATACTGGGTCAGACCAAGGTCCATCAAGCCCAGTATCCTGTTTCCAACAGTGGCCAATCTAGGTCATACGTACCTAGCATTTTCCCCAAAAGACACAGGTTCCACAATGCTTGTACTGGGTCAAACATTGATATCCTGGGTCCCTTCTTAATAATGGTTTATGGACCTTTCCTCCAGGAACTTGTCCAAACCTTTTTTAAAGCCAGCTACACTAACAGCCTTTACTACATCCTCCGGTAACAAATTCCAGAGTTTGATTACACGTTGAGTGAAAAAATATTTTCTTTTATTAGTCTTAAATAGTTTACCCTGTAGCTTTATTGCATGTCCCCTAGTCTTTCTATATTCTGATAATGTAAACAATCGATCTACGTTTACCCGTTCCACTCTGTTCATTAATTTATAGACTTCTATCATATCTCCCCTCAGCCGTCTCTTTTCCAGGTTAAAGAACCCTAACCTTTTTAGCCTTTCTTCATAGGAGTATCCTTCCATCCCCTTTACCATTTTGGTGGCTCTTCTCTGTACCTGTTCTAATAACGCTATATCCTTTTTAAGATACGGCGATGAAGAAGGCCGCAGGGCCCTGTACCTGGCCGGCCGGTTGTAACCGTGCTCGCGGCGCGTGGCATCCATGGCAGGCCACGGGGGCCAGAAGAATGCCGCGAGGACGGGCAGCATTTTTCAAAGCGATTGGCTCCCGCGGTTGAGTGGCAGTGGCGGGAGCCAATCGGCGTCAGCAAAACGGGAGGGGGGGGGAAAGTAAGAGACGGGGACAGTTGCCGGGGCGCGCATTCGTGCATGCGGGCCCCGAGACGACAGATGTCCCTCCCACCCGCCCAAGTTTTGGGATGGGGTGGTGGGTTGGGGTTGTTGCAGCTGGGGGGGGGGGGCGGCGGGATCCCGGAGGTTTCCGGGGTCCAGAGCCATAGGTATCAGTTGGGCGTGGGTGGGGTACCCCCGACCCGGATAACCCCGGTGAGGCTTTTGCTAGTAGTATGGCGAAGCCGGAGAAAGGGGTGGTAGGATGAGCAGTAGCCTCGCTGCAGTGGCAACAGTGATGACCTCACTTTGCTACCCACATGGCTGGTGAGTCATTACTGTTGGGGTGGAGGTGGAATGGTATTCTTTGGAATTGTTGTTGAAGTTTGTTAAGGTTAATAAAGCTGCGACCGGTGTGTTATACCAATAATGGAGTCGTGTGATTTTATTGGGGGATTGGGGGGGGGGGAGGGTGGATAAGGGGGATGCACCGTGTCCGCCGTGCCACGGTTACCAGAATTGCACACAATATTCAAGATGTGGTCTCACCATGGAACGATATAGAGGCATTATAATATAATTTGTTTTATTTTCCATTCCTTTCCTTATGATACCTAGCATTCTATTTGCTCTCTTGGCCGCCGCTGCACACTGGGCCAAGGGTTTTAACATGTTATCCACAATGACGCCTAAATCTTTTTCCTGGGTGGTGTTTCCTAATGTGGAACCTTGCATTGTGTAACCATAGTTTGGGTTGTTCTTCCCTAGGTGTATAACTTTGCACTTGTCCACATTAAAATTCATCTGCCATTTTGATGCCCAGTCTTCCAATTTATCAAGATCCTCTTGCAATTTTCCACAATCCTCTTGGGTTTTAACAACTTTAAATAGTTTTGTGTCATCTGCAAATTTTATAACCTCACTCGTTATTTCCTTTTCCAGGTCATTTATGAATATGTCAAAAAGCAGCGGTCCCCCAGTCTTTTTACTTTTTGATGGTGTTAACAACCAATCTACATTTACCCGTTCCACTCTATTCATCAATTTATAGACCTCTATCATATCCCCCCTCAGCCGTCTCTTTTCCAAATTGAAGAGCCCTAACCTTTTAAGTCTTTCCTCATAGGGTATCCTTCCATCCCCTTTACCATTTTGGTTGCCCTTCTCTGTACCTTTTCTAATGCTGCTGTATCCTTTTTAAGATATGGCAACCAGAATTGAACATAATTTTCAAGGTGTGGTCGTACCATGGAACGATATAGAGGCATTATAATATCCTTGGTTTTATTCTCCATTCCTTTCCTTATGATTCCTAGCATTCTATTTGCTTTCTTGGCCACCGTTGCACACTGGGCGGAGTTTTTCAACATATTGCTATCTGGATAATATCATTTTTATTTTGACAGGAGAAGATTTATTTATACAGTTTATACAGTGACTTAAGCAATGTATAACCAATTTGTCATTCATATTTGTATTCAAGAGAATTTTTGATTGTTAGGGTGCAGAAGATACATGGCCAAAACTGGTCTTCTTTATACCATAGAAGAGTGAAGAGAAATAATTTATTGCGATTCCACAGACATCATCCTCAGGGTTTAAAAATGGGACTACCAGTTAGTCAGTTTTTATGGGCACGTCACGTATGTTCCTTGATTGATGATTATAAGTGTCAAACTAGGGATTTGCAACAGAGGTTTATCCAAAAGGGATAGCCGAGTGATGTAGTGAAATGAACTTATGAAAGAGCTTTGAATGTTCATTGTAATCGATTACAACGTAGGAAACATGAGGAGAGAATTGTTTGTGTCTTACCATATACCAATAGGACAAGAGAATTATCTATTATTATTATTATTTTCTGGATATTTATGATGGTTTCCAGAAAGAAATTTTTATTTTCATATACCCGAGGCAGAAATAAATTCCTTCACAAGAAATAAAATGTAGGAATATATTGAGAGGTAGGGTGAGAGGTGGACCCAGAGCTGTTACAAAAATTATATGTAGAGAGGTGAAATTCAACCATCCAGTGTATAACTTATATTCATAAATTAGGCAAGTGAAAGAGAAGTCCTCACTTATGCATATGAACATCAATGTGATCACTACGCATATGTATCTTTAGCAGTGCCAGGTAAATAGACAGCACCACAAGTGAAGCTCCAGTGGCAGTGCTTAACTTTAGAGGCTGGGCAGGCCAGCTGAATATTGGGACCATTGTTTTTTAGATCATGTAAATTGATTCCTTGTTTTGGCAGTTTGTCTGTCTGTTAAGGTTGATATTGGAATGTACAAAACCAAAAACAGTTGAATTTGTATTTGTTTAAAATGAAATTTTATCGATTTTTGTGTGTTTTTCACATATTTTTCTTATTGCACCCTTTTATGCACAGTACAGCTATTTTGCGCATGCAGATCAATTGTACACGTTAACTCATAAATATACACGCACGCAAGCGATTTGTGTGCACTTTTAATTTTTAGGCACCCAAACAAGTCTAAATGAACTGCACATCCCTAGTTGATAACAGACTCCATTTTTTATAGGCAGGCTGATGTAATCCTAGTTTTATCTCACCAAACCATGCTAACCACTAGTTTGGGGCAGGGCCGTACTGAGCCATAATTGCGTCCTGTGCGACTTGCACATCTGGCACATGCCCACCCATCCATATCATCTTACCGCCTTCATGTCCAGCCAGCTGCCCGCCCTTGCCCTGCTGCTACCACTTTTTGTCTTTTTGGAGGCGGCAGCAGCGAAACAGACCTGACTTCCAGCAAAAAAACAAACAACCCCCCCCAAAAAAAACCACACGGGACCTTCAACACCATGCTTGCATGCAATTCTGGTCCCCCCCCCCTCTTCTCTGATGTAGGTTGCGTCAGAGGAGGGAGGGACCAGGCCAGCCATTCAAAAGCGGGTCTTTGCAACTCCGCATTGAAATGGCTGGCCTGGTCTGTCCCTCCCTCATCTGATGTGACCTATATCAGAAAAGGGAGGGAGGGACCAGAACTATATACAAGCATGGCAATGAAGGACCCGTGCGGTTGTTTTTAATATTTTTTATTACTGGAAGTCAGGTCTGTTTCACTGCTGCCAGCAGCCCAAAATGAGCCCCTAAGCCTTTGCGCCCTGTGTGGTTGCATTGCTTGCACAGGGCTAGGTACGGCGCTGGTGTGGGGTATAGTGTGAGATAAGCGCATCATGCTGAAATTTAGTTTGGCACCCCATGCTGAAAAGCCCACACTAGTAGGTCAGTGCGCAATGGGGTGGAGACAAGGTGGGATGGCGTAGAATGTGTGTCCTGGTGACGCACTGTGGTTAGTGCGGGCGTAATGGGCATGTATTAACTGCGATTGTTGCTTTTAGCATGCATGCACTTACTACCACCTACTACTAATAATAATCATTTATATAGTGCTGCAAGGTATACACAGCATTGTACATATAGATGTAAGACACATTCTCCTGCTCATCAGAGCTTACATGGTGGCAAATGCACTCTCATGCTGGCTTACCATGGTGCCGCACATTCACAGCTCACCAACGATGGGAGGATGGATGCACATGTCCCCCTGAAGGTGGCACAGGTATCCACATAGGCTTCATGGCCCATAGCGGCATGATCTTTAATAAACAGGCCCCTGAATGCATGAGCCTAAACTTCACATTTCCCTAATAATTTATCAAAGTAAAGTGGGGCTACAAGTCCATGTATGCAGAAGAGTAAAACCAGTCCTGGATCACCCTGTCTTGAGAAAAATGGAGCCATTTAACAATCCTAGTTATACTTTTCTATCACTTTTTTTCCCTTATTTGCCTTAGATTATTTTATTTCCTCAAGCGAAAGTCATTCTGTCGAGGCTTAAATTTTATTTCCCTATTGATTTCTTTCCACCTATGTCAAGATCAATCAAAGCGTATGACTAATAAAAGTGACAAAGCGCTCAGTCAGAGAACACACCATCTGGAACCTGAAAGATGAATAACAAGACAACAAAGCCACTGATCAAATCCTAACCTTCTTTATCACATTAGAAGCTCATTAACACCTCATAACAGTCAAGCATTACGTTCAAACAAATGAAAGTAATTTCAAAGATAACACACAGATAATTTAATATGTCAACCTGTCCGTAAACATACTCTGTGAAACAAGAGAACCAATCAGATTGATAAGTGATCTGTCAGTCACGGGTTCTGAAAGCAGGGCTTCTAGATTGCAGAGATTTAAGCTGTCAATAGGAGATTGTCAAAAAGCTTATGAAGAAGTGAAGGAGAAAAACCATGCCACTCTTCTGCCTGTTGATTAAATTCCATGTGATCTAAAAACTCCCATTTGGAAAATATGAGGGCAATTTTATAACCGGGTGCCTAGTTTTAGGCACCACGAACATGCCTATCTTAAGCCTATTCTATAAAAAAGCAGGCATCTGCTCTTCTTTGTAAAATACGAGCATAAGGGTCCAAAAATGCACATGAAATCTAGGCACAAGCGCTTACACCAGCCCTTGGACTGGTGCAAATGCCTGTGCCTACATTAGATTTTTTAAGACCAAGTCCAAGTTAGAGTATTTTATAACTTCTGCATGTAGATTTGTGCTTTGATCCTGCTTCACCCCTGTGCACACCTACACGCCATTGGCCTGACACGCATACTTACAAACTAGTGACCTGCTAAAGGCCCATCCGTGCACGTAAGTCATTGAAAATACATGACTTGTGCACATTGATAGTGTGCAACTTTACATGGCTCCTTATAAAATTGCCTCCTACTACATAATTCTATAAAAGGTCACCTAGAGTGAGAGGGCCTACAGTATTTGTAGCCTAATTTATAAAGACACATACAAGCCTAAGAGGCACATTTTGAAAAAGACACGGAGATCAGAATTGAGATGTTGTGACCACGACAGTTCCAGTGGTTTTTTAGAAAAGGGTCTGTTAAACGTGCAGCCTTTTATAAAATACTCAATATGAAGGTACAGGAGCGCACATGCATGCATTGATACATGTAGCCATATGAATACTGGCACCTTTTTTGCTAGAAAAAATATACTGGCTAATAAACATGTCTAGGCAGGACCTATCAAGCTAGAAATGCGCCTTGTGTGACTCGCCAACCTTGTGCCCTCTCCACCCTCAGCCATATGCAGGAATACACTCTTGTCGGGCTTCCAAGAAGCCAGGTGATGACATCAGCATCCAGAGATGGCCCGCCCACTAGACGTCGGAAGAGGATCAGAAGCGGCAGGTCAACAGGCGCCAGCACCTACTCCACCTGACTCTCTCTGTCTGATCGGCATCGGGCCATGGAGTGGGAAGGGAGTCCCGTCCCCGATCAGTGGCCCAAGGCCCAATCAGTGCCTCCGTGTACTTTTGAATTTGGAGCGCCAATGGGCGCCAGCACCTACTCCACCTGACTCTCCCTGTCTGATCGGCAGCGGGCCGGGGAGTAGGAATGGAGTCCCCTCCCCAATCAGCGTCCCAAGGCCCAATCAGCGCCTCCGTGTACTTTTGAATTCGGAGCGCCAACGGGCGTGCCTGCGCCGAAAGGCCACGCCAAAGGGCCCTTTGGCGTGGCCCTTTGGCGCTGTCCCGTGCCTGCAAAGCCTGATGATCTCACCACCTTCTGAGCCTGATCGTCAACAGAGTGAGGAGCGGAGGGCTGCAACCAATGTTCCCTCTAATTTTCTGTAGGCTGTGTGCGCATAAAATATCAGCTGTGCAGCTTTTGAAGGAAGATTAAATTTTTGTGCGCCACATAACGACACTCGGAGTTATATACTTTAAAATTTGACTACACATCAGAATACAGTATGTATACCACATTGATTTTAATCAAATTAAATGAAAATAGACGATTACTAAATGAAGCGGAAAATTTCTAGTAATTACAATCATAACTTTTAAATTTTAAGACGTCTGTGTTGTTTTCTATCAGAATCAGAGCCGTAATTTTTGTGCGCTCTGTTGTAAAGTATGTGCGCTTTCTCAGCGAGGTGTGTGCGCGTGCACACGCGCACAGCTTAGAGGGAACAGTGGCTGCAACCCCTCCCACTTCCCCCTCTGGCTGCCATCTTGAGCTGATTGCCACTGCAACACCAACTTGATAACACTCATTGCTATCTTAGTGTTTGAGAACACATCTAATTCAGTGGAAAAGAGAGCGGATTAAACATTCAGCATTGGAGGGAAGTGAATGCAGGCAGCCTGCTTAAAAAACTGCGCCTCGTGAAAGCCCCTCTGCACCAGATTGGCATCGAGTAGGGAGAGGGAAGGGAGTCCCTTCCCTGATCGCAGCCTAGGGCCCAATCAGCTGTTCCGGCATTCTTTGATCACCTCAGCGCCAACCCTGGTGGTCTCTTTGCCTGTACATTCTCTGGCTGCTTAGCCTGCTGCATTACCTATATTTAGCTGACTGGCTTTGCTTGTATTAAACTGCCTACCCTTTAGTTTGCCGCTTAACCTGTTGTTTCCACTGCTGCCTGTTAGATGAGGCCTTCACATAATCTGTCTAACCTTATTTATATCTTCCCTAATCCTAGCCTCCCTAAATTTATCTCTCACACTCTGAAGTACCCGTCACGTAACTTGTCTTTCTGCACCCATATCTACCCCTATCTTGCCCTCCCTAGGCATTTCTCTCAGTTAAGAAGAGGCCTTCATGTAATTTATCTAACCTTAAGTCCAACTAAGAGCAACCAACCACGTCAGGCACAAAACACAGTAGGGGAACGTGATGTGTTCAAGGAAGAACAAACATTCATCTAATAACACAGGTACACTACCAAAAAACTGCCTCCAGTTTTGCAACTGATTCCTATAGATTTTGGGGTGTTGAATCCAGGAAAAATAGCCAAAATGTTCCATCACGTCACGTTTTCTTGCAAAATTAGATTTCTTACCCATATAAGGAATGTTCACATAATTTCTTTTTAGCCGACTGCAGTTTATTTTCTTGGCCCAAAATAGAGGTTGTAATGGTTAACTAACTAGAAACACTCCCTCATGATATTTTAGAGTGTTTTGTATTCATTTTATACATTAACAGGACAATTGGGAGGCGGGGGGCTAAATCCAGTACTTGCGCTGGCGCATGTTCTTTCCTGTTCGCCTCGCCTCGCTTCGTTCGCTCGCTCAAACACGGTGGTTGTGACATGAACGTTCCTGTCAAATTTCAGTTTCTTGCAAGTTCATTATTACCTTTTGTTTGCTCAGTCGTAATCCAGCTTTATTCCGAAGTGGTTCACTACAGTTGTAGTTTGCAGTGCTGTGTATTTGTGATGGCTCACAGAGCCAGAGGTTGCGTCAACTCTCCGGACAGTTTTTGTTTTATTTGTGGGGAATATACCGTGAAAAAGCGGCAGAGGAACATTTCTGCATTTATTAAAAAAGTATATTTCGCCTATTTCGGTTTGAAGTTAGGCGATCAAGACAAACCGTGGGCTCCTCACAAAGTGTGCAAGACATGTGAGGAAGATCTACACTTATGGATGAAAGGTAAAAAACAAACATTTCATTTCGGAATACCTATGATGTGGCGTGAACAAAGAGACCACAGCAGTGACTGCTATTTTTGCTCTTGCATTGTGAAGGGATACAACTTAAAAAATAAGAACGTAATAAGTTACCCCAACCTTCCCTCAGCAATTAGGCCTATGCCTCATAGCAACGAAGTACCTGTGCCTGAACCACCAAAATCTTTGGATCATATTTGTGTGGACGGTTCTGATCATGATGAGACTCATCAGATTGCTTTTCCCGATGAGTCCAGTACTTCCGTGTTTGAAACTGAACCAGATCCGAAACCTGAACTTTTCTCTCAAGCTGAATTGAATGATTTAGTCCGGGATTTAGGACTCCCAAAAGATGCTGCCCAACTGCTAGGTTCTCGGCTTAAACAGAAAAATCTATTGTCACCAGGAACAACTTTTTATTGATACCGCAACCGCGAGACACAATTTTGAAGTATTTCAGCAAAGAGGAAGATTTGGTATTTTGCAACGATATATACGGAGTGATGGAAAAGTTTAAACTCAAGTATGATCCTGCTGAATGGCGGCTGTTCATTGATTCGTCAAAAGACAGCATAAAAGGTGTTCTTCTTCATAATGGCAACACATTCGCTTCAGTTCCTATTGCTCACTCTGTTATTCTCCAAGAAAAATACGAGAATTTGGCCCTGATTCTTCAGAAGATTCGTTATGATGAGCATAAGTGGATGATTTGTGGAGACTTTAAAATTCTATCCATGCTATTAGGGCAGCAATCCGGTTTCACCAAATATCCCTGCTTCCTTTGCTTGTGGGATAGCCGGGCCCGCGACCTACACTGGGGGAAAAAAGACTGACCAATTCGGGAGTATTTGAGACCCGGTGAGAAAAATGTTCTTCATGAGAGCTTGGTACCTCGTGATAAAATTCTATTACCACCTCTCCACATTAAGTTGGGTCTCATTAAGCAATTCATCAAGTCCCTTCCAAAAGATGGTGAGTGCTTTCGGTACCTTTGCTCAAAGTTCCCCCGACTTTCTGAAGCAAAGCTAAAGGAAGGAGTGTTTGTTGGCCCTGATATAAGGAAACTCATTTCAGATGGAGCATTCGCTGAAACGATGTCTGAGAAGGAAAAAGAAGCCTGGGATTCCTTCAAGGATGTTGTTCTCAAATTCTTGGGGAACAGGCGGGATGAGAACTATAAGGATATTGTTGCCAGGATGCTCAATGCCTTCAAAGAACAAGGCTGTAACATGAGCCTGAAAGTCCATTTCTTGCACTCCCATGTGAACTACTTTCCTGAAAACTTGGGGGCGTACAGTGAAGAACAAGGTGAAAGGTTTCACCAGGACATCAAGGACGCAGAGAGAAGGTACCAAGGAAGATGGAACACCACTATGATGGCTGATTTCTGCTGGTTGCTGCTGCGTGAAACCCCAGATGAAAAATACGCCAAGCAGCGCACCAAGAGAAGCATTCGGGGGAAGAAGAAACGGGCCCACCAGGAGATTGATTGACCCATGAATGACTTTAAAATCTAAACTGTGTTGACAAATATCGTGTTTTTACTAAACTTTGAAATAAAAATTTGCTAGTTATTACCACAGTGTCGGATCTCATTTATTAGAATTTTATTTTCACACCATCGGGTGTTTGTCTTCATGTATTGCAATGGTGCGGTTTGCGTTTTCTATTCTTACATACATACCTGTACAACATTTTTTGCACATTTCTTTGCTTTGCTTTGTGTCTAACCTCGCTCTTATATGCTCAATGTTTGTGCACATGTATGTGGCTGTTTTAAGTGCAGACAATTTGCTACCATCACAGTGTGTTTTGTTGACATTACTCTATTCTTATGTGCTGCCTTGTTACAATTTTCTTTATTCTTATTTGAATAACTACTAAACAATTAGTATAAAGAATTCATCCAAGAAACTTTTATCTCGATCGCACTCAATCTGAAACGTTCACCTCAAACTGCTAACCCAATGTAGCAAAAAATCTGTACGTGATGGAGCAAATTGGTTCCCAGATTTGGATTCAGCGCACCAAAAAACGTAAAAATCAATTGAAACATTAGAGGCAGTTTAAAAAAATTTTTTTTTAGTGTACCTGTGTAATGAAAAGAGGCGTTTTTATTCACAAACCAAAAAGTTGGTGCCCACCCGACACAGGCCGTGTTTCGTTTAACAAAACTTCATCAGGGGTATAGGGCAACTAGAAACAAAAACATTCAATTATTACACTCAAATGTATAATAAAACATATATTGAAACATAAATCAAAACATATATTAAAAAATATATTAAAAAAGAGGAACAATCAAAATCATAATAAATCACTTATAACAAGTTATATTTATAAAAAAAGATATTAAACCATATATTAAAGAAAAGAAGAAATTTGAACATAATCAGTCACAATGTAAAAACATTTATATAGAAATATCAAAAACTGGGTTGGAACGCTATATAAATAAAATTTCAAATAAAAACGAAGACAGGAGCAACAAAGTACATAATACATCATACCATAAGCAATAATAAATAATAAAATCATAACCACTGAACCACCTTATCAATGAACATTTATATACTAATACCCAAGGGGGAAGGGGAGGGGGGGAGAGAGAGAGAGAGAGGGGGAGGGAAGGGGAAAGGTGAGGAAGAGGGAAGGGAGGGAGGGGAGGGGAGAGAAGAGGGGGAAGGGGAGGGGGGAAGAGGGAAAGAAGGAGAGGGAGGGAGGGGGGGGAGGGGGAGAGAGGGGAGGGAAGGGGGGGGGGGGAGGGAAGGGGGAAGGGGAGGGAGGGGAAGGGGGGGGAGGGGAAACTAGAACAAAAAATGAACTGAGACATTTGCCATGAACCAAAGGAAGAAGAGAAGAGAAACACACATATAATAATATAAAAATGTTATCTCACAAATAAAATGAAAAGCAATAGTGATATATACCAAAAGGTATTCTAAATTAAAGAACCATCCCGTTGTGATGACTATTGTCTCCAAAAATACATTAAAGAATACCTTATTGGTTAATGCTGTGGAAGTATCCTCTTTGTAACTATACTAAAAACAAAAAATTCAACATTACAATACAGCATTATAACTGACCACTATGACCAACCATTTAAAACCCAAAGGAATGTAAAACCTACTCACTCATACCGGGCTCACCATGCTACACAAACCGCGGCACAGAATTTGTGAAAGTATCCTCGTTTGTCACGAATCAGTTTCCTTGCATTGGCAAACCCACGCCAAAGGAGTGCAGTGCTAGAAAGATTCCTCTAAATAAACGCCAACGCATGCGCTGTTGGAAACACCACCGGCGCATAAAAATGACGTCAAAAAACAAAGACACAGTAAACGCCGAATATCCAGCTCCTAAGGCACAATACAATCGGCGAAATCAAAAAAGAAATATAAATTAAAGTGTGCATCCGTTAGACCATGTATCCGACCAAAATAAAAACAAAAACAAGATGGTTAAAAATCGTACCTTTATTATAACAAATGAAATAAAACAGGACCATACACAATAAAATCCCTAAATCAGCAATGACATGTCAATATAACTACCTGAGAACCGAACCAAATTATACAATCAATAAAATCTTGAAAGTGTATATACAAAAACTTACAATAAATTATATTAAATATCAATTAATAAAACCAACCATCAAGTTAAAATAAACCAGACCCTGCACAATGACATCCCTAAACCAGCAATGATATGTCAATAGCAAACGTAAAAATATGACTACCTAAATACCACACCAACATATACAGTCAATAAAATCTTGATTGTGTATATATAAATAAATAATACATATAAATAAATATTATCATTAAAACCACATATGCACATATCAAAAGGACATAAAATCCTTAACATCTTGATAATAAATAATTAATACATATAAATAAATATTATCATTAAAACCACAAGTAAAAAATTATTAAATCCATAATTATTGTCATCAACGTAGTGACAAACCATTACTGCATCTGGAAAGAGGAAGACCGAAAAATGCTAAACCCTAAACCATCATAGAAAAATGCTCAGTCTGTCTCTAACAAACTTGCTTTTACTCATGACCTTTTTATCTCCCACGCCCTACACCTCCTTGCCTTAACTGAGACCTGGCTTCTCCCTGACGACACCGCATCTATTGCTGCTCTTTGTCACAGGGGCTATCAATTCTCCTACACTCCTCGTCCCCCTGGTCGTGGCGGTGGTGTCGGGCTTTTACTCTCTCCCTCTTGTCAATTCCAACCCCTCATCCTTCCTCAGTCTCACTCCTCTCTCTCTTCTGAGGTCCATTCCATCCACCTATTCGCTCCTCTTCCCCTCAGGGTAGCTGTTATTTATCGGTCTCCTGACATGTCTGTTTCCATTTTTCTTTCCGACTTTGACTCCTGGCTATCTGTCTTTTTCGACCCCTCCTCCCCCACTCTTATTCTCAGGGATTTTAACATTCATGTTGACAATCCCTCTGATCCCCATGCTTTAAAACTCCTCTCCATTACCTCCTCGCTCGATCTTCAACTCTGCTCCACCACCCCACTTACCAAATTGGCCACTGCCTTGACCTGATATTCTTCTCTAACTGCTTACCCTCTAATTTCTGCAACTCTGTCTTTCCCTTATCTGACCACCACCTCTTATCTCTTAGTATTCATCATCCCCCGCCTCAGCCTCATCCTGTTTCTACTAACTTTCTTCGTAACCTTCTTGCTATTGATCTCTTAGATCTTTCTTCCACTATTTCTTCTCCCCTTTCCTCCACTCTGTTATCCAAATCTGTTGATGAGGCTGTGACCTCCTATAACGCTGCTCTTTCCTCTGCTCTTGATGCTTTTGCTCCCCTCACCCACGTCCTGTAAGGCGTTCTTCACTCCAGCCCTGGCTCACTTCCAGTGTCCACTATCTGTGCTCTTGTGCCTGCTCTGCCGAGCATGTTTGGCTCAAATCCTGCTCCTCTGCTGACCTTCATCACTTTAAATTCATGCTTTTCTCTTTCCAGTCAGCCATAGCACTTGCCAAACAAGTCTACTTCTCCCACCTGACTAACTCTCTTGCCTCTGATCCTCGTCGTCTCTTTAACACTCTCGGTTCTCTCCTCAATGTGCCTCCACCTCCAATTCCTCCCTCCCTTCCTGCACAAACCCTGGCTGACTACTTCCATGATAAAATCCATCAGATCACCCTCCAATTCCCCACTACCCCTATTACTCCTCCTCTCTCCCATCTCTCCCCCCTGACTTCTGCTACCCTCTCCTCCTTCCCTGTGGTCTCTGATGAAGAAACAACACTCCTTCTTTCTTCCTCCAAACCCGCCACCTGCTCCTCTGACCCCATCCCTACTTATCTCCTATGCCCCATCTCCTCCACTATTGTCCCTTCCATCTCTCATATTCTCAACCTATCTCTCTCCACCACAACCTTCCCTACTGACTTCAAACATGCTGTGGTCACACCTCTCCTTAAGAAACCCTCACTTGATCCCACCTGTACTTCTTACTATCGACCCATCTCTCTCCTTCCCTTCATCTCTAAACTACTTGAGCGTGTGGTCCTCCACCGCTGTCTTGATTTCCTCTCCTCTCATGCCTGCCTTGACCTCTTACAGTCCGGCTTCCGTTCCCTACATTCCACTGAAACGGCTCTTACCAAAGTCTCGAATGACTTGTTCCTGGCAAAATCCAAGGGCCTCTATTCTGTCCTCATCCTTCTGGATCTCTCTGCTGCTTTTGACACTGTTGATCACAACCTTCTTCTTATCACCCTGTCCTCACTTGGTTTTAAGGGCTCTGTACTATCTTGGTTCTCCTCCTACCTCTCCCATCATTCTTTCAGTGTGTGTTCTGGTGGTTCCTCCTCCTCTGCCACCCCGCTCCCAGTTGGTGTTCCCCAGGGTTCCGTTTTGGGACTGCTCCTTTTCTCTCTCTATACCCAATCCCTTGGTGCCCTTATCTCTTCCCATGGCTTTCATTACCATCTCTATGCTGACGACTCTCAAATCTACCTCTCTTCGTCTGATATCTCTCCAGTATGTCTGATATCTCTCCAGCAATCCAGGCCAAGATCTCTGTTTGCCTTTCTGACATTGCTACTTGGATGTCTCACCGCCGCTTGAAATTGAACATGGCCAAGACTGAACTCCTTATCTTTCCCCCCAATGCCTCCCCTCCTCTTTCCCCTTTCTCTGTCTCTGTGGATAACTCTGTAATCCTTCCTGTTTCTTCTGCCTGTAACCTGGATGTTATCTTTGACTCTTCTCTCTCCTTCTCCACATACATCCAACTTGCCGTTTCTTTCTCCACATCAGCAAAATTCACCCATTCCTTTCTGACGACACTACTAAAACAATTGTCCACTCCGTAATCACCTCCCGCCTTGATTATTGCAACCTTCTCCTTGCCGGCCTCCCTACATACCACCTCTTTCCCCTTCAATCTATTCAACATTCTGCTGCTCGTCTAATTTTCCGCCAGCCTCGCTTTTCCCACATCACTCCTCTTCTCGAGTCACTTCACTGGCTTCCTATCCATTTCCGTATCCAATTCAAACTCCTTCTCCTGACCTATAAATGCATTCACTCCTCAGCCCCCTTTACCTGTCATCTCTTATCTCTCCTTACACCCCCTCTCGTGATCTTCGCTCTTCTAACCGTCTATCTATGCCCTTCACTCGTACTGCTAATTCCAGACTTCGCTCCTTTCACCTGGCTGCACCCTTTGCCTGGAACAATCTACCTGTGTCTGTGCGTCGGGTATCCTCCTTGGCCCTCTTCAAGTCCAGGTTGAAAACCCACCTTTTCACTTCTGCTTTCTGTTCTTGACTCCTGGGTTATGTTTTGACTAGTTTTAATTGCTGTTTGTGTTTGTGCTTTTTGCCCTATCTTGATTTATCCCTAAATATTTATATACTCTGTCTTGCTTATTGTATTATTGTATTTTGTGATTTGTCTCGATTAGATTGTGAGCTCTGTTGAGCAGGGACTGTCTCTCTTACATGTCTGTACAGTGCTTCGTACGTATGCAGCGCTATATAAATGCTAAATAGATAGATAGATGTGTGCAGAAGAACATGACCTGCCACAGACAAGAAAGTGGAGGCAAAAAGCCGCTGCTTTTTGAAATACTGCCGCTGCCCGTTTCCCCCTCCCAAGACAGAATCAGCAGCAGCTGGAGGTAGCGGCAGCTGGGGGGGGGGGGGGGGTTGGCAAGGCGGGGTTTCTGCTAAGGTGGCAGAAACCCTTCAATCGACCTTGTCAGATCCTCTTCCATACTTGATGCCCTGAGCGGCTGCACTGCTCACACAGCCCTTGAAAGAGCCCTGATTGGAAGTGCTGGATTTCATAACTTCCACGTGCAAATGGCGGCATATCCATGCACATTTTGGCCATTTTGCAAGCCTGCATATGTAAATACTGCTGGTTAACTTCAGATGCCCCTATCTTTATCTACTTTCAATTCGGAGGAGTAAATAAATAATGGGGATTAAGAACGAGAACCCCCCTGTAAAGAGCTGGTTATAAGAAGCATTATTTAAAAACCTATTTGTGCCTGGAAGAAGGTGTAAATCTTGACAAAGACATTTTTGGTCATACACGTGTATTCTCTATATGAAATGGGGAATACATGTGTAGACCTTTGACCTAGCCTGGTTATGTCCTAACCATGGCCTTAATATTCCCCCTTACAACTTTTACATAGTAAGCGCATCCATGCCAAAAGTGAGCCTTTACTAAAATTGCCATTTACAGGTGTATATAGAAACATAGAAACATGACGGCAGAAAAAGACCACATGGCCTATCTAGTCTGTCCTCCCATACCACCCACTACAACAGTCCCTTTTTTCCCTTTAGAGATCTCTGTGTTTGTCCCATGCTTTTTTGAATTGATACTATCCTAGTGTCGACCGCCTCCCCTGGGAGACTATTCCACACATCTACCACTCTTTCTGTAAAGAAATATTTCTGCATATTACTCCTGAGTCTATCCCCTTTCACCCTCATCCTATGTCCCCTCATAGCAGAGCTTGCTTTCAATCAAAAGAGGCTCTCCTCCTGTGCATTTATGCAACGGAGATATTTAAACATCTCAATCATATTACCTCTGTCCCGCCTTTCCTCTAAAGTATACATATTTAGATCCTTAAGTCTGTTCTCATATGCTTTATAATGAAGATCATTCAACATTTTTATAGCCACCCTGTGCACCGACTCCGACCTGTTTATATCCCTTTGAAGGAGCATCTTTATATGCCTAATTATACGTATGTAAATTGTGAATAAAAAGACTTCTAAAATAACTCTCTATGGGTCTTTATAAAATACTAGCACAAATCCAGCAGAAATCACATATCAAATGAACCTGCATGCAGAAGCGGGTATAAATTAATACACATACAATAATACACATCATTGCATATTTTATAAGGTATGTGTGTAAATTGCAACTCTATCTTGCTGCACCCAAACTCTGTCCCCAGAAGATGCCTATACTAAAGCTGCCTGCAAGCCCATGCATTCTTAACATTGTGCATGTTTGTACACATGGAGGCACATTTCACAATGGGACGTCCAAGTGCAATCTGGGATGTCAAAGCCAGAAAGTCTGAAAAAAAAGCAGGCACATGCAAGTTCAGGCATGATTTCAGAAAGACGGATGTGCTCGATATGCAAACATCTATATAGCTATCCTTAAGATAGATGCCTAATAGCATAATTGCTAGAGTAGTGGCTTAAGAACAGGGTGGCTAAGGTTCAAATCCCAGTGTGGGTCTTTGTGGTCTAAGGCCAATCACTTGTTTCTATACTCTCTAGATGTTTTAAGGTGAAATAAGTACTGTCCTGATGCCTATTCATGCCTGGAGCAGGTATAAACACAGACGTCTCTGCTGTTTCTGAGATTGAACAAGAGGTATAAGTCCATTGCTCCTCCCTAGACATGCCTCTGACACACCCCTGTGCCTTTATGAACATCCCTCCACCAGATATATCTGTGAACATCATTTATGGAATGGCTAGGGAGATGTGGCCCTGATTTTGACGTCCACTTGCACATCTGCAGACTTCCAAGTCACAACTAAACCTTCTAAAATGACCTCATGGCGTATAAGGTGCATTTGACATGCATATACTAGTATATACAGTAAACACAAAAATACCTTAATAAAATTACCCTCTATGGGGGACATTTATGAACAAATTCAGCATGTACAACATCTTTTTACATGTTCCAAGCAGGCATACGGAGAAGGAGGAGCATGGGGAAATAAAAGCAGGTGCTCAGAAAATATAGCACCTACCTTTCTGCTATATAGGCGTAGGAATTCCTGGGGAGTCTGATCAGCCCCTATGTGCGCATTTGATAAAATACGTGCTATGAGCCAATTCTTACTGACACATGTGAAGTAGCATTTTAGAAAGGGCGTCCAAGTGCAATCTGGGACGTCCAGGGCAAAACATGCAGGAAAATGCCAGGGAGGTTTGTTTCAGCCTGATATTAGAAACAGATGCCCCCAAGGTGGATGCCTGCAATGACGTCCACATAGACATCTCTGCTAAAAACACTTGGGGTGAGGATGTCTATCTCATGCTACTTTGTATACGGGCGCAAACAGCATGGCAAAACAAAACAAGAGCCCTCATTCCCAGTCAATGTTCGTTGTGAACATGAAAAATATTAGGGATGTGAGTGTACCTCTTTTTCCCCACCCTTTGGATGATTGGCTGGCAAAATGGGCACTTTTAAGGTGCCTTTTCATGCCTAGAGCAGGTATAAAGTTGGACACTGCTTAGGATGTGCAGGATGTTTCTGAAATCAGGCAAGGATGTCCAGGTTCTTAGGAACACCCCAGACATGCCTATACCATGACCCCATTCCTACTTGAAGATCCTTGAGCTAGGGCCAGCTTTAAAACTGCTTTCTAAAATGGCCCTTGGATGCTTTAGATATCGGTATGCCCATTTTCAGACGTCCAATGCACAAATAGGGCTTCTAAAATAACCCCCATAAGCACAAAGGGACCCTTTTATTGGTGTATGCTAAGCAGTTGATGAGCATTTTAGCATGTAGTAAATTGTTAGAGTGAACTTGCAGTAATGGCTACGGTGTAGTAAAATTCCCATACCAATTGCTTAACGCACAATGGGGTGGAGACTGGGTGGATTATACATTTCACTTATTACATTTGCACACTATTTGTCTTAACATTGCTATGCGGTTTACAAATTACATCCACAACTGTATCGCAAACAAAGCATGCATGCAATAAAATCAAAAAGCGGCAAATAAAGTTCTGAGGCAATGAAACACTATCAGCAGTCATTGTGCAGTAATCTAAAAAAAATGTGCTTTCCACCTTTTTTCAAAAAGCTAAATCATTTATCTCTTTACCAATCTCTACTGGCAATAAATTCAGTTTTGTGGACCTGAAATCTGAAAAGCACGTTTATGTGTTTTTACCTTTGGTGCTAAAGACATAGAAAGAACAAAGAGCAATTCTTATTGAATTTGTCATATTTCACACTCTACATTGTTCCTTTGAATCAGTAATGCAAACTCGTTGACAGAATGTTCCCTAATTGCCTTAAACACCAGAATCATACATTTGAACAAACACCAACATTTTACAGGGGGCCATTGAAGCTCTTTCATTTTTGGAGATGCACCGTGGTGCCTCTATTACAGGTTCTGTGTCATTTTGAACTATCTGAATTAGCTGCCTTTGGTAATCGTACGTACAGCAAGGTCCAGTAATCAAGATGTGGCAACACTATAACTTGAATGACAATTCTAAAACTGTGAGGCTCTAAATAAACTTGTGATTTTTTTAGTTCATTTCAATTTATAACGCATAGTTTGTGCAACCTTTGAAAGCTGCTATTGCAATGAAAATTTTGCATCTAACATCACACCAAGATAGAGGACTTTGGTTTGTACTGGCAAGACAATACCATTCAAAGCAATTTCACTAGGTGGTATATAGTCAGCTTTATGATATACAGTATTACCAAAAGCCTCTGTCTTACACAAATTGAGCATCATGTCATTCTCTGCAAACCAAATTGTCAAATTGGGATATTATTAGGTTTTGTGCTACATCTCTCAAAAGTTGAAAACGGTCAAAAAGAGCAATATCATTGGCATAGGTGTCAACAAAGGAGGGCCACATATAATTTAATCAACGTCGCCAAAAGGGCAGACCCTTGTGACACCCACAAGGGAGTTGATACTAGTCCAAATTTTCATCGTTCCAGGAGACCTATTGCACCTGCCCTGCCAGGAATGATTCAAACCACTCAACAAGTTGCCACTAATCTTTCAAGTAGAATCCAGTGCACGACTCTATCAAAAGCTGCTGTAATGTCAACAAAAAGGAACAAATACACTTCATTTTTCTTCTCCTGTCCTATCCATATGGCATTCGAGATAGCTGTTAATAAGGCTTCCATACTTTGTGCAGTCTGGAAGCTATGCTGCCAGGGGTCTAAAAGCTGGACTTTGGACATACATATCAAGCCAAGACTTCCATTAATTTCGCTATTAGCAGTAAATTTGCTATTGGATGGTAATTTGCACAGTCATGCATCAGACCACTGCAGTTCTTCAGAACCAGCCTGATACTCGCTAGTTTAGGTCTGCTGGAACCCACAGAGAAACTCTGAAACCTGATATCTTAAGAGTTTCAGTGCTTCTGCTGACATGCAGTCTAACGGGCACAGAGAAGATTTTAATCACGGTGTAGCATTTTGCAGCATAGCTGAAGAGACCTGATCATATGATTCCCATCCAGGACCATCTGTCTTATTCTTACTTTGTGAGAGTGACATTTAATTTAGGGACTTTCATTTCTAAAGCTTTCTTGTGAAAACAGTCAGCGTCTTCTTGGGCTGTCAGAAAGACAAATACTCAGCAGGTTGTGAAAGGGAAGCCTGGACATTTTTAGTACTATAATTATTTTGAGTGTACACATATGCATCTCTTCCTCTCTTTATATTTTCCTCACACTTCGGTAGGCTACCCTTTGAGCTTCACTCTGATGCTTGTGAGCTCTGATGAGCAGGGACTGTGTCTACATCATATAGTGTACCTGGATTTTCGGAAAAGCCTTTGACAAGGTCTCTCATGAGAAACTCTTGGCCAAGTTAAAAAGTCATGGGATAGCAGGAAGTGTACTATTGTGGTTCAGGAACTGGTTAAAAGATAGAAAGCAGAGGATAGGACTAAATGGCCAATTTTCTCAGTGGAGAAAGGTGAATAGTGAAGTATCCCAGGGATCTGAGCTGGGCTACTGAGACCTGGAAATGAGAATAGTGAGTGAGGTAATCAAATTTTCAGATGACACAAAATTATTCAAAGTTGTTAAAACACAAGAGGATTGTGAAAAATTGCAAGAGAACTTTGATAAAATGGAAGACTGGACATTCAAATGGAATATGAAATTTAATCTGGACAAATGCACCTAAGAAAGAACAACTCAAACTACAATTACACGATGCAAGGTTCCACATTAGGAACCTCCACCCAGGAAAAAGATTTAGGTGTCATCATGGATAATATGTTGAAACCCTCCACCTAGTATACAACCACAGCCAAGAAAGCAAATAGAATGCTAGAAATCATAAGGAAAGGAATAGAGAATAAAACAGAGGATATTATAATGCCTCTGTATCGTTCCAAAGTGTGACTGCACCTTGAATATTTTGTGCAATTCTGGTCTCTATATCTTAAAAAGGATATGCAGAATTAGAAAAGGTACAGAGAAGAGCCACCAAAATGGTAAAGGGGATGGAAGGATACTCCTATGAGGAAAGGCTTAAAAGGTTAGGGCTTTTCAACTTAGAAAAGAGGCTGCTGAGGGGAGATATGATAGAGGTCTATAAATTAATGACTGGAATGGAACGGGTAAACACAGATCAGTTGTTTATGCCAACAAAAAGTAGAAAGACTAGGGGACATGCAATGAAGCTACAATGTAACCCTTTTAAGACTAATCAGAAAAAATATTTTTTCCCTCAATACATAATCAAACTCTGGAATTCCTTACCGGAGGGTGTAGTAAAAGACGTTACTGAAGCTGGGTCTAAAAGGTTTGGACAGGTTCCTGGAGGAAAGGTCCATCAATCATTATTAAAGAGGACCCAGGAAATACACTGCCTGCCCCAGTACAAGCATTGTGGAACTTGTGTGTCTTCTGGGGAAACTGCTAGGTACCTGTGACATGGATTTGCCACTGTTGGAAACAGGATACTGGGCTTGATGAACCTTGGTCTGACCCGGTATGGCATATCTTATGTTTTAATGTTCTTATCTATATGTACAGTGCTGCCTTCTCCTTGTAACGCTATACAAATGATTAGTAATAGTAGTAGTAGCGTTCACCACCGTCTTTCCTGTCATCTCAAGTTTCTTTTTAGCTGTTGTAATTCCATATTATAGCACAAAGCAGATTTGGTCCTATGCCTTTGTTTGCATTTCACTCCTTTTCAATACTTAAAAATGATTAGGGATTGATTTTATAAGGGAAGTGTGGAAAGCTACATACTAGTTAATGCACATAAGTGCTTGTTTTAGAGAACTTACATGTGTCAATGGGCAATTACCCATGTGCTTTTAGCCGGCGCTATTCTGTAAGCGTATATGTTAGTTCTATCATATCTACTTTAATTTTAGGAATGCACAGGGATGGAGTTTGGTGGCACCTAAACTTACGCACATAATTTATAAAATATTATAACAGGAGCATTTTTAAACAATCCAGTCTTGGGCTCAAGTATAAGTGCCGCAATATGTCTTTACACTCCTATTTTATAAAGCGAAGTGTGCACATATTTCACTTTATAAAACAGACTCCAAAAATGCACATGGCAATGCTCACTAACTGTGCAGGAGTTTATAAAATTACCCTTCACATTCCATCTTTGCAAATATGCATCACTGTTATTGTCTTGCTGTGAATTTTTTACTGTATGATCATTCTCTCTTAAATTTTCATTATCAAAACTCAGTTTTTGATAGGTATTTCTAATAGCAGATCTAACAACTTTCTGATTAATTTTCATACTCATTGCAAATGTAATTAACTTATTACCTGTCTAGGGTTGAGTAGCCTAATGGTTAGAGCGTTGGCTTGGTAATCAGGAAGCCAGAGTTTGATTCCTACAAGCATTCCTTGTGGCCTTGGGCAAGTCACTTAATCCTCCATTGCCTTGGAAGAAAGGCCTGGCAATCTACTTCTAGTCAAGAAAAGCCAGAGTTTTAGAAATGTCATTATTTTTTAATCTCTAGATTCTGAGGTGGTCAAAAGCAATAAATTGGAAATCTAAGATATGTATTCTCGGGGCACTTTCTCCAAATGGGTTAGTTTTGTGCATACCATGATAGTCATGAATCTCATTTCTAAGCCAGGGTATCTCAGTCTCTCAAATTTACTGCTACGGCTTGCTATAGGTACTTGCATCGTGCCAAAGAGATCCTCCTACTGGAGTTCGTAAGATGTAACATGTATGGTAATTTGTCAAGATGTGCTTGGAAATTCTTGTTTATCAAGCCTGTGGCACCCAACACAATGGAAAATATTTCTGTATCTTTCTGCCGCATATTTTTGGTCTCTGACTACATTTTTTGGTATTTCAGGATCTTCTGCCTCTCCACGCGCTTCACAGAGTAGTCACTTGGAACTGACACTGCTATTATCAATGCCATTCTGATGTTTTTCTCCGTAACCACTATATCCGGCTTCCTCGCATCCGCTTTCTATCGGTTGGAATGGGAGTATCCCAGGTGATCATAATCTTCTCATTCTCTATACTTCTCTTAGGGATATGTTTACTAAACCGTCTTAATGTTACCGGCGTTAGTTGCAGTCTTACTGTGACGAATGCCATATAAGGTAGTGGGCCTTCCGGTCTTAAGATAACATTTCGGGTTATCGCGCGATAAAGTCCACTATGGCGTGATAGAGGGAGCCATGGCATGTTAACACACGTTAGCCTTAATTAGGCACGCTGACCTGCAAACACAGCAACAGAGGTCAATACATTGACTGATGAAACAGGAGTCATGAGTTTGATCCCCCAATGGGCTTAATGAGTAAGGCTGTCTGAGGCATTACCCTTTACTTTAAATCAGTGCTGTCTGAGGCATTTTCTTTTTTAATGTAAATTAGTGCTGCCAGCAAACACACCCTCACAGTGCCATAACCTAAGGTGCCGCATAAGGCGCCCTATAAGGCACTCCATAGGGCACATTATAAAGTGCACTGTCCACCAAGGCACCTTATAATGTTCCCTATAGGGCGCCTAATAGGGCGCCTTATGAGGCACCTTAAAGTTACAGCACTGTGAGGGTGTTTTTGCTAGCAGCACTAATTTAAATTAAAAAAGGAAAGGCCTCAGACAGCCCTATCAAATAACACCACTATGGGATCAAATCCATGACCTCTGCCTCCACAGTCAGTGAAGTAACCAGTGGGCTACATCTCTATAGCTACTAACAAACCCCTGGCTGGCTACAGAAGAACTGCAGGTCACCACACAAACTGTCTTCTGTGGTTACCAGGATAGGGTTAACCCACCCGTACCCATGATGCACTGCACATGCAGATCAGCAGACTACAGATGATCACAAGATGGGGTATGCACTCCCACAGCACCTCGGCCTGGTAGGGGGAACTGACCGTGTGTGTGACTGGCACAGAGTAGCTACAGACCGACACATTGTGGGGGTACTGTGCTCACCCTGAGGGCGAGGTGGGGTGCCCAGCACCAGGTCTGCAGCACCTGGCTTAGCTGAGATAGGCTATGCTGTAGGTCGCTGTCAGTGCCAGTGTGTGATTAGGTAGTCCTTGCAGACACACCTAGGATACACCTGTGTCCTTCCGTATTTCCCAGTCATGTCTAGCCCTTGTGGACTATAATGCACCTAGAATAGTGCATATCCTGTGTGAGTGTCATGGTCACATGATTTAAGGGAAGGGGGGTGTTTGGACCCATAGGCAGATTATGTAGCACCACCCTACCTGCCCTCTGGGGCTCAGGGTGGGGGACAGGATCTCCCACCAACAGATCCACATTCTACATCCCTGCAATGGGGGCAGTAGAGGGGGACCATCAACCCCAGTCCTGCTGGGGAATAGGCACCCTACAGGGCAGTCAATGCAGATCTGTATGAATCCATAAGGCAATGGCAGATAGAAAGTAGGCCTGGAAATGCTCAGCTGCCCCTCACCACTATCTGACATTCTCCAGCAGCGAGCACAGTGAGTCTCCAGCCACCGCACCCTGCAAGGTGTTCCAGCCATACACATACTAACTGCAGACAGTCTGCTAGCTAGACCATAGTGCATGTTCCTGGAGGAGATGCATGTACCCAAAACTGGGATGTGAGCAGAACACCAAGCAGATAAATCAGTGATTGGGCCCCAGAAAAGAGAACCCATAAATATCACTTGAAAAAAATGGCACATAGCACTATGGGGGAACCTAGCCATGCCGTGGTCACTGCTCAGTCAGGGTGAGAGTGACCTCCCAGCAGGACATGCTGTGGCTACCCTGTCCGTGCAGGTGGTGGCCAGGCACTACAATGTCCCAGCCATTGCCCTATGCGCTGTGCAGATGCATCCTGTCCAGGCCATACCCACAGTACCTTGCTCCTCATTATGCACATTGGCAAAAGTGCAAGCAGTGTGGACTGAGTAAGGTGTGGGCAGCCACAACACACTGGATAGACAGACACACACTCCCACACCTATGCCAGCATTGTGCAAATATAGAGGCTTTTGACAGCCCTGGCCACCACACCAGTCCTGGGCACAGTGCAGGCATGGCTATGGTATGCAATACTGTTGGGGTCACTCCCCGGGGTGGTAAACACTGTCAGAAACAAAAACTGAAACACACTCCACAGATATCAGAAAGGTTGCTATGATGCAGCTCTATCAGAAAATTGTGCTTAACTTAGGAATTGATATCTGCCATTAATCATAGCAACCTTTTGATATATGTGTAACACATTCCCAAGTTTAGGGCGGCATTGCTAAGGTATGCAAGTGCTAGTATTGGGAGATGCTGCTGCGCGCAGGGCCCAACAGCCTGACTCTCCATGAGGCTTTGGATAATAGAGCCTGTGGGTGTGGGTGTTTATGCTCCTGTTGGCTGCTGCTCTAGGGCCGAGTTTCCCAACTGCAGTCCTGGTGGGCCAAACACTGTTCAGGTTTTCATGCTGTCCCTAATGAATATGCATGAGATACATTTGCACACAATGGGGGCGGAATATACTAATGCAGAACAGGCATATTTATTAGGGACAGCATGAAACCTGAATGGTGTTTGGCCCTCCAGGACTGCAGTTGGGAAACTCTGCTCTAGGGATTGCACATGTTTATGGTATCTGTGCTCTGTAGGGTAAAATTAGGCATTCAGGCATGTTTATTTTATCTGCAATAAAGGTTCCGTCTTTATTTCCATGGTTTAATACTGGGTAAAATCTGGGGAAAGGGTTGGCAGGAGCCACAGCTGGGACTTGAACTTGTGACATTCTGCTCCCAAACACACTGGCTGTGTGTACTGCACCACACTGTTGCCATAGGGACAGTTCATTCCCTGGGGATACCATGACTGTTCATCAGACAGACCCTGTCTGTTGCATTGCACGGCACCCACCTAAATGGGGCTAGGCCATGGTCTGCTGTGGGCAGATGCCACTGCCCCCTCTGCCACCAGCACCCCTCCGCCACCATGCTGTCATGCCATTATGCCGGTAGTACTGGTGGTGCGCAGTCCCAGGCAATCCAGTATGCCTGTAGGCAGCTGCCTATGGTGTGGGTTCTTGAGTAGGGGTGCCTACATGGACATGCGTGCTCCCCCCCCCCCGCACCGCCTACCAATGTTATGTGCCCTTGGGGGTACCTGCTGGGTAATCTCCCCTGTGACACTGTGGGACACACACTCGTGCCCATGTTGGACCCTTGTCAGTTGCTATCTTGCTGCTTTACAGTTTCGGCATTCCTATGTGCCACCTAGGCATCTGCCTAGCCCGCACTGTGCCCCAGCTGGACCACAGCATGTGCTGCCTGCTGCCCCCTGTATCCCATTTACAGCATCAGTACAGTTGGCCTTGCCTACGTGCCCACTCTGCTGTTGCTGCACATGTGCACGCCTTAACAAACCTGCCCAATCTAAACGACAGAAACTCTGATCAGCGCAATTTCAATGTGGGATCATTCACTTTGTAGGGGGACAGAGCATATCTTAATTTGTACACTTTGTCAGTAGTGTTGCTTTATGTTTATCATTAATATCACTATTGGCCAGCTTGGTTATTGGGATTTTAGATGTGGTTGTGGTACTTTTATATGTTTATTTGCCTCTTTGTTCCCTGCACATGTATCACAACTATCACTTTTCTGGGTTTCCCTGCCTTTGCTGCACATTGCTGACTGAAATGGTTTCTCTTTCCTGCAAATGTGCCTTAACGCGAGGGTTTCACTGGCGTTAGTGTTCAGACCCGGATTTCACAGCATTAGTGTGCCTGGAGCCTCTCCCCTCCCACTCTCCGCCCCTTGACCCCTTCTCTCCACCCTCTGGGAAGCCTTACTCCACCCTTCAGACCCGGATTTCACAGTGTTATTGTGCCTTAACGCCGCCGCTGCATTATCGCGCGCTAAGTGACAGTATCACGCGATAATGTTACATTATCGTGTGATAACGGCACTTATCGCGCGATAATACCACCGCTGTGACGTTAAGACGGTTTAGTAAACATACCCCTTAGGGTCATGATTCCAGTGCTTTTCGGGCACAGTGATGCTGTAGTGCTTGCAGAGTTTCCAATGGATGAGGCGTGCTTCTTTATTATGTCTTTCAGTATAGAAATTTTCTGCCATCAGAACTTCACAGCCAGCTATGAGGTGAGTCACCGTTTCCAGGTCTTTCTCGCAGAATCGACATATGCCTGTATTGCCAGCAGGGGAGGCCCAAGGGGGGTGCGGGGCCATGTGTGGAGACTCAGTGCGGGGCCTCATTTGCATAAGTGGCCTTATTTGCATAAATATTTGCATAATACTAACATACACTAACTTTTAGTAAACATGTCTCTTAATGAGTGTATGGATAAAGACAGACTAAAAGATTTCTACATTACTATAATCCAGTGCCAACCGCCAGGCACATTAGGAACTACTACAAACACTGCCCATTTAGAACCCATAGCAAACCCGCCGTATCCTAACAGCACTACCAGGACTCACAAAGCACCATACCCTACCTATCAAAAGGCAACACTGCAAATATTAAACCAATACATTTCAGAGAACAATACATGACCTACTGGGGAAAGAGAACAAGTGGCAATGTCTAATAGGAATTACATAAACAGAATACCTCAGCTCAGTTACACATGCAGAACATAGACCATCACCAAACAAGGAATCACAATTTAGAAACAGGAAGGCAATAATTAAACCGGGAACCCCAAAAGCCAAACTTGGAATGTACAACAACACTGTAGAAATAAAACTATAAATTAATTTCCTCTTGTACCAAACAAAGCGCAGACATTAATGATGCACATTTCCCAGAGCTTTCATATTCCAGGTAATAAATTCAAAATAAAGAGATATCTTTCTACCTTTTGTGCATTTTTTTTCAGTTGCAATTGCTCCAGCCACTTTCTTCTGGTTTCTTCATGTTTTCTGCTAACTCTCCATCATCTGCTGTCCATTTGTCCTTTCTTCTCTCTTCTAGTTTTTTTCCATTCTCTCTCTACATCTGCTTTAACATACTAATCTTTCTCCTTTTGCTCTTTCCTCGTTCCTATTTCATCCACTCAAATTTTACCCCTCCATCCTCAATCCCCACTTACTCTCCCAATACCCGGCCAATTGTAGATTTTTTATCCCTCCCACACAAAATATTTTTCCCCTCTCCATTTTACTCTCCCAGCCCCATCCCATTCTAATCCTCCCCCAACATCAGCTCCCTTCTAGTTCCAGCCTCACCCAATATCCATTCCCTTCTAGTCCCTGCATCAGCCCATTTCCAGTCCTAGCCCCCCATCAGCCCATTTCCAGTCCTAGCAACCCCCCAACCCAATACCAGTCCTAGCCCCCCCATCAACCCACTTCCAGTCCTAACCCCCCATCAGCCCACTTCCAGTCCTAACCCCCCATCAGCCCACTTCCAGTCAGCCCCCCATAGCCCATTGCCAGTCCTAACCCCCCCCATCAGCCCACAGCCCACTTCCAGTCCTAACCCCAATCAGCCCACCTCAAATCCTAACCCCTCCCCTTCAGCCAATTTGCTGTACTATCCCCCCCATAGCCCATTATCAGTCCTAACCCCCCCATAGCCCATTACCAGTCTTAACCCCATCAGCCCACCTCCAGTGTTAACCCCCCATCAGCCCATTTCCAGTCCTAGCCCCCCCATAGCCCATTACCAGTCCTAACCCCCCCAACAGCCCACAGCCCATTACCAGTCCTAACCCCATCAGCCCAACTCCAGTCTTAATCCCCCAGCCCATTTCCAGTCCTAGCAACCCCCCAACCCATTACCAGTCCTAGCCCCCCATAGCCTACTCCCAGTCCTAATCCCCATCACCCAATTTTCAGTTTAAGCCCCCCATACCCCATTACCAGTCCTAACCTCCCCATCAGACCACTCCCAGTCCTAATCCCACTAGCCCATTTCCAGTCCTAATCCCCATCACCCAATTTTTAGTTTAAGCCCCCCCATAGCCCATTTCCAGTCCTAACCCCCCATCAACCCACTTCCAATCCTAATCCCATCAGCCCATATAAACACTTAGCTCCCCCATAGCCCATCACCACTCCTAACCCCCCATAGCCCCCCCATAGCCCATCACCACTCCTACCCCCCCATAGCCCATCACCACTCCTAACCCCTCCCCAGCCCATCACCACTCCTAATCCCCCCCCAGCCCAGCCCAGAGAAAAGTTTAAAAAAAAAAGCTGTCTTCTCCCGCTGCCGGGGCCGCCGCGGCAGAATCGAGTGTGCTGCGGAGCCCCCCCTGCCCAGCAGAGCCTGCCCTCCCCCGTATCACCTCTCTTCGTAGCTGCAGTCACACGCGCCGGCTTTCAGAGCGCGAAGGGACTAGTTTCCCTTTCGCGGCTCTGTTAAGCCCGCGGGGGCTGATGGGAACTTCCCATCAGCCCCCGCGGGCTTAACAGAGCAGCGAGGGAGAAACTCTCCCCTCGCGCTCTGAAAGCCAGCGCGTGTGACTGACTGCAGCTGTAAAGAGAGGTGATACAGGGGAGGGCAGGCTCTGCTGGGCAGGGGGGGCCCCGCGGCACACTCAATACTGCCGCGGCGGCCCCAGCAGCGGGAGAAGACAGCTTTTTTTTTTTTTTTTAAATTTTACTTTAGGGTCAGAATGTATTTTGCGCTGGGCCCCCTGAAACGCGGGGCCCTGTGCAAAAAACATTCTCGCTCAATGGACGGGCCGGCCCTGATTGCCAGAGTTTTCAATGCTCACTGTAAGCCATCTCTCTTATGGGTAGGCTGACATATTCGTATATAAATTTGATTGCTTCCATAGCATCTATAAGCAAGGAGGTCAGTTGGCTCAAATGAGTATCATTAACTTTGGTATTAAATTCTCAGAATACGTTTCTTTATCACAATTAAGCATGAAAAGCCATTCAATCAAATGAGTTCTTTCTATATTTAATGTGACTGGCATTATTTAAATAACAAAAGCCCCCATAACCATTATGAACCAAGATTTCCTCCATACGTTCTGTGTTTAATTGGGCAATTAGCTTTAAATTCAACTCTTTCCTATTAACTACCAAAACTCTCCATCTCTTTTTAACTTTTGATTAAATGAATGAGTATGATATCATTCAGGATATGGGTGGACAGAGGCCAAGGATTGCAAATTGTGGATAGCGCATGGTAATTACCAAGCGCTGTCAATTTTGCAGTTAGCGTGGATACACTTAATGCCATCTCAAAGTGCTAAGTGCACCTGCACTAATTGTGAATGAACTTAACACATGTTGTAACAGTGGGGATATGCTGGCCATTCTCCCACAATTACTGCACAAGTTTTTCACTTACTGGGCCTGATTCTATCTTGGACATCCTGGCCCTCTGTGGGCCTGATCAAAATCAGATGCACAGAATTAGACAGGAGGGTTAAGTGGCTTGCCCAAGACCACAAGGAGCACCTGTGGGACTAGAAACCCCAGTCCTTCCGGCCCAAGGTTGCTGTTCTCTAGTGGGGTTTGAACCCCTGACCTTTGGGCCTGAAGTACCTTGCCCCCAACCACTAGGCCACTCCTCCACTCCAGATCATTAGGTTGCCAAGGATGCCCTAAGTAAGACCTGTTTGAGGCGGTCAGGGAGGTGGGGGGAGGATCAGGTTTATGGCAGTATGTGTGTGTGTGTGTGTGTTTGTGTGTGTGTGTCTGTTTGGAGGGGTTTGAGAGGGACTTTCCACTGACAGTAAATTTCCTGCTCAGTGGGGTTGTATGTGGCTGGAGGAGTTTTGATGAGGGGTAATTGTTGGGATGGACAAAGCTCGGGGGGTGTTGTAATTGGGTGTTTGTGCCAGGTATATTGGAATGGGGAGGTCTGTGCCAAGGGGGTTGTGATTGGGGAGTGACTGTGCCCTGTGGGGCCACTGCTGCAGTTGCTAAAACTTGCTTTCAGCTCTGGTCAGTGGCTGCACTACCTCTTGAGGTTGCATTAAATACAGCTGCAACATCTGTGTGCTGGCTGTCACAGGCCACCATGCCTAGTCTCCACCAGGATCCCACCCCATCTTGCCATAAGCAGTTAGCAATAGATTTTTACTATACTGCCTGTTTTTAGTGTGTACTAGAGGGTAATTGCAGGGCTGCGCTAATGAAAGGCACACAGTTACCACACTTTAGTTAAACATGTTCCATGATGGCTCTAAGACTATGATTTATATGTTCAAGTCAGAGTAGCCTAATGGTAAGAACACTGGCTTGGTAACCAAGAGATTGGTGTTATGTCCCCAATTGCACTTCTTGTGGCCTTGGGTAAGTCACTTAGCCCTCCATTGTCTTGGAAAAAAGACCTGACAATTTATTTCCAGCCACACTGCCAAGAAACCCACAAGTCAGCATTGACTTGAAGGCGCACATTGTATTACATGTATAATTCAGCAGGAATAGTGTGCTATTATATGGTCTTTGCAGTATGAAAGGGGAACTGGATTTAGTTCAGAGTTTTTCAGAAGTTCAAGGAAAGTTACATTCAAGTGCAGTAGGTATTTTCCTGTTCTTGGAGGACTTCTAATCTAAGTTTATACCGGAGGCAATGGAGGGTTAAGTGGCTTGCCCAAGATCACAAGGCATGCCAGTGGAATTTGAACCTGGCTTCCAAGGTTCCTCAGTCCACTGCTTTACCCCCTTGCCTACTCCTCCACTGAAATAAATTCTTTGAATTATTCATCTGAAAAACAAATATAGGAGAACATTCTAGAATTTCGTGCAGCAGTTATATGAGTAAATAACTGCTTTTACATGTGTAGATCACAAAAACTCCAAAACTCCCTTTATGAAGAATAGTACCCAAAATAAATAAAATTATAAGAAAAGAGTGAAAGAACCATCAGAATGGAGTCAGGGACCATTCCTGAGGAGACTTAACTCCAATAAATGGTACCTGCCACTCTCCTTCATCAATCATCGGCTCAATTTCCCTCATAAGAACAATACTTTTTATTATTTTTTATTGCAATAATCTTTTGTAAAAGAGAACTGGAATAAGTTCCTGTATTGTGTTTTTATCTTCTTACGTTAGCTTTGAAAAATGAGTCGAGCAGACCATGAACATAAGAACATAAGATATGCCATACTGGGTCAGACCAAGGTCCATCAAGCCCAGTATCCTGCTTCAAACAGTGGCCAATCTAGGTGATAAGTACCTAGCAGTCTCCCCAAAAGACACAGGTTCCTCAATGCTTGTATTGGGTTAAGCAGTGATATCCCGGGTCCCTTTTAATGATGGTTTATGGATCTTTCTTACAGGAACTTGTCCAAACCTTTTTTAAACCCAGCTACACTAATAGCTTTTACTACATCCTCTGGTAACAAATTCCAGAGTTTGATTACACGTTGAGTGAAAAAATATTTTCTCTTATTAGTCTTAAATAGGTTACCCTGTAGCTTCATTGCATGTCCCCTAGTCTTTCCATATTCTGATGACGTAAAGAATCAAACTATGTTTACCCGTTCCACTCCATTCATTAATTTATAGACTTCTATCATATCTCCCCTCAGCCGTCTCTTTTCCAGGTTGAAGAACCCTAACATTTTTAGCCTCTCTTCATAGGAGTATCCCTCCACCCCCTTTACCATTTTGGTGGCTCTTCTCTGAACCTTTTCGAATAACGCTATATTCTTTTTAAGATACTGCGACCAGAATTGCACACAATATTCAAGGTGCGGTCTCACCATGGAACGATACAGAGGCATTATAATATCCTTTCTTTTATTTTCCATTCCTTTCCTTAGGATACCTAGCATTCTATTTGCTCTCTTGGCCGCCGCCACACACTGGGCCGAGGGTTTTAACATGTTATCCACGATGACGCCTAAATCTTTTTCCTGGGTGGTGGTTCCTAATGCGGAACCTTGCATCTTGTAACCATAGTTTGGGTTTTTCTTCCCTAGGTGCATAACTTTGCACTTGTCCACATTAAATTTCATCTGCCATTTGGATGTCCATTCTTCCAATTTATCAAGATCCTCTTGCAATTTTCCACAATCCTCTTGGGTTTTAACAAATTTAAATAGTTTTGTGTCATCTGCAAATTTGATAACCTCACTAGTTATTCCCTTTTCCAGGTCATTTATGAATTTATGTCATTCAATCTCTCTGCTATAGCCTTGTCCCCTCTTACCCCTCTATCATCTAATGGTCCAACTGACTCTCTCACAGGTTTTTTGCTACGAATGCACTTGAAAAAGTCTTTATTATGGGTTTAAAGAGAACCTGGATAGAAAGGGGGCACCTGGATTTGAACCAGGGACCTTTTGATCTACAGTCAAATGCTCTACTCCTGAGCTATGCCCCCAGCCATGAAATGCTTAATGGGTCCTTTCTTTGAAGCATCATCACTAGTACTACTGCCATTATTCATTTATATAGCGCTACAAGGCATACACAATGCTGTACAGACACAGATAAAGACTGTCCTTGCTCCTCAGAGCTTAGAATCTAATCAAGACAGAGAGCTTACAATAGTTTAAATATCCAAATGTATCAGCAATTTTGAAAAAGCTTTTTTTTTATCAGACACTAATATAACACTATTTAGCTGGAAAAGGTGGCTCCAAGAGATTGCCCAAATTCACTGCATTCACAGCAAGCTTCCCAAACTGCTGTACAGTCAAGCGTGTCCTTCTGCTGACAAAAACGCCATCTTTCTCTCGACCTGCTCGCAGGTTTCATTCCTCTGCTTCAGGGCTCAGCGTTTTATTTTGGCATACTTCAATATAGCCTGATTCTGCTCCACCGTGGTCTGAAGCCCCTGAAGCAGAGGACTGAAATTTGCAGGCAGGTCTGGAGAAAGACAGTGTTTTTGTCAGCAAAAGGACATGCTTGACTGTGTAGCAGTTTGGCAAGCTTACTGTGAATGCACTGAATTTGGGCACCTCTTGGAGCCACCTTTTCCAGCTAAGTAGCGCTATATTAGTGTCTGATAAAAAAAAAATACTTTTCAAAATTGATGATCTATTTGGACATTTAAATTAAACCATTCTGGGTGGTGATGATGCTTTGAAGAATGGGCCCATTAAGAGGCTTGACTTGTTTTTCAAAGCCAATGTAAGAAGATAAATACACAGCACAGGAATGGGTGGAACTTATTCCAGTACTCTTTTATAGACAATTATAGCAAGAAAAATAATTAAAAAAAAGTATTGTTCTTAAGAGGGAAATTGAGCCAATGATTGATAAGGGGAATAGCAGGTACCATTTATTGGAGTTAAGTCTCCTCAGGAATGGTCCCTGACTCCATTCTGATGGTTCTTTCACTCTTTTCTTTTACTTTTAGATATTTTGAGTACTATTCTTTTATAAAGGGAGGTTTGGGGTTTTTGTGGACTTCAGTTTACCTTCTATTTTTCAACAGGGTTTTTTTGTTAGAAGTTTACATGTCTGGATGACATACGCATATAAATGGCAATTGCACCATGCCCCTCTTTACATATTTATTTATTTATTTATTTAACAGTATTTCTAAACCGCCTTATCTTAATAATCAAGGTGGTATCACAGCAAGCAATCAGGTAAAGTGTGTGTGTTGTACATGCAGTGAGGATAAAACTTAGTTGTGTGAGGGATGTGTTGGGTGCTTGATTTGTTTGAGCTATATACAGGGTGGGCTATTTACAGTGGTGCTAGAATCATATTTTATATATATTCAGTTGTTTGGGAGGATTGGAGTGCTGTTACATATATGATTGCAGCTGGATGCGCATATTCAAAAAGAATGTGTTCCAGATGTGGTTTGTATATCATTGTTTTTAAATATTTCCTTGTCATCTTTTGTACTTCCCCTCAAGAATTCATAAGTGACAGCAAAATGCTCGTTTCCTCCAGGGCTTAAAAGGAGTGAATGAGGGCAATTGCACTTAGCCATCTGGTAATTTAAATCACCTTTAAAATATCAAAAACATAGAAACATAGAAACATGATGACAGAAAAAGACCACATGGCCTATCTAGTCTGTCCTTCCATAACAACAACTACAACAGTCCACTTTTTACCTTTAGAGATCCTCTGTGTTGGTCCCATGCTTTTTTGAATTCAGTTACTGTCCTCATCTCTACCACCTCCACTGGGAGACTATTCCATGGATCCACTACTCTTTCCGTAAAGAAATATTTCCGCATATCACTCCTGAATCTATCTCCCTTCACCCTCATCCCATGTCCCCTCGTAGCAGAACTTGCTTTCAATTGAAAGAGGCTCTTTCCCTGAACATTTATGCCACGGAGGTATTTAAACATCTCAATCATATCACCTCTATCCCGCCTTTCCTCTAAGGTGTACATATTAAGATCCTTAAGTCTGTCCTCATATGCTTTATAATGAAGCCCATTAATCATTTTAGTAGCAACCCTCTGCACCGACTCCATCCTGTTCACATCCTTTTGAAGGTGTGGTCTCCAGAATTGAACACCATACTCCAAATGAGGTCGCACCAAAGACTTATACAGAGGCATTATCACCTCCTTTTTTCTGCTAGCCATTCCTCTCCGTATGCACCCAAGCATCCTTCTAGCTTTTGCCGTCGCCTTTTCTACCTGTTTAGCTACTTTAAGATCATCAGACACAACCACGCCTAGGTCCCGCTCTTCTTTTGTGGACAAAAGTACTTCACCTCCTATACTGTATTGCTCCCTTGGATTGCTGCAGCCCAAATGCATGACCTTACATTTTTTAACATTAAATCCCAGCTGCCAAATTCTAGACCATTCTTCAAGCTTAGCTAGATCCCTCCTCATGTTATCTACACCTTCCTGGGTGTCTACTCTATTGCAGATTTTTGTATCATCTGCAAAGAGGCAAACCTTACCCGACAGCCCTTCCGCTATATCACTAACAAAGATGTTAGAAAGTTAAAAAGATGTTAAAAAGGTCTTTTACCAGTTTGACTCCTTAATCGGCTGTTATTTTTTGTGTAATTTCTGCAATAAGGCTCTTGTGCGGGTATTTATAAATGTAAGTAGCGAAAATCAGCACATACATGTGTGTCAGTGAAGCTGCCAAGTGATGCCACTCTATTTATAACCAGGTGGCAGGGCTGGCCCAAGAGCTGGTTCAAGATGTTGTGCCCTAGGCAGACCTTAAGCTTTACATTCCCCCTGGCTATCAAAATGTAATGTTTAGCTCTTTGCCGCTGCCCAGAAGCTGCCATCCTAAACAACTGTCTTGGTTGCCTGATGGTTGGGCCAGCCCTGCCAGGTAGTTTTAAAAAATGGCTGCTCCTGTTGCACATACAAGGAAATACAGGAGCCTTTCCTTCAGCTGTATATGTATTTTGCAAAGGGTACCATGCTCAGAGGCCAATCAGCTGGAAACTGAACATCCTAACTCAGTTGTTCTATTTCTGACCTACGTGCCCTAAGCAAAATGGGGCTTATAGCTTACCTGAGATAGTTACGCCAGAGAAACATTTTTAGAGGTTGATATTTAGCAATGCATCTGCTGTATGCATTTAAGGGTGCTTTTGATTTTTGATCTATTGCTGTTTAAGTGAGAGTTGCTTTAAATAAAAGTACAATGTTACTGTCAACTTTCTGGCAGAGCTTTTCATTGCCTAAATTAATCTGATCATTTCAATTAGTGAAATTATAGTAAAAGCTTTATTACACCTTGTACATTATATATTCTGTCCTTAAGATAAATATGTATGTAACACACAGCTTGCCAAAGAACTCCTTCCCAGTTACCGTTAGTTTCACTGGTCATTTAAATGGCAATGTATTACTGTAATGCATCAACGGGCTGTCTACCTGGTGAAGTATTGTCAGTAACTTATAATTATAGCATCATTGCTCTGTACTCTGATGTGTTGCTCTAATGTATCCTAGGAGAAACAGTGGGCAGGCTTCAGTCTCCAGAAAATGCACATCATTTGTTTGTGATTGTATCTATATCTATCTCTTCCATTTACCCAATCCACAGGAGTACCTCAGGGCTCAAGTCTTTCTGTCCTCATAATCCATATATTCATTCAACCAATATGCAGAGTATTTAGAGCACACAATATACTTTATCAGATCTATGCTGATGACATCATGTTTTTCACCCCTTCAACATCTCAACCCCAGACTTCACTACCTTATTCAATTGCTTCATAGAGGTACGATGACAGCTCAACCTTCACAACCTGCACATCAACATGGATAAGACAGAAGCTCTCTACATCTTCTCTAATCCATCCTTCTCCCCACCATGAACTCTGAGACTGGACAAAGTAGACATCATAGTTAAATCTGAAGTTAGATACCTTGGTATAATAATAGACTAAACTTCCAAAATCATATAAAGAAAAAGTCATCATCCATTTACCGCAAATTAAGAGTTCTGAAGAACCTCTGCCCTCCATTAACTCCCAACCTCTTCTGAACCGTGTGACAAATCATGATCACTCCTATCCTAGACTACTGCAATATCATATATCAAGGCCTGCCTAAGCAATCCCTCCAGCCCTTACAAATGGCTCAAAACAAAGAGGCCAGAATAATCTATGGCGCCTCCCATCAAGACCACATTACCCCCATACTGCAGCAACTCCACTGGCTACATATTGCTGCAAAAACCAGATTCAAAGCACTTATCTTAACCTTCAAAGTCTTACACAAGGAGTCAGCTACCTGACTACAGGACTTGATTTCCAGACCTAAAAAGGAGAGATTAAGAAGGCATGCCACCAACAACCTTCTCTCCATCCCTTCTCAGAAGAGTAAGAGTAAACAGTCCATCTGTAACCGTGCATTCTTCCTCTTTGCACCTACATTGTGGAGCTCCCTACCCCTGAACCTTAGAGCATGTTCTGAGCTGAATATTTTCAGGAAGAGATTGAAAACATATCTCTTCCAGGATCACTCTAATGCATATTCTGTTCCAGAGACATAAACCAACTGCAGTTATTACGAACCCTTCCACAAATTCCCACCATCAGACTCAAGAAATATATGTTGAACGGTTGACCCCATGTATTACCTTGTACATAGTTGACACATGACCATTATATTAGGCCTGATCATGTACAAAGTTATTTTCATTACCATGTTATATTTGTTCCTTGTACTGTTCACCAGAATGCATCCTGATGCACTGGCGTGTTGATGTTTGAGGTAATCCCCCTTGAATAGTAGAAAGGTGATATAGAAGTAAACTTTAAATAAATAAATAAAATCTAGGGTTACTTCTGATGAAGTACTTGGTGGTACTGAGTGCTGGTACCTTTTTCATTGCTTGCTAAAATTGACCCATAGTCCTCATTTATTAATGAAAGAGCCCTGCATATGAGTACCGGTGCATTTTTTTTTTGCTAGGAAAAAAATCACTGTTTATAGCTATATTTATGTCTATCTATCTATCTAGCTATCTATCCATAGTGATGGAATTTATATTACATTCATCAAAGGCACAGGAGAAACTATTGAAAACTGGACAGGAAAAGATCAGAGAGAGAAAATTTCTCTAGAACAGGGAAAAACAGATGAAAAGAAAAAACTACTATTCCCAAAAGGTTCTGGAGGAAGAGGGGGAGTCTTTAAGAGAAGAGAGGGTAACAAGTCCTGTCCTAGCCTAGATCTTTTATTACATTAGGAGACAGGGCAGGTGTGAAGAAAAGGAAAGACCCCCAAAAGGAGAAAGAGACTGGAGGTACAAGCGGCTACAAGCAATGAAAAGGTTCAGGTAGTGACTATGCTGGGGGTTTGTCCTTACGTTGTTGACAATGGACTTTAAAGTCAAACTAGAATTCCACTACCTTGGTCCTAGAAAAGGAAAGAGTGAAAACCCAGGCCACAAAAGAGAGGAGGAGGACACCCTTGATTATTATGCTGGGAAGCTGCAGTAAAAGATAGTCTGCTAAAATTTTACAGCTGTTTTAATTAGAATTCTTGCAGACATAAAAGTCCTGTTGTGGATCTATTTGGCCGAGAAGCTGCAAGTGATAGGTATTGTTGGCTGAAACTGCTAAGAGAAATGCAAAGTCTAGACACTGCCTTTATGTGGAAACAAAAATCTCCTAGAAAACTAATGTTGCCTAAAAAGCTTTGATATTGAAGGTAACTAGAGGAATCATAGCTTCAATTTGAAGGAAACTGCATAGAGGAACTGCCTGAGGAGCCCGTAGCAGTGGTTTATTTTGGAAGGAAGATTCTCATATAATACATTTCCGTGTTTCTTTCTTTGGATATGGAAGATATATTGATTTGATTTGAAAGGAATTGGAGAAGAATATAGAACCAATTAGTTGGAACTATATAAGAGGAAATCCTTGTAAGTTATGCTATTCTTTCTGTTATCCCTTTCTCTCATGTCTCTTCCATCCAACCAACTAATAGCATATATTTTATTTTTGCATATGGGATTTTGGGCAAGTTCAGGGTTTTTGAAATGCCATTCTACTTCATTTTAGGAAAACTGGACAGGTCCCAAATTCTATAGGTGAGCCTATGCCCATTTATAAGTTGCTTATTCACTATGAGGCACGTTTACCAAAATGTGCAATGTTTGCATGTAGTAAGCCCCAAAACTTAGTGTGGGAGGTAAAGTAGCCCCATGCTAACTGTTGGGAGTGTGCCTGGCATGTCTTTCTGCAGTTACTGTCAGGAGTCACAGCTCACCATGCTAAACTGCACGTGCACTTAATGTGGATACACTTATTGCCACCCATTCAGCAGGCATTAAGGGCAACCATGCTGATGGCAACCATGCAATTAGCATGCACCAATCACACCTACGCTAACCGTGATGTGTCATCTATATCCATGCTCTGCCACAACCTGCCCGGTGACTGCCCTATAGAGCACCAAGAGGCTAGTGTGGTGCTTTTTACCGTACTGCCATGTCTTAATAACACAATGCAATTAGACCCTGATTCTATAAGGCAGATAGCGGGCTGCACGTCCCGCCGGACTGTGCAGCCCCACTATTCGCCTTCCCCGTATACTGCCTCCCATCCCCCCTGCATGCACAGAGCTGCTGTGCATGCTGTGGGAGAGAGGGGTAGCATAGGGGTGGAGAGAGGGAGGACTGCAGGCGGGACCGGTATCTGGATGTACAGGGCCGATTTTGCTCACGGACCTGTATATCCTGGTGTTACCGGGGAGATGGCCAGACTATTCCACTTTGGAGGTGGAATAAGCGCTGGCCACACCTCTGGGGCCCTGTGAAAAAGAAGGGTCTCATCAGCTGTGGGCAAGTTGTGCCATGGGGAAGACGTCCCCATGACGATGCAGGGGTATACCGAGACATCTCCCAGGGCCTGATCCGGCACCCGTGGGAATGTCTTATTCCCATGGTGCAGAGTCAGGTCCCGATGAATTTGTTCTGCTCGGGGCTGTACAAATGGCCTGGATGTACCCCTTGCTGACCTTAGCTCTTAGTGTGCAGTAAACCTCTCGCTAGCCATTAGTACACGTTGGTCAACATAGCCTTTTATTGATTAAAGTGGATGGCAATACTATGACATTTTTTAGAAATCTCTTCTATTAAAGAATAGGAGACTGATATTCAAAGGAGTTTATCTGGTTAGCAGGACCTGCTAACTGGATAAACGCCACTGAGAGGGAATAGTCAGTGGTACTAACCGTACTGTGCTGCTGAATATCCCCTCTAACTGCCGTAGCACTGTCAGGACAGTGCAGTGGCGATCTGTAGGCAGGGCGAGGGTGCTCCCAGCATTCATCCAGTTAGTGGCGATTTCCAGTCCGCTAACCGGATTAGTGTCTGTATAACTTTAGGACATGCCCATAATTTTCAAGAAAGGAATTTGCTTCTCTACTGAGTCAAATGCAGCCAATAGACTGAGGAGAAGCAAGAAACCTGAGTTTCAGTGATCTAAAGTCTACTGCATGTCATCAACCAGTGCAATTAAAACGATTTCAATGCTATAACCCACACTGAACCCCGACTGTGCTGGGGTCAGGCCTTCAGTTTATTCTAAGAAGTCTTGTAACTGATCTCAACCCTAGTCTGATAACATACATTATACAAAGCTCTTCAAATTAGCAGGACAGGACCAAGCTAGAAATGTCCCCTGGGCGACTAACAAATTTGGTGCCTTCCTCAAACCCAGCCATGTGCAGTAACTCACTCTTTTTGAAGCTGGAAGCTCAGTGATGATTTCAGTGCTCTTTTTCTACTTGCGTCCTGTGTGGCTGTACCGCTCACACAGCCTTTGGTATGGCCCTGCAAATAAGGGCCCTGTTTACCTCTTATCCAAGTTTCCACAATACAAAAAAGATTAAAGTCATGCTGCAAAATTAAATCTCTAATGCTTAAGGTTTTATCTCCTGTTCAACATGCATGAACTTGTTTTTTCTTTCTCCAGATCATTTATGAATATGTCAAACAGAACAGCTTCTGGTAGAGACCCCTGAGGTACCCATTATTGACCTTTTTCCAAATGGAAAACTGATCATGTAGTTCTACTCTCAGTTTCCTGCATTTTAACCAGTTTTCAATTCACAGAAAGGCATCGCCTTTTATCCATAACTGTTTAATTTCTTGAGAAATCTCTTATGATGGAGTTTGTCAAATGCCTTCTGAAAATCCAAATACACCATGGGGTTATTGTAGAAGCCTTATTCACAGAGTTTATGTGTAAAATCGGACATCTACATGTTGAAATGGCATCCACATGGAAATGGCAATTTTAGGAAGGGGTGGATTTATACAAGGATACCCTTACTATGTAGAAATCACAAGGGCAGGGAAAAAATCTACTGGGTGGATAGTCAAAGGCATTTCATATAGGGAATACATATATATGACTGGAATTGTCCACAATGGGATTTACAACTGCTCCATGGCAGTTTTAGGGGGTCTTTTACTAATGGACGTTAACAGGTATCGTGTGTTCTGCCACCTGGGACATGCATTGCCAACTAGCACAGGGCCATGACAGCGCAGGATGATTCCCGCACTAACTGTGTAACCTGCGTTTGGGTTGTGAGTGGGCAGGTTAGGGGTGGAGATGAATGCTTGGCTGCATTGTGGTTTTCTGGACCATGGGATGATGTTCCAAAGGCTGCAGAGGAGAGATGGCATCCATCTGTCCAAGAAGGGTCGACGTGTCTTCAGCAGAAGACTGGCTAACCTACTGAAGAGGGCTTTAAACTAGATTCATTGGGGATGGGTGAGGAAAACCCTCAGGTAAATGAAAGCTCCCAGATAAGTGAAACATTAAATACCTCTGTAGATATGGGTAAAAGAGGCAACATCTGGAAAGTGGTGTGTATAAATGCCTGTAGCATGGGAGAAAAAATCCCAGATGTTGAGGCTTTAATGGAAGAGGCTGACTTGGATTTAGTGGCGGTTACAGAGACATGGTTCATGGACAACCATGACTGGGATGTAATTATACCAGCTATACTTTATTCAAATGATGCATGCAAGGAAATAGAAGCAGAAACTATTAGAGGAAGAACAAGATCAGCTTTCCTAAAGCTACGAGAGTTAAAGAAAAAGTTCCAGCCTCGAATTGGAATGTTACAAGATGCTCAAGGTTCTATGTTGAATGATGCTGAGAAGATCAAGAAAAGATAGAAGGAATATACAGAGTTTTTATATGATAAATGCACTGTTATCTGTATAAAGTTATAAATCTCTGTTCCATGTAATATATTAACTATTATCTGTATAAAGTTAGAAATCTCTGTTCCATGTAATGTATACAGTAGTATACAAATTTCTTTACTTGTTCCATGTAAACCGCCCCTGATCTCTGGAAGGGGTGGTATAGAAGAAATAGATAAATAAATAAAATAAAATAAATAAATAAAAATAAAGATCAAGTGGACCAACAGCCGTTTCAACCTGTACCTTATGATCGGGAACCATTGGTTATGAAAGAAGAAGTTGAAGCAGCATTGAAAGCCTTATCAAAGAGCAAAGCACCAGGCATTGATTGCATTTCCATAGAAGTACTACAGCAATCTGATGCAGCTGTTACCATACTTACAAGGCTCTGCCAAGAAATATGGAAGACAACATCATGGCCAACTGACTGGAAAAGATCTGTGTTTATACCAATACTAAAGAAAGGTGATCCAACTGACTGTAGAAATTATCGCACAATCGCTCTGATCCCACATGCCAGCAAGATTCTACTGAAGATTATTCAAAAGAGACTACAATCATACCTGGAACAAGAACTACTTGAAGTGCAAGCAGGGTTCAGAAAAGGGCGAGGAACGAGAGACATCATTGCGGATGTGAGATGGATCCTTGAAAAGACTAAAGAATACCAAAAGGATATCTATTTGTGCTTTATCGACTATAGCAAAGCTTTTGACTATGTAAACCATGAGAAACTCTGGGCCACATTAAGAAGCATGGGTATACCAGAACACCTGATCGTTCTCTTGCACAATCTGTACATTGATCAAGAAGCAACAGTTCGAACGGAACAAGGAGAAACAGAATGGTTTAAAATAAGCAAAGGTGTAAGACAAGGCTGCATACTTTCCCCCTACCTGTTTAATTTATATGCAGAGCAAATCATCAGAGAAGCAGGATTGTATGAAGACAACAGAGGTGTGAAGATTGGTGGAAGACTCATCAACAACCTTCGCTATGCTGATGATACCACATTACTGGCGGAAAGTGAAGATGATCTGAAACATTTGCTTCTCACAATCAAAGAACATAGTCTCAAAATGGGCCTGCACCTTAATGTAAAGAAGGCAAAGATCATGACAACTGGCATAATCAACAGGTTCATCGTCGAAGGAGAAGAAATTGAAATCGTGAATAACTTTAACCTACTTGGATCAACTATCAATAAAGAAGCAACAAGCAGTCAAGAAATCAGATGACGCATTGCTCTTGGCAGAATGGCTATGAAAGATCTAGATAAGATTCTCAAGAGCAGAGATGTCTCTCTGCATACAAAGATTCGACTTCTTCAAGCCATGGTATTTTCAATAACATCATATGGATGTGAAAGCTGGACAGTGAAAAAGATAGACAGGAAGAAAATTGATGCCTTTGAATTATGGTGCTGGCGGCGAATACTGTGTATACCATGGACTGCCCGAAGAACAAACCAGTCTGTACTAGAGGAGATCAAACCTAAGCTTTCTTTAGAAGCTCAGATGACAAGACTTCAACTTTCATACTTTGGACACATCATGCGGAGAGAGAGATCATTAGAGAAAGACATCATGCTTGGCAAGATAGAAGGTCAACGCAAAAGAGGAAGGCCAGCAATGAGATGGATCGATACAATAACAGCAGCTACGGGTACCAGTCTGTCAACAATGAGCCGCCTGACTGAAGACCGAACACAATTTAGGATAGCTATCCAGAGGGTCGCCATGAGTCGACTCCGACTCAACGGCACTTAACAACAACAACAACAACAACATACTTTATTCGGGAAGGACAGTGAAGGAAGAAGGGGAGGAGGAGTGGCACTATATGTAAAAAATAATATTAAAGCTATAAAATTACAGAGCTTAAAAGGGAGAGAGGAGGCAGTGTGGGTTAAACTAGAAAGAGAGAAAGAGAAACCCATTTGCATTGCAGTGATATACAGATCCCCCTCTTAGGAAGAAGAAGTGGACAGAGATTTACTAGAAGACATACACGGTATTGATAGGAAAGGAGAAGTGCTACTTATAGGTGATTTCAATATGACAGATGTTGATTAGCACATCCCAGCTGCAGTGTCATCTAGAAGTAAGGAGATCCTGGATTCTCTACAGTGAGAACTATTCAGGCAATTGGTAACAGAACCCACTTGTGAAGAGGCCATACTGGACTTGGTGCTTCACCAATGGTGAAAGTGTTTCTGATGTATAGTGGGAGATCATCTTGCATCCAGTGATCACTAGATGGTGTGGTTCAGTATTAGGACTAGAACTCATAAAATCTATTCAAAAGCGAGGATCTTAGACTTTAGGAAAACTAACTTTGCCAAGATGGGACAATACCTCAAGGAGTCATTAACAGGATGGGAACAACTGGGAAATTTTGAAAAATAGTGGGCAAAACTGAAAAGAGATTTTTTATGGGCAGCAAACCTTTTTGTTAGAAAGGTAAATAAATGTAAAAGGAAAAGGAGGCCACTGTGGTTCTCAAAAGAAGTATGTAGCTAAAAATGTGAAGAAAAAGAGGGAGGCCTTCAGGAAATACAAGAAATCACAGAGGGGAAGGCAGGCATCTATATTTGGAAAAACTCAGAGAAGCTAGCAAAGTAGTCAGGAAAGCAAAGATACAAAAAGAAGAATTAGCCAATGCAATAAAATGGAGGGATAAGACATTTTTCAGATATGTTAGTGAGAGGAGGCAGAGCAAAAGTGGTATTGTCAGACTCAAGCATGAGGGGGAGGAATATGTAGAAGCTGGAATTGCTTATCAAATATTTCTATTCTGTGTTCACAGATGAAGGGCCAGGAGCAGGACCTCAGAAAACACCCACAAATAGGAATAAAAGTGATGGGGATCTCAAACAATTTTCAGAAGACTGTATTTATGAGGAACTAGCTAAAATTAAAGTAGACAAAGCTATGGGACCAGATGGGATACATCTGAGAATACAGAAGGAACTTGGGGACGTTCTAGCACCTCCACTGACTGACTTTTTCAATGTTTCTCTGGAGTCACGAGTGGTGCCAGAGGACTGGAGAAAGGCACATATGGTCTCTTTACACAAAATCAGAAGTAAGGATGCGATTGAAAACTACTGGCTAATTATTCTAACCTCTGTGGTAAGTAAATTATTTGAAACACTGTTAAAAGAGAGAATAGTGAGGTTTCTGGAGTGCAATGGAATGCTGGATCTGAGACAACATGGATTCACCAAAGGCAGGTCTTATCAGACAAATCTGGTTGATTTCTTTGACTGGGTGACCAGGGAGTTGGACCAAGGGAGGGTCGTAGATGTGGGGTAGTTAAATTTTAGTAGCCTTTGACACCGTTCCGGAAAAGTGACTTATAAACAAACTGAGCACCCTAAGGATGGACCCTAAAGTTACTGAGTGAGTTATAAATTGGTTGAGTGGGAGGCGACAAAGGGTACAGGTAAATGGAGCTCATTCCAAGGAGAAGGACGTTATTGGTGTGCTGTAGGGATCCATCCTTGTTCTGATTCTTTTTAACATCTTTGTTAGTGATATTGTGGAAGGGCTGTTGGGTAAGGTTTGCCTGTTTGCAGATGATATCAAAATCTGGAATAGAATAGACACCTAGAAAGGAGTAGATAACATTAGGAGGGAACTAACTAAGCATGAAAAATGGTCTAGAATTTAGCAGCTGAGATTAAATGCTAAAAAAGGCAGGGTTATGCATTTGGGCTGCAAAAATCTAACAGAGCAGTACAAGGTAGGGGGTGAAGTACTTCTGTCCATAAAAGAAGAGCGGGACATGGGCGTGATTGTGTTCGATGACCTTAAAGTAGCTAAACAGGTAGAAAAGGTGATGGCAAAAAACAGAAGGATTGTTGTGTGCACCGGGAGAGGAATGGCTAGCAGAAAAAAGAAGGTAATAGTGCCTCTGTATAAGACTCTGGTACAACCTCATTTGGTTGCTGTCTTGGGATGTGCATTTGTTAGCACTCATTTGGTTTCCTATCATGTATTTTAAATGGTAGTGTATGCAAAATAAATCTAGCAAGCATTAATCTACAATCAATTTGCATGCTTTAAGGGCTTAATTTTATAGTAGGATGCCTATGTAAAAAGTCCAAAAAGGTACTGATTTTAAACTATTTTATAAAGGTGACACAGACACTTATGTGCATTTATAAAATAGACTTACAGATCTAGTCCCAATACCATACAATTGCTAGTGGGCAAATTTATACTTGCTCCAAAGAAGGTGTTTAGGCTTATTTTATAAAACACGTATGTCATTTGTCTGCTGTAATGCTGATTTGTAATTTACCATGTATGCAGTCTTTGCATTAATAAAGGGCATTTGAACGTAAAATATTCACATGCATTGCAGCCCTGCTTCTACTCTGCTGAAACTATGCCCCTTAGAAAGGATAAGTGCAGATTGTGTAAAAGTAGGTACGGTCCTGCAGTTCTATAAAAACCCATTCTTCATGTAAAAAAGTATTCACACATGGAAAATACTCTTTAAAATGATCTCACAAAGTTCTCATGTGTGTTTAAAATTTTTAGATGTGAAAAGAACCAAAATAACCCCACCCAAATTTGAACATTCAGAAAACAAACCAAATCTTTTTTGTGGTTAGAGCACTGACTTGAGAACCAAGAGACCGCATTTGATTCCCACTAGCACTTGTTGTGGTCTTGGACAAGTGACTTAACCCTTCATTGTCTCAGAAGAAAGGTCTGCAATACGCTTCCGGTCGCACTGCTAAGAAAACCCAGGAGTCAGCACTGACTCAAAGGCACACATTGCATTTTTACATCCCTACTCTATAAAGAGGCATCATGCAGATAAGATTGAGGTTAGGGAGGATGCAGCAGGCTGTGAAGTTTTCACAGTCCTTGGAGGGGTGTTAGAGCATCTCTCTCCCAGGGCTGTCCAGGCACATGAAACATCTCTTTAAATTCCAGATGTCTTCAGTGCCTTGACTGCTCTTATCTGCCTGTAGGCTGTGATGAAATGTGCGTGTGCTTCAACCTGGGAGTTGGCAATGGGGGTCATAAGCCTTGTCTTTAGGGGATAGCCCCTTTCACCCTGTGAGGGAGATGGCAGAGGAGCAGGGCCAGCCCAACCATTAGGCAAACTAGGTAGTCACCTAAGGTGGCAGATTCTGGGAGGCAGCAAAGAGCAGAACACTGAAAGCTAAACAATCAATTCTGATAGCTGGGGAGCATAAGCCTTAAGGTTTGCCTAGAGTGCCAACACCTTGAACGAACTCAGACTGGCCCTGCAGAGGAGAGAGAAGTGATAGAGATAGTAGAGATGAGCCCTGATGGCTCTCATCTATGTGGGCAAAGCAGAGAGGGTTCTGTGGAGAGAAAATCAGAGTTATAGGGTGGAATGTGAGTGTAAAAGGTGTTTGTTTACCAAATCGCTGGTGATCTCACTACTCTTATAGCAATCGTATATACTGTGACAAAATGCAGGTGGATATATATTGGTAATAATATTGGAGGCATTGAAGACTGCTTGCATGTCAAGGGAGTTAAAAGCACTTCTCTTTCTGTAGTTGCGCTCACTTTCTGCATCAGGCCCGATTGCTAAGCATGTTGACTCTGTAATCCTCAAAATGGCAGTTCAGAAAATTCTGTCATGTTTCATGTACCTGCTGCTCCTATTTTGGACAAACAATACACTGAATAACTCTCCTGAGAAAAAACACTCAGAAACAGAGACGTAGAATATGCCAGCATTGGTCAGGGCCATGTTGACCTTTAGGTGCCCTGGCATAGTGTCCTCTCTCCAAATATCAGGCTATAGCAGAGCTTCTAGCTGGTGGCACAAGTGGAGAATGATCTTGTCAACTTCAACCTGTGTAGGCACTGCTCCTCAGACAAATCCAGGAAATGTGTTTTGGGACTGTAGGCCTTCTTCGGAGGATATATTTTCCTCTGCTGTCTCTTCCTCCTCCAAAATAAAGCATGAAGGAACCACTTGTGCATGCCACTTATTGTAGCTAGTCTATCAACCATCCTCAACCCCACTTTCACCACTAGCACTAACACACCTACTATCTACAATAGAGCCACAGCCACACACAGAGACAGCCAGAGGGTTACAGTAAGAGAGAGAAGGAGCAGTAAACAGTGATGAAGAAGGCAAGAAGAAGGAGAGAAAGAGGGAGAGATGGGCAGAGAGCAGAGGAGAAGATAAAAAAACAGTGTGCGAGTTTAAAGGAGCGTAAGAGAAGGCAGCAAACAGTGAAGTATGAAGAGAGACACTGATTGTCCTCAAACTCTCTAGCAAATCTCCAGTACTGAGCACTCCTCCATGCACCAGGTCCCAAAGACAAGTTGCTCTATGTTTCGGCATTATTTATTTATTTACTCATTTTATTTAGCAACTTTTTTATACCACTGTATCTACAAGTCACAGGTAACATTGGTTAACTGATTATGTATAACTTGATAAGAACATGAACTAAATGTATAACTCATAATAACATGTGAACTGTGGCTGATAATGGTGTGACTATAACCACCTGAGAACGTAAGTTGAAATATAATTATAGATTATGGAAGGAAAGGAACAGGTTTAAGAGCCTAAAGTGGGGGTGAAACAGAGGGAAAGGTTAATCAATGACTGGATTAGAGAATACAAAGAGCATACAGTTTATCTGTGTTACGATCAGGGAGTGTGGCTAAATTTTGGAGCCAAAATGTTCAGTGAAGAGGTGAGTTTTCGGCCTGTGACAGTCTGGAGAGAGGCTCTGGGGTTTTTTAAAAATATTTAGGGAAGATTTGTATCTGATCTTCATATGGATGGGCAGCCAATGGAGCTGCTTTAAGATTGGAGTGATGTGGGATTGTTGATGAGCACCTGAGATAATCCTAGTGACAGTGTTTTGTGTGAGTTGTAATGGGAGTAATGTGTTCTTTGAAAGACCTTGGTAAATAATGTTTCCATAGTCAAGGATAGGGGTGATAAGTGCCTGGCATACATCCCTAAAATATCAATATATCTCCGCTTTTTAATCTTCCGCCGCAGTTTCTTTGGTACTCCCTCCCACAACTCCGACATGGCCACCAAAGAAGCTGAACCCCCACCCGAAAGACACCCCTCCCCCCCTCCGGCCGCGGCCATCCCACGCACGCCTCCAATCGCCTCCGAAGCATCCGACGAATCGGAAGAAGAGGAAGAGTTACGGCGATACCGACATCCACGCTTCTTTTTGCTGCGCGCCTTGCCGGACCGCGCGGGCCGCGACCCCCGATCCGAAGAAACGCCCCCATCAGCCACCCTCATCTCACCTGCCGAGTCCTCGATGCCACGAGCCTCTGACAAGAGGAGCCCCTCGCCTCCCGGGCCCAAAGGCGTCCGCAGCACCTCCGCTCCTGAAGCTGGTATGCTGACTCTGGCTGCTCCCGCCTCTGCCAGGGATCTCGACGCCATACTCCCTTCACTACATGACGGCACTGCCGACGGGCCTGTACCCAGCGCCGTCATATAGGGAACCTGTGAAGACAAAATGGGAAAACCCGACGAAGACAAGCCAAGAGCACCCCTCGGGGGCCATGCCCCAGTCCAATCGGACCCGGATGAACCCTGCCCCCCTCCTAACCAGTGCTCCCATCCAGCCCGGTGCCCCAACTGCCCATACCACCCAGCAGGGGACATACCCACCACCGAAGGAACCAAACCCCCAACAGGAGACATCCACCCCCAACCGTCACCCCCAGGAGCCCCAGAAACCTGCCTGGGTCCCTCCCCTATCTGCCCCAAGGGACCAACTCCCCCCTCCTGACATTGCCCTAGTTCAAGCCGCTGAGGCCCCCCTTGCAAGCCTTCTGCCTGCCCCTCCCTGCAACCCATTGCACCAGCTGGAGCAACTGTCGCTGATGTCACTGCTAGCCTTTGAGGCTCCACTCCCTCAGCCTGCCTTATGGGCTGTTCAACCGCCCCCGGCCCCCGGCTAGGCCCTCTACGCCCCCTCCTTACATTCCCAACACCTCGCACCCCCCGTTTACCAACCCCAGTCTTACCCACACTCCCCGACCCCGAACGCCCTGTTCTTTCCAACTCCCGCCCCCTCAGTCCCCTTCCCTGCTTCCCTCTGGCAGCCCGGCCCCCCCCCCTGGATGGCTGCTTTCCCGCCATCACACAAGCTCCTGGCCTTGCCTGTAAGCAGTTGCGCAGGAATGGGACACACGCGGCCTGCCTCTAAAGCCCCAATGTGTTCTTTATTTATTTATTTTTTTAAAGGAGGCTAAAAGAGCGCGGCCTGCACCGGGATCCCGGCAAGCACCCTGCACTCGAGGTACGGCCCTATCCCCCGCAACCCACCGTCAACTTGCCTGCTTGCTGGCTGGCAATCAACCGCCCGCTCTGACGCGCCGTGAAACACCGCTCTGCCAAGGACCCCGCCGCCGCCACAGAGCCGCTGCAGAGCCTCTCTCCCGCACCAACTACCGCCGCCAACAGAAAGGAACGGGGAATCCGCCGCTGCAAAAACCAACCGGCAAACAACCCCACCGCCGAACACGATGCTGCCGAGCCTCCCGCCAAACTGCCTGTGCCCTGGCTAGCAACGCGCACACCAGAGCACATGGCAGGCTGCACCCTGATTGGCTCCGCTCACTCAGAGCCTGAGCGGAGCCAATCAATTTAAACCCCGCGCCATGGGCACGGGCTCAACGAGGCGCCCGATCACCTCACCCTCCCCCCCCGCACCCCCCCCCCGTGCACAGGCAGGGTCCCGCGCCGGGCAGAGCACCCAGTTACGAGCAGGCGCCGGGACCCTGCCCGCGCCTTTAATCATAGCGAAAATAATGAATATTGTGGTTCTGGATTATGGCACATACAGGCTGGATGAAGATATTAAATAATAGTGAGGATAGGGCAGAGCCTTCTGACAGACCCCAGAGCTATTTAGAAGGGAACGAGTTGGTTAGACCCACTTTTACTTGTTGATAGCAGTCCTCAAGGTTGGGTGGAACCATTGGAGTGTATTTCCATTTTGACCAATTGAGTGGAGACATGATAAGAGCTAGTCATGGTTTATTGAATCGAATGTTGCGGTGATGCCAAGGAAGCTAAGTAAGAAGCCTTGTGCAATCTTTTCCATGCCTTCGATTAAGGTGTCAAGGAGGGAGGTCAGTAATGTTTCAACACTGTAGAATGGTCTGAAATCATGTTGCTCTGGTAGAGAGGAGGATGAGTATCGATGAAATCCTGCAGCTGTAACTGCACTGTTTTCTCAATGATTTTTGCCACAAACAGAATGCTAGAAATGGCCTGTAAGACAATGGTGAGTTTGGGTCAGCAGTGGGGTTTTTTAATAATGATCTGATGATGACATGGTTAAGACTCTTAGGCATGTAGCCTAGGGACAGGGATGATTAGATTATCTTTTGCAGATTTGGAGAGAGTTCATACATAGTGAGTTTAATCCAGGAGACTGGGCAAGGGTAGTGGGGGGAGGTTGTACTGTTAAGGTTTGTGATGATATTTTCCAATTGTTCAACTGTGATGGTAGAAGGTCAACCATGTTTGCTCTGAAGGAATGGTGAACAGGGAGGGGGCTGGGAGGTTAGCTGTGTTAGTGGTACCAAGCTTGGATTGGGCACAAAGTCAACTGGGGATAAGATGTGACAGGCTTCTTGGAGGTGAGATTTTTAGTAGATTTTGTGCTATATCAAATAGCTCTCTGGGGTGATTTAGAGAGGAACGGATCAACTTAGTGTGGAATTCCTTTTTTTGTGCATAGGTAAGTATCAGTAATCTCTTTGAATAGTGGTATATGCAAAATGGTGGGCTGGGTCTTTAGAATGCCTCCATTTGCCATCACCTCCGTAATAACACTGTATTCTTGTCAAACTCAAATTTTGATGTAACCTATCTAATGTATATATAATTATGTATAATTATGTAGATAGTTATCCCCAGTTTACACCCAGTTTATCCTCCCTGTTATCTGTAAACCTAGATCAGTCATGTACTGACAGGTATGTTGTTGTTCAATGTAAACCGCACTGATGATGAATAGTGCGGTATATAAAAAATGTTAAATAAATAAATAAATAAATAAAAAAATCACCTGATAACCTTTCAACTACTGGCACAAACTATATCACAGTCCCTAAACACAACATCACACCACTCACGTTTTACCCGCTTCGACAATGATACTTTCCTTGATAAAGTACTACCTAAGCTCACCACAAACCTATCTGATATTGACCTAACTATAGAGAACTGGAACCAAACAATCCAAGAAGCAGCCACACCTACTCAAACAACCCAGAAGAAAAAGAAAGAATCACAAAAATGGTACACTAAAGACATCGCCCTGCTAAAAAAGCTATTACGTAAACAAGAAAAACCTGGAGAAAAACAAAATCGCAAGATAACAAAACCAAATATATTACCTTACTTAATAAATATAAGGATGCAATCAACAACTCAAAAAGAGAATACTACTCCAAATTAATAAACCTTGCTCTCAACCGACCACGAGAACTCTTCTCAATCGTAAAAACACTAACTAAACCATACAACCCAGAACCGAACCAAGACATTATAAGCATACAAACCTTAGCATCTCATTTTGCTGAAAAACTAAAGGAAAAACCTTACCCCCCGACCACCACGACAGAATACATTCAGAATAGTAACTATGAATGGACAACCTTTCACAAGGCTGAACGAAAACACATCCTTAATATCATAACAATAATCAACACTACAACCTCCCCACTTGACCCATGCCCGGTGTCATGGATCAAGCATACTAAGGACTTCCTTGCAGAAAACATCCAACACATAGTAAACCAATCACTCTCACAAGGAACTATGCCCAACGCCCTAAAGCTCTCCTCGATCCGTCCCGTAATAAAAAAACAATAAGCTTGACCCAAAGGATCCCAACTCTTACAGGCCAATAGCTAGCATACCTCTAATCGCTAAAATAATAGAAAAAAACATACAACTCCAACTACAGGACTACATAGATGAGCGCAAACTCCTTGATGCACATCAATTTGGATTCCGTCCCTCCCATGGAGTTGAAACCCTCCTAATCGCTCTAACAGACCTCCTCATCAGAGGCACTAATGATAATAGCTTCATAGACCTATCCGCTGCATTTGACAGCATCAATCACAAAACACTCATCAACAGACTAGAAAACTTAAAAATAGGAGGGACAGTCCTAGAATGGTTCAAATCATACATTTCACACAGATTAATACGGATACAATTAGGCAAAGAAACTTCAGAAACTTTCCCTCAAGGTCAAGGTATCCCTCAAGGATCAGCCCTCTCCGCCCTCCTCTTCAATCTATACCTCCAGCCAATCACAAACATATTCAAGAAGTATAAAATCAACCATTTCATATATGCAGATGATATCATGCTTGCCATCCCCATAAACACCAACAACCCCAAATATGATGCCTTACTCCAGTGCATGAGTGAGACTACCATATGGCTTGAAAACAATCACCTAAGCATCAACCTCAAAAAACAGAGGCAATGTTCATAACAAGAAAACCTGACACTGACTATAACTACCCTACTACAATCACAATAAGTAACACACCAATACCTGTTAAAAACGAGGTAAAATACCTGGGTATAATCCTGGACCATTCACTCACCATGCTACCACACATAAAACATACAGTAAAAACAATATAGAGGCAAATCATTAGATAAAACCCTCTTATATTATGAACAGCGTTGGATATATAGGTTATCTTCAGTGGTACCCAAGGGACTTAATGCAAGAATAGAATGGGAAGTGTGTTTTTAATTGTCATGCGAACCCAGATATCACTATTGGCTCAGCGCAATTTAGATTCCTATTTATTCACCCCGCATTGCCGGCGTCTAAGTGAAGCGGGAAGATTTCAACAGAATGAGCCTTTGTGAATAGACACCAGTGACAGTAGGTAGGTGTTTTCCGAAACATAACTGATATTTGATAGGAATTTAAAGAGAAAGTGTGTATCTTACGAACTTATTTAATTTTACAGTGCTTTGAAAAGTTCCCCTGAGGAAACCATCAAGGTGAAACGCAATTGCAGTGCGCCTGACAGCGTCGGGAATTCCATTTGAAAGTTAAGCACTGGTTTATTCTTTACATAGTTGAAAAATCGATGTAAGGCTTGTTATGGAATGCAACAATTTTTGAAGCAGAACAGACAATGAAATAACAAGAAATTCTACAAAGCATATAGTTTTTACAAATAATGAAAAGTGGCTGTTTGTTTAAGAAGGTCGTTGATGTAATTTAGGCATTGGTCCATCAGATGGTTGGATCGATTGATGGCAGCCTAATAGTTCTGAGACCTTTATCTAGCCACGAGTCATCAGAAGATACGTAATACACTTTTTGTTATATGTACAGAGTATTGTTATAATAGACATGTTTGCACTCTGAAAAAAGTGACCACTTTAGAATTTCTTAATGGGGTTTGACTTGTTAGGTGTAATTGTGTAAGATGATATACAATTATTCCAATTATTTAGTTATTTAGCAGCTTTTTTATACCACTTTATCCACCAATTAGAGATTAGAGAGTCAAGGTCAGTTGGGTCAGAGTGGGCTAGCGGGGGAATTTCTTTGAGGAATGAGTATTTGTCGAATAAATGAAATCTGCATGGTTGATGTGGGTAATAAATGAAATTGGTCGTGCCAGAAAGGTGAGGTAAGAAAAATGTTATCATGTTGTGATCTGACCATAGAATTGGAGAGTTTTGCGTTCTGGAGGTAAGGTGTTGGTAAGGTTAGTTGGTAGGGGTGAAGATGAGATCTAGAACTCCTCCCTTGATGTATATTGAGTCTGAGACTATCTGTTTGAGTTGAAGGGCTTCCATGGCATCAATGAAAGATGTAGATTGTTTGATAGGAATGGTGGGTAGGTTGAGGTCGCCTAGGTGGATGAATCATTTATTGCAGTGGTTCTTGCTGCATGCTTCCTGCTGCATGCTTCCTATTTATAGCAGGGGTAAAAATAAAAGTAGACACCGCTTCTGATGATGTAGGTGCATACTGGCATCATAAAATATGTAGTAAGTGCCTTCTTATGTATCCTGACCAGTATAGAGCTATTCACCATCTCAAAGACAACCCTTTTGTAGGCTATATGCTGCCTTATGTATTCTGATGTTACTCATTTATAAAATAGTGTTGAACACACCACAGTGTTATGTGTACATAACATTATTAGATGAGCACCTGGCAAAAAGGCTTTATAAAATTATCTCCTAAAAGTGCTGACACGCGGGAAATAGAGTGCAAGTTTTAACAATGCTTTTAATGCATGTTAATGCTTGTGAAAACGTTAGTGCACTTCAGTATATCCGCTTCTATGAGGGTAATTTCATAACAGGTCATCTATATGCAATGGACAAAAAAACACCTATTTTTAGGTTATTTCATAAAGATACAGGCATCTATGAGTGTGTCTTTACAAAATATTAGGGGCAAACTGGCAGTAATCACAGACATTTATGCTTGCTTGGGAACAAGCCTAAATGTTACTGTATAAACGGAATTGGATTTAGATCACATCTTTTCCTCAGGAGCTCAAGATGAGTTACATTCTGGTATTTTCTGTCCCCGGAGAGCTTACAATTAAAGCTTCTAATGGAGGGTTAAGTGACTTGCCCAAGATCCCAAGGAGCAGCTGTGGGATTCAAACAATGATTTTCTGGTTCTAGCTCATTGCCTTAACCCAACTCTCTCCTCAAGGCGCCTCCACCTCTGATCCCTTCTTCCATTTCTGCCCAAACCCTGGCCATTTCCATGACAAAGTCCACAAGATTACATTCCATTTTCCCATGAGAACAGCTCCATCCCCTCTTCCCCTCTTCACTCCCCTTCCCTTCAACCTCTTCACTCCCTCTTCCTTTCAGCCTCTGCAACCCTTTCTTCCTTTTCTAAGATCTCCAATGAGGAAACCACTTATTTTCTTTCCTCCTCTAAACTCACTACCTGCTCCTCTGATCCTATCCCCACTCATCTCCTTAACTCCAATCTCCTCCACCATCATCTCTTCCTTCTCTCATATTCTCCATCTATCGCTCTCCTCTGCAACTGTCCCAGCAGCCTTCAAGCATGCTGTGGTCATACCTTTCCTCAAAAAATGTTCACTTGACCCTACCTGTCTTTCTATGGACCCATCTCCCTCCTCCCCTTCATTTCTAAGATACTTGAATGTGTGGTTCACAGCCATTGCCTTGACTTTTTCTACTGTCAAGCCCTTCTGGATTCGCTGCAATCTGGCTTTCAATCTGACGGCACAAGCTAGAAGGATGCTTGGGTGCATACGGAGAGGAATGGCTAGCAGAAAAAAGGAGGTGATAATGCCTCTGTATAAGTCTTTGGTGCGACCTCATTTGGAGTATAGTGTGCAATTCTGGAGACCGCACCTTCAAAAGGATGTGAACAGGATGGAGTCGGTGCAGAGGGTGGCTACTAAAATGATTAGTGGGCTTCATTATAAAGCATATGAGGACAGACTTAAGGATCTTAATATGTACACCTTAGAGGAAAGGCGGGATAGAGGTGATATGATTGAGATGTTTAAATACCTCCGTGGCATAAATGTTCAGGGAGAGAGCCTCTTTCAATTGAAAGCAAGTTCTGCTACGAGGGGACATGGGATGAGGGTGAAGGGAGATAGATTCAGGAGTGATACGCGGAAATATTTCTTTACGGAAAGAGTAGTGGATCCATGGAATAGTCTCCCAATGGAGGTGGTAGAGATGAGGACAGTAACTGAATTCAAAAAAGCATGGGACCAACACAGAGGATCTCTAAAGGTAAAAAGTGGACTGTTGTAGTTGTTGATATGGAAGGACAGACTAGATAGGCCATGTGGTCTTTTTCTGTCATCATGTTTCTATGTTTCTATCCTTTACAGTCTAGTGAAACGGCTCTTGCAAAAGTCTTCAGTGACTTGTTCTGGCAAAATCCAAGGGTCTTTACACAATGCTCATCCTTCTTGACATTTCTGCTGCTTTTGACACCATTGACCGCCTGCTTCTCCTCGACACCTTGTCCTTGCTTGGTTTAAGGGCTCTGTGCTATTCTGGTTCACTTCTTACCTCTCCCATCGCTCTTTCAGTGTTTGTTCTGGTGGACCCTCCTCTACTGCTATCCCACTCTCAGTTGGTGTACCCCAGGAATCTGTATTGGGCCTACTCCTTTTCTCTCTATATACCTAGTCCCTTGGTGCTCTCATCTCCTCCTATGGCTTTCAGTACCTTTTTTACACTGATGACTCTCAGATCTATCTCTCTACACCTGATTTCTCTCTGGCAATCCAGGCCCGGATCTCTGCCTGCCTATCTGACATCACTGCCTGGATGTCTCACCGCCATTTGAAATTGAATATGGCCAAAACCAAGTTTCTTATTTTTCCTCCTAAACTTACCTCCCCCCTTTCTTCCTTTCTTAGTCTCTGTGGATAACGCTCTTCCATGCACTGTTTCATCAGCCCACAACCTTGGAGTCATCTTTGACTCCTCCCTTTCTTTTCCACACACATCCAACTGATAGCTAAAACCTACTGTTTTCTTTTTCTCTATAACATCAGTAAAATTCACCCCTTCCTATCTGAACACACTAAGACACTTATCCACTCTTTAGTTACCTCCTGTGTTGATCATTGCAACCTCCTCCTTGCTGGTCTCCCTCTGAATCATCTCTCTTCCCTTCAATCTGTTCAAAACTCAGCTGCTGACTAATCCTTAGCAAGCCACGATATGCCCATATAACCCCTCTTCTCATATCACTTCACTGGCTCTCCATCCATTTCTGTATCCAATTCAAACTTCTCCTACTGACCTATAAATGTGCTCATTCTGCTGCTCCTCACTATCTTTCCTCTCTCATCTCTCCCTACACCCCTTCTCATGAGCTCTGCTCTTCTAGTGGATTGCTTCTGTGTGTGCCCTTTTCTATTGCCAACTCCATACTTAGATCCTTTCACCTTGCTGCTCCATATACCTGGAACAAATTACCTCAGTATGTACATCAGGCTTCATCCCAGGCTCTTTTCAGATCCATACTAAAAGCTCACCTCTTTGAGGCTGCTTTTGGATCCTGATCCACTTAGTCTCCTATGTTTCTCCTTACCTTTCCCTAGTTGTATCCTTGTCCTTAGCTGTTGTATTGTCTGTCTTCACTAGATTGTCTGTCTTCACTAGAGCAAGGACATAAGAACATAAGATATGCCATACTGGATCAGACCATGGTCCATCAAGTCACGTATTCTGTTTCCAACAGTAGCCAATCCAGGTCACAAAGGTTCCCAAAAAGACACACAGGTTCTACAAAGCTTGTATTGGGGCAAACGGTAGATTTCCCAAGTCCTCTTTAACCCTTCATCACACACATTAAATTACCGACGACTTTACACACCTGGGGTCAAATTGACCCCATCAGTAAATGACCAGAAACCGTGAACAATTTCATCCACATAGTATTGATATTTTAATGCATGTATTAAAAAGAGTACTCAGTTTTTGCTGTTTACAAATGTTCAGTGTTTATGATATAAAAGTAGTCTAACTATTAACTTCAGTTTATCACTTAATTGTAATTAAGTCTCGACACTCCTAGTATAATCATCTATCTAGGCGTCTTTTAGTCAGCACATTCATTGCATAACAGCTGGCAATGTTCTGGGCATATGGCTGTACCACATCGCTTGCAGTATTTTGATGTTTTCTTATCTGATGATCTGGTGCAAAGCTGGCAGCGTGATCATGCCCCTCTGGATTCACAGCCTGTAGGTAAGCTGAATCCAAGTAGTTGCATGCAGATCCGCACCCCTTTCTGAAGTGTTCTTGGGTTCTGCAATCGCAATGTCTGCTATGGCAGAACTAACTCCTTTGCCAGTTCTGTTAGGAACAGTCACCGTTTGTGGGACACCTCTGTTTGCCATTCGGGTTTTTGCTGCACCCAAATTATGTAAGCTGCCACACCAGCGACATCGAACATGTTCATCAGCACGCATAACGGCCATCTTCTAGTGCCACGTTTGCATGTATATGTACGCACAAGCTTGTCCAGATTTTCTACTCCAGACAGTAGCATTATAGTGCAGAATCATTGCAGGCTTCTTTTCATTCTTGTCGTCTATCATCTTGTCATGATGCATGCTGCTCAAAACAATGACCGTTTTGTTTTTCTTTGGAACATAACTCACTAGTGTGATCTCTTTGCAAAAAACAAACTGTGATGGAAACAGTTCTTTGTTCTCCAAAATCAGCAGTTCATCTAGTATGTCCCTTTTGTTTTTTCTCATGGTGCCAACAACTGTAGTGTGTTGAATCAGAAGATCTTCAACCAGTCCTACATCAGTAAAGAAATTATCATATTATCACATGTAACATTGCGGCCAGTTTTCCACTAATGTCTAGTCAACCTTTTCACTACTTCAACTCCTTTCTTCAGTTCAACCGCTGCTCCTGGTTGCTTCCCCAGATAAACGTCTCCTTTCAGTGGATAGCTGGTCTCTGCATCGCAGTTCCAGAATATCTTTATTCCATACTTTCCTGGCTTTATGGAAATGTATTGTCGAAAGCCGCACTTGCCTCTGAAGCTGACCAATTGCTCGTCAACTGTCATATCCATTCCAGGTAAGTACATCATTGATAAGCGTGCATTTAGCATGTCCCATATATCATGGATGGGTGCCAACCTGTCGGTGGCTATGCGTTCTGGACGAGTGCACAAGTTATCCATTCTCACAAACCGTAAGATTTATTTATTTATTTATTTAACAGCTCTTATATACCGCACTATTTTTATCAGCGCGGTTTACAAATAACAAAGAATACTCAGATCAGCAGAGACTGATTGGGTTTACATTAAAACAGGTAATAGAACTTGGGGAACATGGGAATTTTCAGAATAACATAAGTCCATAAGATATCCTGGAAATGATTTATGTTCATTACAGAGCGATAAAAAGGTTTTGAGTCAGGTGCAAACAATGATGTAATTGTTTCTTTTGATGATCTGTCTTTACCGGCATGCAACAGTATTCTAATGGTTGCCTTTAGTTCAACAATGTCAATATCTGTCCACTCTTTTAGTTTCCATCAATTTGTTCAGCTTGTGTGTAGTTCTTGGCATAACGATTAGTCTCTCTAAGAATGATGTTCAACATTTCATCGATAACGAACAAAGAGAATGCCTCGCCTATTGACTGAACTTTGCCTGCCCTTGTAACGCCAGGCATCTGACGAAGCAGATTAGCTGCCGTTGTACGCAATGCAGCATTAGGCTCGTCTTCTGTCCATATGTGTCCACTCTTTGCCTTGTAGATTTTACCTGATTTCTTCTGTTTATAAAATCCTGAGTTAATTTTTCTTTTCTTGCTTGGTTGTGGATCATCATCATCATCATCAGATGATGCACTGTCTTCATTCTCCGCAGTATCACCTGCCAGGTACTGTACTTCCTGTCCCTCAATTTGATCGTCATAGTCACTAGTTTGTTCAACATTGTCTGGCTCACCATCAGAGTCTTCACCTTCTAGTCCTGTTTCATCTTCTGATGATTCATTTTCAAGTTCAGCTAATACTGCCTGAAGTACAGCCTGGCTTGGTACAGCCTGGCTTGTTAGACGACGAGGACGACTACTACTCATTTCACTCAGAATTCTTGGAACAATAAAATAACTGAAATCATAATAAATAACTGTTATTACTAATCAAATATATCTCAGAAAAAAGAAACAATGTTGGCGGCAAAGTGCCATTACTTCTATAACATGTCTGGCATGAACTCAAACGATAAAAATGTTGCCTTAATTTCACATGAAGATCATAGTAGCCTACAGATGAAATAGCGTAGCAATGCCAAATTAACAATAATAACTACAACATGAACCTGAAACAGGAATTCTGACAACACTGGTTTCGCTAAGCTGGGGTCAATTTGACCCCAGGTGTGTATAAAAGGTATATACACCATAAAAATATTAGCAAAAAATTACTGTTCCGACTAAATGATAACACTCTACGGGAAATTCAATGGCTGTCAATACTGAGAAGCTACCAGAAGTTTTAAGTGATGGCTGAAATAAATAAGTAAGTAATTTGACATAACAAAAGGCTTGGGGTCAAAATGACCCCACGTGTGTGGTGAAGGGTTAATAATGGTTTATGGACCTTTCGTCCAGGAACTTGTCCAAACCTTTTTTAAACCCAGCTACACTAACAGCTTTTACTACATCCTCCGGTAATGAATTCCAGAGTTTGATTATGCATTGAGTGAAAAAATATTTTCTCTTATTAGTCTTAAATGGGTTACATTGTAGCTTCATTGCATGTCCCCTAATCTTTCTACTTTTTGCTGGTGTAAACAACTGAGCTATGTTTATCTATTCCACTCCATTCATTAATTTACAGACCTCTATCATATTTCCCCTCAGCCATCTCTTTTCCAGGTTGAAGAGCCCCAACCTTTTAAGCCTCTCCTCATAGGGGTATCCTTCCATCCCCTTTACCATTTTGGTGGCTCTTTACATGTATCTGTACAGCGTTGTGCATGCCTTATAGAGCTATATAAATAATCAATAGTAGTAGTAGTAGTAAGTACATATATACTTGACTTTATAAAATACTAGTGTAAATGGCTGAAAACCACCTGTTAATTTGAGATGCAATCACTTATACCAACCACAGGGCTGGTATAAATGTCTGTTCCGAAATCTGGAAGAAACGCGCATAAATGTTGGGGTTTTATAATTTATGTGTATACTTGCATGCTCTGCCCATGCTTCACTCAAACTCCACCCATACACACACCCTTCGTGAACGTACACACATTTGGGTGTACATGCATGCTTACAGAATAACACCATTGATGTCTAAAATTCCTAGGACTGAGAGCCTTGTTCATGCAGAAATTTAGGTGGCTTCTTATAAAATGACCTCCTGTGAGTACAACATACAACAATGGAGTTTTCTGTTGGCAGTCAGGCACTGACAGATTGTCCAGAGAAATCTACAAGTTTTCAGAGGGCTGTGCTGTATGGCATAATTTGTTTTGCAGCTATACACCCCCGAATGTGCTTAGGCTGGGCAGTGAAGATACTGCATTGACAACATAAGTAATGTTTCCTTGTTAATTTACTTTCTACCAGTGGGAGCTGTTGCTTGCAGTATTGGAGATTGCTTTAGTGCTTATGGTTAAGCAGATGCAATTAAACTACAAACAAGAGCTGCTAGTTTATCTGCAGCTCTAAAATATTGATTTCATTTTAAGACTCTGCTGTAATAGCCCTGTTTGAATTAATGGAGATTTTTGCCTCAATACAAATTGTTAAGAAGTTTTGGCAGTGTAGCATAGTGGTTCAAACACAGCATTGCTGAAACCTGGAGGTGCCTATTCAAAGACACAGTGGGCCCTATACAACAAAACTCACACTAAAATAAGGGTTAGCATGCCCTTGTATATGAAAATGTTATTTCTATGTTAAAATGCTACTTAATGAGTGATACATTGTTTTAACATGGCCCTAGTAAAAAATATCTGCAATAGTTCAGTCACATTGGGCCAGATAGTGGCAGCGGCTACCCATTCTAAAAGAGATAGCCATTGCCGTTGAACCTAAGAGCTGGACATTCAATGCTGGGGCCATATTCGGTCACCAGCATTGAATATTTGGGTCAGTCAGATAGTGTTGACGCTAACTGGCAGTGGTGTTTATTAGCTGATGCCTAGTTATCCTTGGGTGCTGCCCCTTACTCCAACCCTAGAACACCTTGATGCTAGCCGGATAGCATCGGAGTGCTGTGGAGAGTATTGGCAGACAAAAAGATAAGATATATTATGTTATGCTCAGTTACACCTAGAGGAAAGTCTGCTATTAGTCCCTTGCCCGCAGGTTCAGTGGGACCCTCTGCTAATGAGTCAGGAGAGAGAAACAAAGTTATGTGATGATATATTAGGTTTATTTTGAATAGAAAAATAGAAAATATACAAACTAGCAATAGAAAAATTAGATAATATGTTGTAGCAGCACTATGATTACGTTGTATCAATAACTCACTGATTAGCAACAAGAGGTTATAGGCTCGCTCTGCACTTAGGAAAAGTACAGGAAAGAGCTAGCTGAATAATTCCCACTCCCCGGGTGAAGACATCAGGCCAGTACCTTTGCTCTTTCAGGTGGATAAATGCAACTGGGGTCCGAGGCAGTCTCTGGAACAGCATGAAGTCCAAAGGAGGCAGGCCAAGTAAGCTATGCTGGCTTGAGCCGTATGAGGCGAGCAGCATAAGCACAGAACCTTGCAGGTGTCTGTGGGAGTCTTAGAGTGTCTCACAGGGTTAGTGGAACAGCCTCGACATGAAACAGAGGAGGTCATTCTGTGCCACGAATAGCAAGAATATATGTCCTGTCTGGATGTATATCCCCGCTATTTGTCCCCCTGCTGCTCCCTGTGCAAAGGCTCCCCATATGAACAGCACTGTTGTACAGGGAGCCTTAGATGGGGGCAGGAGGGGGTGGTCTGGAGGTGGATTTAAGGTGGACTGTGACCCTGGACGTACAGGGCCGATTCTGAGGTCGGTCCTGTATGTCTTGGGGTCGGCCACATAGACAGGAATGCTGGAGCTGGGGGTGCCGAGAAGGTGAGGGGTGCAGGGGGATCCCTGCAGGCCAACCCTATCCATGGGAGGCCAGATCAGGGGTTGGGCTGCAGGGAAAGAGCAATTTGGGACAGCAGCCAGGAATCGTGGCTCCTTAATGGTGCCATAGTGCCATGGCATCGAGACGCCATGGCACTGCGGCTCTATTACGGAGCTTGGCTGAATTAGCCAGAGATCTGCTGGGCATGTGGCCCAGCAGAATCAGGCCCAGCTTGCATGTCCAGGCTGGTAGACCCAATTCTGATCCACCAAAGCACATTTAGCCCTCGCGGGATCAGAATCGGGTGCTACCATTGAATGCCCTGATTCTGAGGGGCTGAACAGGGGCTGGATGGCTAGAATAGAATTTGCCTCACAGTGTCTTTGTGCTTATAGAAGCAGCAAGAAAAGAAAGGCAAAAAGGCCCCCAAGTTCTTCTGTGCATCCCGTATTATTCTTTGTGATGAGTCCTTATCATATTTTGGTGAATGGTTGGTATAGATACTGTGAGGCATCTCAGCGAATCAGGAGATAGTCATCAGGTGGTCATCTTGTAGACAAAGGGTCCATGGTGAGAGATGAAATGCAGTAGAAGATGATATGCAGTCTCATAGATTGTTGTAAATGTCCAAGTAGAACAGTCTGTGGATGAGAAGGGCCTAAGAAGCAAGTTCTCTTTCGCATAGGCATGGCAGTTGCTTGGTCAGCAGGTCTGAGGCTTAGTACACAGCAGAAGTTTCTGTATTAAGAATCTATTTTGTTTGGTTCAGGCTTTTGGTTCAGAGTGGGCCACAGGGTACCAGTCCTACAGTGCCTAGTGGTGCCACCTGCAGATATTCATCTTCATTAACTGCGATAGTGCTGCTGAATATTCTGGTCAGCATGATTAACGCAATTAGCAGGCCTGCTAACCATGTTGATTGCTTTGAATATCGAACCCATTAATATTATGCACATAAACCTGAAAATGCTGAGATTCCATCTACTACCATCAGAGATGGATAGCACACAGAGGCTATCAAAGTAATGAGATCAAAAATTTGACAATACTGGATATTATACAACCCTTAGTTGTCAGTGGATCTGGCTTTCCTTGCAAGACCTACATCCAGAGCTGGGCCATATTACTATTTCTCATCTGCATTGGGAGCTGGTGACTCCCTCTCAGACTCCCTCTCAGAGTGACGGGATGTTTTGTGTGGGTGGAACCTCAGCATGTGTACATGGCTAGGTGAGTGCCTATGTGTGGGGGTATTTGGCTGGCTCTGGGAAGCTGGGGGAGTAGGATTTTGGTGTGGTTAGGCATATTATTGCCTCTGTCTATGAGGCAGCTCTCTTCCTTATGGGTTGACTGCTATCTTTTCACTGATGGGGCCTGATCTTTCCACTGTTTATGCTTCTCCATACTGGACTTCTTCAGATACTTATACTCTGCCATCTGGCACCAGTACTGACCCTCCCCTCCTCACCTCACCCCTAATCATGCATGCATACATATACGCATACACATACGCAGGGCCGGATTTACCTTGAGTGAGGCCCTACGCCAACAAAAATTGTGGGCCCCCAGCAGGGGCGGCCCAAGGGGGGTGCGGGGCCTCATTTGCATAAGGGGCCTCATTTGCATAAATATTTGCATAATGTTACCATATACTAACTTTTAGTAAACGTGCCTCTTAATGAGTGTATGGATAAAGAAAGACTAAAAGATTTCTACATTACTATAATCCAGTGCCAACTGCCAGACACATTAGGAACTACTACAAACACTGCCCATTTAGAACCCATAGTAAACCCGCCGTATCCTAACAGCACTACCAGGACTCACAAAGCACCATACTCTACCAATCAAAAGGCAACACTGCAAATATTAAACCAATACATTTCAGAGAACAACAATACATGACCTACTGGGGAAAGAGAACAAGTGGCAATGTCAAATAGGAATTATATAAACAGAACACCTCAGCTCAGTTACACATGCAGAACATAGACCATCACCAAACAAGTAATCACAATTTAGAAACAGGAAGACAATAATTAAACTGGGAATCCCAAAAGCCAAACTTGGAATGTACAACACTGTAGAAATAAAACTATACATTAATTTGCTCTTGTACTAAACAAAGCGCAGACGTTAATGATGCACATTTACCAGAGCTGACATATTTCAATTAATAAATTCAAAATAAAGAGATATTTTTCTACCTTTTGTGCATTTTTTTCAGCTGCAATTGCTCCAGCCACTTTCTTCTGGTTTCTTCGTGTCTTCTGCTAACTCTCCATCGTCTGCTGTCCATTTGTCCTTTCTTCTCTCATCTAGATTTTTTTCCATTCTCTCTCTACATCTGCTTTAACATACTAATCTTTCTCCTTTTGCTCTTTCCTCATTCCTATTTCATCCACTCAAATTTTACCCCTCCATCCTCAATCCCCACTTACTCTCCCAATACCCGGCCAATTGTAGATTTTTTATCCCTCCCACACAAAATATTTTCCCTTCTCCATTTTACTCTTCCAGCCCCATCCCATTCTAATCCTCCCCCAACATCAGCTCCCTTCTAGTTCCAGCCTCACCCAGCATCCATTCCCTTCTAGTCCCTGCATCAGCCCATTTCCAGTCCTAGCCATCCATCAGCCCATTTCCAGTCCTAGCAACCCCCCAACCCAATACCAGTCCTAGCCCCCCATCAACCCACTTACAGTCCTTAACCCATCACCCCATTTTCAGTTTAAGCCCCCCCTATAACCCATTACCAGTCCTAACCCCCCATCAGCCCACTTCCAGTCAGCCCCCCATAGCCCATTGCCAGTCCTACCCCCCCATCAGCCCACAGCCCATTACCAGTCCTAACCCCATCATCCCACCTCCAGTTTTAACCCCCCAGCCTATTTCCAGTCCTAGCCCCCCATAGCCCATTACCAGACAACCCCCATCAGCCCACAGCCCATTACCAGTCTTAACCCCCCCAAAGCCCATTACCAGTTCTAAACCCCCCCAACAGCCCATTACCAGTCCTAACCCCATCAGCCCACCTCCAGTCTTAACCCCCCAGCCCATTTCCAGTCCTAGCCCCCCCATAGCCCATTACCAGACAGCCCCCATCAGCCCACAGCCCATTACCAGTCTTAACCCCCCCAAAGCCCATTGCCAGTTCTAAGCCCCCCAACAGCCCACAGTCCATTACCAGTCCTAACCCAATCAGCCCACCTCTAGACTTAACCCCCCCCAGCCCATTTCCAACCCCAGCCTCCCCAATAGCCCATTACCAGTCCTACCCCCCCCCCATAGCCCATTACCAGCCCTACCCCCCCAGTCCATTTCCAGCCCCAGCCCCCCAATAGCCCATTACCAGTCCTACCCCCCCAATAGCCCATTACCAGTCCTACCCCCCCAATAGCCCATTACCAGCCCTACCCCCCCCAGCCCATTTCCAGTCATACCCCCCCAGCCCATTTCCAGCCCCAGCCCCCCCAATAGCCCATTACCAGTCCTACCCCCCCCATAGCCCATTACCATCCCTACCCCCCCCCAGCCCATTTCCAGCCCCAGCCCCCCCAATAGCCCATTACCAGTCCTACCCCCCCCATAGCCCATTACCAGTCCTAACCCCCCCCGTCGGCCTAAAGTAAAATTTAATTTAAAAAAAAAAACCTGGTGGCTGCTGCCGCAGGGCCCCCTCTGCTGCTGCGGCAGCACCGACTGACCCGCGGGGGCCACGTCTACAAGCTGAAGCCGTCGGGTCGGGTCGGTCGTTCGTTCCTCCCTCCCTCCGTGCAGGCTGCAGGCTGTGAGAGACGCGAAGAGAGAGCGTCTCCTCGCGTCTCTGTTAAGCCTGCAGGGGCTGATGGGAAATTTCCCATCAGCCCCTGCGGGCTTATCAGAGACGCGAGGAGACACTCTCCTTTCGCGTCTCTCACAGTCTGCAGCCCGCACGGAGGGAGGGAGGGAGGGAGGGAGGAACGACCCGACCCGACGGCTTCAGCTTGTAGACGGGGCCCCCGCGGGTCAGTCGGTGCTGCCGCGGCAGCAGAGGGGGCCCCGCGGCGGCAGCCACCAGGTTTTTTTTTTAGATTGTATTTAAAAAAAAATTACTTGTTCTTTTTTTGTGGGCCCCTGCCGGCTGTGGGCCCTACGCCATGGCGTACATGGCGTATAGGTAAATCCGGCCCTGCACATACGCATGCATATGCATACACACACACACACACACACACACCCAGCTCCAGCCCCAACTTCAACCATGCATAAACACACCACCTTTAGAACTAAGGGGCTTGTTTACAAAGCCGCGGTAGCGGTTTCCGATCGTTATCGGAACCACGGCCCCATTGATTTCAATGGGGCCACGGCTCCAATAACAATCGGAAACCGCTACCACGGCTTTGTAAACAAGCCCCTAAGGGGGATGTTTACTAAAGTGCGGTAATCGTGATTAACGCGCGTAAAGTACGTTTAACAATCATTAGCACGTCAGAACGCGCGTTCGGATGTGCTAACGATCGTTAAACGTACTTTACGCGCTTTAACCGCAGTTAACGATCGTAAACCTCCGCGGCGCGTTAAAACAGCGCAGAAGGTGGAGAGTGGGCGGAGAGAAGGGATCAATGGGCGGAGAGTGGGCGGGGAGAGGCTCCCATCATACTAACGCGCTGAATTTCTGAGCTCAATTCCAACGCGAATGAAAACCTGTCGTTAAAGGCATATTAAAGGGAAGAGAAACCATTTCCGTCAGCAATGTACAGCAAAACCAGGGAAACCTACCTACAACACGTGAGCAGTGTGATACATGTGCAAAGACCAAAAGTTCACATAAAACCTTAAGAATGACCACAAGAAACATTGTAAAAAGCACAATTCAGCTGGGCAACAGTGATAGCAATGGGCAACAATGAACAACACTCCCTGGAAAGCACCAAAGAAAGAAATGATGTTTGGAAGGGTCTACGCTCCGTAGACCCTTTCAAAGATCATTTCATTGTGATGGAGCTTTCCTGGGAGTGGTGTGTAATGTTGCCCAATGATATCATTGTTGCCCAGCTTGGTTATGGGTGTTTGCCCCTTTTTTTGAGGTCTGTTTTGAGGTTTATGTGCACCTTTGTCTCCATACAAGGTAAATGAGCCCACAGTAAACCTGTGCAGAGCAGGGTTTCTGACTCGTCAGGCCGCTTTAACTAACTCCAGGGACTGCACCATCTTTGTGGCCACAGTGTGGTGCAACAGACACAGCCAGTGCCTCTAAGACCGGAGGGTCACAGGTTCAAATCCCAGCTGGGGCTCCTGCCAACCCAATCCCCATATTTTTACCCACCACTAAACAGTGATAGTAAAGACACCGCTTTATTGCAGAGAACATACGCATGGTTAATACGCCTATATTATACCACACCAAACACAGACATCAGAAACAGGCGCATTACCCAGAGCAGAGTCTCGCAATTGCAGTCCTGGAGGGTCCCACACCATTCAGGTTCCATGCTGCCTCTAATAAAGATGCCTGTGCTGCATATCTATGCACCACCCCCATGGTATGCAGATGTAGCTCATGCATATTTATGAGGGACAGCATGAAAACCCGAACAGGTTTGGAACACCAGGACTGGAGTTGGGGAACTCTGCCGTAAAGCAGCAGCCAACAGGGCCAGACACACCCACAGGCCCCATTGGCCAATGCCCCCTGGAGAAGCAGGACATTGGGCCCTGCCTGTATCTCCCAATACTAGCAGTTGCATACCTTAGCAATGCCACCCTACACCTGGGTATATGGTACACAGCTATCAAACGTTTTCTGTGATAACTGGCAGATATCAATTCCTACATTAAGCACAGTTTGCTCAGTGAGCTCCACCATAACAATCATTCTGCTGTCTGTGGTGTGTGCTGCAGGTCTGGTCTCTGACAGTGCGTACCACCATGGGGAGTGACCCCCAACAGTCTTGCGTACAATATCCATGCCTGAACTGTGCCCAGGACTGGTGTGGTGGGTATGGCTGCTGAACACCTCTATAGTTGCACAATGCTGGCATAGGTGTGGGGGTGTCTGTCTCTCTATCCAGTGTGTGGTGGCTGCAAACACCTTCCACAGCCCACACTGCCAGCAATGTTGCCAGTATTGAGCTGCCAATGTGCATAATGAGGAGCAAGGTACCATGGGTATAGGCCGGACAGGGTGGCCTGGCCAGGGTGCATCTGCACAGGGCATAGGGCAGTGACAGGCACATTTTAGTGCCCGGCCACCATCTACACAGACAGGGTGACCTCAGTATGTCCTGCTTAGAGATCACTCTCACCCTGACTGTGCAGTGACCACAGCATGGCTAGGCACCCCCATAGTGCTATATAGTATTTCTCTCATGTGATAGATATGGGTTTCCTTTTGGGGCCCAGTCACTGATTTATCTGCTTGCTGTGTATGCTGACATCCCAGTTCTGGGTGCATGCATATCCACTGGGCACATGCATTATGGACTAACTAGCAGACTGTTTGCAGCTGGTATGTGTCTTAATGGAGTGGCTTGCAGGGTGCAGTGGCTGATGGCTTGCTGCAGGAGTATATCAGATAGTGGTGGGGTGCAGCTTACCATATCCAGGCCTGATGTCTGTCTGCGTACAGAGCTGTGGTGCCTGCCCTGTGGGGTGTCTGTTCCCCACCAGAACTGGGGTTGATGTTCCTCTCTACTGCCACCTTTGCAGGGAGGTAAACGGTGGATCTATTGTTAGGAGACCCTGTTTGCCACCCTTGGCACTTGGGGGGGGGGGGGGTACATGGGCCACCTAGGGGTCCATGGGGGCTACACCTGACTGCAAGGTGTTTGTGCAGAAACTACCTATCTCGCACATTAACACTGCTTTGGACCTGCGCCATGGCCTCTTTCAGCCATGGATGGTGCTGTGGACCTGGTGCTGGGCGCCTCACTGCACCCTCAGGGTGAGCACAGTACCAGCACAATGTGACGGTGTGTAGCTACTCTGTGCCAGTACAACACACGGTCAGTACCCCCTACCAGGCCGAGGTGCTGTGGGGGTGCATTCCCCATGGTGTGTATCTGTGGACAGCTGATTTGCATGTGCAGTGCATCATGGGTGTGACTGGCACGATCCAACCCTGGGAAGATCCAGCGCCTGCTCTCAGGCTCTGATAAACCATAGGCCATCACACGTACATCTGTTAGCATAGTGCATAAGTGCAAGACACCCTAAATTGTCTGTACTATAAGGTGCCCAAGCTGGTAAAAACACACGTACCCACGCACGTACCTACGCCCGTAACAACGTATGCAGCCACGCACGTACCAACGTACATGGCTATGCGCACTGCGAGAGTGTGTTTCACTAACAACTACTGAACGTAAAGAAAAACATGCCTCCTCATTCCCTATGTAATGTACAGGGTGCTGCCTGGGACAGCATTCTGCGTTAGGCACACTGGGGACTCGAACCCGTGCTGCCTGTAACAGCGATGAGTACACTAACCATTGTGCTACAGCTCTGTTTCAATGATTTGTGTCTGTACGCCTTCATATGCTTAACGCGCCACGGCACCCTGTAACGCTCGTTAGTTTTTGGAACGCGCGTTAGTCGTTACGATGTCCCGCCCATGTCCTTTTTTGGCTTTCCTTTCACTAACGCGGCTCCTAACGCGATTTGCACTAACGCAGTTTAGTAAACATACCCCTAAATGTCATTGCTCCAGTAACCCAGTTACTATGAATTACCAGACTTAAGTGCATGTGATTCGGAGGTGGTGGGGAAGGGACAGTTAGTTGCATAGGTCATAGTATGACAGTGAGAGCTGGATCAGTCATGGTTGGAGTTTTGGAGAAGGTCCTGGTTGGCAGCAGTGAGAATCTCCAGGGGTCTGAGTGGGCAAGGTGGAAATCCTTGAGGTTTGTGTTGAATTTGCTCAGTCTCTAGAACTTTGGCATGAAAATGCAGAGGAAATGATGTCACCTAGTCCACAACATCTCTAATGACAACATAAATAAAAGCCCAAAATCTCTGAATATCAGGCCTTAGCTAATGACATCTTCAAGGAAAACTGCATAGGCAGGGCAGCCACTGAGATAGGGATTATTGTTTCCTCTGCATCTTAACAGTTGAGGAGTTAAGGGCATATTACTAAAGCTTAATGTGCATTAATGAAAGTTAACACGCATTAAGTGCTGCAATGGTCCATAGAAACAAAGGAGCAGTGGCAGCACTTAATGCACGTTAACTTTACTTAATGCGCGTTAACCTTTAATAAACATAACCCTTAGGGGTCATGATTTCAATGGGGCCGCGGCTCCGATAATGATCGGAAACCGCTACCGTGGCTTTGTAAACAAGCCCCTTAGTGTTGGTGGGCTGGACAGCACATACTGTATCTTTAAAGAGGCATTGGAGGGCAGTTGTTTTGATCGCATGGGCTAATTCTGGCCTGCAAGCTGAGCTTTGCTCCTGAAGTTGCATTCTCTCTGCATCTTAAGAATTCTCAGTCATAAAGGGTGAAATTTCATAATGAACATGCACCAAGTACACATGTAAAAACTGCATAAACGTACTTAGAGGAGTATGTGTCCATGCTGTTTATAAAGAGGACAAAATGGACATACAAAGGAATGACGCGAAGTATGCGCCTACAAAAGGGGTATGTTCTGGGTAGGAAGTGGGTGTGTACTGGGTGGGATGTATATACATACATATATAAATATACTAAAGATGCAGAAGGACACAAATTCAACTGCAACACAACTGAAATCAAAGCTTGAGCACAAGCAAAAAGAGAAAGAGAATATCTGAAAGCCTGATTTTCCACCACAAACTTGATAAACAGACATATCGACATAGACCCGATCTACCAATCCCTGCATACCAAAGAGCTGAGGTACCACCAACAACGCCCGGGAAAAGCAACCACACCCCAGCAACCCTCAGGGAAACCAACCAATCAATCTCTGTAGACCAAAGAGCTGAGTCATCACCAACAAGGCCTAGGAACAGCAACCACACCCCAGCAACCCTCAGTGAAACCAATCAATCAATCCCTGCAAACCAAAGAGCTGAGTCACCGCCAACCCCAATCTAAGTACAAACGAAAGATTCAAGCACACTACCATCTGGAACCCCGCACTGATGATGTCACCTCGAATGGTGACAAAACATCTGCAATCAAACTTTCAAACGCGGAGAACAATCCAACATATATACTGCATGCACTCCTTGTGGCCTTGGGCAAGCCACTTAACCCTCTGTTGCCTCAGGTACACAGAGATTATGAGCCCTTTGGGGATAAGGGAATGTACCTAGTACCTGTTTGTAGTGATTACATAATGTAAACCGCTTTGATTGAATGATAAGGTGGTATAGAAAACTGGTTAAATAAATAAATAAATACAATACTGTATGTATAAATGGATATGGAAATGTAGAGACCTCCCAGTTTCTGCCCTACTTGAGTGGCAGAGACCTCTAGTGGTCCTACCAGTATACATGTACCAGTGTATGGGACCTATTTATGCCCTGATAATTTACTAGAATGGAGGAGGCTTCTCTTTTCCTCAGTGACATAATGCTGGGGGGAGAATTTCCTGGGAAGGAAAATTGTACCTATATAAAAACCCAGCAAGCAGAGAGTTTCCTATCTTTGGATAGCCTAGCTCAGTGTTTTTCAACCTTTTTTGTGCAAAGGCACACTTTTTTCATGAAAAAAATCACAAGGCACACCACCATTAGAAAATGTTAAAAAAATTTACCTCTGTGCCTATATTGACTATATATAAAGTAATTCTCTTGAATAGGAATCAAACACTCACACCAACCCCCCTCCCCTGCTGGTTCACACCAATCCCCCTCCCCTGCTGGTTCACTCACACCACCCCCCCCCTCCCCTGCTGGTTCACTCACACCATCGCCCCCCCCCCCTGCTGGTTCACTCACACCACCCGCCCCCTCCACTGCTGGTTCACTCACACTCCCCCTCCTTGCTGGCTCACTCACACTCCCCCCCCTTGCTGGTTCACTCACACACACACACCCCCCCCCTCTGCCCAAGCCGCTGCTTCTGCTTTGTACAGAGCAGCGGCTGCACTACACTTACATTGAAAAGTAAAGAGAAACTGTGTCAGGAGCCCTCCGGTCATCGCAGAGCCCGAGGAAGTGATGTCATGGGGGCGGGCTCCTCACAGGCTGTCTTTCCTTTTCAAATTAACTTTAAAGTTAATTTGAAAAGGAAAGACAGCCTGTGAGGAGCCCGCCCCCATGACATCACTTCCTCGGGCTCTGCATGATCGGAGGGCTCCTGACACAGTTTCTCTTTACTTTTCAATGTAAGTGTAGTGCAGCCGCTGCTCTGTACAAAGCAGAACCAGCGGCTGCACTGCTATAGGGAATCGCGATCGCGTTCACGCCGCAGACTTCGGCACAAAAGCCGGTTTTTTGCTCTGGCCGCTCCCGATCTTGCGGACAGAGCAAAAAACCGGCTTTTCAATGGCCGGTTTTACAACTGTGCCGGCAGCCGGCCTGGCCATGGAAAAACCGGCCAGGCCGGCTGAAAACCGGCCGGTTGGCAACCCTAATTTGTGAGCCGAGGCCACATGTTAAGGATGAAATTGGAATTTTTCCCACGGCACACCAGACAATATCTCACGGCACACTAGTGTGCCGCGGCACAGTGGTTGAAAAACGCTGGCCTAGCTGTCTCTAGCAGGCTAAGCTTTAACATCCTAAGGAGCAGGTGTTAGGAGGTAACAAAGTTGCTTAGGTCTCTGCACCCTATAGCAGTAGTGTTCTGGTAATAAGACCAACACACTCCTGCTCAAAAGAAGAGAAGGTGACATTGGAAAAAGGAGAAGTGCAACATGTTAAGAAGGAGCAAGAAGCCACTGATTCAGGAAAGAGGCGAGGATACTGAGGACGTTCCCTATTGCACAAGACACAAAGGGTCAGGAGCTACAAAGGTATTTTACTTGCAACTGCATCTAAGTCAAACTCCAGCTCACAAGATACTCTGGAAGAAGATAATGCAGGAGAGGGGTTTCCCACATTGGTATAGACTGTTGTTGCTTGTACTGGTATATATTTGTGCATGATTCCTTCAAGATTTTTTGAGTAACCTCATGGTTCAGAACAGAACCTCTGGTCTGAACCGAATTACTGCAGTGAAATGAAATGGAAGTGAATAGATCGTTGGTGCCAAAGGTCTCCCAGTATTTACTGCTCCTATCCAGGAGCCCTACATTCCCAGCATGTTCAGAGTGCAAAGACACTCATCTCCCTGCAGTTATGCCCCAAGTCTGCCGAACAGCAACTAGAAGTGGCCCTATGGGACTCCCAGAGTGGCAGGAGTTACACATACTACTTTGATAACATATGCTCCTGTGTTATCAAAGTGATCATTCACTTTTACACCTGCTATAAATAATGCCCTAAACCTGCAGCCACTAGTTTTTTGGAGTCTAGTACATGGAGGAGTTTTTGGTGCTATGGCCAGTCAGTGTTCACTTTCATACTTTGTTTTCTGCCCACTCTTATCTTCCTTTTACTCTGTCCTTTGTTCTCTGCTCCTATCCTATCCTCTCCCTTTCCTCGCTGTTTCTCAGTCCATAACTCCATGGAGGTACAGTATAGGGGTGAATTACTTCCATGCATGAAAGAAGAGTGGGACTTGGGGGTGATTGTATCAGATGATCTTAAAGTAGCCAAACAGAAAAGACGGAAAAAGCCAGCAGGATGGTTGGCTATATAGGGAGAGGAATGACTGGTAGGAAAAAGGAGGTAATTGTGTCTTTGTACAAGTTTCTAGTGCAGTGGTTCTAAATCCGGTCCTCGGGACGCACCTAGCCTATCAGGTTTTCAGGAAAACCACAATGAATATGCATGAAAGAGATCTGAATACAATGGAGGCAATACATGCAAATTTTTCTCATGCATATCCAATGTGGTTATGCTGAAAATCGGATTGGTTAAGTTTGTCCTGAGGTCTGTAGTGAGAACTCCTGTTCTAGTGAGACCTCATTTGGAGTATGATGTACAAGTCTGTGTACACACGAATAGAAACAGGATGGAATCATTCCAGAAGACAGCTCTAAAATGGTCAGTGGTCTACATCATAAGGCATATGGGGATAGACTTAAAAATCTCAATATGTATACTTTGGAGGAAAAGTGGGAGAGGGGTAATATGATGGAGACATTTAAACACGTTCATGGAATAAAGGCACAGGAGGTGGACCTTTTCTAGATGAAGGGAAGCTCTGGAATGAGGGGACATAAGATGAAGGTGAAAGGGAATAGACTCAGGAATAATCTGAAGAAATATTTCTTTATGGAAAGGATGGTAGGTACATGGAACAGCCTCCCAGAGGAGGAGATGGAGACGGGAATTGTGTCTGAATTTAAAAAAGCATGGGACAAATACAGAGGATCTCCGAGGGAAAGGATGGGAGTATAGAACTTTATAGTTCTTATGGATGGGCAGACTGGATAGGTCATATTGTCTTTATCTGCCATCATTTTCTATGTTTAGGGAAAAAAAGAGAAGGAGCTCTAGCTGTAGGGGCCCCCACTTGATGATGATGTAGAAAGGATAGGATTTGGGGAAGGAATGTTTGTTATGGGTGAAGGGTGGTTCACAATTGAACTGTGTATGGTTTGGGCACAAATATTAAAAGAAATAAGATATAACATCCAACACTCTTAAGAGAAATCAAAGACCTCACCCAATTTAGAAAACATCTCAAGACTTTCATCTTCACGAATGTGATCAACAGTAATACATTTCATATTTACCTCCAGTCTATACTACAATGACTCTTGTAAAATAGTAAGTATACGCGATCATGTAAATAGTTACATTATTATTGTTATTGTTAACTACAATTGTTATAGTAAGTGTTTCATGTTCCATGTAAACTGCATTGTGCAGTAGTTCAAAAGTTTCATGTAAACCGCTCTAATTTCGAAGACAAAGCGGTATATAAAAACAAATAAATAAATAAATACATTGCGAGCACTCCATAATCAGGAGCAGATGCTGTGATGATGCAAGGGACACATAGATGATGCTGAGCATGTTAAGTTGATTCACAGGTGGGTGGGACAGATGTTTGGGGCTTCACTGGGTCCAAGAAAACAGGAGTTGTTGTTTTGTTTTGCAAGGGGGTGGACTTTGACTTGCTTTGGGACCTGAAAGACCTATTGGGTCATTTTATTGCACTTGAAGGGAAATTGCATGATGAAACTCATTCTGTGCAATGTCTATGGTTCCAGTGTGCCGGATTTTGAATTTTTTGTAACACCGGGGCACTGCTTAGATGTCTTTGATACTGAGAGTTAATAGAGGGAGGGAACTTAAATTGTGTGATGGTCTCATCATAAATAAGCTTTCACTAGGGAAGAAGGGCCTCTCCTGGTCTGCTAAGGGAGTGTAACATGTTTGCAAATGTTATGATTAATAGATGTGTGGTGTATTCTTCACCCCCAGAAAAAGGATTTTACTCATGTATCTAGGATTCATGGGCCAGTGTCCAGAATGGATTACTTTTTTATTCCATCTGTCTTTATGCCAAGAGTTTGTGAGACTTCAGATGGTTCAATAGAAATCTCAGATCATGAGTCTATTAGCCTGAAGTTTGATGGGAACAGAGGATGAGAATGAACTGGAGCTGGTGCTTCACCAATTACAGTATGTGTATAGGGGTCAGAGATTTGCTCACTTTCTGCTCACATTTACTTTCACCCTAGCCTTGTACTGGGAAATCATGCGGGGGAGATTTTGGCTTATGTGGTTAAATGGTAATGATGGAGGAGAACTGATAATAGGGTGAAACAGCTTGAGAAATGGGCACAGGGGAAGTGGAGGAAGTTGGCAGAGCAACCAGTTGGGAAGGCAAAGAAAAACTTATTTGCCATTCAAGTAGAATTGAGCACAGTGTTGCACCAAGGGCCAATGAAGTTGATGTTATATTATAAGTACAAATTGTTCTGCTTTGGAAATGAATAAGAGGCTCTCCTCCCTTATAAATAGGTGGCAAGGTGGGAAATATATATCTGCATTGAAGGCTAGGGGTGTGCAGAATGTTACTGATGGAAACAAATTGCTGCTACTTTCTGCTACCAGACGTTTTATAGAAATATAGAAAAATGACAGCAGATAAAGACCATATGGCCTATCTAGTCTGCCCTTCCATATCAACCACTATAGTCCCTTTTTGTCCTTTAGTGATCTTCTACATTTTTCCCATGCTTTCTTTCTTTATTATTTATTTATTTATTTATTTAACATCTCTTCTATACCGCGCTATTAAAATCAGCACGGTGTACATCGAACAAAATATACTGCAATGCATACAGGTAACATTGAGTTTACAGAGAACAAGGGAATATATAACATGGAATAACAGGGATAACTATGTACAGTCAACATTATACTATATATATGCTTTTACTATATACCATATTTAAACTCGAGTGGATATTGTACGTGTATTCATGTAGGTGGCACGGGTCAACAGTAGTAATGTGAACTATCGTGGAGTCTAACCATTTTCTGGTTGTATTAAGGTGCTAAGGTGTTTGGTGTAAGTGGGAGGCCTGTTGGTTGTGTGAGTGTCTTGAATTCAGACACTGTCCTTGTCTTTATTACCTCCACTGGAAGACTATTCCATGCATCTACCACTCTTTCCATAAAGACATATTTGCGCATATTACTTCTGAGTTTATCCCCTTTCACCCTCATTCTATGTCCCCTCATAGCAGACCTTGCTTTCAATTGAGAGAGGCTCTCCACCTGTGCATTTGTGCCATGGATATATTTAAATGTCTCTATCATATCTCCTCTATCCTGCCTTTCCTCTAAAGTATACATATTGAGATCTTTAAGTCTGTCCCCATATGGTTTGTAATGAAGACCACTGATCATTTTGGTAGCCACTCTCTGCACCGATTCCATCCTGTTCATATCCTTTTGAAGGTGTGGTCTCCAGAATTGTACACAATATTCCAAATGAGATCTCACCAAAGACTTATGCAGAGGCACTATCACCTCCCTTTTTCTGCTGGCCATTCCTCTCTTTATGCACCCAAGTATCCTTCTAGCTTTCACCATCACCTTTTCTAACTGTTTAGCCACTTTAAGATCATCAGAAACATTCACTCCCAGGTCTCGCTCTTATTTTGTGGACAGAAGTACTTCACCCCTTATACTATACCGCACCCTTAGATTTTTGCTGCCAAAATGCATGGCCCTGCATTTTTCAGCATTATGCCAAAGGGAAGTGGGAGAGGCTTGGGAATAGTTATTATTTGTAGGGAGTAGAACTTTCTTACCTCTCTGATGAACAATGAGAGGAGATGAATACCCTGATAGAGGTAGATAAAGTCTGTAAAGTCATGAAGTTAGCAAAGTTGAACAAAGCCCCAAGACCACATGGGTTTGGGAATGAATGGTACAAGCTTTTGAGGGATAAATTAGCAGACCTGCTTGGTTGACTGTTTCAGCAGCTGATAGAAGAAGGCATGTTCCCTTATGAAGCTAATAAGGCTTTGATCACTGTTCTTCCTAAGCCAGGCAAAGAGCCCCAGGAAGTAGCATCATATAGGTTGATCTCATTATTGAACTAAGTTGTTAACAAAGATTCTTGAGGATAGACTGGCTTGGTGATACCTGATTTGATTCAAAACCATCAGGTGGGCTATTGTGAAGCTGTCATCCCATTATGAATCTGAGGAAAATTCTAACATCAATGAAATCTTGAAGGTTCTGGGGTATAACGTCAGTGCTGATCATCTTCAATGCCGATCAGGTCAATTGTGATTTCCTGTTTGAAGTTTTGGAAAAGGTTAGATTGGGGGGTCACTTTCAAAAGGCAATATGCTTGTTGTATGACTGTCTCTTAGAGAAATCTGAGCTTCAGTGGGGATTGAGGCGAGAGTGGCCATTGTCTCCTCTGTTGTTTCTGCTGTTTTGGACCCTTGCTGTGGTAAGTAGTTGTGAGTAGGGAAGTGAAAGAGATAGTAATTTGAGATGAGTTTGAAGTGGCAGCCTAACAGATCATATCTTAGTGCATTTGGTAAAGCCTGAAGAGTCATTAAAGAGCCTGATGAGAATGTTTTCTGATTTTGGGGAATGTTTGAGCCTGTTCCTAAATATGAAGAAATTTGAGGTCTTGCCATTGACTGAGGGGTTAAGACATGGTGGCTTGAAACCTTTTCTTTGAAATGGGCAAAGGATTGTTTAGATACCTGGGCATATGTTTGCCCGCTGACTTGTCTCGGCTAATTGCCTCCATGGATTCAGGCTGAATGAGCGCAACTGCATTGTTGTGGGCAAATTTCTCTGCTGCTTTTGGAGAGGATAGCATTGCATAAGATGACGATGTTTCCACAGTGGCTAGACTTGCTTCAGGCGCTCTCTTTGAGGCTGCTCAAAAGAGATCTTTGTGGAGTGTGGAAGTAGCTGAGTCAGCTTATATGGGCAGGGTAAAGGGCTACGATTCCTATGCAGGCTTGCAGGGTACTTGGCAGGGAGGAGGTGTGGGAGTCCCAAATTTGGTATGGTGTAACACAGAGGAGTAGCCTAGTGGTAAGAGCAACTGCCTACTACCCAGAAGGTCATAGGGCTTGATTCTCACTGGCACTCCATGTGACCTTGGAAAGTCCATTGCCTCCATTGCCTTGGAAGAAAAGGCCTGGCAATCTGCTTCCAGTGATACATTACTAAGAAAACCCAGAGACAGCTGGGTTGCCAGGAGTCAGCGCTGACTTGATGGCACTAAAAAATAACATGGAATGCTTGCTTCAACTTGTCAGGGACTGGTTATGTGATTCAGAGCAGATCACACTGCTTAAGATGAGGAAAGAATTGATGGCTCCACTAATTGTGTTATATATTTTACAAGGAGGGGAAAGGGAGTCCCATGTGTTTTTAGGGAACATGTCATTTTGGAGCCCCTGTAATGGGTGTGGAGGGCCCTGTGTACCCGTTGAATCAGCACCCAGAGCTGTTTTGTTTTTTACCCCTGAGAGGGAATGTGGCATTTAGACCAGGACTTGAATATAGAGCCTTTACAGAGTGGGAGAAGAGGGGGATAAAGAAGCTGGCCCATTTGAGTGAGGCGATGTTGAAATGATGTAGTTTCAGGAGCTGCAGGAAGTATTGAGGCACTATGGGAGGGAGATATTCATAGCATTTCATCTGGTTAGCAGACCTGCTTACTGGCTAAAATGCACTGAGCCCAATATTCAATGGATCACCATAGACCATGTAAAATGTGCTCGGTTCAAACTGGGGTGGTCTGTGGCTGGACTGGGAGCAATGCAGGTCGCTATTCACTTAGTTGGGATATTCTGCTGCTAACCGGAGAGCTTAACTAGTTGAAGTTAGGTCATCTCAATAGCCATCCTAACTTGAACCAGATTTCACTATCTGGTTAGGGCTGAATATTGCTGCTAACTGGTAGCCCAGATATTCAGTACCAGAAGCCGGATAAGTTCTGGTGCTGAATATCCAGGTTTAGTTAAAGTGGTGGTGGTTATGCGCTTTAAATAGCCTAGCCACTGCCACTGAATATCAATCCTACATTCTTTCCTTGGCCAAAAATATGGTGTTCTGTGAGTTGGGCTCTAAAATACAGGAGTTTTTTGAGGGGAATAAGTGAGAAAGGGTATCGTTTGCCAGTCTTCATAAAGTCTTGGTGGGGTTGGATAAGGAGCTGAGATATGACTCAGTGGCGAGAAATGGAATAGGGATCTGAAGATGAGTTGGAAAGGGGAGGGCATAGTTCCTAGCATTGCAAGGATCCCACAGGGAATCACTAATGCACAGCTGACAGACATGAAATATGAGCATGGTTATGGTTATGGTTATGGTTAGGCATTTGATATACCGCCCTTTACTTAAACATCAGAGCAGTTTACATGTGTATACTAACAGGTACTTTTTATTCCCTTGTCCTGGAAGGGCTCACAATCTAAGTTTACCTGAGGCAATGGAGGGTTAAGTGGCTTGCCCAAGGCCACAAGGAGCGACCATGGGACTAGAGACTCCAGTCCCTCTGGCCAGAGGTTACTTGTCCCCATGTGGGAATTGAACCCACAGCCCTTTGGCCTGTCCCAACCACTGAGCCACTCCTCCCATGAGCATGGTTCAAGCTCATTGAGCAGGATTTATGACCTTGGATATATGTGTAAAGTGCCTATGGACTTGTTGAATGTTGGGACGTATATTTTGGGAATGCCCTTAGGTAAGAGAGTATTAGGATAAGATTCCAGGATATTTGAGTTGCATGTTTAAACAAGGGGCCCTTTTACTAACACTTAGCTCGAGCTATCTGTCGCATAGCCCATAGGAGCAACTAACACTTAGCTCGAGCTAAGTGTTAGAGCTGGCAGGAGTCTTGTTAGGGGATCCTAGAAGAATAGGGTAAAAGAGAAAGGGCCGTCCGGGCCCTCTTTGCACCTGGTTGGAACCAGTCGCACAGAGTTAGATGGGATTCTGATCAGAATCGCATCTAGGCCTGTACATGCAGGCCGGGACTCCGATCCCGGTCAGCCTGCATGTACAGGCCTAGCCCAGCTAACTGAGTCAAGGCTCCTGAATGACCCCGGATACTAAACAGATTTTGCCAAGGCCAGGGTCGGTCTGCAGGGAATCTTCTCTACCCCCTCTTACCTCCTCTGCCGTCCGGGCCTGCCATCCCCTGCCGACTAGGGGAACGTATTCCACCTCAGAGGTGGAATAAGTCTCCCATTCAACCTGTAGCTCTGGATGTACAGGGCCGACATTGGAATCAGCCTTGTACGTCCGGGGCCATGACCACCCACTGCCCCCTCAACTCTGCCCCTGCAATGCTCCTTTCCCACCCTGTCTAACTTCCCCATACAATGTACGGGGAAGTTAGTCGGGGTCAGCAGAGGGGCCGAATAGTGGGGATGGATGTCCCAACGGGAGGTCCATACCCACTATTTGCGGATCGGAATGACCCCAAAAGTGTTTAAGTGTTTAGTGTGTAAGGCTTGTTTGGTAAGGGTGACAGTGTTTCTCCTGGTCTGGAAATGTTCAGATTCTTCGTCCTTTTGTGGATGGTGACTGTTACCTGCTCCTCACTGGTCTCCCACTGAACCATCTCTCTCCCCTTCAATCTATTCAAAACTCAGCTGCATGACTAATATTCTGCCAGTGTTGCTATGCTCGCATAATCCCTCTTTTCAAGTCACTTCATTGACTCTCTATCTGTTTCCACATACAGTTTGCCTATTGACCTATAATCTGCAGCTTCTCATGACCTCCTCTATCTCTCCTAACACTGCTCCTCTAGAACTCCACTCATCAAGTAAAGACGTTTATCTGTGCCTTCTCTTCTACTGCCAACTCCAGACTCTGTTCATTCCACCTTCCTATCTGAGTCAATATGTCACACTCTGTCTCTGGTCCAAATCCAGGCCATAAATCCACCTTTTCATAGGTGCTTTTGGAGCCTGATTCCCTGATTCTCCTGCTTAATACCCTCTTTAATAATTTCCCTATAATGAAACTCTCTAGTCCTCTCTTCTGTTTGTCTATCTTGAATAGCCCGTAAGCTCTGTGGAGCAGGGGCTGTCTCATATGTGTATATGTACAGCACTGCCTATACCTAGTAACTCTATAGAAATGATAAGCAGTAGATGAGGAACTCGTTCCATAGTCTGATACAGATGGAAAATTTGAGTGTACAGGGTTTACTCACTAGTCACATGAAATTCCTGGGCATGTGGGAATTTTACATCCCATCTCTTTTGCCACAGCTTACCCCAGGGCAAGCATTGTAGAAACCGTGTACCTTTTTGGGAACCTGACAGGTAGTTGTGAATTGGATTGGATACTGTTGGAAACAGGATACTGGGCTTGATTGACTTTGGTCTGACCCAATATGGCATTTTTTATGTTCTTATGAGCTCATAGTTTGATTCTAAATTGCCCATGTGTGTAACCTACATTGGAAGTACTTGAGTAGGGGTTTGTAGGATAGTGTGTGTGTCTGGGGGGGGGAGGGAGGGGGAGATGGGAGGGGACAGGTGCAGGAGAAAGGAGCTTTAGAATTGCTGTTGGTTAGAATTGTCTTCCAATATGGTGGATCACTATGCAAAATGAATACTTGCATGCTGATCTATTGTTGTTGTGGGTTTATTCAATGAAAAGAATTAAATATAAGAATATGTACAGGTCTGATAAAATGGTCTCAAAGGACATTTTTGGCCTGTAGGTTGTAGTATGCCCACACCCAGTATATATGCAAGATTAGCATATACATTTTTTTCTTTTTTTTTACTTTTTATTTATCCTAAGGTTATTAATATATAAGAAGAAATTCTTACATCAGGAATACTGTGAGTTCACAATCAACAAGTGAAAAGTGTATCTGCACCATGGCGTTCCAAGTCCCCCCCTTGTGGCACAACATGGTGCACCCCCTCGTTGGGCCCACATGGTGGAGCCAACGTGGCAAACGTAATACCGTGGGTGGCTTGTCATGCTCTCTCTGCTTCAGATTCGCAAGACTTTGGCTGGGAGGGGACAGTCATTGGGTATGAAGAGGAGGCAATGTGGCACAGTCACCCATGGCATTAAGGTAGGTTTGCCACGCTGGCTCCATGGTGTGGGCCTGGCAAGGGTGCATTCCCTCCTGGCCAACACCTGGCATGGGTCACACCCCTCTCCCCCATCCTTGGTATGCACTGCATCCGCAAAAGAAAAAAGAAAATACCACTCATTAAACAGTCCACCAATTGAAGGGGTAGCAAGAACACAATTTCAGGAAAGATTATTATTCAAATTTAGCATTAACTCACAACAGACGACCTAAGAGCTCATAGCCAAAGAAACAATATAGCTTCTAAAAAGGTAGACAGGTGGATTGGTTTCTAAAAGATAATACTTTTGAGATGGAATCTTGATCACACACTTACAAGGAAACTTTTCACAGTAAAGTCCCGTCCTATTGCACCACCTTAGACCTCAGGAGTAATAAATGGCATCTCTCTTCTGAGTTGCCATAGCTACATCTGGAAATACAAGAACTTTGCAGTTAAGGAACTAGATCCCATGGTTTTGTAAAGACAAACATGGACCTAGTCCCTATCAGGTTCAACTATAAAATTGACAATTAGTGCCAGGACCACTGTGTCCTCTTGTTTTTTCCAAGATTTGTGTTAAATTCAGAGTCCAAAAAAACACATCACTCTCAGGGGATCAGGTTTTTTTTCATCAGACGGAAGTAAGAAGTAAGCCTTCATCATCGGTGATAGCGATTGCTCAGGTATTTTTAAAACCCCCAGCATAGGTCTAGGAACGTAGAGACTGGGGTTCAATCAGAGAGTTAGGGAAATAAATCAGCGTCTAATGTCTGCTGATGGTGTTCTTCAAATTTTTAATTTTCCTATGGAGCTTCATATTATCTTTCCTCAAACAAGCTTCATGGTCCAATACTTCATTTCACTGCTGTTTCAGTTACATCCATATGCTGAATAATGTCTGAAAACTTAGGTGATCGGTTATTAAACTGTGGTAAATTCTCGGATTTTACTGCAGCTTAATTTACTGTGGGAGGCACTAATCCGCGATAACTCAGAACTGCAGGTTAGTAACAACTGCTGTAAAGAAATAACAGAGTTTGCAATCATCCTTGCAAGTTGTGTTATTTCATGGACAAAGCCACCAGCTGAAAATTAGCAGTATTTTTCCTGGTCAGCAGCACTATGTTTCTGACATGCAGCTTGATATTCCCCTCTGTCATCTTAAAGGGGCCAATGAAATCTTAAAATGGCATGGCCCTTTACTCCCATAAACTCCCCCGCCCACCCAGTTCAGACCCCCCCCCCATCCTCCCAGGAACGGCAGTTTTCTTTGAGAGTGGGAAAGCTGATATTGAAATTAATAGCTGTTACCTAAGGTATACTTAGGTAGGTAGCATTGCCAAAAAGGTCACTAATTAAAGTATTAATCATCAAAGGGGCTTGTTGGAAGCATGTCCCGAACTTACAAAGATATATAGAAGGGGAGATCTCAAGTGCCCTCTTTCCTGAGGGGAATCTGAGAGCAGAGGAAGCCTGTGTGGATAAATGATCACAACTTTGCTGGGAAATTTGGTGACTTAAAGCCTGGGGCAAAAGACATTATGGACTTATTTAGAAAATTCTATATTTTAACTTCTTTAAAACCATAAATTAGTTATTGGCTTGGCTTAAAGCTGTAGAATTAAATTGCTCTAGTTTGCAGTTAGGCTTGTTAGAGTTTTAAGTCAAAACAGACAGGTAGTTAATCTTTTCCATAGGGCAATTTTCCAAGGTGAGCCTGCATGAATTAGGGGGAGATGACTCAGAGGAAGACCAGCAAGGAGCAGGTTGCAATAGCCAAGATGGGAGGTGACTATTAAGTGAATAAGGGTCTTAGTAGTGTGTTCAGAAAGGAAGGGATGAATTTTGCTGGTTATAGAGAAAGAAGTGACAGGTTTTAGCTATTTGTTGGATGTGTGCAGAGAAAGAGACAGTAGAGTCAACGATGACCCCAAAGTTGCGAGCTGAGGAAACAGGGAGTATAGTGTTAGCCACTGAAATAGAAAAGGAGGAAGGGGGGGGGAGGTGGCTTTAGGAGGAAAGATAAGGCGCTCCGTTTTGGCCATGTTCAGTTTCAGACAGCAATGAGACATGCAGGCAGCAATGTCGGATAAGCAGGCAGAGATCCGGGCCTGGATTCCTGGAGAGATTTCAGGTGTAGAGAGGTAGATCTGAGAGTCGTCAGCGTAAAGATGTGCTAAAAACCACGAGAAGAGATAATGTGCCAAGGGATTGAGTGTAGAGAGAGAAAGAGCAGATCAGCTTTCTGGAAAATGTGGGCATCAATCCCACCACCTCTCAATGCAGTGAGTGCTCTATCATCTGAGCTAATTCCCCTTACTCTGTGTTGCTAACTACTGAGCCACTCCTCCACTTAAGTAGCATGGTCTGTGTATAAATCAGAAGAAACATATGGTTAAATCTTTTATATTACAAATTCAGTCTAAATAGAAATCTGTGCATGCTCTGAGAATAAAGCCATTTGCTATTTTATCATTTTGCTGAGTCTCTTGTTTTATTTTGATATTTTTCCATGACACATCAGCAAAGATGAATCAGCTCCTGATGAGCTGCAATTCCGTCTGCTGCATCATAGTTGTAAATAAATGTCAGCCATTCTCATTTTAACAGGCCTGACTATGTTGCCTTCTGTCTTACACTAATCTACATGTTCTCTGTCCTTGGAAATAGAAAAAAAAGGTGGACAAGCAAGTTGTAGATGATATCTATTATTGGTCTAATTTAAAAACATTAGCTTTCTAGAGTTAAAATCTCTTCTTTAGATCAGGACACCATGAGCTAAGGATGTAAACAAACAATGAATGTGCAAACAAATTGCATGCTGGATTTCAAAGCACCGGGTGGAAGGAAGTGAAGGCAGAGGAGCAACTTCTCTGATTTGACTCATATATTCTGTGCAATTCTATACTAGAATTGTTCTATAAATATGGTTATAGTGCCATCCATTAAGGTGTGTGGGTGAAATATGGTAGCTCAACTGAAACCAGTGCAGCTGCTTAAACTCCTGGCTGATGTCCCACCCTTGCAGAATACGGCATTGAAGTATGCAAGGTGCTGTTGCAAAGATGGGGACGTCGATGTGCATGCACGAGGGAAGAGTTGCAAGCATGTATGTTCATGCAGTGGAAGAGCATCAGGACACAGTGAGAAGTTGGGGCAATGGTGATGTGGCTGTCCAACATCTCCCTTGTGGAGACAAGGTGGCTGTGCAGCATGGTCATTGCACATGAGGACAGCCTGTACCCACCTCTAGGTCACTGACCATTCTGTTGCGAGGCCATGGGATCTGACACTTGATCCACCGGACATTCAGTTAGTAAGTGCACATGGACAAGGGGTAGCCACAGGGGCATGTTTGTACTCCTAGTGTTTTGTTGTGATGTAATGATAATGCAATGTATGTTTCCCTCACCTTTGTTTAACTTTGTGCTGTATTAACCGCTTTGATTGAAGGAAAAGGCGGGATACAAAACATGTTAAATAAATAAATAAATAAAATAAATAAGAATGCAAATGGACCTGAAATACCAAAGCAGTTATGTCCGTTTTTTATGCCTACATACCAGGTCCCATGTTGCCCTTTATAGACACATTCCTGGGAAGTGCATGCAGCCCCATTGCCACCCTGCTCTCCATCCAGGTGCTTGCTTCCCATTGTTATAGCCATGGCTGCAGCCCCACCGGCACCCACCAGTCAGATACAGGAGTGCCCCTACCTGGTTGAAAGATCCACACAATGCTGAATTGTATATGTTTGTGCCAGCATCCTATAGCCTTGCAAAGTAGATGTGGAACTTGTTGCACAGACCATGTAGTGGGCTAGGTAGCTCCCATGCAGGTGCTGGAGGGGTGGCAGCTGACATGGCATAGTAGGTGGTACATTAGACTGCACATTGTTTTCCCTGATACTCACTCTTACTGCTTGCACTACAGTGGGCTCATCCCACATGTATTGGTGCCTCTCCTGTACACATTCAGTGACTTGGCCTGTTGTAACATCTGGTCTTCACATGCCCTGTGGTGGTGCCCCTGCTGTACACATCATCACCTATATGCTCCTGCAGAATTTTCATGCAGCACTGGGTACTAATGCATGCTTCCACAATATGAACAAGTATGCTTTCTCTGTGCCTGACCTATTCCCCATACCTGAAGGTGCTGGGCTTGGTGCTGAGAGTCTGTAGTGCTCCAGAGATTATGCCCACATACTTGAGACAAGGACAGCAAAGAGCCACATCCTGGAACAGCAGCAGAGGCCTTGGAGATCCAAGTGATGGCAGAGGAGCAAGCAACCAGGGATGACAGCCCATGCTGCAGGAGTTGCAACAGGAGGGGAATGGAGAGGACGACATAGGTGATGTGGATCTCCATGATACCTCACCATCCACACGCGAAGTTGTAGCAGACCCACCTGCTAATGAGGCATCTCTAAAGCCACGCAGGGGAGCCTCACAATGAGCTGAAGGAGCCAGCATCTCATACACTGTGAAGGGACGGTCTACTGAAGCAAAATGAGGAGTTCCTACAGATCCAGTGAGAGCGCGATGACATCCTACATGAGGCAGTTCTGTGTCTGGCAGAGCTGCGTACACTCAGGCAAGACCTGGAGAGAGATACATGGCTTAGTTAAATACTCTAGCTTCCCATACCTCTCTGCCATCTAGTGTGGCCACTCTCTGTCCACCTGCTTTGCCACATACTGATTCAGAACCCACACCTATCAGCAGAAATGTCAGAGTGTGTAGATCCTGCCATGCCTGGTCACTACCTGCTAACATTCTGGGAGCTCTTCCCCAGTGAACTGACACCCCCCATACTCTCAAGAAAAGGGGCGGTGATAGAATGAGGGCTGACAATGCAGCCTCCTCTAGATCCAGTGACAGCAGTGAGGAGAGCTCCGATATCATTTCCCAGTCATTCCTGAACAGTCAGGGGCAGAGTGCTGGGGTAGGGGCACACAGGGAAGGTGCAAGGGAAGGGGGTAGAAACCAACAAAGCAACATTAGCTGCATGAGACCTGATTGTGTGTAACTGGAGCTTCATTACAGTGAGGCAGCTGCAATGATGTTTCCAGGGAGCTACAGCTGTGGGTCTGTGGTTGTGGCATGGTGCCTGTGGGTTGTGGCACTTCCTGGGGTGGTACTGGGGAGGACAGGGGACTAAAGGGGGTGCCTACGAGAGGGAATATTTTGATGTGTGTGAGTGCTGTGCAGTGTACTGGGTGCAGTAGATAATAGTATTATTCTCTAGGTGGTCATGGGGAGAGGAAGGTAGTGTGCAGGGCGCTATTTGGTATGTGGACAGTGAAGAGGGCTTTTGGGCTAGACCGGAGAGTTACCTCTTTAATGGTATGTATGGTACAGCATGGCAATAAACACCTACTTTCACATGAAATAATTCTTTATGAGTTGGTTTCTTGCTCTGTCTGTCTGTATTCTGCTCCTGTTCATCCTGGGCCATGGAGGAACTCTCCTCTGTCTCAGCATCTCCCATTGGGTTCTCAGGGAGTAGGGGCTGGCACCTCCTCAGCATGCAACAGGCCATTAATATCTCATAGACCTTCTCGGGGTCATAGAGCAGTTTGTCTCCTGACTTGTCCAGGTACTTGAACAAGGTCTTCAGCTGACCAAATGTCCTCTCGATGACCGATTGCGTGATCTAATATGAGTGGTTGTAGTGTTCCTCTGCCTCATTGTGGGAAGACAATATGGGGGTCATCAGCCAACTTCTCAGAGGCTATCTTCTGTCTCTTTCAGGACATTTGGGGGTTGGGGGAGGGAGATATGTGGGGGGGTTTAATGTATGTCACAGTCAAATCAGTCCTTTGCAAAACTACATCCTTGAGTTTGGTGACCTGTATTCGTCTCATAGTATACTACATCCTGTTGGTGAACTGCAGGTCTCTGGCAGATCATGTATCCAGAATTCAGCCCTCCCCCCCCCCCCCCAGAGGATAGCTGCTGCAGTCTTAGTGACTTCCACAATGCGGTCTGTACCACCATGATTTCCTTATTTCACCCCCTCCTCCCCCACTGGTGAGTGTCCTTGCTGCCCCTTCCGTCTGACCGTGTCTACATGGGCCATAGGATTGCCAACCTGGGGCTCCATAATGGGTTTCTGTGTGGGCAACCTATGACACATTTGCTTCTCACATCCACTCAAGCCTTCACCTGTTCTAGCATCCCCCATGATGCAGCAATGCTTTTTGGAGGGGACATCAAATGTGCACTAGACAACTGCCTAGGATTTTACTGTGGACAGCTCACTATTGACTGATTTTCTCCCTACCACCCCTCTCTACTGTGCGCTGCTGCATTTAGCTAATAGTAGCACACTTCTGCAGCTGTGACTGTGCCATCAACTGTATTTATTGTTATGTGGTTGGATTTATTTATTTATTGTTACTTTTATACCGCTCCTTCCTGAGATCAGGGGCAGTGTACAATGAACAACATTATTAAATAGAAAAAAATTTAACATTCTAAAATTCTAACAGGCAGAACTACGTACAAGGCAGGGTGTGTGCTTTTAAGAGCATTCTTGCAGTCAGAACTATGTACAAGGGGTAGCAGGTGAGACTATTTACAACTGGAGCAAAGGTGAGTGTCATTGTATGGGTTGAGTTTGGGGTAATTTGAGGGACGAACCATTACCTCGATTGAGTTCTCCAAAATGTTGAGTAAACAGGAAGGTTTTTAATTCTTTCCTAAATGTTTTTATATCGTTGATTGCGTGTAGAAGTCCAGGAGGTCATTCCATAACATAGGTACAGCAAGAGAGAAGACTTGGTTACTTGTAATTTGTTTTGATTTGCAATAGGTGGGAGGGATTGCAAGGTTGTTCTGAGAGTGTTCCCTTCTCGATCTAGTGTTAGTAGATTGGGTGATTAATGTTGAGAGGTAGGATGGATTTAGGGGACAGAGGGCCACAGGTGTACAGTCTATTACACCCAGAACTGCAGATAAACGTGCAATCTGCTGTAATTATAGTATGGTCTATTGCTGTTGCTGAACTATGCTGGGAAAGCATATGTATTGTGCAGTCCCGTGAGGAATGCTGCCAGTAATTCAGTTATACATTGTGAAAGTGCCAAAGGGCTATGAGCATTGACTGGAAGCTGAGGGTGGCTAGCAGTGCAAGGGCTGTTGTTATCTTCATGTTTGCAGGAATGGAGTGGCCTGTTTGTATGATGGCACGGATATGGGCTCCAGCTCCAGACATAACTGGTGTATGGCCACTTTGTCAAACCTGAAATGTGTCAGACACTGGCCATCTGCTATTCCCAGATATTGGGCACTGGCCTGATACCCTCTGATAGGGATGCCTCTCCTAACTCTCCTGAGCTCCCTGTGCTGCTTCTCCTCTAGAACCAAAGCAAATCACCGGTTCACACTCTGCATTTCGCCTATCCACCACCATACCCATTGAGAACATAAGAACTGACATACTACGTCAGACCTATGGTCCATCAAGCCCATTTTCCTGTTTCCAACAGTGGCCAATCCAGGTCACAAATATTAGTCAGGTTCCCAAAAGATAGACAAATTCCATGCTGCTTATCCTAGGGGTAAGCAGTGGATTTCCCCAGTCCACTTCAATAATGCTTTATGGACTTTTCCTATATGAAGCTGTCCAAACCTCTTTTAAACCCAGCTACGCTAACATTGTTTACTACATCCTCCAGCAATAAATTCCAAAATTTGATAACATATTTAGTGAAAAAATATTTTCTCCAATTAGTCTTAAATGTGCTACATTGTAGCTTCATTGCATGTCCCCTAGTGTTTCTACTTTTTGAAGGGGTAAACAACCAATTTACATTTACATAAACATAAACATCTTTTTCCTGAGTGGTGATTACTAATGTGGAACTTTGGGTTATTCTTTCCTAAGTGCATACATTTGCATTTGTCCACATTAAATTTCATCTGCCATTTGGATGACCAGTCTCCCAGTTTCTCAGGGTCCTCTTGTAATTTTTCACAATCCTCTGTTTTAACAACTTTGAATAATTTTGGGGTATGTTTACTAAACCGCGGTAACATAGCAGCGGCTACGTTAACGTGCGATAAATAATGTTAATGCACGTTAACGTTACCAGATGCAACGTTAACGCGCGCTAACGTCTCTGGCCGCGGTAAGTCCTGCAGAGGGTGGAGAGAGGGCGGAGAGAAGAGCCAATGGGCAGGGAGTGGGTGGGAAGAGGCTCCTGCTGCACTAACGTGGGGAACTGAAGGGCCGAACATTACCGCGAGTGAAAACCTGTCATTAGATGCACATTTGCAGGAGAGAGAAACCATTTCAGTGTCAGCAATGTACAGCATAGGCAGGGAGCCCAAAAAAAGTGATAGTAGTGCTACATGTGCTGCAACAGCATAGTGCCCAAGTATGAAAGGGCACTATGGTGATGCTGCAAATGGGGCAGAGGGGGTTGCAGGCGGGACATGTAGTGGGGAAGCTGGGGCACAGAGTGGACTAGGCAGATGCCTAGGTGGCACATAGGAACACAGAAACTGGAAATCAGCAAGACAGCAACTGACCAAAGTCAAACATGCCCAGGAGTCTGTGACCCACAGTGTCCCATCCAGGGGACATTACCCAGCAGGTACCCCAAAGGTCACACAGGTACCAAAATGCCTGTAATAGGGCAATCAGTGCACATCTTGGGACCACTCCAACAAGGGTCTACAGACCTTCCCCAGGATGCGTCCCAAACAGGTCAGAAACCCAGGTAAATGAACACCCTTTTCTGCAGCCCATAGGAAGGCATTGCAGGGTCTGACCACACGTTGTCTGAAACTATCTACACCCAGTAGGCCAAACCGGGTACACCATACTGAAGTTGCATGCTCTAGCCTGTCCAAAGTCTGCTGACATAACACAATCTACTTACATTTACCAGGTCCAACCTAGACAATAGGGGCTAGATCACCAACCTGACACCCCCGGGCCGTCTCCCCCAGAATGGCAGGCACATAACATTAGCAGGCGGTTCAGGTGGTGCAGGGGGGATGTGTGGATGTATATGTAGGCACCCCTACCCCAGACCCCACACCCTAGGCAGTCATCTACCTGAACACTGGATGGCCTGGGACTGCAAACCACCAGCACCACCAGCATATGGGCATGTCAGCATGGTGGTGGAGGGGTGATGGTGGTGGAGGGGGCAGTGGCATCTGCCCACAGCAGGCCAATGCCAAGCCCTGTTCAGGTGGGCGGCATGCAGTGCAACAGACAAGGTCTGTCTGATGAACAGTCATGGTATCCTCAGAGACTGACCTGCCTCTGCAGCAACAGTGTGGTGCAGTACACACAGCCAGTGTGTCCTGGGGCAGAAGGTGACAGGTTCAAGTCCCAACTATGGTTTCTGCAGACCATGTCCCTACATTTTACCCTACATAGCACATACAACATAAACATGTGCACTACCTAGAGCATCGGCCAACAGGGGCACAAACACCCACACACACAGGCTCCTCTATCCAAAGCCTCATGGAGAGTCAGGCTGTTGGGCCCAGCACGGAGCAGCAGTTACACCAAAGCACTACTACTAGCACCTGCATACCTTAGCAATGCCTGCACTGTGCTCAGGACTAGTATGGCAGGCAGGGCTGCCAACCACCCCTATCTTTGCACAATGCTGAAATAGGAGTGGGAGTGTGTGTATGTCTATCCATTGTTTTGTGGCTGCCTACTCCTCACTGGGCCCACAATGCTTACACTGTTTCCAGCGTTAGCCTGACAATGTGCATAATCATTAGGAAGGTATTGTGGGTATGGCCCAGACAGGGCGGACTGGGCAAGATGCATCTGCACAGGGTGTAGGGCAATAGCTGGGACATTGTAGTGTCCGACCACCACCTGCATGGACAGGGTGGCCACAGCATGTCATGCTGGGAGGTCACTCTCACTCCGATTGAGCAGTGACCATGGCATGTCTAGGTTCCCACATAGTGCTATACAGTGTTTCTTTCAAGTGATATCTGTGTGTCTCCTGTTCTGGGGCCCAATCACCGAGATACCTGCTTGGTGTCTGTGCATACATCCCAATTCTGGGTGCACATAGTTCCTCTGTGAACATGCACTATGGACTGGCTAGCAGACTGTCTGCAGCTAGCATGCAGCATGGCTGGAACACCTTGCAGGTGCAGACTGACTGTGCTATCTGCTGTTGAATGTCAGGTCTCTGCAATCTGTGCTGCCAGCCAGGAACATCCTCACCTCAATCCTGTACCCTAAGGTGCCTTAGAGAGTGCCTTGGTCCAAGGCACGTTATAAGGCGCTCTCCAAGTTGCTGTTATCTAAGGTGCCTTATAACACGCCCTAGGCCTAGACAGCTTAAAGTGTGGCACACTGTAACATAAAGCGCCATTGCCCACAATATACCAATTCTGCTGCGTAATACTGCATGTGCTACGGGTAGGTTGCGTGTAGTAATGAGTGTTACTGCGCCTCACTGCACATACGCCACGTAACTGTGTCATCAAGCCCTGCACAGTAGACAACATGGCGTCGAGATCTAGGAAGCCAGCGTTCATCCACAGTGACCTGCACCTGCTTCCCCAATTGATCTGTACCTGCCAGAGGCGCCTATTCCCAGGGTCAGCAAGATGCCAGGACCTCACCAGGGTGAGGAGGGCCTGGGTGCACCTCACCAGGCACTTCAACAGAGCTGCTGACTACCCACATGATGTAAGTGCATGGGGACAGATCACACAATGCAAGGAGTGCAACACAATAGCCAGCAATCAACACACATCATACAAGCACAACATGGGAGAAGGACTAGTCTGTGGGTCAACCTGTGATCAATATATGTGCGCCTGTTGTTGTGCGCAAGTCTGCCCCATCCCCAGGAGCCCGCAGACCTCATTACAGAGGTCTTTCATTAATCCTGGTGCTATGGTAGGTGCATATGTTGATGTGCGTAGGTCTGCCCTATCCCCAGGAGGCCACAGGTCTGTCATTAATCCTGGTGCTATGGTAGGTGCGCATGTTGATGTGCGCAAAGCTGCCCTACACCCAGGTGGGCCCTGGACTACACAGAGAGTATGGAGTATCCCTTGGACATCGGTAGGTGCGTCTGTTACTGTGTACATGCCAAAATGGTGATTCACATGTGCAGCGCCGTCACCATTGTGTACTGTGTCACGGGCATGCACAGTCTCAGCATATGATAGTCACATGTGGTCGTCATGTCGACAGGTACCTGTCACCATGTCCTCATTTTGCATTTTGGCAATGTTTTTGGTCCCATTTGTGCCGCTTTGATTGGTATAATAAAGCAGTATCTGACAGCTGTTACATATATATATCTGTCTGTACACTTGCTGACATTTTGCTGTGTATGCTTTCTCAGGTTTGTGCATCCTGTATTGCCGGACAGATATGTTTTTGGGGACAATTCATGACTGATGTGTGTTGGGTCCTCATCATGCACCGCCTACTGTCTCCATGCACGCATATGTGACTACGGCATTTGGAGCGTGAAGCTGCATCCCCCATGCATAGAGCTACTGCATAGTACACACCATGCAGCTCATGCACATTATCTGTCCTGCTCATCATCTGTAGATGGGCCAGTGATTTTTGTGTGACATGTTGGACGCACTTTTGTCTCTGCTGCTGCTTGACCACACTGACAAACGTATGTAGTGATTTACTGCTGATGTACATGGCCCACCTGGGCTCACATCCTTGTACGGTGGCAGCTATGTGCCAGCCATCTGCCACCTCACAGGGTGCTACGGATTTCCATACACACATTCCCTTTGAAGGAACATATTTGCATTGTGCTTGCTGTGGTTGTTTGGGATAGTGGTTACAGATGTGCATTGGAGCACCATTTGTTGCAGATTTGATTCCCACATGTACCTTTCCTTTTCTTTTCTTTTCTTGTGTTCTGCTAATCTGACCATGCATTGCCTGCAGCTTCGTCACCTCTCCACACACCCTTCCTCTCTTCATTGTGCACCACAGTGTGCCCTCTATGCAGCCTATCTGTCACATATTAGCTGTTACATATGGCTATTTCTTTGTAATGTCCATGCAAGCAGTCTGCTTGGGGGATTGGTATTGCTGTTGTTGAGCTGGTCTGGCCATGTCATAGAAACATAGAAATATGACGACAGAAAAAGACCACATGGCCTATTCAGTCTGTCCTTCCATAACAACTACAACAGTCCCCTTTTTACCTTTAGAGATCCTCTGTGTTTGTCCCATGCCTTTTTGAATTCAGTTACTGTCCTCATCTCTACCACCTCCACTGGGAGACTATTCCACAGATCCACTACTCTTTCCATAAAGAAATATTTCCGCATATCACTCCTGAATCTATCTCCCTTCACCCTTATCCCTTATCCTCGTAGCAGAACTTGCTTTCAATTGAAAGAGGCTCTCTCCCTGAACATTTATGCCACGGAGGTATTTAAACATCTCAATCATATCACCTCTATCCCGCCTTTCCTCTAAGGTGTACATATTAAGATCCTTCAGTCTGTCCTCATATGCTTTATAATGAAGACCACTAATCATTTTAGTAGCCACCCTCTGCACCGACTCCATCCTGTTCACATCCTTTTGAAGGTGCGGTCTCCAGAATTGTCAGTGTCAGTGTGCAGGTTCAGTTCTCACATGCTCCTTTTTCGTTCTGTTCCCCATTTTGCCCTGGTCCACAGACCATCCACGTGGCTGTCCCCTCAGCTGGCCCCTGGTGCCCTTTCTGTTTAGGTTCTTTGCTCTTTTGCATGCTGTTTCTACTGCATAACATGTCATGGTGTGTGTGCATGTGTTTATATGTGGCTCTCGTCCCAATTACAGACTGTGATATGAGCTGTAGACGGCTGTTATGCATGTGCATTGCATCATGGATATTGTTGGGGTTGCCCTTTCCTGGCGCACAGCAGGCATTTTGTATGGTGCCCTGCAGTGTTCTTGTATGCAGCCATTGTTGTGGAACTCACCATGGTGGTGTAGCCTACTGGTTTGTGCACTAACTTTCTGGCCAATAGTCATGGGTTCAATTCCTCTTTGTTCTCCTTTTTTTATGCCTGTCCTACACAACTACTTGTCATTCCTGTAACAGTCATATCTCTGCAGATCTGTGTTTCCAGCACATAATACCCTCATCACTGTTGCCAACCATCCTTCTGTCCATCTATCTGCATCTGTCAGCTGTGTAGCTTCCTGTCTTCATGTGCAGGCTGCTACCCCATGTCCTGCACTGTTACCCTTTTCTGCATTGCGGCCCTTCATGCTTGCCTCTCCTGTGTCTGCTCTGCATGGCACTACTACTCCTCTGTCCTCCTATCATTGCACTTATCTCGCCACCTCTACCTCCACTGATGGACACGTATTCCCATCCTCTGCCACCCACTGTCATTGTAGCACTTTATATTGCCAACACCCTGTGCATCGGTACAGCTGCCTCCGATATGTTTGTCTACTTTATCGGCTGACACATAGGCTGCACGCAGATTTGGCAGGCCTATCAGCTCCCACCTCTCCTTCCTTCCATCACTTGTCCATTGCCTTTCCTTGGTGCTCTGTGCAGTGTTAGGGTTACATCTGATTTTAGGCCTTACATTTCATGCTTGTCAACTTGGGGCACCTTACTGCCCTTAGGGCACCATATCTTTGGTCACCTTAACATCCTTGGGGCACCTTAACCTAGGGCACCTTATAGGGCACCTTAGGTTAAGGCACCTTATAGGGCACCTTATAGGGTACCTTAACCTGAGGTGCCTTATAAGGTGCCTTAACCTAGGGTGCCTTAACCTAAGGCGCCCTATAAGGCGCCTTATAAAGCGCCTTGTCAGCTTTGTAATGTGCTTTGTTTGTCAGCTTTAACGTGCAATGTCCCGTTAACATGCAATATAACTGGCCAAGGCGCCCTTTACCGTGCATTAAACAGCCATTGCTACCTTGACGCCGGTGCACCCACTTCCTTATATGGCATTGCTCACATTAACGCTGCACTTAACGCCAGTAAAGTTACCGCTCTTTAGTAAACATACCCCTTTATGTCATCTGCAAATTTGATCACTTCACTTGTTGTTCCCATTCCCAGGTCATTTATGAATATGTTAAAAAGCAGCGGGCCCAGCACAGAAAATCACCACCGACGACACCCTTTGAGATGCACAACCAACAATCAGCTCCTATTTTGTTTTGTCTCCTACTCTGCTTCTGCTTTCACTATTTCTTCTGCCTTGGATCAGATTGCAGATTGGCTCTCTTCTCATGGTTTAAAATGTAATACCTCCAAGACGACTTTTCTCCTATTTTCCCCTCCATCCCCTGTTTCTTCTCAGTCTTTATCCCCTCCTTCAGTCCACGGTGTTCACCTTTCATTCTGTGCCTCAATCAAGATTCTTGGTGTGCTTTTTGATTTTCATCTTGCTTTTTCCCACCATACATTTTCAGTCATGCAGTATTGCTTTTTTACGCCAGATCCATTCTGTGCGTAAGTTTCTAGACCATTCTTCACTCCATCTTCTTCTTATATCTCTTGGTTTAACATGTCTTGATTATGCTAATTCCCTTCTTTCTGGTCTTCCACTCTGTCAGGTATGGCAGTCTTGAAAGACTAGAAAAGGGGACTGTTACTTCTGGAGAGAGATCTGCAACTGTGAGAATATACTTCTGGGAATTTTCTGAAAGGAATTCTTTTTATTAAAGCTAATTAATCTGTGAACCCACTATTTTTTGTTAAATCAGTCAGGGCCTAGTAGCAGCAGTTTAAGTTTACATTTAAAACACAGAAGAAAGCTTTCTGGTTAAATTTCATACCCAGCAGAGAGCTTGTAGTTTAAATTTAACAGTCATTCAAGGCCTAGCATCAGCAAAGTACTTTTAGTTTACATTTAAATACAGAAGAGAGCTTTAGAGCTTGTAGTTTAAATTTAATAGTCACTCAGGGCCTAGCATCAGCAAAGTACTTTTAGTTTAAATTTAAAACACAGAAGAGAGCTTTCTGGTTAAATTTAGAACCCAGCAGAGAGCTTGTAGTTTGAATTTCCTAATAAGTTAGAGCCTAGCAGCAGCAAAGAGCTCTAATTTAAATCAAATAAGAATATAGCTTACCTCAGCAGCACAGGACAGGGTACTGTGTATCAGCCCTCTTTTAATAAGTGTTATTTCCCTCCCTCCCTCCCCACACCCACCCACCCCTGGGATAATTGTAGCTTCATAGGTACTTACACATTTTAACAGACAGGAGGTGCTCTCAGGTGAAGCTCGTTACCCAAATCAGTCATACACTAAGGACCTGAGATTAATTAAGCTTCAAGGGAACAAGGTATATTAAACATATTAGGTACAGTTTTATTGGCAACCCTTACTAAGTAAAGAACTTAAAGATCTAAACAAAAACTTAAAACTAAGATGCAGACAGCAGTCCAGCAGCGAGATGGGGGCTTTCCAGTCTTTTGCATTGAGTGTCAGATGTATGATTTTCTCCCAGTTGGTGAGAGGTCTTACGTGTGCACTAGGTGCAAGGAGCTCTTTGCTCTCAGGGAACGAGTCTGTCCTCTACAGGCTAGAGTAGCAGACTTGGAAAACATAAGACAGACAGAGAGGTACATAGACGAGACCTACAGGGATATAGTCCTGAAGTCCCACCTCCAGTCTGGCAGCATCCCTGTTGCCATGGAGGAGCGAGGTCATGTGACAGGAGAGCATGACCCTGGTGTGGCAGGAAGTGATCCTGTAACTAGGACCTGTCCTCCAGGTGATGTAAAACCCTCTCGCACCGAGGAAGTTTCTCCAGGGCCATGTGCCCATGAGGGAAGGGTTAGGACAGCCGTTATAGTTGGTGATTCGATCATTAGGCATGTAGATAGCTGGGTGGCTGGTGGACGTGAGGATCGCCTGGTAACATGCCTGCCTGGTGCGAAGGTAGTGGACCTCACGCGCCACCTAGATAAGGTCTTAGATAGTGCTGGGGAGGAGTCTGCTGTCTTGGTACATGTCGGTACCAATGACAGGAAAATGTGGTAGGGAGGTTCTGGAGGCTAAATTTAGGCTTTTAGGTAGGAAGTTGAAATCCAGAACTTTCAGGGTAGCGTTCTCCGAAATGCTTCCCATTCCACGTGCAGGACCCAAAAGGCAGGCAGAGCTCCGGAGTCTCAATGCGTGGATGAGACAATGGTGCAGAGATGAGGGTTTTGGATTTGTTAGGAACTGGGGAACATTCTGGGGAAAGGAAGGGCTCTTCCGAAGGGATGGGCTTCACCTTAACCGGGATGGAACCAGGCTGCTGGCATTAACCTTTAAAAAGGAGATAGAGCAGCTTTTAAACTAGATAATAGGGGAAAGCCGACAGTCGCTCAAGAGCAGATGGTTTGGAAGAATGTATCCTTGAAGGATACTACCAAAAGCAGAGAGGTTCCAAAAAGCCCTCAAGTATGGAGCAGACAGAGCTTAAAGATCCCAAATTACCCATGTCTACCAATAGCCAAATTAATATGAATAAAATACAGTCTCTAAAATGCTTGTATGCAAATGCTAGAAGTCTAAAAAATAAGATGGGAGAGTTAGAATATATAGCACTAAATGAGAGGTTAGATATGATTGGAATATCAGAGACATGGTGGAAGGAGGACAACCAATGGGACACTGTGATACCTGGGTACAAACTATATCGTAATGATAGAGCTGATCAAATTGGTGGAGGGGTTGCGCTCTATGTTAGAGAGGGCATTGAGTCAGAAAGGATTAAAGTTTTGCAGGAAACAAAATTTGCTGTAGAATCTCTATGGATTGAAATTCCATGTAAAAAGGGGAAGGCGATGGCAGTGGTGGTGTACTATCGACCACCGGGCCAGAATGAACAAATGGATGATGAAATGCTCAAAGAAATCAAGGAAGCTAACAAAAGTTACAGCGCAGTAATAATAATGGGTGATTTCAATTACCCCGGTACCGACTGGGTCAGTGTCACGGCAGGCCATGCTAGGGAGATAAAGTTCCTAGATGACATAAATGACTGCTTCTTGGAGCAGCTGGTTTATGAACCGACCAGAGAGGAAGCCATATTAGACCTGGTCCTTAGTGGAACACCAGATCTAGTGCAAGAGATAAGGGTGTTGGGGCCACTTGGCAATAGTGATCATAGCATGATCGCCTTTGATTTAATTAGTGGAGGAGGGATAGTACGGAAATCCACAGTACTACCTTTTAACTTTCAAAAGGGAGACTATGATAAAATGAGGAAAATAGTTAAGAAAAAACTAAAAGGAGCAGTTGCAAAGGTTAAAGACTTACATCAAGCTGTATTCCGCGCTTTAAGAAAAGTGGAAGGAAGGAAGTCCAAAAAACTGCCAGCATGGTTTAAAGGTGAGGTCAGAGAGGCTGCTGTTGCCAAAAAAGCATCTTTTAGGAAATGGAAAAAAGAGCCAAACGACGAAACCTGGAAACAGCACAAACACTGGCAAATCAAATGCAGGGCATTGATAAAGCAGGCAAAGAGAGAATTTGAGAAGAAGCTTGCTGTGGAAGCAAAAACGCGAAATAAAGATTTTTTCAAGTACATTCGCAGCAAAAAACCTGTGAGAGAGTCAGTTGGTCCATTAGATGATAGAGGAGTTAAAGGGCCACTAAGAGGCGACAAGGCGATAGCGGAGAGACTGAATGAATTCTTTGCTTCAGTCTTTACTGAGGAAGATGTAGGGATGTTACCCATGACTGAAGTGTTATTTAAAGGTGCGGAAGAATTGAAGGAAATATCGATAGATCGGGAAGATATATTACAACTATTAGATAAACTGAAGAGTAGCAAATCACCTGGGCTGGATGGTATACATCCAAGGGTGTTGAAAGAACTGAAATATGAGATTGCAGACCTGCTATTAGTAGTCTGTGAACTATCATTAAAATCATCTCTAATACCTGAAGATTGGAGGATCGCCAATGTAACACCAATATTTAAAAAGGGTTCCAGGGGTGATCCGGGAAACTACAGACCGGTGAGCCTCATGTCAATACCAGGAAAAATGGTAGAAACCATCATAAAGAATAAAATTACTCAGCATGTAGATAGTCATGGGCTAATGGGAGACAGCCAACATGGCTTTAGACAAGGAAGATCTTGTCTTACTAATCTGTTATGTTTTTTTGAAAGTGTGAATAAACAGGTGGACAAAGGTGAGTAGGTTGATATAGTGTATCTGGACTTTCAGAAAGCCTTTGTCAAGGTCCCTCATCACAGACATTTGGCAAAACTAAAGAGTCATGGGATAGGAGGCAGTTACTACTGTGGATCAAGAACTGGTTAAGAGATAGAAAGCAGAGGGTTGGGCTAAATGGCCAATTTTCCCAATGGAGAAAGGTGAATAGTGGTGTACCCCAGGGATCTGTGCTGGGTCCGCTGCTTTTTGACTTATTCATAAATGACCTGGAAAGTGGAATAACGAGTGAGGTTATCAAATTTGCAGATGACACAAAACTTTTTAAAGTTGTTAAAACCCAAGAGGATTGTGGAAAATTGCAAGAGGATCTTGATAAATTAGAAGACTGGGCATCAAAATGGCAGACGAAATTTAATGTGGACAAGTGCAACGTTATGCACCTAGGGAAGAACAACCCAAACTATGGTTACACAATGCAAGGTTCCACATTAGGAACCATCACCCAGGAAAAAGATTTAGGTGTCATTGTGGATAATATGTTAAAACCCTCGGCCCAGTGTGCAGCGGCAGCCAAGAGAGCAAATAGAATGCTAGGTGTCATAAGGAAAGGAATGGAAAATAAAACAAAAGATATTATAATGCCTCTATAATGGCTCCTTCAGGGAGGAGTGGCTTAGTGGTTGGGACAGGTTGCCTCAGGCCGGAGGGCCGGGGGTTCAATTCCCACATGGGGACAAGTAACCTCAGGCTGGAGGGACTGAGGTCTCTAGTCCCATGGCTGCTCCTTGTGGCCTTGGGCAAGCCACTTAACCCTTCATTGCCTCAGGTACACTTAGATTGTGAGCCCTTCAGGGACAAGGGAGTAAAAAAAGTACCTGTTAGTATATACATGTAAACCGCTCTGATGCATAAGTAAAGGGCGGTATATCAAATGCCTAAACCATAAACCATAAACCATATATTGTTCCATGGTGAGACCGCACCTTGAATATTGTGTGCAATTCTGGTCGCCGTATCTTAAAAAGGATATAGAGTTATTAGAAAAGGTTCAGAGAAGAGCCACCAAAATGGTAAAGGGGATGGAAGGATACTCCTATGAAGAAAGGCTAAAAAGGTTAGGGCTCTTTAACCTGGAAAAGAGACGGCTGAGGGGAGATATGATAGAAGTCTATAAATTAATGAACGGAGTGGAACGGGTAAACGTATATCGATTGTTTACGTTATCAGAATATAGAAATACTAGGGGACATGCAATGAAGCTACAGGGTAAACTATTTAAGACTAATAAAAGAAAATATTTTTTCACACAACGTGTAATCAAACTCTGGAATTTGTTACCGGAGGATGTAGTAAAGGCTGTTAGTGTAGCTGGGTTTAAAATAGGTTTGGACAAGTTCCTGGAGGAAAGGTCCATAAACCATTATTAAGAAGGGACCCAGGATATCAATGCTTGACCCAGTAGAAGCATTGCGGAACCTATGTCTTTTGGGGAAACTGCTAGGCACGTATGCCCTAGATTGGCCACTGTTGGAAACAGGATACTGGGCTTGATGGACCTTGGTCTGACCCAGTATGGCATACCTTATGTTCTTATGTTTTTATATTCAGTTAGTTCAAAACATCGCTCTTAAGCTTCTCTATGGTGCTCGTCGGTTTACTCATGTCACTCCTCTTTTTCTTTCTGAGCATTGGTTACCGATTTCTTTCCGTATTAAGTGCAAAGTCCTTCTATTGACATTTCATGCCCTTCGTACTGGTCTTCCTGTTTTTCTCTCTTCTCTCTTGGTTCCCTACACTCCCTCGGATGTCCTCCATTCCTCCTCTTTTTAGTTGCTCACTGTATCTGGGGTCCATTCTGTTCATTCCACTCTTGCTTGAACTTCCTCTTTTCATGTCATTACCCCAACCTTTTGGAATTCTCTCCCCCTTGATTTATGCTCCTAGCTTTCTCCTTTTCATTTTAAGGCTCAACTGAAGATCTATCTCTTCTCTCTGTCCTTTCCTTCAGTTTTTTTTCTAGGGAATTAGTTTCTTTCTTTTCTTATTTTTCATGTGGCTCTGGCTATACTGCCTTCCCTTCCTCTTTTTCCTTCCCTTCCAATTTTTCCTTTATTTACTTTTTCTGTAACTGTAACCATGAGTGGAGGAGTAGCCTAGTGGTTAGAACACTGGCTTGATAACCAAGCAATCAGGGTTCAATTTCCCCTAGCACTCCTTGTGGCCTTGGGCAAGTCACTTAACCCTCCATTGCCTCAGAAGAAAGGCCTGGCAATCTACTTCCAGTGACACTGCCAAGAAAACCCAGGAGCTTCTGGGTCGTCAGGACTGACTCAAAGGCACACATTGCATTGTAATTGTAACCTAGGCCTTCCTTCTGTTTCTTTCTTTCTTCTGTTTAGTGCTAACTCCTCTTGTCTTGTTGTGTTTTATCTCCCCTGTCTTCCATTTGGTTATATTATGTTTTATGTGTATTTTAAGCCACCTAACTGCTACCCGCTATAGGTGCTATATCAAATTCTAATAAACTAAACTACACCCATTCAAACCTTCTACCAGCACCTTTTTGGTACCTCCACCAACATGCTCTGTGCTGTGTGAGAGGTGGACATACATGGGTAAAGACTATCACACTCAGCCACATAGATACCAATATCTTGACCCACACAACTACCCATGCATGTTCCTCCACTCCTGCACACCAACACCCACAGGTACACATGCACTCCCACTGATATGACTGGGACAAACACAGGTGGTGATGGAGGTACACAGGTACAAGGGAGGACAGGCAAATGTGCTGCTGGGTTATGGTGATAGAGTAGCTGGGGGCCTGGGACTGGGAAGGATGGTATGTGGGATGCTAACAATGAGAGCTAGCTGGGGATATGGACAGAGGAATGGAAGGCCAGAGAGCACAGAGGGTACACTTAGGGTTTTCCCAACATGGTATTCAGTAGACGGGGATGACAGACACTCTTCTCTTTTGATTTCACACTCATCCAAACAATTGCATTTGCGGTTCACATGGACAGCAAAGTCCCATACCTATTTGTTATTTATAAGTGGTGTAGGCTGGAATGTCTGGCTACCATGCATGGGACATTCCGAAAGCCATTTAAAATACATCTTGAACATGTAGGCCCTGGCACCATCCTGGCCGTGCCCTGGAACATCCCATGATATATCCATCTTGGGACACACAGAGTTAGACATGTCATCCTTGGGATTTTAGATCTCCATGATTCTGAAATCATCATCAATGCATCCCTGCCTTTCCGATGTCCATATTGCCTCTTGGGACATCCAGGACATGTTTGTCTCTTCTGAAATAACCTTTTACTATGTAGGGCAGACACTTACTGCATGGGCATGCATTAAATGCCTCAGCAGATGCAAGGGGGAGATTGGCCATGCTGTGATCCCCTCATTGGTCCACCCCATCTCAGCATATCCCCCTATTCAGCACTTCTCGCAATGGAAAATGCATACTGAAGACAAACCCTACCCCAAGTGGTGCGCCCCTACCCCAAGTGGTGTGCCCCAAAGATGCAACCCCTTCCTCCCCAGAATCCCACTCCTCTGGGAACTACCCTGAATCTTCCTGGTGGTCTCAGTGGTGATGGGACAGGAGCAGTCCTCATCTGCCTCTGCTCTGTCTGCTGGGGGATCCATGATAGCACTGGTAACTCTTAATGGAGTGGAGGAGTGGCCTAGTGGTTGGGGCAAGGTACTTCAGGCCGGAAGGTCGGGGGTTCAAATCCCACTAGAGGACAGCAACCTTGGGCCGGAAGGACTGGGGTTTCTAGTCCCACAGGTGCTCCTTGTGGTCTTGGGCAAGCCACGTAACCCTCCATAGCCTATGTTCCCTGTAAAAATAGTTATCTCCAAGTTATAATGCCCTGTTCAATGTAATTTCAGTTTGTTCAATGTAAACCGCACTGATGCAGAATAGCGCGGTATATAAGAGAATGTAAATAAATAAATAAATGGTAGTCTTGCAGAACTATTTCTAAGGTGAATCCCAAGTGGTAGTACTGTAAGACTATTACTAGGGGTTATCAGTGCCATTTTGGATTCCCTGGTAGATGGAAGAGGAGCAGAGGAGGCTTGTTCCTGCCCATCACCACTGAGACCTGGGGGGGTAGGGGGTTGTGTCTTTAGACAGGCTCTGGTTGGGAATAGGGTTTGCCTTTGCTATGAATTTTGCTTTCTGGGGTGAAAACTGGTGAAGGATGATGATGTGGGGCTATACAAGAAGAATGATTGAAGTGGGGGTGCATGATCGGGCAGGGGTATTAAGATGAGGGGGGATCTAATTGCAGCACCATACAGCAGTACTTTGCATTCATTTCATGGGCAGCAGATCTGCAGCTAGTGTGGTTACACTTATCGTCACCTCTTGAGATGGCTTTAAGTGCAGTCATGCTATTGGCAGTCATGACAGCTAGCATGCAATGTCATGCTATATGCTAGCTTTCACCTGCTGACACGAGCACTCTCTACCCCAATCCCATCCCATTCCATGACATGCAGTTAGCGCTCAAAATAGAGCATGCTAGCTGTCATGCCAGCATTATTACAGTTACCAAAGGCTAGTAAAAGGGCCCCTAATTAAATAGCATCAACAATGCTTCTAAATTACTAAAACTGATTAAGATATTTTCTCATTACTGTAAATTTATTTTTTTTATTAGATTTTCAAAAAAAGATTTAAAATGTCAATTTTTACATCAAATTCAAGCAATTATATAAGCAACAGACAAATAATAAATAAAGATTATACAGAGCTCATGTTAAGGGAGAGTTGTCATGCTGAGATTATATAAAACTGTAATCATGATTCATCTCCAAAGAAAGAAAGAAAATTCCCAAAATAAAAGTAATAAGGATATAAAAAAGGGGAAAACTGGAGGAGTAGCCTAGTGGTTAGAGGAAAGGCCTAGTACCTGAGAGATTTGGGTTTGATTCCCACAGGTGCCTGTAGAGGCAATTACTGATAGAATATAATTAATAGTAGGCTGCCTTTTTATAAGGCCTTGATTTAATAGAAAAATAAAAGAATACATTTATGGTCTCTGTGAAAGTCAGCACCAGATGTTGCAAAAGAATGTACAGAAAAGAAATGATAGGGTGTGAAGAAATATTTGAGTAACTGCTTGTGTGGGCAAACTAAGCTCATGGGACCAAGGACCAGAGAAGTGAAATAACCAAAAAACCACATGCATGCAATGGAAAACTGATCAGGGAACTGGCCAGCCATATAGAAATATGTGATTGTGACAGCCCTGGGTACTAAGGATGTGGTAAGAGCAGGCCCTGAAGATGCAGAACTCAGTAGCTGTGAGTCACCCTGAATGATGTGCCAAGACAGATAAAGAATGTGAATATGCAAACAGAAAAGTGATGACACTCACAGAAACTAAGTCAGAGCAACAGGTTTAGGGAAGTACGGTGAAATGAGTAGCCTGCATGTACAGGAGAAAAGCAAAAGGTATATATGGAGAGCAAGAATAATAGTTGGAGAGAGAAGCCTTCCGGAGATGCCTAGTGCCCGAAGGGTCAGCTTCTCTCACTTGCCCCTGTAATATCCATCGGTTATCCAATAAAACTATACCATGATTGCACCTGTACTAACATTTCATTCTGGACTTTATGGGATATTAGTGATAATTGGTAATTATGCTGGTTTGTGGGATACAGGGCCCCACAATTGGTGTCGAACACCCGCCTTAAATTGAGTGTAGTCACTCCCAAATTCTTCTAAATTGCCCAAGTATTAAAAAGAAAAAAAAAACAAACAGAAAAAAAAGCAAAAAGAAAAAACAACAAAAAACAAAAAGAAAAAGAAAACAGGGGATGAGCATACCGTCTAGACGAGAGAAAACGAGGTTACCTAGTGACGAGAGAAAATGAATATCGTTCCACGAGGGAACGAGAGATACCTCCTGCTGGTTCAGGGGATGTGGAAGCCGTCCTGGACGAGAGAAAATTGGTACTGCGCTTGGATACCCTAGGAAGACTCTATGTTGTGAGTATTGTGTTATCCTGTCCATTTGGTGAGGACGGAAGGCTTACCTGGTTATAGTGGGTGAGTAGTAAATTCTTACATATGCATATGTCTTTTATGTGATTAATGTTCTGTCCTGTCTGTTCTGTTATGTGAAACTGTTAGAGTATTTTTGTACACAGTTGTAAATATTAGGGAAAGGAAGTTTTGCCCAGACCTTAAGTTTTTATATCTCCAGGATTGACTGTGTGTGCCTGAGACGTACAACTGCGTACAAAGCGAGTGTGGAGTCCCAATCCACGGTTCCGTATCTCCACAAGGGGAACGGCTGGAGAAGGACGAAGCGTAAGGACTGCGTGATTGTTTAAATTCTGGAAAAAAAAAATTACTATCTCCCCTGCAGATAAAGGGGTTCGATCCTGCATCGGTAAAAGCGAGTTTGCTGGCAGGATTTTGCCTGTCAGTTAAGTGTCCCCACACAGTGAAAACACCAGGTTTACTGATTATAGGCTGAGGGACAGTGAAGGAGAATAAAAGATTGTTCTAAAAGAAAACAATGGAAGAAATCTCCTTATCTGGGATCAGACCAGAGAAGGCGACAATTAGATCAATTGAAAAGAACTAGTCTAGTTACATAACAGTGTACACATCAATTGTAATTATGGAGTTCTGAACTTTGAGGTTTGTTCTTTGAACATTGCCGGTCACCTGGCCAGTGCCTAGCTGTGTTTAATGAATAATTGCTCCTATATGTCGCCTGATGAAAGATAGCTAATTGTCTGCAGCAGGATAAGATGGTTGCCTGTTTCAGCTAGAGAGAGGGAGAAATGCTGCTAAGGGATTTCTTCTGGGAATGGACGCATTACCTAGAGGAAACTCTCGATTGAGCAGTCTCTCTTGTTTGTTTAAATAAAGGATTTATTCAGTCGAAGTGTGACAGGAGATGAAGTTCAGAACTCTTTCGGTGAAGTATTTTTCCTCTGTAATTAGCTTGCTAGCTTTCTAGGTACGAAAAAAAAAACTGTTTAGAAAACTTAGGGACCTGATTCCATTCTATGTGTGATGTATTTTTAGTTATAAATTGTTATGAATGAATGAATGAATGAATGGGAAGATCTTCCATGCTTTGATATATGATTATTGTTTTGTGGTAATATATATTCTGGAAACAAAATTGGTAATAGAGGAACAATAACAGCTATGATACCTGCAGAGTGTGATTCAAAAGTTATTTTGCTTTTGAAGCAGAATTACCAGTGCAGCCGTTTCCCTTCTGGAAGTGCCTGTTTTAGTTCTGTATAACACTCATGCAATCAATGCTTTCTTAATTAGATTTTATGATCTCTGAAATTGAACTGCTTAGAATTCTTTGCTACTGATACAACAAAAGAAAATTGTTTCCGTTTTTCTTTGACCTTCAAAGTAGAGGTTAAGAGCCCTGCAGGATAATGTGGTATTCTGAGCAGATTGCAACTTGGGAATGGTTTAAATCCTGAGTGAATAAGAAGTTAATCATGTTTGGATTTTGTTCTGATTGTTATGCTATTAAGCAAAATTAAAAGTTAAACAGGGATTTTATATATTGTGGCAAGCACCTCATGGAGGTCGAGGTTGACTGTAACTCTCAGTGATTTGCTTTGAAATAACTTCAAAGGGAAGTGTTTGCATTCCAGATGTCCACCAGTCTTTTCATGAAAAAGTATCAGTTTTAAATGTCTGCTTCCCCGAACTGTAAGATTCAAGAAGCAGGATTAGCTGTTGTGTGCGAGCAGCAATCCCAGAAAGCAATCCAAGAAGAAGAAGGGGGGAAGGGAAAACAGCATTCTTTTGTTTGTACTTGTAGAATTTCAGGCAACTGAATTGATGGAGCGAGTGAAGGACATTCTGATAAGAAGTTATTTCAGATCTGATGCAGCACACCTGTGGACAACAGCGACCCCTACTGCAACTACATAATGCTGACTTTTGTGTGACCTTTTGAACTGGTTCAAGCTTGTTTGCAATTTATGTCAAATGGTATAATGGTATAAACAGTATTATGTGTTCTCTCCTTCTGCTCTCTCTCTGGAGAGTGGCAAGTGTCTGCTGCATTATGTTTTAAATGCTATCATGTATCCAGGAATATCAGGGTTTCACTGCTGTTGTACTTAATCCTTTTTATGCCTGGAAGCTAGTGTATCAGGTTCTATTTCTGCTCTTTGGCTCTCTAAGCCATGCTTTAGGCTTACCTCTTTAAGGCTACTTTTGAATAAGTGATTCCCACATTGTCTATTTGATTTGGCTAATTACATTACAGAGGTTCGACCAGAGCCTCCGTGATTTCCCTTGCAGGGCTTCGGATCGCGTTCCAAGAAATTGCTGATTGGGTGGCTACTACACAGTCTGTATCCAGCTCACCATTGTCAACTTTATTTTTCATAGGGACTACTGTATATAAAAAAAAAACTGTGTCTGTGCATCCTGAGATTGCTCTACTTTCACAGGACCTCACATTGTCACTGCACTTGGACTCATGTCAGTCAGTTGAAGGTTTCTCCAACGGTCAGCTCTGTTTGATCTACTTCCTTCCTGTATGAACTGTTGTTGACCAAGATGACTGCTGCCAAACCTGCTCCTTGGGACACCATCTGTTTCCTTCATCCTGATGGACAATTAGTTTTACTTCTGCGTGTTCACAATACAACCCACATCTCCAAAGAAGTTCTCACTTCAACCCCCTGCCTTGAACTGAACTCGGGACATTCTGCTGAACTTTTTGATACCCTTGTGTTCTCCATTGCTGCAAGCTGTTGTTGGGATTATTACAAATGTAACTAGCAATGTGCTTACATTGCTTGCCAAACAACATACTCAAATGTGTACTGCCATTTAACAGAATTGTTTACATTTTAGATTATTTGCTTGCTGCAGAAGGTGGTGTATGTGGAAATTTGGTTTAGTTCTTTTTCTCCTTTTTGAGTGGGTTACAGGGAATTTTAATTTTCATGCTGCCTCTTGGTTTGGGTCCTTGGGAGGGGGGATGAAAGCGTTACTGATCTCATTGCTTGTGTTCATAATTAGGGCTCTTCTCTTTGCTGTGCTACTTCAGTTCTTCTTTCATGCTATAAAAACATGTATTGGCTCTTACCCCTATGATGCTGGTACAGGCTCACCATAATATCCCTGATGCTTCCTCCTATACAGCTTTACAACAGACTGAGGTACAGGAACAGTTTTATTGGCATTTGAAAAAAAAAAGTGTGGATTGTAGAGGCAATTACTGATAGAATATAATTAATAGTAGGCTGCCTTTTTATAAGGCCTTGATTTAATAGAAAAATAAAAGAATACATTTATGGTCTCTGTGAAAGTCAGCACCAGATGTGGCAAAAGAATGTACAGAAAAGAAATGATAGGGTGTGAAGAAATATTTGAGTAACTGCTTGTGTGGGCAAACTAAGCTCATGGGACCAAGGACCAGAGAAGTGAAATAACCGAAAAACCACATGCATGCAATGGAAAACTGATCAGGGAACTGGCCAGCCATATAGAAATATGTGATTGTGACAGCCCTGGGTACTAAGGATGTGGTAAGAGCAGGCCCTGAAGATGCAGAACTCAGTAGCTGTGAGTCACCCTGAATGATGTGCCAAGACAAAGAATGTGAATATGCAAACAGAAAAGTGATGACACTCACAGAAACTAAGTCAGAGCAACAGGTTTAGGGAAGTACGGTGAAATGAGTAGCCTGCATGTACAGGAGAAAAGCAAAAGGTATATATGGAGAGCAAGAATAATAGTTGGAGAGAGAAGCCTTCCGGAGGTGCCTAATGCCCAAAGGGTCAGCTTCTCTCACTTGCCCCTGTAATATCCATCGGTTATCCAATAAAACTATACCATGATTGCACCTGTACTAACATTTGATTCTGGACTTTATGGGATATTAGTGATAATTGTAATTATGCTGGTTTGTGGGATACAGGGCCCCACATGCCTCTTGGGCAAGTCACTTAACCCTCCATCACCTCAGGTGCAAGCCTAGATTATAAACTCTCTGGGGAAAGGGAAATACCTACATACCTGAATGTAGATCACCTTGAACTACCATTGGAAAGGGGTGAGCTAAATACTAATTATACCTATTGTCACCCACTAACGTACCCAGAGACTAAAAAGGGCTTGGGTTGTTTGATGGGGCAGTATTTTTATGGCTAGGGCTCGAATGAAGGCTTTAGCAAGGCCTTCTGGATCCTGTAGTTTTCACCATTAGCCAAAGAAGTGTAGTTGAAGCAGAGGGTAAGGTTTAAACTCAGGCTTTATTCCCCGTCCGGGGTGGATTCATAACAGTGGAACTTAAAGCAGGTCAGACCCTTTGTCTGATAACACAATTAAAGAAAAATACTTTCAACAAAACTTAGCTTTCTTCAGCATTAAACCAGGAAACAAACAGTAACAGAAAACAGTTCCTTTTACTCACGGAACTCTTGCACCTGTTTCTTCTCATAAACAGTTCTGGCTGCTTTTTAACATAGAGATGCTATACAATCAGATAATGTGTACGTGCAGTCCATCTCATTTTCCTCTAAGGATTCTTCAAGAGGTTCAATCTGCATCTCCTCTTCATCAGAGTAAACTTCTGGCTCCCAACTGCCGTTAAAGTTATAAGGTTCTTGTCGGGGAGTTCAAACACTCTCCTCCCCCACTATACCAGTGGCCCGTGGGTAACTACCGTATTTCCTGTAGTTGGGTTCCTGAGAACTACAGAGCTCTTGGTACGTGCATAGAAAGTCAGGGTATAGCAAACCTCTCTTATTAGGGTAAATACGCCTACCTTTAGGCACTGCTGTTTCCTGCTCTCTCGGATAAGCACAGCTCTGCTTGGAAGCCCCTTTTCCACGGTGTTTCTCTGACTCATTCAAATGTGCTTCAGGGTAAAAGTTTTCCCCTTCTGCACTTCTGGTGTTAGGTAATTTATATCTTAAAGCCTTGGCTGCCTTCACTGCTTGCTTCACAGCAATGCTCCTGGGAATATTGAGAGGCTGTGCACTGCTGTTCCCAACAGCTTCTCTGAGAATCACCAACCTCATGTACTCTGGATAATCCCCTTGGCTCCGTCCTCACAGCTCTACGGACACTGCTCTCAAGCTCAGCAGTTCCTAACGCTTCTCCCGTAGTTCCAACTACAGCCCTTGTAGTTCCTACTACTTCTCTCTCAGTTCCACTTTCTCCTTCAGTTCTCCCCCTACCTTCCGGTAAGTGATTTTTAAGTACGTTCAAATTGGTGTTAGCCTGGGCTCCGCCCCCATGCAGGTGCTCTTCATTTTCTAATGAATTCTGTGCTCCCTTTCTGTTTGGGCGTTCCCTAACACCACTTGGCTTTGTTTTCATCTGTTGCTCATAGCAACCTTCCCCCATGTGTGAACCTGAGCTGTCAGTTTCCCTTACATTTTGCTCACAATCCCCTACTTCCATGGGTTCTGATGGCGCTACCTTATGACACTATCCAGCATGCTCCTTGCCCTTCAAGAAATCTCCAAGCTGCAAAATGTCAAAAAATGCAGTGTTTGCCCTGAACCCCCCCCAAACATTTATAAAAAAAAGACAGGAACTTCATGCTTTAAAAAAAAGAAAAGGCTTCCTGGGGAAATGTATGCGATAGGGGGCGAAAGGTTGGTGTGCACGGATCAGGAGAAAAACCTTGGTGTGATTATTTCTGAAGATCTCAAGGTGGCAAAACAGTGTGACAAGGTGGTGGCAAAAGCCAGGAGGATATTGGGCTGCATACAAAGAGGAATCACCATCAGAAAGGAAGAGGTACTTATGCCACTGTACAAGTCACTGGTCAGCCCTCACTTGGAGTACTGTGTTCAGTTTTGGAGAACGTATCTTGCAAAGGATGTAAAAAGACTGGAAACTGTTCAGAGGAAGGCGACCAAAATGATTTGGAGCCTGCATCAGAAGTCTTATGAGAAGAGACTTGAAGACCTAAACATGTACACTTTGGAGGAGAGGAGGGACAGGGGAGATATGATTCAGACCTTTAAATACTTAAAGGGAAATAATGAACAAACAAACTTCTTCCAAAGACGGGAAAGCTGTAAAACTAGAGGGCATAACAGGAAGCTGTAAGGTGGTAAATTGAAAGGCAATGTCAGGAAATACTTTTTCATAGAAATGGTGGTGGATGCTTGGAATGCCCTCCTGATGGAAGTGGTGGGGGCAAACATGGTGACAGAATTCAAAATGGCATGGGACAGACACAATGGATCCCTTTATAGCAACAGGATAAAATCAAAGTAAACTGAACCATCTAATTTCTCAACAAATAGGGGTGTCCTGCATGGAATGGTTGGTTCACCCCTAAACAGGGACGTGGGGAGGGGTGGCCTGCACGGAGCGGCAGGTGCACCTACGTTTGCCATCGTGCTGGGCAGACTAGATGGACCATGCTGGTCTTTATCTGCCGTCATTTACTATGTTACTATGTTACTATGTATAATAAAAGTACCTCAACTCTGTATTGTAGTTAGAAAGACTGGTATGTTCACTTATAGACTAGAAAACTTAATGGGTTGAGTGTTCATAAAGCACCATTCTGAATCGGAAGCTAACGTGGTCTCAGTATATTGTAGACAGGAAAGAGATACTTCTAGTTCACTGTCACGGACTTCACATCAACGACCACACTTTCATAGCAACCAATTTTCAAATATATTTCTTAAAGCCTCTCTCCATCAACGTAAGATAATCCAAAGAATTTGCTTAGCTTATAGTGATCGAGCTTCAACTTCGATCTACTGCCACTGGTGTTATCGTTTCTTCCCAAAGACTCTCGCCAGTTGTTGTTCCCATCATCTTTTAGCTGACCCTCCATCGTTGAGGTGCTTTTATTATAGATATATACTCTGTAGAAATTGTGACCATATAAAGTTTTGTGAATACCAGTGCCCCAAACTCCTTCGTGCAGGCACCTTAAGCCCCCTCACAGCAGTCTCACACACTCCTGACCCCTCTCAGCATGGCAGGATGTCAGTAGCTTCTCCCATCACTGTAAATTTCAGTAGAGTCAGTGCTGTTAGTTTCAAAAGATACCAGTAGACACAAGATTATAAAGTTAACTGTTGCTTGTAATTTCTTAATATGGCATGACATATATGCACATTGAATATAAGACAGCATTATCAAATTATTTCATTAAGTCTTCAGAAACCTATTTGGTATAACAAATGAGAAGTTGCGGTAAGATAATCAGAATGCTAGCTGCTGACAGCTTAAGTCGCCATTGATTTAAACTCAATTGCAAATTGTTTTTATTTTCAGCCTTGAACTTACAATCATACCAAAATTGTAAATGTTGCAGCATTCACCATGAATTGTATAGGTCTAATACTGTCATATCATTTTCTGAACTGATGACTATAATGATCTTGGTTAGAATTACATTACTTTAGATCATCGCTTTAGCTACTGTATATTAGGTTTGTAGAATTCTGATGTAAATTACGGTTGCATTAAAATGCTGAAGACTACTCAAGGAAAGTTTACATTTAGCTATCTAGTGAAGATAAATGTGCTTAAAGTAAAATCTTGACATCTTATCAATTATTTCCATGAAAAGACTAACATGCAAAAGTTCTTGATAAATTGACTTCTCATCTTTCTAAGCTGTGGGTTAGATAGAACCGCATTCATTTATTAATATCCAGAAACATGTTTACTGAGTAACATCAACAAAAATGGACCAGATGTACTTCTTGATTACAATTTTCTGTTGTTTCCCCTTCTATTCCTAATAAAACTGAAACAGATGTTAAGACACGATTTAGTTCAAATACCAGCACCATATTCTATTCTTAGAGGGGTTCATTGTAAGCTGAAGTAATTTTTCTGGCTTTTTTACATCATGTGCTCTGCCTGATATCTTCAAAAAATGATATTTTTATTAAATTTTTATATTGCTGGATTAAGGTACGAGGCAATTTAATGCTGCTTTTGTAGAAGGGGATTTTTTAAGAAGCTTACTTTTTGCTCTTGGCCTTTTTGCCCCAAGTTAAAAATGGGAGAAGGCTAATAACACTCTTCAAAATCACAGCACCACCAAGGGGTTGTTATAAAAGGGGAAGTGCTATTGCAAGGCAACTTCAATTTGCCAGATCTTGACTGGAACATCCTGGATGCAGTATAGTCTAGAAGTAAAGAGATCCTGAATTCTCTGCAGGGAGAAACTTAGCAACGAGGTTCGTTCCTGTCATGGTATGTGCAAAAGTAACTCAGAGAAATTGCCTCTGACTCTTCCGGCATCTAGAGGAAGTAGAAAGGCAGTGGGCAAAACTTAAATGAGATATTGTAATGGCAATGAACCTATTTATTAGGAAAATAAATAAAGACAAATGGAAAAAGAGGCCACTACGGTTTTCAAAAAAGTAGCCAAAAAATTAAGGGAAAACAAAGCTAGCATTCATAAACTACAAGATATTGCAGAAAGAGGAAACAGGCAATAACATCTGAAAAAGTAAGAGAAGATGGGAAAGTGAAGATGAAAGAGAAAAAAGTTCATACAGTGTAAGGAGGAGACTTTTTTTAGATATGTTGGTGACAGGAGGAAATACAACAGAGGCATTGTGAAACTGAAATGTAAAAGGGAGAAATATGTAGGAGTTGATGGGAAGAAAATGGATTTGCTTAACAAATATTTCTGTTTGGCATTTACTATGAAGAGTGGGAGTAGACCGCAAAAGATGGATACAAATAAGAATGGAAGAGAGGTAGACCTCAAATGGTTTTTGGAAGACTGTATTTCTGAGGAGCTAACTAAACTATGAGTAGACAAAACAATGGAACAGGTGGGATGCATTCAGGGGGATTGAAGGAACTTAAAGAAGATCTGATGGCCCTTTTGTTTAACCTTGTTAATGCTCCCCTAAAGATGAGAGTGGTCCCAGAAGATTGGAAATGGGTGAATGTGGTTCTTCTTCACAAAAGAAGTAAGAAGCAGATTGGGAATTACAGTCATATTAGTCAACCTTAACTGCTAAGTAAATTAATGGAATCATTGCTAAAACAGAGAATAGTGCAGTTTCTGGAATTCAATGAGCTCCACAAGCTGAGGCTGCATGGTTTTGCCAGAGGTAGGTCTTGTCAGAAGAATCTAATCAATTTCTTTGACTTGGCGAGCAGAGAGCTAGATTGTGAAGAGTGTTAGATGTGGCATACTTATGTTTCAGTAAGGTTTTTGACATGGTTCCTCATAGAGGGCCAGAATATGATTAGAGAACGTTCAAGATCTGGATGGGCTGGATCTGTACCTGATACTGAATCCACAGGAGCTAGTTCCCATGGGATCATAATTGGGTGCAGAGGGCTTGGATGGGCAGGCTGTGCCCCAATTCTGAGGGACCGGATGTCCAGCTGACTCCCTGTCTAACCTGACCGGGCTGCCTGCATGGAGCCCCAGTGCCATGGCGTCCTGTCGCCATGCCACCTGGAAAACCATTCAGATGCCACGTTTCCCCGCCACTGCACTGACCTGCTTTTCCCTGCTGCCTGACCCCTAGAGGGGCCTACCAAGGCCAGTATCAAGCGGCAAGGCACATCCTGGTATGGCTCCATCCATCGGGTGGGGGGGGGAGCATCCACCCGTGCTACAGTACTCGGTCGAGGGGACTTATTCCACCTCAGAGGTGGAATAAGTTCCCTGTCTAGCCATAGGATCCTGGACGTACAGGTCTGTGACCAAAATTGGCCCTGTATGTCCGGAGTCAGGGTCCCGCCTCTGTCCTACCCATGCACCTCCCCATTGCCATCCTCTTCCACCACCATCCAGAGCTCCCCATACATCCCCTCTCTACATGCAGGGAGCTCTGTGCAGGCATTACGGTCCCTGCGAATAGCGAGGATTGAACATCCATATCGGATATTCAACCCTGCTATTTGGGGATCACATTGACCCCCAGATGCAATATAAATAAACTGAGTGCCCTTGGTATAAGCCCTTTAGTGACTGACTGGTTTAGGAATTGGCTGAATGGGAGGCAACAAAGGGTAGTGGTAATGAAGTGAACTCTAAGGAAAGGGGTGCTACCAGTAGTTTGCTGCAGAGCTCTAGCCTTCATCAAGTTCTTTACAACGTTGTAGAACAACTGTTGGGAAAGTTTGCCTTTTTGTGGATGATACAAATCTGCAACAGGGAAGACACTCCGGAAGCTGTGGAAAAATGAAGAGGGATCTAGTAAAGCTTGAAGAATGGTCTTGAGTCTAGCAGCTAACACAATAACAGCCCATGCCTTTGAGTCCTTAGTTTTCTTGGCAGTAGACTGCCAGGCCCTTTTTCCAAAGCAACAAAAGGCAAAGCGACTTGCTTGAAGTCACAAAGAGTAGAAGTGGGAATCAAACTCTTCTTGTTTGGTTACTAAGCCAGTGCTCTGGAGGAGTGGCCTAGTGGTTGGGGCAAGGTACTTCAGGCTGGAAGGTCAGGGGTTCAAATCCCACCAGAAGACAGCAACCTTGGGCCTGGAAGGACTGGGGTTTCTGGTCCCACAGGTGCTCCTTGTGGTCTTGGGCAAGCCACTTAACCCTCCATAGCCCATGTTCCCTGTAAAATAGTTATCTCCAAGTTATAATGCCCTGTTCAATGTAATTTCAGTTTGTTCAATGTAAACTGCACTGATGCAGAATAGCACAGTATATGCAAATGCAATGTATGCCTTTGAGTCAGTCCTGACTCCTGGTGACCCAGAAGCTCCTGGGTTTTCTTGGCAGTGTCACCGGAAGTAGAGTGCCAGGCCTTTCTTCTGAGGCAATGGAAGGTTAAGTGACTTGCCCAGGGCCACAAGGAGTGCTAGTGGGACTTGAACCCTGGTTGCTTGGTTACCAAGCCAGTGTTCTAACTACTAGGCTACTCCTCCACTCCAGCCCAGTATATTAGAGAATGTAAATAAATAAATATACTGAAAGATTTAGAGTCATGTCTTTGAGTGGCAAAAGCCTAAGAGAGCAGTACAGTATAGGGGGGTAACATTCAGTGCATCAAAATAAAGTGGGATCTGGAGGTGATCATATACTCATATGATGATCTTAAGGTGGTCAAACAAGTAGTTAATTCAATAGCAAAATCCAGAAGGATGCTTGGATACATAAGGAAAGGAATAGCCAATTGGAAAAAGGAGGTGATAATGTCTCTGTATAAGTCCCTGGTTAGACCTCATTCGGAATACTGTGTACAGCATTGGAGACTGTACCTTCAAAAGGATATAAACAGGATGGAGTCAGTCCAAAAGTGTCAGTGGTCTTCATCATAAAGCATATGGGGTAAACTTAAAAATTTGAATATGTATATTCTGAAGAAAGATAAGAGAGGAGAAATATGATGAAGACATTTAAATATCTCCTCAGTTTAAACGCACAGGAGGCAAACCTCTTTCAAATGAAATAAAACTCTGGAACAGAGACATGGGATGTGGGTGAAAGGGGTAGACACGAGTAATCTAAGAAGGCATTTCTTTATAGAAAAGGTGGATGGATGGAATAGCCTCCCAAAAGAAATGGTGGAAAGGAGCATAGTATCCGAATTCAAGAAATCATGGGAAAAATACAGAGGATCTCTGAGTGAAAGGAAGTGATTATAGATCTCAGTAACTAGTGTGGCTGGGCAGACCTATAAAGCTTTTCCCCCCTTTTTTAAGTGCCATCAAGTCAATAGAATTCATGTAGTAAAAGCTGCTAGTGCAGATGGGTTTACAAAAGGTTTGGCCAAGTTCTTTGAGGAAAAGTCCATAAACCATAAAGAGGACCAGGGAAATCCATTGTTTACTCTGGGATAAACATTATGGAATCTGTGCACATTTTTGTGAACTGGACAGGTACTTGTGACCAGGTTTGGCAACAGGATAATGGGCTTGATGGACCATGGCCTGACTCAGTGTGGCATTTCTTATGTTCTTAATGCTGACTTTTGACAACCCAGCAAGTCCTGGGTTTTCTTGCAAGGTATGACCAGAAGTTGATTGCTAGGCCTTTTCTCCTGATGCTTGTCCAAGGTATGCCAGTAGGAAATAGGAACCCTGATCATTTGGATACTAGGTTGTTGCTCTAACCACTAGACTATTCCTCCAATCTGTACAGCTTTATCTGCCATCATTTTTCTATGATTCAATGTTTCTATTTTAGGGGGTAGCTTTCAAAACCTAGGAGTCCACATCACTCCTTTTCAATATAAGAGATGATCATCCCTACTAGGATTCAATTTTGATTCTGCAGTTACAATGGAGGAACAAGCTAATGCAATTATAAAAAGTGACTTTTTTATCTTTTTCTTCTTCAGCAAATTAAACATTTTCTTACTGAACTAGATTTATGTTAGATAGTGCAGAGCAGACAGTGGTTCTGTCCTGTCTCTGGATAATTACAATATGGTATATCTTGGCTTTCATTATAGAACTTTGGCCCATTTCCAACTTATACAAAATATTTCTGCCAAAATGATCACAGGTAGAAGAAAATGGGACACAGCTATCCTTCTGCTGATTTCTTTACACTGCTTGCCCATTAAATTTAGAATTATGTTTAAATTCCTGGTTTGCCAGGAGTCAGTATTGATTCAAAGGCACACACATGCACAATGATACTTGAAGTATTGAGAGGGCTTGAACCTTTGTGTCTAGCCAAATTATATATAGCAGTATATACCTAAAAGACCATTAAGATCTCAGCTAGAATTCCAACTAAAGTTTCCCTGAACCAAAATACTAAGATTGCGGTCCACTTGCAAACATACTTTACTGGGAAGCACTCCATTTACCTGGAATACTTTGACAATAGAGATTACAAGTTTGACTATATGAAGTTTCAGACATGTGAGTTGATATTTAAACCTCGCAGTCACCTTTTTTTTTTAATGTTGATTATGGCGTTTAAGGAGCCTTTTACTAAAGTGCATTGTGGTTTTGCACCTAAGACTTGAATAATGCAAACATTTATGTGTGTTAATTGCAAAACTTATGTGTTAATTGTTGGACAGAATATTCCTGGTAATTAATGTGAGGCTCCATACCTTAATGCAGTGAGCTATTACTGCAGAACGTGGCAATATTCAGTCCACTATCCAAATACAGTAGTTAAGCAGCTTCATTTAGGATAGCATTTTTGCTATCCTAAATTAAACTGTGTAGCTATATGAATAGCAGCTGAAAATCACTGGCTATTTGCAGAGTTAGGCGGAATGCCCATACTCTGCTCCTGTTCTATCCAACTCTTTCCTGATAGTGCTGCTGCAGTCTGTAAAACCTTTCAGCAGCACTATACATATAGAGCCTCTGAAAATTCATGGATAGGGGTTTTCTATGGATAGCAGTCTCTGCTAATCATGTAAGCCCTTTTGAATACTGACCGAATGGTTTCTTGATCAACTTATGCTGTAACAATTATGAATTGTTCTACACTATTTGAGCATGAAAAATGGATAAGAGCTGGAATGTCTTTTGTAATTTCTATTTTATGTTAGCTTATTTTTAGCTTCTTTTATTCTGTTTTATTATAATTTTATTGTTTTTGATATTTTTATGGTGATTCATGTTATGAATTATAGATAGATGATATTTACATTTGATTTTTAATGTTATTTGCTTTGTTCAGGGTGACAGGCTATATTTATTTATTTATTTATTTTATTTATTTACAGTCTCTTTTATACCGCACTATTCGGCATCAGTGCGGTTTACATGAAAACAGAAACTTATAGACAATGAACAGGTACTAAAACTTGGGTAAAACTGGGGTAACTATTTACATATAGGCATCATGTCAAGTCATATCACAGAGTAATCATCGTCTGGATGGCTAGCTGGGTGTGTTGGTGTGGCGGTACTAAAGGAGGGGAGTGACTGATGGTGGGCTGTCACCCGGGTAGTGTTTGAGGAAGAGGTGGTGCTTCAATGCCTTCCAAAATTGGGTTATGCCAGGGATTGCCCGGATGCTAGGTGGTAGGGCATTCCAGTATCTGGGCAAACAGAACCTGAATGCCCTGTTTGCTGTTGCCTGGGTGCATTGGGTTATTGCCTTCGGGATCACCAGTGTGTTGACTGCTGCAGATCTTCTGGATCTGTTAGAGGGAGTAGTGTGGACAAGCTCCGTGAGTGAGGCAGAGGAAAGCCCGTTGATGGCCTTGAAAGTCAGCAGTAAGGTTTTAAAAGACAGTATGCCATGGATAGGGAGCCAGTGGAGATGTTTCAGGATGGGTGTCACATGGTCACTCCTGGAGGCACCATGTAGAACTCTAGCAGCGGCATTCATTGCGAGCTGGAGCGGATTCAGGGTGGATTGCGGGAGCCCTTGTAGAATCGCATTGGCGTAGTCGAAGTGCAGGATAATCAATGCTTGATAGATTGTCCGGAAGTCATCAGGCTCTAGCAGGGAGCGTAAGTGTCTGAGCATCCGGATCTTGTGGTAGACTGCTCTTGCCATGTTGCTTATGTGCGCCTTCATGTCCAGGCGTTGGTCTAATGTGACACCAAGGTACCGGATTGTGGACTTGGTTTGCAGCTCCGCTTCCTTGACCTTTAAGTAGGCTGGAGGGGTGAAGTTTTGGTTCCTCATAATGAAAAGGACGTCTGTTTTCTTGTGCTGTATTCAGAGATTTCGGGTCTGGAGTCAGTTGGACACTGCGTCAAAGCAGTCTGTCAGTGGAGAGAGGTCCAGCTGGTCAGTTGAGAATGGCATGTAGAGCAGTACGTCATCGGCATATATCAAGCAGTCAACATTGAATGATTGGATGAGGTTACAGATGGGTTGCATGTATATGTTGAACATCAGGGCAGAGAGGGAGTAACCCTGTGGAATGCCCTGCCTCTGGTGGAAAGGTTCTGATGTTGAAACCCCGGATCGTACGTACTGCCATCTGTCAGATAGGTATGATTTGCACCATTTTAGTGCTGTGTCACAAATACCCTTTCCTTGAGTAGCACCAGGAGAAGCTCGTGGCTTACTGAGTCAAATGCCGTGGCTATATCCATGAATACGAGGACAAACCCTTGATGGGTGTTATCGATTCCAGCAATTATGTTACTGAAAAGGGTGGTGAGTGTTTCGACACCATGGGATTCCCTGAATCTGTGTTGGCAGGGGTCCAGCGGAGAGGCATTTTCGATGTGGTATTGTATTTGGCGTTGGACTTCTTTTTCAATTATCTTGGCCAGTAGTGGTATACTAGATTTAGGTCTGTACGAGTCAACCTTCTGGGGGTCGAGCTTGTTGTTTTTCAGCAGAGGGCTGATGGACGTGTGTTTGAGGCATTGGGGGAACAAACCTGTTCCGAATGACAGGTCCAGGAGTCTGGCTATGAACGGGCTAAATTCACTACGTATCTCTTTGTTGTAACTATCCATGAAAACCCAATGGATAGTTACAACAAAACAAATTGTGCTATGGTGCTGGAAGATGAGACCCCCAGGACGGAAGGCACTCAACTAGCTACTGGGGAAGAGCTGAAGACTTTTCAGAGTAAAGCCAGCATTTATGATGTGGTTGGATCAAAGCCCTTGGGAAGTCTGACTGCTGATGTAACTGCGCATGAAATGAGAGTCAGAAGCTGTAAAGATGTCTTACGCATTGGAACATGGAACGTACAAAGCATGAACCAAGGGAACTTGGAGGTGGTCAAGAATGAAATGGAACGTGTATAACTTGATCTGTTGGGTGTCAGCGAACTGAAATGGACTGGCATCGGGCACTTTGCATCAGATGATCACATGGTCTACTATGCTGGAAATGAAAGACAAAGAAGAAATGGTGTTGCATTTATAATAAAGAAGAAACTTGCAAGAACTGTAATGAAATACAATGCAGTCAGCGAACGCTTAATCTCTATTCGTCTATGAGGATTGCCTATCAACACAACTATAATTCAAGTATATGCCCCAACAACAGCTGCAGAAGAGAATGAAATTGAAGAGTTCTATGAACAAGTACAAGCTGAAATTGACAGAACATGCAAACAGGATATCCTGATAGTCATGGGTGACTGGAACACAAAAGTTGGCAACAAAGAAGAAGGCAAAGTAGTTGGAAAATATGGACTTGGCAACAGAAATGAAGCTGGAGAAAGACTGATAGAATTCTGCAAGACCAATGATCTATTCATCTCAAACACCTTCTTCCAGCAACACAAGCGGCGACTGTACACATGGACTTCACCCAATGGATTGTATAAAAATCAAATTGACTACATCTGTGGAAGTCAACGATGGAAAGGTTCTATAACATCAACAAAGACAAAACCTGGAGCTGACTGTGGTTCAGATCATCAACTACAAGTATGCAAACTCAAGCTAAAGTTGAAAAAGAGGGCGTTTCAAGATGGCAGCAGCCCTACGTTCCGTGTGAGCACGGTTTTCTCATGGGAAGGAAGCGAAAAGGCAAATCTGGGCCGGTGCCCCCCCAACCCTCTGCTGCCTCGACGCCTGTTTCTTCTGGTCCTTTAGACTCTTACCTTTTGCGTGCTACTCGGGGTTCAGACGTTGACGGTGGAGATTGCCGATTAGCGGTTTCGTCGGAGCGTGATAGCTCGGCAACTGCTTCAGCGTCATCTCTCTCCCCGTTGTTGAGCCCGGCGTCAAAGGTCTTCCGCATCCACACATTGCCTGAGGGCTTTCTGGAGATCCCTTCCTCTGCTATGTCGGAGGTTGCTGGTGCCTCGGGTGGGCCAGGAAAAGATGTGTTGGTGGAGCTGAAGAGTGGAGCTAAGAGTAAGCTCCCAGATAGTACATCTACCTTGGCACCTGAGGGAGAAGTGTGCGCGATGCAGGCTGTTTCTTCTGCCTTGCGGGTCGTTCTACAGACACACTTGGAAGTGGAGGATTCAACTTTGAATATGGATGCTGTGTTCTCTCTGCAACGTCCAGTGAACTTTACATTGGAATCTATATGGACCGCCATTGCCTCGCTGGGAGAAGCTTTATTCCCTCATGTCTCTTCTTTAACCACTAAGGTAAAATCTACTGTGGAAGCTGTGACTGTTTTGGAGAAAAAGGTTTCGGATATCTCTCTGGGAGAAGAAGAGATACGAACTAGACTTTCTAGCTTGGAAGATCATTCTGATGTTGTTAAAAAGAACTCTTTGTCAGTATTCATGAGATTAGAACAGTTGGAAAATGTGTCTCGTGTTAATAATTTGAGAATTGTAAATTTTCCTAGATCCCCTTCTATTGGGGCTAAAGAGATGTTTAAAGAATACCTTTTGGAAGTTTTGGGGGTTTCCCCGGAGTTAATGCCTCCCTTAGTTAAATTGTATTATTTACCTAAAGCGAAGCATGCTACTTTTAGTAGCGCTTCGGAGGGGGGTTTGTTACAAGGGGATGTGCTAAATGTTACTAATTTGTTAGAGAACTCTCAGGAATCTTTGGAGTCTTCTACTCTCCTTGTTACTTTTGCTCTGTTATCAGACAGAGAGTGATTATTGAAGCTCTTCTTTCGTAAAAGGAAAATTCCTTTCGGTGGCTTTGCGGTCCGTATTTATCCTGATTTATCAAGAGAAACACAAAAACGCCGTAGAGAGTTTCTTTTGTTACGGTCTGGGGTTTTGCAGGTGGGGGGGCTCTTTTTTCTAAAACATCCTTGTAAGTGTTTGGTTAAATACCAAGATGTTTCGTATGTATTTTTTGAGCCTTCCCAACTGCTAGCCTTTATTAGTGCTAGGTGTGTAGAATCCTCTACTCTTCCTCCATAATGGTGCTCAGATATGGATTGTTTGAACTGCTGTGCTGCTTGTTTCTTTACATATTTGGTATATATATATTATATTTCCATGAAATGTCCCTTCTTTTGTGGACTAGATTGGTTGGGCATTGTTATGTTGTATTGCTACTAATGTATATCTTTTTCTTTTTTGTTATTTTTTGTTTGCCAACCTGTTTTCTTTCAAGAGAGTGCATTGTTGGCTTTCTTGATTTATTTGTAAAAATTGCATAAATATAAAATAAAGTTGAAAAAGAGCAAACCACTCATGAATGCAGCAAAATATGACCTTGAGAATATACCACTGGAATTTAAAGACTGCCTGCAAAATCGATTTGCTGCTTTAGATACAAATGACAGTGCTCCGGAAGAGTTATGGAATGACATCAAGAAGGTTTTGTTGGAAGAAAGCGAGAAGTCTCTACAAAAGGTGAAAAAGCAAAAGCGGCCAAAATGGATGACGGAAGAAACTCTGAAAATTGCCCAGAAACGCAGAGAAGCTAAAGCCAGAGGAGAAAGAAAGACAATCGCAGAACTCAACAGAGATTTCCAACGTGCAGCAAGATAGGACAAGGAAAAGTACTACAATGACACTTGCAAGGAAATAGAAGCAGAAACTATTAGAGGAAGAACAAGATCGGCTTTCCTAAAGCTACGAGAGTGAAAGAAAAAGTTCCAGCCTCAAATTGGAATGTTACAAGATGCTCAAGGTTCTATGTTGAATGATGCTGAGAAGATCAAGAAAAGGTGGAAGGAATATACAGAGTTTTTATATGATAAAGATCAAGTGGACCAACAGCCGTTTCAACCTGTACCTTATGATCGGGAACCATTGGTGATGAAAGAAGAAGTTGAAGCAGCATTGAAAGCCTTATCAAAGAACAAAGCACCAGGCATTGATAGCATTCCTATAGAGGTATTGCAGCAATCTGATGCAGCTGTTACCATACTTACAAGGCTCTGCCAAGAAATATGGAAGACAACATCATGGCCAACTGACTGGAAAAGATCTGTGTTTATACCAATACTAAAGAAAGGTGATCCAACTGACTGTGGAAATTATCGAACAATCACTCTGATCGTACATGCCAGCAAGATTTTACTGAAGATTATTCAAAAGAGACTACAACCATACCTGGAACAAGAACTACCTGAAGTGCAAGCAGGGTTCAGGAAAGGGCGAGGAACGAGAGACTTCATTGCGGATGTGAGATGGATCCTTGAAAAGACTAAAGAATACCAAAAGGATATCTATTTGTGCTTTATCGACTATAGCAAGGCTTTTGACTGTGTAAACCATGAGAAACTCTGGGCCACATTAAGAAGCATGGGTATACCAGAACACCTGATCGTACTCTTGCACAATCTGTACATTAATCAAGAAGCAACAGTTCGAATGGAACAAGGAGAAACAGAATGGTTTAAAATAAGCAAAGGTGTAAGACAAGGCTGCATACTTTCCCCCTACTTGTTTAATTTATATGCAGAACAAATCATCAGAGAAGCAGGATTGTATGAAGACAACAGAGGTGTGAAGATTGGTGGAAGACTCATCAACAACCTTCGCTATGCTGATGATACTACATTACTGGCTGAAAGTGAAGATGATCTGAAACATTTGCTTCTCACAATCAAAGAACATAGGGAGATGTTTACTAAACTGCGGTAACGTTACATAACGTGCGTTATGTAATGTTAACGATCGTTAACGCATCATAACACGTGTTATGATGCGTTAACATTCGTTAACGTTACATAACGCGCGTTAACCTAAATTAACGATCGTAAAGTTCTGCGGCGCGGTAAAACACCGCAGAAGGTGGAGAGAGGGTGGAGAGAAGGGGTCAGTGGGCAGAGAGTGGGCGGGGAGAGGCTCCCTTCACACTAACGCGCTGATCTGAAGATCTGAATCCTAACGCGATTGAAAACCTGCCGTTAGATGCACATTTGCAGGGGAGAGAAACCATTTCAGTGTCAGCAATGTACAGCATAGGCAGGGAAACCTACTAAAAGTGATAAGTGTGATACATGTGCCCAGAACAAAAGGGCACAGAAACATTGAAAATGACCCCAACAAACTGGAAAAAAACATAACCAAGCTGGCCAATAGTGATATTAATGGGAAACATCAACCTCCCACCCCACGAGAAAGCTCCACACAAAAGATAGTACTCGTGGAAGGGTCTATGCTCCGTCCCCATACAAGGTGAATGAGCCCACAGTGAAATTGCGCTGTTCAGGGTTTTCCCCTCCATCGGACAGGGTTCCCATGGCATGCACATGTCCCGCAACATCAGGGCGGGCATGTCGGAACGGCAACTGGACAGATGCCGGAAAAGGGGATACATAGGGCCGCAGGCAGCACATGCTGTGGTGCAGCTGGGCCACAGTGCAGACTAGGGTGATGCCTAGGTGGCCCATACGAATGCTGAAACAGCAGAGCAGCCAGACAGCAACTGCTGAAGGCCCAACATGGGCATGAGTGTGTTTCCCACAGTGTCACAAGGGATAGTACCCAACAGCTACCCCCAAGGGCACGGAACATTGGCAGGCGGGGCTGGGGGGGGGAGCGTGGATGTCTATGCAGGCACCCCTACCCCAGAACCCGCACCATAGGCAGCCACCTACCTGCACACTGGATGGCCTGAGACTGCGCACCACCAGCACCACCAGCAGAAGGGCATGTCAGCATGGTGGCAGAGGGATACTGGTGGTGGAGGGGGCAGTGGCAGCTGCCCAGAGCAGACCGTGGCTTAGCCCTGTGTAGGTGGGTGCCGTGTACTGCAACAGACAGGCTCTGTCTGACGAACAGTCATGGTATCACCAGGGAATGTACTGACTCTGTGACAACAAGGTGGTGCATTGCACAACACCAGTGTATTCAGAAGCAGAAGGTCACAGGTTCAAGTCCCAGCTGTGGTTCCTGCCAACCCAGTCCCCATATTTTACCCACTACTACAGCATGCTAATACAGACAGCACTTTTATTGCAGATGACGTAAACATGCCCAAGACACCTACATTTTACCCTACAGAGCACAGACACCATAAACATTTGCATTACCTAGAGCAGAGTCTTCCAAATGCAGTCCTGGAGGGCCAAACACCATTCCGGTTCCATGCTGCCTCTCATAAAGATGCCTGTGCTGCATTTTTATGTGCCACCCCCATGGTATGCAGATGTATCTCATGCATATTCATGAGGGACAGCATGAAAACCCGAACAGTGTTTGGCACCGCAGGACTGGAGTTGGGAACCTCTGCCGTAAAGCAGCAGCCAACAGGGGTAGACACACCCGCACCCACAGGCTCCATTATCCAATGCCTCCTGGAGAAGCAGGATGTTGGGCCCTGCGTGCATCTCCCAATACTAGCACTTGCATACCTTAGCAATGCCACCCTAAACCTGGGAATACGGTACACAGCTATCAAAAGGTTGCTATGATCACTGACAGATAGCAATTCCTATGTTAAGCTCAATTCGCTGATTGAGCTGCATCATAGCAACCTTTCTGATGTCTGTGGAGTGTGCCTCAGGTCTTGAGTCTGACAGAGTGACCCAGTATTGCGTACCATAGCCAAGCCTGCACTGTGCCCAGGACTGGTGTGGTGGCCTGGGCTGCCAAACACCTCTATAGTTGCACACTGCTGGCATAGGTGTGGGAAGTGTGTGTCTGTCTATCCTGTGTGAGGTGGCTCCCAATGCCCTCCACAGCCCACACTGCTAGCACTGTTGCCAGTATTGGCCTGCCAATGTGCATAATGAGGAGCATGGTACCGTGAGAATAGCCTGGATAGGGTGGCCTGGCCTGGATGCATCGGCACAGGGCATAAGGCAATGGCTCGGACATTGTAGTGCCCAGCCACCACCTGCATGGACAGGGTGGCCACAGCATGTCCTGCTGGGAGGTCACTCTCACCCTGACTGAGCAGTGACCATGGCATGGCTAGGTTCCCCCATAGTGCTGTATAGTATTTCTTTCATGTGATATTTATGGGTTTTCTTTTGGGGCCCAATCACTGACTTATCTGCTTGTTGTGTATGCTGACATCCCCATTCTGGGTACATGCATCTCCTCCAGGACCATGCACTATGGACTAGCTGGCAGACTGTCTGCAGCTAGTATGTGTCTTGCTGGAACACCTTGCAGGGTGAAGCGGCTGGAGGCTTGCTGCTGGAGAATGTCAGATAATGGTGGGGGGAAGCTGAGCATTTCCAGGCCTACTGTCTGTCTGCTATTGCGTTATGGATGGGTACCGCTCTGTCTGTTCCCCAGCAGGACTGGGGTTGATGGTCCCCTCTACTGAGACCATTGCAGGGAGGTAGAATGTGGATCTATTGGTGGGTGATCCTGTTTCCCACTTTGAGCCCCAGAAGGTGGGTTGTGTAGTGGTACATAGTCTGCCTATGGGTCCAAACACACCACACCCCACAGCAGGTAGCCATGGCACCAACACAGGATATGCACTATTCTGGGTGCATCATCGCCCATAAGGGCTAGACATGACTGAGAAATACAGAAGGACACAGATGTATCCTAGGTGTGTCTAAAGGAACTACCTATCACACACTGATGGGGACCTGCAGCATGGTGTATTTCAGCCATGAAAGGTGCTGTGGACCTGGTGCTGGGCGCCCCACCTCAACCTCAGGGTGAGCACAGAACCCGCACAATGTGACTGTCTGTGGCTACTCTGTGCCAGTACCACACACAGTCTGTTCCCTCTACCAGGCCGAGGTGCTGTGGGGGTGCATACCCCATCTAGTGCCCATCTGTCGACTGCTGCTTTGTATGTGCAGTGCATTATGGGTACAGGTGGGTTAACCCTATCCTGGTAACCACAGCAGACAGTTTGTGTGGTGACGTGCAGTCCTTCTGAAGCCAGCCAGGGCTTTGTTCACAGCCTTATAAGGTGTCCTATAGGGGACATTATAGGGTTCCTTGGCGGACAGTACACTTTATAATGTGCCCTATGGAGTGCGTTATGGGGTGCCTTATGCGGCACCTTAGGTTATGCCACCGTGAGGGTGTGTTTGCTGGCAGCACTAATTAAAATACAGGTCATATGCCTCAACAATCACTACTTAAATGTAAAGGGTGATGCCTCAGCCAGCCTTATACATTAGGCCCACTGGGGAATTGAACCCATGACCCCTGTACCATCAGTCAGTGTAGTAACCATTGTGCTACAGCTCTGTTGCTGTGCTTGTATGCCTGCGCGCCTTCTTAAGATTAACGTGCGGTAACGTGCCATGTAGTGCTCGTTAATTTATGGCGCCTTGTAACGCGCGTTATCGGTAACGATGTACCGCCCATGTCCTTATATGGGATTTCTGCTTCTACCGCGGATCCTAATGCGAATCACATTACCGCAGTTTAGTAAACATCCCCCATAGTCTCAAAATGGGCCTGCACCTTAATGTAAAGAAGACAAAGATCATGACAACTGGCATAATCAACAGGTTCATTGTTGAAGGAGAAGAAATTGAAATTGTGAACAACTTTAACCTACTTGGATCAACTATCAATAAAGAAGCAACAAGCAGTCAAGAAATCAAACGACGCATTGTTCTTGGCAGAATGGCTACGAAAGACCTAGATAAGATTCTCAAGAGCAGAGATGTCTCCATACAAAGATTCGACTTGTTCAAGCCATGGTATTTTCAATAACATCATATGGATGTGAAAGCTGGACAGTGAAAAAGACAGACAGGAAGAGAATTGATGCCTTTGAATTATGGTGCTGGCGGCGAATACTGTGTATACCATGGACTGCCTGAAGAACAAACCAGTCGGTACTAGAGGAGATCAAACCTAAGCTTTCTTTAGAAGCTCAGATGACAAGACTTTGACTTTCATACATTGGACACATCATGCGAAGAGAGAGATCATTAGAGAAAGACATCATGCTTGGCAAGATAGAAGGTCAACGCAAAAGAGGAAGGCCAGCAATGAGATGGATTGATACAATAACAGCAGCTACGAGTACCAGTCTGTCAACAATGAGCCGTCTGACTGAAGACCGAACACAATTTAGGATAACTATCCAGAGGGTCGCCATGAGTCGACTCCACTTAACAACAACAACATCTCTTTTATCCAGAAGGCAAGGCAGGGCAGGGGTCGGTTTGTGCCGTGGTGGTGTTGATCACAGTAATAGTGTCTTCAATGTGCATCTTGGATGGAGTGGAGAAGGTGGTCAGAGGTGTTGGGCAAGTTGGCTCATGGGCGGTGGTGGGTGCTGTGGACATATATCCAAACATAAGGTACCAACTTGCCTTATTGTGGAATATTGGTTTGTTAATGCACTCTGATACTAAACAATATGCACATGGAGTAGTATTTATGCCTGCTGCATGTGCAGATTTTTGTAACTTTAAAGCAGTTATGTGTTTTTTTTCTCCCAAACAAGTTATGCTCCTGGGAAACACTCTTTTCATTATCGCCTAAAATATGTGGATTGTGAAATTATGTTCATAGTTACAGCTGGTTGAAAATCAACTTAAGTGGATTCAGCTAGTCTACCCGCAGAAGTCACATTTTATCAATGTTTGTTTCATTTGGGGGTATGTTTACTACACTGCGGAAACGTTACAGACCGCACATTAGGTAACGTTAACGATCGTTAGGTAACGTTAATGTGCGGTATGTAACATTAACAGGCGTTAACGCTACCTAACGATCATTATCATTCCCAGCCACGGTAAACACAGCAGAGGGTAGAGAGAGGGCGGGGGGAAGGGGTCAATGGGCGGGGAGTGGGTGGGGAGAGGCTCCCTGCACACTAACGCGCTAAACTGAAGGGTTGAATCCTACCGCGAATGAAAACCTGCCGTTAGATGCACATTTGCAGGAGAGAGAAACTATTTCAGTGTCAGCAATGTACAACCTTTACGTTTCACTGATCGTTTCTTCAGGGATATATAGAAACGTAAAGAAACGATCAGTGAAACGTAAAGGCGCCATAGTTCGGCGTTGGGATCATCATCCTCTGGGATTGTCATCCTTTGGATTATAAAACAACACTGAGGAATCGTCAACTGTTGCCAGATAAGCATTGTATTTGGTCTATATTTGTTTAACATCACAGGAATGATAACGGACATGAAAATTGAAATTGAAATTATTAATATTGAAAATAATGATGTTATCATCTGGTTTACAGAACAATACTATGGGCTAGTCAACACTAAAAGTAATTGATATAAATATAATTAACGCTGAGTAAAAGCAACGTTGTAAGGTCGTTGATGCGAGCAAAAAGCACTTCATCCAAGCTTACTCGGCCTGGATAGACGCTTTGTAAAAGTCTGAGACCTTGCTGCACCAGTATTAAGATAACTGGATCTAAAAGTTTGAACTCTTGGTTAAGAAATAGAGCTGTAAATTGTATCGTTATTACTGCAGCAGTAATTCAAGCTCTAAAAGGTGACTGCACACGTTATTGTTTGAGAGCACTGACCTGACATCCCCCCAGCCAACCCTCCCCCAAGCGGAAGGGACAGACTATTGGTAGGCGGTGATGGGGGGGGGGATGCGAGGATGCTCATGTATGCCCCATGCTCCAGACCCCGCTCCCTAGGTGACCACTGTGATGGCCAAAAGGTCCCCAAGCCCTTAGGAAAGGGAAAAGAGCACACTTTTACCTTAAGGGAGAGAAGCAGCAGGCGGGGATGTGAAACACAAAATGTTTTGAAACAGGAAAAAACTCACCTAGTGAATAGCTGCAGGCCACGCCCCAGCTTAGGAACAAGCTGTAGGGTTAATGAAGACCAGCTGGGGAAGCAGCACGTGATCACTGCTCAGACATGTGCAAAGGGAGTTCCCAGGGGATTACAAAAGGAAAGTAACAGAGAACAGATGCAGTTGGAGAGGAGGCAGCACTTGGAACACAGACACAGAGTGGAGAGAGCTGAGTCAGACAGTTCAGACGGTGGTGAAGAAAGTCTGAAGAGCAGCCTGCTTCCTGAGGCATATTCTGATGCCTATGCTAATGCTGAGGTTGAGAAGCAGCATTACAGGAAGAAAGGAGTTCCCAGGGGAGGAGCTACTGGAGACTCAGAACGGAGCAGGAATCCTAATGTGCTGGAGGGAGGAAAAAGCTCTCGGGTATCTGAAGATAGAGGTATTTCACAGGACAGCCCAGCCTTAGAGGAAACTGCTAGAGTATTCAAAGGAACAAGCCACAAAGCAGGGAGGTTTGCTTTGGAACCTGGAGGCAGGAGATTTCCTTTGGGGAGAGATTTGAATGAGGACAGTTTTACTACAAGCCGAAGGCTTGGTAAAAGCCCAACTGATAACAGGAGAACCGTGAGTAACCCTCTGTCTAACAGACAGTTAAACAAGCTAAAAGCATTAAGCCATTCATGGAGAGAGGAAGAATTGCCAGTATGTGCTAAGCAGCCTAGAGACAGAAAAACCTCTAGGTGGAAGGAAATTCTTAAGCTTTTAGAAAGCGTAGAGCCAGGTATTACCAGGAGGAGTTTTAATCTTGATGTACCCGAGCCAGGCAATGAAGATATGGAAATAGGAAGTTATCCTTCTGACAGTGAAAGTGAATGCCCGATGGAATGTGCAATATGTTACAAGACAAGCATTTGAGCCTTGGAAAGGGAAAAGCTCAAACAGCTGCCTTGGAGAGTTAAAAGGTGTAAACAGGCTGGACTGTGTTTTAAAAGCCTTGTTTCCTTTTAGAAATGTCCCTGGAGTAAAACCAGAAAGTGCTTGCATGTGAAGAAGTTTTAGCAAGGCAAACTAGCCCTGGTGTTAAAGAGGCTAGGAGAAGTAATGAAGCTTTTGTTCATGAAGTCTGGAAGCATTTGAAGCTAATTGTATCAGGAGAAGAAAATCCTTTTACTTTCTTGTTTTGCGTTGAGCTCTATACAAGCTCTATTTTGGAGAAGCAGTGAAAATCAATAAATTTCCTGGGTTAGCCTTACAGCCTCTCGGACTTTCATTTGTTTACATGAAAACCCACAACTACACAATAAAGAGGTGACGCGCCCTATTAGGCAACCGCCTAGGGTGGCCATTAGGGGGCGAGGACATCACAAGTGGCGTAGTTTTAAGGATACCGCGACTCCTACGCATGTGCAAGGATTCTTTACGCACGCCAGAACTTCCACAGAAACAACCCATGAAGCCATGCTGACCGGTGGATGACTAAGCGGTAGCAGACGACGAGTGCTGAGAGTCAGGACGAACAGACAGCGATCATCACTGCTGACAAGCTTGAGTCAACATCTGTATCAGGTAACCCCGTATTTAGGAGGGTTAGTGCGGATACTGATACAGAGTGGAGGTGCAGCAGTGTTTGGGGAGAACAACGAAAAGGGAGCACCAGTTGTGTGTGTGTGTGTACCGCACTTGGTGTGTTTTTCTCTTTTGTTTGTATTACAGCATCATCATCATGGAGAAGGAGTTGCTGCATTGGATGTCTGCACAGTTCGAGAAGCAGCGGGAGCAGGCAGCAACAACCCAGGAGGAGATGGCAGCCATGTTGCAAGCGCAGCAAAAACCATTGCTGGACATGATGGGAGCGTGGCTGGGGGCCCACAAGAAGATGGCGGAGCCAGCACGGACACTGTCAGGTCCCATAGGCGCTGGGCAGGGGCTAGCAACTTCCTACGGGGGGGTGTTTTCCATGGGACAGTTAACTAAAGACGATGAGGTGGACGACTTCTTAGAAGCATTCGAAAGAGTCGCCCTCATAACCGGATGGCCTAAAGACCAGTGGGCGGTACGGTTGGCCACTTCCCTTACAGGGGAGGCCTTGGCCGCGTACCGGGCTATGCCTGCGACTTTAGCCTCTGATTATGAAGCATGTAAGAGAGCTATCAGAGACCGGCTTGATCTGACTCCAGTAATTTATCAGCGACAGTTTAGGAGCAGCCGATTAAGACCTGGTGAAACACCAAGCGCTCTTTGCCAGCGTCTTAAGAATCTGGCATCGAGGTGGTTAACACCAGAGTCCAAGACAGTAGGAGAGATAGTAGACTACATTGTTCTTGAACAATTTATGGAAGCTGTATCACCAGACCTGAAAGCCTTTCTGATCTTACAGAACTGTAAGAACACCCAAGAGGCTATCCTACTGGCGGAACGGTTTTTAGAAGCCGAGTTGGTAAGCCAGCAGAATGGGGGTGTCTGTAAAAAAGCAGAACAGGTAACTTCAGAAAGGAGGAGAAGGTCAGAGTTTGGAGATGTAAAAATGTCTGTACCTGGTAATAGGGATAGTTATGCACAAAGGAAATGTTTTGCATGCGGTAGAGAGGGACATCTAAAGAGAAATTGCAAAGCCAGAACAGCCTTGGTTATAACTCAAGCTAGGGAGGATAGGGAAGGATTTCTCCTAGGCATAGAGGTAGAAGGTATTCCCATAGAGGCCTTGCTAGATTCAGGGGCTGATCAGTCCATGGTCTCTCAAAAACTTTGGAGACGGATTGAAGCATAACGTAGGAAAAACCCAATAAAACCTGAAGGGAGAGTAAGGATTAGGTGTGTTCATGGGGCAGCCTCATTCTACCCTATCTATAAAGTAGCAGTAAGTGGGTTAGGTATAAAAAGGAAAGTCCCGGTAGCCATCATACCCAGACTTCCACATGCCCTGGTGCTAGGCAGAGACTGGCCACAGTTTAGGAGAGGGCTAGAGGAGGAACTACACCAGAGAGAGGGCATGGTGTCCACTAGAAGCCAGTCAAGAGTCCAAGGGGAGGTGGAACCCTCTGATAATCCCTTAGCAGACCTTCCATTCTATAATGACCTCACATTTCCTCCAGTAAGTCGAGAGAGGAAAGGAAAGGGACCGAATACTTCCTGTCCAAAGGCCAAACCTAGGACAAGCATAGTTCCTAGACCCCTCTTTGCTAAGACTCAGGGACAGGGTTGGAAAGGGGTGTCCAAGGGAGTGGAGCCTGAAAACAAACCCAGATTTGTTCTGAGATACTGCCTAACAACTCCCAATGCAAAGGCACCCAGGCGAGCTACTGAGCAAGCAGCAGGGTACGACTTGTGTAGTGCTGTGGATATGGTTGTTCCAGCACAGAGCAGGGCACTGGTAGACACGGGTCTCCAGATGGAGATGCCGTTGGGATGCTACGGCCGTATAGCCCCACGGTCAGGCCTAGCTTCGAAGGATTCGATAGACGTAGGTGCAGGGGAGCGGTGAAAGTGCTACTGCTGAACTTTGCAAAGAAAGGTTTCCAGATTAATACAGGGGATAGGATAGCCCAAATAATATTTGAAAGGGTGGCTTTTCCACCTCTGGAAGAAGTCCCAACTATGACCTCTACCAACCGGGGATCAGGTGGGTTTGGATCCACTGGCAGAGGGGAGTTAAGGGGCTTAACCGCAAGTTGCGAAGCAACAAGAGATAATTCAGAAAATAGGCAAATAGGCCAAAAGGAATATTATGGCCGCCGCCTTAAGCCGCGCCAGTTAGAAATAGGTCAAAGGGTGATGGTGAGGGCAACCAGACCCACTGCCAAGTTTGAGGGTAAGTGGAGGGGCCCATATCAGGTGGTAGACCGGATTGGTCCAGTATCCTATTTAGTACAGGATAAGAGACGTCGCTGTCAGGTATACCATATTAAGTTCTTAAAACCCTGGCAGGACTATTCAGAAGTACCTCAGTTGACCACAAAAGAGCGTAAGGCAGACAGAAGCCACACAGGACGTATCAGCCCAGAAAGGATTACAGGCTGTGCAAGGTTAAACAAGCCAGCCTGTAATATCTTAAGGTGGGGGATATGTGATGGCCAAAAGGTCCCCAAGCCCTTAGGAAAGGGAAAAGAGCACACTTTTACCTTAAGGGAGAGAAGCAGCAGGCGGGGATGTGAAACACAAAATGTTTTGAAACAGGAAAAAACTCACCTAGTGAATAGCTGCAGGCCACGCCCCAGCTTAGGAACAAGCTGTAGGGTTAATGAAGACCAGCTGGGGAAGCAGCACGTGATCACTGCTCAGACACGTGCAAAGGGAGTTCCCAGGGGATTACAAAAGGAAAGTAACAGAGAACAGATGCAGTTGGAGAGGAGGCAGCACTTGGAACACAGACACAGAGTGGAGAGAGCTGAGTCAGACAGTTCAGACGGTGGTGAAGAAAGTCTGAAGAGCAGCCTGCTTCCTGAGGCATATTCTGATGCCTATGCTAATGCTGAGGTTGAGAAGCAGCATTACAGGAAGAAAGGAGTTCCCAGGGGAGGAGCTACTGGAGACTCAGAACGGAGCAGGAATCCTAATGTGCTGGAGGGAGGAAAAAGCTCTCGGGTATCTGAAGATAGAGGTATTTCACAGGACAGCCCAGCCTTAGAGGAAACTGCTAGAGTATTCAAAGGAACAAGCCACAAAGCAGGGAGATTTGCTTTGGAACCTGGAGGCAGGAGATTTCCTTTGGGGAGAGATTTGAATGAGGACAGTTTTACTACAAGCCGAAGGCTTGGTAAAAGCCCAACTGATAACAGGAGAACCGTGAGTAACCCTCTGTCTAACAGACAGTTAAACAAGCTGAAAGCATTAAGCCATTCATGGAGAGAGGAAGAATTGCCAGTATGTGCTAAGCAGCCTAGAGACAGAAAAACCTCTAGGTGGAAGGAAATTCTTAAGCTTTTAGAAAGCGTAGAGCCAGGTATTACCAGGAGGAGTTTTAATCTTGATGTACCCGAGCCAGACACTGAAGATATGGAAATAGGAAGTTATCCTTCTGACAGTGAAAGTGAATGCCCGATGGAATGTGCTATATGTTACAAGACAAGCGTTTGAGCCTTGGAAAGGGAAAAGCTCAAACAGCTGCCTTGGAGAGTTAAAAGGTGTAAACAGGCTGGACTGTGTTTTAAAAGCCTTGTTTCCTTTTAGAAATGTCCCTGGAGTAAAACCAGAAAGTGTTTGCATGTGAAGAAGTTTTAGCAAGGCAAACTAGCCCTGGTGTTAAAGAGGCTAGGAGAAGTAATGAAGCTTTTGTTCATGAAGTCTGGAAGCATTTGAAGCTAATTGTATCAGGAGAAGAAAATCCTTTTACTTTCTTGTTTTGCGTTGAGCTCTATACAAGCTCTATTTTGGAGAAGCAGTGAAAATCAATAAATTTCCTGTGTTAGCCTTACAGCCTCTCGGACTTTCATTTGTTTACATGAAAACCCACAACTACACAATAAAGAGGTGACGCGCCCTATTAGGCGACCGCCTAGGGTGGCCATTAGGGGGCGAGGACATCACACCACCTACCCACACAGTGGATGGCCTGGGACTGCGCACTACCAGCACTGACAGCATATGGTCATATCAGCATGGCAGGGGTGTGTGTGCCTGTGCTGGAGGGGGCAGTGGAACCTGCCTGCAGTGGACCTAGGCCATGCCCTGTACCAGTGCGTGGTGCGCAGTGCAACATAAAAGGTCTGGCTGAGGAAAAGTACAGGTAGCCCCAGGGACCACTATGCATCTGTGGCAACAGTGTGGTGCAGTACACCCAGCCAGTGTGTCCAGAAGCAGAGGGTCATAGGTTCAAGTCCCAGCTGTGGTTCCTGCAGAGCATGTCCCTATGTTTTACCCTACAATGCAGATACAACAGCAACATGTGCAAAGTCCAAAGCAGGGGCGAACAGGGGCACAAACACCCACTCATAAAGGCCCCACAATCCAAAGATGCATGGAGAGCCAGGCTGTTGGCCCCAGCATTGAGCGGCAGTTATCATCAGAGCACTACTACTACCTCCTGCACAGTTTAGCAATGTCGGCACTGTGATCAGGACCAGTGGGGCGGGCAGGGTTGCCAACCACCCCTATCATTGCACAGTGCTGCAATAGGAGTGTGTGTGTGTCTATCCATTGTTTTGTGGCTGACCACACCTCACTGGGCCCACAATGTCCCAGCGTTACCAGTGTTAGCCTGAATATGTGCATAATGAGGAGCAAGGTGTTGTGGGTATGGCCCAGACAGTGCAGACTGGGCAGGATGCATCTGTAGAGGGTGTAGGGCAATGGCTGGGACATTGTAGTGCCCAGCCACCACCTGCATGGACAAGGTGGCCACAGCACATCTTGCTGTTAGGGCACTCTCACACTGACCAAACAATGACCTTGGCATAGCTATGTTCCTACATAGTGCTGTATAGTATCTGCCTCAAGTGGTATATGTGTGTTCTCTGTTCTGGAGGGCTACTCACTGGGGTACCTGCTGGGCCCACAATGTCCCAGCATTGCCAGCATTAGCCTGAATATGTGTATAATGAAGAGCAAGGTGTTGTGGGTATGGCTCAGACAGGGCAGATTGGCCAGGATGCATCTTCACAGGGTGTGGGGCAATGGCTGCGATACCGTAGTACCAGACCACTGCCTGCATGGACAGGGTGGCCACAGCATATTTGGGAGTGATGCTTGACAGCAACCTGCATATGGACAAGCACCTTCGAATTACCAATCGGGCTATTTTCCACAAATTAAGAGTCTTGCAGCCCCTACGTAGCATCCTCAATCATACTGACTTTAGATCTGTCGCTCAAGCCCTCATCATCCCACACTTGGACTATTGCAATGCCATACTGCAAGGCCTGCCAAGAAAAACTACAAATATTCTACAAATGGCACAAAATGTAGCGGCCCGAATCATTATGCAAAAAGGACTCTCTGACCACATTACGCCCACACTAATTGAGCTTCACTGGCTCCCAATCACGGCCCGCATTCAATACAAAATCATAGTCACGACTTTCAAACTCATCCATGACATAGCGCCCTCACACCTCAACAGCTTAACATCCAATCTACCCAACAACAGAAGTAGACGAACACCGAACCTAAATACCCTCAGCATCCCGAAGTGCTTCACAAAGGTTAATGCATGCACCAGCAACAGAGCTTTCTCATTTATAGCTCCGGCACTCTGGAACCGGTTGTCAAGTGATCTACGTGAAGCCTGCGATCTGAAAGACTTTCGAAAACAACTTAAGACGCACCTCTTCCAATCACATTTCAACTTAACTTCATGAAATGCACTAATGCCATGAAATGCACCCAGCCGTATGTAAATATGTATATAAAGATCCTTCGTATAAATTGTAAATAGGTTTAAGTACCCTGTATGTAGCTGCGATATTCAATCAACTGTAAATCCTATAACCCCATGCTTGCTGTGCACTATCTCCCCTCCCTAATCGAAATGTACATACTCTAATTACTGGCCGGTACAGCCAACTCTCCCATGTATAGCAACCGCTGCTGATCACTGGAAGCAGCGGGATACAAATGTACGTTAAATAAATAAATAAATGAAAATAAATGCTGGGAGGGCACTCACTCTGACCGAGCAGTGACCATGGCATGTCTAGGTCCCCACATAGCACTCTATACTATCTGCCTCCAGTGATACTTTTGTGTTCCCAGTGCTGGGGCCTCAATCACTGAGATGCTTGTTTGATGCACATAGTTCTTCTGTGAGCATGCACTATGGATTGGCTAGTGGACTGTCTGCAGTTAGACTGTGCATGGTTGAAACATCTATACAGTGCAGTCTGACTGTGCTATTTGCTGGTGTCTGGCAGACAGTGGTGTGAGGCAGTTGGGGGTTTCTAGAGCTAACTCCATCATTGCTGCTGGTCTGCCACTGCCCCAGCTACAGATATGGCTCTGGCCACCAACCCTGGAGGATGGATGTTACTTCACAGGGGCTGGGACACCTGTCCCTTACCTACAAAAAGGGTGATGTGAGCCCTTTGGGGTATGTAGGGTATACCACTTTGACCTATAAGGGCACTGCTACACAAACCTCATGCAAGTCTGGAAACCCCTCAGCCCTGATGACAGGCACCTGTATCAGCCAGACCCTAACACGGGATACACACTAATCTGGGTGGTGTCTGGTCCCAGAGGGCCACATGTGACTGCAGGATAAAGATGGACACCGATTTACCATCAGCTTCACTGCAAGAAACGCCTGTCACACACTGGTAGTGATGGGGATGTACAGCAGGGCCTATCTCTAGCACCACATGTACTGCGGACCTAGTGCTGGGCACCCATCCTATCCCTCAGGGAGAACACAGAACCTGCACAATGGCATGGTCTGTAGATACTCTGTGCCAGTATCACACACTGTCAGTTCATCTTTCCAAGCTGAGGTACCGAAGAGGTGCAGACCCCATTTGCTGATCAGCTGTAGACAGCTATTCAGCATGTGTATTGCATCATGGGTACTGGTGGGGTTACCCTATCCTGGCACTCAGAGCAGACAGTTTGTGCAGTGACCTGCAGTCCTTCTGTACCCAGCCTTTGCTGTGACATACACCATGGAGGTATAGCTTACTGGTTAATACAATGCCATTCTTGGCAGTGTTCATGGGTTCAATTACTCATTGTTCCCTCCTCTCATGCCTGTCCTATTCAAATAGCGTGCAAGCCTGTAACAGTCATATTTTAGCAGATTTGTGCTGCCAGCCCATAATACCCTCGCCACAATTGCCAACATTCCCTCAGTCTGTCTATCTGCGTCTGTCAGCTGTATAGAGTCCTGTCTGCCTGTGCATGCTGTCACCCCATGTCCTGCACTGCTACCCTTTCCTGCATTGCGCTTCTTCATGCTTGCCTCGCCTGTGCCTGATCTGCATGGCATCACCACTCCTCTGTCCACCCATCATTGTAACTATCCTGCCACCTCCGCCTCCACTGGGGGACATGTATTCCCATCATCTGCCATCATCTGCCACCAACTAGAAACAGAGCTGTAGCACAATGGTTACTACACAGACTGCTGGTCCATGAGTCATGGGTTCGATTCCCCAGTGTGCCTAATGAAAAAGGCTGGCTGAGGCATCCTGTGTAACCCTTTGAAAGCCGACTATAACGGTCTTTCCAGTACTTTACATTGCCAACACCCTGTGCTGTGGTACAGTTGCCCCCACCATGTTTGTCATCAGTACTGGCAGCCACATGGGATGCCCGCAGATATGTCAGGTCCAGCGGCTCCCTGCTCTCCCTCCTTCACTCAACTGTTCATTGCCTTTCCTGAGTGCTCTATCTAGTGTTAGGGCTACATCTGTCTCTGTTCCTCACAGGTCATGCATGTCATCCTGAAGCACCTTGCAGCCCTTAGGCCACACTAACCTAGGGCACCATAACCTTGTTAGGCCACCTTAACCTATGGTTCCGTAACCCAGGGTGCCTTCTAAGGTGCCTTGTCCAGGGGTGCCTAATACGGCGCTTAGCCTATGGAGCCCTACTGTATAGGGCACCTTACAAAGCGCCTTATGAGGCACCTTACAAGGCACCTTATAAGGCACCTGATAGGGCACCTCACAAGGCACCTTATAAGGCACCTAACAAGGCACCTTATAAGGCACCTTATAGGGCACCTAACAAGGCACCTTATAGGGCACCTTATAAGGCACCTTACAAGGCGCCTTGTAAGGTGCCTTATGAGGCGCTTTGTAGCACGTGTTAGTTTGTAACATGCGTTAGCTGATACGGCTTGTTGTAATGATGCAACGCCCATGCCTTTATATGGGCATCTGTACCTTTACCGTGGAACCTAACGCAAGTGACATTACCACAGTTTAGAAAACATACCCCTTGATATCACATTGAAACCTTAAGCCTCAAAACCAGAAAGAGAATATAGCAAAATAGAAATCAGTTTATAAAAGCTTTATAGTTCCTGATAAATGCTTTGAAAATATACTCTTAAAGAGTGGAAGCAGAAAGAGGAATTCTGAAAGACTTTAAGGGCCTGATTTATAATGGGACACCTATGTGACAAGTCCAAAATGGCACCTATTTTATAAAGGCACCATAGGTGTCTTTATGCTTTTATAAAAAAGACTCCCAGATCCATTTCCACTAGCATACATCTGCTGATGCACACATTTTTAGACCTTTTTTGAAGCAGGTATAAATTTATGTGTGTACTCTACACGTGACTATCCCCTCAACTATCCATAGGGCCACCAGGAGTCACCATTGACTCAATGGCATTTAACAACAACTCTACACGCACAGGAGTATTTTATAAAATACATGCATACATCACAACTCTATCTCTGCTCTGCTCAAATATACCCCAAGGAATGCCAATGTGCAGATCCTTTAAAAGTAAGTGCATACTTTTTGTTCATTATTTTGTGTGCACATATGTGGTCACCCAATTTAAAGCTTCAGCTATAAAGGGAACAACAAGTGTGTAGCTTTGAGACACAGAATTGGAGGAATATTCCCGGATGCAGAAAGTAGAGTGTGTGTGGTCCAGGATATCACTGCTTGACCCAATACAAGCATTGTGGAATCTGTGTCTTTTGGGGAAACTGCTAGGTACTATGATCTAGATTGGCCACTGCTGGAAACAGGATACTGGGCTTGATGGACCTTGGTCTGACCCAGTATGGCATATGTTATATTCTTATTTTCTTATGTTCTTATGTTTGAAACGTGAAATCACATCAGGTATACTGGATTAAAGAAACATAGAAATATGATGACAGAAAAAGACCACATGGCCTATCTAGTCTGTCCTTCCATAACAACAACTACAACAGTCCCCTTTTTACCTCTAGAGATCCTCTGTGTTTGTCCCATGCTTTTTTGAATTCAGTTATTGTCCTCATCTCTACCACCTCCACTGGGAGACTATTCCATGGATCCACTACTCTTTCCGTAAAGAAATATTTCCGCATATCACTCCTGAATCTATCTCCCTTCACCCTCATCCCATGTTAAATTGAAAGAGGCTCTCTCCCTGAACATTTATGCCATGGAGGTATTTAAACATCTCAATCATATCACCTCTATCCCGCCTTTCCTCTAAGGTGTACATATTAAGATCCTTCAGTCTGTCCTCATATGCTTTATAATGTAGACCACTAATCATTTTAGTAGTCACCCTCTGCACCAACTCCATCCTGTTCACATCCTTTTGAAGGTGTGGTCTCCAGAATTGCACACTATACTCCAAATGAGGTCACACCAAAGACTTATACAGAGGCATTATCACCTCCTTTTTTCTGCTAGCCATTCCTCTCCGTATGCACCCAAGCATCTTTTTAGCTTTTGCTGTCACCTTTTCTACCTGTTTAGTTACTTTAAGATCATCAGACACAACAACGCCTAGGTCCTGCTCTTCTTTAGTGGACAAAAGTACTTCACCCCCTATACTATATTGCTCCCTTGGATTGCTGCAGCCCAAATGCATGACCTTACATTTCTTAACATTAAATCCCAGCTGCCAAATTCTAGACCATTCTTCAAGCTTAGCTAGATCCCTCCTCATGTTATCTACACCTTCCTGGATGTCTACTTTATTGCAGATTTTGGTATCATCCGCAAAGAGGCAAACCTTACCCGACAGCCCTTCCGCTATACCACTAACAAAGATGTTAAAAAGAATCGGAAAGAGAAGTGCATATATAGATTTTAAAGCAATGGAAAAATGAAAAATGAAAAACTGGGCCTATAAGGATTTATGATGAGACTATAATGAGCAAGAAACAGTCTGATAGTCCTAAAACATTTTTTAGAAGGTAACTTCCTGTGTCTTGTTTTGTTTGATAAAAACAGTGATTTTGATATGGGACTTAGAGGGTATGAAAGATTATGGTTTTCTTTTTTTCAAAAATGGATTTACAGTATAATAAGGACATAAAATATGCCATACTGGGTCAGACCAAGGTCCATCAAGCCCAGTATCCTGTTTCCAACAGTCGCCAATCCAGGTCACAAGTACCTAGCAGTTTCCCCAAAAGACACAGGTTCCTCAGTGCGTGTATTGGGTCAAGCAGTGATATCCCAAGTCCCTTTTAATAATGGTTTATGGACCTTTCCTCCAGGAACTTGTCTAAACTTTTTTTAAACCCAGCTACACTAACAGCTCTTACTACATCCCCCGGTAACAAATTCCAGAGTTTGATTACACGTTGAGTGAAAAAATATTTTCTCTTATTAGTTTAAAATAGGTTGCCTTGTAGCTTCATTGCAAGTCCCCTAGGGGTATGTTTACTAAGCGGCGCTAACATCACAGCTGCAACGTTATCGCGCGATAATGACGCATTAGACACATAGAAATATGATGACAGAAAAAGACCACATGGCCTATCTAGTCTGTCCTTCCATATCAATATTAGCATGCGAGAATGTCACATATCGCGCGATAATGTCTTCGGCGGCATTAAGGTGTGCAGAGGTTGGAGTAAGGCTTTCCAGAGGGTGGACTAAGGCTCCCCAGGGGCGGAGAGAAGGGGTCAATGGGCAGAGAGAGGGCAGGGAGAGGCCCCATGCACACTAGCGCTGTGAAATGAAGGGCTGAAAATTAGCCCCAGTGAAAACCTCGCGCTAGAGGCACATTTGCAGGGGAGAGAGACCATTTAATTCAGCAAAGTGCAGCACAGGCAGGGAAACAAAAAAAAATGATAGTAGTGATACATGTGCGGGAACATCACAGTGCCCAAGTACGAGCGGGCACTACAGTGAGGCTGCAAATGGGGTACAGGGGGCTGCAGGTGGGACATGCAGTGTGGCAGCTGGGACACAGGGTGGGCTAGGCAGATGCCTAGGTGACACATAGGAATGTGGAAGCGGAAAACCAGTAGGACAGCAACTGACCAAGGGCAAACATGGCCACGAGTGTGTGTCCCACAGTGTCCCAGGGGACAGTACCCAGCAAGTACCCCAAAGGGCACATAACATTGACAGGTGGTGCCGGGGGGAAGCGTGGATGTCTATGCAGGCACCCCTACCCCATATCACGCACCATAGGTAGCCGCCTACCGGCACACAGGATGGCCTGGGACTGTGCACCACCAGCACCAGCAGCACAAGGGCATGTCAGCATGGTGGCGGAGGGGGCAGTGGCATCTGACCACAGCAGACCACGGCCAAGCCCCATTTAGGTGGGTGCCATGCACTGCAACAGACAAGGTCTGTCTGACGAACAGTCATGGTATCCCCAGGGAATGATCTGCCCCTGTGACAACCATTTGGTGCAGTACACACAGCCAGTGTGTTGGAGGGGCAGAAGGTCACAAGTTGAAGTCCCAGCTGTGCCTCCTGCAAACCATGTCCCTATATTTCACCCAGTACTAAACCATGGTAATAACAACAGAACCATTATTGCAGATAAAAGAAACACACCATAAACACCTACATTTTACCCTGCAGAGCACAGACACCATAAACATGTGCAATCCCTAGAGCAGAGTTTCCCCACTGCAGTCCTGGAGGGCCAAACACCATTCAGGTTTCATGCTGTCCCTAATAAATATGCCTGTGCTGCATTTGTATGCAGCACCCCCATTGTATGCAAATGTATCGCATGCATATTCATTAGGGACAGCATGAAAACCTGAACAGTGTTTGGCCCACCAGGACTGAAGCTGGGAACCTCTGCCCTAGAGCGGCGGCCGACAGGGGCACAAACACCCATACCCACAGGCTCCACTATCCAAAGCCTCATGGAGAGTCAGGCATTTGGGCCCTGCGCAGAGCAGCATCTCCCAATACTGGCAGCTGCATACCTTAACAATGCCATCCTAATCTTGGGAACACATTCCACATATATCATACCGATTGCTATGATTAATGTCAGATAACAAGTCCTAGGTTAAACACGATTTGTCGACAGAGATTCATCATAGCAACCTTTCTGATATCTGTGGAGTGTGTTTCAGTTTTTGCTTCTGACAGTGTTTACCACCCCGAGGAGTGATCACAACAGTATTGCATACCATAGCAATGCCCGTACTGTGCCCAGGACTGGTGTGGCGGCCAAGGCTGCCACCATCCTCTATATTTGCACAATGCTGGCATAAGTGTGGGAGTGTGTATGTCTGTCCAGCGTGTTGTGGCTGCCTACACCTTACTGAGCTCACACTGCTTGCACTGTTTCCAGTGTTGGCCTGCCAATGTGCATAATGAGGAGAACGGTACTGTGTGTATAGCCCGGACAGGGTGGCCAAGGCAGGATGCATCTGCACAGGCCATAGGGCAATGGCTGGGACATTGTAGTGCCCGACCACTACCTGCCCGGACAGGGTGGCCACAGCATGTCATGCTGGGGGGGGGGGGGGTGTCACTCTCACCCTGACTGAGCAGTGGCCACGGCATGGCTAGGTTCCCCCATAGTGCTATACAGCATTTTTTTTGTAAGTGATTTTATGGGCTTTCTTTTTCTGGGGCTCAATCACTGATATACCTGCTTGGTGTGTGTGTTCACATCTCATTGTTGGGTGCACACAGTTTCTCCAGAAACATGCACTATGTACTAGCTAGCAGACTGTCTGCAGTTAGCAGGTGTATGGCTGGAATACCTTGCAGGGTGCAGTGGATGGAGACTGACTGTGTCCTCTGCTGGTGAATGTCAGATAGTGGGGGTGGGCAGCTGAGCTTTTCCAGGCCTACTGCCTGTCTGCCAGTGCCCTATGTGATGCGTACAGATCGGCATTGACTGCCCTGTAGGGTGCCTATTCTAGCCAGACTGGGGTTGATGGTCCCCTCTACTGTCACCATTGCAGAGCTGTAGAATGTGGATCTTGGTGGATGATCCTGTCCCCCACCCTGAGCCACAGAAGGTGGGTTGGGTGGTGCTACATAATTTGCTTTTGGATCCAAACACCCCCCTTCACCTATAACATGTAACCATTACACCCACACAGGATATGCACTATTCTGGGGGCATCATAGTCCACAAGGGCTAGACGTGACTGAGAAATACAGATGGACACAGGTGTATCCTAGGTGTGTCTGCAAGGACTACCTATCACACACTGGCACTGATGAGGACCTGCAGCATAGTCTATCTCAGCCAAGCCAGGTGATGTGGACCTGGTGCTGTGCGGCCCACCTTGCCCTCAGGGTGAGCACAGGACCCGCACAATGTCACAGTCTGTAGCTACTCTGTGCCAGTAACACACATGGTCAGTTCCCCCTACCAGGCCGAGGTGCTGTGAGGGTGCATACCCCATCTTGTGATCAGCTGTAGACTGCTGATCTGCATGTGAATTGCATTATGGGTATGGGTGGGTTTACCCTATCCTGGTAACCACAGCAGACAGTTTGTGTGGTGACCTGCAGTCTTTCTGTAGCCAGCCAGCAGTGTGTAAGTAGCTGTAAAGATGTAGTGCACTGGTTACTTCAGTGACCTTAGAGGCAGAGGTCATGGGTTTGATCCCACAGTGGTATGATTTAATAAGGCTGCCTGAGGCTTTCCCTTTTCATGTAATGTAATTATGAGTGGGCAAGGTACAGATGTCCTAGATATCAAAAGGGTAGATAGACTTTGTCACATTCCTCTTCACTTCTCACCACCACCAAAATGTGGTCTATTAGACAACTTTTTGGTGGTGGTGGTAATCGAGGAGGAATGTGACAAAGTCTATCTACCCTTTTGATGTCTAGGACATCTGTACCTTGCCCACTCACAATCTTAAATGACAGAGGTGTAAGGCAGGGGTCTCCAAATCCAGTCCTGGAGGGCCACAAACCAGTCAGGTTGGTAGGATATCTCTAATGCATATTGTGACACAGCAGCTGGCACAGAGCCCATGGAGTTAAGGGAAAGTAAGGAACTTACCTTAGAATCAGCTGGGCAGCAGACAAACTCAGCTCATGTAGAATTAGCTGAGCAGCAAACAAACCCAGCTCATGTAGAATTAGCTGAGCAGCAGGCAAACTCAGCACATGTAGAGTTAGCTGAGCAGCAAACAAACTCAGCACAAGAAAAGCAAAAAGGCATTAGAGTAAAATGTCCTTGCACTAGTCCTGACGTAGCTAGAAGCAGGAAGACTAATCAGGAACACCTGTTCTCAGAAGCCCAGGCAGCATGCAAAGAGAACAAGGATAAAAGCTGCAGGGTAGAACCAGGGAAGGCCAGTAGGGGCAGTGACCTGGGAGGACTAAGCCAGCATCCAGTGAACACACGTCATGCTGGAGGAAATCCACTGAGGGAAGGAAGCAGTAGGTGTGGCAGCAGAGCAGGAAACAGCCAGCAGCTTGCCAAGGACCCTGCTAGGATTCCTGGTAGTTGGAGAGCCCAGGAGAGAGCTGCCAGAAGCCCAGATATAAGAGACAGAACCACAGCTAAGAGGTGGGAACCTAGCTTTGCTAAAGAAAAGGCAAGAAGTTCTGTTTGGTTTGAAAGGCAAGGGCGTGGCACCAGAAGTAACTTTGATACTGAAAGTTATACAGTAATTCCACCAGTGTGGAGAAGAAGGGAAAGCCAGAAGGAAGCTTTTAATATACCAGGCATTCAGAGCCCTGGATTTAAAGAGCCCTTTCTAGAAAAGCCAGCCCATGACTCACAGGAGAGTTTTAAGGAAGACAGCAGCTGTGAAGAGTGTGACCCATATGCAATCGTAAGTGACTCTGAGTTAATGCAGTGGGAGAACAGCAGCTATAATTCTGACCCTGTGCTCATGGATTGTACAATTTGTTTATCTGACGATATTGTATCTTTATGTTGAACGTGTGCAAAGCAGCCAGCTGATGGTGCCTAAAGGAAAGAAGATATTTTCTGTGCGACAGTTCTTTTGTTTCATATTGTTTGTTGTATCCCAGGAATATCCCCTCAGGGCAGGGAATAAAGCCCTAATATTACTTTTGCCTTACCACTTGACTACAAGACTCTTTTTTGTATCAAAGGCAACTAAAATCTTAACACCCTAGGCAGCCGCCTAATAGGGTCATATGAGGTAGCTATCACTCACTAACTCTCACAATATATATCTCATGCATATTCATTAGGGCTATCCCAAAAACCTACCAGGATTGCGGCCCTCCAGGGCAGGGTTGGACACTCCTGCTCTACATCATGCTTTTTGTTTTACTTTTTGTTTATCTATATCTATATGTTACAGGTCATGCTAAGCATAAACATATTGGTCACGCTTAATCGTCCTGCAAACAGAAACTCCCTGTCTTGCAAGATATAACCTTGACTGTCTCTCTTATTCATAAACACCCCCTGTGAAGCTGTCAGCATATTTAGAGCTTTCTCACACTCTAAACATTTCCCTGTGAGACCCTAGCTCCCTTTCGAGTCCCTTTCTACAGAAGTCATTATAAAAGAGGAGACAATTGTATACAAGGTAGAGAGGATATTTATATGATTTGGAATTGTTTTTCAATGTTAAGGGCAAACTTGAAATTTAAAAATACTTATAGTACAGTATGTTGCAATTTTGTGGTAGCTTTTGACATAGTATCCAATGAAGATCTGATTTCCAAATTACTGCATTTTGTGTAGGTCCCCCACCTCATGCCTTTAATGAATTGCAAAAAGTAATTTAACTTTTGCTTCGGGAGACATCTCTGTGATTTGGACATCCGCATACTCATTTGCAGACATCCAAATGTACGAATAGCACGTTTAAAATAACTCCCTTAGATTCCATCCTCTTACCATTTAGGGATTTTCTGGGTTTATCCTATGCATTTTTGAATTCTAACACTGTTTTTGTCTCCCCCACCTCCACTGTGATTCCAGGCATCCACCACCCTTTCCATGATCATACTGTATATTTCCTGATATTTCTTTTAAGTTTACCTCCTTGCAACTTTATTTTGTACACTCTAGTTCTACAGCTAAAATATGCACTTAAGCACTAACCCCTTCCCAACCCTGCCTCTGAGCATCCCTCTACTTAAATAGTCCAGACAAATTTATAAAAGACTATTTTGGTACTCAAAATGTTTCTATACCATTGGAAATGCCTTCTAAAATTACCCCTTTACTAAGCAGTATTTGCTAACCCTAATCAGGATAAAAGTCTGGCATGGTCCTAATGAAAAAATTATTAGTCTCAAGCATCAAAATGTAATATATGTAAATTCAAACCTATTTTCAATTTACTAATTTGCCTCAAACTAAACTGCTGTAAACACTCAGCTCTAGAAAAATAATGTAATGCTTAAATGCAATAGTATTTAAAAAATCATTAGCTTCTACTATAGATTTCATTATCTTAAACCATTAGCTTAATTTCTAATAAATGCATCTTAATTATAAAAACTAAGGATGAAAGAATCAATGACAAAATAGTGGCACTGCTGGGATATGTAGAGATATCTGTTTTAGCTGAAACTAATGTAACCCAGGGTTGCACTATCTGTTCTCAGGGCTGGCCTGTTCATTGTGCGAGAATGTTGTTCACACAGGGCCCCACGCCAACAACATCTTGCATATTCAGCACCAGCAGGGTCGGCTTTAGAGGGAGCCAGAAAGGCCCTGGCTCACCTCTGACAGCCACCGAAGCAAAGAGCACCATTTTTCTACATTTCGGCAGCTGTGTTCTAGTATAGGCTGCTGGTGTGGTGGAGGTCAAAGGGAATTTCCTTTTCCTACCACTCAGTGCGCCAGTGGTCTGAACTAGAACACAGCTGCTGAAGTGAAGAAAAATGGCGGCTGTCAGAGGTGAGCTGTGGCCTTCCAGGAGCCCTCTAAAGCCAGTCGGACAGGTACAGGGCTCTTTGGGGTGCCAGGACTAGAAATAGCTGATGGGGGGGGGGGGGGCTAGGGCTGCAAATGGGCTGATGGGGGGCAGGACTGGAAATGGACTGATGAAGGGGCTAGGATAGGACTGGAAATAGCTGATGGGGGAGCTAGGACTGGAAATGGGCTGATGGGGGGGGGCTAGGATTGGAAATGGGCCGATGGAGGGCTAGGATAGGACTGAAAATGGCTGATAAGAGGGCTAGGACTGGAAATGGACTGATGGGGGGCTAGGCTAGGACTGGAAAAGGCTGATGGGGGACTAGGATAAGACTTGAAAGGGCTGATAGGGGGCTAGGTTTGGAAATGAGCTGAAGGGGAGGCTAGGATTGGAAATGGGCTGATGAGGGGGGATAGAAGAATGGGACTAGAAGGGTGCGGATGCTGGGTGGGGCTGGAATTAGGGGGGAGTTGATGTTGGGGGAGGACTAGAATGGGATGGGGTTGGGGGAGTGAGGATAGAAAGAGGAAAATATATTTTGTGTGGGAGGGAAGAAAAATATATGATTGGCTGGGTATTGGGAGAGTAAGCGGGGATTGAGGATGGAGGGGTGAAATTTGAGTGGATGAAAAATAAAGAAAGAAAGAAATGGAGGAAAGAACAAAAGGGGAAAGATAGTATGTTAAAGCAGATGTAGAGAGAATGGAAAAAAAACTAGAACAGAAAAGAAAGGACAAATGGACAGCAGACAGAGAAAGTTAGCAGAAGACATAAAGAAACCAGAAGAAAGTGACTGGAGAAATTGCAACTGAAAAATAAAATGCCCAAACAACAAAAGGTAGAAAAATACTTTTTTATTTTGAATTTATTAACTGGAATATGTCTGCTCTGGGAAATGTGCATCGTTAATGTCTTTGCATTTTGTTTTGTACAAGAGGAAATTAATTTATAGTTTTATTTCTCCAGTGTTGTTGTACATTCCAAGTTTGGCCTTTGGGGTTCCCAGTTTAATTATTGTCTTCCTATTTCTAAATTGTGATCCCTTGTTCTTTGTTTGGTGACAATCTATGTTCTGCATGTGCAACCAAGCTGAGGTATTCTGTTTATGTAATTTCTATTTGACAGTGCCACTTGTTCTCTTTCCCCAGTAGGAGATATATTGGTATTCTCTGAGATGTATTGGTTTAATATTTGCAGTATTGCCTTTTGATAATGAGTCCTGGCAGTGCTATTATGGCACTGGAGTATAATAATGTAGAAATCTAGTAGTCTTTCTTTATCCAGACAGTCATTAAGAGGCATGTTTACTAAAAGTTAGTGCACATTAACATTATGCAAATATTTATGCAAATAAGGTCCCTTATGCAAATGAGGCCCCGCATTGAGTCTCTGCACATGGCCCCGTAGCCCCCTTGGGCTGCTCCTGTCTGTTCTGCAGCTGCTTCTGTTCTGAGTAGAGAGGCCCCTTACACTTTCAAGATCCTGGAGCTTTATTAGACTAAGGGGCATGTTTACTTAAGGTTAATGTGTGTTAAGTAAAGTTAACATGCGTTAAGTGCTGCAATGTTCCATACAAAAGAATGAGCCATTGCATTACTTAACGCACATTAACTTTACTTAGGGGTATGTTTACTAAAACCCCGGTAATGTGCGCGGCCCGCTAGTGTGCGGGTGCCATATAAGGAGTGGGCGTTTCTTTCTGAAAAAGCAAAACCGGGATTTAAATATGCGCTAAGGTGCACGGCGCCCATGTGCACCCCGCACATTAGCGCATGAGAAAGCTGCGCGGGAGGCATAAGTGGCGCGCTGATGTGCAAGCAGAGGAGCAGAGCCACAGCACAATGGTTAAGACACTTACCAATGGTGCAGGGATCAAGGGTTCAATCCCCCACAGTGCCCAATGAAGACAGCTGGCTGAGGCACTACTTTAGGAGGCGTTTAAATAATGGGCAGCATAAGGCGGCAGGCTAATGCTTTAGGAGGCATTTTAATATTGGGCGGCATAAGGCGGCGCGCTGATGCACAAGCACAGGAACAGAGCCACAGTACAATGGTTAAGACACTGACCAATGATGCAGGGACCATGGGTTCAATCCCCCACTGTGCCCAATGAAGAATGCTGGCAGAGGCATTACCTATTATGGGTAAGTTTGCTTTAGGAGGCATTTTAATTTTTATTTTAATTACTACTATTAGCAAACGCACTCTCAAAGCGTGTTAACATAAGGCGCCCCATAAGGCACATTTTAAAGTGCACTGTCCACCAAGGCACCCTAAAATGTTGCTTATAGGGCGCTTTATAGGGTGCCGTATGAGGTACCGCAAGGTCACAGCAATGTTTTTGATGGCAGCACTGTGCAGTTTAAGGAATGGGGAGGAGTGGCCTAGTGGTTAGGACAAGGTACTTCAGGCTGGAGGGCCAGGGGTTCAAATCCCACCTGGGGTCAGCAATCTCAGGCCAGAGGGACTGGAATTTCTAGTCCTATAGGCACTCCTTGTGGTCTTGGGCAAGCCACTTAACCCTCCATTGCCCATGTTCCCTGTAAGTATTAGCATATGTGTGTCATATCCCCTCGTGTTAAATGTATCTCCCAATTGACCGCTTTGACCTGGTGAAAAGCGGGATATAAATACAGCTAAATAAATGAAAAGCATAAGTAGGTGTGCTGACATGCAAGGAGGAGCAGCAGTGTAGCACAATGGGTAAGGCACTGACTGCTGATACAGGGGTCATGAGTCTGCTCCCCAGTGTGCCTAATACATAAGGCTGGCTGTGGCATCAGCTTTGCAATGTATGTTTTTTTTTCCTGCAGCACTTTAGTTGTATTTTATTAATTGCTGCCAGCAAACAGGTCCTCACATGCCGTAATTGAAGGTGCCGCATAAGGCACCCTATAAGGCACTCCATAGGGCACATTATAAAGTGCACTGTCCACCACGGCACCCTTAAATGTCCCCTATAGGGCACCCTATAAGTTGCTCCACAGGATAATGTATAGTGCACCTTATATGGACGGTAACCATAAGGTAACCTATAGGGCGCCCTATAAAGTGCCCTCTGAGGCACCTTATGGGTACAGTACGATGAGGGTGTTTTTGCTGGCAGCAATAATGTACATTAAAAAGAGATAATGCTCTGGGCAGCCCCATCAAATAACCCCACTGTGGGTTTGAACCCATGACCTCTGGCTCCACAGGCAGTGAAGTAACCATTGTGCTACAGCCCTATAACTGCTAGCAAGCCCCTGGCTGGCTGCAGAGGGAGTGCACGTCACCACACAGACAGTCTGCTGTGGTCACCAGGATAGGGTTAGCCCACCCGTACCCATGATGCACTACACATGCAAATCAGCTGTCCACAGATAAACACAAGATGGGGAATGCACCCCCACAGCACCCCGGCCTGGTAGGGGGAAGTGACCATGTGCACCCCCACAGCACCTCGGCCTGGTAGGGGGTACTGACCGTGTGTTTTACTGGCACAGAGTAGCTACACACCGTCACATTGTGCGGGTACTGTGCTCACCCTGAGGGTGCGGTGAGGCGCCCAGCACCAGGTCCACAGCACCTTACATAGCTGAAAGAAGCCATGTCAGAGGTCCAAAGCAGTGTTAATGTGGGAGATAGGTAGTTTCTGCAGAAACACCTTGGATATTCCTGTCTGTCTCAGTCAGGTGTAGCCCCTATGGACTCCTAGGTGGGCCATGTACCACCACCCCCCTCCCCCAGGGCTGAGGGTGGCAAATAGGGTCTCCTATCAACAGATCCCCATTCTACCTCCCTGCAATGGTGGCAGTAGAGGGGTCCAGCAACCCTGGTCCTGCTAGGGAACAGACACCCTACAGGGCAGTCAATGCAGCTCTGTACACATCCATAACACAATAGTAGACAGACATTAGGCCTGGATATGCTAAGCTGCACCCCACCACTATCTGATATTCTCCTGCAGCAAGCCTTCAGCCACTACACCCTGCAAGCCACTCCATCAAGACACATACCAGCTGCAAACAGTCTGCTAGCTAGTCCATAGTGCATGTTCCCACTGGAAATGCATGCACCCAGAACTGGGATGTCAGCACACACAACAAGCAGATAAATCAGTGACTGGGCCCCAAAAGGAAACCCATAAATATCACATGAGAGAAATACTATATAGCACTATGGGGGTGCCTAGCCATGCTGTCGTCACTGCACAGTCAGGGTGAGAGTGATCCCCCAGCAGGACATACTGAGGTCACCCTGTCTGTGTAGGTGGTGGCGGGCACTACAATGTCCCAGCCAGTGCCCTATGCCCTGTGCAGATTCATCCTGGCCAGGTCACCCTGTCCGGGCTATACCCATGGTACCTTGCTCCTCATTATGCACATTGGCAGGCCAATACTGGCAACAGTGCTGGCAGTGTGGGCTGTGGAAGGTGTTTGCAGCCACCACACACTGTATAGACAGACACACACTCCCACACCTATGCCAGCATTGTGCTACTATAGAGGAGTTTAGCAGCCCTGCCCACCACACCAGTCCTGGGCACAGTACAGGCATGGATATGCTACGTAATACTGTTGAGCGTCACTCCCCAGGGTGGTAAACACTGTCAGAGACCAGACCTGAAGCACACACCGCAGACATCAGAAAGATTGTTATGATGGAGCTCAATGAGCAAACTGTGCTTAACGTAGGACTTGCTATCTGCCAGTAATCATAGGAAACGTTTGATAGGTGTGTACCGTATACCCAGGTGTAGGGTGGCATTGCTAAGGTATGCAAGTGCTAGTATTGGGAGATGCACGCAGGGCCCAATGTCCTGCCTCTCCAGGAAGCATTAGCCAATGGGGCCTGTGGGTGTGGGTGTGGGTGTGTCTGGCCCTGTTGGCTGCTGCTTTACGGCAGAGGTTCCCAACTCCAGTCCTGGTGTGCCAAACACTGTTTGGGTTTTCATGCTGTCCCTCATGAATATGCATGGGATACATCTGCATACCATGGGGGTGGTGCATAGATATGCAGCACAGGCATCTTTATTAGAGGCAGCATGGAACCTGAATGGTGTTTGGCCCTCCTGGACTGCATTTGGGGGATTCTGCAGTAGGTAATGCACATTTCTATGGTGTTTGTGCTGTGTAGGGTAAAATAGAGGTTTTTGACCCATGCTAATGGTCTCAGCAATAATGGTTCAGTCTTTACTACCATGTTTTCTTCATGGGTAAAATAAGGGGACTGGGTTGACAGGAGCCTCAGCAGGGATTTGAACCTGTGACTTTCTGGTCCTAAAGGTTCTGGCTGTGTCTGCTGCACCACCGTCTTAGCACAAAAACATTGCATTCCCTGGGGAGTCCATGGCTGTTTGTCAGACAGGGCCTGTCTGTTGGAGTGCACTGCACCCACGTGAAGGGGGCTAGGCCACCGTCTGCTGTGGGCAGCAGCCACTGCCCCCTCCACCAACGGTACCCCTCTGCCACCATGCTGACATGGCCTTATATTGGTGACAGCATCACAGCTAAATGATATGTGGCCCTCCAGGACTGCATTGCGGGGACTGTGGTCTAGGTAATGCGCATGTTTCTGGTGTCTGTGCTCTGTAGGGTAAAATAGAGGTGTTTGGACCATGCTTATGTTATCTGCAAAAACGGTTGGTCTTTACTATCATGGTTTAGTGGTGGGTAAAATATGGGGATTGGGTTTGCAGGAGCCCCAGTTGGGACTTGAACTGGTGATCTTTGGCTCCTGAACACACTGTCTGTGTTCACTGCATCACACTGTGGCCACAGAGACAGTGCAGTCCCTGGAGATAGGAAACCTGCCCAAAGGAGACATAAACCCTGCTCTGCACAATTTCACTGTGGGATCATTCACCTTGTATGGAGATGGAGCGTAAAAATAATAATTATTTTTTACGCTCCGTCCCCATACAAGGTGAATGATCCTACAGTGAAATTGTGCAGAGCAGGGTTTATGACCCTGCTCTGCACAATTTCACTGTGGGATCATTCACCTTGTATGGGGACGGAGCGTAGGCACTTCTAAAATTCATATTTCTTTTTTGGGGCTTTCTTGAGAGTGATTTTTGATGTTTTCCATGACTATCACTGTTGCCCAGCTGGATTATATTTTTTTAGAATTTTGTTGTGGTCATTTTCAATTTTTATTTGCTATTTTGTTCTGTGCACATGTATCACACTGCTCACGTTTTGTAGGTTTCCCTGGTTTTGCTGTACATTGCTGACAGAAATGGTTTCTCTTCCCTTTAAATCGGCTCTAACGCGAGGTTTTCACTCGCGGTATTTTTTTCATCGAATTTCAGCCCCGCTCCTGTGCAGGGAGCCTCTCCCCTTCCACTCTCCACCCATTGACCCCGTCTCTCCGCCCCTGGGGAACCTTCCTCTGCCCTCCGGGAGCCTTTCCACGCCTCTATCGCTCATTTGTGCGACGCGCACATGAGCGGGCCCATTAGTGCAGCGCCCAAAAACGCATCATTAGCGTGCGCTAAGGTACCTTAGCGCATGCTCAAGTGCGCCCCACACAGTAGCGCGGTTTAGTAAACATACCCCTTAATGTGCATTAACCTTTAGTAAACATGCCCCTAAGCCTTCCAGGATCTGGGATCAGGGTTCTGGGACTTGTGCCAACTAAAGTGAGGATGGATTGTATCAAGGGAGACAGTTGCTCTTAAGCCCTTTGATACTGTGTGTCCCCTTGTTCCCACAGAATTCACTGAAGAGCAGACAGTGTTATAAGGTTGTTACAGAGCTGCGTCTGTGTGTGTGTGCATGTGTGTTTGTGTGAGGGGGGGGGGTAAGTGTGTGTCAGAGTCTCATAGTAAGAAGAATATAGAGAGAAAGAGAGAACAAGGGGGAGGAGAGAGAGAGAGAGAGAGAGAGAGAAGTGGGTGTCAGAGCCTCATGTCCCTCATGTCCGATGAATAAGAAAGAGAGGGAGAGAAGGGTGGGGTGTAAGGAGTGTCCGATGAAATAAGAAGAGCAGAGAGAGAGAGAGAGAGAGAGAGAGAGAGAAGGGGGGGGAGGGGTGTAAGGAGTATTGTGTGTCAGAGCCTCATAGCAAGAAGTATCCGATGAATAGGAAGAGAGAGATATTTTTGTGTTTCTCTGTATTTATAGTGAAAATCTTCAGCACCTCCTTTTGTCATAATTTGGTTTGTTTGAGGTCTGCTATCACTTGATTAGCAAGGAGAGGCTGTTTCATTCAGTCTGGAGACAGACATCACCAGGGGGTCAGAGCTAATCTCCTCCTGTGAACTACGCTCATTAAGTTTGGAGACTGACATCACCAGAGTAACAAAAGCTGCTTGCAATCCAAGGTCTGGGAAAAGCCATGACACCTATGCTAGGCATAATGTCATGCTGTTGTATGCTGACATCTCCCACACCTTTTTATTTTTATTTATTATTTGTGCCTGGAAATGGTGGAAGCAAACCTGTGGTACCTGTCCCAGCTGCAATTACATGATAGTAGGCAGCTTGTCTAATACCTCCTGTATTAAATACCTTGCTATGTCCAGCAGGTCCCCTGTCCTGCACAGTACTGTCTCTAGTGTTCTAGAGATAAACAAGTCCCATTATGAGTCCAAACCTCGTGTCTTAGGTAGGGCAGTCACTACTGGTGGGGGGGGGGGGGGGAACCCAATATGCTACCTCAGTGCCCGTCTTAGAGAGAATGAACAGTGCATAAGGGCTGCAGGAATTTCTGAGGAGGTTAAAGCCGAAAGGTACCATGATGCTATGAGTGAGGATAGGAAGCAATACTAGACTGCAGCTGACTCTGGTATTCAATGTAGTAGGAAATGCCAAATTAGCCAAATTAGCAGGCCAAATGAGCCTGGATGTAGAGGTAGATGCTGGAGAAATTCAGTGTAACTACCTTAAAATGTTGTTGATGTTCTGTAGGACATGCGCTGCAAGGAGATGTACATTTGTTTCATTTTACAACACAGGAAAATTATGATAATGCATAGCAATATTTGTACAGCAGTTAAAATAATAATAGGGTGAATAAAAACATTAAAGACATGATCAGCAGTAGGTGAGTAACCAAATAACAATCCTCACACAGACACATGAGCATCTTGTAGCAAGTGTCCAACAATTTGTCAAATGTGTCCATTCTCATAAGCGATGGTGTGATTCACTTCAGTGGATGTTGTTTTAAGGTGATCAATATAGGCATTGAGTTCGGTAAAGTTGAGCAGTTTATGTAGTGTCTCTTTTCCCATGCCAAGTGGTAATGGATGCACAGCATATGAGATAAAGTCTGGAATGTCCATAGAGTCATTGGTAACCAGCGGTGTGGAATAAGTTGTCCCGTTAATGGTGATGGAGACCAGTGGTGTATGACTGCACCAGGTATTGTTTAGTAAAACTGTACAACAAAGTGTTCTTAGGAAGGCGGATATCATGCATTCTGGGAGCAACTGAAAAAGAAACATTCTTTGTCCTGACAGGAAGTATTGTACAAAATCAAGGCAGGAGGACCTAAAAAGTAATGTTCTGGAGGTGCCCTCAATTCTTGTGTCCTTTCTAGAGAAGTGGAAACTGGTGGCGCCCATTGTACTTAAGTGATGTTTAATGAATAGAACACTGGCTTGTCCTGTACGGAACAGAAACTCAGGATAACCAGATCCTTTTCTTCCGGGAAAGGTGGGGGTATTTCTTGATAGCGATATACCCCAACTGTGGAGTTAGCCCAGCCAATCGTGCATATTCGGATGATAGTTCCTGTAATGAAACTTGAGTAGAAGAGAGCAGATACAAGAACAACAGGAAACCGAGACATAATGAAAGCTAACTTGTTTCACTCTACTAGGGAGTAAACTAGTACTCCCCACTTATACTATGCAACCACAGAAATAATGTTTACTACTTATTTACATAACTATTAGACACATGTTCATTATATAGGACACATCAACTATACAGCAGAAGTAAATAGTTACCATCCTCAAGCGACTTTTGTTTAGAAAGCAGTTGTCCGTGCTGTCTTCAGAAAGCAGCTGCCCGTGCTGTCTTCAGGTGGTATCTGAAAACAAAGACTGATAAAACACGTATTACCCATATGGTTTCAACTGGGTGATGTGTTTCCAATACTGCTGGTTGTCGGGCATTAGGATCTGGTATAGGCTTGGGCCTAAGGTATCAGTAACTAAGTACGGTCCTTCCCACTTTGCAGTTCCAAAGGGGAGGTTTGGTCTAGGTCTCAGAATCATCACTTTACTCCCAACCTTGAGGGGCCTTAAATCTGAACCTTTTGCATGTACCTCCTGCAAATAATCTCTAGCTTTTTCTGTGTTAGCTAGCACAGTGTGGTCTGAATTTCTTTTAGATGTTCTTGCAGGGATTTCATCCACTCATTGGTGAGATTTACGGTTTGGTCCTCTGGAAGAAAAGGATGCAGCATATTTTCCCACCGTGGCATTGGCCTTCCCATTAAAGCTTCATAGGGTGCAAAACCTGTGGATTTACAGACATTAGCTCTGATCCGCATAAGGACTAAAGGGAGCACCAGATCCCAATTTTTCCCGGTCAGATTAAGCATAGGGCTGAGGTGGGCTTTAATTGTTTGATTCATTCTTTCTACCTGCCCTGCTGCCTGTGGATGGTACGGAATGTGGAGTTGTTCTATGCCTAGAAAATCAAACAATTCCTTGATGAGCTTGCTGTGGCAAAGTGCAATCAATGAATAAGTCCAGGAGTCGATTGACAGGGTCCAAGTCAGTTTATTGTGCACAAGGCCCAGTCAGTCAAAGCTTCAAAAGGAACTGAGCAAAAGTTTATACAGAGACATAACCATTTATACTTCTTTTTCAGTTTGATACATGAGAACTTTCTATTGGTTCCAACTCGATACATGCAAACTTTTCATTGGTTATACATTCCCTTCATTTGTCCAATTAGAAATCCCTCCGGAGCCTAGCAACTGGCCCCCTCCTTTAGGATTGCTTGAACAATGGTACAGTTCTGAATTTCGTTAATTTTCTACTGCAAGGTTAACTTTGGCTTCTGGACTGCATATACTGAAACATTTCTGTTCTTTCACACACAAGAGAATAATAGAAGACTTATGAATTCATGAAAACTTCTTCTTAAGCATTTTAAAACAGTTTTCTCATTTTCCACAGATTTTTGGTTCTTTTCTAGCTATAATGGGAGTTAGGATCCAGGCCTAACTTACAGGCCTTTCATAGTAGCAGGCAATTCTAGGCCATAGCCTACCACATTCCCCCCTTTGATTATTCTCACCCGCAAGTGAGGAAGGGTGAGAATTAAATCACTCATTAGTCAATCAACACATTATACTGGTGTAATGGCATCATCATCATCGTGGGGTATAGGGTAATATTGCCACATCGCTAATACTTTCGCAGCTGCCTTCCGCTCTATAGTGTTATCAATTGATGATGTTATCATGCGTAAGCAAAGGGGTAGGAGACAAGGGAGCAATAAGCACATGGCTAATATGAATAGTACGATAAACATAAGGGATTTCAGACCACCAATCCAAGAAAACAATGAACCAAACCACCCATCCATCTTTAAACTGTGTCAAGTCTGGACAGGCACAAATGTCTGCTCCCTCATCTGGGTGGCTAAATCTTCGACTACATGCCCATTATTATCAATCTGTAAACAACAATTACTGAGATTCAACTTCCCACACACCCACCTTCAGCTGCTAACAAATAATCTAAAGCTAAATGATTTTGATAAATGGCTGTGCGCATTTGTGTACTTTGCTTTGCCAGAAGGGTTAGTGCTTTACTAGTTTCATTGGTTATTATTTCAACAACAGCTTGCAAATGTATTATTCGATTGATCATATAAACAGAAGTACAATATCGCCAAGTCCCATCCTGCTCCCAAGTAGCAGGTCCATAGTATGAGATGATTCTTTCTGGGGGCCATTCTTCAGATGACGCATCCCATTTGTCCCATTGGCCTATTTTCAAGGCCTCCTTCAGCTGTCGACTTCTGTACACAGGATATCCCAGCTGCTCTCCCTGGGACATAGGCAGAAGGAAAAAGGAAGGTCGTATGGTTCCCAATACACATGCGCCTCCCCAGTGATGAGGAAGTCTGGCATATGCTCGGGTTCCGCAAATCCAGTACAGTCCAGGTGGTGCTTGCCAAGAATTATATGCTACTAAGTTAGTCCAGATACTGGCAAGTTTGGGGAACTGAACTAGAGGATTGGAAGGTTCAGTAGTGTTGACTCCTGACCACCAAGATGTCTTCTTAGTGGTACTGTTGTAGAACTTCTGATTGAGGCAGACCAGCTGCCCCACTTCCATATTAAACATTGGTCCATAGCGAGAAAAACATAAGTTACCTACAATGGAGTGGGCCAATACCCATTCACTTGTGGTATTGTGTATATTAGTCTGATTATACGGAACAGAATAGTTCAGTTCTTGTGCCTCCCAAGGCCATTGGTCTCCCATTGTTGTTCCTCCACAAAACAAACAGTCTTAAACATGGAGACTAGATGCGACTGCTCCCGCTAATTCAAGAAATAAGTTCTGGGAGGCAGGAGGAATTTCAAATTCTGATTTCATGGCTTCATAGAAGGAGTGATGTATCCGATAAGGTGAGGATACATGAGTTTTGGTGTTTAATTGCAGATATAAGATAGTCCCAGGATCTACACCTCCTCCTGCAATACGCAACCCAAACTTGTATCCTTGCTTCCAGTGGCTAGGGTTGGCTATGAAAAGTTGTAGAGGATTACAGGCACCTTTCTGGCATTTCTTGGGTTCTGGTAGTCTGATCTTTGTTAGACTACCTTTGCGATGATCTCCATCTCGTCCCGTCGGTGCATTCTTCTAGGTAGCAAAATATACACATTCCCATTTTGGGCAAAAGTAATCATGTCTAGATGAAGTGGTGTAGATGGTGGCTGCTGTACTCTTTCCTGTACACCTTCCCCATCCATAGGCTCCTTCTGGACACATGTATTTATCATCATGGTAGTATGCTCGCTCCCATGACCCACATCTGTGGTAAGCATTTCTGTTGATTGCATCGCAAGCATCAAAGTTCAGGATGATAGGTTTTGTGGGGTTGGTGAGGGGTTTTGTCGCATTCAGAATGGCTCCATCTTCATCATTCCAGCGTATCTCAAATGTATAGTAGGATGGGTTCTGTCGAGGGTTATAACAAGTCTTACTTTTCCCCTTTGTGCAAATATTCAGTTCAGTGCCATTATAAACACACCGGCTGACTGTACCAGTGCAGGTATAGTAGGAATGATAGAGCAAAGTCTGAGTAATCTTTTGTCCTGTTCGGGTGGTGGTTATGCAAGCTACACAAGAGGGTAGAGCAAAAGTCTTTTCCAGGATTCCCAGGATCACCACTCCCAGAGGGCAATAGTGGAAGAACATTGTGATTATAGTCTCTGGAGGTTAACTGGAACGTTGAGGATAATGAACTGTGCTGAGGTTTCTTCTGTTTCTGCAGTGATGGTCACTTTCGCGTGACGTAAGTGGATGCTGAAGATTCTCTATAAAGCTGGCTGTCTCCTCAAGGTGAGTTGCAATGGAGTCTCGGGATCATTCACTGATGTCCATTGGCCAGGATCAGGAGCAGCTGCTGGCTTCACTCGACTGTGGTGGATCCAGGGTTCGAATTCTGCAATTTTCACTGCGGTGGGGGTTGACAGGATGACGACGTAGGGTCCCTTCCAATGCGGCACCAGCGGGGTTTTTCTCCACTCTTTCACCCACACGGACGTTCCTGGCTTGAAGGGATGCAGAGGCTCAGTCAGGTTGATGGGTAGTCGGTCTTGCACCCACGTTTGGAGTTTCTGCAAAACAGAACCTAAAGCTAATAGTTCTTGTCTTGTTATTTCAGATCCTATTTGTCTCATGTCTCCCTTTATTCCCTGCACTATGGGTGGAGGTCGCCCATACAAAATCTCAAAAGGGGAGACACCTAAGGATCTGGTGGGAGCTGAACGTATCCTAAGAAGGGCTATGGGTAAAACTTGGAGCCACTTCAGGTGTGTTTCTTGACAAAGCTTAGATAACTGTGTTTTCAGGGTTCTATTCATTCATTCTACTTTCCCTGAGCTCTGGGGTCTGTAAGCAGTGTGTAACTTCCATTTTATTTGCAAAGCTTGAGCTAACTGTTGAGTCACTTGAGATACAAATGATGGATCATTGTCTGAACCTATAGTTGATGGTATTCCAAATCGGGGAATGATCTCATGGAGCAATACCCTAGTGACTTCTCGGGCTTTCTCAGTTCGGGTGGGATAGGCTTCTACCCACCCTGAAAATGTGCAGACTAACACTAACATATAGTGATATCCATTTGCACGGCGCATTTCAGCAAAGTCTATCTGTATATCACTCATGGGGGTCACCCCTACCGACTGAACTCTTGGGGGTGGAACAGGACCTTGCTTGGCATTATTTTTGGCACATATCAGGCATTGCTGTGCCACTGAGGCGGCCAGAGATCCTAGCAATGAAATACAGAAGTGTGGTCTCAGGGCTTTCTTCATGGCTGTTTTTCCATAATGTGTGGCTTGATGAAAAACTTGAACAAAGGCGGGCCCTAATGCTTCAGGGATGACGGTAGGACCTGGAGGTGGACTACCTTCTGGGGGTGGTAGCACTATCCAACCTTGTTCCGTTAAGACTCCTCCCTCCTTTTCACAATAATAGTCTAACTCTCTTGTAGTATATCGGGGTGCCCAGGAACTAAGGGGCACAGGGAATAGGGCTGCTTGCATTACAGTATCTTGGGTCCTAACTTGTCCTGTGGTGGCTGCCTTTCGGGCTGTGGCATCTGAAAATCTATTCCTTCGGGTGACTTCTCCTGCTCCTGTCTGATGACCTCAGCAGTGCATGACTGCCACTTGTTTGGGGGCCCATACAGCATCTAATAACATCAATATCTCGGGCCCATACCTAATGTCCTTACCCTCTGAGGTGATCAACCCTCGCTCTTTATACAAGGCTCCATGTGCATGCAAAGTAGTGAAGGCATATTTGGAATCTGTGTGCACATTTATGCGGAGTCCTTCTCCTAATGTCAAGGCTCTGGTGAGGGCTATCAATTCAGCTTTCTGTGCAGAAGTTCCTGGGGTCAGGGCTGAGGACTCAACTACCAGATCAAGGGTCACCACTGCATATCCAGCACAACGATGTCCATTGATGACCAGACTGCTTCCATCTACAAAGAAAGTCCGTTCTGGGTCCTCTAGAGGGACATCGGTCAAATCAGGGCGACTTGAGAATACAGTGTCCATGGTTTCTAAGCAATTATGATCAGGTGGCCCAGGACCAATTGGAAACAATGTAGCAGGGTTCAGAGCTTGACTAACTTTCAACTGTATCTGAGGGTTTTCACACAACATGCTTTGATACTTCAAAATTCGTGCATTGGTTAGCCAGAAGTTTCCTTTGTGTTCCATGAGAGTCAGGACAGAGTGTGGCACGGTGACTTGAAGAGTTTGTCCTAGTGTGAGTTTGTCTGCTTCGCCCACTAGGAGGGCTGTTGCTGCAACAGCTCTCAGACAAGGGGGCCATCCTTTTGCAACTATATCCAATTGTTTTGACAGATAAGCTACTGGCCATTGCCAGGAACCAAGAGATTGGGTCAATACTCCCAATGCGTTTCCTTGTGATTCATGGACAAAAAGATGGAAAGGCTTCTGAACATCTGGAAGACCTAAAGCTGGAGATGACATCAGGGCCTTTTTCAAAGTTTGGAATGCTACATCTTGTTCAAGTCCCCAATCTAGTGGGGATTTTTCCATTCCTTTGGTGACTTGGTAGAGTGGTTTTGCAATCAGGGCAAAGTTGGGGATCCATATGCGACAATATCCCACGGCCCCCAGGAAGGCTCTTACTTGCCTCCTAGTGGTTGGAGTGGGGATATTACATACAGCTTCTTTGCGTTCTGGTCCTAAACGTCGGATCCCACTGGACAACTGGAATCCTAGATACTTGACTTCAGTTTGGCATAGTTGTGCTTTGGCTCTTGAAACTTTGTATCCAGCATCTTTGAGAAGGTACAAAAGTTCACTAGTAGCTTGTAGGCATTCACTTTCTGAGTTGGTGGCTATGAACAAGTCATCTACATACTGAAGAAGAACCCTCTTTCCTGGGTCCACTGGGTAACTTGAGAGATCTTGATTCAGGGCAGTACTGAAGAGAGTAGGTGAATTCTTGAATCCTTGGGGTAATCTTGAGCTCAGAACATCTGTGCAAAAGTAATAGCTAAAGCACGTCTAACAGACCACGTAACCCCAATACTGCTAGAACTACACTGGCTCCCAATCAATAGCCGAATCAGATACAAAACTATCCTAACAACCTTTAAACTCATAAAAGACATAGCCCCCTCACACCTATCCACACTACTGCAATCACCAAACAAAACTAGATCACACAGACAAAACGAAGCCCACTCCCTTATCACACCAAAAGCCTTCAGGAAGACAAAGAAAACCACTAGCTCCAGAGCATTCACATTCACTGCCCCTACGCTCTGGAATGACCTCCCAATAGACCTTCACGTCATAAATGACCTCTATCAGTTCAGGAAAGAGCTAAAAACTTACCTCTTTACTGAACACTTTGAAATCCCATATTCCCCCAAAACACCTCCATAACCATGGTATTACACACACGAACCCCCTTCCTCAAAACTAAATAACTCACCCCCCCCTGTCTGAAACCCCATACACACCCCCGATTTATGTCATAAAAGGAAATAAATTCCAAAATATACACAACACACAACCACTGTAAATATCCAATGTAAATAATTTAATGGTTGTTTGTATTACTAATACATCTTGAAGTTGAAGTTTTGTTCAATGTAAATAGTTAAACTTAACCGTTCATTGTAAATAGTTGAATCTGATTGTTCAATGTAAATGTATACATCTGTGTACAATTGTTAAAATGTTCCTTGTAAACCGCCCTTGATCGCTGGAAGGGGCAGTATAGAAAAAATATAGATAAATAAATAAATAATCTGGTCCAGGTGAGCTGACCCCGCCTTCCTGTTGTGGGGTCTTGCCATTCAAAAGCGAATAAAAGTTGACTGGTGAGTGCTAGGCGCACACAGAAAAAGGCATCTTTCAGGTCCAGGATGGTGAAGTGAGTAGCCTCAGCAGGGATCAGTCCCAAGAGAGTATAAGGGTTTGGTACTACTGGGTGTATAGTTTCAACTGCATCATTTACTCGCCTTAGATCTTGTACTGGGCGGTAGTCCCCTGTCCCAGGCTTCTTTACTGGGAGAAGGGGGGTGTTCCAAGGCGACTGGCATTCCTTGAGAAGTCCGTACTTCAGCAGTTTCATTAAATGGCAGTGAATTCCTTCTATGGCTGGTCGAGGGAGAGGATACTGCTTCACATGCACTGGTTCCGCTCCTGGCTTGAGGGTGACAATGACAGGGGCTATGTTCTTCGCTAGGCCAGGTGGATTATCTTCTGCCCATACTTCAGGTGGGGCTATGAGGTTGGTAGGTATACAGGGACTGGTTGACTTTATTGAAGGTGCACTATAGAACCACCATTCTTCTTCTCGGGGAACAGTAAGCACCATCAATCCAGCAGGCTTTGGGTTCACAGTCATTTTCATTTCTCCCCCTTCAGCAAAGGATATTTGGGCCTGGAGCTTGGCAAGCATGTCTCGGCCCAGTAGTGGAATAGGGCACTCAGGCATATACAAGAATTGGTGCATTATCTTCTGTCCCCCTAGTTCACACATGCGGTTCTGCAAAAATGGTTTTGTGGCTTTATTTCCAGTGGCTCCCACAATGGTGACAGATCGTGAGGACAGAGGAGCTACTGGCTTGGCTACTACTGAATGTTCTGCTCCTGTATCTACCATGAATTCCATGTATTGGTCCCCTATCTTCAAACTGACCATAGGCTCCTGGGGACCCAGGGTGAACTTGGAGCCCGGTCTGGCCTAGTCTTCATCTATGTCATCCAGGTCATAGCCCGATGCTACTGCCACTCCCTCAATGGCTTCTTCCCTCTTCTGCTGGAACTGTGTTCGATTCATTCCTCCTCTTCTTTGAAATCTTCCTCCGGTCCTCCAGGGACTCCCTCCTCCCCTTGCAGGGGCGGAGTCCAGATGCGGGCACTCATTTCTCCAATGTCCTTCTTCCTTGCAGTAGGCGCATTGATTTGCACCTAATGGAGGCCTGTCGCTTCCGCGGCCTCTTCCATGTCCTCTGGTCCTTTGATTAGGAATACCTCCTCCACGTTGTTCGGTTATAGCAGCAGCAAGAAGATCTGCCTTCTTCTTCATCTTTCGTTCACTTTCTCTGTCTCGTTCATTTTCACGATTTACAAATACTTTCTGAGCGACTTCCATTAACTGAGCTGTATTCATGCCCGCAAATCCATCCAATTTCTGTAATTTTCGCTTTATGTCTCTCTGGGACTGACTAACAAAGGCCGCATTTACCATGCGTAAATTTTCCTGAGCGGCAGGATCATATGGGGTATACAATCTATAAGCTTCAGACAACCGCTCATAAAAGGCCGCTGGGCTCTCATCTGGACCCTGGAGAACTTCCGATACTTTCCCGATATTCATGGCCCTCTGGCCTCCCTTCTTCAGGCCCTGTAATAAGGCCTGGCGAAATCTGGTTAGGGCCGCCGCCCTCCTTTCCTCATTCGGGTCCCATCTGGGATCTTCATTGGGGTATTCTGCAGGCTGCTGCTTGCGGGGGATTTATTCTTCCCCTTTCTACAGGGTTCTCTTCTAACCATCGGAGGGCTGCTTGCCCGATTCGGCCTAGCTCCTCAGTAGTGAAGAGGGTGGACAGGAGCTGGCGACAATCGGCCCAGGTAGGCTGATGGGTTTGCATAATGCTAGACATTAATTCTGTTAATTCCTGGGGCTTGGCTGTGTAGGAAGCATAATGCGTTTTCCAGTTTAATAAATCTGTGGTAGGAAAGGGTACATAAACTAAGCTGGTTGGTTCTGGCGCCATCTGGCCCTGATCACTTAAAACAGGAATTCCAGGCACTTGGCGTAACGGCATTAGGTGCCCTGCTTTCTCCTTCTTCTTGGGAGTTACGCTTCTTAAATCATAAGGCTCCCGGGCACTAGTCTCCTTGGTGGGTGACCCTGAACTGGCAGGAGAGCTTCCGCTTTCTATCTCATCAGAAGACTCAAGTCCCCCTGCTGTGCTTGGGCCTGACTCTGGACTTTCACTCGGGGTAGGGCACTTCTTAGGCTGTTGCTTCGGTATTTGCTGGAGCTCCTCTTCGGGCTCTACTTCAAGTCGCGGGGCTGTGGGGACTAATTTCTGTGGGTGCCGGGGTAAACTATCCAGAATATCTGAGGACTCTGGGTCAGAATACACAGGTGGCTTCGCTTCCTTAGCCTTTTTGGTTCCCCTAGTAGTAGCTACAAATATTTTACAGTGCTCCTCATAACAGCGCTTCATCCATGAGGGCTGCTGTTCACATACACTTAACCAGGAATCTATATAGGGGAACTGGTCAGGATACACTCTCAGTATAAGCTGATGGATTCGTAAAACTGTCTCAAAATCAAAGGTGCCCCCTCGGGGCCATGAAGCAGCTAATGCGGGCCACTCCCTTGCACATAACATTTTTAATCTGGATGGAGTCATTTTTGTACCATAATCGCCTGAAAATCCTTTACGGAAATTCTTGATCATACATGCCAACGGAGTTTGCGTGGACTCCGTCCCTCCTATAATCTAAATGTACCTACGTACACTACTACCTACGTACTCAACGTACCTGCGTACGTTACGTACCCTACGTCCCTACGTACACGTAATGATGTACAAGACAACGAACAATAAGGATAGGTAGTATGGCTGTAGGTAAGGGGTCTGTACAGCCCACAGAACACTGGGGGGGACAAACACCACTCGCTTCCTCCTGTTCGCGACCTGGGCGCGGTCGCCCGGCCAGGAACTGTGCTACTTAGGAGTCCGCTCTCGCTCGGTATGTATTTCAAGACCTCTCACTCACACACGCAAGCATATTTCAACAAGATATCATATTTCAATATTTCAAGTGCCCAGGTTTTCTGACTAACTGACTATTCCAAACAAGAAGGGTCAATGGCTTCGGCTTCGGCTTTCCTTACGCGGAGCTTACTAGGACCGCCCTTATGGGAGGTGATCAGGCTCCCTTGTCTCGCGCATACTCATGCGAGATTTCCCAGTTAGTCTATACCAAATATACCAAATCAGTCTTGCGCACGCAAGACATTGTCCCGGGCTATTCTTTCTGACTATCAAATACTTCAAAAATGTCTACTCACCGGATCCGGTCCCCGATACCACACCAGCTTCTGAGTTGGAACCTGGACTCCCCCGGGTCGGAGGTGTTGGCCAGCTGGACCCGATGGCCCGCCGAGGCAGGCGGAACCCTCTCTGGCACAAAAGGGCCGGCGGCGCCTGAGGTTTCCCCCATGGTCGGACAGACACGGTTCCAACCGGGTCAAACCTCAAGGCGAATTACGTGGATTACTCACTTGAGTACCATTTACCACTCGCACTTCCCGGCCAATGCACCAAGAATATGCTGTGGCAAAGTGCAATCAATGAATAAGTCCAGGAGTCGATTGACAGGGTCCAAGTCAGTTTATTGTGCACAAGGCCCAGTCAGTCAAAGCTTCAAAAGGAACTGAGCAAATGTTTATACAGAGACATAACCATTTATACCTCTTTTTCAGTTTGATACATGAGAACTTTCTATTGGTTCCAACTCGATACATGCAAACTTTTCATTGGTTTCATTCCCTTCATTTGTCCAATTAGAAATCCCTCCGGAGCCTAGCAACCGGCCCCCTCCTTTAGGATTGCTTGAACAATGGTACAGTTCTGAATTTCGTTATTTTTCTACTGCAAGGTTAACTTTGGCTTCTGGACTGCATATACTGAAACATTTCTGTTCTTTCACACACAAGAGAATAATAGAAGACTTATGAATTCATGAAAACTTCTTATTAAGCATTTTAAAACAGTTTTCTCATTTTCCACAGATTTTTGGTTCTTTTCTAGCTATAATGGGAGTTAGGATCCAGGCCTAACTTACAGGCCTTTCATAGTAGCAGGCCATTCTAGGCCATAGCCTACCACAAGCTGAGAAACAAATGCAGGACCATTATCAGAATCAATAGTCTTAGGAATGCCCCAGCGTGTAAAAAATTGCATAGTTAGGATTTCTGCAGTGGTTCGAGCAGTTTGATCTGGGACAGGAAATGCTTCTACCCAATGAGAAAAGGAATCAACAACCGTGAGTAAAAATCTATTTTTCCTAGCTGTTAATGGGAGAGGGCCCACATGATCTATTTGCAATCTCTCAAATGGGCCACGAGGAGGTGCTCTCTTTAACTGTCCCCTTCTCTTTTTAGGTTGCCTCCCAAATGAAGCACAGATTACAGAGGAGGAAACTTGATCCTGTATATCATGTTTCATTTCTGGCCACCATACCAACCTATTAAGGATAGTCTGCATTTATTCTGCTTTAGGGTGTCCCATAGGACCTGCACCATGAACCCAATGCATCCACTCTTTACCTCGAGCTCTGGAGATAGCTATAACCAAGCCTTCCTCTCTTTTTGCACATAGAATGTCTTTCTCTATAGTGAGTGTGAGAAAGGGTGTGTGCTGATATAGGTTATCTGGGGTGTCCTGCACAAGCTTCCTCAAATTGGAAAGTTCAGGGTCCTTTGTCTGCAGTGCTACAAAGTAATCTGGTGGTATTATCTGATCATAATCTGTGGAACGTGTAGCAATAGCAACCATGCGTGTCTACTCATACCAGGGCCATATGAGGCCTATTATGGCATGCTTCCTTGGCTAGTGAGTCTGCTAATGTGTTTCCTTTCACTAAAGGGCCTTTCTTCCTATGTGCCTTTAATTAAATGTACTCTCTGAAACTTCTCACTCAGTTCTTGTGCCATAGTCCACAGTGATGAATTTTTCACTGTGGACCCATCTGTAGATTTAAATTTATTTGCCAACCACCAGGGTAACAGGGCAATGGCACTTTTAAAGACATAATCAGAATCTAAAATGATTTGTATCTCTGGGTGTGAATCCTCATATTGTTGCATACAAGCCACAAAAGCAGCCAGCTCACAGTACTGTGCTGACGCTGACCCACAGGAATACTGTCTCTGCAGTACCACTTGGTTATTTGGGTCCAATTGTACAATTGCAAAACCTGCTAGTTGCTTGCCTACTTCACATTGGCTACTACCATCAATATATTGTTTCTATGGTGGAGGATCCTCGCCTTCCAACAGTATTTCTGTGTGCATTTTCCCACAATCTAACTTGTCTTGTGCCCAGACTGGAATATCAGCCACCTCTGAGGGAATTACACACAGATCATACTGCTGAGCTGCCTTGGTGCACTGAGTTGCTAACTGCATGGGAATGACTTCATGCACTAAAGTTTTAGAAGCACTTGAAGTTCCTGTATACTGCCACAATTTAAGATTAGCCATATCCACCACCAAATATAACTGGTTAAGAATGTCAATTCCAATTATTTCTTTTGGTGTGTTCACTATAGTGGAGGCAGTGGTCTCCAACATTTCCTTGTTTTGTTCACTGTGCACAGGGATACCCCATTTAACTGGGATAGCCACACACTTGGAAGCTGTGTCATTAATTCCTTGAATTTCATAAATTTCCATATTTTTCTGATCTGCAGTGGGAGAAGCTCTGTTTGTAAAACTAATTCCAGTCCCTTTGTCAATCAAAGCTAGTTTATCCTGACCCCCTATTCTGCTGATAACATTGGGGCATCCACAAGAGTCCAGTATCAAGGATGTTACAAGCCTTAAACTGTATTCTGGGCCTGTATCTGTTTCATCATCCAGAGGCTCTGGAATCGAGTCCTCTGCTGAGAGAACGGAGGCAGGCTGGGCTATGAAGGCTTGAGACATTTTGATATCTGAACCCAGAAGGTCAGGACACCCCTATGCACTAGCCTTGTGTTTGTCCTGTGCTGCTTGTAAGTCCTGTTTTAATTTATCTATTTCTACCTGCAGTATGTGTTTGTCCTGTTCCCATTTAATTTTCTCCTTTTCTAATCCATCTGTCTGTGCTTTGAGCTCTTGAAAGGGAATGTACCCTGAGGAATTTCTAAAAGTACCTCTGCCTTGTCCTCTTCAAGGTGACTGTCCTCTGTATCCTTTGTCTGTGTTTTTTGTGTATTGAGAGGATTCCTCAGCTTGCTACTTCCGTGCTTCTGATACTGTTATGACCTGCGAGGGCTGGGTCTTCCAAACAGACCCAATTCTGAGCATTAAAGTATCAAAAGGGGTTGCTTTAGGGTCTTCAGAAAATAACAGAAGGTGTTTTGTAATCTCAGGGGATAGTAAGTCTAATAAAAATGCCTTATGCGTACTCTCCCCATAATCTTCTGCATTGGGCCAGGACTCCTGCTCATTAAGAACTGCTTTTAAAATCCAGGCTCTATATGCAAACTCTTCCAGTGTATCATTTGGTAGAGGTGAAATAATTTTAAATACTTGCATTGGGGAATAGTGAAATAGTTTCTCAATACCCCTTTTAACCAACTGGTATGGGTGAGTGAGCGAGCCAACTTTATAATAGTGTGGCCCCAGAGCCAGATGCATAAGTCTATCAAAGTCTGATTGTTTTCTTCTGTATTTCCCTAGACCCCAGTGAATCAGAATATCAGTGGCCCATTTGCACCATTCATTTACATTAAAAGGCATAGGGCCTGCTTTCTCAACTATCCTTTCCATGTCCCTATCTTTTAAAGAGTCCTGCAGCATCACTTTAACTGGTGCTCTGAGCTCAGTACTGGGTGCCGGGTCTGAGTCATCTGAATTATCCTCCTGACACAGGTCCTGGTTATTGCTCTGTTCTGGCTGAGATAAACTATCAGGATTTTCTTCCTCTGATTCAGCTTTATTTTTTCCATTCCTAAGCCCAGCTATACATACATCTGTATTCTTTGGTTTATAGGGTGTGTCATAGGCAGGGGGGGCTGAGGGTGAAATCGTGCAGAGCTCATATTTCTTTTGTCTTTCAGAGGCCAATTCATCCTTAACGTGCCTCAATTCAAGTTTAAGTGTTTCTAATTGCTCACTAACAGTTATAAAGGAATTTGTGGCTTGTATCACCTGAGCCCTTTGCATGGAAATGCAAATTTGTGCCTCCTCTAGGTCTTTGGTTAATTGTGTACAATGAGAAGTCAGTTCAGTATTGTCCTGTTTCATGCTAATGAGCCCCCTGCACATGCCTTGGATAAAAAGGCATTTTCTTTTACTTGTTTTCTTTTTGAATTCTTGATAATGGTTTAACATTTGTCTTTGAATATTCTACCATGATGCCTCAGGGAATTCACCTTCAAAGGGACCACCTTTTCTCTTACAGTATGTCAGTACCATTTCTTTCAGTTCTTTAAAATCAAAGGCTTCCATATTTGAGACTGCAGAAAGACTATAGTTGGTACAGGGGCCTAGCTTATTATGTTTTTATTTGGTTTTATGCGACTATCTCAAATGTACAACCTTGGAAGGAGGAATGCTCACTTTTATGAAGAAGTGAGACTTAGAATTATAGTTGGAATGGCATAAATTTTATGGGTGTTCAGTAAAGAGTACTGGCATAAAGACCACACCTTAAAATTATACCAGAATAAAAAGTGCTTACCACCTTTTAACAGGGTGGAAGTTTAGGGTGAAATTATAGTAAGAAGGGTGTTAGGAGATTAACAGAATTGTCAGTTACTGTATCAGTTACAGCAAACTTTAAGCCTGCCCTAACCAAGATACCTACTGACAGGAGACTGAGAAATAAAAGGCAAAGGGACAGGAGGTAATATTGTTACCAGGAAAGATGTATATTGTATTCAATGAGGGACTGTTTACCTGTGTACCACTTCCAAACTAAAGCTGGACTATCTCTCTGTCTTTTCTTAGCAGCTCAAATACTAGAGAAAAATCTGTGCCTTGTAACAAACCGTAACAAGCCTCTACATACAAATAAGAATATTGCAAGCCACTCTATGTAATGTCCCTAGGTGTAGGTAATATTAAAATTCAGGATTATTACAGAGCCTTTTGACAATAAAAATCTCACCTTGTCTAACCCACAAAACAAAGTTATCACTGGAACTCCACTGGGAGTGGAGGAGTGGCCTAGTGGTTGGGGCAAGGTACTTCAGGCCAGAAGGTCAGCAGTTCAAATCCCACTAGAGGACAACAACCTTGGGCCGGAAGTACTGGGGTTTTTAGTCCCACAGGTGCTCCTTGTGGTCTTGGGCAAGCCACTTAACCCTCCATAGCCCATGTTCCCTGTAAAATAGTTATCTCCAAGTTATAATGCCCTGTTCAATGTAATTTCAGTTTGTTCAATGTAAACCACACTGATGCAGAATAGCATGGTATATAAGAGAATGTATATAAATAACATTTCACTAAATAGTGTGTCATCCAGCCTGTAACCCAAAATTGTAAATTGTAGATGGTCACAAGGGCTGTTGATTTTCCTGTCGCACCCTGTCTGAAATCCACTTTAATGTATCAAACAAAATTATTACTTACCCAACTGGAGATCTTCTGTGAAGTCTGAGACGGGCCCCCATAAAATGTAATCTTCTGGTATCTACTCTCCGTTTGGTCCTGGGTTCATTTCACAGAGACAGTATGGTAAGGAGCACAATAAGACAACCAAAACTGGTGTGGCTTGGAAAAAGAGTTTTATATAGAAATAGGCTTATTACATAGGTGCAGAACAGAGTTATAAGGTTGTTATAGAGCTGCGTTTGTGTGTGTGTGCATGTGTGTTTGTGTGAGAGATAGGGGAGGGGGGCTAAGTGTGTGTCAGAGTCTCATAGTAAGAAGAATATAGAGAGAAAGAGAGAACAAGGGGGAGGAGAGAGACAGAGAGAGAGAAGTGGGTGTCAGAGCCTCATGTCCCTCATGTCCGATGAATAAGAAAGAGAGGGAGAGAAGGGTGGGGTGTAAGGAGTGTCCGATGAAATAAGAAGAGCAGAAAGAGAGAGAGAAGGGGGGTGGGGGTGTAAGGAGTAGTGTGTGGCAGAGCCTCATAGCAAGAAGTATCCGATGAATAGGAAGAGAGAGATATTTTTGTGCTTCTCTGTATTTATAGTGAAAATCTTCAGCACCTCCCTTTGTCATAATTTGGTTTGTCTGAGGTCTGCTATCACTTGATTAGCAAGGAGAGGCTGTTTCATTCAGTCTGGAGACAGACATCACCAGGGGGTCAGAGCTAATCTCCTCCTGTGAACTACGCTCATTAAGTTTGGAGACTGACATCACCAGAGTAACAAAAGCTGCTTGCAATCCAAGGTCTGGGAAAAGCCATGACACCTATGCTATGCATAATTTCATGCTGATGTATGCTGACAAAACCGTGTGGTGAGGAAGTCTATCTCATGCAAGATCGCATATAGGGATGTCCATCAGCATAGCAAAATGGAAACATAAGCCAGCATTCCTCAACAGTGTTCGTTATCAGCATGGACAATATAGAGGATATGAGTGTACCGCTTTCTCCACACTTTCTGTGTTTGGCTGACACACTAGGCACTTTTCCGATGCCTGTTCATGCCTGGAGCAGGTATAAGCTGGGAGCAGCTCAGGACATCCAGGATGCTATTGGAATCGGGCGAGGATGTCCAAGTTCTTGAGAAAACCCTGGACATACCTACACCATGTCCCCATTCTTGGATGTCCTCACGCTGGGGATGTCTACAGACCCAGCTTCTAAAATGGCTCTGGGAACATCTCCATGCCTGTTTTCAGGCATCCAAAGCATGAAGAAGGTTTATAAAATAACCCCCATGATGTTCAATTATACATTTTTATAGGCTTGATGTGGGAGGGATGGTAATGGGATTATCATGATTGTTGAGATTATCCAAATCTTGGAGGTGGGGGGAGAGGGCATACATTTGAAGATTCTCCAAAGATATCCAATACCTTTGTACTAGTCCTGGGTTCAAAGAAAATGAACCTGGCCTGGATAGAATAAAACTGCAGTTGCAGTCCCAGGCTCAATTACTGAAAGAAAAAAAAAGCTGTTCAGAAAATATGATCTCTTTGCACGGTGCACACAGTCATCTTGATGGCCATTGTTAGAATGTTGGATTTTAGTTCTCAGCCATGCAGTTCTCTAAGTGCTCTAAGGCAAAAGAAAACTTTAACTTGGGGTAGGAAAGTTTCTCAACCATATTGGCTCTCTACATTTTTTTTTATAACAAACAAATCCTTACAGAACCCTGTTTGATTTGAATTCCTTCTTCTGCTGCTGGTCCCCAGAACCTCTCTGGCTTCCCAATTCAGCTCTCACATTTCCCCCATTCATTAAGTAAAATTTCTACTGATTACCTCTGGTGTCTGAAGGACGTTTACCTTTTTTGTGTCCATGTATCTGTCCTTGCACGCAGGAAGGTGGCAGCTCAGCTGTGCAGTAACTGATCTGTCCCCAAAGGATTCTTTGTGTGCTGTACAGGTAAATACCATCTTTTACTATTGAGGCTCTGTGGCAGCAACAACCACTTGCCTCTTCGCTGTTGTTTTTCTCCAGGCCTGGGCTAGCTGCCAAGATAGGGAATGTCGGCCCATGCGGTAAGTGTCTGCTATGTGTTAAATGTAGGGAGATGCTAGGCATGCCCCTTGCATTTACCATACAGGATTTGCACCTATTATACACGTTGCATGGCAGGTGCAAACACTCACTGCAGCTTAGCAAATATTTCCCTTAGAATTTTCTATAAGTTGAATATTAGCTAAATATCTATTGGCTTACTTCTTTGAATTCCTTTTATCAAACTCGGATTGACATTTAATCCAAATTCTCTCTGATCTGCGTATTTTTCTTTTTTGTACTTTTAGTTCTTCCACATACTAGTTCTGCTGTCCCTTTACATTCAACACACCTAACTTTGGGGCAACTTCTAATCTTCCTTTGTCAATCTAAACTATTCCTCCATGTTTCCCTTTCTTTTCTTATACAAAGCCATTTTTCCCATCTGTCCATATCAACTTCCTCTCTAACTATCTGGAATATCTTTGTTGCTGTTTCTTCTGTAATGTCCACTTCTCTATCTCTTTACCCAACAAAGGTGATCTGACCTTAGTAATTGGATTAATAGTTTGAATCTTAATCTTCTTTTTTCTCTAAAATGTCCTCAGAACCAAATATCAAATCCAATATATGTCCTTGTTGATGTATCTATTACTTGTAACCCACCAATTTCCAGACTAGATAAAACCATTTATAGCTTGTGTGGTAAGGAGGGTGCAGCCCAGCTAGAGAAAACTGAAAAAAAGAAGAATTTTTCTTCTTTACGGGGGATGGGTGCACAAAATCACATACTCCATACTAAAAGCCCTGAAAGGAACCTAGGGGGCAGAGCTAAGGGTAAACCAATCCCAGACCACAGGACAACCCTGCATAGGAGTAGGAGGTCCAAGTGGGCGGAGCCAGGAAGGGAGTTGCCCTGCTCAGCAGTTAACAGAGAGAAAACAAACACAAGAGGGAGAGCCAGTTTGAATAAGGAAGGGGCTTTGAGAAGAAGGTCCAGGAGGAATTCAAGAGCAAGCACAAGCGGCAGTTGCAGTTCCAGGCCTAGCCCAGGTTCTAGCCCAGTTCCCAGAAGGCACAGACCGGAAAGATCTGTGGCCAAACTGAAGAGAAGCTTTTCAGCCAAGGAGAGCCGCAGAAGGAGGAACCACTATAGAGGCAGCCAAGAAAGGTACACAGGGACCAAGCATTGCCAAGAGGATAGTTCTTGCTCTGACTCAGAGGAGACTGTCATACCCCAGAAGGCTCAGCACAGAAAGAAATATCTCACTAGGGAAGTTAAACAGGAGAGACCCCCAAGAGACCGGCCTGGAGAAGGCAAGGCCAGGCACTGGGAGAGGCTGTTTAATCTGGTGAAGACTCTTAAGGAAAAGAGCCCGGAGCACTTTCAAGGAGCACCCAGCTGTAGCTCAATAGAGAGCATGGAGGTAGGCCCTGAGGAAAGTGTGGTTAATTCTGATGTCTCTGAAATGGAATGCGAGCTGTGCACTAAGGTATTAGTGTGAGCTAGAACAGTGGAACATAAAAAGGGGGCTGTTGTAGCCTAAAGACAGTTCCAGAAGCTGGAAGAGAGGGGAAAGCCTGAATGTAAAGGATTAAGAAACTCTCCTAAGAAGCTGAAACTGCAGGAGCTCAGTGGAGGTTCAAACAGCTGAAACTGTTTGTGTGTGGCAACAGCAGGGTTGAAGCTGATACCTCACTCACTATGTGAAGTGTTTTAAAATGCCTTTTTCTTCTGATGCTAAGGTTAAGCTGTTGCAGTAAGGAACAAGAACTGGTATGAGTTTGTTCAAGGTTACACTGTTTTGGACATTTTGATTTCTGGGAGAAATTATCCTGTATTTCCTTTTTGTCTGGAGAAACCAAAAGTTATGCTTGAAGAATTTTATGTTCACCACTTACCAGCATGGAAACCGAATAAAATTTCCTGTGCGCTTTATTAACCACTTGGCTCTTCTTTCGTACACAACTACAAAAATCCTAGAAGGGATATCAGATGGCCAGCCGTCCCTACTAGGCAACCGCCTGGTAGGGGCACGAGCGTCACACTTGCCATCCACTTTCTCATCAACATGTATATTAAAATCACTCAAAAAATACAACTTACAAACTATTGTTTGATAAATCTTCCCATTTTCCCATTCCTCACAGAAAAGCTTTGGCAGTACATAAAGAACTAAGGGGGCATTTTCAGTGGCAACGGCTAGGCAAAATAAAGCTCCTAGCCTAACCCCTCCCCCCCCCCCGATAAATACCATAATTCTATGGGTCCCTCTTCTCTAACCATTTCAGCTACACAAATGCAGACAAGGAAGGACTCACGATATAAATACACAAAGGAAAACAGCAAACGGTGCACAACAATGAATATGTGCCATCATATGAGACTGGTACCCCCTCTCACCATGCTCTACCCTGCCTCACCGCACCCCTGGGTTACCCTTTTCTCACCTTTGTTTGTACCCATTTTATACCCGTTAGAGTGTTATGATTAGACATGTTTGTACCCCAAAGGGCTGTAGTTTATACCCTCTAGAGTTGTTAGGATTAGACATGTTTGTACCCATTAAGAGCTGTTAGGATTAGACATGTTTGTACCCATTAAGGTTGTATTACTGTAGCTTGTAAGTTCAGAAGAGCAGGGAATGTCTCTTGTTTGTTCCTATTGTAAACCGCGCTGATTTTAAATAGCATGGTATATAAAACCAAATAAATAAATAAATAATAAATAAATAAATAAATATTAAAAGAGCAAAAATAACAATACATACTTAAATTGACAACATTCAATAAAGACAAAAATCCTCAAAAGCAATTAAAGTTAATGTAAATAAAATAAATAAAATTCAAATGTAATAAGGAACCCTCCATCTTGCTAGGTCCCCAGTAAGGACCACGCCTAAGGCCCTTTGGCTTTGACCTTCAGCAAAGGCCCACCAGGCAGTGGCCCGTCTCAAGTATCCACTTTGAGAGGAGTGAAATGGGAAGGAGACCAGCACAGCACCCAGATTGGCTGCAAGGTCCTAAAATATGCTAAGAAGACTAGCATAGCACCCAGATTGGCTACAAGGCCTTAAATTATCCCAGGAGAACTAGCACAACACCCAGATCAGCTGAGGAGAGCCAACACAATAGCAGAAGAGGCAGCACAAGCCCAGGCCAGAGGAGTGGGGTGAGTTCAGCTAAGCTTTGTGCCTGAAGGAGTGTTACCTAGTAGCATAGAAACCTTAAATATAAAGGATGATCTCCCCGAGGGTGGAAGTAGCATTTCATGGACTGCTTAGATGACATGCTGGGGATTTATTTATTTATTTATTTACATGCTCTTCTATACCACGCTCTTCAGTATCAGTGTGGTTTACAAATAACAAAATTTTGCAACAGACCAAGTAGCCGTATGCTTACATTGTAACAGGGTAATATAACTCGGAAATATAACTAGGGAAACTATATACAGGAACAACAACCATTAGTGGTTGGGAAACTATTTACAATTTATACTAAATTTAATCACAAGCTGCTATTGATTTATTCATTCGTTATTATAGTCTATGAGCCTGTCGTAAATGTACCTGATGGATGGTTCAGTTTATTGCTTTGTCAAGATTCAGCTTATGAGTGTGTTAGTGGCTGCTTGTGTGAGTTGAAGTGTGGGGGATAGTTGGGTTGGGATTTGGGTGGGCAAAGTGTAAGAGGAACAAATGATGCTTAAGCTTTCCTGAACTGTGAAAGGTCCCTGATTGATCTAATTTGTGGTGGGAGGTTATTCCAGCACCTAGGGGCATAGAAAGCAAAGGATCTATTCCTAGTTGTTTGTGTGCATTTAGTAGCATCCGATGGGATGATTAGAGTATTGGCAGCTACTGACCTTCTCAGCCTGTTGTTGGGGGTGGTAGTGAGGAGAGCAATGATGGAAGAGGGGGATATCAGGGTGATTGCTTTGAAGGTTAGAAGTAGTGCCTTGTAGGTGATCCTGCTGTTTATCAGTAGCCAATGTAATTCCATAAGTATGGGTGTGATATGGGTTCTTCTGGATATACTGCAGAGAATGCGGGCTGCTGCGTTCATTGCCAGTTGCAATGGATTGAGGGTGCTCTTGGGGAGACCGTGCAGAATGATATTTGCGTAGTCGAAATGTGGTGTTACAAGCGTCTGGAATATTGTTCTGAAATCCTCTGGAGCTAGAAAAGGTCTCAGGTGCCTTAAAGTCAAGATTTTATTGTAAATAGATTTGGTGGTGTTCTTTATGTGTTCTTTGAAGTCTAACTGTTGGTCGAGTGTGACCCCCAGGTAGCGTATTGAAGATTTGCATGGGAGCTCCGCATCTCTCACCTTCAAGGTAGTGGGGGGAGAGAAGTTCTTGTTCTTTGTGATATATATAGAAAAAAACTAAAAACCCACTTATTCTCTCTACACTACAATACACTACCTAATCAGAATACACAAAGAGACACAGGTTAGCAACCATACCACAATACTACAAAACACACAAAATATATTTACCCATCACAATTTTGATGATATAATTTGTAAGTACCCATAATGTAAATACGTTCTAACTTTTTACCGTTCAAATGTTATATTGTTACTTGTAAATAGTTCTACCTGTTCTATGTAAAACGACTAGGTATGTGCTTCCACATACCATATAATTTACTGTTCATTGTAAACCGCACTTGATACTTGGAAAAGTGCGGTATAGAAATAAGTGTTAAATAAATAAAATAAATAAAATAAATATATAAGACCTCGGTTTTCTTAAAGTTTATACGTAAATTCTGAGCTAGAAGCCAGTCGGTGATTGCATTGAAGCAGTCTACTAGGGGGGAGAGGTCAGGATGCATAATTTAAATAAGAAACATAGGATGCACAATGTTGAAGGTCCCAAAAAGTGGAAGCAGAGCTGCAGCACTGGCGACAACAGCTCAGAAGAGCTAAGGAAGGCCAAAGCAGCAGCAAGATTAGCTGGAAGCCCCTATAATGAAAGGCTAAAGGTTGTTGCCAAAGAGCAATAGCTGGCAAGCACAGTAATGGAGGATCATGGATGTAAGGGCAGTCTCTCATCCCGTGATATCTAGGGTTAATTTGGCTATCAGGCTAGCTAGTTGAGTGTGCCATTCCCCCCTTACTACACTATACTCATCCCTCCCGAAAGAAGAGGTACCTAGGTGAAAGAAGCATTTATGCAGTGACCTTCAGTCATTCGGAACAAACTAAGTTTTCTTGGTTGACGACTCTACAAGTACATTTCTTAGTCGGCAAGTACAGTAATGTAGCATGGTGGATGTGAGGACAGCCTGTCACTACATAATAGCTAGAGTTGATTTGGTTATCAGGCTGGCTAGATGGGTGCTCCTTTCCTCCATCAGTGCTCATCTCTTCTGATAAAAATATCCTTTGGTCAAGGGTATAACAGTAGCCGTGCTCCCTTGCTAGAACTTCCAAACAAGTATGGTAATGGAAATTTGAAAACAACTTTGAAGAGAGAGCTCAAAGCTCATCGACAATGGTAGGGTTGTAGTGTCCCCTCAGTCTGCTGGCTTCAGTTTCTCCCAGACTTGGGTTGTTAGGAACTGCATGCCTAAATGGGTAACAGAACACTCAAAGGGATGCATAATAACAAGTCAAAGGCACCCACAAAGGTGCACAGCAGGAGGAGGATTAAGAGTGGCCCAGAAAAAGCCAAAGTACAGTGGTTGCAGAGCCATGCAGCAAGAAAGGTGGCATGAGCCACCCATGTCAGCTGGGGAGGGGCAAAGGAGAGCAGTGAGGCAAGCCACAAGAGCAGTGCCAACAGAATGATAAAAGCAACAGTGGCAGGGAAAGGCAATGGGAAAACAGACCCACTGGAAATTTGATAGCAGGCTGCAGAGTGGCTACGTAGGCAGGAGTGACATTTGTTGCCACTGCAATATAGCTATGGTTTGGATTTCAAGAGCAAGGCTGTGGATGAAGGGGCAGGCTGTGACAGAAATGGAAGGACAGTGAGCCTGGCACCAGCAGCAGAGGGAGACTTTTTTTTAAAATTTTTTTGTTTTATTTCCCTTCTGTTTGTTTTGGTTTTTGCTTAACTTTTTTTATTTCTTGCTTTTTTCTTTTACATTTTGACATGGGGGCCTGAAAGGTGGCTCTGGGACATGAGCGCCATCCCAGAGAAACCAGTGCAAACAGAATGGAGTCAGTGAAGAGGGAAACAACTAAAATGATCAGTGGTCTTCTTTATAAAGCATAGGAAGACAGACTTAAAAAACTCAGTATGTATACTTTGGTGGAGAGGGAATCTATTTCAGAGACGTTTAAATACCTCTGTGGCATAAAGGTTCAAGAAGAGAGCTTCTTTCAATTGAAAACTTTTGAACAAGGGAGCATAAGATGAAGGTGAAAGAGAATAACCTCAGCACTGCCTAGTCACCTATCACTACCCCCCCATCCCTTCCCCCAGAGCTTTTCCTGCAGTAGCCCATGAACCCCAGCCAGAGACAATCTTTTGTGACCAAAGCTACAATGCTAAGCTGCAGAGATCAGCCTACCACAACTGAGACTCAGAGCCCATTGAGAACATGCACACAGATTCCTTAGGGTTGCCAACTTTTTCACCGAGAAAAACCCGACACCTGTGGCTCGCCATGCTCCACCCATTCTCCGCCCCTAGTCCCACCCCTGCCCCGCCCCCAGCCCCACCCACAAAAATTACCGAGGATACGTGTAGGCTAACTTCCTTGGTCAGATAATAATTAAACTGGGAACCCCAAAATCCAAACATGAAATGTACAACACTGGAGAAATAAAACTATAAAGTAATTTCCTCTTGCACTAAGCAAAAACGCAAAGATGTTAGCAATACACACTTCCCAGACCAGACATATTCCAGTTAATAAATTCAAAATAAAAAGTATTTTTCTACCTTCTGTTTGGGCGTTTTATTTTTCAGTTGCAATTGCTCCAGTCACTTTCTTCTGGTTTCTTCGTGTCTTCTGCGAGCTATCCATTTGTCCTTTCTTCTCTTTCAGATGTTTTCCATTCTCTCTCTATTTCTGCTTTAACATACTGATTGTTTCCCTTTTGCTCTTTCCCCCAATTCTTTCCTTATTCCTTTATCATCCGTTTAAATTTCACCCTTCCATTCTCAAGCCCCTCTTACTCTCCCAATACCGGCCCATCATAGACTTTTCTTCCACACAAAATATTTTTTCCCCTCTCTATTCTCATTCCCCATCCATTCTAGTCCTCCCCCCAAATCAGTTCCCTTATAGTTCTAGACCCACCCAGCATCCACTCCCTTCTAGTCCCATTCTCCCATGCCCCACATCAGCCCATTTCCAGTCCTATTCCAGCTCTTCATCAGCCCATTTCCAGTGCTAGCCCTCACATCACAGGCCATTTCCAGTCCTAGCTCCCCCCCCCAATCACAGCCCATTTCCAGTCCAAGTCCCCCATCACAGCCTATTTCCAGTCCTAGGCCCCCCACCATCACATCCCATTTGCAGTCCGAGTCCCCCCGCACCATCACAGCCCATTTGCAGTCCGAGTCCCCCCGCACCATCACAGCCCATTTGCAGTCGTAGCCCCCCTAATCACAGCCTATTTCCAGTCCAAGATCCCCTTCCTCCACCATAGCCCATTTCCAGTCCAAGTTCCCCCCCCCATAGCCCTTTTCCAGTCCAGGTCCCCTCCACCCCCATCACAACCCATTTCCAGTCCATGTCCCCCCCCCCCCATAACCCTTTTACAGTCCAGGTCCCCCCCCCCCCCCCCATCACAGCCTATTCCCAGTCCTAGTTACCCCCCCCAGAGCCCTTTTATGGTCCCGGTCCCCTCCACCCCCCTCTCTACCCATTTCCAGTCCATGTCCCCCCCCCCTTAGCCCTTTTCCAGTCCATGTCCCCCCCTTTAGCCCTTTTCCAGTCCAAGTCCCCCCCCCCCCCTTAGCCCTTTTCCAGTCCAAGTCCCCCCCTTTAGCCCTTTTCCAGTCCAAGTCCCCCCCGGTTCGCCCTTTTCCCGTCCACGTCCCCCCCCTTTAGCCCTTTTCCAGTCCAAGTCCCCCCCTTAGCCCTTTTCCAGTCCAAGTCCCCCCCCTTAGCCCTTTTCCAGTCCAAGTCCCCCCCTTAGCCCTTTTCCAGTCCAAGTCCCCCCCTTTAGCCTTTTCCAGTCCAAGTTCCCCCCCCCTTAGCCCTTTTCCAGTCCAAGTCCAAGTCCCCCCCCCTTAGCCTTTTTTCCAGTCCAAGTCCCCCCCCCCTTCGCCCTTTTCCAGTCCAAGTCCCCCCCCCCCTTAGCCCTTTTCCAGTCCAGGTCCCCCCATCACAGCCCATGCAGTCCTTGCCCCCCCCCCACCGGACCAGCATCGCGGCTGTCTGAGGCTTCAGAGGGAGCCGGGGAAGCCCGCGCGAGGCCCCGGCTCCCTCTGAACAGCCACCAGCGTGAAGAGCCTTTACCTTCACGCTGGCGGCTGTTCCTGTGAAGCCGCGAATGCTGGGAAAGGTTAAAGGTTGCCCTTTAACCTTTCCCAGCATTCGCGGCTTCACAGGAACAGACGCGAGGGTGAAGGTAAAGGCTCTTCACGCTGGTGGCTGTTCAGAGGGAGCCGGGGCCTCGCGCGGGCTTCCCCGGCTCCCTCTGAAGCGGAGAAAAGCCGGTTTTTTTGCTCAGGCCGCTCCCGATCTTGCGGCCAGAGCAAAAAAACCGTCTTTTAAAGGGCCGGTTTTGCCTCTGCGCCGGCAGCCGGCCTGGCCGTGGAAAAACCGGCCAGGCCGGCTGAAAACCGGCCAGTTGGCAACCCTACTTGGCATACTGGGCACAAAGGTCAGCAATCTGGTCAGACTTGGCCAAGATTCTACAGCATTTCCCATCCTGCCTCCAACCAGTGTGCCCAGTGAATGTACATTCTCCATGGCAGGGAAATCAGATTGGAATTAGCTCATGCTTTTGTCAGATGTTCAGGGTAAGTTATATTCAGATACTGTAGGTATTTTCCTGTCCCCAAAGGGCTTAAAATCTAAGTTTGTGCCTGAGACAATGGAGGGTTAAATGACTTGCCCAAGATCACAAGGAGTGGCAGTGGAATTGGAACATGTTTCTCTCATCAGCCTCCCCTCATTGTTAGGCTACTCCTCCACTCCTGAGAATATTGTGGCTCCCCATCGTTCATGTCTAGCACCAGATTTAGTGAAAAAGCTAATATTTCTGAAGACAAACCTCCTCTTGCTTGATGTCCTTTCATTTTCATGTGACTGGGAAATATTTTCTTTTACCTGGTGCTAATGTCCTGCTTGAGCTGATGCTCAGGTGCTCCTTTTGCTTTCTGCTTCTCATACAGCTTGTACTCACCCTCCATATTCCAGAAAAAATAATCAGCTATTTTTTGGCACTTCTCAATCATTTCTCTCAGAACAGGGCTGCTGCTTCTTGCATTCCAGGCCTAGGGAGTCTCTGACAATCAGGTGCAAATGTGTAAAGCATCTGATACCCTGAAAGCACCCCCCCCCCTTCCCTTCCTTGACCATGTTTGTCCCCGCCATCTGGTACAAAGAAACCTGGAAATATGTTGTTCTTTTTGTGCCCCTACATGCCAGCCCTGCAGCACTGCCTTATTTTTGCTAAGATATGGATCCAGGTATGGCTGTTATCCTTTAGCTGGCTTTGCAGCACAGCCCATCGGCATCCTCTTCCTGTTGCTCACATGTTACACCTACAGTCTGGTCCTGCCTCATCCAGCTGCCACCAGTGTGCTGAAAGGAAGAGTAAGACATGTGTAGCATTCTGACTAGTCCAGATGTTAGTATTGAAATGAATGCTAGTACTTTTGCTAGTTCTGCTTGCAGCCAGCAATGCAAATGATGATACAGGCTTGGGATTACCTGCCTACTAAACGTTGTCTTGCAGGGCATTCAGTAATCAGGAACTAAGAAATGCAACAACCTCTTAAACCCCACCTTCTCAACCATCTTGAACAGATGGCCATCCAAGGCTGATCATTTCCATGATGCACTATGTCATCACTTTCGATGCTGCCAGCTGCTTGCTCCATGACAGTGATAACAAACACCACCCATTTATTCCATGATGGCTTGCTCTGATGTGCATCAGGCCTGCTGCCATATCATCTGACTGATGGAAGAGGCTAGGGTCTCCACTTGAGAAAGGGATCTAATTTTTCCTATTCCTTTTTCCTGCACTGCTATTTCCACTCCTGAATGGAGTTTCCTGTCTAGGATCAGCATCCTTCTTTTTACTAAACTGGAAAGAATGCTATTTTTTCCAAATGATACAACATGCAGATATTTGTAAGATGACCCATCAGCTTCCTTCTCCTGATGTTTTTCCAACAGTAATTGCATTCTGCATATCATGGGCCCTGAAGCACTCAAAAATGTTTCCACGTGTGTGGTGTTGCTCCTGGACCTGCAGCTAAGGACAGAGGAGAGGATGAAAAGCTAGTAGCATCCTTCCCACGCTCTATCATCTCCTCTACTTGTGCAGTGCTCTTAGCCTTGGCACTGCCAATATCACTTTCTATCTTCTCACCTGTTAGCATGCTAAGGACAAGCTGCTCCACACCCTTCTCAAGACAGTACCCTTTAATATCTGATGATTCAGATGTAAATCCCAACCATGTGGATCCCTCAGATTCTGTATCTGCGAAAACCATCTCCACACACTTTATAGCAGGGTATCTGTGAAAACCATCTCCACACACTTTATGCGCCTACTGCTAGGCTTTGTTGCCTTCACCTGTTGCTTCTTTTGCATTTCCCTACCCTGCAATGTGTCAACCTCATTTTTCCCCTCTATGGAGATGACACTGGACACCTACTGTTTTACAGTCGCACCAATGGCTGCAGATCTTTCTACTCTCTTTGTAAAGACATCTCTTTTTAACTTAGACTGTAGACTAGAGGAGCCTAAATGCTACCCTGGGAAGGACCTGTCTCTTTCTGCGCACTTGCATCAGTACTCTTGTTACCTTCTCTCCCTTCTTTTCTTCTATGACCATTATGATATGCTTGGGATAGGCCTTGCATAGCCCAGTTATGCTGCCTGCCTGCTCACACTCTTCAAAAGACTAGAGAAAGAAGGGAGGTGTTTGCCCTGCTAATGCTCCTATTAGACTGGATTCCCAGCTCGTGGGACCAGGGACTGCCTATCTTTTAGCTTTTAATTAATATTTAGAAACATAGAAATATGATGACAGAAAAAAGACCACATGGCCTATCTAGTCTGTCCTTCCATATCAACAACTACAACAGTCCCCTTTTTACCTTTAGAGATCCTCTGTGTTTGTCCCATGCTTTTTTGAATTCAGTTACTGTCCTCATCTCTACCACCTCCACTGGGAGACTATTCCACGGATCCACTACTCTTTCTGTAAAGAAATATTTCCGCATATTACTCCTGAATCTATCCCCTTCACCCTCATCCCATGTCTCCTCGTAGCAGAACTTGCTTTCAATTGAAAGAGGCTCTCTCCCTGAACATTTATGCCATGGAGGTATTTAAACATCTCAATCATATCACCTCTATCCCGCCTTTCCTCTAAGGTGTACATATTAAGATCCTTAAGTCAGTCCTCATATGTTTTATAATGAAGACCACTAACCATTTTAGTAGCCACCCTCTGCACCGACTCCATACTGTTCACATCCTTTTGAAGGTGCAATCTCCAGAATTGCACACCATACTCCAAATGAGGTCGCACCAAAGACTTATACAGAGGCACTATCACCTCCTTTTTTTCTGCTAGCCATTCCTCTCCGTATGCACCCAAGCATCCTTCTAGCTTTTGCTGTCGCCTTTTCTACTTGTTTAGCTACTTTAAGATCATCAGACACAACCACGCCTAGGTCTCGCTCTTCTTTAGTGGACAAAAGTACTTCACCCCCTATACTATATTGCTCCCTTGGATTGCTGCAACCCAAATGCATGACCTTACATTTTTTAACATTAAATCCCAGCTGCCAAATTCTAGACCATTCTTCAAGCTTAGCTAGATCCCTCCTCATGTTATCTACACCTTCCTGGGTGTCTACTCTATTGCAGATTTTGGTATCATCCGCAAAGAGGCAAACTTTACCCGACAGCCCTTCCGCTATATCACAACAAAGATGTTAAAAAGAATCGGACCAAGGACAGATCCCTGGGGCACACCACTGGTAACATCCTTCTCCTCAGAGTGAGCTCCATTTACCTGTACTCTTTGTCGCCTCCCACCCAACCAATTTCTAACCCAAGCAGTAACTTTAGGGTCCATCCCTAGGGTTCTCAGTTTGTTTATAAGTCGCCTGTGAGGAACAGTGTCAAAGGCTTTACTGAAATCCAAATACACCACATCTAGGGCTCTCCCTCGGTCCAACTCCCTGGTCACCCAGTCAAAGAAATCAATCAGATTTGTTTGACAAGACATGTTTCTGGTGAATCCATGCTGCCTCGGATCCTGTAATCTGCTGGACTCCAGAAACCTCACTATTTTCTCTTTCAGCAGCGTTTCAAATAATTTACTCACCACCGAAGTTAAACTAACCGACCTGTAGTTTTAAACCATATCCTTACTTCCGCTTTTGTGTAAAAGCACCACATGAGCCTCTCTCCAGTCCTTTGGCACTACTCCCGACTCCAACGAGGCATTGAAAAGGTCAGTCAGTGGAGCTGCTAGAACGTCCCCAAGTTCCCTCAGTATTCTAGGGTGTATACCATCCGGTCCCATCGCTTTGTTTACTTTAAGTTGAGCTAGTTTCTCACGAACACAGTCTTCTGAAAATTGTTTAAGATGTCCCTCACCTCTGTTCCTCTTTGTGGGTATTTTCTGAGGTCCTGCTCCTGGTTCTTCATCTGTGAACACAGAACAGAAATATTTGTTAAGCAATTCTGCTTTATCCTCATCAGCTTCTACATATTCTTCCCCTGCACCCTTGAGTCTGACAATACCACTTTTGCCCTTCCTTTTCTCACTAACATATTTGAAAAATGCCTTATCCCCCCATTTTATTGCATTGGCTATTTCCTCCTCTTTTTGAATCTTTGCCTTCCTGACTACTTTGCTAGCTTCTCTAAGTTTTTCCAAATATAGATGCCTGTCTTCCTCTCTCTGTGACCTCTTGTATTTCATGACGGCCTCCCTCTTTTTCTTCACTTTTTCAGCTACTTCTTTCGAAAACCATAGCGGTCTCCTTTTCCTTTTACCTTTATTTACCATTTTAACAAAAAGGTTGGTTGCCCTTAACTCTTTCAGACCTGAATTTTTTCACAGACACCATATATATATATACATGGAATTCAATGAATAACATGACATCCATTACAGTGGACATACGGTCTGAAAGGGTTACAGTATCCCCTTTCAGTTTTGCCCACTGTTTTTTTACATCCCCCAGCTGTTCCCATCCCACTAACGACTCCCTGAGGTATTTGCCCATCTTGGCAAAGTTAGTCTTCCTAAAGTCTAAGATCCTCACCTTTGAATGGATTCTAACAGCCCTAGTCCTAATACTGAACCACACCATCTGGTGATCACTGGATGCAAAATGATCTCCCACTACAACATCAGAAACACTTTCACCATTGGTAAGCACCAAGTTCAATATGGCCCCTTCACGTGTGGAGTATATTACCAATTGCCTGAATAGTTCTCCCTGTAGAGAATCCAGGATCTCCTTACTTCTAGATGATACTGCAGCAGGAATGTGCCAAACAACATCTGGTATATTGAAATCTCCTATCAGTAGCACTTCCCCTTTCTTAGCAATGCTGCGTATGTCTTCAATTAACTCTCTGTCCACCTCTTCCTCTTGTGAGGGAGGTCTTTATATCACACCAATGCAAATAGATTTTTCTTTCTAGTTTAACCCACAATGCCTCCTCTCTCCCTTTTAAGCTCTGTAATTCCAAAGCTTTAATAGTAGTTTTTACATATAGTGCCACTCCTCCTCCCCTTCTTCCTACCCTGTCCTTTCTGAATAAAGTATAGCCAGGTATAGTTACACCCCAATCATGATTTTCTGCGAATCATGTTTCTGTAACTGCCACTAAATCCAAGTCAGCCACTCCCACCAAAGCTTCAACATCAGGGATCTTATTTCCCATGCTACGGGCATTTGTACACACTGCTTTCCATATGTTACCCCTGTTACCCATTTCCATAAAGTTATTTAATGTATTACTTACCTGGGGGCTTTCACTTACCTGGGGGCTTTCTTCACCCATCCTCAACGAATCTAGTTTAAAGCCCTCTTCAGTAGATTAGCCAGTCTACTACCGAAGATGCGTTGACCTTTCTTGGACAGATGGATGCCATCTCTGCTCTGTAACCCTTGGAACAGCATCCCATGGTCTAGGAAACCAAAACGCTCTCAATAACACCATCCACGCAGCCATGTATTCATCTCCAGCCATGCATTCATTTTTTTAGTTTTATTTGACTGTATTCTATGAACATGGGATGAAATAGATACACCCACTTTCACAGTTGTTATGACTGTTGTATAAATAAAGTGCAAACAGCATAGCACACCTTCGTCAACCAATGCTTAGGAGTGAAAGCAATTGAAATAGGAAACTGTAAAAGTACTCCCTGCCTTAGCAAACTTTCAAGCAACTAGTTGTGACAGCAGATGCTGCAGGACTAAGGGAGGCAAGCATAGTCTCAAGATCGTTTTTTTTCTGAAATTGTTTTGTGCTTTTAAGTAGCAAGCGAGTCCCAGACACCACCCCCTCCTCAATGGCCCAAAGTCAGACTTGAAGTTGTCTATGTTTTGCCTCCTTTCCAATCCTTAGCCCTAACCAGCCCTATTTATTTCCTTTCCAATCCTAAATCCCAGTCAGCCACAGCGAAGCTGCTATTCTAGGAGTTCCAGGGGTGACCCAAGAAACTACAGACTGCTGGGCCTGATGTCAGTACCAGGCAAAATGGTAAAAACCATTATAAAGAATAATTGTATTCTTTATAATTTCTCCAAGAATCTCTCCCTCTACATATAAAAATTTCTTTTCCACGTGTTAGGTGGCGCTCTAATTTGAGAGGTGCTTGGCATGGTATTTTTGGGAGCACTGTTGAGTATTTGCAGCATTATTGCTCAAGTGCCCATGCTGACCACTCCTCTTTGACCTTCTTCCCCTCCCAGATTGGCAACAATGTGTCTGGTTGTACTCATGCACATGACAAAAACAAAATTCACAAATGGCGATTCGTGCAAATTTTCCAAGCATACTTGTTCGGTTAGTTGGTGTTGGGATGAACACAAACATCATGATTTTTGGCAGTTTTTCTATTTGTATGAAAACTAATTAAATTCCTACTAGAAATCAAGGTCTTTTATACCTAAGTAAAATCTATTCAGTAGCAGTACAACCTTTCTCGTAATGCTAGCTTAGCTGTGCTCTGGGGAGATCACTGATAAAGGTGGGGGAGTATTCCAGTATTCTGTGCTTGTGTAGTCTTTAGCATCACTGCTGAGATGGCCAGAATTGGTGCCAGTTAATGCTTAATGCTGGTTTTCTAGTGCTATAGACTGTGACCGGGTGTGAAGGAGTAGCCTAGTGGTTAGAACAACTGCCTAGTACCCAGTAGATCAATGGCTTAATTCCCACTGGCATTCCTTGTGACCTTGAGCAAGTTACTTTACCCTCCATTGCCTTAGAAGAAAAGGCCTGGCAATCTACTTCTGGTGATACATTGCCAAGAGAACCCAGGGGCTGCTGGGTCACTAGGAGTCAACAGTGAATTGACAGTACTAAAAAAAAAAATAGACTGGGAACTAGACCAAAGCAGTTAATTCATTTCATATGTACTCAGGTTGTCATCCTTAGCTGAAAATGAACTGGTGACCTGGTTAAAAAACTTGTTAACCCTGTGAAAAATCCGTTAGTCATCTGGCCTCTTCAATATCTTAGTTTAGAGCAAACACTTTCATATTTTTGCTTTATGATCCCTCTCAGGTTTTATTAGTATGTCATAAATCTGAAAAATTGCATGCAATATAAAATATATGCAGTATTCTTCATAATTAGTCTCATTAAAATCAAAGAATATTAATGTATTTAGTAAGATATTGACAATGATTTGTAATAGTGGGAACCCACAATAAATTTATCAGAGATAAATAGGCTCCTGTCCTTTTTATTCATAAATATGTACAAAATATTTCAGATCATGTTTCACTGCATAAAATATGTGGAAGTAATATGTCTTCTGGATCCTCTCCATTAGTTGCACATTAATTAATCATGGAGTAATTTATCTTTCAAAATCTACAAGCTACCTTTGGTGTGAATCTTTTAGAATGTTGTGATTTGAAAATGACCTGTAAGGGACAAGTCACTAACCAAGTTGAAATAAAACAGATGTGAGTGAAAACGTAGACTAGTGGTTGAAGTACCAGGGAAGCCAGGGTTCATATCTCATTGATGCTGCCAGTGATCTTGGACAAATCACTAAATCCTCCATTGGCTGAGGTACAAATCTATAGCTAGAGTTACTAAAGTGTGCTACCACAATATAATGCACTAAGAGGCGTGTTTACTAAAGTGCGCTACCAGGGTAGCACAGGGTTAGTACGTATTTCGATGCTGAGCCAAAATGTAGCTTAGCCCCTCCCCTACACTAAAAATCCCATGCTGTCCTGGTAGAGTATGTTGGGGCAGGGACTGGGCAGGATGGAACTTTTCCAACGCATCATAACCAACATGGGCTTTAGTGGCCTGTGCTAATTGTGTGTGATGCCACTAGCCCAGGTGCTACCTCAATGAGTACCCCCAACTGGTTCACCAAGTTGAAATGCAGTGTTCCTATTGTCACCACGCCCCCTGCTGGTAGCTTGTTGAAGGGACAAGGTGGACATTTTAATTATTTTGTAGAAGTAGGAAAACTTTTAGGACCAGAGGGATCATGGTCCTTGTAGTCCTTCTTCTTAAAGAAATGAGTTGTGTACACCTTGTGTAGGGTCAAACAAAAGGCTTTTATTTCCCCTTTAGCACTAAGGTTCGCTAAGAAACCAAAAAGTAGAATTTATCTTATTTTCAGGTTTATGCCAAAGTAATTATAGAGCAAGAAAACTGTTATGAGAGCTTCACAGTTCCTTGTAAAAATACAAAGGGTTTTCAACACTGTAGTAAAACAAATAAACAAGCTCTTCTTTAGCTCAACACAGGCAAAAGATATTGTTAAAGCATGTTCTGGTAATTACAGCTCTGGGAGAGACTCTAGGCTTTCCGCAATACACATCGAACAGTCCATTTGTTCTTCAGGCATCAACGGCTCTGGTTCCCCAAGCTCAATCTGCATGGGTTCCAGCTCAGCCGTGCTTTCTTCTACACCTGAGCTTTCCCTGGCTGAAATAGTTTCCGGAACGGATTTTAGTCACGCTGGACATTGAGTCATTATATACCAACATACCGCAGAAAGAAGCATTAAAAATAGTCGAGCAGTATTTATGTAATAGACAGGAGTATAGGCGGATTCCCACGGCATTTCTTATAGACCTTGCTCGTTTTGCTTTGTGCGAGAATTATTTCTGCTTTCAAGGTCTATTTTATAAACAGATAAAGGGGGTAGCAATGGGGTCCTCTATGGCCCCTGATATTGCGAATTTATATGTTTTTAACTTTGAGGAGATGTATATTAAAGATAACCCCTTTAAAACTAACATAAAGCTATGGATCAGATACATAGATGATTTTTTTTATGCTGTGGGAGGGGTCTACTAACTTATTAGAGGAATTTAATATATGGATAAATACTTGTGATGATAACCTACGTTTCCAAATGACTTTCGATGATATTAAAACTTCATACTTAGACTTACTTATTAAAAAGACTGATAGGGAGTTTATCACCACACTTTTTAAGAAACCTACGGATCGTAATCAGTTGCTTCATTATAACAGTTTCCATAATTTATCCCTCAAACATAACTTGCCCGTGGGACAGTTCTTAAGAATACGTAGAATATGTTCTTCAGACCAGGAATTTAAGAAACAAGCAGTTATGATGAGTGAGAGGTTTAAAATGAGACATTATCCTTCACAACATATTAAGAAAGCATTTGATAGAGCGGTGCAGTGCTCACGACAAAATTATTACATAAACAGAAGAAAGAGAATAATGTAGGCATGGTGTGTCCTTTATTATATTCGTATCAGTCCCATCGTGTAGCCAAAATAATAAAAAAACATTGGCATCTGATTCAAACCATTCCGATGTTTCAAGAATTAAAGGTCACAATTGCACATAAACGTAATGCAAACTTAAAAAATATGTTGGTTCCATCAGCGCTTACTGAAAGGAAATTTTTGTCTAAACATAAAGGTCATTTCCAGTGTGGTAAATGTTCGGTGTGTAATCATGTCCTTAGGGTTGATAGACAATTTGTCCACTCCATAAATGGGCATATTTTACGATTGGATGACTTCTCTAATTGTTCAACGAGTCATGTCATCTATGTAATTCAGTGTCCATGTATGAAATTGTATGTAGGCAAGACTACCCGTAATTGTATTATAGAGCATAGAAGTTGTATTAAAAGAGGAGCAGTAGATAAACCTTTGGTCAGCCATTGGCAGGAATGTTCACATAAAATTTCTGACCTCAAATTTTTCAATATTAAGAGAATGAAAATAAATTGGAGAGGAGGAAATGTTGAAAACACGATACACCGACTTGAGGAACGATACATTTTTGCTCTTGATAGTCTGTATCCTCAAGGATTAAATATGGAGAGAGATCTATCAGTTTTTCTATAATCCATTTGATCTCTCGGTGTCAGCTGTTTTTCCTAGGTTCGGTTCACAGCATCAAATTACCCATGAGGTATAGGTTTTTGAAATAGGTCATTGATAACCATGTGTTTTACTGTTAAGTGCCCCCCTCCCCGTGTGTTGGGTACAGCAGCAGATACATACTTGTTTTATATATTTATGTATTTATAATTATAAATTATTATGGTTTTATACTATTTATTTTGTATTGGTGGTCCTGACCAATGAGTTTTATATGTGCCCCCCCCCCTTTTTTTGAGATATATGGAATGATAATGGAATGATATCATTGCAGCTCTAGTGGGTGGTTAGAGCATGATACGGATGACTTAATATGATAGTTGTTTTTTTAGTTAATGTTCTGCAAAACATTTTTGTTGATTACTAGTTTAGGTTTAAAAATAATGATGGTGGTATATGGAGATGGAAAGATGTACTCTCCCCTTCGATACGCGATACTTATTTACATACGGCGGGAAATATTTTAACCAGTGCGCATCTGCGTTTCTACTTTGTCACAGTTGGAAGGTTTCCGCTACACCATGTTTGCAGTTCTCATGGTTGTAAGGTTGGTTCCTTCTTTAATAAACTGAAATATGGAGATTAGTTTTAAGATTTTAGGTGTTTTGATGGTTTCAGCCCCGATTCTCAAAATTTGTAATGTTTTTATAGACGGTGTCGCCCCTCTATGGGGGAGTGTAGCACAGTAGTCCCAACAATACAGGAGTTCTAATAACACATAATACAGTAGTTTTACCTAGCGTATTTTTATTGCCATACTAGATAAGGATTGACAAGCTGCCATTTTTATTCAGTTTGTTTACATGGTGGGAATCATACCCCGTTTTTCAGTTATAACAATATATGATTTGCATGATCATTCAGCATTTTAGATTATTGAGTCTCCAAGGTTTCACCTTTTTGAGATATAAGGCTTGATATCACCAATGGATTATTCAGTATGACATCTGTTATCACATTGCTTTGTTCAGTTACTTCCCTGCAAGTTAAATTAACCCATTGTAATACATTATTTTGATTTTGAAATTATCGCTGTCGGAAAATGGAGATAGAGGGTAAGGGTTACCCCTTCAACACACGATATTTATTTACATATGGTGGGAACATTTTAAATAACGCGCAGCTGCAGAGCGTTTTTACACTGAGCGGTTTTGCACTGTCACAGTTGGACGTTCTCCACTATCTCGCGGTTGCGGTTTTTTTTTTATGGTTGTAAGTTTTACTATTTTTGCAATATAATTGTAATATGGACATAAGTTATTAGAATACATGTTTGCTGAGGGTATTAATCCTGGTGTTTAAAGGTTGGTATGGATTCAAAGGAATCGTAGGCGCCCCATGTTTGTTGTTGTTTTTAATACAGGGGGTTTAATAATCAAGTTAGCAACAGTATAGACTCTGGATAAACTACAGGTCCTCCTTTATATTTGTGACAATCCTTTAATCTTGTTAAATATGTTTTATTGTTTTGTATTATACTTTAGTGGTTCAGTCCTTCAAGTTACTTTCATAAGCTGCCGATTTTCCTGTTACGGCAACGTTTGGAGCAAAAGTATGACACATGCAGGTAAAACCTTTTGATAATATCTGTCCTCTAGATGAGGCTGCTGTTTGCATCTCTAATTCCACTGATTCCTTGTAGGGTTGGTTAATAATAGGCGAGTCATCCAACTATTATATCTATTAAGTATATATTAATATATATATGACCCTTTGCGGTTGGATACACTTATCCATGTGTTTGTCTTTCTCTGCCCTTGGTAGAAAATAGAGCGTATTGGATGCACTAGTAGCTCAAGAGGTATGTCTGTCTTTAATTTCTTTAATATCTTTTATCATTAAACACTTTTATGTCTATTTATGATATTTATATTTTTAGTATATATGTTTTTTAATGGTTCTGTGCTGATTTTGGTGGATATAGTGTTTATTTATTAATGGTTTTATAGGTATTTATAATTATTTATAGTCATTATAATTAGTTTTATTGGCTATTATTTATTCGTTCTCAGGCTTTTGATGTGTTTATGTTGTTTATGTTTATGTTTATTAAAACTTTATATACCGCCCAATACAATTAGCATCTGGGCGGTTCACAATACATAAAATCAATTAAAATTTTTTAAAAAGAGAGAGCTGCGAAAAAGAGCCAGAAAAGGAACGCCATAAAATTAGAGAAAAGGGATAGATACAGAGAACAGATTGGGGGGGATAGAAATGGGAAACAGAAGGGAGAGAGAAGGGGAGGACAACAAAAGAAAAGATGTAAGACAGGGGTAGGGGGTATGCTGTCAGAGGCCCAAAGGGGGAGGAGGGGGATAAGATGGGACTGGGAGAGGAAGGTTGAAGGCAGAACAGAAAAGGTGGGTTTTTAGGTTAGTTTTAAAGGACAAATAGGAGGTTTCCAGACGTAAGGAGGGGGGAAGGGAGTTCCAGAGCCTTGGACCAAGAAAAAAGAAAGCAGAAGACCGAGTAGATTCGAGGTGCGCTTGGGAGGGAGGGGGTAGAAACATACGGTTAGCGTGAATAGAGCGGAGCGAACGATGAGGGGTATGAAGGTGAACCAGGTTAGAAAGATATAGGGGAACACCTGAATGAATCACCCTGTGAACGAAAATAAGAATTTTGAATTGGACACGAAAGACAACAGGGAGCCAGTGAAAGTGTATTAACAGAGGGGTGACGTGATCGAACCGCGAAGCATGAGAAAGAACACGAACAGCAGCATTTTGAACACGTTGAAGACGACAAAGTTGGGATTGGGGAAGACCAGCAAGACAAACATTACAGTAGTCAAGACGAGACATAACAAGGGATAATGAGAGTAGTCATAGAGGAGATAGTAAGAAAAGGTCGTACAGCGCAAAGTTGTTTAAGGGAAAAGAAGGAACGTTGAACAACTGAGGAAATATGGTCTTTAAAGGAGAGGGAGGAATCAAGAATCACACCCAGATACCGCAAGGAGGAGACAGTGGGGATGGGTGAAGAAGAAAATAGGGGAGTGAGGGTAGGAGTGGGATTACCAAAAGTGAACCATATAGCCGAGGTTTTCGAGAGGTTAATATGAAGAAAGTTAGTGGAGAGCCAGGAAGCTACAGAAGAAAGACAGGTATTGAAGGCAGTGATATCGGTTGCAACAGGATAAAGAAGAAAGATATCATCCGCGTAGTAATAGGCAGAGACCCCGTGCTGTTGGACAAGGAGGGCAAGAGGAGCTAGGAATACATTAAAGAGAAGAGGGGCGAGAACAGAACCTTGGGGAACACCACAGGGAAAGGGTGTGGAAGGAGAGGACTCTGAGCCAGTGTGAACTGAGAAAGTGCAATTGAACAAAAAAGAGTGAAACCAACGAAGAACTAAACCAGAGAGACCCGCATCCCGAAGATGAGATAGCAAGGTACGGTGGTCAACCAGGTCGAAAGCAGCCGAGAGATCTAGAGAAACAGCAAGAGAAAGCAAACCATGATCATGAGCAGAGTGCAAGTCATTAAGGAGAGAGAGAAGAACAGATTCAGTGCTGTGGCCTGGGCGGAAACCTGATTGATGTGGATGGAGGGTGAGAGAAACTTTGAGGTGGGAAGAGAGCTGAGAAAAGACTAGTGATCTATTTATTTATGTATTTGCTCTTATTATGTGTTATAATGTTTTTATTGTGTATTTTGTATAGCCTGCCCCTGAAGAAGGCAACGAAACACGGCCTGTGTCGGGCTTTAGGCTGTTTTATCAATAAAGAACATCCTTCCTTTTGCTGTCCGCGACTTTGACTGGGTGGCCTTATAGCACGTGGACGTGTGCTCTCTGTTGGTACCTGAAATAGTCTGTAGTTCAGAAGTTCTCCTCCCTAGTTTCCAGCCTGGCAGTTCTGGGTTTTGCAAACAAGTGGTATGTCTTGTTCCTATGCCTCTTTGTAGTGGTTTCCAAAACTTCTGCCAGCTTTCTTTCCTCTCAGTATTGCTATCTGAGTTATAAGTCTTTCTAGGACCTGGCTTCTTTGTGAGAAATAAAGTATCACTGTACCTTGGCTCCTTGAAGTCTGTGCCACTGGTATTCTCTCTACCAGGCACCCTCCTTCTGATACCGTCTCCTCTGAAGACTGTTTCTTGGAGTTCTCTGGGCTGGGCTAATCCTCCCTGGAGCTTAGCTCTGCCACGTAAGGATTCAACGCTCCTCGGCCTTGCAGTATAGGAGGTTCCTCTATCAGGTCCTTTCTTCCCTGTATCCTTGGGTTCTTTACCCGATCCTTTCTCAGAGCTTCTCTCTATGCGTAGGCCTCTCTCTAGGCATGGCTCTCTCGCTTGCCGTGGCTCTCTCTCCAGCCGTGGCTCTCTCTCCAGCCGTGGCTTTCTCTCTTGCCGTGGCTCTCTTTCTTGCCGTAGCTCTCTAGCCGTAGCTCTCCCTCTAGCCGGAGCTCTCTCTGCTGCCGTGGCTCTCTCTGCAGCCGTGGCTTTCCCCCTTGCCGGGGCTCTCTTTGCTTCCTTCCTGCAGAGCTCTGCTTATAAAGCCCTTTTTCCCTTGAGTTTTCTGACCCTCTCCTCAGGTGCACCTGATTAGCTTCTGCTTCATCAGTACCTGGGTGTGTCAGCTCAGCATCTGCAGGCTCGTGCCTGCTCCCTCTAGCTGTCCTGCTAGGTAATTGCACCCTCTGCAAGTCAGTTGCTTTATGAAAAACAGCGTTTTTTCCTAAGTTCATAGCTTCACTAGCTTCAGCTCTATCACACTATGCTAACTGCAGGGGGACACATGTACATGCCACCCTGCAGTTAGCTCAAAGTCCTGTACTAGTAAAGTGGTCCACACGCATGTTACAGGTGCAGGGCTTAGTAAACATGATCCTAAGCATTTGTAGTAACTAGGTCCTGTTGCATAAAGCTCCCTTCCAGCCCTATTTTGCTAGCATCCTTCAAACCCATGTGCTCTTGGGTGACAGTCGGCTTTCCCCTATTATCTAGTTTAAAAGCTTCTCTATCCCCTTTTTAAGGGTTAATGCCAGAAACCTGGTTCCTCCCCAGTTAAGGTAGAGCCCATCCTTTTGGAAAAACCCCTTCCTTCCCCAGAATGTTGCCCAGTTCCTAACAAATCCAAAACCCTCTTCCTTGCACCATTGTCTCATCCACGCATTGAGACTCTGGAGCTCTGTGTGCCTTTTGGGTCCTGCGGGTGGAACGGGAAGCATTTCAGAGAATGCTACCCTGGAAGTTCTGGATTTCAACTTCCTACCTAAAAGCCTATATTTGGCCTCCAGAACCTCCCTCCCACATTTTCCTATTTTATTGGTACCAACATGTATCAAGACAGCCGTCCCCCCCCCCAGCTGCCACAGCCATCCCCCAACTACCACCGCCCCACCAAGCTGCTGCCAATTCCATTTGGGAGGGAAGGTGGGCAGTGGCAGTATCTCCAAAAGCAGCAGCAAAAAGCCCGCCTCCTGCTTCTGAGATGGAATCGGCGGCAGCTGGGGGGCGGGAACGGCAGCAGCGGGGGACGGCGGCAGCAGTGGGGATTGACGGTGAGGCTGGGGTTTCTGCCGAGAGTGGCAGAAACCCTTGGGCCTGTCCTGGGGGCAGCAGTGGATTATGGGTTAGAGGGGATATGCAGGACCATATGGTAGGGGAAAGGAAATATACTGGAGTTACTGGACACATGGGAGGGGGATATAGGGAATAAGGGGAGATATTGGTCATGGGGGTGGAGCTCATAGGAAGAGATAAGAGTATGATGGACACAGGGGAAAGAGGAATAAGGACATAGAGAAGAAATGACGGCATGGGGGCTATTATAAGGGGATGGATATGAGGTGGGTTCTGGAAGATGGAAAAGAGAAAGATGCTGGGTCATAGGATTTGGAACTGGGTAGGCCACATGGGCCCTAGCCCCACCAAAACCTTGCCTGCCAGGTGCCAGCCGCAACCTGCATGGCGGTGGCGATTGCAGCCTTCCCCTCCTGTTCTGTTCACAGGGAAGCCTTCTCCTATGGGCAGAAGATAGCAGCTGCCAACGTGGCAAAGATTCCTGCCTACCTGCCGGAGATCGGATCCCTGAAGGCAGAACAGGAGGGGAAGACTGCAATAGTGGCCTCCATGCAGGATGTCTGCTTGTGGGGATCCAATCTCTCACAGGAAGAAGAGAAGAGAAGGAGAGAAGGGAATGACTGTGATCACAGCAAAGACTCCTGTCTGATGATCTACTGTGGGCAGACAGAAGGAGTCTTTGTTACGATCGCAGTCATTCCCTTCTCTTCTGCCCACAGGAGATTGGATCCCTGCAGGCGGAACAGGAGGCGAAGGCCGCAAGGTCTAGAGATAGGTTGAGGAAGAGTTGGAGCGGAGCTTGGGGCAGAGTCAGGGTAGAGCTTGGGCCCCTTCAGTCATATGGCCGTTTAGCTGCCTCTGCCAAAGGGGAAGTGGGAATGAGGAGGTTGAGAGAAGATGCTAAACAAGGGGAGGGGGTCATAGAGAGGTAGGGGGGAGATGCTAGACATGGGTAAGGCTAAGAGGGAGGAGAGATGCTAGATAAGGTGCATACAAAAATGGAGGGGAGCTGCTGGACGCAGGGAGGCATAGAGCTACAGAGGGGAGAAACTGGACTTGACAGGAAATAGAGAGATGGAGCAGAGATACTAGATATGGGAGTAAATAAAGAGCAGGGTGGGAATGCTTGACACTAGGACAGGGAGAGATAGGGAGGCCAAAATTTGAATATGATGGAGGGATATTGGATGAAAGAGAAGTGGAGATGCTTGATGGGAAGATTCTGGATAGTGGGGATAGAGGGAGGAGGGAGATGATGGACACAGCAGGGAAGAGAATTAGACTGGTGAATAAGAGGCTGGGGAGAGAGATGGGAAAATAGGTTTGGATTAAGGTCAAAGAGCAGTAGATTGAGGACAATATGATAAGGAGGAGAGAAATTTGAGTCGATAGAGAGATTAAAAAAGTACATAGAAGATAGATGAAAAAAAAAAGGTCAATATCAGAGATGAATGTAGAGGAGAGAAGTAGCAGATGGAGCTGAGACTCTAGAACAGTGATGGCTAACCTTTTTGAGCCCGAGTGCCCAAACTGCCGCACAAAACCAAAGAATTTCCTCAAAGTGCCAGCACGTCAATTAAACCTTAACAACAAGATTTTAGTATCTAAAAACTCTTTATAAAGTTGCCTGAACTATGTAACATCATTTGTAAAGGTTGGAATCTTTGTATTGTCAGAGAATCAATTTGATTCACAATCCTTTGGTTTTCATTTCAATTTATTGGCAATTTATAATGTTTTAATGATTTCATTCAATTTAGAAACAGGAAGGCAATAATTAAACTGGGAACCCCAAAAGCCAAACTTGGAATGTACAACAACACTGTAGAAATAAAACTATAAATTAATTTCCTCTTGTACCAAACAAAGCACAGACGTTAATGATGCACATTTCCCAGAGGTTTCATATTCCAGTTAATAAATTCAAAATAAAGAGATATTTCTACGTTTTGTGCATTTTTTTTCAGTTGCAATTGCTCCAGCCACTTTCTTCTGGTTTCTTCATGTTTTCTGCTAACTGTCCATCGTCTGCTGTCCATTTGTTCTTTCTTCTCTCTTCTAGTTTTTTTTCCATTCTCTCTCTCTACATCTGCTTTAACATACTAATCTTTCTCCTTTTGCTCTTTCCTCATTCCTATTTCATCCACACAAATTTTACCCCTCCATCCTCAATCCCCACTTACTCTCCCAATACCAGGCCAATTGTAGATTTTTCATCCCTCCCTCACAAAATATTTTTCCCCTCTCCATTTTACTCTCCCAGCCCCATCCCATTCTAATCCTCCCCCAACATCAGCTCCCTTCTAGTTCCAGTCTCACCCAGCATCCATTCCCTTCTAGTCCCTGCATCAGCCCATTTCCCGTCCTAGTCACCATCAACCCATTTCCAGTCCTAGCTCCCCCATCCATTTTCAGTCTGAGTCCCTTCATCAGCTCATTTCCAATCCTAGCCCCCCATCAGCCCACTTCTAGTCATTTCCTAGCCCCATCATCAGCCCATGTCAAATCATAGCTCCCCTCCACTCAGTCCAATTCCAGTCCAAGCCCCCCCCCAATGAGCCTACTTTCAGTTCTAGCCCCTCCATGAGTCCATTTCAATTCAAGCCCCCACCACAGCCCATTTCCAATCTTAGCTCCCCCCAACAGCCCATTTCCAGTCCTATCCTAGCTGCTCCATCAGCCCATTTTCAGTCCTAGCTCCCTTCCCTCACAGCCCATTTCCATTCCAAGCTCCCTCCCCATCAGCTATTTGCAATTCAAGCCTCCCCTTCCACTCAGCCCATTTCCAGTCATAGCAACCCCCCAACCCATTACCAGTCCTAGCCCCCCATCAACCCACTTCCAGTCCTAACCCCCCCATCACCCCATTTTCAGTTTAAGCCCCCCCTATAACCCATTACCAGTCCTAACCCCCCATCAGCCCACTTCCAGTCTTAACCCCATCAGCCCATTGCCAGTCCTAACCCCCCCCCCATCAGCCCACAGCCCATTACCAGTCCTAACCACATCAGCCCACCTCAAGTCCTAACCCCTCCCCATCAGCCCCTTTCCTGTCCTAGCCCCCCCCCATAGCCCATTAGCAGTCCTAACCACCCCCCATAGCCCATTAGCATTTCTAACACCCCCATCACCCCATTTCCAGACAGCCCCCATCAGTCCACAGCCCATTACCAGTCCTAACCCCCCCAGCCCATTAGCAGTCCTAACATCCCCCCGCCCATTAGCAGTCCTAACAGCCCCCTCCCACCCCCCAGCCCATTAGCAGTCCTAACAGCCCCCCATAGCCCATTAGCAGTTCTAACCCCCCATCACCCAATTTCCAGACAGCCCCCATCAGTCCACAGCCCATTACCCGTCCTAACCCCCCCCCAGCCCATTAGCAGTCCTAACAACCCCCCCCAGCCCATTAGCAGTCCTAACCCCCCAACCCCATTAGCGTTACTAACACACCCCCCCCCACCCCATTACCAGTCCAAACCCACACCAACCCCCCCACCACCCCATTATCGGTCCTAACACCCCCCCCCAGCCCATTAGCAGTCCTAACCCACCCCCCCTAGCCCATTAGCAGTCCTAAACCCCCCCAGCCCATTAGCAGTCCTAACAGCCCCCCCGCCCCAGCCCATTAGCAGTCCAAACACCCCCCCCGCCCCAGCCCCCCCCCCCGCACATTAGCAGTGCCAACAGCCCCCCCGCCCCAGCCCCAGCCCAAGCCCCAGCCCCAGCCCATTAGCAGTCCAAAAAAAAAAGCTGGCTCTCTGGCTGCTGCCGCTGCCGCCGCGGCAGAATGCATTGTCCCGCTGGGCCCCCTCTGCACCGGCTGAGCCCTCTGCCCGGCTTTCAGATTTGCGAAGGGAGAGTGTCTCTCCCTCGCATCTCTGTTAAGCCCGCAGGGGCTAATGGGAAATTTCCCATCAACCCCTCGCGTCTAAAGGGGCTGATGGGAACCTATGGCACGCGTGCCAGCTGTGGCACGCGAAGGCCTTGCAGCTGGCACGCGGGAAGGTCCGCAATTAAGATATGCGGCGCGGTGGGAGGTGAGTGTGCTGGTGTCCAGGGCCGGCCCGTCCATTGAGCAAGAATGTTTTTTGCTCAAGGCCCCGCGTTTCAGGGGGCCCCGCGCAAAGAACATTCTGCTTTCCTCAAAATTACATTAAAAAAAAAAGCTGGCTCTCTGGCTGCTGCCGCTGTCGCCGTGGCAGAATGCAGTGTCCTGCGGGGCCCCCTCTGCGCCGGCTGAGCCCTCTGCCCGGCTTTCAGATTCGCGAAGGGAGAGTGTCTCTCCCTCGCGTCTCTGTTAAGCCCGCAGGGGCTAATGGGAAATTTCCCATCAGCCCCTTTAGATGCGAGGGGTTGATGGGAAATTTCCCATTAGCCCCTGCGGGCTTAACAGAGACGCGAGGGAGAGACACTCTCCCTTCGCGAATCTGAAAGCCGGGCAGAGGGCTCAGCCGGCGCAGAGGGGGCCCCGCGGGACACTGCATTCTGCCGCGGCGGCAGCGGCAGCAGCCAGAGAGCCAGCTTTTTTTTTTGGACTGCTAATGGGCTGGGGCTGGGGCTGGGGCGGGGGGCTGTTAGGACTGCTAATGGGCTGGGGCTGGGGCTGGGGTGGTGGGGCTGTTAGGACTGCTAATGGGCTGGGGCGGGGGGGGGGTGTTAGGACTGCTCGTGGGCTGGGGGGGCTGTTAGGACTGCTAATGGGCTGGGGGGGGGGGGGTTAGGACTGCTAATGGGCTGGGGAGGGCTGTTAGGACCGCTAATGGGCTGGGGGGGTGGTGGGTTAGGACCGCTAATGGGCTAGGGGGTGTGGGGGGGGGGGTTTAGGACCGCTAATGGGCTGGGGGGGGGGTGGGTTAGGACCGCTAATGGGGTGGGGGGGGGGGTTAGGACTGCTAATGGGCTGGGGGGGGTTAGGACTGGTAATGGGCTGTGGACTGATGGGGGCTGTCTGGAAATGGGGTGATGGGGGTGTTAGAACTGCTAATGGGCTATGGGGGGTGGTTAGGACTGATAATGGGCTATGGGGGGGGGCTAGGACAGGAAATGGGCTGATGGGGAGGGGTTAGGACTTGAGGTGGGCTGATGTGGTTAGGACTGGTAATGGGCTGTGGGCTGATGGGGGGGGGTTAGGACTGGCAATGGGCTGATGGGGTTAAGACTGGCAATGGGCTGATGGGGTTAAGACTGGAAGTGGGCTGATGGGGGGGTTAGGACTGGTAATGGGTTATAGGGGGGGCTTAAACTGAAAATGGGGTGATGGGGGGGTTAGGACTGGAAGTGGGTTGATGGGGGGCTAGGACTGGTAATGGGTTGGGGGTTGCTATGACTGGAAATGGCTGAGTGGAAGGGGCGGCTTGAATTGCAAATAGCTGATGGGGAGGGAGCTTGGAATGGAAATGGGCTGTGAGGGAAGGGAGCTAGGACTGAAAATGGGCTGATGGAGCAGCTAGGATAGGACTGGAAATGGGCTGTTGGGGGAGCTAAGATTGGAAATGGGCTGTGGTGGGGGCTTGAATTGAAATGGACTCATGGAGGGGCTAGAACTGAAAGTAGGCTCATGGGGGGGGGGCTTGGACTGGAATTGGACTGAGTGGAGGGGAGCTATGTTTTGACATGGGCTGATGATGGGACTAGGAAATGACTAGAAGTGGGCTGATGGGGGGCTAGGATTGGAAATGAGCTGATGAAGGGACTCAGACTGAAAATGGATGGGGGAGCTAGGACTGGAAATGGGTTGATGGTGGGCTAGGACGGGAAATGGGCTGATGCAGGGACTAGAAGGGAATGGATGCTGGGTGAGACTGGAACTAGAAGGGAGCTGATGTTGGGGGAGGATTAGAATGGGATGGGGCTGGGAGAGTAAAATGGAGAGGGGAAAAATATTTTGTGTGGGAGGGATGAAAAATCTACAATTGGCCTGGTATTGGGAGAGTAAGTGGGGATTGAGGATGGAGGGGTAAAATTTGTGTGGATGAAATAGGAATGAGGAAAGAGCAAAAGGAGAAAGATTAGTATGTTAAAGCAGATGTAGAGAGAGAGAATGGAAAAAAAACTAGAAGAGAGAAGAAAGAACAAATGGACAGCAGACGATGGACAGTTAGCAGAAAACATGAAGAAACCAGAAGAAAGTGGCTGGAGCAATTGCAACTGAAAAAAATGCACAAAAGGTAGAAATATCTCTTTATTTTGAATTTATTAACTGGAATATGAAACCTCTGGGAAATGTGCATCATTAACGTCTGTGCTTTGTTTGGTACAAGAGGAAATTAATTTATAGTTTTATTTCTACAGTGTTGTTGTACATTCCAAGTTTGGCTTTTGGGGTTCCCAGTTTAATTATTGCCTTCCTGTTTCTAAATTGAATGAAATCATTAAAACATTATAAATTGCCAATAAATTGAAATGAAAACCAAAGGATTGTGAATCAAATTGATTCTCTGACAATACAAAGATTCCAACCTTTACAAATGATGTTACATAGTTCAGGCAACTTTATAAAGAGTTTTTAGATACTAAAATCTTGTTAAGGTTTAATTGACGTGCTGGCACTTTGAGGAAATTCTTTGGTTTTGTGCGGCAGTTTGGGCACTCGGGCTCAAAAAGGTTAGCCATCACTGTTCTAGGTTCTATGGTGCTGCCTTTTTCTGGGTAGGCTCCTTGTTGTGGGAGTTTTGGAAGTTAGTGCAGTATGGAATGGTGGATTTGCTCTATGGGTCCTGTATTGTCGTTTCTTGTTTTTCTTTTTATTCCTTGTGTGGAGTCAACAGTAGGGTGTTGGTGGTTGGTTGTGCAATATGGATTGTCTTTGAGATTTGTAGTTTTGTGTTCTTGATTCTGCCAGTCTGAAATTTTAAAATATGCTGTCACTTCAGATTCGAGGACATTTCATGTTTTAAGAGAATGTCTCTCTTAAATTTTTTAATAGCCTGATAGTTTCACTGCTGTTGATTTCTGGGCTTTTCCAGCTCTGGCATGATCCAATCCAGCCTGGGCACTTTGATCTTGAATTCATGGCTACCAGAATTCATTTTTCTCATTTTATATTTTCTTTTTTCAATAAGTTAGTAATAGTACTGACCAAATAAATCCAGTATGCAGATATTTATAATGCTTTATTCTTTTGTGGGTGTGTGAAAATTAATTTTGATTTATGACTTTTGTTATGTTTATTCTATTGTAATCCAATAAATCAACCTTAGCTGTTTTGACGGCGTTTTTTGTTTTTTTTGTTGCCTTTACTTAAGAAATTTGGGAGCACTTGACACAGGGTACAATTCCCCGAAACGTGCACGTCATACATGTTTCACAAGAGCGACGATTCCTAGAATGATCAACGAAGGATTTGAGATAAGTGACTATATTTGGTGAAGAACCGTTAATAAAATTAAAAGAAGCTAGTAGTCTGGTGGAGGTCTGGATTTCCCCAGCCCTTCCTACGGCTTAGCTCCGACAAAAATTGTTTTAATGATTATTGAAAAATTGGATAAATGAATGAGTGAAGAACTAACAAGTTTCCTATAGAAGTGATAAATGAGGTTTCTATAGAAGTGATTCTTATATATTAGGTATTCTATTGTAATGGCTGTTTTAATAACTTGTATATGAATGCATGTTTGGAAGCTACTAGTTTTTTTTAGATGGGCAGCATATAAATGTTAAAATAAATTACAATTTATGCAACTGAGGTCCAATGACTATAAATATTTATGGAAATAAGGTTCTGCAGTAAGTCTCAGCACATGGCCCCACATAACCCTCGGGCAGCCCCTGCCTATCATGATACATTATAGGACCTGCAGTACTGATCACAATGGATAGAATAAGGGACTAAAGCTTCCACACTGCTTTAGAATGCAAGTTTAAAAACGGAACAGGGCAAAACATTTCCCCTCCAAGGACAGAACACCTTGGCAGCTTTGAATGAATTACTAACCACTCCCTGACATGTGCATTGGGTGTATCTTTCTTCCTTTTCCGGTTTGCCTCAGCTAAGTTTCTAGTCCTGGGATCACAGACAGTTACAGACTGAGCTGCATTTCTTGTAACCCTTTCCTCCTGTTTCTCCACAAGCTACAAATTAACACAGAGGGGGCGAGAGCAAAACTGAGCACATCACAGCAGAGCACAACAGCTCTGTTCCCTTCTCTGGCCTCTCCCACCTTGTTCCTTATAGGATGCCTGAAGGGGAAGTTCTAGAGCAGTAAACAGCAGTTTTGCATGGGAATGGATGAAATTTTAAAAATGTTGGCACTGGAAGCAATTCTGTTTGTTGCCTATGACTTAATCTTGGCCTGTTTCTGGCGTTCACTGAAAAGGGCTGTTTTTTTTCAATAGAGATGTCAAAGAGGCAGAGTAATTATATTGTAATAAGACAGAATATCATGAATGAATGAATAAACACATACATACACACCTATTGAATATTGTGGATGCTTCCTAGGGGTTCCCAGTGCCAGACTGTCTGTAGCTTTTGCACTCCATTTGCACCCCCTTTGCAGATTGCATATAGCCCAAGAACGCCATGGATTCCTATTCAAGCATTTCTCTGTTTTCCACTAGAGTCTGTGCTATTGTAGTTGCTTCAAACTTAAGGTGCTAAATTTCCAGTGTCTGAGTACACTAGCATGTCTTTAGCCAGGCCATGACATAGAGACCCAACCATCATGCAAGGTGTTATTGATCAGCATTTGAAAAGTTGCAGATTCATTGGTGAGTCCAAAAGGCATCACACGGTATTCAAATGATCTGTATTGAGTTCAGAAGGCATATTCTACTCATTGCCATCCCTGATTAGTAGACGTCTTGCAAATTCAACTTAGATATGAGCCTCAGTGACCTCACCAATGAACTCAAGGATTAGGAGCAAAGGGTACTGGTTCTGAACTGTAATCCAATTCAAGTGACAATAATTTACATATCAGAAAAGAGTTCTGTCTTTCTTTTTTACAAATAGGACCAGAGTTACTCTTGGTAAAGTAGATCAATGAATAAAATATGTCTGGAGTTTTCTCTGAAGGTACTCTCAAAAGGGCACAAGCTCTGGAATATTCCTATGCCAATGAGATGATACCAGGCACCAAAATCTTACCATCTTTTGGTACCTGGTATCACTTTGCATACACTGGTTAACTGATTCATGCATCATAAATGCATCTCACTCCCATGACAGCACCAAAGAAGTGCCCTCTAACTCTGACAATCCAGGGTTTTATTGGGCTGACCCCTAACTGTAGTTCTTCTTGCTGCTGTTTTTTCCTGTTCAAGCCCATTACATCTATAATGGGGCCAACATCAATAGGGGCAGTAAAGCGGATGATTCCATGATGACCTGCCAGTACAAAAATCTCAGGGAGTGTCAGCTGACCTTAAGTAGTCTTCTGCCCTCTCATGTGATGCAATATCCCATTTAAATCTTAATGAGTTGTCCATTGCCTTATATCATGTTGCATGCACCACATTAATATTTGTATTCCATCAGTCTGCATTAATGTACCAAAAAATGGTAAGAGTTTGGTGCCCGGTCCTTCTTTTCCCTTGCACTGTGGGGTCCCTCAGGGTTCGGTACTTGGTCTTATTTCGTTCAATATCTATCTGGCCCTTTTAGCTGGCTTGATCTCCTCCCTTGGTGTTACCTCTTTTACTTATGTTGATGATATTCAGCTCCTCTTTTGTTTTCCCTCTTACTCTTCATCTTCTGCCTTACGTACCTCTTCCACCTTAGACCTTATTGCTGACTGGCTTTCTTTGCATGGCTTAAAGCTTAATACTGCAAAAACAGCTACTCTTCTTTTCACATTCCTTCCCTTGCCCCTTCTTCATCCTTACCCCCCCCCCACACACACACTTTCAGTCAATGGCACCCCCATTCCTTTCCATGATGCAATTAAGATTCTTGGTGTTCTCTTTGATTCTCAGCTCGCTTTCTCTCAGCACAACTCTTCGGTCATGCAGTGGTGCTTTTTCACTTTATGCCAGATCCGTTCCATCCGCAAGCTCCTGGATCAGTCCTCACTGCATCTCCTTCTTCTGTCTCTTATTCTTACACATCTCGATTATGCTAATTCTCTTTTTCCAGCCTTCCTCTTTCAGCATCTTCAATTAGTCCAAACATGGCTCTTAAGCTTATGTATGGTGCTCATCCATTCACTCATGTCACTCCCTTTTTTCTTTCCTAATATTGGTTGCCAGTCTCCTTTCGTATTAAGAGCAAGGTCCTCTTGTTGCCATTTCATGCCCTCGGTTCTGGCTTTCCCGTCTTTCTTTCTGAACTCTTAGCCCTTTATGCTCCTTCACGTGCTCTATGCTCCTCTTCCCCTCAATTGCTCACTGTCCCTGGGGTTCGCTCTGTCTGGACTGCACACACTTCTTCCTTTCGTGTGTTTGCCTCACCCTCTGGAATTCTCTCCCCCCTGTCTTATGTGCTGAGGTCTCTCTTTCCTGCTTAAAGGCTCAACTGATGGACTACTTCTTTTCTCTAGCCTTCCCCTCTGGGCGCTAGTCTCCTCCTTCTTCTTCTCCATCTGTAGCTCTGGTTCTTGGCACTTCCCCCCATTCCCTAGCCCCTCCTTATTTTTACTTTCGCTGCTATTGTAACTTAGGCCCTCTCCTTTTGTTTCTTCCTTTCTGTTTTATGACTCCCTTCCTCTGTTATTGTTGTTCTTTATCCTCCCTTATTATATTATATTATGATCCTGTCATTTTGTAAACCGCCTAGCTGCTATTTGCCATAGGCAGTATATTAATTCTCAACAAACTGAATAACTAACATCAACATTAACTTGGGTTAACACGCTGAAGTGCTTTAAATAACACAGGATTAACACAGATAAGACACGTGCAATTAGCCTTAATGCCCTTTAGTATATTTGACTGCTTAGACCGAGTTTTGTAACACCTTACTTTTGAGCTCTTTAGCTATAGAAAGTATTTCAATATGCAATAGCAAAGCAGACTGCAAGGGTTCAGATAAAATGTGTTCACCTAATAGCATATAAACCATTTTGTTCCATGTTTGACTCTAATATGTACAGTTAATTTATTATTCAGAGCTCATTCTTAATATTATTGTTATTAAAAGTACATAATTTATATAGTAAACTAGCTTTGTGCTAGTGCTTTCTCTGAATATGTAAGAGGTAGACAGATGATCAGATTTTTTAGCTATTACACTGTCTCTGTAAACAGATTCATATTTAACATCTGTTTCACAGATATATTTATATATATATAGAGAGAGAAAATACAAAGCAGAAAATATGAAACTTCATAATATAGATACAAATCAAGTAGATAGGCTTCTGAATCTATGATTTGTTATAGAAAGTTTTTAAATCAAATCTTGTAGCTGGCCAGAGGAACAAGTCTGTAATGCTTAGAGGAAGACAGTTGAATAAAGCTACCAATATCATGATCTGTGTAGTTGTTCTTGCACCTTAGGTTGAGAACTGGAATGGTAGCCAAGCTTTTATTGGCAGATGCTCTATAAAGAAGTTGCTTTTCAGACAGAATCCCCCATAGATTTTAGAGGGTGATTGCCAAATGTTCTCTTCGCATTGAGCAGGAATACTGGAGCCTCCAGCATTCATTGGTGTTAGAACATTTGGAACCGCTGGACAAGTTGCTATCTGTAAGTCCTAAAATGAGAAAATATGAAGCACTGTAAATGAGCTGTGTATCTCTTGAAATTTTGACTATATCTACAAAGCCGAAATAAAGAAAAGTTGTGGCTGCATAATAAAGGTATTTGTTGTGGGGTATCAAGCAGCAAACTTGACATAGTAGAAGACTCTAAAAATGATATAACATTGGGGATGTAATTTGGCAATCAAAAGCGAAACACATTGTTGGATGTGGAAAATGTTACTGGATGCAATGCCAGTAGATCTGCTGGCTTAGAATTTGAAGGTTGCACTCAGCCACTGAGGTTTTAATTATAATACTGTTTATTTAGAGAAGAATAACAACTAAGCCATGAACTTAGCAAACTCATGCTTAATTGCTTTCCCAAAAGGTGCGCCAACAGAGGCTGTCTAGAAATGCTGCAGCTCATCCTCAGTGCAGAGAAATCTGATTAGATTCAGCTGGATAACTTATCCGATTAACATTTGCAGCTGACATATCCAGTTAGGCTGGAGTACTGAATATGCGATCCTAGATGTTAACTGGCTATGTTATCTGGGTACGATAGGACATCTAATTATGCAGTCCCATTTATCCATATAAAGTTAACCAGATAGCACTGAACATTGGTATTATCTGGTATATGTATTTATTTAATATCTTTCCAGTAGTAATTCAAGGTGAGTTACATTCAGATGCAATAGGTATTAACAGTAGGTATTTCCCTGCACCCTGGAAGGCTTACAATCTAAGTCTGTACCTGAGACCATGGAAGGTTTAGTGACTTGCCCAAGGCCACAAGGAGCAGCAGTAGGGTTGCCAACCAGCCAGTATTCAGCTGGCTTGGTTGGTTTTTATATGGTCAGGCCGGTCGCCGGCAGAGAGCTAAAACAGGTAGTTGAAAAAGCCATTTTTTTGCTCTGGCCATGGGACCAGGATTGACCAGAGAAGAAAACAGACTTTTCATCTCTCTCCTTGTCCCCATTGCAGCCTCACCCTCTCCTGCGATCCAGCCATCGCTCCTGCATCTTACAGAGTCGTAGCTGTGATAGTGATAATAATTTAAAAGAAAACTAAAACAGGCGCAGAGCCTTCCAGCCTCTGTTCTGGAACCCCTGCTGCTGTGTCCTGCTCCCTCTAACATAAGTTCCTTCTGAGGGCAGAACGTAGCAGCAGGAGTCCCAGAACACAGGCCGGAAGGCTCTGCACTGCTTTTGGTATTCTTTTAAATTATTATCGCTATTGTAGCTACAGCTCTGTAAGATGCAGGAGCCGTAGCTGCCAGAGGAAGGAGGTGGCAGGAAGGGAGTTGACATGGCGGGGGAGGGTGGGAAGGAAGTGGCAGGAAGGGAGCTGGCATAGGGAGGAAGGTGGGGGCTGGAAGGGAGCTGACACCGGGGGAGGGGGGGAAGGATAGTACTGGAACGGAGCTGACACGGGGGGGGGGGGGAAGGAGGGGGCTGGAAGGGAGCTGATATGGGGGGGGGGAGAAGGTTGGAAGGGAGCTGACCCAGGGGGAAGGAGAATGCTGGAAGGGAACTGACCGGGGGAAGGAGATAGCTGGAAGGGAGCTGACAGAGGGGGCTAGAAGGGAGCTGATATTTGGGGGGGGGGGGCTGGAAGGAGGCTGACATGGGGGGAAAGAGATGGCTAGAAGGGAGTTGATCTGGGAGGAAGTTGATGGCTGGAAGGGAGCTGACCAAAGGGGAAGGAGATGGCTGGAAGGGAGTTGAAAGACATGGGGGGGGCAAAAGGGAGCTGACATGGGGGAGGAGGGAGCTGGAAAGGAGCTGATCCAGAGGTAAGGAAATGACTGGAAGGGAGCTGACACGGGAGGGAAGTTGGGGCTTGAAAAGCGCTGACACAGGGGAAGGAGGTGGCTGGAAAGGAGCTGACAGTGGAAAGAAGGAGGGGTGGAAGGAAGCTGACATCTGGGGATGGTACTGGAGTGGGACTGGAAGGGAGCTGACACTTGGAAATGGGACTGGTAGGTGACTGGGTAAAAGAGGGGGGCTGGAAGGGAGAAGGCACTGGGACTGGAAGGGAGTGACACATGGGGATGGCGCTGGAAGGGGGATGGACAAAGGTTACAGTGACTGGAAGGGAGCTGACATGCGGAGTGGCACTGGGACTGTAAGTGAGCTGATATCTGGTATGGTATTTAGACTAGAAAGGGCTGAACAGTAGGGAAGGAGGGGGACTGAAAGGGAATGAGCACCAGTGGCAGTCCTGGGAATGCAAGGGGGTTGACATTGGAAGGTACTGGGAGGGGAGGACTGGAAAGGTGTGGCTGATACTGGGGAGGGTTACTGGGAATGGAAATTGGCTGATGGAAAAAAGTGAAGAAAACAAAAGAAGAGACATAAAATGGCAGAAGGACTATAAACCCTAGTTAAGAGAAGACAGGAAAGCAGAAGCATCAGATCAGACCAGCATGATCAGAGAATAAAATGGTCAGACAACAAAGGTAGAAAAAATAATTTTATTTTCAATTTATTAATTGGACTTTGCAGTTTGTTTGTATTTTACACAGTATGGGGAACTCCATCTCTTATTTAACTGATGTTGTACTCAGGGGCAACTCAATCTACTGCCTGAGGCGAGGGATGAGATGGCGCATCCCCCCCCCGTAGAGCAGTGGGTGAAGGTTTCTCAAAACTCCAGTCAGGGACTGAACCAAACCAAAAAGCTGATTAGATAATGTGGAGGAAATTCAAGATATTTGTACACCAAGGAACTAAAAGAAAGAAAGAGAACCACAGAACAGTTTGTAACACCAAATTATCGCTCATTTTTATTTTGTTGTTATAAACTGCGTTATGGTTCTTGCTTTTTCTCTTTGAACATATATTTTGCATTCACAGAACCCCCTCCCTCAACAATGGGCGTGGAGCAGAACTAGGACATTCACCCACAGAACTCAATATCTTAAAAATAATATCTGATTCTGGTTATCTCATTAACAACAACAAACAAAACCCTATAACAAAGTCACTGAGAATCTATAGAGCAAATCTACCATACCAGCACCAACTTCCAAAACTCACATAAGGAGCCTACCCAAAAAGGCATCACTGTAAATATTGCAGCAGGCTCTGGAACATCCATCATCTATTTGAAAAGCTGAACAATTCAGATTACTATAGTACAGATCCATACGTACAAACTCCATGTTAAAAGAACACCTGGCCTTGGTCACACACTAATAACACAGACCCTCACTAAGTACAGAATAAGTGACCATAACCTAAAAATAAACATGTGTAGATAAAAATTAAACTGCAACCCCAAGAAGCCAGATTCTGCATACTGTATAAAATATAAAGATAGAACCAAGTCTGATCACTCAATTGAAAATAAAATTCTTGTCTGCCTTTGTAGTCTGACAATTTTATTCTCTAGTCCCAATCTGAGGTTTCTGCTTTCCTCCACCTCCCAGTGGCCCCCCCTGTCTACTTCCCCCCCAGGGATGGCAGGAGGATGATGCAGGGCCATGTGCGTAATCATTTGCATAAATTGAGTATACTTTATTTTAAAATGTATATGCCACCCATCTAAAATCCTAGGTGGCTTCCAAACATACACATGCAATCTAAAGAAACAGATCTTACAATAAAACAAATATAATAATAAACATTAAATTTGATTAATGAAAAACCACTTACACAGCCCCCCACATCAAACTATTATAAGTATCTTCACATCAGATTCATTTTGCTATGATTAGATTGTTGATTAGGAGGGAAGATATAAAATGTGACAAAACTAATCCTGGTAGCCATGAATTCAAAGGCTGGATTGGATTGTTCTAGAGCTGGAAAAGTCCAGAACTCAGCAGCGGTGAAGCTATCAGCCTACTAAACAAAATTAAACTGAGACGTTCCATTAAAATTTTAAATTTCCTTTAACCTGAACTGACAAAATATTTTAAATTTCACTCTGGCAGCATACAGAACACAAAACTGCAAATCTTAAAGACAATCCATAGTCCAATACGTCTCCAACCAACACCCTACAGTTGAGTAAACCAAGAGCCCAGAGTACAGGATCTGTAGAGCAAATCTACTATTCTATAACAGCACTAACTTTCAAAGCTCACACAACATGGAGCATATCCAGAGAAGGGCAGCACCATAAATATTGCAGTGGGCCCTAGAACATCCATATTCCTGTTCAGAAAACTGAACAAGCTGTATTACTACAGCTCCCAAAATAGAAACTCCATGCTAACAGAACATGTAGCCTCAGTCATACATATGCAGAACAGAGATAAATCTTCACCAAGTAGGGAATATATTAATACAAACTAAAAACAGAGATATGTAGTTAAAAAATGCTTTTATCTGTTAGTCTTAAGTTTACAGGATTTCTTTCCCAAAATTTTTACTCCAGAGAGAGGTAAGAGAATGAACTCTCACATGTAGGCATCTAGAAAGATAAAGCATAGTTACTCACCTGTAACAGGTATTCTCCGGGGACTGCAGGAATCACCAATGGAGCCCTCGCAGAAGCATCCCCCCCAGCTTTCAAAGAAAGCCTTTGGGAGATGCCACCCACGCATGCGTGGCCCCCATCCCGCCCAAGGGTGCCATCTTGCTCAGTCAGATGACATAGCTAAAAGATGGCAAAAATAAAAAATGGTAAAGGAGCAACTCCAAGGGGAAGAGGGAGGTTTGTGAGGACTGATTCCTGCTGTCCCCGGAGAACATCTTTTCTTGTCCCCACTCGAAGCCTCCGGTCCATCCATATCAATCGCCTCCACCTTCCGGCCCCCTCCCGTGCTCATCTCCAATCCACCTGTAAATCAGCATTCTTCTACCTTGGTCCCTCTCTCTGGAACTCACTACCCACTGCCCTCAGATTGGAAGAATCATACCCTAAGTTTCGTTCCCTTCTCAAAACTCACCTATTCTCTTGTGCCTTTCCTGGATCTAACTGACTTTCTTGACTTTAATTCTCCGTTTTCTGCTGTCCTCTGTCTCTCCCTCTCTCTTCCTTAAGTAATTTGTAACTTTCTTTTTCTGTTTCCGACTTGATGTTTTTTATTAATATTGTAAACCGCCCCGATGTAACGGGGGGCGGTATATCAAATGTTTTATAAACAATATAAACAATAAACAATAACATCTGTTACAGGTGAGTAACTACGCTTTCTCTGGGAACAAGCAGGAAGTCAGTCCTCACATATGGGACTCCCCAGCTACAGGATGCTGAAAGCCCATAGCAAAAATAGGGACTCCCTCAAGGGGAGCCACAAGCAGCAGTGATTTAGTCCGTGTACACACACCACAGTAAGACCCCTGTGTCTGATGAAACCAGCACTCCGGTAGCCTGAACACAGAAGGATCGGAGAGTAGGAGTTGCCTAAACCCCGAAAAGGTTACGGAGCACAGCCTGGCCAAAGGCATTGTCCCATTGGGACTCTTTTTCCAGGTAGTACTGTACGGCCCTGTTTCGTACAAAATGGACCACAACCTAATTATTACCTATTACTAATTACCTGCAATGATCAGATCCAAAAAGTCAGTACAGGTGCAATCAGAGTCTCTGTTTATTAGATAACTGATGACCAAATACAGGCAGAATGTGGGGAAGAGAGTTCTATCGAGCACTTGGCATCTCAAGAAGACCACTCTCCCCCCTGAATATAAAAAGCATGTTACATTTATACCTTTTTTCTCTTCTGTTTTTCTGCATACAGTCCCAGAGCTATTCCTTTGTGTTCTCTCCCCTTCCCCCCTTATTTCCTATTATTGCCTTTTTTGTTCCCCTTAGTTCCTGTTGCAAAATCCCTCCTGCCCCCCCCCCCCCTCCCATACTTACCAACCATGATCCAGCTATCTGCTTTCTTCAGAGCCAGGCCTAGCATATATGTTGCCAGATTGTGGTTTCCTGTGTACGTATTTCTTTGCACATAGACCTTGCAGGCCTGTATCTGATATCCCCTTGTAGGCCCAAGTCTGGACTTTCCAGCCCAAACTGGCACCTTGCAAGGCTCATGATATTTCCTTATATGGTTCCTTCCGGTGCTGGATCTCTTCTTGCAAAGGCCTGAATGCTGGCTCACATGGTATAGCAGCATGGCTGTTGTTCTTTAGCAATTTTTTGAGATGTGGGGCAGCCATTAAGTGATTATGAACCAGGAACATTATTAACCCTTAGCACTTAAAAATTAAAAGCAAATCTGTCATACTTAACCTCTACCACTACTTAACCCCTACAACTCCCCCATTTTTTTTTTTATTCGGCTGGGGAAGGGGAGAAATCTAAGTCGGAATAGTCTGACATGGGGACTGCTGCATAAGAAACATTGACAAGAGTAGGGCTAGTTTGAACAGGCAGAAAAGAAGTGGATACTTTGGTGCAATGTCTCTTACAGCAGGATATAACAACGGAAACAACACAACAGAAGATTAAAGCAAGGAATAAAAGTATGCCAGCAGAAATCAATAAGCCTTTTAAGCCAGATCCAAGAGAGTGGAACCAGGAGGAGAGAGATGAAAACCAATCTCCAATCTGGAGGCCCCCTTTAAATCATCAATATGTAGTTCAGATAAATGCTTAATCTTATTCATAGCATCTAATACAAATACCGTATGGTTCGCGATCACCGTGCAGCAATTAGTAGCATTGATGAACGAACATGTCCCGCCCTCTGCAGCGAGCAATAAATCTAAAGCCTGCCTGTTTTGCAAAGTCATTTGATTATTTTGTTCAAGCGATTCAGCTAAGCGAGAAACAGATTCAGTAACAGCTTTCATTTGTATATGTAGCAAACATTGTAAGCGGCGGATAGACATGCCAAGCTCAGCTGTAAAGGCGGGGGTAGCCCAAGGAATCCAAGAAGTAGTACTAAGAGCTATAAGGCGGGCTTTGGTCATGGGGTAAGTGGAGTTAACATATTCATAGGAAGCTTGTATCGCAGCATCTTCAACCATGGAGGACTCCCAGGGGCTAGCATAGCTACGCTTATGACGCTGGCGGGGAGGAGTAGAGGGAGAGGGCGGGGGATTATATGAGACATTCAGGGGAATAAGGACCGAATAGGGGGACACTTTAACTAGGGCACAGGGTAAGTTGGACAGAGAAACCTTCTGATACAAAACATCACCACAAAGCCAGTAATGGCCCACAATAGCAGATAGAGAAAAAGAAGGTGTCCAAGTAAAATAAGTTTTTGTGGGATATGCAATAGACGTATGTGGATCACATGATATCAGCTTACCCGTGACAACGGAGTGAGTACATGGGGTCCTACAGAGATAATGATCATCACAGGACTTACAAGGTTTCCATTGGATGCGGCCAGTAAGTTGGTGGCCATGGTATGTGGCGGTAGCATTGATGCCCCCACATGCCTTATAATTACAGTGTTGAGAAAGGGTAGGTGCATAGCAAGAAGAAAAAGGCGAGCCTGTAAAGAAACCATCCCGGAAAAGAAGGGAATGGTTAGCAAAAACAGGGCCGACAGTAAAAGCGTCAATCCAAAAGTCAGAACCCCATACTTTGGAATGGCTTTTAACACGGGGGCCCCAAAAAGTGACATTAATTAGGTTTTTGTGGACTTGGTTGCGATACCACCGTTCCCAAGTTTTATTTTTTCCAAACCAGAAAGGGCGCATGGTGCCTTGTGAAAAATGAAACTTATTAGATTGGACATTCCAGGAGACATTACAGGTTTTTGCAAAGGAGATGGAAGAATTAGTGATAAGACAGTAATAAAAAAGCATAGAGGGGACAGACACACGAACAGGGAAGGAAGCCGCCTTGTGGGCTTCCCAGGTATCATTACAGCGAATGGGGCCCCGCTCTATACAACCCCTAATAAACTTAGGGTTATCCCAGCAAGGGATAGCACCTATAAATTCCTCAAATGGGACAGGGAGCACACAAACAGGGGCATAATTACCTCCTTGGGACAACGGGGTACATATAATGCAGTCACTAATATTCAGAAGATCAACCACTTCAAGAACGGTTGTTTTCCAAGTATTAGTGAGGGTAAGAACAGACCTACAGGAGCGGTTAGGAGAAGGAGAGGGTAGGGGCGAGGACAAAGGTGAAGGGGGAGTAGAGTGAAAAGGGTGGGGGCGGAAAGAGATAAAGTAAAGAAACCACCCTATAAAAATTGTCAATAACATAGCAAAATATAAAAAAACCAAACTTATAAGCAATATGAGGCATGCTGAGAAAAGGTCACTTAAATGTCCAAAAATTAGAAACTCAGGGTACCCAGAGATGGGCTATATGTGTCCAAGTTTGACTAGCGTCCAACAAAACAGCAAATGGAGTTGATGCAGAAACGATATGGGGTCCTGAATATGTTGGATCTTGCCAGGAACTCCGATGAGGATTTCTGCGATAGACAGTGGTTCCAATTGGAATCAAGGTATCCTTTGGGGAATGTGGATGTTGATCACGGATGGCACAGCGTCGGGAAATCTCTGCCAATGCCAGGCGCAGACCTGCAATGTAAGGAGACAGAGAATCTGGTAAAGAAATAGCAGTGTCAGAGAGATTGTATAGCAGCAATCGCCTGCCAGTACATATTTCATGTGGTGTTAGAGCAATATTTTTCAGAGGGCGATTTCTCAATTGAAACAGTGCCAGGGGCAGGGCCTGCAGCCAGGAGATATTTTTATCTGATTGTATTAGACTCAGGGCTGTCTTGAGCAAGCCATTGGTTTGTTCGACGAGGCCATTGGAGGTGGGGCGATAGACGGAAACATACTTCCACTTCAAGCTCAGAGCTGTGGAGAAAAGATGTATAAGATGATTCCGGAAATGAGAACCATTATCAGAATAAACAGTTCGTGGTATGCCAAAGCGAGGAAACAGATGCTTAGAAAAGCAATCGAATACCTCGGAGGCCCTTTCCTGTCTGCATGGGAAAGCCTCAACCCACTTGGAGAATGGACACACGCAGACCAGAAGGAATCTGCATCCATCCACACGAACCTGCATATCTGTGAAATCAACATACCAGAAAATGAAAGGACCCTGAACTATCGGAAGATGACCTTGGAGAGTATGTTTGCCCTTCACTGGAGAATTTTCTAAACACTGGGGACACTTTTGGCACCATTCCTGTATTCTGAGCTTGAGACGCGGATGCCAAAAAAGCTCAGAAATCTGCGCAGACACGCTGGAAGCCGGTGCTTGGCCAACAGAATGCAGCAGAGAACACAATTGCTGCAAAGACCAAAAGGAAATACAAATTTTTCCAGAAGGGTGGACCCATAACTTCTTATGCTCAGTGCACCCTAACAATTTCCATTTCTGAACCTCATCCTGTGCAAGATTCTGCTGATAATCGTGCAGCGAAGGTAAGGTGTAAGTTTTTGCTCGTGTAATAACTAAAATGGGGACAGTATCTGTGACTTGTTTAGCTGCTTCATCTGCTAGGGCATTGCCAAACTGCAGGAAACCATAATGGCGGGAATGGCCAGGGACCCAGTTACAGGAAGTTAGAACATTTCTCTCACAGCGTTGTAATAACAAATCATAGAGGTACAAAATCAGGGATTTGTGTACTAGCTGACTACTAGATGAATTGACAAACCCTCGCTGTAGCCAAATCTGAAGGTATTCCCCACACAACCTTTGAACATACTGTGAGTCAGTGTAGAAAATCAGGGGCGTTGCCAGACGTTCTTCTAAGACTGCCAATATGGCGCACAGTTCAGCTGCCTGCGCTGAATATCCCTGATCTGAGTCCAGAGCATACTGTAAACGATGCTCAGACACTCCATCAGGGGTCAACAGCACCGCAGCAAAACCTACTGTACCTTTCTGTGCTGAACCATCTGTAAACCAAATTTCACTGTCTGGTGGCATATCAGCGGGAGATACCATAAATGATAAAACTTCCTCGTAAGATGAATCAGGAACTGGGGTATAAACATCTACTGCTGTCTGTAGCCAACTGAGTGGACAGCTGGAGGCAGTAAGAGGACGAAAAATCACTCCACTATTCAGGATAGAGGCACAAGCTTGCTGCAATTTAGATGGAGACAAATGTAATGTGTCTTTATTCAGAATAGCCTTCAATTCAATGGACTGATAGAGAATTAAGGTAGTGGGAGTGAAAATGGACAGGACTTTCTCTATTGCTGCTGCCACTGCAATAACTAATTTTTCAAGGTCAGGCAGTGGGAGCTCAGTACACCCAAAAGTACCAGACAAAAATGATAAAGTGGAAACCCTATCCTGAAATAGTATGGCTGCCCACGCCTGGGAACCAGTTACCACCATTAATTGAAAGGGTTTGTGATGGTTTGGCAGATGTAAGGCTGGAAGACACTTTAAATCTTCCAAAATGGACTGGAGCACATTTACATGACAAGGATCTAAAGTGATTAAAAGCAGGGATCCAATTTCTGCAAAACTTAAGTGTGCCCAAAACAGAACGAAGTTCTTTTACTGTTCTGGGGACAGGTAATTGTAAACCATGTTGTACTGTCTTATCTCCTACCTCAATAGAACCCTGGCTTAGCTGAAACCCCAAAAAGGTGACTGTTGTCTGCACTAATTGCGCCTTCTCTGCATTTAATTTGTAGCCTTTGTCCTGCAGTTCCTGTATTAGTTTCTGTGTGCACTTCTGCATTTATTCATAATCAGACCCAGACAGTAAAATATCATCCACATACTGTAACAAACACATTTCTCCAGGGAGATGTGAATTGAACTCCTGCAAATCTTGTGAGAGAATCTGGGAAAAGATACTGGGACTGTCGACATATCCCTGTGGTAGTCGCGTCCATTGGTAATGCACTTGATCAAAAAGAAAAGCTGGCAGGGGCCTCGAGTCAATATCAATTTCCACACTAAAAAAGGCATTTTTCAAATCCAATACTGTGAAATACTTGTACAGCTGTACTGTATTTAATGTGGTGGCCGGATTGGCAACTGCAGGAAACTGGGTTTCCACCACCTGGTTCAATGCTCGTAGATCATGGACAATCCGCCACTTGCCATTGGGTTTACTGACCGGAAAGAGCGGGGTATTATATGAGGACATACTGTGTTCTATAATACCGTGCAGTTTGAGCTGATCAATTTCTTCTCGTGCACCCTCTATAGCTGCACGCTGTAAGGGATATTGTGGCAATTTTGGTCCCTGTTTCCCTTGTTTTAGTCGTATGTGGACTGGTGCACCCCGTACTCGGCCGTAAGGGCTGAGGAGGTATGCACCAATTTCACTGATTCCTACAGACTGAAATTCTCCTGCCACTAGGGTAACCTGGGCCTTGACAATTAAATCTCGCACCATCAAATTAATAGGACAATGAGAGGCATACAGAAAATTGTGATAGAGATCAAATTCTGGCCCCATAACGTGAATTGGATTGGTCACAGGGGTTTTTACAGACTTACCATCAAACCCGGTGGTCATTACACTGTCTCTGCCAATAGTGCTACCTGCAGGCATGGTATTCAGGGCAGACAACGTGGCTCCAGTATCAATTAGAAATTTCATCTCTTGGCCATTCAATGTTAATTTTATGTGGGGCTCCTCTGTTCCCAGTGTCACCTGCATATTATAGATACCTAGTCATTGTCCATCTCCCCCATTACCATAACCTGCCCTATTTGGGGACTGCCAGGTAGGATACTGCCGTGGCCTAGCAGGTGGCGGTGGGCCTTGGTTATACTCTCTCCGCCCTCGTGGCGGAGGGGCACGGCAGGTCCGTTGAAAGTGTCCCTTTTCACCGCACTGCCAGCAACAAAAATCCCTCTCTCTGTCCTGTTTTTGTCTGGGGAAAGGCCGTGGTCCCTGACCCGAGAGCTGACCACGTCCTTGAACATTCAGAGCACATGTCACAGGTTTGTGTGCGTCTTCCGAGTCACTGTCGGTGCAGCTATCACCGGAGGATTCATATAAACGTTCCACACATTCCTCAAATAGTTTTCGTGCGGTTTGTGCTTGCTGTTTCGCTTCTTTAACCTCTTGCTGCAAGGCTTTTATCAGTTTCTTGTCAGCAGAAGATACACTGACTAATCCTTCCTTTTTTCCTTGATCTATCTCTTTCAATTGTAAGTTAAACAGACGGGCTTGGGCAGCTTTCCTGTCTCTTTCCGGTTTAGCTAACTCCTCTTCTGCCTGTCTGATAAAATGAAAAATATGTGCCTGTTGTTTTTGCCATGTCTCTGACTCCAGCGCGACTATGTTTTTCAGTTTCAGCTGGATGGGCAGGGGTAGAGTATTACACAGAGTCTGAAAAAACATAAGAGCCATATGAGGTATCATTAGGGGTTTTCTCAGATTGTTCCCTTTTGGGGTCTGTGTTTATCTGCGGGTCTGAATACCCTATTGCTGCCATGGTATGGTTCTCTGTCCTACAATAGGGGGGGGGGCATCACTACTGAGGGTACCTGGATTTGCCCATTTCATCCACATAGAAATGTATTGCAGATGTTTTAATTGACTAGCATTGGTCTTATGAGACAAAACATAATCCCTAATCCTTGCTAAACAACTACCATCAAAAGACCCCTCCGGTGGCCAGTCAAGAGGTGTCCCAGGAGCTGCGCTCCATTTTGCCCATTTAAGACAAACTTTCAAAATGTCCTTTCCTAATATGGGATTATCTCTCATCATCCGTTCGACCGGAGTCATTGGGGAAACCTGATTTACCCTTATGTCCTGATTGTCATCTTTCTTTCTTCTAAACAGAGACATGATTCCTACGTGCAGCCTTTGTTTAAGGATCTTATCCACCTCTTTATCTGCAGAGGAAGGTCAGTGCACGAAATGTCCAGGACACCTTTCAGACAAAGATTCGCTTTGTTCAGACCCAGCCAATCTCCTCGCGGAGGTATGGAACCATGAGTAAGAACACACACACGCTTCGTATCTGCCGATACGTATCTCAAGCACACCTCATTCAGTCCTGGCTTATAGCAGCAAAATATCTTTACACTTTATCAACACAATAGAACAAAAATTAAACAACACTTACCAAGCTTGGTCAAAAATAAGTATACTCACGGCTTACTTGTCACAAGAGTCGTCTTCCTAGGGAAATCAGTCACTCACTTCTTCTTCTCCTCCGGTCTCCACTCTGCACCGGGAACACACCTCCCTCTTCCTTTCTTGAGGGGAATTCAAATCTTTAAATTTGTATCTTGGTCATAAAGACCCACCCGTACCCAATCCCGGGTTTCGGCACAATTTGTACGGCCCTGTTTCGTACAAAATGGACCACAACCTAATTATTACCTATTACTAATTACCTGCAATGATCAGATCCAAAAAGTCAGTACAGGTGCAATCAGAGTCTCTGTTTATTAGATAACTGATGACCAAATACAGGCAGAATGTGGGGAAGAGAGTTCTATCGAGCACTTGGCATCTCAAGAAGACAACTCTCCCCCCTGAATATAAAAAGCATGTTACATTTATACCTTTTTTCTCTTCCGTTTTTCTGCATACAGTCCCAGAGCTATTCCTTTGTGTTCTCTCCCCTTCCCCCCTTATTTCCTATTATTGCCTTTTTTGTTCCCCTTAGTTCCTGTTGCAAAATCCCTCCTGGCCCCCCCCCCTCCCATACTTACCAACCATGATCCAGCTATCTGCTTTCTTCAGAGCCAGGCCTAGCATATATGTTGCCAGATTGTGGTTTCCTGTGTACGTATTTCTTTGCACATAGACCTTGCAGGCCTGTATCTGATATCCCCTTGTAGGCCCAAGTCTGGACTTTCCAGCCCAGACTGGCACCTTGCAAGGCTCATGATATTTCCTTATATGGTTCCTTCCGGTGCTGGATCTCTTCTTGCAAAGGCCTGAATGCTGGCTCACATGGTATAGCAGCGTGGTTGTTGTTCTTTAGCAATTTTTTGAGATGTGGGGCAGCCATTAAGTGATTATGAACCAGGAACATTATTAACCCTTAGCACTTAAAAATTAAAAGCAAATCTGTCATACTTAACCTCTACCACTACTTAACCCCTACAGTACGGCCCGGCAGGTGTCCACCATTGAGATAGAATGCAAGTTTGCCACTGAGGCCGCCATGGCCCTGACACGGTGTGCCATTATGCGGCCTTCCAGTAGGAGCCTCACGTGCTCATAAGCAAGGGCAAAATAGTCCGTCACCCATGTAGACAGCGTATGCTTGGTCACCTCCTGCCCTAGCCTACTGGGGTTTTAGGAGATGAAAATCTGAGAAGTTTTGTGGTGGCCCTGAATGCGTTGGATATAGAAGGACAAAGCCCTTTTACAGTCCAAGGCTTGGAGGATTATCTCTGCACGACTGGAGTAAGATCTTGGAAAGAAGGTAAGGAGCACCACTTCCTGGTTGAGATGGAAGGGCGATATTACCTTTGGCAGGAATTTGGGGTGCGTGCGAAGTACCACCCAGTTCTTGTAGAACCTGGTATAGGGTGCCTCTGCCACAAGGGCCTGAAGCTTGCTAACTCTGCGAGTGGAGGTGAGTGCAATCAGGAAAGCCACCTTCCAAGAGAGGCAGTGAAGGTGGCAGCTAGCCAGAGGCTTGAAGGGTGGGCAAGTGAGCTGCCCCAATACTGCATTGAGGCCCCATTTGGTTGCCAGAGGGCGAACCGGGGGCTTTGATAAGAGCAGGCCCTGAAGAAAATGGGTCACAAAAGCTTGGACCGAGAGGAACTTACCATCCACCGGATGGCGGTGCGCCTCCAGGGCACTAAGTTGCACTCAGAGAGAGTTAGACTTGAGCCTGGATTGAGAGAGGTGGAAAAGGTACTTTAACACCAGTGCCACCGGGCAGGAGAAAGGGTCAGCCCTGTGTTTGGTACACCAAATCGAGAACCTGCGCCATTTAAAGGCATAAGCCTTTCTAGTAGAGGCCTTGCAAAAGGCCATCAGAATGTCTTCCACCTCAACCGGAAGGTTGAAAGGGGCCAGAGTCACCCTCTCAGCAGCCATGCTGTCAGCGACAGGGACCCCAGGTTGGGGTGCAGGAGGAAGCCCCCCTCCTGAGATAGGAGTCCCTGGGCGGTCCCCAAGGGAATGGGGGTCTCCACTGTCAACCGGAGGAGCAGTGGGAACCACGGTTGCCTGGGCCACCGAGGAGCTATCAGGATGAACGTGGAGTCTGTTGTGGAGGGTCCTGAACAAAATCTTGGCTATCAGCGGTGTAGGAGGGAAGGCGTATATGAGGTCTTCTGACCATGAGACAAGGAATGCGTCTGCTGCCACCCTGGAGGGGTGGGCCTGCTGGGAACAGAAGCGGGATAACTGAAAGTTGTCCAGGCTGGCACGCAGGTCCATCACGGGGTCCCCCCAGAGCTGGAAAAGGTGACTGGCTGGAAAAGGCGGCTGGAGAACTCTGCTTAGCCTGTCGACCAGCAGGTTGTCCTGGCCTGGGAGGTACACTGCCCGCAGGAGGATACCCTGTTGGACTGCATATGAGCAGAGGACCAGTGCCTCCTGACAAAGGGTACGAGACTCCGTGTCCCCTTGTTTGTTCACCACCTGGTGATGCAGGTAGTGACAGAAGACTCCCAGGTCTAAGTGTATGGCTCAGAGCTCCAGGAGGTTGATCTCCTGGGTGCCCTTGTCTGGTGACCAGTTGCCTTGAGTGCGAAAATCTCCGCAGTGGGCTCCCCAGCTGGGCAGTGAGGCATTCGTGGTGAAGACCCTTGAGGAGCTTGGGGCCTGAAAAAGGCATGCCCACCTCGAGATGCTGGAGAGACTGCCACCAGACCAGGGAGTCCTCCAGTTGGCAGGTCACAGAGACTCTGTCTTGGAGGCAACCTATGGCCTGAGACCACTGCTCCCGGAGACACCACTGTGCCACCCTAATGTGGAGGCGAGCGTCGGGGGTGACGTGGACCGTGGAGGCCATGTGCCCGAGGAAGTGCAGAAGGAGCCGAGTGGGCACCAAGGGACGGTAGTGTATGTCCCGAGCCAGAGTCTTGAGATGGTCGGCCCAGTCCCTGGGCAAGAATGCCCTCAACTGGAGAGTGTCGATCTTTGCCCCGATGAACTCCAGGCACTGTGTCGGGAGGAGGTGAGACTTGGGGTAGTTTATGACAAACCCAAGTTGTTGCAGGACCTGGATGGTGCGTGTGGTGACCTACTGCACCTTTGAGGCCATGCCTCCTTTTATGAGCCAGTCATCCAGGTAGGAAAAGATGAAGGCCTCCTGGAGACGGATGAAGGCGGCCATGACTGCCAGGCATTTTGTGAAGACTTTTGGGGCAGAGGCCAAGCCAAAAGGGAGCACCCTGTACTGAAAATGCCTGCCCCCCACTAAGAACCACAGGTACTGCCTGTGGTAGGGGTGAATGAGGATGTGGGTTTAAACATCCTTGAGGTCTAAGGAGCACAGTCAATCTCCCTGCTGGAGGTATGGCAGAAGTGTTCCAAGGGAGAGCATCTTGAACCTCTCCCTCACCAGGAATTTGTTGAGGTTGCGCAGGTTGAGGATGGGCCTTAGGCCCCCTGTCCTTTTTTGCATGAGGAAGTACCTGGAGTAGAACCCCTTGCCCTTGAGATGGTGGGGCATTGCTTCCACTGCTTTGTCCTCGAGAAGACCTTTCAACTCCTTCAATAGAAGGTCTTGGTGGAGGGGAGACCTGAGGGGCTCTCCTGGGAAATAAGGGGGAGGTGTCTGAGTCAGGTGGAGGAGGTAACCCTCCCTGACTACCCAAAGTGCCCAGGAGTCAGTAGTGATGGTCAACCACCTCTGGGCATAGAGGGTCAGACGTCCACCAGTGGCTGCTTATCTCCTTGGGCCAGTTCCTGGGGTTTTGGAGCCTTCTGCTTACGAGGCCATGCCCATGTCCCTTGGCCTGCTGACCCTGTTGGGGAGCTGGGGAGGCCTGAAAAGGTGTGTAGTTTCTGTAAGCAGCTCCCTTCCTCAGGTAAAAAGACTTTTTACCCGAGCCCTTCTATTGGGGAGGGGCAGTGCTCTTTTTGGAGAGCCTGGTCCTCGTCATGAACTCAGTCTCCAGCTTGGCAGCCTTGTCGGTCATGGGTTTTCCAAAGAGGTTCTCTCCTTGGCAGGGGACATCAACCAATTTGTCCTAAATCCACTGCTCGAGGTCGGATGACTGTAGCCAAGCTTGGCAGTTTGCACCGATGCCAGCCTCCGCTACTCGAGCCGCCGACTCAAACCCATCATAGGTCACTCGAGACATGAATTTGGAGCACTCATGGGCAGGTTCTTGAACCGCTGCAAGGTTTCCTCAGAGAGACCAGCTGAGAACCCGGCGAGTTCCTTCTCCAGGTCTCTCAGGTACATGCCCATTTACAGCTGATAGGCCTGGATGCGGCCAATGAGCATTGAGCCCTGGTAGCACTTTCTGCTGAGGCACCCAGGGTGTGGGCCTCCCTGCCAGGGGACACTGAGGAGTGCATCTTCTGGCTTTTGAGCCGACTCCACCACCATGGAGTTATACAGCAGCTGTGACTTTTGGAAGCCCGGGCTCCGGAGGACTTGATACTTCGAGTCGAGCCATTTGCTCACCTCTGGCACCGAGGCCGGTGTCTCCCACATTCGGAGCATCAGCAATTCCAGAATGGGATGGATGGGCACCATGAGCGATTCCTGCAGAGGAGCCTCGTACTGGAGGATTTCCAAGTCATCTGCTCGAGGGTCCTCCTCCAACTCGGTCGGGAATGCCATGGCCTTTGACATATCCTTGACAAAATCAAGGAAGCCCATATCCTCTGGCGGGGACCACCGTTCAGGCTCTGAGACAGGAGAGTCAGATGGGACGTTGCGGTGGCGACGGGTATCAGGGGACTCCTCGTCCTCCATCTCTCACTCAGAATAGACCATCGAGGACTTGTAGGAGGGCTGCTCCATGAGCCCTGAGGCCCTCAATGCCCTGCAGCTAGTGCCCGGCATACTTGCCGGGGATGACCTCGGTCCCATCAATTGGGACTCAGACCGCGACCTCAGCTGAGGATTGACTCAACCTCTGGGAACATCTTGGACATCAAGGACCCGGTGGTCGGGGCAGATGAACTGGTCATGCCGGAGAACAGCTCCCGCTGCTGGTCCACAAAGGCAGACAAACTGCACTCCAGGGCCGCCATTCTGGACTGCAGACAGAAGGCTCTGCAGCCTTCGGCGTGGGCACCGAGGGACTCGGGCCCGACACCGGCTCCCTCGAAGGGGAATCCTTGATGAGAATGGTGTCTGGGGACTGAGGCCAGTCTGCAGTCAGATCCTTTCGGGGGACCTTCGCAGGCTGCTCCTTCTCCGACACCTCAGACGAACGTCTCTGAATGTGGGTGAGGGGTAAAAAAAGGGGGGATGGCACTGGATAGGGGAGACACCGAACAGGGGAGGAGAGAAGGAGAAAGATGCTGCATATGGGGGGAAGAAAGAAAGGGGATAATTAGTTAAAGTCTGGGGAAGGAGAGAGGGGGATGGGGAATGGGAGAGCTGTATTAACGGTTGAAAAGTGGTAGGTTAATACAGTAAAATGAGAGAAATTAAGGAATAGATGGTAAGAAGGAGAAGTGAAATCTGAGTTGATAGAAAGAAAAGTAAATGAAAGAAAGCTGAAAGGAAAAATTCAGCCAGAGATGGAAGAACGTGAAGAAGACAGGAGGACTGAATAACCTATACAGCAAAAGTCAGTTAATAGACAGAGAAAAGCAAAAATCAGAGACTGGGGCCAGCCAACAAAGGTAGAAAGAATGGGCCTGAGATTCAGTGATGGCAGCTAGTGCTGCTAAAGCGTCTAGCTTTGCTGCTGAACTTTAGGCCTGGATATTCAATGCAAAGGCCATATCCAGCCACCGTCATTGAATATTTGGGTCAACTGGATAGTTGGATCAGTCTGGGTAGTGCCGATATGCAGCCCGTGCCCAATTAGCATTGGTGGTGAAAGTTAGGCTAGCCTTTAAGATGTCTAACTTTCACCGCTTAGCAATAACCAAGCAGCAGCTTGATTTCGCTGCTGTCTGGTTATCTCCAGGTGCCACCCTAGTTCCATCCCCACTCTGCCCCTGCTCCAACCCAGAACACCCTGATATTAGCTGGCTAGTACTGGGGTGTGTAGCAGCAGCACCCACAGATATTCAGTGGCCCTAACCGCATTTCTGCTGCTGAATATTCCAGTGAACACGATTAACGCGGTTAGCAAGTTTGCTAAGTGCGTTAATTGCTTTGAATATCTCCCCCCCCCCCCAATAATTTTAGTTTTAATGTAGTGATTGGAATATATCATTCTTTGGAATTTACATATTCAATCTTAATATTTTTTGTAGTATAGGGACATCTATATGCCTTTCTATTTTCCTGCTGTTTTACTGTTTTACTGCAAACAAAGTCTAGGATAGGGTTTCAGTTTAATTTGTGTCTCTATATTTCAATTTTTAGTTTGTATTCACTTATTCTGTATTTGGTAGGGGTCAATCTGTGTTCCGCATGTATGAATGAGGCCACTAGTTCTGTTAGCTTGGAGTTTTTATATAGGAATCTGTACTTTAGTAATCTGGCTTGTTCAATTTTCTGAGTAGATGTATGGATGTTCTAGGTCTCTGCAATATTTATGGATTGTTCTTTTCTAGGTAGGTTCCTTATGTGAGTTTTGTATGTTAATGCTGTTATAGTATGGCAGATTTTCTCTACAGGCCCTTAATGACTTTTTAAGGCTTTGTATTACTTAATTTTATTTATTTAGCTAGGCTTATATACCGCTTTTCACTTGGTCAAAGCTGTTTACATTGAACAAAACACTACATAGAACAAAAGAAAGTTTAGTTAACAAATAACAGAATTGCTTGAACAAGTGAATCACTAGTTACGTGGAGGCACATTCCAATGTGGGCATCCAGGCCCCTGTGTGGCCGATCAGAATCGGGACGCTTAGAGGTAGATCCAATTCTGATCCTGCCCACGTGCCCATGGGATTGAAATCTGGTGTAGGACCTGAACGTGCAGGCCAGTCCCCGATTCCAATCGACCTGCATGCACAGCCACTTGCCCGGCTACCCCAGTCAGGCTCCTGAATGGAGCCGCAGTGCCATGCCATTCAGTCACCAAGGCACCGCGGCTCAATTCAGGAGCCGCAAATTCCAGCCACCACCGATTCTCTTCGTCATCCGCAGCCGGACCATCGATCTGGCCTCCCATGGCCAGGGTCCGGCTGCGGGGAACTTCCTGCATCATCTGACCTTTTGTCCCTGGTCGGTGACAGAATCCCCCAACATCCAGGGGGACATATTTCATCTGTGGTGGAATAAGTCCCCCGTCTATGTTCATGGTCCCGGATGTACCACTGGGCCCCCAACACGGGATGCTGAGGAGTTCTTCGTTTCCTGCCATTGCTGTGTTCCTACTGGATTGACCTGGTCCCGCCTCTACTTCCCTGATTGGGGCAGTTGGCTCTAATGGGGCTATACCACCGGGCCCCCAACGCGGGACGCTGAGGAGTTCTTCGTTTCCTGCACTTGCTGTGTTCCTACTGGATTGACCTGGTCATGCCTCTACTTCCCTGATTGGGGCAGTTGGCTCTAACGGGGCTATACCACCGGGCCCCCAACGTGGGACGCTGAGGAGTTCTTTGTTTCCTGCACTTGCTGTGTTCCTACTGGATTGACCTGGTCCCGCCTCTACTTCCCTGATTGGGGCAGTTGGCTCTAACGGGGCTATACCACCGGGCCCCCAACGCGGGACGCTGAGGAGTTCTTCGTTTCCTGCACTTGCTGTGTTCCTACTGGATTGACCTGGTCCTGCCTCTACTTCCCTGATTGGGGCAGTTGGCTCTAACGGGGCTATACCACCGGGCCCCCAACGTGGGACGCTGAGGAGTTCTTTGTTTCCTGCACTTGCTGTGTTCCTACTGGATTGACCTGGTCCCGCCTCTACTTCCCTGATTGGGGCAGTTGGCTCTAACAGGGCTATACCACCGGGCCCCCAACGCGGGACGCTGAGGAGTTCTTCGTTTCCTGCACTTGCTGTGTTCCTACTGGATTGACCTGGTCCCGCCTCTACTTCCCTGATTGGGGCAGTTGGCTCTAACGGGGCTATACCACCGGGCCCCCAACGCGGGACGCTGAGGAGTTCTTCGTTTCCTGCACTTGCTGTGTTCCTACTGGATTGACCTGGTCCCGCCTCTACTTCCTTGATTGGGGCAGTTGGCTCTAACGGGGCTATATCACCGGGCCCCCAACGCGGGACGCTGAGGAGTTCTTCGTTTCCTGCACTTGCTGTGTTCCTACTGGATTGACCTGGTCCCGCCTCTACTTCCCTGATTGGGGCAGTTGGCTCTAACGGGGCTATATCACCAGGCCCCCAACGCGGGACGCTGAGGAGTTCTTCGTTTCCTGCACTTGCTGTGTTCCTACTGGATTGACCTGGTCCCGCCTCTACTTCCCTGATTGGGGCAGTTGGCTCTAACGGGGCTATACCACCGGGCCCCCAACGCGGGACGCTGAGGAGTTCTTCGTTTCCTGCACTTGCTGTGTTCCTACTGGATTGACCTGGTCCCGCCTCTACTTCCCTGATTGGGGCAGTTGGCTCTAACAGGGCTATACCACCGGGCCCCCAACGCGGGACGCTGAGGAGTTCTTCATTTCCTGCACTTACTGTGTTCCTACTGGATTGACCTGGTCCCGCCTCTACTTCCCTGATTGGGGCAGTTGGCTCTAACGGGGCTATATCACCGGGCCCCCAACGCGGGACGTGAAGTGGGTGCATGCCCGTGGCGCGTGTCTGAAGGGGCATGTCCAAAGGGGCAGGTCCTGCCCCTTTGGCGCCCCTTCGGCGCAATTTCAGCGTTGGAAGTTCCCGCGAATGGTGAAGAGGAAGAAACGCATGCTGCCTGCAGCTCAACCAAAGGCGGTTAGAACCGTCGGATGCTCATGTCTCCGTTGGTATATCGGTGCCTAAATCTGTTGCCTTGGATGCCTCCTTTGGTGAAAGATCGACAGTGAGTACTGCCTGTTCTGACTCTCCTCCAGCTGCGGAGAATTTCTCCCCAGTGAAATGTGACAAGGAGTTTTCTTCACCTGTTATTTCTGATAGTCGCCATAATAAGATTGAGGGCCCCAATTTGCCTTCTTCATTTCTTCGTTTGGACTCCGTTGTTGATTTATTGCCTCCTCCGTTGCCATCAGCGGTAATATTTGCTGGCCCTAGAGAGTCACGTGATATCCCAGATGAAGTTTCTTTGAAAGATTTATGGTCTATGTTGTCTAGAATGGAGTTGGCTTTAGATTCTTCTCTGCAAAAGATATCGGTATTTACGAAGGAATCTGTTGCTAAATTTTCCAATCAGGAATCTCGTTTGACTGTTGTAGAGAAAAGCGTCGGCTCTTTAGAAGATCGCTTTTCTACTCTCCAGCCACTTACTACTTCTATAGTACAGGATGTTACCTTGTTATGTTCAAAACACGAGGCTCTTGAGAATTCATTACGGTCTCGGAACCTTCGTCTCCTGAACTTTCCCAAAACTCATTACCTTGCTCCCATTATGTTATTTCATAAATATTTGAAGGAAATATTGTTGATTTCTGATGTGGACACGATATCTTTGCTTAATATTTATTATTTACCTACCAGAGACACGGCTTTGCAAGCCGAGCCTCAGGTTCGAGGTGAGACAAGTGAGCCTAAAAGTTCAGCTTCTCTAAATATTTCTGATTTTTTGGAATCGTCTCAGGATGAGATTCCTACAAGGGCCACACTGTTAATTACGTTAGCCTCAGAGCTGGATAGGCAGCGAATTTTCCGCGCTTATTTCAAGAAAAAACTTGAGAAATTTTGTGGCTCCACTATTCAGATTTTTCCCGATGTCTCGAGGGCCACGCAGCAAAGGCAGAGGGCCTTTTTGGAACTTCGCCCACGTGTTTTGGCTTTGGGCGCTTTGTTTTACCTAAAATTTCCTTGTCGGTACCACATTATTTACCAAGGTACTCGTTATATTTTTCTTGAGGTTTCGCAGCTTGAGGCATTTTTGAATGGTAAGGGCCAGTCTTAGTTTTATTTTATAGTTTGTGGTAGTTTTTCTACTTGTCTCTTCTCTGCTGGGTTTAAATTAAATTACCAGGTTGGTCAGGGAAAGGGATTTTTGTTTTCTCATTATAGTACTCCTGAATGAGGACTATTGATATGTGTACTTCCTTTGGATTTTGCTGTAATGTGGGGGTTGGGGTTTTCCCCTTCCCCTTGTTATGGATTAAATTTTGTATGTTTCTTTATGATAAATAAAATGTTAAAAAACAAAAAAACAAAAGTGAAAGGTTACCTGCACAGTACATGACTGATGTCGTTGATGATGAGAAATATGCCTGAAACCATATGATGAGATTGATGAATGAGTGCATTGTCTTGGGAAGTGAATTCTTAAATGAAGCTCTGTTAGTAGTTAGGGAAAACAGTAAAGAATAGGCTTCATTATTTAGGGACATTAATTATACTTTGTTTTATTTAGTCAGTTAGGGAATTTTAAATCTGTACTGAATAGTTTTACAGTGATTGTTCGGTGGTTTATAAGATAGATAGGGTTTTCTATTTTTGGTTTATTTAGAGCTTAGGTAGTAGGTGGGTGTTCGGGAACTACTGTCAGCTGAGCAACACCGGCATTTACAGCCACAAGAGCTCCCACGAAAGGAATACCAAATTCATCAAATCTATCAAGAAAGTTCTACAGCTACAGATACCAACAACTACTGCAACTATGGAGAGTTAAGTGCTCATAGAGACTCTGTTTTGTGAGAAGAAGGAAAATAGATACATACCTGTGAATAGAAGTTGATAGAAGTTCTGCATGAAGTTTTCTGTAAAGATAAAAGTTATATAAACGTTCAGGTTTTGAAAAAAAAGAAAAAGATTCTGAATGCAATGTAAATTAAATCTGTTATTAGGTATAACCATCTATAATAACAAATAAAATTGTTATACTTATCACTTGGAACTTGAGCTCAAGAAATCCTTTTAGTTTATTTCCTTCATTTTGCTCTGAGCAGTGAACGAGGTTAGTTTATTTGTGCCTTGTTGTCTGGGTTTGCGTCACTTCTTGGCCACGACTACCACCATCATATCTAGAGGTGAAGGTGAACTCAGACACAGCAAGGTTATATAAGGAGTGGGCGTTCCGGTCCTAAGGTAGCAAGAATCTGTATCACGCGATAGTGTGTGCATGGCACGTTAACGCACGTACCCTAAGTACATGCCAGTGGGTTTGATCCCATAGTGGTGTTATTTAAGAATGCTGCCTGAGGCTTTTCCTTTTCATTTCAATCAGTGCTGCCAGGAAAAACACCCTTACAGTGCCGTAACCTAAGGTGCCTCATAAGGTGCCCCATAGGTCACATTATAAAGTGCCCTGTCCACCAAGGCACCCTATAATGTGACCTATTGGGCGCTGTATAGGGCACCTATGAGGCACCTTAGGCTACAGCACTGTGAGGGTGTTTCTGCTGGCAGCATTGATTGAAATGAGAAGGAAAAGTCTCAGACAGCATTCTTAAATTACACCACTATGGGATCAAACCCATGACCTCTGTCTCTGCAGTCATTGAAGTAACCAGTGGGCTACACCTCTATAGTGTCTAACATGCTGCTGGCTGGCTACAGAAAGACCGCAGGTCACCACACAAACTGTCTGCTGTGGTTACCAGGATAGGGTAAACCCACCCGTACCCATGATGCACTGCACATGCAGATCAGCAGCCTACATCTGATCACATGATGGGGTATGCGCCTCTATAGCACCCCGTCCTGGTAGGGGGAACTGACCATGTGTATTACTGGCACAGAGTAGCTACAGACCATGACATCGTGCGGTTCCTGTGCTCACCTTGAGGGTGAAGTGGGGGCCCAGCACCAGGTCCGCAGCACATGGCATGGTTGAGATAGGTTGTACTACAGGTCCTCATCAGTGCCAGTGTGTGATGGGTAGTCTCTGCAGACACACATAGGATACACCTGTGTCCATCTGTGTTTCCCTGTCATGTCTAGGCCTTGTGGACTATGATGCACCCAGAATAGTGCATATCCTGTGTGGGTGCCATGGTTATAAGTGAAGGGTGGTGTTTGGACCCCAAAGCGGATTGTGTAGCACCACCCAACCCGCCCCTGTGGGGGACAGGATCTCCCACCAACAGATCTACATTCTACATCTCTGCAATGGTGGCAGTAGAGGGGAATGGGCACCCTCCAGGGAGGGCAATGCAGATCTGTACGCATCACCTAGGGCAGTAGGCCTGGAAAAGCTCAACTGCCCCCCACCTCTATCTGACATTCACCAGCAGAGGGCATGGTCAGTCTCCACCCACAGCACCCTGCAAGATGTTCCAGCCATACACATGCTAATTGCAGACAGTCCACTAGCTAGTACATAGTGCATGTTCCTGGAGAAACAGTGTGTACCCAAAAATGGGATGTGAGTGCACACACACCAAGCAGGTATGTCAGTGATTGGGCCCCAGAAAAGGAAACCCAGAAATATCACATGAGAGAAATGCTATATAGCACTATGGGGTAACCTAGCCATGCCGTGGCCACTGCTCAGTCAGGGTGAGAGTGACCTCCCAGCATGACATGCTGTGGCCACCCTGTCCATACAGGTGGTGGCCAGGTACTACAATGTCGCAGCCATTGCCCTATGCAGATGCTACCTACCCAGGCTGCCCTGTCTGGGCCATACCCACAATACCTTGCTCCTCATTATGCACATTGGCAGGCTAACACTGGAAACAGTGCAAGCATTGTGGACTCAGTAAGGTGTAGGCAGCCACATAACACTGGATAGACATACGCACACTACCACACCTATTTCAACATGGTGCAAATATGGAGGTGGTTGGCAGCCCTGGCCGCCACACCAGTCCTGGGCCCAGTAGAGGCATTGCTAAGGTACTCAATACTGTTAGGGTCACTCCCCGGGGGAGTTAAACACTGTCAGAAACAAAACCTGAAACACACTCCACAATATCAGAAAGGCTGATATGATGAATCTCTTTCAGCAAATTGTGTTTAACTTAGGATTTGTTATCTGACATTATTCATAACAACCTTTTGATATATGTGGAACGTGTTTCCACATTTAAGACGGCATTGCTAAGGTATGCAGGTGCTAGTATTGGTAGATGCTGCTGCACGCAGGGCCCAACAGCCTGACTCTCCATGAGCTGCTGCATAGCGGGGCCTGTGGGTGTGGGTGTTTGTGCCCCTGTTGGCCGCTGCTCTAGGGCAGAGGTTCCCAACTCTGGTCCTGGTGGGCCAAACATGGTTCAGTTTTTCATGCTGTCCCTAATGAATATGCATGGATACATTTGCATACAATGGGGCGGTGCATGTAAATGCATCTCATGCATATTTATTAGGGACATCCTGACAACCTGAATGGTGTTTGGCCCTCCAGGACTGGATTACTTTCCTTTCTGAAGAAAGGCTCCAACTGCTGGTGGCGCTTTCGATATGAAGTAATGTTGACATCTTCTTCTAGAAGATTCCATTGTTGGAGTCTTGATCCTAGCAATTCTGCCTTGTTCTTGGATAAGTCGAAATCACGAACCAAGTCATTTAGTTCTTCCTGTATTATTCTGTGTGGAGTTGATAATGCATCCCAGTGAAAATCTGGGTCACTGCATGCTGACGGACCAGGAGAAGAACAGATCGGCTCACCCTTGTCCTCATCAGATGAATCAAGAGAATATTATGATGGAGGTTCTGGAATAGGAAGTCCCTCACCATGTGGAACTGGTCTCAATGCAGACGGAATGTTTGGGTAGACTATGTTCGACTTCTTTTGCTTCATTATTCCGCTGGAAAGAGGAGGAACCAAGCAGAAGTAACAGTCATTTATGTGGTTGCTTGGCTCTCTCCACAGCATGGGGACTGCAAACAAAACAAAAACTCACTCCAAAACAACATTGGTTTCTGAATTAAGATACTGCATTCAGCTTCATTCCAGTATGTAAATTGTATAAAGATTGTGTAACAACTAAAAGTGGTCGGCAAGGTCTCAGCAATCCGGGCAAAGGCAAAACGTGATCAAGGTGTGAGCCGAGAACACACTGCCAAACAATAGCCCATTAACATCAACGACCGAATGCCGCCACCATCCCACAAATTATTAAGAATGCTTCTGAAAAATACAGAAGTAGGCGACAGCCAAACCCAGCCGCTATTACTTAGCTCAACCAAGACAAGGGAAGGGTCCGCCGCCTGCTGCCCCGACGTCACTGTGGCGCTCACTAACGTTTCGCGATAAACATCGCTGCATCAGGGGAAATACTAAAAAAGAAGAACAAACACATGCCACCATCACTAAAAACCCAGAAACCCCAAATCCAACCCCACACAAATGTTGTTTTGGAGTGAGTTTTTGTTTTGATTGCTTCTTACACTCCTATACTTTGACCAAGTAGTCTTGGGGACTGCAAACAGCATTGATGGTCTTTTGCAATTCAACCACTGTGAAAGCTGTGTTGTACATGTAGTGCAGCATATATGCAGGGCCCAAGGCTTGTCTTGGTCACCAATCTTGCATCCAAAGTAAAGATGATATGCCTTCTTCAGTTGAGAAGTGATACTTTTCTTCTGGTTGGCAAATGTCACTTCCCAACAAATGTAGCAGAAATTGTCAATGGTATTATTGCACTTTTGCGGCATTACTGTTCTGTATTGTACCTAAATGGCTAAAACTATATGATTAATAAAAGTTGCATGTAACAGTAGCTTAAATTGTCTCGCACACAGTCTGAAATATTTTAAATGCTCAACCTTTCCGACTACATATAGTACACTGCTGATGTCAGATGGCTTCAGCAGCCGTCTGGCAGTAGTATTGCATTGTATCAGAAAATGATGCAATCAACTCTGGATGATGTGTGCATGCTGGTAATATGCAATGTGATGCAATATTACATCATTCAAGGCTTATTTGGGATGTTGTTGATGTCCTACTGGATAAATTTACACGGTGAAACGTCAAAAATGAAGTACATGCAATATCTTCAAAACGAGAGCCAATAAAATTTTTTTAATGTTATATTCCTGTTCAGCTCACCAAGATACTATAGATTAGGGCTTTTTAAAGTCAGTAACGATTTCAGTGTTGACCAGTGTTTTCAGACGTTCATTTCACGGCGTTAGTGTGCATGGAGTCTCTCCCTACCCACTCTCCGCCCATTGACCCCTTCTCTCCGCCCCTGGGGAGCCTTACTCCGCCCTCTGGGGAATCTTACTCCACCCTCTGTGCACCTTAACGCCGCTGGCCACATTATCGCGTGATATGTGACGTTCTCGCACGGCAATGCACCATTATCACGCAATAATGTCACTTATCGCGTGATAACGTCACGGCTGCGCCGTTAGCGCTGTTTAGTAAACATACCCCTAAGACGGTTTAGTAAACATACCCCTTGGTGCAGTATTTGTATCGTGGCAAAGAGAGCCTCCTGCTGGAGTTCGTAAGATGTAACATGTATGGGTAGTTTGTCATGATGTGCTTGGAAATTCTTTATCAAACCTGTGGCACCCAATATGATGGGAAATATTTCTGTATCTTTCTGCCACATTTTCTTGGACTCTGACTGCATTTCCTGGTATTTCAGGATCTTCTGCCTCTCCACGCGATTCACAGAGTAGTCACTTGGAATTGACACCTCTCTTATCAATGCCATTCTGGTATTTTTCTCCATAATCACAATAACTGCCTTCCTTGCATCCAGCTTTTTATCAGTCAGAATGGGAGTATCCCAGGTGATCATAAACTCCTCATTTTCTGTAATTCTCTTAGGGCCATGATCCCAGTGCTTTTTGGGCACAGTGATGTTTAGTGCTTACAGAGTTTCCAATAGATGAGGCGTGCTACTTTATTATGTTTTTCTGTATGGAAATTTTCTGCCATCAGAACTTCACAGCTAGCTATGAGGTGAGTCACCATTTCCAGGCATTTCTTACAGAATCAAAATATGTCTGTGTTGCCAGTTTTTTCAATGCTCGCTGTAAACCATCTCGTCTGCAAGCCACTGTCCTGGGCTGCAACTATCAACCTCTCAACCTTCGGTTTCAGTTCACCCCTTCTTAACAATTCATGTGTCTGTTCTTGATTGACAAAGGGTTACTGGAGTAATTCTCTGTATTTCCCACTGTCTGTTTGCATCTGCCACTTGTTTTTCTTTGTTTGATGATCTAATTCCTTAAAGAGTTTTTTTCTCTTGTTTTGCAAATTCTATCACTTACTTCCCTGTGCATGCTTGTGGATTTTCACTCATTCTTTCTAGTCATCGGAATGCTTGTCCAGGTTTGATAATGGAGACAGATTCTGGATGTTTACTTTCATATTTCAGCACTTTTTGCGTATTTGGATCTGAGGATGCAGTTAAATAGGCCAGGGGGCCTATGATAATAGCTCTGTATATAATCAATCTCTATGAGTCCTAGCCCTCCTTCTTCTCTAGGGATGTACAGTCTTGGCATACACTGATTCTTGTAAATCACTTCATGGGCATGGAGGAGTTTTCGTGTTTGCACATCCAGTTTTTCAAGATCTTTAAGAGGCCAGTCCACAACCACTGTTCCCTCTAAGCTGTGCGTGTGTGCGCGTGCACATACCTGGCTGAGTGAGTGCACATACTTTACAACAGAGCGCACAAAAATTACGGTTCTGATTCTGATAGAAAACAATACAGACGTCTTAAAATTTAAAAGTTGTTCTGTATTTACGGTTTTCACAAGTTCTACAATATTTTCTAGTGCAATCAATGTGGTGTACATACTGTATTCTGACGTGTAGTCAAATTTTAAAGTATATAACTCCGAGTGTCGTTATGTGGCGCACAAAAATTTAACCTTCCTTCAAAAGCTGCACAGCTGAAATTTTATGCGCGCACAGCCTACAGAAAATTAGAGGGAACATTGTATGCAACCCCAAAGCTGTATGAAATTACAGGAATTGCCAGCTGATTGATGGCTTGCATCTTATTCTGTGATGTTAAAGCACTTTTCAATAATGATTTTAATCTCCTGTAGTATTGATCTTTTCTCTCAGTAATTTCTGCTTGAGTGTCGTTTCATCCTCCACTCCGAGCTACTTATATATGCCTTCCTGTTCAAGGTTCTTGATGTCACAGCCTTCAGCCAGGGAGATGTTTTCTGTTTTGCTCAATTTTCCTAAAAATAATTGCCTTAGCAGATTTATCAAGGCCAAAGGTCATCCTGATGCCATCAGAAAAGCTTTTCACCACACGGAGTTGCTCTGCTAATTGCTAGTCACTGGAACTATAGAGCTTCAGATCATCCACAAATAATAAAAGATGTTGTTTCTGGATTATTAACTTCTTTAGGACTCATGCTAAATCCATATCCCAAAATGTTGATGAGAGTACTCATTGGTTTAAATGCCACACAAAACAGAAGTGGCAATAGGGAACCCCCCTAAAATATTCCTCGCTGGATCCTGATGTTAGAAATGATATACTGACCCCTGCCCTGGAGGTATTTGAATGTCTCTTTTGCTACATCCTTTGCTGGGTATTGATATCTGGCAGATTCCCCTTCCTTTTTCCTTTTTCTGTTTCTGTGTATTCCTGTTTTATCCTCCCTTTTTGTTTTCCTTTCCTTCCTTCTTTATTCTAACCTGTTCATTTTTCCCTTTATTTAATGCTGTTTTTATGGTTTAGTTGCTTTTCTGTCTTACTGTATACTGAGTTCTTTTCTTTATTTCTAATGTTATTTTAATTGTGTGAACCGCATAGATTGTTTTGTCATTTTTGCGGTGAATCAAATAAACAAAACCATAACCATAAACCATAGCCATCTTCATATTTCATAGAGTGTGGTTTGCCACATTGTCATGGTGAACTTAATGTACTTTATCAAACCAGGATTTATTTTATACATTTCAAGGCAATTTATTATCCATGAGTATGGGACGTTGTCAAAAGCGTTCTTATAATCAATCCATGCTATACTGAAATTTCTGCTTTTCTTAGCGCTGGCCATGATGGCCTTATTCAACATTAACTGGTCTTAGGTGCCATATGCCCCTTTCTTGTTGCTCTTTTGCTCTGTTGCCATGATGTTATTAGATTCAATATGCTCATATATTCTTTCTGCATCTATTGCAGTGAACAGCTTATAGATTGTAGCTAGACAAGTTCTTGGTCTATAATTGTTGGGAGTGTTATTTGGGTCTCATTTTGGAAGGAAAACTATTCTTCCTGTAGTAAGCCATTGTGGTGTTAAATCGGGCTGCTTAAACAATTGATTTTTACAATTCACCAGGGCTGGGTGGAGTGATGTTAACTGTTTGAACCAAAGGTTGGTTACTCCATCTAGGCCAGGGTTCTTCCAGTTTGGGGTTTGCTTTAACCTGCTTTCCTTCTCTTTTGTTGTTACTGCAGGCCATTCCATTGGTTTTTAAGTTTGCTTTTTCCAAATGCTTCTGTATGCAGGGTAACCATTTTGCTTTTTGATTGTGCTTTATAGGATCCTCATATAGTTTTCTCCAGAAGCTTTCTGTTTCCTCTTTGGTTGGTAGTGCTTTTATTATCTTAATGCTCTTTCTTAATTCCCTGTAGAATTGTTTTTGGTTCTCTTTGCAATGCAATGTGTGCCTTTGAGTCAGTCCTGACTCCTGGCGACCCAGAAGCTCCTGGGTTTTCTTGGCAGTGTCACCAGAAGTAGATTGCCAGGCCTTTCTTCTGAGGCAATGGAGGGTTAAGTGACTTGCCCAAGGTCACAAGGTGTGCTAGTGGGAATTGAACCCTGGTTGCTTGGTTACCAAGCCAGTGTTCTAACCACTAGGCTACTCCTCCGGTTCTCTTTAAATAGCTTATTTTGATATCTTTCTTTTTTGTTTTCTTCAAATCTTCTCAGCGTTTGTGCTTCTGCTGCTACTTTTAATTTATTGTTGGAACATATACATTTCAGGTCTTCTTCTGTTAATACAGCATGCTTCAGCTTGATGTCTTGGATCTTCCTTAATATCTTTGATTATCTTAATCCTTTTAGATACCCACCTATCAGCATACAGTAACTGTATTTTTCCCTTGATGTGCTTTTTCCGAAGAGGAACTGTTGTTATTTTCTTTTTCTTCTAGCCCTGCACTTTAGCTGGTATTATTCTTGCAGTAATAATTTTAGCTGCACATTGCTGTATTCAACTTATTTTAGTGATGTCAATAAATGGTCCCTTTATACTGGATATGACCTTGTTCATCTTTATAATCATACTTTTAACCTTAGGTGTTAAACTTAACTTGGGTAATCTTTCCCTTGCCTGAAACTCAGCACATTCATACATTTCCATGTGGACTAGGAGTTCGATCTTGAATTCTTCCACCTCTGGATCTTTCTCCTCCTTTTCTTCCTCCTCTTCAGTTGATTGGTTGACCTGTCCTCTAGTTACCTCACTCTCCTGCAGTTCCAGATCTCCAAGCTCCATCTCCCCCTCAAGTGCTCTTTCTGTTTCTGCGTGTTCCTTTCTTCTGGTACTCTCACTCAGGTTGCCTCCTCCTCCCTGTATTTCTTTTTCCATGGAAGCCCTTAGTTGCTTCAAGATGTTATCATTCACATACTGCTTGGCTTTGATCTGTAAAATTAAAGATCTTAAATTTGCATCTGTTGCTTTTTGCAGTTTTTCTTGTGGCAATTTTTCTCTTCCAGTTTTTGGCAGATTCTCCTTGTATATCCTCTTAATTTAAATATAGGGTTTGTAGTATAAATGTAGCAGTATGTTATCTCCTCCTTATCTGCATTAGTCCACTTAACCGTAGTTAATCCTCTTAACTTTTTCATTAATTTCTGTGGTTTATCTCCTGGTACAGTGGGTCCATGTGTAATGTCAGCAACACTTCCCTGGTGGCCAGTGGACGCCAGGGCAGGTGCGACACAAAATATAAGGTTAAGATTGGAGAGTCTTCTGAAGGCCCAAATGGGAGTTGGTCCTTGTAGTTTCCTTTGCTCCAACCTTCAATGAAACAATCAAGCTGAGTGGTGGGAATTAATAAGGCTTTTATTTCCCTTTTCACAGTGGTTCTAAATATTGGGTTACAACTTTAAAGCAAATGTCCTTAACTCGGGTAGAAAACAAACTCAGGGTTCAAAGTAAAAACTGTTATACGTCACAGGAATGGAGGTGCTCAAACAAATACAGAATGCTCTGCTGGCAATTCACCGAATCACAAGTCTGGCAGTGACTCTAAACTTTCAGAAATGCAAAGTGTACAGTCCATCTCTTGATCAGATAAATCTCCTGCCAGTTCCACTTGCATTGGCTCGATATCAGAAAGCTCTGGATTCTATATCCCTGGTTTCTTGTAAAACACATTCAGGGGTTTTGTATATTTTCTGTAGCAGTTCCCAATGTCCTTGGCCTAGCCTAGGGCGTCGGCCATGTGCTGTGTGAGGCTTTAAAGTACCCTCTTTCCTTAGAGGCTTTATAGCAGCTTTATCATAGCTTTTACCATTCACAACTTTCTTATTAGGCATACATTTCTCATACCTTGTATGGCAGCAATCTTCAAGTAACCAGCTTTCTTCCACTGCCTGCCTTTCCCAGGCAGCAGCTTGGTGAAATCCTTTTCTATGCAGGTTAGGCTTACCCTGTAGCCTTTGACTTCCTTCTCCTGGTGAAGGCCTGCCTCTGTACAAGCCCAGCTTCTGACTTTCTGACTCAGTGTGGCTTGACTTCTCCAGCTGATTCTTGTTTGGCTTAGGGTTGCAGTTACAGCAGTGCTTTTGCCTCTGAGGGCAAACAGCTCTCAATTTGGCTTGAGCTGACACCTCCTTAGGTCCTTCCTCAGCTCCTGGGAAATCACCTCTCCCTCCTGGGAATCCTCTAGCACTAGAGTAGTCAGGTTTCCACTTCCACCTTTCTCTCTTGGTGCTGCCAGTGATTCTCCCCTTGCTTCTGCTAGGGCTGCTGCTTCTGCTGGTGCTTCTATCTCCGAGGCTGCCGGTACTCCTTCTGCCTCTTCTCCTTCCTCCCTTCCAGTCTTCTACACTCCCCTTATGAAGTCCTCCTGCCTTTGAGGATTGGAAGCTGGTTAGCATTTTCTCGTGACCAGCTGGGCGTGGCTCTTCAGTTTCCCTGAAGACACTCTTGCTCCCTCTAGCTGGTTCCTGGGAATATTGCAAGTCTTTTTCTCTGTGAAAAACACCTTCTTTTCTCTCAACTGGGCTCTCATCAGCCCTCGCTGCATGACAATACGCAGGACTTCTGAAATTGCACGCAGGACCGATATGTTGGCAAGTGCCACCCCTGCAGAACATCTGCACATGGCTATGCTCCCTGCACAGATAGCAGTAAAATGGCTACCAGGCAGTCCAATTTTACAAGGGTAAAGACCCTTGTGTTATGTTGACTGCTGTTGGAGGAGGAGAAGTTGCTTTATCCCCCAATCCTGAGCTGCAAGAAGGGTCTAGGAGAGGATCTGCATGGCTCTAGAGAGGTGAGAGCTCCATATCACACCCAAAGGCACAACTAGCCAATAAACAGGATGCAAATAGGAAAGTAAGGTAGCTATGGCTGGGTGAAAAGGTAACCAAGAGAGGCCATTCTCCCAGGGAGATGCCCACTGATGTTCATGAAAGAGTATTTGCAGCCAGAGCAAGCAAAGAGAGCAGGGTAGCCACAGACACACAGACAGCCAGAAGCACATCATGAAACTGGCATAGAAAGTATACACATACTAGCAGATGTCACCCTCTCGTGGGCCAGCCCAACGCCTAGGGCGCTGAGAGTTGGTCTGCCTTTGTATTCCTGACTCAGAGAATGTGACCCTGCATTGGTCCTGCAAGGCCCTCTGGGAATGGTAGTCCCTTTTACCCTTGAGAACAGAAGAGTTGTAGTCGAGTGTTTCCGGCAATGACAAGAATTTATTTTTCCCCTTCCCAACGGATTTCTGTGCAGGTAAATAACTTAGGACAAACTGCCATACAATTGGCTTGAGGGATATGTACAAGAACTCAGGTAAATTAGCCTTATCAGCTTCAGGCTCACAACGTGCAGTGCTCGGTACAAATAAACAATAATAGTTTCCTTCAGCAAAAGAAAATGTTCCCCATTCTTTCTGTTGCTTTACCAGCTTTCTCAAACTAGTGTTCAGCACAGAGACTCCACATGGTCAGCAAAACATAACGTGCAGTCCATCTGGTTATCCACTATTTCACTGCTATCAGAGTCAATCTGCATTTCTTCAGCGTCAGCAATAGCAGGGTGTGTCAGTGAGCTGCTATCCTGAACTTTAAAACAGACGTCTTCACTATCCTCACATGGCTTCTCTCGGTAGCACTCTAAAGGATAGGACTGTGATTTACCGTATATACTGAAGTTTCTTTTTAGAGAGTCTGCTACATTCTGGCAACTGCAGGGAAATACTTTATAACTAGGTTCAAATCTATGTAAGTTGTGAAGCCTACCTTTCGGCTTTGGAGGGAAAGGAATTCTCAGCTCTGCAAAGTCAGACTGATTCCCAAACACAGCTTGTGTTTGTTTGTCTCTCAGCCTCGTAGCTTCAGCCTTAGCCAGCAGGTTTCTCTCTCTGGAGCATGTGAGTTTTCCCAAGCCTGCCTTCCAGGAAATATCTTATCCTTCTTGCCTTTACCAGACGTCACCTGTCCTGTGCTGCTTCTTTCTGGCGTAAAGACTATGGCTCCCTTGGTTCTCACCTCTTGACGTCCTCCTTCTTTCTGCTCCCCTTTAGTCCAGGCTAATGACCACTTTTTATCATCCTGTTTCTCCGGGCTAAACTGTGCCCCTCCCTTAAACAGGTGTATCTCATTATCTCCTGAACTAGGGACTACGTCACAGCGTGGGAGTGTCTTTCCAGCTCGTGACTCTCTTTGTTTACATTCTCTCTGAAAACACTGAGCCATGTGCTCAGACTGCCTGTCAGTTTCTGCAACAGAATCCTCTTCTCTCACCAACTCCATAGGCTCAGAAGGGTCGTCTTCATGACACAGAGCAGTGGCAAAGGAACAAGCGGCATGAGACCGGCAGAATATGGCTGACACATAATTAGGATTCTGGGATGTGTGAGCAGTGGCATATGGGCATATCTGCAAATGCCATAGGCCACAGTCATTGAGATGCAAGGCCATTTTCACAGTCATGCCTGTTTATGTTTATGTTTATTTGAGACTTTATATACCACTTTTCTTGGCACAAGCAGAACAAAATGTGCACATGGTTGCAGGCAGGGCTACAGGTAGGGCTGGTGCAAAGAGCAACAGAGGGAAATCAGCCAAACTATGCCCAGATAGTGCACAACTGCAGATAGCAGCCATCAGCACTACATACGGGTTATTCTGAGAACCAGGATGTCAGAAGGGAGGGGTGGAAGAAGTGACCTGCACCCTTTATGAGGGCACTCCCAATGACCATATGCCATAGCTTTTGTACATGTGGATAGGGCTGACCCTCAACCCAAAGACAACAAAGTGAGAAATGTCAGGTGGATAACAGGGGAAGAACTGTCGACATGAGTAAATTCTTAAGCATGAGATCTCCACTTATTTCCAACAGATGCTCCACATCCTCTGAAATCTGGAGTTGCTAAAGACTAGATTCCAGGCCTTATAGAAGACCTAACTCCAATTGCTGCAGCATCTCTGGCAGGAGCTGCAGCAGCAGTGATGTAAGTCATGGCACACATGGTATAGATGTCACATGTAGGGAGATAACCCAAAATCACCATCTTAATGTTCAAGATCATGAGATGTATGCTCTATGCATCCATGACATGGAGTGCCATACTGGAGCACCAGATGCCCTGCCCCAGTATCCAGAGCATAGGTTTTTATAGGGCCAAAGGTGCATCCAACAGGACATGGTATCCCCAAACATATGGAGTGGCACTGAGGGGTCCAAAAGCAAGGACCTGGGGCACTCAGGATGGGCACATGGACAGAGAGAGAAGCAGTATAAGGGTGTCCTGCCAGGTCCAGGTGCCTAGAAGTTGTGGATTGAAATGGCATGAGAAGGTGGAACACAGGAGCACTATGTGATGGCTACAACTGTGTGTGAGAAAGTGATGCCAGTCAGTGAAATGCATCAATGGGTGTATTAATTACTGGGGCACCTGACACATAGGTACCAGATGTCATGAGGGTTGCAGGCACAGTGTCCCTCCCCCTACCCAGGGCACCCAGTGACATGATTCCTGAGGGTGTACAACAGCCAAGTAAGCATCGCTGACCCAGCAGAGGGTTGCTATGGTGGCATGATGTGAATGAGCCTGGTACAGTAGCAAAGTACAGCGGCGACTGGGTATGTACTGTCACGAGCACCGCCCTGGCATATAAGCAGCGCTCGGACATAAAAATTATGGGGAGAAGATTGGCCAGTAATCCTGCGGCCTACTTCACTTTTGGCCTCATTTGTTTCCTGGTCCTAATCTTCAAAGAAACATATGCACGAGTGGTGGGAAAAATAAAGGCGTTTATTTCCCTTTACGCTAGGGTCCAAAGGATTGGTTAACAACAAACGCAAAAGTCCTTCATTCAGGTAAGAAAAGTGAAACAAAAAGCTTAAAGACACACTGTTATCTTCACAGTAGTGCTGGGCTGCAATTAAACAATATCCTAGGCAATAATTCATGCAGCATACAAGTCTGGCACAGACTCCAGGCTTCCACTAGTTCAATATGTGCAATCCATTTCGTTATCCGAAACCTCACTGGCCAGGTCCACTTGCATTTGCACGTAGGTGGACACCTCGGACTCTGAGTCCCTGGGTTCAGGTATCCTATACTCAGGCTCTCTGTATAGCTTTTCCAGCACAGCCCAATGTTCTGGATTATTCTTAGGGCGTCGGCTTCGTGCTATTCTACATGGAGGAAAGTTCTCTCTCTTTGTAGCTTTTGTGGCAGTCTTATACAAACATCTATTATCCAAGCCTTTCTTATCATACAAGCTTTTTCTATATCTTGCTTCAATAAAAGCTTTACCTTGGGAGCTTGGCCTCTTGGACTCCAGCGAAGGTTGAGTCCTATACCAGTCTCTCCTTTGGCTGGCCTGTTTAGCACGTCTTAGGGCTTCCTGCTGTGACCCTGTGGATTCTGGACAACAACTGCAGTAATGCCTTGACCACTCTGGACAAACAGCTTTTACCTCTCTAGGAGCTGAAACCTCCTCCGGTTCCTCCTTAGCTCTCAGACCATCACCTTTCCCTTTAGATGATCTTTTGGCAAGGGAATATTCAGGTTTGCATTCCAACCTTCCTTCTGTCTTGCCTTGCTTCCAGCTGTACACAGTCCTGCTGCATTTACTCTTGCTGTTTCCTCTCCAGCCGTCACTCCAACTGTCTTCACAGCTGCCTTTCCATCCGCTGCCACTTCCTCTCTTGCCACTACCGGTCTTGTCACCGCTGCTCTTGCTGCCCTTGCCACCTCTGCTCCCTCTGCTCCCCTTCCTGTCTTCTAGAGCCTCCTTAAGAAGTTTCTCTGTGCACCTGGATTGGAAGCTGGCTGGCATTACATCATGCTCAGTGGGGCGTGGTTCTATAGTGGCTCTGGAGTCTCTCTGGCTCCCTCTACCTGGTTCCTCCAGATATTGCGGCTTATATGCACTTTTTCCTTCATTTAAAACACTTTCCCTTCTCTCAACCAGGTCTGCTGGGTGACACATCCCCCTTCTTAAAATATTACGGGCTGGGGAAGCCTCTTCCGCACAGCACGTAATACGTGACATGGCATCCGCATTAAAATGCAGCTTCCCTGCTCGATGCTCCACTCTAAAATCGTATGGCTGCAAAGCCATGTACCACCTGGTTAGTCGGGCGTTCTCATTCTTCATGGTATGTAACCATTTCAGAGGGGCATGGTCCGTGATGAGGACGAACTTCCTCCCGGTCAAGTAGAATTTTAAGGCTTCAATGGCCCACTTGATCGCAAGACATTCCCTCTCGATCGTCGCGTATTTTCTCTCAGCAAGTGACAGTTTTCTACTGAGGAACATAATAGGGTGTTCTGCGCCTTCTTGAACCTGCGAGAGAACTGCACCCAGACCTGTCTCTGATGCATCAGTCTGTAAAAGAAAGGTTTGATGAAAGTCTACACCACGCAATATAGGTGCCTGACATAATTTTGCCTTCAAATCTTGGAAGGCTTTCTCTGCTTCTGCCGACCATTGTATTATATTTGGGGCATTTTTCCTCAACATCTCTGTAAAAACCGCGCTCTCCTCCGCAAAATGTGGTATGAAGCGTCGGTAGTAGCCAATGAGGCCCAGGAAACTTCGTAGTTGTTTCTTGTTTTGCGGCACGGGGAACTTCCTTACACTCTCCACCTTGTCCAGTAGCAGGCGTACTGTGCCACGTCCTACCAGGTGACCCAAATACTTGACCTCTTTTGCAGCAAAGGTACATTTTTTCGGGTTCAACGTTAACCCCGCCCTCCTCATGGCTTCTAAGACTGTTCCTATTTGATGCAGGTGTTCTGTCCACGTAGTACTGTGGATCACCACATCATCCATATAGGCCGTCGCAAAGGTTTGATATGGTCGGAGAATAATGTCCATCAGCCGCTGGCATGTGGCTGCTGCTCCGTGTAGACCAAAGGGCATCCTACGGAATTGGAACAGGCCTAGGGGGTGCTAAAGGCAGTTTTTGGTTTAGCCTCCCGTGTTAACGGCACCTGCCAATATCCCTTGGTCATATCTAATGTTGTGAGGTACTTCGCCTGGCCGAGCCGGTCTAACAACTCCTCGATTCGAGGCATTGGGTAGGCGTCGAATGTAGATACTGCATTCACCTGGTGGAAGTCTATGCAGAATCGCATAGTACCGTCCGGTTTTGGTACTAGTACCACCGGGCTACACCAAGGGCTATGCGATTCTTCAATGATGTTCAACTGTAACATCTCCCGTACTTGGTCAATGACTTCCTGCCTCTTCGCCTCCGGTAGTCGATAAGGCCGTTGCCGAACAATTTTTCCCGGCGGGGTGAGTATCTCATGTGCGACTAAGGTGGTCTCTCCTGGTACAGGAGTTAGCACATCTCTAAATTCCTCCAACAACTGGGTCAACTCCTGTTTTTGCGTTACAGAGAGTTCTTCACCCACCTTGGGTGTAGGGCAGTCTTGGCACTCGTCTATTCGGGGTCCAAGGTCTTCTTCTGGGGTTTCATTCCCCACAGCGATATAGCCCTCCATGTCCCCCTTCCCAGTAGAGCCGAAACCTCCGGTTCCCCGGCTCGTTGGGGTTAGCATGGTGACTTCTTCAAGGCGTGGGAATCCGACTCGTTCGCAAATTAGTTGCGCTATCCTGTCCCCCACTTTGACCTTAAAGTCTTCCTTTGACCAGTTGCAGAGAAGAACTTTTAGTACGCCCCTGTAGTCTGGATCGACTACTCCGGCCGCCACATCAATACTGTGTTTGGCGGCGAGTCCAGATCGCGGTGCTATCCGCCCATAGCACCCTTGAGGTAGCTCTATCTGAAGATCAGTACTAATTAACATGCGCCCCTGTTTTGGGATGACCTGGTCTTCTGCGCTGTATAGGTCATAGCCTGCTGCTTGTGCCGATGCCCTCTGGGGACCTTGAGCTTTCTCTGAAGTCTTGCAGAATTGGAGCACAAACTTCTTCATTGGGTCAGCTTGTTCTTTACTGGGGGTTTTCTTTGGTTTTTCCCAAAGCAGGCTAGGAATTATATTATCTTTAGAGCGAATGCAAGTGGCACTTAGCACTGCTGGTGGGGATAAGCCCTCCTTCAGACTTTTTCTGAATTGTGGCCAATCACGGCCTAATACCAGCTCTTGAGGTAATCTAGGCACCACCGCTACCAGCATTTCTCTCACAATGCCTAAACCCCTAAACCACAACTTATATACGGGGTAGCGGGTAGCTGCTCCGTGTATACATTTTATCTTTACCTCTCCTTCTGGATGATCTGGAACTGATGAACCCTGATCTTTGATCACACCCCATAATCTCTTTGAGATCATAGTCTGATCAGCTCCAGAATCCAGGAGTGCTTTTACATTTATGCCCTGAATCTTGACATCCAACACAAAGCCTTCACGTATCATCCTGGGGTTCTCACCGACCAGAGCAGTACGCGAGTAACACTGTTGCTTTACATGTCCTTTTTTTCCACAAGAAAAACACTTCTTAGCATTATCTCTTATCACAGGTTTATAACTCTTTGAATCAGTATACATGGGTCGCGAGACATTTTCTAATTTCTGCGCCTCCATACCTACTACCAATTTGGGAGTCTGCACCTTGGGTTGTGTGACTCTTTCAGCTTCCAAATACCGCTCAGTAAGAGCTATGGCATCTGTAGTAGTACAGCAGTTTTGCAGAATTAGAAAATTCTGGACTCTATTCGGTATGGCTATCATGTATTGTTCCAGGATTATTGCATCCATCAGAGTATCTACATTTCTCTTCTCCGGCTGTAGCCACTTATTTGCTAGACTACTGATCCTATGGCCTAGGCTCTTGGGCATCTCATCAGCCCTGAGGACAGTAGCTCTAAACATCTTATTGTAAGACATGGGAGTAAGACCTAAACGATCTCTAATCGCTTTCACTACCTCCTCATAGGTATTTGCTAGAGCTGGGGGCATCGCCCTATATGCGGCAAGCGCCTCCCCCGTAAGGGATGCTGCCAGGCGTATGGCCCACTGCTCAGGTGGCCATTTAGCTGAGCATGCAATTCTATTGAAAGTGTCTAGGAAATCATCCACATCGTCACTTGGACTTAGCCTTCCCACCATGAGGTCATTGCATGTCCAATGTCCACTTCCTGTGCTGGTTGGTCGCGTCGCTGTCAGCTTCTCCGCGTCGGCCTTCGCCATCGCCTCTCGCTGAAGTGCCAACCAGTTCTCCATGGTCTTCAGTACCGGTAACTGTTGCGCCTGCATAGCTTGAAGGGCTTGTGCTTGGTGTTGATGTGCGAACTCCGCCTGTTTATCAAACTGGAGCGCCATCCACGCACACAGCTCCTTTGGCTCCATACCGCACCTGTATAAAGGAGATAAGAAAAAAAAGAAACCCAAGTGTGGCTCTCCTAACAAAAGCTCTTCCTTTTTTTTTTCCCTTTTTTTTTTTTTTCCTTCAAACTTCCCTGGATATCCAACACTACTCAGGATTATCTACTTTTACCTGACATTAGTGTTGACTCCAGCTCTGGAACATAAGTGTTGTCCTGCTCCGCAGCTTTCCACTTCTGGGGTGGCGACAGGATTTTCACTTTCAGGATTTACGATCCGTTCCAGATTTCAACCATTCCATTCCAGGTTTTCAGCAAATCCGTTCCGGGTCTTGTTTTTACACTCCGGTTTTCCAAAACAGTCCAGACCGGGTTTTTTTTTCTTTAAACTCAAAAAGGTTTTATTTTCTTTTCTTCTGCGGTTGTAGGCTCCAACCTAATATCCGAAGAACTACGCCATTTTATGTCGCGAGCACTGCCCTGGCGTATAAGCAGCGCTCGGACATAAAAATTATGGGGAGAAGATTGGCCAGTAATCCTGCGGCCTACTTCACTTTTGGCCTCATTTGTTTCCTGGTCCTAATCTTCAAAGAAACATATGCACGAGTGGTGGGAAAAATAAAGGCGTTTATTTCCCTTTACGCTAGGGTCCAAAGGATTGGTTAACAACAAACTCAAAAGTCCTTCATTCAGGTAAGAAAAGTGAAACAAAAAGCTTAAAGACACACTGTTATCTCCACAGTAGTGCTGGGCTGCAATTAAACAATATCCTAGGCAATAATTCATGCAGCATATAAGTCTGGCACAGACTCCAGGCTTCCACTAGTACAATATGTGCAATCCATTTCGTTATCCGAAGCCTCACTGGCCAGGTCCACTTGCATTTGCTCGTAGGTGGACACCTCGGACTCTGAGTCCCTGGGTTCAGGTATCCTATACTCAGGCTCTCTGTATAGCTTTTCCAGCACAGCCCAATGTTCTGGATTATTCTTAGGGCGTCGGCTTCGTGCTATTCTACATGGAGGAAAGTTCTCTCTCTTTGTAGCTTTTGTGGCAGTCTTATACAAACATCTATTATCCAAGCCTTTCTTATCATACAAGCTTTTTCTATATCTTGCTTCAATAAAAGCTTTACCTTGGGAGCTTGGCCTCTTGGACACCAGCGAAGGTTGAGTCCTATACCAGTCTCTCCTTTGGCTGGCCTGTTTAGCACGTCTTAGGGCTTCCTGCTGTGATCCTGTGGATTCTGGACAACTGCAGTAATGCCTTGACCACTCTGGACAAACAGCTTTTACCTCTCTAGGAGCTGAAACTTCCTCCGGTTCCTCCTTAGCTCTCAGACCATCACCTTTCCCTTTAGATGATCTTTTGGCAAAGGAATATTCAGGTTTGCATTCCAACCTTCCTTCTGTCTTGCCTTGCTTCCAGCTGTACACAGTCCTGCTGCATTTACTCTTGCCGTTTCCTCTCCAGCCGTCACTCCAACTGTCTTCACAGCTGCCTTTCCATCCGCTGCCACTTCCTCTCTTGCCACTACCGGTCTTGTCACCGCCGCTCTTGCTGCCCTTGCCACCTCTGCTCCCTCTGCTCCCCTTCCTGTCTTCTAGAGCCTCCTTAAGAAGTTCCTCTGTGCACCTGGATTGGAAGCTGGCTGGCATTGCATCATGCTCAGTGGGGCATGGTTCTATAGTGGCTCTGGAGTCTCTCTGGCTCCCTCTACCTGGTTCCTCCAGATATTGTGGCTTATATGCACTTTTTCCTTCATTTAAAACACTTTCCCTTCTCTCAACCAGGTCTGCTGGGTGACAGTACATAGGGGCAAAAGAACAACATGTGAATTATACATACAAAGGCACACCACAATGATCAACTGTGTAGTGCTTATGACATCTCCCCCCTTCTACACAATATGACAAGGGAGCGCTGCCTAAAGATGTTGTTAATCCTGAAAGAAAACACATTAACTACAATAACTCTATCAGGTCATATTCAAACTAAAAAACAAAAAAAGAAAAAGATACCTTCAAACAGTACAAACCAGGAGAATAAAAAAGGAACAAGGGCAATGAAAGAGCTCTGATGCCAAGCCTGCGGCGAAGCAACCAGCGTGTGAAAGCAAAAAATGCCATACATGCACATTAAAAAGAGGGATTCGAGATGACGTCTATGTTTGTTTGTTTTTCCCTTTTCTTTTCTTTTTTCCTTTTTAGTGTTTTGTTTTTTTGAGTGCCTTGTTGGGGGCTTTTTTATTAGTTTTAAAACTAATAGGTATGTTTACAAATAGCACATACCAACCGTTAGCCCAGCTTAGTAAACATGCCCATGTGACTCTAAACTTTTTTTGTTGTATTTTGCTGTGAATGTTTTTAGTAACATAGGGGTATGTTTACTAAACCATCTTAACGTAGCAGCGGCGACGTTATCGCGTGATACGTAACGTTATCATGCGATAATGGCGATTTACCGTGCGAGAACATCACGTAACGCGCGATAATGTCTGCGGAGGCATTAAGGTGCGCAGAGGGTGGAGTAAGGCTTCCCAGAGGGCGGAGTAAGGCTCCCCAGGGGTGGAGAGAAGGGGTCAATAGGCGGAAAGTGGGTGGAGAGTGGATCCATGCACACTAACGCCGTGAAATGAAAGTCTGAAAATTAGCGCCAGTGAAAAAACCTCACGCTAGGCACATTTGCAGGACAGAGAAACCATTTCAGTCAGCAATGTACAGCAAAGGCAGGGAGACCTTGAAAAGTGATAGTAGTGATACATGTGTAGCAACCAAAAAGGCACAAACCATAAATAATGACCAGTACCAAAATTGAAATTCAAAACACCGAGCTGGCCAATAGAACAAATAATGACAAGCAGTAATGAACACAACCTATAAAGAGGAAAAGGACGAGTGCACATTTGAAAGGGTTAATTCACAGTCCCCCCCACAAAGTGAATGTGCCAACATAGAAATAATGCTGATGAGGGTTTTCTGTGGTGTGCAAGGGGTAGCTTGCTTTTGTGGCTTACACATGTAATTATTAATCCCCCAACCTATCTCCCAGGTACTGTCGCCAGTAGCTATACATACTGTTATAAGAAATCACTAATCCCCCTACCTATCTATCTTGCACTATTACCAGTAGCCATTATACTGTTGCCAGTAGATATACATAGCATTTGGAACCATTGCCATCAGCTATATATTCTGTTGTCAGTAATCTTTCATGTATCTTTCATGCACTATTGTCAGTAGCCATTATACTGTTGCCAGTAGCCATACATACCATTGGGAACTGTTGCCAACTGCTATATACCCTGTTGTCAGTAATAATTTAATCTCCATAGACATCTTTCATATACTGTTGTACTGTTGTCAGTAACCCTCAATCTCCCTACTCATCCACTAGTCCTCCCCATACACAGAGTTCCCTCACACTCAATCCCCCCCTCAAAAATACATAATGTCTCCTAAAAAACGTATAAACCTCCCCCTCACTCTCCTTCTAATAACACTCCTAACACAACACATTTATACGTACAAAACCAAAGTCCCTACAATAACATCTGTGATACAGCGGACCCTCTGGCAGAAAGAAAAAAAGTTTTAAATTTTGAAAAAAACAAGCTTCACATGCAATTTCCTGAAGGTCCACATAGAGGGAGCAGGAGAGCCAGCCTGGAAGCAGAGGAACCACGCCTCTATGGGCAGGACCTAGAATCAGTTAGTCCCGATTTAAGCAGGGACAGAGCCGAGTCAAGCGGAGGCAGAGTGGGAGTCAGAGTCAGAGCTGGAGTCGGTGTCAGACCCAGAGCAGCTCGAGGAGTTGAAGCAACTTGGAGAGCAGGCCAGAGAGTAGGCCGAGAAGCAGGCCAAGGAGTAACTCAGAGAGCAGGCCGAGGTGAAGGCCAAAGAGCAGGCCTAGAGGAAGGCCAGAGACAACTGGAAGGAGCAGCACTGCAGAGAGCAGCCAAGGAAGGAGGTGCTCTCCCTTCCAGCCTGAGAGAAAGCCCTATCCAGGGAGAAGGGCTGGGACACAATCTGAGAAAGAGATATCCAGCTGAAAAGAATACCCAAGGAGAGAAAGGTACTTTTAAAGATTTTTATAGAAGTAACCTGAAGGAGGAGTGGAAAACTCAGAGGCATGGGGAACAGGGAAGAGCTGAGAGGGCGCGGCCACTAGCCAACTGCCACAGGGGTAGAAGTAAAGGACAAGCGCATCAGCTGCAGCCATGCCTCAGGGAAGTTTCTCCCCACTCTAAAGAAAGAAAGACACACTTGGAATACTTGAGCCAGCAACAATTGGAGGACAATCAGGCTAGGCCTCAAACTGAGGCAGCCATGAGGCTCTTATCAGCCTGACCCTTCCTCCGCAAGCCATGAGGTAATCAGCCTGCTATTTCTTTAGACACCCTTCCCCCACTCCAGGTCTGAGCACAGTATCCCCTAGCCCAGAAACCAAAAGACCAGAGCACACCGGTTTGGACAGGTCACCCAGGTACCTTCCCCAGGGGCTGCTGATTGGTGGACAAGAAATACCTGTGGCAAATGGGATTACAGAATGAGTTTGAAATTATACTGTATTTAAGGCATTGAAGGACGTCCCTCGGGGCTCAGACTCTAATGGAGGTTGCTGGTATCTCTGTCTGATCCTGTGTGCACATTAAAAGTTCCTGTTTGCATTCCAGCCTGTCTGTGAGTCTTCCTTCTGTGGGTGAGTGATAGAATAAGAGCTTTTCACAGCGTTTGCCATTACATTTTGGTGCATTGGCCGGGAAATATTAAAAGAAAAGCCTCTCTCATCACACCCACGGTGGGAAGACTTCTGCTTTTGCAGCGTCTGGGCCTCCACCAGTCAGGGACCGGCCTCCCCAGGTGATTAACGGTCCTTGGCGCCCCCGGGCCACTTTGTGCTTGGAAGGATACCTTGATTTGTCTGGACAGTCGGTCCCTGCGGTTGAATCCCCGATTGAAAACCAGCTGGATAGACTGGCATCCAAACTTCCTGTCTGATCAGAGTTCTGGTGAGTACTGCTACCTTACTGTTTGGGGCTAGTTCTGTACTCTATCTGTAAGTCCTGGTAATTTCTGGGAACCTGTAGCAGCCTGATCAACTGCACGAGCAGTCCTAGTAGGGGCCTTAGTGGCCCTGAAGCCATTGCTCGTCCTGTATCTGAATACCGGTAAACCGGTAAAAATCTGAATAACTGCAGTAATCTGAAACTGCAGTAATAATCTGAAACTGCAGTAATATCTGAACTGCAGTAATCTGAGATCTCTTAAAAGCGCTGCCAAAAAAAAAAAAATTAACCAAAATATAGCACTTGATAAGCTAAGAATTAGATCGCTGCTTCTCTTCTTTCCTTTCTGCTTGTGGGGAGTTATCTGAAGCGTGACTGCAAGGAGAGAGTTCTCTAATGTGCTGCCGCTGTTTTAATTTCTGCTCCCCCATGCTGTTGTTGTGTTCCCACGGTTAATTTGTGCTGTTCTGTTCCCAATGTTAAATTTCAGTTTCCCCCACGTGCTGTTCTGTTCCCAATGTTAAATTTCTATTCCCCTGCCTCCCGGTACTGCTCCGGTGCTGCGCTGAGCCCCCGCTGAGGTCCCCTGCCTCCCGGTACTGCTCCGGTGACCCCCTGAGCCCCCGCTGAATTTTTCTGCCCTTCTCTGCTGTCCCGATGCACCGCTGAGCCCCCCTGCTGACCCGCTGAATTTTTCTGCCTTCCCTGCTGTCCCGATGCACCGCTGAGCCCCCCTGCTGACCCGCTGAATTTTTCTGCCTTCCCTGCTGTCCCGATGCACCGCTGAGCCCCCCTGCTGACCCGCTGAATTTTTCTGCCTTTCCCTGCTGTCCCGATGCACCGCTGAGCCCCTTTAAAGGGTATTAAGAGTGCAGCGCTGCCAAAAGCTATTAAATTATTTTTGCCCCAAGCAAAAAAAAAAAAAAATCGTACTGACCGTAATTTGTGTGCCGCGGGCCGGCGGGCCCCTTTTTAAACTGCTCCGTCCTTGTTCTGTGTGCCGCGGGCCGGCTGGCTTCTTTAAAGTACTCCTTTTGTAGGTTTTGTGTGCCGAGGCCCGGTGGCTTTCCTCCTTTAATTATTTTCCCCGGTGCGCTGTTTTCTGTGTGCTGAGGTCCGGCTGGCTCCCCGATTTTAAAAGTGCATTTTTCTCCTCCTCTCCCGCATGTTTGAGGTCCGGCTGGCTCCCCGATTTTAAAAGTGCATTTTTCTCCTCCTCTCCCGCATGTTTGAGGCCCGGCTGACCCGATTCTGAAGTTTGGGAACAGCTGAGTCTGTCCGGAGGTATCCAGAGCTGAATCGGGCAGTGGAACACACATGGAGGCGGCCATCTTGAAAAGACCACGTGTAAGCTACACTCCAATATACTTGAAGCGACTCTGGAGCTCCATCTAGTGGACATTAGCTGTAATTACTACTATTCCTCGTGTTTTAAGTGATCCTGGAGCTCCATCTGGTGGACATTTTAAGAATAGCTAGCATATATATATTTTAACTCTTATCTAAACCACATCTGAGTATATATATTTTGTAAATTACCAAGATCTATATTGTAAGTTGTATTAATTGTCCTGAGTTAAGACTAGATAGGGTCTGTATTATAAATTGTATATTTTTCCTGGATTAAGTCTAGATAGGATCTGTATTGTAAATTGCATATTTTCTCTTACTGTAAATTGCATTTTCCCCTGAATTGAGATTAGGTTGGAAGATCTGGTCCACATTGTATACTGTACTTAGTTATTGAACTAGGATTAGAGCATGGGGTCGGGAAAGTCTAAAGTGAAAACGCCCCTACAGTGCATGCTTCACAATTTTAAATCTGGGTTTAGAGAGGATTACGGGGTACCTCTCTCCGCCTCCAGATTAACCCTTTTGTGTGAGAGGGAATGGCCAGCCTTAGTTAAGTTATGGCCTCCTCAGGGGTCTATTGATTTGGCCACTGTGTCCTTGGTCCATCAAATTGTAGCAAAAGAGCACCCTGACCAGTTCCCATATATTGACTCATGGCTGGCCATATGCCAACTCAGACCAAGGTGGCTCCAGCGCTGTCACGAGGATCAGTGTAGAGTAATGGTGGCGGCCATCTGTCGCCAAAAGGGACGGACACCCGCCCCTATCTACCAGGGACAGGACTCTCCCGATATTCCTCCACGTCCCCTCCCTCTACTTCAACCCCGTGTCCCGTCCGCACCACAGCAGGATCCGTCCACAGCTGAAAGGTCAGGACTTCTTGGGGTGGGTGATGCCAGATTTAGGGAAAGTTCTACAGACTCCGGCCCCTCATCTTCAGATTCCCCTCTCACATCTGGTGCCACCCCCAGTGGCACCATCTCCTCCCCCGAGAGCACAGGGGCTGGGCCAGAATCGTCACCCCCGTTAGCCCACCGCCTGCGGTCGCAACATCTCCAATTACCACTACGACAAGTACAGGGGCTCCCGTATATTGATGCTACTGGAAAGGTGGCAGTGGGACCATCAAGCCTGATTTATGTCCCTTTCTCCACTACAGACCTGCTCAACTGGAAAACCCACTATGCCTCATATACTGAAAAGCCCCAAGAACTGACAGATCTTATGACCAGTATTATGCAAACACACCAGCCTACCTGGTCGGACATTAAACAATTGCTTTCCACCTTATTCAATACAGAAGAATGGGCGCGCATTGTACGGGCCGCCCTCAAGTGGCTGGAGAAACATCATGCCCATCAGGGAGAAGTAAATCCACGGCAGCGGGCAGAGGCAGATTTCCCGAATAAAGACCCCTGCTGGGATCCGAATGACCCTGATGGAGCAGCGGCTCTCACTCGCTTCTGGACTGCACTCCTTGAAGGCCTAAAGAAGGGGGGGCAACGAGCTATGAACCTCAGTAAAACCGCAGAAGTTCTCCAGCTTCCTGATGAGAGTCCGGCGGTATTTTATGAGCATCTGGCTGAAGCATACCGATTATACACCCCCTATGATCCAGCGGACCCTGACAATCTTAAGATGATGAATAATGCCTTTGTGGCTCAGGCACAAGGTGATATACGGCAGAAGCTGCAGAAACTGGAAGGGTTTGCGGGCATGAATACAACACAATTGATGGAAGTGGCACAAAAAGTATATGTAAATCGTGACCAGGAGCAGAAGCGAGAGTCGGAGTGCCGGATGAAGAAAAAGGCAGACTTCCTAGCAGCCGCCTTAGCCGAGTGACCACCAGTTCCAGCCTGGGCCAGAGGAGGAAATAGGGGACAAGGACGCGGATATGGGGGGCCGAGGTTTCCCCTAAGCCCCACTCAATGTGCCTACTGCAAAAAGGAGGGACACTGGAAGAATGACTGTCCAAATCGTAGCACAAGGCGAGGGAGATATCCATCCACAAGAGGTGTAAGAGCACCCGTACGAACTACACGGGAGCAAGATCAGCATAATGCTTTCCCGCCTCCACCGGTTCCAGCTCTTGAAGGCCTTGCAGCTATGGAACATTATGACCCGGATGACTACTAGGCCGGACCGGGCTCCAAGTTTCTGTTAGGTCCCCAGGAGCCTATGGTCAACATGAATTTAGGGGACCGGAAAATGCAATTCATGGTCGATACCAGAGCAACACACTCAGTGGTCACCCAACAAGTAGCCCCGATCTCCTCCCAGTCAGTAACTGTTGTGGGAGCTACGGGGAGAGGGCCCAGAGACTTTTCCTGCAAAACCGCACGTGCCAGTTGGGGGGACGGACCATCACTCACCAGTTCCTGTATATGCCTGAATGTCCCATACCCTTGCTGGGTCGGGATGTTCTGGCAAAACTCCAGGCCCAAATCTCATTCGGGTCTGATGGCCAGGCTGAGCTCAAAATACCCAGCCTGGGCCCAACAGTTTTGGTACTGTCCGTCCCCCGAGAAGAAGAATGGCGGTTATATGAGAACAGGCCCAAATCTGATGTGACTACCCTGGTTACGTGGGAATCAGTGCCCCCTGGAGTATGGGCAGAAGGAAACCCCCCCGGAATGGTCATTAACATCCCTCCCGTATGTGTTGAAATGAAGCCGGGAGCCTCCCCGGTGCATGTGCGACAATACCCGCTGCCGCGGGCAGCTGTAGAAGGAATCCATCATCATCTGGTGCAGCTACTACAGCATGGTATCCTGCGGCCCTGCCAATCGGCATGGAACACTCCTTTGCTGCCAGTCCGAAAACCTGGAACCACTGACTATCGACCTGTTCAGGACCTCCGTCGTGTCAATGAGGCCACTGTGACTCTGCATCCAGTAGTACCAAACCCTTATACACTGTTGGGCCTCATCCCGGCGACTGCTTCTCACTTCTCAGTACTGGATCTAAAAGATGCCTTCTTTTGTATACGCCTGGCTACTGCAAGCCATCACCTGTTTGCTTTCGAGAAAGAGGACCCTGCTACTGGCAGAAAGTCCCAAGTTACCTGGACTCGTTTACCACAGGGATTCAAGAACTCTCCTACCATCTTCAGCACAGCATTGGCCCAAGATCTTGCTAGTTTCCCTCCAGGGGAGCCCGGCAGACGAGTACTTCTGCAGTACGTTGATGACCTACTAATCGCTGCTGACTCTGAGGCTGAATGTGTATTGGCAACCACAGAACTTCTCCAACTCCTGTACAATGCGGGATATCGAGTCTCCAGAAAAAAGGCTCAGTTATGTCAGTCGGAAGTGAAGTATCTGGGATTCCATCTGTCAAAAGGAAGCCGACGGTTGGGGAATGAGAGGAAGGAAGCAGTGTGCCGGATCCCAGTGCCAACAACCCGCAAGCAAGTACGTGCTTTTCTCGGGGCAGCTGGGTACTGTCGTATCTGGATTCCCAACTTCGCAAAGATCGCAAAGCCCCTCTATGAGTCTACAAAGGGCCCAGAGAAGAGCCCCCTTGAATGGGGTCGTGACCAACAGGAGGCCTTCGAACATTTGAAAAGGGCATTACTGTCATCACCAGCCCTAGGCCTTCCGGATGTCACCAAGCCTTTCACCCTCTATGTGCACGAAGCAGCAGGAACAGCTTTGGGAGTCTTGACCCAACAACTGGGGTCTTGGCCACGACCAGTCGCCTACCTGTCAAAACTGCTGGATCCAGTGGCCAAGGGATGGCCACCTTGCCTGAGAGCAATAGCAGCAACAGCCTTGTTGGTGGAAGAATCTGATAAACTGTCCATGGGCCAAGGCCTTCTAGTCACCGTCCCACATTCAGTCCAAACATTGCTAGAGCATAAAGGAAGTTACTGGTTCACCAGCTCCCGAATGTTGAAATACCAGAGCATGTTATGGGGAAATCCCAGGGTGCAGATAACTACCAGCCAAGCCTTGAACCCTGCTACTTTCCTGCCTGTTGGCCCGGGACCACCTGATCACGACTGCCTGGAAGTGATGGAAACAGTCTTCTCCAGTCGCCCTGATCTGACGGATGTGCCGGTAAGCAATCCGGATGAGACCTACTACGTAGATGGGAGCAGTCTGATGCTGGAGGGCCGCAGGTGTGCGGGGTATGCGGTGGTGACGATGGAAGAAATAGTTGAAGCACAGCCTTTGCCCCCTGGAACCTCCGCACAGAAGGTGGAACTCATTGCCCTTACCCGTGCCTTAACCCTTGGGACTAACAGTCGTGTAAATATATAAACAGATTCCAGATATGCCTTTTCCACTCTCCATGCCCACGGGGCCCTGTACAAAGAAAGAGGGTTAGTTACTGCAGCTGGCTCTGAGATAAAGAATGTCCCACAGATATTGGCCCTGTTAGAAGCAGTCTGGCGTCCAAAAACAGTAGCCGTAATGCATTGCAGAGGCCACCAGAAAGGGAACGGTGAAATAGCTAAGGGAAATAGACGGGCTGATGCAGAAGCCCGGCGAGTAGCAACCACATCCTTGTCCCAGTCTTTCCCGCAGAGCTCCCAGGATCTAGAAGCCCCCCTGTTTCCAGTCCCACTAAGCCAATGGGCCAAGAGGTACACTACACGAGAGCTAGATTTTTTCTGTCAGGAGGAGGGTGGGGTGTTACACACAGATGGTTGGATAAGGTTACCTAGAACAGGGACAGCTCCAGTGATAGTCATCCCAGACAGCCTTGCCCCAGCATTCCTATCATCCTTTCATCAGGCCACTCATATGGGCAAGACAGCAATGGAAACTACCCTCCGCCCATATTTCTTCATTTCTTGCTTATCCTCGTTGACAGCTGCAATTGCTAGACAATGCACCACATGTGCTAAAAACAATGCCCGTCAAGGCCCAAGCCAACCCCCAGGGGTCCAGTCTTATGGGGTCACCCCTATGGGAAACATCCAGGTTAACTTTTCAGAAATGCCCCGAGCAAATGGGTACCGGTATCTGCTGGTATTGGTCTGTACTTTCACGGGGTGGGTGGAGGCCTTCCCAGTCCGCACAGAAAAAGCCAGAGAAGTGACTAAGGTGTTGCTGCATGAAATCATCCCCCGATTTGGGCTTCCAGTAGTAGTGGGATCTGATAATGGACCTGCATTTGTGGCCCAAGTGATACAGAAGGTAGTAAAAGCCTTACAGATCGATTGGAAGCTACACACAGCTTACCGCCCGCAGAGCTCAGGGAAAGTAGAACGCATGAATCGCACCATAAAGAGCCAGTTAGCAAAATTGTGTCAGGAAACCTCACTGAAGTGGCCCCAATTGCTCCCTATAGCTCTGCTCCGCATACGGTCAGCCCCACGAAAGGGTATCGGTGTTTCCCCCTTTGAAGCTGTGTATGGTCGCCCTGCACCCCTCATACAGGGCGTCCATGGAGATTTAATGCAGATAGGTTCAGAAATAACCCGGCAGGAACTGTCGGCTCTCAGTTCTGTATTGCAGAAATTGCACCGGTGGATCCAGGAGCGACTCCCCATCAACCTGACTGAAGCACTCCATACGCACCAGCCTGGTTCCCAGGTGTGGGTCAAGGAGTGGAAGAAAGACCCATTGACCCCCCAGTGGCGAGGCCCGTATACTGTTCTGTTGACCACCCCCACGGCTGTTAAAGTGGCTGAAGTCGCTCCGTGGATCCATCACTCTCGTGTCAAGGCCGCTGCACCAGAAGTTGTTCCAGCCTGGACCGCAGTCCCGATTCCAGATCAACCCCTGCGTTTGAAACTGAAGAGGGACCTTTCTGCCCAGTAAAGGGCTCTAACAGACTGCCGACGAGACCCCGGAGAGACTGATCTACGAGACCCCCTTTTCCAGGGCCGGGAGCAGAATGAGGAGCGGTGCCCGAGCTGTACTCGTTTCCCTGACATGGGCCCGTTTTCCAACAAGTGCAGAGACTACTAACACAGCAGTATTACTCACCCAAACTGCTCTGAACATGACAAACTTTTGTATACGAAACTCTCTACAAACCTCTCTTATTGCTGTACCGTCTAGTTTGTGTGAGATGCAGAACTTCACTATGCATGCTAATTTAAACTGTAAACAACCTGGAATATATTTCTACCATATTGGGGTTACCCGACCGACTTCTACACTTTTCAACCAAGTCCCTTTTTCCTTACAGGTAGTTTCCACTCTAAATGCTACTGATTGTTTCTTTTTTGTCAATGCCAAGAGGGGAGGAAACAATGTATCAAATACTGTGTTATCATGCAGCTCTGTTACAAATGTATCCTATTCACACTAAGAAATGTATCTTCCCTTAGGCTGGTTTTTAGTATGTGGCAAAATGATGTACACTTACGTCCCTGCAAATGCCACTGGTGGTCCGTGCACTTTTGCCAGGCTTACAACTGCTGCCTTCGTCCGGCCCCCCAGTTATCCCCGCTCTGCCCCCATGCCCTCGACCTGTAACTCAAACGTGGAGCCTTACAGTGATGAGACAGCTCTTGGGCTGTCAGTGTCAATCCTTGGGACACCTGGATTGGCCCTACACAACTCCCTGGAGGTAAGCCGACTAGCTTGCTCCCTAGCCAAGACCATTAACCTCACCTCAACCATACTAGCTTCCATAAATTACGAGCTGTCCAGCCTACGTACAGCAATTCTACAAAATAGAATGACCATAGATTTCCTGCTGTTACGCCTCAACCATGGGTGTGAGGAATTCGAAGGAATGTGTTGTTTTAACCTCACAGATGAAAGTGTGTCCATTGAACGCTCAATCCAAGACCTACGTGACTTAGCGAAGCAAATCTCAGACCCGTCCATGGGACTGGGGACGGGGTGGTTCTTCAAATTGTTTGGTTGGTTGGGGGGCCTTAAAACCCTAGCTATAGGAGTTTTCCTTCTCTTCCTAGTATGTGCCCTCATACCATGTTGTATCCCCATTCTCCACCGCTCCATTACCACCACCCTCGACACCCTGGTAGAACGCAAGGCTGCTACCACTGTTATGGCCCTGACCCAGTACACTCCTCTGTGGCTTGCGTCCAGTAATACAGCCCTCAACCGCTTCTAGCGGTTGAGGTCTCACTTAAAAAGGGGGGAGTGAGGCAGCCATGAGGCTCTTATCAGCCTGACCCTTCCCCCGCAAGCCATGAGGTAATCAGCCTGCTATTTCTTTAGACACCCTTCCCCCACTCCAGGTCTGAGCACAGTATCCCCTAGCCCAGAAACCAAAAGACCAGAGCACACCGGTTTGGACAGGTCACCCAGGTACCTTCCCCAGGGGCTGCTGATTGGTGGACAAGAAATACCTGTGGCAAATGGGATTACAGAATGAGTTTGAAATTATACTGTATTTAAGGCATTGAAGGACGTCCCTCGGGGCTCAGACTCTTATGGAGGTTGCTGGTATCTCTGTCTGATCCTGTGTGCACATTAAAAGTTCCTGTTTGCATTCCAGCCTGTCTGTGAGTCTTCCTTCTGTGGGTGAGTGATAGAATAAGAGCTTTTCACAGCGTTTGCCATTACAAAACCTGTCCTGTAAGAGACTGCAGGAAATTTAAAGGTAAAACAGTTGTTGCCTGCGATTGCTTGCCTAAACCTAGCACAAGAGAGAAACAAAAGAATGAGTTTTATCTGTATGATAAGGACACTTTTATGCAAAAAGTAACAGATAATCTCCCCAAGAAGAAAGCTAGTAATGTAGGTTGGGACAAGCGAACTTTTAAACCTGTAGCAGATGAACAGCCAGGGTTCTATACCATAGCCAAAAACCGACGCCCCAAGCTGACAAACCAGCATTGGAATACAGTGTGGCATGCTTTCAGAAAGCCCGAATTCAACCCTCCTGAGGTTTCAGATTCAGACCCCTCAGAGATGGAATGGATGCCAGGGGAATCTGAGGTTGATGAGGCAGATGAACCCATGGATTGTATTTATTGTACAGTAGGAAAGCTTTAAGCTGTTTGGAGCAACGGAATGTATGAAGTGAATACAGGATGCTTTATGTTTTAAGTTTCTGTGAAGATTAACAGTGTTATTTTGAACGTTTTGTGTGAGTTGAACCTGATGCAAGGAATAATACAGCCCTGTTATTTCTTAACCGCATATTTTGAACCATTTTGCGTAAAGGTGAAATAAAAGCCTTTTTCCTTTTTCCCTACACTTGGCTGAAAGTCGCTTTATTGGGAAGTTGGCAACGAGGTAGCCACAGAGGGCCGCTACCTCATGACCCTCGCAACAGGCCAACCCTGATACCCCTATTCTTATGCGCTCCCCAGCCCCAGTGGAACCACTACACTGCCACCAGAGGGGGCTGCGGGGGACATAAGTGGCGTAGTTTTGAGGATTTTGCGGTACCCTCAAGGGTACAGGACTGCATTGGTAACTGCACAAAAGAAAAGTATAAGCTTTTTCCTTTTTAAAAAAAAAAAAAAAAAAACGGAAAGTAAAACCCGGACCGTCCTGCATCAAAAAAATGGGATTGGAAGAAAAAAAAAAAAAACCAGGAGCGGAGCGGTTACAAAAGGCTGGACCGGAGTTAAAAACAAGGTGCGGAGTCCTGAAATCCGGACCGGAGCTGAAAAAAAAAGAGGAAAAAAATCCTGAAGGTGGGACATCCTCTGGCGAATCCAGGAGCGGTGGAGCAACCCCTGGACGACTACATATATTCCCCAAAGCTGATGCAACACTAGAGCAAGGTAAGGGGTATATAAACCTACCTAGTGTTGGATACCTGGGGAAGTCAAAAAAAAAAAAGAGAGGGTGTGGAAAAAAAATTATTGTGAAGAGCCGCACTTGGGTTTGTCTCTGTTTATTTTCCAACAGGTACGATGGAGCCCAAGGAACTGTGTGCCTGGATGGCACACCAGTTCAGCAAACAGGCTGAGCTGGCACAACAGAGCCAGGAGCAGGCGCTGAAGGCGGTGCAAGAGCAGCAACTGCCAGTCATAGAAACTATGAGCGCATGGCTTGCGCAACAGCGGGAGGAACTGGCTCGGAGCAAAGAGGAGAAGACATCACTCGCCGGACGGGTAAACCCTGACCACGGACACTGGTCTTGTTCAGACTTAATGATCGGTAAACTCAGTCCGAGCGATGACATTGATGACTTTTTAGACACTTTTGCTAGGATTGCGAATTCGGCTAAGTGGCCCGAGGAGCAGTGGGCAATACGCCTAGCGGCATCACTCACGGGTGAAGCGCTGGCGGCCTACAGGTCGATGCCCCCTGAGTTAGCGAATTCATATCCTGATGTGGTAACAGCGATTAGAGATCGTGTGGGTCTTACGCCAGTAGCGTATAAAAAAATGTTTAGAGCTACCGTGCTTAAGGCAAATGAGACACCTAAGGCACTAGGCCACAGGTTACGTAGCCTAGCCTATAAGTGGTTGCAGCCTGAAAGGAAGAGCAAAAATACACTCATGGATGCGATAATTTTGGAGCAGTACATGAATGCCCTACCTAGTAGAGTGCAAAACTTTTTGATGCTCCAGAATTGTGGCAATACCACAGAGGCCATAGCACTTACGGAGAGATACTTAGAGGCTGAAAAAGTGACTCAGCCTAGCGCAAGCCCACGAATTGCCATGGGGTTGGAGGCACAAGGAAGGGGGAGTCCCTCACATCCTCCAGGTGGTAGGTGGCAGAGTAATAAGCCCCTAGACAAAGCAAATTCGAGGAAATGTTTTGCTTGTGGTAAGAAGGGTCATGTACAATACGAATGTCATGTACGAACTGCCTTGGTAGGAGAGTCACCAAGACTAATGCATGATGGGTTTTTGATCAATGTGAAAATACATGGTATAAGTGTACAAGCATTGTTAGATTCTGGAGCCGACCAGACCATGCTTTCTAAGAAGTTATGGTCGACCATCCAGGATCATGGACTCTCGGTTCCAGAATCACCCGAAGGATATGTGAAAATTAAGTGCGTGCATGGAGCAGCCACACGCTACCCCATTTATAAATTGTGGATAAAGGGTATGGGCATTGTAAAAGAAATGCCAATGGCAGTGGTGCCAAAGTTACCGCAGGACTTGGTCCTTGGCCGGGATTGGCCACAATTTAGAAAAACGTTGAAGGAAGGGTTTTTGCCTCAAGTTAAACCAGATTCCACTGGCATGCAACCTAACCTTATCGAAAACGCTAGAGTACAGCGGAGCGGCCTTGCTACTGCTACGGATACTATGATCCCTAGTCCACTATGGGAGAAACCCCCGGAGGCTGTTGTGAAGGATCGCTCACAGCCACTCAAAAAGTTTGTGCTCCGGTACTGTAAAACATCCGCAAGGGCGCGGACGCCTCAAAGAGCGTCGGCACAAGCTGCCGGCTATGACCTCCATAGTGCCGTGGATATTGTCAGCCCAAAGCGGGGGAGAACATTAGTGACCACGGACCTACAAATTGAACTGCCCCCAGGATGTTATGGTAGAATAGCCCCAAGGTCCGGACTGGCCGCCAAATACAACATTGACGTGGCTGCAGGAGTTGTGGACCCTGATTACAGGGGCATCTTAAAAGTCCTCTTATGTAACTTTTCAGAGGAGGACTACGAGGTTCAAGCCGGCGACAGAGTGGCACAGCTCATTTGTGAGCGGGTAGGATTTCCTGATCTGGAGGAAGTCGCTATGCTAAATCCTACAAGCCGAGGAGTGGGAGGTTTCAGCTCAACGGGGAGAGCGGAAGTGGAAAATTTAATGGCCATAGGGACTGATCCACCCGAGGAAGACCTGGGCCCTCGCCTGGAGGATTGCAAAGAAAGCTCTACCCCAAAGCTAGGAGAGGAACTCTCAGTAAAACAAAAGGAAGATTTGGCCCGATTGTTGAATAAATATAAGGACGTCTTAACTCCAATGCCTGGAGAGACCTCGTTGGTGGCGCATGAAATTCATACTCCTCCTGGTAAAATTATCCGACTGTGTCCATACCGACTGCCGGAGGCGAAAAAGCAGGAGGTCATCAACCAGGTGCAAGAAATGCTGCAAATGGGGATAATAGAGGAGTCACATAGTCCCTGGTGCAGCCCGGTGGTGTTAGTACCAAAGCCAGATGGGTCTATGCGTTTCTGCATAGACTTTCGTCAAGTCAACGCGATTTCCACCTTCGACGCTTACCCGATGCCGCGTATCGAGGAGTTATTAGACCGGCTCGGGCAAGCAAAATATCTGACAACATTGGACATGACGAAAGGATATTGGCAGGTCCCTTTAACGCGAGATGCCAAGCCGAAAACCGCCTTTAGTACACCATTGGGGCTCTACCAATTTAGGAGGATGCCTTTTGGCTTACATGGGGCAGCCGCTACATGCCAGCGGTTAATGGATGTGATTCTTCGACCATATCAAAATTTTGCTACTGCCTATATGGATGATGTGGTGATCCACAGCGCCACGTGGACGGAACATCTCCATCAGATAGGCATCATATTAGAGGCTATGAGGAGAGCGGGCCTCACCCTTAATCCTAAGAAATGTACTTTCGCAGCAGAAGAAGTCAAGTACCTGGGTCATCTGGTAGGCCGGGGAACCGTACGGCCATTGTTGGATAAAGTCGATAGTGTCCGAAAATTCCCAGTTCCGCAGAACAAGAAACAGCTGAGAAGCTTCCTCGGGCTCATAGGTTATTATCGTCGGTTTATACCGCACTTTGCCGAAGAGAGCAACATCTTTACAGAGATGCTCAGAAAAAATGCCCCGAATATAGTACAGTGGATGCCCGAAGCAGAAGCTGCTTTCCAAAGATTAAAAGGGAAGTTGTGCCAGGCCCCCGTTCTGCGCGGGGTAGATTTTCAGCAAACTTTCCTGCTACAAACAGATGCCTCAGAAACCGGGCTGGGTGCCGTTTTATCCCAGGTACAAGAAGGAGCAGAATATCCTATTCTGTTCCTTAGCAGAAAACTCTCGCTAGCAGAAAGAAAATATGCCACAGTTGAACGCGAATGCCTCGCTATCAAATGGGCCATCGAGGCATTAAAATTTTACCTCACCGGGAGGAAGTTTGTCCTCATTACAGACCATGCCCCCCTGAAATGGCTGCATACCATGAGGAACGAAAATGCCAGGCTAACCCGGTGGTATATGGCTTTACAGCCTTACGACTTTCGTGTGGAGCATCGAGCTGGGAAGCTGCATTGTAACGCTGACACCATGTCTCGTATTATGTGCTGCGGTGAAGAGCTTCCCCCAGCCCGTAATATTTTGAGAAGGGGGATGTGTGATACAGCGGACCCTCTGGCAGAAAGAAAAAAAGTTTTAAATTTTGAAAAAAACAAGCTTCACATGCAATTTCCTGAAGGTCCACATAGAGGGAGCAGGAGAGCCAGCCTGGAAGCAGAGGAACCACGCCTCTATGGGCAGGACCTAGAATCAGTTAGTCCCGATTTAAGCAGGGACAGAGCCGAGTCAAGCGGAGGCAGAGTGGGAGTCAGAGTCAGAGCTGGAGTCGGTGTCAGACCCAGAGCAGCTCGAGGAGTTGAAGCAACTTGGAGAGCAGGCCAGAGAGTAGGCCGAGAAGCAGGCCAAGGAGTAACTCAGAGAGCAGGCCGAGGTGAAGGCCAAAGAGCAGGCCTAGAGGAAGGCCAGAGACAACTGGAAGGAGCAGCACTGCAGAGAGCAGCCAAGGAAGGAGGTGCTCTCCCTTCCAGCCTGAGAGAAAGCCCTATCCAGGGAGAAGGGCTGGGACACAATCTGAGAAAGAGATATCCAGCTGAAAAGAATACCCAAGGAGAGAAAGGTACTTTTAAAGATTTTTATAGAAGTAACCTGAAGGAGGAGTGGAAAACTCAGAGGCATGGGGAACAGGGAAGAGCTGAGAGGGCGCGGCCACTAGCCAACTGCCACAGGGGTAAGTAAAGGACAAGCGCATCAGCTGCAGCCATGCCTCAGGGAAGTTTCTCCCCACTCTAAAGAAAGAAAGACACACTTGGAATACTTGAGCCAGCAACAATTGGAGGACAATCAGGCTAGGCCTCAAACCTGTCCTGTAAGAGACTGCAGGAAATTTAAAGGTAAAACAGTTGTTGCCTGCAATTGCTTGCCTAAACCTAGCACAAGAGAGAAACAAAAGAATGAGTTTTATCTGTATGATAAGGACACTTTTATGCAAAAAGTAACAGATAATCTCCCCAAGAAGAAAGCTAGTAATGCTAAAGGTTGGGACAAGCGAACTTTTAAACCTGTAGCAGATGAACAGCCAGGGTTCTATACCATAGCCAAAAACCGACGCCCCAAGCTGACAAACCAGCATTGGAACACAGTGTGGCATGCTTTCAGAAAGCCCGAATTCAACCCTCCTGAGGTTTCAGATTCAGACCCCTCAGAGATGGAATGGATGCCAGGGGAATCTGAGGTTGATGAGGCAGATGAACCCATGGATTGTATTTATTGTACAGTAGGAAAGCTTTAAGCTGTTTGGAGCAACGGAATGTATGAAGTGAATACAGGATGCTTTATGTTTTAAGTTTCTGTGAAGATTAACAGTGTTATTTTGAACGTTTTGTGTGAGTTGAACCTGATGCAAGGAATAATACAGCCCTGTTATTTCTTAACCGCATATTTTGAACCATTTTGCGTAAAGGTGAAATAAAAGCCTTTTTCCTTTTTCCCTACACTTGGCTGAAAGTCGCTTTATTGGGAAGTTGGCAACGAGGTAGCCACAGAGGGCCGCTACCTCATGACCCTCGCAACAGGCCAACCCTGATACCCCTATTCTTATGCGCTCCCCAGCCCCTGTGGAACCACTACGCCGCCACCAGAGGGGGCTGCGGGGGACACATCCCCATCATCCATACTCATTACCGAAACTCATATAATAACATCCCCACCACCCATAACCTCTACCAAAACCCGCCACACAGCTCAACATACACACACACCCACAACCATTATTCTCGCCATGACTCAGACAGATGCCATCATAGACTTATTTAAATAAAACATCAACCACATAGCGGTATAAGTGACAACGCAGCCAATATAGACACTAAAACAAAGCTCTTCTTAATAAACATCCGATCCATACGAAACAAAATACCAATAATCAATGACATGATAAAAGACAAAAACCCAGATATTATCTGCATTACCGAGACATGGCTCACACCCACAGACACCATACTACTAAACCAGCTAACCACACATCAATATGATATATTCAGCTGCCATCGGGATGTAAAAAGAGGAGGTGGCGCTCTCATACCAAAAAAGTCCTACAATACACCTTAACAAGCTTAAATAATATAGACGGAATGGACATTATCAATATAGAATATAGAACCCTTGCACTCACCCTCATATATAGACCCCCTTCAGCTGATCAAAAAAACCTCTCCCCCATCCTTGAACTCGCATGCACAGCATCACAAAACAAACCACTCATAATTCTAGGTGATCTAAACCTCCCTTCTCTAAACAACTCCCAATCAGATAACTTCATGGACGTCATGATCCAAATGGGATACACACAGATAGTACATGCCCCCATACACATAAAAGGCAACACTTTAGATCTCATCTTCCTCCCCTCCTCCCTTAATAATCACCAACAACTTACCCCTCCAACTATAACAGAAGTACCATGGTCCGACCATCACCTCATAACACTCCACCTCCCAGCACAAGCAACACTGAATACAACAAGCACCTCACCCCAAATATCACGCTTTGCACACTTTTACAAAGATACTTTCCTTGACAAAGTATTACCCATACTCAACACAAACTTCTCTGACATCAACTCCACTGTAAATCATTGGAATTTAACAGTACAAAAAACAGCTGTCCCCACACACACTATGCATAGACAAACAAAAAAGACAGAAAGATGGTTCACAAAAGAACTAGCAAATCTAAAAAACAACTGAGGAAACAAGAAAAGAGATGGAGGAAAACTAAATCAGATGAAAATAAATCCCAATATATGAACACACTTAACGAATACAAGAACGCAATTAACAAATCAAAAAGGGATTACCACTCTAAAGTAATAAATCTGGCCATCAACCGACCTAGAGAACTATTTGCAATTGTAAAAACATTGACAAAAGCAAAGAACCCTGAGCCAAAACAATCAGCAATAAGTATACAAACATTAGCAACCCACTTTGCAGAAAAACTAAAGTGCAAACCCAATACTCTAACAGCAATACTACCTTCAAGCACTGAAATGAATAACAATTGGATAACTTTTCACACGGTAGACCAAAAACACCTCCTTAAGATCATAACAATGATCAACACCACAACCTCTCCACTCGATCCATGCCCTGTGTCATGGATCAAATGTACAAAGGAAGAACTCGCTGAAAACATTCAACACATGGTGAACCAATCCCTTTCCCAAGGTATCATGCCCGATGCCCTAAAACTCACAACGCTTCGCCCAATAATAAAAAACAATAAACTCGACTCAAAAGACCCAAATTCATACAGACCGATAGCCAGCATTCCATTTATTGCTAAAATAATAGAAAAAACAATTCAATTACAATTACAAGAGCATATTGATGAGCACAAACCCCTTGTCTCACACCAGTTTGGTTTCCGCCCCTTCCACGGAGTAGAAACCCTCTTAATTACACTGATGGACTACCTCATCAAAGGTACAGATGACAACAGTCAAGGCTTCCTACTCCTCTTTATAGACATTTCTGCCGCCTTTGACAACATCAACCACCTTACTCTAATCAATAGACTAGAAAACAGGAATAGGTGGGACTGTTCTCAAATGGTTCAAGTCTTACATCACACACAGACTAATACGTGTTCAAATAGACCATCAGAAACCTTCCTCCAAGGACAAGGAATACCCCAAGGATCAGCCCTTTCTGCCCTCCTTTTCAACCTGTACCTGCAACCTATCACAAACATATTTAGAAAACACAGGATTAGTCACTTTATTTATGCTGACGACATCATGCTCGCTATCCCCATAACCACCAAAAACCCCACTTACGACACCCTATCTGAATGCATGGCTGAGACCACCTCTTGGATGGAAACCAACTACCTCAGCATCAACCTCAAAAAAACGGAAGCAATGTTCGTAACAAGAACACCCGTGACCGAGGACACTTATCCAACAACAATCTCAATCAACAATACATCTATACCTGTTAAAAACGAGGTAAAATACCTGGGTGTAATAATAGATCATACTCTCACCATGCTACCGCACATAAAGCAGACAGTAAAAACCATATTCTACAAACTCAAAACCATACAACACCTAAGGCCCCTCCTTGACACACATGACTTTAGATCGGTTGTTAATACACTCATCACCCCCCATTTTGACTATTGCAACAGTCTCCTAATTGGCCTACCACAAAAAAACACATACCTATTACAAAGAGCCCAGAACATCTGTGCAAAAGTAATTACTAAAGCTCGCCTAACAGACCATGTGACCCCTATACTGCTAGAACTACATTGGCTCCCTATAAACAGCCGAATCAGATATAAAATTCTCCTAACAACTTTCAAGCTCCTAAACGACATCGCCCCCTCACACCTATCCACACTACTACACGCCCCATCCGAATCAAGAGCTCGCAGACAAAACGTAGCCCACTTACTTGATATGCCAAAAACATTCACGAAGACTAAAAAATCCACAAGCGCCAGAGCCTTCACGTTCACTGCCCCCATGCTCTGGAATGATCTCCCAATAGACCTCCGTATCATAAAAGACCTCTCCCAATTTTTAGGAAAGAACTCAAAACCTACCTATTCTCCGAACACTTCGAAATCCCCTACCCCCCAAGACCTGTCCCACAGCATCCACAGACACACAAACTCAAAACTCCCAAAATCACAATTAGCTAACCCCACACAGACCTCCCACACACACAAAAAAAAACTTATGATAAAAAATGGAAATAAATTCCACCACTTACGCATGACCAATGAATATTCTGTAACACATTGTATATAACCATCTGTAAATAACCAATGTAAATAGTTTGGACAGTTTATCGCATTTATTATTTGTAAAAAGTTAGAATTTTTCTGTTCAATGTAAATGTATACTGAAGTATACAAAATTGTTAACTTGTTCCATGTAAACCGCCCTTGATCTCTGGAAGGGGCGGTATAGAAGAAATAGATAAATAAATAAATAAATAAATAAACATGTGTAGCAACAGCAGAGTGGGCACGTGGGAAAAGGCACTATGGTGATGGTGTAACTGGTATACAGGGGGCTGCAGGCGGCACATGCAGTGGGCCAGCTGGGGCACAGTGTGGACTAGGCAGATGCCTACCTGGCACATAGGAATGCAGAAACTGAAAAGCAGCATGATGGCAACTGACCAGGGTCCACTGACGAGTGTGCGTTCCACAGTGTCCCAAGGGATAGCACCCAGCAGGTACCCCCAAGGGCACAGAACATTGGCAGGTGGTGCTGGGGGGATGTGCTGATGTCCATGTCAGCACCCCTACCCCAGACCCCACACCATAGGCACCCGCCTAGCGGCACACTGGATGGCATGGGACTGCACACCACCAGCAGAAGGGCATGTCAGCATGGTGGTGGAGGGGGTGCTGGCGCCGAAGGAGGCAGTGGCAGCTGCCCACAGCAGAGCAAGGACAAGCCCTGTACAGGTGGGTGGCATGCAGTGCAACAGATAAGGTCTGTCTGAGGAACAGTCATGGGATCCCCAGGGAACAGCCTGCCAGTGTGGTGCAGTACACACAGCCAGTGTGCCCAAAGGCAGAAGGTCACAGGTTCACATCCCAGCTGGGGCCCCTGCAGACCAAGCCCCACTATTTTACCCTACAGTGTGCAGACACCATAAACATGTCCACTGCCTAGAGCAGAGATTCCCAACCCCAGTCCTGGAGGTGCAAACACCATTCAGGTTGTCAGGATGTTCCTAAGAATTATCCATGAGATGCATTTACATACACTGCCCCCATTGTATGCAAATGTATCCATGCATATTCATTAGCAACATCCAGGAAACCGGAATCATGTTTGGCCCCACCAGGACCGGAATCTGGACCCTCTGCACCAGAGCTGCAGCCAACAGATGCGCAAACACCCACACCCACGGGCACCACTATACAAAGCCTCATGGAGAGTCAGGCAGTTGGGCTGTGCGCAGATCAGCAGCTACCACCACCTGCACCTGTATACCTTAGAAATGCGGTCAGATCCATGGAAACACGTTCCATATATGTATCAAAAGCTTGCTATGATTAATGTGAGATCACAAAACCTAACTTAAAACAATTTTGTAAAATAGAGTCATCATACCAACCTTTCTGATATCTGTGGAGTGTGCTGCATATCTGTTTACAACACTGTCTACCACCCTGGAGAGTGACGCTAATAGTATTGCATACCTTCGCACTGCCTGCACAGTGCCCAGGACTGGTGTGGCGGCCAGGGCTGGCAGCCACCTCTACCGTTGCACAATGCAGAAATAGGTGTTGGAGTGTGTATATGTCTATCCAGTATTTTACGGATGCCTATACCTTACTAAGCCCACAATGCTTGCATAGTTTCCAACATTAGCCTGCAATTGTGCAAAATGAGGGCCAAGGTATTGTGGGTATGGGCCGGACACGGCGGTCTGGGCAGGATGCATGTGTACAGGGCATAGGGCAATAGCTGGGATATTGTAGTGCGCATACACCACCTGCAAAGACACAGTGGCCACAGCATGTCATGCTGTGAGGTCAGTCCCACTCTGACTGAGTAGTGACCACAGCATGTCCATGTTCCCACATAATGCTATACACAGTTTCTGTAAGTGATATTTCCAGGTTCCCATTTCTGGGGCCCAATTGCTGACAAATCTGCTTGGTGTGTGTGCCAGATCCCACGCCTGGGTGCACAGTGTTCCTTTTGGAACATGTACTATGTATGTGCTAGCAGACTATCTGCAGTTAGCATGTGTATGGCTGCAACACCTTGCAAGATGCAGCAAGTGCACACTGATTGCCCTCTGCTGGTGCATGTCAGAATATAGTGGGGGGCAGCTGAGCTGACCAGGCATACTGTCAGTGGTCCAGTTCCCTGTGCAGATCTGCATCAGCTCTCCAGTTGGCCGGGGGTTGCTGGTCCCACAGTCTGTCATCATGTACCTCAACTGGCCTTATTGCAAACAGTGATAGTGTGTGTCTGTTGTTCGCAGACCCCTGCTCCAAAAACAGATGTCCATGGCAACCTCACTGAATATACACTATGTTGCAAGCATCATGGTCCACATGGGCTACACATTACTGGCAAATAGAAATGGACATAGAAAACATCCAAGGCTGTCTGCAAAGCATACCCCACAGACTGGCAATGATGGTGAACTGCAGCAAAACCTACCACAAACAACCTGGGTACTGTGGACCTGATGCTGTCCACATGACTTTACCCTCAGGGTGAGCACAGAACATGCACAATGGCATGGTCAGTAGACACACTGTGCCAGTAACACGCACGGTCAGTCCCCCTACCCAGTTGACATGCTGCAGAGGTGCAAACCCCATCTGGTGAGCAGATGTAGACTGCTGTTCTGCATGTGAATTGCATCATGGGTACTCTTGGTGCTAACCTATCCTGGTAGCCACACCAGACAGTGTGTCTGGTGACCTGCACTGTTTCAGTAGCTAGCCAGTAGCTAGCCATAGTTTAGCTACAACCAATAATGATGTAGGACAATGGTTAATATAATGACCTCAGTGGGAGAGGTCATGGGTTCAATACCCTTGTGGGCCTGTATCTGGATGGATATGATATACTGTATTATCATTACATCAGAGCCTTTTACCACATGAAAAAAGTTTTAAAAGTGTGGCCAGTCGCATGCAGTGGGTATGTTGGAAGAGTGGTGTGGGCTGCAGGTTGCTAGATTAGCTGGAGAGCTATATAAAAAATGCGTCCGTCAGTAAAACTGTATGAGGCTACGGCCGTTTATGCCTATAACAGTCTGACATAGATCTGAAATCAGTGTGCACTCCCCAAAGCACCCTCAGCTCAGTTGTCCAAACTAAGGTGCCCTGTAAAGTGCCCTAGCTGTGTCCGTACACTATCCCGGTAAGCAGAGCAGAAAGTGTGTGCAGATGACCTGGTGTAGCTGTGTAGCCAGCCATGGCAATGTTAAAAGGGATAGCACAATGGTTAATACAATGCCCTCACCGCCAGTGGTGATGGGTTTGTAGACCCCAGTGTGCCAACATCAAGATAAATGCATAAGACGTATATCATGGTAAGAAGAGTCAGACACATCTCTGCAATGTGTGTCTGCAGCATAAACCTTTTCACCATAGCCATGTACCCCAAGGTGCCTCACAGCATGGTGTGGCAGGAAGTGCATCACAAGGCACCCTATGACATGACCTGGACAAAGGGCAGAAAGCCTGCAGCGCCGCGTATCTTGGCGGTGCCACTGTTCACTGTATACCAGCAGTGTGATGGGCACATAGCTAGCATGCCGTAGTGATGTGCGGCAGTGAGCTTTGATGCGTGGCAGTGCACGTTGAAGCATGGCAGCGCATATGCAACGTGTGTGCATGCATCATCAAGGCATCGGAGAAAATGGCAATGTGGTCAAGGAAGCCTGCCTTCACCCGTTGGGAGCTGCGACACCTTGCAGGATTAATCTGCGCTAGGCAGCACAACTTATTCCCCAGCTCCTCCAAATACCAGGACCTCTGCTGTGTTAGGAGGGTATGGGAGCGCGTCACGAAGCGGTACAATCGTCTTGCCGACTACCCACGTGAGGTAAGTGTATGGGGACAGGTCACACAATGCAAGTTGTTCAATACATTATCCAGCAATGAACACACATCATACATGTACAACATGGTATAGACACCAGTCTTTGGGCATCCAGTGCTGAATGTACTGTAGCTGTGTATGCTGCTGTGTGTAGGTATGCCCTATCCCCAGGAGGCTAAGGACCTGATCACAGAGGTCCAGTTGTTAGCCTGGTGTTATGGTACCTGCTGCTGTTGATGTGTTAAAATCCACCCTAACCCCAGGAGCACTTAGATCTGCCTAAAGAGGTCTGGTAAACAGCATGCTGACATGGTAGGTTCTGCAGTTGCAGGTTCACAGATCTGCCCTACCCCCAGGAGTCCTGAGACCTGATCACACAGGTGTGTAAGAAATCCAGATATTGTGGTAGTTTATGCAGGGTCAGGTCACACATCTGCCCTACCCCCAGGAGGCCCAGACCTGATTACACAGGTCTGTAATAAATCCTGTTAGTATGGTAGTGTATGCAGTTGCAGGTTCACACATCTGCCCACCCCCAGGAGTCCTGTGACCTGAGCAAAGTGGTCTGTTATCTATCCTGGTGGTATGGTCGTTTATGCATTTGAGGGTTAAAACATCTGCCCTACTCCCAGGGGGCCTGAGACCTGATCAAAGTGGTCTGTCAGTCACCCTGGTGTTATGGTATGTGCTGCTGTTGATAGGTTCTGATCCACCCTACCCCCAGGAGTCCTGAGACCTGATCAAAGTGGTCTGTTATCCATCCTGGTGGTATGGTTGGTTATGCATTTGAAGGTTAAAACATCTGCTCTACCCCCAGGGGGCCTGAGACCTGATCAAAGTGATCTGTCAGTCACCCTGGTGTTATGGTATGTGCTGCTGTTGATATGTTCTGATCCACCCTACCCCCAGGAGTCCTGAGACCTGATCAAAGTGATCTGTCAGTCACCCTGGTGTTATGGTATGTGCTGCTGTTGATCGGTTCTGATCCACCCTACCCCCAGGAGTCCTGAGACCTGATCAAAGTGGTCTGTTATCCATCCTGGTGGTATGGTCGGATATGCATTTGCAGGTTAAAACATCTGCCCTATCCCCAGGAGTCCTGAGACCTGATCAAAGTGATCTGTCAGTCACCCTGGTGTTTTGGTATGTGCTACTGTTGATAGGTTCTGATCCACCCTACCCCCAGGAGCCCTGAGACCTGATCAAAGTGATCTGTCAGTCACCCTGGTGTTATGGTATGTGCTGCTGTTGATGTGTTCTAATCCACCCTACCCCCAGGAGACCTGACACCTGATTACAAAGGTCTGTATGAAATCCAGATATTGTGGTAGTATATGCAGTTTCAGGTCACACATCTGCCCTCTCCCCAGGAGGCCCGTACCTGATCGCAGAGGACCATTAGAGATGCTGGTGTTAGGGTACCTGCACCTGTTGGGGTTTCACAGCTCTGCCCCAACTCCAGGAGGGCATAGACCAGATCACAGATGTTACTAGCTCAGCTAGGTGTGGTGGGCCATGCTCCTGTTGAAGACACCCACAACTGCCCTATTCACAGGAGGCCTTAGTCGTGACCACAGAGGTATAGTAGAAAGCATAGTGTCATGGTAGTGGCACCTGGCGATGTGTTCAGGGTCACCCACCTCCCGCTCTATCTCAGAACACATCACCCATGTGTTGTAAGGATAGCATGGTGCCATGGCGGGTATGTTGGATGATGTGTGTAGGTCAGGCAAACACACAGGTGTGTGCCGGACCACACAGGGAGTTAGGGAACACCTCCCCTGGACACCAGCATGGCCAAACCACACGTGGCATGGTGCTGCCATGTCATGCAAGTTGAGTGTATGAACAGGGTATGGGGGTCTTGGGGGTTACGCACAGTACACATAGGTGGCACCTCACACATGCCCAGACCCACAGCCACACATGCAGGGTGCGCTGGCAACAGGTAGTGGAGGACACACTGGCCCGAGCAGCAGCAGCAGCACGCTGCTGCTCACAGAGATGTGTGATATGCGTTGGGTACCCACCAGAGATATCTGGCCCCTAATGCTCCCACCCATTGCTTTCCCCCCCAGGTAGAGGATCTACGGAAATGGGTTGGGAGTTGCGGCTGCACTGCCCGGAGGTCCTTGCCCGCCTCCAAAGGAGGGCTCTGGAGCAAAGTGGCGGTGAGTGTTGTGGCCTCTTCAGCACAGTACAGCATGTCACAGTGGCCCAACAGCCAGTGGGAGGCCAAACTATGTACATGTGGTATGTGACTCACATGATGGTGTGCTAATGACTGTCTTGCCCCACAGAGGATGCTGCTGCTGGTAAGGGTCCATCTACATCAGGGCCCCCTAGAACAAGCCCCACAGTGCCAGTCCAGCCAGAGGAGGAGGAGTAGGAGGAGGAGGTGGCAGAGGGCGAAGAGGAAGAGGACAACATGGAGGGGGCAGAGGGAGGGGTGGGGTGGGGTGGGAGGTAGGGGAGGGTGAGGGTGAGGGTGAGTTGTATGTGGCAGTGGGTGAGGAGGGCAAGGGGGAGGTAGAGGAGGTGGCGGAGGAGGAGTGTGGGGAGGGGGCGAGAGAGAGGGTGGGTGGGAGGGGTCATGGGGGAGGAGGGGGTGTGGAGGGGAGGGTGGCTCTGTGGATGGGAGAGGACACAGGACAGCACAGGGCACTGTGGGTCCCTGCCAGCTGCCACATGTGTGTCCGCCTGTGAGTAGTGTCCCCACCCATTGCCACAGACAGGACCCACGCGCATGCCACCACACAAACACTGGGCACCTGGCATGCATGTGGTGGCAGGTGTGTGCAGGACCTGTATGTGGCAGTGGGTGGTGTGCTGCAATGCCAGCGGACCCAGGACTGCACCATCCGGTGGCTGGCAGGCGCCATTCAGAGGTTGGCTGCCGAGATGCACATGCAGCGTGCAGCTGCTATGGCTGGGGCATCTCAATAGCCATCCCCTGATGGGTGTCCCTGGAGCATTTAAGGGGCACAGGGGTGCCCACACACGTGCCCTGTGCTGTCCTGTCAACCGGGACAGAACATGGGGTGTTCTGTAAATATTTACCAATGTAAATTTGTAAATAAACAAGTTTGTATGTACGGCACAATGGTCACGTGTCCCCCTTACAGACAGACTGTGGACGTGAGCATGGGATATGTGTGCAGATCCCTATGTGTATGCATGGCAGACATAGGTAACATACATGGACCATCTCCACATGCAGGAGTGGGGGCTGCCCATGTGCGTAGGGGTCTGTGTCCCCTGGTGCCCCTGTGATGTGACGATGTGCAGTGTGTCCCAACAGCTATGGTCACATGCATGCTGCCTGTGATGTGTAGGCTGCATATCTGATGCACCATGCTCGTGGGGCAATAGGGGAAAAGGCTAGCAGCAGGGATGTGGCAGGAAGGGTAAGAGGGACTGCTGTACCCAGGAGCTGCACAGGGGGATAGCTGGTGAGGATGAGACAGGTCGATGCAGGTCCCGAGGATGAGCGATGGGGAACTACAAGCACTGGGGAAGAGTAATCAGCTGACTGTAGCGAGCTACCTTTGTCTGGCTGTGCCACATGCAAGCCTATGTGGGGAGACAGCCACGTAGGCCCTGGTATGGGCAGGGAGGATTGTCACACATGTGTGTATAATAATAGAATGCATATGGAGTGGGAGAGGGTGACAGATCTTTACAACAGACATGTACCACCATGAACATTGTGCTGGGCAATGGGTGAGGTTGGGTATACCCCCACGCATAGGTAGGAGGGTGACCACCTGGAACAGTCCATGGCACACAAGGCATGGTATAACCTAGGTGCGTTGATTGGTGGCAGTGCAGACACCACACTCATGATGGATATGGTTAGCATATGTGGGCAGGGTGACAACATGGGATGCAGGGTACTCAGGGGATCACAGTGCCACACATTGGAAACAAACACATAGGTAGTAATAGGTTGTGATGTCTTCATTTACAATGTTCACATCCTCTATGGCCGGCCACGGCGACCATGCCCAACCCACCCCTCTGTCCCGGGATTGCTGGTGCCGCCTCTGGTGCCGGTGCTGGATGCTGTGTACGGGCAGCCATGGCCTCCTGAGCATCCACAATATGGAGTAGCGCCCCTGCCATTGTGTCCGCGGTGGCCCGCAGCTGGTGGATCTCCTGGTGAATGGCCAACAGAGCCTGACGAGTGCCTGTGGGTGGGACACAAGGTGATGTGTGAGACACCTGTTACAACCCCCACTGTGACACATGCACATGTCAGGCATATCCCACCAGACCAGTCTGCAGAAAAAGCATGCACGCGACAACTAGCAACGCATGACCATGTGTACATCTGTGTGTCCCATGAGCCATTCTCATGCCAGGAAAGGGTCCTGATGAGGGGTCATGTGAATCACAGATCTCACACATGGTACAGTGTCCCAGTTGAATGTGTCACTGCATGATCTGCACACTGGTCGTATGAGGTAAGCCAGATGATGTGGGGAGTCATGGCACATACATACATAGATCTGGGGGGCCCTGTTTTCTATAATGCTGGCGCACGGTACAGATTACGGTGACAAGCTATGCTAGGTACCAATACCCATGGTGAGGGGTCAGTCAAGTAAGCTGTCTAGGTGACCTGGGATAGGTTTTTACCGCTGTGCGCTTCCTTGGGGTATATGGCCATGAACAGTGTGCGTATGTCTGAGCTCCTCAACATGCTGACACTTGACAAGCCATGCTACAATAGGGGGGAACGCACATGGAACAGACCCCCCCACAACATAATATACAATCTGCTATGTTGACAACATATTGTGGTGCACATGCAAACTCATTGTGGATGTTACGTCAACCCCCATGGGGATTGTTGTGTATGCTGTTACCCACCTTCAACATTGTGCCTTGCTGAGGCACTGTGGGCCTGCAGCTCTGCCAGGATCATAGCCATGCTGGTGGGAAGGGTGGCTGATGTCCCTGATGCCTGCACGGTGTGGTGACTCCCCTCCATCTCCGGACCCTCTACAGCCTCTGAGTTGCTGCTAGTGGCCGCCACTGTAGCATTGACATCCGGTGGCATGTTCTCTGCCTCGGGCAGCACATTGTCTCCTGTTGTGCCCTTGCCATTGCTGGCGGTGTCCCCATACATTGCGGCCTCTGGCCCCTCAGCATCCTGAGGCCCTGCCACATCTTCCTCCTCATGTGCTTCCATGGTCCGGTAGTCACCTAGGGTGTAGAAAAGGGTAGACAGCACAGATGAGTTTGCGCAATGCACCTATGTACACCTGGTAAGTACATCCCCGCCAAAATCATTGTGTTGTCCACCTGTGCCTAATGTTGGTGCACCTACAATGGGGACAGCACATGTGCCGACAGTGTGCTGTGCTGGCAGGGGGTGGGGGGGGGAGCAGCCTCATTCTTTGGTGTAGCTGTGCCACATGGGATGCGGTGTGTGGGGGATGGTATGCTGAGTGCCATGCCTCCTATCTGCAGTATCAGCTATGGACTGGCCACCTGACCTTGGATGTGGCCTCAGCAATACATGTGGCTGTGGTGCATGTGGGAGCCCTGAGTGGGATTGTGTGCCGTCATTGTGTGTGTGAGCGATGTGCTTGCATTGCCCTGAGTGATATGCACATTAGGTGTTGCAGGATGTGTCCGTGTCAGCCAGACGTGTGTGGGGGCCCTCTGCTTTGCATGACACTGTGCGGTGTGGGTGGACAGCTATCCTATACTCCGTGAGTGTGGTGGGGTGTCACGGGGGATGGGTGGAGCACTGCTGGGCATGAGGTTGCACCGTGTGTGGGGGTATGGGAATGTGTGTGGCACTGCGCGATGTGTATAAGAGCTGATCCTAGGTGGTGTGGGGTTTGTGCTATGTGCAGTTGGTACGGGTGTGGCAATGTGCACACCAATGTCTGGTGAGGGTGGGTGGGGGATCCCCACTGTATGTGGGCCCCAACAGAGTGTTAAGTGTGTGACATGTGTGTGATGTGTTTTCTGGCGTTTGTTTGCGTCTACATCATCATCCCCGTGTGCTAGGCCCCTCCCTGTCAGAGGTCTGGGATATGTCCCTGGATAGGTAGGGGCATACAGACATCATATGTGTTTTGGTGGTGTGTGTGGGTACCCCCAGGCCAATGTGTTCTGTGCTAGTTGTATATCTCTCTTGTATGTCTCCCCCTGTCACAATGTGCTGGGTGACTGGCTGCAGGTGTATGATGAATGTTTGTGACCTATATGTCAGGTACTATGTTTGCAGGTAGACCTCAGGGGGACAGAGAAATCAGGTTGATAATAATGAACACGCCCCAAAAGGAGTAGGCACAAATAACCAAATCAATATAAACCCTTGTAAGCCATATGTGAGGAGGGAATGCTAGACCAATCTGGGTAGGATATCTCCAGTAGTGGGGGAAACAGACCTCAGTTAGTCTCCTAAACACAAATCCTTAGGAGGAGGGGTACTTCGAAGGGCAGAAAAGCCCTGTAATCGCATGAACTCTGCATACATCAGTGGCCAAACTCACCTATATGGGAAGGCCAGAGGGTCAAGCAGCACAGCAACACATCACAGAACTAGAGAGCACCAATGTAATTGTGATACAGGGAGGTTATCCGAATAGTGGCAAATGATATTCCAATGGGGCTCCTTACTGTTACATTGCTGTTCATCTATGCTTTGATCCTCTTAGCTTACAGTGGGATATCATTAGCCACTCCTCAGATAGGTCTTTTAGATGACTATTACATTGCTGATCTGTAGTGCTGTGAATTGTTGCTGTGCAGCTTCACCTTCTGGGCTTTCCATGGAGGTGTTATGGACCATTGATGTATGCAGTGTGCAATCATATATGGGACTTGTCTGCCACGCCCCCTGTTTCTCCACAGCTTTGCCGTCCTCGACTACGTTCAGGACTGTGTCTCTCATGCATACAGGCCCAGGTACCTGTCACACACACCCTGTACCTATCCTGCCATGTGCTGCTGTGTCATCACCCCACAGTTGCCTGTGGTAGGGCATGCATGCTCTCAGGACATGTTCCCCCACCAATCCCCTCCATGTGCCGTATGTGCTTGGGCGTGCCCTGTACTGTGCAGCATATCTACTACTACTACTACTACTACTACTACTACTAAGCATTTATGCGGCGCTACCAGGCGCACAGAGCACTGTAAACGCGAAAACACAAAAGGACAGTCCCTGCTCAATGGAGCTTACCATCTGAAAAGGCAAAGCAATAAAAAGTGTAGAGCAAAGTTAGGAACACGAGCAAAGAGACAAGAGCAGGCGAGACAGGACAAAGGAAAGAGGTAGGAACAAGTGTGAGAGGGAGACAGAAAGGTGATATAACAGAGGGGAAGGAAGGTGAACAGCAAACTCATGAGCCACAGGCAGAGGCAAAAAGATGAGATTTTAACTTGAGTTTGAAGAGGGGCAAAGATGCCTGATGTATAGACAAGGGATGTTTATTTCAAGGGTAAGGAGCAGCAGGGTGAGAGGTACCGACCTACCTGCCTGTGGATGGGCGGTGTGCAGCACTTTTGGCAGTCCATGCAGATAGATGGGGCCCAGACGGTCTGTGAGCTCCTGCTCCAGGGGTGTGAGGGTTGGGCAAAGGGGGCACCCCCACTGGTGCCCATGACATGTGCCTCTCCGCCACCATCTGTGCTCGGACTCCACGCTTAATGTCATTGAATCTCTTTCTCAGGCTGTCCAGGTCCCTGGTTGGTCCCCCTGCCTGTGCTATGGCCTCCTGCACCTCCTCCCACATGTGTATACGTGTGGCCAAAGTGGTGCTGTTGCTCAGCCGGCCATAGAGCACCTCATACCACTCCAACACACTGGCCAGCAGGATGTGATTTTCTTGCTGACTGAATCTCACAGCCCTCCTCCGTTCCTCAGCTGGCACCGGTATACACCTACGTTTGGCACTGGGTGGCCACTGGGTGGGCTGAGACACACCCGATGGGCCTGCAGCCACCACCACAGGCCCAACACTCCCTGCCGGCTCTGGGTCCTGCTGAACAGGTACCCCCCCTCCTGCCATGTCCTGTTGCTCCATCTCCCTGCCCTCTGTGCCCTGTCCCTCCCTGTCACACATCCCTGCCCCTCGGCTCCTCTGATCCACCTCCCACCTGCTCCTCGCTTCCCCTCCTCTCCCTGCCGCCTGCTTCTCAACTCCACTCCTGTCTTTCTCTCCTGCTCCTCGCCTCCCCTCCTCTCTCTCTTGCCTGCTTTGCAACACACCTCTCCACACCAAACCTGCCTCTGACACTCTCCACCACCACTCACCAACCCAGCCACTCTCCACACCAAACCTGCCTCTGACACTCTCCACCACCACTCACCAACCCAGCCACTCTCCACACCAAACCTGCCTCTGACACTCTCCACCACCACTCACCAACCCAGCCGCTCTCCACACCAAACCTGCTTCTGACACTCTCCTTGCTTCACCAACAACCAACAGCGCAAGCCTTCTCTCCCTCGCCTACACAAACCCCTCAACGTGTACCAGGTGTGCATGTGTATTTATAGGTTTTTTACGCTGTGCACATTGCGCATGTGCAGTGGTGCGAACATGTCAGCTGTGTGCATTGCGCATACGCCACAGAAGATGCGTGTGCGAGACACCACGTTGCACATGCGCTGTGCGTGGGCATGAGACATGCGCATGTGCTGCGTGCCGTTAGACTCATGTGCCAAGCCTCACGCTCACGCACAATGCATGCATAACATGGTGTCCCACACTTGCACCTTCTGCAGCGCATGCGCAGCTGACACGCTCGCGCCACTGCGCATATGCAATGCAGCAGTGTAAAAAAACATAAATGCACACCTGGCACACGTTGAGGAGTTTGTGTAGGCGAGGGAGAGAAGGCATGCACTGTTGGTTGTTGGTGAAGCAAGGAGAGTGCATGCGTGAGGACCAGGTCATCTCCCTCTACTGCCTGAGCACGGGGGCTATTAGGGAGCTCTATGAGGATCTACGACCTGACCTCGAGCCCCTGACTGGTCGGTCACATGGCATGCCGGGTTTGGTCAAGCTCCTTGGTGCCCTACATTTCTTTGGCTCTGGCTGTTTCCAGTCATCTGTGGCCGCAGTGGGTGGCATGAGCTGCCCCACTTTCTCACGCTGTCTCCACCAGGTACTGTGTGCCATGATCAGCTGGGTGGGGAATTACATTGCTATTCCCAACACTAGGCAACAGTGGGGGACCCTGAACCAGGCCTTTGAGGTGTTAGCCGGGATACCACACGTGATAGGAGCTATTGATTGTACACATGTTGCCCTGGTCCCGCCCAGAGACAGGGAGGTAGTGTTCCGCAACCGCAAACACTACCATTCCTTGAATGTTCAGGTTGTATGTGATGCAAATATGCATATTCTGAATGTGGTCTCTAGGTTTGCAGGGTCCACCCACGACTCCTATATCCTGCATCACTCGGCACTATTCAGACAATTTGAGGCAGGCCAGTATGAGGACTGTATACTGCTGGGTGTGTATTTCTCATCTCTGACATGCACATGGTGATCCTCTGACTAACCGTATGTGCACATGTCTGTCTTTGAGGTGTATCCCTAGTTGTGTGTGTGTCTCATCTGTCTGTGTGTGATCCAATGTTGGGGGGGGGGGGGAGAGTGCCCTCCAGCTCTACCTTGCTAAGGTGCTGTATGTTGATGGTAGAATGGACGCTAGCATTTGTGTCATAGTTACAGATTATGTTGATTGCAATCCTTACACCTACCCCTTGTTTTGTGTGTCATAACTTCACACGCTGATGCATAGTTGTGGTGTCCCATCATATGATGTCATATGTTTGTGTCAGGATGTTTTGTGTTTTGTTTGCACGTACATACTTGTGTCCATTTGGGTGGACATGAGCTCCTGCTTTAATGTTTAACATTTCTTTATGCAGGTGATTCAGGATATGGGTGTTGCCTCTGGTTGCTGACCCCTGTGCATCAACCACGGACACGTGTAGAGAGGAGTTACAATGAGGCCCATGCCTCCAGCCGCTCCATCATAGAGCGCACCTTTGGCGTTTTAAAGAGTCGCTTCAGGTGTCTGGATAGGACAGTCGGGGCCTTACAATACAAAGCACAGACTGTGGCAGAGATCATTATAGCTTGTTGCATCCTGCACAACATTGTTCTCAGGCACTATATCCCTGTCCAAATTAATGAGGATCTGGAGGATGATCCTACGTGCCCTCCTGTATGTGGCCATGGGGACACACGTGAGGGCACAGCAGTCAGGCGGCAGGTGATTGAGGAGGTCTTCTCATGTAAGTACTGCATATGTTGCCACATACTTTTGTTTAGATATGTGTGTACTACTACTACTAGTGAACATTTGTATCCCAATAGCAGTAAGATGCAACACTGCACTGACATATAACATACACTGCCTGGCCATCCAAGCTTACAATCTAGTCATGACTGAGACGCAGAAGATGTGAGCGGGGCACAACAGTGGGTGGAGGTGGATTATGTGCATCAGGATTAGTAGGCTTGGGGGAGGTGGTAAGTTGTCACACATGATTTGTGGCTGATTGGGAAAGGGGCTGCTGTACAGCCACAGGTAGTTAGTTTGAGGCTTTGGGTGAAGCAAGGTGAAAGGTGTGTAGTCTGGGGTCAACAGTAGGAGAGCAGCCCATAGATGGGACCAGTTGCCTAGACGTGTGTGCTTCACATTTTGGAATATGAGTTGAATGATTGGTTTGTATGCTCTGATGAGCAGGGACTGTGTGTTACTTGTTTCTGTATAGCGCTACATATGACAAGTAGCACTATATACATGCTCAGTAGTAGTTTTATTTGTGGTAGTTGAGATCAGTAAGGGAAGTTACTGCAACAGCACAGTGTGCCTGCATGTATAGGTCAGCAGGAGAGCCGTGACATGGATGCAGAGACAGATAGGGAACCTGTGAGGTGTCCTGACAGGGGGAGTATTATTGCCATTATGTGTGTGGCTGTAGATTGACCATGCAGTACAGTGTTGCATATTTCGAGGCAGACAAAGATGATTCAAAGGCAGATCAGCAAGGTGTAGGTTACAGTAGGCAAGCCGGGAGCTGATTAGGGGGTGGATTGGGGTTTTAGTTGTGTGTCCAGGGAGGACTGGGGAAATATAGCTGATGTCATCTAGAAAGAAACCACAAGCCTCAGCTACAAGCTGGGTATGTGTGTAGAGGAGGAGAGTGGAGTCCAAGACAACACCTACATTGAGGACCCTGGAGAAAGGAAGGTATGGCCACACACACACAGATGCTCTGATGGGAGGGGAGGATTTAGGTGCACATATGGGATATCCATGCTTTGTCATTGTCAATTTCACACAGTGGGATGACATGCAGCCATCAATGTCAGGTGGCAAGCAGACATCGGAGTGTGTTTTGGCAGATATAGCTCAGGCGTGGAGAGATATATTTGCAACTCATCGGTACAGAGCTGGTAATGTAAGTCAAGGGATGAGCTAGCCACACCAAGAAAATGGATATTGACAGTGGATAAGGAAGAAGCCCCTGGATATTTCCCTGTGGTACAGGAACTGACAGTGGGGTAGCAGAGGACATTGAGACACCAGAACACACACTGAAGGGGCATTGGGCGCGATATGGGGGGCGCAGGATAATACTGCAGCCTTAGAGCCAAGCAGGGACATGGTAGCGAGGAGACAGTTCTGTTCAACAGTTTTGATGGCAGCAGAGAGGCGAGGAAGGGGACGGACAGGGTACGGGCCCTTGTATTTTGCCACACACACGTCAGTGATAACTTTAGCATGAAGCAAGTCTGTACAGTGTGATGGGGAACAGTCAGTCTGTAACGTATCTTGGGGGGTCTGCGAGCTGAGGACGTGAAAGTGCAGTGTGTGTTGCACAGTTCCAACGTGACATATGTATGTTTCTCTTGTGTTCTGCAATCCACAGGACATACTTGGTGACCCTCCTGGTGCTGTGGTGCAGTGGCAGATGACTGTACGTCATCCAACATGCAGTAGTCTGGGGTCGGTGGACCTACAGCTACTTTGTCTGTGACGACAATCAGGGGGAGCATATGTCTGCAGTGATTTGTCATATTGTACATATGTTGTTGTTCACCTCTTTGCCCTGCACTCCCATACCCCATATGTTGGTGTTGGCACACATATCCACATGTGTTCCTGGCCAGTTCGTCTTCTCCAACACTGTCTCTGGGACATGTCCAACAGAGCTGCGTGTGTCTGCAGGTCCTAGGTGTTTGTGTGGTGGGCTGCATGTACACCATTCCCTGACATTGTAGCATCAGCCAACAGCAGTGTATCATTGCATTTGACAAGCCTTTATCTCCACTAATCTCCAATTGTGCACATACAGGCCGTATGCTACTGCTGGCACGCTCACCTTAGCATACTGTGTGGGTGTGTGTTTTTGGGTTGGCTGTGTGATGATACAGGGTGCAGGCATTTTGCATTATCATGTGGTGTGAGGGGTCTGTACACCTGGGGAGCGGTGGTGACTGTGCTATCTCTACCTTACTGCTATTTACCTTGTGAACATTGTGGCCATGTGTTGTGTGTTGTGAGCTGACCTATCTCTTGTGTGCTGACAGACCACTGCGCAACAGCATTTATGTATCACAGATATCGCCATAATGTGGACATGCAGCAACAGTGTCTGGACATGGGAACATGGTGATCCTACACATTTCAATGACATCTTCTCCCTTCACTGTGATGTGTAGTGGCCTTTGAGAGCCTCAGGGGATCCCGAACAGACACTTGCTGCAAACACACGGTAGGTTGCACCTTGGGTCCTTTGGGAATGACATCAGCCTTTACATGTTAATGATTTGCTGTTTGTTTCATGGACCTTTCATGTTGAGTCTCTGTACACCAATGCTGATGCACATGGGGTGGAGCTGTGAAACGCCTGTGTAACATGGGCATGGATATGACCATATCCATGTGACACCCTCGTCTGCGGTTCCAATTCAAAATGTCCCCAACATGCACTGTGTTGTGATCAGGTTATGTTTGCCTGTGTGACGTTTCATTACATACATATTGATGTTTGACTCTCTGCAATTTGGGCTGATGTTGCAAGCAGCATACCAATACATTGTTTCTCCTCTTCTGACACAGGGCAGAGGACACACACAGCACATCTACTACAGTGCATCTGGCATCACCATCACCATCACCCATCTGTTGGAGGACACAACAACACCATGGAACTGTCCCTGGGAAATGGTGACATAGGATGTTTGACCTCTGCAAGTGGGACACATACCTAGGATGGACATTATTGTTGGACTGCTACTTTGAGCATTTATTTATTTACATTCTCTTATATACCGTGCTATTCTGCATCAGTGCGGTTTACATTGAACAAACTGAGATTACATTGAACAGGGCATTATAACTTGGAGATAACTATTTTACAGGGAACATGGGCTATGGAGGGTTAAGTGGCTTGCCCAAGACCATAAGGAGCACCTGTGGGACTAGAAACCCCAGTCCTTCCGGCCCAAGGTTTCTATCCTCTAGTGGGATTTGAACCCCAGACCTTCCGGCCTGAAGTACCTTGCCCCAACCACTAGGCCACTCCTCCACTCCAGCATGACAGGCCTGTCCAACACACCGTTGCTGCTGTGCTCTGGCTGGGTGTCGTGTTAATCGCAGGAGACGTACATGACCTTTCCAGTACTGTGGCATATTGAGATGTCACACTTGACTATGCATGCCCAGGGTTTCAAGGACAGTCTTAACGGGACTTGTTGGGTTGCAGACACTCTTTGCACTGTGGACACTGTGTACTGGTCCCTACGTCTGCAGCAGGGACTGACATTGTCGCTGTATGTTGTACATCCATCTGACATTGTGTTGTTGTGTTTTGCCCATGTGTGTGATTTGGAACGCAGGATACGCTCATCTGTTTAGTTCAACACGAGCATACAGCCATGCGTGTGGCACAGGGGGAACATTGGAGAGGTCCTCTTGTCCATGACGTTTGCACTCACCAAGAGTGTTACAGTGCATGTGTGGCATCACTGTATCATGTTTCAACATACACAGTTTATGTACATGTGACTGACTATGTTGTTGCAACACAGCATGTGGCAATATGGCTTCTGTGTGGGTTACTGTAACATGTTTGACCTTTGACCTTTGACCTTTCTTTCCATCTCTATATACAGGTTATTGTGTTTGTTTACTATACAGACGTGACGCTCTACATTGATTTACAAACCTAGCATTGCATGTCTGCACAGTCCTATTTATCCCCTGAGGTTCCGGCACTCACATTGCCCCATTATATTTGGAGTGTGGCAGTGTGGGTGTCCATTTTCTTCCTTCATTTGTGCATTCCATGTACCATGATATATGTGTACAGACACTATATCCACACCAACCAGTGCCGGGGACTTTCTGCATAGTGTTATCTCTGCATGTTTCTGCAGTTTGTTCCATTTGAATTCTCTGTGTTCATGTGCCTCTGGTACCTGTTAGCATATCCTCATTTTGCATTTTACGATTGTTTTGGGTTACATTGGTGCTGCTTTGATTCCTATATCAGCCATTATGTGACAGCTGTAACATATATTTCGATATCTGTGTTTACACTTGCTTACTTTTAACAACGTATGCTGTTTCATTTTTGTGCCTCCTGTGTTGGCGGACAGATATATTTTTAGGAACAGATCATGACTGATGTGTGTTGGGCCCTCATCATGCACCACCTACTGTCTACATGCACACATATGTAACTAACACATTTGGGGCATGCAGCAGCATGTGGGGGGTGGAGGGCTAATGCATAGTGCACACCATGCACCTGATGCACATTATCTCTCCTGCCCATCCTCTGTAGATGGGCCAGTGACTTTTCTGTAATATGTGGGTTGCTGCCCTGCAAAATGTGTTTTCGATTTTTCCCCTGTTATCCAATCACCTTGATATTATGAAAGGCAGTATCTACACTATCTCTGATGATTAACCAAAATAAAAATATATGTTTGACGTACATTTGTCTCTGCTGCTGCTTGACCACACTGACACACGTATTTAGTGATTTCCTGGTCATGTATATGGCCCACCTGTGCTCACATCCTTGTACGGTGCCAGCTGTCTATCTGCCAGCCATCTGCTACATCACTAGGTGTTATGGGTTCCCATAAACACATTCCCTTTGAGGTACTATCTTTGCATGGGGCTTGCTGTGGTTGTTTGGGATAGTGGTTACAGACATGTGTTGGAGCACCATAGGTTGCAGGTTTGCTTCCCACATGGGGTTTTATTATTTTATTGTGTTGTGCTAACCTGACCATGGGCTGCCTGCAGGTTCATCACCTATCCACACACCCTTCCATCGCTTCACTGTACACCAAAGTGTGCCCTCTGTGCTGCCTATACATCACATATTAGCTGTTGCATATGCCTCTTTCTTTGTAGTGTTCACATAGGCAGTCTGCTTGGGGGATTGGCATTGCTGTGGTTCAGCTGGTCTGTGCCACACTTGTTTGCAGGTTCAATTCTTACATGCTTCTGTTCTGTTCCATATTTTGCCCTGCTCCACAAAGCATCCCCTGCCGCCCTTTGGGTTTAGATTCTTTCCTCTTTTGCATGCTGTATCCACTGCATAACATTTCATTGTTTATGTGCATGTAGTTATATGTGTCTCTGGTCCCAATTACAGTCTGTGATCTGATCTGTACACACCAGATCTGCATGTGCATTCCATCATGGTTACTGTTGGAGGTTTGCCTATCCTGGCAGCCAGCAGGCTTCTTGTGTGATGCCCTGCAGTATTCTTCTATGCAGCCTTTGCTAATGACCACACATTGGTGGTGTAGCCTACCCGTTTGTGCATTGACATTTGTGCTAATGGTCATGGGTTTGATTCCTCTCTGTTCTCTTTCATTTGTATGCCTATCCTTCACAGCTGCTTTTCATTCCTGTAACAGTCATATCTGTGCAGATCTGTGCTGTTGGCACATTGTACCCTTATCACAGTTGCCAACCATCCTTCTGTCCGTCTATATGTGTCTGCCAGCTGTGTGCCGTCCTGCCCTGATGTGCAGGCTGCTACCCCATGTCCTACACTAGTACACGTTTCTGCATTGCAGCTATTCCTGGTTGCCTCTCCTGTTTGTGCTCTGCATGGCACTGCTACTCCTCTGTCCTCCTGTCATTGAACCTATCCTGCCACCTCTACCTCTTCTGCTGGACACGTCTTCCCATCCTCTGCCACACACTGTCATTGTTGCATGGTACATTACCATCACCCTGTGCATCACTACAGCTGCCACCAATATGTTTGTCCATTTTTCCAGCTGCCACAAGGGCTGGACGCAGATTTGTCTGGTCCATCAGCTCTGATCTACTTCCTTCCATCACTTGTGCATTGTCTTTCCTTGATGCTCTGTGCAGTGTTAGGTTTACATCTGTGTTTGGGCCATACCTTTCTTGCTTTTCAACTTGGGGACCTTACTGCCCTTGGGCAACATTTCTTGAGTCACCTATACATCGTTGGGGCATCTTTAGCCACACCTTAGATTCAGCCAGCTTATGGGGCACCTAATATGGTGCCTTCGGGGTTGTCAACCTTTCGTCATGCCCTCTGTGGCACATTATGACCCGCCTAGGCTGACGTGGTGGTTTATGATGTGTCTTCTGGTGCACCCTAAAAGGTGTATTAAGTTATGGCACTGGGGTGCGGGTATTTTTAGCTGGCAGCACAGATTGATGGAATGTTTCTGACTGTTACAAGCAGGAAAAGGAATTGCCTTGGCCACCCTTATTCATTATGCCCACTGGGGGATTGAACTCATGAACCTTGTCTTAGTAGTCATTGTATTAACCAGTGTGCTACACCCCTGTTACTGTGATTGCAGGTCAGCGCGTGAAATTAAGGTTGACGCGTGGTAACGTGCACGGCTCCCTCTATCACGCAATAACAGACACGGCGCACTTTATCGCGTGATAACCCGCGATTGCTAACTTAAGACCAGAACGCCCACTACCTTATATGGCATTCTTCACATTATCGCTTCAACTAGCGCCGGTAATATTAGGACGGTTTAGTAAACATACCCCATAGTTTGATTTTGGTATACTAGGTAGTAGCTAAATTGATATGTTACTTGCATTCACTTTATTTGAAATTGAAGTAGCTTTTTCTTTAATACTTCTACACAGCAGTCCCTGTGGACCACTGCCATATAGCTAAGTGCTTCTTAAAAAGGCCTGTTTTTGGCATCTACAGAACTAGATATTCTGTGCAATTTATAAACCATTTGATACAATGGAAACATGACTAATGGTTATGTTAGGATTTAAAGTGACTGTCACTGCTCTAATACTCTTGGCAAACAGGCTGGTTTCATTCTGATAACACTGCAAGATTAAATCAGCTGTGTTACAAACACGATCAGATTCCTTAGTGATAATAATTCTGTTTTCTTTCTAGAACCACTATGTTTAAAAATGACTTGGACACATGCATTATTCATAAACTACATGCCTGATCCATTTTGGGTAATAACCCTAGAGACTATTTTATCGGGCTGATTAATGACTATGAGAAAAGCAGGCCACAGACTGTATAATCTCATTGAACAGGGTCACTTCTCATGCATACCAAATGTAAGGGTGTAAAGTTCTTAACTATTTGGAGAGAATCAATAATGGAAAATGTTGATCCACCACATGGGTTAAAGCATAAAGGTAAAGAAGATGAAGTTGAACAGTCTCCTGGGTGCTGGAAGACTAGACTGTTTATCCAATCTTGAAAGTGAAGGGTGGGAGACGTTCTAATTCTCCTCTTGTTTGGAGCTATGTGGGCTGTATTTCTGATGAATAAAAACATCGAAACTCTGAAAATTCATCTCTGGTGCCTGATGTCTTCTGGGAACATTAAAGATATATAAATGTAAACAAGAAAAGAATATGTTTTAATTTACCTGGGGAGGGAGTGTGTGTCCTGAGGAATAGCCCCAGGCAGTGTGAGGGCAGTGTCAACCTCAGCAGCAAGAAAAGTAGAAAGGTAGCAGCAGAGGCAGGGCAGCCTGGTGGAGAGGAAGTCCAGCCCTGAAAGCCCTTGTAGGAACGTTGGCAGAAGGTTAAAGGTTCTTACTCCAGCACTGACAGCAAGCTAGATGAAAAAGGGTTCTTACCTCCTCTCCCCACCCAGGAAGATGCCCCCTGGAATCCTGGGACAGGAAGAGCTCTGACATCAGATGAGCAATATATGCTCAAAGAAGATGATCAGGATGAGTGACAGGCACATTTGATTCAAAGCCTGCCATGGAAGAATACAGAAGGCATGCGCTGAAGAGGCAAAAGGTCAAAGTCTCCATGTGCGCAGAAGACAGAAGCTCCTGGAACTGGGAGGAGCTGAAATGAAGGAAGAAAAGGAGCCCCTCACCCTCCTTACAGAGAGAGAGAGAAGAGAAACACACAGAAAATGAGAGGACAAGGAAGAAGGAAAAAGCTGGGAGTCATGTTCAGCAGAAGGAAGGCAGGCAAGCCACATAAGAGATCAGCCAGGACTGCAGCCTCAGCGAAGTACCTGAGTTGAAAAAGCAGATCCCGTGAAAGGCTGCCAGAGTGCTCAAAGAAGAGATAAACAACTGAAGGTTAGCACTGGCAGTAGTGCTGACAGAAGTAGAAAGTGAGAGAGCAGAAAGAATAGGAACTGCAGGAGCATCTAGCTGCAGCAGGGAGAGAGACGTGGTAGGAGGGACCAGCAACTTTGTAAGGGAGAGACAGACCAGAGAGACAGAGAGTCATAGACAGAGAGCCCTGGTACAGCAGATTCTGGGAGTCCATCTTGTGAAGAGGGAGACAGGTTGAAGAACTGTCACAAGAAGAAGAACCTAGTAGTGAAGGAGACAGACCTCAGAGCCAGCCTCTGTAAGGGAGCCACAGTGGGAACTACACCAGAGAGATGTACTGTTACCCACAAATCCTGCCAGCAGACAGGAATAGTGCCAGGGGAGCCAAGAGGGGAGCAGCTGTGGGGAAAGCCAGTAAGGTTGAGGTAAGCTTCAAAGACTGTGACAGCCTGTGCCATCTCGAAGGACAGCAGCTGCAACTTTGTAAGTCTCCTGCCTATTAGGGACAAAAGTAGCAAACTCTAGTTAGATAGCACACTCTAATTCTCTTTTATTTTTAACTTAGCCAGAACACTGTTTAGAGGTAGTGCACACAATGAGTTCAGGCCTACTTTTTGGTTAGAGCCTAAAGAAGATATTTTTGTTAATTCTGTAGATACGTGCACTGAGGGATAAAAGGGATGTGACTGCCCATGGAGTGGGAGCACCACAGATCTTCATGGGACCCAAATTGCACATCAGACTGGAAAATCAGCTAAGCAACAGGGACCTAAGCTTGCACCACTACACTACTGGCCAGAACACTAATTTAATTGAGCTAGCTAGAAAATAGGGGAAAGCCGACAGTCACCCAAGAGCGCATGGTTCGGAAGAAGGTATCCTTGAAGGATACTACCAAAAGCAGTGAGTTTCCAAAAAAGAGTAAAGTAGCCCAAATGCCCTTGAGTATGGTGCAGACAGAGCATAACGATTTGAAATTACCCATGCCTACCAATAGCCAGATTAATATTAATAGAATACAGTCTCTAAAATGCTTGTATGCAAATGCTAGAAGTCTAAACAATAAGATGGGAGAGTTAGAATATATAGCACTAAATGAGAGGTTAGATATGATTGCAATCTCAGAGACATGGTGGAAGGAGGATAACCAGTGGGACACTGTGATACCTGGATACAAACTATATCGTAATGATAGAACTGATCAAATTGGTGAAGGGGTTGCGCTCTATGTTAGAGAGGGCATTGAGTCAGAAAGGATTAAAGTTTTGCAGGAAACAAAATTTGCTGTAGAATCTCTATGGATTGAAATTCATGTATGAAGGGGAAGGTGATGGCAGTGGGGGTGTACTATTGACCGCCTGGCCAGAATGAACAAATGGATGATGAAATTCTCAAAGAAATCAAGGAAGCTAACAAAAGTCACAGCAGAGTAGTAATAATAATGGGTGATTTCAATTACCCCGGTATCGACTGGGTCAGTGTCACGGCAGGACATGCTAGGGAGATAAAGTTTCTAGATGAAATAAATGACTGCTTCTTGGAGCAGCTGGTTCATGAACTGACCAGAGAGGAAGCCATACTGGACCTAGTCCTTAGGGGAACACCAGATCTGGTGCAGGAAATAAGGGAGTTGGGACCACTTGGCAATAGTGATCATAGCATGATTTAGTTAGTGGAGGAGGTATAATAAAGAAATCCACAGTACTACCTTTTAACTTTCGAAAGGGAGACTATGATAAAATGAGGAATATAGTTAAGAAAAAACTAAAAGGAGCGGTTTCAAAGGTTAAAGACTTACATCAAGCTTGGGTGTTGTTTAAAAATACTATCCTGGAAGCCCAGACCAGCTGTATTCCACGCATTAAGAAAAGTGGAAGAAAGTCCAAAAAACTGCCAGCATGGTTTAAAGGTGAGGTCAGAGAGGCTTTTGCTGCCAAAAAAGCAACTTTCAGGAAATGGAAAAAAGAGCCAAACGACGAAAACTGGAAACAGCACAAGCACTGGCAAGTTAAATGCAAAGCATTGATAAGGCAGGCAAAGTGAGAATTTGAGAAGGAACTTGTTACGGAAGCAAAAACACGAAATAAAGACTTTTTCAAGTACATTCGTAGCAAAAGGCCTGTGAGAGAGTCAATTGGACCATTAGATGATAGAGGGGTAAAAGGGGCAGTAAGAGGAGACAAGGCTATAGCAGAGAGACTGAATGAATTCTTTGCATCGGTCTTTACTGAGGAAGATGTAGGGATGTTACCCAAGACTGAAGTGGTATTTAAAGGTGATACTGCAGAGGAATTGAGAGAAATATCGCTACACCAGGAAGATGTATTACAACTATTTGATAAACTGAATAGTAGCAAATCACTTGGACCGAATGGTATACATCCAAGAGTGTTGCAAGAACTGAAATATGAGATTGCAGACCTGCTATTAGTAATCTGTGAACTTTCATTAAAATCATCTGTAATACCTAAAGATTGGAGGGTCGCCAATGTAACGTCAATTTTTAAAAAGGGTTCCAGGGGTGATCCGGGAAATTACAGACCGGTGAGCCTGATGTCAGTACCGGGGAAAATGGTAGAAACCATCATAAAGAACAAAATTACACAGCATGTAGATAGTCATGGCCTAATGGGAGACAGCCAACATGGCTTTAGACAAGGAAGATCTTGTCTTACTAATCTGATATGTTTTTTTGAAGGTGTGAAAAAACAGGTAGACAAAGGTGAGTCAGTTGATATAGTGTATCTGGACTTTCAGAAAGCCTTTGACAAGGTCCCTCATCAGAGACTTTAGGCAAAACTAAAAAGTCATGGGATAGGAGGCAGTGTACTATTGTGGATCAGGAACAGGTTGAAAGATAGAAAGCAGAGGATAGGGCTAAATGGCCAATTTTCCCAATGGACAAAGGTGAATAGTGGAGTACCCCAGGGATCTGTACTGGGTCCGCTACTTTTTGACATATTCATAAATGACCTGGAAAAGAGAATAACTAGTGAGGTTATCAAATTTGCAGACGACACAAAACTGTTTAAAGTTGTTAAAACCCAAGAGGACTGTGGAAAACTGTAGGAGGATCTGGATAAATTGGAAAACTGGGCATCCAAATGGCAGATGAAATTTAATGTGGACAAGTGCAAAGTTATGCACCTAGAAAAGAACAACCCACACTATGGTTACGCAATGCAAGGTTCCACATTAGGAACCACCGCCTAGGAAAAAGATTTAGGAGTCATCGTGGATAACATGTTAAAACCCTCCGCCTAGTGTGCAGCGGCGGCCAAGAAAGCAAATAGAATGCTAGGTATCATAAGGAAAGGAATGGAAAATAAAACAAAGGATATTATAATGCCTCTGTATCGTTCCATGGTACGACCGCACCTTGATTATTGTGTGCAATTCTGGTCAGCGTATCTTAAAAAGGATATAGCGTTATTAGAAAAGGTACAGAGAAGAGCCACCAAAATGGTAAAGGGGATGGAAGGCTACTCCTATGAAGAGAGGCTAAAAAGGTTAGGGCTCTTCAACCTGGAAAAGAGACGGCTGAGGGGAGATATGATAGAGGTCTATAAATTAATGAATGGAGTGGAATGGGTAAATGTCGATTGCTTAAGCTGTCAGAATATAGAAAGACTAGGGGACATGCAATGAAGCTACAGGGTAAACTATTTAAGACAAATAAGAGAAAATATTTTTTCACTCAACGTGTAATCAAAAGAGACAGCTGAGGGGAGATATGATAGAGGTCTATAAATTAATGAAAGGAGTGGAACGGGTAAACGTAGATTAATTGTTTACATCATCAGAATATAAAAAGACTAGGGGACATGCAATGAAGCTAAAGGGTAAACTATTTAAGACTAATAAGAGAAAATATTTTTTCACTCAACGTGTAATCAAACTCTGGAATTTGTTACCGGAGGATGTAGTAAGAGCTGTTAGTGTAGCTGGGTTTAAAAAAGGTTTGGACAAGTTCCTGGAGGAAAGGTCCATAAACCATTATTAAAAAGGGACCCAGGATATCAATGCTTGACCCAGTACAAGCATTGTGGAACCTGTGTCTTTTGGGGCAACTGTTAGGTACGTATGACCTAGATTGGCCACTGTTGGAAACAGGATACTGGGCTTGATGGACCTTGGTCTGACCCAGTATGGCATATCTTATGTTCTTATGAGCTCATTTAACGCTTTAGGGGATGGAAGGCATTTTTCCGGCAGTTAACGTGGAGTCCTGTCCCCTAGCGCATGCTGCATTAGCACAGGTGCACTTCACCTATTGAGGTGGTATTAGGTGAACCAGCACTTATGCAGTTAGTGAGCATTGTGAACCCAGAGCTAAATGTGTTGAGCTCACCATGCCCACTCTCCATCCCTAACCTGCCCACTCGTGACCCTAATGCAGGTTGCACAGTTAGTCTGGGAATCATCCCACGCTGTCATGGTCGTGCGCTCGCTGGCAATGCACATCCCAATGCGCATTCAGAACACGCAGGAACACACACTGCCAACATGCACCCGTTAGTAAAGTCTCCCTTACTGATCAGAATATGCCAGTTTTTGGAATTTGCATCTGTTTTCTTTATATTTTGCATAGTTCAGGGGGAAATGCGTTAAGGTTTCTATTTCTCTGATGCTACGCTGCATGCAGAGTGTGGGTTCTTGGGCTTTCAGTTAAATTTTTTCTAAATAAATCTGTTTTTAGTTATTTTTAGCCCAGTAATTTATTGTGTATTTGGTGAGAGTCTATCCATGTTCATGTGTATGACTGAGACAATGCCTTCTGTTAACCTGGAGTTTCTATGTAAGGATCCGTAGTAATCCAGCTTGTTCAATCTTCCCAATTGGTGTACTGATGTTATAGAGCCCACTGCAATATTTACTGTGCTAGACTTTTCTGGATAGGCTCCTTGTTGTGTGAGTTTGGAACTGAGTGCTTTTTCGCTGAGTATAAACAGCAATCACAAAATTTTCATTTCTTTATTATAAAGCCTGGGAATATCAGTTGCATTCTATTTTTCCTAGAGCAAAGCCAAGGCCAATGTTCTGAATGAGAAGAACTTCCCTTTCTCCCTCCTTATTCGCTAACCAGAGCTCTGAGGAGCCCTACCCTTTTGGATGCCTTGGGGGGGGGGGGGGTCTATCTCATCTCTAGCCTCAGGGAACTGGTAACAGAACCCACATGTGAAGGGACCATACTGGACTTGGTGCTTACCAATGGGGAAAGTGTTTCTGATGTTATAGTGGGAGATCATTTTGCATCCAGTGATCACCAGATGGTGTGGTTCAGTATTAGGACTAGGGCTGTTAAAATCCATTCAAAAGCGAGGGTCATAGACTTTAGGAAAACTAACTTTGCCAAGAAGGGCCAATAACTCAGGGAGTCGTTAGCGGGATGGGAACAGCTGGGGGATGTAGAAAAACAGTGGGCAAAACTGAAAGGGGATATTTTAAGGGCAATCAACCTTTTTGTTAAAACGGTAAATAAAAGGTAAAAGGAAAAGGAGATCACTATGGTTTTCAAAAGAAGTAGCTGAAAAGGTGAAGAAAAAGAGGAAGGCATTCATGAAATACAAGCGATCACAGAGAGAGGAAGACAAGCATCGATATTTGGAAAAACTTGGAGAAGCTAGCAAAGTAGTCAGGAAAGAAAGTTTCAAAAAAGAGGAGGAAATAGCCAATGCAATAAAATGGGGAGGGGGGATAAGACATTTTTAAGATATGTTAGTGAGAAGAGGAAGGGAAAAAGTGGTATTGTCAGACTCAAGGTTGAAGGGGAGAAATATGTAGAAGCTGATGAGGATAAAGCGGAATTACTTAACAAATATTTCTGTTCTGTGTTCACAAATGAAGGGCCAGGAGCAGGACCTCAGAAAATACCCACAAACAGGAACAGAAGCGAGGGTCATCTTGAACTATGTTCAGAAGACTATTTTTGTGAGAAACTAGCTAAACGTAAAGTAGACAAAGTGATGGGACCGGATGGGATACACCCTAGAATACTGAGGGAACTTGGGGACATTCTAGTAGCTCCACTGACTGATCTTTTCAATGACTTGTTGGAGTCGGGAGTGGTTCCAAAGGACTGGAGAGAGGCACATGTGGTCCCTTTACACAAAAGCAGAAGTAGGGATGTGATTGAAAACTATAGGCCGGTTAGTTTAACTTTGGTGGTGAGTAAATTATTGGAATCACTGCTGAAAGATAAAATAGTGAGATTTCTGGAGGCGAGCAGATTACAGGATCCGAGGCAGCATGGATTCACCAGAGGCAGGTCTTGTCAGACAAATCTGATTGATTTCTTTGACTGGGTGACCAGGGAGTTGGACTGAGGGAGAGCCCTAGATGTGGTGTATTTGGATTTCAATAAAGCCTTTGACACCGTTCCTCACAAGCGACTTACAAACAAACTGAGCACCCTAGGGATGGAGGTAAAGTTATTGCCTGGGTTAGAAATTGGTTGAGTGGGAGACAAAATAACATACAGGTAAATGGAGCTCACTCTGAGGAGAAGGAGGTTACCAGTGGTATGCTCCAGGGATCTGTCCTTGGTTTGATTCTTTTTAACATCTTTGTTAGTGATATAGCGGAATGGCTGTCAGGTAAGGTTTGCCTCTTTGCGGATGATACCAAAATCTGCAATAGAGTAGACACCCAGGAAGATGTAGATAGCATGAGGAGGGATCTAGCTAAGCTTGAAGAATGGTCTATAATTTGGCAGCTGAGATTTAATGTTAAAAAATGCAAGGTTATGCATTTGGGCTGCAGGAATCTAAGGGAGCAATATAGTATAGGGGGTGAAGTACTTTTGTCCACCAAAGAAGAACGGGACTTAGGCGTGATTGTGTCTGATGATTTTAAGGTAGCTAAACAGGTAGAAAAGGCAATGGCAAAAGCTAGAAGGATGCTTGGGTGACCAGGGAGATGAATGGCCAGCAGAAGAAAGGAGGTGATAGTGCCTCTGTATAAGTCTTTGGTTTGACCTCATTTGTAGTACTGTGTGCAATTCTGCAGACCAAACCTTCAAAAGGATATAAACAGGCTGGAGTCAGTTCAGAGGGTGGCTACTAAAATGGTTTGTGGTCTTCATTATAAAGCATATGAGGACAGACTGAAGGATCTTAACATGTACACCTTAGAGGAAAGGCGGGATAGAGGTGATATGATTGAGACATTTAAACAGGATAAGAAGCTGGATGTGAGGACGCTGGATATAGCGGTAAAGGAGAAGAACACCAGAGTGGCATTGATTATAGAGGTGTCAGTTCCAAGCAACTATTCTGTGAATTGTGTTGAGAGGGAGAAAATCTTCAGATTCCAAGAAGTGCAGTCAGAGACCAAGAAAATGGGGCAGAAAGATACTGAGTTATTTTTCATCATGTTGGGTTCGACAGGTTTAATGAGGAAGAACTTCCAAGCACAAATTGATAAATTACCATACACCTAGGGCCCGTTTCTGTCCCTCATGTAGATCCCCTCTGTGCATCCTGTCTGAACTGGATGCACAGAGGGGATCGCATGTCTAGCCCTTCGGGATCCGAATCGCTAACAGTCCTGTACGTGCAGGCTGGGACTGTGATTCAGTCTGGCCTGCACATGCAGGACTACCCCTGGCTAACTCTGTCAAGGCTCCTAAATGGAGTCATGATGCCATGGCACCACATCTCCATTGAAGAGCCGCGATGCCGGCCAACTAAAAAAAGGGTTTATTCCCCGCAGCTCAACCCTCGATCTAGCCTCCTAAGGCCAGGGTCGGGCTTTGGGAAATAAACCCTGGCCCCCCCCCCCGCCCCATCAGTGCCCAGGACTGTTCAGAAAATCATGTCCAGGGAAGTTATTACACCTCGGAGGTGGAATAACTTCCCTGGACATTTCACTGGTCCTGGACATACAGGGCCAACATTAGAATCGGCCTTGTAAGTCCAGGGCCAGCGACCACCCACTGCCTGCCCAGACTCCGCCCCCGGGCCGCCCCTTCCCCGCCCCTGTCTAACTTCCCCGCACAACTGGCGGGGAAGTTATTTGGGGGCAGGAGAAGCCACAAATAGTGGGGATGGACGTCCCGCTATTCGTGGCTCAGTATAACCCCCATAACATCTTACGAACTCCAGAGGGAAGCTCTCTTTGGCATGATGCAAATATTATGCTGAGCATTAGCAGTAAATTTGAGAGATTGAGATCATATTCATCATTCCCTGGCTTAGAAGTGTGGTTCATGACTGTCATGGTATGTGCAGATGCTTATGACCTAGATTGATTACTATTGGAAACAGGATACTGGTCTTGATGGACCTTTGTTCTGGCCCATTATGACATATTTTATGTTCTTATGTAAAATGTGTTTAACACTAGAAGCCCCAAAGTGCATCAATTAACGCAAATGCATCTTCGAAGTTGTATACCAGCGCCACTGCTAGAACCATGTCAGTCATGTTCCATGACTTTGTTAGCAAGGTCAAGATGTTCAAATATGTGCATCGAAAATTAATGACAGATGCACCACCTAGCGGGAAGATTAATTTATACCTAGAAGCCAAAAAGTACGTCAATTGACGCACTCAATTGTCTTGGATGCATCAATCGATGTACTTTGGGGCTTCTAGGTATAAATTCATGTTCCCACTAGGTGGCGCATCTCAATCACTGTTTCCAGTTTTACTCCGACATTACAAACAATAAACACACAATGACGTCATGTAATGACGTCACATACTGCACGTATTTAACAAATAAGTAACTTCACATTAATTCACATCTGCATTTCATGCTATACGCAGTCGTCGTGATAATGTGTCAATTGACGTACTTTGAGGTTTCTAGGTAAAATTTATTTTGGGGCTTCTAGTGTTAATAGCAGTTCCTATCTAACAAATACCTCCTAAATACATTAGTTTTAAGACCTTGTTGAAACATCATATATTTAGAAATATTCTTAAGAACATAAGAACATAAGATATGCCATACTGGGTCAGACCAAGGTCTCTCAAGCCCAGTATCCTGTTTCCAACAGTGGCCAATCTAGGTCATAAGTACCTAGCAGTTTCCCCAAAAGACACAGGTTCCACAATGCTTGTATTGGGTCAAGCAGTGATATCCCAGGTCCCTTTTAATAATGGTTTATGGACATTTCCTCCAGGAACTTGTCCAAACCTTTTTTAAACCCAGCTACATTAACAGCTTTTACTACATCCTCCGGTAACAAATTCCAGAGTTTGATTACACGTTGAGTGAAAAAATATTTTCTCTTATTAGTCTTAAATAGTTTACCCTTTAGCTTCATTGCATGTCCCCTAGTCTTTTTATATTCTGATGATGTAAACAATTAATCTACGTTTACCCGTTCCACTCCTTTCATTAATTTATAGACCTCTATCATATCTCCCCTCAGCTGTCTCTTTTCCAGGATGAAGAGCCCTAACCTTTTTAGTCTCTCTTCATAGGGGGTATCCTTCCATCCCCTTTACCATTTTGGTGGCTCTTCTTGATCTCATTTGGAAAACATTCATTCTATTGTATAGCCACAAGATAAGCCAATAATCTATCCAACAAACCCATCAGATAGTATATATATGTATATGGAACGTGCGTACAACACTTACATGATATGGGGTGGGTAGAAAGCCACAACACTGGATTGATAGCATTTCATGGTTTACTTTGGGACCTGCAGATGCCTTGGGGGAGCTACAGTGTTGACTCCAGTAGCCAGCCCCCTGGAGACGGTGTCATGCCATAGAACAATTCAACCCAGGGTGATGGTGGCAGGCCAGCTGAGACAGTGGCACAGTGGTCTGGAAATCAGGATTATCAGGGTGCAGAGGATGTTACCAGTGCCGCTGCCCAGGTGGTGGAGGTGGGGAATGTCATGAAGGGGCACAAATGCAGGAGAGAGAAACCATTTCAGTCAGCAATGTACAGCAAATGCAGGGAGACCTAGAAAAGTGATAGTAGTGCTACATGTGCAGCAACAGCATAGTGCCCAAGTACGAAAGGGCACTACGGTGAGGCTGAAAATGGGGTACAGGGGGCTGCAGGCGGGACATGCAGTGGGGCAGCTGGGGCACAGGATGGACTCGGCAGATACCTAGGTGGCACATAGGAACACAGAAACTGCAAATCAGCAAGCCAGCAACTGACCAAGGTCAAAATGCCCAAGAGTGTGTGTCCCACAGTGTCCCAGGGGACAGTACCCAGCAGGTACCCCAAAGGGCACATAACATTGACAGGCGGTGCCGGGGGGAAGCGCAGATGTTTATGTAGGCACCCCTACCCCAGACCCCACACCATAGGCAGCCACCTACTGGCACACGGGATGGCCTGGGACTGCGCACCTCCAGCACCGCCGGCATAAGGGCATGTCAGCATGGTGGGGGAGGGGTGCTGGTAGTGGAGGGGGCAGTGGTAGACCAGACTGTTTAGGTGGGTGGCGTGCAGTGCAATAGACAAGGTCTGTCTGAAGAACAGTCATGGTATGCCCAGGAAACAACGTGCCTCTGTGGTAAAGGTTTGGTGCAGTACACACAGCCAGTGTATTCAGGGGTATAAGGTCACAGGTTCAAGTCCCTATATTTTACCCTACAGAACACATACACCATAAACATGTGCACACCCTAGAGCAGCGGCCAACAGGGGCACAAACACCCATACCCACAGGCCCCACTATCCATATCCTCATGGAGAGTCAAGCTTTTGGGCCCTGTGCAGAGCAGCAGCCATCACTACTACCATCTGAATCCCTTAGCAATGTCGTCATAAACATGGAAACACGCTCCATATATATCAAAAGGTTGCTATGATGAATGTCAGATAACAGATCCTACATTAAACACAAATTGTTAACAGAGATTCATCATAGCAACCTTTCTGATATATGTGGAGTGTGTTTCCTTTCTGTTTGTTTTCTGACAGTTTTTACCACCCCGGAGAGTGACCATAACAGTATTGGGTACCTTAGCAATGCCTACACTGTGCCCAGGACTGTTGTGGCGGCCAGGGCTGCCAGCCACCTCTATCTTTGCACAATGCTGAAATAGGTGAGGAGGTGTGTGCATATCTATCCAGTGTTTTGTGGCTGCCTACACCTTACTGAGCCCACAATGCTTACACTGTTTCCAGCGTTAGCCTGCCAATGTGCATAATAAGGAGCAAGGTATTGTGGGTATGGCCCAAACAGGGTGGTCTGGGCAGGATGCATCTGCAGTGCAATGGCTGGGATTTTGTAGTGCCCGACCACCACCTGCATGGACAGGGTCGCCACAGCATGTCATGCTAGGAGGTCAGTCCCACCCTGACTGAACAGTGACCATGGCATGTCTAGGTTCCCACATAGTGCTATATGGTGGTTTTCTTAAGTGATGTCTATGAGTTTCCTTTTCTGGGGCCCAGTCACTGACATACTTGCTTGGTGTGTGTGTGTGTGTGCTTACATCCCACTTGTGGGTGCACATAGTTCCTCCAGGAACATGTACTAGCTAGCAGACTGTCTGCAGTTAGCATGTGTATGATTGGAACACCTTGCATTGTCCAGTGGTTGAAGACTGAATGTGCCCTCTGCTGGTAAATGTCAGATGGGGGGGGGGGGGCAGCTGTGCTTTTCTGGGCCTACTGCCTGTCTGCCAATGCCCTAAGTGATAAGTACAGATCTGCATTGACTGCCCTGGAGGGTGCCTATTCCCCAGCAGGACAGGGGTTGGGGTCCCCTCTACTCCCTCTGATGTAGAGAGTGGATATGTTGGTGGGAGATCCTGACCCAGTGAGGGCGGGTTGGGTGGTACTACACAATCCACTTTTGAGTCCAAACATCTCCCTTCTCCTATAACAAGTGATCATGGCAATCACACAGGATAGGCACTATTTTAGGGGCATCATAGTCCACAAGGGCTAAACATGACTGGGAAATACAGATGGACACAGGTGTATCCTAGGTGTGTCTGCAGGGACTACCTGTCACACAATGGCACTGATGGGGACCTGCAGCTCAGCCTCTCTCAGCCAAGCCAGGTGCTGCGGACCTGGTGCTGGGTGCCCCACCTTGCCCTCATGGGGAGCACAGGAACCACACAATGTCACAGTCTGTAGCCACTCTGTGCCAGTAACACACACGGTCAGTTCCCCCTACCAGGCTGAGGTGCTGTGGAGGCGCATACCCCATCTTGTGATCAGATGTAGACTGCTGATCTGCATGTGCAGTTCATCATGGGTATGGGTGGGTTTACCCTATCCTGGTAACCGCAACAGACAGTTTGTGCCGTCTTTCTGTAGCCAGCTAGCAATGTGTTAGACACTATAGAGATGTAGCCCACTGGTTACTCCAATGACTGTGGAGACAGAGGTGTGAGCTCAATCCTGCAGGGGTGTTATTTAAAAAGGCTGTCTGAGGGATTTCCTTTTAATTTAGATCAGTGCTGCCAGCAAAAACATCCTCACAGTGCTGTAACCTAAGGTGCCTCATAATGCGCCCTATAGGGTGTCCTATAAGGCACCCTATAGGGCACATTATAAAGGTGCCTTGGCAGACAGGGCACTTTATAATGTGCCCTATGGGGCACCCGATAGGGCGCCTTATGAGGCACCTTAGGTTACGGCACTGTGAGGGTGTTTTTGCTGGCAGCACTGATTTAAATTAAAAGGAAAACCCTCAGACAGCTTTATTATATAACACCACTGAGGATCAAACTCATGACCTCTGCCTCCACAGTCATTGTATTGACCAGTGTGCTACCCCTCTTTAGCTAGCTTTGTGGCGCTGCTACATAATTATGGTTACCGTGCGCTAACAAGCCACCGTGCACACACTATCGCACGATGATGACAAGGCACTCTATCGCGCGATAACCAGCTATTGTTGCCTTGATGCTCGAATGCCCACTTCCTTATATGGAATTCTTCATGTTAACGCTGCAACTAGCGCCGGTAGCATTAGGACGGTTTAGTAAACATACCCCTTAGTCACAATTTGGATTTCTGAAAATGTGCATGCAGATGTGCAAATCACAGAGATGCCCCCGGAACCATTTCACAAATGGCTTTTAAAGATGTCTATGAACTAGGTTAGAGCACAAAACACCCATGGGTGTGAAACATAAACAGTACAAAACAGGTGCACCAAAGGTGATATAGAAACTGCTTTATTGTAAGACCCCAATGCGTTTTGGCTTGATGCCTTCTTCAAGGGGTATTTGCCTCAAGAAAATACAAATTAATAAATTAAATACTAAGTACAATCTCAAACATCAAAAGCAGACACAAGCAAATAAAATCAATGACAAAAGTTTCTAGTCCCACAGGTGCTCCTTGTGGTCTTGGGCAAGCCACTTAACCCTCCATAGCCCATGTTCCCTGTAAAATAGTTAGCTCCAAGTTATAATGCCCTGTTCAATGCAATTTCAGTTTGTTTAATGTAAACCGCACTGATGCAGAATAGCGCGGTATATAAGAGAATGTAAATAAATAAATAAATAAATAAAACAAATGTAATATAATCATAAAACAAAAACACATTATATAATTAAAACCATATATAAAACCATTATGTGCCAAGCAAATGTTTAAAAATGCTTAAGAATATAATAATAATGTAAACAAAGACAAATAGGACCAAAGAAATCTAGAAAGTAAAAGCATTAAACCCTTAGAGCTTCAGACAGTGATAGTAGTTATACCAGGATAAAGCCTATATGTGAGGGACGAGGAGGACCTAAATATTATCAAACTGTCAGACCATTACAGTGTTCAACACTGTTAGTTGGAAAACTAATAATAAAGTAAACAATACATGGACACACCAAATAAAAAGTAAAAAAAACAGATAGGGGGTTGCCAAAATGCATTGGGGTCTTACATTGCCCACGTTCCCTGTAAAATAGTTATCTCCAAAGTTATAATGCCCTGTTCAATGTAATTTCAGTTTGTTCAAATTAAACCGCCTTGATATCATGAAAGGCGGTATATAAGAAATGTTAAATAAATAAATAAAAATAAAGCTGTTTCTACATCACCTTTGGTGCACCTGTTTTGTACTGTTTGTTTTAAAGATGTCTCCCATGCAAATATGGCCAAGTAGGCAGGGGGCCTGGTGGAGGCATGTCAGGGGCATTGCTATGGACTTAAATGTCAGCTTCAGACATGTGGGGGAAGTCCAAGTTTAGACCTGCTCCAGGCATGAATAGGCATCAGGCATGTGCTTGTTTTGGCTGTAAAACATCCAGAGGGTGTAGAGAAGATGATATTCCACCATCCCCAGTACTCTACACAATCACAATGATAGCAGCAGTAGGATTTGAGCCCTGGCTTCCCTGGTCCTAGTCCATTGCTCTAGCCCAGGGGTTTCCAACCCTGTCCTGGAGGGCCGCAATCCTGGCAGGTTTTTGGGATAGCCCTAATGAATATGCATGAGATATATATGCATTAGAGATATCCTGCCAATCTGACTGGTTTGTGGCCCTCCAGGACTGGATTTGGAGACCCCTGCCTTACACCTCTGTCATTTAAGATTGTGAGTGCGCAAGGTACAGATGTCCTAGATATCAAAAGGGTAGATAGACTTTGTCACATTCCTCCTCACTTCTCACCACCACCAAAATGTGGTCTATTCGACAACTTTTTGGTGGTGGTGGGAATAATCATTAGGGCTATCCCAAAAACCTGCCAGGATTGTGGCCCTCCAGGGCAGGGTTGGACACCCCTGCTCTAGCCATTAGGCTATTCCTAGACATCCCCATTTTTGAATACTATTCTGAGGATATCTATGTAGGTGCTCTGCAAGCATCCATATTGGGCATGTCCATGTTTGTGAATTCGTGCCTGCACTAGGCCATGCCTGCTTTTTTTTTCAGACATTCTGGCTTGCCACATCCCAGATTACCCTTGGACATCATTTGTAAAATGTGCCTTTATGTGTGTAATTTTTTGGCATGAACAACGTGCATAGTATTGTTTAACCAAATCTACGTACGATGTTCCATTTTTTTGCCCAGCTCTACTTATGGGAATGCTTTCCCAGCACTGAGGTAATTTCCTAACAGGGTGCCTGAAGTTCCAAAAAATACCTATCTTATGTTTATTTCATAAAGGCCAGGACGCTCTCCATGAGCACATTAATTCTCATGCAGAAATGTTCACCTGCTTGAAAGAAGGTGTAAATGTATGTGCATATTCAATGTGTGCACACACATACTTTATACCAGATGCATGCACATCACAACTCTGCCCGGTCTGCCCAAACTACAGCAGTGCTTCCCTTACTTATATCCAGTATAACCCCATTTCAGCATTTAAACATTTTCATGACCCCAGATGATGAAATCAAAATAGCAGACCTCATCTTCCCTCCCCTTCCTCATTCCCTTTCTTCTCTTCCCCCCCCCCCCCCACCCCACTTATCCAAAGCATGAAAGCATCAGTGGCAGTGGTGGTGACAATAGCAGCAGTTAGCCGAGGGTCCTCTGTGTCAGTGTGGGCTCAGAGATGCTAATAGTCCTCACAGGGTCCCAGTCTAACAGGAAGCCCACATAGAAGGAGAGGGCCGGGCCTGTGAACATACTGATTCACAGGCTTCTGTGCTGACTTCCACTACTGTGCACAGGTCACAGTGGAAGTCGAGAGGGAGGAGGAGAAGCCCCATCCACTGATGATGTAACTTTATTTGGGGTCTTGACCCATAGTTTGGAAACCACTGGCCTACAGGCAGTTTGCATATAATGAGCAATCTTGTTGCCGCACATACTTACATGTGCATATTTCACCACACAATTTTATTAGAACTCTTTCCATGTGTAAAACATGCTTGGCATGTAGAATACCCCAATGTAGAGAAAAGTACATGCATTGTTGAACAATGCACACAGTTTTACTTGCATATAAAGTGGGCATTAGAGGACACATTTCCATGATAATAACCAAGTTTTACACATTTACCTGAAATGTAGTCTCTTACCATCTTCATGCTTTACTCATTGAGTTCCAAAAATTGGGACCTACACACGAAAATGCATACATTCTTGTTTTATTATATATTGTATTTTGGGGAACGAAAGAAAGTCTTGAGACAAAAGCAAAGCTCACATGGGAACTGAATGGTTTCCAGTAAACTGACTCAACAAAAGCCCGCAGGATGAGCTCCACAGCTGTTTGTCTCTCTCTGCTTTTAAATGCTGTATGCTCTGAAGACTTACCAGTATGTACCATTTTTTCCAGAGGAGAAAATAATAAGAGTTCATTTTAATAAAAAATACTAAAATAAAACAGAAGCTTAACATGCAGTAACATAATATGAGGACAATAATGCATTGCATTTCTAGTGTAAAACAGTGTTATTTTAATATTACTTTTAATTGATAGTTTGTTTCTGACTTGACAGTATTTTTTTTATTTTTGTCTTGACAGTGATTTTTTCAGCATCCAGTCTTCAACAGTGGCCACTTCAAGCCACAAATATTGCTCAGATCTCAAAAAGTAGCAATGGCTATCCCAAGTCTACCTGGCTAATAATTTTCAATGGACTTTTCTTCCAGGAAACCATTCAAACCTCTTTTGAATCCTGCTATATTAGTCACACCTCAACTACATCCTCCAGTAAGAGATTCCACATTTTGTTAGGCACTGAGTGAAAAAAAACCACTTTCTAGGATTTGTTTTCAATCTGCTGGTCATTAGTTTCATGGAGTGCCCTCTTGCTTTTGAGTTATCTATCTAGTCATTCCAATCCAATCATAATTTTGGAATTTCTCTCATATCTCCTCTCCATCATCTTTTCTCCAAGCTGAAAAGCCCTAACCTCTTTATCTTTTTGTCACCCTTCTCTGAGCCTTTTTGAGATGGGATAACCAGAACTGCACACAATATTCAAGATATAGGGGAATGTTTACTAAACTGCGGTAACGTAGCAGCGGCTACGTTAATGCGCGTTAACGTTACCTAACGCGCGTTAATGTCACCATCCGCAGTAAGTCCCACAGAGGGTGGAGAGAGGGCGGAGAGAATGGGTCAATGGGCTTGGAGTGGGCATGGAGTGGGCGGGGAGAGGCTCCTGCTACACTAACGTAGGGAACTGAAGGGCTTAACATTACTGGGACTGAAAACCTGTCGTTAGATGCACATTTGCAGGAGGGTGAAACCATTTATCCATCAGCAATGTACATAATAGGCAGGGAGCCCAAGAAAAGTGATAGTAGTGCTCCTTTTGTAGCAACAACATAGTGCCCAAGTATGAAAGGCCACTATGGCGATGGTGCAAATGGGGCATAGGGGGCTGCAGGTGGGACATGTAGTGGGGGCAGCTGGGGCACAGGGCGGACTAGGCTGTCACCTAGGTGGCACATAGGAACATAGAAACTGGAAATCAGCAAGACAGCAGCTGACCAAGGCCAAACATGCCCAGTAGTCGGTGTTCCACAGTGTCCCATCCAGGGGACATAACCCAGCAAGTACACCAAAGGTCACACAGGTACCACTATGCCTTTAATAAGGCAATCAGTGCACATCTGGGGACCACTCTAACAAGGGTCCACAGACCTTACCCAGGATGCGTCCCAAACATCTCGTAAACCCAGCTAACTGAGCACCCTCTACTGCAGCCCCTAGTACGGCATTGCAGGGTGTGACCACACGTTGTCTGAAACATGTATACACCCAGTAGGCCAAACTGGGTACACCATACCTGAGGTGCATGCCCTAGCCTGTCCACAGTCGGCTGTCACAACACAATCTACCTACATCTACCTGGTCCACCCTAGCCAATAGTTGCTAGAGCACTGACCTGACATCCCCCCAACCATCTCTCCCCCATGTGGAAGGGACATAACATTGGTAGGCAGTGATGGGGGGGGATGTGTGGATGTCCATGTATGCCTCCCCACCCCAGACTTTGCACCCTAGGCAACCGCCTACCTGCAGAGTGGATGGCCTGGGACTGCACACTACCAGCACCAACAGCATATGGCCAGGCAGCATGGAAGGGGGGTGTGTGTTGGTGCTGGAGGGGGCAGTGGCACCTGCCTGCAGTGGACCTAGGCCATGCCCTGTACAAGTACGTGGTGTACAGTGTAACAGAAAAGGTCTGGCTGAGGAGAAATAAAGGTAGCCCCAGGGACTACTGTTTTTCTGTGGCAACAGTGTGATGCAGTCCACACAGCCAGTGTGTCCTAGAGCAGAGGGTCACAGGTTCAAGTCCCAGCTGTGGATCCTGCAGAGCATGTCCCTATGTTTTACCCTACAATGCAGATAGAACATCAACATGTGCAATCCCCAAAGTAGCTGCCAACAGGGGTACAAACACCCACTCACACAGGCTCCACTATCCAAAGCTCCATGAAGAGTCAGGCTGTTGGCCCCAGCACGGAGTCGCAGTTATCACCAGAGCACTATTACTATCTCCTGCACAGTTTGGCAATGTCAGCACTGTGATCAGGACCAGTGTGGTGGGCAGGGTTGCCAACCACCCCTATCTTTGCACAATGCTGCAATAGGAGTGTATGTGTGTGTGTATGTCTATCCATTGTTTTGTGGCTGCCTACACCTCACTGGGCCCACAATGTTCCACTGTTACAAGCGTTAGCCTGTAAATGTGCATAATGAGGAGCAAGGTATTGTGGGTATGGCCCAGACAGTGCAGACTGGGCAGGATGCATCTGCAGAGGGTGTAGAGCAATGGCTGGGACATTGTAGTGCCCAGCCACCACCTGCATGGACAAGGTGGCCACAGCACATCTTGCTGTTAAGGCACTCTCACACTGATCAAACAATGACCATGGCACAGCTATGTTCCCACATAGTGCTACATAGTATTTGTCTTGAGTGGTATACATGTGTTCCCTGTTCTGGAGGGACACTCACTGGGGTACCTGCTGGGTGTGCATAGTTCCATTGTGAACATGCAAGATAGACTGGCTAGCAGAGTGTCCATGGTAAGTTTGTGCATGGCTGGAACAGCTGGTGTGATGCAGCAGGTGCAATCTGACTGTGCCTGCTGCTGGTGACTGTCAGACCATGGTTGGGGGTTTCAGAGGCTCCTAGTACTTCTGTTGTTCTGCCAGTGGCCTAGCAATAGGTACAGATCTGGTCTGATCCCCTGATGACATCCACAACCTAAGGCACCTTAAGGATGGTAAGATGCATCAGGATTGACAGGCATGAGCTGTAAGGTAGGGGAACAGCTGTAGTCCTAAAACTGGTGGGAGCAAAAAGGAAGGGCAATGGACAGGTAGTCTACTGTAGTGCGCAGCATTGCAGCATATGTGTGTTGCATCTTACGCGCAGTGCAGTGAACGCGTGTACGCCCGTACATTGCAGCACTGAAGATGTGCAGTGTTCATAATAATGCTTGTGACATCTGGGACGTGCGTTATTACACGCCATAATCTGACCACATATTGTAAGGCGCTTAGACGTATCTCATAAGGCACGTAGAAAGGTTTGTAATGTCACACATGTTATTGTGTGTGCTGCGCGTCAGACACCCTGCTACACGCGTTCTCCACAATGCACATACGATGCAACATGCATATACCGCACTACTGCATGCTAATCTAGCAGACACGATGGCCACTTGGTGGAACATATTTGCATTGTACTTATTGTGGTTGTTTGGGATAGTGGTTGCATACGTGCGTGGAGCCAACATAGGTTGTGGGTTTGGGCCCCACAGTTTCCTTTTCATTTGTTCTGCTCTCCTTACCATACAATGGCTCCGGCTTCATCCCTTCTCCACACACCCTTCCTTCTCTTCACTGTACAATGCAGTGTCCCCTCCATGCAGCCTATCCGTCACATGCTAGCTGTTACATATGCTCCCTTTCTTTGGGCTGTCTGGGTGGGCAGGTGGCTCAGTGGTTTGGTATTGGTGTTTGGGCTCTTCAGTGTTCCGGTTCAATTCCCTCTTACTCCTCTTTGGATCCCTTGCCCATTTTGCCCTTATACACACACCATCCACACAGCTGGCCCTTCAGACCGACCCCTGACGCCCCTTCCTTTACCATTGTTTACTCCTCTGCATGCTGTGTTCACTGCACACCATTTCTTGGTGTGTGTGTATATGTTAACTGTGGCTCACGTCCCCATTATAGACTGCAATATCAGCTGCCTGTGGTCTATGGCCTTACACCTATGGCTCCGTTTCTCATGTGGCACCATGTCTGCACATCCCTCAGCGCATCTTCTACTGTCTGCGTGCCTTTGATTGCAGCCCCTTCGGATACTGCTGCTTCCCGTCGGCTGTGATGTTAACACGCGGTAGATCCAGGCGCACTGTACCGCGCATTAGGCACCTTGTAACAAGCGTTACCTGACACGGCTTGCTTTAACGATGCACCGCCCACTCCTTTATATGGGCATCTGTAACATTACCGGGGAAATTAACGACGGTAACATTACCGCGGTTTAGTAAACATACCCCATAGTCACACCAAAGACCTATATAGAGCCATAATAATATTCTCAGTTTTCTTCTCCATCCCTTTTCGAATAATGCCCAATATTCTCTTTGCTGCTATAGTAACTGTGGCACACTGGGCAGAAAATTTCAATGCATTGACCACAATGACTCAAATTTCTTGGGTGGTGATGCCTAACTCGGAACCCAGCCTTTTGTTCCTGTAGTTGGAATTATTATTTTATTACCTCCACACTGTCTCAATGCATGGCCTCTGTAATGCTGCCACATGGTCAACAATTCATACTTTCACAAGCATTACTGCCTTGATAGTTCATCATCTTCAGACCTACATTTGGACAGTCTGTTCAACAAAACCTTTTTGCACTTTAATCAACCATCCACCTCAGGTCATCATTCACCAGCAGTTATACCTTCTTGGATGACCCTCTGCTCTGGACTCACCATCAAGTGTGCCTGCTTTTCCCCTGCTTGTCCATGGAGAAAGCATAATTGCTTACCTGTAACAGAAGTTCTCCAAAGACAGCAGGGGAATGAAGCCATACTTTTCCTACCCTCCAAAACCCCACTATTGTGGTCTGTTCGATTTCATCTTTTCAAGCTTTGGAATGACTGAGGGCAGCTGTGAGTGTCAGGATCTATGAGACCACCCACACATGCTCAGTGTTGAGAAGAAAAAGCTAGGAGAGAGCTCCACACATTGGATCAGTCCACAGGACTTCACCATAAGGTGTGGCTGCATTCCTCTGCTGTCTACAGAAAACCTCTGCTATAGGTAAGCAACTACACTATTTTATTTATTTAACAATTTTTTATATACTGCCTTATTATAGAATCAAAGTAGTTTACATTATAACTCACACAGTTACAGAGAACTTATTATGGAACTCAGGGAGGGGTGTAATACAGGGGATGCTCCGAAGCATAACTTATTTACAATGGAACCTATGTACATACAATATGTGGTAGAGGTCTAGCTGATATGGTGTTAGGTGGCTTCCTTGAAATGATCAACAAACTATCTGATCATTTTATTTTTAGAATTATATTGTTCCTGGACTCTTATTTACTAATTGGTGTCTTTTCTATTTTCTGTTTCTTTCTATCTCCTTGTCTTCTTCCCTTCCTCCTTTACATTCACTTCTGACAATGATCTTTCAGCTTTTCTCATTCACCTCATTCCTTCGTCCCTTCTTTCATCTCAAAGCTTCAATCTCACTTCTCACCTACTTTTCACCTTTCCATCTCAGTACTCCCAACACCCCCCCCCCCCATCTTTCACTGCTTCCCCTTTTTCACCTACTATGTAGTTCCTCATTTCTATCCTCTGTACTCACCCCCTCTCTAACCCTTCTCTATTTTCCTCTGTATTTCATGTCTTCTCCAGACTTGGCCCCTCCCCTGTCATTTATACTTTCCTCTGCTTCCAAATCATTTCTTCTGTCTTTTATTCCCTAACCAGCTTCCCATTTCTTCTTTCACCTCCTCTATTTTATCTTCCTTCATCCCTTTCAAAGACCCATCCCATTCCTCTATCTCATCTCCTCTACAACTCCCTTTCTATATCTACTGCTTCCAAACCATTAACTATGAGTTTGATATTCGAAGGCCCTTACACGGGTAACTTCCTTAGTTATCCATGTAAGGGCCTTATCAGGGATATTCGAAGGGCACCTACACGGGTAGTGCCCTTCGAATATCCCAGCTAAGTCCGTAATGCGCCCAGATGCTATCCGCATAGCATCGGGGCATATTAGGGGAGTTCCGGGGTGGAGCAGGAGTGGAAGGTGGGGCTACATGGGTAGCAGCAATTTTTGTAGCCCTCCGCACCTTAAAGATAGGCAAGAAAAAACCTTGCCTATCTTTAAGATGCAGAGGCTATGCGTTTAGCAATGAAAATCGCTGCTACCCGTGTAGCCTTTGTGGCTGCCGGGGTGTCCAGGCTAACCAGGATATTCACTTCTGCTGGTGCAGAAGTGAATATCCTAGTTAGGGGGGGGGGGGGGGGGTTGGCGGGCAGGCTATACGCTGCCATGGCGCATATCATAGTAACATAGTAAATGACGGCAGATAAAGACCAGTATGGTCCATCTAGTCTGCCCATTAAGATGGCAAGAGTAGGTGCACCTGCCGCTCCATGAAGGTCACACCTCCCCATGTCTTTGTTTAGGGCTGAACCCACTGCTCTGTGTAGGACACCCCTGTTTGTTGAGAAATTAGATAGTTACATTTATTTTGATTTTATCCTGTTGCTGTAAAGGGATCCACTGTGTCTATCCCATGTCATTTTGAATTCTGTCACTGTATTTTTCCCCACCACTATACCATCGGGAGGGCATTCCAAGCATCCACCACCATTTCAGTGAAAAAGTATTTCCTGACATTGCCTTTCAATTTACCCCCTTGCAGCTTCATGTTATGCCCTCTAGTTTTACAGCTTCTCCGTCTTTGGAAGAGGTTTGTTTGTTCATTAATTCTCTTTAAGTATTTAAAGGTCTGAATCATATCTCCCCTAACCCTCTTCTCCTCCAGGCCCTATGTTTCTTCAGCCTGGCTCATACACCTGCTCTTACTCTTCACACCCAATCACCTGCTCCCTACTGTCCTCCTAGTCTCTGAATTCATAGTCTCTACTCTTCCCCTACTTAAGCCATTAATCCCCTCTTTCTCATCCTACACAGCACTTGACCAAGTCCTGAGTTACTGCTGTTCTTCCAACCAGTCTCCAAGTCTCTACTTAACCCCAAGTCCTTGTTCTCCCTATACCCATATCCCCAGCACCTTCTCACACACCTCTTTCCACCTACCTCCTTTCTCAGCATCTAACCACCTACCTCTTCCTCTCTCCATGTCCCAGCATTTACCCTTCCATCTTTGCTTCCTTCTCCCTAGCTTCTGCACCCTGTCTAGTTCCCTTCCTTTCTTCTTATCTTCTCCTAGCGTCTGCCTCCATTTCTCTCTTTCTACCTGTCCATTCACCCATCTTTTCCCTCCCTCCACAGTATCTGCCCCAGTCTCTTAATTTCCACCTGTTCTTCTGCGTCTATCTCCCCTTTCTCCACAGTATCTGCTGGCCTATCTTCCTTTCTCCATCCAAGCATCTGCATCCTACCCCACTCACACCTAGCATCTTCTCCTAGTAGTGGTGGGATGCTGTCACACTACTTCCCAGCACTCTACCTTCCTCACTATGGGGGTCATTTTGGAATCCATATTCTGCTTTGGACATCTGCAAATGGGCATAGAGATGTCTCCAGAGCTATTTTAGAATCCGGCTCTGGGGATGTCCGCAGTGTGAGGGCATCCAAGTCTGAATGGGGAATGGTGGAGGCATGGCCAGGGCATGGATGTATGGCAACACATCTAAGTTTAGACCTGCTCCAGGCATGAACAGTGCTCATTTTGGCTGAAAAACATCCAGATGGTATAGAGAAGAAAGCGCTCCATCATTCTCAATACTCAGCACAATGTCAACGATAGCAGCAGTGGGATTTGCACCCTGGCTGCACTGTTCTTAGCCCACTACTCTAACCATTAGGCTATCCTAGACATCCAGGTTCTGAAATACAGTTCTGGGGATATAATGGCCTCACAGATATCCATATCGGGCACGTTCATATTTGTGAAATTGTGTCTGCACCTGAACATGCCTGCTTTTTTTTCAGATGTTCTAGCTTGGACATCCCTTCTAAAATTCCTCTTCATGCTTCTGCCACTGCATGTGCATTGAAACTTCACGGGTGGCATATCCTATTGGTATTCATATGAGACCATCAACGGGAAGTGCAGGATTGCTGCCTAGGAGCTTTCAATGTGCTTGTAGTGCCAGCTGCATAGTGAGGAAGTGAGAAACAAACTTTGGATCCCTAGGAACTGAGTTAGGGTTTTGTCACCTTCCAGCAATCTAAATCACTGCACCCCCTCCTCTTCCAACATGTCATCTCCTCCCCTAAACCCCTAAACCACTTCCTGTCAGGTGTGTCACCTCCACCACCCTACTTTCACTTGGACCAGAAGAAGGAGGAACTCAGTGAGGCACGGGCCTTCCAACAGAGGCCCATGCTCCAGCAGTGTGGCACCCCACCCTCTCCAACAACTTTCTAGTGGAGGGCTGGGATGCGGCAAGTCCAGCACAACACAATAAACAAGCCCAGTGCCCCTCACAAATCCATGCCTCCCCCCTCCCCGCCCATCTGTTCCCCTCCTCTTCAGCTGGCAGGGCCTGGGTATCCTCACCAGCTATGGAAAGCCTCTTGACTGATTCTCCCAGTGGGCTAGGAATGGGCTGGGGGCATTAGATGGGCTTGCGACCAGAGGCTTGCTTGCCTGAAGGAGGAAATGCTGAGGCTTGTACAGTTTCCATGTAAAGGAAAATGCAAAATAAAATTAAAATGATTTTTTTGGCAGGAGCATTCAGATGTTTGCTAGAGTCAAGAGGATGAATGTGGCAACTGGGTATATCCGTCTTTCAGTGCTGGGGGGATTCCATCAGCAGTCAGATCCTGAAAAAGAGCCATCATTGGCACCATTGTTCAGAGCGCCCTGCGAGGATCCTGCTCATGCTGCAGTAAAGCTTAATCATTTCAAGCAGTGCCGCCGCTTCTTCACTTCTCTTCGCCATATATCTGAGCAACAGGAATCTCAAACATTTCTGATGCAGCAGCTTTTGCTGAATTGCACCAAAGTGATGAAATGAGAAAAGTGCTGTATGCCAGGAATTTAAAATTTTCATTTGGTTATTTGTTTTCATCACTGTTACCATAAGGACAGCTGAGCTATTGCTGCAATAGCAGATTTTCTAACTCCTTTAAAGAGCAATCAGTCAACCAAACAACAGTGTATACTATCCCCTGTAAAGTAGTACAAAACATGGGCCATGATTGCATGCTGTCAATGCCTGCTATTATCGCTGAGCTGGCACTAGGGAAGGGAGGGGGCAGCCAGAGCAATAGCTCTGGGATTCCATATCACAGAAGGCCCCTCCCTGCCCAAAGCTGAAGGAGGCACAGCCTGCCAGTTGGCTTTGGGGTTCACTTCCCATTTCTGGGCCTGAGCCCCAGCTTGTCTCGTCATTTGAAGCGTTCTCTCTCCTTCAGCTGATGGTAGCTCTTTCGCACAGTAACAGATCCTTTTAGCAGCAGATCTACAGACTGACAGTGCTGGCACCCATGGATATTCAGTGGCATTAATCGTGTTATTACCGCTGAATATCCCGAGGACTGCAATTAATTCGGTTAGCAGGTCTTCTAACCGTGTTAATAGCATCATCTTCACAGAAACATTTTATTTATTTATCTGATTTTATATACTGCACTATTTTGTAATCAATGTGGTTTACAGAGAACAAGTATTCACTCATTACATAGAACAGGTTTTCACAGAACAAGTAAACAGAACACTCAAAAGCTATTACAGTTAACAGTAACCTTTTACATTACAACAGGGGGTGTCAACTTGGGTAGTAACTGGGCGAACTATTTACAAGATGGTTAGTGGGCTATGATGTGTAGGTGGGTCTGGGCTATGGCAAGGAGGTAGATCCAAAGCGGAGCTATGTTATATGTTCATAATATAGTTGGAAAAGATGTGTCTTTATTGCTTTCCTGAAGGTAGAGAGGTCGGAAATGGCGCGGATTGGGGCAGGGAGGGAGTTCCAGAGAGGTGGCAAGTATAGTGTGAAGGCTCGGTTCCTAGCAGCTTGGGAGCTTTTTCTTTTTACTGAAGGGATGGTGAGTGTGTTTGCCATGATTGTCTGTCTCATTCTATTGTCCATCTTTATCCATCCAGTAATACACCTCATCTAACATGGCTACCAGCACTGTTTCTGTGTCATTTCCCCTCCTAAAACCTGCTTGCCCTAAATCCAGTTTCTCATGATCCTCCCAAAAAGGATCCTACTTGCATTACTGTGGCAGGTGCAGGCCTGTGACCCATGGTGTCTGACATAAGCAGGCCAGCATAGCTAGCTTGACCTGTAAATGAGGCCTGTGGAGAGGCATATAGGATTGCACATCCCCCAATATGCTGCTATTGTAGGATAGAACTCTGTAAGAGAACTAAACTAACTTAGGTAAGCAAAACTGAGAGATGGAAAAATACAGAAAAAACATGTTTAAAAGTTACTGATAAGAAAAAGTACATCTGCAAAGAAATAATTGGGAGTGCTGACAGATGAGTTGCAGAGCCCTGCTCCTCTGCATGCACAAATTGGTTCTATGGCCTTGAGAGTGTGAAAGTAACAAGTTGATGAACTGACCATTGTAATTGGGACTAGAAGGGGGGTATGCAGGTGTCATGCCCACTGAAGGGACATAATTGGATAAACTTATCAGTACCAGGACCAATGGAAGGGGTATGGGAGGTACGGGAGAGTACCGGGACCAATGAAATGTTTTTCTATACCTAGAATGGAACAGAAGTCTATAAAAGTTGTTGTAATGCTAGAAAACTTTGCTCAGCCATTTTGAAATTGACTGGTTCGAGACTTGTGCACAAATAAATGATTTGGACCTTCTGAACAGACTCCTGGTATCATTGGTTTGTCTGCGCTTTGCTGCTACATATTCTTGGTGCGTTGGCCGGGAAGTTGTGGAATCAAAGTGTATATAGGGCAATATACCACGACTTTCCGCCTCTATAGGCTTGGTCCTGCCGGGATCGCGCCCTTCCGACGAGGGCTGCTCCCTGGCGCCACCGGTCCCTTGTATCAGAGGGAGCTGGTCGGACCTCGGCGGGTGCCGGGCCCGGTTGGAGCCAACGCCTCGAACCCGAGTGAGGGGAGTCCGAGGTCCAACTCATGCGCCTGCTTGGGAAGTTTGAGGACCGGATCCGGTGAGTATAGTTTTGATTTGGTGTCTAGACAGAAATAGAAAGAGCAGTACTGCCATTGGAACTTGGAATTTGGAATTTGTAATCTCGAGATATTGGGAATTGGTAAGAGAGCTTGATCACCTCTCAAGGAAGGGCCGAGTAACCCCGCATGGGAATTCGCCGGGTGAAACCCCCATCCTTATTGTAATTGGGAAAAAACTAGTCAGAATAGATAGAAACGAATGCATTCTGGGATACGTTGCTAGCATGATTGTGTGAACGAAGTGTGAATGAGAGGTCTGGCAGCACGGACCAAGTGAAGGCGGACCCCTGAGTAGCGCATTTCCTGACCGGGCGACCGCGTTCAGGTCGCGAAAAGGGGGAAGCGATTGTCGTCTTGTCTTGTTATTTGTAATCCTTATACGTTTCCAGGGCCGTGAGGACCCCTTACCCACGGTCCGCCCTCCTTTTCCCTTCTGTCTGTTGTTGCGCGCACACATCGAAATGGGAGGGGCAGGGTCTACTAGAAACACTCCATTAGAATGTATGATCGCACATTTTAAAGAGGGATATTCAGGAGATTATGGTATTAAAATGACAGCAGCCCGTTTGCAGATTTTGTGTACTAGGGAGTGGCCCGATCTAGACCCCATCTGGCCCCGAGAGGGAACGTTCAATGTAGAGATTATTCAGTCAATACACCGTAGAGTGCGGATAGCGCACCCAGATCAGTACCCCTATATAGATTCCTGGTTAAGTATTTGTGAAGATCCGCCCCCCTGGGCGCAGCGCTGTTATGAGGAACAGTGCAGAATAATGTTAGCGAAAACAGATTCTAGACAGAAAACAGAACATCCCAAAATGAAAGAGCAGGATAAGAAAGCCAGAAAGAAGCCCATCCTGGTAGATCCTGATTCCCCAGAAATAATTCTCAGGCAGCCCCGAACCCCAGGTCCAATAAGAGTAGCCCGGCGTCCTGCCCCAGAACCCCAGCGACGGCCGGAGCGGGACCCAACCCCTGATCCACCTCCAGGAGGAGAGGAAGAGGCAGAATTAGCTGAAAGAGAAGAGGATGCCATAAAAAGCGAGTCAGAAACGGAGGTAGAAGAAGGAGAAAAAGAGAATGCCCCAGACGAGGAGGACAGTGTACAAGCGATTGCTAGCACCAGTACGCCAGTAAAAGATGTACCCAAAGTGAAACCTGTTGGGAAAAAGAAAGTGACCCCTTCAAAGACAATTACAACAATAACCCTTAGTTCCCAAAAGACACCTACAGCGGCCAAAATGTTTCCCTTACGGCAAGTCCCGGGAGTGCCCGTAAAGAATGATAATGATGAGGTGGTAGCGGGACCCCTAACTTATGTGTATATCCCTTTCTCTACAACTGATTTATTAAATTGGAGGTTGCATTATGCCTCCTATACTAGTAAGCCCCAGGAGCTGACAGAATTAGTAACTACTATTATGGAAACTCACCAACCCACTTGGCCAGATTGTCGCCAGCTCCTGACTACCCTATTCACGACAGAAGAGCGAGCACGAATTAGGAAAGCAGCTATTGAATGGATGGCAGAGAACCCCGTAGCTCCGGGACCAGGGCAGAATATTATAGACCGTCGGGAAGCAGCCCAGAGAGAATTCCCGAATGAGGACCCCCATTGGGATCCAAATACAGAAGAAGGAACCACAGCCCTAGCCCGTTTTCGCCAAGGCTTTTTACAAGGCCTGAAAAGGGGGGGCCAGAAAGCTATGAACCTTTCCAAAGTTGCAGGAGTTATCCAAGGGATAGATGAGAGCCCAGCAGATTTTCATGAAAGATTAACTGAAGCATACAGAATGTATACTCCCTATGATCCCGAGGCACCAGGAAGTTTATGTATGGTGAATTCTGCTTTTGTAAACCAGTCTCAACCAGACATTAGACGTAAATTACAGAAATGAGAAGGGTTTGCGGGCATGAATGCAACACAGTTATTGGAAGTCGCTCATAAAGTGTATGTGAATCGTGATAATGAAAGACAGAGAGAATGTGATAGAAAGATGAAGAAGAAAGCTGATTTTTTGGCTGCGGCCATAGTTGAACAGAAAAGGGGAGGTGTCCCTAGTCGAAGGAGCAGAGGAAGAGGGCGGGGTCAAGGCGGAGGCCGGACCCAGAGGCTAGGCGTGAACTAATGCGCCTACTGCAGAGAGGAAGGACATTGGAGAGATACGTGCCCGCAACTTGTAGACGCCCAGCAAGATGACGACAACGATCATCAGTGGCGAGAAGAAAAACGAGGCTATCCCCGAAATCGAGGAGGAGCCAATCGAGAACAATTCCAGCGAGAAAGAGGAGGAGGAGCCATTCAAGCATTGGCCACGCCGGCCCATGATGAGAATGACGTGGATTAGGACAGACCGGGCTCCCAGTTTGCTTTAGGTCTCCAGGAGCCTATGGTCGGAATACAAATAGGAGACCAAATTATGGACTTTATGGTTGATACTGGAGCACAACATTCAGTAATAGACAAAAAGATAGCCCCATTCTCTACAAAAGCAGTCACCATTATAGGAGCAACTGGTGCCAAAGCCACAAAGTCTTTTCTTCAGAATCGTATATGCAGTCTAGGAGGACAGCAAATAACTCATCAATTCCTTTACATGCCCGAATGTCCAGTGCCATTACTGGGACGAGATATGTTAGCCAAGCTTCAAGCACAAATATCCTTCTCTGAACAAGGAGAAATGCAAATGACAGTAAACTCCCAAGCCAAACCAGCAGGAGTAATGCTGCTGACAGTGCCCCGAGAAGAAGAATGGAGGTATTACGTTGATGACTCCATCCAAGACACCTATTTTGAACAAACTTTAAAGAACATCGATGCACCACCTGGAGTATGGGCAGAAGGCAGTCCCCCAGGCCTAGCCAAGCATATAGCTCCAGTGATTGTAACCCTCAAGCCTAGTGCTACACCAGTGCACGTCAAACAGTACCCTCTCCCAAGAGCTGCAATTGAAGGCATTCATCGCCACCTACAAAGATTGCTCGAGTATGGCCTACTAAAAGTATGTCAATCCCCATGGAACACTCCACTTTTGCCAGTAAAGAAACCTGGGACGGATGATTACCGCCCAGTACAAGATTTAAGAAGAGTAAATGATGCAGTTGAAACTATACATCCAGTTGTACCCAATCCTTACACTCTTCTAGGACTGATACCTGCTGAAGCTACCCATTTCACTGTACTGGATTTGAAAGATGCATTCTTTTGCATAAGATTAGCCCCTATAAGTCAAATATTGTTTGCATTTGAATGGCAGAACCCCGTCTCTGGAAGAGGGGGCCAACTCACCTGGACAAGATTACCCCAAGGATTCAAGAATTCGCCTACCATCTTTAGTGCTGCACTGAATCAAGACCTTTCAAGCTATCCAGTAGCCCCGGGGAAGAGAGTGCTTCTCCAATACGTGGATGATCTGTTGATAGCTGCCATATCAGAAAGTGAATGCATACTAGCCACCAAAGATCTCTTGCAGTTACTAGATGAAGCTGGATACAAAGTTTCCAGAGCAAAAGCACAGCTATGTCAAAAAGAAGTGAAATACTTGGGTTTTCGTATAACCCAAGGGAGCCGAAGATTAGGCAGAGAAAGAAAAGAAGCAGTATGTAGAATTCCAACTCCAACAACCAGAAAGCAAGTCAGAGCCTTTCTGGGAGCGGCAGGATATTGCCGAATCTGGATACCCAACTTTGCCCAAATTGCCAAACCACTGTATGAAGCCACAAAAGGAGAAGAGAAGTCACCACTGGAGTGGGGACTTGAGCAGGATACAGCCTTCCAGAAATTAAAGGAAGAATTGATGTCATCTCCAGCACTTGGACTACCAGATGTCCACAAACCTTTCCACTTGTTTGTACATGAAGCACAGGGAAATGCCTTAGGCATGTTGACTCAGAAATTGGGAAATTGGGAGCGACCTGTAGCATACCTATCGAAACAATTGGACCCTGTGGCCAAAGGATGGCCACCTTGCTTGAGAGCAGTTGCAGCTACAGCGCTATTAGTGAGCGAAGCAGACAAGCTCACACTAGGACAGAACATACGAGTCACTGTGCCACATGCAGTCCTTGCCCTTATGGAACAAAAAGCAAATTATTGGCTCACCAATTCCCGAATGTTGAAGTACCAAAGCATGTTATGTGAAAACCCACAGATACAACTCTAAGTGAGCCATGCCTTGAATCCAGCTACCTTGATACCCATCAGTGAAGAACTCCCAGAACATGACTGTATCGAAGTCATGGAAACTGTGTTCTCCAGTCGACCTGACTTGACAGATGTGCCCATAGACAATCCTGACCAGATCTATTACGTTGATGGGAGCAGTCTCATCCTTGATGGACGACGCTGTGCCGGATATGCAGTCGTCACTCAACACGAAGTAGTTGAATCATCAGCTCTAGCCTCAGGCACATCAGCCCAGAAAGCAGAATTGATAGCACTCACCAGAGCATTGTTGTTAGGAGAAAAACTTGTGCTAAATGTATATACAGATTCCAAATATGCCTTCACTACCTTGCATGCCCATGGAGCCCTCTATAAAGAACGAGGGCTCATCACATCCGGAGGAAAATCAGTCAAATATGGTCCCGAGATATTGATGTTACTTGATGCAGTTTGGGCCCCAACACGTGTAGCTGTCATGCATTGCAGAGGACACCAAGCAGGAAAAGGAGAAGTTGCCCGAGGAAATAGATTTGCAGATGCCTCAGCACGACAAGCAGCTATGACAGGACAGATTGCCCCACAAGCTATGCCAATGCAAGCAGCATTGTTTCCAGTACCTTTGAATCTATGGACACCACGATATACCACCAAAGAATTAGATTACTATTGTAACAAAGAAGATGGAGTACTGAAAGATGGATGGATTGAGCTGCCACCAGAAGAGGGCAGTCAACCCCCTGGATGAATAGTGATTCCTGAACTGTTAGGACCATCTTTTGTCAAAGCTTTCCACGAAGCCACCCACTACGGGAAGAGTGCTATGGAAAAAGCACTCAGACCACATTTTTACATCCCTCTATTGACAACCATATCAGCTTCAGTAGCACGTCAATGTCTAACCTGTGCCAAAAATAATGCCAAGCAAGGCCTTATAACGGCACCCCGAGTTCAGTCAGGAGGTGTCACCCCCATGCACAACCTCCAAGTTGATTTTACCGAAATGCCAAGAGCCAATGGATACCATTACCTATTAGTATTAGTTTGTACTTTCTCTGGGTGGGTAGAAGCATTCCCAACCAGAACTGAGAAAGCCCGAGAAGTTACCAAAGTCTTAATGAGAGAGATTGTTCCTAGATTCGGAATTCCAGCAGTAATAGGGTCAGACAATGGACCCTCATTTGTCTCCCAAGTTACTCAGCAGTTAGCAAAAGCTTTACAGATACAATGGAAACTCCACACTGCATACAGACCCCAGAGTTCAGGGAAAGTTGAGCGAATGAATCGTACCTTGAAAGCCTAAATGTCCAAGCTTTGTCAGGAGACACACTTGAAGTGGCCCCAAGTGCTCCCCATAGCTTTACTCAGAATACGCTCAGCTCCTGTAAAGTCAACAGGATTTTCCCCTTTTGAAGTTTTGTATGGTAAACCCCCACCAATAGTGCAGGGAGTCAAAGGAAGTTTAGCCCAAATTGGTTCAGAAGTAACCAGACAAGAACTCCTAGCTCTTAGTTTTGTTCTGCAGACTCTCTATACGTGGATCCAAGACCAGTTGCCTATCAACTTGACGGAACCCTTGCATCCCTATCAGCCTGGTACTTCGGTGTGGATCAAAGATTGGAAGAAGACACCGTTGGAACCCCATTGGAAGGGACCGTACACCGTCATCCTGTCTACCCCAACTGCAGTAAAGGTAGCCGAGATCGACGCCTGGATCCACCACAGCAGAGTCAAGCCCGCAGCTGATCCTGAACCAGAGCAGTGGACAGCAGAACAGCATCTTGATGCACCCTTGCGAGTTACTCTGAGACGGCAACCAGCAGCTTAGACACTTCATCACAAGTGCTTTGCAGTAGCCAAGTCTTTCGAAGAGGATTGCTGTTTTCCATGCAGCAACAGCTTTGTTTCAACGAACCCAATTTGTGTGTGATTTGGCACACTACTTTGAGACTACATTGACTAAGCCAGACTTCACCAGCCAACTGAAGTTGCTAATAAGTTGGTTAATGTGTACTGGACAACCTGAGGATCTTCAATCAACACTCAGCACCCGTTAAATTGCTTCATTAGCAAACGGGACGAAGAATAAAAGACCGTCGTGATCAAGATCAGCAAGCTGAGGATTCAGAAGAACTCCAATCAACATCAACATGTATCTTTGCTTTTGTTTTGCTTTGGTTGCCTTCTTTGGAGGTTTTGAACTGACTTATGCTTTACCTCCATGCACTGCTTGCATTACCTCTACTCGAACTGGACTGAAAGTAACTCAGACTTTGCTTTATCATTCTTACTATACCTGCAAGGGAACAGTAACTCGGTGTATCTATAACACCACTGAACTAAATGTTTGCACTCATGGCAAAATTAAAGCATGCTATAATCCGCATCAGAATCCATCCTATTACACGATGGAAATAAGATGGAAGGATGCAGATGGACCTATATTAGCTGCTATGCCACCACTTAAGGACATTACTAAACCGGCTGTTTTGAATTTTGATGCATGTAATGCTATTAATAGAGATAGTTATTCCACCTGTGGTACATGGGAGAAAGCGTATCGAAATGACCATAAGTACATGTGTCCAGAAGGTGCCACAGGATGGAGAAAGTGTACAGGTAAAAAGGAACCAGGCTATAGTACTACCCCAGCAGCAGACTACTATTGCCCGTATTGGGAATGTGTTTTTTATGCTACCTGGAATACTGGTGTAACTGATGAGAAAATAGATAAACGAATGGCTACTTTAACCAAGCCAACCACAAATGATAAATGTCAGAAAGATGCTTGCAACCCCTTACACTTACGTATACACAATCCCTATGCTTGGAAACAAGGATACAAGTTTGGTTTACGTATTGCTGGAGGGGCAATAGATCCAGGAACCATTGTATATATCAGATTGAATACCCAAGCCCACAAGTCATCCAAATATCATATTCATAATACCTTTTATGAAGCTATGCATGTAAATAAGTTTGAGATCCCTCATCCTTCACAGAATCTATTCCTAGAATTAGCTGGAGCAGTAGTATCTAGTCTTAAGATCTCAGATTGCTATTTCTGTGGTGGGACCCAAATGGGAGATCAATGGCCATGGGAAGCCCAAGAATTGAATTATTCTATGACTTACAATCAGACTGAATTACACAAGACTACCAGTGAGTGGGTGTTAGCGCACTCAATCGTTGGACGTCTTTGCTATGCCAGAACTGGACCCCAGTTCACCCAGAAGGTAGGACAGCTGGTCTGTCTTAGCCAGAAGTACTATAATGCCACGACCAAAAAGACAGCATGGTGGTCAGGAATCAAACACCCTGAACCTCCTAACCCATTAGCCAGATTTCCTGAACTTGCTGGTTTATGGACTAACCTTGCCAAAGTCCAAGCCTGGCAAGCCCCACCTGGCCTATATTGGATCTGTGGAAACCGAGCATATGCACAACTCCCGCCACACTGGGGAGGAGCATGTGTCTTAGGAACCATCAGACCTTCTTTCTTTCTTTTAAACACTGAACATGGAGAACAATTAGGATACCCAGTATACACTACCCACCGACACAAAAGAGCACTAAGACAGAAAAGAGAAGCCTTACAGATAGGCAAGTGGGAGAAGTGGCAAGGTGATGATTGGCCACCAGAAAGAATTATTGAATATTATGGACCTGCCACTTGGAATGATGATGGTATGTATGGTTATCGTACTCCAATTTATATGATTAATCGTATTATTCGCTTACAAGCAGTAGTTGAAATAATAACCAATGAAACTAGTCATGCTCTTACGCTCTTAGCTAGACAAAGTACTCAGATGCGCACTGCTATATATCAGAACCGCTTAGCACTTGATTATTTGTTGGCAACTGAAGGAGGAGTATGTGGTAAACTGAATTTAACTAATTGCTGTTTGAAAATAGATGATAAGGGTCAAGTAGTTGAAGAAATTGCTAAAGATATGCAAAGACATGCTTATGTGCCAGTACAGACTTGGCACTCATTGAAATTTCCTAACTGGTTTGCTAACCTCTTTTCATGGGTGGGAGGATTTAAGACTTTCATTGTTCTAGTACTAATCCTTGTTGCTGTTATCTTTTTATTACCATGTTTAATCCCATGTTGTATGCGTTCCATTCATAACACTATTGATAGTACAGTAGAGCGGAAGACCGCAACTAAAATAATGGCTTTATCCAAAGCCAGTCCTAGTCGAAATCCTTCAATCATGATGTGATTCTTCAAAAGGTGATTTAATTCTCACACCTTATTAAGTAATAAGGTGAGATTAATCAAAGGGGGGAATGTGGCAGGTGCAGGCCTGTGACCCATGGTGTCTGACATAAGCAGGCCAGCATAGCTAGCTTGACCTGTAAATGAGGCCTGTGGAGAGGCATATAGGATTGCACTTCCCCCAATATGCTGCTATTGTAGGATAGAACTCTGTAAGAGAACTAAACTAACTTAGGTAAGCAAAACTGAGAGATGGAAAAATACAGAAAAAACATGTTTAAAAGTTACTGATAAGAAAAAGTACATCTGCAAAGAAATAATTGGGAGTGCTGACAGATGAGTTGCAGAGCCCTGCTCCTCTGCATGCACAAATTGGTTCTATGGCCTTGAGAGTGTGAAAGTAACAAGTTGATGAACTGACCATTGTAATTGGGACTAGAAGGGGGGTATGCAGGTGTCATGCCCACTGAAGGGACATAATTGGATAAACTTATCAGTACCGGGACCAATGGAAGGGGTACGGGAGGTACGGGAGAGTACCGGGACCAATGAAATGTTTTTCTATACCTAGAATGGAACAGAAGTCTATAAAAGTTGTTGTAATGCTAGAAAACTTTGCTCAGCCATTTTGAAATTGACTGGTTCGAGACTTGTGCACAAATAAATGATTTGGACCTTCTGAACAGACTCCTGGTATCATTGGTTTGTCTGCGCTTTGCTGCTACATTACTACTTCCTCCTCAATTAATTTAGCTAGCCTAGGTAAGTTAGATATTAGTCTGAAATTTTCACACTTGGTCTCCTCCAGACCTTTTTTTAAATATTGGGGTGATCATTGCTTCCTTCAAACACTTGGGTACTAATTCTTGTTCTAAAGACTTACAGTATTGTCTAAAAGAGGCATTTAAGAAAGGGCATCCATGAGCTATCTGGGATGTTCAGGGCAGAATGTGCAGAAAAACACCAGAGATGGTTATGTTTTGGCTCAGTTTTAGAAATATTGAGACTCCAACATGGATGCCCATGCTGATGTTCATATAGACATCCTCACTATGGAACCATCGAGCAGGGACGTCCATTTCCAACAAGGTTGTATATGGAGATATCCAGCAGCATGGCAAAACAAAAACATGAGCCCCGTTCGCTGTCAGTGTTGGTTGATAAATGGTAAAATAAAGGGGATATGAGTGTACCCCCTTTACCATACCCTTCATACATTTGCCTGAGAAAAGAAACACTTTTCAGATGCCTATTTGTGCCTCATTGTTTCACCACTTCCCAGCCACAGGAACATTTTCCTTTGCTCCTTCAGCTGTGCTAGGCTATAACTGCCAGCACAGTTGCCTTTTTACAAGTGAAACACAGGCCCTTCCTGTCTCACGAAAAAGACAGGAAGTGCCTCTGTTTCATTTTTAGAAATGCAGTGCTGCCAGCGGCTGCAGCATAGCACAGTTGCAGGAGCAAAGGAAAAAGCGGCTGTGTAAATCATAAATGCAGCTGTGGCAGATGGGGGATAAGGTGGTGACTGACTAGGACTAATCATGGGAGGGACTGACATTGGAAGAGAGCTGATGGTGATGATGGTGGTGGTGGCAGATGAGAGCTGGGACTGGGATTGGAAGAGAACTGATGCTGCGAGGACAGGGACTGGAAGGGGGGTGATGGGGGGGGCAGGGACTGGAAGAGGGCTGATGTTGGGAGGCTGGAAATGGGCTGATGGTGGGTGTCTTACTTCAACAAAGGCTAACACACCTTGTTAATGAAGACGTGCGTTTATTTATAATACAAAGCAGGGATAACTTGAATTTCACTTATTTAACTTCTTAATTCGTACTTATTTAGAAAGGCAAGTAATTCATATATCTACCTATGATTAGTTAAAAAGATATCTGGAAAACTATTAGAATAAAAGCACTTAATTACAGAATAGATAACTAGAAAGATAATTACAGAAGAAGAATATACTTCACCGAAAGAGCTTTACTTCATCCCTTGTCACACGTCGATTGAATGGATCCCTGATTCAACCAGACAAGAGAGACTACTCAATCGGGAGTTTCTCTAGGCAATGCGTCCATTCCTAGATGAATCCATTTCTCTCTCTCTAGCTGAAAACAGGTACCCATTTTATCCAGTTGCAAGAACAATCCAGTTATTTCCTATCATGTGACACATACGTAGTATAGAGTCAGTTATCCATTAAGCACATCCAAGACACTAGCCAGGTGCTTGAAAATGCTCAAGGGAACCCCCCGCCCCCCTGGTCTACATTACAATTGATGAATTCTTAGGAGAAATGTTTCCAAGGCAAGGTGAATTGTCCTGTTTTGTCCTGTTAATGGGTTTCAATTTGTCTGCTAGTAGAAAGGCTCCTAGGTGAAGTGTTCTTTTGTTCTCTGTAATGGGTCTCCATTTGCTTGCTAGGAGAAGGTCTCCTCCCTGATCTTTCCAGTATCTGTAGTTATGTAAATTGTTTCAACAGTTTCAAGTGCCCCTATTCACAGATGAGGCATATTCACTGCTGAGACATATTCACTAGTGGCATAATCAATAGTCAAAATTCATCTGTACCACATTCGGTCCTTTGACTATTGATTGTGCCTATAAGATACTGGTAACATTGTGGGAACTTTGGGTGGATGAAATATAGTAATGAAACTGGGTATGCATTGAATAAAACAACATATCATAATTAATAAACAAATACAAATAATAATTCCCCCAATGATTTGTCTGAGGCTACCCATACTGGGCAGCCATCCAAATACCCAATCCCACCAATTAACATTAATATCTTGTTTAATATCTTTGGCTAGTTCTTGCAAAGCTTGAATATGAGACTGAATGGAAGTAGCATGGTCAGTTAAATTAAAGCAACACATGCCTTCAAAATGTTCACATCCATAATTGTGTTTTAAAAGTAAATAATCTATTGCTACTCGATTTTGCAAGACTGCCTTCCTAGTACTACTTAAGTCAATAAATAATTCTTGTAAAGCAACTGAAATATGATTAAGACTTTTTACCATGGTGCAAGCTAAAGCATTAATTGTGCGAGTGTTATATAAGGCTAAACCAGGCACTCCCAGAAGGGAAACGGCTGCACTGGTATATTCTACTTTAGAAAGTTAAGTGACTTTTGAATCACAATCTGCGGGTATCATAGCTGTTATTGTTCTTCTCTTTCTAATTTTAGTTTTAGGAGAGGGTGGCATAATAAGTCCTAATCGACTAAGAGTGCAAGGCCCCCCTGTGAGATTTCCTGGAATATATGTATAAGTGGTATTACCACAAGACAATAACCACCCTATTGGCAGTTTAACATTTCTACCATAACTAGCTTGTACTATTGTATTATTACAATTCATAGTATTAGTTACATTTCTACATTTCCTAGTTGCATCACATAAAAGTATTATATCAATGTCCTTGGCAATTTCTTGTTGCATCTTTAGTTGTTGGCATTTCGGTATTTCATCAGGATTACATGTCATGTTATAACATACATCGCCTGGGGCGATATTATGGGTGATTATTTGAGTCATGTTATCCCAAAAATTGAAATTAGTGGGACAATCTCTGCAATATTCGTATAGCATGGGGTGTGTCCTTATATCTTCTTCATTTGCCCAACTGTCATTTTGTGTAGCTTTAAAATAGTACAACAAAACTCGAGCTGGTGTGGGTATTGCAATCAAACATGTAGTTAACAGATCCACTGGATTACGCATGTCCGAAAGGCAAAAGTTAGAAATATTTAAAACTTTTCGGGCTAAATAAGTCCAGATATTCTGAGGTGGTTCTATCGCATCTGCTAAACGCTTGGGCAAGTGTAATTCGGGTTGGGTTACCACTTGCACTCTCCAGTAATAGACTTTCCATGTACCAAAGATCAGGCTGGTAATGAGTGCCCATGTCACTACATGGCATATGAAAGCTTGCTGGAACCAATCCCGGTCCTTGATAGAAATATGCTGGTTCATTGGTTCAGAAGGTGTAGAGATAACCTATAATGAAAAGACATCATTTTATTCTCGCAGGTAACATTTGTTTGCTGGTATATATTCCCACTTTTCTTGTCCAGGTCTCATAATCAATATTATGTTATCATTCCCAGTGGCAATAACTTCTGCCTGCTCAGGTGGGTGATTTGGTGATTGTACCCAAATCCTTGCCCCGGTGTTTAAATTAGCAGATCCAAATCCAGCATTGCCTCTAACTGTTAGAGCAGTGGGGGCACTCCCCTTCTTTACTACTCCTCCATAAGTGGGGATGATAAGTAATTGGGCCACTCTGTCCCCAGTCTGGATCATTAAATCTGAGTTACCACTGTTCATTAGAATAATTTTTATCTCTCCTTGATAATCTGCATTAATCACTCCTCCAAGTATTTGTATGCCTTTCAGGGCCAATCCAGAGCGAGGGGCAATTAACCCAAAATGCTCGGGTGGTAACTGGACTCCTATTCCTGTTTCTATTAATTGCAAATCATGGACCTTTATTCTATATTCCTGCAGAGCATGTAAATCTAGTCCGGCTGCCTCTGGTGTTGCCCGATATGGGGCTAAGGCACCTTCTTTAATTTCCCAATATAGAATAGTGTTAGTGGCTACATAAGATTTGACTTGTAATGCGGGAGTCAACATCCTCATTAGAGGAGTTTCAGTTTCTGCAATTGGTCTATTGTTAAGGATCTGTAGTGCTGCAGATAAATGATCTCTCCACTTTTGCAGGGATCCTTCCCCTAATTTCCTAAGATGTTCTTTGAGCAATCCATTCATTCTTTCTATAAGTCCTGCAGCTTGAGGGTAATAGGGTATATGAAATATCCATTCAATGTTATGCTGTCTACTGTGATCCTGTACAAGCCTCCCTTTAAAATGAGACCCATTATCACTTTGAATCTGAAGAGGGATCCCATAATATAAAGTAATGAGGGCCACTAAATACCCGGAATATGTATCCACAGCCGTGCATACATACTGACATCCCTTACTGGTAGGTAGAGGTCCTATGTAATCTATTTGCCATATCTGGCCTGGTAGTTTTCCTCGCCCTAAATGGCCATACACTATGTGAGGGACAGACCTGTGCTGTATATGCTGACAAATTGGGCATTGCAAGATAATTGTTCTAATGGCATCTAAGGGGATAGGGATTCCCCGTGTTTGTGCCCAGCGGAAAGTAGCTTTTTCACCTAAATGCCCACATTTCTGGTGAGCCCATTTTGCCATGCCCAGCAAGTCAGATTCTTTGGTGTCTGTTTGTGCTTCAGCAATTTTAGCTTGTTCATCAGTAATAGAGTTAAACCATCTGTCTAACGAATCAATAGCACAATGAGCATCTACATGATACACAGTTACCGTACTTAAAAGCAACATTTCCCAAATTTGCTGCCACAGTTCTTTTCCCCAAATTTCTCTTGAATGTATCTCCCAATTATTTTGCTGCCAGGTAGGTAGCCATGTGGCTAAGCCATTGGCTACTGACCAGGAATCAGTGTAAATATGACAAGTCCCTGGGGTCTCTTGTTTTAAAGCCTGAAATACTGCATAAAGTTCAGCATATTGGCTACTTTTCCCTTCACCTGTAGTTGTCAACAATTTTTTAGTAGTGGGATTGTAAGACACAGCCTTCCAACACCTTTTATTTCCCACATATTTAGCAGACCCATCAGTAAACCAAACATGATTTCTCTGTTCTGAGGTTAATTGTACAAATGGTTGTCCCCACTTCACTGGAGACTCTGTTGCTGTTAATTCATGATTTGGCAATTGCATGGTCTCAGTGTCCTTAAGAGGGGCTTGAGCTACCCTTTCATGTAAGGTAGCAGTTCCCCCTATACCAATTTTAGCTCTATCCTGAATATACCATTTCCATTTGATTATGCTTGCTTCTTGTGCATGTCCTATTCTGTGTGTCTTGGGGGAGCTCATTACCCACTGCATAATAGGAATTTCTGGTCTTAACATCACAGTGTGTCCTATGGTCACCTGTTCTGTATCCACCAAAGCCCAATAACATGCTAACAACTGTTTTTCAAAAGGGGTATATTTAGTCCCTGCTTCAGGGAGCTTCCTCGTCCAGAATCCTAGAGGTACTTTTTTCTTTCCCTGTTTCTGCCATAAACTCCAATTAGCATACTGTTCTTGTACTGATACATTGAGCTCGAGTTCCCCAGGTTGAACAGGCCATAAATCTAAGGCTTGCTGTATAGCTTGTTTAGCCAGTTCAAAAGCCTGCTGCTGCACATCTCCCCATTCAAACTCATATTTCTTCCTAGTTATTTTATACAATGGTGCCAGTATTTGACTCAAATGGGGAATGTGCTGCCTCCAAAAGCCAAACAGTCCAATAAATTTCTGGGCCTCCTTTTTATTTCGGGGAGTATTAAATTCCATTATTTTCTGTTTGGCTTTTGGGAGCACTTCTCTATGACCCTGATGCCACTGTATGCCCAGGAATTTTACTGTCTGGGCTGGTCCTTGAATTTTTGCAGGGTTAATTTCCCAGCCCTTCTTTTTCATGTGTGCAATGAGAGCTTCAAGATGTTCCTGCACTATCTCTTGTGAGGGCCCCTGCATTAAAATATCATCAATATAATGTGAAATTTGTACCCCATCCGGAGGTGGGAGTTCATCTAAGTGTTCTGCTACAATCCTGTGACAGATAGTGGGGCTATGTAAATACCCCTGGGGAAGTCTAGTGGGACAGTACTGTCTACCCTGCCAAGAAAATGAGAACTGCTCCCAATTCTCCTCCGAAATTGGAATAGTAAAAAATGCATTAGCCAAATCTATGACAGTATACCATGTCCCTGCGTGTCTTTGAATATTTTCAATAAGAGTAATTGTATCTGGTACAGCAGCAGTCAGTGGAGGGGTATACTTATTCAATTCTCTATAATCAACTGTCATTCTCCAACTGCCATCTGATTTCTTTACCGGCCACACCGGATTATTCCAGCCAGTGGTAACTGGCTTAATCACCCCTGCTTCTAGCAATTCCTGAATTGTTTCTCCTATTTCCTGATGTCCTCCCGGGATCCTATACTGCTTCATACTCACCATTTTAGTGGCGGGGGCAGCTTTACTGCTGGCATTTTAAGGTGTCCTACAGTAATAGGTCTAGCAGACATGTAAGGTTTGATGCCAAGTTGGTATTGTTCCTCATCAAGTATCAGTGTCAACCCTTTTAATATGTCTATCCCAATTATATACTCGGGAATGGGAACAATTAACACCGAGTATTTTCTCTTAGGTAACTGACCAATTTTCATTTCCAATGTGGTTTGTACAGCATCTGTTTTCCTTCCTCCCAGCCCAGTGATTGTAACATGCTGTCCTCTGAAATGTTTTGGATTTCCATAAATTAAGGTGGCCTCCGCTCCAGTATCTACTAAGGCTCGGACCCTCTGATTGTTCTTATGTTTCCAAAAAATTTCTAAATTTACATGGGGTCTCATGTCTTTATGAGTCCACCCTTCAACTGGAGCTTGGCCTACTTCCTATTCTTGAAACAAATCCTGTGCCCATGAAAGATCAGGGTATAAGTCAGAAAGTGGTGCTGTGGGAATAACATTTGATCTTGCTTCTCTAATCTCACCCTCCTTCCTTTTCCCCTCATTCTTTCTCTCCTCTTCATTCACTTCAGAATTTTGTTTACTCACATTCCTATTTCCACTTTTCTTATACAGCCCTCTTTTCTTATATATTTCCCACATGCTCTGTGTGTCAATTCCATCAATCTGTTCCTTTTTAACACCATCTTTAAGGAGAGCAGTAAACATATCTTTCCTGGATACTCTGTTGTTTATATTTCCCTTCTGTCCTTCTGATCTATTCTCCCTTCTGTCACCAGCACTGTACTTTGGACCCCACTCTCCCAATTCACCTAATTGTCTCACTGCTTCTATTACTTCTGATAAAGGATTCCCTGTTTGATTTATCAGTAAAGTCATAATAACATGTTTGTAAGCTGGTGGAGCCAAACGTATAATCTTATTCCTCATTGATGCAGTCATGGCACAATTCATTAACTGATCAGCTTGCCCTATAAAAATAGCAGTTTTCATGCCTTCCTCTTTAATGCGTTGAATAGCGTCACGCAAAGCAAACCATTGTTTATCATTTGGGGGCCAATCAGCTTCGGCAGGAAATTTAGCATTACATCCTTCTACTGCCAGTTGGAGTAAATGTTTCTATGTTTCTATGTTTCTATGTTTCTATGGACCAACACAGAGGATCTCTAAAGGTAGAAAGTGGACTGTTGTAGTTGTTGTTATGGAAGGACAGACTAGATGGGCCTTGTGGTCTTTTTCTGTCATCATGTTTCTATGTTTCTATGTTTCTATGTTTCTAAATTAGTCATATTTTGTGATATGTAATTACGAAACTGCTCTTGTATCACAGGGTCAACACTAATTAGACAAAATTTCCTAGCATCACCATGATCTAGCTGTACTCCTGCAGCTCCAGTTTCATAAATACGCACCATCCAGGTAATCAGTGATTCCCCAGGTTTCTGCCTAAACCTGTCCTGGATATCATTAATCTCTTGTTGATTAAAATCCTCCACAGTATCTAGATTAACTCCTCCAGGATTTTGGGGAGTACTCTGCACTTTCCTCCTATAAATCGGTTGTGCCTGATAGTTTTTATTACTAACTCCTTGCTCTTCCTCAGAGTTAGATGATTCAGTAGAATCCCAGATATTACCATCCCAGTCATCAGGATTCCAATTTACACCTGCTTTAGCAATAGACATGTGCACATTCTTTTTATTTACTCTCCCCTTTTTTTTTACGATATTTATACTGGGCCACCCTGACAGCTGCTCTCTCAGCAACCTGCTGATAAGTATCTAATTTATCCGTCAACAAACGGATTTGGCATTGTAGCATTGTTATCATATTTTGTAAATCACAATTCTGTTTTTCAAGTTGCTCAATCAAATCTACTTTGCTGGATTTTGTCTGATGTATCTTACGATATGCAGACAGCAAAAGCCAACCTCTCCTCCCCAACACACTCAATTCTATCCCTTTTTCAACAGGTATTTTTTGCAAGCATGTAAGGAGATTTACAGGTTCCGCATCTTTTAAAACAGATTCCCAATTCTCACTTAGTCCTGAATTGCAAGACCATTCTCTAGCTAACATTTCATAAGGCGCCTGATCCCATCCGGGGATATTTACAAAATCTTTATCTTCCTTTACAGTCTTTGTACTATTTACATTTTTTACTCTTCTTTTCAACATTGTTATAGCCTTTCTTTTTATCGCACCCCACTTCTGGTACCAAATGTCTTACTTCAACAAAGGCTAACACACCTTGTTAATGAAGACGTGCGTTTATTTATAATACAAAGCAGGGATAACTTGAATTTCACTTATTTAACTTCTTAATTCGTACTTATTTAGAAAGGCAAGTAATTCATATATCTACCTATGATTAGTTAAAAAGATATCTGGAAAACTATTAGAATAAAAGCACTTAATTACAGAATAGATAACTAGAAAGATAATTACAGAAGAAGAATATACTTCACCGAAAGAGCTTTACTTCATCCCTTGTCACACGTCGATTGAATGGATCCCTGATTCAACCAGACAAGAGAGACTTCTCAATCGGGAGTTTCTCTAGGCAATGCGTCCATTCCTAGATGAATCCATTTCTCTCTCTCTAGCTGAAAACAGGTACCCATTTTATCCAGTTGCAAGAACAATCCAGTTATTTCCTATCATGTGACACATACGTAGTATAGAGTCAGTTATCCATTAAGCACATCCAAGACACTGGCCAGGTGCTTGAAAATGCTCAAGGGAACCCCCCACCCCCCCTGGTCTACATTACAATTGATGAATTCTTAGGAGAAATGTTTCCAAGGCAAGGTGAATTGTCCTGTTTTGTCCTGTTAATGGGTTTCAATTTGTCTGCTAGTAGAAAGGCTCCTAGGTGAAGTGTTCTTTTGTTCTCTGTAATGGGTCTCCATTTGCTTGCTAGGAGAAGGTCTCCTCCCTGATCTTTCCAGTATCTGTAGTTATGTAAATTGTTTCAACAGTTTCAAGTGCCCCTATTCACAGATGAGGCATATTCACTGCTGAGACATATTCACTAGTGGCATAATCAATAGTCAAAATTCATCTGTACCACATTGGGGGAGTGGGACTGGATCAGGGACTGGAAGAAGACTGATGGTAGCAGGGGCTGGGAATGGAAATGGAATGATGCTGAGTCAGAGGGGTCTGGAAAGGGATGGGGCTGATGCTGGACTGGAGAGTTTGTACTGAGTGGGACTGGGATAGGGCTGGAAATGGGTTAATGCTAGAGGTAGGGTGGGACTGGAAGGGGACTGATGCTTGGGTCATGGTGGGAAAAACACAGAAAGTAGGGGAGTGAGAAGAGAGAAGGTTATAAATACTTTATGTGCGTTTGTGTGTGGGGGGGGGGGGAGGAATAAGGTTTATTTATTTAACTGTATTTCTATACTGCCTTATCTTACAATCAAAAGTTATATAGAGGGAAAGGTTGAGAGGGAGGGGCTGGCACTGGAAGTCTGCTGATAGTGATGATTTAGCAGTGGCTGGGGGCTGGGACTGGGACTAGGAAAGGATTAATGTTGAGGACACAGGGACTAGAAGAGTGTGATGATAGGGTTCAGGGATTAAAAGAGGGCACTTTCCCCATCTTCACATATACTCTTATCTCCGGTGTGCTTGTGCTCTTTTTGCAGGGCTTCAAGTTGTGCTCTCAACTGCAGAAATTGAGCATCCCTCTCATGCTTACAATGCTTATAATAACTACCACCTTACATATGCCTTTCCCGCATCCCAGAGCAGGGCTGTAGCTACATCTCCCTTATCATTATTGTTCAGGTATTCCGCCCACCATTCTCTCATGAGGTCTTCTACCTTTGGATCTTTAAGGAGGTGAATGTTTGCTTGCCATGGCCCGGAGCTAGCGGGATGGGCCCTTTGGTCCAAATCCAATCATATACTGACCATAGCATGGTCACTTATTAGAGGGGTCATAATCCTACAGTCAGTCACCCAAGCCAACACCGCATGTTGCCCGCATCTTTCCCGCAGGAATATTTGTGTGTTTTTACAGAGCAATTCATAAAATCCCGCTCACATGGGTGGGTTGCTCTTCACACATCCACCCAGCCCTGTGCAAGCAATACCCTCAATAGTGCTATGCTTGCCGGTAAAGGGTGGACCTACGTTACTGGGCCTGATCTATGAATTGAACTTAATGCACAATTCATATCTCCTCCCACCCATATGGAGCCCTCAGCCTTTTTCTCAAGGGCAGAGAACGACTGCTGGAAGAATGTCCCCTTAGTGCCAGTGGGGGCAAATATGGACATAAAGAAATCTCTTGGTTTTCAATACTACCCATTGCCTACACCACGCGGCCTTGGGAGTCACCACCAGACTCACCCATAATGAAGGGGATGCACCTATTAATCATAATCACTACCTCTCACTTTTTAGAGCTGTGAACTGAATAAAAATTTTGTTCCCAGTAGCCTCTTTTCAACTTTTCGGCCTCAGAGGGGAGTAGTTGCACCTCCTGTAGGAGCGCTATGTTCACCGTCTCCCTCTGCTTGTAGTCCAGCACTTTCCTCCACTTGATAGGGCTATTGAGGCCCCCCACATTCAGCATTGCTATTTTAAGAATCATCTAACAGTCCGACCCTCCACCCAGGGGTTTAAAGTACGAGCATATTTAGTAATACATAATAATGAGGCTCAATCTGCCCTGATCCCCTGGCCTGCTAGACTCCACTTGCACCTCATTTTCCAGCTCAGTCCCTCCTCACCAGCGCTCTCTGCCCCAGCTACTATTACATTACATTCCCCCCTGCATATTAAATTCTGCTCCCATAACCCCCTCCCCCCCTTATCCAGAACAACTTATAGTAAACAAAAAAAGAAAAAGAAGAGAGGAAAAAAGAGACGAGCACAGTCCTCTTTTTTTAGCATAAGTCCTGGGCTTCTTTGTTCGTAGTGTTCTGTCAGGTCTCCAGGCCGGGTCTTTGTTAACTTCCAAACTGTTGAATTCTTATCTTCGGGTATTCCCTCTCCTGAAGCACATGCTTTATTTCATATGAAGGCTCTGCTAATGTGGTGGGAAAGCAGGCTCTGAGGAGTTGTTGTGTAAATTTCCACGCATCAGGCAGTTCCGCTGACTCTGGCAAGCCAAATATTCTTACGTTTTGTCTGTGGTCTCTGTCTTCCCAATTGACAGCCTTTTCCTCCAGCAACCGCACTGTTCATTCTAGCTGCTCCATATCTTTGTCCCGTTGCACCTCGTGATCCTCAACCTGGCTCACCCTCTCCTCTAGCTCAGAGATCCAGTCAATTAGAGGATCAAACTTTGCCGAAACTGTATTGTTAATCTCTAGTTTGGAGTCCCGAATTTCCCTCAAGATGTCCGTCATACTATCGCCGGCGGGAGCATCGGAGCTAGACGGTGCAAGCACATCTCGGGCTGCCATTTTAGGCACCGGGCTCTGCCATACTAACAGGGCGTTTTCACTTGGGCTTACACTTCCTCCATTCCCTGACTTCTCTGATCGTGTACGCAGGGGCTTCGGCATCTCTCCTGGAGTGTATGCACTTACTTAGTAGTTCTTGTATCTAGGTAGGGGATGGTTTTTATCAGAGCTCTGTTCACACACTGGTACTCACATCAAAACTGGAACCGGAACCCCTTGGAGGAGTGTTGTGTAAAGGTGAAGCTTGGGATTTGCATTGGCAGGTACTATGTACAGCTTACTATCACTGAACAAGAATCGGGGCTTATTTTGCCAGCAATTGCCTGTCATCAGTACAGAAGCAGGAATGAAAATGGACTATAACTCTTCTGTTAGCATGATTATTCAGTCTCTACATGGAAATTAGCCCAAAGATAGCAAGTTTCATCTTATTTAGAAGAAAGTGATGATATAGCTGTCCAGTCTGTGAAATATCCTTGATGTGCATCTTGGTTTTCCTTTTATTTAACCAGTTTTCTATACTGCCTTATCCTTCAATCAAAGCAGTTTTCATCATGCAATCACTACAAACAGGCTCACAATCTACATGTACCTGAGGCTTGCCCAAGGCCACAAGGAGTGCCTATGGGACTGGAGGCCCCAGTCCCCCTGGCCTAGGATTGCTGCCCCCAGGTGGTTTGAAAATTCTTTTATTCTATTAAAAAGTGGAAACTGTAATATTGAACTGCCTATATGTGGTGTATGAGCTTCCTGAAGATTCCGTTTTGATATTTTGGATTGTTTGATTGTACATATTTTTGTGTGACATTTTCTTTTTGTTAGCATGCTATATCATTTTGACTTGCTCATTAAGTGACTTTTTAACAAGCCCATTAACATTTTTTGCAAGGCCATGTAAAAGTTTGTTTAGCATAAGTTTAATTGCACAGGATTCTAATTGACAATTTTATGTATACATTAAAATTTTTGGCATGTTGATACTGGAATATTGGCTCCAAATATACATATTGTTTTCTATAATTTATCTCTGAATTAGCAATGAAATGAAATGAATCACAAGTTCCCTTTTAGTATCCTGATCAAAAGGTCATTGATACAGTGCTCTGGCCCCAAAAAGTGCTTCCCTACAGAGGTGTCACCTTGGGCTGTCTTTGGGTAATGTCTCAAATGGGCTGGTTTTGTGCATATCATGGCAGTAATGAACTTTACTTTTAAGCCAGGGCATGTGGAATATGATCTCATTCTCTCCAATCTACTGTTAATACTTGCGGTTGTGCTTTGATCACACCAAAGAGAGCTTCCTACTGGGGTTCTTGGGATATAATATGTATAGGCAATTTGTCAAGGTGTGCTTGGAAATTGCTTTTCATCAAGCCTGAGGTGTCAATGCAGTGTCACCTTGGTCTGCTCTGTGGCATCAGATGTGATGTCTATGTGAATTTATTCATGTCTGTAACACCTGGCCAGTCTCCCCAGTGTACCGTCCTTCTTCACATTTTCTGCATTCAATAATACAGACTACATTAAAGAAAGAGCATGAGTGTGATCCTCTTATGCTGAACGCCTTTCCCGTGTGGCTGACTGTGTGGTCCCATGATGTGTGCTGGTGCAGCTTGCAGCAGGACTTTGCAGAGGCTTGTGTCATTCTCTTCTTTTTCAGCTTTTGTTAGCTAACAGATCAGCTGCCTAACAGGAAAGGACTTGACAAAGATCTGCATTTTTTAATGCATTATAAATGATAAAACCCTACTGCCTGTCAACTTCTGATCACCTATCCAGCTCCCTTTCCTCTTCCTCTCCCAGCTTTTCCCCTTCAGACTTTCATTTGAATGCTTTCATGATTCATTTGCCTATTCTACTATCTTTGCTTCCCCTTGACCTGAGGAAGAGAGTTTTAGCACCCAAAAACTAGTCAAAAACTCAACTAAGTTAGTCCAATAAAACCTATCACCTTACACTGCAAACGTTAAGGTGCAGTACATGCAGGGGGCACACCCCAACCTCTGCCCTACCTTTAGCACACAGGATAGACACTTACCGCATGGGCCCCGTGTTACATGAAAGATAGTGTGGGTGCACCCACACTAGGCCTCTGCACAGGGCCGGATTTACCTTGAGTGAGGCCCTACGCCAACAAAAATTGTGGGCCCCCAGCAGGGGCGGCCCAAGGGGGGTGCGGACCTCATTTGCATAAGGGGTCTCATTTGCATAAATATTTGCATAATGTTACCATATACTAACTTTTAGTAAACGTGCCTCTTAATGAGTGTATGGATAAAGAAAGACTAAAAGATTTCTACATTACTATAATCCAGTGCCAACTGCCAGACACATTAGGAACTACTACAAACACTGCCCATAGTAAACCCGCCGTATCCTAACAGCACTACCAGGACTCACAAAGCACCATACTCTACCAATCAAAAGGCAACACTGCAAATATTAAACCAATACATTTCAGAGAACAACAATACATGACCTACTGGGGAAAGAGAACAAGTGGCAATGTCAAATAGGAATTATATAAACAGAACACCTCAGCTCAGTTACACATGCAGAACATAGACCATCACCAAACAAGTGATCACAATTTAGAAATAGGAAGACAATAATTAAACTGGGAATCCCAAAAGCCAAACTTGGAATGTACAACACTGTAGAAATAAAACTATACATTAATTTGCTCTTGTACTAAACAAAGCGCAGATGTTAATGATGCACATTTACCAGAGCTGACATATTCCAATTAATAAATTCAAAATAAAGAGATATTTTTCTACCTTTTGTGCATTTTTTTCAGCTGCAATTGCTCCAGCCACTTTCTTCTGGTTTCTTCGTGTCTTCTGCTAACTCTCCATCGTCTGCTGTCCATTTGTCCTTTCTTCTCTCTTCTAGATTTTTTTCCATTCTCTCTCTACATCTGCTTTAACATACTAATCTTTCTCCTTTTGCTCTTTCCTCATTCCTATTTCATCCACTCAAATTTTACCCCTCCATCCTCAATCCCCACTTACTCTCCCAATACCCGGCCAATTGTAGATTTTTTATCCCTCCCACACAAAATATTTTTCCCTTCTCCATTTTACTCTTCCAGACCCATCCCATTCTAATCCTCCCCCAACATCAGCTCCCTTCTAGTTCCAGCCTCACCCAGCATCCATTCCCTTCTAGTCCCTGCATCAGCCCATTTCCAGTCCTAGCCATCCATCAGCCCATTTCCAGTCCTAGCAACCCCCCAACCCAATACCAGTCCTAGCCCCCCCATCACCCCACTTACAGTCCTTAAACCATCACCCCATTTTCAGTCCTTAACCCCCCATCACCCCATTTTCAGTTTAAGCCCCCCCTATAACCCATTACCAGTCCTAACCCCCCATCAGCCCACTTCCAGTCCTAACCCCATCAACCCATTTCCAGTCAGCCCCCCATAGCCCATTGCCAGTCCTACCCCCCCCCATCAGCCCACAGCCCATTACCAGTCCTAACCCCATCATCCCACCTCCAGTTTTAACCCCCCAGCCCATTTCCAGTCCTAGCCCCCCATAGCCCATTACCAGACAACCCCCATCAGCCCACAGCCCATTACCAGTCTTAACCCCCCCAAAGCCCATTACCAGTTCTAACCCCCCCCAACAGCCCATTACCAGTCCTAACCCCATCAGCCCACCTCCAGTCTTAACCCCCCAGCCCATTTCCAGTCCTAGCCCCCCCATAGCCCATTACCAGACAGCCCCCATCAGCCCACAGCCCATTACCAGTCTTAACCCCCCCCAAAGCCCATTGCCAGTTCTAAGCCCCCCCCAACAGCCCACAGTCCATTACCAGTCCTAACCCCATCAGCCCACCTCTAGCCTTAACCCCCCCCAGCCCAGCCCAGCCCATCCCAGCCCAGCCCATTTCCAGCCCCAGCCCCCAATCGCCCATTACCAGCCCTACCCCCCCCCAGTCCATTTCCAGCCCCAGCCCCCCCCATAGCCCATTACCAGTCCTACCCCCCCCCATAGCCCATTACCAGTCCTACCCCCCCCCGGCCTAAAGTAAAATTTAATTTTAAAAAAAAACCTGGTGGCTGCCGCCGCGGGGCCCCCTCTGCTGCCGCGGGGGCCCCGTCTACAAGCTGAAGCGGTCGGGTCGGGTCGGGTCGGGTCTCTCTCCCTCCCTCCCTCCCTCCCTCGCTGCAGGCTGCGAGAGACGCGAAGGGAGAGCATCTCCTCCCGTCTGTGTTAAGCCCGCAGGGGCTGATGGGAAATCCCATCAGCCCCTGCGGGCTTAACACAGACGCGAGGAGACGCTCTATCTTCGCGTCTCTCGCAGCCTGCAGCGAGGGAGGGAGGGAGAGAGAGATCCGACCGGACCCGACCCGCCCCGACCCGACCGGACCGCTTCAGCTTGTAGACGGGGCCCCCGCGGCAGCAGAGGGGGCCCCGCGGCGGCAGCCACCAGGTTTTTTTTTTTAATTGAGTTTAAAAAAAAAAAACGGGTTCTTTTTTTGTGGGCCCCTGCCGGCTGTGGGCCCTACGCCATGGCGTACATGGCGTATACGTAAATCCGGCCCTGCCTCTGCATGTAATGTGAGCCCGATGCTTCACAGCCTTACTGCTGAAAAAGGCAAGAAAGAGAAGCAAACGTAACTGCCAGCTGACCCCTCCTACGCTTCTGACCCCAGACATGCTGCATCCTCCCGATCTGATCCCCCATTGCTAATACAAGGACCAACTTTCATCAGATCCTCCTCCCTGTGCCCCCCATCTGATCCCCCTTGTTAATAAAAGTACAGAAGATGCAGTGGATCCCACCAACACCTTCCCCAAACACAGCACCCGCCAGTTGAAGATAAAACACTCTCTCCACTCCCCAAACACTTACCGACAGACATCCATGGTGTCTGGTGTCTACTGGATGGGACAAGAGTGATCTATTTCTCTCCCACCCCATTGCTGCTGGGATAATTGGCCAAAATTAAAGTTATCTTATTTACTTAGCTGCTTTTTTAAAAACCAACCCCATATTGATTAAACTATAATCACCTCTAGTATTCAACATGTAAGGATTAGAATTGCCTATTCATGATTATACTGTGAAACTCCTAGCAGGTAGACTCAGGAGCAATATGAGAAAATACTTCTTCACAGAAAGGGTGCTGGATGAATGAAAGCCTCTCCCCCTTCTCAAAAGAGGTGTCTAGTGGAATACAGAAATGGAATTCAAGATAGAAGCAACCCAGGAAGGAAAACAAAAATAAAAACACATTCTCAGTCTCAGCTCTTTCCTCCAGTCCTGAAGTCTCTCTCAGGCCTGAATTTCCTTCTCATGGGTCCCAAACTGAGATATCCTGGCTGCAGCCATGCCCAAGCTGACAGGGCACAACTGATGGATTGAGCTTTCCTCAGGGAAGATGTTCCCTCTCTGTCCTACAGCCTTCCCCCCCCCCCCCCCCGGGCTAAGTGCCCTGGTTGCAGCCCCACCCCAAACTGACAGAGCTGAGGCTTCAGAGGAAAAACCTCTTTCTCACAGTTCTGGTCTATCAAAACTAACTGAGCTTAGACGTCCTTTCTCATTTATGTTTTGCAGCAGCACACTTTAACATCCTGCATGAAAACATTTAAAAGGAAAAATACTCTATTCTCCATCCTTTCATAATCTGCCTATTCGTAAAGCGTCCTGGTTGTGTGCCACACATTGGCGTTCCTTTCCTCTCATGCTCCTATGGCTAACCCTCTCCATGGGCACATTTGCACTTCCTGACTGAGCGCCCTCTTGTGTAATAAGTATGTGGCACAGCATGGGAGAAGTCGGGCAGCGGTGTCGCTATCATTCCAACTCCTCACTGTGCCACTGCATGCCCAAATGTGCTTGGGTATCTTCCCTCGTGCATGCAATCCATGCCCCCGTCTTTGCAAACAGTGCCTTGCATGGCTTCCAGGCTCTATTCTGCATGGGTAGGACGTGTAACTTCCTCTTACAGGCTGTGCTTGCCTTCTTCCAGACATTCACATGCCAGTTTTGCCCGTGCCCTAACTGTTCTAGGCCTAGTTCTGAAATCGGCTACATTTTCTGCACATCCTCTTTTGCACTTTCCTCACACTGCCAGGACTTCCTTTCTAAAATACCGCTTCACAGGAACATCGCTGTAATGTCTGCTTTTATTATAAAGCTGTATGTTCCTGGGATGAAAAGTCTGGATTTTCTTAGATCCATGTAAAGTTACAAAAGACAGAAGAAAGAAGTGTCTTTCTCTATACCAAGAGGTGTTAACTCTTGATGTACACATTTTCTGTTAGGTTTCCACTTTCCTTGTGCATGTGTTATAGTATGGAACAATCAGAAGTACGTCTTTCTAAGCACCTCAGTTTCAATTGTTTCTAGAGAGTAAAAAGAAAGTGTTTGGACCTTCATGGGGGTTATGGGATTAAGGTTACAATTGGGTTGCAGATATTACAATGATGTTCTTGTGATAATTGGGGCCAGAGTCGTGCTATTTCCTTCACTTTGTTGTGTGAAGTATTCTTCATGTTTCTTTTCATGGATCTCCCTTTTATATTGTTCTGTTGAGACACGACTAATTGGGGTTTTTTTTGTATTAGTGAAAGATTGCCTCTTGCCATGTTGTTTCTTTTTTTGTTGTTGTTTTGAACTATGATTTGATGATTTGTATCAAAAAATTAATAAATATTAAAGAATAAAGAAATCACAATGAGAATAATTTTATAAAGGATTTTCATACATATATTTATTTATTTAAAGTCTTTTCTATACCGCACTTTTCAAATTCAGCTCGGTTTACAAGGAACATTAACTATGTCCAGTCGTGGAGGCCCGTACTGGACTTACAGAGAACAGGGTTGATAAACTTGGGATGAACTGGGTAAACTATATACAGGTTTTAGGCTAGGTATTTACATTCTAGGTTATTATAAACATTCTTAGATACTATGTACATGTACTGGTCAGGTTCAGGTAGAGCTAACATGTTGTGCTGGTGTCATGTATGGTGGGTGACGTGGGGTGGCTGTTTAGTTGCTTGGAGATGACTGGTCGTTGTGTGGTGCCATAGTATTGCATGAAGAGGTGATGTTTCAGGGCCTTTCTGAAGGTGGTGAGGTCTGTAATGGACCGGATGTTAGGTGGGAGAGTATTCCAGCACAAGGGAGCGTAGTACTCAAAAGAGTATATGCGAGAAGATGCCTCATAAAATGACCCCTCACATGTAAGTACTTGCCATGACAAAAACACACTTCACTTGTACATGACTGAGATGTAGGTGTGTTTGGGGGCAGGCTTAGGGCATAGCATGAACAAAGTCATGATTTACATGTGTACTTTATAGGATATGTGCATTTGTGCATACTCTACATGTGTGCATTTGCATCTTTTCATTATAGTCATGATTTCAGGAGGATTTATTCTAGTATTTTATAAAGATATAGATGCCTATCTGTCTTTATAAAATAGGCCCAAAATAGACACCTACGTGGCTTTTCCACCTAGACGACCTTTTATAAAATTACTATGGGACACGTTTACTAAGCCCCATGAGTCTGGGCCGCATTGCTGGCATGGGGCTTGGTGCTAACTGCTTGGTGCTAACTGCAGGGGGCATGTATGGCCATTTCCCTGCAGTTACCATAGGTCATTGTGGTAACCAGCTATGGGAACAACTAATGCCACTCATTGAGGTGGCATTATTTGAACTCATGCTACTTGCATCGAGCACAGATGATGTGGGCTACAAACACCTAGCTACACCACCATGGTAATGACCCATCCTGCCCAATCTCCACCCAGACGCATGCTACCATGCTACTAAGATAGCGTGGGATTTTTAGTGCAGGGACCCATACTACTTTTTAGAGTGGTGCCCATACCACATGCTCAACCTCATGCTACCAGGTAACATGCTTCACGCCTCTATATGATATGTTGTTGAAACTTACATACACTCTATACGTGTATTTTTCAAGCACCCTGCTGAAATGCAACCAAGTCACTTACATAGATTCGGTTAATCTATTCACGTAACCTTTTATGTGCTTGAATCACAATTAAGTCTTTGAAAATGTACTCATTGTTTAGATGTATAGATACTGAGCCACTGTTGGTTAAGGCCATATGTTTTGTGTTTGTATGTTTACTAACATTTTCACTTTTGTATATTTCAGAAGTATGAGGGAACTACAACCACCCTATTCCAGAGCAATAAGCTGAGAACCAGGGAAGCCAGGGTTCAAACCCCAAAAGACCTCTGTGTAACCTTGAGCAAGTCACTTAACTCTCCATTGCCTCAGGTACAAACTTAAACTGTAAGCCTTGTGGGGACAGAGAATTACCTTCTGTACCTGAATGCAACTTGTCTTAAATTACTACTGGAAAGCCCTATTAAGTGTGTAGTAGGAAGCCAAAATGTATCTTGCATCAGATAACATGAGGAACATTCTGGGTCCCTGCTCCAGAGTAGTGCCTACCAAAATTAATGAGGAGAGGTCTAGTCTAGAGAAACCCTGGCAGTAAGAGTTCCGAACTCTTGGAGGGATGTATAAAACTGGAAGTTAGGGAGTGGTGCAATGCCTTCCCACCAGGATGACTATATGGCCTTCCAACCAGGAGACCACAGATAAGACACATAAAGACATAGAAAGTGGAAGCTTGGTCTTCCTCAAAGAGAGAAGGAAGAGGCCTGGGAGAAGAGTCTAATGAAGAAAGAGAATAAAGATACAAGTTTCTACCAGTTTTCCCAAATAGGAGCACGGTGTGTTTGGAGAAAAGAGAAGTGTGTTTGAAGAAAGAGAATACTATCCCTAAGGGTACTATCCCTAAGGGGTCGAGAGAAAGAAGTTTGAACAGAGCTGGAGAAATGCTGCAGAACCAGAGGAGCTATGCTCACAGAGGAGCAGAACGAGGATTCCAAGTGCATCCTACATCCCAAGAGCTAAGAGGGGACACAGATATAATTAGAATGGAAATTAGTCTCAAGAAGGAGTGACAGTTTTGTGATGACTGCACTGATGGTATTAATTGCACTGAGAGGACTGAGGAGAAGAAGCCCACTAATATCCCACAAAATATGGGTACAGAGAGGAGGAAAGAGTTAAAGAGTAGGAGGAGGAGGAGGAGAGGTGATCCACAGGGACACTTACCTAAATGGAGAAGTGAGGAGGGATCAGTACTATTCCTGAAAAGGACATTGCTTGAGAGAGATACCAAAGAGAGCAAGGGAGTACCAAAAGACTGTGAGCAAGTTTGAGATTTTTTGTAACCATTTACCCTCTGACTATGTTCAGTGCCCTTCTGTATATTTTGTTCGTCTGGGGAGTGCCCATTAAACAGATTATTTTATATCTAAATTACTCAAGAGCTTTCATGTTGTGTTTTACTCCTTTGGTTGTTTTTTTGCTGCCAAAAACTGAGTGGAGAAAGTCTGCATGCCATCCCTAGGGATCCTTTATTAGTATATTGTATATTAGTATATTTCTAGTCCCACAGGTGCTCCTTGTGATCTTGGGCAAGCCACTTAACCCTCCATAGCCCATGTTCCCTGTAAAATAGTTATCTCCAAGTTATAATGCCCTGTTCAATGTCATTTCAGTTTGTTCAATGTAAACCACACTGATGCAGATTAGTGCAGTATATAAGAGAATATAAATAAATAAATAATAAATAAATATTGTGGATGGAGAAGGATGCTAAAAGAGAGGAGAGATACAGTTTAGCAAATTCTTTTCTGTACTTGGCCTTTGGGTTCACCTTCAGCCTCAATAATCGAAGGACAGACTGTATGTGAATACACTAAATATACCTCTTTCACTGGAGGTAAGCCTAACAAACCAGTATCCTGCAATCGTATACTTTGATACAAAAAGTGAGGGAAAAGTCAGAGATTTACTAGGACTAAGGACATTGAATCCTGAATGAAAGTGGATGGAGTAGATGGATTGTATGGCCCCTATCTGCCATCATATTTTAAGTTTCTACAGGACCCATTTTGTATTTGGTTCAATCTGTCTTACTTTATAAACATGCAGCATGCAATTATAGTTCAAATGTATGTAATACAATTTACTAGTTGGACAATTCTTCATAATATATACTCAGACATTCCTAAAATCTGGTCATTGCTGATGTTCTCGAAAAGCAAAGATAAGAATAAGAATGCTGTATAATAATTTAGAATAATCTAGTCTTATGACTATATTCCATTACACTGTAATCTGCTGATCTCCCCTGCTGAATTTATAGACAAAGGTATCTAGCAACAAGGAGCTTATCCCTCAAGTTGCATATTAGATCAATAATACTACAGCAAGGTATAAATAAAATGAAAAGCCTTCTACTTTAATAAAAGAAACAAATGACTATATGTTATTGTAGAATATATTCTCCTATTTTTTATCTTTTGCTTCATACTGCATTATAAATGTCTCTGTGTATGTGTACGGTGCACATGAATTGCTTATCTCTGTACTACTAAGGAACTCACCATTCCTTTCCTGATAAGATCTTCAACCACTATTTGTTCTCCAAAAGATATTTTCCATTTTTTAACATAGTAATCAACTGCAAACGTCCTCAGTTTAAATCCAAATTATATTAGATTAAATTAAAAACATGCTTTTGTCAAAAAATGCCATTGATAAATAAAACTGCAACACTTAAATATGCATTTTTGGAAAGATCTAGATTGCATATTTTTTTAACCATCACTGTCAAACTGGAAACCATTCAGTGCACAGTGATATCATTGGCAGGGGCCATGAATCACAAGAACATAAAACTTGCCATATTGGGTTAGACCAACGGTTCATCAGGCCCAGTATCCTCTTTCCAACAGTGGTTAACCCAGGTCACAAGTACCTGGTAGCATCCCACAGAATAGCTACATTCCTGCTACTTGCCCTCAGAGACAAGCAGAGACTCCCCCAGGTTTATCCCCAGGCCGGTCCCAAAACTCTCGGGATCCAAAATTCTGACTAAATATTCCTATCAAATGGTATATAATACATGACCATAGCAGAAAGAAAATCACTGTTAGAACATATTGAATAAGAAGGGTACAATTTTCCTGAAATATGCAAAAATTAACCCAGCTGCAGAATGTGAATTAAAAATTTAAAGTAAGCCTTCAAAGGGTTAATAACAATCTATTGACTTTTTCTTCAGAACTTCTCCAAACCTTTTTATACCCAGCTATGTCAACTTCTTTTACTACATTAATTGGCAATGAGTTCAAAAGCTTAACTATACTTTGAGTGAAAAACTTTTTTCTAGCCTTTGTACTTTTTGAAACAGTAAACAATATCATATCTTCCCTCAACCGTCTCTTCTCCAAGCTGAAGAACCCAAACTCTTTAGCCTTGCCTGATGGGACAGTCATTTAATCTCCTTTATTATTTTGATTGCCCTTCTCTTTTTTTTATTTCTTCTGTATCTTGTATGAGAAGTGGTGACTAGAATTGCACATAATATTGAAGATGCAGTCCCACCATGGAGCGATAGAGAGGCATTACAACATTCTTTGTTTTATTCTCTATTCCTTTCCTAATAATTCCTAAAATTCTCTTTGCTTTTTTGGCTGCTGCTGCATACTGAGCAGAAGATTTCAATGTATTGGCCATGATGATGTCCAAATTCTTTTCCTGGAGGGTGACTCCAAATGTGGAACCTTGCATCATGTAGGCTATAATACGAGCTGTTCCTTACATTTATCATTTTGCACTTATACATATTAAATGTCATCTGACATTCTCCCAAGATCTTTCTACAGTTTTTCACATTCCACATGTGATTTAACAACTTCAAATAATTTTGTGTCATCTGCAAATATGATGGCCTCTCTCGTTTTCACGTAAGAAGTTTAAAAGGCAATCTACCCAAGTACTGCTTTTCAAGACATAAGAAGCTTTGCACTATTTAGAAAGAGTATGAATGCCAAGCAATAGACATGGCCACTAGGTTTAAAGATAAAGGCTACCCAGATAACTGTAGTAGAAAAGTCTATTACAGGGCAAAATATATACATAGGAAGTCACTGCTAAATAAGACCAGGACATCAGAAGATTCCAGACTAGCATGCACCATTCAATTCTCCCTTTTAACAAGTGATATTAAAAAGAAGATTAAGAAAACATTGGCATGTCACACAGAAGTTGGAGTGTTTTATGGATAAGTCAATTCTAGTTGCATACAATGGAGGTCAAAATCGTGTCTTCCTTTCTTCCACAATTCAAAAAGGACCCCATAAGGGTGAGTCACTTGAAATGTGGAAAATGCATTTTTTGCAAACAAATGTTTTTGATTCATCAGTTTGCACCACCTAGTACCATAATAGCATGGGAAAAAATGTAATGGCTACCACATCATAAAAACAGCGGTAAAAATCCCATACCGATTGCTTAATGCATGAAAGGGCAGGACTGGGTGGGTTAGGGGTGGAGAGTGAGTGTGGACTGCACATTGCAGTTGGCATGGGGAGAATTACTGCGCACAAAAGGAGTCATTTTAAAGCTGTAGTCGATAGATGGATGCCTCAAACAAAGGAGAAAGACGTGGGAAAGATGAGGATGCGCAGAATGGAAATGGCCAGTTTTGCATGTTTCAGTGGTGGTCATGTCCATCTCTGAACATACTTATGGGAGCATGTTTGGGGGCATTGTTTTGTCATAGTTAGGGTGGTGCATGTGGCCATACATCTAGATGTATTTCACATAGGAAGGGGAATGTGCATGGTGCGGTTTCCAAACATCCCCCATTATACCTGTTATAAATCATTAATTGGTGAGGGACTTTGCTGTCCATGCTGTTGTTTGTGATTGTGTCCGGAGAGAGACACTAACTTGCTAATCATCTGTGTCCACCGACTAGTCTGTGAAGTGACCCCCCTGTGTCTTCCCTGTGCATCTCCTCCCCATTGTTGTGGTTTCCATGACAAACTACTGCCCATTTGCAACTTCACAACCCCCCCCCCCTCTTCTCCCTGAACCTAAATGCCATGCCTCCCCTCATCTGGCATCTGTGTGGCTTGCTTATGTGTCCCAGCAACCCTAGCATCTTTTGTGTGTGTGTGGTCCTACTGTGAGAGCGTGAACATAAGTGTATCTGTGTCTTCCAGAATGGAGGTGAGGTAGTGCGTCAGTGGCCTGTGGTGGTGTGTATGTGTTTGTCTGTCTGTCTGTGGTTCTGTGATCAAAGTGCACTGGGCGCAGGGTGTGAGTTAAAGAGTGTTCTGGTGGTGATTTCAAAAGGGTGGTGGTCAGGAGCTATGGGCCTAGAGCCAGGGCTGGTCCTAGAGTTGGTTTGTGGTGTTGAACCTTAAGCTTTATGGCCTCCCCTCCGGCTGTCAGAATCAGCTTTTTAGCTTTGAATACCCTGCTCTCCCCCCCCCCAACCCCCCTGAAACTGTTGCCTGACCCACCACATACCTTGGCCTCTTGTGGCAGGTCTTCAGGTCCTCTATGTTCATGCATACACAGTATATCTCATTGGGGAGGGGGATGCATATCATACTTAGTAGAGCCATCCTGCCATGCTTCTATCCCTTGTCACACTTCTGTGTCCCTCCATGTGTCACACAGTGCCCATTGCTGCACTTTGACTGCGTAGCCTCCCATTGTGTCTTTTGCTCATGAGGCCTATCCTGCCAGAGATTGGGAGGGGTGTTATTTCCTCCTCACACCCCCTTTTTGTCCTGTCCTTTTTCAGCTTCTGTGAAATGCTGGCAGCTGACGTGTGCATAGCTGTTGGGTCTCTGCCCTGATAAAACTGGGTAGCCTGGGGACCATGTCCTTCCTCACTGTTTACAGATGCAGGGCCCATGCATGTATGCATGTACATACATATTTTACATCATGCCTGCACATATCCACCTCCATTTATGTAACTAGGTCCCTGCATGTCTGCCTCAGTGTATTTTACTTTGGTCACACATGTGGTTTGCAATCTTGTGGGCTACATCAAATTCCCCAGGTGTTTCCACACCAATTTCAGATGGCGCCAGTATGTTCGCAGACCCAGTACTGAAATCAGCTTCGTTGGCCATACACCCCTCTTTGCTAATTTCTTCCGCAGCTGAGGCATCCTTTCTAATATACCACTTCATTAGGAAATATTGCAGTTAGTGCAGGTGCACGTAACACCACCTAAGTGCTAAGTGCACCTGTGTTAATTGCGAATGATGTTACCATTCGGTAAGGAACTTTTCTTTGTTGTAACTGCAGGGGACATGCTGGCTACACCCACAGTTAACGCACAGCCTTTGTACTTACTGCACATTACTTTTTGTTTTTTGCGTACGGTAGGTTAAAAAACTTCTCACATTAATAATCATACCATAGCAATATAGTAACATAGTATATGACGGCAGATAAAGACCAGTATGGTCCATCTAATCTACTCAGCAAGGCGACAAGAGTAGGAGCACCTGCCGCTCCGTGCAAGTCACCCCTCCCCATGCCTTTGTTTAGGGGTGTACCCACCACTCCGTGTAGGTCACCACTATTTGATGAGATATAAGAGATTGTTATGTTTATTTTGATTTTATCTTGTTGCTATAAAGGGATCCACTATGTCTGTCCCATGCCATTTTGAATTCTGCCACTGTATTTGCCCCCACCACTTTCATCAGGAGGGCATTCTAAGCATCCACCACCCTTTCAGTGAAAAAGTATTTCCTGACGTTGCCTTTCAGTTTACCCCCTTGCAGCTTCATTTTATGCCCTCTAGTTTTACAGCTTCTCCGTCTTTGGAAGAGGTTTGTTTGTTCATTAATATTCTTTAAGTATTTAAAGGTCTGAATCATATCTCTCCTGTCCCTCCTCTCCTCCAGAGTGTACATATTTAGGTCTTCAAGTCTCTTCTCATAAGTCTTCTGATACAGGCTCCAAATCATTTTAGTCACCTTCCTCTAAACCGTTTCCAGTCTTTTTATATCCTTTGCAAGATATGGTCTCCAAAACTAAACACAATATTCAAAGTGAAGCCTCACCAGTGACTTGTACAGTAGCATCAGTACCTCTTCCTTTCTACTGGTAATTCCTCTTTATATGCAACCCAACATCCTTCTGGCTTTTGCCACTGCCTTGTCACAATGTTTCGCCACCTTGAGACCCTCAGAAATAATTACTCTGAGGTCCTTCTGGTCTGTGCACACCAACCTCTCGCCCCATATCGCATACAATTCTCTTGGATTTCTGCTTCCCAAGTGCATGACACTGCACTTCTTCACATTAAATCTTAACTGCCAAGCATTAAACCATTCTTCCAGCTTTTGTAGATCATTCTTCATTTTATCCACTCCCTCCAGGGAGTCTACTCTGTTGCAAATTTTCATGTCATCTGAAAAAAGACAGACTTTTCCATTCAGTCCTTCAGCAATATTACTCTCAAATAAATTGAACAGTACCGGTCCCAGGACCGAACCCTGGGGCACACCGCTAATCACCTTCCTTTCATCCGAGTGAGTTCTGTTTACCATCACCTTCTGTCGTCTGTCAGTCAACCAATTTCTGATCCATTTCACCACCTTGAGGCCCATCTCCAAGCTGTTGAGTTTATTGATAAGCCTCCTATGAGGAACAATATCAAAGACTCTGCTGAAATCTAAGTAGATCACATCCATCGCATGCCCTTGATCTAGTTCTCTTGTCACCTAGTCAAAGAACTCAATCAGATTTGTTTGGCAAGATTGTCCTTTGGTAAAACCATGTTACCTCGGATCATGCAACCTGTGGGTTTTGAGAAAGCCAACTATTCACTCTTTCAGGAGTACCTCCATTACTTTTCCTACCACCGAGGTAAGGTTTACTGGCCTGTAGTTTTTCACTTCTTCCCTATTACCACTTTTGTTAAAGAGATACCACATCAGCCCTTCTCCAGTCCTCTAGAACTTCTCCTGTCTCCAAGGACCTTTTAAAAACATCCTTTAACGGCCCTGCAAGAACCTCTCTGAGCTCTTTCAGGATCCTATGATGTATCCCATCTGGTCCCATGGCCTTGTCAACTTTGTCAATCACAGATGGTCCTTCTCCCAGATTCTCTTTAGTAAAAACAGAGCAGAAGTATTTGTTTATATCTTGAAGGACTAGAAAGGGGGACTGTTACTTCTGGAGAGAAATCTGCAACTGTGAGTATATACTTCTGGTAATTTTCTAAAAAGAATTCTTTGTATTAAAGCTACTTAATCTGTGAACCCACTGTTTTTTGTTGGATCAGCTAGGGCCTAGTAGCAGCAATTAAAGTTTGAATTTAAAACACAGAGTAGAGCTTTCTGGTTACATTTCATACCCAGCAGAGAGCTTGTAGTATAAATTTAATAGTCACTCAGGGCCAAGTAACAGCAAAGTACTTTTAGTTTAAATTTAACACACAGAAGAGAGCTTTCAGGTTAAATTTAGTACCCAGCAGTGAGCTTGTAGTTTAAATTTCATAAGAAGTTAGAGCCTAGCAGCAGCTAAGAGCTATAATTTAAATCAAATCAGAATTTAGCTTACCTCAGCAGCACAAGACAGGGTACTGTGTAGCAGCCCTCTTTTAATAAGTGTTATTTCCCTCCCTCCCTCCCCACACCCTCCCTCCCCTAGGATAATCATAGCTTTATAGGTACTTACACATCTTAAAAGGCAGGAGGTGCTTTCAGGTGAAGCTCATTACCCAAACCAGTCATACACTAAGGACCTGAGATTAATTAAGCTTCAGGTGAACAAGGTATATTAAATGTATTAGGTACAGTTTTATTGGTATAAATACCCATAGCAACCCCTAGTAAGTAAGACTTAAAGATCTAGACACAAACTTAAAACTAAGATGCAGACAGCAGTCCAGCAGTGGGATGGGGGCTTTCCAGTCTTTTGCATTGAGTGTCACATGTATGATTTTCTCCCAGTTGGTGAGAGGTCTTACGTGTGCACTAGGTGCAAGGAGCTCTTTGCTCTCAGGGAACAAGTCCGTTCTCTAGAGGCTAAAGTAGCAGACTTGGAAAACATAAGACAGACAGAGAGGTACATAGATGAGACCTACAGGGATATAGTCCTGAAGTCCCACCTCCAGTCTGGCAGCACCCCTGTTGCCATGGAGGAGAGAGGTCACGTGACAGGAGAGCATCACCCTGGTGTGGCAGGCAGTGATCCTGTAACTAGGACCTGTCCTCCAGGTGATGTAAAACCCTCTCGCACCGAGAAAGTTTCTCCAGGGCCATGTGCCCATGAGGGAAGGGTTAGGACAGCCATTATAGTTGGTGATTCGATCATTAGGCATGTAGATAGCTGGGTGGCTGGTGGACGTGAGGATCGCCTGGTAACATGCCTGCCTGGTGCGAAGGTAGCGGACCTCACGCGCCACCTAGATAAGGTCTTAGATAGTGCTGGGGAGGAGTCTGCTGTCTTGGTACATGTCGGTACCAATGACATAGGAAAATGTGGTAGGGAGGTTCTGGAGGCAAAATTTAGGCGTTTAGGTAGGAAGTTGAAATCCAGAACTTCCATGGTAGCATTCTCCGAAATGCTTCCTGTTCCACGCGCAGGACCCAAAAGGCAGGCAGAGCTCCGGAGTCTCAATGCGTGGATGAGACAATGGTGCAGAGATGAGGGTTTTGGATTTGTTAGGAACTGGGGAACATTCTGGGGAAAGGAGGGGCTCTTCCGAAGGGATGGGCTTCACCTTAACCGGGATGGAACCAGGCTGCTGGCATTAACCTTTAAAAAGGAGATAGAGCAGCTTTTAAACTAGATATTAGGGGAAAGCCGACAGTCGCCCAAGAGCGGATGGTTCGGAAGAATGTATCCTTGAAGGATACTACCAAAAGCAGAGAGGTTCCACAAAAGAGTAAAGTAGCCCAAATGCCCTCAAGTATGGAGCAGACAGAGCTTAAAGATCCCAATTTACCCATGTCTAACAATAGCCAAATTAACATGAATAAAATACATTCTCTAAAATGCTTGTATGCAAATGCTAGAAGTCTAAAGAATAAGATGGGAGAGTTAGAATATATAGCACTAAATGAAAGGTTAGATATGATTAGAATATCAGAGACATGGTGGAAGGAGGACAACCAGTGGGACACTGTGATACCTGGGTACAAACTATATCGTAATGATAGAGCTGATCAAATTGGTGGATGGGTTGCGCTCTATGTTAGAGAGGGCATTGGCTCAGAAAGGATTAAAGTTTTGCAGGAAACAAAATCTGCTGTAGAATCTATATGGATTGAAATTCCATATAAAAGGGGGAAGGCAATGGCAGTGGGGGTGTACTATCGAGCACCTGGCCAGAATGACCAAATGGATGATGAAATGCTCAAAGAAATCAAGGAAACTAACAAAAGTTACAGTGCAATAATAATAATGGGTGATTTCAATTACCCTGGTATCGACTGGGTCAGTGTCACGTCAGGACATGCTAGGGAGATAAAGTTCCTAGATGAAATAAATGACTGCTTCTTGGAGCAGCTGGTTCATGAACCGACCTGAGGGGAAGCCATATTAGACCTAGTCCTTAGTGGAACACCAGATCTAGTGCAAGAGATAAGGGTGTTGGGGCCACTTGGCAATAGTGATCATAGCATGATCGCCTTTGATTAGTGGAGGAGGGATAGTAAGGAAATCCACAGTACTACCTTTTAACTTTCGAAAGGGAGACTATGATAAAATGAGGAAAAAGGTTAAGAAAAAACTAAAAGGAGCAGTTGCAAAGGTTAAAGACGTACATCAGGCTTGGCTGTTGTTGAAAAATACTATCTTGGAAGCCCAGACCAGCTGTATTCCACGCTTTAAGAAAAGTGGAAGGAAGTCCAAAAAACTGCCAGCATGGTTTAAAGGTGAGGTCAGAGAGGCTGTTGTTGCCAAAAAAGCATCTTTCAGGAAATGGAAAAAAGAGCCAAACGACGAAACCTGGAAACAGCACAAGCACTGGCAAGTCAAATGCAAGGCATTGATAAGGCAGGCAAAGGGAGAATTTGAGAAGAAGCTTGCTGCGGAAGCAAAAACGCGAAGTAAAGACCTTTTCAAGTACATTCGTAGCAAAAAACCTGTGAGAGAGTCAGTTGGTCCATTAGATGATAAAGGGGTTAAAGGAGCACTAAGAGGCGACAAGGCGATAGCGGAGAGATTGAATGAATTCTTTGCTTCAGCCTTTACTGAGGAAGATGTAGGGATGTTACCCATGACTAAAGTGGTATTTAAAGGTGCGGAAGAATTGAAGGAAATATCGATACATCGGGAAGATGTGTTACAACTATTAGATAAACTGAAGAGTAGCAAATCACCTGGGCCGGATGGTATACATCCAAGGGTGTTGAAAGAACTGAAATATGAGATTGCAGACCTGCTATTAGTAATCTGTGAACTATCATTAAAATCATCTCTAATACCTGAAGATTGGAGGATCGCCAATGTAACACCAATTTTTAAAAAGGGTTCCAGGGGTGATCCGGGAAACTACAGACCAGTGAGCCTGACATCAGTACCGGGAAAAATGGTAGAAACCATCATAAAGAATAAAATTACTCAGCATGTAGATAGTCATGACCTAATGGGAGACAGCCAACATGGCTTTAGACAAGGAAGATCTTGTCTTACTAATCTGTTAGGTTTCTTTGAAGGAGTGAATAATCAGGTGGACAAAGGTGAGTCGGTTGATATTGTGTATCTGGACTTTCAGAAAGCCTTTGACAAGGTCCCTCATCAGAGACTTTTGGCAAAACTAAAGAGTCATGGGATAGGAGGCAGTGTACTATTGTGGATCAGGAACTGGTTAAAAGATAGAAAGCAGAGGGTAGGGCTAAATGGCCAATTTTCCCAATGGAGAAAGGTGAATAGTGGTGTACCCCAGGGATCTGTGCTGGGTCCGCTGCTTTTTGACATATTCATAAATGACCTGGAAAGTGGAATAACGAGTGAGGTTATCAAATTTGCAGATGACACAAAACTATTTAAAGTTGTTAAAACCCAAGAGGATTGTGGAAAATTGCAAGAGGATCTTGATAAATTGGAAGACTGGGCATCAAAATGGCAGATGAAATTTAATGTGGAGAAGTGCAAGGTTATGCACCTAGGGAAGAACAACCCAAACTATGGTTACACGATGCATGGTTCCACATTAGGAACCACCACCCAGGAAAAAGATTTAGGCGTCATTGTGGATACCATGTTAAAACCCTCGGCCCAGTGTGCAGTGGCAGCCAAGAGAGCAAATAGAATGCTAGGTATGATAAGGAAAGGAATGGAAAATAAAAGAAAAGATATTATAATGCCTCTATATCGTTCCATGGTGAGACCGCACCTTGAATATTGTGTGCAATTCTGGTCGCCGTATCTTAAAAAGGATATAGCGATTTTAGAAAAGGTTCAGAGAAGAGCCACCAAAATGGTAAAGGGGATGGAAGGATACTCCTATGAAGAAAGGCTAAAAAGGTTGGGGCTCTTTAACCTGGAAAAGAGATGGCTGAGGGGAGATATGATAGAAGTCTATAAATTAATGAACGGAGTGGAACGGGTAAACGTAGATCGATTGTTTACCTTATCAGAATATAGAAAGACTAGGAGACATGCAATGAAGCTACAGGGTAAACTATTTAAGACTAATAAAAGAAAATATTTTTTCACTCAACGTGTAATCAAACTCTGGAATTTGTTACCGGAGGATGTAGTAAAGGCTGTTAGTGTAGCTGGGTTTAAAAAAAGGTTTGGACAAGTTCCTGGAGGAAAGGTCCATAAACCATTATTAAGAAGGGACCCAGGATATCAATGCTTGAACCAATGCAAGCATTGTGGAACCTGTGTCCCTTGGGGAAACTACTAGGCACATATGACCTAGATTGGCCACTGTTGGAAACAGAATACTGGGCTTGATGGACCTTGGTCTGACCCATTATGGCATATCTTATGTTCTTATGTTCATATGTTTAGCATTTTCGCTTTTTCAATGTCACTTTCCACAAATCTGTTCCCAGCACATTTGCACCTCTGATTTTCCTCCTCTCCAGAATATACCTGAAAAAAGTTTCACTTTACATCTTTTGCCATCTTTACATCTGCCTTTGATTGTGCTATCCTTATTTCTCATTTTGTCTTTTAGTTTGATCCTATATTCTTTTCTGTGTTCCTCTGTTTGCAAACTTCTGAATTTTGTGAAAGCTGTGGTTTTTTGCCTTTAATTGTGCAGCCACTTCTTTGGAAAACCAAATAAGCTTTCTTTCCTCTTGTTTTTATTTACCTTCCTTAGATATGCATCTGTTGCCCCTTTTATTGCCTCCTTTAGTTTAGCTCACTGCAATTCCACTTCCCTTATCCCCTCCCACCCTTCCAGTGTTTTTGAAGTCTAGGATTTTGAGCTTGCTGTGATTGGACTCCACCTTGGCTTTTATCTCAAACCACACCATGTGATGATCACTGCTGCTTACATGAGCACCCACCTGGATATTCAATACTTTACGAGCATTAAATACAGCATTGAGCTTTCCCTGGTCGGTTCCATCACTATTTGTCTAAGTAACGCATCTTGGAAGGCATCCACAATTTTTTAATTTCTTTCTAGATTTGTAGAAGGAATACTCCAATCCACATTGGGTAAAGTCACCCTATATGATCACTTCTCCCTTCGTGACTATGTTTGCAATATCAATAATCAGCAGCTTTTATATTGCTTTTGACATATAGGACTACTCCTCCTCCTTTTCTACCCTCTCAATCTCTTCTAAAGAGATTATAGCCAGCTATGGCTATATCCCATTCATGCGACTCATTAAACCATGTTTCTGAAATGGCCACAATGTCCAAGTCCATTTCCACCATTAGGGGTTCCAAGTCAGGAACTTTGTTGGCTAGGTTTCGAGCATTTGCGATCATTGCTTTCCAGCATTTGTTGACCGGCTTGCCTGTGTTTTGCATGGATTTTGCACTACACGCCTCTTCCCCTTTGCCATTGATGTATGGTTAAAAAGTGTGGCTGTTTCCAATGTTATTATGCTTTTGCTGGGAGTGACATCCTGAACTTGTCCTTCTCCATCCGTCACTTCCTTTTCCTAGTTTAAATGCCTGTCCATACACTGCCTGAATTTTTCACTTAGGATACTTTTCCCTGTGATGGAGAGATGTAGTCCATCAGCATAGTATATTCTCTTGTTGATTCATATGTTTCATCAGTCAAATATATATATAAATCCTTCCTGTTTGCACTAGGTTCGGAGCCATGTATTAAAGTTGTTTATGCTATGCAGCCTTTCTTCTGCCCCCTTACCAAGAACAGGTAGAACGTCTGAGAATGCTATAGTGTTAATAATGGGCTTGAGTTTCTCAACCAGAGTCTGTAAGTCCCTTTGAACTGCAGAGGCACTGTTTCTATCCAGGTCATTTGTACCCAGGTGGATGACAACATCAATTTTGGAGTGCTCACTTTCTCCACTAACTATACCAACAATTTGGTTCATATTCCTGCTAGCTGAAGAGCCTACGGGCATTTGACCATCTTCTCTTCTTTGAACTGTGTTCCCAAGTTGGTGCCTCTGATGATGGAATCTCCAAGTAGTAGCGGTTTTCTGTTTTGTGATTTTTTCTTCATATTTGGTGCATTATCAGTAGATTGGGCATTGACTCTCATTTAAGGGCACTTCAATTTCCATGGATTGGGCACCCTCATTATCCAAGGCAGAGAAGGCATTATGTAGGGATATCTCTTCATGTATAGGGTGTCTGCATTACAGGTTGCAACCTACCAGAGCCTACTGTGATCCGTTTGTTCCTGGGCTGTTTGATTCTTTGTGAGAGCGGTGGTAGATTTTGTTCAGTTTAATTGCGGCTAATTCTTCCCTTAGTAGAATCAATTCTTTATGCACAGCAGCTAACTTGAGGTATATAGGGCAAACTCTTAGGTTCAAAATGATTCTTCTCAGAATGAAAGCACCACAGTTATTGGATTGAATACCCAACATGCTCATTAAGCAGTCCTAGGAGAAGTAGAAAAGGAGACAAGGTGGGTATAATATCTAATTAAAGGACAGATGTCAATGTATATGATGACTATATAGGCAATGCAACTCTTGGGTGGGTGGGGTGATGGGTAAGGTAGGCGGGAACTTGTGTCCCTGGCCAGTAGACCTTATATGAACTGAGGGTGCACTCAGATATCTGATTTAAAGTCTATGCAATGAATGTAGGCAGTCAAAATAGTCCTATAAACTTATATCTAACAGTTAAAAGTTATATTAAAAAAACAGGCAATTGTAAAGTCTGAAAGCTTAGCTGTGTGAAGTCTTGGAGCTGTGATGACCATATGATCAGGTACTTGGTCAGGCAGTAGAGTTGATTCAATTAGCCCCACCCTGTGAAGTAGGCTTATAACAGACAATGCAAACTGAAATATTCAAACTGAAATCTTACTTCTATGTATCGGCCTACTATACAAAGGACCCTGTAACCTTAAAATTTACAGCTTTGCTGCAAGATTAATTTGGAGACTTAGGCAGAAGACCAAGTCTCTGAAAATCAAAAAGCAAATGTGCACTTCTATTCCAAGTAGCTATATATCACTAAAAGAAAGTTACGTGTCTGTTTGGTAGAATATAAGCGTTACATTTAGAAAACTTACCTGGAAGCGCCTTTGGTAGAACACTGTAAAGAGAAGAAACATGCATTTGATGATTTAAATGTATCTATCTTATGGATGTATTCCAGGCCCTGGCAAGTGTTACAGGCAGATCATTGTTACAAGAGTAGTAAGCCATTTTTAATTTGAATACTGTTTGACCATTAAGTCTGAATCAAGAAACCAATTAAAGTGTTTTTCTAAATGTTTTTTTCTGGGAGACATGATGGCCCTTGATTCTATAGATGCATTTAGCTTTAATGTTCAGCTTTGGTGTTGTATTAGTAATACTTTTTATGTTGCTTATGATTTGCAGAATGGGATAGTGTTGACGGCGGAGGATCACATTTCTGTGACAACGGCAACAACATCAAACTTAAACTGCGCGGAGGAAAGGCCCGGCAATCTACTTCTGTATCTTGCCATGAAAACCCAATGGATAGTTACAACAAAACAAATTGTGCTGTAGTGCTGGAAGATGAGACCCCCAGGTTGGAAGGCACTCAACTAGCTACTGGGGAAGAGCTGAAGACTTCTCAGAGTAAAGCCAGCATTTATAATGTGGTTGGATCAAAGCCCTCGGGACGTCTGACTGCTGATGTAGCTGCGCATGAAATGAGAGTCAGAAGCTGTAAAGATGTCTTACACATTGGAACATGGAACGTACGAAGCATGAACCAAGGGAAGTTGGAGGTGGTCAAGAATGAAAAGGAACGTGTACAACTTGATCTGTTGGGTGTCAGCGAACTGAAATGGAATGGCATCGGGCACTTTGCATCAGATGATCACATGGTCTACTATGCTGGAAATGAAAGACAAAGAAGAAATGGTGTTGCATTTATAATAAAGAAGAAACTTGCAAGAACTGTAATGAAATACAATGCAGTCAGCGAACGCTTAATCTCTATTCGTCTATGAGGAATGCCTATCAACACAACTATAATTCAAGTATATGCCCCAACAACAGCTGCAGAAGAAAATGAAATTGAAGAGTTCTATGAACAAGTACAAGCTAAAATTGACAGAACATGCAAACAGGATATCCTGATAGTCATGGGTGATTGGAACGCAAAGGTTGGCAACAAAGAAGAAGACAAAGTAGTTGGAAAATATGGACTTGGCAACAGAAATGAAGCTGGAGAAAGACTGATAGAATTCTGCAAGACCAACGATCTATTCATCTCGAACACCTTCTTCCAGCAACACAAGCGGCGACTGTACACATGGACTTCACCCAATGAATTGTATAAAAATCAAATTGACATCTGTGGAAGTCAACGATGGAAAAGCTCTATAACATCAACCAAGACAAAACCTGGAGCTGACTATGGTACAGATCATCAACTACTAGTATGCAAACTCAAGCTAAAGCTGAAAAAGAGCAAACCACTCATGAATGCAGCAAAATATGACCTTGAGAATATACCACTGGAATTTAAAGACTGCCTGCAAAATCGATTTGCTGCTTTAGATACAAATGATAGAGTTCCAGAAGAGTTATGGAATGACATCAAGAAGGTTGTGTTGGAAGAAAGCGAGAAGTCTCTACAAAAGGTAAAAAAGAAAAAACGGCCAAAATGGATGACGGAAGAAACTCTGAAAATTGCCCAGAAACGCAGAGAAGCTAAAGCCAGAGGAGAAAGAAAGACAATCACAGAACTCAACAGAGATCTCCAACGTGCAGCAAGACAGGACAAGGAAAAATACTACAATGACGCATGCAAGGAAATAGAAGCAGAAACTATTAGAGGAAGAACAAGATCAGCTTTCCTAAAGCTACGAGAGTTAAAGAAAAAGATCCAGCCTCGAATTGGAATGTTACAAGATGCTCAAGGTTCTATGTTGAATGATGCTGAGAAGATCGAGAAAAGATGGAAGGAATATACAGAGTTTTTATATGATAAAGATCAAGTGGACCAACAGCCGTTTCAACCTGTATCTTATGATCTGGAACCATTGGTGATGAAAGAAGAAGTTGAAGCAGCATTGAAAGCCTTATCAAAAAACAAAGCACCAGGCATTGATTGCATTCCCAAAGAAATATTACAGCAATCTGATGCAGCTGTTACTGTACTTACAAGGCTCTGCCAAGAAATATGGAAGACAGCATCATGGCCAACTGACTGGAAAAGATCTGTGTTTATACCAATACTAAAGAAAGGTGATCCAACTGACTGTGGAAATTATCGCACAATCGCTCTGATCCCACATGCCAGCAAGATTCTACTGAAGATTATTCAAAAGAGACTACAATCATACCTGGAACAAGAACTACCTGAAGTGCAAGCAGGGTTCAGGAAAGGGCGAGGAACGAGAGACATCATTGCGGATGTGAGATGGATCCTTGAAAAGACTAAAGAATACCAAAAGGATATCTATTTGTGCTTTATCGACTATAGCAAAGCTTTTGACTGTGTAAACCATGAGAAACTCTGGGCCACATTAAGAAGCATGGGTATACCAGAACACCTGATCGTTCTCTTGCACAATCTGTACATTGATCAAGAAGCAACAGTTCGAACGGAACAAGGAGAAACAGAATGGTTTAAAATAAGCAAAGGTGTAAGACAAGGCTGCATACTTTCCCCCTACCTGTTTAATTTATATGCAGAACAAATCATCAGAGAAGCAGGATTGTATGAAGACATCAGAGGTGTGAAGATTGGTGGAAGACTCATCAACAACCTTCGCTATGCTGATGATACCACATTACTGGTTGAAAGTGAAGATGATCTGAAACATTTGCTTTTCACAATCAAAGAACATAGTCTCAAAATGGGCCGGCACCTTAATGTAAAGAAGACAAAGATCATGACAACTGGCATAATCAACAGGTTCATCGTCGAAGGAGAAGAAATTGAAATCGTGAATAACTTTAACCTACTTGGATCAACTATCAATAAAGAAGCAACAAGCAGTCAAGAAATCAGACGACGCATTGCTCTTGGCAGAACGGCTATGAAAGACCTAGATAAGATTCTCAAGAGCAGAGATGTCTCTCTCCATACAAAGATTTGACTTGTTCAAGCCCTGGTATTTTCAATAACATCATATGGATGTGAAAGCTGAACAGTGAAAAAGATAGATAGGAAGAAAATTGATGCCTTTGAATTATGGTGCTGGTGGCGAATACTGTGTATACCATGGACTGCCCGAAGAACAAACCAGTCTGTACTAGAGGAGATCAAACCTAAGCTTTCTTTAGAAGCTCAGATGACAAGACTTCGACTTTCATAATTTGGACACATCATGCGGAGAGAGAGATCATTAGAGAAAGACATCATGCTTGGTAAGATAGAAGGTCAACGCAAAAGAGGAAGGCCAGCAATGAGATGGATCGATACAATAACAGCAGCTACGGGTACCAGTCTGTCAACAATGAGCCGCCTGACTGAAGATCGAACACAATTTAGGATAGCTATCCAGAGGGTCGCCATGAGTCGACTCCGACTCGACGGCACTTAACAACAACATGATTTACTGAGTTTACCTTTTATATTTATGATTTCAGCCCCTGCTACACGATCAGTTTCTCAAGAGATTGTACTGAGGAAGGGCCCAATGGTCAAAGCACTAGCTTCATTTTTCATTTCAAAAGGTAATAGTCTACAGGATCCTGGCGTCCAGGTTTCAAGATCAATGGTACAGGTTGATAACAATTCATTGGGTTCCGCAGTACTACAGGAAGACAGACTAGGGCATACCTCAACAAAAGATATGGAACTTCTTTAGAGAGTTAATGAATTTTGCATTGGGAATGTTTGTGTTCATTTAGGTCTTTTTCTTCTTATTTGGATTCTTTATCATCATTTCTTAGTAGATTTGGCTCCAGGTATTCTATCATTGATCAATACTAGTATGATTACAGGATACATTCCCAAAATTTGGAAGGAAGCAGTGGTTTGCGCAGTTGTTAAACATCCTGCAGCTGGCTGCTTAGATCCAGCCAACAACTGAGCTATCTCAAATATTCCATTTCTAGAAAAGATTATGGAAAAAACATTCTGTTGCAATTTCATCACCATCTCATTAAGATAAATGTATTATGCCCTGAGACATGCCTTTTGTCTCTTTTAGTGAGGTGAAGGAACACCATGACGTGAGTCAAACTACAGTTTTCATGTCATTGAATCTTACCACAGCCTTCAACTTCATGGATCAAAAAATATTCCTATCACGTTTGTACACTCTGGACCTACATAGCACTGTCTTTTGTTGGCGCAGCTTATTTCTTTTCTAAAGGTCCTTCCAGTTGTGTTTAATTCAGAATTTTTGCAGTCACAACAGGTTTTGTGAGGGGTACCACAAGGCTTATTTGGCACCTTTACTCTTTACTGTTTAACTATGCCCACTGGCAAGCCTGATTCAGTCTGAGGATCAGGGCTTTCTTGCTTGTGGATGATTTATTTTATTTATTTATTTATTTTTATTTAACAGTTATTTATATACCGCTCTTTCCCTAGTATCAAGTGCGGTTTACATGGAACAGTAGGTTAATTGGTATGTAATATACCAAGTCAGTTTACATAGAACAGATAATTATAATTTACAAGGAATGTTGTAACATTAAAGGTATAACATATTAGAACATATATACATTGTTAGTTTAAATCTATAATCATCATGTGAATGAGAGTGTGGTATGGTTAATAGTGTATTAGTGATATTTATTTTGAAAATAGAGTATGTAATAATAATGTATAAATGTCAACTTTTGCACTTTGCAGACCCTTGACAACCAGATCTTAACTTTCTAAATGATTATTTAGATGAGGTGCCACAGTATATTACATAAGAACATAAGATATGTCATACTGGGTCAGACCAAGGTCCATCAAGCCCAGTATCCTGCTTCCAACAGTGGCCAATCTAGGTCACAAGTACCTAGCAGTTTCCTCAAAAAACACAGGTTCCACAATGCTTGTATTAGGTCAAGCAGTGATATCCCGGGTCCTTTTTAATAAGGGTTTATGGACGTTTCCTCCAGGAATGTGTCCAAACCTTTTTTAATCCCAGCTACACTAACAGCTTTTACTACATCCTCCGGTAACAAATTCCAGAGTTTGATTACACGTTTAGGCTTGTCTTGAAAGTAGCCAGAATTCCACTTTTATATATTAACCCTACTTTTGTAGAACTCTTTTCTTAAGTACTTAAGAGCAGAGAGCTCCTTTAAGAAGTTCAAAATTGGCCTTAAAATACATTTTAGCATGGCTAATTGGCTGACAGAGGTAGGCTAGAGACGATGGTTGCAGAACGTTGCTGAAATGATCCCTAACTATTTTTTTTATTTTGACATCTCTGATTTGTTATTCTAATTTTAGAAATTTTATTGTAGCCACTCTGAAATCTTGATTTAAGAGCAGTATAGCAAACTTTGAATAAACAAACAATAAAGAAAGGCATTATGCTTGTCAAGGTTGAAGGTCAACGCAAAAGAGTAAGGCTAGTAATGAGATGAATCAATACAATAACAGCAGCTATGGATGCCACTCTATCAACAAGGAGCCATCTGACTGAAGACCGAACAAAGTTTAGGATAACTATCCAGAGGGTTACCATGAAACGACACTCTCTCCAGCACTTAAAAACAACACATATTATATATTGTTATTTTTAGTATTTTTTTATATAAATGGTTGTTTTACAGTTTTTATATATTTTCTATGTTTTTTTATGTATTATGTACTTTATGATTCTCAAGATTTTCAAATTAAATTTTTTATTGACATTTAGGGGGATGATTACTAAAGTTCTTTATGTGAATAATGCATGATGTTTGCCCCTTAACATGTGGTAAAGGACAAAAACATGTGAGAGTCTATTCTGTAATTGCGAATAGCGGGGATGGACATCCCTTTGGGACGTCCATCCCTGCTATTTGCTCCCTTCTGTCCCTGGCAGAAGCCTCCCCATACAAACAAGGAGTTAGTACGGGGAGGCTTAGTCAGGGGCGGGAAGGGGCATTCCAGAGGAAGAGCGAGGGGGGGCATGGGTGGTACATGACCCTGGAGGTACAGGGCCAATTCTTAAGTCAGCCCTGTACGAATGAGGTTGGCAGACTGGATGGGGGATGGCAGGACCAGGCAGTGACAGTGAGATGAGGGGGTGAAGGGGGTTTCCTGCAACCTGACCCTGACTAGGGGTTCGGGTTGCAGGGAAAGGGAAGTGTGGTCTGCGGCTAGGGATCGTGGCTCCTGATTGGATCCACAGTACCATGGCAACGGGACGCCATGGCACCGTGGCTCCATTCAGGAGCATGACTGAGTTAGTCGGGCATGGGTCTGTGTGTGCAGGCCGATCGGAATCGGGTCCCAGCCTGCACATACAGACCCTAGACCCAATTCTGATCCCGGGGGGCACATCTAGCCACCATGGAATTGGAATCAGGTCTACCTCTATGCACCCCGATTCTGATCGGTCGCATGGGGGGCATGGGCGCACATATTAGAATGTGCCTCCTGCTATTTTGCTGTAACATACAATTTTATATTACACTGCTAATGAAATATTAATGAGATGAAAATCAAGCAAATACATGCAAAACACTTCATTAATATTCAATGAGAATAAGACAGATGGTAGTGATCACCGCAAGCTGCATTATTCAAGGAAAAATAATGCCAGCTCAAAGATGGCATTATTTTTCAGGCTGGGAGCATTGCGCCACTAACATGTGGTCTGATGCTCCTGGCTGTTATCTTTAAGGTGCCAGGATCTGTATTGATTGACAATTCCCATCATCCACTTCCTCCATTCAGTGTTCATTTTCCAAGAAGATGCCCCTCCTAAGAAAGTGTCCCCACCCAGGAAGGTCCCCACAGAAGAACACTCCCCTGCACCCCTCCCTCCCCTAACCCCCCCCATGTGTACCTTTTAAAATCATTGGTGGTTCAGGGTCCAGGGGCAGGAGCAATCCTCCAGTGCCAAGGTCTACAGTAAATGGCGCTGCTTAAACCACAGCAGTAGTCTTGAGCTACTACCATAAGAGCATAAGAAATACCATACTGGGTTAGACCACAGTACATCAAGCCCAGAATCCTGTTTCCAACAGTGGCCAATCCAGGTCACAAGTACCTGGCAGCTTCCCAAAAAGATACACAGGTTCCATAATGCTTGTCCCAGGGTAAGCAGTGGATTTCCCGGATCCTCTTTAATAATGGTTTATGGACCTTTCCTCCAGAAAATCTTTTTTTTTAAACTTTATTTATTGAACCATCAAACATACTACAAGCAATCTGTAAACATTACAAACAATACGGTTACATAAAAAAGCGCCTCTGGGTGGGGGCTGACTCTTGTCCACCACCACAGAAGCCATCAGTTAACATAATGTGGTACAAAAATTTTTTCCCATTCCCTCCCCCCCCCCCCGGAAAACTCCCTCCCCCCCTCCCAACCCCATCACAGCTCTCTCAATCTACCCATCTCTAGGAACAACCTCCACAATACCCCTTCACTATCCATAGTGTGAGATCCACTACAATACCTAGCCCACAAACTATCCAACCTAGCCTATCCCACCTGAAGGACTTCATTGCGGGCATAGGGACCTAAATTTTGAATGTAAGGTTCCCAAGTCAACAAAAAGGAAGCCCACTGTTTAGCACTACCCCTAGCCCCTCTCCTCTCGAACAGCATCAGTTGATGGACACTATTGTGCCAGTCCCAAAAGGTCAGGGGCACTTGCTCCCTCCATCTATGGAGTATCGGGCCCTTCCCCACCAGACATGCCTTTTTCACCAACAGTCGTTCCCATCTTCTCTTTAGGTGGAGTGATCCAATCTGATCCAATACTACCATTGCCCCGGTCCACTTAATCTGTTGTTGGAGCAAACCGCTCATGTATGCACTAATCCTTGACCAATAAGGACAAATTTTCTGGCACCCCCACCACATATGCCCCAAGTCTGCAAGGGGGCACAAACATCTAGGACATCCCCCATTGCAAGCTAGGCCAGACCTCATCGCTCATCTTGGAGAAAAGTGGGCCCTAATAAGACTTTTGAATTGCACCTTGTGCCACCTACTCCCCTCCACCAATCCCACAATCCGATGCAGGGCTTTACGGATCGATCCTGGGCGCACCTCCAGCCTAACTCAGCCAGCCATACTGACAGCTTTTACTACATCTTCCAGTAACGAATTCCAAAGTATGATTACGTGTTGTGTGAAAAAATATTTTCTCTTATTATTTTTAAATGGGTTACATTGCAGCTTCATTGTGTGTCTTCTAGTCTACTTTTTGATGGTGTAAATAATCGAACATTTACCTGTTCCACTCCAGTCATTAATTTATAGACCTCTATCATATTTCCCCTCAGCCGTCTCTTTTCTAAGTTGAAGAACCCTAACCTTTTAAATCTTTCCTCATTGGCAGGGCTGGCCCAAGGGTTTCTGCCACTCTAGGCAGAAGCCCAAGCCATGCTGTCCCCCCTCATGCCATGCCGCCCCTCCTTATCCTGTCACCCCCCGCATACTGAGCCACGCTACCGCCCTCCCCCTGCTGCCAGTGGCAGGGTTGAGGAATTGCACAGTTCAGGTCGGTGGCAAGCCATGTGCTTCGGCACAGATGGCCTGCTGCCTCTGACTCCCCTACAACATAACTTCAGGAGTAAGAAACGGCAGGCCATGTATGCCAAATCACATGGCCTGCTGCTCATAGAGATCTGCCACCCTTGGCAACCACCTAGCCCACCTAGTGTATGGACCAGCTCTGCTCAGGGGTATTCTTCCATCCCCTTTACCATTTTGGTGGCTCTTCTCTGTACTTTTTCTAATTCCGCTATATTCTTTTTAAGATATGGCGACCAGAATTGCACACAATATTCAAGGTGCAGTCGCACCATGGAATGATACAGAGGCATTATAATATCCTTTGTTTTATTCTCCATTCCTTTCGTTATGATTCCTAGCATTCTATTTGCTTTCTTGCCACTGATGGACTCTGGGTAGAGGGTTTCAACGTGTTATCCATGATGACAGCTAAATCTTTTTCCTATGTGGTGGTTTCTAATGTGGAACCTTGCATCATATAACCATAGTTTGGGTTGTTCTTTCCTTGGTACATATTTTTGCACTTGTCCACATTAAATTTTATCTGCCATTTGAACGTCCAGTCTTCCAATTTATAAAGATCCTCTTGCAATTTTTCACAATCCTTTTGTATTTTAACAACTTTGAATAATTTTGAGTCATCTGCAAATTTGATCACCTCATTCGTTATTCCCATTTCTAGGTCATTTATGAATATGTTCAAAAGAAGTGAAACCAGGACAGATCCTTGGGTACTCCACTATTTACCTTTCTCCATTGAGAAAATTGGCCATTTAGCCCTACTCTCTGCTTTCTATCTTTTAACCAGTTCCTGACCCACAATAGTACACTGCCTCCTATCCAATGACTTTTTAATTTCACCAAGGGGCTTGTTTACAAAGCCGCGGTAGCGGTTCGCGATTGTTATCAGAGCCGCGGTCCCATTGATTTCAATGGGGCCGCGGCTCCGATAACGATCGCGAACCGCTACCGCGGCTTTGTAAACAAGCCCCCAAGAGTCTCTCATGAGGGATATTATCAAAGGTTTTCTGAAAATCCAGATACACTATATCAACTGGATCACCTTTGTCTACCTGTTGATTTACACCTTCAAAAAAATGTAAGAAATTAGTAAGACAAGGCTAACCTTGCCTAAATCCATGTTGGCTTTCTCCCATTAAACTAAGGGGCTTGTTTACCGCAGCTTTGTAAACAAGCCCCTAAGACTATCTACATGTTCAGTAATTTTGTTCTTTATAATGGTTTCTATCCTGATGTCAGGCTCACCGGTCTGTAGTTTCCTGGACTACTCCTGGAACCCTTTTTAAAATCTTCAGGTACTACAGATTATTTTAATGATCGTTCACAGGGTACTAATATTAGGTGTGCAATCTCATCTTATCAATATTTCTTTCAATTCTTCTGATATATCACCTTTAAGTATCATTTCAGGCATGGGTAACTTTCCTACATCTTCTTCAGTGAAAACAAAAGCAAAGAATTCATTCAATCTCTCTGCTATGGCCTTGTCCTCACTTAGCACCCCTTTAACCCTGCTATAATCCAATGGTCCAACTGAGTCTTTCACAGTTTTTTTGCCACAAATATACTTTCAGAAGTATTTATTATGGGGTCATTCCGATTCACGTTTAGTGGGGATATACATCTGGGTTGAACGTATATCCCCACTAAATGCCAGGGTGCCGATTCCACTCACAGAGCTCACCGCACATACTGCAGAGATGTGTGGGAAGCTCTGGATGGGGGCGGGTCATAGGAGTAGTGAGGGTGGAGAATAGGTCAGACCCTGACCTCAGACGTACAGGGCTGATTCTGGTGTCGGCCCTGCACGTCCGGGGTCAGCAACGGCAGAGAATATTGATGTCAGAACCCCAGGACAACGTGAGAGGCGAGGGGGGTTCCCAGCAGCTCGATCCTAGCCCCAGAAGACCTGATTCAGGGTCAGGCAGTGGGAAAAGACACAGTTTGGGGCTGTGCAGGCGATTGGGGCTCCTGCATGGAGCCATGGTGCCATGGCAACAGGAGGCCATGGCACCACGGCTCCATGCAGGAGCCCAGGCTGGGCTAGCCAGGCAGGATCCAGGACATCCAGTGGGCTGGAATCGGGGCATACCCGGAACATCCAGACCCTGTGCCCCAATTCTGCCCCTGAGGGACCATCTACAGTAGCTCCCATGGGAGCAGACTCGGGTGCATATCTGGGCCATCCAGATTTTGGACATCCGGATGGCCTGGACGTGCCCCAATCAGAACTGACCTCCACATGTTTTTGCTTCCACGGCAAGCTTTTTTTCACATTCTCTCTTTGCCTACTTTATCAATGCCTTGCATCTAGCTTGCCAGTGCTTATGTTCTTTCCCGTTTTCGTCATTTGACTCCTTTTTCCATTTCCTGAAGGCTGCTTTTTTGGCTACAGCAGCTTCTCTGACCTCGCCTTTAAACCATGCTGGCAGTGTTTTGGCCTTCCTTCCACTTTTCTTAAAGCGTGGAATACAGCTGGTCTGAGCTTCCAGGATAGTGTTTTTAAACAACGCCCATGTTTAATGTAAACTTTTAACCTTTTCTGCTGCTCCTTTTAGTTTTTCTTAACTATTTTACTCATTTTATCATAGTCTCCCTTTTGAAAGTTAAAAGGTACTACAGTGGATTTTCTTGCTATCCCTCTTCCATTTATTAAATCAAATGCGATCATACTATGATCACTATTCCCAAGTAGCCCCAACACCCTTATTTCTTGCAGCAGATCCTGTGTTCCACTAAGGACTAGGTCCAGAATAGCTTCCCCTCTTGTCGGCTCATGAACCAGTTGCTCCGAGAAGCAGCCATTTATTTCATCTAGAAAACTTTATCTCTCTAGAGTGTCCTGCAGTGTCATTGACCCGGCCGATAAAGGGTAATTGAAATCATCCATTATTACTATGCTATAACTTTTGTTAGCTTCCCTGATTTCCCTTAGCATTTCATCATCCATCTGTTCATTCTGGCCAGGCAGTCGGTAATACACCCCCACTGCCATTGCCTTCCCCTTTTTCAGATGAGATTTCTATCCATAGAGATTCTACAGTGTTCTTTGTTTCATGCAAAACTTTAATCCTACGTGACTCAATGCCCTCTCTAACAGATAGGGTAAATCAAATTGGAGGAGAGGTTGCGCTATCATTGCGATATAGCTTGTATCCAGATATCACAATGTCTCACAGGTTGTCATCCTTCCACCAGGTCTCTGAGATTCCAATCATATCTAACCTCTCATTTAGTGCTATATATTCTAACTCTCCCATCTTATTTTTTAGGCTTCTAGCATTTGCATATAGGCATTTTAAAAGTTGTATTTTATTCATATTAATCTGGTTATCAGTTGATAGGGGTAATTTGGAATCTATCTGCAATGTACTTAAGGACATCTGGATTACTTTTATCTTTATTGGAATTTCTCTGTGGGATTTATTTATTTATTTAACTGTATTTATATCCCGCTTTTCACCGGGTCAAAGCGGTGGAACATATAACAGGGGGGGGGGGGATCAATAGTGGGGGGGGACATCACCGGGGGCTCAACATTAATGATTTTGGGATGGACATAGAGACTGACCCGATAGTACAGTTACTGGTCTGAGGATCTTGAGGAGAATAGGGGGTCCTATTCAGAGATGTTCTTGGAATAGGACGGTTTTTAGTTGTTTTTTGAATGATGGGAGATCACCGTTGCTCCTGATGTGGTTTGGTAGAGAGTTCCAGAGGGATGGGGCATAGAGTTCAAAGGCTCTGTTGCAGGTCCGTTGTGTTGCCTTGGTTCTTTTGTGGGGGACGGCAATGGAGCTGTTGGAGGATTGTCTGGTCATTCTGCTGTGGGTTGGGCGAGGCAGTAGGGCGCAGAGTGGGGTGTCTTGTGTTTGGTGGATGGTTTTGTGGGTGAGCAGAAGAGCTTTGTACTTGATTCTTGCTTCAATGGGGAGAATATGAAGGTCTCTCAGAAGTGGGGTGATGTGGTCCCGTTTCTTTGCGTTGTGAATTATTCTTGCTGTGGTGTTTAGGGCAGTTCGGAGGGGATTGGTTTGTGTGGCAGGTAGATTATGTTGCAGTAGTCCAGATGGGGGAGTGTCAGAGCCTGCATTACTGTCCTGAAGTCCTGCGGTTCGAGGAGAGGTTGGAGACGTTGCACCGTTTTTGCCTTGTGGAATACAGTTCTAGTGGTCTTGTTGATTTGTTGTTTAAGGGTTAGGTCTTGGTCAATGATAATTCTGAGATATCTTATGTGTGGTTGTATTTGAATTTGCGTGGTTCCCATGGTGAGGTGAGTGGGCGGTTTGAAGTCTGGGTCTTTTGTCACTATAAGAGCTTCGGTCTTCTTTATGTTAATGGATAAGTTGTTCTCTTGTAGCCAGTTGGATACGTCGGTGAAGCAGGCTGATAGTTGGTTGTTTTTTGGGTCTGTGGTTGTAATTGGGGCGTATAGCATTATGTCGTCGGCATATATGTGGAAGTTGACGTTGTGGGTGCGTATGACTGAACAGAGTGGACGGAGGTAGATGTTGAAAAGCATGGCTGATAATGTGGATCCTTGAGGTACTCCTTGATGTTGCTGGAATGGGGGTGAGGTTGAGGTTTTGGTGCGGATCAGTTGCTGTCGTTTGGTTAGATAGGACCTGAACCATTGGAGTACAGTATCTTTGATCCCAATTGTTTGGAGTCTGTGGATAAGGGTGTTATGGGAGATGGTGTCAAAGGCCGCTGATATATCCAGGAAGATTAGGATGTATCCGGAGTGTTTCTCTTGGGTTCCATCAGTGTGGACATGAGGGTCTCGACCCTAACTTCCCGCTTTTGCTAGTATCCTTCAAGGATGCATCCTTCCAAACATGTGCTCTTGGTGTCAGCTTTCCCCTATTATCTAGTTTAAAAGCTGCTCTATCTCCATTTTAAAGGTTAATGCCAGCAGCCTGGTGCCATCCCAGTTAAGGTGGAGTCCATCCCTTCAGAAAAGCCCCTCCCTTCCCAAGAATGTTGCCCAGTTCCTAACGAATCCAAACCCCTCTTCTTTGCACTGTCTCATCCATGCATTGAGACTCCAGAGTTCTGCCTGCCTTTTGGGTCCTGCACGTGGAACGGGAAGCATAAGAACATAAGATATGACATATTGAGACTAGGGTCCATCAAGCCCAATATCCTGTTTCCAACCATGGCCAATCTAGGTCACAAGAACCTAGCAGTTTTCCCAAAATACAGTTTCCACAATGCTTTAATAATGGTTTATGGACTTTTCCTCCAGGAACGTGTCCAAACCTTTTTTAAACCCCGCTACACTAACAGCTTTTACTACATCCTCCAGTAACTTATTCTAGAGTTTGATTACACACTGAGTGAAAAAATCATAGATTTCTCCTTGTCTGATACACAACATATCCATCTGGGTGCGTCTGTTTCTCCTACTCTGTATAACATTTCTGCTCCATACTTGTTTTAATACATGTGGTCTTATGTGAAACAGCAGTCATCGCCAAGTATTACTTTGCATACATTCAGTTATTTTTCTTTTCCCCAAGTTTTGGGTTCAATATTTACATTATACACAATTTTTAATTTGGCCATTTGCCCTTTGGCTGTTTTATCTGTTTTAATCTGGTTTCCTTGTTTTGGTTATATTTTTCATTGTTACTCATGTGTCTCGGCACGATATACTTTACAATTACCACTTCTTTTCTGCCCCTTTAAAGCATATATAGATGAGTGGACTTCCCTTCTCTCCCTCCCCCCTACTCCCTCCCCTCCCCGATGTTCATTTTTATATTTAGTTTTTTAATTTCTCATGGCCATATTTATAAATGATTAATTAATGGCAACCAGACATAATTTTGATCGCGCACAGTCTCCTCGCCTCACACTGTCATTTTTGACCCTTAACCTCCCCTTCTGTTGGCGCGTCTCAAGCCCGGCGTTTTAAAAGTGCAGTGGCACAACCCTAGAGACTTCTTGCTTTTATAATACAGTGAGTAGTGCTGCCATTTGCTAGGTAAGGTTCCCATCTTGTTTAATATGTTACAACCATGCAAGTCTTTTTTTATGAGCTGACTCCTTCTATGTTGTAGTGTTTTATTGGTTTGATCCTGTGGAATTTCCTTCTCTTTAGTCAACAAGAGGTACAAGATATAGATATTTACCGGTCTTTCTCCACCCCTCAAGTTGGTTTCACGATAGGATGGTTTGATTATTTTACACGTATACTAGGTCCTCCTCATCTCTCTTTTCTAACAGACTTATTGTCCTGTTTATACAGTTTGGTTGTCCTTTACATGTTTTTTACTCTATTAGAGTACAATATAGTAGTTTTCTTAATACAATATGTTTCATTAGGCCTTTGAGCATCAGCCCCATCTTTTTATTCATTTGGACATATTTTAATATTACCATCTTGTCTTTATTTAATTCCTTATTTATATTGTTTTTAATACAGACATACCCATGTTTTATAACATATTCTTTTTCTATATTTGTATATATATGTTCATTAATTTACTTAGTAGTAGTCTTTTATATATTTAACTATTAATTTTTAATTATGTTTTTATTGTACTTTACAAGGTTTGTTTTCTCCCTGAAGAAGGCCTTAGTGGCCGAAACATGTTGGGACATAAGATCTGTTTGACTGCCAGTGTGTGTATCAGCTCCTTTGTTCCCTAGGGATATATAAGGCCATATTCATTTCTTTAAGTTCAAACTTTTTATTAATGACAAGAAACACACTAATAATACAGATAGAAGGCACAGAGGGAAGACAAAGATTAATCCTACATAGTTAGTTATTGCCATATTATCCCTCCACAGAGCAATTATCACAGTACTATTTTAAAAAAATCCCTAATAAACAAAGCTAGTAGGAAAGGAGAAGAGAAACTTCAATGTATTTGAAGAGTGCAAAAAAGGTTAAACATGATATCTCTGAATGTCAAGGGGAAGCAGCATAAGGCCATATTCTTAAAGGCACCCCCTCCCTCCCCCCAGGTTTCAACCTCAGAGGTGGTAGTGCAAGACTATTAGGGGTTGTGGGTGCCATTTTGAACCTGGTGCCAGCCCGGATGGGAATGAGTGGGAATTGCTCCTATCCAGGTCCCAGTAGACCACTCAGATTTAATCAAGATAGGTCTAGGGAGGCCTTAGGGGTGTCAGGGAGTTCTGATTCAGGGTCTGGGGAAATGGAAGGACTTAAAGGGTGGGATCCTGACTGTTTGCCAGTGCTGGAGGGAGGGGACCTCCAGATTGCTGATTTTTTTTACTACCTCTGACCTCTTTAAGAAAGTGGCCTGGGAGCTTTGAGCTACATGTTAGTGGCCCATTGCTCCGGCCAAGAAAAATGATGCCAACTTTGAGTTGGTGTTTTTCCAAGAATAATGAGGCTTGCGGTGATCACCGCTAGCTATGTTATTTTATTTGAATACTAATTACATGTTTTGCATGTATAGAGACTGCTCTAATATTGCTGTTTGAGCAGTAGCACCATCCAGTGTCCCTACTAAATTGCTATAATGTAGGTTGAAAAAAGCCCAGGATTTTCCAGAACAGGAAAAGGTTTTGCTGCCAGTCACATCATGCTGGGAGGAGACTCCTCTGAGAGGGAAAATCCAAGTCATATATATTTGGCATACAGTCACTATACTAGAAGGGAATAAGGACATCTGCCCTTTGGGCAGGTGTCTTTGGCACACAGCTCCTCACACTTAGGGCTGGTGCAAGGTTATTAGACACGCTAGGCAGACCTTCTGCCCTCTCACAAATTTCCACAAAAGTTTGATGATTAAAGTCAATCAATTATCTCATCATCCATTCCAGAAAATGCTATAAAAATTTATATTTGAACATCATACTTTTAAATATTAAACTTTGTTTTGTAGATATATACATAATGCAGAAAATGTCCAAAAGCCACTTACAAGGATAAATGGACTATTTGCAAATTGCCCATTCTTCCTATAGATAAAAGTACTCACTGATGAGTCTTTGAGTTTCTGTGGCTTCGGAACCATTATTTTGCTTTGACTGCAGCTGCTCTTTGCTGCCCTGCAGAAGTCGATGACCAGCTCACACCATCCAGAGGGAACTGCAGGCTAATAGCAACAGCATAATCTGTGCAAAACTGTCTCAGAAGGAGAATAACTCTGCCTGTGTTAAAAGTAGGGAAAGTCATAGCCTCCAGTGATAAAAGGGAGAAGTTCTAAGAAAGGTGCCAACAACTCAGCCTCCAGTCCATCAGAGTCAGGAGCCCTGCAGAGCAGTTTCGGGGACCTGCATCTACAGAAGCCACCGGCTCTCAGGGAAAAAGGAACCCAAGAACTCATTATACATCAGCGACACTAGATCCAGGAGTGAGGCCAGCACAGTATCAAGGACCTCTGTCTGTATCGCCAGCAGCTTCAGTTACACTGGGAAAGAGTGCTAGAAACAGGAAACAGAGATTCCCACTCAGGGAATTTAGATTAAGTAACAAAGGGGCAGGAATGGAGTAACTGTTCAGCTTAAGATAAAGAGTAATTGCAGAGAGTGTGGTAAAGGGTGGTTATATATGCATTCGGATGCTTTGCATGTCAGTGTTCAATGTGTGGTGTAGTACAAAATTGTGTGTTACAGTAAAATAATGAACATTTTTGTCTTTTAGTATTCTATAAGTGGCAAAACCAGTCTGGGTTGAGAAGCACTCTATTTAAGAAGAGACATCCACTGCATAACCACTTTATCCTAAAGAAGCCGCATCACAAAGGCTGAAACATTGCTTCTGCTTACTAAGATGTGGCATGACCCAGGAAACTGCAAAGATCAAATGCAATGAAAGCTGTGGACATTTTTTTCCCACAGAAAAGTGTTCACAGCCATCTTTACCTTGATGGCTGAGAGAGAAATCAAATAAGGCACAAGCAAAGGGGAAGAACTGGAAGGGTTGGGAAGCGGTGGAGTTTGAAGAGACATGGAGTCCGATTCAGAGAGGGGCTCATCTGGGCCATCCGGACGGCCTCAAGCAAGATGGGCCCATTTGGACCCAATTCTGTTCTGTTCCTGTGGTGGCCAGAATGGTGCCCGAGGACGGCTCGGCATGCCCTTGCCACCTGCAGGGACGTCCTCCCCACAGATGCCCATGACTCCCATGTCCTCGCACCCCCCCGCCCCCCCGCATCCGGTCCCAGCCCCAGGTGAGGATCCCCGGGCCTGATCACTGGGTTTTTGTTGCTTATTCCACCTTTGAGGTGTAATAAGCAGCATGTCTCCACAGGCCTTGCAGGACATACAGAGCTGTGACCTGAATCAGCCCTGTACATTCTGCTGGGTGACCCGGCCCTGCTCTGCCCCGATCCCACCCCCTTCCACCCCCCTCCATCTCTCCCCATCCTGAGCATCATGATGTACAGGGAGAACCAGAGGCGAAATTGGGCCTGGAAGGTTTGAGGGGCTGCACATCCCGCTGAGACATACAGCCCCACAACCCGCGTCCCGGAATCGGGCCATAGGCAACCTAGGGGCATGAGTGAACTCCCCTGAGGGAGTAGATAACATGAGGAAAGATCTACAAAAGCTGGAAGAATGGTCTAATGCTTGGCAGTTAAGATTTAATATGAAGAAATGCAGTGTCACTACTCTCAGCTCCCTCCTTAAAGTACCTTCGCCTTCGATCCCTCCCTCCCTTTCTGCCCAAACCCTAGCTATTTCCACGACAAAATCCACAAGATCACCCTTCAATTCCCCACAAACTCAGCTATTGCCCCCTCCCCCTTCCACTCCCAACCCTCCCCCAACCCTCCCCCTCTCTTCCCACCCTCTTCGTTCCCTGCCATCTCTGATGAGGAAACTGCACACCTTCTTTCTTCCTCCAAACTCACCACCTGCTCCTCTGATCCTATCTCCACCCGCCTCCTGAGCCCCAGCTCCTCCACCGTTGTCCCCTCCATCTCTCATATTCTCAATCTTTTGCTCTCCACTGCAACTGTCCCTTCAGACTTCAAGCATGCCATGGGTCACACCTCTCCTCAAGAAACCCTCACTCGATCCTACATGTCCTTCTAACTATCGACCCATCTCTCTCCTTCCCTTCATTTCTAAACTACTTGAACGTGTGGTTCACCGCCACTGCCTTGACTTCCTCTCCTCTCATGCACTCCTGGATCCCTTACAGTCAGGATTTCATCCCCTACACTCCACGGAAACCGATCTTGTCAAAGTCTCCAATGACTTGTTCATGGCCAAATCCAAGGGCCTGTATTCTGTCCTCATCCTTCTTGACCTATCTGCTGCTTTTGACACCATTGACCACAAACTTCTCCTCGATACCCTGTCCTCGCTTGGTTTTAGGGGTTCCGCACTATCCTGGTTCTCCTCCTACCTCTCCCACCGCTCCTTCAGTGTGTGTTCTGGTGGCTCCTCCTCTCCTACCCCACTCCCAGTTGGTGTACCCCAGGGATCCGTCCTGGGTCCGCTCCTTTTCTTTCTCTATACCCAGTCCCTTGGTGCGCTTATCTCTTCCCATGGCTTTCAGTACCATTTCTATGCCGATGACTCCCAAATCTACCTCTCTATGCCTGGTATCTCTCCGGCATTTCAGACCAGGATCTCTGCCTGCCTTTCTGACATTGCTGCCTGGATGTCTCACCGCCGCTTGAAACTAAACATGGCCAAAACTGAGCTCCTCATCTTCCCCCCAAAACCTCCCCTTCTCTTCCTCCTTTCTCAGTCTCTGTGGATAACTGTAATCCTTCCTGTTTCCTCAGACCACAACCTGGGGTTATCTTTGACTCCTCTCTCTCCTTCTCCCCACATATCCAGCTCATAGCTAAGACCTGCCATTTCTTTCTCTAAAACATTAGCAAAATCCGCCCCTTCCTTTCTGTACACACTACAAAAACGCTTATCTATTCCTTAATCACCTCTCGTCTTGACTACTGCAACCCACTCCTTGCTGGTCTCCCTTTGAACCATCTCTTTCCCCTTCAATCTATTCAACATTCTGCTGCGCGACTAATCTTCCGCCAGCCTCGCCATACCCACATCACTCCTCTCCTCAAGTCACTCCACTGGCTCCCCATCAGTTTCCGCATCCAATTCAAACTTCTCATTCTGACCTATAAATGCCTTCACTCTGCGGCTCCCCAGTACCTCTCATCCCTTATCTCTCCTTACAACCCCTCTCGTGAACTCCGCTCTTCTAACAAACTACTTCTATCTATGCCCACCACTTGTATTCCTAACTCCAGACTTCGTTCCTTTCACCTTGCTGCACCTTAAGCCTGGAACAACCTAACTGTGTCTGTGCGCCAGGCACCCTCCCTAGCCCTCTTCAAATCCAGGTTGAAAACCCACCTCTTCACTGTTGCCTTCAGATCTTGACTTCTGTGTCTTCTCATGACTTGCTTGTAAGTGCCGTGTTTTGTCTTGACTAAGATTGTAAGTGTCGTGTTTTTGTCCTGACTTGATTTTTAGCTCTGTGGTTGCCTTGTCTAATTTGTAAGTGCTGTTTGTAAGTGCTGGGTTTTGTCCTGACTTGATTTCAGCTTTGTGTTTGTCTTGACTAGATTGTAAGCTCTGATGAGCAGGGACTGTCTCTTACATGTCTGTACAGCACTGCGTACGACTGATAGCACTATATAAATGTTCAATAGTAGTAGTAGTAGTGTCATGCACTTGGGAAGCAGAAATCCAAGGGAATTGTATGCAATAGGGGACGAGAGGTTGGTGTGCACAGACCAGGAGAAGGACCAGGAAAAGAGAGCTCTCAGATTCCTCTGTTGATTGGGATCTTGCATGTGTAACCAGAGGGTTAAAAAGATGCAGCTTGTTAGAGCAATGTGCTATTTACTTCTTTAGTTTGTGATAGGAACCTTTTGATTGGTGGAGATAGAGAAAGATTCTGATTGGCTGCAAGGGTTTCAGCAGGCCAAGGAAGAAGCCGGGACCTAGATTTTAGCTCAGCCAGGAAAGAGTTCCAGGGGTTTAGATAGCAAACAACCCAAACATTTGTGAGACCCAGCGAGATTTAGAGCTCCTGTAAGCTTAGGAAAAGGGTCTGCTTCATGTAAGAGGGGTCTAAAACCATTGATTCTGGGGTTAAAATTGGGAAAATTTATTGTTAAAGGATTTAATTTAGCAGGGTTAGATAATGAAGGGGTTAAAATTATTAGAAGGGTTTAAATTTGGGTTTTAATTAAATTGGGGGTTTTAAATAAAAGAAGTAAGTGGGTTTTAAGTTTTAGAAAATACATTTTGTAAGAGTAAATGAACTTTGTGTTATGGAGGGCTAACAACATTGATTAGTGAGTTACATTCGACGTGAAGCATACCTCAAAGCACAATCTAATTTTTGAAATAGCTTAGGACAGGTTTGGAAAATTACTTTGTTTTATATTTATGAGAAATCTACAGTACATTTGTCTTTGTCTCAATTTAAATTTTAAAATCACTGTAAGGAAGCTATTGAGACCCTGATTAAGGAAATGATAGTGTTTTGGTGTTAATAAAATATATTAATATAGTTTAGAGTAGAAATAGGGAATCCTCATAGAAAATAATACAAAAACAGTAGTTTAAAATGGAGATCCAGGGGACATTCCAGTGGTAAACAATTTGTAGAATCCCCAGAACACAGCATATGATAGGTTGGAGCCGGTCATCTGTACTGAATAGAATCCTGGTCTCCTAGGAAACCATAAGTTTTCTGTTGAACAGACATCAGGGAGCCTTGCTTGGAGGAAGGTGCTGTTTTATTATTTGTCCAGTGAAAGGCTGAGATAAGTAGAATAGGAGCACTAGTACAGACATCAGAGAGCCTTGCTTGGAGAAGCTGTTATTACTATTTGTCCAGTGAGAGGCTGAGATAAGTAGAATAGGAGCACTAGTACAGACATGAGGGAGCCTTGCTTGGAGGAAGGTGCTGTTTTATTACTTGTCCAGTGAAAGGCTGAGATAAGTAGAAAAGTGGAGCACTGGTATAATATTGTTCTCCAGAAAGAAATTTAAAGATAAGTTGTAGGTTTAAGCCACCTTGTAAGGATGCAGATTAAGTGAATCTGGCTAATTATTTAAAAAAAAAAGAAGTTTTGCTCTGTAGTCTTTCTGAATGCAATTGCAGATTGATGCAAGGAAACTTACTGAAGCAGATGAGTATTTGCCTAAAGTTGAGATACTCTTAACTGGTTCTGTATAAGTAAAACCAGCCGAGCAGAGCAGAGAATTCTGAAGTGATGTTGTTTAAATGTTGTTGCTTGTCTTGTAAAGTCTTGTAACATAATTCTTGTAAGTGAGAAAGCTTAATGCTGACCCTGATTCTGACCTGATAAAGTGCTTATAAGAGAAGTGCTTATAAGAGAAGTGCTAAAGAAAGGTATGAAACCAGCACTGAACCAAGCTGTTTTAGTGTGTCCAGATAAATGCAAATAGACAAGAGACAAAGCAAAAGAAGAATTAGCAGGGAAACAAAATTATCTTTTGTTTTACTTGTAGTTAGAACCCACAAGTTCACCAATGTACACCGGGATAGATAGGGTTTTCCTTACTTTAATTTCTTAAAGTCAGGTGAGGGAGAAGACCTAGGAACTTCTCTACAAGGGCCCCAACTCCGGACAAAGAAGAAGAAGCGCTGAACACGCCGACCTCAACTCTCACCAACCAGGAAGAAAAGGATTCAGCTAAGTAAAGACTGTTGTGGTGGACTTTGTATTCTCATGCTAGAGTATAGAAACAGTTTATAGGAAATGTTTTGTTTATAAAAGTTTTAATGTTGAATAAATGCATTTTCCCTTACTTCACAACCGACTTGAGTGCCTTAAGTAACACAAATTTGTATGTCAATGTGTCAGAACCGTACAAACCCCGACTTTTATGCGCCCTGCTGTGAATACTAGGGGGGATGTATGGTCCGGCTCTTGGGGAATAACAACCGGCCCGCTACCGTGATCGGCAGCCGACGCCCCGGTCGGCCGCCGCCAGCAGAGCCCCGGGCCAGCGGCGGAACCCCGAGGGGGTCACACATGGAAGTGGCTGCAACCGATGAGAAAGACCAGGCCTGTGACAGCCAAGATTGCGCTATTGGAGCAGTTTTTAGAGGGCTTGTCTGCCCAGTGAAACAGTTGGTAGGTCAGCACCTCAAAGTTACACTGGAGAGTGCACTGGAAATAGCCGAGGGATATCATGAAGCTCAGCCGGGGACAGAAGCGGACAGGGAGAAGGGGAAGACGTCACCCATCAGTCCAGGAGGACAGAAGGGGAAGCCGGAATGTATGTTAGCTCCCATGTTCCGAACCCCAAAGTCATCTCCTAAGTGAGGGCATGACCCCAGCCATGACACCTTCATCTGTTTTAGTTGGAGCCCAGGGACACTTTCCTCGGGAATGACCCCTGGGTATGGAAAAACCCAGGGATGTCAGCCTAACCATACCTTACACCTGTGCTTTTGTGGACACTCCCCACCCAGGGGCACAAACTCCAATGGAGTTTGAGGGAAACTGCTTCCAGGCCTTGATAGACTCCGGGAGAGTGTGATCTCTCATCCATAGGGAAACTGTAACCCAATTTCAAATTGATTATGCAAAGGCCTGTGTACATGGAGACCGTAGCTGGTATCCAACAGCACAGATTTCACTTAGGACTCCAGCAGGGCAAGCCACATTTGAGGTCATGGTGCTGCCCTGGTTCCCATATCTAGTGGTGATAGGCTGAGACTACTCAAACTTCAGAACAATAACATTTCCTCTAAGTTGGACCAGGAAGATTTCCCAGAGATTTTTTCCCTAGAAGACCCATATCTATATGTTGAGAATCCCAAGCTTGCTAAATCCTGGAGTTGGCGTCGCCAGGCAAAGCTATGCTACCAACAGAATCTGGGGGCAGCTATGGGGAGGGATCCAAGGAGGGAGAGCCTAGGGAAGAAATCCCTTGTGATAGCTCAGGGCTCAGCATTAGTGACTCAAATACTCGTACAATTGTCCCTTTCCCAGAGTGGGGGCTAGAAGAAGATCCAGGGAGCTTCAGGAGGGCCAAGCAAGAGAATGAGTCCCTTAAACATGCCCAAGAGCAGGTTTTGGAGGTGAATGGGTTTCCGGTAGGTAACAGAAAGTCCATTGTGAGAACCTTTCCCTATTTTGTGTTAAAAGGAGATTATACAGAGTGTGTGAGGGTGCCCTAGAGGGGGAAAACGTAGAACAAATGATAGTTCCTAGGCCTTATCATCAGCAGGTATTATCGTTAGCATATAGCCATTTATTAGGGGGACACCTGGGGGTGGAAAAAACACTAGAGCATGTTTTGGCCTGATTTTTCTGGCCCAGGGTCCATAAACAAGTGCAGTTATATTGCCAGTCATGCCCCACCTGCCAACTTCATAACTCCCATAGAGTCCGACCTGCTTCTCTAGTGCCTATGCCCATCATTGAAATCTTATTTGAAAGAGTGGCTATGGATCTGGGAGGACCCTTGGAGCAAACCACCTGAGGCAACTAGTATATTTTAGTCATACTGGACTATGCTAGAATACCTGGAGGCCATTGCTGTAAGGAATATGAAGACTACTAAAATTGCGAATGCCCTCTGGGAAGTATTCTTGCAGGTGGGAATACCCAATGAGATCCTTACAGATCAAGGAACACCCTTTGTATCCAAGGTGATGAAGTGCATGCCTTGGTGAAGGTCAATATGTAGCAAACAGCAGTATATCACCCACAGACAGATGGCCTCATTGAGTGATTCAATAAAACTCTGAAACAGATGTTAAAAACGTTTGTGCAGTAGGACTGGAAGAATTGGGACATTCTCCTACCCTATTTGATGTTTGCCATTTGCGAGGGACCTCAGAGTTCCTTGGGATTTCCGCCTTTTGAGTTGCTCTTTGGAAGGTAGCCTAGAGGCATATTAGATTTGGTAAGGGAAGCCTGGGAAGAAGAACCCCGTGCCGGGTTAATTTGGTGGAGTATTTTATACAAATGGAAGACTGGCTGAAGAAAACCAGAGAGGTAGCCAGACTCAGTCTGGAAAAAGCCCAAGTCGAGCAGGCCAGGGGCAGTCATGCACCACATCTTCCAACCAGGAGAAAGAGTTTTAATGTTGCTGCCCTCATCTGAGAGCAAGTTACTCTGTAAATGGCAGGAGCTCTATGGGGTGGAATAGAAAGTGGGGCCTGTTAACTACAAGATTATCCAGCCAGATAAATGGAAGAAAGCCCAAATTTACCATATTAATCAATTGAAAAAGTGGACTCCAGTAACAGCTGTGGTGGTACAGGGAAGTGATTTTGGGGTGGAAATTTCAACCCTGTCAGATCCAGCTCAAGTCCTCATTGAAGACCAGTTCTCTGCTGAGAGAAGAGATTTAGAAGGTTTGATCCATGGGAACCTAAAGATGCTCTCCACCCGCCCTGGACAAAACTACCTCATTTGTCATGATATCGTTACTGACCCTGGGGTTGTTATACAGCAACAATCCTACTGGATTCTGGAGGCCCGGCGACAGGCCATTGTCAAGGAACTGGAAGAGATGCTTAACCAGGGAGTTCTGACCAATGGATACTGACAGGTGCCCTTGACTCCAACTGCCAAGGTTAAGACTGCTTTTTCAACACCATAAGGTCTGTTTCAGTTTACAGTACTGCCTTTTGGATTACACAGGGTTTCTGCCACATTTCAATGCCTAGTCGACTGCCTACTGTGACCACACGAGGAATATGCATCTGCATACCTTGACGACGTTGTCATTTACAGCAGACTGGACCATCCATCTAACCCAAGTACAAGCCATGTTGACCAGTCTGCGGAAGGCTGGGTTGATGGCCAATCCCAAGAAATGTCAGGACGTTCAATACCTGGGATATTTAATTGGGAATGGGCAGATATGACCTCAACTATGGAAGGTGGATGCCATTGCCTAGGTCCCCATCCTGAAATTGAAGAAAGAGGTTTGTGCCTTCCTTGAACTGATTGACTATTACTGCTGATTCATCCCTAATTTTGCAAAGGTGGCAAAACCATTAACCAATATCCTCCAGAAGAGAAGTCCTGAATGGATTCAATGGTCACTGGACCTGGACCTGGCCTTCCAGTACCTCAAAAAGACCGTGTGCTCTGACCTCATCCTGATTAGCACAGATTTCTCTCTACTGTTTATTATGCAAACTGATGCCTCAGAGGTGGGCCTAGGAGCCGTTCTGGTCCAGGAAGTCAGGGGTGAAGAATATCCCGTAGCATTCATCAACTGGAAGCTTCTTCCTCGGGAACAGCATTATGCAGTGATCGAGAAGGAAGCCCTGGCTGTCAAGTGGGTGCTTGAGACCTTCAAATACTACCTGCTTGGCCATCCATTTATGCTGGTAATGGAACCCCAACCCCTCAAGTGGCTGGCTCAACATAAGGAGTCCAAAGGCCGTATTATGCAGTGGTTTTTGAGTCTCCAACCCTACCAGTTTCTTGTCCGCCATAGGGCTAGTCGGATTCATCTGAATGCAGACTTCCTTTCCCAGGTGAGGGTCCCAGGTGAGGCAGGTGCTCAATGGGTCATGGTTGAGTTGAGGGGGAGGATGTGTGATGGGCTCTATAAAATGTTACCCATCCCTCTCCAAAGGGAATATCAACAGCTGTCTTTAAGGGCTGGGAGGGCATGACTGACAGGGAGAGGTTAAGAACCCAGCAGGCTGCAGGAGGGAAAGAGACCCGTGGAGCCAGAAGTCCTTCTAAGACAAGCTGTGCAAAGGAGTTCTGAGGTAGGAACTTTAACTGGGGCTGGAGGAAGGGCCAGGAGAACCAGCTTGTAGAGGTTTAACAAGTTGAGATAGAAGTAAAGCTGATTTTGTTTTCCTTGAACTGCTGTCTGTTCTGGGTTTTGCTTTGTGGAGATTTAACAAGCTGGGACAGAATAAAACCTGCTTTTGTCTTCCCTGAACTGCTGTCTGGCCCATATTTTAAAGAAAACATCTTCCCACCACCGGCAACACTACCACAGTCTATTTGTATGCATGTTCATTCTCTTCAATCCTCACTGTTGAGGGTAAAGGCTGAGGCAGAGAAGCTCGGATTCTGGGGATGAATGCATAGCTGCATGGATGGTATCATCAAGAGCATATTGGTTTCTTGGACCATGGGATGATGTTCCAAGGGCTGCAGAGCAGAGATGGTGCCCATCTGTCCAAGAAGGGTCAAAGTATCTGATGCAGCAGACTGGCAACTTGCTGAAGAGGGCTTTAAACTAGATTTGTTGGAGATGGGTGAAGAAAGCCCTCAGGTAAGTGAAACATTAAATACCTCTGTAGAAATGGATAAAGGAGGCAACATATGGAAAGTGATGTTTATGGGAAATAATATCCCATATGTTGAGGCTTTAATGGAAGAGGCTGACTTGGATTTAGTGGCAGTTACAGAGACATGGTTCACGGACAATCATGACTGAAAAATGAATTATACCAGATTATACTTTATTCAGGAAGGATAGGGTAGGAAGAAGGGGAGGAGTAGTGGCACTATATGTAACAAATATTAAAGCTATAGAATTTCAGGGCTTAAAAGGGAGCAAGGAGGCACTGTGCGTTAAACAAGAAAGAGGGAAAGGGAAATCCATTTGCATTGGTGTGATATATAGATCTCCCTCATAGGGAGAAGAAGTGGACAGAGATTTAACAGAAGACATATGTAGTATTGCCATGAAAGGAGAAGTGCTACTGATAGGTGATTTCAATATGCTGGATGTTGATTTCAATATGCTAGATGTTGATTTCAATATGCTGGATGACATCCCAGCTGCAGTGTCATCTAGAAGTAAGGAGATCCTGGATTCTCTACAGGGAGAACTATTCCAGCAACTGGTAACAGAACCCACTTGTGAAGGGGCCATACTGGATTTGCTGCATACCAATGGGGAAAGCGTTTCTGATGTAGTGGGAGATCATCTCGCATCCAGTGATCACCAGATGGTGTATTAGGACTAGGGCTGATAAAATCCATCCAAAAGCAAGGGTCTTAGAATTTAGGAAACTAACTTTTCCATGATGGGACAATATTTCAGACAGTTGTCCATGATGGTACAATATCTCAGACAATATCTCAGAAAAGTAATGGGCAAAACTGAAAGTGTATATTTTAAGGGCAGCAAACCTTTTTGTTAGACAGGTAAATAAATGTAAAAGAAAAAAGAGGCCACTATGGTTCTCAAAAGAGGTAGCTGAAATGGTGAAGAAAAAGAGGGAGGCCTTCATGAAATACAGGAGATCACACAGAGAGGAATACAAGTATCTATATTTGGAAAAACTTAGAGAAGCTAGCAAATAGTGAAGAATGCAAAGATACAAAAAGAAGAAGAAATAGCCAATGCAATAAAATAGGGGGCTAAGATATTTTTCAGATATGTTAGTGAGAGAGAGAAGGAAGTGCAAAAGCAGTATTGTCAAACTCAAGGGTGAAGGGGAGGAATATGTAGAAACTGATAAGGATAAAGCAGAATTGCTTAACAAATATTTCTGTTCTATGTTCACAGATGAAGGGCTAGGAACAGGACCTCAGAAAACACCCATAAATAGGAAAAGAAGTGATGGGGATCTTGAATGATTTTCAGAAGACTGTTTGTGAAGAACTAACTAAACTAAAAGTAGACAAAGTGATGGGACCAGAGGGGATACATCTGAAAATACTGAAGGAACTTGGGGATGTTCTAGCAACTCCACTGACTGACCTTTTAAGTACTTCTTTAGAGTCGGGAGTGGTTCCAGAGGACTGGAGAAAGGCATATGTGGTCTCTTTAAACAAAAATGGAAGTAAGGATGAGGTTGAAAACTACAGGCTGGTTAGTCTAAACTCTGTGTTGAGTAAATTATTGGAAACGCTGCTAAAAGGGAGGATAGTGATTTTTCTGGAGTCCAATGGATTGCAGGATCTGGGACAGAATGTGTTTACCTGAGGCAGGTCTTGTCAGACAAAATCTGATTGATTTTTTTGACTGGGTGACCAGGAATTTGGATTGAGGGAGAACCCTAGATGTGGTGTACTTAGATTTCAGTAAAGCCTTTGACACCGTTCCACAGTGGCAACTTATAAACAAACTGAACACCTTAGGGATGGACCTTAAAGTGACTGACTAGGTTAGAAATTGGTTGAGTAGGAGGCAACAAAGGGTACAGGTAAATGGAGCTCACTCTGAGGAGGAGGAGGAGGTTATCAGTGGTTTGCCGTAGGGATCTGTACTTGGTTCGATTCTTTTTAACATCTTTGTTAGTGATATTGCAGAAGGGCTGTTGGGTAAGGTTTGCCTCTTTGCGGATGATACCAAAATCTGCAATAGAGTAGACATCCAGAAGGAGTAGATAACATGAGGAGGGATCTAGCTAAGCTTGAAGAATGGTAAAGAATTTGGCAGCTGAGATTTAATGCTAAAAAAATGCAGGGTCATGCATTTGGGCTGCAAAACTCCAAGGGAGCAGTACAGTGTAGGGGGCGAAGTAGTTCTGTTCATGAAAGAAGAGCAGGACCTAGGCATGATTGTTCTGATGATCTTAAGGTAGCTACACAACTAGAAAAGGCAACAGCAAAAGCTAGGATGCTTGGGTACATAGGGAGAGGAATGGCCAGCAGAAAAAAGGAAGTGATGGTGCCTTTGTATAAATCTCTGTTATGACCTCATGTGGAGCACTGGGTGCAATTCTGGAGACCACACCTTCAAAAGGACATAAATAGGATGGAGTCGGTGCAGAGAGTGGCTACTAAAATGGTTAGTGGTCTTCATTATAAAGCATATAAGGACAGATTTAAAGATTTTAATATGTATATGTTAGAGGAAAGGCAGGATAGAGACGTTTAAATACCTTCGTGGCAAAAATGCACAAGAGGAGAACCTCTTACAATGGAAAGCAAGCTCTGCTATGAGGGGACATAGGATGAGAGTGAAAGGGGATAGACTCAAAAGTAATATGCGGAAAATTTCTTTACAGAAAGAGTGGTAGATGCATGAAATAGTCTCCCAGTGGAGGTATTAGAGATAAGGACAGTATCTGAATTCAAAAAAGCATGGGAGAAACACTGAATATCTCTAAAGCAAAAAAAGGGGCTTTAGTATTTGATATGGAAGGACAGACTAGATAGGCCATATGGTCTTTTTCTGCCGTCATGTTTCTATGTTTCTATGTTTTAAGAAACTAAAAATGTAGAGCAAAAAAATAAATGTTATTTTGCTCTGAAAGCGTTTTTCCTTATTGCTTCTAAGACTAAATACAGAAGTGCTGAGTTTCAGCTTGGGGTGGAATTTAATCTTTCTGTAGCATACAGTATACCTGGAAGAGTTTAAAAATGAAACATGAATCTTGCTTCTGCAGCATCAATTACTCCAGTGTAAATTGACTATTGCTTTAATCTTGAAAAAAGTCCCATAAGAATATATGAAGTACTTACCTTATAAACAAAAATTCAATTAAAATTGACCAATCCCCTGTGTAATAAGCGGTTCGTTGTTGATTTCTGTTTTGTCAGAGAATAAAAACAACCTGAACGACAGTTATATATTGCATCAAGATGTGTGCAGTATGTCTTCTATGATATATGGTTTCTGCCGTTTCACTATCAGATGCTGAATTGAATTTTACATTAAAAGTGCAGGTGTTACACGAGCTTAGGGACCATAATTACAACCCAGGGCAGTAGAGATAAAGCTTGTTCAGTACTTCAGAATCCTTTTCATTGCAAAAGGGATTTTTTTTTTACAACAAAACCATTGCTAACTTTATTTAAAATTAGTTCTTGCAAGACAAAAGAAGCGGTTGTGGCTTAAAGTCAGAAGCAGCCAGCCTATACTGTACCTTCTTCATAGTCCTTGTGTCAAAATAAGGAGAACATTTAAAAAACGCCTCCATTATTAAATAGTAGCATTTATTCGTGCACACTGGTATATTCGTGTAAATGCAGTTTCAGAAAGCTGCTGTTTATGCTTGGAGATTCTGTGGGGTGCAGATATTCCAAGAGGGGCTTGCTATGGGTGAGGTTTGGGCAGCCTTATATTTACATGCGCATTTCCCATTTTGCAACGAGAATACATATAAACAAATTTCCTCAATGGCTTTTGTACCTACTCTGAAGCAAGTGCAGTATTTTTGTAAAGCTGAAGGTTTTGGCTAGGGCTTAATATGAAGGTCGAGGGGGTTAATGCCCTTAATGCACCCCTGTATTATTTTTGCCTATAAGTAAAAAAAAAAAAGCTTTTTGCAGCTTCCTTTGTTAATGGTGCCACTTTAATGTGTAATTGTTTAAAAACAGGCTACACAGTACATAGAAGTGCCGGCACTTATATATTGAGGTTGTGGCATCGCCACTTCTTTTTGTATGTGTCAGCTCTTATACATGGAAGATGCCGGGTGATGCCGTTCTTTTTTTTCCACATACAGCTTTGTAAATGACTGATTCTGCTGTATGTGCTGGCATGATGCCGCTATGCAAAATGAGGCTTCATCTCTATTGTATTTTACTGAGATTTTTTTATAAGTGCAGTTTGTATATTGTACAAGGCTTAAAGGGAGTAATTGCCAAAGAGCTCTCAACACTTTAAAGTCCATGGGTACTTATTCTGTGATGTTTGCACCAATTTTCAAATAGAATGTATACACATTGTTTCAATTTGATAATTGCTTTAGGTACATAGTATCTGGGTTTTTTTGCACACACTTTTTCAATGGAAAATAACACATGTAGATTTGAAAATTCAATCTACAATCTAGGGCCCTCATTCTAGAACATGGGTTGCGGGGCTGCCTAGACTCTATTCCCTCACTAGCTCTCCCCATCTATCCTGTGCTTCAGGATGGAAACAGATGGCGGGGGGGCAGAGTGGGGGTGGGCCTCCCAGCAGCACATACAGGGCTGATTCAGGTCACTGCCCTGTACGTGCTTCTTGCCCTGTTGCAACGTGTTGCTTATACAACCTCAAAGGTGGTATAAGAAGCACAATTTGGACGATCAGGGCACAAAAGCTACCACCAGGGCTGGGGTCGGGTGGTGGAGTCCCCACCGCCCAATCCAGGACATAGTAGGCCAGCCGTGGGTCAAACTGTGGGGATTTGGAAGGCCGGAAATGCGGCAGTCTGGGGCACCTGTTGGGAGGACATCCCCACAGGCAGAAGGGACATGCCGGGCTGTCCTCGGACCAGATTCTGGATCCCAGGGAAACGTTTTGCTTCTGAGGACCAAACTTGGGTCCAAACATCCACGTCTTCATTGGGGATGTCTGGATGGCCCAGACATCCCCTTCCCGGAATGGGGCTTTATGTTATCCAAATTGTTTTATTTGCTCTATTGCACAAGTTCTTCTTATTGTAACCACCTTGAACTCCTTTGCGTTAAGCGGGATAGAAGTAATCAGATCAGATTAGATTATTTTCCTCCCCTTACCTAAATGCATAGGGGAATGCCTTCATTGCCTTAGGTGCAAATTTAGGGGTCCTTTTACTAAAGTGCACTAAGCAATGCACAATAATTGTGTGCAAAGGCCCGCAATAACTGTTATTGTGAAGGCATGACAATTACTGCACGCTAATTCCTTTACTAACTGCAAATTGTACTTTGGGTTGGGAATGGATGGGTTAGAGGCAGAGAGTGGGCATGGAGAGCACTTTGCATTTATCACACCCTGTCAATGTTGTAATTAATGTGCGTCACCAAATGACACCTCAATAGGTGGCATTAGGAGCACCCATGGTAACTGCACTGCACATTAGAGTATGCTCCCCCAGTAACTTCTGGGAACATGCTGGCCATTCTCCTGATAGGTTCCATGGAAGTTTTGCACTTAATACAACACATTAGTCTTAGCACTAAACACACATGCAATGCAAAAACCTAACATACTTTAGTAAAAGGGCCCCTACTATTGTAAGCTCTTCCAGAGATAGGAGAATGGCCAGTGTAATACCAATTTTTAAAAAGCATTCCAAGAGTTATCCGGGAAATACAGACCAGTGAGCCCGACGTCTGTACTGGACAAAATGGTAGAAACCATTATAAAGAATAAAATGAATGAACATGAAGAAAGTCATTGTTTAATGGGAGAAAGCCAAGGTGGATTTATACAAGGAAGATATTGTCCTACTAATCTGTTACATATTTTTGAAGTTGTGAATAAAAAGGTAGATAAAGATAAGGATTAAATTAGACTTACCTGCTAATTGTAGTTCCTGGAGTAACTCCAGTCTAGTCCCGGAATCTCTGGGGTTGTCAACCTCATCCAGCAGCTTTGGAGACTGAGAAACTTCACTCCTGTGATGTCACCGGTACATAAGGGCTGGTACCGCCTCCTCACACCAGTTTACCTATTGACAAAGCAGAATTTACCCGAGCAACAAGTAAGTAATGACATTGCAGAAACATGCTGCATCTCTAAACTGTAACTGCCAGTCGGCCCCATGAGGTACCAGACCTGCATGCTCTACCTGCCTTGAGATCCCCTGAGCATTACTCCGAAGCCCTGGAAATTACCACCCCCTTCTAGGTGACAATCGACTGTAGCCTAAACCAGGACCCCAAGAGAACCAAAATTATTGCTTACCAGTAATAGAGATCCTGCTTCAGGCCATCGCATTTCCATGATACCGGGCGGGACACGGGACTAAATTGGAGTTACTCCAGGAACTACAATTAGCAGGTAAGTCTAATTTAATCTTCCTGATCGTCCCTCCAGTCTAGTCCCGGAATCTCTGGGGACGTACCAGAGCAGTAACTGTCAACCATGGGAGGGTCCTGCGAGACCGGCCTGAAGCACTGCCGATCCAAAACAGGAATCCCTATCTGCCTGCACATCCAGACGGTAATGTCTTACAAAAGTATGCAGGGATGACCAAGTCGCCGCTCTACAGATCTCCACTGCCGGCACCAATCGACATTCCGCTCAAGACGCCGCTTTTGCTCTGGTGGAAGGAACCCGCAGACCTTCCGGCACCATGCGACCACATAACAGATACACCGACGCAATGGCTTCCTTCACCCATCAAGCAATCGAACCTTTAGAAGCTGCCTCTCCTTTCCTGGCCCCCGCAAACAACACAAAAAGCCTGTCCGATTTACGAAAAGACGCCGTGCGAGCAACATACTTCTTCAATGCCCGGCGAATATCCAAACGATGAAGCCGGTCCGCCGCCTGATTCTTACCCTTGTCACGAAATACTGGCAACGACAGCACTTGGTTCAAATGAAAGACGGAAACCACCTTAGGCAAGAACGATGGAACTGGTCTTAATACCACCTTAGAATCGAAGAAAGACAGAAAGGGCTCTCGACACGACAGCGCTTGTAACTCTGAAACTCGCCGAGCCGAGGTGATAGCTACCAAAAACACCACCTTCAACGTAAGATCCTTCAACGAAGCCTCTCCTAAGGGTTCAAAAGGAGCTCTACCTAACGCCTCCAATACCAAAGGCAGATCCCAAGCTGGGACCATGGGCTTATGCGGAGGACGCAGAAGAGTCACTGCCTTCAAGAAATGCTTAACATCCGCGTGACCCCCCAATGAGCCTCCGTTTACCTTCCCCCTATAACAGGACAAGGCCGCCAATTGTACCTTGAGCGAAGCTGCTGCTAGGCCCTTTTGAAATCCAGCCTGCAAGAACGACAAAATCTGAGGAATCGACGCCCTTAGAGGAACAAAGTCCCTCTCCGTACACCAAGCTTCAAATACGCGCCATATTCTGACGTACGCCAAGGAAGTAGACCTTCGCCTCGCTTCCAGCAAAGTAGCTATCACTGCCGCCAAATAACCTCAGGCTCTCAACCGCGCCCTCTCAAGAGCCAGGCCGTAAGCGAGAATCGATCCACCTGTGGCATGCACAGTGGGCCCTGGGTGAGAAGATCCCTGCGAATGGGAAGCTTCCAGGGCTTCCCCACCAAGAGCCTGACTAGGTCTGCGTACCACGGCCTTCTCGGCCAATCCGGAGCAATTAGAACCACTTGTCCCTTGTGTCGTTCTATGCACTAAAGAACCCGCCCGATCAACACCCACAGCAGGAAAACATACAGTAGCTGATCCTCCGGCCACTTCTGAATGAGAGCGTCCAGCCCTTCCAACATCCTCTCCTTTCTGCGGCTGAAGAACCGATCAACTCTTGCGGACCGAAACGTCGCCATTAGGTCCATTACTGGCGTGCCCCAATGCCGCACCAACATTGCAAAGACGTCCTGGTGTAAGACCCACTCCCCCGGGTCTACCTTTACGCGACTCAGAAAATTGGCCTCCACATTGTCCACGCCCACGACATGCGCTGCTGACAAGGCCACGAGGTTCCTCTCGGCCCATTCGAACAAACCTTCTGCCTCGGCCTCCAGCGCTACGCTGCTGGTGCCCCCTTGTCGATTTATGTAGGCCACTGCTGTCGCGTTGTCCGAGAACACCCGAATGGCCTTTCCCTGAAGAAAGGGGCGCAACTCCTGGAGAGCCAGTGCCACGGCCTGCAACTCCAGTCTGTTGATTGACCACGACTTCTCCTCGTCGGACCACTTACCTTGAACCAGATGACCTTGACAATGGGCTCCCCAGCCGAACAGGCTGGCCTCCGTTGTTAGGGAGAACCACATCAGAGCCTCCAACGACATCCCAGCCGCTAGATTCTCGGGCCTCAGCCACCAACGAAGTGCTAGCTGCGTCTGTGGCGGACAAGGCAACCTCTGGGACAGCGCACCCTCCTGATGCGACCACCTTCGCAACAGAGCCCGTAGTAACGGTCTCATGTGGACCCTCGCCCATGGAACCACTTCCAGGGTTGCCGCCATAGTCCCTAACACCTGCAGGTACTCCCAGGCGGTGGGACAGCGCTGGCCAAGAAAGCGACGCACTAACTGCCGGAGACTCAGTGCCCGCTGCTGAGGCAGAAACACTCGACCCATGCTCGTATTGAAATGCGCTCCGAGGTACTCCAGGTTCTGAGACGGCTCTAACTTGCTCTTCGCTGCATTGACCACACAACCGAGACTCTGCAACAGAGCTATCACCCTGGCTGTAGCCGAAACACTTTCCTCCCTGGACTTCACCCTGATCAACCAATCGTCCAGATATGGGTGAACCAAGATGCCGTCTTTGCGCAAAGCCGCCGCCACCACTACCATCACCTTGGTGAACGTTCGCGGCGCCGTTGCCAAACCAAATGGTAGTGCCTGAAACTGGAAATGCCCCATCGGCACCGCAAACATGAGAAATTGCTGATGCTCCCGTCGTATCGGAATATGAAGATACGCCTCCGATAGGTGCAGGGACGTCAGAAACTCGCCTCTTCTTACCGCTACTATGACCGACCTGAGGGTCTCCATCTGAAAATGAGACACCCGCAGACAACGATTCACCCTTTTTAAGTCTAGGATGGGCCTCCAAGTCCCTTCTTTCTTCGGAACCACGAAATAAATGGAGTATCGACCGCACCCTAACTGGTCGGCAGGAACGGGAACAATTGCCTGGAGGTCGAGCAGCCTTTGAACTGTTTCCTGCACCACCTGGCGCTTCGCCTGAGCCTTGCATGGGGAGCGAACGAACAATTCAGAGACCGGCCGGTTCAGCTCTAGCGCATAGCCTTCCCGAATCACCTCCAGCACCCACTGATCTGACGTGAGTTGGACCCAGGCAGGGTAAAAATCCCGCAGCCGACCTCCCATGGGAATCAACTCTGCCCGGGCCCGCCTGACTTCATTGTGACTTCTTGAAGGAAGAGGACGAGGACGCAGCTGCAAAACCTCTGCTGGCTCCTTGAAACCCCCGAAACCCCTGGGATCTCCCAGGAAAGTGACCCCGCTGAGATTGACCCCCCCTGGGGGAACTAAATCGGCAAAAGTCCCGCTGCTGCCCCCGAGTCCCAGGGACAGCACTGCTCTGCTTCTGCTTATCCTCTGGTAACCTGCCGTCCTTCGACTTTCCTAGATCCTTCACCAGCTTCTCCAAATCCTCTCCAAAACGTAGCTTTCCCCAGAAGGGAAGCCTACTCAATCTCGCCTTGGACGAACCATCCGCCGCCCAATTGCGCAGCCAAAGACACCGACGTCCTGCCACTACCGAAGCCATACTCTTCGCTAACCCCCGGATCAAATCATAATGAATGTCAGCAAGATACGCCGCCCCGGATTCTAACCGGGACGCCTCCTCGGAGGCTGCCTCCGAGTGATCACTCTGAACCCGCTGTGCCCACCGCAAGCAGGCCCTGGCTACCCAGGCCCCACAAATAGACGCCTGCAAAGACAGAGCATTCACTTCAAAAATCAGCTTCAACAATGTCTCTAATTTGCGGTCCTGTGCATCTTTAAGTGCCGCAGCACCCTCCACCGGGATAGTAGTTTTCTTGGTTACCGCCGATATGGCCGTATCCACCCTTGGTGCCTTAAACAATTCCCGGTCCTGATCTGAGAGAGGATACAGCCGTGCCATAACCCTAGAACCTTTCAAGGTGGCCTCCGGCATATCCCATTCCTCCTGTATCATTTCCTTAAACACCCTATGCACCGGGAAGACCCTCTGAGATTTCTGAATAGCCTGCAGCAGAGGATCCTCAAGGGTCGAATCCTCCACCGGCCCCGCATCAGGCATATTAAGAGCTCGGAGAGATTCCACAATGATCGCCGGAAGCTCCTCTCTACGAAATACTCTAACCACTCGCGCCTGATCTTCCTGTTCCTGAATCTCATCTTCCTCTAAATCCTCCAGGTCCCTGTCCACGTCCATGTCCTCCAACACGACAGACGGCTCCAGAAGTTCTTTACCAACCCTGGCTCTTTTGTCACTTATACCAGACGCTGCCGCCGACACCGGCGACTCCGGCCTCTTCCGTCCGAGCTCAACTCCCGAGGGACCTGCGACAGGGGCCCCTTGAGAGCCAGCCAAAGTCCTTTGAAGCAGTGCCATGAAGTCAGGTGAAAAAATTGATGCTAAATTGCCCGCTAAAGGCTGCTGAGTGGCCTGCCGCGCTGGCGTTGAAGGAGTACCAAGCTCCGGGCCTGGAGCAGGTAGGGATGGGTCAGCGGATTCAATACCCTCCGCCAAATCATCCTGCCGCTCTGCTTCAGCATGAGGCACTAAATCCCTGGTCTCCAATTCAGGGGCGCATCCCTTACACACACCGTCCTGAGACACGGAGCTCCTCTTAGCCCCACACAAGAGGCAGAGCTGCTTGGAAGGCATCGGGCCCTGAAACCAATACGCAGCCAACGCCCACAAAATTAAAATGTTTTTTTTTTTTTTTTTACACTTCAGCTGTTGCAGAGACGCTGCCCCCGCTAAACCCTGAAGAAACTAGCAAAAAACGAGGCTCCTAGCCGGAGATATAACGCGCCAAAGCTAACAAGTTTAAAACGGCGATTTTCCCGCTCCGCGCACATGCGGTCTGGCCTGCCAGCGAAAAGGAAGCCGTTTCCCGCCGAAAACAACTGCTTACCTCCCGACCCGATGACGGATCACCTGACAGCTCTAAGGCCTGTCCTCTCACTTCCTCCGCAGCTTCGATCCACTTGTCGGCACCCGGGCCCGTGGAAAAATCAGCTGCAGCTGCATCAGAGAGCTTCCAGCGGCGGCAGGCAATCTTCTGCACGCGCTGCTCTCAGAAATGAGTCAGTTCCTGTCCCTGCACCACCGGGATGGTAACTGGCTGCAGATCCTCTCCCCAAATGCACAGAACTGCCGCTCTGGCTCCCGACTATTCCCCCGGAGGAATTAAAAGGGAAGAGAAGGGCTAGAGGATCTCAGGGCAAACAGAAAGCATAGCTAAAGCTGCAGGCAGATAAAAAATGCTTTCCTCTCCCTGCTCGATCTTAGATTCACTTATTTGGTGCTATATTTTTTTACTTCTATAACCTAAAACCTTTCCTTAATTGTTACTCAAGTGAGCCCCAAAATCACTGGGCTCACTGCCCCTTCAGCTGCTTTGGAGACTGATAAACTGGTGTGAGAAGGCGGTACCAGCCCTTATATACCGGTGACATCACAGGAGTGAAGTTTCTCAGTCTCCAAAGCTGCTGGATGAGCTTGACAACCCCAGAGATTCCGGGACTAGACTGGAGGGACGATCAGGAACTGGTTGATATACTGTATCTGGATTTTCAGAAAGCCTTTGACAAGGTCTCTCATGAGAGACGCATGGCAAAATTGAAAAGCCATGGGATTGGAGGCAATGTACTATTGTGGATCAGGAACTGGTTAAACGATAAAAACACAGTATAGGGCTAAATGGCCAATTTTCTCAGTCGAGAAAGGTGAATAGTGGAGTACCCCAGGGATCTGTGCTGGAATTGCTGCTTCTTAATATATTCATAAATGACTTGGAAATGGAAATAATGAGTGAGGTGATCAAATTTGCAGATGACACATTATTCAAAGTTCTTAACACAAGAGTATAGTGCAAAAGTGCAAGAGGAACTTGATGAATTGGAAGACTGGGTGTCCAAATGGAAGATGAAATTTAATGTGAAGAAGTGCAAAGTTATGCACCTAGGAAAGAACAACCCAAACTATGGCTACATGATGCAAGGTTCCACATTAGGAACTACCACCTAGGAAAAGGATTTATGTGTCATCATGGATAGTACATTGAAACCCTTCACCTATGTGCAGGAGTAGCCAAGAAAGGAAGTAAAATGATAGGAATCATAAGGAAAGGAATGGAGAATAAAACTAAGGATATTAAAATGCCTCTGATTTGTTCCACGGTATGACCGCACCTTGAATATTGTGTGCGATTCTGGTTGCCATATCTTAAAAAGGATATAGCAGAATTAGAAAAGGTACAGAGAAGAGCCACCAAAATGGTAAAGAGGATGGAAGGATATCCCTATGAGGAAAGGCTTAAAATGTTAGGGCTCGTCAAGCAGTTTTATTTAATTCACTGTATAGTACAACATGCCCATTTTTTCAGCACAATTTAACTTTGTCCTTTTTGGATGTTGTCACATTTTTTATTTACCAATAATATGCTCTTGTTCAAATTTGCAAGCCCTTATCTTCAAACCATCTTTGGTGATTTTCATCCTCTAACTGTCATGTGTCCTTGCAGTTGAGTTGTTCTACACTACTACTATATGCTTTTTAATTACCCTCACATTTAGACTGGTCACATCCCACATCAGTTTTTTCTTATATATGCTGGGTAATTTTTTTATGTTTTAGATGTATGTCTATCATATTTAATGTGTTTTTAATATATTTTAGTAATAAATCATCATCTTATATTTTATATATGTCGGATATAATTGTTTTTAGTTATTTATATGCATGTGTATTAAATTTATTGTGCTAATTATACATTTTTGTATCACATTGCCATTTTTTGAATGCCATTTTTTAATGGTGTTTTTTGTTTTTTTCCATCTACACACTTTTATGGTGTTTCTCACATTACTATCATTGGTTTTATATGTAGCTTGTCATTTATGTTCTTTGATAAGTGTGGTTTTTAGGTATTAATTTTATTTGTCTGCTTTAGATTGGGAAAGATTGATACTGTTCCACCTCCCCGGACGGTCTCTATGCTCATTCTTTTGTACCCTTTGGTAATGTATTGTATTTTATTTTGTTTGGTTTAGTATTTTTGTTTGTATATGAGGATTGTATTTTTCATATTTTAATTGTATGTTTATATGTCTGATTTCAGACCCCTGATGAAGGCCTAAGGCTGAAACTTCTTTAGCTGGGTCTTAAATAAACGTTTTTTTTTATTTTCCTTGTGTTGGCCATGGTTTTTGTCCTCCGCTACTTTTCCACATTGTGTGATACTAGCACAGAGCAGCTACAGACCATGCCACTGAGCAGGTTCTGTCTTCACCCTGAGGGTGAGGACGGGCGCCCAGCACCAGGTTTGCATTACCTGTGGTGCTAAAGATGGGCTCTGCTGCAGATCCCCATCATTGCCAGTATGTGGCAAGTATTTTCTGCAGTGGAACGTAAAGTCACCCTGTGACCATCTGTATGCCCCAGTCACATTAGCCCTGATGAACCGGGACCCACTCAGAAAAGTGCATACCCAGTGTTACAATGCTGCTGCCATGGCCACCTATTATCAGGGCAGAGGGGTGTCTAGACTTGCATGTGGTTATGTAGCAATGCCTATATACCGCCCTCTCCAGGTCAAAGTAGTTTACAGTATATGCCCCTTGTCCTGAAAGGGCCCACAATCAACGTTTTGTAATTGAGGCATTGGAGGGAGATGTGACACAGCCATGAAGAATGGCTGTGGGACCAGCAACCCCAGTCCCGCTGGCCAAAGGCTGTCCACCAGGGGGGTTGGACTGGTAAGCCAGATCTGTATCTGTCACTAGGGCATGGGCAGACCAGCAGTAATGCTGGGAGTAGGCCTGGAAAATCTCAGCTGCCACCCACCAAGGTCTGACATATACCAGCAAAAGGCAGTCAGACTGCACTTTTGCCAGGTATTTCAGCGATGCACATACTAACTGCAGACAGTCTGCTAGCCAGTCCATATTGCATGGAAGGAGCGGGCTACAAATGCTTGCTAAATAAATAAAATAAATAAATGTCCACAGAGGAAGTATGTGTACCCAGCAGATGCCTCACTGATTGGGCCCCAGAAAAAGGAGCACACAGATATCGTTAGAAACAAATACTATATAGCACTATGTGGGAACATAGCCATGCCATGGTCACTGCTCAAACAAATCTGTGTCTCGTCACCTTTCAGAGGTCAATACAACTTCTCAGTAATATCAAAAAACCGGCTCCACTCTTCACCTCAGAGATATAACCACCGTCAAACGAGCTATATCCCAACTCCAGAAGGAAGCTCTATTCAAAGGCAACTGGGTCTCAGACTTGAATCAGGCGACTTACTGAACCCATATACATTTGCAGGTCTAGCGCCTTAACTTGCATCAATGACCCCACAGGTTGCCCTTAACTGAATGAGCTAACTTGTCTAATTTTCAAAACGTTAAAGCTTGGTCCATTAAAGGATAAATAGGAAATGCTTATCTTAAATTTTATAAGTTGCTATCCCAACGCCGGATATCAGCGCTGTGGCGTTTCACGATTAGACGTTTCTTCAGGGGGTATTTCTTTCATTACAAAGCTTTCCTCTTATTGTACTGGATCTGGAAAGCTTTGTAATGGAAGAAATACCCCCTGAAGAAACATCTAATCGTGAAACGCCACGGCGCTGATATCCGGCATTGGGATAGCATATTCACCCTCAGGGTGACTGCAGAAACCACTCAGTAGCATGATTTGTAGCTGTACTGTGCTTATATCACACACTGTCAGTGCATCTTTCTGAGCTGAGGTGATGGATCAGTGCATTCTCCATTTGGTGATCAGCTGCAGACTGCTGTTCTGCATGTGCACTGCAACATGGATACTGGAGAGGCTAACCTATACCAGCACATACAACAGACATATTAGGCCATGACCTGCAGTTTTTTTGTATCCAGCCATTGCTGTACAGCAAAATGTGGAGGTGTAACCTACCGGTTAGTGCAATGTCCCCATAAGCAGGGGACAGGGATTCAATTCCTACTTTTTGTGACTGTGTGCTACTCACATCATTTTCATGCCTGTAACAGTCAGGGCACTGCTGTGGCTGGCAGACACACAGCCTTATAGTTTGTTATGTGTTCTGCACACAATTTGAGCCAGCAAACAGACTATTCGCCAGCACATTGCAGGGGGTCATACATGTTCACCCTGCAGATATCTGGCAACTACTTGGAGGTGTGGTGTCCCAACATAACATGCTAACATGCAGTTACATGCATACAGCTGTAACCTACATGGGCAACATGAGTCATGTATGACATCATGACTGTTACTGTACAGCTATGGCTCCATTACATCTCTGCAGTACATGCGGACACATTCTACTCCTGATAGCCACCTGCAGGTATTACCTCATGTCCGTACATGCCCCGTTTGCCCAGTATGGATGAGGCCTTGCAGTTGTTATCTGCACATTTGTCTGAGTTGTTGTATGGTGGCTGTGTGGCTGGGACAGGTATGAGTCCACGTGTCTGGTATCAGGCCTTTCAAGTGGCACTGGCACACATTTTCACGCACAGCCACATCATAGGCTGAAAAAACTCCTCCCTTCAATAAATTCAAAAGAGTTTTTATTTTACAAAATACTTAAAAAACTCTAAACAACATCTACAGCAGAAGGTATCCCAGGGTGCCCTGACAGGAACAACCTCTCAAATGGTATTATAACACCAATTCTATAGGAGCTATTTAAACCGGAATCACAGACCAACACAATGGCCACCTATAAAAGAATAAAGGAGCAGTCACAAAACTTCTCAAACATAATTCAAAGCCTGCCTGCAGCCCCATACTTAGCTCAGGATAGCAGCTCTTCAAACTCTTCAGCAGCTTTTCAAGCTTGCAGCACTCTAAGCATCAATCACTCCTGCACAGGACGCCGAAAATCCAGGCACCGCTGCTACATTCATCACCACTGAATCCACCATCATACCATTTTCTCAGAATAACCCTACAAAGATCTTTGTTTTACTAAAAACAGCTTCTTCAGGTGTTACACTGCCAGCTGAAATTCTTTGTGCAAAGAAACAGACACAAAAAGCCAACACCCTTTAAATACCCATCTCCATCCAATCAGAAGCTTTCTACCCTCTGATTGGATAAACCCCACACATTCACTCTCCTATGTTTGGAACACACAGTAAACCCAAAGTTAAAATCACAGTTACAAATCACACTCCAGTCAATTTTATTATTAAGTCCTAGGAAAGGAGGGACTCTTCCAAAGGGATGGGCTTCACCTTAACCGGGATGGAACCAGGCTGCTGGCATTAACCTTTAAAAAGGAGATAGAGCAGCTTTTAAACTAGATAATAGGGGAAAGCCGACAGTCACCCAAGAGCGCATGGTTCGGAACAATATATCCTTGAAGGACACTACCAAAAGCAGAGAGGTTCCAAAAAAGAGTAAAGTAGCCCAAATGCCCTTGAGTATGGAGCAGACAGAGCTTAAAGATTCCAAATTACCAATGCCTACCAATAGCCAGATTAATATGTTTAAAATACTGTACAGTCTCTAAAATGCTTGTATGCAAATGCTAGAAGTCTAAAAAATAAGATGGGAGAGTTAGAATATATAGCACTAAATGAGAGGTTAGATATGATTGGAATCTCAGAGACATGGTGGAAGGAGGACAACCAGTGGGACACTGTGATACCTGGGTACAAACTATATCATAATGATAGAGCTGATCAAATTGGTGGAGGGGTTGCGCTCTATGTTAGAGAGGGCATTGAGTCAGAAAGGATTAAAGTTTTGCTGGAAACAAAATTTGCTGTAGAATCTCTATGGATTGAAATTCCATGTAAAAAGGGGAAGGCGATGGCAGTGGGGGTGCATTATCGACCGCCTGGTCAGAATGAACAAATGGATGATGAAATGCTCAAAGAAATCAAGCAAGCTAACAAATGTTACAGCACAGTAATAATAATGTGTCATTTAAATTACCCTGGTATCGACTGGGTCAGTGTCACGGTAGGACATGCCAGGGAGATAAAGGTGCATGTTTACTAAACTGCGGTAATGCCATTAGCATTAGGATCCGCGTTAGAGACAGAAATGGCCAAATAAGGACATGGGCGGTACAGCGTGTCACGAGGTAACGTCAGCAGAGCCCATAAATGTAAGGGAAAGGGAGCAAAACAACAGGGAAAATGACAGCTCAGCTTCACAAATGGGAAAGGGTTGCCAAAAGCAACGGTGGAAAACACACTCACAAGGTGTTAGGGAACGCCCGAGCAGAGACGGAGCTCAGAGCTCATTAGAGAATAGAGAGCACCTGCAGGGAGGCGGAGCCCAAGCTAACACCAAGTGCAATATATTGAGGACTCACTCACCAACAGATAGAACACGGCAGGGAGAGAGAAGACGAGAGGGACTGAGAACACGAGAGAGAGCTCAGGAAGGAACTCGTGAGAGAGCTGTGAGGACAGAGCCAAGGAAAAGCTCCAAGGAGTCAGAGGTTGGTGACTTGCAAAGAAGCTGTGGGGAACAGCAATGCATATCCTCCCAGTATCCTCTGGAGTATTGCAGTGAGGCAATAAGGAAGGGCAGTCCTACAGCTAAGCTTACAAGCCACAAACAATTTAAATCCAGGCAAGCAGAAGGGGAAAGTTCTTACCCTGAGGCACATTGGCTGGAGTTAGAAAAACGCCGTGAGAGAAGGGGAACAGAACAGAGCTATACACGTCATAGAAAGCAGGAAGCATTAGGATCTAGAGAGAGATGTATTCTCCCTAGTAGAAGGGATTTAAAACACCCAGCCTTCCTCTGCACATACGAAGAGCTATGTAGAGCTCAGGCCTCTAAATACAAGCATTACGGTGATTTCCCACAAACCACTAGGATAGTGGAAGAAGAGAATCTGTTCACTCCTCGGCAAAGACAGTTTAACTTAAAGGGCATTTTGGAGCCAGAAGTTCTGTCTGACGAGGGAGAAATGCAAGTGGAATTTCCTGAAGATATTTCAGAGGGTATAGAAATGGACTGTACTTACACTTTGTCAGATTGTATAAATTCTCTATGCTAAAGCAGCAAGAAGTGCTGATTGAAGAAACAGCTGCAAGTTTACACTATGCTCCTTTGATTGTTACCAGACGTATGGTCTATATTTCTTTTTGTTCCATGGTTTTTGAATCCGCCCCGGACGGGGAATAAAACCCAAGTTAAACCTTACCCTCTGCCTCAACTACAATTATTGGTGCAAGGTACAAACTACAGGAACCAGAAGGCTTTGCTACTGCCTTCCTGGGGACGTAACTGCCAGTAAAACACTGCCCCATCAAGCTGTCCAAGCACTCCTTAGCCTCTGGGCCAGCTAGTGGGTCACATGAAAGTGGCGTCGTCTTAAGGATTTTTTTTACTGTGGAAAAAAGGGACACTTTTAAAGGAGAAAAATACTGCTGGACAACACGACCCATAAAGAAGCAAGCACCCGGGACAGGCCAGACGCTGACCAAGAACCTCTCTTGCCAAAGCCTGAGTCTACGCAGAACCTAAGGTAAAGGGTACCTGGGGCACTCGCGTAGGAGGACAGCAGGGCAAGAAAGGGGGCGCTCCTGTGGTGTGGGAAAGGGGGAAGAGCTTTTTAAAAAAGTACCGCACTTGGTGGTGTTTCTTTTTCTTTCCTTTTACGCAGGGTCACAGCCGGAAGATGGAGGTTCAGGACATTATGAGCTGGATGCAACACCAATGGGATAAACAATTGGAGTTGGCACGGCGTATGCAGGAACAAACCGCCCAGATGATTATGGAGCATCAGAGGCCACTCCTGGAAACCATGAAGACGTTCGTTGAGAAGTCACCAGGTTCTGGGACTGAAAACCCCTACATTGCTGGGGTAGGATTTAATGCAAGTCAGGCATTTACTTTGGGACAATTAAGTCCAAGAGACAATATAGATGATTTTATCGATGCCTTCGAACGGATAGGGGGGACATTAAAATGGCCACCTGAGCAGTGGGCCACACGCTTTGCTGTTTCTCTTACAGGGGAAGCTCTCTCTGCGTATAAGGCCATGCCTGCCATCCTTGCTACCAATTATGAAGAAATAAAAAAGACGGTTAAGGACCGGTTAGGTTTATCCAGTATGCATTATCGCAGATTATTCAGAGAGTCCAGGATGAGGGATCAAGAAACCCCAAAAGCCTTACAGCAAAGGTTAAAGAATTTAGCATATAAATGGTTGACCCCTGAACAGAGGACAATGGAATCACTGCTTGATGTAATTATCTAAGAGCAGTTCCTCCAGGCTGTCCCAAATGAAGTGAAAAAATATCTCACCCTGCAGAACTGCCAGAATACCGATGAGGCAGCCAACTTAGCTGAGCGCTATTTCGAGGCTCAGATAGTGGGCGTCTCAGAAATAGGGCCAAGAAAGGCAGCAGGAATGGCAGTGCATAAAAATGAAAGTTATGTCAAAAACAAAAGGTTTAATGTGTCTAAGTATGCTAATAATGATGACATTTTTTCTGTGTGCAAAGGAAAATGTTATATATGCGGACGAGCAGGCCACTACCAGAAAAACTGCACGGAGAGAATGATCCTCATGGCTGGGAGAGAGAAACCAGCGCAGGACGGGTTCCTAATTCCCATACAGGTAGAAGGAGTAGGAACACTGGCGCTGCTTGACTCGGGTGCTGACCAGAGCATGATTACATCTAAGCTCTGGGAAACCATTGAGAGGCAACGTCGGTCAGCCCCGAGGCAAGCAGGCAGCCAGGTCCGCCTAAAGTGCATACATGGGGCATTTTCATGTTATCCTTCACAGACTGTATCCATACAGGCAATAGGTGAGGAACACACATTGCAGGTAGCCATAATCCCTAGCTTACCCAGAGATATTATTTTAGGCAGGGACTGGCCACCCTTTCTCCAGGGTCTAGAGGTAGGATTAAATACCCGGACTGGCCTGGTATCTACCCGATCCCAGACGGGGACCTCAGGCGAAGGAAGGATAAGATCTGAGGATCCTAGGGAGCCTGAGGGGGAGGAAGAACCCCAGGAGGAGGGTGTAGATGGGGGTGTATTAGGTATTCTGCCCACGGATGATGAGCTAATACAGGAACCAGTTAAGGAAGGCAGAAAGGCGAAGGCAAAGAAACGCCAAGAGAGGCGTCAAAGGACCCGGGGGAGGGCCGAATTGGAGGCTGGTGCAGGGTTACCTTGGGTACCTGCCGAGGTGGTAAACAAGTTCCCCTCATTTCCGGCAGAACAGCGGGCCGACCCGGCTCTTAAGAGAGCTTTTGAATGGGCCAAAGAAATTAGGCCTACGCTACCCAGGTTTTTCTTAGAGAAGGAAGTCTTATACAGGGAAAGCACAGACCCATACTCCGGAGCTATAAGAAAACAATTGGTCGTACCAACAACATTTAAAGCCACAGTATTAAGGTTGGCACACGACCACCCCATAGGTAGCCATAAGGGAGTCCAAGGCGCCCTGGACCAAATATTGGTTCGATTTTATTGGCCAGGGGTTTTTAAAGAGACAAAACAATATTGTGAGGCTTGTCCGACGTGTCAAAGGGTCACAGCTTTGAGACCAAAAGCTGTACCGATGATATCCACGCCCACCATAGCAGTACCTATGGAACGCATAGGTATGGATATCGTAGGACCCCTGATCCGTACTCCCAGAGGTTTCCAATATTTGTTGGTGGTAGTAGACCACGCAACTAGGTTCCCATGGGCCATTCCCTTAAGGACTACATCGGCCAGAGTAATAGCCCAAGAGCTGGTAAAAACTCTTCTGTGAAGTGGGTTTTCCCAGAGAGGTATTAACTGACCAGGGGAGCAATTTCTTATCTAAGCACTTGGCAACAGTATGGGAGGCCTTTGGAATAAGGCACATAAAGACTGCAGCGTACCATCCTCAAACAAATGGCCTTGTTGAGAGGATGAATCAGTCTTTGAAACAAATGCTAAGGAGAGGTTTAAAGAGGGGAGAGATGGGTGAATGGGATACCCTACTCCCATTTACACTTTATGCGTGTAGAGTACGCATACAAACATCATTAAAAGCATCCCCATATGAGCTGATGTTTGGCAGGGCCCCTAGGGGAATTTTAGACATTCTCCATGAGCAGTGGGTGGAGCCAGATTCATGGGAAGTTGGGGTGCCGCAATTCCTGAAAAACTTGAGGGAACGCCTAGAGAAAACGGCAAAAGCCTCAAGGGAGAATTTGCAGGCTAGTAAGGAAAAACAGAAACGATACTATGACAGGAGCACAAAAGAAAGGCACCTGAACATAGGGGATAAAGTCCTTGTGCAAGTAGCGGACCCGGGACCCAAGTTCGAGGCCCACTGGAAGGGACCGTGCACAGTAATAGGGAAGGTAGGTTCTGTAACGTACAAAGTGGAAAATGAGAGGGGACGTCAGCAGGTGTACCACCTGAATGTTCTCAAGGCATGGAAGGAAAGATTGGCAACGGTCAGTTTGGCTTATGTAGAGCAACAAGACAGAACCCATGAATTGATTACGTGCTGTCCGGGTATTGTCCCAGCAGCCCGTAATATTTTAAGGGGGGGGGATCTGTCACGAGGTAACGTCAGCAGAGCCCATAAATGTAAGGGAAAGGGAGCAAAACAGCAGGGAAAATGACAGCTCAGCTTCACAAATGGGAAAGGGTTGCCAAGAGCAACGGTGGAAAACACACTCACAAGGTGTTAGGGAACGCCCGAGCAGAGACAGAGCTCAGAGCTCATTAGAGAATAGAGAGCACCTGCAGGGAGGCGGAGCCCAAGCTAACACCAAGTGCAATATATTGAGGACTCACTCACCAACAGATAGAACACGGCAGGGAGAGAGAAGACGAGAGGGACTGAGAACACGAGAGAGAGCTCAGGAAGGAACTCGTGAGAGAGCTGTGAGGACAGAGCCAAGGAAAAGCTCCAAGGAGTCAGAGGTTGGTGACTTGCAAAGAAGCTGTGGGGAACAGCAGCAATGCATATCCTCCCAGTATCCTCTGGAGTATTGCAGTGAGGCAATAAGGAAGGGCAGTCCTACAGCTAAGCTTACAAGCCACAAACAATTTAAATCCAGGCAAGCAGAAGGGGAAAGTTCTTACCCTGAGGCACATTGGCTGGAGTTAGAAAAACGCTGTGAGAGAAGGGGAACAGAACAGAGCTATACACGTCATAGAAAGCAGGAAGCATTAGGATCTAGAGAGAGACGTATTCTCCCTAGTAGAAGGGATTTAAAACACCCAGCCTTCCTCTGCACATACGAAGAGCTATGTAGAGCTCAGGCCTCTAAATACAAACATTACGGTGATTTCCCACAAACCACTAGGATAGTGGAAGAAGAGAATCTGTTCACTCCTCGGCAAAGACAGTTTAACTTAAAGGGCATTTTGGAGCCAGAAGTTCTGTCTGACGAGGGAGAAATGCAAGTGGAATTTCCTGAAGATATTTCAGAGGGTATAGAAATGGACTGTACTTACACTTTGTCAGATTGTATAAATTCTCTATGCTAAAGCAGCAAGAAGTGCTGATTGAAGAAACAGCTGCAAGTTTACACTATGCTCCTTTGATTGTTACCAGACGTATGGTCTATATTTCTTTTTGTTCCATGGTTTTTGAATCCGCCCCGGACGGGGAATAAAACCCAAGTTAAACCTTACCCTCTGCCTCAACTACAATTATTGGTACAAGGTACAAACTACGGGAACCAGAAGGCTTTGCTACTGCCTTCCTGGGGACGTAACTGCCAGTAAAACACTGCCCCATCAAACTGTCCAAGCACTCCTTAGCCTCTGGGCCAGCTAGTGGGTCACAAGCGTTGCAGATAACGCGCCTTACAAGGTGCCATAGAACAACGAGCGTTACAAAGTGCCGTGTAGAGCGCCACGCAAGGCGCCCTGTACGGCGCCCATAAGACGTTTGATAAGGTACACAGCAAGGTATCAAGAGCTGTAGCACAATGGTTAATACACTGACTAATGGTGCAGAGGTTGTGAGTTCAATACCCCTGTGGGTCTAATGAGTAAAGCTGGCTGCAACATCACCTTTTAATTTAAATCAGTGCTGTCTGAAGCATTTTGGTTGTTAACCTTAATTAGTGCTGCCAGCAAACACACCCTCACAGGGCCGTAACCTAAGGTGCCGCATAAGGCACTCCAGACGGCACATTATAAAGTGCACTGTCCACTAAGGCACCCAATAATGTCCGCTATGGGGCATCCTATAGGGCGCATTATAGGGTGCCTCATAGGGCACCTTATAGGGCGCCTGATGAGGCACCGTAAGGAGACAGCACTGTGAGGGTGTTGTTGCTGGCAGCACCAATTTAAATTAAAAAAAGAGAATACCTCAGACAGCCCCACCAAATAACCCCACTGTGGGAACAAACCCATGACCTCAGGCTCCACAGGCAGAGAAGTAACTAGTGGGCTACATCGCTAGTGCTACTAACAAATCCCTGGCTGGCTACTGAAGGACATCAGGTCACCACACAAACTGTCGGCTGTGGTGGCCAGGATTTGGGGTAACCCACCCATACCCATGGTGCACTGCACATGCAGATCAGCAGTCTATAGATGACCACAAGATGGGGTATGCACCCCCATAGCTCCGTGGCCTGGTAGGGGCAACTGAACGTGTGCGTCACTGGCACAGAGTAGCTACAGACAGTAGCCCAACAGGGTGCCCCATAAGGTGCATGAAAAGGAGTCTAGTAAGGCATCCAGAGCTGTAGCACAATGGTTAATACACTGACTGATGGTGCAGGGGTTGTGAGTTCAATCTCCCTGTGGGTCTAATGATTAAAGCTGGCTGAGATATTACCTTTTGCTTTAAATCAGTGCTTTCTGAAGCATTTTGTTTTGTAACTTTAATTAGTTCTGCCAGCAAACACAGCCACACAGGGCCGTAACCTAAGGTGCCGCATAAGGCGCCCATAAGGCACTCCAGAGGGCACATTATAAAGTGCACTGTCTGTCAAGGCACCCCATAATGTTCCCAATGGGGCGCCTTATAGGGTGTCGCATAGGGAGCCTAATAGGGTGCCTGATGAGGCACCGTAAGGAGACAGCACTGTGATGGTGTTTCTGCTGGCGGTACCAATGTAAATTAAAAAAATAAACTGCCTGAGACAGCCCTACCAAATAACCCCACTGTGGGATCAAACCCATAACCTCTGGCTCCACAGGCAGTGAAGTCACCTGTGGGTTACATCTCCAGTGCCAATAACAAACCCCTGGCTGGCTACTGAAGGAATTCAGGTCACCACACAAACTGTCTGATGTGGTTACCAGGATTTGGGTTAACCCACCCGTACCCATGGTGCACTGCACATGCAGATCAGTGGTCTACAGATGACCACAAGATGGGGTATGCACCCCCACAGCACCTCGGCCTGGTAGGGGCAACTTACTGTTTTTGTCACTGGCACAGAGTAGCTACAGACAGTAGCCCAACAGGATGTCCCATAAGGCGCATGACAAGGTGCCTATTATGGCATCTAACAGGGCGCCCTAGGGTAACCGCCATATAAGGTACACATTGACAAGGCAGTGCAGAAGGCACCCTGGGCTATAGAACCATACGTCAAGGTGGCTGAAAAAGGGTATGGTGTCACAGGTTAGTGTGCCCTAGGGACCGCAAGGTGTCTCAGGAAGACATGCATGACCTGTGCGGAACAGAGACAGATGTAGCCCAACACTACATAGAGCATGCAGGAAAGGCAATGAACAGGTGAGTGAAGGAGGGAGAGCTGGGAGCCGCTGGACCTGCCACATCTGCGGGCATCCCATGTGGCTGCCAGCAGCGATGACAAACATGGCGGGGGCAACTGTACCACAGCACACGGTGGTGACAATATACAGTACCAGAAAGACAGTTGGTGGCAGATGATGGGAGTATGTGTCCCCCAGTGGAGGCGGAGGTGGCAGGATAGTTACAATGATGGGTGGACAGAGGAGTGGTGGCGCCATGCAGATTAGGCACAGGCGAGGCAAGCACAAAGAGGTGCAATGAAGGAAAGGGTAGCAGTGCAGGAGATGGGGTGACAGTCCATACCGCAGGACACCTCACAGCTGGAAGATGCAGATAGACAGACCGAAGGATGGTTGGCAACTGTGATGAGGGCAATGTGTGCAGGCAGCACATAGCACCTGAGATATGACTGTCACAGGGATAACAGGTACCAGCATAGGAAAGGCAACAAAAAAAGAACAAAGAGGGCATGAACCCATGACCACTAGGATGCAAAGCACTGCACAAACCAATAGGCTACACCACCACCCTGAGGCTCACAGCAATGGCTGCATACAAGAACACTGTATGGCACCACATAAAACACCAGCTGGGTGCCAGGAGAGGGCAACCCGAACAGTCACCATGATGCAATGCACATGTAAAGCAGGTGTCCACAGCTCATATCACAGTTCATAGGTGGGACGGGAGGCACATAGAAACATGCACACATAAGATGTAACGCAGTGTAAACAGCATGCAAAATAGCATGGGAGCAATACACGAAGGGTGTCAGGGGCCAGCTGAAGGGAGCGCCAAGTGGATGGCTCGTGGACCAGGGCAATGGACCAAAAAATGAGCATGTGAAAGACCCACCCGCTCAGTGATGTGGCACAGACCAACCAACAGCAGCAGTACCAATCGACCAAGCAGACTGGACACATGGTCAGCAGCAAGAAACAGCTATAGGTAATCCACAAGATGCAGCAGATAGGCTGTAGACAGGGCACGCTGTCATGCCTAGCCCAGAGATGGAATGGTGCATGGAGAGGTGATGGGGCTGCAGTCAGCACATGGGCAGGTAATCAGCAAACATGAAAGGAAAAGGAACAGAAAATGTGGGGTTCAAACTGGCAACCTATGGACAGGCAATGTATGTCTGCGACCACTATCCCAAAGAGCTCTAACAGCCAAAAGGCAAACAATGGACCACAATAGGCACACACTAGATCACAGGAGACATCGTATCCTGCACCCGGATGCACTGTATGCCTTGGATAAACTCACGGGGCCTGTGTGGCAGGCACCATTGCAAACACACATCCAATTCATGTTGCGAGCTCACCTACCTGGTGCTGCCCGTGGACCCCAACCACCCTGACCCCACACCACCGTTGTCTCCCCAATCCCTGCCCCTCATTCCGTCACCCATCCCAACTAGATTGTAAGATGTGATGAGGAGGGTGTCTGCACGACACGTCCCCACAGCACTGTGTACAAGGGGCATGTACAGACAAAGGTATGGAGATATCAATGTAAATAAACAGTTGTCCATCCCGCCTCACCCAGCATATGAAGCAGCGGCCAAGGTACGGCCACCTGCCATGGCCCAGGCAATAAGGGGTGGCAATAAGACTGCAAACCCCAGTCCCAATGTTGCTGTCCCCAGGTGGGATGTGAACCCATGGACCTCAGGTCTGAGGTACAGTGCTCGAACCAGTAGGCCACCATCCCTACTGTGCAGGTGCAGTATGTGTGCCAGGGATGAATGTAGTGGGACGAAAACCAGTGACGTAACCATACCCAGACATGGCACACATCAGCAATACCTCTACACTGTGGGGATAAGAATGATGCCCCTCAGGTACCGTCATGACAGGTTGAATCCCGCTTGTGCCAACGTCTATAACTAAGGTCCAAGGAACAGCCTGCAATGATCACATCACACTGAAACTGCAAACGCAGCAAAGATCGAGCAATGAACTGAACCCAGACCCTGTTCCAGAGAGCTTACACAATGAGAATCCCCGATTACTATACAGCCATTGAAAGGCTATCACATGGCCAACATGGGCCTCTCAAAAGAACAAAGGAATACATAAACAAAGAAGACAAACATCATTATCCACAGTTTATTTGCAGGAAACATGACTCGCAGGTCAGCATACAGCGAGTGAGAACAGGATACAAAAGCCAAGCCTGGAGACAGGATGCTACAGAGAGATATATTGGGAAGCAGACTCTCTATGAACAATAATGCACAAGAAGAAAAGAAAGGAAACAATTTGTCAGAAAGTTGTGGATAGAAACATGGAGAAGAATACCAGATGACCAGACATAGCTGATCTCACTGGAGTGAAGCTGCCCCCCCGTCCCCAGGACTGACCATACCTAAGCTAGGTGCTCTGTTTGTCACACCATGGATTGGAAATGAAATCTATACCTCAGTAAAGCAAAGCCTGCTGTGACAGGCCTGGCAAAATCCTAACAAAACAAACCCCATGAGTCTATGGTGGCATGAACAAAGTAATCAAAGTCCTGTATATGTATGTTGCGGTCGAACACAAACAGCCAAAGCAGAAAATGGACAAGCCCCAAGAATGTAAGGGGAAGCCCAGAAAAGCCACAACAACACCTAGCCCCACCCCCACAACCCCGCACCCGGATGCCGCACCTAAATGACCTTGCAGTGATACCCCTGCTCACCATCATACACAGTCCCCCAGTGTCGCCATCAGCACCCATGGCTGGCTGTAGCAGGTGGATACTGATGGCCCACAGAGCCAGCTACACACACCTCATCCTACCCTGGCTGACCCAACCCCGACTGACGCCTGTCATGACAGCAGCACCTGGTTGGCTCACCATGGCCAGGAAGCGGATATGGCCACGACCGTACCTCCCATCCATCATTGTAACACATCTCTGCCCCATCCACCATTGTCGGTGTCTGTGGATAACCCTGCAACTCCCCCAGTGTCCCCAGGTTGCAATCCATGGCCATCCCTGGACCCCACCCCTGTCCGCGACACACAGCCATGTGTTAGCTAGCACCCGCCCCCTCCCCCACAGGGACACCCACCTCATCCACCCTGAACACACCACCAATACGGCCATGCACTGGCCAATTGCATCCAATTGGTACGTCAGTAGTCTGCCCCCTGCATCCAACCAGGTGCCTTGCTAGTCATGGGTGCACCCTCCCCCTGTCTGGTCACATCAAAGCCCTCCCCCCAAACCCCTACCAAACCCATGTCAGACCTCCCCTGCAGGGACCAAGATGCAGAGACTCCATGGTGACCCACCACCCCTCACCTCCCAGCTTCCCGCACAACAACCCCTGAAAACATTGTGCCCAGACAGGCACCCACCACCAGTGCAGCACACCCCTACTGGCAGCCCCATACTCTGCCCCTGTCTCCATGATGCCATGTACGACATGAGCTCACCCACACCGTATGTACAGCAGTCACCATCCCCAAACTCCAACAGACCCAGGCTGAAGCACGCAAAGTCAACAGGGACCATGCAAAGTCACTAGTGACATATCAATGTTCCACAACAATGCAAAGGTGATCCCCCCAGCTGCAACCAACGTAACATCCAGAAAGTTCATGGCAGTGATGGTGTGTCAGTCCCCCCAGTGACAGGCAAAAGAGCAGGTCAACAAGGAGGTCCGAAAAAGACCTGTCTCCAGCTTGCAGAGGTCCATCTCAGACTGGCACCAACACCCAGGGACAGTTTCACAGAGGAGCCGTGTCCAAACACATTTGGCCGATGGGGTCTCCAGATGCAGTGTAGTAGATGTGCCATGTATAGTGGCTGTGTCCTGTGTGAAAAGGGGTAGAGAAAAGGTAAGGGAATGGCACACACACCAGCAGGTCACAAAGGAGACAGTGACATCACAGTACATGCACTATAAATGCTCAGATAGTACAACATGACATGGCCACAACACACAGCATAGTGCACGTGGACCACAGCAGGAGATGCCACTACAGAGCAGGATACCATCTTAACATGGTCATGTAAATGCCCATGTCACACAGGCATCCCAGAGGTCCACAGCATGTCCAGCAGTGGTGGTGCACAGAGATACCACAGAAAGGCATGGTGGGACTAATAGGCCAAATGCAGCATCTGCACATGGAGTATGTCACAGAAGATCCACGGTGAGACCTACCTAAAAGGTACAGCATGTGTCTGATGGGGATAGTCCGAGTCATGCAAGGGCGCAAGGGGCCACAGTAGAGGCTGCAGACGTCAATGAACAGCGTCCATCACCATGTCGCCACGGTCAGCTGTCAGTGGAGCATGTCCAAGGAATGTTGTGTTGCTTGTAACTCAAATGTCGACATGCTGTGACCTGCCTCCAAACATGGGACACATCAGGGAGCAATATATGACACATGCGTACAATGTAAAAAAGAGCAGAAGCAGAAGGATGCAGAGAGACGGGTGAACATCACTGCACAGGTGGCCAGACACATCCCTGAAACAGACAAAGGCAGAGGGGAGCAGAGGGTACCGTCAATTAGACACATCCCAAAGACACAGAGACATACACCGTGAGACAAGGTACGCATGCTGCAAGTTCACATGGCTGGAATGTCGTCAAACAGGGACCAGTGGAGACAACCACCCCTGTACATGCATGTGTGTACTGAAGTTGTGTAATGCCACAATGGCAGTGAAGTCAGTACATGCCCCCAACCAAACCAGGCCCCTGTGTCTGGAGACACACACAGCCCGGGAACAGGTGCAGTAGGTACAGTGTGTAGACTCCCGAGATGTGCACAGACAAAGGTCGCATGTGTGTCAAATGGAACATATGGTGGATGGAGCGGTAGGCCACAGACGTGTGCAACAACAGAAGGGTGGTGGAGAGGGAAACACATATATGTGTCAAGCGGGTCCGCCACCACAGTACACCTACCTGTATGTCCACCCACCCCAGTCGCCTGCAGGTTGCATTGACATACACACAGTCCCTCTATGCACCACAGCACTGGGTAGTATTGGCAGCCTATCCCGGGGAGCCCGACGCAGCAGCCTATCCTGGGGAGACATAAACACAAGAGACAGATATATAGATATAGGTCATGAAAGTGCCATGGAACATACAGAGCAGCTCAAACATGGCGACCCAGAGGCACATCCCCCCACATGCAGAACTTACAGGAGAAGAGCTCCTCGATCAGCTGTTGCCTGGCTGCCATCCCCTCACGTGTGTCGCCACAACCATGTGCAGGAGGGCACACAGGATCCTCCCTGAGATCCTCATTAATATCGACTGGGACATTGTGCCTGAGAGCAATGTTGTGGAGGATGCAACAGGCCAGAATAATCTTTGCCACAGTCAGGGGTCCGTACTGTAAGGCACCGCCGGTCCTATCCAGACACCTGAAGCGACTCTTTAGAACGCCAAAGGTGCACTCAATGACTGAGTGGCTGGAGGCATGGACCTCATTGTACCGCATCTCTACACCCGGCCGAGGGAGACGCACAGGGGTCAGCAACCAGGCACGACACCCATATCCTGCATCACCTGCAGAAATAAACATCATAAAGTCACACGTGAGATGAGAGACCCACAGAATCACAGATGTAGCAACGTTCAACTGGACAACAGATGAGCATGGACACACACATATGACGTCACATCATTGCACATGATGGCAGTGCACCAGAGTTTGATGCTGGGAGACCCAGAGCCCCAGGGAAGTCCAGTGGGGGCAATGCACATCAACAATACCATGTCAAGAGACACGTCACACCCCTGTGCCCAGACAGCAGCAGTGGCTGCTGTGTGGGCACCTGGCTGCCAGTGGCATGGCATACTGGGAGGGGCAGAGATACGCAGTTGTGCAAGCATGTGACGGTCAGGAACCAGTGCACACAGAGCAGAGGCCAACGGAACACATCCCCGAGGGTCCAGGTGAGAGTGGCAGTGGAGACAAGATAAAGTGGGCAGACATTCAACAGACATGTGTGATAGCAGGTGAGCCCAGAGCTCAAGACATGTGTCACCCCCTACATGGCCAACAGAGAAGAGGCCCCATACACACCATACATCATGTGGATGGTTCTGTGCCCCAATTCCCCCCCCCCCCCCGGATGGCAGACGCACAAACATGTGGCACATGGGGTGGAAGAGGAAAACACCCCACAAGCAGACATAGGTACAACTGCCCGTGCAGTATGCCCGATGCCAGGTGTGGGTGCCATGGGCAAGCTAGAGGTGTCGCACACAGCCATGGAGGGGACACACCATACGCGTCCAGAGTGCCCCTGGACACAGGAGCTGGGTAACTGAACAGCAGAGGCAGATAACAGCCCTCACCACATGTGTGCCGGGACACCCAGATGAGCACTGACACACACATGGTATACAGAGAGACGCATGGCAGCACACAGAGGTATGTGACCCCATCCCTGGCGACAGGGTGTGATGTAGTGTGAGGTCCACAAATAGGCTGCACCCAAAAATACACCTGCAATGTAAGGCATGCAGAGGACACAGGTGACAATGGGGTCCCGTCAACCATATACAGTAGGCGCACATTAGATATGGTGCATACCCACCCAGCAGGACGTAGTCCCCATATTGTCCGGCCTCAAATTGGCCGAACAGCACCGAGTGCTGCAGGATATAGGAGTCATGGGCTGACCCTGGGAACCGTGGAACCACATTCAGAATACGCATACTTGCATCACAAACAACCTGCACATTCAGGGAATGGAAGTGTTTGCGGTTGCGGTACACAACCTCCCTGTCGCGTGGCGGGACCAGGGCAATATGTGTGCAATCTACATA